>OX371224.1:191078979-193783979 GCA_947310385.1 Nephrotoma appendiculata
ACAAAAATCCAAGGGATTTATACCAAAATCCAAAAGATTTATACCAAAATCCAAGAAATTTATACCAAAATACAAGGGATTTATACCAAAATCCAAGCGATTTATACCAAAATCCAAGTGATTTATACCAAAATCCTAGGGATTTATACCAAAATCCAAAGGATTTATACCAAAGTCCAAGGGATTTATACCAAAATCCAAGGGATTTATACCAAAATCCAAGCGATTTATACCAAAATCCAAGCGATTTATACCAAAATCCAAGCGACATATACCAAAATCCAAGGGATTTATACCCATATCCAAGGAATTTATACCAAAATCCAAGGGATTCATACCAAAATCCAAGGGATTTATACCAAAATCCAAGCGATTTATTCCAAAATCCAAGGGGTTTATACCAAAATCCAAGGGATTTATTCCAAAATCCAAGTGATTTATACCAAAATCCAAGGGATTTATACCAAAATCCAAGGGATTTATACCAAAATCCAAGAGATTTATACCAAAATCCAAGGGATTGTTACCAAAATCTAAGGGTTTTATACCAAAATCCAAAGGATTTATACCAAAATCCAAAAGATTTAAACCAAAATCCAAAGGATTTATACCAAAATCCAAGGGATTTATACAAAAATCCAATGGATTTATACCAAAATCCAAGGGATTTATACCAAAATCCAAGGGGTTTATACCAAAATCCAAGGGATTTATACCAAAATCCAAGGGATTTATACGAAAATCCAAGGGATTTATACCAAAATCCAAGCGATATATACCAAAATCCAAGTGATTTATACCAAAATCCAAGCGACATATACCAAAATCCATGGGATTTATACCCATATCCAAGGAATTTATACCAAAATCCAAGGGATTCATACCAAAATCCAAGGGATTTATACCAAAATCCAAGCGATTTATTTCAAAATCCAAGGGGTTTATACCAAAATCCAAGGGATTTATTCCAAAATCCAAGCGATTTATACCAAAACCCAAGGGATTTGTACAAAAATCCAAGGGATTTATACCAAAATCCAGAAGATTTATACCAAAATCCAAGAAATTTATACCAAAATACAAGGGATTTATACCAAAATCCAAGCGATTTATACCAAAAGCCAAGTGATTTATACCAAAATCCAAGGGATTTATACCAAAATCCAAGGGATTTATACCAAAATCCAAGGGATTTATACGAAAATCCAAGGGATTTATACCAAAATCCAAGCGATATATACCAAAATCCAAGTGATTTATACCAAAATCCAAGGGATTTATACCAAAATCCAAGCGATTTATACCAAAATCCAAGCGACATATACCAAAATCCAAGGGATTTATACCCATATCCAAGGAATTTATACCAAAATCCAAGGGATTCATACCAAAATCCAAGGGATTTATACCAAAATCCAAGCGATTTATTCCAAAATCCAAGGGGTTTATACCAAAATCCAAGGGATTTATTCCAAAATCCAAGCGATTTATACCAAAACCCAAGGGGTTTGTACAAAAATCCAAGGGATTTATACCAAAATCCAAAAGTTTTAAACCAAAATCCAAGAAATTTATACCAAAATACAAGGGATTTATACCAAAATCCAAGTGATTTATACCAAAATCCAAAGGATTTATACCAAAATCCAAAGGATTTATACCAAAATCCAAGGGATTTATACCAAAATCCAAGGGATTTATACCAAAATCCAAGCGATTTATACCAAAATCCAAGCGACATATACCAAAATCCAAGGGATTTATACCCATATCCAAGGAATTTATACCAAAATCCAAGGGATTCATACCAAAATCCAAGGGATTTATACCAAAATGCAAGCGATTTATTCCAAAATCCAAGGGGTTTATACCAAAATCCAAGGGATTTATTCCAAAATCCAAGCGATTTATACCAAAACCCAAGGGATTTGTACAAAAATCCAAGGGATTTATACCAAAATCCAAAAGATTTATACCAAAATCCAAGAAATTTATACCAAAATACAAGCGATTTACACCAAAATCCAAGGGATTTATACCAAAATCCAAGCGATATATACCAAAATCCAAGTGATTTATACCAAAATCCAAGGGATTTATACCAAAATCATAGCGATTTATACCAAAATCCAAGCGACATATCCAAAATCCAAGGGATTTATACCCATATCCAAGGAATTTATACCAAAATCCAAGGGATTCATACCAAAATCCAAGGGATTTATACCAAAATCCAAGCGATTTATTCCAAAATCCAAGGGGTTTATACCAAAATCCAAGGGATTTATTCCAAATTCCACGAAATTTATACCAAAATACAAGGGATTTATACCAAAATCCAAGGGATTTATACCAAAATCCAAGTGATTTATACCAAAATCCAAGGAATTTATACCAAAATCCAAAGGATTTATACCAAAATCCAAGGGATTTATACCAAAATCCAAGGGATTTATACCAAAATCCAAGCGATTTATACCAAAATCCAAGCGACATATACCAAAATCCAAGGGATTTATACCCATATCCAAGGAATTTATACCAAAATCCAAAGGATTCATACCAAAATCCAAGGGATTTATACCAAAATCCAAGCGATTTATTCCAAAATCCAAGGGGTTTATACCAAAATCCAAGGGATTTATTCCAAAATCCAAGCGATTTATACCAAAATCCAAGGGATTTATACCAAAATCCAAGCGACATATACCAAAATCCAAGGGATTTATACCCATATCCAAGGAATTTATACCAAAATCCAAGGGATTCTTACCAAAATCCAAGGGATTTATACCAAATTCCAAGCGATCTATTCCAAAATCCAAGGGGTTTATACCAAAATCCAAGGGATTGTTACCAAAATCTAAGGGTTTTATACTAAAATCCAAAGGATTTATACCAAAATCCAAAAGATTTATACCAAAATCCAAAGGATTCATACCAAAATCCAAGGGATTAATACAAAAATCCAAGCGATTTATTCCAAAATCCAAGGGGTTTATACCAAAATCCAAGGGATTTATTCCAAAATCCAAGCGATTTATACCAAAACCCAAGGGATTTGTACAAAAATCCAAGGGATTTATACCAAAATCCAAAAGATTTATACCAAAATCCAAGAAATTTATACCAAAATACAAGCGATTTACACCAAAATGCAAGCAAAATATACCAAAATCCAAGCGATATATACCAAAATCCAAGTGATTAATACCAAAATCCAAGGGATTTATACCAAAATCCAAGCGATTTATACCAAAATCCAAGCGACATATACCAAAATCCAAGGGATTTATACCCATATCCAAGGAATTTATACCAAAATCCAAGGGATTCATACCAAAATCCAAGGGATTTATACCAAATTCCAAGCGATCTATTCCAAAATCCAAGGGGTTTATACCAAAATCCAAGGGATTGTTACCAAAATCTAAGGGTTTTATACTAAAATCCAAAGGATTTATACCAAAATCCAAAAGATTTATACCAAAATCCAAATGATTTATACCAAAATCCAAGGGATTTATACCAAAATCCAAGGGATTTGTACAAAAATCCAAGGGATTTATACCAAAATCCAAAAGATTTATACCGAAATCCAAGAAATTTATACCAAAATACAAGGGATTTATACCAAAATCCAAGCGATTTATACCAAAATCCAAGTGATTTATACCAAAATCCAAGGGATTTATACCAAAATCCAAAGGATTTATACCAAAATCCAAGGGATTTATACCAAAATCCAAGCAATTTATACCAAAATCCAAGCGACATATACCAAAATCCAAGGGATTCATACCCATATCAAAGGAATTTATACCAAAATCCAAGGGATTCATACCAAAATCCAAGGGATTTATACCAAAATCCAAGCGATTTATTCCAAAATCCAAGGGGTTTATACCAAAATCCAAGGGATTTATTCCAAAATCCAAGCGATTTATACCAAAAACCAAGGGACTTGTACAAAAATCCAAGGGATTTATAACAAAATCCAAGGGATTTATACCAAAATCCAAGCGATTTATACCAAAATCCAAGAGATTTATACCAAAATCCAAGGGATTGTTACCAAAATCTAAGGGTTTTATACCAAAATCCAAAGGATTTATACCAAAATCCAAGCGATTTATACCAAAATCCAAGAGATTTATACCAAAATCCAAGGGATTGTTACCAAAATCTAAGGGTTTTATACCAAAATCCAAAGGATTTATACCAAAATCCAAAAGATTTAAACCAAAATCCAAAGGATTTATACCAAAATCCAAGGGATTTATACAAAAATCCAATGGATTTATACCAAAATCCAAGGGATTTATACCAAAATCCAAGGGGTTTATACCAAAATCCAAGGGATTTATACCAAAATCCAAGCGATTTATACCAAAACCCAAGCGATTTACACCAAAAGCCAAGGGATTTATACCAAAATCCAAGCGATATATACCAAAATCCAAGTGATTTATACCAAAATCCAAGGGATATACCAAAATCCAAGGGATTCATACCAAAATCCAAAGGATTTATACCAAAATCCAAGAGATTTATTCCAAAATCCAAGGGGTTTATACCAAAATCCAAGGGATTTATTCCAAAATCCAAGGGATTTATACCAAAACCCAAGGGATTTGTACAAAAATCCAAGGGATTTATACCAAAATACAAAAAATTTATACCAAAATCCAAGAAATTTATACCAAAATACAAGGGATTTATACCAAAATCCAAGCGATTTATACCAAAAGCCAAGTGATTTATACCAAAATCCAAGGGATTTATACCAAAATCCGAAGATTTATAACAAAATCCAAGGGATTTATACGAAAATCCAAGGGATTTATACCAAAATCCAAGCGATATATACCAAAATCCAAGTGATTTATACCAAAATCCAAGGGATTTATACCAAAATCCAAGCGATTTATACCAAAGTCCAAGCGACATATACCAAAATCCAAGGGATTTATACCCATATCCAAGGAATTTATACCAAAATCCAAGGGATTCATACCAAAATCCAAGGGATTTATACCAAAATCCAAGCGATTTATTCCAAAATCCAAGGGGTTTATACAGAAATCCAAGGGATTTATTCCAAAATCCAAGCGATTTATACCAAAACCCAAGGGATTTGTACAAAAATCCAAGGGATTTATACCAAAATCCAAAAGATTTATACCAAAATCCAAGAAATTTATACCAAAATACAAGGGATTTATACCAAAATCCAAGCGATTTATACCTAAATCCAAGTGATTTATACCAAAATCCAAGGGATTTATACCAAAATCCAAAGGATTTATACCAAAATCCAAGGGATTTATACCAAAATCCAAGGGATTTATACCAAAATCCAAGCGATTTATACCAAAATCCAAGCGACATATACCAAAATCCAAGTGATTTATACCCATATCCAAGGAATTTATACCAAAATCCAAGGGATTCATACCAAAATCCAAGGGATTTATACCAAAATACAAGCGATTTATTCCAAAATCCAAGGGGTTTATACCAAAATCCAAGGGATTTATTCCAAAATCCAAGCGATTTATACCAAAACTTAAGGGATTTGTACAAAAATCCAAGGGTTTTATACCAAAATCCAAAAGATTTATACCAAAATCCAAGAAATTTATACCAAAATACAAGCGATTTACACCAAAATCCAAGGGATTTATACCAAAATCCAAGCGATATATACCAAAATCCAAGTGATTTATACCAAAATCCAAGGGATTTATACCAAAATCCAAGCGATTTATACCAAAATCAAAGCGACATATACCTAAATCCAAGGGATTTATACCCATATCCAAGGAATTTATACCAAAATCCAAGGGATTCATACCAAAATCCAAGGGATTTATACCAAAATCCAAGCGATTTATTCCAAAATCCAAGGAGTTTATACCAAAATCCAAGAGATTTATTCCAAAATCCAAGAAATTTATACCAAAATATAAGGGATTTATACCAAAATCCAAGCGATTTATACCAAAATCCAAGTGATTTATACCAAAATCCAAGGGATTTATACCAAAATCCAAAGGATTTATACCAAAATCCAAGGGATTTATACCAAAATCCAAGGGATTTATACCAAAATCCAAGCGATTTATACCAAAATCCAAGCGACATATACCAAAATCCAAGGGATTTATACCCATATCCAAGGAATTTATACCAAAATCCAAGGGATTCATACCAAAATCCAAGGGATTGTTACCAAAATCTAAGGGTTTTATACCGAAATCCAAAGGATTTATTCCAAAATCCAAAAAAAATATATACCAAAATCCAAAGGATTTATACAAAAATCCAAGGGATTTATACAAAAATCCAATGGATTTATACCAAAATCCAAGGGATTTATACCAAAATCCAAGGGGTTTATACCAAAATCCAAGGGATTTATACCAAAATCCAAGCGATTTATACCAAAATCCAAGCGATTTACACCAAAATCCAAAGGATTTATACCAAAATCCAAGCGATATATACCAAAATCAAAGTGATTTATACCAAAATCCAAGGGATTTATACCAAAATCCAAGCGGTTTATACCAAAATCCAAGCGACATATACCAAAATCCAAGGGATTTATACCCATATCCAAGGAATTTATACCAAAATCCAAGCGATTTATACCAAAATCCAAGGGATTTATACCAAAATCCAAGCGATTTATTCCAAAATCCAAGGGGTTTATACCAAAATCCAAGGGATTTATTCCAAAATCCAAGCGATTTATACGAAAACCCAAGGGATTTGTACAAAAATCCAAGGGATTTATACCAAAATCCAAACGATTTATACCAAAATCCAAGAAATTTATACCAAAATACAAGGGATTTATACCAAAATCCAAGCGATTTATACCAAAATCCAAGTGATTTATACCAAAATCCAAGGGATTTATACCAAAATCCAAAGGATTTATACCAAAATCCAAGGGATTTATACCAAAATCCAAGGGATTTATACCAAAATCCAAGGGATTTATACCAAAATCCAAGTGATTTATACCAAAATCCAAGGGATTTATACCAAAATCCAAGGGATTTATACCAAAATCCAAGCGATTTATACCAAAATCCAAGCGACATATACCAAAATCCAAGGGATTTATACCCATATCCAAGGAATTTATACCAAAATCCAAGCGATTCATACCAAAATCCAAGGGATTTATACCAAAATCCAAGGGATTTATTCCAAAATCCAAGCGATTTATACCAAAACCCAAGGGATTTGTACAAAAATCCAAGGGATTTATACCAAAATCCAAAAGATTTATACCAAAATCCAAGAAATTTATCCCAAAATACAAGGGATTTATACCAAAATCCAAGCGATTTATACCAAAATCCAAGTGATTTATACCAAAATCCAAGTGATTTATACCAAAATCCAAAGGATTTATACCAAAATCCAAGGGATTTATACGAAAATCCAAGCGATTTATACCAAAATCCAAGCGATATATACCAAAATCCAAGTGATTTATACCAAAATCCAAAAGATTTATAGCAAAATCCAAGCGATTTATACCAAAATCCAAGCAACATATACCAAAATCCAAGGGATTTATACCCATATCCAAGGAATTTATACCAAAATCCAAGGGATTCATACCAAAATCCAAAGGATTTATACCAAAATCCAAGCGATTTATTCCAAAATCCAAGGGGTTTATACCAAAATCCAAGAGATTTATTCCAAAATCCAAGCGATTTCTACCAAAACCCAAGGGATTTGTACAAAAATCCAAGGGATTTATACCAAAATCCAAAAGATTTATACCAAAATCCAAGGAGTTTATACCAAAATACAAGGGATTTATACCAAAATCCAAGGGGTTTATACCAAAATCCAAGTGATTTATACCAAAATCCAAGGGATTTATACCAAAATCCAAAGGATTTATACCAAAGTCCAAGGGATTTATACCAAAATTCAAGGGATTTATACCAAAATCCAAGCGATTTATACCAAAATCCAAGCGATTTATACCAAAATCCAAGCGACATATACCAAAATCCAAGGGATTTATACCCATATCCAAGGAATTTATACCAAAATCCAAGGGATTCATACCAAAATCCAAGGGATTTATACCAAAATCCAAGCGATTTATTCCAAAATCCAAGGGGTTTATACCAAAATCCAAGGGATTTATTCCAAAATCCAAGTGATTTATACCAAAATCCAAGGGATTTATACCAAAATCCAAGCGATTTATACCAAAATCCAAGAGATTTATACCAAAATCCAAGGGATTGTTACCAAAATCTAAGGGTTTTATACCAAAATCCAAAGGATTTATACCAAAATCCAAAAGATTTAAACCAAAATCCAAAGGATTTATACCAATATCCAAGGGATTTATACAAAAATCCAATGGATTTATACCAAAATCCAAGGGATTTATACCAAAATCCAAGGGGTTTATACAAAAATCCAAGGGGTTTATAACAAAATCCAAGGGATTTATACCAAAATCCAAGCGATTTATACCAAAATCCAAGCGATTTACACCAAAATCCAAGGGATTTATACCAAAATCCTAGCGATATATACCAAAATCCAAGTGATTTATACCAAAATCCAAGGGGTTTATACCAAAATCCAAGCGATTTATACCAAAATCCAAGCGACATATACCAAAATCCATGGGATTTATACCCATATCCAAGGAATTTATACCAAAATCCAAGCGATTCATACCAAAATCCAAGGGATTTATACCAAAATCCAAGCGATTTATTCCAAAATCCAAGGGATTTATACCAAAATCCAAGGGATTTATTCCAAAATCCAAGCGATTTATACCAAAACCCAAGGGATTTGTACAAAAATCCAAGGGATTTATACCAAAATCCAGAAGATTTATACCAAAATCCAAGAAATTTATACCAAAATACAAGGGATTTATACCAAAATCCAAGCGATTTATACCAAAAGCCAAGTGATTTATACCAAAATCCAAGGGATTTATACCAAAATTCAAAGGATTTATACCAAAATCCAAGGGATTTATACGAAAATCCAAGGGATTTATACCAAAATCCAAGCGATATATACCAAAATCCAAGTGATTTATACCAAAATCCAAGGGATTTATACCAAAATCCAAGCGATTTATACCAAAATCCAAGCGACATAACCAAAATCCAAGGGATTTATACCCATATCCAAGGAATTTATACCAAAATCCAAGGGATTCATACCAAAATCCAAGGGATTTATACCAAAATCCAAGCGATTTATTCCAAAATCCAAGGGGTTTATACCAAAATCCAAGGGATTTATTCCAAAATCCAAGCGATTTATACCAAAACCCAAGGGGTTTGTACAAAAATCCAAGGGATTTATACCAAAATCCAAAAGTTTTAAACCAAAATCCAAGAAATTTATACCAAAATACAAGGGATTTATACCAAAATCCAAGTGATTTATACCAAAATCCAAGGGATTTATACCAAAATCCAAGCGATTTATACCAAAATCCAAGGGATTTATACCAAAATCCAAGGGATTTATACCAAAATCCAAGCGATTTATACCAAAATCCAAGCGAAATATACCAAAATCCAAGGGATTTATACCCATATCCAAGGAATTTATACCAAAATCCAAGGGATTCATACCAAAATCCAAGGGATTTATACCAAAATCCAAGCGATTTATTCCAAAATCCAAGGGGTTTATACCAAAATCCAAGGGATTTATTCCAAAATCCAAGCGATTTATACCAAAACCCAAGGGATTTGTACAAAAATCCAAGGGATTTATACCAAAATCCAAAAGATTTATACCAAAATCCAAGAAATGTATACCAAAATACAAGCGATTTACACCAAAATCCAAGGGATTTATACCAAAATCCAAGCGATATATACCAAAATCCAAGTGATTTATACCAAAATCCAAGGGATTTATACCAAAATCCAAGCGATTTATACCAAAATCCAAGCGACATATCCAAAATCCAAGGGATTTATACCCATATCCATGGAATTTATACCAAAATCCAAGGGATTCATACCAAAATCCAAGGGATTTATACCAAAATCCAAGCGATTTATTCCAAAATCCAAGGGGTTTATACCAAAATCCAAGGGATTTATTCCAAATTTCAAGAAATTTATACCAAAATACAAGGGATTTATACCAAAATCCAAGGGATTTATACCAAAATCCAAGTGATTTATACCAAAATCCAAGGAATTTATACCAAAATCCAAAGGATTTATACCAAAATCCAAGGGCTTTATACCAAAATCCAAGGGATTTATACCAAAATCCAAGCGATTTATACCAAAATCCAAGCGACATTTACCAAAATCCAAGGGATTTATACATATATCCAAGGAATTTATACCAAAATCCAAGGGATTCATACCAAAATCCAAGGGATTTATAACAAAATCCAAGCGATTTATTCCAAAATCCAAGGAGTTTATACCAAAATCCAATGGATTTATTCCAAAATCCAAGCGATTTACACCAAAAACCAAGGGATTTGTACAAAAATCCAAGGGATTTATACCAAAATCCAAAAGATTTATACCAAAATCCAAGAAATGTATACCAAAATACAAGCGATTTACACCAAAATCCAAGCGATTTATACCAAAATCCAAGCGATATATACCAAAATCCAAGTGATTAATACCAATATCCAAGGGATTTATACCAAAATCCAAGCGATTTATACCAAAATCCAAGCGACATATACCAAAATCCAAGGGATTTATACCCATATCCAAGGAATTTATACCAAAATTCAAGGGATTCATACCAAAATCCAAGGGATTTATACCAAAATCCAAGCGATTTATTCCAAAATCCAAGGGGTTTATACCAAAATCCAAGGGATTGTTACCAAAATCTAAGGGTTTTATACTAAAATCCAAAGGATTTATACCAAAATCCAAAAGATTTATACCAAAATCCAAAGGATTTATACCAAAATCCAAGGGATTTATACCAATATCCAAGAGATTTATACCAAAATCCAAGCGATTTTTACCAAAATCCAAGTGATTTATACCAACATCGAAGAGATTTATACCAAAATCCAACTGATTTATATAAAAATCCAAGCGATTTATACCAAAATCCAAGGGATTTATACCAAAATCCAAGGGATTTATACCAAAATCCAAGAGATTTATACCAAAATCCAAGGGATTGTTACCAAAATCTAAGGGTTTTATACTAAAATCCAAAGGATTTATACCAAAATCCAAAAGATTTATACCAAAATCCAAAGGATTTATACCAAAATCCAAGGGATTTATACAAAAATCCAATGGATTTATACCAAAATCCAAGGGATTTATACCAAAATCCAAGGGGTTTATGCCAGAATCCAAGGGATTTATACCAAAATCCAAGCGATTTATACCAATATCCAAGCGATTTACACCAAAATCCAAGGGATTTATACCAAAATCCAAGAGATTTATACCAAAATCCAAGGGATTGTTACCAAAATCTAAGGGTTTTATACCAAAATCCAAAGGATTTATACCAAAATCCAAAAGATTTATACCAAAATCCAAAGGATTTATACCAAAATCCAAGGGATTTATACAAAAATCCAATGGATTTATACCAAAATCCAAGGGATTTATACCAAAATCCAAGGGATTTATACCAAAATCCAAGGGGTTTATACCAAAATCCAAGGGATTTATACCAAAATCCAAGCGATTTATACCAAAATCCAAGCGATTTACACCAAAATCCAAGGGATTTATACCAAAATCCAAGCGATATCTACCAAAATCCAAGTGATTTATACCAAAATCCAAGGAATTTATACCAAAATCCAAGCGATTTATACCAAAATCCAAGGGATTTATAACAAAATCCAAGGGATTTATACCCATATCCAAGGAATTTATACCAAAATCCAAGGGATTCTTACCAAAATCCAAGGGATTTATACCAAAATCCAAGCGATTTATTCCAGAATCCAAGGGGTTTATACCAAAATCCAAGGGATTTATTCCAAAATCCAAGCGATTTATACCAATACCCAAGGGATTTGTACAAAAATCCAAGGGATTTATACCAAAATCCAAAAGATTTATACCAAAATCCAAGAAATTTATACCAAAATACAAGGGATTTATACCAAAATCCAAGCGATTTATACCAAAATCCAAGTGATTTATACCAAAATCCAAGGGATTTATACCAAAATCCAAAGGATTTATACCAAAATCCAAGGGATTTATACGAAAATCCAAGGGATTTATACCAAAATCCAAGAGATATATACCAAAATCAAAGTGATTTATACCAAAATCCAAGGGATTTATACCAAAATCCAAGCGATTTATACCAAAATCCAAGCGACGTATACCAAAATCCAAGGGATTTATACCCATATCCAAGGAATTTATACCAAAATCCAAGGGATTCATACCAAAATCCAAGGGATTTATACCGAAATCCAAGCGATTTATTCCAAAATCCAAGGGGTTTATACCAAAATCCAAGGGATTTATTCCAAAATCCAAGCGATTTATACCAAAACCCAAGGGATTTGTACAAAAATCCAAGGGAATTTATACCAAAATACAAGGGATTTATACCAAAATCCAAGCGATTTAAACCAAAATCCAAGTGATTTATACCAAAATCCAAGGGATTTATACCAAAATCCAAGGGATTTATACCAAAATCCAAGGGATTTATACCAAAATCCAAGGGATTTATACCAAAATCCAAGCGATTTATACCAAAATCCAATAGATTTATACCAAAATCAAAGGGATTTATACCAAAATCCAAGGGATTTATAACAAAATCCAAGCGATTTATACCAAAATCCAAGCGACATATACCAAAATCCAAGGGATTTATACCCATATCCATGGAATTTATACCAAAATCCAAGGGATTCATACCAAAATCCAAGAGATTTATACCAAAATCCAAGCGATTTATTCCAAAATCCAAGGGGTTTATACCAAAATCAAAGGGATTTATTCCAAAATCCAAGCGATTTATACCAAAACCCAAGGGATTTGTACAAAAATCCAAGGGATTTATACCAAAATCCAAAAGATTTATACCAAAATCCAAGAGATTTATACCAAAATACAAGGGATTTATACCAAAATCCAAGCGATTTATACCAAAATCCAAGTGATTTGTACCAAAATCCAAGGGATGTATACCAAATTCCAAAGGATTTATACCAAAATCCAAGGGATTTATACGAAAATCCAAGGGATTTATACCAAAATCTAAGCGATATATACCAAAATCCAAATGATTTATACCAAAATCCAAGGGATTTATACCAAAATCCAAGCGATTTATACCAAAATCCAAGCGACATATACCAAAATCCAAGGGATTTATACCCATATCCAAGGAATTTATACCAAAATCCAAGGGATTCATACCAAAATTCAAGGGATTTATACTAAAATCCAAGCGATTTATTCCAAAATCCAAGGGGTTTATACCAAAATCCAAGGGATTTATTCCAAAATCCAAGCGATTTATACCAAAACCCAAGGGATTTGTACAAAAATCCAAGGGATTTATACCAAAATCCAAAAGATTTATACCAAAATCCAAGAAATTTATACCAAAATACAAGGGATTTATACCAAAATCCAAGCGATTTATACCAAAATCCAAGTGATTTATACCAAAATCCAAGGGATTTATACCAAAATACAAAGGATTTATACCAAAATCCAAGGGATTTATACCAAAATCCTAGCGATATATACCAAAATCAAAGCGATTTATACCAAAATCCAAGCGACATATACCAAAATCCTAGGGATTTATACCCATATCCAAGGAATTTATACCAAAATCCAAGTGATTCATACCAAAATCCAAGGGATTTATACCAAAATCCAAGCGATTTATTCCAAAATCCAAGGGGTTTATACCAAAATCCAAGGGATTTATTCCAAAATCCAAGCGATTTATACGAAAACCCAAGGGATTTGTACAAAAATCCAAGGGTTTTATACCAAAATCCAAAAGATTTATACCAAAATCCAAGAAATTTATACCAAAATACAAGCGATTTATACCAAAATCCTAGGGAATTATACCTAAATCCAAGGGATTTATTCCAAAATCCAAGAAATTTATACCAAAATACAAGAGATTTATACCAAAATCCAAGCGATTTATACCAAAATCCAAGCGATTTATACCAAAATCCAAGGGGTTTATACCAAAATCCAATGGATTGATACCAAAATCCAAGCGATTTATACCAAAATCCAAGCGATTTGTACAAAAATCCAAGGGATTTATACCAAAATCCAAGCGATATATACCAAAATCCGAGTGATTTATACCAAAATCAAAGGGATTTATACCAAAATCCAAAGGATTTATACCAAAATCCAAGGGATTTATACCAAAATCCAAGGGATTTACACCAAAATCCAAGCGATTTATCCCAAAATCCAAGCGATATATACCAAAATCCAAGGGATTTATACCCATATCCAAGGAATTTATACCAAAATCCAAGGGATTCATACCAAAATCCGAGAGATTTATACCAAAATCCAAGCGTTTTATACCAAAATCCAAGTGATTTATACCAACATCGAAGAGATTTATACCAAAATCCAACTGATCAAAATCCAAGCGATTTATACCAAAATCCAAGGGATTTATACTAAAATCCAAGGGATTTATACCAAAATCCAAGCGATTTATACCAAAATCCAAGCGATTTACACCAAAATCGAAGGGATTTATACCAAAATCCAAGCGATTTATACCAAAATCCAAAGGATTTATACCAAAATCCAAGGGATTTATACCAAAATCCTAGCGATGTATTCCAAAATCCAAGGGGTTTATACCAAAACCCAAGGGATTTGTACAAAAATCCAAGGGATTTATTCCAAAATCCAAGCGATTTATACCAAAACCCAAGGGATTTGTACAAAAATCCAAGGGATTTATACCAAAATCCAAAAGATTTATACCAAAATCCAAGAAATTTATACCAAAATACAAGGGATTTATACCAAAATCCAAGCGATTTATACCAAAATCCAAGTGATTTATACCAAAATCCAAGGGATTTATACCAAAATCCAAAGGATTTATACCAAAATCCAAGGGATTTATACGAAAATCCAAGGGATTTATACCAAAATCCAATGGATTTATACCAAAATCCAAGGGGTTTATACCAAAATCCAAGGGATTTATACCAAAATCCAAGCGAATTTACCAAAATCCAAGGGATTTATACCCATATCCAAGGGATTTATTCCAAAATCCAAGCGATTTATACCAAAACCCAAGGGATTTGTACAAAAATCCAAGGGATTTATACCAAAATCCAAAAGATTTATACCAAAATCCAAGAAATTTATACCAAAATACAAGCGATTTACACCAAAATCCAAGCGATTTATACCAAAATCCAAGCGATATATACCAAAACCCAAGTGATTAATACCAAAATCCAAGGGATTTATACCAAAATCCAAGCGATTTATACCAAAATCCAAGCGACATATACCAAAATCCAAGGGATTTATACCCATATCCAAGGAATTTAAACCAAAATCCAAGGGATTCATACCAAAATCCAAGGGATTTATACCAAATTCCAAGCGATTTATTCCAAAATCCAAGGGGTTTATACCAAAATCCAAGGGATTGTTACCAAAATCTAAGGGTTTTATACCAAAATCCAAGCGACATATATCAAAATCCAAGGGATTTATACCCATATCCAAGGAATTTATACCAAAATCCAAGGGATTCATACCAAAATCAAAGGGATTTATACCAAAATCCAAGCGATTAATTCTAAAATCCAAGGGATTTATACCAAAATCCAAGGGATTTATTCCAAAATCCAAGCGATTTATACCAAAACCCAAGGGATTTGTACAAAAATCCAAGGGATTTATACCAAAATCCAAGCGATTTATACCAAAATCCAAGCGACATATCCAAAATCCAAGGGATTTATACCCATATCCAAGGAATTTATACCAAAATCCAAGCGATTAATTCTAAAATCCAAGGGATTTATACCAAAATCCAAGGGATTTATTCCAAAATCCAAGCGATTGATTCCAAAATCCAAGGGGTTTATACCAAAATCCAAGGGATTTATTCCAAATTCCAAGTGATTTATACCAAAACCCAAGGGATTTGTACAAAAATCCAAGGGATTTATACCCATATCCAAGGAATTTATACCAAAATCCAAGGGATTCATACCAAAATCCAATGGATTTATTCCAAATTCCAAGAAATTTATACCAAAATACAAGGGATTTATACCAAAATCCAAGGGATTTATACCAAAATCCAAGTGATTTATACCAAAATCCAAGGAATTTATACCAAAATCCAAAGGATTTATACCAAAATCCAAGGGATTTATACCAAAATCCAAGGGATTTATACCAAAATCCAAGCGATTTATACCAAAATCCAAGCGACATATACCAAAATCCAAGGGATTTATACCCATATCCAAGGAATTTATACCAAAATCCAAAGGATTCATACCAAAATCCAAGGGATTTATAACAAAATCCAAGCGATTTATTCCAAAATCCAAGGGGTTTATACCAAAATCCAAGGGATTTATTCCAAAATCCAAGCGATTTATACCAAAACCCAAGGGATTTGTACAAAAATCCAAGGGATTTATACCAAAATCCAAAAGATTTATACCAAAATCCAAGAAATTTATACCAAAATACAAGCGATTTACACCAAAATCCAAGCGATTTATACCAAAATCCAAGCGATATATACCAAAACCCAAGTGATTAATACCAAAATCCAAGGGATTTATACCAAAATCCAAGCGATTTATACCAAAATCCAAGCGACATATACCAAAATCCAAGGGATTTATACCCATATCCAAGGAATTTAAACCAAAATCCAAGGGATTCATACCAAAATCCAAGGGATTTATACCAAATTCCAAGCGATTTATTCCAAAATCCAAGGGGTTTATACCAAAATCCAAGGGATTGTTACCAAAATCTAAGGGTTTTATACTAAAATCCAAAGGATTTATACCAAAACCCAAAAGATTTATACCAAAATCCAAAGGATTTATACCAAAATCCAAGGGATTTATACCAAAATCCAAGGGATTTGTACAAAAATCCAAGGGATTTATACCAAAATCCAAAAGATTTATACCGAAATCCAAGAAATTTATACCAAAATACAAGGGATTTATACCAAAATCCAAGCGATTTATACCAAAATCCAAGTGATTTATACCAAAAACCAAGGGATTTTTACCAAAATCCAAAGGATTTATACCAAAATCCAAGGGATTTATACTAAAATCCAAGGGATTTATACCAAAATCCAAGCGATATATACCAAAATCCAAGTGATTTATACCAAAATCCAAGGGATTTATACCAAAATCCAAGCGATTTATACCAAAATCCAAGCGACATATACCAAAATCCAAGGGATTCATACCCATATCAAAGGAATTTATACCAAAATCCAAGGGATTCATACCAAAATCCAAGGGATTTATACCAAAATCCAAGCGATTTATTCCAAAATCCAAGGGGTTTATACCAAAATCCAAGGGATTTATTCCAAAATCCAAGCGATTTATACCAAAACCCAAGGGACTTGTACAAAAATCCAAGGGATTTATAACAAAATCCAAAAGATTTATACCAAAATCCAAGAAATTTATACCAAAATACAAGGGATTTATTCCAAAATCCAAGCGATTTATACCAAAATCCAAGTGATTTATACCAAAATCCAAGGGAATTATACCAAAATCCAAAGGATTTATACCAAAATCCAAAAGATTTAAACCAAAATCCAAAGGATTTATACCAAAATCCAAGGGATTTATACAAAAATCCAATGGATTTATACCAAAATCCAAGGGATTTATACCAAAATCCAAGGGGTTTATACCAAAATCCAAGGGATTTTTACCAAAATCCAAGCGATTTATACCAAAACCCAAGCGATTTACACCAAAATCCAAGGGATTTATACCAAAATCCAAGCGATATATACCAAAATCCAAGTGAGTTATACCAAAATCCAAGGGATATACCAAAATCCAAGGGATTCATACCAAAATCCAAGGGATTTATACCAAAATCCAAGAGATTTATTCCAAAATCCAAGGGGTTTATACCAAAATCCAAGGGATTTATTCCAAGATCCAAGCGATTTATACCAAAACCCAAGAGATTTGTACAAAAATCCAAGTGATTTATACCAAAATCCAAAAGATTTATACCAAAATCCAAGAAATTTATACCAAAATACAAAGGATTTATACCAAAATCCAAGAGATTTATACCAAAAGCCAATGATTTATACCAAAATCCAAGGGATTTATACCAAAATCCGAAGGATTTATACCAAAATCCAAGGGATTTATACGAAAATCCAAGGGATTTATACCAAAATCCAAGCGATATATACCAAAATCCAAGTGATTTATACCAAAATCCAAGGGATTTATACCAAAATCCAAGCGATTTATACCAAAATCCAAGCGACATATACCAAAATCCAAGGGATTTATACCCATATCCAAGGAATTTATACCAAAATCCAAGGGATTCATACCAAAATCCAAGCTATTTATACCAAAATCCAAGCGATTTATTCTAAAATCCAAGGGGTTTATACAGAAATCCAAGGGATTTATTCCAAAATCCAAGCGATTTATACCAAAACCCAAGGGATTTGTACAAAAATCCAAGGGATTTATACCAAAACCCAAAAGATTTATACCAAAATCCAAGAAATTTATACCAAAATACAAGGGATTTATACCAAAATCCAAGCGATTTATACCTAAATCCAAGTGATTTATACCAAAATCCAAGGGATTTATACCAAAATCCAAAGGATTTATACCAAAATCCAAGGGATTTATATCAAAATCCAAGGGATTTATACCAAAATCCAAGCGATTTATACCAAAATCCAAGCGACATATACCAAAATCCAAGGGATTTATACCCATATCCAAGGAATTTATACCAAAATCCAAGGGATTCATACCAAAATCCAAGGGATTTATACCAAAATACAAGCGATTTATTCCAAAATCCAAGGGGTTTATACCAAAATCCAAGGGATTTATTTCAAAATCCAAGAGATTTATACCAAAACTTAAGGGATTTGTACAAAAATCCAAGGGTTTTATACCAAAATCCAAAAGATTTATACCAAAATCCAAGAAATTTATACCAAAATACAAGCGATTTACACCAAAATCCAAGGGATTTATACCAAAATCCAAGCGATATATACCAAAATCCAAGTGATTTATACCAAAATCCAAGGGATTTATACCAAAATCCAAGCGATTTATACCAAAATCCAAGCGACATATACCTAAATCCATGGGATTTATACCCATATCCAAGGAATTTATACCAAAGACCAAGGGATTCATACCAAAATCCAAGGGATTTATACCAAAATCCAAGCGATTTATTCCAAAATCCAAGGAGTTTATACCAAAATCCAAGAGATTTATTCCAAAATCCAAGAAATTTATACCAAAATATAAGGGATTTATACCAAAATCCAAGCGATTTATACCAAAATCCAAGTGATTTATACCAAAATCCAAGGGATTTATACCAAAATCCAAAGGATTTATACCAAAATCCAAGGGATTTATACCAAAATCCAAGGGATTTATACCAAAATCCAAGCGATTTATACCAAAATCCAAGCGACATATACCAAAATCCAAGGGATTTATACACATATCCAAGGAATTTATACCAAAATCCAAGGGATTCATACCAAAATCCAAGGGATTGTTACCAAGATCTAAGGGTTTTATACCGAAATCCAAAGGATTTATACCAAAATCCAAAAGATTTATACCAAAATCCAAAGGATTTATACCAAAATCCAAGGGATTTATACAAAAATCCAATGGATTTATACCAAAATCCAAGGGATTTATACCAAAATCCAAGGGGTTTATACCAAAATCCAAGGGATTTATACCAAAATCCAAGAGATTTATACCAAAATCCAAGCGATTTACACCAAAATCCAAGGGATTTATACCAAAATCCAAGCGATATATACCAAAATCAAAGTGATTTATACCAAAATCCAAGGGATTTATACCAAAATCCAAGCGGTTTATACCAAAATCCAAGCGACATATACCAAAATCCAAGGGATTTATACCCATATCCAAGGAATTTATACCAAAATCCAAGGGATTCATACCAAAGTCCAAGGGATTTATACCAAAATCCAAGCGATTTATTCCAAAATCCAAGGGGTTTATACCAAAATCCAAGGGATTTATTCCAAAATCCAAGCGATTTATACCAAAACCCAAGGGATTTGTACAAAAATCCAAGGGATTTATACCAAAATCCAAACGATTTATACCAAAATCCAAGAAATTTATACCAAAATACAAGGGATTTATACCAAAATCCAAGCGATTTATACCAATATCCAAGTGATTTATACCAAAATCCAAGTGATTTATACCAAAATCCAAAGGATTTATACCAAAATCCAAGGGATTTATACGAAAATCCAAGGGATTTATACCAAAATCCAAGCGATATATACCAAAATCCAAGTGATTTATACCAAAATCCAAAAGATTTATACCAAAATCCAAGCGATTTATACCAAAATCCAAGCGACATATACCAAAATCCAAGGGATTTATACCCATATCCAAGGAATTTATACCAAATTCCAAGGGATTCATACCAAAATCCAAAGGATTTATACCAAAATCCAAGCGATTTATTCCAAAATCCAAGGGGTTTATACCAAAATCCAAGGGATTTATTCCAAAATCCAAGCGATTTCTACCAAAACCCAAGGGATTTGTACAAAAATCCAAGGGATTTATACCAAAATCCAAAAGCTTTATACCAAAATCCAAGAAATTTATACCAAAATACAAGGGATTTATACCAAAATTCAAGCGATTTATACCAAAATCCAAGTGATTTATACCAAAATCCAAGAGATTTATACCAAAATCCAAAGGATTTATACCAAAGTCCAAGGGATTTATACCAAAATCCAAGGGATTTATACCAAAATCAAAGCGATTTATACCAAAATCCAAGCGATTTATACCAAAATCCAAGCGACATATACCAAAATCCAAGGGATTTATACCCATATCCAAGGAATTTATACCAAAATCCAAGGGATTCATACCAAAATCCAAGGGATTTATACCAAAATCCAAGCGATTTATTCCAAAATCCAAGGGGTTTATACCAAAATCCAAGGGATTTATTCCAAAATCCAAGTGATTTATACCAAAATCCAAGGGATTTATACCAAAATCCAAGCGATTTATACCAAAATCCAAGAGATTTATACCAAAATCCAAGGGATTGTTACCAAAATCTAAGGGTTTTATACCAAAATCCAAAGGATTTATACCAAAATCCAAAAGATTTAAACCAAAATCCAAAGTATTTATACCAAAATCCAAGGGATTTATACAAAAATCCAATGGATTTATACCAAAATCCAAGGGATTTATACCAAAATCCAAGGGGTTTATACCAAAATCCAAGGGGTTTATACCAAAATCCAAGGGATTTATACCAAAATCCAAGCGATTTATACCAAAATCCAAGCGATTTACACCAAAATCCAAGGGATTTATACCAAAATCCTAGCGATATATACCAAAATCCAAGTGATTTATACCAAAATCCAAGGGGTTTATACCAAAATCCAAGCGATTTATACCAAAATCCAAGCGACATATACCTAAATCCATGGGATTTATACCCATATCCAAGGAATTTATACCAAAATCCAAGGGATTCATACCAAAATCCAAGGGATTTATACCAAAATCCAAGCGATTTATTCCAAAATCCAAGCGGTTTATACCAAAATCCAAGGGATTTATTCCAAAATCTAAGCGATTTATACCAAAACCCAAGGGATTTGTACAAAAATCCAAGGGATTTATACCAAAATCCTGAAGATTTATACCAAAATCCAAGAAATTTATACCAAAATACAAGGGATTTATACCAAAATCCAAGCGATTTATACCAAAAGCCAAGTGATTTATACCAAAATCCAAGGGATTTATACCAAAATCCAAAGGATTTATACCAAAATCCAAGGGATTTATACGAAAATCCAAGGGATTTATACCAAAATCCAAGCGATATATACCAAAATCCAAGTGATTTATACCAAAATCCAAGGGATTTATACCAAAATCCAAGCGATTTATACCAAAATCCAAGCGACATAACCAAAATCCAAGGGATTTATACCCATATCCAAGGAATTTATACCAAAATCCAAGGGATTCATACCAAAATCCAAGGGATTTATACCAAAATCCAAGCGATTTATTCCAAAATCCAAGGGGTTTATACCAAAATCCAAGGGATTTATTCCAAAATCCAAGCGATTTATACCAAAACCCAAGGGGTTTGTACAAATATCCAAGGGATTTATACCAAAATCCAAAAGTTTTACACCAAAATCCAAGAAATTTATACCAAAATTCAAGGGATTTATACCAAAATCCAAGTGATTAATACCAAAATCCAAGGGATTTATACCAAAATCCAAAGGATTTATACCAAAATCCAAGGGATTTATACCAAAATCCAAGGGATTTATAGCAAAATCCAAGCGATTTATACCAAAATCCAAGCGACATATACCAAAATCCAAGGGATTTATACCCATATCCAAGGAATTTATACCAAAATCCAAGGGATTCATACCAAAATCCAAGGGATTTATACCAAAATCCAAGCGATTTATTCCAAAATCCAAGGGGTTTATACCAAAATCCAAGGGAATTATTCCAAAATCCAAGCGATTTATACCAAAACGCAAGGGTTTTGTACAAAAATCCAAGGGATTTATACCAAAATCCAAAAGATTTATACCAAAATCCAAGAAATGTATACCAAAATACAAGCGATTTACACCAAAATCCAAGGGATTTATCTCAAAATCCAAGCGATATATACCAAAATCCAAGTGATTTATACCAAAATCCAAGGGATTTATACCAAAATCCAAGCGATTTATACCAAAATCCAAGCGACATATCCAAAATCCAAGGGATTTATACCCATATCCAAGGAATTTATACCAAAATCCAAGGGATTCATACCAAAATCCAAGGGATTTATACCAAAATCCAAGCGATTTATTCCAAAATCCAAGGGGTTTATACCAAAATCCAAGGGATTTATTCCAAATTCCAAGAAAATTATACCAAAATACAAGGGATTTATACCAAAATCCAAGGGATTTATACCAAAATCCAAGTGATTTATACCAAAATCCAAGGAATTTATACCAAAATCCAAAGGATTTATACCAAAATCCAAGGGATTTATACCAAAATCCAATGGATTTATACCAAAATCCAAGCGATTTATACCAAAATCCAAGCGACATATACCAAAATCCAAGGGATTTATGCCCATATCCAAGGAATTTATACCAAAATCCAAGGGATTCATACCAAAGTCCAAGGGATTTATACCAAAATCCAAGCGATTTATTCCAAAATCCAAGGAGTTTATACCAAAATCCAAGGGATTTATTCCAAAATCCAAGCGATTTACACCAAAAACCAAGGGATTTGTACAAAAATCCAAGGGATTTATACCAAAATCCAAAAGATTTATACCAAAATCCAAGAAATTTATACCAAAATACAAGCGATTTACACCAAAATCCAAGCGATTTATACCAAAATCCAAGCGATATATACCAAAATCCAAGTGATTAATACCAAAATCCAAGGGATTTATACAAAAATCCAAGCGATTTATACCAAAATCCAAGCGACATATACCAAAATCCAAGGGATTTATACCCATATCCAAGGAATTTATACCAAAATTCAAGGGATTCATACCAAAATCCAAGGGATTTATACCAAAATCCAAGCGATTTATTCCAAAATCCAAGGGGTTTATACCAAAATCCAAGGGATTGTTACCAAAATCTAAGGGTTTTATACAAAAATCCAAAGGATTTATACCAAAATCCAAAAGATTTATACCAAAATCCAAAGGATTTATACCAAAATCCAAGAGATTTATACCAATATCCAAGAGATTTATAAAAAAATCCAAGGGATTTTTACCAAAATCCAAGTGATTTATACCAACATCGAAGAGATTTATACTAAAATCCAACTGATTTATATAAAAATCCAAGCGATTTATACCAAAATCCAAGGGATTTATAACAAAATCCAAGCGATTTATACCAAAATCCAAGAGATTTATACCAAAATCCAAGGGATTGTTACCAAAATCTAAGGGTTTTATACTAAAATCCAAAGGATTTATACCAAAATCCAAAAGATTTATACCAAAATCCAAAGGATTTATACCAAAATCCAAGGGATTTATACAAAAATCCAATGGATTTATACCAAAATCCAAGGGATTTATACCAAAATTAAAGGGGTTTATGCCAGAATCCAAGGGATTTATACCAAAATCCAAGCGATTTATACCAATATCCAAGCGATTTACACCAAAATCCAAGGAATTTATACCAAAATCCAAGAGATTTATACAAAAATCCAAGGGATTGTTACCAAAATCTAAGGGTTTTATACCAAAATCCAAAGGATTTATACCAAAATCCAAAAGATTTATACCAAAATCCAAAGGATTTATACCAAAATCCAAGGGATTTATACAAAAATCCAATGGATTTATACCAAAATCCAAGGGATTTATACCAAAATCCAAGGGGTTTGTACCAAAATCCAAGGGATTTATACCAAAATCCAAGCGATTTATACCAAAATCCAAGCGATTTACACCAAAATCCAAGGGATTTATACCAAAATCCAAGCGATATCTACCAAAATCCAAGTGATTTATACCAAAATCCAAGGAATTTATACCAAAATCCAATCGATTTATACCAAAATCCAAGCGACATATACCAAAATCCAAGGGATTTATACCCATATCCAAGGAATTTATACCAAAATCCAAGGGATTCATACCAAAATCCAAGGGATTTATACCAAAATCCAAGCGATTTATTCCAAAATCCAAGGGGTTTATACCAAAATCCCAGGGATTTATTCCAAAATCCAAGCGATTTTTACCAAAACCCAAGGGATTTGTACAAAAATCCAAGGGATTTATACCAAAATCCAAAAGATTTATACCAAAATCCAAGAAATTTATACCAAAATACAAGAGATTTATACCAAAATCCAAGCGATTTATACCAAAATCCAAGTGATTTATACCAAAATCTAAGGGATTTATACCAAAATCCAAAGGATTTATACCAAAATCCAAGGGATTTATACGAAAATCCAAGGGATTTATACCAAAATCCAAGAGATATATACCAAAATCAAAGTGATTTATACCAAAATCCAAGGGATTTATACCAAAATCCAAGCGATTTATACCAAAATCCAAGCGACATTTACCAAAATCCAAGGGATTTATACCCATATCCAAGGAATTTATACCAAAATCCAAGGGATTCATACCAAAATCCAAGAGATTTATACCGAAATCCAAGCGATTTATTCCAAAATCCAAGGGGTTTATACCAAAATCCAAGGGATTTATTCCAAAATCCAAGCGATTTATACCAAAACCCAAGGGATTTGTACAAAAATCCAAGGGAATTTATACCAAAATACAAGGGATTTATACCAAAATCCAAGCGATTTAAACCAAAATCCAAGTGATTTATACCAAAATCCAAGGGATTTATACCAAAATCCAAAGGATTTATACCAAAATCCAAGGGATTTATACCAAAATCCAAGGGATTTATACCAAAATCCAAGCGATTTATACCAAAATCCAAAGGATTTATACCAAAATCTAAGGGATTTATACCAAAATCCAAGGGATTTATACCAAAATCCAAGCGATTTATACCAAAATCCAAGCGACATATACCAATATCCAAGGATTTATACCCATATCCATGGAATTTATACCAAAATCCAAGGGATTCATACCAAAATCCAAGGGATTTATACCAAAATCCAAGCGATTTATTCCAAAATCCAAGGGGTTTATACCAAAATCCAAGCGATTTATACCAAAATCCAAGGGATTTGAACAAAAATCCAAGGGATTTATAACAAAATCCAAGCGTTTTATACCAAAATCCAAGAAATTTATACCAAAATACAAGGGATTTATACCAAAATCCAAGCGATTTATACCAAAATCCAAGTGATTTGTACCAAAATCCAAGGGATTTATACCAAAATCCAAAGGATTTATACCAAAATCCAAGGGATTTATACGAAAATCCAAGGGATTTATACCAAAATCCAAGCGATATATACCAAAATCCAAGTGATTTATACCAAAATCCAAGGGATTTATACCAAAATCCAAGCGATTTATACCAAAATCCAAGCGACATATACCAAAATCCAAGGGATTTATACCCATATCCAAGGAATTTATACCAAAATCCAAGGGATTCATACCAAAATTCAAGGGATTTATACCAAAATCCAAGCGATTTATTCCAAAATCCAAGGGGTTTATACCAAAATCCAAGGGATTTATTCCAAAATCCAAGCGATTTATACCAAAACCCAAGGGATTTGTACAAAAATCCAAGGGATTTATACCAAAATCCAAAAGATTTATACCAAAATCCAAGAAATTTATACCAAAATACAAGGGATTTATACCAAAATCCAAGCGATTTATACCAAAATCCAAGTGATTTATACCAAAATCCAAGGGATTTATACCAAAATCCAAAGGATTTATACCAAAATCCAAGGGATTTATACCAAAATCCTAGCGATATATACCAAAATCCAAGCGATTTATACCAAAATCCAAGCGACATATACCAAAATCCAAGGGATTTATACCCATATCCAAGGAATTTATACCAAAATCCAAGTGATTCATACCAAAATCCAAGGGATTTATACCAAAATCCAAGCGATTTATTCCAAAATCCAAGGGGTTTATACCAAAATCCAAGGGATTTATTCCAAAATCCAAGCGATTTATACGAAAACCCAAGGGATTTGTACAAAAATCCAAGGGATTTATACCAAAATCCAAAAGATTTATACCAAAATCCAAGAAATTTATACCAAAATACAAGCGATTTATACCAAAATCCTAGGGATTTATACCAAAATCCAAGGGATTTATTCCAAAATCCAAGAAATTTATACCAAAATACAAGGGATTTATACCAAAATCCAAGCGATTTATACCAAAATCCAAGCGATTTATACCAAAATCCAAGGGGTTTATACCAAAATCCAATGGATTTATACCAAAATCCAAGCGATTTATACCAAAATCCAAGCGATTTACACCAAAATCCAAGGGATTTATACCAAAATCCAAGCGATATATACCAAAATCCAAGTGATTTATACCAAAATCCAAGGGATTTATACCAAAACCCAAAGGATTTATACCAAAATCCAAGGGATTTATACCAAAATCCAAGGGATTTATACCAAAATCCAAGCGATTTATCCCAAAATCCAAGCGATATATACCAAAATCCAAGGGATTTATACCCATATCCAAGGAATTTATACCAAAATCCAAGGGATTCATACCAAAATCCGAGAGATTTATACCAAAATCCAAGCGTTTTATACCAAAATCCAAGTGATTTATACCAACATCGAAGAGATTTATACCAAAATCCAACTGATCAAAATCCAAGCGATTTATACCAAAATCCAAGGGATTTATACTAAAATCCAAGGGATTTATACCAAAATCCAAGCGATTTATACCAAAATCCAAGCGATTTACACCAAAATCGAAGGGATTTAAATTAATCGGATTTTGGTATTAATCCCTTGGATTTTGTTATAAATCCTTTGGATTTTGGTATAAATCTCTAGGATTTTGGTATAAATCGATTGGATTTTGGTATAAATCCCTTGGATTTTGGTATAAATCCCTTGGATTTTGGTATAAATCTCTTGGATTTTGGTATAAATAGATTGGATTTTGATATAAATCCCTTGGATTTTGGTATAAATCCTTTGGATTTTGGTATAAATCGCTTGGATTTTGGTATAAATCACTTGGATTTTGGTATAAATCGCTTGGATTTTGGTACAAATCGCTTGGATTTTGGTATAAATCCCTTGGATTTTGGTATAAATTCATTAGATCTTGGTATAAATCTCTTGGATTTGGTATAAATCGCTTGGAATTTGGTATAAATCACTTGGATTTGGTATGAATCGATTGGATTTTGGTATAAATCCCTTGAATTTTTGTATAAATCACTTGGATTTTGGTATAAATCTTTTGGATTTTGGTATAAATCATTTAATTTTGGTATAAATCATTGCGATTTTGGAATAAATCTCTTGGATTTTGGTATAAATCCCTTAGATTTTGGTATAAATCGCTTGGAGTTTGGTATAAATTGCTTGGATTTTGGTATAAATCCCTTGGATTTTGGTATAAATTCATTGGATCTTAGCCCTTGGATTTGGTATAAATCACTTAGATTTTGGTATAAATCCCTTGGATTTTGGTATAAATCCCTGGGATTTTTGTATAAATCACTTGGATTTTGGTATAAATCCCTTGGATTTTGGTATAAATCCCTTAGATTTTGGTATAAATCTCTTGGATTTTGGTATAAATCGCTTGGATTTTGATATAAATCAGTTGGATTTTGGTATAAATCCCTTCGATTTTGGTATAAATTTCTTGGATTTTGGTATATATCGCTTGGATTTTGGTATAAATCGCTTGGATTTTTGTATAAATCCCTTGGATTTTGGTATAAATCCCTTGGATTCTGGTATATTACCCTTGGAATTTGGTATAATCCCTTGTATTTTGGTATAAATCCCTTGGATTTTGGTATAAATCCCTTGGATTTTGGTATAAATCCGTTGGATTTTGGTATAAATCGCTTGGATTTTGGTATAAATCTCTTGGGTTTTGGTATAAATCCCTTGGATTTTGGTATAAATCCATTGGACTTTGGTATAAATCTTTTGGATTTTGGTATAAATCCCTTAGATTTTGGTATAAATCGCTTGGATTTTGGTATGAATCTCTTGGATTTTGGTATAAATCCTTTGGATTTTGGTATAAATTCCTTCGATTTTGGTATAAATTTCTTGGATTTTGGGATAAATCCCTTAGATTTTGGTATATATCGCTTGGAATTTGGTATAAATCCCTTGAATTTTGGTATAAATCCCTTGGATTTTGGTATAAATCCCTTGGATTTTTTATAAATCGCTTAGATTTAGGTATAAATCACTTTGATTTTGGTATAAATCGCTTGGATTTTGGTATAAATCCCTTGGATTTTGGTATAATCCCTTGAAATTTGGTATAAATCCCTTGGATTTAGGTATAAATCCATTGGATTTTGGTATGAATCCCTTGGATTTTGGTATGAATTCCTTGGATTTGGGTATAAATCCACTGGATTTTGGTATAAATCGCTTAGATTTTGGTGTAAATCGCTTGGATTTTGATATAAATCAGTTGGATTTTTGTATAAATCCCTTCGATTTTGGTATAAATTTCTTGGATTTTGGTATATATGGCTTGGATTTTGGTATAAATTGCTTGGATTTTGGTATAAATCCCTTGGATTTTGGTATAAATCCCTTGGATTTTGATATAAATCGCTTGGATTTTGGTATAAATCTCTAGGATTTTGGTATAATTCGCTTGGATTTTGGTATAAATTCCTTGGGTTTTGTTATGAATCTCTTGGATTTTGCTATAAATCACTTGGATTTTAGTATAAATCTCTTGGATTTTGGTATAAATCATTTAATTTTGGTATAAATCATTGCGATTTTGGAATAAATCTCTTGGATTTTGGTATAAATCACTTAGATTTTGGTATAAATCGCTTGGAGTTTGGTATAAATTGCTTGGATTTTGGTATAAATTCATTGGATCTTGGTATAAATCCCTTGGATTTGGTATAAATCACTTGGATTTTGGTATAAATCCCTTGGATTTTGGTATAAATCCCTGGGATTTTGGTATAAATCACTTGGATTTTGGTATAAATGCCTTGGATTTTGTTATAAATCCCTTGGATTTTGGTATAAATCACTTGGATTTTGGTATAAATCCCTTGGATTTTGGTATAAATCCCATGGATTTTGGTATAAATCCCTTGGATTTTGGTATAAATCACTTGGATTTTGGTATAAATCCCATAGATTTTGGTATAAATCCCTTCGATTTTGGTAAAATCCTTTGGTATTTGGTATAACTCGCTTGGATTTTGATATAAATCCCTTGGATTTTGGTATAAATCCCTTGGATTTTGGTATAAATCCTTTGGATTTTGGTATAAATCCCTTGGATTTTGGTACAAGTCCCTTGGGTTTTGGTATAAATACCTTGGATTTTGGTATAAATCTCTTGGATTTTGGTGTGAATCATTTGGATTTTTGTATAAAACCCTTAGATTTTGGTAATAATCCCTAGGATTTTGGTATAAATTCCTTGGATTTGGGTATAAATCCCTTGGTATTTGGTATAAATCGCTTGGATTTTGGTATAAATCCCTTGGATTTTGATATAAATCATTTGGATTTTGGTATAAATCCCTTGGATTTTGGTATAAATCGCTTTTGGTATCAATCGCTTGGATTTTGGTATAAATCCCTTGGATTTTGGTATAAATCCGTTGGATTTTGGTATGAATCCCTTGGATTTTGCTACAAATCCCTTGGGTTTTGGTATAAATACCTTGGATTTTGGTATAAATCACTTGGATTTTGGTATAAATCCTTTGGATTTTGGTATAAATCCCTTAGATTTTGGTAATAATCCCTTGGATTTTGGTATAAATCCCTTGGATTTTGGTATAAATCCTTTGGATTTAGGTATAAATCCCTTAGATTTTGGTATAAATCGCTTGGATTTTGATATAAATCAGCTGGATTTTGGTATAAATCCCTTGGATTTTGGTATAAATCACTTGGATTTTGTTATAAATCCCTTGGATTTTGGTATAAATCCCTTGGGTTTTGGTATAAATCGCTTGGATTTTGGTATAAACTACTTGGATTTGGGTATAATTCCTATGGATTTTGGTATAAATCCGTGGGACTTTGGTATAAATCTTTTGGATTTTGGTATAAATCCCTTAGATTTAAGTATAAATCGCTTGGATTTTGGTATGAATCTCTTGGATTTTGGTATAAATCCTTAGGATTTTGGTATAAATCCCTTCGATTTTGGTATAAATTTCTTGGATTTTGGTATAAATCCCTTAGATTTTGGTATATATCGCTTGGAATTTGGTATAAATCCCTTGAATTTTGGTATAAATCCCTTGGATTTTGGTATAAATCCCTTGGATTTTTTATAAATCGCTTGGAGTTAGGTATAAATCACTTTGATTTTGGTATAAATCGCATTGATTTTGGTATAAATCCCTTGGATTTTGGTATAATCCCTTGGAATTTGGTATAAATCGCTTGGATTTTGGTATAAATCCATTGGATTTTGGTATGAATCCCTTGGATTTTAGTATAAATTCCTTGGATTTGGGCATAAATCCACTGGATTTTGGTATAAATCGCTTGGATTTTGGTGTAAATCGCTTGGATTTTGATATAAATCAGTTGGATTTTTGTATAAATCCCTTCGATTTTGGTATAAATTTCTTGGATTTTGGTATATATCGCTTGGATTTTGGTATAATTCGCTTGGATTTTGGTATAAATTCCTTGGATTTTGTTATGAATCTCTTGGATTTTGCTATAAATCACTTGGATTTTGGCATAAATCTCTTGGATTTTGGTATAAATCATTTAATTTTGGTATAAATCATTGCGATTTTGGAATAAATCTCTTGGATTTTGGTATAAATCACTTGGATTTTGGTATAAATCGCTTGGAGTTTGGTATAAATTGCTTGGATTTTGGTATAAATCCCTTGGATCTTGGTATAAATCCCTTGGATTTGGTATAAATCACTTGGATTTTGGTATAAATCCCTTGGATTTTGGTATAAATCCCTTGGATTTTGGTATAAATCCCTTGGATTTTTGTATAAATATTTTGGATTTTGGTATAAATCTTTTAGATTTTGGTATAAATCGCTTGGATTTTGGTATAAATTTCTTTGATTTTGGTATAAATCCCTTGGATTTTGGTATAAATCCCTTGGATTTTGGTATAAATCGCTTGGATTTTGGTATAAATCCCTTGGATATTGGTATAAATCCCTTGGATTTTGGTATAAATCACTTGGATTTTGGTATAAATCGCTTGGATTTTTGGTATAAATCCCTTGGATTTTGGTATAAATCCCTTGGATTTTGGTATAAATCCTTTGGATTTTGGTATAAATCCCTTGGATTTTGTTCAAATCCCTTGGGTTTTGGTATAAATATGTACGTTGGATTTTGGTATAAATCTCTTGGATTTTGGTATAAATCCTTTTGATTTTGGTATAAAACCCTTAGATTTTGGTAATAATCCCTTGGATTTTGGTACAAATCCCTTGGATTTTGGTATAAATCCCTTTAATTTTGGTATAAATCGCTTGGGTTTATGTATAAATCGCTTGGATTTTGATATAAATCAGTTGGATTTTGGTATAAATCCCTTTGATTTTGGTATAAATCACTTGGATTTTGGTATAAATCCCTTGGATTTTTGTATAAATCTTTTGGATTTTGGTATCAATCGCTTAGAGTTTGGTATAAATTCCTTGGATTTTGGTATTAATCCCTTGGATTTTGGTATAAATGCCTTGAATTTTGGTATAAATCCCTTTAATTTTGGTATAAATCACTTGGGTTTTGGTATAAATCGCTTGGATTTTGATATAAATCAATTAGATTTTGGTGTAAATGCCTTCGATTTTAGTATACATCACTTGGATTTTGGTATAAATCGCTTGGATTTTGGTATAAATCCCTTGGATTTTGGTATGAATCGCTTGGATTTTGGTATAAATTCCTTGGAATTGGGTATAAATCCCTTGGAATTAGGTACAAATCCCTTTGATTTTGGTATAAATCGCTTGGATTTTGGTATAAATCCCTTGGATTTTGGTATAAATCGTTTAGATTTTGGTATAAATTCCTTGGAATTTGGTATTAATCCCTTGGATTTTGGTATAAATACCTTGAATTTTGGTATAAATCCCTTGAATTTTGGTACAAATCCCTTGGATTTTTGTATATATCCCTAGGATTTTGGTGTAAATTCCTTGGATTTTGGTATTAATCGCTTGGATTTTTGTATAAATCCCTTGGATTTTGGTATAAATCCCTTGGGTTTTGGTATAAAGCCCTTGGAATTTTTGTATAAATCTTTTGGATTTTGGTATAAATCCCTTAGATTTTGGTATAAATCCCTTGGATTTTGGTATAAATCCCTTTGATTTTGGTATAAATCCCTTGGATTTTGGTATAAGTCGCTTGGATTTTGGTTTAAATCCCTCGGATTTTGGTATAAATCCCTTGGATTTTGGAACAAATCACTTGGATTTTGGTATAAATTACTTGGATTTTGGTATAAATCGCTTGGATTTTGGTTAAAATCGCATGGATTTTGGTATAAGTCGCTTGGATTTTGGTATAAATCGCTTGGATTTTGCTATAAATCGCTTGGATTTTGGTATAAATCCCTTGGATTTTGGTATAAATCCCTTGAATTTTGGTATAAATCCCTTAGATTTTTGTACAAATCGCTTGGATTTTGGTATAAATCACTTGTATTTTGGTATAAATTCCTTGGATTTTGGTATAAATCACTTGGATTTTGGTATAAATTCCTTAAATTTTGGTATAAATCCCTTGGATTTTGGTATAAATTCGTTGGATTTTGGTATAGATCCCTTCGATTTTGGTATAAATCCCTTGGATTTTCGTATAAATCGCTTTTTTTTGGTATAATTCCCTTGGATTTTGGAATAAATCTCTTGGATCTTGGTATAAATCGTTTGAATTTTGGTATAAATCCCTTGGATTTTGGTATAAATCCCTTGGATTTTGGTATAAATCGCTTGGATTTTAGTATAAATCCCTTTGATTTTGTTAAAAATCCCTTGGATTTTGGTATAAATCGCTTGGCTTTTGGTATAAATCCCTTGGATTTTGGTATAAATACCTTGGATTTTGGTACAAATCCTTTGGATTTTGGTTTAAATCCCTTGGATTTTGGTATAAATCCCTTGGGTTTTGGTATAAAGCCCTTGGAATTTTTGTATAAATCTTTTGGATTTCGGTATAAATCCCTTAGATTTTGGTATAAATCCCTTGGATTTTGGTATAAATCCCTTGGATTTTGGTATAAATCCCTTAGATTTTGGTATAAATCCCTTGGATTTTGGTATAAGTCGCTTGGATTTTTGTATAAATATCTTAGATTTTGGTATAAATCGATTGGATTTTGGTATAAATCCCTCGGGTTTTGGTATAAATCCCTTGGATTTTGGAACAAATAACTTGGATTTTGGTATAAATTACTTGGATTTTGGTATAAATCGCTTGGATTTTGGTATAAATCGCTTGGATTTTGGTATAAGTCGCTTGGATTTTGGTATAAATCGCTTGGATTTTGTTATAAATCGCTTGGATTTTGGTATAAATCCCTTGGGTTTTGGTATAAATCGCTTGGATTTTGGTATAAACTACTTGGATTTGGGTATAATTCCTATGGATTTTGGTATAAATCCGTGGGACTTTGGTATAAATCTTTTGGATTTTGGTATAAATCCCTTAGATTTAAGTATAAATCGCTTGGATTTTGGTATGAATCTCTTGGATTTTGGTATAAATCCTTAGGATTTTGGTATAAATCCCTTCGATTTTGGTATAAATTTCTTGGATTTTGGTATAAATCCCTTAGATTTTGGTATATATCGCTTGGAATTTGGTATAAATCCCTTGAATTTTGGTATAAATCCCTTGGATTTTGGTATAAATCCCTTGGATTTTTTATAAATCGCTTGGAGTTAGGTATAAATCACTTTGATTTTGGTATAAATCGCATTGATTTTGGTATAAATCCCTTGGATTTTGGTATAATCCCTTGGAATTTGGTATAAATCGCTTGGATTTTGGTATAAATCCATTGGATTTTGGTATGAATCCCTTGGATTTTAGTATAAATTCCTTGGATTTGGGCATAAATCCACTGGATTTTGGTATAAATCGCTTGGATTTTGGTGTAAATCGCTTGGATTTTGATATAAATCAGTTGGATTTTTGTATAAATCCCTTCGATTTTGGTATAAATTTCTTGGATTTTGGTATATATCGCTTGGATTTTGGTATAATTCGCTTGGATTTTGGTATAAATTCCTTGGATTTTGTTATGAATCTCTTGGATTTTGCTATAAATCACTTGGATTTTGGCATAAATCTCTTGGATTTTGGTATAAATCATTTAATTTTGGTATAAATCATTGCGATTTTGGAATAAATCTCTTGGATTTTGGTATAAATCACTTGGATTTTGGTATAAATCGCTTGGAGTTTGGTATAAATTGCTTGGATTTTGGTATAAATCCCTTGGATCTTGGTATAAATCCCTTGGATTTGGTATAAATCACTTGGATTTTGGTATAAATCCCTTGGATTTTGGTATAAATCCCTTGGATTTTGGTATAAATCCCTTGGATTTTTGTATAAATATTTTGGATTTTGGTATAAATCTTTTAGATTTTGGTATAAATCGCTTGGATTTTGGTATAAATTTCTTTGATTTTGGTATAAATCCCTTGGATTTTGGTATAAATCCCTTGGATTTTGGTATAAATCGCTTGGATTTTGGTATAAATCCCTTGGATATTGGTATAAATCCCTTGGATTTTGGTATAAATCACTTGGATTTTGGTATAAATCGCTTGGATTTTTGGTATAAATCCCTTGGATTTTGGTATAAATCCCTTGGATTTTGGTATAAATCCTTTGGATTTTGGTATAAATCCCTTGGATTTTGTTCAAATCCCTTGGGTTTTGGTATAAATATGTACGTTGGATTTTGGTATAAATCTCTTGGATTTTGGTATAAATCCTTTTGATTTTGGTATAAAACCCTTAGATTTTGGTAATAATCCCTTGGATTTTGGTACAAATCCCTTGGATTTTGGTATAAATCCCTTTAATTTTGGTATAAATCGCTTGGGTTTATGTATAAATCGCTTGGATTTTGATATAAATCAGTTGGATTTTGGTATAAATCCCTTTGATTTTGGTATAAATCACTTGGATTTTGGTATAAATCCCTTGGATTTTTGTATAAATCTTTTGGATTTTGGTATCAATCGCTTAGAGTTTGGTATAAATTCCTTGGATTTTGGTATTAATCCCTTGGATTTTGGTATAAATGCCTTGAATTTTGGTATAAATCCCTTTAATTTTGGTATAAATCACTTGGGTTTTGGTATAAATCGCTTGGATTTTGATATAAATCAATTAGATTTTGGTGTAAATGCCTTCGATTTTAGTATACATCACTTGGATTTTGGTATAAATCGCTTGGATTTTGGTATAAATCCCTTGGATTTTGGTATGAATCGCTTGGATTTTGGTATAAATTCCTTGGAATTGGGTATAAATCCCTTGGAATTAGGTACAAATCCCTTTGATTTTGGTATAAATCGCTTGGATTTTGGTATAAATCCCTTGGATTTTGGTATAAATCGTTTAGATTTTGGTATAAATTCCTTGGAATTTGGTATTAATCCCTTGGATTTTGGTATAAATACCTTGAATTTTGGTATAAATCCCTTGAATTTTGGTACAAATCCCTTGGATTTTTGTATATATCCCTAGGATTTTGGTGTAAATTCCTTGGATTTTGGTATTAATCGCTTGGATTTTTGTATAAATCCCTTGGATTTTGGTATAAATCCCTTGGGTTTTGGTATAAAGCCCTTGGAATTTTTGTATAAATCTTTTGGATTTTGGTATAAATCCCTTAGATTTTGGTATAAATCCCTTGGATTTTGGTATAAATCCCTTTGATTTTGGTATAAATCCCTTGGATTTTGGTATAAGTCGCTTGGATTTTGGTTTAAATCCCTCGGATTTTGGTATAAATCCCTTGGATTTTGGAACAAATCACTTGGATTTTGGTATAAATTACTTGGATTTTGGTATAAATCGCTTGGATTTTGGTTAAAATCGCATGGATTTTGGTATAAGTCGCTTGGATTTTGGTATAAATCGCTTGGATTTTGCTATAAATCGCTTGGATTTTGGTATAAATCCCTTGGATTTTGGTATAAATCCCTTGAATTTTGGTATAAATCCCTTAGATTTTTGTACAAATCGCTTGGATTTTGGTATAAATCACTTGTATTTTGGTATAAATTCCTTGGATTTTGGTATAAATCACTTGGATTTTGGTATAAATTCCTTAAATTTTGGTATAAATCCCTTGGATTTTGGTATAAATTCGTTGGATTTTGGTATAGATCCCTTCGATTTTGGTATAAATCCCTTGGATTTTCGTATAAATCGCTTTTTTTTGGTATAATTCCCTTGGATTTTGGAATAAATCTCTTGGATCTTGGTATAAATCGTTTGAATTTTGGTATAAATCCCTTGGATTTTGGTATAAATCCCTTGGATTTTGGTATAAATCGCTTGGATTTTAGTATAAATCCCTTTGATTTTGTTAAAAATCCCTTGGATTTTGGTATAAATCGCTTGGCTTTTGGTATAAATCCCTTGGATTTTGGTATAAATACCTTGGATTTTGGTACAAATCCTTTGGATTTTGGTTTAAATCCCTTGGATTTTGGTATAAATCCCTTGGGTTTTGGTATAAAGCCCTTGGAATTTTTGTATAAATCTTTTGGATTTCGGTATAAATCCCTTAGATTTTGGTATAAATCCCTTGGATTTTGGTATAAATCCCTTGGATTTTGGTATAAATCCCTTAGATTTTGGTATAAATCCCTTGGATTTTGGTATAAGTCGCTTGGATTTTTGTATAAATATCTTAGATTTTGGTATAAATCGATTGGATTTTGGTATAAATCCCTCGGGTTTTGGTATAAATCCCTTGGATTTTGGAACAAATAACTTGGATTTTGGTATAAATTACTTGGATTTTGGTATAAATCGCTTGGATTTTGGTATAAATCGCTTGGATTTTGGTATAAGTCGCTTGGATTTTGGTATAAATCGCTTGGATTTTGTTATAAATCGCTTGGATTTTGGTATAAATCACTTGGATTTTAGTATAAATCGCTTGGATTTTGGTATAAATCGCTTGGCATTTGGTATAAATCGCTTAGATTTTGGTATAAATTCCTTGGATTTTGGTATTAATCTCTTGGATTTTGGTATAAATGCCTTGAATTTTGGTATAAATCCCTTGAATGTTGGTACAAATCCCTTGGATTTTTGTATAAATATCTTGGATTTTGGTATAAATCGCTTGGATTTTGGTATAAATCCCTCGGATTTTGGTATAAATCCCTTGGATTTTGGAACAAATCACTTGCATTTTGGTATAAATTACTTGAAATTTGGTATAAATCGCTTGGATTTTTGTATAAATCGCTTGGATTTTGGTATAAGTCGCTTGGATTTTGGTATAAATCGCTTGGATTTTGCTATAAATCGCTTGGATTTTGGTATAAATCCCTTGTATTTTGGTATAAATCCCTTGAATTTTGGTATAAATCCCTTAGATTTTGGTACAAATCGCTTGGATTTTGGTATAAATCACTTGTATTTTGGTATAAATTCCTTGGAATTTGGTATAAATCACCTGGATTTTGGTATAAATTCCTTAAATTTTGGTATAAATCCCTTAGATTTTGGTATAAATTCGTTGGATTTTGGTATAGATCCCTTCGATTTTGTTATAAATCCCTTGGATTTTGGTATAAATCGCTTTTTTTTTTTGGTATAATTCCCATGGATTTTGGAATAAATCTCTTGGATCTTGGTATAAATCACTTGGATTTTGGTATAAATCCCTTGGATTTTGGTATAAATCCCTTGGATTTTGGTATAAATCGCTTGGATTTTAGTATAAATCCCTTTGATTTTGGTAAAAATCCCTTGGATTTTGGTATAAATTCCTTGGAATTGGGTATAAATCCCTTGGATTTTGGTATAAATACCTTGGATTTTGTTACAAATCCTTTGGATTTTGGTATAAATACCTTGGATTTTGGTATAAATCTCTTGGATTTTGGTATAAATCTTTTGGAAATTGGTATAAATCCCTTAGATTTTGGTATAAATCGCTTGGATTTTGGTATAAATCCCTTGAATTTTGGTATAAATCCCTTGGATTTTGGTATAAATCCCTTTAATTTTGGTATAAATCACTTGGATTTTGGTATAAATCCCTTGGATTTTGATATAAATCAGTTGGATTTTGATATAAATGCCTTCGATTTTTGTATAAATCACTTGGATTTTGGTATAAATCGCTTGAATTTTGGTATAAATCCCTTGGATTTTGGTATGAATCGCTTGGATTTTGGTATAAATTCCTTGGAATTGGGTATAAATCCCTTGGATTTTGGTATAAATCCCTTCGGTTTTGGTATAAATTTCTTGGATTTTGGTATATTTCGCTTGGATTTTGGTATAAATCCCTTGGATTTTGGTATAAATCCCTTTGATTTTGGTATAAATCACTTGGATTTTGGTATAAATCCCTTGGGTTTTTGTATAAATCTTTTGGATTTTGGTATAAATCGCTTAGATTTTGGTATAAATTCCTTGGATTTTGGTATTAATCCCTTGGATTTTGGTATAAATGCCTTGAATTTTGGTATAAATCCCTTGAATTTTGGTACAAATCCCTTGGATTTTCGTATATATCTCTAGGATTTTGGTGTAAATTCCTTGGATTTTGGTATTAATCGCTTGGATTTTTGTATAAATCCCTTTGATTTTGGTATAAATCTCTTGGGTTTTGGTATAAAGCCCTTGGAATTTTTGTATAAATCTTTTGGATTTTGGTATAAATCCCTTAGATTCTGGTATAAATCCCTTGGATTTTGGTATAAATCCCTTGGATTTTGGTATAAATCCCTTAGATTTTGGTATAAATCCCTTGGATTTTGGTATAAGTCGCTTGGATTTTTGTATAAATATCTTGGATTTTGGTATAAATCGCTTGGATTTTGGTATAAATCCCTCGGATTTTGGTATAAATCTTTTGGATTTTGGAACAAATCACTTGGATTTTGGTATAAATTACTTGGATTTTGGTATAAATCGCTTGGGTTTTGGTATAAATCGCTTGGATTTTGGTATAAGTCGCTTGGATTTTGGTATAAATCCTTTAGATTTTGGTATAAATCGCTTGGATTTTGGTATAAATCACTTGGATTTTGGTATAAATCGCTTGGATTTTGGTATAAATCCCTTGGATTTTTGTATAAATCGCTTGGATTTTGGTATAAATCCCTTGGATTTTGGTATAAATCGCTTGGCTTTTGTTATAAATCGCTTGGATTTTGGTATAAATCACTTGGATTTTGGTATAAATACCTTGGTTTTTGTTATAAATCTCTTGGATTTTGGTATAAATCGTTTGGATTTTGGTATAAATCGCTTCGATTTTGGTATAAATTTCTTGGATTTTGGTATATATCCCTTAGATTTTGGTATAAATCCCTTGGATTTGGGTATAAATCCCTTGAATTTTTGTATAAATCCATTGGAATTTTTTATAAATCGCTTGGATTTTGGTATAAATCACTTGGATTTTTTTATAAATCCCTTAGATTTTGGTATAAATCGCTTGGATTTTGGTATAAATACCTTGGATTTTGGTACAAATCCTTTGGATTTTGGCATAAATTCCTTGGATTTTGGTATAAATCCCTTGGATTTTTTATAAATCGCTTGGATTTTGGTAAAAATCTCTTGGATTTTGTTATAAATCCCTTGGATTTTGGTATAAATCTCTTTGATTTTGGTATAAATCGCTTGGATTTTGGTATAAATCGCTTGGATTTTGGTATAAGTCGCTTAAATTTTGGTATAAATCGCTTGGATTTTGTTATAAATCGCTTGGATTTTGTATAAATCCCTTGGATTTTGGTATAAATCCCTTGGATTTTGGTATAAATCCTTTAAGTTTTGGTATAAATTCCTTGGATTTTGGTACAAATCCCTTGGGTTTTGGTATAAATACCTTGGATTTTGTTATAAATCTCTTGGATTTTGGTATAAATCCTTTGGATTTTGGTATAAATCCCTTCGATTTTGGTATACATTTCTTATATTTTGGGATAAGTCCCTTAGATTTTGGTATATATCGCTTGGATTTTGGTATAAATCCCTTGAATTTTGGTATAAATCCCTTGGATTTTGGTATAAATCCCTTGGATTTTTTATAAATCGCTTGGATTTAGGTATAAATCACTTGGATTTTGGTATAAATCGCTTGGATTTTGGTATAAATCCCTTGGATTTTGGTATAATCCCTTGGAATTTGGTATAAATCCCTTGGATTTTGGTATAAATCCGTTGGATTTACGTATAAATCCCTTGGATTTTGGTATAAATCCCTTGGATTTTGTTATGAATCGCTTGGATTTTGCTATAAATTCCTTGGATTTGGGTATAAATCCACTGGATTTTGGTATAAATCGCTTGGATTTTGGTATAAATCGCTTGGATTTTGATATAAATCAGTTGGATTTTGGTATAAATCTCTTAGATTTTGGTATTAATTTCTTGGATTTTGGAATATATCGTTTGGATTTTGGTATAAATCGCTTGGATTTTGGTATAAATCCCTTGGATTTGGGTATAAATCCCTTGGATTTTGGTATAAACCGCTTGGATTTTGGTATAAATCTCTAGGATTTTGGTATAAATCGCTTGGATTTTGATATAAATCAGTTGGATTTTGGTATAAATCCCTTCGATTTTGGTATAAATCACTTGGATTTTGGTATAAATCTCTTGGATTTTGGTATAAACCCCTTGGACTTTGGTATGAATCGCTTGGATTTTGGTATAAATTCCTTGGATTTGGGTATAAATCCCTTGGATTTTGGTATAAATCTCTTGGATTTTGGTATAAATCGCTTGGATTTTGATATAAATCAGTTGGATTTTGGTAAAAATCCCTTCGATTTTGGTATAAATTTCTTGGATTTTGGTACATATCGCTTGGATTTTGGTATAAATCCCTTGGGTTTTGGTATAAATCCCTTGGATTTTGGTATAAATCCCTTGGATTTTGGTATAAATATTTTGGATTTTGGTATAAATCCTTTAGATTTTGGTATAAATCGCTTGGATTTTGGTATAAATCCCTTTGATTTTGGTATAATTCCCTTAGATTTTGGTATAAATCGCTTGGATTTTGGTATAAATCGCTTGGATTTTGGTATAAATCCCTTGGATATTGGTATAAATCCCTTGGATTTTGGTATAAATCCCTTGGATTTTGGTATAAATCCCTTGGATTTTGTTCAAATCCCTTGGGTTTTGGTATAAATATGTACGTTGGATTTTGGTATAAATCTCTTGGAATTTGGTATAAATCCTTTGGATTTTGGTATAAAACCCTTAGATTTTGGTAATAATCCCTTGGATTTTGGTATAAATCGCTTGGATTTTGGTATAAATCCCTTTAATTTTGGTATAAATCACTTGGGTTTTGGTATAAATCGCTTGGATTTTGATATAAATCAGTTGGATTTTGGTATAAATGCCTTCGATTTTAGTATAAATCACTTGGATTTTGGTATAAATCGCTTGGATTTTGGTATAAATCCCTTGGATTTTGGTATGAATCGCTTGGATTTTGGTATAAATTCCTTGGAACTGGGTATAAATCCCTTCTATTTTGGTTTAAATCCCTTCGGTTTTGGTATAAATTTCTTGGATTTTGGTATATATCGCTTGGATTTTGGTATAAATCCCTTGGATTTTGGTATAAATCCCTTTGATTTTGGTATAAATCATTTGGATTTTGGTATAAATCCCTTGGATTTTTGTATAAATCTTTTGGATTTTGGTATAAATCGCTCAGATTTTGGTATAAATTCCTTGGATTTTGGTATTAATCCCTTGGATTTTGGTATAAATGCCTTGAATTTTGGTATAAATCCCTTGAATTTTGGTACAAATCCCTTGGATTTTTGTATATATCCCTAGGATTTTGGTGTAAATTCCTTGGATTTTGGTATTAATCGCTTGGATTTTTGTATAAATCCCTTGGATTTTGATATAAATCATTTGGATTTTGGTATAAAACCCTTGGATTTTGGTATTAATCGCATTTGGTATAAATCGCCTGGATTTTGGTATAAATCCCTTGGATTTTGGTATAAATCCCTTGGATTTGGGTATGAATCCCTTGGATTTTGCTACAAATCCCTTGGATTTTGGTATAAATCCCATGGATTTTGGTATAAATCCCTTGGATTTTGGAATAAATCCCTTAGATTTTGGTATAAATCCTTTGGATTTTGGTATAAATCCCTTATATTTTGGTACAAATCCTTTGGGTTTTGGTATAAATACCTTGGATTTTGGGCTAAATTTCATCGATTTTGGTATAAATCCTTTGGATTTTGGTATAAAACCGTTAGATTTTGGTAATAATCCCTTGGATTTTTGTATAAATCCCTTGGATTTTGGTATAAATCGCTTGGATTTTGTTATAAATCGCTTGGATTTTGATATAAATCAGTTGGATTTTGGTATGTATCCCTTCGATTTTGGTATAAATCACTTGGATTTTGGTATAAATCCTTTGGATTTTGGTATAAATCTCTTGTATTTTGGTATAAATTCCTTGGATTTGGGTATAAATCGATTGATTTTGGTATAAATCCCTTGGATTTTGGTATAAATCGCTTGGATTTTGATATAAATCAGTTGGATTTTGGTATAAATCCCTTTCGTATTTGGTATAAATTTCTTGGATTTTGGTATAAATCGCTTGGATTTTGGCATAAATCGCTTGATATTTGGTATAAATCACTTGGATTTTGGTATAAATCGCTTGGATTTTGGTATAAATCCCTTGGAATTTGGTATGAATCGCTTGGATTTTGGAATAAATTCCTTGGATTTGGTTATAAATACCTTGGATTTTGGTATAAATCTCTTGGATTTTTGTATAAATCGCTTAAAATTTGATATAAATCGGTTGGATTTTGGTATAAATCCCCTCGATTTTCGTATAAATTTCTTGGATTTTGGTATAAATCCGTTGGATTTTGGTAAAAACCCCTTGGATTTTGGTACAAATCCCTTGGGTTTTGGTATAAATATGTACCTTGGATTTTGGTATACATCCCTTGGATTTTGGTATAAAACCCTTAGATATTGGTAATAATCCCTTGGATTTTGGTATAAATCCCTTAGATTTTGGTATAAATCCTTTGGATTTTGGTATAAATCGCTTGGGTTTTGGTATAAATCGCTTGGATTTTGATATAAATCAGTTGGATTTCGGTATAAATCCCTTCGATTTTGGTATAAATCCCTTGGATTTTGGTATAAATCCGTTGGATTTTGGTATAAATCGCTTGGATTTTGGTATAAATCCCTTGGATTTTGGTATAAATCGCTTGGATTTTGGTATAAATCCGTTGGATTTTGGTATAAATCCCTTGGATTTTGGTACAAATCCCTTGGGTTTTGGTATAAATATGTACCTTGGATTTTGGTATAAATCCCTTGGATTTTGGTATAAAACCCTTAGATATTGGTAATAATCCCTTGGATTTTGGTATAAATCCCTTAGATTTTGGTATAAATCCCTTGGATTTTGGTATAATTCGCTTGGGTTTTGGTATAAATCGCTTGGATTTTGATATAAATCAGTTGGATTTTGGTATAAATCCCTTCGATTTTGGTATAAATCACTTGGATTTTGGTATAAATCTCTTGGATTTTGGTATAAATCCCTTGGACTTTGGTTTGAATCGCTTGGATTTTGGTATAAATTTCTTGGATTTGGGTATAAATCCCTTGGATTTTGGTATAAATCTCTTGGATTTTGGTATAAATCGCTTGGATTTTGATATAAATCAGTTGGATTTTGGTAAAAATCCCTTCGATTTTGGTATAAATTTCTTGGATTTTGGTACATATCGCTTGGATTTTGGTATAAATCCCTTGGGTTTTGGTATAAATCCCTTGGATTTTGGTATAAATCCCTTGGATTTTGGTATAAATATTTTGGATTTTGGTATAAATCCTTTAGATTTTGGTATAAATCGCTTGGATTTTGGTATAAATCCCTTTGATTTTGGTATAAATCCCTTGGATTTTGGTATAAATCGCTTGGATTTTGGTATAAATCGCTTGGATTTTGGTATAAATCCCTTGGATATTGGTATAAATCCCTTGGATTTTGGTATAAATCCCTTGGATTTTGGTATAAATCGCTTGGATTTTGGTATAAATCCCTTGGATTTTGGTATAAATCCCTTGGATTTTGTTCAAATCCCTTGGGTTTTGGTATAAATATGTACGTTGGATTTTGGTATAAATCTCTTGGAATTTGGTATAAATCATTTGGATTTTGGTATAAAACCCTTAGATTTTGGTAATAATCCCTTGGATTTTGGTATAAATCGCTTGAATTTTGGTATAAATCCCTTTAATTTTGGTATAAATCACTTGGGTTTTGGTATAAATCGCTTGGATTTTGATATAAATCAGTTGGATTTTGGTATAAATGCCTTCGATTTTAGTATAAATCACTTGGATTTTGGTATAAATCGCTTGGATTTTGGTATAAATCCCTTGGATTTTGGTATGAATCGCTTGGATTTTGGTAAAAATTCCTTGGAACTGGGTATAAATCCCTTCTATTTTGGTTTAAATCCCTTCGGTTTTGGTATAAATTTCTTGGATTTTGGTATATATCGCTTGGATTTTGGTATAAATCCCTTGGATTTTGGTATAAATCCCTTTGATTTTGGTATAAATCACTTGGATTTTGGTATAAATCCCTTGGATTTTTGTATAAATCTTTTGGATTTTGGTATAAATCGCTCAGATTTTGGTATAAATTCCTTGGATTTTGGTATTAATCCCTTGGATTTTGGTATAAATGCCTTGAATTTTGGTATAAATCCCTTGAATTTTGGTACAAATCCCTTGGATTTTTGTATATATCCCTAGGATTTTGGTGTAAATTCCTTGGATTTTGGTATTAATCGCTTGGATTTTTGTATAAATCCCTTGGATTTTGGTATAAATCCCTTGGGTTTTGGTATAAATCCCTTGGAATTTTTGTATAAATCTTTTGGATTTTGGTATAAATCACTTAGATTATGGTATAAATCCCTTGGATTTTGGTATAAATCCCTTGGATTTTGGTATAGATCCCTTAGATTTTGGTATAAATCCCTTGGATTTTGGTATAAGTCGCTTGGATTTTTGTATAAATATCTTGGATTTTGGTATAAATCGCTTGGATTTTGGTATAAATCCCTCGGATTTTGGTATAAATCCCTTGGATTTTGGAACAAATCACTTGGATTTTGGTATAAATTACTTGGATTTTGGTATAAATCGCTTGGATTTTGGTATAAATCGCTTGGATTTTGGTATAAGTCGCTTGGATTTTGGTATAAATCGCTTGAATTTTGCTATAAATCGCTTGGATTTTGGTATAAATCCCTTGGATTTTGGTATAAATCCCTTGAATTTTGGTATAAATCCTTTAGATTTTGGTACAAATCGCTTGGATTTTGGTATAAATAACTTGAATTTTGGTACAAATTCCTTGGATTTTGGTATAAATCACTTGGATTTTGGTAAAAATTCCTTAAATTTTGGTATAAATCCCTTGGATTTTGGTATAAATTCGTTGGATTTTGTTATAAATCCCTTCGATTTTGGTATAAATCCCTTGGATTTTGGTATATATCGCTTGGATTTTGGTATAAATCGCTTTTATTTTGGTATAAATCGCTTTTTTTTTGGTATAATTCCCTTGGATTTTGGAATAAATCTCTTGGATCTTGGTATAAATCGCTTGGATTTTGGTATAAATCCCTTGGATTTTGGTATAAATCCCTTGGATTTTGGTATAAATCGCTTGGATTTTAGTATAAATCCCTTTGATTTTGGTAAAAATCCCTTGGATTTTGGTATAAATCGCTTGGCTTTTGGTATAAATCCCTTGGAATTTGGTATAAATACCTTGGATTTTGGTACAAATCGTTTGGATATTGGTATAAATACCTTGGATTTTGGTATAAATCCGTTGGATTTTGGTATAAATCTTTTGGATTTTGGTATAAATCCCTTAGATTTTGGTATAAATCGCTTGGATTTTGGTATAAATCCCTTGGATTTTGGTATAAATCCCTTTGATTTTGGTATAAATCGCTTGGATTTTGTTATGAATCGCTTGGATTTTGGTATAAATCACTTGGATTTTAATATAAATCCCTTGGATTTTGGTAAAACTCCCTTGGATTTTGGTATAAATCCCTTGGATTTTGGTATAAATCCCTTGGATTTTGGTATAAATCGCTTGGATTTTGTTATAAATCGCTTGGATTTTGGTATAAATCACTTGGATTTTGGTATAAATACCTTGGTTTTTGTTATAAATCTCTTGGATTTTGGTATAAATCGTTTGGATTTTGGTATAAATCCCTTCGATTTTGGTATAAATTTCTTGGATTTTGGTATATATCCCTTAGATTTTGGTATAAATCCCTTGGATTTGGGTATAAATCCCTTGAATTTTGGTATAAATCCCTTGGATTTTGGTATAAATCCCTTGGATTTTTTTATAAATCGCTTGGATTTTGGTATAAATCACTTGGATTTTGGTATAAATCCCTTAGATTTTGGTATAAATCGCTTGGATTTTGGTATAAATACCTTGGATTTTGGTACAAATCCTTTAAGTTTTGGTATAAATTCCTTGGATTTTGGTACAAATCCCTTGGGTTTTGGTATAAATACCTTGGATTTTGTTATAAATCTCTTGGATTTTGGTATAAATCCTTTGGATTTTGGTATAAATCCCTTAGATTTTGGTATATATCGCTTGGATTTTGGTATAAATCCCTTGAATTTTGGTATAAATCCCTTGGATTTTGGTATAAATCCCTTGGATTTTTTATAAATCGCTTGGATTTAGGTATAAATCACTTGAAATTTGGTATAAATCGCTTGGATTTTGGTATAAATCCCTTGGATTTTGGTATAATCCCTTGGAATTTGGTATAAATCCCTTGGATTTTGGTATAAATCCGTTGGATTTTGGTATAAATCCCTTGGATTTTGGTATAAATCCCTTGGATTTTGGTATGAATCGCTTGGATTTTGCTATAAATTCCTTGGATTTGGGTATAAATCCACTGGATTTTGGTATAAATCGCTTGGATTTTGGTATAAATCGCTTAGATTTTGATATAAATCAGTTGGATTTTGGTATAAATCCCTTAGATTTTGGTATAAATTTCTTGGATTTTGGTATATATCGCTTGGATTTTGGTATAAATCGCTTGGATTTTGGTATAAATCCCTTGGATTTTGGTATAAATCCCTTGGATTTTGGTATAAATCGCATGGATTTTGGTATAAATCTCTAGGATTTTGGTATAAATCGCTTGGATTTTGGTATAAATTCCTTGGAGTTTGTTATGAATCTCTTGAATTTAGGTATAAATCACTTGGATTTTGGTATAAATCTCTTGAATTTTGGTATAAATCATTTAAATTTGGTATAAATCCCTTGGATTTTGGAATAAATCTCTTGGATTTTGGTATAAATCCCTTGGATTTTGGTATAAATCGCTTGGAGTTTGGTATAAATTGCTTGGATTTTGGTATAAATCCCTTGGATTTTGGTATAAATTCATTAGATCTTGGTATAAATCCCTTGGAATTGGTATAAATCACTTGGATTTTGGTATAAATCCCTTGGATTTTGGTATAAATCCCTGGGATTTTTGTATAAATCACTTGGATTTTGGTATAAATGCCTTGGATTTTGTTCTAATTCGCTTGGATTTTGGTATAAATCACTTGGATTTTGGTATAAATCCTTTGGATTTTGGTATAAATCTCTTGGATTTTGGTATAAATCCCTGGGATTTTGGTATAAATCAGTTGGATTTTGGTATAAATCCCTTGGATTTTGGTATAAATCCCTTGGTATTTGGTATAAATCGCTTGGATTTTGGTATAAATCCCTTGGATTTTGGTATAAATCCCTTGGATTTTGGTATAAATCCTTTGGATTTTGGTATAAATCCCTTGGATTTTGGTACAAATCCCTTGGGTTTCTGTATAAATACCTTGGATTTTGGTATAAAACCCTTAGATTTTGGTAAAAATCCCTTGGATTTTGGTATAAATTTCTTGGATTTGGGTATAAATCCCTTGGTATTTGGTATAAATCCCTTGGATTTTGGTATAAATCGCTTGGATTTTGGTATAAATCGCTTGGATTTTGGTATAAATCCCTTGGATTTTGGTATAAATCGCTTTTGGTATAAATCGCCTGGATTTTGGTATAAATCCATTGGATTTTGGTATAAATCCCTTGGATTTGGGTATGAATCCCTTGGATTTTGCTAGAAATCCCTTTGGTTTTGGTATAAATACCTTGGATTTTGGTATAAATCCCTTGGATTTTGTTATAAATCCTTTGGATTTTGGTATAAAACCCTTAGATTTTTGTAATAATCCCTTGGATTTTGGTATAAATCCCTTGGATTTTAGTATAAATCCCTTGGATTTAGGTATACATCGCTTGGATTTTGGTATAAATCGCTTGGATTTTGATATAAATCAGTTGGATTTTGGTAGTATTCCCTTGGGTTTTGGTATAAATCACTTGGATTTTGCTACAAATCCCTTGGGTTTTGGTATAAATACCTTGGATTTTGGTATAAATCCCTTGGATTTTGGTATAAATCCTTTGGATTTTGGTATAAAACCCTTAGATTTTGGTAATAATCCCTTGGATTTTGGTATAAATCCCTTGGATTTTGGTATAAATCCCTTGGATTTAGGTATAAATCGCTTGGATTTTGGTATAAATCGCTTGGATTTTGATATAAATCCGTTGGATTTTGGTATAAATCCCTTGGATTTTGGTATACATCACTAGGATTTTGCTATAAATCTCTTGGATTTTGGTATAAATCGCTTAAGTTTTGGTATAAATCGCTTGGATTTTGGTATAAATCCCTTGGATTTTGGTATAAATCGCTTGGGTTTTGGTATAAATCTCTTGGATTTTGGTATATATCCCTTGGATTTTGGTATAAATCCCTTGGATTTTGGTATGAATCCCTTGGATTTTGGTAAATATCCCTTGGGTTTTGGTATAAATACCTTGGATTTTGGTATAAATCCCTTGGATTTTGGTATAAATCCTTTGGATTTTGGTATAAAACCCTTAGATTTTGGTATATATCGCTTGGATTTTGGTATAAATCGCTTGGATTTTGGTATAAATCCCTTGGATTTAGGTATAAATCGCTTGGATTTTGGTATAAATCGCTTGGATTTTGATAAAAATCAGTTGGATTTTGGTATAAATCCCTTGGATTTTGGTATAAATCACTTGGATTTTGTTATAAATCCCTTGGATTTTGGTATAAATCGCTTGGGTATTGGTATAAACCCCTCGGATTTTGGTATAAATCCCTTGGATTTTGGTATAAATCCCTTGGATTTTAGTATAAATCCTTTGGATTTTGGTATAAATCCCTTGGAATTTGGTATAAATCCCTTGGATTTTGGTATAAATCCCTTGGATTTTGGTATAAATCCCTTGGATTTTGGTATAAATCCTTTGGATTTTGGTATAAATCGCTTGGATTTTGGTATAAATTTCTTGGATTTTGGTATATATCGCTTGGATTTTGGTATAAATCGCTTGGATTTTGGTATAATTCCCTTGGATTTTGGTATAAATCCCTTGGATTTTGGTATGAATCCCTTGGATTTTGCTACAAGTCCCTTGGGTTTTGGTATAAATACCTTGGATTTTGGTATAAATCGCTTGGATTTTGGTATAAATCCTTTGGATTTTGGTATAAAACCCTTAGATTTTGGTAATAATCCCTTGGATTTTGGTATAAATCCCTTGGATTTTGGTATAAAGCCTTTGGATTTTGGTATAAAACCCTTAGATTTTGGTAATAATCCCTTGGATTTTGGTATAAACCCCTTGGATTTTGGTATAAATCGCTTGGATTTTATCCCTTGGATTTTGGTATAAATCACTTGGATTTTGGTATAAATCCCTTGGATTTTGGTATAAATCCTTTGGATTTTGGTATAAAACCCTTAGATTTTGGTAATTATCCCTTGGATTTTGGTATAAACCCCTTGGATTTTGGTATAAATCGCTTGGATTTTATCCCTTGGATTTTATCCCTTGGATTTTGGTATAAATCACTTGGATTTTGTAATAAATCCCTTGGATTTTGGTATAAATCGCTTGGGTTTTGGTATAAATCGCTTGGATTTTGGTATAAATTCCTTGGATTTGGGTAAAAATCCTTTGGATTTTGGTATAAATCGCTTGGATTTTGGTATAAATCGCTTGGATTTTGATATAAATCCCTTGGATTTTGGTATAAATCTCTTTTCGATTTTGGTATACATTTCTTGGATTTTGGTATATATTGCTTGGATTTTGGTATAAATTCCTTGGATTTTGGTATAAATCCCTTGGATTTTGGTATAAATCCCTTGGATTTTGGTATAAATCCTTTGGATTTTGGTATAAATCCCTTGGAATTTAGTATAAATCCCTTGGATTTTGGTATAAATCCCTTGGATTTTGGTATAAATCCCTTGGATTTTGGTATAAATCCTTTGGATTTTGGTATAAATCGCTTGGATTTTGGTATAAATCCCTTGGATTTTGGTATAAAACCCTTGGATTATGGTCTAAATCTCTTGGATTTTGGTATGAATCCACTGGATTTTGGTATGAATCCCTTGGATTTTGCTACAAGTCCCTTGGGTTTTGGTATAAATACCTTGGATTTTGGTATAAATCGCTTGGATTTTGATATAGATCAGTTGGATTTTGGTATAAATCCCTTCGATTTTGGTATAAATTTCTTGGATTTTGGTATATATCGCTTGGATTTTGGTATAAATCGCTTGGATTTTTGTATAAATCCCTTCGATTTTGGTATTAATCACTTGGATTTTGGTATAAATCGCTTGGATTTTGGTATAAATCCCTTGGATTTTGGTATATATCGCTTGGATTTTGGTATAAATCCCTTGGATTTTGGTATAAATCCCTTGGGTTTTGGTATAAATCCCTTGAATTTTGGTATAAATCCTTTGGATTTTGGTATAAATCGCTTGGATTTTGGTATAAATTCATTAGATCTTGGTATAAATCCCTAGGATTTGGTATAAATCACTTGGATTTTGGTATAAATCCCTTGGATTTTGGTATAAATTCCTTGGATTTTGGTATAAATCATTGGGATTTTGGTATAAACCCCTTGGATTTTGTTATAAATCACTTGGATTTTGGTATAAATCGCTTGGATTTTGATATAAATCCCTTGGATTTTGATATAAATCCCTTCGATTTTGGTATAAATCACTTGGTTTGTGGTATAAATCCCTTGGATTTTGGTATAAATCCCTTGGATTTTATTATGAATCCCTTGGATTTTGGTATAAATTCCTTGGATTTGGGTATAAATCCCTTGGATTTTGGTATAAATCGCTTGGATTTTGGTATAAATCGCCTGGATTTGGGTATAAATCCATTGGATTTTGGTATAAATCCTTTGGATTTTACTATAAATAACTTGGATTTTGTTATAAATCGCTTGGATTTTGGTATAAATCCCTTGGATTTTGGTATGAATCGCTTGGATTTTGGTATAAATTCCGTGGATTTGGTTATAAATACCTTGGATTTTGGTATAAATCTCTTGGATTTTTGTATAAATCGCTGAAATTTTGATATAAATCGGTTAGATTTTGGTATAAATCCCCTCGATTTTGGTATAAATTTCTTGGATTTTGGTATAAATCGCTTGGGTTTTGGTATAAATCGCTTGGATTTTGGTATAAATTCCTTGGATTTGGGTAAAAATCCTTTGGATTTTGGTATAAATCGCTTGGATTTTGGTATAAATCGCTTGGATTTTGATATAAATCCCTTGGATTTTGGTATAAATCTCTTTTCGATTTTGGTATACATTTCTTGGATTTTGGTATATATTGCTTGGATTTTGGTATAAATTCCTTGGATTTTGGTATAAATCCCTTGGATTTTGGTATAAATCCCTTGGATTTTGGTATAAATCCTTTGGATTTTGGTATAAATCCCTTGGAATTTTAGTATAAATCCCTTGGATTTTGGTTATAAATCCTTGGATTTTGGTATAAATCCCTTGGATTTTGGTATAAATCCTTTGGATTTTGGTATAAATCGCTTGGATTTTGGTATAAATCCCTTGGATTTTGGTATAAAACCCTTGGATTATGGTCTAAATCTCTTGGATTTTGGTATGAATCCACTGGATTTTGGTATGAATCCCTTGGATTTTGCTACAAGTCCCTTGGGTTTTGGTATAAATACCTTGGATTTTGTATAAATCGCTTGGATTTTGATATAGATCAGTTGGATTTTGGTATAAATCCCTTCGATTTTGGTATAAATTTCTTGGATTTTGGTATATATCGCTTGGATTTTGGTATAAATCGCTTGGATTTTTGTATAAATCCCTTCGATTTTGGTATTAATCACTTGGATTTTGGTATAAATCGCTTGGATTTTGGTATAAATCCCTTGGATTTTGGTATATATCGCTTGGATTTTGGTATAAATCCCTTGGATTTTGGTATAAATCCCTTGGGTTTTGGTATAAATCCTTGAATTTTGGTATAAATCCTTTGGATTTTGGTATAAATCGCTTGGATTTTGGTATAAATTCATTAGATCTTGGTATAAATCCCTAGGATTTGGTATAAATCACTTGGATTTTGGTATAAATCCTTGGATTTTGGTATAAATTCCTTGGATTTTGGTATAAATCATTGGGATTTTGGTATAAACCCCTTGGATTTTGTTATAAATCACTTGGATTTTGGTATTAATCGCTTGGATTTTGATATAAATCCCTTGGATTTTGATATAAATCCCTTCGATTTTGGTATAAATCCACTTGGTTTGTGGTATAAATCCCTTGGATTTTGGTATAAATCCCTTGGATTTTATTATGAATCCCTTGGATTTTGGTATAAATTCCTTGGATTTGGGTATAAATCCCTTGGATTTTGGTATAAATCGCTTGGATTTTGGTATAAATCGCCTGGATTTGGGTATAAATCCATTGGATTTTGGTATAAATCCTTTGGATTTTACTATAAATCACTTGGATTTTGTTATAAATCGCTTGGATTTTGGTATAAATCCCTTGGATTTTGGTATGAATCGCTTGGATTTTGGTATAAATTCCGTGGATTTGGTTATAAATACCTTGGATTTTGGTATAAATCTCTTGGATTTTTGTATAAATCGCTGAAATTTTGATATAAATCGGTTAGATTTTGGTATAAATCCCCTCGATTTTGGTATAAATTTCTTGGATTTTGGTATAAATCCGTTGGATTTTGGTATAAATCCCTTGGATTTTGGTACAAATCCCTTGGGTTTTGGTATCACTATGTACCTTGGATTTTGGTATAAATCCCTTGGATTTTGGTATAAAACCCTTAGATATTGGTAATAATCCCTTGGATTTTGGTATAAATCCCTTAGATTTTGGTATAAATCCCTTGGATTTTGGTATAAATCGCTTGGGTTTTGGTATAAATCGCTTGGATTTTGATATAAATCAGTTGGATTTTGGTATAAATCTATTGGATATTGGTATGAATCCCTTGGATTTTGGTATAAATCCATTGGATTTTGGTATAAATCGCTTGGATTTTGGTATAAATCCCTTGGATTTGGTATAAATCGCTTGGATTTTGGGTATAAATCCGTTGGATTTTGGTATAAATCCCTTGGATTTTGGTACAAATCCCTAGGGTTTTGGTATAACTATGTACCTTTGATTTTGGTATAAATCCTTGGATTTTGGTATAAAACCCTTAGATATTGGTAATAGTCCTTGGATTTTGGTATAAATCCCTTGGATTTTGGTATAAATCCTTTGGATTTTGGTATAAATCCCTTGGAATTTAGTATAAATCCCTTGGATTTTGGTATAAATCCCTTGGATTTTGGTATAAATCCCTTGGATTTTGGTATAAATCCTTTGGATTTTGGTATAAATCGCTTGGATTTTGGTATAAATCCCTTGGATTTTGGTATAAAACCCTTGGATTATGGTCTAAATCTCTTGGATTTTGGTATGAATCCACTGGATTTTGGTATGAATCCCTTGGATTTTGCTACAAGTCCCTTGGGTTTTGGTATAAATACCTTGGATTTTGGTATAAATCGCTTGGATTTTGATATAGATCAGTTGGATTTTGGTATAAATCCCTTCGATTTTGGTATAAATTTCTTGGATTTTGGTATATATCGCTTGGATTTTGGTATAAATCGCTTGGATTTTTGTATAAATCCCTTCGATTTTGGTATTAATCACTTGGATTTTGGTATAAATCGCTTGGATTTTGGTATAAATCCCTTGGATTTTGGTATATATCGCTTGGATTTTGGTATAAATCCCTTGGATTTTGGTATAAATCCCTTGGGTTTTGGTATAAATCCCTTGAATTTTGGTATAAATCCTTTGGATTTTGGTATAAATCGCTTGGATTTTGGTATAAATTCATTAGATCTTGGTATAAATCCCTAGGATTTGGTATAAATCACTTGGATTTTGGTATAAATCCCTTGGATTTTTGGTATAAATTCCTTGGATTTTGGTATAAATCATTGGGATTTTGGTATAAACCCCTTGGATTTTGTTATAAATCACTTGATTTTGGTATAAATCGCTTGGATTTTGATATAAATCCCTTGGATTTTGATATAAATCCCTTCGATTTTGGTATAAATCACTTGGTTTGTGGTATAAATCCCTTGGATTTTGGTATAAATCCCTTGGATTTTATTATGAATCCCTTGGATTTTGGTATAAATTCCTTGGATTTGGGTTATAAATCCCTTGGATTTTGGTATAAATCGCTTGGATTTTGGTATAAATCGCCTGGATTTGGGTATAATCCATTGGATTTTGGTATAAATCCTTTGGATTTTACTATAAATCACTTGGATTTTGTTATAAATCGCTTGGATTTTGGTATAAATCCCTTGGATTTTGGTATGAATCGCTTGGATTTTGGTATAAATTCCGTGGATTTGGTTATTAATACCTTGGATTTTGGTATAAATCTCTTGGATTTTTGTATAAATCGCTGAAATTTTGATATAAATCGGTTAGATTTTGGTATAAATCCCCTCGATTTTGGTATAAATTTCTTGGATTTTGGTATAAATCCGTTGGATTTTGGTAAAAACCCCTTGGATTTTGGTACAAATCCCTTGGGTTTTGGTATAAATATGTACCTTGGATTTTGGTATACATCCCTTGGATTTTTGGTATAAAACCTTAGATATTGGTAATAATCCCTTGGATTTTGGTATAAATCCCTTAGATTTTGGTATAAATCCCTTGGATTTTGGTATAAATCGCTTGGGTTTTGGTATAAATCGCTTGGATTTTGATATAAATCAGTTGGATTTCGGTATAAATCCCTTCGATTTTGGTATAAATCCCTTGGATTTTGGTATAAATCCGTTGGATTTTGGTATAAATCGCTTGGATTTTGGTATAAATCCCTTGGATTTTGGTATAAATCGCTTGGATTTGGTATAAATCCGTTGGATTTTGGTATAAATCCCTTGGATTTTGGTACAAATCCCTTGGGTTTTGGTATAATATGTACCTTGGATTTTGGTATAAATCCCTTGGATTTTGGTATAAAACCCTTAGATATTGGTATAATCCCTTGGATTTTGGTATAAATCCCTTAGATTTTGGTATAAATCCCTTGGATTTTGGTATAATTCGCTTGGGTTTTGGTATAAATCGCTTGGATTTTGATATAAATCAGTTGGATTTTGGTATAAATCCCTTCGATTTTGGTATAAATCACTTGGATTTTGGTATAAATCTCTTGGATTTTGGTATAAATCCCTTGGACTTTGGTTTGAATCGCTTGGATTTTGGTATAAATTTCTTGGATTTGGGTATAAATCCCTTGGATTTGGTATAAATCTCTTGGATTTTGGTATAAATCGCTTGGATTTTGATATAAATCAGTTGGATTTTGGTAAAAATCCCTTCGATTTTGGTATAAATTTCTTGGATTTTGGTACATATCGCTTGGATTTTGGTATAAATCCCTTGGGTTTTGGTATAAATCCCTTGGATTTTGGTATAAATCCTTGGATTTTGGTATAAATATTTTGGATTTTGGTATAAATCCTTTAGATTTTGGTATAAATCGCTTGGATTTTGGTATAAATTAAATCCCTTTGATTTTGGTATAAATCCCTTGGATTTTGGTATAAATCGCTTGGATTTTGGTATAAATCGCTTGGATTTTGGTATAAATCCCTTGGATATTGGTATAAATCCCTTGGATTTTGGTATAAATCCCTTGGATTTTGGTATAAATCGCTTGGATTTTGGTATAAATCCCTTGGATTTTGGTATAAATCCCTTGGATTTTGTTCAAATCCCTTGGGTTTTGGTATAAATATGTACGTTGGATTTTGGTATAAATCTCTTGGAATTTGGTATAAATCATTTGGATTTTGGTATAAAACCCTTAGATTTTGGTAATAATCCCTTGCATTTTGGTATAAATCGCTTGAATTTTGGTATAAATCCCTTTAATTTTGGTATAAATCACTTGGGTTTTGGTATAAATCGCTTGGATTTTGATATAAATCAGTTGGATTTTGGTATAAATGCCTTCGATTTTAGTATAAATCACTTGGATTTTGGTATAAATCGCTTGGATTTTGGTATAAATCCCTTGGATTTTGGTATGAATCGCTTGGATTTTGGTAAAAATTCCTTGGAACTGGGTATAAATCCCTTCTATTTTGGTTTAAATCCCTTCGGTTTTGGTATAAATTTCTTGGATTTTGGTATATATCGCTTGGATTTTGGTATAAATCCCTTGGATTTTGGTATAAATCCCTTTGATTTTGGTATAAATCACTTGGATTTTGGTATAAATCCCTTGGATTTTTGTATAAATCTTTTGGATTTTGGTATAAATCGCTCAGATTTTGGTATAAATTCCTTGGATTTTGGTATTAATCCCTTGGATTTTGGTATAAATGCCTTGAATTTTGGTATAAATCCCTTGAATTTTGGTACAAATCCCTTGGATTTTTGTATATATCCCTAGGATTTTGGTGTAAATTCCTTGGATTTTGGTATTAATCGCTTGGATTTTTGTATAAATCCCTTGGATTTTGGTATAAATCCCTTGGGTTTTGGTATAACTCCCTTGGAATTTTTGTATAAATCTTTTGGATTTTGGTATAAATCACTTAGATTATGGTATAAATCCTTGGATTTTGGTATAAATCCCTTGGATTTTGGTATAGATCCCTTAGATTTTGGTATAAATCCCTTGGATTTTGGTATAAGTCGCTTGGATTTTTGTATAAATATCTTGGATTTTGGTATAAATCGCTTGGATTTTGGTATAAATCCCTCGGATTTTGGTATAAATCCCTTGGATTTTGGAACAAATCACTTGGATTTTGGTATAAATTACTTGGATTTTGGTATAAATCGCTTGGATTTTGGTATAAATCGCTTGGATTTTGGTATAAGTCGCTTGGATTTTGGTATAAATCGCTTGAATTTTGCTATAAATCGCTTGGATTTTGGTATAAATCCCTTGGATTTTGGTATAAATCCCTTGAATTTTGGTATAAATCCTTTAGATTTTGGTACAAATCGCTTGGATTTTGGTATAAATAACTTGAATTTTGGTACAAATTCCTTGGATTTTGGTATAAATCACTTGGATTTTGGTAAAAATTCCTTAAATTTTGGTATAAATCCCTTGGATTTTGGTATAAATTCGTTGGATTTTGTTATAAATCCCTTCGATTTTGGTATAAATCCCTTGGATTTTGGTATATATCGCTTGGATTTTGGTATAAATCGCTTTTATTTTGGTATAAATCGCTTTTTTTTTGGTATAATTCCCTTGGATTTTGGAATAAATCTCTTGGATCTTGGTATAAATCGCTTGGATTTTGGTATAAATCCCTTGGATTTTGGTATAAATCCCTTGGATTTTGGTATAAATCGCTTGGATTTTAGTATAAATCCCTTTGATTTTGGTAAAAATCCCTTGGACTTTGGTATAAATCGCTTGGCTTTTGGTATAAATCCCTTGGAATTTGGTATAAATACCTTGGATTTTGGTACAAATCGTTTGGATATTGGTATAAATACCTTGGATTTTGGTATAAATCCGTTGGATTTTGGTATAAATCTTTTGGATTTTGGTATAAATCCCTTAGATTTTGGTATAAATCGCTTGGATTTTGGTATAAATCCCTTGGATTTTGGTATAAATCCCTTTGATTTTGGTATAAATCGCTTGGATTTTGTTATGAATCGCTTGGATTTTGGTATAAATCACTTGGATTTTAATATAAATCCCTTGGATTTTGGTAAAACTCCCTTGGATTTTGGTATAAATCCCTTGGATTTTGGTATAAATCCCTTGGATTTTGGTATAAATCGCTTGGATTTTGTTATAAATCGCTTGGATTTTGGTATAAATCACTTGGATTTTGGTATAAATACCTTGGTTTTTGTTATAAATCTCTTGGATTTTGGTATAAATCGTTTGGATTTTGGTATAAATCCCTTCGATTTTGGTATAAATTTCTTGGATTTTGGTATATATCCCTTAGATTTTGGTATAAATCCCTTGGATTTGGGTATAAATCCCTTGAATTTTGGTATAAATCCCTTGGATTTTGGTATAAATCCCTTGGATTTTTTTATAAATCGCTTGGATTTTGGTATAAATCACTTGGATTTTGGTATAAATCCCTTAGATTTTGGTATAAATCGCTTGGATTTTGGTATAAATACCTTGGATTTTGGTACAAATCCTTTGGATTTTGGTATAAATTCCTTGGATTTTGGTATAAATCCTTTGGATTTTGGTATAAATCTTTTGGATTTTGGTATAAATCCCTTAAATTTTGGTATAAATCTCTTGGATTTTGGTATAAATCCTTTGGATTTTGGTATAAATCGCTTCGATTTTGGTAAAAATTTCTTGGATTTTGGTATAAATCCCTTGGAATTTGGTATAAATCCCTTGGATTTTGGTATAAATCTCTTGGATTTTGTTATAAATCCCTTGGATTTTGGTATAAATCTCTTGGATTTTGGTATAAATCGCTTGGATTTTGGTATAATTCCCTCGGATTTTGTATAAATCCCTTGGATTTTGGTATAAATCCCTTGGATTTTGGTATAAATCCTTTAAGTTTTGGTATAAATCCCTTGGATTTTGGTATAAATCTCTTGGATTTTGGTATAAATCGCTTGGATTTTGGTATAAATCCTTTAAGTTTTGGTATAAATTCCTTGGATTTTGGTACAAATCCCTTGGGTTTTGGTATAAATACCTTGGATTTTGTTATAAATCTCTTGGATTTTGGTATAAATCCTTTGGATTTTGGTATAAATCCCTTAGATTTTGGTATATATCGCTTGGATTTTGGTATAAATCCCTTGAATTTTGGTATAAATCCCTTGGATTTTGGTATAAATCCCTTGGATTTTTTATAAATCGCTTGGATTTAGGTATAAATCACTTGAAATTTGGTATAAATCGCTTGGATTTTGGTATAAATCCCTTGGATTTTGGTATAATCCCTTGGAATTTGGTATAAATCCCTTGGATTTTGGTATAAATCCGTTGGATTTTGGTATAAATCCCTTGGATTTTGGTATAAATCCCTTGGATTTTGGTATGAATCGCTTGGATTTTGCTATAAATTCCTTGGATTTGGGTATAAATCCACTGGATTTGGTATAAATCGCTTGGATTTTGGTATAAATCGCTTAGATTTTGATATAAATCAGTTGGATTTTGGTATAAATCCCTTAGATTTTGGTATAAATTTCTTGGATTTTGGTATATATCGCTTGGATTTTGGTATAAATCGCTTGGATTTTGGTATAAATCCCTTGGATTTTGGTATAAATCCCTTGGATTTTGGTATAAATCGCATGGATTTTGGTATAAATCTCTAGGATTTTGGTATAAATCGCTTGGATTTTGGTATAAATTCCTTGGAGTTTGTTATGAATCTCTTGAATTTAGGTATAAATCACTTGGATTTTGGTATAAATCTCTTGAATTTTGGTATAAATCATTTAAATTTGGTATAAATCCCTTGGATTTTGGAATAAATCTCTTGGATTTTGGTATAAATCCCTTGGATTTTGGTATAAATCGCTTGGAGTTTGGTATAAATTGCTTGGATTTTGGTATAAATCCCTTGGATTTTGGTATAAATTCATTAGATCTTGGTATAAATCCCTTGGAATTGGTATAAATCACTTGGATTTTGGTATAAATCCCTTGGATTTTGGTATAAATCCCTGGGATTTTTGTATAAATCACTTGGATTTTGGTATAAATGCCTTGGATTTTGTTCTAAATCGCTTGGATTTTGGTATAAATCACTTGGATTTTGGTATAAATCCTTTGGATTTTGGTATAAATCTCTTGGATTTTGGTATAAATCCCTGGGATTTTGGTATAAATCAGTTGGATTTTGGTATAAATCCCTCGGATTTTGGTATAAATCCCTTGGTATTTGGTATAAATCGCTTGGATTTTGGTATAAATCCCTTGGATTTTGGTATAAATCCCTTGGATTTTGGTATAAATCCTTTGGATTTTGGTATAAATCCCTTGGATTTTGGTACAAATCCCTTGGGTTTCTGTATAAATACCTTGGATTTTGGTATAAAACCCTTAGATTTTGGTAAAAATCCCTTGGATTTTGGTATAAATTTCTTGGATTTGGGTATAAATCCCTTGGTATTTGGTATAAATCCCTTGGATTTTGGTATAAATCGCTTGGATTTTGGTATAAATCGCTTGGATTTTGGTATAAATCCCTTGGATTTTGGTATAAATCGCTTTTGGTATAAATCGCCTGGATTTTGGTATAAATCCATTGGATTTTGGTATAAATCCCTTGGATTTGGGTATGAATCCCTTGGATTTTGCTAGAAATCCCTTTGGTTTTGGTATAAATACCTTGGATTTTGGTATAAATCCCTTGGATTTTGTTATAAATCCTTTGGATTTTGGTATAAAACCCTTAGATTTTTGTAATAATCCCTTGGATTTTGGTATAAATCCCTTGGATTTTAGTATAAATCCCTTGGATTTAGGTATACATCGCTTGGATTTTGGTATAAATCGCTTGGATTTTGATATAAATCAGTTGGATTTTGGTAGTATTCCCTTGGGTTTTGGTATAAATCACTTGGATTTTGCTACAAATCCCTTGGGTTTTGGTATAAATACCTTGGATTTTGGTATAAATCCCTTGGATTTTGGTATAAATCCTTTGGATTTTGGTATAAAACCCTTAGATTTTGGTAATAATCCCTTGGATTTTGGTATAAATCCCTTGGATTTTGGTATAAATCCCTTGGATTTAGGTATAAATCGCTTGGATTTTGGTATAAATCGCTTGGATTTTGATATAAATCCGTTGGATTTTGGTATAAATCCCTTGGATTTTGGTATACATCACTAGGATTTTGCTATAAATCTCTTGGATTTTGGTATAAATCGCTTAAGTTTTGGTATAAATCGCTTGGATTTTGGTATAAATCCCTTGGATTTTGGTATAAATCGCTTGGGTTTTGGTATAAATCTCTTGGATTTTGGTATATATCCCTTGGATTTTGGTATAAATCCCTTGGATTTTGGTATGAATCCCTTGGATTTTGGTAAATATCCCTTGGGTTTTGGTATAAATACCTTGGATTTTGGTATAAATCCCTTGGATTTTGGTATAAATCCTTTGGATTTTGGTATAAAACCCTTAGATTTTGGTATATATCGCTTGGATTTTGGTATAAATCGCTTGGATTTTGGTATAAATCCCTTGGATTTAGGTATAAGTCGCTTGGATTTTGGTATAAATCGCTTGGATTTTGATAAAAATCAGTTGGATTTTGGTATAAATCCCTTGGATTTTGGTATAAATCACTTGGATTTTGTTATAAATCCCTTGGATTTTGGTATAAATCGCTTGGGTATTGGTATAAACCCCTCGGATTTTGGTATAAATCCCTTGGATTTTGGTATAAATCCCTTGGATTTTAGTATAAATCCTTTGGATTTTGGTATAAATCCCTTGGAATTTGGTATAAATCCCTTGGATTTTGGTATAAATCCCTTGGATTTTGGTATAAATCCCTTGGATTTTGGTATAAATCCTTTGGATTTTGGTATAAATCGCTTGGATTTTGGTATAAATTTCTTGGATTTTGGTATATATCGCTTGGATTTTGGTATAAATCGCTTGGATTTTGGTATAATTCCCTTGGATTTTGGTATAAATCCCTTGGATTTTGGTATGAATCCCTTGGATTTTGCTACAAGTCCCTTGGGTTTTGGTATAAATACCTTGGATTTTGGTATAAATCGCTTGGATTTTGGTATAAATCCTTTGGATTTGGTATAAAACCCTTAGATTTTGGTAATAATCCCTTGGATTTTGGTATAAATCCTTGGATTTTGGTATAAAGCCTTTGGATTTTGGTATAAAACCCTTAGATTTTGGTAATAATCCCTTGGATTTTGGTATAAACCCCTTGGATTTTGGTATAAATCGCTTGGATTTTATCCCTTGGATTTGGTATAAATCACTTGGATTTTGGTATAAATCCCTTGGATTTTGGTATAAATCCTTTGGATTTTGGTATAAAACCCTTAGATTTTGGTAATTATCCCTTGGATTTTGGTATAAACCCCTTGGATTTTGGTATAAATCGCTTGGATTTTATCCCTTGGATTTTATCCCTTGGATTTTGGTATAAATCACTTGGATTTTGTAATAAATCCCTTGGATTTTGGTATAAATCGCTTGGGTTTTGGTATAAATCGCTTGGATTTTGGTATAAATTCCTTGGATTTGGGTAAAAATCCTTTGGATTTTGGTATAAATCGCTTGGATTTTGGTATAAATCGCTTGGATTTTGATATAAATCCCTTGGATTTTGGTATAAATCTCTTTTCGATTTTGGTATACATTTCTTGGATTTTGGTATATATTGCTTGGATTTTGGTATAAATTCCTTGGATTTTGGTATAAATCCCTTGGATTTTGGTATAAATCCCTTGGATTTTGGTATAAATCCTTTGGATTTTGGTATAAATCCCTTGGAATTTAGTATAAATTCCTTGGATTTTGGTATAAATCCCTTGGATTTTGGTATAAATCCCTTGGATTTTGGTATAAATCCTTTGGATTTTGGTATAAATCGCTTGGATTTTGGTATAAATCCCTTGGATTTTGGTATAAAACCCTTGGATTATGGTCTAAATCTCTTGGATTTTGGTATGAATCCACTGGATTTTGGTATGAATCCCTTGGATTTTGCTACAAGTCCCTTGGGTTTTGGTATAAATACCTTGGATTTTGGTATAAATCGCTTGGATTTTGATATAGATCAGTTGGATTTTGGTATAAATCCTTCGATTTTGGTATAAATTTCTTGGATTTTGGTATATATCGCTTGGATTTTGGTATAAATCGCTTGGATTTTTGTATAAATCCCTTCGATTTTGGTATTAATCACTTGGATTTTGGTATAAATCGCTTGGATTTTGGTATAAATCCCTTGGATTTTGGTATATATCGCTTGGATTTTGGTATAAATCCCTTGGATTTTGGTATAAATCCCTTGGGTTTTGGTATAAATCCCTTGAATTTTGGTATAAATCCTTTGGATTTTGGTATAAATCGCTTGGATTTTGGTATAAATTCATTAGATCTTGGTATAAATCCCTAGGATTTGGTATAAATCACTTGGATTTTGGTATAAATCCCTTGGATTTTGGTATAAATTCCTTGGATTTTGGTATAAATCATTGGGATTTTGGTATAAACCCCTTGGATTTTGTTATAAATCACTTGGATTTTGGTATAAATCGCTTGGATTTTGATATAAATCCCTTGGATTTTGATATAAATCCCTTCGATTTTGGTATAAATCACTTGGTTTGTGGTATAAATCCCTTGGATTTTGGTATAAATCCCTTGGATTTTATTATGAATCCCTTGGATTTTGGTATAAATTCCTTGGATTTGGGTATAAATCCCTTGGATTTTGGTATAAATCGCTTGATTTTGGTATAAATCGCCTGGATTTGGGTATAAATCCATTGGATTTTGGTATAAATCCTTTGGATTTTACTATAAATCACTTGGATTTTGTTATAAATCGCTTGGATTTTGGTATAAATCCCTTGGATTTTGGTATGAATCGCTTGGATTTTGGTATAAATTCCGTGGATTTGGTTATAAATACCTTGGATTTTGGTATAAATCTCTTGGATTTTTGTATAAATCGCTGAAATTTTGATATAAATCGGTTAGATTTTGGTATAAATCCCCTCGATTTTGGTATAAATTTCTTGGATTTTGGTATAAATCGCTTGGGTTTTGGTATAAATCGCTTGGATTTTGGTATAAATTCCTTGGATTTGGGTAAAAATCCTTTGGATTTTGGTATAAATCGCTTGGATTTTGGTATAAATCGCTTGGATTTTGATATAAATCCCTTGGATTTTGGTATAAATCTCTTTTCGATTTTGGTATACATTTCTTGGATTTTGGTATATATTGCTTGGATTTTGGTATAAATTCCTTGGATTTTGGTATAAATCCCTTGGATTTTGGTATAAATCCCTTGGATTTTGGTATAAATCCTTTGGATTTTGGTATAAATCCCTTGGAATTTAGTATAAATCCCTTGGATTTTGGTATAAATCCCTTGGATTTTGGTATAAATCCCTTGGATTTTGGTATAAATCCTTTGGATTTTGGTATAAATCGCTTGGATTTTGGTATAAATCCCTTGGATTTTGGTATAAAACCCTTGGATTATGGTCTAAATCTCTTGGATTTTGGTATGAATCCACTGGATTTTGGTATGAATCCCTTGGATTTTGCTACAAGTCCCTTGGGTTTTGGTATAAATACCTTGGATTTTGGTATAAATCGCTTGGATTTTGATATAGATCAGTTGGATTTTGGTATAAATCCCTTCGATTTTGGTATAAATTTCTTGGATTTTGGTATATATCGCTTGGATTTTGGTATAAATCGCTTGGATTTTTGTATAAATCCCTTCGATTTTGGTATTAATCACTTGGATTTTGGTATAAATCGCTTGGATTTTGGTATAAATCCCTTGGATTTTGGTATATATCGCTTGGATTTTGGTATAAATCCCTTGGATTTTGGTATAAATCCCTTGGGTTTTGGTATAAATCCCTTGAATTTTGGTATAAATCCTTTGGATTTTGGTATAAATCGCTTGGATTTTGTATAAATTCATTAGATCTTGGTATAAATCCCTAGGATTTGGTATAAATCACTTGGATTTTGGTATAAATCCCTTGGATTTTGGTATAAATTCCTTGGATTTTGGTATAAATCATTGGGATTTTGGTATAAACCCCTTGGATTTTGTTATAAATCACTTGGATTTTGGTATAAATCGCTTGGATTTTGATATAAATCCCTTGGATTTTGATATAAATCCCTTCGATTTTGGTATAAATCACTTGGTTTGTGGTATAAATCCCTTGGATTTTGGTATAAATCCCTTGGATTTTAGTATGAATCCCTTGGATTTTGGTATAAATTCCTGGATTTGGGTATAAATCCCTTGGATTTTGGTATAAATCGCTTGGATTTTGGTATAAATCGCCTGGATTTGGGTATAAATCCATTGGATTTTGGTATAAATCCTTTGGATTTTACTATAAATCACTTGGATTTTGTTATAAATCGCTTGGATTTTGGTATAAATCCCTTGGATTTTGGTATGAATCGCTTGGATTTTGGTATAAATTCCGTGGATTTGGTTATAAATACCTTGGATTTTGGTATAAATCTCTTGGATTTTTGTATAAATCGCTGAAATTTTGATATAAATCGGTTAGATTTTGGTATAAATCCCCTCGATTTTGGTATAAATTTCTTGGATTTTGGTATAAATCCGTTGGATTTTGGTATAAATCCCTTGGATTTTGGTACAAATCCCTTGGGTTTTGGTATCACTATGTACCTTGGATTTTGGTATAAATCCCTTGGATTTTGGTATAAAACCCTTAGATATTGGTAATAATCCCTTGGATTTTGGTATAAATCCCTTAGATTTTGGTATAAATCCCTTGGATTTTGGTATAAATCGCTTGGGTTTTGGTATAAATCGCTTGGATTTTGATATAAATCAGTTGGATTTTGGTATAAATCTATTGGATATTGGTATGAATCCTTGGATTTTGGTATAAATCCATTGGATTTTGGTATAAATCGCTTGGATTTTGGTATAAATCCCTTGGATTTTGGTATAAATCGCTTGGATTTTGGTATAAATCCGTTGGATTTTGGTATAAATCCCTTGGATTTTGGTACAAATCCCTAGGGTTTTGGTATAACTATGTACCTTTGATTTTGGTATAAATCCCTTGGATTTTGGTATAAAACCCTTAGATATTGGTAATAGTCCTTGGATTTTGGTATAAATCCCTTAGATTTTGGTATAAATCCCTTGGATTTTGGTATAAATCGCTTGGGTTTTGGTATAAATCGCTTGGATTTGGATATAAATCAGTTAGATTTTGGTATAAATGCCTTCGATTTTGGTATAAATCACTTGGATTTTGGTATAAATCTCTTGGATTTTGGTATAAATCCCTTGGACTTTGGTATGAATCGCTTGGATTTTGGTATAAATTCCTTGGATTTGGGTATAAATCCCTTGGATTTTGGTATAAATCTCTTGGATTTTGGTATAAATCGCTTGGATTTTGATATAAATCAGTTGGATTTTGGTAAAAATCCCTTCGATTTTGGTATAAATTTCTTGGATTTTGGTACATATCGCTTGGATTTTGGTATAAATCCCTTGGGTTTTGGTATAAATCTCTTGGATTTTGGTATAAATCGCTTGGATTTTGGTATAAATCCCTTTGATTTTGGTATAAATCCCTTGGATTTTGGTATAAATCCCTTGGATATTGGTATAAATCCCTTGGATTTTGGTATAAATCCCTTGGATTTTGGTATAAATCGCTTGGATTTTGGTATAAATCTCTTGGATTTTGGTATAAATCCCTTGGATTTTGTTCAAATTCCTTGGGTTTTGGTATAAATATGTACGTGGGATTTTGGTATAAATCTCTTGGATTTTGGTATTAATCCGTTGGATTTTGGTATAAAACCCTTAGATTTTGGTAAAAATCCTTGGATTTTGGTATAAATCCCTTGGATTTTGGTATAAATCCCTTTAATTTTGGTATAAATCACTTAGGTTTTGGTATAAATCGCTTGGATTTTGATATAAATCAGTTGGATTTTCGTATAAATGCCTTCGAATTTGGTATAAATCTCTTGGATTTTGGTATAAATCACTTGGATTTTGGTATAAATCCCTTGGATTTTGGTATGAATCGCTTGGATTTTGGTATAAATTCCTTGGAATTGGGTATAAATCCCTTTAATTTTGGTATAAATCCCTTCGGTTTTGGTATAAATTTCTTGGATTTTGGTATATATCGCTTGGATTTTGGTATAAATCCCTTGGATTTTGGTATAAATCCCTTTGATTTTGGTATAAATCACTTGGATTTTGGTATAAATCCCTTGGATTTTTGTATAAATCTTTTGGATTTTGGTATAAATCGCTTAGATTTTGGTATAAATTCCTTGGATTTTGGTATTAATCCCTTGGATTTTGGTATAAATGCCTTGAATTTTGGTATAAATCACTTGAATTTTGGTACAAATCCCTTGGATTTTTGTATATATCCCTAGGATTTTGGTGTAAATTCCTTGGATTTTGGTATTAATCGCTTGGATTTTTGTATAAATCCCTTGGATTTTGGTATAAATCCCTTGGGTTTTGGTATAAAGCCCTTGAAATTTTTGTATAAATCTTTTGGATTCGGTATAAATCCCTTAAATTTTGGTATAAATCCCTTGTATTTTGGTATAAATCCCTTGGATTTTGGTATAAATCCCTTAGATTTTGGTATAAATCACTTGGATTTGGGTATTTTGGGTATGAATCCTTTGGATTTTGCTACAAATCCCTTTGGTTTTGGTATAAATACCTTGGATTTTGGTATAAATCGCTTGGATTTTGATATAAATCCCTTGGATTTTGATATAAATCCCTTCGATTTTGGTATAAATCACTTGGTTTGTGGTATAAATCCCTTGGATTTTGGTATAAATCCCTTGGATTTTATTATGAATCCTTGGATTTTGGTATAAATTCCTTGGATTTGGGTATAAATCCCTTGGATTTTGGTATAAATCTCTTGGATTTTGGTATAAATCGCCTGGATTTGGGTATAAATCCATTGGATTTTGGTATAAATCCTTTGGATTTTACTATAAATCACTTGGATTTTGTTATAAATCGCTTGGATTTTGGTATAAATCCCTTGGATTTTGGTATGAATCGCTTGGATTTTGGTATAAATTCCGTGGATTTGGTTATAAATACCTTGGATTTTGGTATAAATCTCTTGGATTTTTGTATAAATCGCTGAAATTTTGATATAAATCGGTTAGATTTTGGTATAAATCCCCTCGATTTTGGTATAAATTTCTTGGATTTTGGTATAAATCCGTTGGATTTTGGTATAAATCCCTTGGATTTTGGTACAAATCCCTTGGGTTTTGGTATCACTATGTACCTTGGATTTTGGTATAAATCCCTTGGATTTTGGTATAAAACCCTTAGATATTGGTAATAATCCCTTGGATTTTGGTATAAATCCCTTAGATTTTGGTATAAATCCCTTGGATTTTGGTATAAATCGCTTGGGTTTTGGTATAAATCGCTTGGATTTTGATATAAATCAGTTGGATTTTGGTATAAATCTATTGGATATTGGTATGAATCCCTTGGATTTTGGTATAAATCCATTGGATTTTGGTATAAATCGCTTGGATTTTGGTATAAATCCCTTGGATTTTGGTATAAATCGCTTGGATTTTGGTATAAATCCGTTGGATTTTGGTATAAATCCCTTGGATTTTGGTACAAATCCCTAGGGTTTTGGTATAACTATGTACCTTTGATTTTGGTATAAATCCCTTGGATTTTGGTATAAAACCCTTAGATATTGGTAATAGTCCTTGGATTTTGGTATAAATCCCTTAGATTTTGGTATAAATCCCTTGGATTTTGGTATAAATCGCTTGGGTTTTGGTATAAATCGCTTGGATTTTGATATAAATCAGTTAGATTTTGGTATAAATGCCTTCGATTTTGGTATAAATCACTTGGATTTTGGTATAAATCTCTTGGATTTTGGTATAAATCCCTTGGACTTTGGTATGAATCGCTTGGATTTTGGTATAAATTCCTTGGATTTGGGTATAAATCCCTTGATTTTGGTATAAATCTCTTGGATTTTGGTATAAATCGCTTGGATTTTGATATAAATCAGTTGGATTTTGGTATAAATCCCTTCGATTTTGGTATAAATTTCTTGGATTTTGGTACATATCGCTTGGATTTTGGTATAAATCCCTTGGGTTTTGGTATAAATCTCTTGGATTTTGGTATAAATCGCTTGGATTTTTGGTATAAATCCCTTTGATTTTGGTATAAATCCCTTGGATTTTGGTATAAATCCCTTGGATATTGGTATAAATCCCTTGGATTTTGGTATAAATCCCTTGGATTTTGGTATAAATCGCTTGGATTTTGGTATAAATCTCTTGGATTTTGGTATAAATCCCTTGGATTTTGTTCAAATTCCTTGGGTTTTGGTATAAATATGTACGTGGGATTTTGGTATAAATCTCTTGGATTTTGGTATTAATCCGTTGGATTTTGGTATAAAACCCTTAGATTTTGGTAAAAATCCCTTGGATTTTGGTATAAATCCCTTGGATTTTGGTATAAATCCCTTTAATTTTGGTATAAATAACTTAGGTTTTGGTATAAATCGCTTGGATTTTGATATAAATCAGTTGGATTTTCGTATAAATGCCTTCGAATTTGGTATAAATCTCTTGGATTTTGGTATAAATCACTTGGATTTTGGTATAAATCCCTTGGATTTTGGTATGAATCGCTTGGATTTTGGTATAAATTCCTTGGAATTGGGTATAAATCCCTTTAATTTTGGTATAAATCCCTTCGGTTTTGGTATAAATTTCTTGGATTTTGGTATATATCGCTTGGATTTTGGTATAAATCCCTTGGATTTTGGTATAAATCCCTTTGATTTTGGTATAAATCACTTGGATTTTGGTATAAATCCCTTGGATTTTTGTATAAATCTTTTGGATTTTGGTATAAATCGCTTAGATTTTGGTATAAATTCCTTGGATTTTGGTATTAATCCCTTGGATTTTGGTATAAATGCCTTGAATTTTGGTATAAATCACTTGAATTTTGGTACAAATCCCTTGGATTTTTGTATATATCCCTAGGATTTTGGTGTAAATTCCTTGGATATTGGTATTAATCGCTTGGATTTTTGTATAAATCCCTTGGATTTTGGTATAAATCCCTTGGGTTTTGGTATAAAGCCCTTGAAATTTTTGTATAAATCTTTTGGATTCAGTATAAATCCCTTAAATTTTGGTATAAATCCCTTGTATTTTGGTATAAATCCCTTGGATTTTGGTATAAATCCCTTAGATTTTGGTATAAATCACTTGGATTTGGGTATGAATCCTTTGGATTTTGCTACAAATCCCTTTGGTTTTGGTATAAATACCTTGGATTTTGGTATAAATCCCTTGGATTTTGGTATAAATCCTTTGGATTTTGGTATAAAACCCTAAGATTTTTGTAATAATCCCTTGGATTTTGGTATAAATCCCTTGGATTTTGGTATAAATCCCTTGGATTTAGGTATACATCGCTTGGATTTTGGTATAAATCGCTCGGATTTTGATATAAATCAGTTGGATTTTGGTATAATTCCCTTGGATTTTGGTATAAATCACTTGGATTTTGCTACAAATCCCTTGGGTTTTGGTATAAATACCTTGGATTTTGGTATAAATCCCTTGGATTTTGGTATAAATCCTTTGGATTTTGGTATAAAACCGTTAGATTTTGGTAATAATCCCTTGGATTTTGGTATAAATCCCTTGGCATTTGGTATAAATCGCTTAGATTTTGGTATAAATTCCTTGGATTTTGGTATTAATCTCTTGGATTTTGGTATAAATGCCTTGAATTTTGGTATAAATCCCTTGAATTTTGGTACAAATCCCTTGGATTTTTGAATAAATATCTTGGATTTTGGTATAAATCGCTTGGATTTTGGTATACATCCCTCGGATTTTGGTATAAATCCCTTGGATTTTGGAACAAATCACTTGGATTTTGGTATAAATTACTTGAAATTTGGTATAAATCGCTTGGATTTTTGTATCAATCGCTTGGATTTTGGTATAAGTCGCTTGGATTTTGGTATAAATCGCTTGGATTTTGCTATAAATCGCTTGGATTTTGGTATAAATCCCTTGTATTTTGGTATAAATCCCTTGAATTTTGGTATAAATCCCTTAGATTTTGGTACAAATCGCTTGGATTTTGGTATAAATCACTTGTATTTTGGTATAAATTCCTTGGAATTTGGTATAAATCACCTGGATTTTGGTATAAATTCCTTAAATTTTGGTATAAATCCCTTAGATTTTGGTATAAATTCGTTGGATTTTGGTATAGATCCCTTCGATTTTGTTATAAATCCCTTGGATTTTGGTATAAATCGCTTTTTTTTGGTATAATTCCCATGGATTTTGGAATAAATCTCTTGGATCTTGGTATAAATCACTTGGATTTTGGTATAAATCCCTTGGATTTTGGTATAAATCCCTTCGATTTTGGTATAAATCGCTTGGATTTTAGTATAAATCCCTTTGATTTTGGTAAAAATCCCTTGGATTTTGGTATAAATTCCTTGGAATTGGGTATAAATCCCTTGGATTTTGGTATAAATACCTTGGATTTTGTTACAAATCCTTTGGATTTTGGTATAAATACCTTGGATTTTGGTATAAATCCGTTGGATTTTGGTATAAATCTTTTGGAAATTGGTATAAATCCCTTAGATTTTGGTATAAATCGCTTGGATTTTGGTATAAATCCCTTGAATTTTGGGGTAAATCCCTTGGATTTTGGTATAAATCCCTTTAATTTTGGTATAAATCACTTGGATTTTGGTATAAATCGCTTGGATTTTGATATAAATCAGTTGGATTTTGATATAAATGCCTTCGATTTTGGTATAAATCACTTGGATTTTGGTATAAATCGCTTGAATTTTGGTATAAATCCCTTGGATTTTGGTATGAATCGCTTGGATTTTGGTATAAATTCCTTGGAATTGGGTATAAATCCCTTGGATTTTGGTATAAATCCCTTCGGTTTTGGTATAAATTTCTTGGATTTTGGTATATTTCGCTTGGATTTTGGTATAAATCCCTTGGATTTTGGTATAAATCCCTTTGATTTTGGTATAAATCACTTGGATTTTGGTATAAATCCCTTGGGTTTTTGTATAAATCTTTTGGATTTTGGTATAAATCGCTTAGATTTTGGTATAAATTCCTTGGATTTTGGTATTAATCCCTTGGATTTTGGTATAAATGCCTTGAATTTTGGTATAAATCCCTTGAATTTTGGTACAAATCCCTTGGATTTTCGTATATATCTCTAGGATTTTGGTGTAAATTCCTTGGATTTTGGTATTAATCGCTTGGATTTTTGTATAAATCCCTTTGATTTTGGTATAAATCTCTTGGGTTTTGGTATAAAGCCCTTGGAATTTTTGTATAAATCTTTTGGATTTTGGTATAAATCCCTTAGATTCTGGTATAAATCGCTTGGATTTTGGTATAAATCCCTTGGATTTTGGTATAAATCCCTTAGATTTTGGTATAAATCCCTTGGATTTTGGTATAAGTCGCTTGGATTTTTGTATAAATATCTTGGATTTTGGTATAAATCGCTTGGATTTTGGTATAAATCCCTCGGATTTTGGTATAAATCTTTTGGATTTTGGAACAAATCACTTGGATTTTGGTATAAATTACTTGGATTTTGGTATAAATCGCTTGGGTTTTGGTATAAATCGCTTGGATTTTGGTATAAGTCGCTTGGATTTTGGTATAAATCCTTTAGATTTTGGTATAAATCGCTTGGATTTTGGTATAAATCACTTGGATTTTGGTATAAATCGCTTGGATTTTGGTATAAATCCCTTGGATTTTTGTATAAATCGCTTGGATTTTGGTATAAATCCCTTGGATTTTGGTATAAATCGCTTGGCTTTTGTTATAAATCGCTTGGATTTTGGTATAAATCACTTGGATTTTGGTATAAATACCTTGGTTTTTGTTATAAATCTCTTGGATTTTGGTATAAATCGTTTGGATTTTGGTATAAATCGCTTCGATTTTGGTATAAATTTCTTGGATTTTGGTATATATCCCTTAGATTTTGGTATAAATCCCTTGGATTTGGGTATAAATCCCTTGAATTTTTGTATAAATCCCTTGGAATTTTTTATAAATCGCTTGGATTTTGGTATAAATCACTTGGATTTTTTTATAAATCCCTTAGATTTTGGTATAAATCGCTTGGATTTTGGTATAAATACCTTGGATTTTGGTACAAATCCTTTGGATTTTGGCATAAATTCCTTGGATTTTGGTATAAATCCCTTGGATTTTTTATAAATCGCTTGGATTTTGGTAAAAATCTCTTGGATTTTGTTATAAATCCCTTGGATTTTGGTATAAATCTCTTTGATTTTGGTATAAATCGCTTGGATTTTGGTATAAATCGCTTGGATTTTGGTATAAGTCGCTTAAATTTTGGTATAAATCGCTTGGATTTTGTTATAAATCGCTTGGATTTTGTATAAATCCCTTGGATTTTGGTATAAATCCCTTGGATTTTGGTATAAATCCTTTAAGTTTTGGTATAAATTCCTTGGATTTTGGTACAAATCCCTTGGGTTTTGGTATAAATACCTTGGATTTTGTTATAAATCTCTTGGATTTTGGTATAAATCCTTTGGATTTTGGTATAAATCCCTTCGATTTTGGTATACATTTCTTATATTTTGGGATAAGTCCCTTAGATTTTGGTATATATCGCTTGAATTTTGGTATAAATCCCTTGAATTTTGGTATAAATCCCTTGGATTTTGGTATAAATCCCTTGGATTTTTTATAAATCGCTTGGATTTAGGTATAAATCACTTGGATTTTGGTATAAATCGCTTGGATTTTGGTATAAATCCCTTGGATTTTGGTATAATCCCTTGGAATTTGGTATAAATCCCTTGGATTTTGGTATAAATCCGTTGGATTTACGTATAAATCCCTTGGATTTTGGTATAAATCCCTTGGATTTTGTTATGAATCGCTTGGATTTTGCTATAAATTCCTTGGATTTGGGTATAAATCCACTGGATTTTGGTATAAATCGCTTGGATTTTGGTATAAATCGCTTGGATTTTGATATAAATCAGTTGGATTTTGGTATAAATCTCTTAGATTTTGGTATTAATTTCTTGGATTTTGGAATATATCGTTTGGATTTTGGTATAAATCGCTTGGATTTTGGTATAAATCCCTTGGATTTGGGTATAAATCCCTTGGATTTTGGTATAAACCGCTTGGATTTTGGTATAAATCTCTAGGATTTTGGTATAAATCGCTTGGATTTTGATATAAATCAGTTGGATTTTGGTATAAATCCCTTCGATTTTGGTATAAATCACTTGGATTTTGGTATAAATCTTTTGGATTTTGGTATAAACCCCTTGGACTTTGGTATGAATCGCTTGGATTTTGGTATAAATTCCTTGGATTTGGGTATAAATCCCTTGGATTTTGGTATAAATCTCTTGGATTTTGGTATAAATCGCTTGGATTTTGATATAAATCAGTTGGATTTTGGTAAAAATCCCTTCGATTTTGGTATAAATTTCTTGGATTTTGGTACATATCGCTTGGATTTTGGTATAAATCCCTTGGGTTTTGGTATAAATCCCTTGGATTTTGGTATAAATCCCTTGGATTTTGGTATAAATATTTTGGATTTTGGTATAAATCCTTTAGATTTTGGTATAAATCGCTTGGATTTTGGTATAAATCCCTTTGATTTTGGTATAATTCCCTTGGATTTTGGTATAAATCGCTTGGATTTTGGTATAAATCGCTTGGATTTTGGTATAAATCCCTTGGATATTGGTATAAATCCCTTGGATTTTGGTATAAATCCCTTGGATTTTGGTATAAATCCCTTGGATTTTGTTCAAATCCCTTGGGTTTTGGTATAAATATGTACGTTGGATTTTGGTATAAATCTCTTGGAATTTGGTATAAATCCTTTGGATTTTGGTATAAAACCCTTAGATTTTGGTAATAATCCCTTGGATTTTGGTATAAATCGCTTGGATTTTGGTATAAATCCCTTTAATTTTGGTATAAATCACTTGGGTTTTGGTATAAATCGCTTGGATTTTGATATAAATCAGTTGGATTTTGGTATAAATGCCTTCGATTTTAGTATAAATCACTTGGATTTTGGTATAAATCGCTTGGATTTTGGTATAAATCCCTTGGAGTTTGGTATGAATCGCTTGGATTTTGGTATAAATTCCTTGGAACTGGGTATAAATCCCTTCTATTTTGGTTTAAATCCCTTCGGTTTTGGTATAAATTTCTTGGATTTTGGTATATATCGCTTGGATTTTGGTATAAATCCCTTGGATTTTGGTATAAATCCCTTTGATTTTGGTATAAATCATTTGGATTTTGGTATAAATCCCTTGGATTTTTGTATAAATCTTTTGGATTTTGGTATAAATCGCTCAGATTTTGGTATAAATTCCTTGGATTTTGGTATTAATCCCTTGGATTTTGGTATAAATGCCTTGAATTTTGGTATAAATCCCTTGAATTTTGGTACAAATCCCTTGGATTTTTGTATATATCCCTAGGATTTTGGTGTAAATTCCTTGGATTTTGGTATTAATCGCTTGGATTTTTGTATAAATCCCTTGGATTTTGATATAAATCATTTGGATTTTGGTATAAAACCCTTGGATTTTGGTATTAATCGCATTTGGTATAAATCGCCTGGATTTTGGTATAAATCCCTTGGATTTTGGTATAAATCCCTTGGATTTGGGTATGAATCCCTTGGATTTTGCTACAAATCCCTTGGATTTTGGTATAAATCCCATGGATTTTGGTATAAATCCCTTGGATTTTGGAATAAATCCCTTGGATTTTGGTATAAATCCTTTGGATTTTGGTATAAATCCCTTATATTTTGGTACAAATCCTTTGGGTTTTGGTATAAATACCTTGGATTTTGGGCTAAATTTCATCGATTTTGGTATAAATCCTTTGGATTTTGGTATAAAACCGTTAGATTTTGGTAATAATCCCTTGGATTTTGGTATAAATCCCTTGGATTTTGGTATAAATCGCTTGGATTTTGTTATAAATCGCTTGGATTTTGATATAAATCAGTTGGATTTTGGTATGTATCCCTTCGATTTTGGTATAAATCACTTGGATTTTGGTATAAATCCTTTGGATTTTGGTATAAATCTCTTGGATTTTGGTATAAATTCCTTGGATTTGGGTATAAATCGATTGATTTTGGTATAAATCCCTTGGATTTTGGTATAAATCGCTTGGATTTTGATATAAATCAGTTGGATTTTGGTATAAATCCCTTGGATTTTGGTACAAATCCCTTGGGTTTTGGTATAAATATGTACCTTGGATTTTGGTATACATCCCTTGGATTTTGGTATAAAACCCTTAGATATTGGTAATAATCCCTTGGATTTTGGTATAAATCCCTTAGATTTTGGTATAAATCCCTTGGATTTTGGTATAAATCCGTTGGATTTTGGTAAAAACCCCTTGGATTTTGGTACAAATCCCTTGGGTTTTGGTATAAATATGTACCTTGGATTTTGGTATACATCCCTTGGATTTTGGTATAAAACCCTTAGATATTGGTAATAATCCCTTGGATTTTGGTATAAATCCCTTAGATTTTGGTATAAATCCCTTGGATTTTGGTATGAATCGCTTGGATTTTGGAATAAATTCCTTGGATTTGGTTATAAATACCTTGGATTTTGGTATAAATCTCTTGGATTTTTGTATAAATCGCTTAAAATTTGATATAAATCGGTTGGATTTTGGTATAAATCCCCTCGATTTTCGTATAAATTTCTTGGATTTTGGTATAAATCCGTTGGATTTTGGTAAAAACCCCTTGGATTTTGGTACAAATCCCTTGGGTTTTGGTATAAATATGTACCTTGGATTTTGGTATACATCCCTTGGATTTTGGTATAAAACCCTTAGATATTGGTAATAATCCCTTGGATTTTGGTATAAATCCCTTAGATTTTGGTATAAATCCCTTGGATTTTGGTATAAATCGCTTGGGTTTTGGTATAAATCGCTTGGATTTTGATATAAATCAGTTGGATTTCGGTATAAATCCCTTCGATTTTGGTATAAATCCCTTGGATTTTGGTATAAATCCGTTGGATTTTGGTATAAATCGCTTGGATTTTGGTATAAATCCCTTGGATTTTGGTATAAATCGCTTGGATTTTGGTATAAATCCGTTGGATTTTGGTATAAATCCCTTGGATTTTGGTACAAATCCCTTGGGTTTTGGTATAAATATGTACCTTGGATTTTGGTATAAATCCCTTGGATTTTGGTATAAAACCCTTAGATATTGGTAATAATCCCTTGGATTTTGGTATAAATCCCTTAGATTTTGGTATAAATCCCTTGGATTTTGGTATAATTCGCTTGGGTTTTGGTATAAATCGCTTGGATTTTGATATAAATCAGTTGGATTTTGGTATAAATCCCTTCGATTTTGGTATAAATCACTTGGATTTTGGTATAAATCTCTTGGATTTTGGTATAAATCCCTTGGACTTTGGTTTGAATCGCTTGGATTTTGGTATAAATTTCTTGGATTTGGGTATAAATCCCTTGGATTTTGGTATAAATCTCTTGGATTTTGGTATAAATCGCTTGGATTTTGATATAAATCAGTTGGATTTTGGTAAAAATCCCTTCGATTTTGGTATAAATTTCTTGGATTTTGGTACATATCGCTTGGATTTTGGTATAAATCCCTTGGGTTTTGGTATAAATCCCTTGGATTTTGGTATAAATCCCTTGGATTTTGGTATAAATATTTTGGATTTTGGTATAAATCCTTTAGATTTTGGTATAAATCGCTTGGATTTTGGTATAAATCCCTTTGATTTTGGTATAAATCCCTTGGATTTTGGTATAAATCGTTTGGATTTTGGTATAAATCGCTTGGATTTTGGTATAAATCCCTTGGATATTGGTATAAATCCCTTGGATTTTGGTATAAATCCCTTGGATTTTGGTATAAATCGCTTGGATTTTGGTATAAATCCCTTGGATTTTGGTATAAATCCCTTGGATTTTGTTCAAATCCCTTGGGTTTTGGTATAAATATGTACGTTGGATTTTGGTATAAATCTCTTGGAATTTGGTATAAATCATTTGGATTTTGGTATAAAACCCTTAGATTTTGGTAATAATCCCTTGGATTTTGGTATAAATCGCTTGAATTTTGGTATAAATCCCTTTAATTTTGGTATAAATCACTTGGGTTTTGGTATAAATCGCTTGGATTTTGATATAAATCAGTTGGATTTTGGTATAAATGCCTTCGATTTTAGTATAAATCACTTGGATTTTGGTATAAATCGCTTGGATTTTGGTATAAATCCCTTGGATTTTGGTATGAATCGCTTGGATTTTGGTAAAAATTCCTTGGAACTGGGTATAAATCCCTTCTATTTTGGTTTAAATCCCTTCGGTTTTGGTATAAATTTCTTGGATTTTGGTATATATCGCTTGGATTTTGGTATAAATCCCTTGGATTTTGGTATAAATCCCTTTGATTTTGGTATAAATCACTTGGATTTTGGTATAAATCCCTTGGATTTTTGTATAAATCTTTTGGATTTTGGTATAAATCGCTCAGATTTTGGTATAAATTCCTTGGATTTTGGTATTAATCCCTTGGATTTTGGTATAAATGCCTTGAATTTTGGTATAAATCCCTTGAATTTTGGTACAAATCCCTTGGATTTTTGTATATATCCCTAGGATTTTGGTGTAAATTCCTTGGATTTTGGTATTAATCGCTTGGATTTTTGTATAAATCCCTTGGATTTTGGTATAAATCCCTTGGGTTTTGGTATAAATCCCTTGGAATTTTTGTATAAATCTTTTGGATTTTGGTATAAATCACTTAGATTATGGTATAAATCCCTTGGATTTTGGTATAAATCCCTTGGATTTTGGTATAGATCCCTTAGATTTTGGTATAAATCCCTTGGATTTTGGTATAAGTCGCTTGGATTTTTGTATAAATATCTTGGATTTTGGTATAAATCGCTTGGATTTTGGTATAAATCCCTCGGATTTTGGTATAAATCCCTTGGATTTTGGAACAAATCACTTGGATTTTGGTATAAATTACTTGGATTTTGGTATAAATCGCTTGGATTTTGGTATAAATCGCTTGGATTTTGGTATAAGTCGCTTGGATTTTGGTATAAATCGCTTGAATTTTGCTATAAATCGCTTGGATTTTGGTATAAATCCCTTGGATTTTGGTATAAATCCCTTGAATTTTGGTATAAATCCTTTAGATTTTGGTACAAATCGCTTGGATTTTGGTATAAATAACTTGAATTTTGGTACAAATTCCTTGGATTTTGGTATAAATCACTTGGATTTTGGTAAAAATTCCTTAAATTTTGGTATAAATCCCTTGGATTTTGGTATAAATTCGTTGGATTTTGTTATAAATCCCTTCGATTTTGGTATAAATCCCTTGGATTTTGGTATATATCGCTTGGATTTTGGTATAAATCGCTTTTATTTTGGTATAAATCGCTTTTTTTTTGGTATAATTCCCTTGGATTTTGGAATAAATCTCTTGGATCTTGGTATAAATCGCTTGGATTTTGGTATAAATCCCTTGGATTTTGGTATAAATCCCTTGGATTTTGGTATAAATCGCTTGGATTTTAGTATAAATCCCTTTGATTTTGGTAAAAATCCCTTGGATTTTGGTATAAATCGCTTGGCTTTTGGTATAAATCCCTTGGAATTTGGTATAAATACCTTGGATTTTGGTACAAATCGTTTGGATATTGGTATAAATACCTTGGATTTTGGTATAAATCCGTTGGATTTTGGTATAAATCTTTTGGATTTTGGTATAAATCCCTTAGATTTTGGTATAAATCGCTTGGATTTTGGTATAAATCCCTTGGATTTTGGTATAAATCCCTTTGATTTTGGTATAAATCGCTTGGATTTTGTTATGAATCGCTTGGATTTTGGTATAAATCACTTGGATTTTAATATAAATCCCTTGGATTTTGGTAAAACTCCCTTGGATTTTGGTATAAATCCCTTGGATTTTGGTATAAATCCCTTGGATTTTGGTATAAATCGCTTGGATTTTGTTATAAATCGCTTGGATTTTGGTATAAATCACTTGGATTTTGGTATAAATACCTTGGTTTTTGTTATAAATCTCTTGGATTTTGGTATAAATCGTTTGGATTTTGGTATAAATCCCTTCGATTTTGGTATAAATTTCTTGGATTTTGGTATATATCCCTTAGATTTTGGTATAAATCCCTTGGATTTGGGTATAAATCCCTTGAATTTTGGTATAAATCCCTTGGATTTTGGTATAAATCCCTTGGATTTTTTTATAAATCGCTTGGATTTTGGTATAAATCACTTGGATTTTGGTATAAATTCCTTAGATTTTGGTATAAATCGCTTGGATTTTGGTATAAATACCTTGGATTTTGGTACAAATCCTTTGGATTTTGGTATAAATTCCTTGGATTTTGGTATAAATCCTTTGGATTTTGGTATAAATCTTTTGGATTTTGGTATAAATCCCTTAAATTTTGGTATAAATCTCTTGGATTTTGGTATAAATCCTTTGGATTTTGGTATAAATCGCTTCGATTTTGGTAAAAATTTCTTGGATTTTGGTATAAATCCCTTGGAATTTGGTATAAATCCCTTGGATTTTGGTATAAATCTCTTGGATTTTGTTATAAATCCCTTGGATTTTGGTATAAATCTCTTGGATTTTGGTATAAATCGCTTGGATTTTGGTATAATTCCCTCGGATTTTGTATAAATCCCTTGGATTTTGGTATAAATCCCTTGGATTTTGGTATAAATCCTTTAAGTTTTGGTATAAATCCCTTGGATTTTGGTATAAATCTCTTGGATTTTGGTATAAATCGCTTGGATTTTGGTATAAATCCTTTAAGTTTTGGTATAAATTCCTTGGATTTTGGTACAAATCCCTTGGGTTTTGGTATAAATACCTTGGATTTTGTTATAAATCTCTTGGATTTTGGTATAAATCCTTTGGATTTTGGTATAAATCCCTTAGATTTTGGTATATATCGCTTGGATTTTGGTATAAATCCCTTGAATTTTGGTATAAATGCCTTGGATTTTGGTATAAATCGCTTGGATTTTTTATAAATCGCTTGGATTTAGGTATAAATCACTTGAAATTTGGTATAAATCGCTTGGATTTTGGTATAAATCCCTTGGATTTTGGTATAATCCCTTGGAATTTGGTATAAATCCCTTGGATTTTGGTATAAATCCGTTGGATTTTGGTATAAATCCCTTGGATTTTGGTATAAATCCCTTGGATTTTGGTATGAATCGCTTGGATTTTGCTATAAATTCCTTGGATTTGGGTATAAATCCACTGGATTTTGGTATAAATCGCTTGGATTTTGGTATAAATCGCTTAGATTTTGATATAAATCAGTTGGATTTTGGTATAAATCCCTTAGATTTTGGTATAAATTTCTTGGATTTTGGTATATATCGCTTGGATTTTGGTATAAATCGCTTGGATTTTGGTATAAATCCCTTGGATTTTGGTATAAATCTCTAGGATTTTGGTATAAATCGCTTGGATTTTGGTATAAATTCCTTGGAGTTTGTTATGAATCTCTTGAATTTAGGTATAAATCACTTGGATTTTGGTATAAATCTCTTGAATTTTGGTATAAATCATTTAAATTTGGTATAAATCCCTTGGATTTTGGAATAAATCTCTTGGATTTTGGTATAAATCCCTTGGATTTTGGTATAAATCGCTTGGAGTTTGGTATAAATTGCTTGGATTTTGGTATAAATCCCTTGGATTTTGGTATAAATTCATTAGATCTTGGTATAAATCCCTTGGAATTGGTATAAATCACTTGGATTTTGGTATAAATCCCTTGGATTTTGGTATAAATCCCTGGGATTTTGGTATAAATCACTTGGATTTTGGTATAAATGCCTTGGATTTTGTTCTAAATCGCTTGGATTTTGGTATAAATCACTTGGATTTTGGTATAAATCCTTTGGATTTTGGTATAAATCTCTTGGATTTTGGTATAAATCCCTGGGATTTTGGTATAAATCAGTTGGATTTTGGTATAAATCCCTTGGATTTTGGTATAAATCCCTTGGTATTTGGTATAAATCGCTTGGATTTTGGTATAAATCCCTTGGATTTTGGTATAAATCCCTTGGATTTTGGTATAAATCCTTTGGATTTTGGTATAAATCCCTTGGATTTTGGTACAAATTCCTTGGGTTTCTGTATAAATACCTTGGATTTTGGTATAAAACCCTTAGATTTTGGTAAAAATCCCTTGGATTTTGGTATAAATTTCTTGGATTTGGGTATAAATCCCTTGGTATTTGGTATAAATCCCTTGGATTTTGGTATAAATCGCTTGGATTTTGATATAAATCGCTTGGATTTTGGTATAAATCCCTTGGATTTTGGTATAAATCGCTTTTGGTATAAATCGCCTGGATTTTGGTATAAATCCATTGGATTTTGGTATAAATCCCTTGGATTTGGGTATGAATCCCTTGGATTTTGCTACAAATCCCTTTGGTTTTGGTATAAATACCTTGGATTTTGGTATAAATCCCTTGGATTTTGTTATAAATCCTTTGGATTTTGGTATAAAACCCTTAGATTTTTGTAATAATCCCTTGGATTTTGGTATAAATCCCTTGGATTTTGGTATAAATCCCTTGGATTTAGGTATACATCGCTTGGATTTTGGTATAAATCGCTTGGATTTTGATATAAATCAGTTGGATTTTGGTAGTATTCCCTTGGGTTTTGGTATAAATCACTTGGATTTTGCTACAAATCCCTTGGGTTTTGGTATAAATACCTTGGATTTTGGTATAAATCCCTTGGATTTTGGTATAAATCCTTTGGATTTTGGTATAAAACCCTTAGATTTTGGTAATAATCCCTTGGATTTTGGTATAAATCCCTTGGATTTTGGTATAAATCCCTTGGATTTAGGTATAAATCGCTTGGATTTTGGTATAAATCGCTTGGATTTTGATATAAATCCGTTGGATTTTGGTATAAATCCCTTGGATTTTGGTATACATCACTAGGATTTTGCTATAAATCTCTTGGATTTTGGTATAAATCGCTTAAGTTTTGGTATAAATCGCTTGGATTTTGGTATAAATCCCTTGGATTTTGGTATAAATCGCTTGGGTTTTGGTATAAATCTCTTGGATTTTGGTATATATCCCTTGGATTTTGGTATAAATCCCTTGGATTTTGGTATGAATCCCTTGGATTTTGGTAAATATCCCTTGGGTTTTGGTATAAATACCTTGGATTTTGGTATAAATCCCTTGGATTTTGGTATAAATCCTTTGGATTTTGGTATAAAACCCTTAGATTTTGGTATATATCGCTTGGATTTTGGTATAAATCGCTTGGATTTTGGTATAAATCCCTTGGATTTAGGTATAAATCGCTTGGATTTTGGTATAAATCGCTTGGATTTTGATAAAAATCAGTTGGATTTTGGTATAAATCCCTTGGATTTTGGTATAAATCACTTGGATTTTGTTATAAATCCCTTGGATTTTGGTATAAATCGCTTGGGTATTGGTATAAACCCCTCGGATTTTGGTATAAATCCCTTGGATTTTGGTATAAATCCCTTGGATTTTAGTATAAATCCTTTGGATTTTGGTATAAATCCCTTGGAATTTGGTATAAATCCCTTGGATTTTGGTATAAATCCCTTGGATTTTGGTATAAATCCCTTGGATTTTGGTATAAATCCTTTGGATTTTGGTATAAATCGCTTGGATTTTGGTATAAATTTCTTGGATTTTGGTATATATCGCTTGGATTTTGGTATAAATCGCTTGGATTTTGGTATAATTCCCTTGGATTTTGGTATAAATCCCTTGGATTTTGGTATGAATCCCTTGGATTTTGCTACAAGTCCCTTGGGTTTTGGTATAAATACCTTGGATTTTGGTATAAATCCCTTGGATTTTGGTATAAATCCTTTGGATTTTGGTATAAAACCCTTAGATTTTGGTAATAATCCCTTGGATTTTGGTATAAATCCCTTGGATTTTGGTATAAAGCCTTTGGATTTTGGTATAAAACCCTTAGATTTTGGTAATAATCCCTTGGATTTTGGTATAAACCCCTTGGATTTTGGTATAAATCGCTTGGATTTTATCCCTTGGATTTTGGTATAAATCACTTGGATTTTGGTATAAATCCCTTGGATTTTGGTATAAATCCTTTGGATTTTGGTATAAAACCCTTAGATTTTGGTAATTATCCCTTGGATTTTGGTATAAACCCCTTGGATTTTGGTATAAATCGCTTGGATTTTATCCCTTGGATTTTATCCCTTGGATTTTGGTATAAATCACTTGGATTTTGTAATAAATCCCTTGGATTTTGGTATAAATCGCTTGGGTTTTGGTATAAATCGCTTGGATTTTGGTATAAATTCCTTGGATTTGGGTAAAAATCCTTTGGATTTTGGTATAAATCGCTTGGATTTTGGTATGAATCCCTTGGATTTTGATATAAATCCCTTGGATTTTGGTATAAATCTCTTTTCGATTTTGGTATACATTTCTTGGATTTTGGTATATATTGCTTGGATTTTGGTATAAATTCCTTGGATTTTGGTATAAATCCCTTGGATTTTGGTATAAATCCCTTGGATTTTGGTATAAATCCTTTGGATTTTGGTATAAATCCCTTGGAATTTAGTATAAATCCCTTGGATTTTGGTATAAATCCCTTGGATTTTGGTATAAATCCCTTGGATTTTGGTATAAATCCTTTGGATTTTGGTATAAATCGCTTGGATTTTGGTATAAATCCCTTGGATTTTGGTATAAAACCCTTGGATTATGGTCTAAATCTCTTGGATTTTGGTATGAATCCACTGGATTTTGGTATGAATCCCTTGGATTTTGCTACAAGTCCCTTGGGTTTTGGTATAAATACCTTGGATTTTGGTATAAATCGCTTGGATTTTGATATAGATCAGTTGGATTTTGGTATAAATCCCTTCGATTTTGGTATAAATTTCTTGGATTTTGGTATATATCGCTTGGATTTTGTTATAAATCGCTTGGATTTTTGTATAAATCCCTTCGATTTTGGTATTAATCACTTGGATTTTGGTATAAATCGCTTGGATTTTGGTATAAATCCCTTGGATTTTGGTATATATCGCTTGGATTTTGGTATAAATCCCTTGGATTTTGGTATAAATCCCTTGGGTTTTGGTATAAATCCCTTGAATTTTGGTATAAATCCTTTGGATTTTGGTATAAATCGCTTGGATTTTGGTATAAATTCATTAGATCTTGGTATAAATCCCTAGGATTTGGTATAAATCACTTGGATTTTGGTATAAATCCCTTGGATTTTGGTATAAATTCCTTGGATTTTGGTATAAATCATTGGGATTTTGGTATAAACCCCTTGGATTTTGTTATAAATCACTTGGATTTTGGTATAAATCGCTTGGATTTTGATATAAATCCCTTGGATTTTGATATAAATCCCTTCGATTTTGGTATAAATCACTTGGATTTTGGTATAAATCCCTTGGATTTTGGTATAAATCCCTTGGATTTTATTATGAATCCCTTGGATTTTGGTATAAATTCCTTGGATTTGGGTATAAATCCCTTGGATTTTGGTATAAATCGCTTGGATTTTGGTATAAATCGCCTGGATTTGGGTATAAATCCATTGGATTTTGGTATAAATCCTTTGGATTTTACTATAAATCACTTGGATTTTGTTATAAATCGCTTGGATTTTGGTATAAATCCCTTGGATTTTGGTATGAATCGCTTGGATTTTGGTATAAATTCCGTGGATTTGGTTATAAATACCTTGGATTTTGGTATAAATCTCTTGGATTTTTGTATAAATCGCTGAAATTTTGATATAAATCGGTTAGATTTTGGTATAAATCCCCTCGATTTTGGTATAAATTTCTTGGATTTTGGTATAAATCCGTTGGATTTTGGTATAAATCCCTTGGATTTTGGTACAAATCCCTTGGGTTTTGGTATCACTATGTACCTTGGATTTTGGTATAAATCCCTTGGATTTTGGTATAAAACCCTTAGATATTGGTAATAATCCCTTGGATTTTGGTATAAATCCCTTAGATTTTGGTATAAATCCCTTGGATTTTGGTATAAATCGCTTGGGTTTTGGTATAAATCGCTTGGATTTTGATATATATCAGTTGGATTTTGGTATAAATCTATTGGATATTGGTATGAATCCCTTGGATTTTGGTATAAATCCATTGGATTTTGGTATAAATCGCTTGGATTTTGGTATAAATCCCTTGGATTTTGGTATAAATCGCTTGGATTTTGGTATAAATCCGTTGGATTTTGGTATAAATCCCTTGGATTTTGGTACAAATCCCTAGGGTTTTGGTATAACTATGTACCTTTGATTTTGGTATAAATCCCTTGGATTTTGGTATAAAACCCTTAGATATTGGTAATAGTCCCTTGGATTTTGGTATAAATCCCTTAGATTTTGGTATAAATCCCTTGGATTTTGGTATAAATCGCTTGGGTTTTGGTATAAATCGCTTGGATTTTGATATAAATCAGTTAGATTTTGGTATAAATGCCTTCGATTTTGGTATAAATCACTTGGATTTTGGTATAAATCTCTTGGATTTTGGTATAAATCCCTTGGACTTTGGTATGAATCGCTTGGATTTTGGTATAAATTCCTTGGATTTGGGTATAAATCCCTTGGATTTTGGTATAAATCTCTTGGATTTTGGTATAAATCGCTTGGATTTTGATATAAATCAGTTGGATTTTGGTAAAAATCCCTTCGATTTTGGTATAAATTTCTTGGATTTTGGTACATATCGCTTGGATTTTGGTATAAATCCCTTGGGTTTTGGTATAAATCTCTTGGATTTTGGTATAAATCGCTTGGATTTTGGTATAAATCCCTTTGATTTTGGTATAAATCCCTTGGATTTTGGTATAAATCCCTTGGATATTGGTATAAATCCCTTGGATTTTGGTATAAATCCCTTGGATTTTGGTATAAATCGCTTGGATTTTGGTATAAATCTCTTGGATTTTGGTATAAATCCCTTGGATTTTGTTCAAATCCCTTGGGTTTTGGTATAAATATGTACGTGGGATTTTGGTATAAATCTCTTGGATTTTGGTATTAATCCGTTGGATTTTGGTATAAAACCCTTACATTTTGGTAAAAATCCCTTGGATTTTGGTATAAATCCCTTGGATTTTGGTATAAATCCCTTTAATTTTGGTATAAATCACTTAGGTTTTGGTATAAATCGCTTGGATTTTGATATAAATCAGTTGGATTTTCGTATAAATGCCTTCGAATTTGGTATAAATCTCTTGGATTTTGGTATAAATCACTTGGATTTTGGTATAAATCCCTTGGATTTTGGTATGAATCGCTTGGATTTTGGTATAAATTCCTTGGAATTGGGTATAAATCCCTTTAATTTTGGTATAAATCCCTTCGGTTTTGGTATAAATTTCTTGGATTTTGGTATATATCGCTTGGATTTTGGTATAAATCCCTTGGATTTTGGTATAAATCCCTTTGATTTTGGTATAAATCACTTGGATTTTGGTATAAATCCCTTGGATTTTTGTATAAATCTTTTGGATTTTGGTATAAATCGCTTAGATTTTGGTATAAATTCCTTGGATTTTGGTATTAATCCCTTGGATTTTGGTATAAATGCCTTGAATTTTGGTATAAATCACTTGAATTTTGGTACAAATCCCTTGGATTTTTGTATATATCCCTAGGATTTTGGTGTAAATTCCTTGGATTTTGGTATTAATCGCTTGGATTTTTGTATAAATCCCTTGGATTTTGGTATAAATCCCTTGGGTTTTGGTATAAAGCCCTTGAAATTTTTGTATAAATCTTTTGGATTCGGTATAAATCCCTTAAATTTTGGTATAAATCCCTTGTATTTTGGTATAAATCCCTTGGATTTTGGTATAAATCCCTTAGATTTTGGTATAAATCACTTGGATTTGGGTATGAATCCTTTGGATTTTGCTACAAATCCCTTTGGTTTTGGTATAAATACCTTGGATTTTGGTATAAATCCCTTGGATTTTGGTATAAATCCTTTGGATTTTGGTATAAAACCCTAAGATTTTTGTAATAATCCCTTGGATTTTGGTATAAATCCCTTGGATTTTGGTATAAATCCCTTGGATTTAGGTATACATCGCTTGGATTTTGGTATAAATCGCTCGGATTTTGATATAAATCAGTTGGATTTTGGTATAATTCCCTTGGATTTTGGTATAAATCACTTGGATTTTGCTACAAATCCCTTGGGTTTTGGTATAAATACCTTGGATTTTGGTATAAATCCCTTGGATTTTGGTATAAATCCTTTGGATTTTGGTATAAAACCGTTAGATTTTGGTAATAATCCCTTGGATTTTGGTATAAATCCCTTGGATTTTGGTATAAATCCCTTGGATTTAGGTATAAATCGCTTGGATTTTGGTATAAATCGCTTGGATTTTGATATAAATCCGTTGGATTTTGGTATAAATCCCTTGGATTTTGGTATAAATCACTAGGATTTTGGTATAAATCTCTTGGATTTTGGTATAAATCGCTTAAGTTTTGGTATAAATCGCTTGGATTTTGGTATAAATCCCTTGGATTTTGGTATAAATCGCTTGGGTTTTGGTATAAATCGCTTGGATTTTGGTATATATCCCTTGGATTTTGGTATAAATCCCTTGGATTTTGGTATGAATCCCTTGGATTTTGCTACAAATCCCTTGGGTTTTGGTATAAATACCTTGGATTTTGGTATAAATCCCTTGGATTTTGGTATAAATTCTTTGGATTTTGGTATAAAACCCTTAGATTTTGGTAGTCATCCCTTGGATTTTGGTATAAATCCCTTAGATTTTGGTATAAATCCCTTGGATTTAGGTATAAATCGCTTGGATTTTGGTATAAATCGCTTGGATTTTGATAAAAATCAGTTGAATTTTGGTATAAATCCCTTGGATTTTGGTATAAATCACTTGGATTTTGTTATAAATCCCTTGGATTTTGGTATAAATCGCTTGGGTATTGGTATAAACCCCTTGGATTTTGGTATAAATCCCTTGGATTTTGGTATAAATAACTTGGATTTTGGTATAAATCCTTTGGATTTTGGTATAAATCCCTTGGAATTTGGTATAAATCCCTTGGATTTTGGTATAAATCCCTTGGATTTTGGTATAAATCCCTTGGATTTTGGTATAAATCCTTTGGATTTTTGTATAAATCGCTTGGATTTTGGTATAAATTTCTTGGATTTTGGTATATATCGCTTGGATTTTGGTATAAATCGCTTGGATTTTGGTATAATTCCCTTGGATTTTGGTATAAATCCCTTGGATTTTGGTATGAATCCCTTGGATTTTGCTACAAGTCCCTTGGGTTTTGGTATAAATACCATGGATTTTGGTATAAATCCCTTGGATTTTGGTATAAATCCTTTGGATTTTGGTATAAAACCCTTAGATTTTGGTAATAATCCCTTGGATTTTGGTATAAATCCCTTGGATTTTGGTATAAATCCCTTGGATTTTGGTATAAACCCCTTGGATTTTGGTATAAATCGCTTGGATTTTATCCCTTGGATTTTATCCCTTGGATTTTGGTATAAATCACTTGGATTTTGTTATAAATCCCTTGGATTTTGGTATAAATCGCTTGGGTTTTGGTATAAATCGCTTGGATTTTGGTATAAATTCCTTGGATTTGGGTAAAAATCCTTTGGATTTTGGTATAAATCGCTTGGATTTTGGTATAAATCGCTTGGATTTTGATATAAATCCCTTGGATTTTGGTATAAATCCCTTCGATTTTTGTATACATTTCTTGGATTTTGGTATTTATTGCTTGGATTTTGGTATAAATCCCTTGGATTTTGGTATAAATCCCTTGGATTTTGGTATAAATCCCTTGGATTTTGGTATAAATCCTTTGGATTTTGGTATAAATCCCTTGGAATTTAGTATAAATCCCTTGGATTTTGGTATAAATCCCTTGGATTTTGGTATAAATCCCTTGGATTTTGGTATAAATCCTTTGGATTTTGGTATAAATCGCTTGGATTTTGGTATAAATCCCTTGGATTTTGGTCTAAATCTCTTGGATTTTGGTATGAATCCCTTGGATTTTGGTATAAATTCCTTGGATTTGGGTATAAATCCCTTGGATTTTGGTATAAATCGCATGAATTTGGGTATAAATCGGTGGATTTTGATATAGATCAGTTGGATTTTGGTATAAATCCCTTCGATTTTGGTATAAATTTCTTGGATCTTGGTATATATCGCTTGGATTTTGGTATAAATCGCTTGGATTTTGGTATAAATTCCTTCGATTTTGGTATTAATCACTTGGATTTTGGTATAAATCGCTTGGATTTTGGTATAAATCCCTTGGATTTTGGTATATATCGCTTGGATTTTGGTATAAATCGCTTGGATTTTGGTATAAATCCCTTGGGTTTTGGTATAAATCCCTTGAATTTTGGTATAAATCCTTTGGATTTTGGTATAAATCGCTTGGATTTTGGTATAAATTCATTAGATCTTGGTATAAATCCCTAGGATTTGGTATAAATCACTTGGATTTTGGTATAAATCCCTTGGATTTTGGTATAAATCCCTTGGATTTTGGTATAAATCATTGGGATTTTGGTATATACCCCTTGGATTTTGTTATAAATCACTTGGATTTTGGTATAAATCGCTTGGATTTTGATATAAATCCCTTGGATTTTGGTATAAATCCCTTCGATTTTTGGTATAAATCACTTGGATTTTGGTATAAATCCCTTGGATTTTGGTATAAATCCCTTGGATTTTATTATGAATCCCTTGGATTTTGGTATAAATTCCTTGGATTTGGGTATAAATCCCTTGGATTTTGGTATAAATCGCTTGGATTTTGGTATAAATCGCCTGGATTTGGGTATAAATCCCTTGGATTTTGGTATAAATCCTTTGGATTTTGCTATAAATCACTTGGATTTTGTTATAAATCGCTTGGATTTTGGTATAAATCCCTTGGATTTTGGTATGAATCGCTTGGATTTTGGTATAAATTCCGTGGATTTGGTTATAAATACCTTGGATTTTGGTATAAATCTCTTGGATTTTTGTATAAATCGCTGAAATTTTGATATAAATCGGTTAGATTTTGGTATAAATCCCCTCGATTTTGGTATAAATTTCTTGGATTTTGGTATAAATCCGTTGGATTTTGGTATAAATCCCTTGGATTTTGGTACAAATCCCTTGGGTTTTGGTATCACTATGTACCTTGGATTTTGGTATAAATCCCTTGGATTTTGGTATTAAACCCTTAGATATTGGTAATAATCCCTTGGATTTTGGTATAAATCCCTTAGATTTTGGTATAAATCCCTTGGATTTTGGTATAAATCGCTTGGGTTTTGGTATAAATCGCTTGGATTTTGATATAAATCAGTTGGATTTTGGTATAAATCTATTGGATATTGGTATGAATCCCTTGGATTTTGGTATAAATCCGTTGGATTTTGGTATAAATCGCTTGGATTTTGGTATAAACCCCTTGGATTTTGGTATAAATCGCTTGGATTTTGGTATAAATCCGTTGGATTTTGGTATAAATACCTTGGATTTTGGTACAAATCCCTAGGGTTTGGTATAACTATGTACCTTTGATTTTGGTATAAATCCCTTGGATTTTGGTATAAAACCATTAGATATTGGTAAAAGTCCCTTGGATTTTGGTATAAATCCCTTAGATTTTGGTATAAATCCCTTGGATTTTGGTATAAATCGCTTGGGTTTTGGTATAAATCGCTTGGATTTTGATATAAATCAGTTAGATTTTGGTATAAATGCCTTCGATTTTGGTATAAATCACTTGGATTTTGGTATAAATCTCTTGGATTTTGGTATAAATCCCTTGGACTTTGGTATGAATCGCTTGGATTTTGGTATAAATTCCTTGGATTTGGGTATAAATCCCTTGGATTTTGGTATAAATCTCTTGGATTTTGGTATAAATCGCTTGGATTTTGATATAAATCAGTTGGATGTTGGTAAAGATCCCTTCGATTTTGGTATAAATTTCTTGGATTTTGGTACATATCGCTTGGATTTTGGTATAAATCCCTTGGGTTTTGGTATAAATCTCTTGGATTTTGGTATAAATCGCTTGGATTTTGGTATAAATCCCTTTGATTTTGGTATAAATCCCTTGGATTTTGGTATAAATCCCTTGGATATTGGTATAAATCCCTTGGATTTTGGTATAAATCCCTTGGATTTTGGTATAAATCGCTTGGATTTTGGTATAAATCTCTTGGATTTTGGTATAAATCGCTTGGATTTTGTTCAAATCCCTTGGGTTTTGGTATAAATATTTACGTGGGATTTTGGTATAAATCTCTTGGATTTTGGTATTAATCCTTTGGATTTTGGTATAAAACCCTTAGATTTTGGTAAAAATCGCTTGGATTTTGATATAAATCAGTTGGATTTTGGTATAAATGCCTTCGAATTTGGTATAAATCACTTGGATTTTGGTATAAATCACTTGGATTTTGGTATAAATCCCTTGGATTTTGGTATGAATCGCTTGGATTTTGGTATAAATTCCTTGGAATTGGGTATAAATCCCTTGGATTTTGGTATAAATCCCTTCGGCTTTGGTATAAATTTCTTGGATTTTGGTATATATCGCTTGGATTTTGGTATAAATCCCTTGGATTTTGGTATAAATCCCTTTGATTTTGGTATAAATCACTTGGATTTTGGTATAAATCCCTTGGATTTTTGTATAAATCTTTTGGATTTTGGTATAAATCGCTTAGATTTTGGTATAAATTCCTTGGATTTTGGTATTAATCCCTTGGATTTTGGTATAAATGCCTTGAATTTTGGTATAAATCCCTTAAATTTTGGTACAAATCCCTTGGATTTTTGTATATATCCCTAGGATTTTGGTGTAAATTCCTTGGATTTTGGTATTAATCGCTTGGATTTTTGTATAAATCCCTTGGATTTTGGTATAAATCCCTTGGGTTTTGGTATAAAGTTCTTGAAATTTTTGTATAAATCTTTTGAATTCGGTATAAATCCCTTAGATTTTGGTATAAATCCCTTGTATTTTGGTATAAATCCCTTGGATTTTGGTATAAATCCCTTAGATTTTGGTATAAATCCCTTGGATTTTGGTATAAGTCGCTTGGATTTTTGTATAAATATCTTGGATTTTGGTATAAATACCTTGGATTTTGGTATAAATCCGTTGGATTTTGGTATAAATCTTTTGGATTTTGGTATAAATCCCTTAGATTTTGGTATAAATCGCTTGGATTTTGGTATAAATCCCTTGGATTTTGGTATAAATCCCTTTAATTTTGGTATAAATCACTTGGGTTTTGGTATAAATCGCTTGGATTTTGATATAAATCAGTTGGATTTTGGTATAAATGCCTTCGATTTTGGTATAAATCACTTGGATTTTGGTATAAATCACTTGGATTTTGGTATAAATCCCTTGGATTTTGGTATGAATCGCTTGGATTTTGGTATAAATTCCTTGGAATTGGGTATAAATCCCTTGGATTTTGGTATAAATCCCTTCGGTTTTGGTATAAATTTCTTGGATTTTGGTATATATCGCTTGGATTTTGGTTTAAATCCCTTGGATTTTGGTATAAATTACTTTGATTTTGGTATAAATCACTTGGATTTTGGTATAAATCCCTTGGATTTTTGTATAAATCTTTTGGATTTTGGTATAAATCGCTTAGATTTTGGTATAAATTCCTTGGATTTTGGTATTAATCCCTTGGATTTTGTTATACATGCCTTGAATTTTGGTATAAATCCCTTGAATTTTGGTACAAATCCCTTGGATTTTTGTATATATCCCTAGGATTTTGGTGTAAATTCCTTGGATTTTGGTATTAATCGCTTGGATTTTTGTATAAATCCCTTGGATTTTGGTATAAATCCCTTGGGTTTTGGTATAAAGCCCTTGGAATTTTTGTATAAATCTTTTGGATTTTGGTATAAATCCCTTAGATTTTGGTATAAATCCCTTGTATTTTGGTATAAATCCCTTGGATTTTATTATAAATACCTTAGATTTTGGTATAAATCCCTTGGATTTTGGTATAAGTCGCTTGGATTTTTGTATAAATATCTTGGATTTTGGTATAAATCGCTTGGATTTTGGTATAAATCCATCGGATTTTGGTATAAATCCCTTGGATTTTGGAACAAATCACTTGGATTTTAGTATAAATTACTTGGATTTTGGTATAAATCGCTTGGATTTTGGTATAAATCGCTTGGATTTTGGTATAAGTCGCTTGGGTTTTGGTATAAATCGCTTGGATTTTGGTATATATCCCTTGGATTTTGGTATAAATCCCTTGGATTTTGGTATGAATCCCTTGGATTTTGCTACAAATCCCTTGGGTTTTGGTATAAATACCTTGGATTTTGGTATAAAACCCTTAGATTTTGGTAATAATCCCTTGGATTTTGGTATAAATCCCTTAGATTTTGGTATAAATCCCTTGGATTTAGGTATAAATCGCTTGGATTTTGGTATAAATCGCTTGGATTTTGATAAAAATCAGTTGGATTTTGGTATAAATCCCTTGGATTTTGGTATAAATCACTTGGATTTTGTTATAAATCCCTTGGATTTTGGTATAAATCGCTTGGGTATTGGTATAAACCCCTTGGATTTTGGTATAAATCCCTTCGATTTTGGCATAAATCCCTTGGATTTTGGTATAAATCGCTTTTTTTTTGGTATAATTCCCTTGGATTTTGGAATAAATCTCTTGGATCTTGGTATAAATCGCTTGGATTTTGGTATAAATCGCTTGGATTTTGGTATAAATCCCTTGGATTTTGGTATAAATCGCTTGGATTTTAGTATAAATTCTTTTGATTTTGGTAAAAATCCCTTGGATTTTGGTATAAATCGCTTGGCTTTTGGTATAAATCCCTTGGATTTTGGTATAAATACCTTGGATTTTGGTACAAATCCTTTGGATTTTGGTATAAATACCTTGGATTTTGGTATAAATCCGTTGGATTTTGGTATAAATCTTTTGGATTTTGGTATAAATCCCTTAGATTTTGGTATAAATCGCTTGGATTTTGGTATAAATCCCTTGGATTTTGGTATAAATCCAAGAGATTTAAACCAAAATCCAAGCGATTTATACCAAAATCCAAGAGATTTATACCAAAATCCAAGGGATTTATAACAAAATCCAAGAGATTTATACCAAAATCCAAGGGATGTTTACCAAATTCCAAGCGATTTATACCATAATCCAAGAAATTTTTACCAAAATCGAAGCGATTTATACCAAAATCCAAATGATTTATACCAAAATCCAAGAGAATTATACCAAAGTTTAAGGGATTTATACCAAAATCCAAAAGATTTATACCAAAATCCAAAGGATTTATACCAAAATCCAAGGAATTTATACCAAAATACAAGGGATTTATACCAAAATCCAAGCGATTTATACCAAAATCCAAGTGATTTATACCAAAATCCAAGGGATTTATACCAAAATCCAAAGGATTTATACCAAAATCCAAGGGATTTATACCAAAATCCAAGGGATTTATACCAAAATCAAAGCGAATTATACCAAAATCCAATCGACATATACCAAAATCCAAGGGATTTATACCCATATCCAAGGAATTTATACCAAAATCCAAGGGATTCATACCAAAATCTAAGCGATTTATACCAAAATCCAAGCGATTTATTCCAAAATCCAAGGGTTTTATACAAAAATCCAATGGATTTATACCAAAATCCAAGGGATTTATACCAAAATCGAAGGGATTTATACCAAAATCCAAGGGATTTATACCAAAATCCAAGCGATTTATACCAAAATCCAAGCGATTTACACCAAAATCCAAGGGATTTATACCAAAATCCAAGCGATATATACCAAAATCCAAGTGATTTATACCAAAATCCAAGGGATTTTCACCAAAATCCAAGCGATTTATACCAAAATCCAAGCGATTTATACCAAAATCCAAGCGGCATATACCAAAATCCAAGGGATTTATACCAAAATCCAACTGATTTATATCAAAATCCAAGCGATTTATACCAAAATCCAAGGGATTTATACCAAAATCCAAGGGATTTATACCCAAATCCAAGGAATTTATACCAAAATCCAAGAGATTTATACCAAAATCCAAGGGATTTATACCAAAATCCAAGTGATTTATACCAAAATCGAAGGGATTTATACGAAAATCCAACTGATTTATATCAAAATCCAAGCGATTTATACCAAAATCCAAGCGATTTATACCAAAATCCAAGGGATTTATACCAAAATCCAAGGGATTATTACCAAAATCTAAAGGTTTTATACCAAAATCCAACGGATTTATACCAAAATCCAAGAAATTTATACCAAAATCCAAGGTATTTATACCATAACCCAAACGATTTGTACCAAAATCCAAGGGATTTATACCAAAATCCAAGGGATTTATACCAAAATCCAAGAGATTTATACCAAAATCCAAGGGATTGTTACCAAAATCTAAGGGTTTTATACCAAAATCCAAAGGATTTATACCAAAATCCAAAAGATTTATACCAAAATCCAAAGGATTTATACCAAAATCCAAGGGATTTATACAAAAATCCAATGGATTTATACCAAAACCCAAGGGATTTATACCAAAATCCAAGAGGTTTATACCAAAATCCAAGGAATTTATACCAAAATCCAAGCGATTTATACCAAAATCCAAGCGATTTACACCAAAATCCAAGGGATTTATACCAAAATCCAATCGATATATACCAAAATCCAAGTGATTTATACCAAAATCCAAGGGATTTATACCAAAATCCAAGCGATTTATACCAAAATCCAAGCGACATATACCAAAATCCAAGGGATTTATACCCATATCCAAGGAATTTATACCAAAATCCAAGGGATTCATACCAAAATCCAAGAGATTTATACCAAAATCCAAGCGGATTATTCCAAAATCCAAGGGGTTTATACCAAAATCCAAGAGATTTATACCAAAATCCAAGGGATTTATACCAAAATCCAAGTGATTTATACCAACATCGAAGAGATTTATACCAAAATCCAACTGATTTATATAAAAATCCAAGCGAATTATACCAAAATCCAAGGGATTTATACCAAAATCCAAGGGATTTATACCAAAATCCAAGCGATTTATACCAAAATCCATGGGATTGTTACCAAAATCTAAGGGTTTTATACCAAAATCCAAAGGATTTATACCAAAATCCAAAGATTTATACCAAAATCCAAAGGATTTATACCAAAATCCAAGGGATTTATACAAAAATCCAATGGATTTATTCCAAAAATCCAAGTGATTTATACCAAAATCCAAGGGATTTATACCAAAATCCAAGGGATTTATACCAAAATCCAAGCGATTTATACCAAAATCCAAGCGATTTACACCAAAATCCAAGGGATTTATACCAAAATCCAAGCGATATATACCAAAATCCAAGTGATTTATACCAAAATCCAAGGGATTTATACCAAAATCCAAGCGATTTATACCAAAATCCAAGCGACATATACCAAAATCCAAGGGATTTGTACCCATATCCAAGGAATTTATACCAAAATCCAAGGGATTCATACCAAAATCCAAGTGATTTATACCAAAATCCAAGCGATTTATTCCAAAATCCAAGGGGTTTATACCAAAATCCAAGGGATTTATTCCAAAATCCAAGCGATTTATACCAAAACCCAAGGGATTTGTACAAAAATCCAAGGGATTTATACCAAAATCCAAAAGATTAATACCAAAATCCAAGAAATTTATACCAAAATACAAGGGATTTATACCAAAATCCAAGCGATTTATACCAAAATCCAAGTGATTTATACAAAATCCAAGGGATTTATACCAAAATCCAAAGGATTTATACCAAAATCCAAGGGATTTATACGAAATCCAAGCGATTTATACTAAAATCCAAGCGATATATACCAAAATCCAAGTGATTTATACCAAAATCCAAGGTATTTATACCAAAATCCAAGCGATTTATACCAAAATCCAAGCGACATATACCAAAATCCAAGGGATTTATACCCATATCCAAGGAATTTATAAAAAAATCCAAGGGATTCATACCAAAATCCAAGGGATTTATACCAAAATCCAAGCGATTTATTCCAAAATCCAAGGGGTTTATACCAAAATCCAAGGGATTTATTCCAAAATCCAAGCGATTTATACCAAAACCCAAGGGATTTGTACAAAAATCCAAGGGATTTATACCAAAATCCAAAAGATTTATACCAAAATCCAAGAAATTTATACCAAAATACAAGGGATTTATACCAAAATCCAAGCGATTTATGCCAAAATTCAAGTGATTTATACCAAAATCCAAGGGATTTATACCAAAATCCAAAGGATTTATACCAAAAATCCAAGGGATTTATACCAAAATCCAAGGGGTTTATACCAAAATCCAAGGGATTTATACCAAAATCCAAGCGATTTATACCAAAATCCAAGCAATTTACACCAAAATCCAAGGGATTTATACCAAAATCCAAGCGATATATACCAAAATCCAAGTGATTTATACCAACATCGAAGAGATTTATACCAAAATCCAACTGATCAAAATCCAAGCAATTTATACCAAAATCCAAGGGATTTATACCAAAATCTAAGGGATTTATACCAAAATCCAAGCGATTTATACCAAAATCCAAGCGATTTACACCAAAATCCAAGGGATTTATACCAAAATCCAATGGATTTATACCAAAATCCAAAGGATTTATACCAAAATCCAAGGGATTTATACCAAAATCAAAGCGATTTATTCCAAAATCCAAGGGGTTTATACAAAACCCAAGGGATTTGTACAAAAAACCAAGGGATTTATTCCAAAATCCAAGCGATTTATACCAAAACCCAAGGGATTTGTACAAAAATCCAAGGGATTTATACCAAAATCCAAAAGATTTATACCAAAATCCAAGAAATTATACCAAAATACAAGGGATTATACCAAAATCCAAGGGATTTATACCAAAATCCAAGTGATTTATACCAAAATCCAAGGGATTTATACCAAAATCCAAAGGAGTTATACCAAAATTTAAGGGATTTATACGAAAATCCAAGGGATTTATACCAAAATCCAAGCGATTTATACCAAAATCCAAGGGGTTTATACCAAAATCCAAGGGATTTATATCAAAATCCAAGCGATATATACCAAAATCCAAGGGATTTATACCCATATCCAAGGAATTTATACCAAAATCCAAGGGATTTATACCAAAATCCAAGAGATTTATACCAAAATCCAAGGGATTTTTACCAAAATCCAAGTGATTTATACCAACATCGAAGAGATTTATACCAAAATCTAACTGATTTATATAAAAATCCAAGCGATTTATACCAAAATCCAAGGGATTCATACCAAAATCCAAGGGATTTATACCAAAATCCAAGAGATTTATACCAAAATCCAAGGGATTGTTACCAAAATCTAAGGGTTTTATACCAAAATCCAAAGGATTTATACCAAAATCCAAAAGATTTATACCAAAATCCAAAGGATTTATACCAAAATCCAAGGGGTTTATACAAAAATCCAATGGATTTATACCAAAACCCAAGGGATTTATACCAAAATCCAAGGGGTTTATACCAAAATCCGAGGGATTTATACCAAAATCCAAAGGATTTATACCAAAATCCAAGCGATTTACACCAAAATCCAATGGATTTATACCAAAATCCAAGCGATATATACCAAAATCCAAGTGATTTATACCAAAATCCAAGGGATTTATACCAAAATCCAAGCGATTTATACCAAAATCCAAGCGACATATACCACAATCCAAGGGATTTATACCCATATCCAAGGGATTTATACCAAAATCCAAGGGATTCATACCAAAATCCAAGGGATTTATACCAAAATCCAAGCGATTTATTCCAAAATCCAAGGGATTTATACCAAAATCCAAGGGATTTATTCCAAAATCCAAGCGATTTATACCAAAACCCAAGGGATTTGTACAAAAATCCAAGCGATTTATACCAAAATCCACGCGATTTATACCAAAACCCAAGGGATTTGTACAAAAATCCAAGGGATTTATACCAAAATCCAAAAGATTTATACCAAAATCCAAGAAATTTATACCAAAATACAAGGGATTTATACCAAAATCCAAGCGATTTATACCAAAATCCAAGTGATTTATACCAAAATCCAAGGGATTTATACCAAAATCCAAAGGATTTATACCAAAATACAAGGGATTTATACCAAAATCCAAGCGATTTATACCAAAATCCAAAAGATTTATACCAAAATCCAAGAAATTTATACCAAAATACAAGGGATTTTATCCAAAATCCAAGCGATTTAAACCAAAATCCAAGTGATTTATACCAAAATCCAAGGGATTTATACCAAAATCCAAGCGATTTATACCAAAATCCAAGAGATTTATACCAAAATCCAAGGGATTGTTACCAAAATCTAAGGGTTTTATACCAAAATCCAAAGGATTTATACCAAAATCCAAAAGATTTAAACCAAAATCCAAAGGATTTATACCAAAATCCAAGGGATTTATACAAAAATCCAATGGATTTATACCAAAATCCAAGGGATTTATACCAAAATCCAAGGGATTTATACCAAAATCCAAGGGATTTATACCAAAATCCAAGCGATTTATACAAAAATCCAAGCGATTTACACCAAAATCCAAGGGATTTATACCAAAATCCAAGCGATATATACCAAAATCCAAGTGATTTATACCAAAATCCAAGGGATATACCAAAATCCAAGGGATTCATACCAAAATCCAAGTGATTTATACCAAAATCCAAGCGATTTATTCCAAAATCCTAGGGGTTTATACCAAAATCCAAGGGATTTATTCCAAAATCCAAGTGATTTATACCAAAACCCAAGGGATTTGTACAAAAATCCAAGGGATTTATACAAAAATCCAAAAGAGTTATACCAAAATCCAAGAAATTTATACCAAAATACAAGGGATTTATACCAAAATCCAAGCGATTTATACCAAAAGCCAAGTGATTTATACCAAAATCCAAGGGATTTATACCAAAATCCAAAGGATTTATACCAAAATCCAAGGGATTTATACGAAAATCCAAGGGATTTATACCAAAATCCAAGCGATATATACCAAAATCCAAGTGATTTATACCAAAATCCAAGGGATTTATACCAAAATCCAAGCGATTTATACCAAAATCCAAGCGACATATACCAAAATCCAAGGGATTTATACCCATATCCAAGGAATTTATACCAAAATACAAGGGATTCATACCAAAATCCAAGGGATTTATACCAAAATCCAAGAGATTTATTCCAAAATCCAAGGGGTTTATACCAAAATCCACGGGATTTATTCCAAAATCCAAGCGATTTATACCAAAACCCAAGGGATTTGTACAAAAATCCAAGGGATTTATACCAAAATCCAAAAGATTTATACCAAAATCCAAGAAATTTATACCAAAATACAAGGGATTTATACCAAAATCCAAGCGATTTATACCAAAATCCAAGTGATTTATACCAAAATCCAAGGAATTTATACCAAAATCCAAAGGATTTATACCAAAATCCAAAGGATTTATACCAAAATCCAAGGGATTTATACCAAAATCCAAGCGATTTATACCAAAATCCAAGCGACATATACCAAAATCCAAGGGATTTATTCCAAAATCCAAGCGATTTATACCAAAACCCAAGGGATTTGTACAAAAATCCAAGGGATTTATACCAAAATCCAAAAGATTTATACCAAAATCCAATAAATTTATACAAAAATACAAGGGATTTATACCAAAATCCAAGCGATTTATACCAAAATCCAAGCGATTTATACCAAAATCCAAGTGATTTATACCAAAATCCAAGGGATTTATACCAAAATCCAAGGGATTTATACCAAAATCCGAGCGATTTATTCCAAAATCCAAGGGGTTTATACCAAAATCCAAGCGATTTATACCAAAATCCAAGCAATTTATACCAAAACCCAAGGGATTTGTACAAAAATCCAAGGGATTTATACCAAAATCCAAAAGATTTATACCAAAATCCAAGAAATTTATACCAAAATACAAGCGATTTACACCAAAATTCATGGGATTTATACCAAAATCCAAGCGATATATACCAAAATCCAAGTGATTTATACCAAAATCCAAGGGATTTATACCAAAATCCAAGCGATTTATACCAAAATACAAGCGACATATACCTAAATCCAAGGGATTTATACCCATATCCAAGGATTTTATACCAAAATCCAAGGGATTCATACCAAAATCCAAGGATTTATACCAAAATCCAAGCGATTTATTCCAAAATCCAAGGGGTTTATACCAAAATCCAAGAGATTTATTCCAAAATCCAAGAAATGTATACCAAAATACAAGGGATTTATACCAAAATCCAAGCGATTTATACCAAAATCCAAGTGATTTATACCAAAATCCAAGGGATTTATACCAAAATCCAAAGGATTTATACCAAAATCCAAGGGATTTATACCAAAATCCAAGGAATTTATACCAAAATCCAAGCGATTTATACCAAAATCCAAGCGACATATACCAAAATCCAAGGGATTTATACCCATATCCAAGGAATTTATACCAAAATCCAAGGGATTCATACCAAAATCCAAGGGATTGTTACCAAAATCCAAGGGTTTTATACCAAAATCCAAAGGATTTATACCAAAATCCAAAAGATTTATACCAAAATCCAAAGGATTTATATCAAAATCCAAGGGATTTATACAAAAATCCAATGGATTTATACCAAAATCCAAGGGATTTATACCAAAATCCAAGGGGTTTATACCAAAATCCAAGGGATTTATACAAAATTCCAAGCGATTTATACCAAAATCCAAGCGATTTACACCAAAATCCAAGGGATTTATACCAAAATCCAAGCGATATATACCCAAATCCAAGTGATTTATACCAAAATCCAAGGGATTTATACCAAAATCCAAGCGATTTATACCAAAATCCAAGCGACATATACCACAATCCAAGGGATTTATACCCATATCCAAGGAATTTATACCAAAATCCAAGGGATTCATACCAAAATCCAAGGGATTTATACCAAAATCCAAGCGATTTATTCCAAAATACAAGGGGTTTATACCAAAATCCAAGGAATTTATTCCAAAATCCAAGGGATTTATACCAAAACCCAAGGGATTTGTACAAAAATCCAAGGGATTTATACCAAAATCCAAACGATTTATACCAAAATCCAAGAATTTTATACCAAAATACAAGGGATTTATAGCATAATCCAAGGGATTTATACCAAAATCCAAGTGATTTATACCAAAATCCAAGGGATTTATACCAAAATCCAAAGGATTTATACCAAAATCCAAGGGATTTATACGAAAATCCAAGGGATTTATACCAAAATCCAAGCGATATATACCAAAATCCAAGTGATTTATACCAAAATCCAAGGGATTTATACCAAAATCCAAGCGATTTATACCAAAATCCAAGCGACATATACCAAAATCCAAGGGATTTATACCCATATCCAAAGAATTTATACCAAAATCCTAGGGATTCATACCAAAATCCAAAGGATTTATACCAAAATCCAAGGGATTTATTCCAAAATCCAAGGGGTTTATACCAAAATCCAAGGGATTTATTCCAAAATCCAAGCGATTTATACCAAAACCCAAGGGATTTGTACAAAAATCCAAGGGATTTATACCAAAATCCAAAAGATTTATACCAAAATCCAAGCGATTTATACCAAAATACAAGGGATTTATACCAAAATCCAAGCGATTTATACCATAATCCAAGTGATTTATACCAAAATCCAAGGGATTTATACCAAAATCCAAAGTATTTATACCAAAATCCAAGAGATTTATACCAAAATCCAAGGGATTTATACCAAAATCATAGCGATTTATACCAAAATCCAAAGGATTTATACCAAAATCCAAGGGATTTATACCAAAATCCAAGGGATTTATACCAAAATCCAAGCGATTTATACCAAAATCCAAGCGACATATACCAAAAACCAAGGGATTTATACCCATATCCAAGGAATTTATACCATAATCCAAGGGATTCATACCAAAATCCAAGGGATTTATACCAAAATCCAAGGGATTTACACCAAAATCCAAGCGATTTATTCCAAAATCCAAGGGATTTATTCCAAAATCCAAGCGATTTATACCAAAACCCAAGGGATTTGTACAAAAATCCATGGGATTTATACCAAAATCCAAAAAATTTATACCAAAATCCAAGAAATTTATACCAAAATACAAGGGATTTATACCAAAATCCAAGCGATTTATACCAAAATCCAAGTGATTTATACCAAAATCCAAGGGATTTATACCAAAATCCAAAGGATTTATACCAAAATCCAAGGGATTTATACGAAAATCCAAGGGATTTATACCAAAATCCAAGCGATATATAAAAAAATCCAAGTGATTTATACCAAAATCCAAAAGATTTATACCAAAATCCAAGCGATTTATACCAAAATCCAAGCGGCATATACCAAAATCCAAGGGATTTATACCCATATCCAAGGAATTTATACCAAAATCCAAGGGATTCATACCAAAATCCAAAGGATTTATACCAAAATCCAAGCGATTTATTCCAAAATCCAAGGGGTTTATACCAAAATCCAAGGGATTTATTCCAAAATCCTAGCGATTTCTACCAAAACCCAAGGGATTTGTACAAAAATCCAAGGGATTTATACCAAAATCCAAAAGATTTATACCAAAATCCAAGAAATTTATACCAAAATCCAAGGGATTTATACCAAAATCCAAGCGATTTATACCAAAATCCATGTGATTTATACCAAAATCCAAGGGATTTATACCAAAATCCAAAGGATTTATACCAAAATCCAAGGGATTTATACCAAAATCCAAGGGATTTATACCAAAATCCGAGCGATTTATACCAAAATCCAAGCGATTTATACCAAAATCCAAGCGACATATACCATAATCCAAGGGATTTATACCAAAATCCAAGCGATTTATACCAAAATCCAAGCGATTTATACCAAAATCCAAGGGATTTATACCAAAACCCAAGAGATTTATACCAAAATCCAAGCGATTTATACCGAAATCCAAAGGATTTATACCAAAATCCAAGGGATTTATACCAAATTTCAAGGGATTTATACCAAAATCCAAGTGATTTATACCAAAATCCAAGCGATTTTTAACCAAAATCCAAGGGATTTATACCAAAACCCAAGAGATTTATACCAAAATCCAAGCGATTTATACCGAAATCCAAAGGATTTATACCAAAATCCAAGGGATTTATACCAAATTTCAAGGGATTTATACCAAAATCCAAGCGATTTATACCAAAATCCAAGCGATATATACCAAAATCCAAGGGATTTATACCAACATCCAAGGAATTTATACCAAAATCCAAGCGATTCATACCAAAATCTTAGCGATGTATACCAAATTCCAAGCGATTTATACCAAAATCCAAGGGATTTATACCAAAATCCAAGCGATTTATACCAAAATCCAAGCAATTTATTCCAAAATCCAAGGGATTTATACCAAAATCCAAGCGATTTATACCAAAATCCAAGCGATATATACCAAAATCCAATGGATTTATACCAAAATCCAAAGGATTTATACCATAATCCAAGCGATTTATACCAAATTCCAAGCGATATATACCAAAATCCAAGTGATTTATACCAAAATCCAACGGATTTATACCAAAATCCAAGCGATTTCTACCAAAATCCAAGCGATTTATACCAAAATCCAAGTGATTTATACCAAAATCCAAGCGATTTATACCAAAATCCAAGGGATTTATTCAAAAATCCAAGCGATTTATACCAAAATCCAAGTGATTTATACCAAAATCCAAGCGATTTATACCAAAATCCAAGGGATTTATTCAAAAATCCAAGCGATTTATACCAAAATCCAAGGGATTTATTCCAAAATCCAAGGGATTTATACCAAAATCCAAGGGATTTATACCAAAATCCAATGGATTTATACCAAAATCCAACAGATTTATACCAAAATCCAAGGGATTTATACCAAAATCCAAGCGATTTATACCAAAATCCAAGGGGTTTATACCAAAATCCAAGGGATTTATACCAAAATCCAAGGGATTTATACCAAAATTTAAGCGATTTATACCAAAATCCAAAGGATTTATACCAAAATCCAAGGGATTTATACCAAAATCCAAGGGATTTATACCAAAATCCAAGCGATATATACCAAAATCCAAGTGATTTATACCAAAATCCAAGGGATTTATACCAAAATCCAAACGATTTATACCAAAATCCAAGGGATTTATACCAAAATCCAAGGGATTTATACCAAAATCCAAAGGATTTATACCAAATTCCAAGTGATTTATACCAAAATCCAAGGGATTTATACCAAAATCCAAGTGATTTATACCAAAATCCAAGGGATTTATACCAAAATCCAAGGGATTTATTCCAAAATCCAAGGGATTTATTTAAAAATCCAAGCGATTTATACCAAAATCCAAGCGATATATACCAAAATCCAAGGGATTTATACCCATATCCAAGGAATTTATACCAAAATCCAAGGGATTTATACCAAAATCCAAGAGATTTATACCAAAATCCAAGGGATTTTTACCAAAATCCAAGTGATTTATACCAACATCGAAGAGATTTATACCAAAATCCAACTGATTTATATAAAAATCCAAGCGATTTATAACAAAATCCAAGGGATTTATACCAAAATCCAAGGGATTTATACCAAAATCCAAGAGATTTATACCAAAATCCAAGGGATTGTTACCAAAATCTAAGGGTTTTATACCAAAATCCAAGTGATTTATACCAAAATCCAAAAGATTTATACCAAAATCCAAAGGATTTATACCAAAATCCAAGGGATTTATACAAAAATCCAATGGATTTATACCAAAATCCAAGGGATTTATACCAAAATCCAAGCGATTTATACCAAAATCCAAGGGATTTATACCAAAATCCAAGCGATTTATACCAAAATCCAAGCGATTTACACCAAAATCCAAGGGATTTATACCAAAATCCAAGCGATATATACCAAAATCCAAGTGATTTATACCAAAATCCAAGGGGTTTATACCAAAATCCAAGGGATATACCAAAATCCAAGGGATTCATACCAAAATCCAAGGGATTTATACCAAAATCCAAGGGATTTATTCCAAAATCCTAGGGGTTTATACCAAAATCCAAGGGATTTATTCCAAAATCCAAGCGATTTATACCAAAACCCAAGGGATTTGTACAAAAATCCAAGGGATTTATACCAAAATCCAAAAGATTTATACCAAAATCCAAGAAATTTATACCAAAATACAAGGGATTTATACCAAAATCCAAGCGATTTATACCAAAAGCCAAGTGATTTATACCAAAATCCAAGGGATTTATACCAAAATCCAAAGGATTTATACCAAATTCCAAGGGATTTATACGAAAATCCAAGGGATTTATACCAAAATCCAAGCGATATATACCAAAATCCAAGTGATTTATACCAAAATCCAAGGGATTTATACCAAAATCCAAGCGATTTATACCAAAATCCAAGCGAAATATACCAAAATCCAAGGGATTTATACCCATATCCAAGGAATTTATACCAAAATCCAAGGGATTCATACCAAAATCCAAGGGATTTATACCAAAATCCAAGCGATTTATTCCAAAATCCAAGGGGTTTATACCAAAATCCAAGGGATTTATTCCAAAATCCAAGCGATTTATACCAAAACCCAAGGGATTTGTACAAAAATCCAAGGGATTTATACCAAAATCCAAAAGATTTATACCAAAATCCAAGAAATTTATACCAAAATACATGGGATTTATACCAAAATCCAAGCGATTTATACCAAAATCCAAGTGATTTATACCAAAATCCAAGGAATTTATACCAAAATCCAAAGGAATTATACCAAAATTCAAGGGATTTATACCAAAATCCAAGGGATTTATACCAAAATCCAAGCGATTTATACCAAAATCCAAGCGACATATACCAAAATCCAAGGGATTTATTCCAAAATCCAAGCGATTTATACCAAAATCCAAGCGATTTATACCAAAATCCAAGTGATTTATACCAAAATCCAAGGGATTTATACCAAAATCCAAGGGATTTATACCAAAATCCAAGCGATTTATTCCAAAATCCAAGGGGTTTATACCAAAATCCAAGGGATTTATTCCAAAATCCAAGCGATTTATACCAAAACCCAAGGGATTTGTACAAAAATCCAAGGGATTTATACCAAAATCCAAAAGATTTATACCAAAATCCAAGAAATTTATACCAAAATACAAGCGATTTACACCAAAATCCAAGGGATTTATACCAAAATCCAAGCGATATATACCAAAATGCAAGTGATTTATACCAAAATCCAAGGGATTTATACCAAAATCCAAGCGATTTATACCAAAATCCAAGCGACATATACCTAAATCCAAGGGATTTATACCCATATCCAAGGAATTTATACCAAAATCCAAGGGATTCATAACAAAATCCAAGTGATTTATACCAAAATCCAAGCGATTTATTCCAAAATCCAAGGGGTTTATACCAAAATCCAAGAGATTTATTCCAAAATCCAAGAAATTTATACCAAAATACAAGGGATTTATACCAAAATCCAAGGGATTTATACCAAAATCCAAGGGATTTATACCAAAATCCAAGGGATTTATACCAAAATCCAAAGGATTTATACCAAAATCCAAGGGATTTATACCAAAATCCAAGGGATTTATACCAAAATCCAAGCGATTTATACCAAAATCCAAGCGACATATACCAAAATCCAAGGGATTTATACCCATATCCAAGGAATTTATACCAAAATCCAAGGGATTCATACCAAAATCCAAGGGATTGTTACCAAAATCCAAGGGTTTTATACCAAAATCCAAAGGATTTATACCAAAATCGAAAAGATTTATACCAAAATCCAAAGGATTTATACCAAAATCCAAGGGATTTATACAAAAATCCAATGGATTTATACCAAAATCCAAGGGATTTATACCAAAATCCAAGGGGTTTATACCAAAATCCAAGGGATTTATACCAAATTTCAAGCGATTTATACCAAAATCCAAGCGATTTACACCAAAATCCAAGGGATTTATACCAAAATCCAAGCGATTTATACCAAAATCCAAGTGATTTATACCAAAATCCAAGGGATTTATACCAAAATCCAAGCGATTTATACCAAAATCCAAGCAAAATATACCACAATCCAAGGGATTTATACCCATATCCAAGGAATTTATACCAAAATCCAAGGGATTCATACCAAAATCCAAGGGATTTATACCAAAATCCAAGCGATTGATTCCAAAATCCAAGGGGTTTATACCAAAATCCAAGGGATTTATTCCAAAATCCAAGCGATTTATACCAAAACCCAAGGGATTTGTACAAAAATCCAAGGGATTTATACCAAAATCCAAACGATTTATACCAAAATCCAAGAAATTTATACCAAAATACAAGGGATTTATACCAAAATCCAAGCGATTTATACCAAAATCCAAGTGATTTATACCAAAATCCAAGGGATTTATACCAAAATCCAAAGGATTTATACCAAAATCCAAGGGATTTATACGAAAATCCAAGGGATTTATACCAAAATCCAAGCGATATATACCAAAATCCAAGTGATTTATACCAAAATCCAAGGGATTTATACCAAAATCCAAGCGATTTATACCAAAATCCAAGCGACATATACCAAAATCCAAGGGATTTATACCCATATCCAAGGAATTTATACCAAAATCCAAGGGATTTATACCAAAATCCAAGGGATTTATACCAAAATCCAAGGGATTTATACCAAAATCCAAGGGATTTATACCAAAACCCAAGGGATTTATACCAAAATCCAAGCGATTTATACCAAAATCCAAAGGATTTATACCAAAATCCAAGGGATTTATACCAAATTTCAAGGGATTTATACCAAAATCCAAGTGATTTATACCAAAATCCAAGCGATTTATACCAAAATCCAAGGGATTTATTCCAAAATCCAAGTGATTTATACCAAAATCCAAGCGATTTATACCAAAATCCAAGCGATATATACCAAAATCCAAGGGATTTATTCCCACATCCAAGGAATTTATACCAAAGTCCAAGCGATTCATACCAAAATCCAAGTGATTTATACCAAAATCCAAGGGATTTATACCAAAATCCAAAGGATTTATACCAAAATCCAAGGGATTTATACCAAAATCCAAGTGATTTATACCAAAATCCAAGGGATTTATACCAAAATCCAAGCGATTTATACCAAAATCCAAGCGACATATACCAAAATCCAAGTGATTTATACCCATATCCAAGGAATTTATACCAAAATCCAAGGGATTCATACCAAAATCCAAGGGATTTATACCAAAATCCAAGCGATATATACCAAAATCCAAGGAATTTATACCCACATCCAAGGAATTTATACCAAAATCCAAGCGATTCATACCAAAATCCAAGCGATTTATACCAAATTCCAAGCGATTTATACCAAAATCCAAGGGATTTATACCAAAATCCTAGGGATTTATACCATAATCCAAAGGATTTATACCAAAATCAAAGGGATTTATACCAAAATCCAAGTGATTTATACCAAAATCCAAGCGATTTATACCAAAATCCAAGCAATTTATTCCAAAATCCAAGGGATTTATACCAAAATCCAAGCGATTTATACCAAAATCCAAGCGATATATACCAAAATCCAATGGATTTATACCAAAATCCAAAGGATTTATACCAAAATCCAAGCGATTTATACCAAAACCCAAGGGATTTGTACAAAAATCCAAGGGATTTATACCAAAATCCAAAAGATTTATACCAAAATCCAAGAAATTTATACCAAAATACAAGGGATTTATACCAAAATCCAAGCGATTTATACCAAAAGCCAAGCGATTTATACCAAAATCCAAGTGATTTATACCAAAATCCAAGGGATTTATACCAAAATCCAAGGGATTTATACCAAAACCCAAGCGATTTATTCCAAAATCCAAGGGGTTTATACCAAAATACAAGGGATTTATTCCAAAATCCAATCGATTTATACCAAAACCCAAGGGATTTGTACAAAAATCCAAGCGATATATACCAAAATCCAAGTGATTTATACCAAAATCCAAGGGGTTTATACCAAAATCCAAGCGATTTATACCAAAATCCAAGCGACATATACCAAAATCCAAGGGATTTATACACATATCCAAGGAATTTATACCAAAATCCAAGGGATTCATACCAAAATCCAAGGGATTTATACCAAAATCCAAGCGATTTATTCCAAAATCCAAGGGGTTTATACCAAAATCTAAGGGATTTATTCCAAAATCCAAGCGATTTATACCAAAACCCAAGGGATTTGTACAAAAATCTAAGGGATTTATACCAAAATCCAAAAGATTTATACCAAAATCCAAGGGATTTATACCAAAATCCAAGGGATTTATACCAAAATCCAAGCGATATATACCAAAATCCAAGTGATTTATACCAAAATCCAAGGGATATACCAAAATCCAAGGGATTCATACCAAAATCCAAGGGATTTATACCAAAATCCAAGCGATTTATTCCAAAATCCTAGGGGTTTATACCAAAATCCAAGGGATTTATTCCAAAATCCAAGCGATTTATACCAAAACCCAAGGGATTTGTACAAAAATCCAAGGGATTTATACCAAAATCCAAGCGATTTATACCAAATTCCAAGCGATTTATACCAAAATCCAAGTGATTTATACCAAAATCCAAGGGATTTATACCAAAATCCAAGGGATTTATACCAAAATCCAAGTGATTTATACCAAAATCCAAGCGATTTATACCAAAATCCAAGGGATTTATTCCAAAATCCAAGCGATTTATACCAAAATCCAAGCGATTTATTCCAAAATCCAAGGGATTTATACCAAAATCCAAGGGATTTATACCAAAATCCAATGGATTTATACCAAAATCCAACGGATTTATACCAAAATCCAAGGGATTTATACCAAAATCTAAGCGATTTATACCAAAATCCAAGGGGTTTATACCAAAATCCAAGGGATTTATACCAAAATCCAAGCGATTTATACCAAAATTTAAGCGATTTATACCAAAATCCAAAGGATTTATACCAAAATCCAAGGGATTTATACCAAAATCCAAGCGATTTATACCAAAATCCAAGCGATATATACCAAAATCCAAGTGATTTATACCAAAATCCAAGGGATTTATACCAAAATCCAAAGGATTTATACCAAAATCCAAGGGATTTATACCAAAATCCAAGGGATTTATACCAAAATCCAAAGGATTTATAACAAATTCCAAGGGATTTATACCAAAATCCAAGCGATTTATACCAAAATCCAAGTGATTTATAAAAAAATCCAAGCGATTTATACCAAAATCCAAGGGATTTATTCCAAAATCCAAGCGATTTATACCAAAATCCAAGCGATTTATACCAAAATCCAAGCGATATATACCAAAATCCAAGGGATTTATACCCATATCCAAGGAATTTATACCAAAATCCAAGGGATTTATACCAAAATCCAAGAGATTTATACCAAAATCCAAGGGATTTTTACCAAAATCCAAGTGATTTATACCAACATCGAAGAGATTTATACCAAAATCCAACTGATTTATATAAAAATCCAAGCGATTTATAACAAAATCCAAGGGATTTATACCAAAATCCAAGGGATTTATACCAAAATCCAAGAGATTTATACCAAATTCCAAGGGATTGTTACCAAAATCTAAGGGTTTTATACCAAAATCCAAGTGATTAATACCAAAATCCAAAAGATTTATACCAAAATCCAAAGGATTTATACCAAAATTCAAGGGATTTATACAAAAATCCAATGGATTTATACCAAAATCCAAGGGATTTATACCAAAATCCAAGGGATTTATACCAAAATCCAAAGGATTTATACCAAATTCCAAGGGATTTATACCAAAATCCAAGGGATTTATACCAAAATCCAAGTGATTTATACCAAAATCCAAGCGATTTATACCAAAATCCAAGTGATTTATACCAAAATCCAAGGGATTTATACCAAAATCCAAGCGATTTATACCAAAATCCAAGCGACATATACCAAAATCCAAGGGATTTATACCCATATCCAAGGAATTTATACCAAAATCCAAGGGATTCATACCAAAATCCAAGGGATTTATACCAAAATCCAAGCGATTTATTCCAAAATCCAAGGGGTTTATACCAAAATCTAAGGGATTTATTCCAAAATCCAAGCGATTTATACCAAAACCCAAGGGATTTGTACAAAAATCCAAGGGATTTATACCAAAATCCAAAAGATTTATACCAAAATCCAAGAAATTTATACCAAAATACAAGGGATTTATACCAAAATCCAAGCGATTTATACCAAAATCCAAGTGATTTATACCAAAATCCAAGGGATTTATACCAAAATCCAAAGGATTTATACCAAAATCCAAGGGATTTATACCAAAAGACACGGGATTTATACCAAAATCCAAGCGATATATACCAAAATCCAAGTGATTTATACCAAAATCCAAGGGATATACCAAAATCCAAGGGATTCATACCAAAATCCAAGGGATTTATACCAAAATCCAAGCGATTTATTCCAAAATCCTAGGGGTTTATACCAAAATCCAAGGGATTTATTCCAAAATCCAAGCGATTTATACCAAAACCCAAGGGATTTGTACAAAAATCCAAGGGATTTATACCAAAATCCAAAAGATTTATACCAAAATCCAAGAAATTTATACCAAAATACAAGAGATTTATACCAAAATCCAAGCGATTTATACCAAAAGCCAAGTGATTTATACCAAAATCCAAGGGATTTATACCAAAATCCAAAGGATTTATACCAAAATCTAAGGGATTTATACGAAAATCCAAGGGATTTATACCAAAATCCAAGCGATATATACCAAAATCCAAGCGACATATACCAAAATCCAAGGGATTTATACCCATATCCAAGGAATTTATACCAAAATCCAAGGTATTCATACCAAAATCCAAGGGATTTATACAGAAATCCAAGCGATTTATTCCAAAATCCAAGGGGTTTATACCAAAATCCAAGGGATTTATTCCAAAACAAGCGATTTATACCAAAACCCAAGGGATTTGTACCAAAATCCAAGGGATTTATACCAAAATCCAAAAGATTTATACCAAAATCCATGAAATTTATACCAAAATACAAGGGATTTATACCAAAATCCAAGCGATTTATACCAAAATCCAAGTGATTTATACCAAAATCCAAGGTATTTATACCAAAATCCAAAGGATTTATACCAAAATCCAAGGGATTTATACCAAAATCCAAGGGATTTATACCAAAATCCAAGCGATTTATACCAAAATCCAAGCGACATATACCAAAATCCAAGGGATTTATTCCAAAATCCAAGCGATTTATACAAAAACCCAAGGGATTTGTACAAAAATCCAAGGGATTTATACCAAAATCCAAAAGATTTATACCAAAATCCAAGAAATTTATACAAAAATACAAGGGATTTATACCAAAATCCAAAAGATTTATACCAAAATCCAAGCGATTTATACCAAAATCCAAGTGATTTATACCAAAATCCAAGGGATTTATACCAAAATCCAAGGGATTTATACCAAAATCCAAGCGATTTATTCCAAAATCCAAGGGGTTTATACCAAAATACAAGGGATTTATTCCAAAATCCAATCGATTTATACCAAAACCCAAGGGATTTGTACAAAAATCCAAGGGATTTATACCAAAATCCAAAAGATTTATACCAAAATCCAAGAAATTTATACCAAAATACAAGCGATTTACACCAAAATCCAAGGGATTTATACCAAAATCCAAGCGATATATACCAAAATCCAAGTGATTTATACCAAAATCCAAGGGATTTATACCAAAATCCAAGCAATTTATACCAAAATCCAAGCGACATATACCTAAATCCAAGGGATTTATACCCATATCCAAGGAATTTATACCAAAATCCAAGGGATTCATACCAAAATCCAAGGGATTTATACCAAAATCCAAGCGATTTATTCCAAAATCCAAGGGGTTTATACCAAAATCCAAGAGATTTATTCCAAAATCCAAGAAATTTATACCAAAATACAAGGGATTTATACCAAAATCCAAGCGATTTATACCAAAATCCAAGTGATTTATACCAAAATCCAAGGGATTTATACCAAAATCCAAAGGATTTATACCAAAATCCAAGCGATTTATACCAAAATCCAAGCGACATATACCAAAATCCAAGGGATTTATACCCATATCCAAGGAATTTATACCAAAATCCAAGGGATTCATACCAAAATCCAAGGGATTGTTACCAAAATCCAAGGGTTTTATACCAAAATCCAAAGGATTTATACCAAAATCCAAAAGATTTATACCAAAATCCAAAGGATTTATACCAAAATCCAAGGGATTTATACAAAAATCCAATGGATTTATACCAAAATCCAAGGGATTGTTACCAAAATCCAAGGGTTTTATACCAAAATCCAAAGGATTTATACCAAAATCCATAAGATTTATACCAAAATCCAAAGGATTTATACCAAAATCCAAGGGATTTATACAAAAATCCAATGGATTTATACCAAAATCCAAGGGATTTATACCAAAATCCAAGGGGTTTATACCAAAATCCAAGGGATTTATACCAAAATCCAAGCGATTTATACCAAAATCCAAGCGACATATACCACAATCCAAGGGATTTATACCCATATCCAAGGAATTTATACCAAAATCCAAGGGATTCATACCAAAATCCAAGGGATTTATACCAAAATCCAAGCGATTGATTCCAAAATCCAAGGGGTTTATAACAAAATCCAAGGGATTTATTCCAAAATCCAAGCGATTTATACCAAAACCCAAGGGATTTGTACAAAAATCCAAGGGATTTATACCAAAATCCAAACGATTTATACCAAAATCCAAGAAATTTATACCAAAATACAAGGGATTTATACCAAAATCCAAGCGATTTATACCAAAATCCAAGTGATTTATACCAAAATCCAAGGGATTTATACCAAAATCCAAAGGATATATACCAAAATCCAAGGGATTTATACGAAAATCCAAGGGATTTATACCAAAATCCAAGCGATATATACCAAAATCCAAGTGATTTATACCAAAATCCAAGGAATTTATACCAAAATCCAAGCGATTTATACCAAAATCCAAGCGACATATACCAAAATCCAAGGGATTTATACCCATATCCAAGGAATTTATACCAAAATCCAAGGGATTCATACCAAAATCCAAGGGATTTATACCAAAATCCAAGGGATTTATTCCAAAATCAAAGGGGTTTATACCAAAACCCAAGGGATTTGTACAAAAATCCAAGGGATTTATACCAAAATCCAAAAGATTTATACCAAAATCCAAGCGATTTATACCAAAATACAAGGGATTTATACCAAAATCCAAGCGATTTATAACAAAATCCAAGTGATTTGTACCAAAATCCAAGGGATTTATACCAAAATCCAAAGGATTTATACCAAAATCCAAGAGATTTTTCCAAAATCCAAGGGATTTATACCAAAATCATAGCGATTTATACCAAAATCCAAAGGATTTATACCAAAATCCAAGGGATTTATACCAAAATCCAAGGGATTTATACCAAAATCCAAAAGATTTATACCAAAATCCAAGCGACATATACAAAAATCCAAGGGATTTATACCCATATCCAAGGAATTAATACCAAAATCCAAGGGATTCATACCAAAATCCAAGGGATTTATACCAAAATCCAAGCGATTTATTCCAAAATCCAAGGGATTTATTCCAAAATCCAAGCGATTTATACCAAAACCCAAGGAATTTGTACAAAAATCCATGGGATTTATACCAAAATTCAAAAGATTTATACCAAAATCCAAGAAATTTATACCAAAATACAAGGGATTTATACCAAAATCCAAGCGATTTATACCAAAATCCAAGTGATTTATACCAAAATCCAAGGGATTTATACCAAAATCCAAAGGATTTATACCAAAATCCAAGGGATTTATACGAAAATCCAAGGGATTTATACCAAAATCCAAGCGATATATAAAAAAATCCAAGTGATTTATACCAAAATCCAAAAGATTTATACCAAAATCCAAGCGATTTATACCAAAATCCAAGCGACATATACCAAAATACAAGGGATTTATACCCATATTCAAGGAATTTATACCAAAATCCAAGGGATTCATACAAAAATCCAAAGGATTTATACCAAAATCCAAGCTATTTATTCCAAAATCCAAGGGGTTTATACCAAAATCCAAGGGATTTATTCCAAAATCCTAGCGATTTCTACCAAAACCCAAGGGATTTGTACAAAAATCCAAGGGATTTATACCAAAATCCAAAAGATTTATACCAAAATCCAAGAAATTTATACCAAAATACAAGGGATTTATACCAAAATCCAAGCGATTTATACCAAAATCCAAGTGATTTATACCAAAATCCAAGGGATTTATACCAAAATCCAAAGGATTTATACCAAAATCCAAGGGATTTATACCAAAATCCAAGGGATTTATACCAAAATCCAAGCGATATATACCAAAATCCAAGTGATTTATACCAAAATCCAAGGGATTTATACCAAAATCCAAGCGATTTATACCAAAATCCAAGCGACATATACCAAAATCCAAGGGATTTATACCCATATCCAAGGAATTCCTACCAAAATCCAAGGGATTCATACCAAAATCCAAGGGATTTATACCAAAATCCAAGGGATTTATTCCAAAATCAAAGGGGTTTATACCAAAACCCAAGCGATTTGTACAAAAATCCAAGGGATTTATACCAAAATCCAAAAGATTTATACCAAAATCCAAGCGATTTATACCAAAATACAATGGATTTATACCAAAATCCAAGGGATTTATACCAAAATCCAAGGGGTTTATACCAAAATCCAAGGGATTTATACCAAATTTCAAGCGATTTATACCAAAATCCAAGCGATTTACACCAAAATCCAAGGGATTTATACCAAAATCCAAGCGATATATACCAAAATCCAAGTGATTTATACCAAAATCCAAGGGATTTATACCAAAATCCAAGCGATTTATACCAAAATCCAAGCAAAATATACCACAATCCAAGGGATTTATACCCATATCCAAGGAATTTATACCAAAATCCAAGGGATTCATACCAAAATCCAAGGGATTTATACCAAAATCCAAGCAATTTATTCCAAAATCCAAGGGGTTTATACCAAAATCCAAGGGATTTATTCTAAAATCCAAGCGATTTATACCAAAACCCAAGGGATTTGTACAAAAATCCAAGGGATTTATACCAAAATCCAAACGATTTATACCAAAATCCAAGAAATTTATACCAAAATACAAGGGATTTATACCAAAATCCAAGCGATTTATACCAAAATCCAAGTGATTTATACCAAAATCCAAGGGATTTATACCAAAATCCAAAGGATTTATACCAAAATCCAAGGGATTTATACGAAAATCCAAGGGATTTATACCAAAATCCAAGCGATATATACCAAAATCCAAGTGATTTATACCAAAATCCAAGGGATTTATACCAAAATCCAAGCGATTTATACCAAAATCCAAGCGACATATACCAAAATCCAAGGGATTTATACCCATATCCAAGGAATTTATACCAAAATCCAAGGGATTTATACCAAAATCCAAGGGATTTATACCAAAATCCAAGGGATTTATACCAAAATCCAAGGGATTTATACCAAAACCCAAGGGATTTATACCAAAATCCAAGCGATTTATACCAAAATCCAAAGGATTTATACCAAAATCCAAGGGATTTATACCAAATTTCAATGGATTTATACCAAAATCCAAGTGATTTATACCAAAATCCAAGCGATTTATACCAAAATCCAAGGGATTTATTCCAAAATCCAAGGGATTTATACCAAAATCCAAGCGATTTATACCAAAATCCAAGCGATATATACCAAAATCCAAGGGATTTATTCCCACATCCAAGGAATTTATACCAAAATCCAAGCGATTCATACCAAAATCCAAGTGATTTATACCAAAATCCAAGGGATTTATACCAAAATCCAAAGGATTTATACCAAAATCCAAGGGATTTATACCAAAATCCAAGTGATTTATACCAAAATCCAAGGGATTTATACCAAAATCCAAGCGATTTATACCAAAATCCAAGCGACATATACCAAAATCCAAGGGATTTATACCCATATCCAAGGAATTTATACCAAAATCCAAGGAATTCATACCAAAATCCAAGGGATTTATACCAAAATCCAAGCGATATATACCAAAATCCAAGGGATTTATACCCACATCCAAGGAATTTATACCAAAATCCAAGCGATTCATACCAAAATCCAAGCGATTTATACCAAATTCCAAGCGATTTATACCAAAATCCAAGGGATTTATACCAAAATCCAAGGGATTTATACCATAATCCAAAGGATTTATACCAAAATCAATGGGATTTATTCCAAAATCCAAGTGATTTATACCAAAATCCAAGCGATTTATACCAAAATCCAAGCAATTTATTCCAAAATCCAAGGGATTTATACCAAAATCCAAGCGATTTATACCAAAATCCAAGCGATATATACCAAAATCCAATGGATTTATACCAAAATCCAAAGGATTTATACCAAAATCCAAGCGATTTATACCAAATTCCAAGCGATTTATACCAAAATCCAAGTGATTTATACCAAAATCCAAGGGATTTATACCAAAATCCAAGGGATTTATACCAAAATCCAAGGGATTTATACCAAAATCCAAGGGATTTATACCAAAATCCAAGTGATTTATACCAAAATCCAAGCGATTTATACCAAAATCCAAGGGATTTATTCCAAAATCCAAGCGATTTATACCAAAATCCAAGCGATTTATTCCAAAATCCAAGCGATTTATAACAAAATCCAAGGGATTTATACCAAAATCCAATGGATTTATACCAAAATCCAACGGATTTATACCAAAATCCAAGGGATTTATACCAAAATCTAAGCGATTTATACCAAAATCCAAGGGGTTTATACCAAAATCCAAGGGATTTATACCAAAATCCAAGCGATTTATACCAAAATTTAAGCGATTTATACCAAAATCCAAAGGATTTATACCAAAATCCAAGGGATTTATACCAAAATCCAAGGGATTTATACCAAAATCCAAGCGATATATACCAAAATCCAAGTGATTTATACCAAAATCCAAGGGATTTATACCAAAATCCAAAGGATTTATACCAAAATCCAAGGGATTTATACCAAAATCCAAGGGATTTATACCAAAATCCAAAGGATTTATAACAAATTCCAAGGGATTTATACCAAAATCCAAGGGATTTATACCAAAATCCAAGTGATTTATACCAAAATCCAAGCGATTTATACCAAAATCCAAGGGATTTATTCCAAAATCCAAGCGATTTATACCAAAATCCAAGCAATTTATACCAAAATCCAAGCGATATATACCAAAATCCAAGGGATTTATACCCATATCCAAGGAATTTATACCAAAATCCAAGGGATTTATACCAAAATCCAAGAGATTTATACCAAAATCCAAGGGATTTTTACCAAAATCCAAGTGATTTATACCAACATCGAAGAGATTTATACCAAAATCCAACTGATTTATATAAAAATCCAAGCGATTTATAACAAAATCCAAGGGATTTATACCAAAATCCAAGGGATTTATACCAAAATCCAAGAGATTTATACCAAATTCCAAGGGATTGTTACCAAAATCTAAGGGTTTTATACCAAAATCCAAGTGATTAATACCAAAATCCAAAAGATTTATACCAAAATCCAAAGGATTTATACCAAAATTCAAGGGATTTATACAAAAATCCAATGGATTTATACCAAAATCCAAGGGATTTATACCAAAATCCAAGGGATTTATACCAAAATCCAAAGGATTTATACCAAATTCCAAGGGATTTATACCAAAATCCAAGGGATTTATACCAAAATCCAAGTGATTTATACCAAAATCCAAGCGATTTATACCAAAATCCAAGTGATTTATACCAAAATCCAAGGGATTTATACCAAAATCCAAGCGATTTATACCAAAATCCAAGCGACATATACCAAAATCCAAGGGATTTATACCCATATCCAAGGAATTTATACCAAAATCCAAGGGATTCATACCAAAATCCAAGGGATTTATACCAAAATCCAAGCGATTTATTCCAAAATCCAAGGGGTTTATACCAAAATCTAAGGGATTTATTCCAAAATCCAAGCGATTTATACCAAAACCCAAGGGATTTGTACAAAAATCCAAGGGATTTATACCAAAATCCAAAAGATTTATACCAAAATCCAAGAAATTTATACCAAAATACAAGGGATTTATACCAAAATCCAAGCGATTTATACCAAAATCCAAGTGATTTATACCAAAATCCAAGGGATTTATACCAAAATCCAAAGGATTTATACCAAAATCCAAGGGATTTATACCAAAAGACACGGGATTTATACCAAAATCCAAGCGATATATACCAAAATCCAAGTGATTTATACCAAAATCCAAGGGATATACCAAAATCCAAGGGATTCATACCAAAATCCAAGGGATTTATACCAAAATCCAAGCGATTTATTCCAAAATCCTAGGGGTTTATACCAAAATCCAAGGGATTTATTCCAAAATCCAAGCGATTTATACCAAAACCCAAGGGATTTGTACAAAAATCCAAGGGATTTATACCAAAATCCAAAAGATTTATACCAAAATCCAAGAAATTTATACCAAAATACAAGAGATTTATACCAAAATCCAAGCGATTTATACCAAAAGCCAAGTGATTTATACCAAAATCCAAGGGATTTATACCAAAATCCAAAGGATTTATACCAAAATCCAAGGGATTTATACGAAAATCCAAGGGATTTATACCAAAATCCAAGCGATATATACCAAAATCCAAGCGACATATACCAAAATCCAAGGGATTTATACCCATATCCAAGGAATTTATACCAAAATCCAAGGTATTCATACCAAAATCCAAGGGATTTATACCAAAATCCAAGCGATGTATTCCAAAATCAAAGGGGTTTATACCAAAACCCAAGGGATTTGTACAAAAATCCAAGGGATTTATACCAAAATCCAAAAGATTTATACCAAAATCCAAGCGATTTATACCAAAATACAAGGGATTTATACCAAAATCCAAGCGATTTATACCAAAATCCAAGTGATTTGTACCAAAATCCAAGGGATTTATTCCAAAATCAAAGGGGTTTATACCAAAACCCAAGCGATTTGTACAAAAATCCAAGGGATTTATACCAAAATCCAAAAGATTTATACCAAAATCCAAGCGATTTATACCAAAATACAATGGATTTATACCAAAATCCAAGGGATTTATACCAAAATCCAAGGGGTTTATACCAAAATCCAAGGGATTTATACCAAATTTCAAGCGATTTATACCAAAATCCAAGCGATTTACACCAAAATCCAAGGGATTTATACCAAAATCCAAGCGATATATACCAAAATCCAAGTGATTTATACCAAAATCCAAGGGATTTATACCAAAATCCAAGCGATTTATACCAAAATCCAAGCAAAATATACCACAATCCAAGGGATTTATACCCATATCCAAGGAATTTATACCAAAATCCAAGGGATTCATACCAAAATCCAAGGGATTTATACCAAAATCCAAGCAATTTATTCCAAAATCCAAGGGGTTTATACCAAAATCCAAGGGATTTATTCTAAAATCCAAGCGATTTATACCAAAACCCAAGGGATTTGTACAAAAATCCAAGGGATTTATACCAAAATCCAAACGATTTATACCAAAATCCAAGAAATTTATACCAAAATACAAGGGATTTATACCAAAATCCAAGCGATTTATACCAAAATCCAAGTGATTTATACCAAAATCCAAGGGATTTATACCAAAATCCAAAGGATTTATACCAAAATCCAAGGGATTTATACGAAAATCCAAGGGATTTATACCAAAATCCAAGCGATATATACCAAAATCCAAGTGATTTATACCAAAATCCAAGGGATTTATACCAAAATCCAAGCGATTTATACCAAAATCCAAGCGACATATACCAAAATCCAAGGGATTTATACCCATATCCAAGGAATTTATACCAAAATCCAAGGGATTTATACCAAAATCCAAGGGATTTATACCAAAATCCAAGGGATTTATACCAAAATCCAAGGGATTTATACCAAAACCCAAGGGATTTATACCAAAATCCAAGCGATTTATACCAAAATCCAAAGGATTTATACCAAAATCCAAGGGATTTATACCAAATTTCAATGGATTTATACCAAAATCCAAGTGATTTATACCAAAATCCAAGCGATTTATACCAAAATCCAAGGGATTTATTCCAAAATCCAAGGGATTTATACCAAAATCCAAGCGATTTATACCAAAATCCAAGCGATATATACCAAAATCCAAGGGATTTATTCCCACATCCAAGGAATTTATACCAAAATCCAAGCGATTCATACCAAAATCCAAGTGATTTATACCAAAATCCAAGGGATTTATACCAAAATCCAAAGGATTTATACCAAAATCCAAGGGATTTATACCAAAATCCAAGTGATTTATACCAAAATCCAAGGGATTTATACCAAAATCCAAGCGATTTATACCAAAATCCAAGCGACATATACCAAAATCCAAGGGATTTATACCCATATCCAAGGAATTTATACCAAAATCCAAGGAATTCATACCAAAATCCAAGGGATTTATACCAAAATCCAAGCGATATATACCAAAATCCAAGGGATTTATACCCACATCCAAGGAATTTATACCAAAATCCAAGCGATTCATACCAAAATCCAAGCGATTTATACCAAATTCCAAGCGATTTATACCAAAATCCAAGGGATTTATACCAAAATCCAAGGGATTTATACCATAATCCAAAGGATTTATACCAAAATCAATGGGATTTATTCCAAAATCCAAGTGATTTATACCAAAATCCAAGCGATTTATACCAAAATCCAAGCAATTTATTCCAAAATCCAAGGGATTTATACCAAAATCCAAGCGATTTATACCAAAATCCAAGCGATATATACCAAAATCCAATGGATTTATACCAAAATCCAAAGGATTTATACCAAAATCCAAGCGATTTATACCAAATTCCAAGCGATTTATACCAAAATCCAAGTGATTTATACCAAAATCCAAGGGATTTATACCAAAATCCAAGGGATTTATACCAAAATCCAAGGGATTTATACCAAAATCCAAGGGATTTATACCAAAATCCAAGTGATTTATACCAAAATCCAAGCGATTTATACCAAAATCCAAGGGATTTATTCCAAAATCCAAGCGATTTATACCAAAATCCAAGCGATTTATTCCAAAATCCAAGCGATTTATAACAAAATCCAAGGGATTTATACCAAAATCCAATGGATTTATACCAAAATCCAACGGATTTATACCAAAATCCAAGGGATTTATACCAAAATCTAAGCGATTTATACCAAAATCCAAGGGGTTTATACCAAAATCCAAGGGATTTATACCAAAATCCAAGCGATTTATACCAAAATTTAAGCGATTTATACCAAAATCCAAAGGATTTATACCAAAATCCAAGGGATTTATACCAAAATCCAAGGGATTTATACCAAAATCCAAGCGATATATACCAAAATCCAAGTGATTTATACCAAAATCCAAGGGATTTATACCAAAATCCAAAGGATTTATACCAAAATCCAAGGGATTTATACCAAAATCCAAGGGATTTATACCAAAATCCAAAGGATTTATAACAAATTCCAAGGGATTTATACCAAAATCCAAGGGATTTATACCAAAATCCAAGTGATTTATACCAAAATCCAAGCGATTTATACCAAAATCCAAGGGATTTATTCCAAAATCCAAGCGATTTATACCAAAATCCAAGCAATTTATACCAAAATCCAAGCGATATATACCAAAATCCAAGGGATTTATACCCATATCCAAGGAATTTATACCAAAATCCAAGGGATTTATACCAAAATCCAAGAGATTTATACCAAAATCCAAGGGATTTTTACCAAAATCCAAGTGATTTATACCAACATCGAAGAGATTTATACCAAAATCCAACTGATTTATATAAAAATCCAAGCGATTTATAACAAAATCCAAGGGATTTATACCAAAATCCAAGGGATTTATACCAAAATCCAAGAGATTTATACCAAATTCCAAGGGATTGTTACCAAAATCTAAGGGTTTTATACCAAAATCCAAGTGATTAATACCAAAATCCAAAAGATTTATACCAAAATCCAAAGGATTTATACCAAAATTCAAGGGATTTATACAAAAATCCAATGGATTTATACCAAAATCCAAGGGATTTATACCAAAATCCAAGGGATTTATACCAAAATCCAAAGGATTTATACCAAATTCCAAGGGATTTATACCAAAATCCAAGGGATTTATACCAAAATCCAAGTGATTTATACCAAAATCCAAGCGATTTATACCAAAATCCAAGTGATTTATACCAAAATCCAAGGGATTTATACCAAAATCCAAGCGATTTATACCAAAATCCAAGCGACATATACCAAAATCCAAGGGATTTATACCCATATCCAAGGAATTTATACCAAAATCCAAGGGATTCATACCAAAATCCAAGGGATTTATACCAAAATCCAAGCGATTTATTCCAAAATCCAAGGGGTTTATACCAAAATCTAAGGGATTTATTCCAAAATCCAAGCGATTTATACCAAAACCCAAGGGATTTGTACAAAAATCCAAGGGATTTATACCAAAATCCAAAAGATTTATACCAAAATCCAAGAAATTTATACCAAAATACAAGGGATTTATACCAAAATCCAAGCGATTTATACCAAAATCCAAGTGATTTATACCAAAATCCAAGGGATTTATACCAAAATCCAAAGGATTTATACCAAAATCCAAGGGATTTATACCAAAAGACACGGGATTTATACCAAAATCCAAGCGATATATACCAAAATCCAAGTGATTTATACCAAAATCCAAGGGATATACCAAAATCCAAGGGATTCATACCAAAATCCAAGGGATTTATACCAAAATCCAAGCGATTTATTCCAAAATCCTAGGGGTTTATACCAAAATCCAAGGGATTTATTCCAAAATCCAAGCGATTTATACCAAAACCCAAGGGATTTGTACAAAAATCCAAGGGATTTATACCAAAATCCAAAAGATTTATACCAAAATCCAAGAAATTTATACCAAAATACAAGAGATTTATACCAAAATCCAAGCGATTTATACCAAAAGCCAAGTGATTTATACCAAAATCCAAGGGATTTATACCAAAATCCAAAGGATTTATACCAAAATCCAAGGGATTTATACGAAAATCCAAGGGATTTATACCAAAATCCAAGCGATATATACCAAAATCCAAGCGACATATACCAAAATCCAAGGGATTTATACCCATATCCAAGGAATTTATACCAAAATCCAAGGTATTCATACCAAAATCCAAGGGATTTATACCAAAATCCAAGCGATGTATTCCAAAATCAAAGGGGTTTATACCAAAACCCAAGGGATTTGTACAAAAATCCAAGGGATTTATACCAAAATCCAAAAGATTTATACCAAAATCCAAGCGATTTATACCAAAATACAAGGGATTTATACCAAAATCCAAGCGATTTATACCAAAATCCAAGTGATTTGTACCAAAATCCAAGGGATTTATACCAAAATCCAAAGGATTTATACCAAAATCCAAGAGATTTATACCAAAATCCAAGGGATTTATACCAAAATCATAGCGATTTATACCAAAATCCAAAGGATTTATACCAAAATCCAAGGGATTTATACCAAAATCCAAGGGATTTATACCAAAATCCAAAAGATTTATACCAAAATCCAAGCGACATATACCAAAATCCAAGGGATTTATACCCATATCCAAGGAATTTATACCAAAATCCAAGGGATTCATACCAAAATCCAAGGGATTTATACCAAAATCCAAGCGATTTATTCCAAAATCCAAGGGATTTATTCCAAAATCCAAGCGATTTATACCAAAACCCAAGGAATTTGTACAAAAATCCATGGGATTTATACCAAAATCCAAAAGATTTATACCAAAATCCAAGAAATTTATACCAAAATACAAGGGATTTATACCAAAATCCAAGCGATTTATACCAAAATCCAAGTGATTTATACCAAAATCCAAGGGATTTATACCAAAATCCAAAGGATTTATACCAAAATCCAAGGGATTTATACGAAAATCCAAGGGATTTATACCAAAATCCAAGCGATATATAAAAAAATCCAAGTGATTTATACCAAAATCCAAAAGATTTATACCAAAATCCAAGCGATTTATACCAAAATCCAAGCGACATATACCAAAATCCAAGGGATTTATACCCATATTCAAGGAATTTATACCAAAATCCAAGGGATTCATACAAAAATCCAAAGGATTTATACCAAAATCCAAGCTATTTATTCCAAAATCCAAGGGGTTTATACCAAAATCCAAGGGATTTATTCCAAAATCCTAGCGATTTCTACCAAAACCCAAGGGATTTGTACAAAAATCCAAGGGATTTATACCAAAATCCAAAAGATTTATACCAAAATCCAAGAAATTTATACCAAAATACAAGGGATTTATACCAAAATCCAAGCGATTTATACCAAAATCCAAGTGATTTATACCAAAATCCAAGGGATTTATACCAAAATCCAAAGGATTTATACCAAAATCCAAGGGATTTATACCAAAATCCAAGGGATTTATACCAAAATCCAAGCGATATATACCAAAATCCAAGTGATTTATACCAAAATCCAAGGGATTTATACCAAAATCCAAGCGATTTATACCAAAATCCAAGCGACATATACCAAAATCCAAGGGATTTATACCCATATCCAAGGAATTTATACCAAAATCCAAGGGATTCATACCAAAATCCAAGGGATTTATACCAAAATCCAAGGGATTTATTCCAAAATCAAAGGGGTTTATACCAAAACCCAAGGGATTTGTACAAAAATCCAAGGGATTTATACCAAAATCCAAAAGATTTATACCAAAATCCAAGCGATTTATACCAAAATACAATGGATTTATACCAAAATCCAAGGGATTTATACCAAAATCCAAGGGGTTTATACCAAAATCCAAGGGATTTATACCAAATTTCGAGCGATTTATACCAAAATCCAAGCGATTTACACCAAAATCCAAGGGATTTATACCAAAATCCAAGTGATATATACCAAAATCCAAGTGATTTATACCAAAATCCAAGGGATTTATACCAAAATCCAAGCGATTTATACCAAAATCCAAGCAAAATATACAATAATCCAAGGGATTTATACCCATATCCAAGGAATTTATACCAAAATCCAAGGGATTCATACCAAAATCCAAGGGATTTATACCAAAATCCAAGCGATTGATTCCAAAATCCAAGGGGTTTATACCAAAATCCAAGGGATTTATTCCAAAATCCAAGCGATTTATACCAAAACCCAAGGGATTTGTACAAAAATCCAAGGGATTTATACCAAAATCCAAACGATTTATACCAAAATCCAAGAAATTTATACCAAAATACAAGGGATTTATACCAAAATCCAAGCGATTTATACCAAAATCCAAGTGATTTATACCAAAATCCAAGGGATTTATACCAAAATCCAAAGGATTTATACCAAAATCTAAGGGATTTATACGAAAATCCAAGGGATTTATACCAAAATCCAAGCGATATATACCAAAATCCAAGTGATTTATACCAAAATCCAAGGGATTTATACCAAAATCCAAGCGATTTATACCAAAATCCAAGCGACATATACCAAAATCCAAGGGATTTATACCCATATCCAAGGAATTTATACCAAAATCCAAGGGATTTATACCAAAATCCAAGGGATTTATACCAAAATCCAAGGGATTTATACCAAAATCCAAGGGATTTATACCAAAACCCAAGGGATTTATACCAAAATCCAAGCGATTTATACCAAAATCCAAAGGATTTATACCAAAATCCAAGGGATTTATACCAAATTTCAAGGGATTTATACCAAAATCCAAGTGATTTATACCAAAATCCAAGCGATTTATACCAAAATCCAAGGGATTTATTCCAAAATCCAAGGGATTTATACCAAAATCCAAGCGATTTATACCAAAATCCAAGCGATATATACCAAAATCCAAGGGATTTATTCCCACATCGAAGGAATTTATACCAAAGTCCAAGCGATTCATACCAAAATCCAAGTGATTTATACCAAAATCCAAGCGATTTATTCCAAAATCCAAGGGATTTATTCCAAAATCCAAGCGATTTATACCAAAATCCAAGTGATTTATACCAAAATCCAAGGGATTTATACCAAAATCCAAAGGATTTATACCAAAATCCAAGGGATTTATACGAAAATCCAAGGGATTTATACCAAAATCCAAGCGATATATAAAAAAATCCAAGTGATTTATACCAAAATCCAAAAGATTTATACCAAAATCCAAGCGATTTATACCAAAATCCAAGCGACATATACCAAAATCCAAGGGATTTATACCCATATTCAAGGAATTTATACCAAAATCCAAGGGATTCATACAAAAATCCAAAGGATTTATACCAAAATCCAAGCTATTTATTCCAAAATCCAAGGGGTTTATACCAAAATCCAAGGGATTTATTCCAAAATCCTAGAGATTTCTACCAAAACCCAAGGGATTTGTACAAAAATCCAAGGGATTTATACCAAAATCCAAAAGATTTATACCAAAATCCAAGAAATTTATACCAAAATACAAGGGATTTATACCAAAATCCAAGCGATTTATACCAAAATCCAAGTGATTTATACCAAAATCCAAGGGATTTATACCAAAATCCAAAGGATTTATACCAAAATCCAAGGGATTTATACCAAAATCCAAGGGATTTATACCAAAATCCAAGCGATATATACCAAAATCCAAGTGATTTATACCAAAATCCAAGGGATTTATACCAAAATCCAAGCGATTTATACCAAAATCCAAGCGACATATACCAAAATCCAAGGGATTTATACCCATATCCAAGGAATTTATACCAAAATCCAAGGGATTCATACCAAAATCCAAGGGATTTATACCAAAATCCAAGGGATTTATTCCAAAATCAAAGGGGTTTATACCAAAACCCAAGGGATTTGTACAAAAATCCAAGGGATTTATACCAAAATCCAAAAGATTTATACCAAAATCCAAGCGATTTATACTAAAATACAATGGATTTATACCAAAATCCAAGGGATTTATACCAAAATCCAAGGGGTTTATACCAAAATCCAAGGGATTTATACCAAATTTCAAGCGATTTATACCAAAATCCAAGCGATTTACACCAAAATCCAAGGGATTTATACCAAAATCCAAGCGATATATACCAAAATCCAAGTGATTTATACCAAAATCCAAGGGATTTATACCAAAATCATAGCGATTTATACCAAAATCCAAAGGATTTATACCAAAATCCAAGGGATTTATACCAAAATCCAAGCGACATATACCAAAATCCAAGGGATTTATACCCATATCCAAGGAATTTATACCAAAATCCAAGGGATTCATACCAAAATCCAAGGGATTTATACCAAAATCCAAGCGATTTATTCCAAAATCCAAGGGATTTATTCCAAAATCCAAGCGATTTATACCAAAACCCAAGGAATTTGTACAAAAATCCATGGGATTTATACCAAAATCCAAAAGATTTATACCAAAATCCAAGAAATTTATACCAAAATACAAGGGATTTATACCAAAATCCAAGCGATTTATACCAAAATCCAAGTGATTTATACCAAAATCCAAGGGATTTATACCAAAATCCAAAGGATTTATACCAAAATCCAAGGGATTTATACGAAAATCCAAGGGATTTATACCAAAATCCAAGCGATATATAAAAAAATCCAAGTGATTTATACCAAAATCCAAAAGATTTATACCAAAATCCAAGCGATTTATACCAAAATCCAAGCGACATATACCAAAATCCAAGGGATTTATACCCATATTCAAGGAATTTATACCAAAATCCAAGGGATTCATACAAAAATCCAAAGGATTTATACCAAAATCCAAGCTATTTATTCCAAAATCCAAGGGGTTTATACCAAAATCCAAGGGATTTATTCCAAAATCCTAGCGATTTCTACCAAAACCCAAGGGATTTGTACAAAAATCCAAGGGATTTATACCAAAATCCAAAAGATTTATACCAAAATCCAAGAAATTTATACCAAAATACAAGGGATTTATACCAAAATCCAAGCGATTTATACCAAAATCCAAGTGATTTATACCAAAATCCAAGGGATTTATACCAAAATGCAAAGGATTTATACCAAAATCCAAGGGATTTATACCAAAATCCAAGGGATTTATACCAAAATCCAAGCGATATATACCAAAATCCAAGTGATTTATACCAAAATCCAAGGGATTTATACCAAAATCCAAGCGATTTATACCAAAATCCAAGCGACATATACCAAAATCCAAGGGATTTATACCCATATCCAAGGAATTTATACCAAAATCCAAGGGATTCATACCAAAATCCAAGGGATTTATACCAAAATCCAAGGGATTTATTCCAAAATCAAAGGGGTTTATACCAAAACCCAAGGGATTTGTACAAAAATCCAAGGGATTTATACCAAAATCCAAAAGATTTATACCAAAATCCAAGCGATTTATACCAAAATACAATGGATTTATACCAAAATCCAAGGGATTTATACCAAAATCCAAGGGGTTTATACCAAAATCCAAGGGATTTATACCAAATTTCAAGCGATTTATACCAAAATCCAAGCGATTTACACCAAAATCCAAGGGATTTATACCAAAATCCAAGCGATATATACCAAAATCCAAGCGATTTATACCAAAATCCAAGCAAAATATACCACAATCCAAGGGATTTATACCCATATCCAAGGAATTTATACCAAAATCCAAGGGATTCATACCAAAATCCAAGGGATTTATACCAAAATCCAAGCGATTGATTCCAAAATCCAAGGGGTTTATACCAAAATCCAAGGGATTTATTCCAAAATCCAAGCGATTTATACCAAAACCCAAGGTATTTGTACAAAAATCCAAGGGATTTATACCAAAATCCAAACGATTTATACCAAAATCCAAGAAATTTATACCAAAATACAAGGGATTTATACCAAAATCCAAGCGATTTATACCAAAATCCAAGTGATTTATACCAAAATCCAAGGGATTTATACCAAAATCCAAAGGATTTATACCAAAATCCAAGGGATTTATACGAAAATCCAAGGGATTTATACCAAAATCCAAGCGATATATACCAAAATCCAAGTGATTTATACCAAAATCCAAGGGATTTATACCAAAATCCAAGCGATTTATACCAAAATCCAAGCGACATATACCAAAATCCAAGGGATTTATACCCATATCCAAGGAATTTATACCAAAATCCAAGGGATTTATACCAAAATCCAAGGGATTTATACCAAAATCCAAGGGATTTATACCAAAATCCAAGGGATTTATACCAAAACCCAAGGGATTTATTCCAAAATCCTAGCGATTTCTACCAAAACCCAAGGGATTTGTACATAAATCCAAGGGATTTATACCAAAATCCAAAAGATTTATACCAAAATCCAAGAAATTTATACCAAAATACAAGGGATTTATACCAAAATCCAAGCGATTTATACCAAAATCCAAGTGATTTATACCAAAATCCAAGGGATTTATACCAAAATCCAAAGGATTTATACCAAAATCCAAGGGATTTATACCAAAATCCAAGGGATTTATACCAAAATCCAAGCGATATATACCAAAATCCAAGTGATTTATACCAAAATCCAAGGGATTTATACCAAAATCCAAGCGATTTATACCAAAATCCAAGCGACATATACCAAAATCCAAGGGATTTATACCCATATCCAAGGAATTTATACCAAAATCCAAGGGATTCATACCAAAATCCAAGGGATTTATACCAAAATCCAAGGGATTTATTCCAAAATCAAAGGGGTTTATACCAAAACCCAAGGGATTTGTACAAAAATCCAAGGGATTTATACCAAAATCCAAAAGATTTATACCAAAATCCAAGCGATTTATACCAAAATACAATGGATTTATACCAAAATCCAAGGGATTTATACCAAAATCCAAGGGGTTTATACCAAAATCCAAGGGATTTATACCAAATTTCAAGCGATTTATACCAAATTCCAAGCGATTTACACCAAAATCCAAGGGATTTATACCAAAATCCAAGCGATATATACCAAAATCTAAGTGATTTATACCAAAATCCAAGGGATTTATACCAAAATCCAAGCGATTTATACCAAAATCCAAGCAAAATATACCACAATCCAAGGGATTTATACCCATATCCAAGGAATTTATACCAAAATCCAAGGGATTCATACCAAAATCCAAGGGATTTATACCAAAATCCAAGCGATTGATTCCAAAATCCAAGGGGTTTATACCAAAATCCAAGGGATTTATTCCAAAATCCAAGCGATTTATACCAAAACCCAAGGGATTTGTACAAAAATTCAAGGGATTTATACCAAAATCCAAACGATTTATACCAAAATCCAAGAAATTTATACCAAAATACAAGGGATTTATACCAAAATCCAAGCGATTTATACCAAAATCCAAGTGATTTATACCAAAATCCAAGGGATTTATACCAAAATCCAAAGGATTTATACCAAAATCCAAGGGATTTATACGAAAATCCAAGGGATTTATACCAAAATCCAAGCGATATATACCAAAATCCAAGTGATTTATACCAAAATCCAAGGGATTTATACCAAAATCCAAGCGATTTATACCAAAATCCAAGCGACATATACCAAAATCCAAGGGATTTATACCCATAACCAAGGAATTTATACCAAAATCCAAGGGATTTATACCAAAATCCAAGGGATTTATACCAAAATCCAAGCGATATATACCAAAATCCAAGTGATTTATACCAAAATCCAAGGGATTTATACCAAAATCCAAGCGATTTATACCAAAATCCAAGCGACATATACCAAAATCCAAGGGATTTATACCCATATCCAAGGAATTTATACCAAAATCCAAGGGATTCATACCAAAATCCAAGGGATTTATACCAAAATCCAAGGGATTTATTCCAAAATCAAAGGGGTTTATACCAAAACCCAAGGGATTTGTACAAAAATCCAAGGGATTTATACCAAAATCCAAAAGATTTATACCAAAATCCAAGCGATTTATACCAAAATACAATGGATTTATACCAAAATCCAAGGGATTTATACCAAAATCCAAGGGGTTTATACCAAAATCCAAGCGATTTATACCAAAATCCAAGCGATTTATACCAAAATCCAAGCAAAATATACCACAATCCAAGGGATTTATACCCATATCCAAGGAATTTATACCAAAATCCAAGGGATTCATACCAAAATCCAAGGGATTTATACCAAAATCCAAGCGATTGATTCCAAAATCCAAGGGGTTTATACCAAAATCCAAGGGATTTATACCAAAATCCAAGCGATTTATACCAAAATCCAAGCAAAATATACCACAATCCAAGGGATTTATACCGATATCCAAGGAATTTATACCAAAATCCAAGCGATTCATACCAAAATCCAAGGGATTTATACCAAAATCCAAGCGATTGATTCCAAAATCCAAGGGATTTATACCAAAATCCAAGGGATTTATTCCAAAATCAAAGGGGTTTATACCAAAACCCAAGGGATTTGTACAAAAATCCAAGGGATTTATACCAAAATCCAAAAGATTTATACCAAAATCCAAGCGATATATACCAAAATCCAAGTGATTTATACCAAAATCCAAGGGATTTATACCAAAATCCAAGCGATTTATACCAAAATCCAAGCAAAATATACCACAATCCAAGGGATTTATACCCATATCCAAGGAATTTATACCAAAATCCAAGGGATTCATACCAAAATCCAAGGGATTTATACCAAAATCCAAGCGATTGATTCCAAAATCCAAGGGGTTTATACCAAAATCCAAGGGATTTATTCCAAAATCCAAGCGATTTATACCAAAACCCAAGGGATTTGTACAAAAATCCAAGGGATTTATACCAAAATCCAAACGATTTATACCAAAATCCAAGAAATTTATACCAAAATACAAGGGATTTATACCAAAATCCAAGCGATTTATACCAAAATCCAAGTGATTTATACCAAAATCCAAGGGATTTATACCAAAATCCAAAGGATTTATACCAAAATCCAAGGGATTTATACGAAAATCCAAGGGATTTATACCAAAATCCAAGCGATATATACCAAAATCCAAGTGATTTATACCAAAATCCAAGGGATTTATACCAAAATCCAAGCGATTTATACCAAAATCCAAGCGACATATACCAAAATCCAAGGGATTTATACCCATATCCAAGGAATTTATACCAAAATCCAAGGGATTTATACCAAAATCCAAGCGATTCATACCAAAATCCAAGCGATTTATACCAAATTCCAAGCGATTTATACCAAAACCCAAGGGATTTATTCCAAAATCCTAGCGATTTCTACCAAAACCCAAGGGATTTGTACAAAAATCCAAGGGATTTATACCAAAATCCAAAAGATTTATACCAAAATCCAAGAAATTTATACCAAAATACAAGGGATTTATACCAAAATCCAAGCGATTTATACCAAAATCCAAGTGATTTATACCAAAATCCAAGGGATTTATACCAAAATCCAAAGGATTTATACCAAAATCCAAGGGATTTATACCAAAATCCAAGGGATTTATACCAAAATCCAAGCGATATATACCAAAATCCAAGTGATTTATACCAAAATCCAAGGGATTTATACCAAAATCCAAGCGATTTATACCAAAATCCAAGCGACATATACCAAAATCCAAGGGATTTATACCCATATCCAAGGAATTTATACCAAAATCCAAGGGATTCATACCAAAATCCAAGGGATTTATACCAAAATCCAAGGGATTTATTCCAAAATCAAAGGGGTTTATACCAAAACCCAAGGGATTTGTACAAAAATCCAAGGGATTTATACCAAAATCCAAAAGATTTATACCAAAATCCAAGCGATTTATACCAAAATACAATGGATTTATACCAAAATCCAAGGGATTTATACCAAAATCCAAGGGGTTTATACCAAAATCCAAGGGATTTATACCAAATTTCAAGCGATTTATACCAAAATCCAAGCGATTTACACCAAAATCCAAGGGATTTATACCAAAATCCAAGCGATATATACCAAAATCCAAGTGATTTATACCAAAATCCAAGGGATTTATACCAAAATCCAAGCGATTTATACCAAAATCCAAGCAAAATATACCACAATCCAAGGGATTTATACCCATATCCAAGGAATTTATACCAAAATCCAAGGGATTCATACCAAAATCCAAGGGATTTATACCAAAATCCAAGCGATTGATTCCAAAATCCAAGGGGTTTATACCAAAATCCAAGGGATTTATTCCAAAATCCAAGCGATTTATACCAAAACCCAAGGGATTTGTACCAAAATCCAAAGGATTTATACCAAATTCCAAGGGATTTATACCAAAATCCAAGGGATTTATACCAAAATCCAAGCGATATATACCAAAATCCAAGTGATTTATACCAAAATCCAAGGGATTTATACCAAAATCCAAGCGATTTATACCAAAATCCAAGCGACATATACCAAAATCCAAGGGATTTATACCCATATCCAAGGAATTTATACCAAAATCCAAGGGATTCATACCAAAATCCAAGGGATTTATACCAAAATCCAAGGGATTTATTCCAAAATCAAAGGGGTTTATACCAAAACCCAAGGGATTTGTACAAAAATCCAAGGGATTTATACCAAAATCCAAAAGATTTATACCAAAATCCAAGCGATTTATACCAAAATACAATGGATTTATACCAAAATCCAAGTGATTTATACCAAAATCCAAGGGGTTTATACCAAAATCCAAGGGATTTATACCAAATTTCAAGCGATTTATACCAAAATCCAAGCGATTTACACCAAAATCCAAGGGATTTATACCAAAATCCAAGCGATATATACCAAAATCCAAGTGATTTATACCAAAATCCAAGGGATTTATACCAAAATCCAAGCGATTTATACCAAAATCCAAGCAAAATATACCACAATCCAAGGGATTTATACCCATATCCAAGGAATTTATACCAAAATCCAAGGGATTCATACCAAAATCCAAGGGATTTATACCAAAATCCAAGCGATTGATTCCAAAATCCAAGGGGTTTATACCAAAATCCAAGGGATTTATTCCAAAATCCAAGCGATTTATACCAAAACCCAAGGGATTTGTACAAAAATCCAAGGGATTTATACCCAAATCCAAGGGATTCATACCAAAATCCAAGGGATTTATACCAAAATCCAAGGGATTTATTCCAAAATCAAAGGGGTTTATACCAAAACCCAAGGGATTTGTACAAAAATCCAAGGGATTTATACCAAAATCCAAAAGATTTATACCAAAATCCAAGCGATTTATACCAAAATACAATGGATTTATACCAAAATCCAAGGGATTTATACCAAAATCCAAGGGATTTATACCAAAATCCAAAGGATTTATACCAAAATCCAAGGGATTTATACCAAAATCCAAGGGATTTATACCAAAATCCAAGCGATATATACCAAAATCCAAGTGATTTATACCAAAATCCAAGCGATTTATAAAAAAATCCAAGCGATATATACCAAAATCCAATGGATTTATACCAAAATCCAAAGGATTTATACCAAAATCCAAGCGATTTATACCAAATTCCAAGCGATTTATACCAAAATCCAAGTGATTTATACCAAAATCCAAGGGATTTATACCAAAATCCAAGGGATTTATACCAAAATCCAAGGGATTTATACCAAAATCCAAGTGATTTATACCAAAATCCAAGCGATTTATACCAAAATCCAAGGGATTTATTCCAAAATCCAAGCGATTTATACCAAAATCCAAGGGATTTATTCCAAAATCCAAGTGATTTATACCAAAATCCAAGGGATTTATACCAAAATCCAATGGATTTATACCAAAATCCAACGGATTTATACCAAAATCCAAGGGATTTATACCAAAATCCAAGCGATTTATACCAAAATCCAAGGGGTTTATACCAAAATCCAAGGGATTTATACCAAAATCCAAGCGATCTATACCAAAATTTAAGCGATTTATACCAAAATCCAAAGGATTTATACCAAAATCCAAGTGATTTATACCAAAATCCAAGGGATTTATACCAAAATCCAAGCGATATATACCAAAATCCAAGTGGTTTATACCAAAATCCAAGGGATTTATACCAAAATCCAAAGGATTTATACCAAAATCCAAGGGATTTATACCAAAATCCAAGGGATTTATACCAAAACCCAAGAGATTTATACCAAAATCCAAGCGATTTATACCAAAATCCAAAGGATTTATACCAAATTCCAAGGGATTTATACCAAAATCCAAGGGATTTATACCAAAATCCAAGTGATTTATACCAAAATCCAAGCGATTTATACTAAAATCCAAGGGATTTATTCCAAAATCCAAGGGATTTATACCAAAATCCAAGCGATTTATACCAAAATCCAAGCGATATATACCAAAATCCAAGGGATTTATACCCATATCCAAGGAATTTATACCAAAATCCAAGGGATTTATACCAAAATCCAAGAGATTTATACCAAAATCCAAGGGATTTTTACCAAAATCCAAGTGATTTATACCAACATCGATGAGATTTATACCAAAATCCAACTGATTTATATAAAAATCCAAGCGATTTATAACAAAATCCAAGGGATTTATACCAAAATCCAAGGGATTTATACCAAAATCCAAGAGATTTATACCAAAATCCAAGGGATTGTTACCAAAATCTAAGGGTTTTATACCAAAATCCAAGTGATTTATACCAAAATCCAAAAGATTTATACCAAAATCCAAAGGATTTATACCAAAATCCAAGGGATTTATACAAAAATCCAAGGGATTTATACCAAAATCCAAGGGATTTATACCAAAATCCAAGGGGTTTATACCAAAATCCAAGGGATTTATACCAAAATCCAAGCGATTTATACCAAAATCCAAGCGATTTACACCAAAATCCAAGGGATTTATACCAAAATCCAAGCGATATATACCAAAATCCAAGTGATTTATACCAAAATCCAAGGGATTTATACCAAAATCCAAGCGATTTATACCAAAATCCAAGCGACATATACCAAAATCCAAGGGATTTATACCCATATCCAAGGAATTTATACCAAAATCCAAGGGATTCATACCAAAATCCAAGGGATTTATACCAAAATCCAAGCGATTTATTCCAAAATCCAAGGGGTTTATACCATAATATAAGGGATTTATTCCAAAATCCAAGCGAATTATACCCAAACCCAAGGGATTTGTACAAAAATCCAAGGGATTTATACCAAAATCCAAAAGATTTAAACCAAAATCCAAGAAATTTATACCAAAATACAAGGGATTTATACCAAAATCCAAGCGATTTATACCAAAATCCAAGTGATTTATACCAAAATCCAAGGGATTTATACCAAAATCCAAAGGATTTATACCAAAATCCAAGGGATTTATAGGAAAATCCAAGGGATTTATACCAAAATCCAAGCGATATATACCAAAATCCAAGTGATTTATACCAAAATCCAAGGGATTTATACCAAAATCCAAGCGATTTATACCAAAATCCAAGCGACATATACCAAAATCCAAGGGATTTATACCAAAATCCAAGGAATTTATACCAAAATCCAAGGGATTCATACCAAAATCCTAGGGATTTATACCAAAATCCAAGCGATTTATTCCAAAATCCAAGGGGTTTATACCAAAATCCAAGGGATTTATTCCAAAATCCAAGGATTTATACCAAAACCCAAGGGATTTGTGCAAAAATCCAAGGGATTTATACCAAAATCCAAAAGATTTATACCAAAATCCAAGAAATTTAACCAAAATACAAGGGATTTATACCAAAATCCAAGCGATTTATACCAAAATCCAAGTGATTTATACCAAAATCCAAGGGATTTATTCCAAAATCCAAAGGATTTATACCAAAATCCAAGGGATTTATACCAAAATCCAAGTGATTTATACCAAAATCCAAGCGATTTATACCAAAATCCAAGCGACATATACCAAAATCCAAGCGATTTATACCCATATCCAAGGAATTTATACAAAAATCCAAGGGATTCATACCAAAATCCAAGGGGTTTATACCAAAATCCAAGCGATTTATTCCAAAATCCAAGGGGTTTATACAAAAATTCAATGGATTTATACCAAAATCCAAGGGATTTATACCAAAATCCAAGGGGTTTATACCAAAATCCAAGGGATTTATACCAAAATCCAAGGGATTTATACCAAAACCCAAGCGATTTAAAGCAAAATCCAAGGGATTTATACCAAAATCCAAGCGATATATACCAAAACCTAAGTGATTTATACCAAAATCCAAGGGATTTTTACCAAAATCAAAGTGATTTATACCAACATCGAAGAGATTTATACCAAAATCCAACTGATTTATATAAAAATCCAAGCGATTTATTCCAAAATCCAAGGGATTTATACCAAAATCCAAGGGATTTATACCAAAATCCAAGAGATTTATACCAAAATCCAAGGGATTGTTACCAAAATCTAAGGGTTTTATACCAAAATCCAAAAGATTTATACCAAAATCCAAAGGATTTATACCAAAATCCAAGGGATTTATACCAAGATCCAAGCGATTTATACCAAAATCCAAGGGATTTATACCAAAATCCAAGGGGTTTATACCAAAATCCAAGGGATTTATACCAAAATCCAAGCGATTTAAACCAAAATCCAAGCGATTTACACCAAAATCCAAGGGATTTATACCAAAATCCAAGCGATATATACCAAAATCCAAGTGATTTATACCAAAATCCAAGGGATTTATACCAAAATCCAAGCGATTTATACCAAAATCCAAGCGACATATACCAAAATCAAGGGATTTATACCCATATCCAAGGAATTTATACCAAAATCCAAGGGATTCATACCAAAATCCAAGGGATTTATACCAAAATCCAAGCGATTTATTCCAAAATCCAAGGGGTTTATACCAAAATCCAAGAGATTTATACCAAAATCCAAGGGATTTTTACCAAAATCCAAAAGATTTATACCAACATCGAAGAGATTTATACCAAAATCCAACTGATTTATATAAAAATCCAAGCGATTAATACCAAAATCCAAGGGATTTATACCAAATCCAAGGGGTTTATACCAAAATCCAAGAGATTTATACCAAAATCCAAGGGATTGTTACCAAAATCTAAGGGTTTTATACCAAAATCCAAAGGATTTATACCAAAATCCAAAAGATTTATACCAAAATCCAAAGGATTTATACCAAAATCCAAGGGATTTATACAAAAATCCAATGGATTTATTACCAAAATCCAAGGGATTTATACCAAAATCCAAGGGATTTATACCAAAATCCAAGGGATTTATACCAAAATCCAAGCGATTTATACCAAAATCCAAGCGATTTACACCAAAATCCAAGGGATTTATACCAAAATCCAAGCGATATATACCAAAATCCAAGTGATTTATACCAAAATCCAAGGGATTTATACCAAAATCCAAGGGATTTATACCAAAATCCAAGCGACATATACCAAAATCCAAGGGATTTATACCCATATCCAAGGAATTTATACCAAAATCCAAGGGATTCATACCAAAATCCAAGGGATTTATACCAAAATCCAAGCGATTTATTCCAAAATCCAAGCGGTTTATACCAAAATCCAAGGGATTTATTCCAAAATCCAAGCGATTTATACCAAAACCCAAGGGATTTGTACAAAAATCCAAGGGATTTATACCAAAATCCAAAAGATTTATACCAAAATCCATAAATTTATACCAAAATACAAGGGATTTATACCAAAATCCAAGGGATTTATACCAAAATCCAAGTGATTTATACCAAAATCCAAGGGATTTATACGAAAATCCAAGGGATTTATACCAAAATCCGAGCAATATATACCAAAATCCAAGTGATTTATACCAAAATCCAAGGGATTTATACCAAAATCCAAGCGATTTATACCAAAATCCAAGCGACATATACCAAAATCCAAGGGATTTATACCCATATCCAAGGAATTTATACCAAAATCCAAGGGATTCATACCAAAATCCAAGGAATTTATACCAAATTCCAAGCGATTTATTCCAAAATCCAAGGGGTTTATACCAAAATCAAATTGATTTATTCCTAAATCCAAGCGATTTATACCAAAATCCAAGGGATTTGTACAAAAATCCAAGGGATTTATACCAAAATCCAAAAGATTTATACCAAAATCCAAGAAATTTATACCAAAATACAAGGGATTTATACCAAAATCCAAGCGATTTATACAAAAATTCAAGTGATTTATACCAAAATCCAAGGGATTTATACCAAAATCCAAAGGATTTATACCAAAATCCAAGGGATTTATACCAAAATCCAAGTGATTTATACCAAAATCCAAGCGAGTTATACCAAAATCCAAGGGATTTATACCAAAATCCAAGCGATATAACAAAATCCAAGTGATTTATACCAAAATCCAATGGATTTATACCAAAATCCAAGTGATTTATACCAAAATCCAAGGCATTTATACCAAAATCCAAAGGATTTATACCAAAATCCAAGAAATTTATACCAAAATACAAGGGATTTATACCAAAATCCAAGCGATTTATACCAAAATCCAAGTGATTTATACCAAAATCCAAGGCATTTATACCAAAATCCAAAGGATTTATACCAAAATCCAAGGGATTTATACGAAAATCCAAGGGATTTATACCAAAATCCATGCGATTTATACAAAAATCCAAGCGGTTTATACCAAAATCCAAGTGATTTATACCAAAATCCAAGCGATTTATACCAAAATCCAAGCGACATATATTAAAATCCAAGGGATTTATACCAAAATCCAAGGGATTTATACCAAAATCCAAGAGATTTATACCAAAATCCAAGGGATTGTTACCAAAATCTAAGGGTTTTATACCAAAATCCAAAGGATTTATACCAAAATCCAAAAGATTTATACCAAAATCCAAAGGATTTATACCAAAATCCAAGGGATTTATACCAAAATCCAATGGATTTATACCAAAATCCAAAGGATTTATACCAAAATCCAAGCGATTTATACCAAAATCCAAGCGATTTATACCAAAATCCAAGGGATTTATACCAAAATCCAACGGATTTATACCAAAATCCAAGCGATTTATACCAAAATCCAAGGGATTTATACCAAAATCAAAGGGATTTATACCAAAATCCAAGGGATTTATACCAAAATCCAAGCGATTTATACCAAAATCCAAGGGATTTATACCAAAATCGAAGGGATTTATACCAAAATCCAAGCGATTTATACCAAAATCCAAGTGATTTATACCAAAATCCAAGGGATTTATACCAAAATCCAAGGGGTTTATACCAAAATCTAAGAGATTTATACCAAAATCCAAGAGATTTATACCAAAATCCAAGTGATTTATACCAAAATCCAAGCGAATCATAACATAATCCAAGCGATTTATACCAAAATCCAAGGGATTTATACCAAAATCCAAGGGATTTATACCAAAATCCAAGGGATTTATACCAAAATCCAAAGGGTTTATACCAAAATCCAAGGGATTTATACCAAAATCCTAGCGATTTATACAAAAATCCAAGCGATTTACACCAAAATCTAAGGGATTTATACCAAAATCCAAGGGATTTATACCAAAATCCAAGTTATTTATTCCAAAATCCAAGCGATTTACACAAAAATCCAAGGGATTTATACCAAAATCCAAAGGATTTATACCAAAATACAAGTGATTTATACCAAAATCCAAGCGATTTATACCAAAATCCAAGGGATTTATACCAAAATCCAAGCGATTTATACCAAAACCCAAGCGAATTATACCAAAACCCAAGGGATTTTTACCAAAATCCAAGGGATTTATACCAAAATCCAAGCGATTTATACCAAAATCCAAGCGATTTATACCAAAATCCAAGGGATTTATATCAAAATCCAAGCGATTTATACCAAAATCCAAGTGATTTATACCAACATCGAAGAGATTTATACCAAAATCCAAGAGATTTATATCAAAATCCAAGCGATTTATACCAAAATCCAAGTGATTTATACCAAAATCCAAGGGATTTATACCAAAATCCAAGCGATTTATACCAAAATCCAAGGGATTTATACCAAAATCGAAGGGATTTATACCAAAATCCAAGCGATTTATACCAAAATCCAAGGGATTTATACCAAAATCGAAGGGATTTATACCAAAATCGAAGAGATTTATACCAAAATCTAAGGGATTTATACCAAAATCCAAGGGGTTTATACCAAAATCCAAGGGATTTATACCAAAATCCTGGAGATTTATACCAAAATCCAAGCGATTAACACCAAAATCCAAGGGATTTATACCAAAATCCAAGCGATTTATACCAAAATCCAAGTGATTTATACCAAAATCCAAGCGATTTATAACATAATCCAAGCGATTTATACCAAAATCCAAGGGATTTATACCAAAATCCAAGGGATTCATACCAAAATCCAAGGGATTTATACCAAAATCCAAGCGATTTATTCCAAAATCCAAGGGGTTTATACCAAAATCCAAGGGATTTATACCAAAATCCAAGCGATTTATACCGAAACCCAAGGGATTTGTACAAAAATCCAAGGGATTTATACCAAAATCCAAAAGATTTATACCAAAATCCAAGAAATTTATACCAAAATACAAGGGATTTATACCAAAATCCAAGCGATTTATACCAAAATCCAAGTGATTTATACCAAAATCCAAGGCATTTATACCAAAATTTAAAGGATTTATACCAAAATCCAAGGGATTTATACGAAAATCCAAGGGATTTATACCAAAATCCATGCGATTTATACAAAAATCCAAGCGGTTTATACCAAAATCCAAGGGATTTATACCAAAATCCAAGCGATTTCTACCAAAATCCAAGCGATTTACACCAAAATCCAAGGGATTTATACCAAAATCCAAGCGATATATACCAAAATCCAAGTGATTTATACCAAAATCCAAGAGATTTATACCAAAATCCAAAGGATTTATACCAAAATCCTTGGGATTTATACCAAAATCCAAGGCATTTATACCAAAATCCAAGCAATATATACCAAAATCCAAGGGATTTATACCCATATCCAAGGAATTTATACCAAAATCCAAGGGATTCATACCAAAATCCAAGAGATTTATACCAAAATCCAAGCTTTTTATACCAAAATCCAAGTGATTTATACCAACATCGAAGAGATTTATACCAAAATCCAACTGATCAAAATCCAAGCGATTTATACCAAAATCCAAGGGATTTATACCAAAATCCAAGGGATTTATACCAAAATCCAAGCGATTTATACCAAAATCCACGCGATTTACACCAAAATCCAAGGGATTTATACCAAAATCCAAGCGATTTATACCAAAATCCAAAGGATTTATACCAAAATCCAAGGGATTTATACCAAAATCCAAGCGATTTATTCCAAAATCGAAGGGGTTTATACCAAAACCCGAGGGATTTGTACAAAAAACCAAGGGATTTATTCCAAAATCCAAGCGATTTATACCAAAACCCAAGGGATTTGTACAAAAATCCAAGGGATTTATACCAAAATCCAAAAGATTTATACCAAAATCCAAGAAATTTATACCAAAATACAAGGGATTTATACCAAAATCCAAGCGATTTATACCAAAATCCAAGTGATTTATACCAAAATCCAAGGGATTTATACCAAAATCCAAAGGATTTATACCAAAATCCAAGGGATTTATACGAAAATGCAAGGGATTTATACCAAAATCCATGCGATTTATACCAAAATCCAAGGGGTTTATACCAAAATCCAAGGGATTTATATCAAAATCCAAGCGATATATACCAAAATCCAAGGGATTTATACCCATATCCAAGGAATTCATACCAAAATCCAAGGGATTTATACCAAAATCCAAGAGATTTATACCAAAATCCAAGGGATTTTTACCAAAATCCAAGTGATTTATACCAACATCGAAGAGATTTATACCAAAATCTAACTGATTTATATAAAAATCCAAGCGATTTATACCAAAATCCAAGGGATTTATACCAAAATCCAAGGGATTTATACCAAAATCCAAGAGATTTATACCAAAATCCAAGGGATTGTTACCAAAATCTAAGGGTTTTATACCAAAATCCAAAGAACTTATACCAAAATCCAAAAGATTTATACCAAAATCCAAAGGATTTATACCAAAATCCAAGGGATTTATACAAAAATCCAATGGATTTATACCAAAATCCAAGGGATTTATACCAAAATCCAAGGGGTTTATACCAAAATCCGAGGGATTTATACCAAAATCCAAGCGATTTATACCAAAATCCAAGCGATTTACACCAAAATCCAAGGGATTTATACCAAAATCCAAGCGATATATACCAAAATCCAAGTGATTTATAACAAAATCCAAGGGATTTATACCAAAATCCAAGCGATTTATACCAAAATCCAAGCGACATATACCAAAATCCAAGGGATTTATACCCATATCCAAGGAATTTATACCAAAATCCAAGGGATTCATACCAAAATCCAAGGGATATATACCAAAATCCAAGCGATTTATTCCAAAATCCAAGGGGTTTATACCAAAATCCAAGCGATTTATACCAAAACCCAAGGGATTTGTACAAAAATCCAAGGGATTTATACCAAAATCCAAAAGATTTATACCAAAATTCAAGAAATTTATACCAAAATACAAGGGATTTATACCAAAATCCAAGCGATTTATACCAAAATCCAAGTGATTTATACCAAAATCCAAGAAATTTATACCAAAATCCAAAGGATTTATACCAAAATCCAAGGGATTTATACTAAAATCCAAGGGATTTATACCAAAATCCAAGCGATATATACGAAAATCCAAGTGATTTATACCAAAATCCAAGCGATTTATACCAAAATCCAAGCGATTTATACCAAAATCCAAGCGACATATACCAAAATCCAAGGGATTCATACCCATATCAAAGGAATTTATACCAAAATCCAAGGGATTAATACCAAAATCCAAGGGATTTATACCAAAATCCAAGCGATTTATTCCAAAATCCAAGGGGTTTATACCAAAATCCAAGGGATTTATTCCAAAATCCAAGCGATTTATACCAAAACCCAAGGGATTTGTACAAAAATCCAAGGGATTTATAACAAAATCCAAAAGATTTATACCAAAATCCAAGAAATTTATACCAAAATACCAAAATCCAAGGGATTTATTCCAAAATCCAAGCGATTTATACCAAAATCCAAGTGATTTATACCAAAATCCAAGGGATTTATACCAAAATCCAAGCGATTTATACCAAAATCCAAGAGATTTATACCAAAATCCAAGGGATTGTTACCAAAATCTAAGGGTTTTATACCAAAATCCAAAGGATTTATACCAAAATCCAAAAGATTTAAACCAAAATCCAAAGGATTTATACCAAAATCCAAGGGATTTATACAAAAATCCAATGGATTTATACCAAAATCCAAGGGATTTATACCAAAATCCAAGGGGTTTATACCAAAATCCAAGTGATTTATACCAAAATCCAAGCGATTTATACCAAAACCCAAGCGATTTACACCAAAATCCAAGGGATTTATACCAAAATCCAAGCCATATATACCAAAATCCAAGTGATTTATACCAAAATCCAAGGGATATACCAAAATTCAAGGGATTCATACCAAAATCCAAGGGATTTATACCAAAATCCAAGCGATTTATTCCAAAATCCAAGGGGTTTATACCAAAATCCAAGGGATTTATTCCAAAATCCAAGCGATATATACCAAAACCCAAGGGATTTGTACAAAAATCCAAGGGATTTATACCAAAATCCAAAAGATTTATACCAAAATCCAAGAAATTTATACCAAAATACAAGGGATTTATACCAAAATCCAAGCGATTTATACCAAAATCCAAGTGATTTATACCAAAATCCAAGGGATTTATACCAAAATCCGAAGGATTTATACCAAAATCCAAGGGATTTATACGAAAATCCAAGGGATTTATACCAAAATCCAAGCGATATATACCAAAATCCAAGTGATTTATACCAAAATCCAAGAAATTTATACCAAAATACAAGGGATTTATTCCAAAATCCAAGCGATTTATACAAAAATTCAAGTGATTTATACCAAAATCCAAGGGATTTATACCAAAATCCAAAGGATTTATACCAAAATCCAAGGGATTTATACCAAAATCCAAGTGATTTATACCAAAATCCAAGCGAGTTATACCAAAATCCAAGGGATTTATACCAAAATCCAAGCGATATAACAAAATCCAAGTGATTTATACCAAAATCCAATGGATTTATACCAAAATCCAAGTGATTTATACCAAAATCCAAGGCATTTATACCAAAATCCAAAGGATTTATACCAAAATCCAAGAAATTTATACCAAAATACAAGGGATTTATACCAAAATCCAAGCGATTTATACCAAAATCCAAGTGATTTATACCAAAATCCAATGCATTTATACCAAAATCCAAAGGATTTATACCAAAATCCAAGGGATTTATACGAAAATCCAAGGGATTTATACCAAAATCCATGCGATTTATACAAAAATCCAAGCGGTTTATACCAAAATCCAAGTGATTTATACCAAAATCCAAGCGATTTATACCAAAATCCAAGCGACATATATTAAAATCCAAGGGATTTATACCAAAATCCAAGGGATTTATACCAAAATCCAAGAGATTTATACCAAAATCCAAGGGATTGTTACCAAAATCTAAGGGTTTTATACCAAAATCCAAAGGATTTATACCAAAATCCAAAAGATTTATACCAAAATCCAAAGGATTTATACCAAAATCCAAGGGATTTATACCAAAATCCAATGGATTTATACCAAAATCCAACGGATTTATACCAAAATCCAAGCGATTTATACCAAAATCCAAGGGATTTATACCAAAATCAAAGGGATTTATACCAAAATCCAAGGGATTTATACCAAAATCCAAGCGATTTATACCAAAATCCAAGGGATTTATACCAAAATCGAAGGGATTTATACCAAAATCCAAGCGATTTATACCAAAATCCAAGGGATTTATACCAAAATCCAAGGGATTTATACCAAAATCCAAGGGGTTTATACCAAAATCTAAGAGATTTATACCAAAATCCAAGAGATTTATACCAAAATCCAAGTGATTTATACCAAAATCCAAGCGAATCATAACATAATCCAAGCGATTTATACCAAAATCCAAGGGATTTATACCAAAATCCAAGGGATTTATACCAAAATCCAAGGGATTTATACCAAAATCCAAAGGGTTTATACCAATATCCAAGGGATTTATACCAAAATCCTAGCGATTTATACAAAAATCCAAGCGATTTACACCAAAATCTAAGGGATTTATACCAAAATCCAAGGGATTTATACCAAAATCCAAGTTATTTATTCCAAAATCCAAGCGATTTACACAAAAATCCAAGGGATTTATACCAAAATCCAAAGGATTTATACCAAAATACAAGTGATTTATACCAAAATCCAAGCGATTTATACCAAAATCCAAGGGATTTATACCAAAATCCAAGCGATTTATACCAAAACCCAAGCGAATTATACCAAAACCCAAGGGATTTTTACCAAAATCCAAGGGATTTATACCAAAATCCAAGCGATTTATACCAAAATCCAAGCGATTTATACCAAAATCCAAGGGATTTATATCAAAATCCAAGCGATTTATACCAAAATCCAAGTGATTTATACCAACATCGAAGAGATTTATACCAAAATCCAAGAGATTTATATCAAAATCCAAGCGATTTATACCAAAATCCAAGTGATTTATACCAAAATCCAAGGGATTTATACCAAAATCCAAGCGATTTATACCAAAATCCAAGGGATTTATACCAAAATCGAAGGGATTTATACCAAAATCCAAGCGATTTATACCAAAATCCAAGGGATTTATACCAAAATCGAAGGGATTTATACCAAAATCCAAGCGATTTATACCAAAATCCAAGGGATTTATACCAAAATCCTGGAGATTTATACCAAAATCCAAGCGATTAACACCAAAATCCAAGGGATTTATACCAAAATCCAAGCGATTTATACCAAAATCCAAGTGATTTATACCAAAATCCAAGCGATTTATAACATAATCCAAGCGATTTATACCAAAATCCAAGGGATTTATACCAAAATCCAAGGGATTCATACCAAAATCCAAGGGATTTATACCAAAATCCAAGCGATTTATTCCAAAATCCAAGGGGTTTATACCAAAATCCAAGGGATTTATTCCAAAATCCAAGCGATTTATACCGAAACCCAAGGGATTTGTACAAAAATCCAAGGGATTTATACCAAAATCCAAAAGATTTATACCAAAATCCAAGAAATTTATACCAAAATACAAGGGATTTATACCAAAATCCAAGCGATTTATACCAAAATCCAAGTGATTTATACCAAAATCCAAGGCATTTATACCAAAATTTAAAGGATTTATACCAAAATCCAAGGGATTTATACGAAAATCCAAGGGATTTATACCAAAATCCATGCGATTTATACAAAAATCCAAGCGGTTTATACCAAAATCCAAGGGATTTATACCAAAATCCAAGCGATTTCTACCAAAATCCAAGCGATTTACACCAAAATCCAAGGGATTTATACCAAAATCCAAGCGATATATACCAAAATCCAAGTGATTTATACCAAAATCCAAGAGATTTATACCAAAATCCAAAGGATTTATACCAAAATCCTTGGGATTTATACCAAAATCCAAGGCATTTATACCAAAATCCAAGCAATATATACCAAAATCCAAGGGATTTATACCCATATCCAAGGAATTTATACCAAAATCCAAGGGATTCATACCAAAATCCAAGAGATTTATACCAAAATCCAAGCTTTTTATACCAAAATCCAAGTGATTTATACCAACATCGAAGAGATTTATACCAAAATCCAACTGATCAAAATCCAAGCGATTTATACCAAAATCCAAGGGATTTATACCAAAATCCAAGGGATTTATACCAAAATCCAAGCGATTTATACCAAAATCCACGCGATTTACACCAAAATCCAAGGGATTTATACCAAAATCCAAGCGATTTATACCAAAATCCAAAGGATTTATACCAAAATCCAAGGGATTTATACCAAAATCCAAGCGATTTATTCCAAAATCGAAGGGGTTTATACCAAAACCCGAGGGATTTGTACAAAAAACCAAGGGATTTATTCCAAAATCCAAGCGATTTATACCAAAACCCAAGGGATTTGTACAAAAATCCAAGGGATTTATACCAAAATCCAAAAGATTTATACCAAAATCCAAGAAATTTATACCAAAATACAAGGGATTTATACCAAAATCCAAGCGATTTATACCAAAATCCAAGTGATTTATACCAAAATCCAAGGGATTTATACCAAAATCCAAAGGATTTATACCAAAATCCAAGGGATTTATACGAAAATGCAAGGGATTTATACCAAAATCCATGCGATTTATACCAAAATCCAAGGGGTTTATACCAAAATCCATGCGATTTATTCCAAAATCCAAGGGGTTTATACCAAAATCCAAGGGATTTATTCCAAAATCCAAGCGATATATACCAAAACCCAAGGGATTTGTACAAAAATCCAAGGGATTTATACCAAAATCCAAAAGATTTATACCAAAATCCAAGAAATTTATACCAAAATACAAGGGATTTATACCAAAATCCAAGCGATTTATACCAAAATCCAAGTGATTTATACCAAAATCCAAGGGATTTATACCAAAATCCGAAGGATTTATACCAAAATCCAAGGGATTTATACGAAAATCCAAGGGATTTATACCAAAATCCAAGCGATATATACCAAAATCCAAGTGATTTATACCAAAATCCAAGGGATTTATACCAAAATCCAAGCGATTTATACCAAAATCCAAGCGACATATACCAAAATCCAAGGGATTTATACCCATATCCAAGGAATTTATACCAAAATCCAAGGGATTCATACCAAAATCTAAGGGATTTATACCAAAATCCAAGCGATTTATTCCAAAATCCAAGGGGTTTATACAGAAATCCAAGGGATTTATTCCAAAATCCAAGCGATTTATACCAAAACCCAAGGGATATATACCAAAATCCAAGTGATTTATACCAAAATCCAAGGGATTTATACCAAAATCCAAGCGATTTATACCAAAATCCAAGCGACATATACCAAAATCCAAGGGATTTATACCCATATCCAAGGAATTTATACCAAAATCCAAGGGATTCATACCAAAATCCAAGGGATATATACCAAAATCCAAGCGATTTATTCCAAAATCCAAGGGGTTTATACCAAAATCCAAGGGATTTAGTCCAAAATCCAAGCGATTTATACCAAAACCCAAGGGATTTGTACAAAAATCCAAGGGATTTATACCAAAATCCAAAAGATTTATACCAAAATTCAAGAAATTTATACCAAAATACAAGGGATTTATACCAAAATCCAAGCGATTTATACCAAAATCCAAGTGATTTATACCAAAATCTAAGGGATTTATACCAAAATCCAAAGGATTTATACCAAAATCCAAGGGATTTATACTAAAATCCAAGGGATTTATACCAAAATCCAAGCGATATATACGAAAATCCAAGTGATTTATACCAAAATCCAAGGGATTTATACCAAAATCCAAGCGATTTATACCAAAATCCAAGCGACATATACCAAAATCCAAGGGATTCATACCCATATCAAAGGAATTTATACCAAAATCCAAGGGATTAATACCAAAATCCAAGGGATTTATACCAAAATCCAAGCGATTTATTCCAAAATCCAAGGGGTTTATACCAAAATCCAAGGGATTTATTCCAAAATCCAAGCGATTTATACCAAAACCCAAGGGATTTGTACAAAAATCCAAGGGATTTATAACAAAATCCAAAAGATTTATACCAAAATCCAAGAAATTTATACCAAAATACCAAAATCCAAGGGATTTATTCCAAAATCCAAGCGATTTATACCAAAATCCAAGTGATTTATACCAAAATCCAAGGGATTTATACCAAAATCCAAGCGATTTATACCAAAATCCAAGAGATTTATACCAAAATCCAAGGGATTGTTACCAAAATCTAAGGGTTTTATACCAAAATCCAAAGGATTTATACCAAAATCCAAAAGATTTAAACCAAAATCCAAAGGATTTATACCAAAATCCAAGGGATTTATACAAAAATCCAATGGATTTATACCAAAATCCAAGGGATTTATACCAAAATCCAAGGGGTTTATACCAAAATCCAAGTGATTTATACCAAAATCCAAGCGATTTATACCAAAACCCAAGCGATTTACACCAAAATCCAAGGGATTTATACCAAAATCCAAGCCATATATACCAAAATCCAAGTGATTTATACCAAAATCCAAGGGATATACCAAAATTCAAGGGATTCATACCAAAATCCAAGGGATTTATACCAAAATCCAAGCGATTTATTCCAAAATCCAAGGGGTTTATACCAAAATCCAAGGGATTTATTCCAAAATCCAAGCGATATATACCAAAACCCAAGGGATTTGTACAAAAATCCAAGGGATTTATACCAAAATCCAAAAGATTTATACCAAAATCCAAGAAATTTATACCAAAATACAAGGGATTTATACCAAAATCCAAGCGATTTATACCAAAATCCAAGTGATTTATACCAAAATCCAAGGGATTTATACCAAAATCCGAAGGATTTATACCAAAATCCAAGGGATTTATACGAAAATCCAAGGGATTTATACCAAAATCCAAGCGATATATACCAAAATTTAAGTGATTTATACCAAAATCCAAGGGATTTATACCAAAATCCAAGCGATTTATACCAAAATCCAAGCGACATATACCAAAATCCAAGGGATTTATACCCATATCCAAGGAATTTATACCAAAATCCAAGGGATTCATACCAAAATCTAAGGGATTTATACCAAAATCCAAGCGATTTATTCCAAAATCCAAGGGGTTTATACAGAAATCCAAGGGATTTATTCCAAAATCCAAGCGATTTATACCAAAACCCAAGGGATTTGTACAAAAATCCAAGGGATTTATACCAAAATCCAAAAGATTTATACCAAAATCCAAGAAATTTATACCAAAATACAAGCGATATATACCAAAATCCAAGCGATTTATACCTAAATCCAAGTGATTTATACCAAAATCCAAGGGATTTATACCAAAATCCAAAGGATTTATACCAAAATCCAAGGGTTTTATACCAAAATCCAAGGGATTTATACCAAAATCCAAGCGATTTATACCAAAATCCAAGCGACATATACCAAAATCCAAGGGATTTATACCCATATCCAAGGAATTTATACCAAAATCCAAGGGATTCATACCAAAATCCAAGGGATTTATACCAAAATACAAGCGATTTATTCCAAAATCCAAGGGGTTTATACCAAAATCCAAGGGATTTATTCCAAAATCCAAGCGATTTATACCAAAACTTAAGGGATTTGTACAAAAATCCAAGGGTTTTATACCAAAATCCAAAAGATTTATACCAAAATCCAAGAAATTTATTCCAAAATACAAGCGATTTACACCAAAATCCAAGGGATTTATACCAAAATCCAAGCGATATATACCAAAATCCAAGTGATTTATACCAAAATCCAAGGGATTTATACCAAAATCCAAGCGATTTATACCAAAATCCAAGCGACATATACCTAAATCCAAGGGATTTATACCCATATCCAAGGAATTTATACCAAAATCCAAGGGATTCATACCAAAATCCAAGGGATTTATACCAAAATCCAAGCGATTTATTCCAAAATCCAAGGAGTTTATACCAAAATCCAAGAGATTTATTCCAAAATCCAAGAAATTTATACCAAAATATAAGGGATTTATACCAAAATCCAAGCGATTTATACCAAAATCCAAGTGATTTATACCAAAATCCAAGGGATTTATACCAAAATCCAAAGGATTTATACCAAAATCCAAGGAATTTATACCAAAATCCAAGGGATTTATACCAAAATCCAAGCGATTTATACCAAAATCCAAGCGACATATACCAAAATCCAAGGGATTTATACCCATATCCAAGGAATTTATACCAAAATCCAAGGGATTCATACCAAAATCCAAGAGATTGTTACCAAAATCTAAGGGTTTTATACCAAAATCCAAAGGATTTATACCAAAATCCAAAAGATTTATACCAAAATCCAAAGGATTTATACCAAAATCCAAGGGATTTATACAAAAATCCAATGGATTTATACCAAAATCCAAGGGATTTATACCAAAATCCAAGGGATTTATACCAAAATCCAAGGGATTTATACCAAAATCCAAGCGATTTATACCAAAATCCAAGCGATTTACACCAAAATCCAAGGGATTTATACCAAAATCCAAGCGATATATACCAAAATCCAAGTGATTTATACCAAAATCCAAGGGATTTATACCAAAATCCAAGCGATTTATACCAAAATCCAAGCGACTATACCAAAATCCAAGGGATTTATACCCATATCCAAGGAATTTATACCAAAATCCAAGGGATTCATACCAAAATCCAAGGGATTTATACCAAAATCCAAGCGATTTATTCCAAAATCCAAGGGGTTTATACCAAAATCTAAGGGATTTATTCCAAAATCCAAGCGATTTATACCAAAACCCAAGGGATTTGTACAAAAATCCAAGGGATTTATACCAAAATCCAAACGATTTATACCAAAATCCAAGAAATTTATACCAAAATACAAGGAATTTATACCAAAATCCAAGCGATTTATACCAAAATCTAAGTGATTTATACCAAAATCCAAGGGATTTATACCAAAATCCAAAGGATTTATACCAAAATCCAAGGGATTTATACGAAAATCCAAGGGATTTATACCAAAATCCAAGCGATATATACCAAAATCCAAGTGATTTATACCAAAATCCAAGGGATTTATACCAAAATCCAAGCGATTTATACCAAAATCCAAGCGACATATACCAAAATCCAAGGGATTTATACCCATATCCAAGGAATTTATACCAAAATCCAAGGGATTCATACCAAAATCCATGGGATTTATACCAAAATCCAAGGGATTTATTCCAAAATCCAAGGGGTTTATACCAAAATCCAAGGGATTTATTCCAAAATCCAAGCGATTTATACCAAAACTTAAGGGATTTGTACAAAAATCCAAGGGATTTATACCAAAATCCAAAAGATTTATACCAAAATCCAAGAAATTTATACCAAAATACAAGGGATTTATTCCAAAATCCAAGCGATTTATACCAAAATCCAAGTGATTTATACCAAAATCCAAGGGATTTATACCAAAATCCAAAGGATTTATACCAAATTCCAAGGGATTTATACCAAAATCCAAGGGATTTATACCAAAATCCAAGCGATTTATACCAAAATCCAAAGGGTTTATACCAAAATCCAAGGGATTTATACCAAAATCCAAGGGATTTATACCAAAATCCAAGCGATCTATACCAAAATCCAAGCGACATATACCAAAATCCAAGGGATTTATACCCATATCCAAGGAATTTATACCAAAATCCAAGCGATTCATACCAAAATCCAAGGGATTTATACCAAAATCCAAGGGATTTATTCCAAAATCCAAGCGATTTATACCAAAACCCAAGGGATTTGTACAAAAATCAAAGGGATTTATACCAAAATCCAAAAGATTTATACCAAAATCCAAGAAATTTATACCAAAATACAAGGGATTTATTCCAAAATCCAAGCGATTTATACCAAAATCCAAGTGATTTATACCAAAATCCAAAGGATTTATACCAAATTCCAAGGGATTTATACCAAAATCCAAGGGATTTATTCCAAAATCCAAGGGATTTATACCAAAATCCAAGCGATTTATTCCAAAATCCAAGGGGTTTATACAAAAATCCAATGGATTTAACCAAAATCCAAGGGATTTATACCAAAATCCAAGGGGTTTATACCAAAATCCAAGGGATTTATACCAAAATCCAAGCGATTTATACCAAAATCCAAGCGATTTAAAGCAAAATCCAAGGGATTTATACCAAAATCCAAGCGATATATACCAAAATCCAAGTGATTTATACCAACATCGAAGAGATTTATACCAAAATCCAACTGATTTATATAAAAATCCAAGCGATTTATACCAAAATCCAAGGGATTTATACCAAAATCCAAGGGATTTATACCAAAATCCAAGAGATTTATACCAAAATCCAATGGATTGTTACCAAAATCTAAGGGTTTTATACCAAAATCCAAAGGATTTATACCAAAATCCAAAAGATTTATACCAAAATCCAAAGGATTTATACCAAAATCCAAGGGATTTATACCAAAATCCAAGGGATTTATACCAAAATCCAAGGGATTTATACCAAATCCCAAGGGGTTTATACCAAAATCCAAGGGATTTATACCAAAATCCAAGCGATTTAAACCAAAATCCAAGCGATTTACACCAAAATCCAAGGGATTTATACCAAAATCCAAGCGATATATACCAAAATCCAAGTGTTTTATACCAAAATCCAAGGGATTTATACCAAAATCCAAGGGATTTATACCAAAATCCAAGCGACATATACCAAAATCCAAGGGATTTATACCCATATCCAAGGAATTTATATCAAAATCCAAGGGATTCATACCAAAATCCAAGGGATTTATACCAAAATCCAAGCGATTTATTCCAAAATCCAAGGGGTTTATACCAAAATCCAAGAGATTTATACCAAAATCCAAGGGATTTTTACCAAAATCCAAGTGATTTATACCAACATCGAAGAGATTTATACCAAAATCCAACTGATTTATATAAAAATCCAAGCGATTTATACCAAAATCCAAGGGATTTATACCAAAATCCAAGGGATTTATACCAAAATCCAAGAGATTTATACCAAAATCCAAGGGATTGTTACCAAAATCTAAATGTTTTATACCAAAATCCAAAGGATTTATACCAAAATCCAAAAGATTTATACCAAAATCCAAAGGATTTATACCAAAATCCAAGGGATTTATACAAAAATCCAATGGATTTATACCAAAATCCAAGGGATTTATACCAAAATCCAAGGGATTTATACCAAAATCCAAGCGATTTATACCAAAATCCAAGCGATTTATACCAAAATCCAAGCGATTTACACCAAAATCCAAGGGATTTATACCAAAATCCAAGCGATATATACCAAAATCCAAGTGATTTATACCAAAATCCAAGGGATTTATACCAAAATCCAAGCGATTTATACCAAAATCCAAGCGACATATACCAAAATCCAAGGGATTTATACCCATATCCAAGGAATTTATACCAAAATCCAAGGGATTCATACCAAAATCCAAGGGATTTATACCAAAATCCAAGCGATTTATTCCAAAATCCAAGCGGTTTATACCAAAATCCAAGGGATTTATTCCAAAATCCAAGCGATTTATACCAAAACCCAAGGGATTTGTACAAAAATCCAAGGGATTTATACCAAAATCCAAAAGATTTATACCAAAATCCATAAATTTATACCAAAATACAAGGGATTTATACCAAAATCCAAGGGATTTATACCAAAATCCAAGTAATTTATACCAAAATCCAAGGGATTTATACCAAAATCCAAGCGATTTATACCAAAATCCAAGGGATTTATACGAAAATCCAAGGGATTTATACCAAAATCCGAGCGATATATACCAAAATCCAAGTTATTTATACCAAAATCCAAGGGATTTATACCAAAATCCAAGCGATTTATACCAAAATCCAAGCGACATATACCAAAATCCAAGGGATTTATACCCATATCCAAGGAATTTATACCAAAATCCAAGCGATTCATACCAAAATCCAAGGAATTTATACCAAAATCCAAGCGATTTATTCCAAAATCCAAGGGGTTTATACCAAAATCAAATTGATTTATTCCAAAATCCAAGCGATTTATACCAAAACCCAAGGGATTTGTACAAAAATCCAAGGGATTTATACCAAAATCCAAAAGATTTATACCAAAATCCAAGAAATTTATACCAAAATACAAGGGATTTATACCAAAATCCAAGCGATTTATACCAAAATTCAAGTGATTTATACCAAAATCCAAGGGATTTATACCAAAATCCAAATGATTTATACCAAAATCCAAGGGATTTATACCAAATCCCAAGGGATTTGTACAAAAATCCAAGGGATTTATACCAAAATCCAAAAGATTTATACCAAAATCCAAGAAATTTATACCAAAATACAACGGATTTATACCAAAATCCAAGCGATTTATACCAAAATCCAAGTGATTTATACCAAAATCCAAGGCATTTATACCAAAATCCAAAGGATTTATACCAAAATCCAAGGGATTTATACGAAAATCCAAGGGATTTATACCAAAATCCATGCGATTTATACAAAAATCCAAGCGGTTTATACCAAAATCCAAGTGATTTATACCAAAATCCAAGCGATTTATACCAAAATCCAAGCGACATATACCAAAATCCAAGGGATTTATACCCATATCCAAGGAATTTATACCAAAATCCAAGGGATTCATACCAAAATCCAAGGGATTTATACCAAAATCCAAGCGATTTATTCCAAAATCCAAGGGGTTTATACCAATATCCAAGGGATTTATTCCAAAATCCAAGCGATTTATACCAAAACCCAAGGGATTTGTACAAAAATCCAAGGGATTTATACCAAAATCCAAAAGATTTATACCAAAATCCAAGAAATTTATACCAAAATACAAGGGATTTATACCAAAATCCAAGCGATTTATACCAAAATCCAAGTGATTTATACCAAAATCCAAGGCATTTATACCAAAATCCAAAGGATTTATACCAAAATCCAAGGGATTTATACGAAAATCCAAGGGATTTATACCAAAATCCATGCGATTTATACAAAAATCCAAGCGGTTTATACCAAAATCCAAGGGATTTATACCAAAATCCAAGCGATTTATACCAAAATCCAAGCGATTTACACCAAAATCCAAGGGATTTGTACCAAAATCCAAGCGATATATACCAAAATCCAAGTGATTTATACCAAAATCTAAGAGATTTATACCAAAATCCAAAGGATTTATAACAAAATCCAAGGGATTTATACCAAAATCCAAGGGATTTATACCAAAATCCAAGCAATATATACCAAAATCCAAGGGATTTATACCCATATCCAAGGAATTTATACCAAAATCCAAGGGATTCATACCAAAATCCAAGAGATTTATACCAAAATCCAAGATTTTATACCAAAATCCAAGTGATTTATACCAACATCGAAGAGATTTATACCAAAATCCAACTGAACAAAATCCAAGCGATTTATACCAAAATCCAAGGGATTTATACCAAAATCCAAGGGATTTATACCAAAATCCAAGCGATTTATACCAAAATCCACGCGATTTACACCAAAATCCAAGGGATTTATACCAAAATCCAAGCGATTTATACCAAAATGCAATGGATTTATACCAAAATCCAAGGGATTTATACCAAAATCCAAGCGATTTATTCCAAAATCCAAGGGGTTTATACCAAAACCCGAGGGATTTGTACAAAAAACCAAGGGATTTATTCCAAAATCCAAGCGATTTATACCAAAACCCAAGGGATTTGTACAAAAATCCAAGGGATTTATACCAAAATCCAAAAGATTTATACCAAAATCCAAGAAATTTATACCAAAATACAAGGGATTTATACCAAAATCCAAGCGATTTATACCAAAATCCAAGTGATTTATACCAAAATCCAAGGGATTTATACCAAAATCCAAAGGATTTATACCAAAATCCAAGGGATTTATACGAAAATCCAAGGGATTTATACCAAAATCCAAGCGATATATACCAAAATCCAAGTGGTTTATACCAAAATCCAAGGGATTTATATCAAAATCCAAGCGATATATACCAAAATCCAAGGGATTTATACCCATATCCAAGGAATTCATACCAAAATCCAAGGGATTTATACCAAAATCCAAGAGATTTATACCAAAATCCAAGGGAGTTTTACCAAAATCCAAGTGATTTATACCAACATCGAAGAGATTTATACCAAAATCTAACTGATTTATATAAAAATCCAAGCGATTTATACCAAAATCCAAGGGATTTATACCAAAATCCAAGGGATTTATACCAAAATCCAAGAGATTTATACCAAAATCCAAGGGATTGTTACCAAAATCTAAGGGTTTTATACCAAAATCCAAAGGACTTATACCAAAATCCAAAAGATTTATACCAAAATCCAAAGGATTTATACCAAAATCCAAGGGATTTATACTAAAATCCAATGGATTTATACCAAAATCCAAGGGATTTATACCAAAATCCAAGGGGTTTATACCAAAATCCGAGGGATTTATACCAAAATCCAAGGGATTGTTACCAAAATCCAAGCGATTTACACCAAAATCCAAGGGATTTATACCAAAATCCAAGCGATATATACCAAAATCCAAGTGATTTATACCAAAATCCAAGGGATTTATACCAAAATCCAAGCGATTTATACCAAAATCCAAGCGACATATACCAAAATCCAAGGGATTTATACCCATATCCAAGGATTTATACCAAAATCCAAGGGATTCATACCAAAATCCAAGGGATTTATACCAAAATCCAAGCGATTTATTCCAAAATCCAAGGGGTTTATACCAAAATCCAAGGGATTTATTCCGAAATCCAAGCGATTTATACCAAAACCCAAGGGATTTGTACAAAAATCCAAGGGATTTATACCAAAATACAAAAGATTTATACCAAAATCCAAGAAATTTATACCAAAATACAAGGGATTTATACCAAAATCCAAGCGATTTATACCAAAATCCAAGTGATTTATACCAAAATCCAAGGGATTTATACCAAAATCCAAAGGATTTATACCAAAATCCAAGGGATTTATACTAAAATCCAAGGGATTTATACCAAAATCCAAGCGATATATACCAAAATCCAAGTGATTTATACCAAAATCCAAGGGATTTATACCAAAATCCAAGCGATTTATACCAAAATCCAAGCGACATATACCAAAATCCAAGGGATTCATACCCATATCAAAGGAATTTATACCAAAATCCAAGGGATTCATACCAAAATCCAAGGGATTTATACCAAAATCCAAGCGATTTATTCCAAAATCCAAGGGGTTTATACCAAAATCCAAGGGATTTATTCCAAAATCCAAGCGATTTATACCAAACCCAAGGGATTTGTACAAAAATCCAAGGGATTTATAACAAAATCCAAAAGATTTATACCAAAATCCAAGAAATTTATACCAAAATACAAGGGATTTATTCCAAAATCCAAGCGATTTATACCAAAATCCAAGTGATTTATACCAAAATCCAAGGGATTTATACCAAAATCCAAGCGATTTATACCAAAATCCAAGAGATTAATACCAAAATCCAAGGGATTGTTACCAAAATCTAAGGGTTTTATACCAAAATCCAAAGGATTTATACCAAAATCCAAAAGATTTAAACCAAAATCCAAAGGATTTATACCAAAATCCAAGGGATTTATATAAAAATCCAATGGATTTATACCAAAATCCAAGGGATTTATACCAAAATCCAAGGGTTTTATACCAAAATCCAAGTGATTTATACCAAAATCCAAGCGATTTATACCAAAACCCAAGCGATTTACACCAAAATCCAAGGGATTTATACCAAAATCCAAGCGATATATACCAAAATCCAAGTGATTTATACCAAAATCCAAGGGATATACCAAAATCCAAGGGATTCATACCAAAATCCAAGTGATTTATACCAAAATCCAAGCGATTTATTCCAAAATCCAAGGGGTTTATACCAAAATCCAAGGGATTTATTCCAAAATCCAAGCGATTTATACCAAAACCCAAGGGATTTGTACAAAAATCCAAGGGATTTATACCAAAATCCAAAAGATTTATACCAAAATCCAAGAAATTTATACCAAAATACAAGGGATTTATACCAAAATCCAAGCGATTTATACCAAAATCCAAGTAATTTATACCAAAATCCAAGGGATTTATACCAAAATCCGAAGGATTTATACCAAAATCCAAGGGATTTATACGAAAATCCAAGGGATTTATACCAAAATCCAAGCGATATATACCAAAATCCAAGTGATTTATACCAAAATCCAAGGGATTTATACCAAAATCCAAGCGATTTATACCAAAATCCAAGCGACATATACCAAAATCCAAGGGATTTATACCCATATCCAAGGAATTTATACCAAAATCCAAGGGATTTATACCAAAATCCAAGGGATTTATACCAAAATCCAAGCGATTTATTCCAAAATCCAAGGGGTTTATACAGAAAACCCAAGGGATTTATTCCAAAATCCAAGCGATTTATACCAAAACCCAAGGGATTTGTACAAAAATCCAAGGGATTTATACCAAAATCCAAGCGATTTATACCAAAATCCAAGAAATTTATACCAAAATACAAGGGATTTATACCAAAATCCAAGCGATTTATACCTAAATCCAAGTGATTTATACCAAAATCCAAGGGATTTATACCAAAATCCAAAGGATTTATACCAAAATCCAAGGGATTTATACCAAAATCCAAGGGATTTATACCAAAATCCAAGCGATTTATACCAAAATCCAAGCGACATATACCAAAATCCAAGGGATTTATACCCATATCCAAGGAATTTATACCAAAATCCAAGGGATTCATACCAAAATCCAAGGGATTTATACCAAAATACAAGCGATTTATTCCAAAATCCAAGGGGTTTATACCAAAATCCAAGGGATTTATTCCAAAATCCAAGCGATTTATACCAAAACTTAAGGGATTTGTACAAAAATCCAAGGGTTTATACCAAAATCCAAAAGATTTATACCAAAATCCAAGAAATTTATACCAAATCACAAGCGATTTACACCAAAATCCAAGGGATTTATACCAAAATCCAAGCGATATATACCAAAATCCAAGTGATTTATACCAAAATCCAAGGGATTTATACCAAAATCCAAGCGATTTATACCAAAATCCAAGCGACATATACCTAAATCCAAGGGATTTATACCCATACCCAAGGAATTTATACCAAAATCCAAGCGATTTTTTCCAAAATCCAAGGAGATTATACCAAAATCCAAGAGATTTATTCCAAAATCCAATAAATTTATACCAAAATATAAGGGATTTATACCAAAATCCAAGGGATTTATACCAAAATCCAAAGGATTTATACCAAAATCCAAAGGATTTATACGAAAATCCAAGGAATTTATACCAAAATCCAAGGGATTTATACACAAATCCAAGCGATTTATACCAAAATCCAAGCGACATATACCAAAATCCAAGGGATTTATACCCATATCCAAGGAATTTATACCAAAATCCAAGGGATTCATATTAAAATCCAAGGGATTGTTACCAAAATCCAAGGGTTTTATACCAAAATACAAAGGATTTATACCAAAATCCAAAAGATTTATACCAAAATCCAAAGGATTTATACCAAAATCCAAGGGATTTATACAAAAATCCAATTGATTTATACCAAAATCCAAGGGATTTATACCAAAATCCTAGGGATTTATACCAAAATCCAAGGGATTTATACCAAAATCCAAGCGATTTATACCAAAATCCAAGCGATTTACACCAAAATCCAAGGGATTTATACCAAAATCCAAGCGATATATACCAAAATCCAAGTGATTTATACCAAAATCCAAGGGATTTATACCAAAATCCAAGCGATTTATACCAAAATCCAAGCGACTATACCAAAATCCAAGGGATTTATACCCATATCCAAGGAATTTATACCAAAATCCAAGGGATTCATACCAAAATCCAAGGGATTTATACCAAAATCCAAGCGATTTATTCCAAAATCCAAGGGGTTTATACCAAAATCCAAGGGATTTATTCCAAAATCCAAGCGATTTATACCAAAACCCAAGGGATTTGTACAAAAATCCAAGGGATTTATACCAAAATCCAAAAGATTTATACCAAAATCCAAGAAATTTATACCAAAATACAAGGGATTTATACCAAAATCCAAGCGATTTATACCAAAAGCCAAGTGATTTATACCAAAACCCAAGGGATTTATACCAAAATCCGAAGGATTTATACCAAAATCCAAGGGATTTATACGAAAATCCAAGGGATTTATACCAAAATCCAAGCGATATATACCAAAATCCAAGTGATTTATACCAAAATCCAAGTGATTTATACCAAAATCCAAGCGATTTATACCAAAATCCAAGCGACATATACCAAAATCCAAGGGATTCATACTCATATCCAAGGAATTTATACCAAAATCCAAGGGATTCATACCAAAATCCAAGGGATTTATACCAAAATCCAAGCGATTTATTCCAAAATCCAAGGGGTTTATACAGAAATACAAGGGATTTATTCCAAAATCCAAGCGATTTATACCAAAACCCAAGGGATTTGTACAAAAATCCAAGGGATTTATACCAAAATCCAAGCGATTTATACCAAAATCCAAGAAATTTATACCAAAATACAAGGGATTTATACCAAAATCCAAGCGATTTATACCTAAATCCAAGTGATTTATACCAAAATCCAAGGGATTTATACCAAAATCCAAAGGATTTATACCAAAATCCAAGGGATTTATACCAAAATCCAAGGGATTTATACCAAAATCGAAGCGATTTATACCAAAATCCAAGCGACATATACCAAAATCCAAGGGATTTATACCCATATCCAAGGAATTTATACCAAAATCCAAGGGAATCATACCAAAATCCAAGGGATTTATACCAAAATACAAGCGATTTATTCCAAAATCCAAGGGGTTTATACCAAAATCCAAGGGATTTATTCCAAAATCCAAGCGATTTATACCAAAACTTAAGGGATTTGTACAAAAATCCAAGGGTTTTATACCAAAATCCAAAAGATTTATACCAAAATCCAAGAAATTTATACCAAAATACAAGCGATTTACACCAAAATCCAAGGGATTTATACCAAAATCCAAGCGATATATACCAAAATCCAAGTGATTTATACCAAAATCCAAGGGATTTATACCAAAATCCAAGCGATTTATACCAAAATCCAAGCGACATATACCTAAATCCAAGGGATTTATACCCATATCCAAGGAATTAATACCAAAATCCAAGGGATTCATACCAAAATCCAAGGGATTTATACCAAAATCCAAGCGATTTATTCCAAAATCCAAGGAGTTTATACCAAAATCCAAGAGATTTATTCCAAAATCCAAGAAATTTATACCAAAATATAAGGGATTTATACCAAAATCCAAGCGATTTATACCAAAATCCAAGTGATTTATACCAAAATCCAAGGGATTTATACCAAAATCCAAAGGATTTATACCAAAATCCAAGGAATTTATACCAAAATCCAAGAGATTTATACCAAAATCCAAGCGATTTATACCAAAATCCAAGCGACATATACCAAAATCCAAGGGATTTATACCCATATCCAAGGAATTTATACCAAAATCCAAGGGATTCATACCAAAATCCAAGGGATTGTTACCAAAATCTAAGGGTTTTATACCAAAATCCAAAGGATTTATACCAAAATCCAAAAGATTTATACCAAAATCCAAAGGATTTATACCAAAATCCAAGGGATTTATACAAAAATCCAATGGATTTATACCAAAATCCAAGGGATTTATACCAAAATCCAAGGGATTTATACCAAAATTCAAGCGATTTATACCAAAATCCAAGCGATTTACACCAAAATCCAAGGGATTTATACCAAAATCCAAGCGATATATACCAAAATCCAAGTGATTTATACCAAAATCCAAGGGATTTATACCAAAATCCAAGCAATTTATACCAAAATCCAAGCGACTATACCAAAATCCAAGGGATTTATACCCATATCCAAGGAATTTATACCAAAATCCAAGGGATTCATACCAAAATCCAAGGGATTTATACCAAAATCCAAGCGATTTATTCCAAAATCCAAGGGGTTTATACCAAAATCCAAGGGATTTATTCCAAAATCCAAGCGATTTATTCCAAAACCCAAGGGATTTGTACAAAAATCCAAGGGATTTATACCAAAATCCAAACGATTTATACCAAAATCCTAGAAATTTATACCAAAATACAAGGGATTTATACCAAAATCCAAGCGATTTATACCAAAATCCAAGTGATTTATACCAAAATCCAAGGGATTTATACCAAAATCCAAAGGATTTATACCAAAATCCAAGGGATTTATACGAAAATCCAAGGGATTTATACCAAAATCCAAGCGATATATACCAAAATCCAAGTGATTTATACCAAAATCCAAGGGATTTATACCAAAATCCAAGCGATTTATACCAAAATCCAAGCGACATATACCAAAATCCAAGGGATTTATACCCATATCCAAGGAATTTATACCAAAATCCAAGGGATTCATACCAAAATCCATGGGATTTATACCAAAATCCAAGCGATTTATTCCAAAATCCAAGGGGTTTATACCAAAATCCAAGGGATTTATTCCAAAATCCAAGCGATTTATACCAAAACCCAAGGGATTTGTACAAAAACCCAAGGGATTTATACCAAAATCCAAAAGATTTATACCAAAATCCAAGAAATTTATACCAAAATACAAGGGATTTATTCCAAAATCCAAGCGATTTATACCAAAATCCTAGTGATTTATACCAAAATCCAAGGGATTTATACCAAAATCCAAAGGATTTATACCAAATTCCAAGGGATTTATACCAAAATCCAAGGGATTTATACCAAAATCCATGCGATTTATACCAAAATCCAAAGGATTTATACCAAAATCCAAGGGATTTATACCAAAATCCAAGGGATTTATACCAAAATCCAAGCGATTTATACCAAAATCCAAGCGACATATACCAAAATCCAAGGGATTTATACCCATATCCAAGGAATTTATACCAAAATCCAAGCGATTCATACCAAAATCCAAGGGATTTATACCAAAATCCAAGGGATTTATTCCAAAATCCAAGGGATTTATACCAAAATCCAAGCGATTTATACCAAAATCCAAGGGATTTATACCAAAATCCAAGGGATTTATACCAAAATCCAAGGGATTTATACCAAAATCCAAGCGATTTATACCAAAATCCAAGCGACATATACCAAAATCCAAGGGATTTATACCCATATCCAAGGAATTTATACCAAAATCCAAGGGATTCATACCAAAATCCAAGGGATTTATACCAAAATCCAAGCGATTTATTCCAAAATCCAAGGGGTTTATACCAAAATCCAAGGGAATTATTCCAAAATCCAAGCGATTTATACCAAAACCCAAGGGTTTTGTACAAAAATCCAAGTGATTTATACCAAAATCCAAAAGATTTATACCAAAATCCAAGAAATTTATACCAAAATACAAGCGATTTACACCAAAATCCAAGGGATTTATCTCAAAATCCAAGCGATATATACCAAAATCCAAGTGATTTATACCAAAATCCAAGGGATTTATACCAAAATCCAAGCGATTTATACCAAAATCCAAGCGACATATCCAAAATCCAAGGGATTTATACCCATATCCAAGGAATTTATACCAAAATCCAAGGGATTCATACCAAAATCCAAGGGATTTATACCAAAATCCAAGCGATTTATTCCAAAATCCAAGGGGTTTTTACCAAAATCCAAGGGATTTATTCCAAATTCCAAGAAAATTATACCAAAATACAAGGGATTTAGACCAAAATCCAAGGGATTTATACCAAAATCCAAGTGATTTATACCAAAATCCAAGGAATTTATACCAAAATCCAAAGGATTTATACCAAAATCCAAGGGATTTATACCAAAATCCAATGGATTTATACCAAAATCCAAGCGATTTATACCAAAATCCAAGCGACATATACCAAAATCCAAGGGATTTATACCCATATCCAAGGAATTTATACCAAAATCCAAGGGATTCATACCAAAGTCCAAGGGATTTATACCAAAATCCAAGCGATTTATTCCAAAATCCAAGGAGTTTATACCAAAATCCAAGGGATTTATTCCAAAATCCAAGCGATTTACACCAAAAACCAAGGGATTTGTACAAAAATCCAAGGGATTTATACCAAAATCCAAAAGATTTATACCAAAATCCAAGAAATTTATACCAAAATACAAGCGATTTACACCAAAATCCAAGCGATTTATACCAAAATCCAAGCGATATATACCAAAATCCAAGTGATTAATACCAAAATCCAAGGGATTTATACAAAAATCCAAGCGATTTATACCAAAATCCAAGCGACATATACCAAAATCCAAGGGATTTATACCCATATCCAAGGAATTTATACCAAAATTCAAGTGATTCATACCAAAATCCAAGGGATTTATACCAAAATCCAAGCGATTTATTCCAAAATCCAAGGGGTTTATACCAAAATCCAAGGGATTGTTACCAAAATCTAAGGGTTTTATACTAAAATCCAAAGGATTTATACCAAAATCCAAAAGATTTATACCAAAATCCAAAGGATTTATACCAAAATCCAAGGGATTTATACCAATATCCAAGAGATTTATAAAAAAATCCAAGGGATTTTTACCAAAATCCAAGTGATTTATACCAACATCGAAGAGATTTATACCAAAATCCAACTGATTTATATAAAAATCCAAGCGATTTATACCAAAATCCAAGGGATTTATAACAAAATCCAAGCGATTTATACCAAAATCCAAGAGATTTATACCAAAATCCAAGGGATTGTTACCAAAATCTAAGGGTTTTATACTAAAATCCAAAGGATTTATACCAAAATCCAAAAGATTTATACCAAAATCCAAAGGATTTATACCAAAATCCAAGGGATTTATACAAAAATCCAATGGATTTATACCAAAATCCAAGGGATTTATACCAAAATTAAAGGGGTTTATGCCAGAATCCAAGGGATTTATACCAAAATCCAAGCGATTTATACCAAAATCCAAGCGATTTACACCAAAATCCAAGGGATTTATACCAAAATCCAAGAGATTTATACAAAAATCCAAGGGATTGTTACCAAAATCTAAGGGTTTTATACCAAAATCCAAAGGATTTATACCAAAATCCAAAAGATTTATACCAAAATCCAAAGGATTTATACCAAAATCCAAGGGATTTATACAAAAATCCAATGGATTTATACCAAAATCCAAGGGATTTATACCAAAATCCAAGGGGTTTATACCAAAATCCAAGGGATTTATACCAAAATCCAAGCGATTTATACCAAAATCCAAGCGATTTACACCAAAATCCAAGGGATTTATACCAAAATCCAAGCGATATCTACCAAAATCCATGTGATTTATACCAAAATCCAAGGAATTTATACCAAAATCCAATCGATTTATACCAAAATCCAAGCGACATATACCAAAATCCAAGGGATTTATACCCATATCCAAGGAATTTATACCAAAATCCAAGGGATTCATACCAAAATCCAAGGGATTTATACCAAAATCCAAGCGATTTATTCCAAAATCCAAGGGGTTTATACCAAAATCCAAGGGATTTATTCCAAAATCCAAGCGATTTTTACCAAAACCCAAGGGATTTGTACAAAAATCCAAGGGATTTATACCAAAATCCAAAAGATTTATACCAAAATCCAAGAAATTTATACCAAAATACAAGAGATTTATACCAAAATCCAAGCGATTTATACCAAAATCCAAGTGATTTATACCAAAATCTAAGGGATTTATACCAAAATCCAAAGGATTTATACCAAAATCCAAGGGATTTATACGAAAATCCAAGGGATTTATACCAAAATCCAAGAGGTATATACCAAAATCAAAGTGATTTATACCAAAATCCAAGGGATTTATACCAAAATCCAAGCGATTTATACCAAAATCCAAGCGACGTATACCAAAATCCAAGGGATTTATACCCATATCCAAGGAATTTATACCAAAATCCAAGGGATTCATACCAAAATCCAAGAGATTTATACCGAAATCCAAGCGATTTATTCCAAAATCCAAGGGGTTTATACCAAAATCCAAGGGATTTATTCCAAAATCCAAGCGATTTATACCAAAACCCAAGGGATTTATACCAAAATCCAAGCGATTTATACCAAAATCCAAAGGATTTATACCAAAATCCAAGGGATTTATACCAAAATCCAAGGGATTTATACCAAAATCCAAGCGATTTATACCAAAATCCAAGCGACATATACCAATATCCAAGGGATTTATACCCATATCCATGGAATTTATACCAAAATCCAAGGGATTCATACCAAAATCTAAGGGATTTATACCAAAATCCAAGCGATTTATTCCAAAATCCAAGGGGTTTATACCAAAATCCAAGCGATTTATACCAAAACCCAAGGGATTTGAACAAAAATCCAAGGGATTTATAACAAAATCCAAAAGATTTATACCAAAATCCAAGAAATTTATACCAAAATACAAGGGATTTATACCAAAATCCAAGCGATTTATACCAAAATCCAAGTGATTTGTACCAAAATCCAAGGGATTTATACCAAAATCCAAAGGATTTATACCAAAATCCAAGGGATTTATACGAAAATCCAAGGGATTTATACCAAAATCCAAGCGATATATACCAAAATCCAAATGATTTATACCAAAATCCAAGGGATTTATACCAAAATCCAAGCGATTTATACCAAAATCCAAGCGACATATACCAAAATCCAAGGGATTTATACCCATATCCAAGGAATTTATACCAAAATCCAAGGGATTCATACCAAAATTCAAACGATTTATACCAAAATCCAAGCGATTTATTCCAAAATCCAAGGGGTTTATACCAAAATCCAAGGGATTTATTCCAAAATCCAAGCGATTTATACCAAAACCCAAGGGATTTGTACAAAAATCCAAGGGATTTATACCAAAATCCAAAAGATTTATACCAAAATCCAAGAAATTTATACCAAAATACAAGGGATTTATACCAAAATCCAAGCGATTTATACCAAAATCCAAGTGATTTATACCAGAATCCAAGGGATTTATACCAAAATCCAAAGGATTTATACCAAAATCCAAGGGATTTATACCAAAATCCTAGCGATATATACCAAAATCCAAGCGATTTATACCAAAATCCAAGCGACATATACCAAAATCCAAGGGATTTATACCCATATCCAAGGAATTTATACCAAAATCCAAGTGATTCATACCAAAATCCAAGGGATTTATACCAAAATCCAAGCGATTTATACCCATATCCAAGGAATTTATACCAAAATCCAAGTGATTCATACCAAAATCCAAGGGATTTATACCAAAATCCAAGCGATTTATTCCAAAATCCAAGGGGTTTATACCAAAATCCAAGGGATTTATTCCAAAATCCAAGCGATTTATACGAAAACCAAAGGGATTTGTACAAAAATCCAAGGGATTTATACCAAAATCCAAAAGATTTATACCAAAATCCAAGAAATTTATACCAAAATACAAGCGATTTATACCAAAATCCTAGGGATTTATACCAAAATCCAAGGGATTTATTCCAAAATCCAAGAAATTTATACCAAAATACAAGGGATTTATACCAAAATCCAAGCGATTTATACCAAAATCCAAGCGATTTATACCAAAATCCAAGGGGTTTATACCAAAATCCAATGGATTTATACCAAAATCCAAGCGATTTATACCAAAATCCAAGCGATTTACACCAAAATCCAAGGGATTTATACCAAAATCCAAGCGATATATACCAAAATCCAAGTGATTTATACCAAAATCCAAGGGATTTATACCAAAACCCAAAGGATTTATACCAAAATCCAAGGGATTTATACCAAAATCCAAGTGATTTATACCAAAATCCAAGGGATTTATACCAAAATCCAAAGGATTTATACCAAAATCCTAGGGATTTATACGAAAATCCAAGGGATTTATACCAAAATCCAATGGATTTATACCAAAATCCAAGTAGTTTATACCAAAATCCAAGGGATTTATACCAAAATCCAAGCGAATATACCAAAATCCAAGGGATTTATACCCATATCCAAGGAATTTATACCAAAATCCAAGGGATTAATACCAAAATCCAAGAGATTTATACCAAAATCCAAGGGATTTTTACCAAAATCCAAGGGATTTTTACCAAAATCCAAGTGATTTATACCAACATCGAAGAGATTTATACCAAAATCCAACTGATTTATATAAAAATCCAAGCGATTTATACCAAAATCCAAGGGATTTATACCAAAATCCAAGGGATTTATACCAAATTCCAAGAGATTTATACCAAAATCCAAGGGATTGTTACCAAAATCTAAGGGTTTTATACCAAAATCCAAAGGATTTATACCAAAATCCAAAAGATTTATTCCAAAATCCAAAGGATTTATACCAAAATCCAAGGGATTTATACAAAAATCCAATGGATTTATACCAAAATCCAAGGGATTTATACCAAAATCCAAGGGGTTTATACCAAAATCCAAGGGATTTATAACAAAATCCAAGCGATTTATACCAAAATCCAAGCGACATATATCAAAATCCAAGGGATTTATACCCATATCCAAGGAATTTATACCAAAATCCAAGGGATTCATACCAAAATCCAAGGGATTTATACCAAAATCCAAGCGATTAATTCTAAAATCCAAGGAATTTATACCAAAATCCAAGCGATTTATACCAAAACCCAAGGGATTTGTACAAAAATCCAAGGGATTTATACCAAAATCCAAAAGATTTATACCAAAATCCAAGAAACTTTTACCAAAATACAAGCGATTTACACCAAAATCCAAGGGATTTATACCAAAATCCAAGAGATTTATTCCAAAATCCAAGAAATTTATACCAAAATACAAGGGATTTATACCAAAATCCAAGCGATTTATACCAAAATCAAAGTGATTTAAACCAAAATCCAAGGGATTTATACCAAAATCCAAAGGATTTATACCAAAATCCAAGAAATTTATACCAAAATACAAGGGATTTATACCAAAATCCAAGCGATTTATACCAAAATCCAAGCGACATATACCAAAATCCAAGGGATTTATACCAAAATCCAAGCGATTTATACCAAAATCCAAGCGACATATACCAAAATCCAAGGGATTTATACCCATATCCAAGGAATTTATACCAAAATCCAAGCGACATATACCAAAATCCAAGGGATTTATACCCATATCCAAGGAATTTATACCAAAATCCAAGGGATTCATACCAAAATCCAAGTGATTTATACCAAAATCCAAGCGATTTATACCAAAATCTAAGCGACATATACAAAAATCCAAGGGATTTATACCCATATCCAAGGAATTTATACCAAAATCCAAGGGATTCATACCAAAATCCAAGGGATTTATACCAAAATCCAAGCGATTTATTCCAAAATCCAAGGGGTTTATACCAAAATCCAAGCGATTTATACCAAACTCCAAGCGATTTACACCAAAACCCAAGGGATTTATACCAAAATCCAAGCGATATATACCAAAATCCAAGTGATTTATACCAAAATCCAAGGGATTTATACCAAAATCCAAAGGATTTATACCAAAATCCAAGGGATTTATACCAAAATCCAAGGGATTTATACAATAATCCAAGGGATTTATACCAAAATCCAAGTGATTTATCCCAAAATCCAAGCGATATATACCAAAATCCAAGGGATTTATACCCATATCCAAGGAATTTATACCAAAATCCAAGGGATTCATACCAAAATCCAAGAGATTTATACCAAAATCCAAGCGTTTTATACCAAAATCCAAGTGATTTATACCAACATCGAAGAGATTTATACCAAAATCCAACTGATCAAAATCCAAGCGATTTATACCAAAATCCAAGGGATTTATACCAAAATCCAAGGGATTTATACCAAAATAAAAGGGATTTATACCAAAATCCAAGCGATTTACACCAAAATCGAAGGGATTTATACCAAAATCCAAGCGATTTATACCAAAATCCAAGCGATTTATTCCAAAATCCAAGGGGTTTATACCAAAACCCAAGGGATTTGTACAAAAATCCAAGGGATTTATTCCAAAATCCAAGCGATTTATACCAAAACCCAAGGGATTTGTACAAAAATCCAAGGGATTTATACCAAAATCCAAAAGATTTATACCAAAATCCAAGAAATTTATACCAAAATACAAGGGATTTATACCAAAATCCAAGCGATTTATACCAAAATCCAAGTGATTTATACCAAAATCCAAGGGATTTATACCAAAATCCAAAGGATTTATACCAAAATCCAAGGGATTTATACGAAAATCCAAGGGATTTATACCAAAATCCAAGCGATTTATACCAAAATCCAAGGGGTTTATACCAAAATCCAAGGGATTTATACCAAAATCCAAGCGAATATACCAAAATCCAAGGGATTTATACCCATATCCAATGAATTTATACCAAAATCCAAGAGATTTATACCAAAATCCAAGAGATTTATACCAAAATCCAAGGGATTTTTACCAAAATCCAAGTGATTTATACCAACATCGAAGAGATTTATACCAAAATCCAACTGATTTATATAAAAATCCAAGCGATTTATACCAAAATCCAAGTGATTTATACCAAAATCCAAGGGATTTATACCAAATTCCAAGAGATTTATACCAAAATCCAAGGGATTGTTACCAAAATCTAAGGGTTTTATACCAAAATCCAAAGGTTTTATACCAAAATCCAAAAGATTTATACCAAAATCCAAAGGATTTATACCAAAATCCAAGGGATTTATACAAAAATCCAATGGATTTATACCAAAATCCAAGGGATTTATACCAAAATCCAAGGGGTTTATACCAAAATCGAAGGGATTTATACCAAAATCCAAGCGATTTATACCAAAATCCAAGCGACATATACCAAAATCCAAGGGATTTATACCCATATCCAAGGAAATTATACCAAAATCCAATGGATTCATACCAAAATCCAAGGGATTTATACCAAAATCCAAGCGATTTATTCCAAAATCCAAGGGATTTATACCAAAATCCAAGGGATTTATTCCAAAATCCAAGCGATTTATACCAAAACCCAAGGGATTTGTACAAAAATCCAAGGGATTTATACCAAAACCCAAAAGATTTATACCAAAATCCAAGAAATTTATACCAAAATACAAGCGATTTACACCAAAATCCAAGGGATTTATACCAAAATCCAAGGGATATATACCAAAATCCAAGGGATTTATACCCATATCCAAAGAATTTATACCAAAATCCAAGGGATTTATACCAAAATCCAAGAGATTTATACCAAAATCCAAGGGATTTTTACCAAAATCCAAGAGATTTATACCAACATCGAAGAGATTTATACCAAAATCCAACTGATTTATATAAAAATCCAAGCGATTTATACCAAAATCCAAGGGATTTATACCAAAATTCAAGGGATTTATACCAAAATCCAAGAGATTTATACCAAAATAAAAGGGATTGTTACCAAAATCTAAGGGTTTTATACCAAAATCCAAAGGATTTATACCAAAATCCAAAAGATTTATACCAAAATCCAAATGATTTATACCAAAATCCAAGGGATTTATACAAAAATCCAATGGATTTATACCAAAATCCAAGGAGTTTATACCAAAATCCAAGGGGTTTATACCAAAATCCAAGGGATTTATACCAAAATCCAAGCGATTTATACCAAAATCCAAGCGATTTACACCAAAATCCAAGGGATTTATACCAAAATCCAAGCGATATATACCAAAATCCAAGTGATTCATAACAAAATCCAAGGGATTTATACCAAAATCCAAGGGATTTATTCCAAAATCCAAGCGATTTATACCAAAACCCAAGGGATTTGTACAAAAATCCAAGGGATTTATACCAAAATCCAAAAGATTTATACCAAAATCCAAGAAATTTATACCAAAATACAAGCGATTTACACCAAAATCCAAGGGATTTATACCAAAATCCAAGGGATTTATTCCAAAATCCAAGAAATTTATACCAAAATACAAGGGATTTATACCAAAATCCAAGCGATTTATACCAAAATCCAAGTGATTTATACCAAAATCCAAGGGATTTATACCAAAATCCAAAGGATTTATACCAAAATCCAAGGGATTTATACCAAAATCCAAGGGATTTATACCAAAATCCAAGCGATTTATACCAAAATCCAAGCGACATATACCAAAATCCAAGGGATTTATACCCATATCCAAGGAATTTATACCAAAATCCAAGGGATTCATACCAAAATCCAAGGGATTTATACCAAAATCCAAGCGATTTATCCCAAAATCCAAGCGATATATACCAAAATCCAAGGGATTAATACCCATATCCAAGGAATTTATACCAAAATCCAAGGGATTCATACCAAAATCCAAGAGATTTATACCAAAATCCAAAAGATTTATACCAAAATCCAAGAAATTTATACCAAAATACAAGCGATTTACACCAAATTCCAATGGATTTATACCAAAATCCAAGCGATATATACCAAAATCCAAGTGATTTATACCAAAATACAACGGATTTATACCAAAATCCAAGCGATTTATACCAAAATCCAAGCGACATATACCAAAATTCAAGGGGTTTATACCCATATCCAAGGAATTTATACCAAAATCCAAGGGATTCATACCAAAATCCAAGGGATTTATACCAAAATCCAGGCGATTTATTCCAAAATCCAAGGGGTTTATACCAAAATCCAAGGTATTGTTACCAAAATCTAAGGGTTTTATACCAAAATCCAAAGGATTTATACCAAAATCCAAAAGAATTATACCAAAATCCAAAGGATTTATACCAAAATCCAAGGGATTTATACAAAAATCCAATGGATTTATACCAAAATCCAAGGGATTTATACCAAAATCCAAGGGGTTTATATCAAAATCCAAGGGATTTATACCAAAATCCAAGGAATTTATACCAAAATCCAAGCGATTTACACCAAAATCCAAGGGATTTATACCAAAATCCAAGCGATATATACCAAAATCCAAGTGATTTATACCAAAATCCAAGAGATTTATACCAAAATCCAAGAGATTTATACCAAAATCCAAGGGATTTTTACCAAAATCCAAGTGATTTATACCAACATCGAAGAGATTTATACCAAAATCCAACTGATTTATATAAAAATCCAAGCGATTTATACCAAAATCCAAAGGATTTATACCAAAATCCAAGGGATTTGTAGCAAAATCCAAGGGATTCATACCAAAATCCAAGGGATTTATACCAAAATCCAAGGGATTTATACAAAAATCCAATGGATTTATACCAAAATCCAAGGGATTTATACCAAAATCCAAGGGGTTTATACCAAAATCCAAGGGATTTATACAAAAATCCAATGGATTTATACCAAAATCCAAGGGATTTATACCAAAATCTAAGGGTTTTATACCAAAATCCAAAGGATTTGTACCAAAATCCAAAAGACTTATACCAAAATCCAAAGGATTTATACCAAAATCCAAGGGATTTATACAAAAATCCAATGGATTTATACCAAAATCCAAGGGATTTATACCAAAATCCAAGGGGTTTATACCAAAATCCAAGGGATTTATACCAAAATCCAAGGGATTTATACCAAAATCCAAGCGATATATACCAAAATCCAAGTGATTTATACCAAAATCCAAAGGATTTATACCAAAATCCAAAGGATTTATACCAAAATCCAAGCGATTTATTCCAAAATCCAAGGGATTTATACCAAAATCCAAGCGATTTATACCAAAATCCAAGCGACATATACCAAAATCCAAGGGATTTATACCCATATCCAAGGAATTTATACAAAAATCCAAGGGATTCATACCAAAATCCAAGGGATTTATACCAAAATCCAAGCGATTTATTCCAAAATCCAAGGGGTTTATACCAAAATCCAAGGGATTTATTCCAAAATCCAAGCGATTTATACCAAAACCCAAGAGATTTGTACAAAAATCCAAGGGATTTATACCAAAATCCAAAAGATTTATACCAAAATCCAAGAAATTTATACCAAAATACAAGGGATTTATACCAAAATCCAAGCGATTTATACCAAAATCCAAGTGATTTATACCAAAATCGAAGGGACATATACCAAAATCCAAGGGATTTATACCCATATCCAAGGAATTTATACCAAAATCCAAGGGATTCATACCAAAATCCAAGGGATTTATACCAAAATCCAAGCGATTTATACCAACATCGAAGAGATTTATACCAAAATCCAACTGATTTATATAAAAATCCAAGCGATTTATACCAAAATCCAAGGGATTTATAACAAAATCCAAGCGATTTATACCAAAATCCAAGAGATTTATACCAAAATCCAAGGGATTGTTACCAAAATCTAAGGGTTTTATACTAAAATCCAAAGGATTTATACCAAAATCCAAAAGATTTATACCAAAATCCAAAGGATTTATACCAAAATCCAAGGGATTTATACAAAAATCCAATGGATTTATACCAAAATCCAAGGGATTTATACCAAAATTAAAGGGGTTTATGCCAGAATCCAAGGGATTTATACCAAAATCCAAGCGATTTATACCAATATCCAAGCGATTTACACCAAAATCCAAGGGATTTATACCAAAATCCAAGAGATTTATACAAAAATCCAAGGGATTGTTACCAAAATCTAAGGGTTTTATACCAAAATCCAAAGGATTTATACCAAAATCCAAAAGATTTATACCAAAATCCAAAGGATTTATACCAAAATCCAAGGGATTTATACAAAAATCCAATGGATTTATACCAAAATCCAAGGGATTTATACCAAAATCCAAGGGGTTTATACCAAAATCCAAGGGATTTATACCAAAATCCAAGCGATTTATACCAAAATCCAAGCGATTTACACCAAAATCCAAGGGATTTATACCAAAATCCAAGCGATATCTACCAAAATCCAAGTGATTTATACCAAAATCCAAGGAATTTATACCAAAATCCAATCGATTTATACCAAAATCCAAGCGACATATACCAAAATCCAAGGGATTTATACCCATATCCAAGGAATTTATACCAAAATCCAAGGGATTCATACCAAAATCCAAGGGATTTATACCAAAATCCAAGCGATTTATTCCAAAATCCAAGGGGTTTATACCAAAATCCAAGGGATTTATTCCAAAATCCAAGCGATTTTTACCAAAACCCAAGGGATTTGTACAAAAATCCAAGGGATTTATACCAAAATCCAAAAGATTTATACCAAAATCCAAGAAATTTATACCAAAATACAAGAGATTTATACCAAAATCCAAGCGATTTATACCAAAATCCAAGTGATTTATACCAAAATCCAAGGGATTTATACCAAAATCCAAAGGATTTATACCAAAATCCAAGGGATTTATACGAAAATCCAAGGGATTTATACCAAAATCCAAGAGATATATACCAAAATCAAAGTGATTTATACCAAAATCCAAGGGATTTATACCAAAATCCAAGCGATTTATACCAAAATCCAAGTGATTTATACCAACATCGAAGAGATTTATACCAAAATCCAACTGATTTATATAAAAATCCAAGCGATTTATACCAAAATCCAAGGGATTTATAACAAAATCCAAGCGATTTATACCAAAATCCAAGAGATTTATACCAAAATCCAAGGGATTGTTACCAAAATCTAAGGGTTTTATACTAAAATCCAAAGGATTTATACCAAAATCCAAAAGATTTATACCAAAATCCAAAGGATTTATACCAAAATCCAAGGGATATATACAAAAATCCAATGGATTTATACCAAAATCCAAGGGATTTATACCAAAATTAAAGGGGTTTATGCCAGAATCCAAGGGATTTATACCAAAATCCAAGCGATTTATACCAATATCCAAGCGATTTACACCAAAATCCAAGGGATTTATACCAAAATCCAAGAGATTTATACAAAAATCCAAGGGATTGTTACCAAAATCTAAGGGTTTTATACCAAAATCTAAAGGATTTATACCAAAATCCAAAAGATTTATACCAAAATCCAAAGGATTTATACCAAAATCCAAGGGATTTATACAAAAATCCAATGGATTTATACCAAAATCCAAGGGATTTATACCAAAATCCAAGGGGTTTATACCAAAATCCAAGGGATTTATACCAAAATCCAAGCGATTTATACCAAAATCCAAGCGATTTACACCAAAATCCAAGGGATTTATACCAAAATCCAAGCGATATCTACCAAAATCCAAGTGATTTATACCAAAATCCAAGGAATTTATACCAAAATCCAATCGATTTATACCAAAATCCAAGCGACATATACCAAAATCCAAGGGATTTATACCCATATCCAAGGAATTTATACCAAAATCCAAGGGATTCATACCAAAATCCAAGGGATTTATACCAAAATCCAAGCGATTTATTCCAAAATCCAAGGGGTTTATACCAAAATCCAAGGGATTTATTCCAAAATCCAAGCGATTTTTACCAAAACCCAAGGGATTTGTACAAAAATCCAAGGGATTTATACCAAAATCCAAAAGATTTATACCAAAATCCAAGAAATTTATACCAAAATACAAGAGATTTATACCAAAATCCAAGCGATTTATACCAATATCCAAGTGATTTATACCAAAATCCAAAGGATTTATACCAAAATCCAAAGGATTTATACCAAAATCCAAGGGATTTATACGAAAATCCAAGGGATTTATACCAAAATCCAAGAGATATATACCAAAATCAAAGTGATTTATACCAAAATCCAAGGGATTTATACCAAAATCCAAGCGATTTATACCAAAATCCAAGCGACGTATACCAAAATCCAAGGGATTTATACCCATATCCAAGGAATTTATACCAAAATCCAAGGGATTCATACCAAAATCCAAGGGATTTATACCGAAATCCAAGCGATTTATTCCAAAATCCAAGGGGTTTATACCAAAATCCAAGGGATTTATTCCAAAATCCAAGCGATTTATACCAAAACCCAAGGGATTTGTACAAAAATCCAAGGGAATTTATACCAAAATACAAGGGATTTATACCAAAATCGAAGCGATTTAAACCAAAATCCAAGTGATTTATACCAAAATCCAAAGGATTTATACCAAAATCCAAAGGATTTATACCAAAATCCAAGGGATTTATACCAAAATCCAAGGGATTTATACCAAAATCCAAGCGATTTATACCAAAATCCAAAGGATTTATAACAAAATCCAAGGGATTTATACCAAAATCCAAGGGATTTATACCAAAATCCAAGCGATTTATACCAAAATCCAAGCGACATATACCAATATCCAAGGGATTTATACCCATATCCATGGAATTTATACCAAAATCCAAGGGATTCATACCAAAATCCAAGGGATTTATACCAAAATCCAAGCGATTTATTCCAAAATCCAAGGGGTTTATACCAAAATCCAAGCGATTTATACCAAAACCCAAGGGATTTGTACAAAAATCCAAGGGATTTATAACAAAATCCAAAAGATTTATACCAAAATCCAAGAAATTTATACCAAAATACAAGTGATTTATACCAAAATCCAAGCGATTTATACCAAAATCCAAGTGATTTGTACCAAAATCCAAGGGATTTATACCAAAATCCAAAGGATTTATACCAAAATCCAAGGGATTTATACGAAAATCCAAGGGATTTATACCAAAATCCAAGCGATATATACCAAAATCCAAATGATTTATACCAAAATCCAAGGGATTTATACCAAAATCCAAGCGATTTATACCAAAATCCAAGCGACATATACCAAAATCCAAGGGATTTATACCCATATCCAAGGAATTTATACCAAAATCCAAGGGATTCATACCAAAATTCAAGGGATTTATACCAAAATCCAAGCGATTTATTCCAAAAAAAAAGGGGTTTATACCAAAATCCAAGGGATTTATTCCAAAATCCAAGCGATTTATACCAAAACCCAAAGGATTTGTACAAAAATCCAAGGGATTTATACCAAAATCCAAAAGATTTATACCAAAATCCAAGAAATTTATACCAAAATACAAGGGATTTATACCAAAATCCAAGCGATTTATACCAAAATCCAAGTGATTTATACCAAAATCCAAGGGATTTATACCAAAATCCAAAGGATTTATACCAAAATCCAAGGGATTTATACCAAAATCCTAGCGATATATACCAAAATCCAAGCGATTTATACCAAAATCCAAGCGACATATACCAAAATCCAAGGGATTTATACCCATATCCAAGGAATTTATACCAAAATCCAAGTGATTCATACCAAAATCCAAGGGATTTATACCAATATCCAAGCGATTTATTCCAAAATCCAAGGGGTTTATACCAAAATCCAAGGGATTTATTCCAAAATCCAAGCGATTTATACGAAAACCCAAGGGATTTGTACAAAAATCCAAGGGATTTATACCAAAATCCAAAAGATTTATACCAAAATCCAAGAAATTTATACCAAAATACAAGCGATTTATACCAAAATCCTAGGGATTTATACCAAAATCCAAGGGATTTATTCCAAAATCCAAGAAATTTATACCAAAATACAAGGGATTTATACCAAAATCCAAGCGATTTATACCAAAATCCAAGCGATTTATACCAAAATCCAAGGGGTTTATACCAAAATCCAATGGATTTATACCAAAATCCAAGCGATTTATACCAAAATCCAAGCGATTTACACCAAAATCCAAGGGATTTATACCAAAATCCAAGCGATATATACCAAAATCCAAGTGATTTATACCAAAATCCAAGGGATTTATACCAAAACCCAAAGGATTTATACCAAAATCCAAGGGATTTATACCAAAATCCAAGGGATTTATACCAAAATCCAAGCGATTTATCCCAAAATCCAAGCGATATATACCAAAATCCAAGGGATTTATACCCATATCCAAGGAATTTATACCAAAATCCAAGGGATTCATACCAAAATCCGAGACATTTATACCAAAATCCAAGCGTTTTATACCAAAATCCAAGTGATTTATACCAACATCGAAGAGATTTATACCAAAATCCAACTGATCAAAATCCAAGCGATTTATACCAAAATCCAAGGGATTTATACTAAAATCCAAGGGATTTATACCAAAATCCAAGCGATTTATACCAAAATCCAAGCGATTTACACCAAAATCGAAGGGATTTATACCAAAATCCAAGCGATTTATACCAAAATCCAAAGGATTTATACCAAAATCCAAGGGATTTATACCAAAATCCAAGCGATTTATTCCAAAATCCAAGGGGTTTATACCAAAACCCAAGGGATTTGTACAAAAATCCAAGGGATTTATTCCAAAATCCAAGCGATTTATACCAAAACCCAAGGGATTTGTACAAAAATCCAAGGAATTTATACCAAAATCCAAAAGATTTATACCAAAATTCAAGAAATTTATACCAAAATACAAGCGATTTATACCAAAATCCAAGCGATTTATACCAAAATCCAAGTGATTTATACCAAAATCCAAGGGATTTATACCAAAATCCAAAGGATTTATACCAAAATCCTAGGGATTTATACGAAAATCCAAGGGATTTATACCAAAATCCAATGGATTTATACCAAAATCCAAGTAGTTTATACCAAAATCCAAGGGATTTATACCAAAATCCAAGCGAATATACCAAAATCCAAGGGATTTATACCCATATCCAAGGAATTTATACCAAAATCCAAGGGATTAATACCAAAATCCAAGAGATTTATACCAAAATCCAAGGGATTTTTACCAAAATCCAAGTGATTTATACCAACATCGAAGAGATTTATACCAAAATCCAACTGATTTATATAAAAATCCAAGCGATTTATACCAAAATCCAAGGGATTTATACCAAAATCCAAGGGATTTATACCAAATTCCAAGAGATTTATACCAAAATCCAAGGGATTGTTACCAAAATCTAAGGCTTTTATACCAAAATCCAAAGGATTTATACCAAAATCCAAAAGATTTATTCCAAAATCCAAAGGATTTATACCAAAATCCAAGGGATTTATACAAAAATCCAATGGATTTATACCAAAATCCAAGGGATTTATACCAAAATCCAAGGGGTTTATACCAAAATCCAAGGGATTTATACCAAAATCCAAGCGATTTATACCAAAATCCAAGCGACATATATCAAAATCCAAGGGATTTATACCCATATCCAAGGAATTTATACCAAAATCCAAGGGATTCATACCAAAATCCAAGGGATTTATACCAAAATCCAAGCGATTAATTCTAAAATCCAAGGAATTTATACCAAAATCCAAGGGATTTATTCCAAAATCCAAGCGATTTATACCAAAACCCAAGGGATTTGTACAAAAATCCAAGGGATTTATACCAAAATCCAAAAGATTTATACCAAAATCCAAGAAACTTTTACCAAAATACAAGCGATTTACACCAAAATCCAAGGGATTTATACCAAAATCCAAGAGATTTATTCCAAAATCCAAGAAATTTATACCAAAATACAAGGGATTTATACCAAAATCCAAGCGATTTATACCAAAATCAAAGTGATTTAAACCAAAATCCAAGGGATTTATACCAAAATCCGAAGGATTTATACCAAAATCCAAGGGATTTATACGAAAATCCAAGGGATTTATACCAAAATCCAAGCGATATATACCAAAATCCAAGCGACATATACCAAAATCCAAGGGATTTATACCAAAATCCAAGCGATTTATACCAAAATCCAAGCGACATATACCAAAATCCAAGGGATTTATACCCATATCCAAGGAATTTATACCAAAATCCAAGCGACATATACCAAAATCCAAGGGATTTATACCCATATCCAAGGAATTTATACCAAAATCCAAGGGATTCATACCAAAATCCAAGTGATTTATACCAAAATCCAAGCGATTTATACCTAAATCCAAGCGACATATACCAAAATCCAAGGGATTTATACCCATATCCAAGGAATTTATACCAAAATCCAAGGGATTCATACCAAAATCCAAGGGATTTATACCAAAATCCAAGCGATTTATTCCAAAATCCAAGGGGTTTATACCAAAATCCAAGCGATTTATACCAAAATCCAAGCGATTTACACCAAAACCCAAGGGATTTATACCAAAATCCAAGCGATATATACCAAAATCCAAGTGATTTATACCAAAATCCAAGGGATTTATACCAAAATCCAAAGGATTTATACCAAAATCCAAGGGATTTATACCAAAATCCAAGGGATTTATACCAAAATCCAAGGGATTTATACCAAAATCCAAGTGATTTATCCCAAAATCCAAGCGATATATACCAAAATCCAAGGGATTTATACCCATATCCAAGGAATTTATACCAAAATCCAAGGGATTCATACCAAAATCCAAGAGATTTATACCAAAATCCAAGCGTTTTATACCAAAATCCAAGTGATTTATACCAACATCGAAGAGATTTATACCAAAATCCAACTGATCAAAATCCAAGCGATTTATACCAAAATCCAAGGGATTTATACCAAAATCCAAGGGATTTATACCAAAATAAAAGGGATTTATACCAAAATCCAAGCGATTTACACCAAAATCGAAGGGATTTATACCAAAATCCAAGCGATTTATACCAAAATCCAAGCGATTTATTCCAAAATCCAAGGGGTTTATACCAAAACCCAAGGGATTTGTACAAAAATCCAAGGGATTTATTCCAAAATCCAAGGGATTTATACCAAAACCCAAGGGATTTGTACAAAAATCCAAGGGATTTATACCAAAATCCAAAAGATTTATACCAAAATCCAAGAAATTTATACCAAAATACAAGGGATTTATACCAAAATCCAAGCGATTTATACCAAAATCCAAGTGATTTATACCAAAATCCAATGGATTTATACCAAAATCCAAAGGATTTATACCAAAATCCAAGGGATTTATACGAAAATCCAAGGGATTTATACCAAAATCCAAGCGATTTATACCAAAATCCAAGGGGTTTATACCAAAATCCAAGGGATTTATACCAAAATCCAAGCGAATATACCAAAATCCAAGGGATTTATACCCATATCCAAGGAATTTATACCAAAATCCAAGAGATTTATACCAAAATCCAAGAGATTTATACCAAAATCCAAGGGATTTTTACCAAAATCCAAGTGATTTATACCAACATGGAAGAGATTTATACCAAAATCCAACTGATTTATATAAAAATCCAAGCGATTTATACCAAAATCCAAGGGATTTATACCAAAATCCAAGGGATTTATACCAAATTCCAAGAGATTTATACCAAAATCCAAGGGATTGTTACCAAAATCTAAGGGTTTTATACCAAAATCCAAAGGTTTTATACCAAAATCCAAAAGATTTATACCAAAATCCAAAGGATTTATACCAAAATCCAAGGGATTTATACAAAAATCCAATGGATTTATACCAAAATCCAAGGGATTTATACCAAAATCCAAGGGGTTTATACCAAAATCGAAGGGATTTATACCAAAATCCAAGCGATTTATACCAAAATCCAAGCGACATATACCAAAATCCAAGGGATTTATACCCATATCCAAGGAATTTATACCAAAATCCAATGGATTCATACCAAAATCCAAGGGATTTATACCAAAATCCAAGCGATTTATTCCAAAATCCAAGGGATTTATACCAAAATCCAAGGGATTTATTCCAAAATCCAAGCGATTTATACCAAAACCCAAGGGATTTGTACAAAAATCCAAGGGATTTATACCAAAATCCAAAAGATTTATACCAAAATCCAAGAAATTTATACCAAAATACAAGCGATTTACACCAAAATCCAAGGGATTTATACCAAAATCCAAGGGATTTATTCCAAAATCCAAGAAATTTATACCAAAATACAAGGGATTTATACCAAAATCCAAGCGATTTATACCAAAATCCAAGTGATTTATACCAAAATCCAAGGGATTTATACCAAAATCCAAAGGATTTATACCAAAATCCAAGGGATTTATACCAAAATCCAAGGGATTTATACCAAAATCCAAGCGATTTATACCAAAATCCAAGCGACATATACCAAAATCCAAGGGATTTATACCCATATCCAAGGAATTTATACCAAAATCCAAGGGATTCATACCAAAATCCAAGGGATTTATACCAAAATCCAAGCGATTTATCCCAAAATCCAAGCGATATATACCAAAATCCAAGGGATTTATACCCATATCCAAGGAATTTATACCAAAATCCAAGGGATTCATACCAAAATCCAAGAGATTTATACCAAAATCCAAAAGATTTATACCAAAATCCAAGAAATTTATACCAAAATACAAGCGATTTACACCAAATTCCAATGGATTTATACCAAAATCCAAGCGATATATACCAAAATCCAAGTGATTTATACCAAAATACAAGGGATTTATACCAAAATCCAAGCGATTTATACCAAAATCCAAGCGACATATACCAAAATCCAAGGGGTTTATACCCATATCCAAGGAATTTATACCAAAATCCAAGGGATTCATACCAAAATCCAAGGGATTTATACCAAAATCCAGGCGATTTATTCCAAAATCCAAGGGGTTTATACCAAAATCCAAGGTATTGTTACCAAAATCTAAGGGTTTTATACCAAAATCCAAAGGATTTATACCAAAATCCAAAAGAATTATACCAAAATCCAAAGGATTTATACCAAAATCCAAGCAATTTATACCAAATCCAAGCGATTTACACCAAAATCCAAGGGATTTATACCAAAATCCAAGGGATTTATACCAAAATCCAAGCAATTTATACCAAAATCCAAGCGATTTACACCAAAATCCAAGGGATTTATACCAAAATCCAAGCGATATATACCAAAATCCAAGTGATTTATACCAAAATCCAAGAGATTTATACCAAAATCCAAGAGATTTATACCAAAATCCAAGGGATTTTTACCAAAATCCAAGTGATTTATACCAACATCGAAGAGATTTATACCAAAATCCAACTGATTTATATAAAAATCCAAGCGATTTATACCAAAATCCAAAGGATTTATACCAAAATCCAAGGGATTTATACCAAAATCCAAGCAATTTATACCAAAATCCAAGGGATTTATACCAAAATCCAAGGGATTTATACAAAAATCCAATAGATTTATACCAAAATCCAAGGGATTTATACCAAAATCCAAGGGGTTTATACCAAAATCCAAGGGATTTATACAAAAATCTAATGGATTTATACCAAAATCCAAGGGATTTATACCAAAATCTAAGGGTTTTATACCAAAATCCAAAGGATTTATACCAAAATCCAAAAGATTTATACCAAAATCCAAAGGATTTATACCAAAATCCAAGGGATTTATACAAAAATCCAATGGATTTATACCAAAATCCAAGGGATTTATACCAAAATCCAAGGGGTTTATACCAAAATCCAAGGGATTTATACCAAAATCCAAGGGATTTATACCAAAATCCAAGCGATATATACCAAAATCCAAGTGATTTATACCAAAATCCAAAGGATTCATACCAAAATCCAAAGGATTTATACCAAAATCCAAGCGATTTATTCCAAAATCCAAGGGATTTATACCAAAATCCAAGCGATTTATACCAAAATCCAAGCGACATATACCAAAATCCAAGGGATTTATACCCATATCCAAGGAATTTATACCAAAATCCAAGGGATTAATACCAAAATCCAAGAGATTTATACCAAAATCCAAGGGATTTTTACCAAAATCCAAGTGATTTATACCAACATCGAAGAGATTTATACCAAAATCCAACTGATTTATATAAAAATCCAAGCGATTTATACCAAAATCCAAGGGATTTATACCAAAATCCAAGGGATTTATACCAAATTCCAAGAGATTTATACCAAAATCCAAGGGATTGTTACCAAAATCTAAGGGTTTTATACCAAAATCCAAAGGATTTATACCAAAATCCAAAAGATTTATTCCAAAATCCAAAGGATTTATACCAAAATCCAAGGGATTTATACAAAAATCCAATGGATTTATACCAAAATCCAAGGGATTTATACCAAAATCCAAGGGGTTTATACCAAAATCCAAGGGATTTATAACAAAATCCAAGCGATTTATACCAAAATCCAAGCGACATATATCAAAATCCAAGGGATTTATACCCATATCCAAGGAATTTATACCAAAATCCAAGGGATTCATACCAAAATCCAAGGGATTTATACCAAAATCCAAGCGATTAATTCTAAAATCCAAGGAATTTATACCAAAATCCAAGCGATTTATACCAAAACCCAAGGGATTTGTACAAAAATCCAAGGGATTTATACCAAAATCCAAAAGATTTATACCAAAATCCAAGAAACTTTTACCAAAATACAAGCGATTTACACCAAAATCCAAGGGATTTATACCAAAATCCAAGAGATTTATTCCAAAATCCAAGAAATTTATACCAAAATACAAGGGATTTATACCAAAATCCAAGCGATTTATACCAAAATCAAAGTGATTTAAACCAAAATCCAAGGGATTTATACCAAAATCCAAAGGATTTATACCAAAATCCAAGAAATTTATACCAAAATACAAGGGATTTATACCAAAATCCAAGCGATTTATACCAAAATCCAAGCGACATATACCAAAATCCAAGGGATTTATACCAAAATCCAAGCGATTTATACCAAAATCCAAGCGACATATACCAAAATCCAAGGGATTTATACCCATATCCAAGGAATTTATACCAAAATCCAAGCGACATATACCAAAATCCAAGGGATTTATACCCATATCCAAGGAATTTATACCAAAATCCAAGGGATTCATACCAAAATCCAAGTGATTTATACCAAAATCCAAGCGATTTATACCAAAATCTAAGCGACATATACAAAAATCCAAGGGATTTATACCCATATCCAAGGAATTTATACCAAAATCCAAGGGATTCATACCAAAATCCAAGGGATTTATACCAAAATCCAAGCGATTTATTCCAAAATCCAAGGGGTTTATACCAAAATCCAAGCGATTTATACCAAACTCCAAGCGATTTACACCAAAACCCAAGGGATTTATACCAAAATCCAAGCGATATATACCAAAATCCAAGTGATTTATACCAAAATCCAAGGGATTTATACCAAAATCCAAAGGATTTATACCAAAATCCAAGGGATTTATACCAAAATCCAAGGGATTTATACAATAATCCAAGGGATTTATACCAAAATCCAAGTGATTTATCCCAAAATCCAAGCGATATATACCAAAATCCAAGGGATTTATACCCATATCCAAGGAATTTATACCAAAATCCAAGGGATTCATACCAAAATCCAAGAGATTTATACCAAAATCCAAGCGTTTTATACCAAAATCCAAGTGATTTATACCAACATCGAAGAGATTTATACCAAAATCCAACTGATCAAAATCCAAGCGATTTATACCAAAATCCAAGGGATTTATACCAAAATCCAAGGGATTTATACCAAAATAAAAGGGATTTATACCAAAATCCAAGCGATTTACACCAAAATCGAAGGGATTTATACCAAAATCCAAGCGATTTATACCAAAATCCAAGCGATTTATTCCAAAATCCAAGGGGTTTATACCAAAACCCAAGGGATTTGTACAAAAATCCAAGGGATTTATTCCAAAATCCAAGCGATTTATACCAAAACCCAAGGGATTTGTACAAAAATCCAAGGGATTTATACCAAAATCCAAAAGATTTATACCAAAATCCAAGAAATTTATACCAAAATACAAGGGATTTATACCAAAATCCAAGCGATTTATACCAAAATCCAAGTGATTTATACCAAAATCCAAGGGATTTATACCAAAATCCAAAGGATTTATACCAAAATCCAAGGGATTTATACGAAAATCCAAGGGATTTATACCAAAATCCAAGCGATTTATACCAAAATCCAAGGGGTTTATACCAAAATCCAAGGGATTTATACCAAAATCCAAGCGAATATACCAAAATCCAAGGGATTTATACCCATATCCAAGGAATTTATACCAAAATCCAAGAGATTTATACCAAAATCCAAGAGATTTATACCAAAATCCAAGGGATTTTTACCAAAATCCAAGTGATTTATACCAACATCGAAGAGATTTATACCAAAATCCAACTGATTTATATAAAAATCCAAGCGATTTATACCAAAATCCAAGTGATTTATACCAAAATCCAAGGGATTTATACCAAATTCCAAGAGATTTATACCAAAATCCAAGGGATTGTTACCAAAATCTAAGGGTTTTATACCAAAATCCAAAGGTTTTATACCAAAATCCAAAAGATTTATACCAAAATCCAAAGGATTTATACCAAAATCCAAGGGATTTATACAAAAATCCAATGGATTTATACCAAAATCCAAGGGATTTATACCAAAATCCAAGGGGTTTATACCAAAATCGAAGGGATTTATACCAAAATCCAAGCGATTTATACCAAAATCCAAGCGACATATACCAAAATCCAAGGGATTTATACCCATATCCAAGGAAATTATACCAAAATCCAATGGATTCATACCAAAATCCAAGGGATTTATACCAAAATCCAAGCGATTTATTCCAAAATCCAAGGGATTTATACCAAAATCCAAGGGATTTATTCCAAAATCCAAGCGATTTATACCAAAACCCAAGGGATTTGTACAAAAATCCAAGGGATTTATACCAAAACCCAAAGATTTATACCAAAATCCAAGAAATTTATACCAAAATACAAGCGATTTACACCAAAATCCAAGGGATTTATACCAAAATCCAAGGGATTTATTCCAAAATCCAAGGGGTTTATACCAAAATCCGAGCGATTTATACCAAAATCCAAGGGATATATACCAAAATCCAAGGGATTTATACCCATATCCAAAGAATTTATACCAAAATCCAAGGGATTTATACCAAAATCCAAGAGATTTATACCAAAATCCAAGGGATTTTTACCAAAATCCAAGAGATTTATACCAACATCGAAGAGATTTATACCAAAATCCAACTGATTTATATAAAAATCCAAGCGATTTATACCAAAATCCAAGGGATTTATACCAAAATTCAAGGGATTTATACCAAAATCCAAGAGATTTATACCAAAATAAAAGGGATTGTTACCAAAATCTAAGGGTTTTATACCAAAATCCAAAGGATTTATACCAAAATCCAAAAGATTTATACCAAAATCCAAATGATTTATACCAAAATCCAAGGGATTTATACAAAAATCCAATGGATTTATACCAAAATCCAAGGAGTTTATACCAAAATCCAAGGGGTTTATACCAAAATCCAAGGGATTTATACCAAAATCCAAGCGATTTATACCAAAATCCAAGCGATTTACACCAAAATCCAAGGGATTTATACCAAAATCCAAGCGATATATACCAAAATCCAAGTGATTCATAACAAAATCCAAGGGATTTATACCAAAATCCAAGGGATTTATTCCAAAATCCAAGCGATTTATACCAAAACCCAAGGGATTTGTACAAAAATCCAAGGGATTTATACCAAAATCCAAAAGATTTATACCAAAATCCAAGAAATTTATACCAAAATACAAGCGATTTACACCAAAATCCAAGGGATTTATACCAAAATCCAAGGGATTTATTCCAAAATCCAAGAAATTTATACCAAAATACAAGGGATTTATACCAAAATCCAAGCGATTTATACCAAAATCCAAGTGATTTATACCAAAATCCAAGGGATTTATACCAAAATCCAAAGGATTTATACCAAAATCCAAGGGATTTATACCAAAATCCAAGGGATTTATACCAAAATCCAAGCGATTTATACCAAAATCCAAGCGACATATACCAAAATCCAAGGGATTTATACCCATATCCAAGGAATTTATACCAAAATCCAAGGGATTCATACCAAAATCCAAGGGATTTATACCAAAATCCAAGCGATTTATCCCAAAATCCAAGCGATATATACCAAAATCCAAGGGATTAATACCCATATCCAAGGAATTTATACCAAAATCCAAGGGATTCATACCAAAATCCAAGAGATTTATACCAAAATCCAAAAGATTTATACCAAAATCCAAGAAATTTATACCAAAATACAAGCGATTTACACCAAATTCCAATGGATTTATACCAAAATCCAAGCGATATATACCAAAATCCAAGTGATTTATACCAAAATACAACGGATTTATACCAAAATCCAAGCGATTTATACCAAAATCCAAGCGACATATACCAAAATTCAAGGGGTTTATACCCATATCCAAGGAATTTATACCAAAATCCAAGGGATTCATACCAAAATCCAAGGGATTTATACCAAAATCCAGGCGATTTATTCCAAAATCCAAGGGGTTTATACCAAAATCCAAGGTATTGTTACCAAAATCTAAGGGTTTTATACCAAAATCCAAAGGATTTATACCAAAATCCAAAAGAATTATACCAAAATCCAAAGGATTTATACCAAAATCCAAGGGATTTATACAAAAATCCAATGGATTTATACCAAAATCCAAGGGATTTATACCAAAATCCAAGGGGTTTATATCAAAATCCAAGGGATTTATACCAAAATCCAAGGAATTTATACCAAAATCCAAGCGATTTACACCAAAATCCAAGGGATTTATACCAAAATCCAAGCGATATATACCAAAATCCAAGTGATTTATACCAAAATCCAAGAGATTTATACCAAAATCCAAGAGATTTATACCAAAATCCAAGGGATTTTTACCAAAATCCAAGTGATTTATACCAACATCGAAGAGATTTATACCAAAATCCAACTGATTTATATAAAAATCCAAGCGATTTATACCAAAATCCAAAGGATTTATACCAAAATCCAAGGGATTTGTAGCAAAATCCAAGGGATTCATACCAAAATCCAAGGGATTTATACCAAAATCCAAGGGATTTATACAAAAATCCAATGGATTTATACCAAAATCCAAGGGATTTATACCAAAATCCAAGGGGTTTATACCAAAATCCAAGGGATTTATACAAAAATCCAATGGATTTATACCAAAATCCAAGGGATTTATACCAAAATCTAAGGGTTTTATACCAAAATCCAAAGGATTTGTACCAAAATCCAAAAGACTTATACCAAAATCCAAAGGATTTATACCAAAATCCAAGGGATTTATACAAAAATCCAATGGATTTATACCAAAATCCAAGGGATTTATACCAAAATCCAAGGGGTTTATACCAAAATCCAAGGGATTTATACCAAAATCCAAGGGATTTATACCAAAATCCAAGCGATATATACCAAAATCCAAGTGATTTATACCAAAATCCAAAGGATTTATACCAAAATCCAAAGGATTTATACCAAAATCCAAGCGATTTATTCCAAAATCCAAGGGATTTATACCAAAATCCAAGCGATTTATACCAAAATCCAAGCGACATATACCAAAATCCAAGGGATTTATACCCATATCCAAGGAATTTATACAAAAATCCAAGGGATTCATACCAAAATCCAAGGGATTTATACCAAAATCCAAGCGATTTATTCCAAAATCCAAGGGGTTTATACCAAAATCCAAGGGATTTATTCCAAAATCCAAGCGATTTATACCAAAACCCAAGAGATTTGTACAAAAATCCAAGGGATTTATACCAAAATCCAAAAGATTTATACCAAAATCCAAGAAATTTATACCAAAATACAAGGGATTTATACCAAAATCCAAGCGATTTATACCAAAATCCAAGTGATTTATACCAAAATCGAAGGGACATATACCAAAATCCAAGGGATTTATACCCATATCCAAGGAATTTATACCAAAATCCAAGGGATTCATACCAAAATCCAAGGGATTTATACCAAAATCCAAGCGATTTATACCAACATCGAAGAGATTTATACCAAAATCCAACTGATTTATATAAAAATCCAAGCGATTTATACCAAAATCCAAGGGATTTATAACAAAATCCAAGCGATTTATACCAAAATCCAAGAGATTTATACCAAAATCCAAGGGATTGTTACCAAAATCTAAGGGTTTTATACTAAAATCCAAAGGATTTATACCAAAATCCAAAAGATTTATACCAAAATCCAAAGGATTTATACCAAAATCCAAGGGATTTATACAAAAATCCAATGGATTTATACCAAAATCCAAGGGATTTATACCAAAATTAAAGGGGTTTATGCCAGAATCCAAGGGATTTATACCAAAATCCAAGCGATTTATACCAATATCCAAGCGATTTACACCAAAATCCAAGGGATTTATACCAAAATCCAAGAGATTTATACAAAAATCCAAGGGATTGTTACCAAAATCTAAGGGTTTTATACCAAAATCCAAAGGATTTATACCAAAATCCAAAAGATTTATACCAAAATCCAAAGGATTTATACCAAAATCCAAGGGATTTATACAAAAATCCAATGGATTTATACCAAAATCCAAGGGATTTATACCAAAATCCAAGGGGTTTATACCAAAATCCAAGGGATTTATACCAAAATCCAAGCGATTTATACCAAAATCCAAGCGATTTACACCAAAATCCAAGGGATTTATACCAAAATCCAAGCGATATCTACCAAAATCCAAGTGATTTATACCAAAATCCAAGGAATTTATACCAAAATCCAATCGATTTATACCAAAATCCAAGCGACATATACCAAAATCCAAGGGATTTATACCCATATCCAAGGAATTTATACCAAAATCCAAGGGATTCATACCAAAATCCAAGGGATTTATACCAAAATCCAAGCGATTTATTCCAAAATCCAAGGGGTTTATACCAAAATCCAAGGGATTTATTCCAAAATCCAAGCGATTTTTACCAAAACCCAAGGGATTTGTACAAAAATCCAAGGGATTTATACCAAAATCCAAAAGATTTATACCAAAATCCAAGAAATTTATACCAAAATACAAGAGATTTATACCAAAATCCAAGCGATTTATACCAAAATCCAAGTGATTTATACCAAAATCCAAGGGATTTATACCAAAATCCAAAGGATTTATACCAAAATCCAAGGGATTTATACGAAAATCCAAGGGATTTATACCAAAATCCAAGAGATATATACCAAAATCAAAGTGATTTATACCAAAATCCAAGGGATTTATACCAAAATCCAAGCGATTTATACCAAAATCCAAGTGATTTATACCAACATCGAAGAGATTTATACCAAAATCCAACTGATTTATATAAAAATCCAAGCGATTTATACCAAAATCCAAGGGATTTATAACAAAATCCAAGCGATTTATACCAAAATCCAAGAGATTTATACCAAAATCCAAGGGATTGTTACCAAAATCTAAGGGTTTTATACTAAAATCCAAAGGATTTATACCAAAATCCAAAAGATTTATACCAAAATCCAAAGGATTTATACCAAAATCCAAGGGATATATACAAAAATCCAATGGATTTATACCAAAATCCAAGGGATTTATACCAAAATTAAAGGGGTTTATGCCAGAATCCAAGGGATTTATACCAAAATCCAAGCGATTTATACCAATATCCAAGCGATTTACACCAAAATCCAAGGGATTTATACCAAAATCCAAGAGATTTATACAAAAATCCAAGGGATTGTTACCAAAATCTAAGGGTTTTATACCAAAATCTAAAGGATTTATACCAAAATCCAAAAGATTTATACCAAAATCCAAAGGATTTATACCAAAATCCAAGGGATTTATACAAAAATCCAATGGATTTATACCAAAATCCAAGGGATTTATACCAAAATCCAAGGGGTTTATACCAAAATCCAAGGGATTTATACCAAAATCCAAGCGATTTATACCAAAATCCAAGCGATTTACACCAAAATCCAAGGGATTTATACCAAAATCCAAGCGATATCTACCAAAATCCAAGTGATTTATACCAAAATCCAAGGAATTTATACCAAAATCCAATCGATTTATACCAAAATCCAAGCGACATATACCAAAATCCAAGGGATTTATACCCATATCCAAGGAATTTATACCAAAATCCAAGGGATTCATACCAAAATCCAAGGGATTTATACCAAAATCCAAGCGATTTATTCCAAAATCCAAGGGGTTTATACCAAAATCCAAGGGATTTATTCCAAAATCCAAGCGATTTTTACCAAAACCCAAGGGATTTGTACAAAAATCCAAGGGATTTATACCAAAATCCAAAAGATTTATACCAAAATCCAAGAAATTTATACCAAAATACAAGAGATTTATACCAAAATCCAAGCGATTTATACCAATATCCAAGTGATTTATACCAAAATCCAAAGGATTTATACCAAAATCCAAAGGATTTATACCAAAATCCAAGGGATTTATACGAAAATCCAAGGGATTTATACCAAAATCCAAGAGATATATACCAAAATCAAAGTGATTTATACCAAAATCCAAGGGATTTATACCAAAATCCAAGCGATTTATACCAAAATCCAAGCGACGTATACCAAAATCCAAGGGATTTATACCCATATCCAAGGAATTTATACCAAAATCCAAGGGATTCATACCAAAATCCAAGGGATTTATACCGAAATCCAAGCGATTTATTCCAAAATCCAAGGGGTTTATACCAAAATCCAAGGGATTTATTCCAAAATCCAAGCGATTTATACCAAAACCCAAGGGATTTGTACAAAAATCCAAGGGAATTTATACCAAAATACAAGGGATTTATACCAAAATCGAAGCGATTTAAACCAAAATCCAAGTGATTTATACCAAAATCCAAAGGATTTATACCAAAATCCAAAGGATTTATACCAAAATCCAAGGGATTTATACCAAAATCCAAGGGATTTATACCAAAATCCAAGCGATTTATACCAAAATCCAAAGGATTTATAACAAAATCCAAGGGATTTATACCAAAATCCAAGGGATTTATACCAAAATCCAAGCGATTTATACCAAAATCCAAGCGACATATACCAATATCCAAGGGATTTATACCCATATCCATGGAATTTATACCAAAATCCAAGGGATTCATACCAAAATCCAAGGGATTTATACCAAAATCCAAGCGATTTATTCCAAAATCCAAGGGGTTTATACCAAAATCCAAGCGATTTATACCAAAACCCAAGGGATTTGTACAAAAATCCAAGGGATTTATAACAAAATCCAAAAGATTTATACCAAAATCCAAGAAATTTATACCAAAATACAAGTGATTTATACCAAAATCCAAGCGATTTATACCAAAATCCAAGTGATTTGTACCAAAATCCAAGGGATTTATACCAAAATCCAAAGGATTTATACCAAAATCCAAGGGATTTATACGAAAATCCAAGGGATTTATACCAAAATCCAAGCGATATATACCAAAATCCAAATGATTTATACCAAAATCCAAGGGATTTATACCAAAATCCAAGCGATTTATACCAAAATCCAAGCGACATATACCAAAATCCAAGGGATTTATACCCATATCCAAGGAATTTATACCAAAATCCAAGGGATTCATACCAAAATTCAAGGGATTTATACCAAAATCCAAGCGATTTATTCCAAAAAAAAAGGGGTTTATACCAAAATCCAAGGGATTTATTCCAAAATCCAAGCGATTTATACCAAAACCCAAAGGATTTGTACAAAAATCCAAGGGATTTATACCAAAATCCAAAAGATTTATACCAAAATCCAAGAAATTTATACCAAAATACAAGGGATTTATACCAAAATCCAAGCGATTTATACCAAAATCCAAGTGATTTATACCAAAATCCAAGGGATTTATACCAAAATCCAAAGGATTTATACCAAAATCCAAGGGATTTATACCAAAATCCTAGCGATATATACCAAAATCCAAGCGATTTATACCAAAATCCAAGCGACATATACCAAAATCCAAGGGATTTATACCCATATCCAAGGAATTTATACCAAAATCCAAGTGATTCATACCAAAATCCAAGGGATTTATACCAATATCCAAGCGATTTATTCCAAAATCCAAGGGGTTTATACCAAAATCCAAGGGATTTATTCCAAAATCCAAGCGATTTATACGAAAACCCAAGGGATTTGTACAAAAATCCAAGGGATTTATACCAAAATCCAAAAGATTTATACCAAAATCCAAGAAATTTATACCAAAATACAAGCGATTTATACCAAAATCCTAGGGATTTATACCAAAATCCAAGGGATTTATTCCAAAATCCAAGAAATTTATACCAAAATACAAGGGATTTATACCAAAATCCAAGCGATTTATACCAAAATCCAAGCGATTTATACCAAAATCCAAGGGGTTTATACCAAAATCCAATGGATTTATACCAAAATCCAAGCGATTTATACCAAAATCCAAGCGATTTACACCAAAATCCAAGGGATTTATACCAAAATCCAAGCGATATATACCAAAATCCAAGTGATTTATACCAAAATCCAAGGGATTTATACCAAAACCCAAAGGATTTATACCAAAATCCAAGGGATTTATACCAAAATCCAAGGGATTTATACCAAAATCCAAGCGATTTATCCCAAAATCCAAGCGATATATACCAAAATCCAAGGGATTTATACCCATATCCAAGGAATTTATACCAAAATCCAAGGGATTCATACCAAAATCCGAGACATTTATACCAAAATCCAAGCGTTTTATACCAAAATCCAAGTGATTTATACCAACATCGAAGAGATTTATACCAAAATCCAACTGATCAAAATCCAAGCGATTTATACCAAAATCCAAGGGATTTATACTAAAATCCAAGGGATTTATACCAAAATCCAAGCGATTTATACCAAAATCCAAGCGATTTACACCAAAATCGAAGGGATTTATACCAAAATCCAAGCGATTTATACCAAAATCCAAAGGATTTATACCAAAATCCAAGGGATTTATACCAAAATCCAAGCGATTTATTCCAAAATCCAAGGGGTTTATACCAAAACCCAAGGGATTTGTACAAAAATCCAAGGGATTTATTCCAAAATCCAAGCGATTTATACCAAAACCCAAGGGATTTGTACAAAAATCCAAGGAATTTATACCAAAATCCAAAAGATTTATACCAAAATCCAAGAAATTTATACCAAAATACAAGCGATTTATACCAAAATCCAAGCGATTTATACCAAAATCCAAGTGATTTATACCAAAATCCAAGGGATTTATACCAAAATCCAAAGGATTTATACCAAAATCCTAGGGATTTATACGAAAATCCAAGGGATTTATACCAAAATCCAATGGATTTATACCAAAATCCAAGTAGTTTATACCAAAATCCAAGGGATTTATACCAAAATCCAAGCGAATATACCAAAATCCAAGGGATTTATACCCATATCCAAGGAATTTATACCAAAATCCAAGGGATTAATACCAAAATCCAAGAGATTTATACCAAAATCCAAGGGATTTTTACCAAAATCCAAGTGATTTATACCAACATCGAAGAGATTTATACCAAAATCCAACTGATTTATATAAAAATCCAAGCGATTTATACCAAAATCCAAGGGATTTATACCAAAATCCAAGGGATTTATACCAAATTCCAAGAGATTTATACCAAAATCCAAGGGATTGTTACCAAAATCTAAGGCTTTTATACCAAAATCCAAAGGATTTATACCAAAATCCAAAAGATTTATTCCAAAATCCAAAGGATTTATACCAAAATCCAAGGGATTTATACAAAAATCCAATGGATTTATACCAAAATCCAAGGGATTTATACCAAAATCCAAGGGGTTTATACCAAAATCCAAGGGATTTATACCAAAATCCAAGCGATTTATACCAAAATCCAAGCGACATATATCAAAATCCAAGGGATTTATACCCATATCCAAGGAATTTATACCAAAATCCAAGGGATTCATACCAAAATCCAAGGGATTTATACCAAAATCCAAGCGATTAATTCTAAAATCCAAGGAATTTATACCAAAATCCAAGGGATTTATTCCAAAATCCAAGCGATTTATACCAAAACCCAAGGGATTTGTACAAAAATCCAAGGGATTTATACCAAAATCCAAAAGATTTATACCAAAATCCAAGAAACTTTTACCAAAATACAAGCGATTTACACCAAAATCCAAGGGATTTATACCAAAATCCAAGAGATTTATTCCAAAATCCAAGAAATTTATACCAAAATACAAGGGATTTATACCAAAATCCAAGCGATTTATACCAAAATCAAAGTGATTTAAACCAAAATCCAAGGGATTTATACCAAAATCCGAAGGATTTATACCAAAATCCAAGGGATTTATACGAAAATCCAAGGGATTTATACCAAAATCCAAGCGATATATACCAAAATCCAAGCGACATATACCAAAATCCAAGGGATTTATACCAAAATCCAAGCGATTTATACCAAAATCCAAGCGACATATACCAAAATCCAAGGGATTTATACCCATATCCAAGGAATTTATACCAAAATCCAAGCGACATATACCAAAATCCAAGGGATTTATACCCATATCCAAGGAATTTATACCAAAATCCAAGGGATTCATACCAAAATCCAAGTGATTTATACCAAAATCCAAGCGATTTATACCTAAATCCAAGCGACATATACCAAAATCCAAGGGATTTATACCCATATCCAAGGAATTTATACCAAAATCCAAGGGATTCATACCAAAATCCAAGGGATTTATACCAAAATCCAAGCGATTTATTCCAAAATCCAAGGGGTTTATACCAAAATCCAAGCGATTTATACCAAAATCCAAGCGATTTACACCAAAACCCAAGGGATTTATACCAAAATCCAAGCGATATATACCAAAATCCAAATGATTTATACCAAAATCCAAGGGATTTATACCAAAATCCAAAGGATTTATACCAAAATCCAAGGGATTTATACCAAAATCCAAGGGATTTATACCAAAATCCAAGGGATTTATACCAAAATCCAAGTGATTTATCCCAAAATCCAAGCGATATATACCAAAATCCAAGGGATTTATACCCATATCCAAGGAATTTATACCAAAATCCAAGGGATTCATACCAAAATCCAAGAGATTTATACCAAAATCCAAGCGTTTTATACCAAAATCCAAGTGATTTATACCAACATCGAAGAGATTTATACCAAAATCCAACTGATCAAAATCCAAGCGATTTATACCAAAATCCAAGGGATTTATACCAAAATCCAAGGGATTTATACCAAAATAAAAGGGATTTATACCAAAATCCAAGCGATTTACACCAAAATCGAAGGGATTTATACCAAAATCCAAGCGATTTATACCAAAATCCAAGCGATTTATTCCAAAATCCAAGGGGTTTATACCAAAACCCAAGGGATTTGTACAAAAATCCAAGGGATTTATTCCAAAATCCAAGGGATTTATACCAAAACCCAAGGGATTTGTACAAAAATCCAAGGGATTTATACCAAAATCCAAAAGATTTATACCAAAATCCAAGAAATTTATACCAAAATACAAGGGATTTATACCAAAATCCAAGCGATTTATACCAAAATCCAAGTGATTTATACCAAAATCCAATGGATTTATACCAAAATCCAAAGGATTTATACCAAAATCCAAGGGATTTATACGAAAATCCAAGGGATTTATACCAAAATCCAAGCGATTTATACCAAAATCCAAGGGGTTTATACCAAAATCCAAGGGATTTATACCAAAATCCAAGCGAATATACCAAAATCCAAGGGATTTATACCCATATCCAAGGAATTTATACCAAAATCCAAGAGATTTATACCAAAATCCAAGAGATTTATACCAAAATCCAAGGGATTTTTACCAAAATCCAAGTGATTTATACCAACATGGAAGAGATTTATACCAAAATCCAACTGATTTATATAAAAATCCAAGCGATTTATACCAAAATCCAAGGGATTTATACCAAAATCCAAGGGATTTATACCAAATTCCAAGAGATTTATACCAAAATCCAAGGGATTGTTACCAAAATCTAAGGGTTTTATACCAAAATCCAAAGGTTTTATACCAAAATCCAAAAGATTTATACCAAAATCCAAAGGATTTATACCAAAATCCAAGGGATTTATACAAAAATCCAATGGATTTATACCAAAATCCAAGGGATTTATACCAAAATCCAAGGGGTTTATACCAAAATCGAAGGGATTTATACCAAAATCCAAGCGATTTATACCAAAATCCAAGCGACATATACCAAAATCCAAGGGATTTATACCCATATCCAAGGAATTTATACCAAAATCCAATGGATTCATACCAAAATCCAAGGGATTTATACCAAAATCCAAGCGATTTATTCCAAAATCCAAGGGATTTATACCAAAATCCAAGGGATTTATTCCAAAATCCAAGCGATTTATACCAAAACCCAAGGGATTTGTACAAAAATCCAAGGGATTTATACCAAAATCCAAAAGATTTATACCAAAATCCAAGAAATTTATACCAAAATACAAGCGATTTACACCAAAATCCAAGGGATTTATACCAAAATCCAAGGGATTTATTCCAAAATCCAAGAAATTTATACCAAAATACAAGGGATTTATACCAAAATCCAAGCGATTTATACCAAAATCCAAGTGATTTATACCAAAATCCAAGGGATTTATACCAAAATCCAAAGGATTTATACCAAAATCCAAGGGATTTATACCAAAATCCAAGGGATTTATACCAAAATCCAAGCGATTTATACCAAAATCCAAGCGACATATACCAAAATCCAAGGGATTTATACCCATATCCAAGGAATTTATACCAAAATCCAAGGGATTCATACCAAAATCCAAGGGATTTATACCAAAATCCAAGCGATTTATCCCAAAATCCAAGCGATATATACCAAAATCCAAGGGATTTATACCCATATCCAAGGAATTTATACCAAAATCCAAGGGATTCATACCAAAATCCAAGAGATTTATACCAAAATCCAAAAGATTTATACCAAAATCCAAGAAATTTATACCAAAATACAAGCGATTTACACCAAATTCCAATGGATTTATACCAAAATCCAAGCGATATATACCAAAATCCAAGTGATTTATACCAAAATACAAGGGATTTATACCAAAATCCAAGCGATTTATACCAAAATCCAAGCGACATATACCAAAATCCAAGGGGTTTATACCCATATCCAAGGAATTTATACCAAAATCCAAGGGATTCATACCAAAATCCAAGGGATTTATACCAAAATCCAGGCGATTTATTCCAAAATCCAAGGGGTTTATACCAAAATCCAAGGTATTGTTACCAAAATCTAAGGGTTTTATACCAAAATCCAAAGGATTTATACCAAAATCCAAAAGAATTATACCAAAATCCAAAGGATTTATACCAAAATCCAAGCAATTTATACCAAAATCCAAGCGATTTACACCAAAATCCAAGGGATTTATACCAAAATCCAAGGGATTTATACCAAAATCCAAGCAATTTATACCAAAATCCAAGCGATTTACACCAAAATCCAAGGGATTTATACCAAAATCCAAGCGATATATACCAAAATCCAAGTGATTTATACCAAAATCCAAGAGATTTATACCAAAATCCAAGAGATTTATACCAAAATCCAAGGGATTTTTACCAAAATCCAAGTGATTTATACCAACATCGAAGAGATTTATACCAAAATCCAACTGATTTATATAAAAATCCAAGCGATTTATACCAAAATCCAAAGGATTTATACCAAAATCCAAGGGATTTATACCAAAATCCAAGCAATTTATACCAAAATCCAAGGGATTTATACCAAAATCCAAGGGATTTATACAAAAATCCAATAGATTTATACCAAAATCCAAGGGATTTATACCAAAATCCAAGGGGTTTATACCAAAATCCAAGGGATTTATACAAAAATCTAATGGATTTATACCAAAATCCAAGGGATTTATACCAAAATCTAAGGGTTTTATACCAAAATCCAAAGGATTTATACCAAAATCCAAAAGATTTATACCAAAATCCAAAGGATTTATACCAAAATCCAAGGGATTTATACAAAAATCCAATGGATTTATACCAAAATCCAAGGGATTTATACCAAAATCCAAGGGGTTTATACCAAAATCCAAGGGATTTATACCAAAATCCAAGGGATTTATACCAAAATCCAAGCGATATATACCAAAATCCAAGTGATTTATACCAAAATCCAAAGGATTCATACCAAAATCCAAAGGATTTATACCAAAATCCAAGCGATTTATTCCAAAATCCAAGGGATTTATACCAAAATCCAAGCGATTTATACCAAAATCCAAGCGACATATACCAAAATCCAAGGGATTTATACCCATATCCAAGGAATTTATACAAAAATCCAAGGGATTCATACCAAAATCCAAGGGATTTATACCAAAATCCAAGCGATTTATTCCAAAATCCAAGGGGTTTATACCAAAATCCAAGGGTATTATTCCAAAATCCAAGCGATTTATACCAAAACCCAAGAGATTTGTACAAAAATCCAAGGGATTTATACCAAAATCCAAGAGATTTATTCCAAAATCCAAGAAATTTATACCAAAATACAAGGGATTTATACCAAAATCCAAGCGATTTATACCAAAATCAAAGTGATTTAAACCAAAATCCAAGGGATTTATACCAAAATCCAAAGGATTTATACCAAAATCCAAGAAATTTAAACCAAAATACAAGGGATTTATACCAAAATCCAAGCGATTTATACCAAAATCCAAGCGACATATACCAAAATCCAAGGGATTTATACCAAAATCCAAGCGATTTATACCAAAATCCAAGCGACATATACCAAAATCCAAGGGATTTATACCCATATCCAAGGAATTTATACCAAAATCCAAGCGACATATACCAAAATCCAAGGGATTTATACCCATATCCAAGGAATTTATACCAAAATTCAAGGGATTCATACCAAAATCCAAGTGATTTATACCAAAATCCAAGCGATTTATACCAAAATCCAAGCGACATAAACCAAAATCCAAGGGATTTATACCCATATCCAAGGAATTTATACCAAAATCCAAGGGATTCATACCAAAATCCAAGGGATTTATACCAAAATCCAAGCGATTTATTCCAAAATCCAAGGGGTTTATACCAAAATCCAAGCGATTTATACCAAAATCCAAGCGATTTACACCAAAACCCAAGAGATTTATACCAAAATCCAAGCGATATATACCAAAATCCAAGTGATTTATACCAAAATCCAAGGGATTTATACCAAAATCCAAATGATTTATACCAAAATCCAAGGAATTTATACCAAAATCCAAGGGATTCATTCCAAAATCCAAGAGATTTATACCAAAATCCAAGCGTTTTATACCAAAATCCAAGTGATTTATACCAACATCGAAGAGATTTATACCAAAATCCAACTGATCAAAATCCAAGCGATTTACACCAAAATCGAAGGGATTTATACCAAAATCCAAGGGATTTATACCAAAATCCAAGCGATTTATTCCAAAATCCAAGGGGTTTATACCAAAACCCAAGGGATTTGTACAAAAATCCAAGGGATTTATTCCAAAATCCAAGCGATTTATACCAAAACCCAAGGGATTTGTACAAAAATCCAAGGGATTTATACCAAAATCCAAAAGATTTATACCAAAATCCAAGAAATTTATACCAAAATACAAGGGATTTATACCAAAATCCAAGCGATTTATACCAAAATCCAAGTGATTTATACCAAAATCCAAGGGATTTATACCAAAATCCAAAGGATTTATACCAAAATCCAAGGGATTTATACGAAAATCCAAGGGATTTATACCAAAATCCAAGCGATTTATACCAAAATCCAAGGGGTTTATACCAAAATCCAAGGGATTTATACCAAAATCCAAGCGAATATACCAAAATCCAAGGGATTTATACCCATATCCAAGGAATTTATACCAAAATCCAAGAGATTTATACCAAAATCCAAGAGATTTATACCAAAATCCAAGGGATTTTTACCAAAATCCAAGTGATTTATACCAACATCGAAGAGATTTATACCAAAATCCAACTGATTTATATAAAAATCCAAGCGATTTATACCAAAATCCAAGGGATTTATACCAAAATCCAAGGGATTTATACCAAATTCCAAGAGATTTATACCAAAATCCAAGGGATTGTTACCAAAATCTAAGGGTTTTATACCAAAATCCAAAGGTTTTATACCAAAATCCAAAAGATTTATACCAAAATCCAAAGGATTTATACCAAAATCCAAAGGATTTATACCAAAATCCAAGGGATTTATACAAAAATCCAATGGATTTATACCAAAATCCAAGGGATTTATACCAAAATCCAAGGGGTTTATACGAAAATCGAAGGGATTTATACCAAAATCCAAGCGATTTATACCAAAATCCAAGCGACATATACCAAAATCCAAGGGATTTATACCCATATCCAAGGAATTTATACCAAAATCCAATGGATTCATACCAAAATCCAAGGGATTTATACCAAAATCCAAGCGATTTATTCCAAAATCCAAGGGATTTATACCAAAATCCAAGGGATTTATTCCAAAATCCAAGCGATTTATACCAAAACCCAAGGGATTTGTACAAAAATCCAAGGGATTTATACCAAAATCCAAAAGATTTATACCAAAATCCAAGAAATTTATACCAAAATACAAGCGATTTACACCAAAATCCAAGGGATTTATACCAAAATCCAAGGGATTTATTCCAAAATCCAAGAAATTTATACCAAAATACAAGGGATTTATACCAAAATCCAAGCGATTTATTCCAAAATCCAAGTGATTTATACCAAAATCCAAGGGATTTATACCAAAATCCAAAGGATTTATACCAAAATCCAAGGGATTTATACCAAAATCCAAGGGATTTATACCAAAATCCAAGCGATTTATACCAAAATCCAAGCGACATATACCAAAATCCAAGGGATTTATACCCATATCCAAGGAATTTATACCAAAATCCAAGGGATTCATACCAAAATCCAAGGGATTTATACCAAAATCCAAGCGATTTATCCCAAAATCCAAGCGATATATACCAAAATCCAAGGGATTTATACCCATATCCAAGGAATTTATACCAAAATCCAAGGGATTCATACCAAAATCCAAGAGATTTATACCAAAATCCAAAAGATTTATACCAAAATCCAAGAAATTTATACCAAAATACAAGCGATTTACACCAAATTCCAATGGATTTATACCAAAATCCAAGCGATATATACCAAAATCCAAGTGATTTATACCAAAATACAAGGGATTTATACCAAAATCCAAGCGATTTATACCAAAATCCAAGCGACATATACCAAAATCCAAGGGGTTTATACCCATATCCAAGGAATTTATACCAAAATCCAAGGGATTCATACCAAAATCCAAGGGATTTATACCAAAATCCAGGCGATTTATTCCAAAATCCAAGGGGTTTATACCAAAATCCAAGGTATTGTTACCAAAATCTAAGGGTTTTATACCAAAATCCAAAGGATTTATACCAAAATCCAAATGAATTATACCAAAATCCAAAGGATTTATACCAAAATCCAAGGGATTTATACAAAAATCCAATGGATTTATACCAAAATCCAAGGGATTTATACCAAAATCCAAGGGGTTTATATCAAAATCCAAGGGATTTATACCAAAATCCAAGCAATTTATACCAAAATCCAAGCGATTTACACCAAAATCCATGGGCTTTATACCAAAATCCAAGCGATATATACCAAAATCCAAGTGATTTATACCAAAATCCAAGAGATTTATACCAAAATCCAAGAGATTTATACCAAAATCCAAGGGATTTTTACCAAAATCCAAGTGATTTATACCAACATCGAAGAGATTTATACCAAAATCCAAAGGATTTATACCAAAATCCAAGGGATTTATACCAAAATCCAAGCAATTTATACCAAATTCCAAGGGATTTATACCAAAATCCAAGGGATTTATACAAAAATCCAATGGATTTATACCAAAATCCAAGGGATTTATACCAAAATCCAAGGGGTTTATACCAAAATCCAAGGGATTTATACCAAAATCCAATGGATTTATACCAAAATCCAAGGGATTTATACCAAAATCTAAGGGTTTTATACCAAAATCCAAAGGATTTATACCAAAATCCAAAAGATTTATACCAAAATCCAAAGGATTTATACCAAAATCCAAGGGATTTATACAAAAATCCAATGGATTTATACCAAAATCCAAGGGATTTATACCAAAATCCAAGGGGTTTATACCAAAATCCAAGGGATTTATACCAAAATCCAAGGGATTTATACCAAAATCCAAGCGATATATACCAAAATCCAAGTGATTTATACCAAAATCCAAAGGATTCATACCAAAATCCAAAGGATTTATACCAAAATCCAAGCGATTTATTCCAAAATCCAAGGGATTTATACCAAAATCCAAGCGATTTATACCAAAATCCAAGCGACATATACCAAAATCCAAGGGATTTATACCCATATCCAAGGAATTTATACAAAAATCCAAGGGATTCATACCAAAATCCAAGGGATTTATACCAAAATCCAAGCGATTTATTCCAAAATCCAAGGGGTTTATACCAAAATCCAAGGGATTTATTCCAAAATCCAAGCGATTTATACCAAAACCCAAGAGATTTGTACAAAAATCCAAGGGATTTATACCAAAATCCAAAAGATTTATACCAAAATCCAAGAAATTTATACCAAAATACAAGGGATTTATACCAAAATCCAAGCGATTTATACCAAAATCCAAGTGATTTATACCAAAATCCAAGGGATTTATACCAAAATCCAAGGGATTTATACCAAAATCCAAGAGATTTATACCAAAATCCAAGGGATTGTTACCAAAATCTAAGGGTTTTATACCAAAATCCAAAGGATTTATACCAAAATCTAAAAGATTTATACCAAAATTTAAATGATTTATACCAAAATCCAAGGGATTTATACAAAAATCCAATGGATTTATACCAAAATCCAAGGGATTTATACCAAAATCCAAGGGGTTTATACCAAAATCCAAGGGATTTATACCAAAATCCAAGCGATTTATACCAAAATCCAAGCGATTTACACCAAAATCCAAGGGATTTATACCAAACTCCAAGCGATATATACCAAAATCCAAGTGATTTATACCAAAATCCAAGGGATTTATACAAAAATCCAAGCGATTTATACCAAAATCCAAGCGACATATACCAAAATCCAAGGGATTTATACCCATTTCCAAAGAATTTATACCAAAATCCAAGGGATTCATACCAAAATCCAAGGGATTTATACCAAAATCCAAGCGATTTATTCCAAAATCCAAGGGGTTTATACCAAAATCCAAGGGATTTATTCCAAAATCCAAGCGATTTATACCAAAACCCAAGGCATTTGTACAAAAATCCAAGGGATTTATACCAAAATCCAAAAGATTTATACCAAAATCCAAGAAATTTATACCAAAATACAAGTGATTTATACCAAAATCCAAGCGATTTATACCAAAATCCAAGTGATTTACACCAAAATCCAAGGGATTTATTCCAAAATCCAAAGGATTTATACCAAAATCCAAGGGATTTATACCATAATCCAAGGGATTTATACCAAAATCCAAGCGATATATACCAAAATCCAAGTGATTTATACCAAAATCCAAGGAATTTATACCAAAATCCAAGCGATTTATACCAAAATCCAAGCGACATATACCAAAATCCAAGGGATTTATACCCATATCCAAGGAATTTATACCAAAATCCAAGGGATTCATACCAAAATCCAAGGGATTTATACAAAACTCTAAGCGATTTATTCCAAAATCCAAGGGGTTTATACCAAAATCCAAGGGATTTATTCCAAAATCCAAGAGATTTATACCAAAACCCAAGGGATTTGTACAAAAATCCAAGGGATTTATACCAAAATCCAAAAGATTTATACCAAAATCCAAGAAATTTATACCAAAATACAAGGGATTTATACCAAAATCCAAGCGATTTATACCAAAATCCAAGTGATTTATACCAAAATCCAAGGGATTTATACCAAAATCCAAAGGATTTATACCAAAATCCAAGGGATTTATACCAAAATCCAAGGGATTTATACCAAAATCCAAGGGATTTATACCAAAATCCAAGTGACATATACCAAAATCCAAGGGATTTATACCCATATCCAAGGAATTTATACCAAAATCCAAGGGATTCATACCAAAATCCAAGGGATTTATACCAAAATCCAAGCGATTTATTCCAAAATCCAAGGGGTTTATACCAAAATCCAAGGGATTTATTCCAAAATCCAAGCGATTTATACCAAAACCCAAGGGATTTGTACAAAAATCCAAGGGATTTATACCAAAATCCAAAAGATTTATACCAAAATCCAAGAAATTTATACCAAAATCCAAGGGATTTATACCAAAATCCAAGCGATTTATACCAAAATACAAGTGATTTATACCAAAATCCAAGGGATTTATACCAAAATCCAAATGATTTATACCAAAATCCAAGGGATTTATACGAAAATCCAAGGGATTTATACCAAAATTCAAGCGATTTATACCAAAATCCAAGGGGTTTATACCAAAATAAACGGGATTTATACCAAAATCCAAGGGATATATACCAAAATCCAAGGGATTTATACCCATATCCAAAGAATTTATACCAAAATCCAAGGGATTTATACCAAAATCCAAGAGATTTATACCAAAATCCAAGGGATTTTTACCAAAATCCAAGAGATTTATACCAACATCGAAGAGATTTATACCAAAATCCAACTGATTTATATAAAAATCCAAGCGATTTATACCAAAATCCAAGGGATTTATACCAAAATTCAAGGGATTTATACCAAAATCCAAGAGATTTATACCAAAATAAAAGGGATTGTTACCAAAATCTAAGGGTTTTATACCAAAATCCAAAGGATTTATACCAAAATCCAAAAGATTTATACCAAAATCCAAATGATTTATACCAAAATCCAAGGGATTTATACAAAAATCCAATGGATTTATACCAAAATCCAAGGAGTTTATACCAAAATCCAAGGGGTTTATACCAAAATCCAAGGGATTTATACCAAAATCCAAGCGATTTATACCAAAATCCAAGCGATTTACACCAAAATCCAAGGGATTTATACCAAAATCCAAGCGATATATACCAAAATCCAAGTGATTTATACCAAAATCCAAGGGATTTATACCAAAATCCAAGCGATTTATACCAAAATCCAAGCGACATATTATAAAATCGAAGGGATTTATACCCATAATCAAGGAATTTATACCACAATCCAAGGGATTCATACCAAAATCCAAGGGATCTATACCAAAATCCAAGCGATTTATTCCAAAATCCAAGGGGTTTATACCAAAATCCAAGGGATTTATTCCAAAATCCAAGCGATTTATACCAAAACCCAAGGGATTTGTACAAAAATCCAAGGGATTTATACCAAAATCCAAAAGATTTATACCAAAATCCAAGAAATTTATACCAAAATACAAGGGATTTATACCAAAATCCAAGCGATTTATACCAAAATCCAAGTGATTTATACCAAAATCCAAGGGATTTATACCAAAATCCAAAGGATTTATACCAAAATCCAAGGAATTTATACGAAAATCCAAGGGATTTATACCAAAATCCAAGCGATTTATACCAAAATCCAAGCGACATATACCAAAATCCAAGGGATTTATACCCATATCCAGGGAATTTATACCAAAATCCAAGGGATTCATACCAAAATCCAAGGGATTTATACCAAATTCCAAGCGATTTATTCCAAAATCCAAGGGGTTTATACCAAAATCCAAGGGATTTATTCTAAAATCCAAGCGATTTATATCAAAACCCAAGGGATTTGTACAAAATTCCAAGGGATTTATACCAAAATCCAAAAGATTTATACCAAAATCCAAGAAATTTATAACAAAATACAAGGGATTTATACCAAAATCCAAGCGATTTATACCAAAATCCAAGTGATTTATACCAAAATCCAAGGGATTTATACCAAAATCCAAAGGATTTATACCAAAATCCAAGGGATTCATACCAAAATCCAAGAGGTTTATACCAAAATTCAAGCGATTTATTCCAAAATCCAAGGGGTTTATACAAAAATCCAATGGATTTATACCAAAATCCAAGGGATTTATACCAAAATCCAAGTGGTTTATACCAAAATCCAAGGGATTTATACCAAAATCCAAGCGATTTATACCAAAATCCAAGCGATTTACACCAAAATCCAAGGGATTTATACCAAAATCCAAGCGATATATACCAAAATCCAAGTGATTTATACCAAAATCCAAGGGATTTTTACCAAAATCCAAGTGATTTATACCAACATCGAAGAGATTTATACCAAAATCCAACTGATTTATATAAAAATCCAAGCGATTTATACCAAAATCTAAGGGATTTATACCAAAATCCAAGGGATTTATACCAAAATCCAAGAGATTTATACCAAAATCCAAGGGATTGTTACCAAAATCTAAGGGTTTTATACCAAAATCCAAAGGATTTATACCAAAATCCAAAAGATTTATACGAAAATCCAAGGGATTTATACCAAATTTCAAGGGATTTATACAAAAATCCAATGGATTTATACCAAAATCCAAGGGATTATACCAAAATCCAAGGGGTTTATACCAAAATCAAAGGGATTTATACCAAAATCCAAGCGATTTATACCAAAATCCAAGCGATTTACACCAAAATTCAAGGGATTTATACCAAAATCCAAGCGATTTATTCCAAAATCCAAGTGATTTATACCAAAATCCAAGGGATTTATACCAAAATCCAAGCGATTTATACCAAAATCCAAGCGACATATACCAAAATCCAAGGGATTTATACCCATATCCAAGGAATTTATACCGAAATCCAAGGGATTTATACCAAAATCCAAGAGATTTATACCAAAATCCAAGGGATTGTTACCAAAATCTAAGAGTTTTATACCAAAATCCAAAGGATTTATACCAAAATCCAAAAGATTTATACCAAAATCCAAAGGATTTATACCAAAATCCAAGGGATTTATACAAAAATCCAATGGATTTATACCAAAATCCAAGGGATTTATACCAAAATCCAAGGGGTTTATACCAAAATCTAAGGGATTTATACCAAAATCCAAGCGATTTATACCAAAATCCAAGCGATTTACACCAAAATCCAAGGGAATTATACCAAAATCCAAGCGATATATACCAAAATCCAAGTGATTTATACCAAAATCCAAAGGATTTATACCAAAATCTAAGCGTTTTATACCAAAATCCAAAGGATTTTTACCAAAATCCAAAAGATTTATACCAAAATCCAAAGGATATATACCAAAATCCAAGGCATTTATACAAAAATCCAATGGATTTATACCAAAATCCAAGCGATTTATTCCAAAATCCAAGGGGTTTATACCAAAATCCAAGGGATTTATTCCAAAATCCAAGCGATTTATACCAAAACCCAAGTGATTTGTACAAAAATCCAAGGGATTTATACCAAAATCCAAAAGATTTATACCAAAATCCAAGAAATTTATACCAAAATACAAGGGATTTATACCAAAATCCAAGCGATTTATACCAAAATCCAAGTGATTTATACCAAAATCCAAGGGATTGATACCAAAATCCAAAGGATTTATACCAAAATCCAAGGGATTTATACCAAAATCCAAGGGATTTATACCAAAATCCAAGCGATTTATACCAAAATCCAAGCGACATATACCAAAATCCAAGGGATTTATACCCATATCCAAGGAATTTATACCAAAATCCAAGGGATTCATACCAAAATCCAAGGGATTTATACCAAAATCCAAGCGATTTATTCCAAAATCCAAGGGGTTTATACCAAAATCCAAGGGATTTATTCCAAAATCCAAGCGATTTATACCAAAACCCAAGGGATTTGTACAAAAATCCAAGGGATTTATACCAAAATCCAAAAGATTTATACCAAAATCCAAGAAATTTATACCAAAATACAAGGGATTTATACCAAAATCCAAGCGATTTATACCAAAATCCAAGTGATTTATACCAAAATCCAAGGGATTTATACCAAAATCCAAGAGATTTATACCAAAATCCAAGAGATTTATACCAAAATCCAAGGGATTGTTACCAAAATCTAAGGGTTTTATACCAAAATCCAAAAGATTTATATCAAAATCTAAAAGATTTATACCAAAATCCAAAGGATTTATACCAAAATCCAAGGGATTTATACAAAAATCCAATGGATTTATACCAAAATCCAAGTTATTTATACCAAAATCCAAGCGATTTATACCAAAATCCAAGCGATTTACACCAAAATCCAAGTGATTTATACCAAAATCCAAGGGATTTGTACCAAAATCCAAGCGATTTATACCAAAATCCAAGCGACATATACCAAAATCCAAGGGGTTTATACCCATATCCAAGGAATTTATACCAAAATCCAAGGGATTCATACCAAAATTCAAGGGATTTATACCAAAATCCAGGCGATTTATTCTAAAATCCAAGGGGTTTATACCAAAATCCAAGGGATTTATTCCAAAATCCAAGCGATTTATACCAAAACCCAAGGCATTTGTACAAAAATCCAAGGGATTTATACCAAAATCCAAAAGATTTATACCAAAATCCAAGAAATTTATACCAAAATACAAGTGATTTATACCAAAATCCAAGCGATTTATACCAAAATCCAAGTGATTTACACCAAAATCCAAGGGATTTATACCAAAATCCAAAGGATTTATACCAAAATGAAAGGGATTTATACCAAAATCCAAGGGATTTATACCAAAATCCAAGCGATATATACCAAAATCCAAGTTATTTATACCAAAATCCAAGGGATTTATACCAAAATCCAAGCGATTTATACCAAAATCCAAGCGACATATACCAAAATCCAAGGGATTTATACCCATATCCAAGGAATTTATACCAAAATCCAAGGGATTCATACCAAAATCCACGGGATTTATACCAAAATCCAAGCGATTTATACCAAAATCCAAGCGACATATACCAAAATCCAAGGGATTTATACCCAAATCCAAGGAATTTATACCAAAATCCAAGGGATTCATACCAAAATCCAAGCGATTTATACCAAAATCCAAGCGACATATACCAAAATCCAAGGGATTTATACCCATATCCAAGGAATTTATACCAAAATCCAAGGGATTCATTCCAAAATCCAAGAGATTTATACCAAAACCCAAGGGATTTGTACAAAAATCCAAGGGATTTATACCAAAATCCAAAAGATTTATACCAAAATCCAAGAAATTTATACCAAAATACAAGGGATTTATACCAAAATCCAAGCGATTTATACCAAAATCCAAGTGATTTATACCAAAATCCAAGAGATTTATACCAAAATCCAAGCGACATATACCAAAATCCAAGGGATTTATACCAAAATCCAAGGGATTTATACCAAAATCCAAGCGATTTATACCAAAATCCAAGGGACATATACCAAAATCCAAGGGGTTTATACCCATATCCAAGGAATTTATACCAAAATCCAAGGGATTTATACCCATATCCAAGGAATTTATACCAAAATCCAAGGGATTTATACCAAAATCCAAGAGATTTATACCAAAATCCAAGGGATTTTTACCAAAATCCAAGTGATTTATACCAACATCGAAGAGATTTATACCTTAATCCAACTGATTTATATAAAAATCCAAGCGATTTATACCAAAATCCAAGGGATTTATACCAAAATTCAAGGGATTTATACCAAAATCCAAGAGATTTATACCAAAATCCAAGGGATTGTTACCAAAATCTAAGGGTTTTATACCAAAATCCAAAGGATTTATAACAAAATCCAAAAGATTTATACCAAAATCCAAGCGATTTATACCAAAATCCAAGTGATTTATACAAAAATCCAATGGATTTATACCAAAATCCAAGGGGTTTATACCAAAATCCAAGGGGTTTATACCAAAATCCAAGGGATTTATACCAAAATCCAAGCGATTTATATAAAAATCCAAGCGATTTACACCAAAATCCAAGGGATTTATACGAAAATCCAAGCGATATATACCAAAATCCAAGTGATTTATACCAAAATCCAAGGGATTTATACCAAAATCCAAGCGATTTATACCAAAATCCAAGCGACATATACCAAAATCCAAGGGATTTATACCAAAATCCAAATGATTTATACCAAAATCCAAGGGATTTATACGAAAATCCAAGGGATTTATACCAAAATCCAATGGATTTATACCAAAATCCAAGTGGTTTATACCAAAATCCAAGGGGTTTATACCAAAATCCAAGGGATTTATACCAAAATCCAAGGGATTTATACCCATATCCAAGGAATTTATACCAAAATCCAAGGGATTCATACCAAAATCCAAGGGATTTATACCAAAATCCAAGCGATTTATTCCAAAATCCAAGGGGTTTATACCAAAATCCAAGGGATTTATTCCAAAATCCAAGCGATTTATACCAAAACCCAAGGGATTTGTACAAAAATCCTAGGGATTTATACCAAAATCCAAAAGATTTATACCAAAATCCAAGAAATTTATACCAAAATACAAGTGATTTATACCAAAATCCAAGCGATTTATACCAAAATCCAAGTGATTTATACCAAAATCCAAGGGATTTATACCAAAATCCAAAGGATTTATACCAAAATCCAAGGGATTTATACGAAAATCCAAGGGATTTATACCAAAATCCAAGCGATATATACCAAAATCCAAGTGATTTATAAGAAAATCTAAGGGATTTATACCAAAATCCAAAAGATTTATACCAAAATCCAAGCGACATATACCAAAATCCAAGGGATTTATACTCATATCCATGGAATTTATACCAAAATCCAAGGGATTCATACCAAAATCCAAGGGATTTATACCAAATTCCAAGCGATTTATTCCAAAATCCAAGGGGTTTATACCAAAATCCAAGGGATTTATTCCAAAATCCAAGCGATTTATACCAAAACCCAAGGGATTTGTACAAAAATCCAAGGGATTTATACCAAAATCCAAGCGATTTATACCAAAATCCAAGAAATATATACCAAAATACAAGGGATTTATAACAAAATCCAAGCGATTTATACCAAAATCCAAGTGATTTATACCAAAATCCAAGGGATTTATACCAAAATCCAAAGGATTTATACCAAAATCCAAGGGATTTATACCAAAATCCAAGAGATTTATACCAAAATCCAAGCGATTTATTCCAAAATCCAAGGGGTTTATACAAAAATCAAATGGATTTATACCAAAATCCAAGGGATTTATACCAAAATCCAAGGGGTTTATACCAAAATCCAAAAGATTTATACCAAAATCCAAGCGATTTATACCAAAATCCAAGCGATTTACACCAAAATCCAAGGGATTTATACCAAAATCCAAGCGATATATACCAAAATCCAAGTGAATTATACCAAAATCCAAGGGATTTTTACCAAAATCCAAGTGATTTATACCAACATCGAAGAGATTTATACCAAAATCCAACTGATTTATATAAAAATACAAGCGATTTATACCAAAATCCAAGGGATTTATACCAAAATCCAAGGGATTTATACCAAAATCCAAGAGATTTATACCAAAATCCAAGGGATTGTTACCAAAATCTAAGGGTTTTATACCAAAATCCAAAGGATTTATACCAAAATCCAAAAGATTTATACGAAAATCCAAGGGATTTATACCAAAATCCAAGGGATTTATACAAAAATCCAATGGATTTATACCAAAATCCAAGGGATTTATACCAAAATCCAAGTGATTTATACCAAAATCCAAGGGATTTATACCAAAATCCAAGCGATTTATGCCAATATCCAAGCGATTTACACCAAAATTCAAGGGATTTATACCAAAATCCAAGCGATATATACCAAAATCCAAGTGATTTATACCAAAATCCAAGGGATTTATACCAAAATCCAAGCGATTTATACCAAAATCCAAGCGACATATACCAAAATCCAAGGGATTTATACCCATATCCAAGGAATTTATACCAAAATCCAAGGGATTCATACCAAAATCCAAGGGATTTATACCAAAATCCAAGCGATTTATTCCAAAATCCAAGGGGTTTATACCAAAATCCAAGTGATTTATACCAAAATCCAAGGGATTTTTACCAAAATCCAAGTGATTTATACCAACATCGAAGAGATTTATACCAAAATCCAACTGATTTATATAAAAATCCAAGCGAACCAAAATCCAAGGGATTTATACCAAAATCCAAGGGATTTATACCAAAATCCAAGAGATTTATACCAAAATCCAAGGGATTGTTACCAAAATCCAAGAGATTTATACCAAAATCCAAGGGATTGTTACCAAAATCTAAGGGTTTTATACCAAAATCCAAAGGATTTATACCAAAATCCAAAAGATTTATACCAAAATCCAAAGTATTTATACCAAAATCCAAGGGATTTATACAAAAACCCAATGGATTTATACCAAATCCCAAGGGATTTATACCAAAATCCAAGGGGTTTATACCAAAATCCAAGCGATTTACACCAAAATCCAAGGGATTTATACCAAAATCCAAGCGATATATACCAAAATCCAAGTGATTTATACCAAAATCCAAGGGATTTGTACCAAAATCCAAGCGATTTATACCAAAATCCAAGCGACATATACCAAAATCCAAGGGATTTATACCCATATCCAAGGAATTTATACCAAAATCCAAGGGATTCATACCAAAATCCAAGGGATTTATACCAAAATCCAAGCGATTTATTCCAAAATCCAAGGGGTTTATACCAAAATCCAAGGGATTTATTCCAAAATCCAAGCGATTTATACCAAAACCCAAGGGATTTGTACAAAAATACAAGGGATTTATACCAAAATACAAGGGATTTATACCAAAATCCAAGTGATTTATACCAAAATCCAAGGGATTTATAACAAAATCCAAAGGATTTATACCAAAATCCAAGGGATTTATACGAAAATCCAAGGGATTTATACCAAAATCCAAGCGATATATACCCAAATCCAAGTGATTTATACCAAATCCAAGGGATTTATACCAAAATCCAAGCGATTTATACCAAAATCCAAGCGACATATACCAAAATCCAAGGGATTTATACCCATATCCAAGGAATTTATACAAAAAACCAAGGGATTTATACCAAAATCCAAGGGATTTATACCAAAATCCAAGCGATTTATTCCAAAATCCAAGGGGTTTATACCAAAATCCAAGGGATTTATTCCAAAATCCAAGCGATTTATACCAAAACCCAAGGGATTTGTACAAAAATCCAAGGGATTTATACCAAAATCCAAAAGATTTATACCAAAATCCAAGACATTTATACCAAAATACAAGGGATTTATACCAAAATCCAAGCGATTTATACCAAAATCCAAGTGATTTATACCAAAATCCAAGGGATTGATACCAAAATCCAAAGGATTTATACCAAAATCCAAGGGATTTATACCAAAATCCAAGGGATTTATACCAAAATCCAAGCGATTTATACCAAAATCCAAGCGACATATACCAAAATCCAAGGGATTTATACCCATATCCAAGGAATTTATACCAAAATCCAATGGATTCATACCAAAATCCAAGGGATTTATACAAAAATCCAATGGATTTATACCAAAATCCAAGGGATTTATACCAAAATCCAAGGGGTTTATACCAAAATCCAAGGGATTTATACCAAAATCCAAGCGATTTATACCAAAATCCAAGCGATTTACACCAAAATCCAAGGGATTTATACCAAAATCCAAGCGATATATACCAAAATCCAAGTGATTTATACCAAAATCCAAGGGATTTATACCAAAATCCAAGCGATTTATACCAAAATCCAAGCGACATATACCAAAATCCAAGGGATTTATACCCATATCCAAGGAATTTATACCAAAATCCAAGGGATTCATACCAAAATCCAAGGGATTTATACCAAAATCCAAGCGATTTATTCCAAAATCCAAGGGGTTTATACCAAAATCCAAGGGATTTATTCCAAAATCCAAGCGATTTATACCAAAACCCAAGGGATTTGTACAAAAATCCAAAGGATTTATACCAAAATCCAAAAGATTTATACCAAAATCTAAGGGATTTATACCAAAATCCAAGCGATGTATACAAAAATCAAAGTGATTTATACCAAAATCCAAGGGATTTATGCCAAAATCCAAGCGATTTATACCAAAATCCAAGCGATTTATACCAAATCCAAAGGATTTATACCAAAATCCAAGGGATTTATACCAAAATCCAAGCGATTTATACCAAAATCCAAGCGACATATACCAAAATCCAGGGATTTATACCCATATCCAAGGAATTTATACCAAAATCCAAGGGATTCATACCAAAATCCAAGGGATTTATACCAAAATCCAAGCGATTTATTCCAAAATCCAAGGGGTTTACACCAAAATCCAAGGGATTTATTCCAAAATCCAAGCGATTTATACCAAAACCAAAGGGATTTGTACAAAAATCCAAGGGATTTATACCAAAATCCAAGCGACATATACCAAAATCCAAGGGATTTATACCCATATCCAAGGAATTTATACCAAAATCCAAGGGATTCATACCAAAATCCAAGGGATTTATACCAAAATCCAAGCGATTTATTCCAAAATCCAAGGGTTTATACCAAAATCCAAGGGATTTATTTCAAAATCCAAGCGTTTTATACCAAAACCCAAGGGATTTGTACAAAAATCCAAGGGATTTATACCAAAATCCAAAAGATTTATACCAAAATCCAAGAAATTTATACCAAAATACAAGGGTTTTATACCAAAATCCAAGCGATTTATACCAAAATCCAAGTGATTTATACCAAAATCCCAGGGATTTATACCAAAATCTTAGAGATTTATACCAAAATCCAAGAGATTTATACCAAAATCCAAGGGATTGTTATCAAAATCTAAGGGTTTTATACCAAAATCCAAAGGATTTATATCAAAATCTAAAAGATTTATACCAAAATCCAAAGGATTTATACCAAAATCCAAGCGATTTATACAAAAATCCAATGGATTTATACCAAAATCCAAGTTATTTATACCAAAATCCAAGCGATTTATACCAAAATCCAAGCGATTTACACCAAAACCCAAGTGATTTATACCAAAATCCAAGGGATTTGTACCAAAATCCAAGCGATTTATACCAAAATCCAAGCGACATATACCAAAATCCAAGGGATTTATACCCATATCCAAGGAATTTATACCAAAATCCAAGGGATTCATACCAAAATTCAAGGGATTTATACCAAAATCCAGGCGATTTATTCAAAATCCAAGCGACATATACCAAAATCCAAGGGATTTATTCCAAAATCCAAGCGATTTATACCAAAACCCAAGGCATTTGTACAAAAATCCAAGGGATTTATACCAAAATCCAAAAGATTTATACCAAAATCCAAGAAATTTATACCAAAATACAAGTGATTTATACCAAAATCCAAGCGATTTATACCAAAATCCAAGTGATTTACACCAAATCCAAGGGATTTATACCAAAATCCAAAGGATTTATACCAAAATCCAAGGGATTTATACGAGAATCCAAGGGATTTATACCAAAATCCAAGCGATATATACCAAAATCCAAGTGATTTATACCAAAATCCAAGGGATTTATACCAAAATCCAAGCGATTTATACCAAAATCCAAGCGACATATACCAAAATCCAAGTGATTTATACCCATATCCAAGGAATTTATACCAAAATCCAAGGGATTTATACCAAAATCCAAGGGATTTATACCAAAATCCAAGCGATTTATACCAAAATCCAAGCGACATATACCAAATCCAAGGGATTTATACCCAAATCCAAGGAATTTATACCAAAATCCAAGGGATTCATACCAAAATCCAAGCGATTTATACCAAAATCCAAGCGACATATACCAAAATCCAAGGGATTTTTACCCATATCCAAGGAATTTATACCAAAATCCAAGGGATTCATTCCAAAATCCAAGAGATTTATACCAAAACCCAAGGGATTTGTACAAAAATCCAAGGGATTTATACCAAAATCCAAAAGATTTATACCAAAATCCAAGAAATTTATACCAAATACAAGGGATTTATACCAAAATCCAAGCGATTTATACCAAAATCCAAGTGATTTATACCAAAATCCAAGGGATTTATACCAAAATCCAAAGGATTTATACCAAAATCCAAGGGATTTATACCAAAATCCAAGGGATTTATACCAAAATCCAAGCGATTTATACCAAAATCCAAGCGACATATACCAAAATCCAAGGATTTATACCCATATCCAAGGAATTTATACCAAAATCCAAGGGATTCATACCAAAATCCAAGGGATTTATACCAAAATCCAAGCGATTTATTCCAAAATCCAAGGGGTTTATACCAAAATAAAAGGGATTTATTCCAAAATCCAAGCGATTTATACCAAAAACCAAGGGATTTGTACAAAAATCCAAGGGATTTATACCAAAATCCAAAAGATTTATACCAAAATCCAAGAAATTTATACCAAAATACAAGGGATTTATACCAAAATCCAAGCGATTTATACCAAAATCCAAGTGATTTATACCAAAATCCAAGGGATTTATACCAAAATCCAAAGGATTTATACCAAAATCCAAGGGATTTATACGAAAATCCAAGGGATTTATACCAAAATCCAAGCGATTTATACCAAAATCCAAGGGGTTTATACCAAAATAAACGGGATTTATACCAAAATCCAAGCGATATATACCAAAATCCAAGGGATTTATACCCATATCCAAGGAATTTATACCAAAATCCAAGGGATTTATACCAAAATCCAAGAGATTTATACCAAAATCCAAGGGATTTTTACCAAAATCCAAGTGATTTATACCAACATTGAAGAGATTTATACCTTAATCCAACTTATTTATATAAAAATCCAAGCGATTTATACCAAATCCAAGGGATTTATACCAAAATTCAAGGGATTTATACCAAAATCCAAGGGATTTATACCAAAATCCAAGGGATTGTTACCAAAATCTAAGGGTTTTATACCAAAATCCAAAGGATTTATAACAAAATCCAAAAGATTTATACCAAAATCCAAGCAATTTATACCAAAATCCAAGTGATTTATACAAAAATCCATCGGATTTATACCAAAATCCAAGGGGTTTATACCAAAATCCAAGAGGTTTATACCAATATCCAAGGGATTTATACCAAAATCCAAGCGATTTATACCAAAATCCAAGCGATTTACACCAAAATCCAAGGGATTTATACCAAAATCCAAGCGATATATGCCAAAATCCAAGTGATTTATACCAAAATCCAAGGGATTTATACCAAAATCCAAGCGATTTATACCAAAATCCAAGCGACATATACCAAAATCCAAGGGATTTATACCAAAATCCAAATGATTTATACCAAAATCCAAGGGATTTATACGAAAATCCAAGGGATTTATACGAAAATCCAATGGATTTATACCAAAATCCAAGTGGTTTATACCAAAATCCAAGGGGTTTATACCAAAATCCAAGGGATTTATACCAAAATCCAAGGGATTTATACCCATATCCAAGGAATTTATACCAAAATCCAAGGGATTCATACCAAAATCCAAGGGATTTATACCAAAATCCAAGCGATTTATTCCAAAATCCAAGGGGTTTATACCAAAATCCAAGGGATTTATTCCAAAATCCAAGCGATTTATACCAAAACCCAAGGGATTTGTACAAAAATCCAAGGGATTTATACCAAAATCCAAAAGATTTATACCAAAATCCAAGAAATTTATACCAAAATACAAGGGATTTATACAAAAATCCAAGCTATTTATACCAAAATCCAAGTGATTTATACCAAAATCCAAGGGATTTATACCAAAATCCAAAGGATTTATACCAAAATCCAAGGGATTTATACGAAAATCCAAGGGATTTATACCAAAATCCAAGCGATATATACCAAAATCCAAGTGATTTATACCAAAATCTAAGGGATTTATACCAATATCCAAAAGATTTATACCAAAATCCAAGCGACATATACCAAAATCCAAGGGATTTCTACTCATATCCATGGAATTTATACCAAAATCCAAGGGATTCATACCAAAATCCAAGGGATTTATACCAAATTCCAAGCGATTTATTCCAAAATCCAAGGGGTTTATACCAAAATCCAAGGGATTTATTCCAAAATCCAAGCGATTTATACCAAAACCCAAGGGATTTGTACAAAAATCCAAGGAATTTATACCAAAATCCAAAAGATTTATACCAAAATCCAAGAAATTTATACCAAAATACAAGGTATTTATACCAAAATCCAAGCGATTTATACCAAAATCCAAGTGATTTATACCAAAATCCAAGCGATTTATACCAAAATCCAAAGGATTTATACCAAAATCCAAGGGATTTATACCAAAATCCAAGAGATTTATACCAAAATCCAAGCGATTTATTCCAAATTCCAAGGGGTTTATACAAAAATCCAATGGATTTATACCAAAATCCAAGGGATTTATACCAAAATCCAAGGGGTTTATACCAAAATCCAAGGGATTTATACCAAAATCCAAGCGATTTATACCAAAATCCAAGCGATTTACACCAAAATCCAAGGGATTTATACCAAAATCCAAGCGATATATACCAAAATCCAAGTGAATTATACCAAAATCCAAGGGATTTTTACCAAAATCCAAGTGATTTATACCAACATCGAAGAGATTTATACCAAAATCCAACAGATTTATATAAAAATACAAGCGATTTATACCAAAATCCAAGGGATTTATACCAAAATCCAAGGGATTTATACCAAAATCCAAGAAATTTATACCAAAATCCAAGGGATTGTTACCAAAATCTAAGGGTTTTATACCAAAATCCAAAGGATTTATACCAAAATCCAAAAGATTTATACGAAAATCCAAGGGATTTATACCAAAATCCAAGGGATTTATACAAAAATCCAATGGATTTATACCAAAATCCAAGGGATTTATACCAAAATCCAAGTGATTTATACCAAAATCCAAGGGATTTATACCAAAATCCAAGCGATTTATGCCAAAATCCAAGCGATTTACACCAAAATTCAAGGGATTTATACCAAAATCCAAGCGATATATACCAAAATCCAAGTGATTTATACCAAAATCCAAGGGATTTATACCAAAATCCAAGCGATTTATACCAAAATCCAAGCGACATATACCAAAATCCAAGGGATTTATACCCATATCCAAGGAATTTATACCAAAATCCAAGGGATTCATACCAAAATCCAAGGGATTTATACCAAAACCAAGCGATTTATTCCAAAATCCAAGGGGTTTATACCAAAATCCAAGAGATTTATACCAAAATCCAAGGGATTTTTACCAAAATCCAAGTGATTTATACCAACATCGAAGAGATTTATACCAAAATCCAACTGATTTATATAAAAATCCAAGCGATTTATACCAAAATCCAAGGGATTTATACCAAAATCCAAGGGATTTATACCAAAATCCAAAAGATTTATACCAAAATCCAAAGGATTTATACCAAAATCCAAGGGATTTATACAAAAACCCAATGGATTTATACCAAAATCCAAGGGATTTATACCAAAATCCAAGGGGTTTATACCAAAATCCAAGGGATTTATACCAAAATCCAAGCGATTTATACCAAAATCCAAGCGATTTACACCAAAATCCAAGGGATTTATACCAAAATCCAAGCGATATATACCAAAATCCAAGTGATTTATACCAAAATCCAAGGGATTTATACCAAAATCCAAGCGATTTATACCAAAATCCACGCGACATATACCAAAATCCAAGGGATTTATACACATATCAAAGGAATTTATACCAAAATCCAAGGGATTCATACCAAAATCCAAGGGATTTATACCAAAATCCAAGCGATTTATTCCAAAATCCAAGGGGTTTATACCAAAATCCAAGGGATTTATTCCAAAATCCAAGCGATTTATACCAAAACCCAAGGGATTTGTACAAAAATACAAGGGATTTATACCAAAATCCAAGCGATTTATACCAAAATCCAAGTGATTTATACCAAAATCCAAGGGATTTATACCAAAATCCAAAGTATTTATACCAAAATCCAAGGGATTTATACGAAAATCCAAGGGATTTATACCAAAATCCAAGCGATATATACCCAAATCCAAGTGATTTATACCAAATCCAAGGGATTTATACCAAAATCCAAGCGATTTATACCAAAATCCAAGCGACATATACCAAAATCCAAGGGATTTATACCCATATCCAAGGAATTTATACCAAAATCCAAGGGATTCATACCAAAATCCAAAGGATTTATTCCAAAATCCAAGCGATTTATACCAAAACCCAAGGGGTTTATACCAAAATCCAAGGGATTTATACCAAAATCCAAGCGATTTATACCAAAACCCAAGGGATTTGTACAAAAATCCAAGGGATTTATACCAAAATCCAAAAGATTTATACCAAAATCTAAGGGATTTATACCAAAATCCAAGCGATTTATACAAAAATCAAAGTGAATTATACCAAAATCCAAGGGATTTATGCCAAAATCCAAAGGATTTATACCAAAATCCAAGCGATTTATACCAAAATCCAAAGGATTTATACCAAAATCCAAGGGATTTATACCAAAATCCAAGCGATTTATACCAAAATCCAAGCGACATATACCAAAATCCAAGGGATTTATACCCATATCCAAGGAATTTATACCAAAATCCAAGGGATTCATACCAGAATCCAAGGGATTTATACCAAAATCCAAGCGATTTATTCCAAAATCCAAGGGGTTTACACCAAAATCCAAGGGATTTATTCCAAAATCCAAGCGATTTATACCAAAACCAAAGGGATTTGTACAAAAATCCAAGGGATTTATACAAGAATCCAAAAGATTTATACCAAAATCCAAGAAATTTATACCAAAATACAAGGGATTTATACCAAATTCCAAGCGATTTATATCAAAATTTAAGTGATTTATACCAAAATCCAAGGGATTTATACCAAAATCCGAAGGATTTATACCAAAATCCAAGGGATTTATACGAAAATCCAAGGGATTTATACCAAAATCCAAGCGATATATACCAAAATCCAAGTGATTTATACCAAAATCCAAGGGATTTATACAAAAATCCAAGCGATTTATACCAAAATCCAAGCGACATATACCAAAATCCAAGGGATTTATACCCATATCCAAGGAATTTATACCAAAATCCAAGGGAATCATACCAAAATCCAAGGGATTTATACCAAAATCCAAGCGTTTCATTCCAAAATCCAAGTGGTTTATACCAAAATCCAAGGGATTTATTCCAAAATCCAAGCGATTTATACCAAAACCCAAAAGATTTATACCAAAATCCAAAGGATTTATACCAAAATCCAAGGGATTTATACAAAAATCCAATGGATTTATACCAAAATCCAAGGGATTTATACCAAAATCCAAGGGGTTTATACCAAAACCCAAGGGATTTATACCAAAATCCAAAGGATTTATACCAAAATCCAAGCGATTTATACCAAAATCCAAGCGATTTACACCAAAATCCAAGCGATTTATACCAAAATCCAAGGGATTTATACCAAAATCCAAGCGATTTATACCAAAATCCAAGCGACATATACCAAAATCCAAGGGATTTATACCCATATCCAAGGAATTTATACCAAAATCCAAGTGATTCATACCAAAATCCAAGGGATTTATACCAAAATCCAAGTGATTTATACCAAAATCCAAGGGATTTATACCAAAATCCAAGCGATTTATACCAAAATCCAAGCGACATATACCAAAATCCAAGGGATTTATACCCATATCCAAGGAATTTATACCAAAATCCAAGGGATTCATACCAAAATCCAAGGGATTTATACCAAAATCCAAGCGATTTATTCCAAAATCCAAGGGGTTTATACCAAAATCCAAGGGATTTATTCCAAAATCCAAGCGATTTATACCAAAACCCAAGGGATTTGTACAAAAATACAAGGGATTTATACCAAAATCCAAGCGATTTATACCAAAATCCAAGTGATTTATACCAAAATCCAAGGGATTTATACCAAAATCCAATGGATTTATACCAAAATCGAAAGGATTTATACCAAAATCCAAGGGATTTATACCAAAATCCAAAGGATTTATACCAAAATCCAAGGGATTTATATGAAAATCCAAGCGTTTTATACCAAAATCCAAGCGATTTATACCAAAATCCAAGTGATTTATACCAAAATCCAAGGGATTTATACCAAAATCGAAAGGATTTATACCAAAATCCAAAAGATTTATACCAAAATCCAAAGGATTTATACCAAAATCCAAGGGATTTATACAAAAATCCAATGGATTTATACCAAAATCCAAGGGATTTATACCAAAATCCAAGGGGTTTATACCAAAATCCAAGGGATTTATACCAAAATCCAAGCGATTTATACCAAAATCCAAGCGATTTACACCAAAATCCAAGGGATTTATACCAAAATCCAAGCGATATATACCAAAATCCAAGTGATTTATACCAAAATCCAAGGGATTTATACCAAAATCCAAGCGATTTATACCAAAATCCAAGCGACATATACCAAAATCCAAGGGATTTATACCCATATCCAAGGAATTTATACCAAAATCCAAGGGATTCATAACAAAATCCAAGGGATTTATACCAAAATCCAAGCGATTTATTCCAAAATCCAAGGGGTTTATACCAAAATCCAAGGGATTTATTCCAAAATCCAAGCGATTTATACCAAAATCCAAGGGATTTGTACAAAAATTCAAGGGATTTATACCAAAATCCAAAAGATTTATACCAAAATCCAAGAATTTTATACCAAAATCCAAGCGACATATACCAAAATCCAAGGGATTTATACCCATATCCAAGGAATTTATACCAAAATCCAAAGGATTCATACCAAAATCCAAGGGATTTATTTATACAAAAATCCAATGGATTTATACCAAAATCCAAGGGATTTATACCAAAATCCAAGGGGTTTATACCAAAATCCAAGGGATTTATACCAAAATCCAAGCGATTTATACCAAAATCCAAGCGATTTACACCAAAATCCAAGGGATTTATACCAAAATCCAAGCGATATATACCAAAATCCAAGTGATTTATACCAAAATCCAAGGGATTTATACCAAAATCCAAGCGATTTATACCAAAATCCAAGCGACATATACCAAAATCCAAGGGATTTATACCCGTATTCAAGGAATTTATACCAAAATCCAAGGGATTCATACCAAAATCCAAGGGATTTATTCCAAAATCCAAGCGATTTATACCAAAACCCAAGGGGTTTATACCAAAATCCAAGGGATTTATTCCAAAATCCAAGCGATTTATACCAAAACCCAAGGGATTTGTACAAAAATCCAAGGGATTTATACCAAAATCCAAAAGATTTATACCAAAATCTAAGGGATTTATACCAAAATCCAAGCGATTTATACAAAAATCAAAGTGAATTATACCAAAATCCAAGGGATTTATGCCAAAATCCAAAGGATTTATACCAAAATCCAAGCGATTTATACCAAAATCCAAAGGATTTATACCAAAATCCAAGGGATTTATACCAAAATCCAAGCGATTTATATAAAAATCCAATGGATTTATACCAAAATCCAAGGGATTTATACCCATATCCAAGGAATTTATACCAAAATCCAAGGGATTCATACCAGAATCCAAGGGATTTATACCAAAATCCAAGCGATTTATTCCAAAATCCAAGGGGTTTACACCAAAATCCAAGGGATTTATTCCAAAATCCAAGCGATTTATACCAAAACCAAAGGGATTTGTACAAAAATCCAAGGGATTTATACAAGAATCCAAAAGATTTATACCAAAATCCAAGAAATTTATACCAAAATACAAGGGATTTATACCAAATTCCAAGCGATTTATATCAAAATTTAAGTGATTTATACCAAAATCCAAGGGATTTATACCAAAATCCGAAGGATTTATACCAAAATCCAAGGGATTTATACGAAAATCCAAGGGATTTATACCAAAATCCAAGCGATATATACCAAAATCCAAGTGATTTATACCAAAATCCAAGGGATTTATACAAAAATCCAAGCGATTTATACCAAAATCCAAGCGACATATACCAAAATCCAAGGGATTTATACCCATATCCAAGGAATTTATACCAAAATCCAAGGGAATCATACCAAAATCCAAGGGATTTATACCAAAATCCAAGCGTTTCATTCCAAAATCCAAGTGGTTTATACCAAAATCCAAGGGATTTATTCCAAAATCCAAGCGATTTATACCAAAACCCAAAAGATTTATACCAAAATCCAAAGGATTTATACCAAAATCCAAGGGATTTATACAAAAATCCAATGGATTTATACCAAAATCCAAGGGATTTATACCAAAATCCAAGGGGTTTATACCAAAACCCAAGGGATTTATACCAAAATCCAAAGGATTTATACCAAAATCCAAGCGATTTATACCAAAATCCAAGCGATTTACACCAAAATCCAAGCGATTTATACCAAAATCCAAGGGATTTATACCAAAATCCAAGCGATTTATACCAAAATCCAAGCGACATATACCAAAATCCAAGGGATTTATACCCATATCCAAGGAATTTATACCAAAATCCAAGTGATTCATACCAAAATCCAAGGGATTTATACCAAAATCCAAGTGATTTATACCAAAATCCAAGGGATTTATACCAAAATCCAAGCGATTTATACCAAAATCCAAGCGACATATACCAAAATCCAAGGGATTTATACCCATATCCAAGGAATTTATACCAAAATCCAAGGGATTCATACCAAAATCCAAGGGATTTATACCAAAATCCAAGCGATTTATTCCAAAATCCAAGGGGTTTATACCAAAATCCAAGGGATTTATTCCAAAATCCAAGCGATTTATACCAAAACCCAAGGGATTTGTACAAAAATACAAGGGATTTATACCAAAATCCAAGCGATTTATACCAAAATCCAAGTGATTTATACCAAAATCCAAGGGATTTATACCAAAATCCAATGGATTTATACCAAAATCGAAAGGATTTATACCAAAATCCAAGGGATTTATACCAAAATCCAAAGGATTTATACCAAAATCCAAGGGATTTATATGAAAATCCAAGCGTTTTATACCAAAATCCAAGCGATTTATACCAAAATCCAAGTGATTTATACCAAAATCCAAGGGATTTATACCAAAATCGAAAGGATTTATACCAAAATCCAAAAGATTTATACCAAAATCCAAAGGATTTATACCAAAATCCAAGGGATTTATACAAAAATCCAATGGATTTATACCAAAATCCAAGGGATTTATACCAAAATCCAAGGGGTTTATACCAAAATCCAAGGGATTTATACCAAAATCCAAGCGATTTATACCAAAATCCAAGCGATTTACACCAAAATCCAAGGGATTTATACCAAAATCCAAGCGATATATACCAAAATCCAAGTGATTTATACCAAAATCCAAGGGATTTATACCAAAATCCAAGCGATTTATACCAAAATCCAAGCGACATATACCAAAATCCAAGGGATTTATACCCATATCCAAGGAATTTATACCAAAATCCAAGGGATTCATAACAAAATCCAAGGGATTTATACCAAAATCCAAGCGATTTATTCCAAAATCCAAGGGGTTTATACCAAAATCCAAGGGATTTATTCCAAAATCCAAGCGATTTATACCAAAATCCAAGGGATTTGTACAAAAATTCAAGGGATTTATACCAAAATCCAAAAGATTTATACCAAAATCCAAGAATTTTATACCAAAATCCAAGCGACATATACCAAAATCCAAGGGATTTATACCCATATCCAAGGAATTTATACCAAAATCCAAAGGATTCATACCAAAATCCAAGGGATTTATTTATACAAAAATCCAATGGATTTATACCAAAATCCAAGGGATTTATACCAAAATCCAAGGGGTTTATACCAAAATCCAAGGGATTTATACCAAAATCCAAGCGATTTATACCAAAATCCAAGCGATTTACACCAAAATCCAAGGGATTTATACCAAAATCCAAGCGATATATACCAAAATCCAAGTGATTTATACCAAAATCCAAGGGATTTATACCAAAATCCAAGCGATTTATACCAAAATCCAAGCGACATATACCAAAATCCAAGGGATTTATACCCGTATTCAAGGAATTTATACCAAAATCCAAGGGATTCATACCAAAATCCAAGGGATTTATTCCAAAATCCAAGCGATTTATACCAAAACCCAAGGGGTTTATACCAAAATCCAAGGGATTTATTCCAAAATCCAAGCGATTTATACCAAAACCCAAGGGATTTGTACAAAAATCCAAGGGATTTATACCAAAATCCAAAAGATTTATACCAAAATCTAAGGGATTTATACCAAAATCCAAGCGATTTATACAAAAATCAAAGTGAATTATACCAAAATCCAAGGGATTTATGCCAAAATCCAAAGGATTTATACCAAAATCCAAGCGATTTATACCAAAATCCAAAGGATTTATACCAAAATCCAAGGGATTTATACCAAAATCCAAGCGATTTATATAAAAATCCAATGGATTTATACCAAAATCCAAGGGATTTATACCCATATCCAAGGAATTTATACCAAAATCCAAGGGATTCATACCAGAATCCAAGGGATTTATACCAAAATCCAAGCGATTTATTCCAAAATCCAAGGGGTTTACACCAAAATCCAAGGGATTTATTCCAAAATCCAAGCGATTTATACCAAAACCAAAGGGATTTGTACAAAAATCCAAGGGATTTATACAAGAATCCAAAAGATTTATACCAAAATCCAAGAAATTTATACCAAAATACAAGGGATTTATACCAAATTCCAAGCGATTTATATCAAAATTTAAGTGATTTATACCAAAATCCAAGGGATTTATACCAAAATCCGAAGGATTTATACCAAAATCCAAGGGATTTATACGAAAATCCAAGGGATTTATACCAAAATCCAAGCGATATATACCAAAATCCAAGTGATTTATACCAAAATCCAAGGGATTTATACAAAAATCCAAGCGATTTATACCAAAATCCAAGCGACATATACCAAAATCCAAGGGATTTATACCCATATCCAAGGAATTTATACCAAAATCCAAGGGAATCATACCAAAATCCAAGGGATTTATACCAAAATCCAAGCGTTTCATTCCAAAATCCAAGTGGTTTATACCAAAATCCAAGGGATTTATTCCAAAATCCAAGCGATTTATACCAAAACCCAAAAGATTTATACCAAAATCCAAAGGATTTATACCAAAATCCAAGGGATTTATACAAAAATCCAATGGATTTATACCAAAATCCAAGGGATTTATACCAAAATCCAAGGGGTTTATACCAAAACCCAAGGGATTTATTCCAAAATCCAAAGGATTTATACCAAAATCCAAGCGATTTATACCAAAATCCAAGCGATTTACACCAAAATCCAAGCGATTTATACCAAAATCCAAGCGACATATACCAAAATCCAAGGGATTTATACCCATATCCAAGGAATTTATACCAAAATCCAAGTGATTCATACCAAAATCCAAGGGATTTATACCAAAATCCAAGTGATTTATACCAAAATCCAAGGGATTTATACCAAAATCCAAGCGATTTATACCAAAATCCAAGCGACATATACCAAAATCCAAGGGATTTATACCCATATCCAAGGAATTTATACCAAAATCCAAGGGATTCATACCAAAATCCAAGGGATTTATACCAAAATCCAAGCGATTTATTCCAAAATCCAAGGGGTTTATACCAAAATCCAAGGGATTTATTCTAAAATCCAAGCGATTTATACCAAAACCCAAGGGATTTGTACAAAAATACAAGGGATTTATACCAAAATCCAAGCGATTTATACCAAAATCCAAGTGATTTATACCAAAATCCAAGGGATTTATACCAAAATCCAATGGATTTATACCAAAATCGAAAGGATTTATACCAAAATCCAAGGGATTTATACCAAAATCCAAAGGATTTATACCAAAATCGAAGGGATTTATATGAAAATCCAAGCGTTTTATACCAAAATCCAAGCGATTTATACCAAAATCCAAGTGATTTATACCAAAATCCAAGGGATTTATACCAAAATCGAAAGGATTTATACCAAAATCCAAAAGATTTATACCAAAATCCAAAGGATTTATACCAAAATCCAAGGGATTTATACAAAAATCCAATGGATTTATACCAAAATCCAAGGGATTTATACCAAAATCCAAGGGGTTTATACCAAAATCCAAGGGATTTATACCAAAATCCAAGCGATTTATACCAAAATCCAAGCGATTTACACCAAAATCCAAGGGATTTATACCAAAATCCAAGCGATATATACCAAAATCCAAGTGATTTATACCAAAATCCAAGGGATTTATACCAAAATCCAAGCGATTTATACCAAAATCCAAGCGACATATACCAAAATCCAAGGGATTTATACCCATATCCAAGGAATTTATACCAAAATCCAAGGGATTCATAACAAAATCCAAGGGATTTATACCAAAATCCAAGCGATTTATTCCAAAATCCAAGGGGTTTATACCAAAATCCAAGGGATTTATTCCAAAATCCAAGCGATTTATACCAAAATCCAAGGGATTTGTACAAAAATTCAAGGGATTTATACCAAAATCCAAAAGATTTATACCAAAATCCAAGAATTTTATACCAAAATACAAGGGATTTATACCAAAATCCAAGCGATTTATACCAAAATCCAAGTGATTTATACCAAAATCCAAGGGATTTATACCAAAATCCAAAGGATTTATACCAAAATCCAAGGGATTTATACCAAAATCCAAGGGATTTATACCAAAATCCAAGCGATTTATACCAAAATCCAAGCGACATATACCAAAATCCAAGGGATTTATACCCATATCCAAGGAATTTATACCAAAATCCAAGGGATTCATAACAAAATCCAAGGGATTTATACCAAAATCCAAGCGATTTATTCCAAAATCCAAGGGGTTTATACCAAAATCCAAGGGATTTATTCCAAAATCCAAGCGATTTATACCAAAACCCAAGGGATTTGTACAAAAATCCAAGGGATTTATACCAAAATCCAAAAGATTTATACCAAAATCCAAGAAATTTATACCAAAATACAAGGGATTTATACCAAAATCCAAGCGATTTATACCAAAATCCAAGTGATTTATACCAAAATCCAACGGATTTATACCAAAATCCAAAGGATTTATACCAAAATCCAAGTGATTTATACGAAAATCCAAGGGATTTATACCAAAATCCAAGCGATATATACCAAAATCCAAGTGATTTATACCAAAATCCAAGGGATTTATACCAAAATCCAAGCGATTTATACCAAAATCCAAGCGACATATACCAAAATCGAAGGGATTTATACCCATATCCAAGGAATTTATACCAAAATCCAAGGGATTCATACCAAATTCCAAGGGATTTATACCAAAATCCAAGCGATTTATTCCAAAATCCAAGAGGTTTATACCAAAATCCAAGGGATTTATTCCAAAATCCAAGCGATTTATACCAAAACCCAAGGGATTTGTACAAAAATCCAAGGAATTTATACCAAAATCCAAAAGATTTATACCAAAATCCAAGAAATTTATACCAAAATACAAGGGATTTATACCAAAATCCAAGGGATTTATACCAAAATCCAAGCGATTTATACCAAAATCCAAGGGATTTATACCAAAATCCAAAGGATTTATACCAAAATCCAAGGGATTTATACCAAAATCCAAGCGATTTATACCAAAATCCAAAGGATTTATACCAAAATCCAAGGGATTTATACCAAAATCCAAGGGATTTATACCAAAATCCAAGCGATTTATACCAAAATCCAAGCGACATATACCAAAATCCAAGGGATTTATACCCATATCCAAGGAATTTATGCCAAAATCCAAGGGATTCATACCAAAATCCAAGCGATTTATACCAAAATCCAAGCGATTTATTCCAAAATCCAAATAGTTTATACCAAAAGCCAAGGGATTTATTCCAAAATACAAGCGATTTATACCAAATCCCAATGGATTTGTACAAAAATCCAAGTGATTTATACCAAAATCCAAAAGATTTATACCAAAATCCAAGAAATTTATACCAAAATACAAGGGATTTATACCAAAATCCAAGCGATTTATACCAAAATCCAAGTGATTTATACCAAAATCCAAGGGATTTATACCAAAATCCAAAGGATTTATACCAAAATCCAAGGGATTTATACGAAAATCCAAGGGATTTATACCAAAATCCAAGCGATATATACCAAAATTCAAGTGATTTATACCAAAATCCAAGGGATTTATACCAAAATCCAAGCGATTTATACCAAAATCCAAGCGACATATACAAAATCCAAGGGATTTATACCAAAATCCAAGCGATATATACCAAAATCCAAGGGATTTATACCAAAATCCAAGCGATATATACCAAAATCCAAGTGATTTATACCAAAATCCAAGGGATTTATACCAAAATCCAAGGGATTTATACCAAAATCCCTTGGATTTATACCAAAATCCAAGCGATATATACCAAAATCCAAGTGATTTATATCAAAATCCAAGGGATTTATACCAAAATCCAAAGGATTTATACCAAAATCCAAGGGATTTATACCAAAATCCAAGGGATTTATACCAAAATCCAAGCGATTTATCCCAAAATCCAAGCGATATATACCAAAATCCAAGGGATTTATACCCATATCCAAGGAATTTATTCCAAAATCCAAGGGATTCATACCAAAATCCAAGAGATTTATACCAAAATCTAAGCGTTTTATACCAAAATCCAAGTGATGTATACCAACATCGAAGAGATTTATACCAAAATCCAAGGGATTTATACCAAAATCCAAGTGATTTATACCAACATCGAAGAGATTTATACCAAAATCCAAGGGATTTATATCAAAATCCAAGCGATTTATACCAAAATCCAAGGGATTTATACCAAAATCCAAAGGATTTATACCAAAATCCAAGGGATTTATACCAAAATCCAATGGATTAATACCAAAATCCAAGGGATTTATACAAAAATCCAAGCGATTTATACCAAAATCCAAGCGATTTATACCAAAATCCAAGGGATTTATACCAAAATCCAAGTGATTTATACCAAAATCCAAGCGATTTATACCAAAATCGAAGCGATTTATACCAAAATCGAAGGGATTTATACCAAAATCCAAGCGATTTATACCAAAATCCAAGCAATTTATACCAAAATCCAAGGGATTTATACCAAAACCCAAGAGATTTATCCCAAAATCCAAGCGATATATACCAAAATCCAAGGGATTTATACCCATATCCAAGGAATTTATACCAAAATCCAAGGGATTCATACCAAAATCCAAGAGATTTATACCAAAATCTAAGCGTTTTATACCAAAATCCAAGTGATTTATACCAACATCGAAGAGATTTATACCAAAATCCAAGGGATTTATACCAAAATCCAAGTGATTTATACCAACATCGAAGAGATTTATACCAAAATCCAAGGGATTTATATCAAAATCCAAGCGATTTATACCAAAATCCAAGGGATTTATACCAAAATCCAAAGGATTTATACCAAAATCCAAGGGAATTATACCAAAATCCAATGGATTAATACCAAAATCCAAGGGATTTATACAAAAATCCAGGCGATTTATACCAAAATCCAAGCGATTTATACCAAAATCCAAGGGATTTATACCAAAATCCAAGTGATTTATACCATAATCCAAGGGATTTATACCAAAATCGAAGCGATTTATACCAAAATCGAAGGGATTTATACCAAAATCCAAGCGATTTACACCAAAATCCAAGGGATTTATACCAAAATCCAAGGGATTTATACCAAAACCCAAGAGATTTATACCAAAATCCTAGCGATTTATACCAAAATCCAATTGATTTATAACAACATCGAAGAGATTTATACCAAAATTCAAGCGATTTATATCAAAATCCAAGCGATTTATACCAAAATCCAAGGGATTTATACCAAAATCCAAGGGATTTATACCAAAATCCAAGCGATTTTTACCAAAATCCAAGCGATTTACACCAAAATCCAAGGGATTTATACAAAAATCCAAGGGATTTATTCCAAAATCCAAGGGATTTATACCAAAATCCAAACGATTTATACCAAAATCCGAGCGATATATACCAAAATCCAAGGGATTTATACCCATATCAAAGGAATTTATACTAAAATCCAAGCGATTTACACCAAAATCCAAGGGATTTATACAAAAATCCAAGGGATTTATTCCAAAATCCAAGCGATTTATACCAAAATCCAAGGGATTTATACCAAAATCCAAGTGATTTATACCATAATCCAAGGGATTTATACCAAAATCGAAGCGATTTATACCAAAATCGAAGGGATTTATACCAAAATCCAAGCGATTTACACCAAAATCCAAGTGATTTATACCATAATCCAAGGGATTTATACCAAAATCCAAGGGATTTATACCAAAATCCTAGCGATTTATACCAAAATCTAAGTGATTTATACCAAAATCCAAGGGATTTATACCAAAATCCAAAGGATTTATACCAAATTCCAAGGGATTTATACCAAAATCCAAGGGATTTATACCAAAATCCAAGCGATTTATACCAAAATCCAAGGGGTTTATACCAAAATCCAAGGGATTTATACCAAAATCCAAGGGATTTATACCAAAATCCAAGCGATTTACACCAAAATCCATGGGATTTATACCAAAATCCAAAGGATTTATACCAAAATCCAAGGGATTTATACGAAAATCCAAGGAATTTATACCAAAATCCAAGCGATATATACCAAAATCCAAGTGATTTATACCAAAATCCAAGGGATTTATACCAAAATCCAAGCGATTTATACCAAAATCCAAGCGACATATACCAAAATCCAAGGAATTTATACCAAAATTCAAGCGATATATACCAAAATCCAAGGGATTTATACCAAAATCCAAGCGATATATACCAAAATCCAAGTGATTTATACCAAAATACAAGGGATTTATACCAAAATCCAAGGGATTTATACCAAAATCCAAGGGATTTATACCAAAATCCAAGCGATATATACCAAAATCCAAGTGATTTATACCAAAATCCAAGGGATTTATACCAAAATCCAAAGGATTTATTCCAAAATCCAAGCAATTTATACCAAAATCCAAGGGATTTATACCAAAATCCAAGCGATTTATCCCAAAATCCAAGCGATATATACCAAAATCCAAGGGGTTTATACCAAAATCCAAGGGATTTATACCAAAATCCAAGGGATTTATACCAAAATTCAAGCGATTTACACCAAAATCCAAGCGATTTATACCAAAATCCAAAGGATTTATACCAAAATCCAAGGGATTTATACGAAAATCCAAGCGATTTATACCAAAATCCAAGCGATATATACCAAAATCCAAGTGATTTATACCAAAATCCAAGGGATTTATACCAAAATCCAAGCGATTTATACCAAAATCCAAGCGACATATACCAAAATCCAAGGGATTTATACCAAAATCCAAGCGATATATACCAAAATCCAAGGGATTTATACCAAAATCCAAGCGATATATACCAAAATCCAAGTGATTTATAACAAAATCCAAGGGATTTATACCAAAATCCAAGGGATTTATACCAAAATCCAAGGGATTTATACCAAAATCCAAGCGATATATACCAAAATCCAAGTGATTTATACCAAAATCCAAGGGATTTATACCAAAATCCAAAGGATTTATTCCAAAATCCAAGGGATTTATACCAAAATCCAAGGGATTTATACCAAAATCCAAGCGATTTATCCCAAAATCCAAGCGATATATACCAAATTCCAGGGGATTTATACCCATATCCAAGGAATTTATACCAAAATCCAAGGGATTCATACCAAAATCCAAGAGATTTATACCTAAATCCAAGCGTTTTATACCAAAATCCAAGTGATTTATACCAACATCGAAGAGATTTATACCAAAATCCAACTGATCAAAATCCAAGCTATTTATACCAAAATCCAAGGGATTTATACCAAAATCCAAGGGATTTATACCAAAATCCAAGCGATTTATACCAAAATCCAAGCGATTTACACCAAAATCCAAGGGATTTATACCAAAATCCAAGCGATTTATACCAAAATCCAATTGATTTATACCAAAATCCAAGGGATTTATACCAAAATCCAAGCGATTTACACCAAAATCCAAGGGATTTATACCAAAATCCAAGCGATTTATACCAAAATCCAAAGGATTTATACCAAAATCCAAGCAATTTATACCAAAATCCAAAGGATTTATACCAAAATCCAAGTGATTTATACCAAAATCCAAGCGATTTATACCAAAATCCAAGGGATTTATTCCAAAATCAAAGGGATTTATACCAAAATCCAAGCGATTTGTACCAAAATCCAAGCGGTTTATACCAAAATCCAAGCGATTTATACCCAAATCCAAGGAATTTATACCAAAATCCAAGAGATTCATACCAAAATCCAAGAGATTTATACCAAAATCCAAGGGATTGTTACCAAAATCTAAGGGTTTTATACCAAAATCCAAAGGATTTATACCAAAATCCAAAAGATTTATACCAAAATCCAAAGGATTTATACCAAAATCCAAGGGATTTATACCAAAATCCAATGGATTAATACCAAAATCCAAGGGATTTATACAAAAATCCAAGCGATTTATACCAAAATCCAAGCGATTTATACCAAAATCCAAGGGATTTATACCAAAATCCAAGTGATTTATACCAAAATCCAAGGGATTTATACCAAAATCGAAGCGATTTATACCAAAATCGAAGGGATTTATACCAAAATCCAAGCGATTTATACCAAAATCCAAGGGATTTATACCAAAATCCAAGGGATTTATACCAAAACCCAAGGGATTTATACCAAAATCCTAGCGATTTATACCAAAATCCAATTGATTTATAACAACACCGAAGAGATTTATACCAAAATTCAAGCGATTTATATCAAAATCCAAGCGATTTATACCAAAATCCAAGGGATTTATACCAAAATCCAAGGGATTTATACCAAAATCCAAGTGATTTTTACCAAAATCCAAGGGATTTATACCAAAATCCAAGGGATTTATACCAAAATCCAAGGGATTTATACCAAAATCCAAGCGATTTACACCAAAATCCAAGGGATTTATACCAAAATCCAAGCGATTTATACCAAAATCCAAAGGTTTTATACCAAAATCCAAGGGATTTATACCAAAATCCAAGGGATTAATACCAAAATCCAAGTGATTTATACCAAAATCCAGGCGATTTATACAAAAATCCAAAGGATTTATTCCAAAATCCAAGGGATTTATACCAAAATCCAAACGATTTATACCAAAATCCAAGCGATATATACCAAAATCCAAGGGATTTATACCCATATCCAAGGAATTTATACTAAAATCCAAGGGATTTATACCAAAATCCAAAGGATTTATACCAAAATCCTAGCGATTTATACCAAAATCTAAGTGATTTATACCAAAATCCAAGGGATTTATACCAAAATCCAAAGGATTTATACCAAAATCCAAGGGATTTATACCAAAATCCAAGGGATTTATACCAAAATCCAAGCGATTTATACCAAAATCCAAGGGGTTTATACCAAAATCCAAGGGATTTATAACAAAATCCAAGTGATTTATACCAAAATCCAAGGGATTTACACCAAAATCCAAGGGATTATACCAAAATCCAAGCGATATATACCAAAATCCAAGTGATTTATACCAAAATACAAGCGATTTATACCAAAATCCAAAGGATTTATACCAAGATCCAAGGGATTTATACCAAAATCCAAGGGATTTATACCAAAATAAAAGGGATTTATACCAAAATCCGAGCGATTTATACCAAAATCCAAGGGTTTTATACCAAAATTAAAGGGATTTATACCAAAATCCAAGCGATTTATACCAAAATCCAAAGGATTTATACCAAAATCCAAGCGATTTACACCAAAATCCAAGGGGTTTATACCAAAATCCAAGCGATTTTTACCAAAATCCAAAGGATTTATACCAAAATCCAAGGGATTTATACCAAAATCCAAGCGATTTATACCAAAATCCAAGGGATTTATACCAAAATCCAAGCGATTTATACCAAAATCCAAGGGATTTATACCAAAATCCAAGGGATTTATACCAAAATCAAAGGGATTTATACCAAAATCCAAGCGATTTACACCAAAATCCAAGGGATTTATACCAAAATCCAAGGGATTTATACCAAAATCCATAGGATTTATACCAAAATCCAAGGGATTTATACCAAAATCCAAGCGATTTACACCAAAATCCAAAGGATTTATACCAAAATCCAAACGATTTATACCAAAATCCAAAGGATTTATACCAAAATCCAAGGGATTTATACCAAAATCCAAGGGATTTATACCAAAATCCAAGTGATTTATACCAAAATCCAAAGGATTTATACCAAAATCCAAGGGATTTATTCCAAAATCCAAGGGATTTATACCAAAATCCAAGCGATTTATACCAAAATCCAAGGGATTTATACCAAAATCCAAGGGATTTATACCCATATCCAAGGAATTTATACCAAAATCCATGGGATTTATACCAAAATCCAAGGGATTTATACCAAAATCCTAGTGATTTATACCAAAATCCAAGGGATTTATACCAAAATCCAAGCGATTTATACCAAAATCCAAGGGGTTTATACCAAAACCCAAGGGATTTGTACCAAAATACAAGGGATTTATACCAAAATCCAAGAGATTAATACCAAAATCCAAGGGATTTATACCAAAATCCAAGGGATTTATACCAAAATCCAAGCGATTTATACCAAAATCCAAGGGATTTATTCCAAAATCCAAGGGATTTACACCAAAATCCAAGGGATTTATACCCATATCCAAGGAATTTATACCAAATCCAAGGGATTCATACCAAAATCCAAGAGATTTATACCAAAATCCAAGCGATTTATACCAAAATCCAAGTGATTTATACCAACATCGAAGAGATTTATACCAAAATCCAACTGATTTATATCTCAATTCAAGCGATTTATACCAAAATCCAAGGGATTTATACCAAAATCCAAGGGATTTATACCAAAATCCAAGCGATTTATACCAAAATCGAAGCGATTTACACCAAAATCCAAGGGATTTATACCAAAATCCAAGGGATTTATACCAAAATCCAAAGATTTATACCAAAATCCAAGCGATTTATACCAAAATCCAAGCGATTTACACCAAAATCCAAGGGATTTATACCAAAATCCAAGCGATTTATACCAAAATCCAAAGGATTTATACCAAAATCCAAAGGATTTATACCAAAATCCAATGGATTTATACCAAAAGCCAAGGGATTTATACCAAAATCCAAGTGATTTATACCAAAATACAAGCGATTTATACCAAAATCCAAGGGATTTATTCCAAAATCCAAGGGATTTATTCCAAAATCCAAGCGATTTATATCAAAATCCAAGCGATATATACCAAAATCCAAGGAATTTATACCCATATCCAAGGAATTTATACCAAAATCCAAGGGATTTATACCAAAATCCAAGGGATTTGTACCAAAATCCAAGCGATTTATACCTAAATCCAAGTGATTTATACCAAAATCCAAGGGATTTATACCAAAATCCAAAGGATTTATACCAAAATCCAAGGGATTTATACCAAAATCCAAGGGATTTATACCAAAATCCAAGCGATTTATACCAAAATCCAAGGGATTTATACCAAAATCCAAGTGATTTATACCAAAATCCAAGCGACTTATACCAAAATCCAAGCGATTTACACCAAAATCCAAGGGATTTATACCAAAATCCAAGCGATATATACCAAAATCCAAGTGATTTATACCAAAATCCAAGGGATTTATACCAAAATCCAAAGTATTTATACCAAAATCCAAGGGATTTATACCAAAATCTAAGGGATTTATACCAAAATCCAAGCGATATATACCAAAATCCAAGGGATTTATACCCAAATCAAAGGAATTTATACCAAAATCCAAGGGATTCATACCAAAATCCAAGAGGGTTATACCAAAATCCAAGGGATTTATACCAAAATCCAAGTGATTTATACCAACATCGAAGAGATTTATACCAAAATCCAAGGGATTTATATCAAAATCCAAGCGATTTATACCAAAATCCAAGGGATTTATACCAAAATCCAAGGGATTTATACCAAAATCCAAGGGTTTTATACCAAAATCAAATGGATTTATACCAAAATCCAAATTATTTATACCAAAATCCAAGCGATTTATACCAAAATCCAAGCGATTTATACCAAAATCCAAGGGATTTATACCAAAATCCAAGGGTTTTATACCAAAATCCAATGGATTTATACCAAAATCCAAGCGATTTACACCAAAATCCAAGGGATTTATACCAAAATCCAAGCGATTTATACCAAAATCCAAGCGACTTATACCAAAATCCAAGGGATTTATACCAAAATCGAAGGGATTTATACCAAAATCCAAGCGATTTATACCAAAATCCAAGGGATTTATACCAAAATCCAAGGGATTTATACCAAAACCCAAGAGATTTATACCAAAATCCAAGCGATTTATACCAAAATCCAAAGGATTTATACCAAAATCCAATGGATTTATACCAAAATCCAAGGGATTTATACCAAAATCCAAGCGATATATACCAAAATCCAAGTGATTTATACCAAAACCAAAGGGATTTATACCAAAATCCAAAGGATTTATACCAATATCCAAGGAATTTATACCAAAATCAAAGGGATTTATACCAAAATCCAAGGGATTTATACCAAAACCCAAGAGATTTATACAAAAATCCAATGGATTTATACCAAAATCCAAGTGATTTATACCAAAATCCAAGGAATTTATTCCAAAATCCAAGCCATTTATACCAAAATCCAAGCGATTTATACCAAAATCCAAGCGATATATACCAAAATCCAAGGGATTTATGGTGACCTGAAAATTGTGTCACATTTAAAAGTTACTATACATAAATCATACATACGTAATTGTTACAACAGAATGCTTACAAAAATAACACATACATAAACTACTGTACCACATGAGTTTTATTACTAAAACAATTGGTACAAAAAAGTTTTTTGGACCAACTCAAGTTATTCAATATCAATAAAAAAAAATTGAAGCTTATTACACCGCATAAAAATTGAATTTGCGTTGATCAACAGATAAAATTGCGATGCGATATAACAAACAGAAAATGTGAAATGGCGGCGGCGCGATGATACGAATGATTCTTATTAGGCTTTATTTTTATAAATCAATTAGATTTTTTTATTACAAATAATTTTATTAATATGTACATATAATATTAATATTATTTTATAAATATATTTTTTTTTAATTAAATAAAAAATTATTAATAAAAAATAAAATATTATAATATATAATTAAGGTTATCAATGTAAATAATTTTTATTATTGTTATCTAATAAATATAATAAACAACATTTCATACTCAATAATACAAAATACATATGTGTATATTGATTGCAAAATTAAAATCCTACGATCTCTATAGTAAAAAAAAATCGTCACATAAAATGTCTTTTGGTACAAACTGATCTAGCAAAATAAATTATGTGACTTTTTTGTACCAATCGTTTTTGTACCAATTTTCTGGTCCCAAAGCATTTTTATATGAAGAATTTAGAATTGGTACAATACACGATTGTTCCGAAATCAAAAAGTTGCTTTCATACAAATCGATCTAGCAAAATAAATTATGTGACTTTTTTGTACCAATCGTTTTTGTACCAATTTTCTGGCCCCAAAGCATTTTTATATGAAGAATTTAGAATTGGTACAATACACGATTGTTCCGAAATCAAAAAGTTGCTTTCATACAAATCGATCTAGCAAAATAAATTATGTGACTTTTTTGTACCAATCGTTTTTGTAACAATTTTCTGGTCCCAAAGCATTTTTATATGAAGAATTTAGAATTGGTACAATACACGATTGTTCCGAAATCAAAAAGTTGCTTTCATACAAATCGATCTAGCAAAATAAAGACAAAATTTTGTTTGCTGCAAATCAATGTAAAATAAAATTTTGTTGTTATTAAATAAATTATTAATCAGATTATTATCATCGAGTGCATAATTTATTTGAAACAAATTGAATTGTTGTAATAATTCTAAATTTCGAGTACAATTCTAAAATGAATCTAAAACTATAATACATTATATGTCGCAAAAAATTGTAAACGTGATTTAAATTTTGTTAAAATAAAATAATCTATGTATCACGCGTCGGTTCGGTCGCTCATTTTTAAAAGACCACTGTATTTTCCAGATGACTCGCATAAATATGCTGTTCAACACAGATATGCTATGATCCTTCCTCTATCTAGAACAGCAAACCTTTTGAAGATATCGTAACCAGGAGGTGAGATATAACTTTTGTCGTCAAGTAATGCTCTAATATCGATAAACAATATATTTTCCCGATCGACTTCTAAAAATGATTCAATCGACATATAAATTCTCATGGATATTCTCTATTCGATGCTGAGCAGTTACGTAGAACATAATGTTTAACTAAAGCCGTGGGCCAATACGCAAATCTGGGCCAGCAATTGGGACATTATTGTTATTTATAATATTTTCAATGAAATTGGAAGTATGATTATTATCTATATCGATATTAAGCGGATTATGAAATGGTTTATTTTCATGAGATGCATAATTTATTTATAAGAACACAAAAAATAAATTTAAAAAGTTGCCCCCGAGCAACAATGAAAAAACGGCCAATTTGATTCAAGATAAATAATTGATTAGGCCAAGTTGCACGGAACAATCTCAAGCGTTGTAAGTGAGCCATTTTCCAACAAATCCGAATAAGCCTCGGCCTGTAAAGGCCAAAAACTGATATTCAATTATGAGTCTGAGGTTGATATCGATATTTAGAATTTAAAAAAGCCAATTTGTATGGAACTGGTTCAAATAATGGTAGTAACATAATTTTTTTGTGTTCAGTACCTTAACACGTTTTATGACACAATTTTCTAAAATTGAACCAAAACTCTCGAAAATTTCAGAAAGATGCATGCTAATCAAAAAGCACTTGTTGCATGATTTGGGTTGTGATAAATGTTCCCATGATGTCGATGAAAAAATTCGTCGATATCACGTTTTAATCGCGCTGATGCTTTCGAGTTAAGAAACGATGCAACGGGAACCACTCATGTGGCCATGCAACAATTACGCGAATACGGATTAACACCCCAGCTCACCTAGTACCACCGGTCTCATTTTATAAAAACAAAGCAAAGCACATAACGAGGAGTGTGGTGTTGTACTTGATACAGATGTACATTGAATCGCAAATCGTTTGAAGTGGGTGGAGAGGGCCCCCAATTAAAGAACCTGCACAAATGAGGGTAGCACTATAAACATACAACAACCCAAATCCAAGGGATTTATACCAAAATCGAAGGGATTTATACCAAATTCCAAGGGATTTAAAAAAATAATCCAAGGAATATATACCAAAATTCCAAGCGATTTATACCAAAATCCAATTGATTTATACCAAAATCCAAGCGATTTATACCAAAATCCAAGCGATTTATACCAAAATCCATAGGATTTATACCAAAATCCAAGGGATTTATACCAAAATCCAAGCGATTTATACCAAAATCCAAGGGATTTATACCAAAATCCAAGCGATTTATACCAAAATCCAAGGGATTTATACCAAAATCCAAGGGATTTATACCAAAATCAAAGGGATTTATACCAAAATCCAAGCGATTTACACCAAAATCCAAGGGATTTATACCAAAATCCAAGGGATTTATACCAAAATCCATAGGATTTATACCAAAATCCAAGGGATTTATACCAAAATCCAAGCGATTTACACCAAAATCCAAAGGATTTATACCAAAATCCAAACGATTTATACCAAAATCCAAAGGATTTATACCAAAATCCAAGGGATTTATACCAAAATCCAAGGGATTTATACCAAAATCCAAGTGATTTATACCAAAATCCAAAGGATTTATACCAAAATCCAAGGGATTTATTCCAAAATCCAAGGGATTTATACCAAAATCCAAGCGATTTATACCAAAATCCAAGCGATATATACCAAAATCCAAGGGATTTATACCCATATCCAAGGAATTTATACCAAAATCCAAGGGATTTATACCAAAATCTAAGGGATTTATACCAAAATCCTAGTGATTTATACCAAAATCCAAGGGATTTATACCAAAATCCAAGCGATTTATACCAAAATCCAAGGGGTTTATACCAAAACCCAAGGGATTTGTACCAAAATACAAGGGATTTATACCAAAATCCAAGAGATTTATACCAAAATCCAAGGGATTTATACCAAAATCCAAGGGATTTATACCAAAATCCAAGCGATTTATACCAAAATCCAAGGGATTTATTCCAAAATCCAAGGGATTTATACCAAAATCCAAGGGATTTATACCCATATCCAAGGAATTTATACCAAATCCAAGGGATTCATACCAAAATCCAAGAGATTTATACCAAAATCCAAGCGATTTATACCAAAATCCAAGTGATTTATACCAACATCGAAGAGATTTATACCAAAATCCAACTGATTTATATCAAAATCCAAGCGATTTATACCAAAATCCAAGGGATTTATACCAAAATCCAAGGGATTTATACCAAAATCCAAGCGATTTATACCAAAATCGAAGCGATTTACACCAAAATCCAAGGGATTTATACCAAAATCCAAGGGATTTATACCAAAATCCAAAGATTTATACCAAAATCCAAGCGATTTATACCAAAATCCAAGCGATTTACACCAAAATCCAAGGGATTTATACCAAAATCCAAGCGATTTATACCAAAATCCAAAGGATTTATACCAAAATCCAAAGGATTTATACCAAAATCCAATGGATTTATACCAAAATCCAAGGGATTTATACCAAAATCCAAGTGATTTATACCAAAATACAAGCGATTTATACCAAAATCCAAGGGATTTATTCCAAAATCCAAGGGATTTATTCCAAAATCCAAGCGATTTATACCAAAATCCAAGCGATATATACCAAAATCCAAGGAATTTATACCCATATCCAAGGAATTTATACCAAAATCCAAGGGATTTATACCAAAATCCAAGGGATTTGTACCAAAATCCAAGCGATTTATACCTAAATCCAAGTGATTTATACCAAAATCCAAGGGATTTATACCAAAATCCAAAGGATTTATACCAAAATCCAAGGGATTTATACCAAAATCCAAGGGATTTATACCAAAATCCAAGCGATTTATACCAAAATCCAAGGGATTTATACCAAAATCCAAGTGATTTATACCAAAATCCAAGCGACTTATACCAAAATCCAAGCGATTTACACCAAAATCCAAGGGATTTATACCAAAATCCAAGCGATATATACCAAAATCCAAGTGATTTATACCAAAATCCAAGGGATTTATACCAAAATCCAAAGTATTTATACCAAAATCCAAGGGATTTATACCAAAATCTAAGGGATTTATACCAAAATCCAAGCGATATATACCAAAATCCAAGGGATTTATACCCAAATCAAAGGAATTTATACCAAAATCCAAGCGATTCATACCAAAATCCAAGAGGGTTATACCAAAATCCAAGGGATTTATACCAAAATCCAAGTGATTTATACCAACATCGAAGAGATTTATACCAAAATCCAAGGGATTTATAACAAAATCCAAGCGATTTATACCAAAATCCAAGGGATTTATACCAAAATCCAAGGGTTTTATACCAAAATCAAATGGATTTATACCAAAATCCAAATTATTTATACCAAAATCCAAGCGATTTATACCAAAATCCAAGCGATTTATACCAAAATCCAAGGGATTTATACCAAAATCCAAGGGTTTTATACCAAAATCCAATGGATTTATACCAAAATCCAAGCGATTTACACCAAAATCCAAGGGATTTATACCAAAATCCAAGCGATTTATACCAAAATCCAAGCGACTTATACCAAAATCCAAGGGATTTATACCAAAATCGAAGGGATTTATACCAAAATCCAAGCGATTTATACCAAAATCCAAGGGATTTATACCAAAATCCAAGGGATTTATACCAAAACCCAAGAGATTTATACCAAAATCCAAGCGATTTATACCAAAATCCAAAGGATTTATACCAAAATCCAATGGATTTATACCAAAATCCAAGGGATTTATACCAAAATCCAAGCGATATATACCAAAATCCAAGTGATTTATACCAAAACCAAAGGGATTTATACCAAAATCCAAAGGATTTATACCAATATCCAAGGAATTTATACCAAAATCAAAGGGATTTATACCAAAATCCAAGGGATTTATACCAAAACCCAAGAGATTTATACAAAAATCCAATGGATTTATACCAAAATCCAAGTGATTTATACCAAAATCCAAGGAATTTATTCCAAAATCCAAGCCATTTATACCAAAATCCAAGCGATTTATACCAAAATCCAAGCGATATATACCAAAATCCAAGGGATTTATGGTGACCTGAAAATTGTGTCACATTTAAAAGTTACTATACATAAATCATACATACGTAATTGTTACAACAGAATGCTTACAAAAATAACACATACATAAACTACTGTACCACATGAGTTTTATTACTAAAACAATTGGTACAAAAAAGTTTTTTGGACCAACTCAAGTTATTCAATATCAATAAAAAAAAATTGAAGCTTATTACACCGCATAAAAATTGAATTTGCGTTGATCAACAGATAAAATTGCGATGCGATATAACAAACAGAAAATGTGAAATGGCGGCGGCGCGATGATACGAATGATTCTTATTAGGTTTTATTTTTATAAATCAATTAGATTTTTTTATTACAAATAATTTTATTAATATGTACATATAATAAAATTAATATTATTTTATAAATATATTTTTTTTTAATTAAATAAAAAATTATTAATAAAAAATAAAATATTATAATATATAATTAAGGTTATCAATGTAAATAATTTTTATTATTGTTATCTAATAAATATAATAAACAACATTTCATACTCAATAATACAAAATACATATGTGTATATTGATTGCAAAATTAAAATCCTACGATCTCTATAGTAAAAAAAAATCGTCACATAAAATGTCTTTTGGTACAAACTGATCTAGCAAAATAAATTATGTGACTTTTTTGTACCAATCGTTTTTGTACCAATTTTCTGGTCCCAAAGCATTTTTATATGAAGAATTTAGAATTGGTACAATACACGATTGTTCCGAAATCAAAAAGTTGCTTTCATACAAATCGATCTAGCAAAATAAATTATGTGACTTTTTTGTACCAATCGTTTTTGTACCAATTTTCTGGCCCCAAAGCATTTTTATATGAAGAATTTAGAATTGGTACAATACACGATTGTTCCGAAATCAAAAAGTTGCTTTCATACAAATCGATCTAGCAAAATAAATTATGTGACTTTTTTGTACCAATCGTTTTTGTAACAATTTTCTGGTCCCAAAGCATTTTTATATGAAGAATTTAGAATTGGTACAATACACGATTGTTCCGAAATCAAAAAGTTGCTTTCATACAAATCGATCTAGCAAAATAAAGACAAAATTTTGTTTGCTGCAAATCAATGTAAAATAAAATTTTGTTGTTATTAAATAAATTATTAATCAGATTATTATCATCGAGTGCATAATTTATTTGAAACAAATTGAATTGTTGTAATAATTCTAAATTTCGAGTACAATTCTAAAATGAATCTAAAACTATAATACATTATATGTCGCAAAAAATTGTAAACGTGATTTAAATTTTGTTAAAATAAAATAATCTATGTATCACGCGTCGGTTCGGTCGCTCATTTTTAAAAGACCACTGTATTTTCCAGATGACTCGCATAAATATGCTGTTCAACACAGATATGCTATGATCCTTCCTCTATCTAGAACAGCAAACCTTTTGAAGATATCGTAACCAGGAGGTGAGATATAACTTTTGTCGTCAAGTAATGCTCTAATATCGATAAACAATATATTTTCCCGATCGACTTCTAAAAATGATTCAATCGACATATAAATTCTCATGGATATTCTCTATTCGATGCTGAGCAGTTACGTAGAACATAATGTTTAACTAAAGCCGTGGGCCAATACGCAAATCTGGGCCAGCAATTGGGACATTATTGTTATTTATAATATTTTCAATGAAATTGGAAGTATGATTATTATCTATATCGATATTAAGCGGATTATGAAATGGTTTATTTTCATGAGATGCATAATTTATTTATAAGAACACAAAAAATAAATTTAAAAAGTTGCCCCCGAGCAACAATGAAAAAACGGCCAATTTGATTCAAGATAAATAATTGATTAGGCCAAGTTGCACGGAACAATCTCAAGCGTTGTAAGTGAGCCATTTTCCAACAAATCCGAATAAGCCTCGGCCTGTAAAGGCCAAAAACTGATATTCAATTATGAGTCTGAGGTTGATATCGATATTTAGAATTTAAAAAAGCCAATTTGTATGGAACTGGTTCAAATAATGGTAGTAACATAATTTTTTTGTGTTCAGTACCTTAACACGTTTTATGACACAATTTTCTAAAATTGAACCAAAACTCTCGAAAATTTCAGAAAGATGCATGCTAATCAAAAAGCACTTGTTGCATGATTTGGGTTGTGATAAATGTTCCCATGATGTCGATGAAAAAATTCGTCGATATCACGTTTTAATCGCGCTGATGCTTTCGAGTTAAGAAACGATGCAACGGGAACCACTCATGTGGCCATGCAACAATTACGCGAATACGGATTAACACCCCAGCTCACCTAGTACCACCGGTCTCATTTTATAAAAACAAAGCAAAGCACATAACGAGGAGTGTGGTGTTGTACTTGATACAGATGTACATTGAATCGCAAATCGTTTGAAGTGGGTGGAGAGGGCCCCCAATTAAAGAACCTGCACAAATGAGGGTAGCACTATAAACATACAACAACCCAAATCCAAGGGATTTATACCAAAATCGAAGGGATTTATACCAAATTCCAAGGGATTTAAAAAAATAATCCAAGTAATATATACCAAAATTCCAAGCGATTTATACCAAAATCCAATTGATTTATACCAAAATCCAAGCGATTTATACCAAAATCCAAGCGATTTATACAAAAATCCAAGGGATTTATACCAAAATCCAAGTGATTTATACTCAATCCAAGGGAATTATACCAAGATCTAATGAATTTATACCAAAATCCAAGTGATTTATACCAAAATCCAAGCGATTTATACCAAAATCCAAGGGATTTATACCAAAATCCAAGCGATTTATACCAAAATCCAAGGGATTTATACCAAAATCCAAGGGATTTATACCAAAATCCAAGGGATTTATACCAAAATCCAAGAGATTTATACCAAAATCCAAGGGATTTATACCAAAATCCAAGGGATTTATACCAAAATCCAAGGGATTTATACCAAAATCCAAGCGATTTATACCAAAATCCAAGTGATTTATACCAAAATCAAAGGGATTTATACCAAAATCCAAGGGATTTATACCAAAATCCAAGGGATTTATACCAAAATCCAAGGGATTTATACCAAAATCCTAGGGATTTATACCAAAATCCAAGGGATTTATACCAAAATCCAAGGGAATTATACCAAAATCCAACTGATTTATACCAAAATCCAAGTGATTTATACAAAAATCCAAGTGATTTATACCAAAATCCAAGGGATTTATACCAAAATCCAAGGGATTTATACCAAAATCCAAGAGATTTATACCAAAATCCAAGCGATTTATACCAAAATCCAAGGGATTTATACCAAAATCCAAGCGATTTACACCAAAATCCAAGGGATTTATACCAAAATCCAAGCGATATATACCAAAATCCAAGTGATTTATACCAAAATCCAAGGGATTTATACCAAAATCCAAGCGATTTATACCAAAATCCAAGCGACATATACCAAAATCCAAGGGATTTATACCCATATCCAAGGAATTTATACCAAAATCCAAGGGATTCATAACAAAATCCAAGGGATTTATACCAAAATCCAAGCGATTTATTCCAAAATCCAAGGGGTTTATACCAAAATCCAAGGGATTTATTCCAAAATCCAAGCGATTTATACCAAAATCCAAGGGATTTGTACAAAAATTCAAGGGATTTATACCAAAATCCAAAAGATTTATACCAAAATCCAAGAATTTTATACCAAAATACAAGGGATTTATACAAAAATCCAAGCGATTTATACCAAAATCCAAGTGATTTATACCAAAATCCAAGGGATTTATACCAAAATCCAAAGGATTTATACCAAAATCCAAGGGATTTATACCAAAATCCAAGGGATTTATACCAAAATCCAAGCGATTTATACCAAAATCCAAGCGACATATACCAAAATCCAAGGGATTTATACCCATATCCAAGGAATTTATACCAAAATCCAAGGGATTCATACCAAAATCCAAGGGATTTATACAAAAATCCAATGGATTTATACCAAAATCCAAGGGATTTATACCAAAATCCAAGGGGTTTATACCAAAATCCAAGGGATTTATACCAAAATCCAAGCGATTTATACCAAAATCCAAGCGATTTACACCAAAATCCATGCGATTTATACCAAAATACAAGCGATATATACCAAAATCCAAGTGATTTATACCAAAATCCAAGGGATTTATACCAAAATCTAAGCGATTTATACCAAAATCCAAGCGACATATACCAAAATCCAAGGGATTTATTCCCATATCCAAGGAATTTATACCAAAATCCAAGGGATTCATACCAAAATCCAAGGGATTTATACCAAAATCCAAGCGATTTATTCCAAAATCCAAGGGGTTTATACCAAAATCCAAGGGATTTATTCCAAAATCCAAGCGATTTATACCAAAACCCAAGGGATTTGTACAAAAATCCAAGGGATTTATACCAAAATCCAAAAGATTTATACCAAAATCCAAGAAATTTATACCAAAATACAAGGGATTTATACCAAAATCCAAGCGATTTATACCAAAATCCAAGTGATTTATACCAAAATCCAACGGATTTATACCAAAATCCAAAGGATTTATACCAAAATCCAAGTGATTTATACGAAAATCCAAGGGATTTATACCAAAATCCAAGCGATATATACCAAAATCCAAGTGATTTATACCAAAATCCAAGGGATTTATACCAAAATCCAAGCGATTTATACCAAAATCCAAGCGACATATACCAAAATCGAAGGGATTTATACCCATATCCAAGGAATTTATACCAAAATCCAAGGGATTCATACCAAATTCCAAGGGATTTATACCAAAATCCAAGCGATTTATTCAAAAATCCAAGAGGTTTATACCAAAATCCAAGGGATTTATTCCAAAATCCAAGCGATTTATACCAAAACCCAAGGGATTTGTACAAAAATCCAAGGAATTTATACCAAAATCCAAAAGATTTATACCAAAATCCAAGAAATTTATACCAAAATACAAGGGATTTATACCAAAATCCAAGGGATTTATACCAAAATCCAAGCGATTTATACCAAAATCCAAGGGATTTATACCAAAATCCAAAGGATTTATACCAAAATCCAAGGGATTTATACCAAAATCCAAGCGATTTATACCAAAATCCAAAGGATTTATACCAAAATCCAAGGGATTTATACCAAAATCCAAGGGATTTATACCAAAATCCAAGCGATTTATACCAAAATCCAAGCAACATATACCAAAATCCAAGGGATTTATACCCATATCCAAGGAATTTATGCCAAAATCCAAGGGATTCATACCAAAATCCAAGGGATTTATACCAAAATCCAAGCGATTTATTCCAAAATCCAAATGGTTTATACCAAAAGCCAAGGGATTTATTCCAAAATACAAGCGATTTATACCAAATCCCAATGGATTTGTACAAAAATCCAAGTGATTTATACCAAAATCGAAAAGATTTATACCAAAATCCAAGAAATTTATACCAAAATACAAGCGATTTATACCAAAATCCAAGCGATTTATACCAAAATCCAAGTGATTTATACCAAAATCCAAGGGATTTATACCAAAATCCAAAGGATTTATACCAAAATCCAAGGGATTTATACCAAAATCCAAGGGATTTATACCAAAATCCAAGCGATATATACCAAAATTCAAGTGATTTATACCAAAATCCAAGGGATTTATACCAAAATCCAAGCGATTTATACCAAAATCCAAGCGACATATACAAAATCCAAGGGATTTATACCAAAATCCAAGCGATATATACCAAAATCCAAGAGATTTATACCAAAATCCAAGCGATATATACCAAAATCCAAGTGATTTATACCAAAATCCAAGGGATTTATACCAAAATCCAAGGGATTTATACCAAAATCCCTTGGATTTATACCAAAATCCAAGCGATATATACCAAAATCCAAGTGATTTATACCAAAATCCAAGGGATTTATACCAAAATCCAAAGGATTTATACCAAAATCCAAGGGATTTATACCAAAATCCAAGGGATTTATACCAAAATCCAAGCGATTTATCCCAAAATCCAAGCGATATATACCAAAATCCAAGGGATTTATACCCATATCCAAGGAATTTATTCCAAAATCCAAGGGATTCATACCAAAATCCAAGAGATTTATACCAAAATCTAAGCCTTTTTTACCAAAATCCAAGTGATTTATACCAACATCGAAGAGATTTATACCAAAATCCAAGGGATTTATACCAAAATCCAAGTGATTTATACCAACATCGAAGAGATTTATACCAAAATCCAAGGGATTTATATCAAAATCCAAGCGATTTATACCAAAATCCAAGGGATTTATACCAAAATCCAAAGGATTTATACCAAAATCCAAGGGATTTATACCAAAATCCAATGGATTAATACCAAAATCCAAGGGATTTATACAAAAATCCAAGCGATTTATACCAAAATCCAAGCGATTTATACCAAAATCCAAGGGATTTATACCAAAATCCAAGTGATTTATACCAAAATCCAAGGGATTTATACCAAAATCGAAGCGATTTATACCAAAATCGAAGGGATTTATACCAAAATCCAAGCGATTTATACCAAAATCCAAGCGATTTATACCAAAATCCAAGGGATTTATACCCATATCCAAGGAATTTATACCAAAATCCAAGGGATTCATACCAAAATCCAAGAGATTTATACCAAAATCTAAGCGTTTTATACCAAAATCCAAGTGATTTATACCAACATCGAAGAGATTTATACCAAAATTCAAGGGATTTATACCAAAATCCAAGTGATTTATACCAACATCGAAGAGATTTATACCAAAATCCAAGGGATTTATATCAAAATCCAAGCGATTTATACCAAAATCCAAGGGATTTATACCAAAATCCAAAGGATTTATACCAAAATCCAAGGGAATTATACCAAAATCCAATGGATTAATACCAAAATCCAAGGGATTTATACAAAAATCCAGGCGATTTATACCAAAATCCAAGCGATTTATACCAAAATCCAAGGGATTTATACCAAAATCCAAGTGATTTATACCATAATCCAAGGGATTTATACCAAAATCGAAGCGATTTATACCAAAATCGAAGGGATTTATACCAAAATCCAAGCGATTTATACCAAAATCCAAGGGATTCATACCAAAATCCAAGAGATTTATACCAAAATCTAAGCGTTTTATACCAAAATCCAAGTGATTTATACCAACATCGAAGAGATTTATACCAAAATTCAAGGGATTTATACCAAAATCCAAGTGATTTATACCAACATCGAAGAGATTTATACCAAAATCCAAGGGATTTATATCAAAATCCAAGCGATTTATACCAAAATCCAAGGGATTTATACCAAAATCCAAAGGATTTATACCAAAATCCAAGGGAATTATACCAAAATCCAATGGATTAATACCAAAATCCAAGGGATTTATACAAAAATCCAGGCGATTTATACCAAAATCCAAGCGATTTATACCAAAATCCAAGGGATTTATACCAAAATCCAAGTGATTTATACCATAATCCAAGGGATTTATACCAAAATCGAAGCGATTTATACCAAAATCGAAGGGATTTATACCAAAATCCAAGCGATTTATACCAAAATCCAAGGGATTTATACCAAAATCCAAGGGATTTATACCAAAACCCAAGAGATTTATACCAAAATCCTAGCGATTTATACCAAAATCCAATTGATTTATAACAACATCGAAGAGATTTATACCAAAATTCAAGCGATTTATATCAAAATCCAAGAGATTTATACCAAAATCCAAGGGATTTATACCAAAATCCAAGGGATTTATACCAAAATCCAAGCGATTTTTACCAAAATCCAAGCGATTTACACCAAAATCCAAGGGATTTATACAAAAATCCAAGGGATTTATTCCAAAATCCAAGGGATTTATACCAAAATCCAAACGATTTATACCAAAATCCAAGCGATATATACCAAAATCCAAGGGATTTATACCCATATCCAAGGAATTTATACTAGAATCCAAGGGATTTATACCAAAATCCAAGGGATTTATACCAAAATCCTAGCGATTTATACCAAAATCTAAGTGATTTATACCAAAATCCAAGGGATTTATACCAAAATCCAAAGGATTTATACCAAAATCCAAGGGATTTATACCAAAATCCAAGGGATTTATACCAAAATCCAAGCGATTTATACCAAAATCCAAGGGATTTATACCAAAATCCAAGGGATTTATACCAAAATCCAAGGGATTTATACCAAAATCCAAGCGATTTACACCAAAATCCATGGGATTTATACCAAAATCCAAAGGATTTATACCAAAATCCAAGGGATTTATACGAAAATCCAAGGAATTTATACCAAAATCCAAGCGATATATACCAAAATCCAAGTGATTTATACCAAAATCCAAGGGATTTATACCAAAATCCAAGCGATTTATACCAAAATCCAAGCGACATATACCAAAATCCAAGGAATTTATACCAAAATCCAAGCGATATATACCAAAATCCAAGGGATTTATACCAAAATCCAAGCGATATATACCAAAATCCAAGTGATTTATACCAAAATACAAGGGATTTATACCAAAATCCAAGGGATTTATACCAAAATCCAAGGGATTTATACCAAAATCCAAGCGATATATACCAAAATCCAAGTGATTTATACCAAAATCCAAGGGATTTATACCAAAATCCAAAGGATTTATTCCAAAATCCAAGCAATTTATACCAAAATCCAAGGGATTTATACCAAAATCCAAGCGATTTATCCCAAAATCCAAGCGATATATACCAAAATCCAAGGGGTTTATACCAAAATCCAAGGGATTTATACCAAAATCCAAGGGATTTATACCAAAATTCAAGCGATTTACACCAAAATCCAAGGGATTTATACCAAAATCCAAAGGATTTATACCAAAATCCAAGGGATTTATACGAAAATCCAAGCGATTTATACCAAAATCCAAGCGATATATACCAAAATCCAAGTGATTTATACCAAAATCCAAGGGATTTATACCAAAATCCAAGCGATTTATACCAAAATCCAAGCGACATATACCAAAATCCAAGGGATTTATACCAAAATCCAAGCGATATATACCAAAATCCAAGGGATTTATACCAAAATCCAAGCGATATATACCAAAATCCAAGTGATTTATAACAAAATCCAAGGGATTTATACCAAAATCCAAGGGATTTATACCAAAATCCAAGGGATTTATACCAAAATCCAAGCGATATATACCAAAATCCAAGTGATTTATACCAAAATCCAAGGGATTTATACCAAAATCCAAAGGATTTATTCCAAAATCCAAGGGATTTATACCAAAATCCAAGGGATTTATACCAAAATCCAAGCGATTTATCCCAAAATCCAAGCGATATATACCAAATTCCAGGGGATTTATACCCATATCCAAGGAATTTATACCAAAATCCAAGGGATTCATACCAAAATCCAAGAGATTTATACCTAAATCCAAGCGTTTTATACCAAAATCCAAGTGATTTATACCAACATCGAAGAGATTTATACCAAAATCCAACTGATCAAAATCCAAGCTATTTATACCAAAATCCAAGGGATTTATACCAAAATCCAAGGGATTTATACCAAAATCCAAGCGATTTATACCAAAATCCAAGCGATTTACACCAAAATCCAAGGGATTTATACCAAAATCCAAGCGATTTATACCAAAATCCAATTGATTTATACCAAAATCCAAGGGATTTATACCAAAATCCAAGCGATTTACACCAAAATCCAAGGGATTTATACCAAAATCCAAGCGATTTATACCAAAATCCAAGTGATTTATACCAAAATCCAAGGGATTTATACCAAAATCCAATGGATTTATACCAAAATCGAAAGGATTTATACCAAAATCCAAGGGATTTATACCAAAATCCAAAGGATTTATACCAAAATCCAAGGGATTTATATGAAAATCCAAGCGTTTTATACCAAAATCCAAGCGATTTATACCAAAATCCAAGTGATTTATACCAAAATCCAAGGGATTTATACCAAAATCGAAAGGATTTATACCAAAATCCAAAAGATTTATACCAAAATCCAAAGGATTTATACCAAAATCCAAGGGATTTATACAAAAATCCAATGGATTTATACCAAAATCCAAGGGATTTATACCAAAATCCAAGGGGTTTATACCAAAATCCAAGGGATTTATACCAAAATCCAAGCGATTTATACCAAAATCCAAGCGATTTACACCAAAATCCATGCGATTTATACCAAAATACAAGCGATATATACCAAAATCCAAGTGATTTATACCAAAATCCAAGGGATTTATACCAAAATCTAAGCGATTTATACCAAAATCCAAGCGACATATACCAAAATCCAAGGGATTTATTCCCATATCCAAGGAATTTATACCAAAATCCAAGGGATTCATACCAAAATCCAAGGGATTTATACCAAAATCCAAGCGATTTATTCCAAAATCCAAGGGGTTTATACCAAAATCCAAGGGATTTATTCCAAAATCCAAGCGATTTATACCAAAACCCAAGGGATTTGTACAAAAATCCAAGGGATTTATACCAAAATCCAAAAGATTTATACCAAAATCCAAGAAATTTATACCAAAATACAAGGGATTTATACCAAAATCCAAGGGATTTATACCAAAATCCAAGTGATTTATACCAAAATCCAACGGATTTATACCAAAATCCAAAGGATTTATACCAAAATCCAAGTGATTTATACGAAAATCCAAGGGATTTATACCAAAATCCAAGCGATATATACCAAAATCCAAGTGATTTATACCAAAATCCAAGGGATTTATACCAAAATCCAAGCGATTTATACCAAAATCCAAGCGACATATACCAAAATCGAAGGGATTTATACCCATATCCAAGGAATTTATACCAAAATCCAAGGGATTCATACCAAATTCCAAGGGATTTATACCAAAATCCAAGCGATTTATTCCAAAATCCAAGAGGTTTATACCAAAATCCAAGGGATTTATTCCAAAATCCAAGCGATTTATACCAAAACCCAAGGGATTTGTACAAAAATCCAAGGAATTTATACCAAAATCCAAAAGATTTATACCAAAATCCAAGAAATTTATACCAAAATACAAGGGATTTATACCAAAATCCAAGGGATTTATACCAAAATCCAAGCGATTTATACCAAAATCCAAGGGATTTATACCAAAATCCAAAGGATTTATACCAAAATCCAAGGGATTTATACCAAAATCCAAGCGATTTATACCAAAATCCAAAGGATTTATACCAAAATCCAAGGGATTTATACCAAAATCCAAGGGATTTATACCAAAATCCAAGCGATTTATACCAAAATCCAAGCGACATATACCAAAATCCAAGGGATTTATACCCATATCCAAGGAATTTATGCCAAAATCCAAGGGATTCATACCAAAATCCAAGGGATTTATACCAAAATCCAAGCGATTTATTCCAAAATCCAAATAGTTTATACCAAAAGCCAAGGGATTTTTCCAAAATACAAGCGATTTATACCAAATCCCAATGGATTTGTACAAAAATCCAAGTGATTTATACCAAAATCCAAAAGATTTATACCAAAATCCAAGAAATTTATACCAAAATACAAGGGATTTATACCAAAATCCAAGCGATTTATACCAAAATCCAAGTGATTTATACCAAAATCCAAGGGATTTATACCAAAATCCAAAGGATTTATACCAAAATCCAAGGGATTTATACGAAAATCCAAGGGATTTATACCAAAATCCAAGCGATATATACCAAAATTCAAGTGATTTATACCAAAATCCAAGGGATTTATACCAAAATCCAAGCGATTTATACCAAAATCCAAGCGACATATACAAAATCCAAGGGATTTATACCAAAATCCAAGCGATATATACCAAAATCCAAGGGATTTATACCAAAATCCAAGCGATATATACCAAAATCCAAGTGATTTATACCAAAATCCAAGGGATTTATACCAAAATCCAAGGGATTTATACCAAAATCCCTTGGATTTATACCAAAATCCAAGCGATATATACCAAAATCCAAGTGATTTATACCAAAATCCAAGGGATTTATACCAAAATCCAAAGGATTTATACCAAAATCCAAGGGATTTATACCAAAATCCAAGGGATTTATACCAAAATCCAAGCGATTTATCCCAAAATCCAAGCGATATATACCAAAATCCAAGGGATTTATACCCATATCCAAGGAATTTATTCCAAAATCCAAGGGATTCATACCAAAATCCAAGAGATTTATACCAAAATCTAAGCGTTTTATACCAAAATCCAAGTGATTTATACCAACATCGAAGAGATTTATACCAAAATCCAAGGGATTTATACCAAAATCCAAGTGATTTATACCAACATCGAAGAGATTTATACCAAAATCCAAGGGATTTATATCAAAATCCAAGCGATTTATACCAAAATCCAAGGGATTTATACCAAAATCCAAAGGATTTATACCAAAATCCAAGGGATTTATACCAAAATCCAATGGATTAATACCAAAATCCAAGGGATTTATACAAAAATCCAAGCGATTTATACCAAAATCCAAGCGATTTATACCAAAATCCAAGGGATTTATACCAAAATCCAAGTGATTTATACCAAAATCCAAGGGATTTATACCAAAATCGAAGCGATTTATACCAAAATCGAAGGGATTTATACCAAAATCCAAGCGATTTATACCAAAATCCAAGCGATTTATACCAAAATCCAAGGGATTTATACCAAAACCCAAGAGATTTATCCCAAAATCCAAGCGATATATACCAAAATCCAAGGGATTTATACCCATATCCAAGGAATTTATACCAAAATCCAAGGGATTCATACCAAAATCCAAGAGATTTATACCAAAATCTAAGCGTTTTATACCAAAATCCAAGTGATTTATACCAACATCGAAGAGATTTATACCAAAATCCAAGGGATTTATACCAAAATCCAAGTGATTTATACCAACATCGAAGAGATTTATACCAAAATCCAAGGGATTTATATCAAAATCCAAGCGATTTATACCAAAATCCAAGGGATTTATACCAAAATCCAAAGGATTTATACCAAAATCCAAGGGAATTATACCAAAATCCAATGGATTAATACCAAAATCCAAGGGATTTATACAAAAATCCAGGCGATTTATACCAAAATCCAAGCGATTTATACCAAAATCCAAGGGATTTATACCAAAATCCAAGTGATTTATACCATAATCCAAGGGATTTATACCAAAATCGAAGCGATTTATACCAAAATCGAAGGGATTTATACCAAAATCCAAGCGATTTACACCAAAATCCAAGGGATTTATACCAAAATCCAAGGGATTTATACCAAAACCCAAGAGATTTATACCAAAATCCTAGCGATTTATACCAAAATCCAATTGATTTATAACAACATCGAAGAGATTTATACCAAAATTCAAGCGATTTATATCAAAATCCAAGCGATTTATACCAAAATCCAAGGGATTTATACCAAAATCCAAGGGATTTATACCAAAATCCAAGCGATTTTTACCAAAATCCAAGCGATTTACACCAAAATCCAAGGGATTTATACAAAAATCCAAGGGATTTATTCCAAAATCCAAGGGATTTATACCAAAATCCAAACGATTTATACCAAAATCCAAGCGATATATACCAAAATCCAAGGGATTTATACCCATATCCAAGGAATTTATACTAAAATCCAAGGGATTTATACCAAAATCCAAGGGATTTATACCAAAATCCTAGCGATTTATACCAAAATCTAAGTGATTTATACCAAAATCCAAGGGATTTATACCAAAATCCAAAGGATTTATACCAAAATCCAAGGGATTTATACCAAAATCCAAGGGATTTATACCAAAATCCAAGCGATTCATACCAAAATCCAAGGGGTTTATACCAAAATCCAAGGGATTTATACCAAAATCCAAGGGATTTTTACCAAAATCCAAGCGATTTACACCAAAATCCATGGGATTTATACCAAAATCCAAAGGATTTATACCAAAATCCAAGGGATTTATACGAAAATCCAAGGAATTTATACCAAAATCCAAGCGATATATACCAAAATCCAAGTGATTTATACCAAAATCCAAGGGATTTATACCAAAATCCAAGCGATTTATACCAAAATCCAAGCGACATATACCAAAATCCAAGGAATTTATACCAAAATCCAAGCGATATATACCAAAATCCAAGGGATTTATACCAAATTCCAAGCGATATATACCAAAATCCAAGTGATTTATACCAAAATACAAGGGATTTATACCAAAATCCAAGGGATTTATACCAAAATCCAAGGGATTTATACCAAAATCCAAGCGATATATACCAAAATCCAAGTGATTTATACCAAAATCCAAGGGATTTATACCAAAATCCAAAGGATTTATTCCAAAATCCAAGCAATTTATACCAAAATCCAAGGGATTTATACCAAAATCCAAGCGATTTATCCCAAAATCCAAGCGATATATACCAAAATCCAAGGGGTTTATACCAAAATCCAAGGGATTTATACCAAAATCCAAGGGATTTATACCAAAATTCAAGCGATTTACACCAAAATCCAAGGGATTTATACCAAAATCCAAAGGATTTATACCAAAATCCAAGGGATTTATACGAAAATCCAAGCGATTTATACCAAAATCCAAGCGATATATACCAAAATCCAAGTGATTTATACCAAAATCCAAGGGATTTATACCAAAATCCAAGCGATTTATACCAAAATCCAAGCGACATATACCAAAATCCAAGGGATTTTTACCAAAATCCAAGCGATATATACCAAAATCCAACGGATTTATACCAAAATCCAAGCGATATATACCAAAATCCAAGTGATTTATAACAAAATCCAAGGGATTTATACCAAAATCCAAGGGATTTATACCAAAATCCAAGGGATTTATACCAAAATCCAAGCGATATATACCAAAATCCAAGTGATTTATACCAAAATCCAAGGGATTTATACCAAAATCCAAAGGATTTATTCCAAAATCCAAGGGATTTATACCAAAATCCAAGGGATTTATACCAAAATCCAAGCGATTTATCCCAAAATCCAAGCGATATATACCAAATTCCAGGGGATTTATACCCATATCCAAGGAATTTATACCAAAATCCAAGGGATTCATACCAAAATCCAAGAGATTTATACCTAAATCCAAGCGTTTTATACCAAAATCCAAGTGATTTATACCAACATCGAAGAGATTTATACCAAAATCCAACTGATCAAAATCCAAGCTATTTATACCAAAATCCAAGGGATTTATACCAAAATCCAAGGGATTTATACCAAAATCCAAGCGATTTATACCAAAATCCAAGCGATTTACACCAAAATCCAAGGGATTTATACCAAAATCCAAGCGATTTATACCAAAATCCAATTGATTTATACCAAAATCCAAGGGATTTATACCAAAATCCAAGCGATTTACACCAAAATCCAAGGGATTTATACCAAAATCCAAGCGATTTATACCAAAATCCAAAGGATTTATACCAAAATCCAAGCAATTTATACCAAAATCCAAAGGATTTATACCAAAATCCAAGTGATTTATACCAAAATCCAAGCGATTTATACCAAAATCCAAGGGATTTATTCCAAAATCAAAGGGATTTATACCAAAATCCAAGCGATTTGTACCAAAATCCAAGCGATTTATACCAAAATCCAAGCGATTTATACCCAAATCCAAGGAATTTATACCAAAATCCAAGAGATTCATACCAAAATCCAAGAGATTTATACCAAAATCCAAGGGATTGTTACCAAAATCTAAGGGTTTTATACCAAAATCCAAAGGATTTATACCAAAATCCAAAAGATTTATACCAAAATCCAAAGGATTTATACCAAAATCCAAGGGATTTATACCAAAATCCAATGGATTAATACCAAAATCCAAGGGATTTATACAAAAATCCAAGCGATTTATACCAAAATCCAAGCGATTTATACCAAAATCCAAGGGATTTATACCAAAATCCAAGTGATTTATACCAAAATCCAAGGGATTTATACCAAAATCGAAGCGATTTATACCAAAATCGAAGGGATTTATACCAAAATCCAAGCGATTTATACCAAAATCCAAGGGATTTATACCAAAATCCAAGGGATTTATACCAAAACCCAAGGGATTTATACCAAAATCCTAGCGATTTATACCAAAATCCAATTGATTTATAACAACACCGAAGAGATTTATACCAAAATTCAAGCGATTTATATCAAAATCCAAGCGATTTATACCAAAATCCAAGGGATTTATACCAAAATCCAAGGGATTTATACCAAAATCCAAGTGATTTTTACCAAAATCCAAGGGATTTATACCAAAATCCAAGGGATTTATACCAAAATCCAAGGGATTTATACCAAAATCCAAGCGATTTACACCAAAATCCAAGGGATTTATACCAAAATCCAAGCGATTTATACCAAAATCCAAAGGTTTTATACCAAAATCCAAGGGATTTATACCAAAATCCAAAGGATTTATACTAAAATCCAAGTGATTTATACCAAAATCCAGGCGATTTATACAAAAATCCAAAGGATTTATTCCAAAATCCAAGGGATTTATACCAAAATCCAAACGATTTATACCAAAATCCAAGCGATATATACCAAAATCCAAGGGATTTATACCCATATCCAAGGAATTTATACTAAAATCCAAGGGATTTATACCAAAATCCAAGGGATTTATACCAAAATCCTAGCGATTTATACCAAAATCTAAGTGATTTATACCAAAATCCAAGGGATTTATACCAAAATCCAAAGGATTTATACCAAAATCCAAGGGATTTATACCAAAATCCAAGGGATTTATACCAAAATCCAAGCGATTTATACCAAAATCCAAGGGGTTTATACCAAAATCCAAGGGATTTATACCTAAATCCAAGTGATTTATACCAAAATCCAAGGGATTTACACCAAAATCCAAGGGATTATACCAAAATCCAAGCGATATATACCAAAATCCAAGTGATTTATACCAAAATACAAGCGATTTATACCAAAATCCAAAGGATTTATACCAAGATCCAAGGGATTTATACCAAAATCCAAGGGATTTATACCAAAATAAAAGGGATTTATACCAAAATCCGAGCGATTTATACCAAAATCCAAGGGTTTTATACCAAAATTAAAGGGATTTATACCAAAATCCAAGCGATTTATACCAAAATCCAAAGGATTTATACCAAAATCCAAGCGATTTACACCAAAATCCAAGGGGTTTATACCAAAATCCAAGCGATTTTTACCAAAATCCAAAGGATTTATACCAAAATCCAAGGGATTTATACCAAAATCCAAGCGATTTATACCAAAATCCAAGGGATTTATACCAAAATCCAAGCGATTTATACCAAAATCCAAGGGATTTATACCAAAATCCAAGGGATTTATACCAAAATCAAAGGGATTTATACCAAAATCCAAGCGATTTACACCAAAATCCAAGGGATTTATACCAAAATCCAAGGGATTTATACCAAAATCCATAGGATTTATACCAAAATCCAAGGGATTTATACCAAAATCCAAGCGATTTACACCAAAATCCAAAGGATTTATACCAAAATCCAAACGATTTATACCAAAATCCAAAGGATTTATACCAAAATCCAAGGGATTTATACCAAAATCCAAGGGATTTATACCAAAATCCAAGTGATTTATACCAAAATCCAAAGGATTTATACCAAAATCCAAGGGATTTATTCCAAAATCCAAGGGATTTATACCAAAATCCAAGCGATTTATACCAAAATCCAAGCGATATATACCAAAATCCAAGGGATTTATACCCATATCCAAGGAATTTATACCAAAATCCAAGGGATTTATACCAAAATCCAAGGGATTTATACCAAAATCCTAGTGATTTATACCAAAATCCAAGGGATTTATACCAAAATCCAAGCGATTTATACCAAAATCCAAGGGGTTTATACCAAAACCCAAGGGATTTGTACCAAAATACAAGGGATTTATACCAAAATCCAAGAGATTTATACCAAAATCCAAGGGATTTATACCAAAATCCAAGGGATTTATACCAAAATCCAAGCGATTTATACCAAAATCCAAGGGATTTATTCCAAAATCCAAGGGATTTATACCAAAATCCAAGGGATTTATACCCATATCCAAGGAATTTATACCAAATCCAAGGGATTCATACCAAAATCCAAGAGATTTATACCAAAATCCAAGCGATTTATACCAAAATCCAAGTGATTTATACCAACATCGAAGAGATTTATACCAAAATCCAACTGATTTATATCAAAATCCAAGCGATTTATACCAAAATCCAAGGGATTTATACCAAAATCCAAGGGATTTATACCAAAATCCAAGCGATTTATACCAAAATCGAAGCGATTTACACCAAAATCCAAGGGATTTATACCAAAATCCAAGGGATTTATACCAAAATCCAAAGATTTATACCAAAATCCAAGCGATTTATACCAAAATCCAAGCGATTTACACCAAAATCCAAGGGATTTATACCAAAATCCAAGCGATTTATACCAAAATCCAAAGGATTTATACCAAAATCCAAAGGATTTATACCAAAATCCAATGGATTTATACCAAAATCCAAGGGATTTATACCAAAATCCAAAGGATTTATACCAAAATCCAAGGGATTTATACCAAAATCCAAGTGATTTATACCAAAATCCAAGCGATTTATACCAAAATCCAAGGGATTTATACCAAAATCCAAGTGATTTATACCAAAATCCAAGCGACTTATACCAAAATCCAAGCGATTTACACCAAAATCCAAGCGATTTATACCAAAATCCAAGCGATATATACCAAAATCCAAGTGATTTATACCAAAATCCAAGGGATTTATACCAAAATCCAAAGTATTTATACCAAAATCCAAGGGATTTATACCAAAATCTAAGGGATTTATACCAAAATCCAAGCGATATATACCAAAATCCAAGGGATTTATACCCAAATCAAAGGAATTTATACCAAAATCCAAGGGATTCATACCAAAATCCAAGAGGGTTATACCAAAATCCAAGGGATTTATACCAAAATCCAAGTGATTTATACCAACATCGAAGAGATTTATACCAAAATCCAAGGGATTTATATCAAAATCCAAGCGATTTATACCAAAATCCAAGGGATTTATACCAAAATCCAAGGGATTTATACCAAAATCCAAGGGTTTTATACCAAAATCAAATGGATTTATACCAAAATCCAAATTATTTATACCAAAATCCAAGCGATTTATACCAAAATCCAAGCGATTTATACCAAAATCCAAGGGATTTATACCAAAATCCAAGGGTTTTATACCAAAATCCAATGGATTTATACCAAAATCCAAGCGATTTACACCAAAATCCAAGGGATTTATACCAAAATCCAAGCGATTTATACCAAAATCCAAGCGACTTATACCAAAATCCAAGGGATTTATACCAAAATCGAAGGGATTTATACCAAAATCCAAGCGATTTATACCAAAATCCAAGGGATTTATACCAAAATCCAAGGGATTTATACCAAAACCCAAGAGATTTATACCAAAATCCAAGCGATTTATACCAAAATCCAAAGGATTTATACCAAAATCCAATGGATTTATACCAAAATCCAAGGGATTTATACCAAAATCCAAGCGATATATACCAAAATCCAAGTGATTTATACCAAAACCAAAGGGATTTATACCAAAATCCAAAGGATTTATACCAATATCCAAGGAATTTATACCAAAATCAAAGGGATTTATACCAAAATCCAAGGGATTTATACCAAAACCCAAGAGATTTATACAAAAATCCAATGGATTTATACCAAAATCCAAGTGATTTATACCAAAATCCAAGGAATTTATTCCAAAATCCAAGCCATTTATACCAAAATCCAAGCGATTTATACCAAAATCCAAGCGATATATACCAAAATCCAAGGGATTTATGGTGACCTGAAAATTGTGTCACATTTAAAAGTTACTATACATAAATCATACATACGTAATTGTTACAACAGAATGCTTACAAAAATAACACATACATAAACTACTGTACCACATGAGTTTTATTACTAAAACAATTGGTACAAAAAAGTTTTTTGGACCAACTCAAGTTATTCAATATCAATAAAAAAAAATTGAAGCTTATTACACCGCATAAAAATTGAATTTGCGTTGATCAACAGATAAAATTGCGATGCGATATAACAAACAGAAAATGTGAAATGGCGGCGGCGCGATGATACGAATGATTCTTATTAGGTTTTATTTTTATAAATCAATTAGATTTTTTTATTACAAATAATTTTATTAATATGTACATATAATAAAATTAATATTATTTTATAAATATATTTTTTTTTAATTAAATAAAAAATTATTAATAAAAAATAAAATATTATAATATATAATTAAGGTTATCAATGTAAATAATTTTTATTATTGTTATCTAATAAATATAATAAACAACATTTCATACTCAATAATACAAAATACATATGTGTATATTGATTGCAAAATTAAAATCCTACGATCTCTATAGTAAAAAAAAATCGTCACATAAAATGTCTTTTGGTACAAACTGATCTAGCAAAATAAATTATGTGACTTTTTTGTACCAATCGTTTTTGTACCAATTTTCTGGTCCCAAAGCATTTTTATATGAAGAATTTAGAATTGGTACAATACACGATTGTTCCGAAATCAAAAAGTTGCTTTCATACAAATCGATCTAGCAAAATAAATTATGTGACTTTTTTGTACCAATCGTTTTTGTACCAATTTTCTGGCCCCAAAGCATTTTTATATGAAGAATTTAGAATTGGTACAATACACGATTGTTCCGAAATCAAAAAGTTGCTTTCATACAAATCGATCTAGCAAAATAAATTATGTGACTTTTTTGTACCAATCGTTTTTGTAACAATTTTCTGGTCCCAAAGCATTTTTATATGAAGAATTTAGAATTGGTACAATACACGATTGTTCCGAAATCAAAAAGTTGCTTTCATACAAATCGATCTAGCAAAATAAAGACAAAATTTTGTTTGCTGCAAATCAATGTAAAATAAAATTTTGTTGTTATTAAATAAATTATTAATCAGATTATTATCATCGAGTGCATAATTTATTTGAAACAAATTGAATTGTTGTAATAATTCTAAATTTCGAGTACAATTCTAAAATGAATCTAAAACTATAATACATTATATGTCGCAAAAAATTGTAAACGTGATTTAAATTTTGTTAAAATAAAATAATCTATGTATCACGCGTCGGTTCGGTCGCTCATTTTTAAAAGACCACTGTATTTTCCAGATGACTCGCATAAATATGCTGTTCAACACAGATATGCTATGATCCTTCCTCTATCTAGAACAGCAAACCTTTTGAAGATATCGTAACCAGGAGGTGAGATATAACTTTTGTCGTCAAGTAATGCTCTAATATCGATAAACAATATATTTTCCCGATCGACTTCTAAAAATGATTCAATCGACATATAAATTCTCATGGATATTCTCTATTCGATGCTGAGCAGTTACGTAGAACATAATGTTTAACTAAAGCCGTGGGCCAATACGCAAATCTGGGCCAGCAATTGGGACATTATTGTTATTTATAATATTTTCAATGAAATTGGAAGTATGATTATTATCTATATCGATATTAAGCGGATTATGAAATGGTTTATTTTCATGAGATGCATAATTTATTTATAAGAACACAAAAAATAAATTTAAAAAGTTGCCCCCGAGCAACAATGAAAAAACGGCCAATTTGATTCAAGATAAATAATTGATTAGGCCAAGTTGCACGGAACAATCTCAAGCGTTGTAAGTGAGCCATTTTCCAACAAATCCGAATAAGCCTCGGCCTGTAAAGGCCAAAAACTGATATTCAATTATGAGTCTGAGGTTGATATCGATATTTAGAATTTAAAAAAGCCAATTTGTATGGAACTGGTTCAAATAATGGTAGTAACATAATTTTTTTGTGATCAGTACCTTAACACGTTTTATGACACAATTTTCTAAAATTGAACCAAAACTCTCGAAAATTTCAGAAAGATGCATGCTAATCAAAAAGCACTTGTTGCATGATTTGGGTTGTGATAAATGTTCCCATGATGTCGATGAAAAAATTCGTCGATATCACGTTTTAATCGCGCTGATGCTTTCGAGTTAAGAAACGATGCAACGGGAACCACTCATGTGGCCATGCAACAATTACGCGAATACGGATTAACACCCCAGCTCACCTAGTACCACCGGTCTCATTTTATAAAAACAAAGCAAAGCACATAACGAGGAGTGTGGTGTTGTACTTGATACAGATGTACATTGAATCGCAAATCGTTTGAAGTGGGTGGAGAGGGCCCCCAATTAAAGAACCTGCACAAATGAGGGTAGCACTATAAACATACAACAACCCAAATCCAAGGGATTTATACCAAAATCGAAGGGATTTATACCAAATTCCAAGGGATTTAAAAAAATAATCCAAGGAATATATACCAAAATTCCAAGCGATTTATACCAAAATCCAATTGATTTATACCAAAATCCAAGCGATTTATACCAAAATCCAAGCGATTTATACCAAAATCCATAGGATTTATACCAAAATCCAAGGGATTTATACCAAAATCCAAGCGATTTATACCAAAATCCAAGGGATTTATACCAAAATCCAAGGGATTTATACCAAAATCAAAGGGATTTATACCAAAATCCAAGCGATTTACACCAAAATCCAAGGGATTTATACCAAAATCCAAGGGATTTATACCAAAATCCATAGGATTTATACCAAAATCCAAGGGATTTATACCAAAATCCAAGCGATTTACACCAAAATCCAAAGGATTTATACCAAAATCCAAACGATTTATACCAAAATCCAAAGGATTTATACCAAAATCCAAGGGATTTATACCAAAATCCAAGGGATTTATACCAAAATCCAAGTGATTTATACCAAAATCCAAAGGATTTATACCAAAATCCAAGGGATTTATTCCAAAATCCAAGGGATTTATACCAAAATCCAAGCGATTTATACCAAAATCCAAGCGATATATACCAAAATCCAAGGGATTTATACCCATATCCAAGGAATTTATACCAAAATCCAAGGGATTTATACCAAAATCCAAGGGATTTATACCAAAATCCTAGTGATTTATACCAAAATCCAAGGGATTTATACCAAAATCCAAGCGATTTATACCAAAATCCAAGGGGTTTATACCAAAACCCAAGGGATTTGTACCAAAATACAAGGGATTTATACCAAAATCCAAGAGATTTATACCAAAATCCAAGGGATTTATACCAAAATCCAAGGGATTTATACCAAAATCCAAGCGATTTATACCAAAATCCAAGGGATTTATTCCAAAATCCAAGGGATTTATACCAAAATCCAAGGGATTTATACCCATATCCAAGGAATTTATACCAAATCCAAGGGATTCATACCAAAATCCAAGAGATTTATACCAAAATCCAAGCGATTTATACCAAAATCCAAGTGATTTATACCAACATCGAAGAGATTTATACCAAAATCAAACTGATTTATATCAAAATCCAAGCGATTTATACCAAAATCCAAGGGATTTATACCAAAATCCAAGGGATTTATACCAAAATCCAAGCGATTTATACCAAAATCGAAGCGATTTACACCAAAATCCAAGGGATTTATACCAAAATCCAAGGGATTTATACCAAAATCCAAAGATTTATACCAAAATCCAAGCGATTTATACCAAAATCCAAGCGATTTACACCAAAATCCAAGGGATTTATACCAAAATCCAAGCGATTTATACCAAAATCCAAAGGATTTATACCAAAATCCAAAGGATTTATACCAAAATCCAATGGATTTATACCAAAATCCAGGGGATTTATACCAAAATCCAAGTGATTTATACCAAAATACAAGCGATTTATACCAAAATCCAAGGGATTTATTCCAAAATCCAAGGGATTTATTCCAAAATCCAAGCGATTTATATCAAAATCCAAGCGATATATACCAAAATCCAACGAATTTATACCCATATCCAAGGAATTTATACCAAAATCCAAGGGATTTATACCAAAATCCAAGGGATTTGTACCAAAATCCAAGCGATTTATACCTAAATCCAAGTGATTTATACCAAAATCCAAGGGATTTATACCAAAATCCAAAGGATTTATACCAAAATCCAAGGGATTTATACCAAAATCCAAGGGATTTATACCAAAATCCAAGCGATTTATACCAAAATCCAAGGGATTTATACCAAAATCCAAGTGATTTATACCAAAATCCAAGCGACTTATACCAAAATCCAAGCGATTTACACCAAAATCCAAGGGATTTATACCAAAATCCAAGCGATATATACCAAAATCCAAGTGATTTATACCAAAATCCAAGGGATTTATACCAAAATCCAAAGTATTTATACCAAAATCCAAGGGATTTATACCAAAATCTAAGGGATTTATACCAAAATCCAAGCGATATATACCAAAATCCAAGGGATTTATACCCAAATCAAAGGAATTTATACCAAAATCCAAGGGATTCATACCAAAATCCAAGAGGGTTATACCAAAATCCAAGGGATTTATACCAAAATCCAAGTGATTTATACCAACATCGAAGAGATTTATACCAAAATCCAAGGGATTTATATCAAAATCCAAGCGATTTATACCAAAATCCAAGGGATTTATACCAAAATCCAAGGGATTTATACCAAAATCCAAGGGTTTTATACCAAAATCAAATGGATTTATACCAAAATCCAAATTATTTATACCAAAATCCAAGCGATTTATACCAAAATCCAAGCGATTTATACCAAAATCCAAGGGATTTATACCAAAATCCAAGGGTTTTATACCAAAATCCAATGGATTTATACCAAAATCCAAGCGATTTACACCAAAATCCAAGGGATTTATACCAAAATCCAAGCGATTTATACCAAAATCCAAGCGACTTATACCAAAATCCAAGGGATTTATACCAAAATCGAAGGGATTTATACCAAAATCCAAGCGATTTATACCAAAATCCAAGGGATTTATACCAAAATCCAAGGGATTTATACCAAAACCCAAGAGATTTATACCAAAATCCAAGCGATTTATACCAAAATCCAAAGGATTTATACCAAAATCCAATGGATTTATACCAAAATCCAAGGGATTTATACCAAAATCCAAGCGATATATACCAAAATCCAAGTGATTTATACCAAAACCAAAGGGATTTATACCAAAATCCAAAGGATTTATACCAATATCCAAGGAATTTATACCAAAATCAAAGGGATTTATACCAAAATCCAAGGGATTTATACCAAAACCCAAGAGATTTATACAAAAATCCAATGGATTTATACCAAAATCCAAGTGATTTATACCAAAATCCAAGGAATTTATTCCAAAATCCAAGCCATTTATACCAAAATCCAAGCGATTTATACCAAAATCCAAGCGATATATACCAAAATCCAAGGGATTTATGGTGACCTGAAAATTGTGTCACATTTAAAAGTTACTATACATAAATCATACATACGTAATTGTTACAACAGAATGCTTACAAAAATAACACATACATAAACTACTGTACCACATGAGTTTTATTACTAAAACAATTGGTACAAAAAAGTTTTTTGGACCAACTCAAGTTATTCAATATCAATAAAAAAAAATTGAAGCTTATTACACCGCATAAAAATTGAATTTGCGTTGATCAACAGATAAAATTGCGATGCGATATAACAAACAGAAAATGTGAAATGGCGGCGGCGCGATGATACGAATGATTCTTATTAGGTTTTATTTTTATAAATCAATTAGATTTTTTTATTACAAATAATTTTATTAATATGTACATATAATAAAATTAATATTATTTTATAAATATATTTTTTTTTAATTAAATAAAAAATTATTAATAAAAAATAAAATATTATAATATATAATTAAGGTTATCAATGTAAATAATTTTTATTATTGTTATCTAATAAATATAATAAACAACATTTCATACTCAATAATACAAAATACATATGTGTATATTGATTGCAAAATTAAAATCCTACGATCTCTATAGTAAAAAAAAATCGTCACATAAAATGTCTTTTGGTACAAACTGATCTAGCAAAATAAATTATGTGACTTTTTTGTACCAATCGTTTTTGTACCAATTTTCTGGTCCCAAAGCATTTTTATATGAAGAATTTAGAATTGGTACAATACACGATTGTTCCGAAATCAAAAAGTTGCTTTCATACAAATCGATCTAGCAAAATAAATTATGTGACTTTTTTGTACCAATCGTTTTTGTACCAATTTTCTGGCCCCAAAGCATTTTTATATGAAGAATTTAGAATTGGTACAATACACGATTGTTCCGAAATCAAAAAGTTGCTTTCATACAAATCGATCTAGCAAAATAAATTATGTGACTTTTTTGTACCAATCGTTTTTGTAACAATTTTCTGGTCCCAAAGCATTTTTATATGAAGAATTTAGAATTGGTACAATACACGATTGTTCCGAAATCAAAAAGTTGCTTTCATACAAATCGATCTAGCAAAATAAAGACAAAATTTTGTTTGCTGCAAATCAATGTAAAATAAAATTTTGTTGTTATTAAATAAATTATTAATCAGATTATTATCATCGAGTGCATAATTTATTTGAAACAAATTGAATTGTTGTAATAATTCTAAATTTCGAGTACAATTCTAAAATGAATCTAAAACTATAATACATTATATGTCGCAAAAAATTGTAAACGTGATTTAAATTTTGTTAAAATAAAATAATCTATGTATCACGCGTCGGTTCGGTCGCTCATTTTTAAAAGACCACTGTATTTTCCAGATGACTCGCATAAATATGCTGTTCAACACAGATATGCTATGATCCTTCCTCTATCTAGAACAGCAAACCTTTTGAAGATATCGTAACCAGGAGGTGAGATATAACTTTTGTCGTCAAGTAATGCTCTAATATCGATAAACAATATATTTTCCCGATCGACTTCTAAAAATGATTCAATCGACATATAAATTCTCATGGATATTCTCTATTCGATGCTGAGCAGTTACGTAGAACATAATGTTTAACTAAAGCCGTGGGCCAATACGCAAATCTGGGCCAGCAATTGGGACATTATTGTTATTTATAATATTTTCAATGAAATTGGAAGTATGATTATTATCTATATCGATATTAAGCGGATTATGAAATGGTTTATTTTCATGAGATGCATAATTTATTTATAAGAACACAAAAAATAAATTTAAAAAGTTGCCCCCGAGCAACAATGAAAAAACGGCCAATTTGATTCAAGATAAATAATTGATTAGGCCAAGTTGCACGGAACAATCTCAAGCGTTGTAAGTGAGCCATTTTCCAACAAATCCGAATAAGCCTCGGCCTGTAAAGGCCAAAAACTGATATTCAATTATGAGTCTGAGGTTGATATCGATATTTAGAATTTAAAAAAGCCAATTTGTATGGAACTGGTTCAAATAATGGTAGTAACATAATTTTTTTGTGTTCAGTACCTTAACACGTTTTATGACACAATTTTCTAAAATTGAACCAAAACTCTCGAAAATTTCAGAAAGATGCATGCTAATCAAAAAGCACTTGTTGCATGATTTGGGTTGTGATAAATGTTCCCATGATGTCGATGAAAAAATTCGTCGATATCACGTTTTAATCGCGCTGATGCTTTCGAGTTAAGAAACGATGCAACGGGAACCACTCATGTGGCCATGCAACAATTACGCGAATACGGATTAACACCCCAGCTCACCTAGTACCACCGGTCTCATTTTATAAAAACAAAGCAAAGCACATAACGAGGAGTGTGGTGTTGTACTTGATACAGATGTACATTGAATCGCAAATCGTTTGAAGTGGGTGGAAAGGGCCCCCAATTAAAGAACCTGCACAAATGAGGGTAGCACTATAAACATACAACAACCCAAATCCAAGGGATTTATACCAAAATCGAAGGGATTTATACCAAATTCCAAGGGATTTAAAAAAATAATCCAAGGAATATATACCAAAATTCCAAGCGATTTATACCAAAATCCAATTGATTTATACCAAAATCCAAGCGATTTATACCAAAATCCAAGCGATTTATACAAAAATCCAAGGGATTTATACCAAAATCCAAGTGATTTATACTCAATCCAAGGGATTTATACCAAGATCTAATGAATTTATACCAAAATCCAAGTGATTTATACCAAAATCCAAGCGATTTATACCAAAATCCAAGGGATTTATACCAAAATCCAAGCGATTTATACCAAAATCCAAGGGATTTATACCAAAATCCAAGGGATTTATACCAAAATCCAAGGGATTTATACCAAAATCCAAGAGATTTATACCAAAATCCAAGGGATTTATACCAAAATCCAAGGGATTTATACCAAAATCCAAGGGATTTATACCAAAATCCAAGCGATTTATACCAAAATCCAAGTGATTTATACCAAAATCAAAGGGATTTATACCAAAATCCAAGGGATTTATACCAAAATCCAAGGGATTTATACCAAAATCCAAGGGATTTATACCAAAATCCTAGGGATTTATACCAAAATCCAAGGGATTTATACCAAAATCCAAGGGAATTATACCAAAATCCAACTGATTTATACCAAAATCCAAGTGATTTATACAAAAATCCAAGTGATTTATACCAAAATCCAAGGGATTTATACCAAAATCCAAGGGATTTATACCAAAATCCAAGAGATTTATACCAAAATCCAAGCGATTTATACCAAAATCCAAGGGATTTATACCAAAATCCAAGCGATTTACACCAAAATCCAAGGGATTTATACCAAAATCCAAGCGATATATACCAAAATCCAAGTGATTTATACCAAAATCCAAGGGATTTATACCAAAATTTGGATTTTGGTATAAATCACATGGATTTTGGTATATATCGCTTGGATTTTGGTATAAATCCCTTGGATTTTGGTGTAAATCGCTTGGATTTTGGTATAAATCGCTTGGATTTTGGTATAAATCGCTTGGATTTTGGTATAAATCCCTTGGATTTTGGTATAAATCCCTTGGATTTTGATATAAATCCATTGCATTTTTGTATAAATCCCTTGGATTTTGTATAAATCCTTTGGATTTTGGTATAAATCTTTTGGATTTTGGTATAAATCCTTTGGATTTTGGTATAAAACATTTAGATTTTGGTAACAATCCCTTGGATTTTGGTATAAATCTCTTGGATTTTGGTATAAATCCCTTGGATTTTGGTATAAATCCCTTGGATTTTGGTATAAATCCCTTGGATTTTTATATAAATCAGTTGGATTTTGGTATAAATCTCTTCGATGTTGGTATAAATCACTTGGATTTTGGTAAAAATCCCTTGGATTTTGGTATAAATCTCTTGGATTTTGGTATAAACCCCTTGGATTTTGGAATAAATCGCTTGGATTTTGGTATAAATCCCTTGGATTTTGGTATGAATCCCTTGGATTTTGGTATAAATTCCTTGGATATGGGTATAAATCCCTTGGATTTTGGTATATGTCGCTTGGATTTTGGTATAAATCCCTTGGATTTTGGTATAAATCCCTTGGATTTTGGTATAAAACACTTGGATTTTGGTATATATCGCTTGGATTTTGGTATAAATCCCTTGGATTTTGGTGTAAATCGCATGGATTTTGGTTTAAATCGCTTGGATTTTGGTATAAATCCCTTGGACTTTGGTATAAACCCCTTGGATTTTGGTATAAATCCCTTGGATTTTGGTATAAATCCATTGGTTTTTTGTATAAATCCCTTGGATTTTGGTATAAATCCCTTGGATTTTGGTATAAATCTTTTGGATTTTGGTATAAATCCTTTGGATTTTGGTATAAAACCCTTAGATTTTGGTAACAATCCCTTGGATTTTGGTATAAATCTCTTGGATTTTGGTATAAATCCCTTGGATTTTGGTATAAATCCCTTGGATTTTGGTATAAATCGCTTGGATTTTTATATAAATCAGTTGGATTTTGGTATAAATCTCTTCGATGTTGGTATAAATCACTTGGATTTTGGTAAAAATCCCTTGGATTTTGGTATAAATCACTTGGATTTTGGTATATATCGCTTGGATTTTGGTATAAATCCCTTGGATTTTGCTTTAAATCGCTTGGATTTTGGTATAAATCGCTTGGATTTTGGTATAAATCCTTTGGATTTTGGTATAAACCCCTTGGATTTTGGTATAAATCCCTTGGATTTTGGTTAAATCCATTGGATTTTTGTATAAACCCCTTGGATTTTGGAATAAATCGCTTGGATTTTGGTATAAATCCCTTGGATTTTGGAATAAATCCCTCTGATTTTGGTATAAATCCCTTGGAATTTGGTATAAATCCTTTGGATTTTGGTATAAATCACTTGGATTTTGGTATAAATCGCTTGGATTTTGGAATAAATCCCTTGTATTTTGGTATAAATTTCTTGGATTTTGGTATAAATCTTTTGGATTTTGGTATAAATCCCTTTGATTTTTGTACAAATCCCTTGGGTTTTGGTATAAATCGCTTGGATTTTGGAATAAATCCCTTGGATTTTGGTATAAATCCCTTGGATTTTGGTATGAATCGCTTGGATTTTGGTATAAATTCCTTGGATATGGGTATAAATCCCTTGGATTTTGGTATATGTCGCTTGGATTTTGGTATAAATCGCTTGGATTTTGGTATAAATCCCTTGGATTTTGGTATAAATCCCTTGGATTTTGGTATAAATCCTTTGGATTTTGGTATAAATCGCTTGGATTTTGGTATAAATCCCTTGGATTTTGGTATAAATCCCTTGGACTTTGGTATAAATCCTTTGGATTTTGGTATAAATCCCTTGGATTTTGGTATAAATCACTTGGATTTTGGTATAAATCGCTTGGATTTTGGAATAAATCCCTTGTATTTTGGTATAAATTTCTTGGATTTTGGTATAAATCTTTTGGATTTTGGTATAAATCCCTTGGATTTTTGTACAAATTTCTTGGGTTTTGGTATAAATCGCTTGGATTTTGGAATAAATCCCTTGGATTTTGGTATAAACCCCTTGGATTTTGGAATAAATCCCTTGGATTTTGGTATAAATCCCATGGATTTTGGTATGAATCCCTTGGATTTTGGTATAAATTCCTTGGATATGGGTATAAATCCCTTGGATTTTGGTATATGTCGCTTGGATTTTGGTATAAATCGCTTGGATTTTGGTATAAATCCCTTGGATTTTGGTATAAATCACTTGGATTTTGGTATATATCGCTTGGATTTTGGTATAAATCCCTTGGATTTTCGTATAAATCCCTTGGATTTTGGTATAAATCCTTTGGATTTTGGTATAAATCCCTTGGATTTTGGTATAAATCACTTGGATTTTGGTATAAATCGCTTGGATTTTGGTATAAATTCCTTGTAATTTGGTATAAATTTCTTGGATTTTGGTATAAATCGTTTGGATTTTGGTATAAATCCCTTGGATTTTTGTACAAATCCCTTGGGTTTTGGTATAAATCGCTTGGATTTTGGAATAAATCCCTTAGATTTTGGTATAAACCCCTTGGATTTTGGAATAAATCGCTTGGATTTTGGTATAAATCCCTTGGATTTTGGTATGAATCCCTTGGATTTTGGTATAAATTCCTTGGATATGGGTATAAATCCCTTGGATTTTGGTATAGTCGCTTGGATTTTGGTATAAATCGCTTGGATTTTGGTATAAATCCCTTGGATTTTGGTATAAATCACTTGGATTTTGGTATATATCGCTTGGATTTTGGTATAAATCCCTTGGATTTTGGTGTAAATCGCTTGGATTTTGGTATAAATCGCTTGGATTTTGGTATAAATCGCTTGGATTTTGGTATAAATCCCTTGGATTTTGGTATAAATCCCTTGGATTTTGATATAAATCCATTGCATTTTTGTATAAATCCCTTGGATTTTGTATAAATCCTTTGGATTTTGGTATAAATCTTTTGGATTTTGGTATAAATCCTTTGGATTTTGGTATAAAACATTTAGATTTTGGTAACAATCCCTTGGATTTTGGTATAAATCTCTTGGATTTTGGTATAAATCCCTTGGATTTTGGTATAAATCCCTTGGATTTTGGTATAAATCCCTTGGATTTTTATATAAATCAGTTGGATTTTGGTATAAATCTCTTCGATGTTGGTATAAATCACTTGGATTTTGGTAAAAATCCCTTGGATTTTGGTATAAATCTCTTGGATTTTGGTATAAACCCCTTGGATTTTGGAATAAATCGCTTGGATTTTGGTATAAATCCCTTGGATTTTGGTATGAATCCCTTGGATTTTGGTATAAATTCCTTGGATATGGGTATAAATCCCTTGGATTTTGGTATATGTCGCTTGGATTTTGGTATAAATCCCTTGGATTTTGGTATAAATCCCTTGGATTTTGGTATAAAACACTTGGATTTTGGTATATATCGCTTGGATTTTGGTATAAATCCCTTGGATTTTGGTGTAAATCGCATGGATTTTGGTTTAAATCGCTTGGATTTTGGTATAAATCCCTTGGACTTTGGTATAAACCCCTTGGATTTTGGTATAAATCCCTTGGATTTTGGTATAAATCCATTGGTTTTTTGTATAAATCCCTTGGATTTTGGTATAAATCCCTTGGATTTTGGTATAAATCTTTTGGATTTTGGTATAAATCCTTTGGATTTTGGTATAAAACCCTTAGATTTTGGTAACAATCCCTTGGATTTTGGTATAAATCTCTTGGATTTTGGTATAAATCCCTTGGATTTTGGTATAAATCCCTTGGATTTTGGTATAAATCGCTTGGATTTTTATATAAATCAGTTGGATTTTGGTATAAATCTCTTCGATGTTGGTATAAATCACTTGGATTTTGGTAAAAATCCCTTGGATTTTGGTATAAATCACTTGGATTTTGGTATATATCGCTTGGATTTTGGTATAAATCCCTTGGATTTTGCTTTAAATCGCTTGGATTTTGGTATAAATCGCTTGGATTTTGGTATAAATCCTTTGGATTTTGGTATAAACCCCTTGGATTTTGGTATAAATCCCTTGGATTTTGGTTAAATCCATTGGATTTTTGTATAAACCCCTTGGATTTTGGAATAAATCGCTTGGATTTTGGTATAAATCCCTTGGATTTTGGAATAAATCCCTCTGATTTTGGTATAAATCCCTTGGAATTTGGTATAAATCCTTTGGATTTTGGTATAAATCACTTGGATTTTGGTATAAATCGCTTGGATTTTGGAATAAATCCCTTGTATTTTGGTATAAATTTCTTGGATTTTGGTATAAATCTTTTGGATTTTGGTATAAATCCCTTTGATTTTTGTACAAATCCCTTGGGTTTTGGTATAAATCGCTTGGATTTTGGAATAAATCCCTTGGATTTTGGTATAAATCCCTTGGATTTTGGTATGAATCGCTTGGATTTTGGTATAAATTCCTTGGATATGGGTATAAATCCCTTGGATTTTGGTATATGTCGCTTGGATTTTGGTATAAATCGCTTGGATTTTGGTATAAATCCCTTGGATTTTGGTATAAATCCCTTGGATTTTGGTATAAATCCTTTGGATTTTGGTATAAATCGCTTGGATTTTGGTATAAATCCCTTGGATTTTGGTATAAATCCCTTGGACTTTGGTATAAATCCTTTGGATTTTGGTATAAATCCCTTGGATTTTGGTATAAATCACTTGGATTTTGGTATAAATCGCTTGGATTTTGGAATAAATCCCTTGTATTTTGGTATAAATTTCTTGGATTTTGGTATAAATCTTTTGGATTTTGGTATAAATCCCTTGGATTTTTGTACAAATTTCTTGGGTTTTGGTATAAATCGCTTGGATTTTGGAATAAATCCCTTGGATTTTGGTATAAACCCCTTGGATTTTGGAATAAATCCCTTGGATTTTGGTATAAATCCCATGGATTTTGGTATGAATCCCTTGGATTTTGGTATAAATTCCTTGGATATGGGTATAAATCCCTTGGATTTTGGTATATGTCGCTTGGATTTTGGTATAAATCGCTTGGATTTTGGTATAAATCCCTTGGATTTTGGTATAAATCACTTGGATTTTGGTATATATCGCTTGGATTTTGGTATAAATCCCTTGGATTTTCGTATAAATCCCTTGGATTTTGGTATAAATCCTTTGGATTTTGGTATAAATCCCTTGGATTTTGGTATAAATCACTTGGATTTTGGTATAAATCGCTTGGATTTTGGTATAAATTCCTTGTAATTTGGTATAAATTTCTTGGATTTTGGTATAAATCGTTTGGATTTTGGTATAAATCCCTTGGATTTTTGTACAAATCCCTTGGGTTTTGGTATAAATCGCTTGGATTTTGGAATAAATCCCTTAGATTTTGGTATAAACCCCTTGGATTTTGGAATAAATCGCTTGGATTTTGGTATAAATCCCTTGGATTTTGGTATGAATCCCTTGGATTTTGGTATAAATTCCTTGGATATGGGTATAAATCCCTTGGATTTTGGTATAGTCGCTTGGATTTTGGTATAAATCGCTTGGATTTTGGTATAAATCCCTTGGATTTTGGTATAAATCACTTGGATTTTGGTATATATCGCTTGGATTTTGGTATAAATCCCTTGGATTTTGGTGTAAATCGCTTGGATTTTGGTATAAATCGCTTGGATTTTGGTATAAATCCCTTGGATTTTGGTATAAATCCCTTGGATTTTGGTATAAATCCCTTGGATTTTGGTATAAATCCATTGGATTTTTGTATAAATCACTTGGATTTTGGTATAAATCCTTTGGATTTTGGTATAAATCTTTTGGATTTTGGTATAAATCCTTTGGATTTTGGTATAAAACCCTTAGATTTTGGTAACAATCTCTTGGATTTTGGTATGAATCCCTTGGATTTTGGTATAAATTCCTTGGATATGGGTATAAATCCCTTGGATTTTGGTATATGTCGCTTGGATTTTGGTATAAATCGCTTGGATTTTGGTATAAATCCCTTGGATTTTGGTATAAATTCCTTGGATTTTGGTATAAATCCTTTGGATTTTGGTATAAATCCCTTGGATTTTGGTATAAATCACTTGGATTTTGGTATAAATCGCTTGGATTTTGGTATAAATCCCTTATATTTTGGTATAAATTTCTTGGATTTTGGAATAAATCTCTTGGATTTTGGTATAAACTCCTTGGATTTTGGAATAAATCGCTTGGATTTTGGTATAAATCCCTTGGATTTTGGTATGAATCCCTTGGATTTTGGTATAAATTCCTTGGATATGGGTATAAATCCCTTGGATTTAGGTATATGTCGCTTGGATTTTGGTATAAATCGCTTGGATTTTGGTATAAATCCCTTGGATTTTGGTATAAATCACTTGGATTTTGGTATATATCGCTTGGATTTTGGTATAAATCCCTTGGATTTTGGTGTAAATCGCTTGTATTTTGGTATAAATTTCTTGGATTTTGGTATAAATCTTTTGGATTTTGGTATAAATCACTTGGATTTTGGTATAAATCGCTTGGATTTTGGTATAAATCCCTTGTATTTTGGTATAAATTTCTTGGATTTTGGTATAAATCTTTTGGATTTTGGTATAAATCCCTTGGATTTTTGTACAAATCCCTTGGGTTTTGGTATAAATCGCTTGGATTTTGGAATAAATCCCTTGGATTTCTGTATAAACCCCTTGGATTTTGGAATAAATCGCTTGAATTTTGGTATAAATCCCTTAGATTTTGGTATGAATCCCTTGGATTTTGGTATAAATTCCTTGGATATGGGTATAAATCCCTTGGATTTTGGTATATGTCGCTTGGATTTTGGTATAAATCGCTTGGATTTTGGTATAAATCCCTTGGATTTTGGTATAAATCACTTGGATTTTGGTATATATCGCTTGGATTTTGGTATAAATCCCTTGGATTTTGGTATAAATCCCTTGGATTTTGGTATAAATCCTTCGGATTTTGGTATAAATCCCTTGGATTTTGGTATAAATCACTTGGATTTTGGTATAAATCGCTTGGATTTTGGTATAAATCCCTTGTATTTTGGTATAAATTTCTTGGATTTTGGTATAAATCTTTTGGATTTTGGTATAAATCCCTTGGATTTTTGTACAAATCCCTTGGGTTTTGGTATATATCGCTTGGATTTTGGAATAAATCCCTTGGATATGGGTATAAACCCCTTGGATTTTGGAATAAATCGCTTGGATTTTGGTATAAATCCCTTGGATTTTGGTATGAATCCCTTGAATTTTGGTATATCCCTTGGATTTTGGTATAAATCACTTGGATTTTGGTATATATGGCTTGGATTTTGGTATAAATCCCTTGGATTTTGGTGTAAATCGCTTGGGTTTTGGTATAAATCGCTTGGATTTTGGTATAAATCACTTGGATTTTGGTATAAACCCCTTGGATTTTGGTATAAATCCCTTGGATTTTGGTATAAATCCATTGGATTTTTGTATAAATCCCTTGGATTTTGGTATAAATCCTTTGGATTTTGGTTTAAATCTTTTGGATTTTGGTATAAATCCTTTGGATTTTGGTATAAAACCCTTAGATTTTGGTAACAATCCCTTGGATTTTGGTATAAATCTCTTGGATTTTGGTATAAATCGCTTGGATTTTGGTATAAATCCCTTGGATTTTGGTATAAATCACTTGGATTTTGGTATAAATCGCTTGGATTTTGGAATAAATCCCTTGGATTTTGGTATTTTGGTATAAATTTCTTGGATTTTGGTATAAATCTTTTGGATTTTGTTATAAATCCCTTGGATTTTTGTACAAATCCCTTGGGTTTTGGTATAAATCGCTTGGATTTTGGAATAAATCCCTTGGATTTTGGTATAAACCCCTTGGATTTTGGAATAAATCGCTTGGATTTTGGTATAAATCCCTTGGATTTTGGTATTAATCCCTTGGATTTTGGTATAAATTCTTTTGATATTGGTATGAATCCCTTGGATTTTGGTATATGTCGCTTGGATTTTGGTATAAATCGCTTGGATTTTGGTATAAATCCCTTGGATTTTGGTATAAATCACTTGGATTTTCGTATAAATCACTTGGATTTTGGTATAAATCCCTTGGATTTTAGTATAAATCCCTTGGATTTTGGTATAAATCCTTTGGATTTTGGTATAAATCCCTTGGATTTTGGTATAAATCACTTGGATTTTGGTATAAATCGCTTGGATTTTGGTATAAATCCCTTGTATTTTGGTATAAATTTCTTGAATTTTGGTATAAATCTTTTGGATTTTGGTATAAATCCCTTGGATTTTTGTACAAATCCCTTGGGTTTTGGTATAAATCGCTTGGATTTTGGACTAAATCCCTTGGATTTTGGTATAAACCCCTTGGATTTTGGAATAAATCGCTTGGATTTTGGTATATATCCCTTGGATTTTGGTATGAATCCCTTGGATTTTGGTATAAATTCCTTGGATATGGGTATAAATCCCTTGGATTTTGGTATATGTCGCTTGGATTTTGGTATAAATCGCTTGGATTTTGGTATAAATCCCTTGGATTTTGGTATAAATCACTTGGATTTTGGTATATATCGCTTGGATTTTGGTATAAATCCCTTGGATTTTGGTGTAAATCGCTTGGATTTTGGTATAAATCGCTTGGATTTTGGTATAAATCCCTCGGATTTTGGTATAAACCACTTGGATTTTGGTATAAATCCCTTGGATTTTGGTATAAATCCATTGGATTTTTGTATAAATCCCTTGGATTTTGGTATAAATCCTTTGGATTTTGGTATAAATCTTTTGGATTTTGGTATAAGTCCTTTGGATTTTGGTATAAAACCCTTAGATTTTGGTAACAATCCCTTGGATTTTGGTATAAATCTCTTGGATTTTGGTATAAATCCCTTGGATTTTGGTATAAATCCCTTGGATTTTGGTATAAATCGCTTGGATTTTTATATAAATCAGTTAGATTTTGGTATAAATCTCTTCGATGTTGGTGTAAATCACTTGGATTTTGGTAAAAATCCCTTGGATTTTGGTATAAATCTCTTGGATTTTGGTATAAATCCCTTGGATTTTGGTATGAATTCCTTGGATATGGGTATAAATCCCTTGGATTTTGGTATATATCGCTTGGATTTTGATATAAATCCCTTGGATTTTGGTATAAACCCCTTGGATTTTGGTATAAATCGCATGGATTTTGGTATAAATCCCTTGGATTTTCGTATAAATCCCTTGGATTTTGATATAAATCCTTTGGATTTTGGTATAAATCCCTTGGATTTTGGTATAAATCACTTGGATTTTGGTATAAATCGCTTGGATTTTGGTATAAATCCCTTGTATTTTGGTATAAATTTCTTGGATTTTGGTATAAATCTTTTGGATTTTGGTATAAATCCCTTGGATTTTTGTACAAATCCCTTGGGTTTTGGTATAAATCGCTTGGATTTTGGAATAAATCCCTTGGTTTTTTGTACAAATCCCTCGGGTTTTGGTATAAACCCCTTCGATTTTGGAATAAATCGCTTGGATTTTGGTATAAATCCCTTGAATTTTGGTATAAATCCTTTGGATTTTGGTATAAATCGCTTGGATTTTGGTATAAATCCCTTGGATTTTGGTGTAAATCGCGTGGATTTTGGTATAAATCGCTTGGATTTTGGTATAAATCCCTTGGATTTTGGTATAAATCCCTTGGATTTTGGTATAAACCGCTTGGATTTTGATCAGTTGGATTTTGGTATAAATCTCTTCGATGTTGGTATAAATCACTTGGATTTTGGTATAAAAAGCTTGGATTTTGGTATAAATCTCTTGGATTTTGGTATGAATCCCTTGGATTTTGGTATAAATTCCTTGGATATGGGTATAAATCCCTTGGATTTTGGTATATATTGCTTGGATTTTGGTATAAATGCCTTGGATTTTGGTATAAATCCCAAGGATTTTGGTATAAATCCTTTGGATTTTGGTATAAATCTCTTGGATTTTGGTATAAATCACTTGGATTTTGGTATATATCGCTTGGATTTTGGTATAAATCCCTTGGATTTTGGTGTAAATCGCTTGGATTTTGGTAGAAATCGCTTGGATTTTGGTATAAATCCCTTGGATTTTGGTATAAACCGCTTGGATTTTTGTATAAATCGCATGGATTTTGGTATAAATCCCTTGGATTTTCGTATAAATCCCTTGGATTTTGGTATAAATCCTTTAAATTTTGGTATAAATGCCTTGGATTTTGGTATAAATCACTTGGATTTTGGTATAAATCGCTTGGATTTTGGTATAAATCCCTTGTATTTTGGTATAAATTTCTTGGATTTTGGTATAAATCATTTGGATTTTGGTATAAATCCCTTGGATTTTTGTACAAATCCCTTGGGTTTTGGTATAAATCGCTTGGATTTTGGAATAAATCCCTTGGATTTTGGTATAAACCCCTTGGATTTTGGAATAAATCGCTTGGATTTTGGTATAAATCCTTTGGATTTTGGTATGAATCCCTTGGATTTTGGTATAAATCCCTTGGATTTTGGTATAAATCGCTTGGATTATGTTATAAATCGCTTGGATTTTGGTATAAATCACTTGGATTTTGGTATAAATCGCTTGGATTTTGGTATAAATCCCTTGGATTTTGGTGTTAATCGCTTGGATTTTGGTATAAATCTCCAGGATTTTGGTATAAATCCCTTGGATTTTGGTATAAACCCCTTGGATTTTGGTATAAATCCCTTAGATTTTGGTATAAATCTCTTCGATTTTGGTATAAATCCCTTCGATTTTGGTATAAATCCCTTGGATTTTGGTATAAATCGCTTGGATTTTGGTATAAATCCCTTCGATTTTGGTATAAATCCCTTGGATTTTGGTATAAATCGCTTGGATTTTGGTATAAATCCCTTGGATTTTGGTATAAATCACTTGGATTTTGGTATAAATCGCTTGGATTTTGATATAAATCTCTTGGATTTTGGTATAAATCTCTTCGATGTTGGTATAAATCACTTGGATTTTGGTATAAATCGCTTGGATTTTGATATAAATCCCTTGGATTTTGGTATAAATCGCTTGGATTTTGGTATAAATCGCTTGGATTTTGGTATAAATCCCTTGGATTTTGGTAAAAATCCCTTGGGTTTTGGTATAATTCGCTTGGGTTTTGGTATAAATCGCTTGGATTTTGGTATAAATCCCTTGGATTTTGGTATAAATCGCTTGGATTTTGGTATAAATCACTTGTATTTTGGTATAAATCCTTTGGATTTTGGTATAAATCCCTTGGATTTTTGTGTAAATCGCTTGGATTTTGGAATAAATAACTTGGATTTTGGTATAAATCCCTTGGATTTTGGTATAAATCCCTTAGATTTTGGTGTAAATCGCTTGGATTTTTGTATAAATCGCTAGGATTTTGGTATAAATCCCTTGGATTTTGGTATAAACCCTTTGGATTTTGGTATAAATCCCTTGGATTTTGGTATAAATCCCTTGGATTTTGGTATAAATCCCTTGGATTTTGGTATAAATCGCTTGGATTATGTTATGATTCGCTTGGATTTTGGTATAAATCACTTGGATTTTGGTATAAATCTCTTGGATTTTGGTATAAATCTCTTAGATTTTGGTATAAACCCCTTGGATTTTGGTATAAATCCCTTGGATTTTGGTATAAATCCCTTGGATTTTGGTATAAATCCCTTGGATTTTGGTATAAATCCCTTCGATTTTGGTATAAATCCCTTGGATTTTGGTATAAATCGCTTGGATTTTGGTATAAATCCCTTGGATTTTGGTATAAATCCCTTTGATTTTGGTATAAATCCCTTGGATTTTGGTATAAATCGCTTGGATTTTGGTATAAATCCGTTGGATTTTGGTATAAATCCCTTGGATTTTGGTATAAATCGCTTGGATTTTGGTATAAATCGCTTGGATTTTGGTATAAATCCTTTGGATTTTGGTATAAATCCATTGGATTTTGGTATAAATCCCTTGGATTTTGGTATAAATCCTTTGGATTTTGGTATAAATCTTTTGGATTTTGGTATAAATCCTTTGGATTTTGGTATAAAACCCATAGATTTTGGTAACAATCCCTTGGATTTTGGTATAAATCTCTTGGATTTTGGTATAAATCCCTTGGATTTTGGTATAAATCCCTTGGATTTTAATATATGTCGCTTGGATTTTGGTATAAATCGCTTGGATTTTGGTATAAATCACTTGGATTTTGGTATAAACCGCTTGGATTTTTGTATAAATCGCATGGATTTTGGTATAAATCCCTTGGATTTTCGTATAAATCCCTTGGATTTTGGTATAAATCCTTTGGATTTTGGTATAAATGCCTTGGATTTTGGTATAAATCACTTGGATTTTGGTATAAATCGCTTGGATTTTGGTATAAATCCCTTGTATTTTGGTATAAATTTCTTGGATTTTGGTATAAATCTTTTGGATTTTGGTATAAATCCCTTGGATTTTTGTACAAATCCCTTGGGTTTTGGTATAAATCCCTTGGATTTTGGTATAAATCCTTTGGATTTTGGTATAAATCCCTTGGATTTTGGTATAAATCACTTGAATTTTTGTATAAATCGCTTGGATTTTGGTATAAATCCCTTGTATTTTGGTATAAATTTCTTGGATTTTGGTATAAATCTTTTGGATTTTGGTATAAATCCCTTGGATTTTTGTACAAATCCCTTGGATTTTGGTATAAATCGCTTGGATTTAGGAATAAATCAATTTGATTTTGGTATAAACCCCTTGGATTTTGGAATAAATCGCTTGGAATTTGGTATAAATTCCTTGGATTTTGGTATGAATCCCTTGGATTTTGGTATAAATCCCTTGGATTTTGGTATAAATCCATTGGATTTTTGTATAAATCCCTTGGATTTTGGTATATGTCGCTTGGATTTTGGTATAAATCGCTTGGATTTTGGTATAAATCCCTTGGATTTTGGTATAAATCACTTGGATTTTGGTATATATTGCTCGGATTTTGGTATAAATCCCTTGGATTTTCTTATAAATCCCTTGGATTTTGGTATAAATCACTTGGATTTTGGTATAAATCCCTTGGATTTTGGTATAAATCCCTTGTATTTTGGTATAAATTTATGGATTTTGGTATAAATCTTTTGGATTTTGGTATAAATCCCTTGGATTTTTGTACAAATCCCTTGGATTTTGGTATAAATCGCTTGGATTTTGGAATAAATCCCTTGGATTTTGGTATAAACCGCTTGGATTTTGGAATAAATCGCTTGGATTTTGGTATAAATCCCTTGGATTTTGGTATGAATCCCTTGGATTTTGGTATAAATTCCTTGGATATGGGTATAAATCCCTTGGATTTTGGTATATGTCGCTTGGATTTTGGTATAAATCGCTTGGATTTTGGTATAAATCCCTTGGATTTTGGTATAAATCACTTGGATTTTGGTATATATCGCTTGAATTTTGGTATAAATCCCTTGGATTTTGGTGTAAATCGCTTGGATTTTGGTATAAATCGCTTGGATTTTGGTATAAATCCCTTGGATTTTGGTATAAATCCCTTGGATTTTGGTATAAATCCCTTGGATTTTGGTATAAATCCATTGGATTTTTGTATAAATCCCTTGGATTTTGGTATAAATCCTTTGGATTTTGGTATAAATCTTTTGGATTTTGGTATAAATCCTTTGGATTTTGGTATAAAACCCTTAGATTTTGGTAACAATCCCTTGGATTTTGGTATAAATCTCTTGGATTTTGGTATAAATCCCTTGGATTTTGGTATAAATCCCTTGGATTTTGGTATTAATCGCTTGGATTTTTATATAAATCAGTTGGATTTTGGTATAAATCTCTTCGATGTTGGTATAAATCTTTTGGATTTTGGTAAAAATCCCTTGGATTTTGGTATAAATCTCTTGGATTTTGGTATAAACCCCTTGGATTTTGGAATAAATCGCTTGGATTTTGGTATAAATCCCTTGGATTTTGGTATGAATCCCTTGGATTTTGGTATAAATTCCTTGGATATGGGTATAAATCCCTTGGATTTTGGTATATGTCGCTTGGATTTTGGTATAAATCGCTTGGATTTTGGTATAAATCCCTTGGATTTTGGTATAAATCACTTGGATTTTGGTATATATCGCTTGGATTTTGGTATAAATCCCTTGGATTTTGGTGTAAATCGCTTGGATTTTGGTTTAAATCGCTTGGATTTTGGTATAAATCCCTTGGATTTTGGTATAAACCCCTTGGATTTTGGTATAAATCCCTTGGATTTTGGTATAAATCGCTTGGATCTTGGTATAAATCCCTTGGATTTTGGTATAAATCCTTTGGATTTTGGTATAAATCTTTTGGATTTTGGTATAAATCCTTTGGATTTTGGTATAAAACCCTTAGATTTTGGTAACAATCCCTTGGATTTTGGTATAAATCTCTTGGATTTTGGTATAAATCCCTTGGATTTTGGTATAAATCCCTTGGATTTTGGAATAAATCGCTTGGATTTTTATATAAATCAGTTGGATTTTGGTATAAATCTCTTCGATGTTGGTATAAATCACTTTGATTTTGGTAAAAATCCCTTGGATTTTGGTATAAATCACTTGGATTTTGGTATATATCGCTTGGATTTTGGTATAAATCCCTTGGATTTTGCTTTAAATCGCTTGGGTTTTGGTATAAATCCCTTGGATTTTGGTATAAATCCCTTGGATTTTGGTATAAACCCCTTGGATTTTGGTATAAATCCCTTGGATTTTGGTATAAATCCATTGGATTTTTGTATAAACCCCTTGGATTTTGGAATAAATCGCTTGGATTTTGGTATAAACCCCTTGGATTTTGGTATGAATCCCTTGGATTTTTGTATAAATTCCTTGGATATGGGTATAAATCGCTTGGATTTTGGTATATGTCGCTTGGATTTTGGTATAAATCGCTTGGATTTTGGTATAAATCACTTGGATTTTGGTATAAATCCCTTGGATTTTGGTATAAATCCTTTGGATTTTGGAATAAATCCCTTGGATTTTGGTATAAATCACTTGGATTTTGGTATAAATCGCTTGGATTTTGGTATAAATCCCTTGTATTTTGGTTAAATTTCTTGGATTTTGGTATAAATCTTTTGGATTTTGGTATAAATCCCTTGGATTTTTGCACAAATCCCTTGGGTTTTGGTATCAATCCCTTGGATTTTGGAATAAATCCCTTGGATTTTGGTATAAACCCCTTGGATTTTGGAATAAATCGCTTGGATTTTGGTATAAATCCCTAGGATTTTGGTATGAATCCCTTGGATTTTGGTATAAATTCCTTGGATATGGGTATAAATCCCTTGGATTTTGGTATATGTCGCTTGGATTTTGGTATAAATCGCTTGGATTTTGGTATAAATCCCTTGGATTTTGGTATAAATCACTTGGATTTTGGTATATATCGCTTGGATTTTGGTATAAATCCCTTGGATTTTCCTATAAATCCCTTGGATTTTGGTATAAATCCTTTTGATTTTGGTATAAATCCCTTGGATTTTTGTACAAATCCCTTGGGTTTTGGTATAATTCGCTTGGATTTTGGAATAAATCCCTTAGATTATGGTATAAACCCCTTGGATTTTGGAATAAATCGCTTGGATTTTGGTATAAATCCCTTGGATTTTGGTATGAATCCCTTGGATTTTGGTATAAATTCCTTGGATATGGGTATAAATCCCTTGGATTTTGGTATATGTCGCTTGGATTTTGGTATAAATCGCTTGGATTTTGGTATAAATCCCTTGGATTTTGGTATAAATCACTTGGATTTTGGTATATATCGCTTGGATTTTGGTATAAATCCCTTGGATTTTGGTGTAAATCGCTTGGATTTTGGTATAAATCGCTTGGATTTTGGTATAAATCCCTTGGATTTTGGTATAAACCCCTTGGATTTTGGTATAAATCCCTTGGATTTTGGTATAAATCCCTTGGATTTTTGTATAAATCCCTTGGATTTTGGTATAAATCCTTTGGATTTTGGTATAAATCTTTTGGATTTTGGTATAAATCACTTGGATTTTGGTATAAAACCCTTAGATTTTGGTAACAATCCCTTGGATTTTGGTATAAATCTCTTGGATTTTGGTATAAATCCCTGGGATTTTGGTATAAATCCCTTGGATTTTGTTATAAATCGCTTGGATTTTTATATAAATCAGTTGGATTTTGGTATAAATCTCGTCGATGTTGGTATAAATCACTTGGATTTTGGTAAAAATCCCTTGGATTTTGGTATAAATCTCTTGGATTTTGGTATAAATCCCTTGGATTTTGGTATAAATTCCTTGGATATGGGTATAAATCCCTTGGATTTTGGTATATATCGCTTGGATTTTGGTATAAATCGCTTGGATTTTGGTATAAATCCCTTGGATTTTGGAATAAATCCCTTGGATTTTAGTATAAATCGCTTGGATTTTGGTATAAATCACTTGGATTTTGGTATAAATCCCTTGGATTTTGGTATAAATCCCTTGGAATTTGGTATAAATCACTTGGATTTTGGTATAAATCGCTTGGATTTTGGTATAAATCTCTTGGGTTTTGGTATAAATCCCTTGGATTTTGGTATAAATCCCTTGGATTTTGGTATAAATCCTTTGGATTTTGGTATAAATCCCTTGGATTTTGGTATAAACCACTTGGATTTTGGTATATATCGCTTGGATTTTGGTATAAATCCCTTGGATTTTGGTATAAATCACTTGGATTTTGGTATAAATCCTTTGGATTTTGGTATAAATCGCTTAAATTTTGGTATAAATCGCTTGGATTTTGATATAAATCCCTTGGATTTTGGTATAAACCCCTTGGATTTTGGTATAAATCGCTTGGATTTTGGTATAAATCCCTTGGATTTTGGTATAAATCCGTTGGATTTTGGTATAAATCCATTGGATTTTGGTATAAATCCCTTGGATTTTGGTATAAATCACTTGGATTTTGGAATAAATCCCTTGGATTTTGGTATAAATCGCTTGGATTTTGGAATAAATCCCTTGGATTTTGGTATAAATCTCTTGGATTTTGGTATAAATCACTTGGATTTTGGTATAAATCCCTTGGATTTTGGTATAAATCCCTTGGATTTTGGTATAAATCCCTTGGATTTTGGTATAAATCACTTGGATTTTGGTATAAATCGCTTGGAATTTGGTATAAATCGCTTGGATTTTGGTATAAATCCTTTGGATTTTGGTATAAGTCCATTGGATTTTGGTATATATCGCTTGGATTTTGGTATAAATCGCTTGGATTTTGGTATAAATCACTTGGATTTTGGTATATATCGCTTGGATTTTGGTATAAATCCCTTGGATTTTGGTATAAATCCCTTGGATTTTGGTATAAATCCTTTGGATTTTGGTATAAATCCCTTGGATTTTGGTATAAATCCCTTGGATTTTGGTATAAATCCATTGTATTTTGGTATAAATCGCTTGGATTTTGGTATAAATCTTTTGGATTTTGGTATAAATCCCTTGGATTTTTGTACAAATCCCTTGGGTTTTGGTATAAATTCCTTTGATTTTGGAATAAATCCCTTGGATTTTGGTATAAATCCCTTGGATTTTGGTATGAATCTCTTGGATTTTGGTATAAATCCCTTGGATTTTTGTACAAATCCCTTGGGTTTTGGTATAAATCACTTGGATTTTGGAATAAATCCCTTGGATTTTGGTATAAACCCCTTGGATTTTGGAATCAATCGCTTGGATTTTGGTATAAATCCCTTGGATTTTGGTATGAACCCCTTGGATTTTGGTATAAATTCCTTGGATATGGGTATAAATCCCTTGGATTGTGGTATATTTTGCTTGGATTTTGGTATAAATCGCTTGGATTTTGGTATAAATCCCTTGGATTTTGGTATAAATCACTTGGATTTTGGTATATATCGCTTGGATTTTGGTATAAATCCCTTGGATTTTGGTGTAAATCGCTTGGATTTTGGTATAAATCGCTTGAAATTTGGTATAAATCCCTTGGATTTTGGTATAAACCCCTTGGATTTTGGTATAAATCCCTTGGATTTTGGTATAAATCCATTGTATTTTGGTATAAATCGCTTGGATTTTGGTATAAATCTTTTGGATTTTGGTATAAATCCCTTGGATTTTTGTACAAATCCCTTGGGTTTTGGTATAAACCCCTTTGATTTTGGAATAAATCCCTTGGATTTTGGTATAAATCCCTTGGATTTTGGTATGAATCCCTTGGATTTTGGTATAAATTCCTTGGATATGGGTATAAATCCCTTGGATTTTGGTATATGTCGCTTGGATTTTGGTATAAATCGCTTGGATTTTGGTATAAATCCCTTGGATTTTGGTATAAATCACTTGGATTTTGGTATATATCGCTTGGATTTTGGTATAAATCCCTTGGATTTTGGTATAAATCCCTTGGATTTTGGTATAAATCCTTTGGATTTTGGTACAAATCCCTTGGGTTTTGGTATAAATCGCTTGGATTTTGGAATAAATCCCTTGGATTTTGGTATAAACCCCTTGGATTTTGGAATCAATCGCTTGGATTTTGGTATAAATCCCTTGGATTTTGGTTTAAACCCCTTGGATTTTGGTATAAATCCCTTGGATTTTGGTATAAATCCATTGTATTTTGGTATAAATCGCTTGGATTTTGGTATAAATCTTTTGGATTTTGGTATAAATCCCTTGGATTTTTGTACAAATCCCTTGGGTTTTGGTATAAACCCCTTTGATTTTGGAATAAATCCCTTGGATTTTGGTATAAATCCCTTGGATTTTGGTATGAATCCCTTGGATTTTGGTATAAATTCCTTGGATATGGGTATAAATCCCTTGGATTTTGGTATATGTCGCTTGGATTTTGGTATAAATCGCTTGGATTTTGGTATAAATCCCTTGGATTTTGGTATAAATCACTTGGATTTTGGTATATATCGCTTGGATTTTGGTATAAATCCCTTGGATTTTGGTATAAATCCCTTGGATTTTGGTATAAATCCTTTGGATTTTGGTATAAATCCCTTGGATTTTGGTATAAATCCCTTGGATTTTGGTATAAATCGCTTGGATTTTGGTATAAATCCCTTGTATTTTGGTATAAATTTCTTGGATTTTGGTATAAATCTTTTGGATTTTGGTATAAATCCCTTGGATTTTTGTACAAATCCCTTGGGTTTTGGTAGAAATCGCTAGGATTTTGGAATAAATCCCTTGGGTTTTGGTATAAATCCCTTGGATTTTGGTATAAATCCCTTGGATTTTGGTATAAATCCCTTGGATTTTGGTATAAATCCCTTGGATTTTGGTATAAATTCCTTGGATATGGGTATAAATCCCTTGGATTTTGGTATATGTCGCTTGGATTTTGGTATAAATCCCTTGGATTTTGGTATAAATCCCTTGGATTTTGGTATAAATCACTTGGATTTTGGTATATATCGCTTGGATTTTGGTATAAATCCCTTGGATTTTCGTATAAATCCCTTGGATTTTGGTATAAATCCTTTGGATTTTGGTATAAATCCCTTGGATTTTGGTATACATCACTTGGATTTTGGTATAAATCGCTTGGATTTTGGTATAAATCCCTTGTATTTTGGTATAAAATTCTTGGATTTTGGTATAAATCGTTTGGATTTTGGTATAAATCCCTTGGATTTTTGTACAAATCCCTTGGGTTTTGGAATAAATTCCTTGGATTTTGGAATAAATCCCTTGGATTTTGGTATAAACCCCTTGGATTTTGGAATCAATCGCTTGGATTTTGGTATAAATCCCTTGGATTTTGGTATGAATACCTTGGATTTTGGTATAAATTCCTTGGATATGGGTATAAATCTCTTGGATTGTGGTATATTTTGCTTGGATTTTGGTATAAATCGCTTGGATTTTGGTATAAATCCGTTGGATTTTGGTATAAATCACTTGGATTTTGGTATATATCGCTTGGATTTTGGTATAAATCTTTTGGATTTTGGTATAAATCCCTTGGATTTTTGTACAAATCCCTTGGGTTTTGGTATAAACCCCTTTGATTTTGGAATAAATCCCTTAGATTTTGGTATAAATCCCTTGGATTTTGGAATCAATCGCTTGGATTTTGGTATAAATCCCTTGGATTTTGGTATGAATCGCTTGGATTTTGGTATAAATTCCTTTGATATCGGTATAAATCCCTTGGATTGTGGTATATTTTGCTTGGATTTTGGTATAAATCGCTTGGATTTTGGTATAAATCCCTTGGATTTTGGTATAAACCCCTTGGATTTTGGAGTCAATCGCTTGGATTTTGGTATAAATCCCTTGGATTTTGGTATGAATCCCTTGGATTTTGGTATAAATTCCTTGGATATGGGTATAAATCCCTTGGATTGTGGTATATTTTGCTTGGATTTTGGTATAAATCGCTTGGATTTTGGTATAAATCCCTTGGATTTTGGTATAAACCCCTTGGATTTTGGTATAAATCCCTTGGATTTTGGTATAAATCCATTGTATTTTGGTATAAATCGCTTTGATTTTGGTATAAATCTTTTGGATTTTGGTATAAATCCCTTGGATTTTTGTACAAATCCCTTGGGTTTTGGTATAAACCCCTTTGATTTTGGAATAAATCCCTTGGATTTTGGTATAAATCCCTTGGATTTTGGTATGAATACCTTGGATTTTGGTATAAATTCCTTGGATATGGGTATAAATCCCTTGGATTTTGGTATATGTCGCTTGGATTTTGGTATAAATCGCTTGGATTTTGGTATAAATCCCTTGGATTTTGGTATAAATCACTTGGATTTTGGTATATATCGCTTGGATTTTGGTATAAATCCCTTGGATTTTGGTATAAATCCCTTGGATTTTGGTATAAATTCCTTGGATATGGGTATAAATCCCTTGGATTTTGGTATATGTCGCTTGGATTTTGGTATAAATCGCTTGGATTTTGGTATAAATCCCTTGGATTTTGGTATAAATCACTTGGATTTTGGTATATATCGCTTGGATTTTGGTATAAATCCCTTGGATTTTCGTATAAATCCCTTGGATTTTGGTATAAATCCTTTGGATTTTGGTATAAATCCCTTGGATTTTGGTATAAATCACTTGGATTTTGGTATAAATCGCTTGGATTTTGGTATAAATCCCTTGTATTTTGGTATAAATTTCTTGGATTTTGGTATAAATCGTTTGGATTTTGGTATAAATCCCTTGGATTTTTGTACAAATCCCTTGGGTTTTGGTATAAATCGCTTGGATTTTGGAATAAATCCCTTGGATTTTGGTATAAACCCCTTGGATTTTGGAATCAATCGCTTGGATTTTCGTATAAATCCCTTGGATTTTGGTATGAATCCCTTGGATTTTGGTATAAATTCCTTGGATATGGGTATAAATCCCTTGGATTGTGGTATATTTTGCTTGGATTTTGGTATAAATCGCTTGGATTTTGGTATAAATCCCTTGGATTTTGGTATAAATCACTTGGATTTTGGTATATATCGCTTGGATTTTGGTATAAATCCCTTGGATTTTGGTGTAAATCGCTTGGATTTTGGTATAAATCGCTTGAAATTTGGTATAAATCCCTTGGATTTTGGTATAAACCCCTTGGATTTTGGAATAAATCCCTTGGATTTTGGTATAAATCCATTGTATTTTGGTATAAATCGCTTGGATTTTGGTATAAATCTTTTGGATTTTGGTATAAATCCCTTAGATTTTTGTACAAATCCCTTGGGTTTTGGTATAAACCCCTTTGATTTTGGAATAAATCCCTTGGATTTTGGTATAAATCTTTTGGATTTTGGTATGAATCCCTTGGATTTTGGTATAAATTCCTTGGATATGGGTATAAATCCCTTGGATTTTGGTATATGTCGCTTGGATTTTGGTATAAATCGCTTGGATTTTGGTATAAATCCCTTGGATTTTGGTATAAATCACTTGGATTTTGGTATATATCGCTTGGATTTTGGTATAAATCCCTTGGATTTTGGTATAAATCCCTTGGATTTTGGTATAAATCCTTTGGATTTTGGTATAAATCCCTTGGATTTTGGTATAAATCACTTGGATTTTGGTATAAATCGCTTGGATTTTGGTATAAATCCCTTGTATTTTGGTATAAATTTCTTGGATTTTGGTATAAATCTTTTGGATTTTGGTATAAATCCCTTGGATTTTTGTACAAATCCCTTGGGTTTTGGTAGAAATCGCTAGGATTTTGGAATAAATCCCTTGGGTTTTGGTATAAATCCCTTGGATTTTGGTATAAATCCCTTGGATTTTGGTATAAATCCCTTGGATTTTGGTATAAATTCCTTGGATATGGGTATAAATCCCTTGGATTTTGGTATATGTCGCTTGGATTTTGGTATAAATCGCTTGGATTTTGGTATAAATCCCTTGGATTTTGGTATAAATCCCTTGGATTTTGGTATATATCGCTTGGATTTTGGTATAAATCCCTTGGATTTTCGTATAAATCCCTTGGATTTTGGTATAAATCCTTTGGATTTTGGTATAAATCCCTTGGATTTTGGTATAAATCACTTGGATTTTGGTATAAATCGCTTGGATTTTGCTATAAATCCCTTGTATTTTGGTATAAATTTCTTGGATTTTGGTATAAATCGTTTGGATTTTGGTATAAATCCCTTGGATTTTTGTACAAATCCCTTGGGTTTTGGTATAAATCGCTTGGATTTTGGAATAAATCCCTTGGATTTTGGTATAAACCCCTTGGATTTTGGAATCAATCGCTTGGATTTTGGTATAAATCCCTTGGATTTTGGTATGAATCCCTTGGATTTTGGTATAAATTCCTTGGATATGGGTATAAATCCCTTGGATTGTGGTATATTTTGCTTGGATTTTGGTATAAATCGCTTGGATTTTGGTATAAATTCCTTGGATTTTGGTATAAATCACTTGGATTTTGGTATATATCGCTTGGATTTTGGTATAAATCCCTTGGATTTTGGTGTAAATCGCTTGGATTTTGGTATAAATCGCTTGAAATTTGGTATAAATCCCTTGGATTTTGGTATAAACCCCTTGGATTTTGGTATAAATCCCTTGGATTTTGGTATAAATCCATTGTATTTTGGTATAAATCGCTTGGATTTTGGTATAAATCTTTTGGATTTTGGTATAAATCCCTTGGATTTTTGTACAAATCCCTTGGGTTTTGGTATAAACCCCTTTGATTTTGGAATAAATCCCTTGGATTTTGGTATAAATCCCTTGGATTTTGGTATGAATCCCTTGGATTTTGGTATAAATTCCTTGGATATGGGTATAAATCCCTTGGATTTTGGTATATGTCGCTTGGATTTTGGTATAAATCGCTTGGATTTTGGTATAAATCCCTTGGATTTTGGTATAAATCACTTGGATTTTGGTATATATCGCTTGGATTTTGGTATAAATCCCTTGGATTTTGGTATAAATCCCTTGGATTTTGGTATAAATCCTTTGGATTTTGGTATAAATCCCTTGGATTTTGGTATAAATCACTTGGATTTTGGTATAAATCGCTTGGATTTTGGTATAAATCCCTTGTATTTTGGTATAAATTTCTTGGATTTTGGTATAAATCTTTTGGATTTTGGTATAAATCCCTTGGATTTTTGTACAAATCCCTTGGGTTTTGGTAGAAATCGCTAGGATTTTGGAATAAATCCCTTGGATTTTGGTATAAACCCCTTGGATTTTGGAATAAATAGCTTGGATTTTGGTATAAATCCTTTGGATTTTTGTATGAATCCCTTGGATTTTGGTATAAATTCCTTGAATATGGGTATAAATCCCTTGGATTTTGGTATATGTCGCTTGGATTTTGGTATAAATCGCTTGGATTTTGGTATAAATCTTTTGGATTTTGGTATAAATCACTTGGATTTTTTTATATATCGCTTGGATTTTGGTATAAATCCCTTGGATTTTCGTATAAATCCCTTGGATTTTGGTATAAATCCTTTGGATTTTGGTATAAATCCCTTGGATTTTGGTATAAATCACTTGGATTTTGGTATAAATCGCTTGGATTTTGGTATAAATCCCTTGTATTTTGGTATAAATTTCTTGGATTTTGGTATAAATCTTTTGGATTTTGGTATAAATCCCATGGATTTTTGTACAAATTCCTTGGGTTTTGGTATAAATCGCTTGGATTTTGGAATAAATCCCTTGGATTTTGGAATAAATCGCTTGGATTTTGGTATAAATCCCTTGGATTTTGGTATGAATCCCTTGGATTTTGGTATAAATTCCTTGGATATGGGTATAAATCCCTTGGATTTTGGTATATGTCGCTTGGATTTTGGTATAAATCTTTTGGATTTTGGTATAAATCCCTTGGATTTTGGTATAAATCCCTTGGATTTTGGTATAAATCCTTTGGATTTTGGTATAAATCGCTATGATTTTGGTATAAATCCCTTGGATTTTGGTATAAATCTCTTGGATTTTGGTATAAATCCTTTGGATTTTGGTATAAATCCCTTGGATTTTGGTACAAATCACTTGGATTTTGGTATAAATCGCTTGGATTTTGGTATAAATCCCTTGTATTTTGGTATAAATCGCTTGGATTTTGGTATAAATCTTTTGGATTTTGGTATAAATCCCTTGGATTTTTGTAAAAATCCCTTGGGTTTTGGTATAAACCCCTTTGATTTTGGAATAAATCGCTTGGATTTTGGTATAAATCCCTTGGATTTTGGTATGAATACCTTGGATTTTGGTATAAATTCCTTGGATATGGGTATAAATCCCTTGGATTTTGGTATATGTCGCTTGGATTTTGGTATATATCGCTTGGATTTTGGTATAAATCCCTTGGATTTTCGTATAAATCCCTTGGATTTTGGTATAAATCCTTTGGATTTTGGTATAAATCCCTTGGATTTTGGTATAAATCACTTGGCTTTTGGTATAAATCGCTTGGATTTTGGTATAAATCTCTTGTATTTTGGTATAAATTTCTTGGATTTTGGTATAAATCCCTTGGATTTTGGTATAAATCCCTTGGATTTTTGTACAAATCCCTTGGGTTTTGGTATAAATCGCTTGGATTTTGGAATAAATCCCTTGGATTTTGGTATAAACCCCTAGGATTTTGAAATAAATCGCTTGGATTTTGGTATAAATCCCTTGGATTTTGGTATGAATCCCTTGGATTTTGGTATATCCCTTGGATTTTGGTATAAATCACTTGGATTTTGGTATATATCGCTTGGATTTTGGTATAAATCCCGTGTCTTTTGGTATAAATCCCTTGGATTTTGGTATAAATCCCTTGGATTTTGGTATAAATTCCTTGGATATGGGTATAAATCCCTTGGATTTTGGTATATGTCGCTTGGATTTTGGTATAAATCGCTTGGATTTTGGTATAAATCCCTTGGATTTTGGTATAAATCACTTGGATTTTGGTATATATCGCTTGGATTTTGGTATAAATCCCTTGGATTTTCGTATAAATCCCTTGGATTTTGGTATAAATCCTTTGGATTTTGGTATAAATCCCTTGGATTTTGGTATAAATCACTTGGATTTTGGTATAAATCGCTTGGATTTTGGTATAAATCCCTTGTATTTTGGTATAAATTTCTTGGATTTTGGTATAAATCGTTTGGATTTTGGTATAAATCCCTTGGATTTTTGTACAAATCCCTTGGGTTTTGGTATAAATCGCTTGGATTTTGGAATAAATCCCTTGGATTTTGGTATAAACCCCTTGGATTTTGGAATCAATCGCTTGGATTTTGTATAAATCCCTTGGATTTTGGTATGAATCCCTTGGATTTTGGTATAAATTCCTTGGATATGGGTATAAATCCCTTGGATTGTGGTATATTTTGCTTGGATTTTGGTATAAATCGCTTGGATTTTGGTATAAATCCCTTGGATTTTGGTATAAATCACTTGGATTTTGGTATATATCGCTTGGATTTTGGTATAAATCCCTTGGATTTTGGTGTAAATCGCTTGGATTTTGGTATAAATCGCTTGAAATTTGGTATAAATCCCTTGGATTTTGGTATAAACCCCTTGGATTTTGGTATAAATCCCTTGGATTTTGGTATAAATCCATTGTATTTTGGTATAAATCGCTTGGATTTTGGTATAAATCTTTTGGATTTTGGTATAAATCCCTTGGATTTTTGTACAAATCCCTTGGGTTTTGGTATAAACCCCTTTGATTTTGGAATAAATCCCTTGGATTTTGGTATAAATCCCTTGGATTTTGGTATGAATCCCTTGGATTTTGGTATAAATTCCTTGGATATGGGTATAAATCCCTTGGATTTTGGTATATGTCGCTTGGATTTTGGTATAAATCGCTTGGATTTTGATATAAATCCCTTGGATTTTGGTATAAATCACTTGGATTTTGGTATATATCGCTTGGATTTTGGTATAAATCCCTTGGATTTTGGTATAAATCCCTTGGATTTTGGTATAAATCCTTTGGATTTTGGTATAAATCCCTTGGATTTTGGTATAAATCACTTGGATTTTGGTATAAATCGCTTGGATTTTGGTATAAATCCCTTGTATTTTGGTATAAATTTCTTGGATTTTGGTATAAATCTTTTGGATTTTGGTATAAATCCCTTGGATTTTTGTACAAATCCCTTGGGTTTTGGTAGAAATCGCTAGGATTTTGGAATAAATCCCTTGGATTTTGGTATAAACCCCTTGGATTTTGGAATAAATAGCTTGGATTTTGGTATAAATCCTTTGGATTTTTGTATGAATCCCTTGGATTTTGGTATAAATTCCTTGAATATGGGTATAAATCCCTTGGATTTTGGTATATGTCGCTTGGATTTTGGTATAAATCGCTTGGATTTTGGTATAAATCTTTTGGATTTTGGTATAAATCACTTGGATTTTTTTATATATCGCTTGGATTTTGGTATAAATCCCTTGGATTTTCGTATAAATCCCTTGGATTTTGGTATAAATCCTTTGGATTTTGGTATAAATCCCTTGGATTTTGGTATAAATCACTTGGATTTTGGTATAAATCGCTTGGATTTTGGTATAAATCCCTTGGATACGGGTATAAATTTCTTGGATTTTGGTATAAATCTTTTGGATTTTGGTATAAATCCCATGGATTTTTGTACAAATTCCTTGGGTTTTGGTATAAATCGCTTGGATTTTGGAATAAATCCCTTGGATTTTGGAATAAATCGCTTGGATTTTGGTATAAATCACTTGGATTTTGGTATGAATCGCTTGGACTTTGGTATAAATTCCTTCGATGTGGGAATAAATCCCTTGGATTTTGGTATATATCGCTTGGATTTTGGTATAAATCGCTTGGATTTTGGTATAAATCCCTTGGATTTTGGAATAAATCCCTTGGATTTTGGTATAAATCGCTTGGATTTTGGTATAAATCACTTGGATTTTGGTATAAATCCCTTGAAATTTGGTATAAATCCCTTGGATTTTGGTATAAATCCTTTGGATTTTGGTATAAATCGCTTGGATTTTGGTATAAATCCCTTGGGTTTTGGTATAAATCCCTTGGATTTTGGTATAAATCCCTTGGATTTTGGTATAAATCCCTTGGATTTTGGTATAAATCCCTTGGATTTTGGTATAAATTCCTTGGATATGGGTATAAATCCCTTGGATTTTGGTATATGTCGCTTGGATTTTGGTATAAATCGCTTGGATTTTGGTATAAATCCCTTGGATTTTGGTATAAATCACTTGGATTTTGGTATATATCGCTTGGATTTTGGTATAAATCCCTTGGATTTTCGTATAAATCCCTTGGATTTTGGTATAAATCCTTTGGATTTTGGTATAAATCCCTTGGATTTTGGTATAAATCACTTGGATTTTGGTATAAATCGCTTGGATTTTGGTATAAATCCCTTGTATTTTGGTATAAATTTCTTGGATTTTGGTATAAATCGTTTGGATTTTGGTATAAATCCCTTGGATTTTTGTACAAATCCCTTGGGTTTTGGTATAAATCGCTTGGATTTTGGAATAAATCCCTTGGATTTTGGTATAAACCCCTTGGATTTTGGAATCAATCGCTTGGATTTTGGTATAAATCCCTTGGATTTTGGTATGAATCCCTTGGATTTTGGTATAAATTCCTTGGATACGGGTATAAATCCCTTGGATTGTGGTATATTTTGCTTGGATTTTGGTATAAATCGCTTGGATTTTGGTATAAATCCCTTGGATTTTGGTATAAATCACTTGGATTTTGGTATATATCGCTTGGATTTTGGTATAAATCCCTTGGATTTTGGTGTAAATCGCTTGGATTTTGGTATAAATCGCTTGAAATTTGGTATAAATCCCTTGGATTTTGGTATAAACCCCTTGGATTTTGGTATAAATCCCTTGGATTTTGGTATAAATCCATTGTATTTTGGTATAAATCGCTTGGATTTTGGTATAAATCTTTTGGATTTTGGTATAAATCCCTTGGATTTTTGTACAAATCCCTTGGGTTTTGGTATAAACCCCTTTGATTTTGGAATAAATCCCTTGGATTTTGGTATAAATCCCTTGGATTTTGGTATGAATCCCTTGGATTTTGGTATAAATTCCTTGGATATGGGTATAAATCCCTTGGATTTTGGTATATGTCGCTTGGATTTTGGTATAAATCGCTTGGATTTTGGTATAAATCCCTTGGATTTTGGTATAAATCACTTGGATTTTGGTATATATCGCTTGGATTTTGGTATAAATCCCTTGGATTTTGGTATAAATCCCTTGGATTTTGGTATAAATCCTTTGGATTTTGGTATAAATCCCTTGGATTTTGGTATAAATCACTTGGATTTTGGTATAAATCGCTTGGATTTTGGTATAAATCCCTTGTATTTTGGTATAAATTTCTTGGATTTTGGTATAAATCTTTTGGATTTTGGTATAAATCCCTTGGATTTTTGTACAAATCCCTTGGGTTTTGGTAGAAATCGCTAGGATTTTGGAATAAATCCCTTGGATTTTGGTATAAACCCCTTGGATTTTGGAATAAATAGCTTGGATTTTGGTATAAATCCTTTGGATTTTTGTATGAATCCCTTGGATTTTGGTATAAATTCCTTGAATATGGGTATAAATCCCTTGGATTTTGGTATATGTCGCTTGGATTTTGGTATAAATCGCTTGGATTTTGGTATAAATCTTTTGGATTTTGGTATAAATCACTTGGATTTTTTTATATATCGCTTGGATTTTGGTATAAATCCCTTGGATTTTCGTATAAATCCCTTGGATTTTGGTATAAATCCTTTGAATTTTGGTATAAATCCCTTGGATTTTGGTATAAATCACTTGGATTTTGGTATAAATCGCTTGGATTTTGGTCTAAATCCCTTGTATTTTGGTATAAATTTCTAGGATTTTGGTATAAATCTTTTGGATTTTGGTATAAATCCCATGGATTTTTGTACAAATTCCTTGGGTTTTGGTATAAATCGCTTGGATTTTGGAATAAATCCCTTGGATTTTGGAATAAATCGCTTGGATTTTGGTATAAATCACTTGGATTTTGGTATGAATCGCTTGGACTTTGGTATAAATTCCTTCGATGTGGGAATAAATCCATTGGATTTTGGTATATATCGCTTGGATTTTGGTATAAATCGCTTGGATTTTGGTATAAATCCCTTGGATTTTGGAATAAATCCCTTGGATTTTGGTATAAATCGCTTGGATTTTGGTATAAATCACTTGGATTTTGGTATAAATCCCTTGAAATTTGGTATAAATCCCTTGGATTTTGGTATAAATCCTTTGGATTTTGGTATAAATCGCTTGGATTTTGGTATAAATCCCTTGGGTTTTGGTATAAATCCCTTGGATTTTGGTATAAATCCCTTGGATTTTGGTATAAATCCCTTGGATTTTGGTATAAATCCCTTGGATTTTGGTATAAATTCCTTGGATATGGGTATAAATCCCTTGGATTTTGGTATATGTCGCTTGGATTTTGGTATAAATCGCTTGGATTTTGGTATAAATCCCTTGGATTTTGGTATAAATCACTTGGATTTTGGTATATATCGCTTGGATTTTGGTATAAATCCCTTGGATTTTCGTATAAATCCCTTGGATTTTGGTATAAATCCTTTGGATTTTGGTATAAATCCCTTGGATTTTGGTATAAATCACTTGGATTTTGGTATAAATCGCTTGGATTTTGGTATAAATCCCTTGTATTTTGGTATAAATTTCTTGGATTTTGGTATAAATCGTTTGGATTTTGGTATAAATCCCTTGGATTTTTGTACAAATCCCTTGGGTTTTGGTATAAATCGCTTGGATTTTGGAATAAATCCCTTGGATTTTGGTATAAACCCCTTGGATTTTGGAATCAATCGCTTGGATTTTGGTATAAATCCCTTGGATTTTGGTATGAATCCCTTGGATTTTGGTATAAATTCCTTGGATACGGGTATAAATCCCTTGGATTGTGGTATATTTTGCTTGGATTTTGGTATAAATCGCTTGGATTTTGGTATAAATCCCTTGGATTTTGGTATAAATCACTTGGATTTTGGTATATATCGCTTGGATTTTGGTATAAATCCCTTGGATTTTGGTGTAAATCGCTTGGATTTTGGTATAAATCGCTTGAAATTTGGTATAAATCCCTTGGATTTTGGTATAAACCCCTTGGATTTTGGTATAAATCCCTTGGATTTTGGTATAAATCCATTGTATTTTGGTATAAATCGCTTGGATTTTGGTATAAATCTTTTGGATTTTGGTATAAATCCCTTGGATTTTTGTACAAATCCCTTGGGTTTTGGTATAAACCCCTTTGATTTTGGAATAAATCCCTTGGATTTTGGTATAAATCCCTTGGATTTTGGTATGAATCCCTTGGATTTTGGTATAAATTCCTTGGATATGGGTATAAATCCCTTGGATTTTGGTATATGTCGCTTGGATTTTGGTATAAATCGCTTGGATTTTGGTATAAATCCCTTGGATTTTGGTATAAATCACTTGGATTTTGGTATATATCGCTTGGATTTTGGTATAAATCCCTTGGATTTTGGTATAAATCCCTTGGATTTTGGTATAAATCCTTTGGATTTTGGTATAAATCCCTTGGATTTTGGTATAAATCACTTGGATTTTGGTATAAATCGCTTGGATTTTGGTATAAATCCCTTGTATTTTGGTATAAATTTCTTGGATTTTGGTATAAATCTTTTGGATTTTGGTATAAATCCCTTGGATTTTTGTACAAATCCCTTGGGTTTTGGTAGAAATCGCTAGGATTTTGGAATAAATCCCTTGGATTTTGGTATAAACCCCTTGGATTTTGGAATAAATAGCTTGGATTTTGGTATAAATCCTTTGGATTTTTGTATGAATCCCTTGGATTTTGGTATAAATTCCTTGAATATGGGTATAAATCCCTTGGATTTTGGTATATGTCGCTTGGATTTTGGTATAAATCGCTTGGATTTTGGTATAAATCTTTTGGATTTTGGTATAAATCACTTGGATTTTTTTATATATCGCTTGGATTTTGGTATAAATCCCTTGGATTTTCGTATAAATCCCTTGGATTTTGGTATAAATCCTTTGGATTTTGGTATAAATCCCTTGGATTTTGGTATAAATCACTTGGATTTTGGTATAAATCGCTTGGATTTTTGTATAAATCCCTTGTATTTTGGTATAAATTTCTTGGATTTTGGTATAAATCTTTTGGATTTTGTTATAAATCTCATGGATTTTTGTACAAATTCCTTGGATTTTGGTATAAATCGCTTGGATTTTGGAATAAATCTCTTGGATTTTGGAATAAATCGCTTGGATTTTGGTATAAATCCCTTGGATTTTGGTATGAATCCCTTGGATTTTGGTATAAATTCCTTGGATATGGGTATAAATCCCTTGGATTTTGGTATATGTCGCTTGGATTTTGGTATAAATCTTTTGGATTTTGGTATAAATCCCTTAGATTTTGGTATAAATCCCTTGGATTTTGGTATAAATCCTTTGGATTTTGGTATAAATCGCTATGATTTTGGTATAAATCCCTTGGATTTTGGTATAAATCTCTTGGATTTTGGTATAAATCCTTTGGATTTTGGTATAAATCCCTTGGATTTTGGTACAAATCACTTGGATTTTGGTATAAATCGCTTGGATTTTGGTATAAATCCCTTGTATTTTGGTATAAATCGCTTGGATTTTGGTATAAATCTTTTGGATTTTGGTATAAATCCCTTGGATTTTTGTACAAATCCCTTGGGTTTTGGTATAAACCCCTTTGATTTTGGAATAAATCGCTTGGATTTTGGTATAAATCCCTTGGATTTTGGTATGAATACCTTGGATTTTGGTATAAATTCCTTGGATATGGGTATAAATCCCTTGGATTTTGGTATATGTCGCTTGGATTTTGGTATATATCGCTTGGATTTTGGTATAAATCCCTTGGATTTTCGTATAAATCCCTTGGATTTTGGTATAAATCCTTTGGATTTTGGTATAAATCCCTTGGATTTTGGTATAAATCACTTGGCTTTTGGTATAAATCGCTTGGATTTTGGTATAAATCTCTTGTATTTTGGTATAAATTTCTTGGATTTTGGTATAAATCTTTTGGATTTTGGTATAAATCCCTTGGATTTTTGTACAAATCCCTTGGGTTTTGGTATAAATCGCTTGGATTTTGGAATAAATCCCTTGGATTTTGGTATAAACCCCTAGGATTTTGGAATAAATCGCTTGGATTTTGGTATAAATCCCTTGGATTTTGGTATGAATCCCTTGGATTTTGGTATATCCCTTGGATTTTGGTATAAATCACTTGGATTTTGGTATATATCGCTTGGATTTTGGTATAAATCACGTGTCTTTTGGTATAAATCCCTTGGATTTTGGTATAAATCCTTTGGATTTTGGTATAAATCCCTTGGATTTTGGTATAAATCACTTGGATTTTGGTATAAATCGCTTGGATTTTGGTATAAATCCCTTGTATTTTGGTATAAATTTCTTGGATTTTGGTATAAATCTTTTGGATTTTGGTATAAATCCCTTGGATTTTTGTACAAATCCCTTGGGTTTTGGTATAAATCGCTTGGATTTTGGAATAAATCCCTTAGATTTTGGTATAAACCCCTTGGATTTTGGAATAAATCGCTTGGATTTTGGTATAAATCCCTTGGATTTTGGTATGAATCCCTTGGATTTTGGTATAAATTCCTTGGATATGGGTATAAATCCCTTGGATTTTGGTATATGTCGCTTGGATTTTGGTATAAATCGCTTGGATTTTGGTATAAATCCCTTGGATTTTGGTATAAATCACTTGGATTTTGGTATAAATCGCTTGGATTTTGGTATAAATCACTTGGATTTTGGTATAAATCCCTTGGATTTTGGTATAAATCCCTTGGAATTTGGTATAAATCCTTTGGATTTTGGTATAAATCCCTTGGATTTTGGTATAAATCCCTTGGATTTTGGTATAAATCCATTGGATTTTTGTATAAATCCCTTGAATTTTGGTATAAATCCTTTGGATTTTGGTATAAATCTTTTGGATTTTGGTATTAATCACTTGGATTTTGGTATAAAACCCTTAGATTTTGGTAACAATCCCTTGGATTTTGGTATAAATCTCTTGGATTTTGGTATAAATCCCTTGGATTTTGGTATAAATCCCTTGGATTTTGTTATAAATCGCTTGGATTTTTATATAAATCAGTTGGATTTTGGTATAAATCTCTTCGATGTTGGTATAAATCACTTGGATTTTGGTAAAAATCCCTTGGATTTTGGTATAAATCTCTTGGATTTTGGTATAAATCCCTTGGATTTTGGTATAAATTCCTTGGATATGGGTATAAATCCCTTGGATTTTGGTATATATCGCTTGGATTTTGGTATAAATCGCTTGGATTTTGGTATAAATCGCTTGGATTTTGGAATAAATCCCTTGGATTTTGGTATAAATCGCTTGGATTTTGGTATAAATCACTTGGATTTTGGTATAAATCCCTTGGATTTTGGTATAAATCCCTTGGAATTTGTTATAAATCCTTTGGATTTTGGTATAAATCCCTTGGATTTTGGTATAAATCCCTTGGATTTTGGTATAAATCCTTTGGATTTTGGTATAAATCCCTTGGATTTTGGTATAAATCACTTGGATTTTGGTATATATCGCTTGGATTTTGGTATAAATCCCTTGGATTTTGGTATAAATCCCTTGGATTTTGGTATAAATCCTTTGGATTTTGGTATAAATCGCTTAAATTTTGGTATAAATCGCTTGGATTTTGGTATAAATCCCTTGGATTTTGGTATAAACCCCTTGGATTTTGGTATAAATCGCTTAGATTTTGGTATAAATCCCTTGGATTTTGGTATAAATCCGTTGGATTTTGGTATAAATCCATTGGATTTTGGTATAAATCCCTTGGATTTTGGTATAAATCGCTTGGATTTTGGAATAAATCGCTTGGATTTTGGTATAAATCGCTTGGATTTTGGAATAAATCCCTTGGATTTTGGTATAAATCGCTTGGATTTTGGTATAAATCACTTGGATTTTGGTATAAATCCCTTGGATTTTGGTATAAATCCCTTGGATTTCGGTATAAATCCCTTGGATTTTGGTATAAATCACTTGGATTTTGGTATAAATCGCTTGGAATTTGGTATAAATCGCTTGGATTTTGGTATAAATCCTTTGGATTTTGGTATAAATCCATTGGATTTTGGTATATATCGCTTGGATTTTGGTATAAATCGCTTGGATTTTGGTATAAATCCCTTGGATTTTGGAATAAATTGCTTGGATTTTGGTATAAATCGCTTGGATTTTGGTATAAATCCCTTGTATTTTGGTATAAATTTCTTGGATTTTGGTATAAACCCCTTGGATTTTGGAATAAATCGCTTGGATTTTGGTATAAATCTCTTCGATGTTGGTATAAATCACTTGGATTTTGGTAAAAATCCCTTGGATTTTGGTATAAATCTCTTGGATTTTGGTATAAATCCCTTGGATTTTGGTATAAATTCCTTGGATATGGGTATAAATCCCTTGGATTTTGGTATATATCGCTTGGATTTTGGTATAAATCGCTTGGATTTTGGTATAAATCGCTTGGATTTTGGAATAAATCCCTTGGATTTTGGTATAAATCGCTTGGATTTTGGTATAAATCACTTGGATTTTGGTATAAATCCCTTGGATTTTGGTATAAATCCCTTGGAATTTGTTATAAATCCTTTGGATTTTGGTATAAATCCCTTGGATTTTGGTATAAATCCCTTGGATTTTGGTATAAATCCTTTGGATTTTGGTATAAATCCCTTGGATTTTGGTATAAATCACTTGGATTTTGGTATATATCGCTTGGATTTTGGTATAAATCCCTTGGATTTTGGTATAAATCCCTTGGATTTTGGTATAAATCCTTTGGATTTTGGTATAAATCGCTTAAATTTTGGTATAAATCGCTTGGATTTTGGTATAAATCCCTTGGATTTTGGTATAAACCCCTTGGATTTTGGTATAAATCGCTTAGATTTTGGTATAAATCCCTTGGATTTTGGTATAAATCCGTTGGATTTTGGTATAAATCCATTGGATTTTGGTATAAATCCCTTGGATTTTGGTATAAATCGCTTGGATTTTGGAATAAATCGCTTGGATTTTGGTATAAATCGCTTGGATTTTGGAATAAATCCCTTGGATTTTGGTATAAATCGCTTGGATTTTGGTATAAATCACTTGGATTTTGGTATAAATCCCTTGGATTTTGGTATAAATCCCTTGGATTTCGGTATAAATCCCTTGGATTTTGGTATAAATCACTTGGATTTTGGTATAAATCGCTTGGAATTTGGTATAAATCGCTTGGATTTTGGTATAAATCCTTTGGATTTTGGTATAAATCCATTGGATTTTGGTATATATCGCTTGGATTTTGGTATAAATCGCTTGGATTTTGGTATAAATCCCTTGGATTTTGGAATAAATTGCTTGGATTTTGGTATAAATCGCTTGGATTTTGGTATAAATCACTTGGATTTTGGTATAAATCCCTTTGATTTTGGTATAAATCCTTTGGATTATGGTATAAATCCCTTGGATTTTGGTATAAATCCCTTGGATTTTGGTATAAATCGCTTGGAATTTGGTATAAATCGCTTGGATTTTGGTATGAATCGCTTGGATTTTGGTATAAATTCCTTGGATGTGGGTATAAATCCCTTGGATTTTGGTAAAAATCCCTTGGATTTTGGTATAAATCTCTTGGATTTTGGTATGAATCCCTTGGATTTTGGTATAAATTCCTTGGATATGGGTATAAATCCCTTGGATTTTGGTATATGTCGCTTGGATTTTGGTATAAATCGCTTGGATTTTGGTATAAATCCCTTGGATTTTGGTATAAATCACTTGGATTTTGGTATAAATCCCTTGGATTTTGGTATAAATCCCTTGGATTTTGGTATAAATCCCTTGGATTTTGGTATAAATCACTTGGATTTTGGTATGAATCGCTTGGATTTTGGTATAAATTCCTTGGATGTGGGAATAAATCCCTTGGATTTTGGTATATATCGCTTGGATTTTGGTATAAATCGCTTGGATTTTGGTATAAATCCCTTGGATTTTGGAATAAATCCCTTGGATTTTGGTATAAATCGCTTGGATTTTGGTATAAATCACTTGGATTTTGGTATAAATCCCTTGAAATTTGGTATAAATCCCTTGGATTTTGGTATAAATCACTTGGATTTTGGTATAAATCGCTTGGATTTTGGTATAAATCCCTTGGGTTTTGGTATAAATCCCTTGGATTTTGGTATAAATCCCTTGGATTTTGGTATAAATCCCTTGGATTTTGGTATAAATCCCTTGGATTTTGGTATAAATTCCTTGGATATGGGTATAAATCCCTTGGATTTTGGTATATGTCGCTTGGATTTTGGTATAAATCGCTTGGATTTTGGTATAAATCGCTTGGATTTTGGTATAAATCCCTTGGATTTTGGTATATATCGCTTGGATTTTGGTATAAATCCCTTGGATTTTCGTATAAATCCCTTGGATTTTGGTATAAATCCTTTGGATTTTGGTATAAATCCCTTGGATTTTGGTATAAATCACTTGGATTTTGGTATAAATCGCTTGGATTTTGGTATAAATCCCTTGTATTTTGGTATAAATTTCTTGGATTTTGGTATAAATCGTTTGGATTTTGGTATAAATCCCTTGGATTTTTGTACAAATCCCTTGGGTTTTGGTATAAATCGCTTGGATTTTGGAATAAATCCCTTGGATTTTGGTATAAACCCCTTGGATTTTGGAATAAATCGCTTGGATTTTGGTATAAATCCCTTGGATATGGGTATGAATCCCTTGGATTTTGGTATAAATTCCTTGGATATGGGTATAAATCCCTTGGATTAAGGTATATTTTGCTTGGATTTTGGTATAAATCGCTTGGATTTTGGTATAAATCCCTTGGATTTTGGTATAAATCACTTGGATTTTGGTATATATCGCTTGGATTTTGGTATAAATCCCTTGGATTTTGGTGTAAATCGCTTGGATTTTGGTATAAATCGCTTGAAATTTGGTATAAATCCCTTGGATTTTGGTATAAACCCCTTGGATTTTGGTATAAATCCCTTGGATTTTGGTATAAATCCATTGTATTTTGGTATAAATCGCTTGGATTTTGGTATAAATCTTTTGGATTTTGGTATAAATCCCTTGGATTTTTGTACAAATCCCTTGGGTTTTGGTATAAACCCCTTTGATTTTGGAATAAATCCCTTGGATTTTGGTATAAATCCCTTGGATTTTGGTATGAATCCCTTGGATTTTGGTATAAATTCCTTGGATATGGGTATAAATCCCTTGGATTTTGGTATATGTCGCTTGGATTTTGGTATAAATCGCTTGGATTTTGGTATAAATCCCTTGGATTTTGGTATAAATCACTTGGATTTTGGTATATATCGCTTGGATTTTGGTATAAATCCCTTGGATTTTGGTATAAATCCCTTGGATTTTGGTATAAATCCTTTGGATTTTGGTATAAATCCCTTGGATTTTGGTATAAATCACTTGGATTTTGGTATAAATCGCTTGGATTTTGGTATAAATCCCTTGTATTTTGGTATAAATTTCTTGGATTTTGGTATAAATCTTTTGGATTTTGGTATAAATCCCTTGGATTTTTGTACAAATCCCTTGGGTTTTGGTAGAAATCGCTAGGATTTTGGAATAAATCCCTTGGATTTTGGTATAAACCCCTTGGATTTTGGAATAAATAGCTTGGATTTTGGTATAAATCCTTTGGATTTTTGTATGAATCCCTTGGATTTTGGTATAAATTCCTTGAATATGGGTATAAATCCCTTGGATTTTGGTATATGTCGCTTGGATTTTGGTATAAATCGCTTGGATTTTGGTATAAATCTTTTGGATTTTGGTATAAATCACTTGGATTTTTTTATATATCGCTTGGATTTTGGTATAAATCCCTTGGATTTTCGTATAAATCCCTTGGATTTTGGTATAAATCCTTTGGATTTTGGTATAAATCCCTTGGATTTTGGTATAAATCACTTGGATTTTGGTATAAATCGCTTGGATTTTGGTATAAATCCCTTGTATTTTGGTATAAATTTCTTGGATTTTGGTATAAATCTTTTGGATTTTGGTATAAATCCCATGGATTTTTGTACAAATTCCTTGGGTTTTGGTATAAATCGCTTGGATTTTGGAATAAATCCCTTGGATTTTGGAATAAATCGCTTGGATTTTGGTATAAATCCCTTGGATTTTGGTATGAATCCCTTGGATTTTGGTATAAATTCCTTGGATATGGGTATAAATCCCTTGGATTTTGGTATATGTCGCTTGGATTTTGGTATAAATCTTTTGGATTTTGGTATAAATCCCTTGGATTTTGGTATAAATCCTTTGGATTTTGGTATAAATCGCTATGATTTTGGTATAAATCCCTTGGATTTTGGTATAAATCTCTTGGATTTTGGTATAAATCCTTTGGATTTTGGTATAAATCCCTTGGATTTTGGTACAAATCACTTGGATTTTGGTATAAATCGCTTGGATTTTGGTATAAATCCCTTGTATTTTGGTATAAATCGCTTGGATTTTGGTATAAATCTTTTGGATTTTGGTATAAATCCCTTGGATTTTTGTACAAATCCCTTGGGTTTTGGTATAAACCCCTTTGATATTGGAATAAATCCCTTGGATTTTGGTATAAATCCCTTGGATTTTGGTATGAATCCCTTGGATTTTGGTATAAATTCCTTGGATATGGGTATAAATCCCTTGGATTTTGGTATATGTCGCTTGGATTTTGGTATAAATCGCTTGGATTTTGGTATAAATTCCTTGGATTTTGGTATAAATCACTTGGATTTTGGTATATATCGCTTGGATTTTGGTATAAATCCCTTGGATTTTCTTATAAATCCCTTGGATTTTGGTATATATCCTTTGGATTTTGGTATAAATCCCTTGGATTTTGGTATAAATCACTTGGATTTTGGTATAAATCGCTTGGATTTTGGTATAAATCCCTTGTATTTTGGTATAAATTTCTTGGATTTTGGTATAAATCGTTTGGATTTTGGTATAAATCCCTTGGATTTTTGTACAAATCCCTTGGGTTTTGGTATAAATCGCTTGGATTTTGGAATAAATCCCTTGGATTTTGTTATAAACCCCTTGGATTTTGGAATCAATCGCTTGGATTTTGGTATAAATCCCTTGGATTTTGGTATGAATCCCTTGGATTTTGGTATAAATTCCTTGGATATGGGTATAAATCCCTTGGATTGTGGTATATGTCGCTTGGATTTTGGTATAAATCCCCTGGATTTTGGTATAAATCCCTTGGATTTTGGTATATATCACTTGGATTTTGGTATATATCGCTTGGATTTTGGTATAAATCCATTAGATTTTGGTGTAAATCGCTTGGATTTTGGTATAAATCGCTTGGAATTTGGTATAAATCCCTTGGATTTTGGTATACACCCCTTGGATTTTGGTATAAATCCCTTGGATTTTGGTATAAATCCATTGGATTTTTGTATAAATCCCTTGGATTTTGGTATAAATCCTTTGGATTTTAGTATAAATCTTTTGGATTTTGGTATAAATCCTTTGGATTTTGGTATAAAACCCTTGGATTTTGGTAACAATCCCTTGGATTTTGGTATAAATCCTTTGGATTTTGGTATAAATCGCTATGATTTTGGTATAAATCCCTTGGGTTTTGGTATAAATCTCTTGGATTTTGGTATAAATCCTTTGGATTTTGGTATAAATCCCTTGGATTTTGGTACAAATCACTTGGATTTTGGTATAAATCGCTTGGATTTTGGTATAAATCCCTTGTATTTTGGTATAAATCGCTTGGATTTTGGTATAAATCTTTTGGATTTTGGTATAAATCCCTTGGATTTTTGTTCAAATCCCTTGGGTTTTGGTATAAACCCCTTTGATTTTGGAATAAATCGCTTGGATTTTGGTATAAATCCCTTGGATTTTGGTATGAATACCTTGGATTTTGGTATAAATTCCTTGGATATGGGTATAAATCCCTTGGATTTTGGTATATGTCGCTTGGATTTTGGTATATATCGCTTGGATTTTGGTATAAATCCCTTGGATTTTCGTATAAATCCCTTGGATTTTGGTATAAATCCTTTGGATTTTGGTATAAATCCCTTGGATTTTGGTATAAATCACTTGGCTTTTGGTATAAATCGCTTGGATTTTGGTATAAATCTCTTGTATTTTGGTATAAATTTCTTGGATTTTGGTATAAATCTTTTGGATTTTGGTATAAATCCCTTGGATTTTTGTACAAATCCCTTGGGTTTTGGTATAAATCGCTTGGATATTGGAATAAATCCCTTGGATTTTGGTATAAACCCCTAGGATTTTGGAATAAATCGCTTGGATTTTGGTATAAATCCCTTGGATTTTGGTATGAATCCCTTGGATTTTGGTATATCCCTTGGATTTTGGTATAAATCACTTGGATTTTGGTATATATCGCTTGGATTTTGGTATAAATCACGTGTCTTTTGGTATAAATCCCTTGGATTTTGGTATAAATCCTTTGGATTTTGGTATAAATCCCTTGGATTTTGGTATAAATCACTTGGATTTTGGTATAAATCGCTTGGATTTTGGTATAAATCCCTTGTATTTTGGTATAAATTTCTTGGATTTTGGTATAAATCTTTTGGATTTTGGTATAAATCCCTTGGATTTTTGTACAAATCCCTTGGGTTTTGGTATAAATCGCTTGGATTTTGGAATAAATTCCTTAGATTTTGGTATAAACCCTTTGGATTTTGGAATAAATCGCTTGGATTTTGGTATAAATCCCTTGGATTTTGGTATGAATCCCTTGGATTTTGGTATAAATTCCTTGGATATGGGTATAAATCCCTTGGATTTTGGTATATGTCGCTTGGATTTTGGTATAAATCGCTTGGATTTTGGTATAAATCCCTTGGATTTTGGTATAAATCACTTGGATTTTGGTATAAATCGCTTGGATTTTGGTATAAATCACTTGGATTTTGGTATAAATCCCTTGGATTTTGGTATAAATCCCTTGGAATTTGGTATAAATCCTTTGGATTTTGGTATAAATCCCTTGGATTTTGGTATAAATCCCTTGGATTTTGGTATAAATCCATTGGATTTTTGTATAAATCCCTTGAATTTTGGTATAAATCCTTTGGATTTTGGTATAAATCTTTTGGATTTTGGTATTAATCACTTGGATTTTGGTATAAAACCCTTAGATTTTGGTAACAATCCCTTGGATTTTGGTATAAATCTCTTGGATTTTGGTATAAATCCCTTGGATTTTGGTATAAATCCCTTGGATTTTGTTATAAATCGCTTGGATTTTTATATAAATCAGTTGGATTTTGGTATAAATCTCTTCGATGTTGGTATAAATCACTTGGATTTTGGTAAAAATCCCTTGGATTTTGGTATAAATCTCTTGGATTTTGGTATAAATCCCTTGGATTTTGGTATAAATTCCTTGGATATGGGTATAAATCCCTTGGATTTTGGTATATATCGCTTGGATTTTGGTATAAATCGCTTGGATTTTGGTATAAATCGCTTGGATTTTGGAATAAATCCCTTGGATTTTGGTATAAATCGCTTGGATTTTGGTATAAATCACTTGGATTTTGGTATAAATCCCTTGGATTTTGGTATAAATCCCTTGGAATTTGTTATAAATCCTTTGGATTTTGGTATAAATCCCTTGGATTTTGGTATAAATCCCTTGGATTTTGGTATAAATCCTTTGGATTTTGGTATAAATCCCTTGGATTTTGGTATAAATCACTTGGATTTTGGTATATATCGCTTGGATTTTGGTATAAATCCCTTGGATTTTGGTATAAATCCCTTGGATTTTGGTATAAATCCTTTGGATTTTCGTATAAATCGCTTAAATTTTGGTATAAATCGCTTGGATTTTGGTATAAATCCCTTGGATTTTGGTATAAACCCCTTGGATTTTGGTATAAATCGCTTAGATTTTGGTATAAATCCCTTGGATTTTGGTATAAATCCGTTGGATTTTGGTATAAATCCATTGGATTTTGGTATAAATCCCTTGGATTTTGGTATAAATCGCTTGGATTTTGGAATAAATCGCTTGGATTTTGGTATAAATCGCTTGGATTTTGGAATAAATCCCTTGGATTTTGGTATAAATCGCTTGGATTTTGGTATAAATCACTTGGATTTTGGTATAAATCCCTTGGATTTTGGTATAAATCCCTTGGATTTCGGTATAAATCCCTTGGATTTTGGTATAAATCACTTGGATTTTGGTATAAATCGCTTGGAATTTGGTATAAATCGCTTGGATTTTGGTATAAATCCTTTGGATTTTGGTATAAATCCATTGGATTTTGGTATATATCGCTTGGATTTTGGTATAAATCGCTTGGATTTTGGTATAAATCCCTTGGATTTTGGAATAAATTGCTTGGATTTTGGTATAAATCGCTTGGATTTTGGTATAAATCACTTGGATTTTGGTATAAATCCCTTTGATTTTGGTATAAATCCTTTGGATTATGGTATAAATCCCTTGGATTTTGGTATAAATCCCTTGGATTTTGGTATAAATCGCTTGGAATTTGGTATAAATCGCTTGGATTTTGGTATGAATCGCTTGGATTTTGGTATAAATTCCTTGGATGTGGGTATAAATCCCTTGGATTTTGGTATATATCGCTTGGATTTTGGTATAAATCCCTTGGATTTTGGTATGAATCCCTTGGATTTTGGTATAAATTCCTTGGATATGGGTATAAATCCCTTGGATTTTGGTATATGTCGCTTGGATTTTGGTATAAATCGCTTGGATTTTGGTATAAATCCCTTGGATTTTGGTATAAATCACTTGGATTTTGGTATAAATCCCTTGGATTTTGGTATAAATCCTTTGGATTTTGGTATAAATCCCTTGGATTTTGGTATAAATCACTTGGATTTTGGTATGAATCGCTTGGATTTTGGTATAAATTCCTTGGATGTGGGAATAAATCCCTTGGATTTTGGTATATATCGCTTGGATTTTGGTATAAATCGCTTGGATTTTGGTATAAATCCCTTGGATTTTGGAATAAATCCCTTGGATTTTGGTATAAATCGCTTGGATTTTGGTATAAATCACTTGGATTTTGGTATAAATCCCTTGAAATTTGGTATAAATCCCTTGGATTTTGGTATAAATCCTTTGGATTTTGGTATAAATCGCTTGGATTTTGGTATAAATCCCTTGGGTTTTGGTATAAATCCCTTGGATTTTGGTATAAATCCCTTGGATTTTGGTATAAATCCCTTGGATTTTGGTATAAATCCCTTGGATTTTGGTATAAATTCCTTGGATATGGGTATAAATCCCTTGGATTTTGGTATATGTCGCTTGGATTTTGGTATAAATCGCTTGGATTTTGGTATAAATCCCTTGGATTTTGGTATAAATCCCTTGGATTTTGGTATATATCGCTTGGATTTTGGTATAAATCCCTTGGATTTTCGTATAAATCCCTTGGATTTTGGTATAAATCCTTTGGATTTTGGTATAAATCCCTTGGATTTTGGTATAAATCACTTGGATTTTGGTATAAATCGCTTGGATTTTGGTATAAATCCCTTGTATTTTGGTATAAATTTCTTGGATTTTGGTATAAATCGTTTGGATTTTGGTATAAATCCCTTGGATTTTTGTACAAATCCCTTGGGTTTTGGTATAAATCGCTTGGATTTTGGAATAAATCCCTTGGATTTTGGTATAAACCCCTTGGATTTTGGAATAAATCGCTTGGATTTTGGTATAAATCCCTTGGATTTTGGTATGAATCCCTTGGATTTTGGTATAAATTCCTTGGATATGGGTATAAATCCCTTGGATTGTGGTATATTTTGCTTGGATTTTGGTATAAATCGCTTGGATTTTGGTATAAATCCCTTGGATTTTGGTATAAATCACTTGGATTTTGGTATATATCGCTTGGATTTTGGTATAAATCCCTTGGATTTTGGTGTAAATCGCTTGGATTTTGGTATAAATCGCTTGAAATTTGGTATAAATCCCTTGGATTTTGGTATAAACCCCTTGGATTTTGGTATAAATCCCTTGGATTTTGGTATAAATCCATTGTATTTTGGTATAAATCGCTTGGATTTTGGTATAAATCTTTTGGATTTTGGTATAAATCCCTTGGATTTTTGTACAAATCCCTTGGGTTTTGGTATAAACCCCTTTGATTTTGGAATAAATCCCTTGGATTTTGGTATAAATCCCTTGGATTTTGGTATGAATCCCTTGGATTTTGGTATAAATTCCTTGGATATGGGTATAAATCCCTTGGATTTTGGTATATGTCGCTTGGATTTTGGTATAAATCGCTTGGATTTTGGTATAAATCCCTTGGATTTTGGTATAAATCACTTGGATTTTGGTATATATCGCTTGGATTTTGGTATAAATCCCTTGGATTTTGGTATAAATCCCTTGGATTTTGGTATAAATCCTTTGGATTTTGGTATAAATCCCTTGGATTTTGGTATAAATCACTTGGATTTTGGTATAAATCGCTTGGATTTTGGTATAAATCCCTTGTATTTTGGTATAAATTTCTTGGATTTTGGTATAAATCTTTTGGATTTTGGTATAAATCCCTTGGATTTTTGTACAAATCCCTTGGGTTTTGGTAGAAATCGCTAGGATTTTGGTATAAATCCCTTGGATTTTGGTATAAACCCCTTGGATTTTGGAATAAATAGCTTGGATTTTGGTATAAATCCTTTGGATTTTTGTATGAATCCCTTGGATTTTGGTATAAATTCCTTGAATATGGGTATAAATCCCTTGGATTTTGGTATATGTCGCTTGGATTTTGGTATAAATCGCTTGGATTTTGGTATAAATCTTTTGGATTTTGGTATAAATCACTTGGATTTTTTTATATATCGCTTGGATTTTGGTATAAATCCCTTGGATTTTCGTATAAATCCCTTGGATTTTCGTATAAATCCTTTGGATTTTGGTATAAATCCCTTGGATTTTGGTATAAATCACTTGGATTTTGGTATAAATCGCTTGGATTTTGGTATAAATCCCTTGTATTTTGGTATAAATTTCTTGGATTTTGGTATAAATCTTTTGGATTTTGGTATAAATCCCATGGATTTTTGTACAAATTCCTTGGGTTTTGGTATAAATCGCTTGGATTTTGGAATAAATCCCTTGGATTTTGGAATAAATCGCTTGGATTTTGGTATAAATCCCTTGGATTTTGGTATGAATCCCTTGGATTTTGGTATAAATTCCTTGGATATGGGTATAAATCCCTTGGATTTTGGTATATGTCGCTTGGATTTTGGTATAAATCTTTTGGATTTTGGTATAAATCCCTTGGATTTTGGTATAAATCCCTTGGATTTTGGTATAAATCCTTTGGATTTTGGTATAAATCGCTATGATTTTGGTATAAATCCCTTGGATTTTGGTATAAATCTCTTGGATTTTGGTATAAATCCTTTGGATTTTGGTATAAATCCCTTGGATTTTGGTAAAAATCACTTGGATTTTGGTATAAATCGCTTGGATTTTGGTATAAATCCCTTGTATTTTGGTATAAATCGCTTGGATTTTGGTATAAATCTTTTGGATTTTGGTATAAATCCCTTGGATTTTTGTACAAATCCCTTGGGTTTTGGTATAAACCCCTTTGATATTGGAATAAATCCCTTGGATTTTGGTATAAATCCCTTGGATTTTGGTATGAATCCCTTGGATTTTCGTATAAATTCCTTGGATATGGGTATAAATCCCTTGGATTTTGGTATATGTCGCTTGGATTTTGGTATAAATCGCTTGGATTTTGGTATAAATTCCTTGGATTTTGGTATAAATCACTTGGATTTTGGTATATATCGCTTGGATTTTGGTATAAATCCCTTGGATTTTCTTATAAATCCCTTGGATTTTGGTATATATCCTTTGGATTTTGGTATAAATCCCTTGGATTTTGGTATAAATCACTTGGATTTTGGTATAAATCGCTTGGATTTTGGTATAAATCCCTTGTATTTTGGTATAAATTTCTTGGATTTTGGTATAAATCGTTTGGATTTTGGTATAAATCCCTTGGATTTTTGTACAAATCCCTTGGGTTTTGGTATAAATCGCTTGGATTTTGGAATAAATCCCTTGGATTTTGTTATAAACCCCTTGGATTTTGGAATCAATCGCTTGGATTTTGGTATAAATCCCTTGGATTTTGGTATGAATCCCTTGGATTTTGGTATAAATTCCTTGGATATGGGTATAAATCCCTTGGATTGTGGTATATGTCGCTTGGATTTTGGTATAAATCGCTTGGATTTTGGTATAAATCCCTTGGATTTTGGTATAAATCACTTGGATTTTGGTATATATCGCTTGGATTTTGGTATAAATCCCTTAGATTTTGGTGTAAATCGCTTGGATTTTGGTATAAATCGCTTGGAATTTGGTATAAATCCCTTGGATTTTGGTATAAACCCCTTGGATTTTGGTATAAATCCCTTGGATTTTGGTATAAATCCATTGGATTTTTGTATAAATCCCTTGGATTTTGGTATAAATCCTTTGGATTTTGGTATAAATCTTTTGGATTTTGGTATAAATCCTTTGGATTTTGGTATAAAACCCTTGGATTTTGGTAACAATCCCTTGGATTTTGGTATGAATCCCTTGGATTTTGGTATAAATTCCTTGGATATGGGTATAAATCCCTTGGATTTTGGTATATGTCGCTTGGATTTTGGTATAAATCGCTTGGATTTTGGTATAAATCCTTTGGATTTTGGTATAAATCCCTTGGATTTTGGTATAAATCACTTGGATTTTGGTATAAATCGCTTGGATTTTGGTATAAATCCCTTGTATTTTGGTATAAATTTCTTGGATTTTGGAATAAATCTCTTGGATTTTGGTATAAACCCCTTGGATTTTGGAATAAATCGCTTGGATTTTGGTATAAATCCCTTGGATTTTGGTATGAATCCCTTGGATTTTGGTATAAATTCCTTGGATATGGGTATAAATCCCTTGGATTTAGGTATATGTCGCTTGGATTTTGGTATAAATTGCTTGGATTTTGGTATAAATCCCTTGGATTTTGGTATAAATCACTTGGATTTTGGTATATATCGCTTGGATTTTGGTATAAATCCCTTGGATTTTGGTGTAAATCGCTTGTATTTTGGTATAAATTTCTTGGATTTTGGTATAAATCTTTTGGATTTTGGTATAAATCCCTTGGATTTTTGTACAAATCCCTTGGGTTTTGGTATAAATCGATTGGATTTTGGAATAAATCCCTTGTATTTTGGTATAAACCCCTTGGATTTTGGAATAAATCGCTTGGATTTTGGTATAAATCCCTTGGATTTTGGTATAAATCCCTTGGATTTTGGTATAAATCACTTGGATTTTGGTATAAATCGCTTGGATTTTGGTATAAATCTTTTGGATTTTGGTATAAATCCCTTGTATTTTTGTATAAATTTCTTGGATTTTGGTATAAATCTTTTGGATTTTGGTATAAATCCCTTGGATTTTTGTACAAATCCCTTGGGTTTTGGTATAAATCGCTTGGTTTTTGGAATAAATCCCTTGGATTTTGGTATATGTCGCTTGGATTTTGGTATAAATCGCTTGGATTTTGGTATAAATCCCTTGGATTTTGGTATAAATCCCTTGGATTTTGGTATAAATCCTTTGGATTTTGGTATAAATACCTTGGATTTTGGTATAAATCACTTGGATTTTGGTATAAATCGCTTGGATTTTGGTATAAATCCCTTGTATTTTGGTATAAATTTCTTGGATTTTGGTATAAATCTTTTGGATTTTGGTATAAATCCCTTGGATTTTGGTACAAATCCCTTGGGTTTTGGTATAAATCGCTTGGATTTTGGAATAAATCCCTTGGATTTTGGTATAAACCCCTTGGATTTTGGAATAAATCGCTTGGATTTTGGTATAAATCCCTTGGATTTTGGTATGAATACCTTGGATTTTGGTATAAATTCCTTGGATATGGGTATAAATCCCTTGGATTTTGGTATATGTCGCTTGGATTTTGGTATATATCGCTTGGATTTTGGTATAAATCCCTTGGATTTTCGTATAAATCCCTTTGATTTTGGTATAAATCCTTTGGATTTTGGTATAAATCCCTTGGATTTTGGTATAAATCACTTGGCTTTTGGTATAAATCGCTTGGATTTTGGTATAAATCTCTTGTATTTTGGTATAAATTTCTTGGATTTTGGTATAAATCTTTTGGATTTTGGTATAAATCCCTTGGATTTTTGTACAAATCACTTGGGTTTTGGTATAAATCCCTTGGATTTTGGAATAAATCCCTTGGATTTTGGTATAAACCCCTAGGATTTTGGAATAAATCCCTTGGATTTTGGTATAAATCCCTTGGATTTTGGTATGAATCCCTTGGATTTTGGTATATCCCTTGGATTTTGGTATAAATCACTTGGATTTTGGTATATATCGCTTGGATTTTGGTATAAATCCCGTGTCTTTTGGTATAAACCCCTTGGATTTTGGTATAAATCCTTTGGATTTTGGTATAAATCCCTTGGATTTTGGTATAAATCACTTGGATTTTGGTATAAATCGCTTGGATTTTGGTATAAATCCCTTGTATTTTGGTATAAATTTCGCTTGGATTTTGGTATAAATCATCTGACAATCTCGAAATGCACATCAACTAAGAAATTCTGGCGTTCAATTTGTAGCCAAACCCATCAACTACATATTTCTGATAAGAACAAAAATATTTAACATATCGTTTTTTAAGAGTGTTCTTTACTAAAGTAAGGCGTAAGTTGTGCAGTTTCGATGAGCATCTGTGGGTAAATTTTCTTCTAGAGCTTTTGAGTATATTACGCAAAACTCGTGCTTAGTTCTTTCCTTTTCCCGAAATTTCCTTTTAATATTTTCTTACTAGCTCTCAAATTTACAGAAGTTGTGCAAGTTCGATCGGAATTCGGAATATACAACAATAGACTCAAGTTTTTTTGGTAGTTCGCCAGAAATACATCGGCGTAGCCCGTTTCCTTCCCGAAACATTAATTGTAGGTTAACTTATTCACGTTATATTATGTTCGTACACATGGTAGAGACACCCATTTTTATTTGAACCTTCTGAACCTATTACAAATGAAATATTGATCATCCCCGGAAATTGTTGAATTTAGTGTATATAAGTTTCCTAAATTTTGAGAGGGTACAAAATAAAATCGCCAAGAAAAAACAAAATCCTGATTCTTTGCAAATTTATTTATAAATATATTTCGAATTTTAAAATATTTTACATCTCAAGGATACTTCTTAGATTGGAGACGAAAATTCATTTTGGCCAAAATGAGTGAGATTAAGCACAATGTTTTGATGAAAGTTGGCTTCGAAGGGCAACATATTTAGTAATCTAAAGTAAAATGAAATTGTTGTTAGTTAAAAGGTTTAGCATTTTTTTTTTATTGAGACTTACTTGTATTCATAAACCGCCATTCGATCGTGTTATCAAATCATGACAAATCTTACACAGGCAATGCATGGAATTCGGATCAAATAGAAATTGATCGGTATAGTTGAACACAAATTATGTACGATCGTTGTCATGCTAAAAATTTTAAATTAGACTTGCCCGTTCGACACCATGATTAATCGTATTACACTTTACTTCTGAATGCAAATCATCCTTTTCCATATATCGCTGTTATTGGCCGGTTTCAATGGTCGAAATTATTACTGGAGTATTTACATATTTATAAATTTTACATCTCAAGGATACTTCTTAGATTGGAGGCGAAAATTCATTTTGGCCAAAATGAGTGAGATGAACCACAATGTTTTGATGAAAGTTGGCTTCGAAGGGCAACATATTTAGTAATCTAAAGTAAAATGAAATTGTTGTTAGTTAAAAGGTTTAGCATTTTTTTTTTATTGAGACTTACTTGTATTCATAAACCGCCATTCGATCGTGTCATCAAATCATGACAAATCTTACACAGGCAATGCATGGAATTCGGATCAAATAGAAATTGATCGGTATAGTTGAACACAAATTATGTACGATCGTTGTCATGCTAAAAATTTTAAATTAGACTTGCCCGTTCGACACCATGATTAATCGTATTACACTTTACTTCTGAATGCAAATCATCCTTTTCCATATATCGCTGTTATTGGCCGGCTTCAATGGTCGAAATTATTACTGGAGTATTTACATATTTATAAATTTTACATCTCAAGGATACTTCTTAGATTGGAGGCGAAAATTCATTTTGGCCAAAATGAGTGAGATGAACCACAATGTTTTGATGAAAGTTGGCTTCAAAGGGTAACATATTTAGTAATCTAAAGTAAAATGAAATTGTTGTTAGTTAAAAGGTTTAGCATTTTTTTTTTATTGAGACTTACTTGTATTCATAAACCGCCATTCGATCGTGTCATCAAATCATGACAAATCTTACACAGGCAATGCATGGAATTCGGATCAAATAGAAATTGATCGGTATAGTTGAACACAAATTATGTACGATCGTTGTCATGCTAAAAATTTTAAATTAGACTTGCCCAATTATATCCAATTATATCACTTTTACCAATTACATATATCGTAATAACATCCAACCGCGTACCATGATATCGCAATCGTCACATAAGTTTAGAAGTTCTATAGCACGATAGGTATGGGGTGGTATCGTAACATGTATATTTTTCCTACTTTTCATAGCATATTGATGATGATTACGAAATACACCATCCTACTCAATTCATTCCAGGCTAACAAAATTGAAATGAACAAGTGTGACCGCCCAGGTTAAATAGATGAAACCAGATTCCGAAAATTGTATTTCGCTTAAGCTCAGTTATGAACGTCTACAAAACAGTATCGATTTCAACAAGGAAGACTGTTAATTTAATTAAATGGTTATTCGAAAATTCTTACCAAATCGATATTATGTCTACATATCAATTGTCTGTTTGCTAAAAGATGTACAAAAAACAAACAATCTCCGAAATGTCATGGTTAACTCAGTGAGTGCAATAAACATTTTTTATTTTTAGTATTGCCCGATTTAATTGGTAAGATCAATGCCTTCTAAACTACTGGCCGCTTACACCAACTGATGACGACACGCTAAGTCGACATTTCAACTAGATGGCAGATAAATTTTAAAAAGGAAAATTACATCACAAAATATGTTTAGTTGCAATTATTACATCGAAGTAGAAGGTTATTCATTTTTTATTTCCGTTTTCCAGTTTTTTCTAGTTTTTGGCTCCGCCTCGTTCTCATAAAACCAAAATAAATTTCGTCATACAAAATTACAAAACAATAAAAATATTATTTCTCTCCGTTGTTTTGTAATTTTGTTAATTTGTTTAGTTTCGAACAAACTGTTGAAGCCGAAGGATATTCGTTTTTTAATTTTTCTAGTAATGCATGTACATTTTTATTTTGGATTTTGGCATTTTTTTGTCATTTGTATCCAACATAAGTCGATTTGTAATATCATCTAATTCAAAATTGTTGTAATTGGTACGTAGATTCAATAAAAATAGGAAAAAAGTACGGATATCATGTAAAATAGAGAAAAAAAGCATCGTACCGTACGGCTTCGACTAATTATGTGACACTAAATGAAAATGATAATAAAATACAAAAATGAAATGACAAAATAGAAACAAAAGTAGTGTTGCTTTCGCTAATCCGCTTAGCTTAGCTAAGAAATGTGAAAGCAACAACTTTTGGATTTAATTTTTTAATGCGTTTTAATTTTTCTGTGTTGGTTCATTTTCTTAATATTTATTTTATTTTAAGAAATAGAATAAATTAAATTCGGTATTTTGCTATCAAATAACAAATGCTAAATTATTATTCAATATAAATTTTTCTAGAAAAATAGAAAAAATAACGCCTTGCGGTAAACACCATAACCATAAAATGATTTTATTTCCCCTAATCCTAAAAATTTTTTTCTTAACATTCTAAAACAATCGGCTTGAATACAATGCAATTGTTGTTGTAATCTTTTGAAAGCAACACAGCTAAAATGATCACATAATATTCTCTGCTCTCACGGTTTTATTTATATTTTTGTAGTGGAATACACTAGAACTTTGTATTACACGTTATCTAAATAGGCGCATTTCTTAAAATTCTCATTGACTTCTTGAATGAGGATCGAAAAAATTCAATTTATAAATTAAGAAAATCAATTACACTAAAATTGTTCATAATTTATTAATTTATTGTATAATAATTCAGATTTTTATTTGTTAAGTTTGTGAAATTTATTGCCGTCGTAATAAGGAGGCAAAGTGTATTATTTTTACTTAATTATGCCAATGCCTCCTAAACTACAGGCCGCATACACCAAATGATGACGACACGCTATGTCTACGTTGTTGTTGCTTTCTCTAGTTGTTTTGTTACTGTAAATATCTTAATATTATTAATGCGCAGTCTCAGTTTAGGGGGCATTGATTATGCTGACATCTGGTTGTCGACTTACGTTGTCGTCATCAGAAAAAAATGAATGCTGTCACAGGCCAGTACTATAGAAGGCGCTGGTAAGATACACCTACACGAACACATTACACAACAGAAATAATTCATAAAAAATGTACAGTTGGTTAAAAGATCAGGTTATTTTAACCTGGTTAACCCTTTAACTGTTTATGTCGAGTATACTCGTGAAAGCAAAACGAAAAATTTTCGCATAATGTCGAGTATACTCGTCATGAAGATAAAAAAAAGTTTAAAGATAAAAAATATTACATTCGTATTATTATTCAACAAATCAATTTTATTTTTTTTTCCTGAAGAAGGTTAAATATAGATCATTTAAAAAATAACATTTTAGAATTGTCGTTGCTCTGGTAACTTTATTTATTTTAATTCGCAATACATTATATTGTCCTCGCTGAAAAATAATTAAGCAGGGAGAAAACGTTTTTCGAAAAAAAAGTAAACAGTTAAAGGGTTAGTGATCAAAATGAACGAAATGCTCTTGGTTAGCAAATTAACCAATTTAGCCCATCACTACTAACTAAACAAATAACAAAAAATAACATCGATGCGATCGACAAGGGAGAATGTGTTTTTTTTTGTTTTGTGTTTTTGACGTCATTTAAGACTACAAAATAATGTTAGGTACATAATTTGTGAATTTATTAAATTTAATAATATTATTTAAATAAATAAAGTGTTGTGTCGCTATTCCTATATAGTTTAATGTAATTCCTAGTAAATACATGAAACAGTAATTTCATTCAAAAATAAAAAATATTTTTTTATGTATTTGTTCGTTTTCTATCATTTCCATATTTCTACTAAACAAACAAATAAGAAAACAATACATCGATGCGATCAAGAGACACGATAATAAAAAAAAATATCAACTATGAAATATGAAAATTAATTTTATTTAAGTTTTATTTAGATACTAGCTGACCCGGCGAACTTCGTACCGCCTCAAAATCAATAAATGTTTTTTAAAGTTATTAGCTTAATAAAATTGAGTTTTTTATTAAGATTAAATAAATTAAATGAATACTCCAAATTAATTAAATTCAATGAAATTACAAAAATCAAAATGAAATATATTTTAATTACATTGAAATGAATGTAATTCACGTGGCAACAAGGCTTTCGTTTTATTGAATTGAATAGAAATGGTTCGCGTAGCATTATTGCACTACTTTCTTTTAAACTATTTGCTGGGTGAGTTGCAATGGAGTCGAGTCCCTTCATTGTAGCACCTTGTGATATACGGCATTTTTTGTTTTATTGTTAGGTGCGAGAACGAATAAAGCGGATGGTTTACCGACACGTGAACATGCTACGTACAATTGGCCGTGAGAGAAACATTCATTTTCTAGATTCAGGCCACAAACACTCAAGGATTGGCCTTGTGATTTGTTGATCGTCATGGCGAATGCAAGACGAATCGGAAATTGAATTCGTTTAAACTCGAATGGCATATCGGTTGGGATCATCGGAATTCTCGGAATGAGAACTTCCTCACCTTTGAACTTCCCTTGAAGTATCGTCGCGTGAATTACATTGCCCATGAGTTTTCTCACCACCAAACGCGTTCCGTTACATAGTTTTGGTTGATTCAGGTTTCGTAGCATGATGATTATCGAGCCAACTTTTAGTTGTAAATTGTGCGGTGGCAAGCCAGGTAGATCCAATGAGTTTAAAAATTCAGTTGGATAGTTGGTTGCTTCGCCTTCGTTTGTCACACAGTCAATAGATTTGAAGGAATGAAGTGGACCGACGATTAGATTTTGAATTGTAAAATTTAAGTGATCCACATCTTTGTTCTTTGCCGCAAGAATTACTCGTTCACTCACCCAATTGTGATTTTTGTGGTTAGTAATGATGTTCGGGAACATTTTGTTGATGAGCTCGTCCTTCGTTGAGACAAAAATGCAAAGTTCTGAGGAAACGAAATCAATCCGTTCGATTTGTCGACCGGAACACGGCCATTACCGATAGTCAGCAATTGCTTGGAGAATTCTTCGGCAGATGGATCGTTTAACAATGCAACTCGCATGTTTGTCGTCAGCTGAAGTTTCTTCACATAACACCACAGAGTCGATGATTTGAGGCAAGCGTTTATTTCATCAGCAGCGGTCGATCTTGGAATAACTGGTATTGTTTGACGGAAATCGCCAGAAAGTAGAATCATTGCGCCTCCAAAACATCTTGAGTCATTGCGTAGATCTTTCATAGTTCTATCGAGTGCTTCCAATGCGCGTTTGTGCGCCATTGTACATTCATCCCAGATGATGATTTTACTTGCTACCAAAACATTCTCCATTGCTGAGTGTTTTGCAATGTTGCATGTCGGGTTTTCAGCCGATTGAAGGTTTAACGGTAATTTCAACGCTGAATGAGCTGTTCGGCATCCTTCTAGCAATGTGGCCGCTATCCCAGAAGAAGCAACTGCTACAGCAATATCGGATCTCGCACGAACAGTGGCCAAAATCAATGACATGAGGAATGTCTTCCCAGTTCCACCGGGCGCATCGAGGAAAAATAATCCACCATTTCCATCATGAATTGCCTTCATTAACGTATCGTACACTCCTTTCTGTTGGAGGTTCAACAGTGGTACATTGGTTCGAACTGATTGGTTCAATGCATCTCGATCATATTCATGTTCACGTTCCAATTCTCGATTGAAAGCGTCGTTCATTCCACGACATGGCGTTGGCATTCCTAATTTGACTAACAAACTGCCGCACATGCGAAAACACATGTCTTCGATCAAAAGCAAAGCCTGGTTATGTATCTCCTCATTCACCTCGAGATCGGGATTTCCGAAACTGACACGAATTCGATGTAGAATGTCTTCTGATATGTCATTCTTGTACTTGCTCCATAGTTCACGTGGATTTGATGGGAAGCATGTCGAAATAATGATAGCAAATAATGTGCGTATCTGGTTTGGAGTTACAGAAATAATTGATTCAGCGATTGTCATGTCCCAATGAGTATCGTTTTCAAGCAAGTTGAGCTGTTGACATGCAGCACGAAATGTTGGGCACACTACACCATTGACAGTTCGAAGTGATTCAAATGATGTCGGCCCACGAATATTCACCAGCAACAACCGCAAGTAGAAGCATTCGTCATTCTTCGGATGAACTGTGTAAATGCGACCAAGAGCATCAGTAGAACGCACATTTGGATGATCAGGAACCTCATCGCCTTGCTTCCGACGTTGAAATTTTTTTGATGAGGCGTTCCAAGTGTAATAACGTGGCATCTCAGAGTAGAGCAATGTTCGTGCAAACGGATCACTTTGACAAATTGAAAAGAAACTGGTCAATGTTGTTGCTGGAGGTGTCTCAGCACGTTGAGCAACATTCGATGAGTTGAAATAAACTCGTTGACCATTCTCCAGATGCACCGCCAAATGTACAACAGTGGGATGACGTTCATGAATAGGGAATGAGAATATACGCCAAATCGCCTCATTGCAGCTCACATATCGACCAACTTGATAATGCGTGATTTCATCGTTTGTATTGGGATTTTGAACACCAAAAACTGCCATATCGCTACCTTTCGTGACATATTTACAAATGTATTTTATGGACTTCACTGAATTGCAGTACTCCACGTTGCAATGCGCCTTGAATTTTTTGGAAAGAAGTGGCGAATATGGAACAATCCAAGTGTTGTCGACCACGAACTCATTTCCTCTCACTATCGTTGTGATAGTTCTACCGTTATCATCGGCTGATCGACGCCGGTACAGTGGATAACCATCATTGCCAGTGATAGTCTCTGCGGTTAAATTTCGTGGATAACGCTTGGAACACTTGTTGTCGACCATGCACGGTGATTGGGGATTGATGGAGCCACACGGACCGTGAACCATGTTCGTAATTACAACATCATGCAGGTCTGGATCGGTTTCGGGATCAGGAATCTCGGCACATATGATGTCATCTATTTGGTCAAAAATTGTGCGACATAAAATTTTTGTCCGTGAATCCGAAATGACAAAAATAGAAATGAAAATAAAAAAATTTAAGGGCATTTTTGAGATGTAGATTTTTGTTTTAATTTTATTTTCGAGAGAAGAGAATAAAATAATACAAAAAATTAGGTGTTTTCATTTAATATAAAGGTTTAAATTAACAATAAAAAATCTATTACGACTTAGTTTGAAACCAGAAATTAAAATTTCGTGTAGCACCAGCCAATAGATAATGTATATGAATGTGTAACATTGACAAAAAAAATCATTTTTGAAATCTCTTTGCTTCGCATAGCTCGCATCGTATGCAATATAATTTGTTGAAAATAATTAACACAAATATGTTGGTTTTTACATATTCCAAAATTAATTGGAATTTTTTTATTACATTTTAAAACTTTATTTTATAATTAAACACAAAACTTTTTTGTATTGCTTTGTTATTGCTCTCTCGAAAATAAAATTTAAACTAAAATGTATGTCAAAAATGGCCTTAAAATATTTTTTATTTAATTTATGTTTGTGTTAGTGTGGTTCCCCTTTTTAGGGAACATGCAAGAAGGCTGGGTCTACAGACGAATGACTTTTGTAGAAGTTGTTTAGACGAAGAGGAGGAAGAGACGTTAGATCACTTCCTATGCTCGTGTCCGGCACTATCATACAGAAGGCATAAGTATTTAGGTGTGTACGGTATGGACAGCCTTTCGGAATTCGCGGGCTGTGGAATACGAGATATTTTACGCTACATAAGTAGCTCTGGATGGTTTCAGCAGGAGTAAAGGGAAGATAGGATCCTGTGGTATCACAATGGGCCAATACTGGCCTAAGTGTGCAATAGCAGCCACTCTAACCTAACCTAGTGTGGTTGCACCAAAGAATTTGAATCTTAGAGGAAAATACTGAAGAGCAGCAACTATTTTTTTCTCATATAAAAATCAATATAATATTTGCTTTCTCTTTTAGTTTTGAGTCATGTGGGAACAGGATGGTTATATAAAAAATGCATATGGTGATCTCAGATATCGAAGAAAAAGCTAACGGTACAAGTTGTTGTTGTTTTAAAAAGTGACGAGCTAAATTTTGTGTTCTTAAAAAATCTTGATATTATTAATTAAAAAAAAATAAAATATTATAAAACATTTTGTGTATCGTGTTATTTTGTGTAGTTTGTGAATAAATATTGAAAACTTTGAACATTAAAATATTGCAATGAAGTGCTTTGTGAAGTGTTGTCAAAATGCGCATCAAAAAATTCGAAAGAAATTCCTTACCATTTATAAGTGTTTATATAAAATATAATGAAAATTGTGTTAAAAGCAAAGTGATTTGTGATAAAATTATTATTAATTTAAGTTATAAATCAAAAAAATGTAAGAAACGAATTTTGGTTGTTGTTGTTGTTGTGCTTTTTCTTTTTGTAAACATAATAGAATCATATGTTATATTACAGTATCGCATTTTTCTTATTACTACGTTCATATTCTACGTGCTATTTTTTCATAATTATTTTTTATTTTGGAATACTATAAGTACAATTTTTTACCGAAAATAAAAAAAAATAAATCCGTACTAAATTGAAATAAAAATAATTGTGAACTTGTGTAGTTTTTAATTTCGATGGAACAAATTCTAAATACGACCCGTTGATTTATATGCGTTCTCTTTTACCCTCTGAATTTGACTCGTTTGACAGCTACTCTCATTCATTCTATATAAATAATTTAAATTCTTTGATTTGAATTAAATATAGAATGAATGACAGCAGCTGTCAAGTAAGTCAAATTCGGAGGGTAAAAGAGAAAGCATCTGAATCAACGGGAATACAAAAACGAAAAACAATATAAGAACCCCACGCCAACAACCAAAATTGTTTTCTTAATTTTTTCTGATTTATAACTTAAATTAATAATAAACCAATAGAATTCCTTATGACTTTTTACTTACAGAAAAGTATGAAAAGAAAAACTTGAGAAAAAATAAATTCTAAAGTTTTTTTTTTCATACTTTTCTGTAAGTAAAAAGTCATAAGGAATTCTATTGGGTATGATCTGATACATGCTATCAAGTTCTGCCGACATAGTATGTATTCATAGCGTACAGATAGCAAATAAATATTATTGCGAGTCTCCACTTGCCATTTGATCGAAATTTTCTAGCATAACTAGATAGCAATAGCAGGTGGAGAGTCCATGTAAGTCGCAATTAAAACCGGTATCATAGGTAAACGAGGAAAGAAACGAAGAAAGTTATGGTTTTTGTGATACATCGTCTGCCATTAGACAATGTGCGCGTCCTCATTGGGACTCATGATACCGGTATCAAACTTCGTTGCTTCCTCTTTACCTATAAAAACCGTTTTTTTTGCACCCCAATGGAATTCCAACCAATATAGAAACCCCACGCCAACAACCAAAATTGTTTTCTTAATTTTTTCTGATTTATAACATAAAGTAAGGATAAATTTATCACAAATCACTAGTTTCTTAACACAATTTACATTTTACTTTATACAAATACTTATAGATGGTAAAATATTGTTTTTAGAATTTTTCGATGCGCATTTAGCAACATTTCACAAGACACTTCATTTTACTTGAAATTGTTTGTAATTTTTTTATCAAAAGATGCACTACCACGCACTTGCACGCTGTCATTTTGTATCATTGTGTTTGTGTCAAATCCACATAAAATTTCGCCAAAATGTTGACCCGATTTTATAATTGATACTATCGGTAGAGAAACAATACATTGCCTCTGCTCGCGAGCAAAGGAAAAAATGACAAATGATAAGAAAATAGATTCGATTTCAATTTTTTTTTTGAATTTTTCATTTATATCTAAATAAAACTTAAATAAAATTAATTTTCATATTTCATAGTTGATATTTTTTTTTATTATCGTGTCTCTTGATCGCATCGATGTATTGTTTTCTTATTTGTTTGTTTAGTAGAAATATGGAAATGATAGAAAACGAACAAATACATAAAAAAATATTTTTTATTTTTGAATGAAATTACTGTTTCATGTATTTACTAGGAATTACATTAAACTATATAGGAATAGCGACACAACACTTTATTAATTTAAATAATATTATTAAATTTAATAAATTCACAAATTATGTACCTAACATTATTTTGTAGTCTTAAATGACGTCAAAAACACAAAACAAAAAAAACACATTCTCCCTTGTCGATCGCATCGATGTTATTTTTTGTTATTTGTTTAGTTAGTAGTGATGGGCTAAATTGGTTAATTTGCTAACCAAGAGCATTTCGTTCATTTTGATCATTAACCCTTTAACTGTTTACTTTTTTTTCGAAAAACGTTTTCTCCCTGCTTAATTATTTTTCAGCGAGGACAATATAATGTATTGCGAATTAAAATAAATAAAGTTACCAGAGCAACGACAATTCTAAAATGTCTATTTTTTAAATGATCTATATTTGACCTTCTTCAGGAAAAAAAATAAAATTGATTTGTTGAATAATAATACGAATGTAATATTTTTTATCTTTAAACTTTTTTTTATCTTCATGACGAGTATACTCGACATTATGCGAAAAATTTTCGTTTTGCTTTCACGAGTATACTCGACATAAACAGTTAAAGGGTTAACCAGGTTAAAATAACCTGATCTTTTAACCAACTGTACATTTTTTATGAATTATATCTGTTGTGTAATGTGTTCGTGTAGGTGTATCTTACTAATTAAATCGGGCAATACTAAAAATAAAAAATGTTCATTGCACTCACTGAGTTAACCATGACATTTCGGAGATTGTTTGTTTTTTGTACATCTTTTAGCAAACAGACAATTGATATGTAGACATAATATCGATTTGGTAAGAATTTTCGAATAACCATTTAATTAAATTAACAGTCTTCCTTGTTGAAATCGATACTGTTTTGTAGACGTTCATAACTGAGCTTAAGCGAAATACAATTTTCGGAATCTGGTTTCATCTATTTAACCTGGGCGGTCACACTTGTTCATTTCAATTTTGTTAGCCTGGAATGAATTGAGTAGGATGGTGTATTTCGTAATCATCATCAATATGCTATGAAAAGTAGGAAAAATATACATGTTACGATACCACCCCATACCTATCGTGCTATAAAACTTCTAAACTTATGTGACGATTGCGATATCATGGTACGCGGTTGGATGTTATTACGATATAATTGGTAAAAGTGATCCAGAACGAAGGTATTTATGAAGACTACGTCATTGAATCGATTATTTGGAGCAGCGTGGTTGGCATATAGACATTCGTTGGCACGTGAAAATGAGCATTGTCAAGGGTGGCTGCGTATTTCAAAGCTACCCAATTGATGAGGGCCTACCATTTCCCATTGTTATATATTGGAATGGAATGCGGATTGAATAAAAATGTGGAATTAGCCGAAATATTCTTTTACCAGTAATGGCTATTACACCGGTCTATGTTTTCGTACTGCATGAATTGGGAATCATCAAATTTGAATATAAATAGTAAGGACTATATAATTTATTATGGCTTTATTGTATTAAATTATTTCTTGTTTACAGTTACGAAAGTGCCGAGGAAGTGTTTCGTATGACGCTGGAAATGGTTAAACATTTAGCACGACAAAATCTTGAACTAATATTGGCACGATGTGAACCGTCGCTTAATAATTTAGGACGCAGCTGTCGTAAAAATCGGAAATATGAGAAAGCCTAATTCTTCCATCGCCCTTATTCTTAAACCACAATCTTCATTGACTTGCAAGGCAATAGGATTTGTCCTCACCTTAATAAAAAACTAGAAGAGGCTGTTGATTCACTGCATAAAAGTTTATCGTTAAAACGAGATGACATTTTTGCAACCACATTGCATATATATTTATTCGAAGTTTTAATGAAGGAAGATACTAAGATAGAGTCTGCTTATGATACAAATGATGTATTGGATACAACCGACAAACCGATGAAGTTAAATTGTGTCAAACTGAATTTTGATGATTAAGATTCGAATCTTTCGCAGAACCGGCAGAACTCGGAATTGTATGATTCCAATAATGATATAAGTATGGATATGTAAAATTGAAACAGAATTTAAATAAATAATAACAGATTTAAAATTTCAAAATTAAAATTTATTTTCAAATATCAGCTCTATTTCTAAGTAATCACTACTGACTACCTAGTAATGAAACGAACAATAAATCAAATAGTACTCTTACAGGGCACTGCAAGTCAAAATGACCCCATATCGGATTATCCACGTCAACTTCTTGTGAAATAATCGATAGTTCGTTAGAAGTGACGCCCCGATCTTTTTGAATGAGGTCCGTCATTAATCTCAGCAACCAATCTTTTGCTTGATTTTTTATCGTGTCCGACATGGTTCTATTTTTTAAACGCGGATCCAAGTATGTTGACATTTGAATAACATAATTTCGTTCTAAATTCAGAAAACGATTTTCGATTCGTTGTATTAACAAATCGATTAATTTATTAGCTGTCGCGGATATCGTTGATGTCTGTGATAATACTGTTCAGGTAATACTTCAACCCTTCTATTGTCACCATAACCTTTGAGATAGTGACACTATTTTCAGCACTGATCTCGGCGGTTAGACTATAAAAAGGTTTAAGTATCGTGCACAGCTCCTTCATAATGTGGAATTCAGCGGTCGTTGGCATTTCCAGCGGGATATGTAAGAGAGCTACGGCTGCTTCGATTGGTTCTTGAAGCTTGCAAAATCTGAAATAAATTTAAAGATAAATAGTTCATTTAAAACCGTTAATATATAATATATGTTTATAAAATACCTTTCAAACATGAGAAATGTAGAATTCCATCTTGTAGCTACATCGTTAATTAGCTTTAAAGGAATAACTGTCTCACTGCCACTCATTTGAACTTGAAGTTGTCCCAGTTTAGCGGTGGCCTTGGGGCTTCGATGAAAATGCTCAACTACATTTTTCATTTTTTTCTGAATTTCTGCAATTTCAGATATGCCATCTTGAACCACTAAATTTAATTTATTAGCAAAGCACCGTTGATTATCGTATCCTGCCGCGCTAACAGCTGATGAAATGTTTGCGGCATTGTCCGTTACGATGGCATTTACCTTTCTTTCTATGTTCTATGAAATTGCATAATCAAGTGCGCAGTGCATCTTTAAGAAATTCGCTTGTATGGCTTGCTGCTGAAATATCGATGCAGTCCAGCACGACATTTACCATCTCCCAATCACTATTAATAAAGTGACCAGTAACGGACATGTAGCTTTTTGTATTTGAGGATGTCCATATATGGCAATTACACCATCTTTTCCACTTGTTTAATACAATTTTTCACTTTCTCCAAACACTCCTCGTAAGCATTGGGTAATAAAGATTTTGTTAACATGGATCGGGATGGGAGTTTGTAACTCGGATCGAGCGTTTTCGAATATTCAACAAATCCTTTGTCACTAACAATTGAAAACGGTTGGAAATCCTTAATAATAAAATTAAGTAGCACTTTTTTAATTCGTTTTTGTAATTATAAATAACAATAATATCCCAATTGTTGGCCCAGATTTGCGTATTGGCCCACGGCTTTAGTTAAACATTATGTTCTACGTAACTGCTCAGCATCGAATAGAGAATATCCATGAGAATTTATATGTCGATTGAATCATTTTTAGAAGTCGATCGGGGAAATATATTGTTTATCGATATTAGAGCATTACTTGACGACAAAAGTTATATCTCACCTCCTGGTTACGATATCTTCAAAAGGTTTGCTGTTCTAGATAGAGGAAGGATCATAGCATATCTGTGTTGAACAGAATATTTATGCGAGTCATCTGGAAAATACAGTGATTTTTTAAAAATGAGCGACCGAACCGACGCGTGATACATAGATTATTTTATTTTAACAAAATTTAAATCACGTTTACAATTTTTTGCGACATATAATGTGTTATAGTTTTAGATTCATTTTAGAATTGTACTCGAAATTTAGAATTATTACAACAATTCAATTTGTTTCAAATAAATTATGCACTCGATGATAATAATCTGATTAATAATTTATTTAATAACAACAAAATTTTATTTTATATTGATTTGCAGCAAACGAAATTTTGTCTTTATTTTGCTAGATCGATTTGTATGAAAGCAACTTTTTATTTTCGGAACAATCGTGTATTGTACCAATCCTAAATTCTTCATATAAAAATGCTTTGGGACCGGAAAATTGGTACAATACAATTGGTACAAAAAAGTCACATACTTTATTTTGCTAGATCGATTTGTATGAAAGCAACTTTTTATTTTCGGAACAATCGTGTATTGTACCAATCCTAAATTCTTCATATAAAAATGCTTTGGGACCAGAAAATTGTTACAAAAACGATTGGTACAAAAAAGTCACATAATTTATTTTGCTAGATCAGTTTGTACCAAAAGACATTTTATGTGACGATTTTTTTTTTACTATAGAGATCGTAGGATTTTAATTTTGCAATCAATATACACATATGTATTTTGTATTATTGAGTATTATATTTATTAGATAACAATAATAAAAATTATTTACATTGATAAGGTTAATTATATATTATAATATTTTATTTTTTATTAATAATTTTTTATTTAATTAAAAAAAAATATATTTATAAAATAATATTAATTTTATTATATGTACATATTAATAAAATTATTTGCAATAAAAAAATCTAATTGATTTATAAAAATAAAACCTAATAAGAATCATTCGTATCATCGCGCCGCCGCCATTTCACATTTTCTGTTTCTTATATCGCATTGCAATTGTATATGTTGATCAACGCAAATTCAATTTTTATGCGGTGTAATAAGCTTCAATTTTTTTTTATTGATATTGAATAACTTGAGTTGGTCCAAAAAACTTTTTTGTACCAATTGTTTTAGTAATAAAACTCATGTGGCACAGTAGTTTATGTATGTGTTATTTTTGTAAGCATTTTGTTGTAACAATTACGTATGTATGATTTATGTATAGTAACTTTTAAATGTGACACAATTTTCAGGTCACCAAATTTTGTTGGGATATATTTCTTTTCTTGTCTCTCATCTGCAAAAAGTCAATGTTATATCTTATTCATTTTGCAGAAGAAAAATGTTGGTCTTATGTAAACCGGGCATAAATCTAGTTTTCTCAGGTTTTTAAAACGTCACTTTTACAAATGTAAACAAATTCCAAAAAAATATTTAAGATATAAAGGTAAGATTTTTATATTGTATATGATACAATTTGTATTCAATTTCTAATTAATTAATTGTAACTCTACATATTATTTGCTTACAGCTAACAAAACAACAATCGCGGTTGAATCTTAGGACATCGATACACGGCGGCGGATGGTGTAACTTTTATATACGTGTTGTTATTTCGTATTACCAAGATCTTGATTCTTTGTTTAACAATTTTTATTATTTCAGGTCGACTGCATCAGCTCCTAATATTTATTGCTCGATGAACATACTCATAAAGATAACACGTTAAATCATCCTCTTAAGTCGTATACATACGCGGGATGGAAATCCAGGATTTTTTACATCCGAGATTTTTTTTGAGTTTTTTCAACTTTTGTTACGAAAGGGTGCGTGTATTTTGTACTATTTTTTGCATTTGATTGGATAAAACGGCGGGATGAAACAATCCCGGATTTTCATCCGTCGTATGTATACGGCTTTACTCAGCCGAAACGACATCATCATGTTAGGCAATGGCATACAATTTATTAATTAGTAGGCAATGGCATACAATTTATTAATTCTCTGTCATTTATTCATTTCTCTGTCATTGAGAACTAATCTCACACAAAATTATTTGTTAAAAATATATTTTTTAAATTTTTTGCAATTTTAGTTTTTTTTGATTTCAAAATGTTTACAATTCGATCTGAAAAATTGTATCTCCGGGTAGAAAACCGGAGACATGAAGAAAAGGTGGTGTATGTACATACAGAAACTTTAAATAAATATTCTTTAAAACCAATTATAATAATTGACGGCAACTCAAATAATTCATTTGTATGTGAGGTATTACCTAGCGAAAATTGTGAAAAGGATATCATACAAATGAATTGGGTCACACGAAAAAGTCTTCTTGTAAAAGAGAATGATATTGTGTACGTTAGATCGTGCCCATTAATTAAAGACGGAGTTATGGTTATTGTTGCTCGCCAACACGACAGGTAACCAACCCTTCATTTAAATTAAATTGTTTAATGAGCTTATAAGTTTAAAAAATTAAAATAACGATTGTTTAGCTCTCTTAATATTTTATTTATTACTACTTAAGCTTTCGGAACCATTTCGGTTCCATTCTCAAAAGTATGTAAATCAATTTAACAAAAAAAAATATTTTCTATACAAAATAATGGCGAGTTTTTTCCAACCAAAAAGTAGATCAAATCGAAAAAAGATCAAATCTTGTGACGTTCTTTCCAACAAAAAGATTTGATTTAGATCAAAAAGATTTGATTTTTTTACGTTCTATCCAACACAAAAATGACAGAGATTTGATCTAAATCAAATCTATATTTTTTGTGATAGATTTGATCTTTTTTCGATTTGATCTACTTTTTGGTTGGAAAAAACTCGCTATAAAATAAAATCGAAATCAAGGCTAACTAAAACGTAGCTATTTTCCTGTAGATATCGCTCGCTACTAGGAAAAATATATTCTTTATTTTAGCAAAGCAACAAAAATTGATATCTACAGAAAAAACACTTTACAAAACAAAATTTGACTAAAAACATAAATTGAAAACAATTTTATCCATTTTAAATAATATTTGAATTGTGTAAAAGCAAAAAATCAAATTATAAAAATAGATCATATGAATTGCCAATGTACGCGAAATCGTTAATTTTGTTAAGAGAATTTGAACTAGATTTTATATGTAACATTTCCAAAATAGATCGTTTTCTGTAATTAGATTGTTTTTCCAAAATGTCTACATCTTCAAAAATAATATTATGGTTGGTATCTCTAATATGTTCCGAAAGTGCACTTATTTGATTTGAATTTGAATTTCCCGAAGCACCACGTAAATGTTGAAAGAACCGCTCCCGCAAAAACTGTTTAGTTTGTCCAATGTAAATTAGGTTACAATCATTACATTTAATCCTATAGACAAGATTAGATACTTTCTTTAATGGTATCGGATCTTTTAATTTTGAAAACAAAATATTATTTAAACTGATAGCTGAACGACCAATAATTTTGAAATTATAATGTTTTAATTTTTAGAAAAAAAATTTTATGTAAGGTAAAGATAAATAATTTGTACTTTCAATTTCAGGATTTAATGTACAATTTTGATAACTTCTTTGTTTCCAAATCACTTTATTTATTAATTTTTTAGGATACTGATTATTTACCAAAGTGTTTTCCAAAAGTTTGAAATTATTGTAATGAAATTTAGTATCGGACAATTTTAGAATTTTTTGAGTTAAACTTTTGATTGTATTAATTTTGTAAGAAATAGGAAGCCAAGAATTAAAATTTAGATAACGACCGGACCAGGTATTTTAATGGTACCGGTCGAAAGAAACTTTACCATCCGGTTCATGAATTAAAAGTAAATCTAAAAATGAAATTTTGTGGTCAATTTTTTTTTCAACAGTAAATTTTATTCTATTATCCAAAGAGTTAAATACATCCAGAAAAATTTCAATTTTTTCTTCAGGGATTGCCGTTATAATGTCATCTACATAACGAAAGTAAAATAACGGTTGAAAATCCAGAGTTTAATCCCATTTTTTCCAAAAATTCCATCATTAAATTTGCTATTATGGGACTAATAAGAGAACCCATTGGAGAACCAAAAGTTTGATTAAAAATTTTATTGCCAAAAGAAAAATCAGAATTATTCAAAACTATTTGCAATGCCGACATAAATTGAACTTTAGTTAATTTAGTTTTTGAATTTTGTTTAATACTCCTCCAGTTATCTTTAATAATGTTAGTCACACGTCTATTATCAACATTAGTGAACAAAGACGTAACATCCAAAGAAACTAAAAGGTAATTTCGAGGAAGAGTAACATTCTGAATTTTTTGTTTAAAACCTTTCGAATTTAGAATATTTGAATTTGTATTACCAACACTAAATTTTAAAATATTACCCAAAAAAGACGATAAACTATGTGTTGGACCATTAATTGAACTGATAATTTGTCTATATGGAAAACCAGGTTTGTGGATTTTTGGTAATCCATATAATTTTGGAATCACCGAGTTATATTTGGTTAACATTTTTCTAGTTATTTCATCCACATTGCCGGAATTTTTCCAATCTTTAACCATTGTGTTAATTGACTTCTGTATCGGAACTGTATTATCTTTTGGTAATTCTACATATGTTGTGTTATCGTTGAGTAAATTTTCCATTTTTGTAACATATTCAATTCGCGATGTTATAACAGTTACGTTACCTTTGTCCACACGAGTTACCACAATATTTGGATTAGCTTTCAAAAATGATTTAGATTGTTTAACATAACTTAAAATACGATTTTCAAAACGAGTTAATATATTTGAATTAGATTTATATTTAAAATTTGTCAAAATATTTATAAAACGGTTCCGAACAGTATAACGATCATTATCGTTCAAATGAAAAATTGCACTTTCGACATCAGAAATAATTTTGAAATAAGGAACTGAATGGCCAATTGAAAGAGGACAAAATCTGTTTCCCAAACTTAAAATAATTTTGACATGAGATGGAATGAAAATAAGTCATATCAAATCAAATAAGTGCACTTTCGGAACATATTAGAGATACCAACCATAATATTATTTTTGAAGATGTAGACATTTTGGAAAAACAATCTAATTACAGAAAACGATCTATTTTGGAAATGTTACATATAAAATCTAGTTCAAATTCTCTTAACAAAATTAACGATTTCGCGTACATTGGCAATTCATATTATGATCTATTTTTATAATTTGATTTTTTGCTTTTACACAATTCAAATATTATTTAAAATGGATAAAATTATTTTCAATTTATGTTTTTAGTCAAATTTTATTTTGTAAAGTGTTTTTTCTGTAGATATCAATTTTTGTTGCTTTGCTAAAATAAAGAATATATTTTTTCTAGTAGCGAGCGATATCTACAGGAAAATAGCTACGTTTTAGTTAGCCTTGATTTCGATTTTATTTTCTTTTGTATAGAAAATATTTTGTTTGTTAAATTGATTTACATACTTTTGAGAATGGAACCGAAATGGTTCCGAAAGCTTAAGTAGTAATAAATAAAATATTAAAAGAGCTAAATAACCGTTATTTTAATTTTTTAAACCCTTCATTTCTTAACTTTTTTTTTTTAAATTAGACGGCGATAATTAGGAATTTGTTTTGTTAATATTGTAATTTTTTCCAGCGAATTGAACGAGCAGTGGGACGGCCAGTTGGCCCAATTAAGAAACCACCCTGTCAATGTAGGAGAAGTGTTTACTATTAGTGATGGTATATCCACTACTTTATGTGAAGTGGTTACATGCCAGCCTTGGCCATATTGCATGGTAACAGGAAACACAAAAATTTCATTTGAAGAAGAGAGCCCTAAGCTCTTATGGCGTTTCTTAATATCATTACTAAATGATCCGCAGAAGCAAGACTACATTAAATGGCTAGACAAGGAAGCAAAAATATTCAATTTAATAAATGCAGATGGGGTCGCCCATTTATGGAGTGAATATAAACAATGTAGAAAACCCCTAAAGACAGCAAGCTTGCTACGCCGTATGAGGTATTATACGCAAACGGGCATATTAGCAAAGTTGACATCAGGGCAACGATTATACAAATTCGTTTTTAATTAAATTAAAACAAGTAGGTAAAAGATTATAATTTCATCTAATTATTATTGTTTATAGTGATTTATTTTTTGTTTTTTACATAATGTAACCGCCTTTTGGTCCCGGTTTTATGCTACGAAACCCGAAACCATTTATGCACTGCCACCTAGAATATACACCATATGGCCAGCAACAGAAACGTATACAATCGGTAAAAAAATTAACTTCAAAAACCTAACCAATAATTAATCAGTGCAATGTGATAACTAGAATAGGATACTTGTTTGTAGGCCAAGGAATAAGTTTGACCTAGTTAAAAATAACCACGTCCCAATACAAAGACGATGACGAACAATGTGGACAGTTGGTATAATTTTGAATTGAGACATTTATAACGGAAATATACAACCGGTAGAAATTGAATTTAAAAATCGTCTAACTCATTAGTCATTGCTCTCAAACTAAAATCAAAACTGCATTTATTCATCACTCAAAATCCACTAAGGCTATTTTTAATTGTTTTAATGAAATACGTTTCCCAATATTTTTCAACCCGTTTATGTTTACCGGTTGTTTCGGGTAACTTGCCCCTGAAATTAAACAGTTATAATTAATAAATTTTATTGTGGAATGCAAGCCATTTATTGTGATTAAATATATAGTTATTTAATTGAGTGATTTATATAAATATATTGATTTTATATTAAATTTAATTAAAAGTAAAATGGATTTATATTTAGAATCTGATATATTAGATCCTATGAACGATTCCCCGAAAATTGTGTAGAAAATAAAAATTACAAAAACAACGCATACACATGCGAATGTTACAACAAGAAAAATTACAAAAATAACACATACATAAACTACTGTACCACATGAGTTTTATGGTTGCCCGAAAATTGTGTAAAAAATAACAATTACAAAAACAACGCATACACATGCGAATGTTACAACAAGAAAAATTAAATTTAAATTTGAGATTGCAAAATGTTACAGGTAAATATTTTGCAACCACAAATAAAGTTGAATATTTGAGGAATGTGGCGTTGAACATTTCATTGTAAACCTTTGGTCATTTTCATTCTATTTTAATCAACTTTTGTAATAATAGTAATGAAAAATTTATCTAATTCCATTATTACCTGTAATGTTGAGTTAGATGAATTTCGAACTGTTTTACAATTGATCATTAGAATAGAATGAAAATGATTAAGGCAGTAATTATTTGTGCATGCGTTTTTATTTGTATATTGGTCCATCATGTTTGGGTGTTGATGACTTGAAGTTTAATAAATCATTATGCCATACTTGAACTAGTTATTTACGGTGGTACGTATTGGTTTGCGTTATAGCGTGTAACAAGTTATAGGTATCATATTTTGTAAAAGATTACATAAGATTTTATTTTATGGAAATTTTCAAATTATTTGCCTACAACATGTTGACATTACATCACTATTTGGAATTTTTACGGGAACCAATATATATTAATAACATTATTTGCAACTCTTGTTAAATTCATTGATTTTCTAGAAGAACAATCTTAATATCTGAATTATAGTTCATTTTAAGTCTATAATGAAATAAACCATATCGTTGTATTATGCAGGAGAGCATTTTCTTGTTGTCTGGAATACCTTGTGATGAAACAGTTATTTTAGAATAGATTTTAGTAAGCCTTACATTTTGTTTCCAAAATTATTGATGAAGGGGTTTACTTCTAATTTTGTAGAATATCAAACCTATTGGAATTGGATTTTTCTTTCATATCTAGATAGAATTTAATTTGTAAAATAAATGAGCAAAATTGAAATATCAATCTTCTTCTGTTCAAATATATTTTGTAAATTTGATATTTTCCTGTTGTAAATAGAAAAATAATGACATTTTTAATATAATTTTGAATAAAAAATTAATCTTTTCTCTCGATTTATTTGTTTAAAATCATAAAGTATAATTATATTTTTTCTTTAGTGGGATAGGTATTTACAATCACAAATTTTTTGAACATTTACTTTGATGAATTGCTTTGTAGGTATGTTAGACGGAATAGTTATACGGAATGCTACAGAAGATCCTTATTCCTTTTCTTTAATCCTTTTCCTTTCCTTACTGCAGTAATAATTTCGACCATTGAAACCGGCCAATAACAGCGATATATGGAAAAGGATGATTTGCATTCAGAAGTAAAGTGTAATACGATTAATCATGGTGTCGAACGGGCAAGTCTAATTTAAAATTTTTAGCATGACAACGATCGTACATAATTTGTGTTCAACTATACCGATCAATTTCTATTTGATCCGAATTCCATGCATTGCCTGTGTAAGATTTGTCATGATTTGATGACACGATCGAATGGCGGTTTATGAATACAAGTAAGTCTCAATAAAAAAAAAAGCTAAACCTTTTAACTAACAACAATTTCATTTTACTTTAGATTACTAAATATGTTGCCCTTCGAAGCCAACTTTCATCAAAACATTGTGGTTCATCTCACTCATTTTGGCCAAAATGAATTTTCGCCTCCAATCTAAGAAGTATCCTTGAGATGTAAAATTTATAAATATGTAAATACTCCAGTAATAATTTCGACCATTGAAACCGGCCAATAACAGCGATATATGGAAAAGGATGATTTGCATTCAGAAGTAAAGTGTAATACGATTAATCATGGTGTCGAACGGGCAAGTCTAATTTAAAATTTTTAGCATGACAACGATCGTACATAATTTGTGTTCAACTATACCGATCAATTTCTATTTGATCCGAATTCCATGCATTGCCTGTGTAAGATTTGTCATGATTTGATGACACGATCGAATGGCGGTTTATGAATACAAGTAAGTCTCAATAAAAAAAAAATGCTAAACCTTTTAACTAACAACAATTTCATTTTACTTTAGATTACTAAATATGTTGCCCTTCGAAGCCAACTTTCATCAAAACATTGTGGTTCATCTCACTCATTTTGGCCAAAATGAATTTTCGCCTCCAATCTAAGAAGTATCCTTGAGATGTAAAATTTATAAATATGTAAATACTCCAGTAATAATTTCGACCATTGAAACCGGCCAATAACAGCGATATATGGAAAAGGATGATTTGCATTCAGAAGTAAAGTGTAATACGATTAATCATGGTGTCGAACGGGCAAGTCTAATTTAAAATTTTTAGCATGACAACGATCGTACATAATTTGTGTTCAACTATACCGATCAATTTCTATTTGATCCGAATTCCATGCATTGCCTGTGTAAGATTTGTCATGATTTGATGACACGATCGAATGGCGGTTTATGAATACAAGTAAGTCTCAATAAAAAAAAAAATGCTAAACCTTTTAACTAACAACAATTTCATTTTACTTTAGATTACTAAATATGTTACCCTTTGAAGCCAACTTTCATCAAAACATTGTGGTTCATCTCACTCATTTTGGCCAAAATGAATTTTCGCCTCCAATCTAAGAAGTATCCTTGAGATGTAAAATTTATAAATATGTAAATACTCCAGTAATAATTTCGACCATTGAAACCGGCCAATAACAGCGATATATGGAAAAGGATGATTTGCATTCAGAAGTAAAGTGTAATACGATTAATCATGGTGTCGAACGGGCAAGTCTAATTTAAAAATTTTAGCATGACAACGATCGTACATAATTTGTGTTCAACTATACCGATCAATTTCTATTTGATCCGAATTCCATGCATTGCCTGTGTAAGATTTGTCATGATTTGATGACACGATCGAATGGCGGTTTATGAATACAAGTAAGTCTCAATAAAAAAAAAAATGCTAAACCTTTTAACTAACAACAATTTCATTTTACTTTAGATTACTAAATATGTTGCCCTTCGAAGCCAACTTTCATCAAAACATTGTGGTTCATCTCACTCATTTTGGCCAAAATGAATTTTCGCCTCCAATCTAAGAAGTATCCTTGAGATGTAAAATTTATAAATATGTAAATACTCCAGTAATAATTTCGACCATTGAAACCGGCCAATAACAGCGATATATGGAAAAGGATGATTTGCATTCAGAAGTAAAGTGTAATACGATTAATCATGGTGTCGAACGGGCAAGTCTAATTTAAAATTTTTAGCATGACAACGATCGTACATAATTTGTGTTCAACTATACCGATCAATTTCTATTTGATCCGAATTCCATGCATTGCCTGTGTAAGATTTGTCATGATTTGATGACACGATCGAATGGCGGTTTATGAATACAAGTAAGTCTCAATAAAAAAAAAATGCTAAACCTTTTAACTAACAACAATTTCATTTTACTTTAGATTACTAAATATGTTACCCTTTGAAGCCAACTTTCATCAAAACATTGTGGTTCATCTCACTCATTTTGGCCAAAATGAATTTTCGCCTCCAATCTAAGAAGTATCCTTGCCCGGTAAACACAAAGTACATTTTCGGGCAGGTTTTTGGCAATCCACGGCTGCCGTAGGCAGATAAAAACGGCTGCCTTTGGCATGCCGAGTGTATGCCATTTGGCATGCCTAGTCCCTCCGTATGTCTGCCATAATGCATACACGACAGTTGACATTTGGCAAATATGGCGGATGACATTTGGCAGAGATGGTGGATGGCATTTGGCGGACATGGCGGGTGACACTTGGCGAACATGGCGGATGCCTATTGGCGGATACAACGGATGCCTATTGGCAAACATTGGGGCTTACATTTGGCGGACTTGGCGAGTGACACTTGGCGAACATGGCGGATGCCTATTGGTGGATACAACGGATGCCTATTGGCAAACATTGCGGCTTACATTTGGCGGACATGGCGGATGCCTATTGGAGGATATGACGGATGACATTTGACGGACCGGCGGATGCCTATTGGAGGATATGACGGATGACATTTGACGGACACGGCTGATGCCTTTTGGCGGAAATAGCGGATACCATTTGGCGAACACAACTGATGACATTTGGCGGACATAGCGGATGAAAATTGGCAGACACGGCAGATAATATTTGGCAGTCGTTATTTGTTAAATTAAAATAAACATTTACAGTATTTCATTTCATTTGCTTTCATTTGCATTTATTTATCAAAAAATCAATCCATTAAGTAATTTTTTCATTTTCAAGTTCAGTATTATTCTTTCAAAACTGTATAATTATAAATTTAATTTAGAAACATACTTCGCTCTCATCACCATTTATTTTTTTAATTATTTTTTTTTCATGAAGTCTTCTAAAAAAGTCATGCACTGCGAGACGGACTTGTTCGATGTTCGTAGAGTTTGCATTATTCGATGCATTTATTACATCCAACATCCAGTTTATAATATTGGCGTATTTTTGAAATGTAGCTAGATCTGAAAAACAAAGTTTTAATTAATAATTTATTTGCATTTTTTTTATAGTAGGGGAAGATTTTCCAATTTTTACAACTATCTTTTTAGATTAATTATAGATACATTGCAGGAATATTGACTAAGAAATTTCATGTGAAAAGCTTTAGCAGAATTGTTAGTTTAGGAATTGTTTTGTTAAATGGGAGAGAGAGATAGAGTTTTATAATCTTTTTAAGTTTATAAATTAATCCCACTACAAAAATATCATGTCAAAATGAAAAAAACTTCATATGCGTTACCAACTAAAGTAGTCTATTATTGTATAGGATGCCTACCCCGTTTACATCAGTAGAATAAAAGTATATATCAAAAAAGTATGTGGTGTTATCTCAAACTATAATACTTTATTACTTTACCTCATACTATTTAGATATTAAAGTATAATAGCTATCAAACAGGTTTGCTATTATACTCGTGGTGTAAACCCTACTTTAATGCAATAATACTTAAAATTTGTTTATTTTCTTCAAGTGTCACGTGATATCATTTGTAATATTGGTGACCTGAAAATTGTGTCACATTTAAAAGTTACTATACATAAATCATACATACGTAATTGTTACAACAAAATGCTTACAAAAATAACACATACATAAACTACTGTGCCACATGAGTTTTATTACTAAAACAATTGGTACAAAAAAGTTTTTTGGACCAACTCAAGTTATTCAATATCAATAAAAAAAAATTGAAGCTTATTACACCGCATAAAAATTGAATTTGCGTTGATCAACATATACAATTGCAATGCGATATAAGAAACAGAAAATGTGAAATGGCGGCGGCGCGATGATACGAATGATTCTTATTAGGTTTTATTTTTATAAATCAATTAGATTTTTTTATTGCAAATAATTTTATTAATATGTACATATAATAAAATTAATATTATTTTATAAATATATTTTTTTTTAATTAAATAAAAAATTATTAATAAAAAATAAAATATTATAATATATAATTAACCTTATCAATGTAAATAATTTTTATTATTGTTATCTAATAAATATAATACTCAATAATACAAAATACAAATGTATATGTGTATATTGATTGCAAAATTAAAATCCTACGATCTCTATAGTAAAAAAAAATCGTCACATAAAATGTCTTTTGGTACAAACTGATCTAGCAAAATAAATTATGTGACTTTTTTGTACCAATCGTTTTTGTAACAATTTTCTGGTCCCAAAGCATTTTTATATGAAGAATTTAGGATTGGTACAATACACGATTGTTCCGAAAATAAAAAGTTGCTTTCATACAAATCGATCTAGCAAAATAAAGTATGTGACTTTTTTGTACCAATTGTATTGTACCAATTTTCCGGTCCCAAAGCATTTTTATATGAAGAATTTAGGATTGGTACAATACACGATTGTTCCGAAAATAAAAAGTTGCTTTCATACAAATCGATCTAGCAAAATAAAGACAAAATTTCGTTTGCTGCAAATCAATATAAAATAAAATTTTGTTATTATTAAATAAATTATTAATCAGATTATTATCATCGAGTGCATAATTTATTTGAAACAAATTGAATTGTTGTAATAATTCTAAATTTCGAGTACAATTATAAAATGAATCTAAAACTATAACACATTATATGTCGCAAAAAATTGTAAACGTGATTTAAATTTTGTTAAAATAAAATAATCTATGTATCACGCGTCGGTTCGGTCGCTCATTTTTAAAAAATCACTGTATTTTCCAGATGACTCGCATAAATATTCTGTTCAACACAGATATGCTATGATCCTTCCTCTATCTAGAACAGCAAACCTTTTGAAGATATCGTAACCAGGAGGTGAGATATAACTTTTGTCGTCAAGTAATGCTCTAATATCGATAAACAATATATTTCCCCGATCGACTTCTAAAAATGATTCAATCGACATATAAATTCTCATGGATATTCTCTATTCGATGCTGAGCAGTTACGTAGAACATAATGTTTAACTAAAGCCGTGGGCCAATACGCAAATCTGGGCCAGCAATTGGGATATTATTGTTATTTATAATTACAAAAACGAATTAAAAAAGTGCTACTTAATTTTATTATTAAGGATTTCCAACCGTTTTCAATTGTTAGTGACAAAGGATTTGTTGAATATTCGAAAACGCTCGATCCGAGTTACAAACTCCCATCCCGATCCATGTTAACAAAATCTTTATTACCCAATGCTTACGAGGAGTGTTTGGAGAAAGTGAAAAATTGTATTAAACAAGTGGAAAAGATGGTGTAATTGCCATATATGGACATCCTCAAATACAAAAAGCTACATGTCCGTTACTGGTCACTTTATTAATAGTGATTGGGAGATGGTAAATGTCGTGCTGGACTGCATCGATATTTCAGCAGCAAGCCATACAAGCGAATTTCTTAAAGATGCACTGCGCACTTGATTATGCAATTTCATAGAACATAGAAAGAAAGGTAAATGCCATCGTAACGGACAATGCCGCAAACATTTCATCAGCTGTTAGCGCGGCAGGATACGATAATCAACGGTGCTTTGCTAATAAATTAAATTTAGTGGTTCAAGATGGCATATCTGAAATTGCAGAAATTCAGAAAAAAATGAAAAATGTAGTTGAGCATTTTCATCGAAGCCCCAAGGCCACCGCTAAACTGGGACAACTTCAAGTTCAAATGAGTGGCAGTGAGACAGTTATTCCTTTAAAGCTAATTAACGATGTAGCTACAAGATGGAATTTCACATTTCTCATGTTTGAAAGGTGTTTTATAAACATATATTATATATTAACGGTTTTAAGTGAACTATTTATCTTTAAATTTATTTCAGATTTTGCAAGCTTCAAGAACCAATCGAAGCAGCCGTAGCTCTCTTACATATCCCGCTGGAAATGCCAACGACCGCTGAATTCCACATTTTGAAGGAGCTGTGCACGATACTTAAACCTTTTTATAGTCTAACCGCCGAGATCAGTGCTGAAAATAGTGTCACTATCTCAAAGGTTATGGTGACAATAGAAGGGTTGAAGTATTACCTGAACAGTATTATCACAGACATCAACGATATCCGCGACAGCTAATAAATTAATCGATTTGTTAATAAAACGAATCGAAAATCGTTTTCTGAATTTAGAACGAAATTATGTTATTCAAATGTCAACATACTTGGATCCGCGTTTAAAAAATAGAACCATGTCGGACACGATAAAAAATCAAGCAAAAGATTGGTTGCTGAGATTAATGACGGACCTCATTCAAAAAGATCGGGGCGTCACTTCTAACGAACTATCGATTATTTCACAAGAAGTTGACGTGGATAATCCGATATGGGGTCATTTTGACTTGCAGTGCCCTGTAAGAGTACTATTTGATTTATTGTTCGTTTCATTACTAGGTAGTCAGTAGTGATTACTTAGAAATAGAGCTGATATTTGAAAATAAATTTTAATTTTGAAATTTTAAATCTGTTATTATTTATTTAAATTCTGTTTCAATTTTACATATCCATACTTATATCATTATTGGAATCATACAATTCCGAGTTCTGCCGGTTCTGCGAAAGATTCGAATCTTAATCATCAAAATTCAGTTTGACACAATTTAACTTCATCGGTTTGTCGGTTGTTTTCAATACATCATTTGTATCATAAGCAGACTCTATCTTAGTATCTTCCTTCATTAAAACTTCGAATAAATATATATGCAATGTGGTTGCAAAAATGTCATCTCGTTTTAACGATAAACTTTTATGCAGTGAATCAACAGCCTCTTCTAGTTTTTTATTAAGGTGAGGACAAATCCTATTGCCTTGTAAGTCAATGAAGATTGTGGTTTAAGAATAAGGGCGATGGAAGAATTAGGCTTCCTCATATTTCCGATTTTTACGACAGCTGCGTCCTAAATTATTAAGCGACGGTTCACATCGTGCCAATATTAGTTCAAGATTTTGTCGTGCTAAATGTTTAACCATTTCCAGCGTCATACGAAACACTTCCTCGGCACTTTCGTAACTGTAAACAAGAAATAATTTAATACAATAAAGCCATAATAAATTATATAGTCCTTACTATTCATATTCAAATTTGATGATTCCCAATTCATGCAGTACGAAAACATAGACCGGTGTAATAGCCATTACTGGTAAAAGAATATTTCGGCTAATTCCACATTTTTATTCAATCCGCATTCCATTCCAATATATAACAATGGGAAATGGTAGGCCCTCATCAATTGGGTAGCTTTGAAATACGCAGCCACCCTTGACAATGCTCATTTTCACGTGCCAACGAATGTCTATATGCCAACCACGCTGCTCCAAACAATCGATTCAATGACGTAGTCTTCATAAATACCTTCGTTCTGGATCACTTTTACCAATTATATCGTAATAACATCCAACCGCGTACCATGATATCGCAATCGTCACATAAGTTTAGAAGTTTTATAGCACGATAGGTATGGGGTGGTATCGTAACATGTATATTTTTCCTACTTTTCATAGCATATTGATGATGATTACGAAATACACCATCCTACTCAATTCATTCCAGGCTAACAAAATTGAAATGAACAAGTGTGACCGCCCAGGTTAAATAGATGAAACCAGATTCCGAAAATTGTATTTCGCTTAAGCTCAGTTATGAACGTCTACAAAACAGTATCGATTTCAACAAGGAAGACTGTTAATTTAATTAAATGGTTATTCGAAAATTCTTACCAAATCGATATTATGTCTACATATCAATTGTCTGTTTGCTAAAAGATGTACAAAAAACAAACAATCTCCGAAATGTCATGGTTAACTCAGTGAGTGCAATGAACATTTTTTATTTTTAGTATTGCCCGATTTAATTGGTAAGATACACCTACACGAACACATTACACAACAGATATAATTCATAAAAAATGTACAGTTGGTTAAAAGATCAGGTTATTTAACCTGGTTAACCCTTTAACTGTTTATGTCGAGTATACTCGTGAAAGCAAAACGAAAAATTTTCGCATAATGTCGAGTATACTCGTCATGAAGATAAAAAAAAGTTTAAAGATAAAAAATATTACATTCGTATTATTATTCAACAAATCAATTTTATTTTTTTTCCTGAAGAAGGTCAAATATAGATCATTTAAAAAATAGACATTTTAGAATTGTCGTTGCTCTGGTAACTTTATTTATTTTAATTCGCAATACATTTCCATCATGAATTGCCTTCATTAACGTATCGTACACTCCTTTCTGTTGGAGGTTCAACAGTGGTACATTGGTTCGAACTGATTGGTTCAATGCATCTCGATCATATTCATGTTCACGTTCCAATTCTCGATTGAAAGCGTCGTTCATTCCACGACATGGCGTTGGCATTCCTAATTTGACTAACAAACTGCCGCACATGCGAAAACACATGTCTTCGATCAAAAGCAAAGCCTGGTTATGTATCTCCTCATTCACCTCGAGATCGGGATTTCCGAAACTGACACGAATTCGATGTAGAATGTCTTCTGATATGTCATTCTTGTACTTGCTCCATAGTTCACGTGGATTTGATGGGAAGCATGTCGAAATAATGATAGCAAATAATGTGCGTATCTGGTTTGGAGTTACAGAAATAATTGATTCAGCGATTGTCATGTCCCAATGAGTATCGTTTTCAAGCAAGTTGAGCTGTTGACATGCAGCACGAAATGTTGGGCACACTACACCATTGACAGTTCGAAGTGATTCAAATGATGTCGGCCCACGAATATTCACCAGCAACAACCGCAAGTAGAAGCATTCGTCATTCTTCGGATGAACTGTGTAAATGCGACCAAGAGCATCAGTAGAACGCACATTTGGATGATCAGGAACCTCATCGCCTTGCTTCCGACGTTGAAATTTTTTTGATGAGGCGTTCCAAGTGTAATAACGTGGCATCTCAGAGTAGAGCAATGTTCGTGCAAACGGATCACTTTGACAAATTGAAAAGAAACTGGTCAATGTTGTTGCTGGAGGTGTCTCAGCACGTTGAGCAACATTCGATGAGTTGAAATAAACTCGTTGACCATTCTCCAGATGCACCGCCAAATGTACAACAGTGGGATGACGTTCATGAATAGGGAATGAGAATATACGCCAAATCGCCTCATTGCAGCTCACATATCGACCAACTTGATAATGCGTGATTTCATCGTTTGTATTGGGATTTTGAACACCAAAAACTGCCATATCGCTACCTTTCGTGACATATTTACAAATGTATTTTATGGACTTCACTGAATTGCAGTACTCCACGTTGCAATGCGCCTTGAATTTTTTGGAAAGAAGTGGCGAATATGGAACAATCCAAGTGTTGTCGACCACGAACTCATTTCCTCTCACTATCGTTGTGATAGTTCTACCGTTATCATCGGCTGATCGACGCCGGTACAGTGGATAACCATCATTGCCAGTGATAGTCTCTGCGGTTAAATTTCGTGGATAACGCTTGGAACACTTGTTGTCGACCATGCACGGTGATTGGGGATTGATGGAGCCACACGGACCGTGAACCATGTTCGTAATTACAACATCATGCAGGTCTGGATCGGTTTCGGGATCAGGAATCTCGGCACATATGATGTCATCTATTTGGTCAAAAATTGTGCGACATAAAATTTTTGTCCGTGAATCCGAAATGACAAAAATAGAAATGAAAATAAAAAAATTTAAGGGCATTTTTGAGATGTAGATTTTTGTTTTAATTTTATTTTCGAGAGAAGAGAATAAAATAATACAAAAAATTAGGTGTTTTCATTTAATATAAAGGTTTAAATTAACAATAAAAAATCTATTACGACTTAGTTTGAAACCAGAAATTAAAATTTCGTGTAGCACCAGCCAATAGATAATGTATATGAATGTGTAACATTGACAAAAAAAATCATTTTTGAAATCTCTTTGCTTCGCATAGCTCGCATCGTATGCAATATAATTTGTTGAAAATAATTAACACAAATATGTTGGTTTTTACATATTCCAAAATTAATTGGAATTTTTTTATTACATTTTAAAACTTTATTTTATAATTAAACACAAAACTTTTTTGTATTGCTTTGTTATTGCTCTCTCGAAAATAAAATTTAAACTAAAATGTATGTCAAAAATGGCCTTAAAATATTTTTTATTTAATTTATGTTTGTGTTAGTGTGGTTCCCCTTTTTAGGGAACATGCAAGAAGGCTGGGTCTACAGACGAATGACTTTTGTAGAAGTTGTTTAGACGAAGAGGAGGAAGAGACGTTAGATCACTTCCTATGCTCGTGTCCGGCACTATCATACAGAAGGCATAAGTATTTAGGTGTGTACGGTATGGACAGCCTTTCGGAATTCGCGGGCTGTGGAATACGAGATATTTTACGCTACATAAGTAGCTCTGGATGGTTTCAGCAGGAGTAAAGGGAAGATAGGATCCTGTGGTATCACAATGGGCCAATACTGGCCTAAGTGTGCAATAGCAGCCACTCTAACCTAACCTAGTGTGGTTGCACCAAAGAATTTGAATCTTAGAGGAAAATACTGAAGAGCAGCAACTATTTTTTTCTCATATAAAAATCAATATAATATTTGCTTTCTCTTTTAGTTTTGAGTCATGTGGGAACAGGATGGTTATATAAAAAATGCATATGGTGATCTCAGATATCGAAGAAAAAGCTAACGGTACAAGTTGTTGTTGTTTTAAAAAGTGACGAGCTAAATTTTGTGTTCTTAAAAAATCTTGATATTATTAATTAAAAAAAAATAAAATATTATAAAACATTTTGTGTATCGTGTTATTTTGTGTAGTTTGTGAATAAATATTGAAAACTTTGAACATTAAAATATTGCAATGAAGTGCTTTGTGAAGTGTTGTCAAAATGCGCATCAAAAAATTCGAAAGAAATTCCTTACCATTTATAAGTGTTTATATAAAATATAATGAAAATTGTGTTAAAAGCAAAGTGATTTGTGATAAAATTATTATTAATTTAAGTTATAAATCAAAAAAATGTAAGAAACGAATTTTGGTTGTTGTTGTTGTTGTGCTTTTTCTTTTTGTAAACATAATAGAATCATATGTTATATTACAGTATCGCATTTTTCTTATTACTACGTTCATATTCTACGTGCTATTTTTTCATAATTATTTTTTATTTTGGAATACTATAAGTACAATTTTTTACCGAAAATAAAAAAAAATAAATCCGTACTAAATTGAAATAAAAATAATTGTGAACTTGTGTAGTTTTTAATTTCGATGGAACAAATTCTAAATACGACCCGTTGATTTATATGCGTTCTCTTTTACCCTCTGAATTTGACTCGTTTGACAGCTACTCTCATTCATTCTATATAAATAATTTAAATTCTTTGATTTGAATTAAATATAGAATGAATGACAGCAGCTGTCAAGTAAGTCAAATTCGGAGGGTAAAAGAGAAAGCATCTGAATCAACGGGAATACAAAAACGAAAAACAATATAAGAACCCCACGCCAACAACCAAAATTGTTTTCTTAATTTTTTCTGATTTATAACTTAAATTAATAATAAACCAATAGAATTCCTTATGACTTTTTACTTACAGAAAAGTATGAAAAGAAAAACTTGAGAAAAAATAAATTCTAAAGTTTTTTTTTTCATACTTTTCTGTAAGTAAAAAGTCATAAGGAATTCTATTGGGTATGATCTGATACATGCTATCAAGTTCTGCCGACATAGTATGTATTCATAGCGTACAGATAGCAAATAAATATTATTGCGAGTCTCCACTTGCCATTTGATCGAAATTTTCTAGCATAACTAGATAGCAATAGCAGGTGGAGAGTCCATGTAAGTCGCAATTAAAACCGGTATCATAGGTAAACGAGGAAAGAAACGAAGAAAGTTATGGTTTTTGTGATACATCGTCTGCCATTAGACAATGTGCGCGTCCTCATTGGGACTCATGATACCGGTATCAAACTTCGTTGCTTCCTCTTTACCTATAAAAACCGTTTTTTTTGCACCCCAATGGAATTCCAACCAATATAGAAACCCCACGCCAACAACCAAAATTGTTTTCTTAATTTTTTCTGATTTATAACATAAAGTAAGGATAAATTTATCACAAATCACTAGTTTCTTAACACAATTTACATTTTACTTTATACAAATACTTATAGATGGTAAAATATTGTTTTTAGAATTTTTCGATGCGCATTTAGCAACATTTCACAAGACACTTCATTTTACTTGAAATTGTTTGTAATTTTTTTATCAAAAGATGCACTACCACGCACTTGCACGCTGTCATTTTGTATCATTGTGTTTGTGTCAAATCCACATAAAATTTCGCCAAAATGTTGACCCGATTTTATAATTGATACTATCGGTAGAGAAACAATACATTGCCTCTGCTCGCGAGCAAAGGAAAAAATGACAAATGATAAGAAAATAGATTCGATTTCAATTTTTTTTTTGAATTTTTCATTTATATCTAAATAAAACTTAAATAAAATTAATTTTCATATTTCATAGTTGATATTTTTTTTTATTATCGTGTCTCTTGATCGCATCGATGTATTGTTTTCTTATTTGTTTGTTTAGTAGAAATATGGAAATGATAGAAAACGAACAAATACATAAAAAAATATTTTTTATTTTTGAATGAAATTACTGTTTCATGTATTTACTAGGAATTACATTAAACTATATAGGAATAGCGACACAACACTTTATTAATTTAAATAATATTATTAAATTTAATAAATTCACAAATTATGTACCTAACATTATTTTGTAGTCTTAAATGACGTCAAAAACACAAAACAAAAAAAACACATTCTCCCTTGTCGATCGCATCGATGTTATTTTTTGTTATTTGTTTAGTTAGTAGTGATGGGCTAAATTGGTTAATTTGCTAACCAAGAGCATTTCGTTCATTTTGATCATTAACCCTTTAACTGTTTACTTTTTTTTCGAAAAACGTTTTCTCCCTGCTTAATTATTTTTCAGCGAGGACAATATAATGTATTGCGAATTAAAATAAATAAAGTTACCAGAGCAACGACAATTCTAAAATGTCTATTTTTTAAATGATCTATATTTGACCTTCTTCAGGAAAAAAAATAAAATTGATTTGTTGAATAATAATACGAATGTAATATTTTTTATCTTTAAACTTTTTTTTATCTTCATGACGAGTATACTCGACATTATGCGAAAATTTTTCGTTTTGCTTTCACGAGTATACTCGACATAAACAGTTAAAGGGTTAACCAGGTTAAAATAACCTGATCTTTTAACCAACTGTACATTTTTTATGAATTATATCTGTTGTGTAATGTGTTCGTGTAGGTGTATCTTACTAATTAAATCGGGCAATACTAAAAATAAAAAATGTTCATTGCACTCACTGAGTTAACCATGACATTTCGGAGATTGTTTGTTTTTTGTACATCTTTTAGCAAACAGACAATTGATATGTAGACATAATATCGATTTGGTAAGAATTTTCGAATAACCATTTAATTAAATTAACAGTCTTCCTTGTTGAAATCGATACTGTTTTGTAGACGTTCATAACTGAGCTTAAGCGAAATACAATTTTCGGAATCTGGTTTCATCTATTTAACCTGGGCGGTCACACTTGTTCATTTCAATTTTGTTAGCCTGGAATGAATTGAGTAGGATGGTGTATTTCGTAATCATCATCAATATGCTATGAAAAGTAGGAAAAATATACATGTTACGATACCACCCCATACCTATCGTGCTATAAAACTTCTAAACTTATGTGACGATTGCGATATCATGGTACGCGGTTGGATGTTATTACGATATAATTGGTAAAAGTGATCCAGAACGAAGGTATTTATGAAGACTACGTCATTGAATCGATTATTTGGAGCAGCGTGGTTGGCATATAGACATTCGTTGGCACGTGAAAATGAGCATTGTCAAGGGTGGCTGCGTATTTCAAAGCTACCCAATTGATGAGGGCCTACCATTTCCCATTGTTATATATTGGAATGGAATGCGGATTGAATAAAAATGTGGAATTAGCCGAAATATTCTTTTACCAGTAATGGCTATTACACCGGTCTATGTTTTCGTACTGCATGAATTGGGAATCATCAAATTTGAATATAAATAGTAAGGACTATATAATTTATTATGGCTTTATTGTATTAAATTATTTCTTGTTTACAGTTACGAAAGTGCCGAGGAAGTGTTTCGTATGACGCTGGAAATGGTTAAACATTTAGCACGACAAAATCTTGAACTAATATTGGCACGATGTGAACCGTCGCTTAATAATTTAGGACGCAGCTGTCGTAAAAATCGGAAATATGAGAAAGCCTAATTCTTCCATCGCCCTTATTCTTAAACCACAATCTTCATTGACTTGCAAGGCAATAGGATTTGTCCTCACCTTAATAAAAAACTAGAAGAGGCTGTTGATTCACTGCATAAAAGTTTATCGTTAAAACGAGATGACATTTTTGCAACCACATTGCATATATATTTATTCGAAGTTTTAATGAAGGAAGATACTAAGATAGAGTCTGCTTATGATACAAATGATGTATTGGATACAACCGACAAACCGATGAAGTTAAATTGTGTCAAACTGAATTTTGATGATTAAGATTCGAATCTTTCGCAGAACCGGCAGAACTCGGAATTGTATGATTCCAATAATGATATAAGTATGGATATGTAAAATTGAAACAGAATTTAAATAAATAATAACAGATTTAAAATTTCAAAATTAAAATTTATTTTCAAATATCAGCTCTATTTCTAAGTAATCACTACTGACTACCTAGTAATGAAACGAACAATAAATCAAATAGTACTCTTACAGGGCACTGCAAGTCAAAATGACCCCATATCGGATTATCCACGTCAACTTCTTGTGAAATAATCGATAGTTCGTTAGAAGTGACGCCCCGATCTTTTTGAATGAGGTCCGTCATTAATCTCAGCAACCAATCTTTTGCTTGATTTTTTATCGTGTCCGACATGGTTCTATTTTTTAAACGCGGATCCAAGTATGTTGACATTTGAATAACATAATTTCGTTCTAAATTCAGAAAACGATTTTCGATTCGTTGTATTAACAAATCGATTAATTTATTAGCTGTCGCGGATATCGTTGATGTCTGTGATAATACTGTTCAGGTAATACTTCAACCCTTCTATTGTCACCATAACCTTTGAGATAGTGACACTATTTTCAGCACTGATCTCGGCGGTTAGACTATAAAAAGGTTTAAGTATCGTGCACAGCTCCTTCATAATGTGGAATTCAGCGGTCGTTGGCATTTCCAGCGGGATATGTAAGAGAGCTACGGCTGCTTCGATTGGTTCTTGAAGCTTGCAAAATCTGAAATAAATTTAAAGATAAATAGTTCATTTAAAACCGTTAATATATAATATATGTTTATAAAATACCTTTCAAACATGAGAAATGTAGAATTCCATCTTGTAGCTACATCGTTAATTAGCTTTAAAGGAATAACTGTCTCACTGCCACTCATTTGAACTTGAAGTTGTCCCAGTTTAGCGGTGGCCTTGGGGCTTCGATGAAAATGCTCAACTACATTTTTCATTTTTTTCTGAATTTCTGCAATTTCAGATATGCCATCTTGAACCACTAAATTTAATTTATTAGCAAAGCACCGTTGATTATCGTATCCTGCCGCGCTAACAGCTGATGAAATGTTTGCGGCATTGTCCGTTACGATGGCATTTACCTTTCTTTCTATGTTCTATGAAATTGCATAATCAAGTGCGCAGTGCATCTTTAAGAAATTCGCTTGTATGGCTTGCTGCTGAAATATCGATGCAGTCCAGCACGACATTTACCATCTCCCAATCACTATTAATAAAGTGACCAGTAACGGACATGTAGCTTTTTGTATTTGAGGATGTCCATATATGGCAATTACACCATCTTTTCCACTTGTTTAATACAATTTTTCACTTTCTCCAAACACTCCTCGTAAGCATTGGGTAATAAAGATTTTGTTAACATGGATCGGGATGGGAGTTTGTAACTCGGATCGAGCGTTTTCGAATATTCAACAAATCCTTTGTCACTAACAATTGAAAACGGTTGGAAATCCTTAATAATAAAATTAAGTAGCACTTTTTTAATTCGTTTTTGTAATTATAAATAACAATAATATCCCAATTGTTGGCCCAGATTTGCGTATTGGCCCACGGCTTTAGTTAAACATTATGTTCTACGTAACTGCTCAGCATCGAATAGAGAATATCCATGAGAATTTATATGTCGATTGAATCATTTTTAGAAGTCGATCGGGGAAATATATTGTTTATCGATATTAGAGCATTACTTGACGACAAAAGTTATATCTCACCTCCTGGTTACGATATCTTCAAAAGGTTTGCTGTTCTAGATAGAGGAAGGATCATAGCATATCTGTGTTGAACAGAATATTTATGCGAGTCATCTGGAAAATACAGTGATTTTTTAAAAATGAGCGACCGAACCGACGCGTGATACATAGATTATTTTATTTTAACAAAATTTAAATCACGTTTACAATTTTTTGCGACATATAATGTGTTATAGTTTTAGATTCATTTTATAATTGTACTCGAAATTTAGAATTATTACAACAATTCAATTTGTTTCAAATAAATTATGCACTCGATGATAATAATCTGATTAATAATTTATTTAATAACAACAAAATTTTATTTTATATTGATTTGCAGCAAACGAAATTTTGTCTTTATTTTGCTAGATCGATTTGTATGAAAGCAACTTTTTATTTTCGGAACAATCGTGTATTGTACCAATCCTAAATTCTTCATATAAAAATGCTTTGGGACCGGAAAATTGGTACAATACAATTGGTACAAAAAAGTCACATACTTTATTTTGCTAGATCGATTTGTATGAAAGCAACTTTTTATTTTCGGAACAATCGTGTATTGTACCAATCCTAAATTCTTCATATAAAAATGCTTTGGGACCAGAAAATTGTTACAAAAACGATTGGTACAAAAAAGTCACATAATTTATTTTGCTAGATCAGTTTGTACCAAAAGACATTTTATGTGACGATTTTTTTTTTACTATAGAGATCGTAGGATTTTAATTTTGCAATCAATATACACATATGTATTTTGTATTATTGAGTATTATATTTATTAGATAACAATAATAAAAATTATTTACATTGATAAGGTTAATTATATATTAATAATTATTATTAATAATTAATAATTTTTTATTTAATTAAAAAAAAATATATTTATAAAATAATATTAATTTTATTATATGTACATATTAATAAAATTATTTGCAATAAAAAAATCTAATTGATTTATAAAAATAAAACCTAATAAGAATCATTCGTATCATCGCGCCGCCGCCATTTCACATTTTCTGTTTCTTATATCGCATTGCAATTGTATATGTTGATCAACGCAAATTCAATTTTTATGCGGTGTAATAAGCTTCAATTTTTTTTTATTGATATTGAATAACTTGAGTTGGTCCAAAAAACTTTTTTGTACCAATTGTTTTAGTAATAAAACTCATGTGGCACAGTAGTTTATGTATGTGTTATTTTTGTAAGCATTTTGTTGTAACAATTACGTATGTATGATTTATGTATAGTAACTTTTAAATGTGACACAATTTTCAGGTCACCAAATTTTGTTGGGATATATTTCTTTTCTTGTCTCTCATCTGCAAAAAGTCAATGTTATATCTTATTCATTTTGCAGAAGAAAAATGTTGGTCTTATGTAAACCGGGCATAAATCTAGTTTTCTCAGGTTTTTAAAACGTCACTTTTACAAATGTAAACAAATTCCAAAAAAATATTTAAGATATAAAGGTAAGATTTTTATATTGTATATGATACAATTTGTATTCAATTTCTAATTAATTAATTGTAACTCTACATATTATTTGCTTACAGCTAACAAAACAACAATCGCGGTTGAATCTTAGGACATCGATACACGGCGGCGGATGGTGTAACTTTTATATACGTGTTGTTATTTCGTATTACCAAGATCTTGATTCTTTGTTTAACAATTTTTATTATTTCAGGTCGACTGCATCAGCTCCTAATATTTATTGCTCGATGAACATACTCATAAAGATAACACGTTAAATCATCCTCTTAAGTCGTATACATACGCGGGATGGAAATCCAGGATTTTTTACATCCGAGATTTTTTTTGAGTTTTTTCAACTTTTGTTACGAAAGGGTGCGTGTATTTTGTACTATTTTTTGCATTTGATTGGATAAAACGGCGGGATGAAACAATCCCGGATTTTCATCCGTCGTATGTATACGGCTTTACTCAGCCGAAACGACATCATCATGTTAGGCAATGGCATACAATTTATTAATTAGTAGGCAATGGCATACAATTTATTAATTCTCTGTCATTTATTCATTTCTCTGTCATTGAGAACTAATCTCACACAAAATTATTTGTTAAAAATATATTTTTTAAATTTTTTGCAATTTTAGTTTTTTTTGATTTCAAAATGTTTACAATTCGATCTGAAAAATTGTATCTCCGGGTAGAAAACCGGAGACATGAAGAAAAGGTGGTGTATGTACATACAGAAACTTTAAATAAATATTCTTTAAAACCAATTATAATAATTGACGGCAACTCAAATAATTCATTTGTATGTGAGGTATTACCTAGCGAAAATTGTGAAAAGGATATCATACAAATGAATTGGGTCACACGAAAAAGTCTTCTTGTAAAAGAGAATGATATTGTGTACGTTAGATCGTGCCCATTAATTAAAGACGGAGTTATGGTTATTGTTGCTCGCCAACACGACAGGTAACCAACCCTTCATTTAAATTAAATTGTTTAATGAGCTTATAAGTTTAAAAAATTAAAATAACGATTGTTTAGCTCTCTTAATATTTTATTTATTACTACTTAAGCTTTCGGAACCATTTCGGTTCCATTCTCAAAAGTATGTAAATCAATTTAACAAAAAAAAATATTTTCTATACAAAATAATGGCGAGTTTTTTCCAACCAAAAAGTAGATCAAATCGAAAAAAGATCAAATCTTGTGACGTTCTTTCCAACAAAAAGATTTGATTTAGATCAAAAAGATTTGATTTTTTTACGTTCTATCCAACACAAAAATGACAGAGATTTGATCTAAATCAAATCTATATTTTTTGTGATAGATTTGATCTTTTTTCGATTTGATCTACTTTTTGGTTGGAAAAAACTCGCTATAAAATAAAATCGAAATCAAGGCTAACTAAAACGTAGCTATTTTCCTGTAGATATCGCTCGCTACTAGGAAAAATATATTCTTTATTTTAGCAAAGCAACAAAAATTGATATCTACAGAAAAAACACTTTACAAAACAAAATTTGACTAAAAACATAAATTGAAAACAATTTTATCCATTTTAAATAATATTTGAATTGTGTAAAAGCAAAAAATCAAATTATAAAAATAGATCATATGAATTGCCAATGTACGCGAAATCGTTAATTTTGTTAAGAGAATTTGAACTAGATTTTATATGTAACATTTCCAAAATAGATCGTTTTCTGTAATTAGATTGTTTTTCCAAAATGTCTACATCTTCAAAAATAATATTATGGTTGGTATCTCTAATATGTTCCGAAAGTGCACTTATTTGATTTGAATTTGAATTTCCCGAAGCACCACGTAAATGTTGAAAGAACCGCTCCCGCAAAAACTGTTTAGTTTGTCCAATGTAAATTAGGTTACAATCATTACATTTAATCCTATAGACAAGATTAGATACTTTCTTTAATGGTATCGGATCTTTTAATTTTGAAAACAAAATATTATTTAAACTGATAGCTGAACGACCAATAATTTTGAAATTATAATGTTTTAATTTTTAGAAAAAAAATTTTATGTAAGGTAAAGATAAATAATTTGTACTTTCAATTTCAGGATTTAATGTACAATTTTGATAACTTCTTTGTTTCCAAATCACTTTATTTATTAATTTTTTAGGATACTGATTATTTACCAAAGTGTTTTCCAAAAGTTTGAAATTATTGTAATGAAATTTAGTATCGGACAATTTTAGAATTTTTTGAGTTAAACTTTTGATTGTATTAATTTTGTAAGAAATAGGAAGCCAAGAATTAAAATTTAGATAACGACCGGACCAGGTATTTTAATGGTACCGGTCGAAAGAAACTTTACCATCCGGTTCATGAATTAAAAGTAAATCTAAAAATGAAATTTTGTGGTCAATTTTTTTTTCAACAGTAAATTTTATTCTATTATCCAAAGAGTTAAATACATCCAGAAAAATTTCAATTTTTTCTTCAGGGATTGCCGTTATAATGTCATCTACATAACGAAAGTAAAATAACGGTTGAAAATCCAGAGTTTAATCCCATTTTTTCCAAAAATTCCATCATTAAATTTGCTATTATGGGACTAATAAGAGAACCCATTGGAGAACCAAAAGTTTGATTAAAAATTTTATTGCCAAAAGAAAAATCAGAATTATTCAAAACTATTTGCAATGCCGACATAAATTGAACTTTAGTTAATTTAGTTTTTGAATTTTGTTTAATACTCCTCCAGTTATCTTTAATAATGTTAGTCACACGTCTATTATCAACATTAGTGAACAAAGACGTAACATCCAAAGAAACTAAAAGGTAATTTCGAGGAAGAGTAACATTCTGAATTTTTTGTTTAAAACCTTTCGAATTTAGAATATTTGAATTTGTATTACCAACACTAAATTTTAAAATATTACCCAAAAAAGACGATAAACTATGTGTTGGACCATTAATTGAACTGATAATTTGTCTATATGGAAAACCAGGTTTGTGGATTTTTGGTAATCCATATAATTTTGGAATCACCGAGTTATATTTGGTTAACATTTTTCTAGTTATTTCATCCACATTGCCGGAATTTTTCCAATCTTTAACCATTGTGTTAATTGACTTCTGTATCGGAACTGTATTATCTTTTGGTAATTCTACATATGTTGTGTTATCGTTGAGTAAATTTTCCATTTTTGTAACATATTCAATTCGCGATGTTATAACAGTTACGTTACCTTTGTCCACACGAGTTACCACAATATTTGGATTAGCTTTCAAAAATGATTTAGATTGTTTAACATAACTTAAAATACGATTTTCAAAACGAGTTAATATATTTGAATTAGATTTATATTTAAAATTTGTCAAAATATTTATAAAACGGTTCCGAACAGTATAACGATCATTATCGTTCAAATGAAAAATTGCACTTTCGACATCAGAAATAATTTTGAAATAAGGAACTGAATGGCCAATTGAAAGAGGACAAAATCTGTTTCCCAAACTTAAAATAATTTTGACATGAGATGGAATGAAAATAAGTCATATCAAATCAAATAAGTGCACTTTCGGAACATATTAGAGATACCAACCATAATATTATTTTTGAAGATGTAGACATTTTGGAAAAACAATCTAATTACAGAAAACGATCTATTTTGGAAATGTTACATATAAAATCTAGTTCAAATTCTCTTAACAAAATTAACGATTTCGCGTACATTGGCAATTCATATTATGATCTATTTTTATAATTTGATTTTTTGCTTTTACACAATTCAAATATTATTTAAAATGGATAAAATTATTTTCAATTTATGTTTTTAGTCAAATTTTATTTTGTAAAGTGTTTTTTCTGTAGATATCAATTTTTGTTGCTTTGCTAAAATAAAGAATATATTTTTTCTAGTAGCGAGCGATATCTACAGGAAAATAGCTACGTTTTAGTTAGCCTTGATTTCGATTTTATTTTCTTTTGTATAGAAAATATTTTGTTTGTTAAATTGATTTACATACTTTTGAGAATGGAACCGAAATGGTTCCGAAAGCTTAAGTAGTAATAAATAAAATATTAAAAGAGCTAAATAACCGTTATTTTAATTTTTTAAACCCTTCATTTCTTAACTTTTTTTTTTTAAATTAGACGGCGATAATTAGGAATTTGTTTTGTTAATATTGTAATTTTTTCCAGCGAATTGAACGAGCAGTGGGACGGCCAGTTGGCCCAATTAAGAAACCACCCTGTCAATGTAGGAGAAGTGTTTACTATTAGTGATGGTATATCCACTACTTTATGTGAAGTGGTTACATGCCAGCCTTGGCCATATTGCATGGTAACAGGAAACACAAAAATTTCATTTGAAGAAGAGAGCCCTAAGCTCTTATGGCGTTTCTTAATATCATTACTAAATGATCCGCAGAAGCAAGACTACATTAAATGGCTAGACAAGGAAGCAAAAATATTCAATTTAATAAATGCAGATGGGGTCGCCCATTTATGGAGTGAATATAAACAATGTAGAAAACCCCTAAAGACAGCAAGCTTGCTACGCCGTATGAGGTATTATACGCAAACGGGCATATTAGCAAAGTTGACATCAGGGCAACGATTATACAAATTCGTTTTTAATTAAATTAAAACAAGTAGGTAAAAGATTATAATTTCATCTAATTATTATTGTTTATAGTGATTTATTTTTTGTTTTTTACATAATGTAACCGCCTTTTGGTCCCGGTTTTATGCTACGAAACCCGAAACCATTTATGCACTGCCACCTAGAATATACACCATATGGCCAGCAACAGAAACGTATACAATCGGTAAAAAAATTAACTTCAAAAACCTAACCAATAATTAATCAGTGCAATGTGATAACTAGAATAGGATACTTGTTTGTAGGCCAAGGAATAAGTTTGACCTAGTTAAAAATAACCACGTCCCAATACAAAGACGATGACGAACAATGTGGACAGTTGGTATAATTTTGAATTGAGACATTTATAACGGAAATATACAACCGGTAGAAATTGAATTTAAAAATCGTCTAACTCATTAGTCATTGCTCTCAAACTAAAATCAAAACTGCATTTATTCATCACTCAAAATCCACTAAGGCTATTTTTAATTGTTTTAATGAAATACGTTTCCCAATATTTTTCAACCCGTTTATGTTTACCGGTTGTTTCGGGTAACTTGCCCCTGAAATTAAACAGTTATAATTAATAAATTTTATTGTGGAATGCAAGCCATTTATTGTGATTAAATATATAGTTATTTAATTGAGTGATTTATATAAATATATTGATTTTATATTAAATTTAATTAAAAGTAAAATGGATTTATATTTAGAATCTGATATATTAGATCCTATGAACGATTCCCCGAAAATTGTGTAGAAAATAAAAATTACAAAAACAACGCATACACATGCGAATGTTACAACAAGAAAAATTACAAAAATAACACATACATAAACTACTGTACCACATGAGTTTTATGGTTGCCCGAAAATTGTGTAAAAAATAACAATTACAAAAACAACGCATACACATGCGAATGTTACAACAAGAAAAATTAAATTTAAATTTGAGATTGCAAAATGTTACAGGTAAATATTTTGCAACCACAAATAAAGTTGAATATTTGAGGAATGTGGCGTTGAACATTTCATTGTAAACCTTTGGTCATTTTCATTCTATTTTAATCAACTTTTGTAATAATAGTAATGAAAAATTTATCTAATTCCATTATTACCTGTAATGTTGAGTTAGATGAATTTCGAACTGTTTTACAATTGATCATTAGAATAGAATGAAAATGATTAAGGCAGTAATTATTTGTGCATGCGTTTTTATTTGTATATTGGTCCATCATGTTTGGGTGTTGATGACTTGAAGTTTAATAAATCATTATGCCATACTTGAACTAGTTATTTACGGTGGTACGTATTGGTTTGCGTTATAGCGTGTAACAAGTTATAGGTATCATATTTTGTAAAAGATTACATAAGATTTTATTTTATGGAAATTTTCAAATTATTTGCCTACAACATGTTGACATTACATCACTATTTGGAATTTTTACGGGAACCAATATATATTAATAACATTATTTGCAACTCTTGTTAAATTCATTGATTTTCTAGAAGAACAATCTTAATATCTGAATTATAGTTCATTTTAAGTCTATAATGAAATAAACCATATCGTTGTATTATGCAGGAGAGCATTTTCTTGTTGTCTGGAATACCTTGTGATGAAACAGTTATTTTAGAATAGATTTTAGTAAGCCTTACATTTTGTTTCCAAAATTATTGATGAAGGGGTTTACTTCTAATTTTGTAGAATATCAAACCTATTGGAATTGGATTTTTCTTTCATATCTAGATAGAATTTAATTTGTAAAATAAATGAGCAAAATTGAAATATCAATCTTCTTCTGTTCAAATATATTTTGTAAATTTGATATTTTCCTGTTGTAAATAGAAAAATAATGACATTTTTAATATAATTTTGAATAAAAAATTAATCTTTTCTCTCGATTTATTTGTTTAAAATCATAAAGTATAATTATATTTTTTCTTTAGTGGGATAGGTATTTACAATCACAAATTTTTTGAACATTTACTTTGATGAATTGCTTTGTAGGTATGTTAGACGGAATAGTTATACGGAATGCTACAGAAGATCCTTATTCCTTTTCTTTAATCCTTTTCCTTTCCTTACTGCAGTAATAATTTCGACCATTGAAACCGGCCAATAACAGCGATATATGGAAAAGGATGATTTGCATTCAGAAGTAAAGTGTAATACGATTAATCATGGTGTCGAACGGGCAAGTCTAATTTAAAATTTTTAGCATGACAACGATCGTACATAATTTGTGTTCAACTATACCGATCAATTTCTATTTGATCCGAATTCCATGCATTGCCTGTGTAAGATTTGTCATGATTTGATGACACGATCGAATGGCGGTTTATGAATACAAGTAAGTCTCAATAAAAAAAAAAGCTAAACCTTTTAACTAACAACAATTTCATTTTACTTTAGATTACTAAATATGTTGCCCTTCGAAGCCAACTTTCATCAAAACATTGTGGTTCATCTCACTCATTTTGGCCAAAATGAATTTTCGCCTCCAATCTAAGAAGTATCCTTGAGATGTAAAATTTATAAATATGTAAATACTCCAGTAATAATTTCGACCATTGAAACCGGCCAATAACAGCGATATATGGAAAAGGATGATTTGCATTCAGAAGTAAAGTGTAATACGATTAATCATGGTGTCGAACGGGCAAGTCTAATTTAAAATTTTTAGCATGACAACGATCGTACATAATTTGTGTTCAACTATACCGATCAATTTCTATTTGATCCGAATTCCATGCATTGCCTGTGTAAGATTTGTCATGATTTGATGACACGATCGAATGGCGGTTTATGAATACAAGTAAGTCTCAATAAAAAAAAAATGCTAAACCTTTTAACTAACAACAATTTCATTTTACTTTAGATTACTAAATATGTTGCCCTTCGAAGCCAACTTTCATCAAAACATTGTGGTTCATCTCACTCATTTTGGCCAAAATGAATTTTCGCCTCCAATCTAAGAAGTATCCTTGAGATGTAAAATTTATAAATATGTAAATACTCCAGTAATAATTTCGACCATTGAAACCGGCCAATAACAGCGATATATGGAAAAGGATGATTTGCATTCAGAAGTAAAGTGTAATACGATTAATCATGGTGTCGAACGGGCAAGTCTAATTTAAAATTTTTAGCATGACAACGATCGTACATAATTTGTGTTCAACTATACCGATCAATTTCTATTTGATCCGAATTCCATGCATTGCCTGTGTAAGATTTGTCATGATTTGATGACACGATCGAATGGCGGTTTATGAATACAAGTAAGTCTCAATAAAAAAAAAAATGCTAAACCTTTTAACTAACAACAATTTCATTTTACTTTAGATTACTAAATATGTTACCCTTTGAAGCCAACTTTCATCAAAACATTGTGGTTCATCTCACTCATTTTGGCCAAAATGAATTTTCGCCTCCAATCTAAGAAGTATCCTTGAGATGTAAAATTTATAAATATGTAAATACTCCAGTAATAATTTCGACCATTGAAACCGGCCAATAACAGCGATATATGGAAAAGGATGATTTGCATTCAGAAGTAAAGTGTAATACGATTAATCATGGTGTCGAACGGGCAAGTCTAATTTAAAAATTTTAGCATGACAACGATCGTACATAATTTGTGTTCAACTATACCGATCAATTTCTATTTGATCCGAATTCCATGCATTGCCTGTGTAAGATTTGTCATGATTTGATGACACGATCGAATGGCGGTTTATGAATACAAGTAAGTCTCAATAAAAAAAAAAATGCTAAACCTTTTAACTAACAACAATTTCATTTTACTTTAGATTACTAAATATGTTGCCCTTCGAAGCCAACTTTCATCAAAACATTGTGGTTCATCTCACTCATTTTGGCCAAAATGAATTTTCGCCTCCAATCTAAGAAGTATCCTTGAGATGTAAAATTTATAAATATGTAAATACTCCAGTAATAATTTCGACCATTGAAACCGGCCAATAACAGCGATATATGGAAAAGGATGATTTGCATTCAGAAGTAAAGTGTAATACGATTAATCATGGTGTCGAACGGGCAAGTCTAATTTAAAATTTTTAGCATGACAACGATCGTACATAATTTGTGTTCAACTATACCGATCAATTTCTATTTGATCCGAATTCCATGCATTGCCTGTGTAAGATTTGTCATGATTTGATGACACGATCGAATGGCGGTTTATGAATACAAGTAAGTCTCAATAAAAAAAAAATGCTAAACCTTTTAACTAACAACAATTTCATTTTACTTTAGATTACTAAATATGTTACCCTTTGAAGCCAACTTTCATCAAAACATTGTGGTTCATCTCACTCATTTTGGCCAAAATGAATTTTCGCCTCCAATCTAAGAAGTATCCTTGCCCGGTAAACACAAAGTACATTTTCGGGCAGGTTTTTGGCAATCCACGGCTGCCGTAGGCAGATAAAAACGGCTGCCTTTGGCATGCCGAGTGTATGCCATTTGGCATGCCTAGTCCCTCCGTATGTCTGCCATAATGCATACACGACAGTTGACATTTGGCAAATATGGCGGATGACATTTGGCAGAGATGGTGGATGGCATTTGGCGGACATGGCGGGTGACACTTGGCGAACATGGCGGATGCCTATTGGCGGATACAACGGATGCCTATTGGCAAACATTGGGGCTTACATTTGGCGGACTTGGCGAGTGACACTTGGCGAACATGGCGGATGCCTATTGGTGGATACAACGGATGCCTATTGGCAAACATTGCGGCTTACATTTGGCGGACATGGCGGATGCCTATTGGAGGATATGACGGATGACATTTGACGGACCGGCGGATGCCTATTGGAGGATATGACGGATGACATTTGACGGACACGGCTGATGCCTTTTGGCGGAAATAGCGGATACCATTTGGCGAACACAACTGATGACATTTGGCGGACATAGCGGATGAAAATTGGCAGACACGGCAGATAATATTTGGCAGTCGTTATTTGTTAAATTAAAATAAACATTTACAGTATTTCATTTCATTTGCTTTCATTTGCATTTATTTATCAAAAAATCAATCCATTAAGTAATTTTTTCATTTTCAAGTTCAGTATTATTCTTTCAAAACTGTATAATTATAAATTTAATTTAGAAACATACTTCGCTCTCATCACCATTTATTTTTTTAATTATTTTTTTTTCATGAAGTCTTCTAAAAAAGTCATGCACTGCGAGACGGACTTGTTCGATGTTCGTAGAGTTTGCATTATTCGATGCATTTATTACATCCAACATCCAGTTTATAATATTGGCGTATTTTTGAAATGTAGCTAGATCTGAAAAACAAAGTTTTAATTAATAATTTATTTGCATTTTTTTTATAGTAGGGGAAGATTTTCCAATTTTTACAACTATCTTTTTAGATTAATTATAGATACATTGCAGGAATATTGACTAAGAAATTTCATGTGAAAAGCTTTAGCAGAATTGTTAGTTTAGGAATTGTTTTGTTAAATGGGAGAGAGAGATAGAGTTTTATAATCTTTTTAAGTTTATAAATTAATCCCACTACAAAAATATCATGTCAAAATGAAAAAAACTTCATATGCGTTACCAACTAAAGTAGTCTATTATTGTATAGGATGCCTACCCCGTTTACATCAGTAGAATAAAAGTATATATCAAAAAAGTATGTGGTGTTATCTCAAACTATAATACTTTATTACTTTACCTCATACTATTTAGATATTAAAGTATAATAGCTATCAAACAGGTTTGCTATTATACTCGTGGTGTAAACCCTACTTTAATGCAATAATACTTAAAATTTGTTTATTTTCTTCAAGTGTCACGTGATATCATTTGTAATATTGGTGACCTGAAAATTGTGTCACATTTAAAAGTTACTATACATAAATCATACATACGTAATTGTTACAACAAAATGCTTACAAAAATAACACATACATAAACTACTGTGCCACATGAGTTTTATTACTAAAACAATTGGTACAAAAAAGTTTTTTGGACCAACTCAAGTTATTCAATATCAATAAAAAAAAATTGAAGCTTATTACACCGCATAAAAATTGAATTTGCGTTGATCAACATATACAATTGCAATGCGATATAAGAAACAGAAAATGTGAAATGGCGGCGGCGCGATGATACGAATGATTCTTATTAGGTTTTATTTTTATAAATCAATTAGATTTTTTTATTGCAAATAATTTTATTAATATGTACATATAATAAAATTAATATTATTTTATAAATATATTTTTTTTTAATTAAATAAAAAATTATTAATAAAAAATAAAATATTATAATATATAATTAACCTTATCAATGTAAATAATTTTTATTATTGTTATCTAATAAATATAATACTCAATAATACAAAATACAAATGTATATGTGTATATTGATTGCAAAATTAAAATCCTACGATCTCTATAGTAAAAAAAAATCGTCACATAAAATGTCTTTTGGTACAAACTGATCTAGCAAAATAAATTATGTGACTTTTTTGTACCAATCGTTTTTGTAACAATTTTCTGGTCCCAAAGCATTTTTATATGAAGAATTTAGGATTGGTACAATACACGATTGTTCCGAAAATAAAAAGTTGCTTTCATACAAATCGATCTAGCAAAATAAAGTATGTGACTTTTTTGTACCAATTGTATTGTACCAATTTTCCGGTCCCAAAGCATTTTTATATGAAGAATTTAGGATTGGTACAATACACGATTGTTCCGAAAATAAAAAGTTGCTTTCATACAAATCGATCTAGCAAAATAAAGACAAAATTTCGTTTGCTGCAAATCAATATAAAATAAAATTTTGTTATTATTAAATAAATTATTAATCAGATTATTATCATCGAGTGCATAATTTATTTGAAACAAATTGAATTGTTGTAATAATTCTAAATTTCGAGTACAATTATAAAATGAATCTAAAACTATAACACATTATATGTCGCAAAAAATTGTAAACGTGATTTAAATTTTGTTAAAATAAAATAATCTATGTATCACGCGTCGGTTCGGTCGCTCATTTTTAAAAAATCACTGTATTTTCCAGATGACTCGCATAAATATTCTGTTCAACACAGATATGCTATGATCCTTCCTCTATCTAGAACAGCAAACCTTTTGAAGATATCGTAACCAGGAGGTGAGATATAACTTTTGTCGTCAAGTAATGCTCTAATATCGATAAACAATATATTTCCCCGATCGACTTCTAAAAATGATTCAATCGACATATAAATTCTCATGGATATTCTCTATTCGATGCTGAGCAGTTACGTAGAACATAATGTTTAACTAAAGCCGTGGGCCAATACGCAAATCTGGGCCAGCAATTGGGATATTATTGTTATTTATAATTACAAAAACGAATTAAAAAAGTGCTACTTAATTTTATTATTAAGGATTTCCAACCGTTTTCAATTGTTAGTGACAAAGGATTTGTTGAATATTCGAAAACGCTCGATCCGAGTTACAAACTCCCATCCCGATCCATGTTAACAAAATCTTTATTACCCAATGCTTACGAGGAGTGTTTGGAGAAAGTGAAAAATTGTATTAAACAAGTGGAAAAGATGGTGTAATTGCCATATATGGACATCCTCAAATACAAAAAGCTACATGTCCGTTACTGGTCACTTTATTAATAGTGATTGGGAGATGGTAAATGTCGTGCTGGACTGCATCGATATTTCAGCAGCAAGCCATACAAGCGAATTTCTTAAAGATGCACTGCGCACTTGATTATGCAATTTCATAGAACATAGAAAGAAAGGTAAATGCCATCGTAACGGACAATGCCGCAAACATTTCATCAGCTGTTAGCGCGGCAGGATACGATAATCAACGGTGCTTTGCTAATAAATTAAATTTAGTGGTTCAAGATGGCATATCTGAAATTGCAGAAATTCAGAAAAAAATGAAAAATGTAGTTGAGCATTTTCATCGAAGCCCCAAGGCCACCGCTAAACTGGGACAACTTCAAGTTCAAATGAGTGGCAGTGAGACAGTTATTCCTTTAAAGCTAATTAACGATGTAGCTACAAGATGGAATTTCACATTTCTCATGTTTGAAAGGTGTTTTATAAACATATATTATATATTAACGGTTTTAAGTGAACTATTTATCTTTAAATTTATTTCAGATTTTGCAAGCTTCAAGAACCAATCGAAGCAGCCGTAGCTCTCTTACATATCCCGCTGGAAATGCCAACGACCGCTGAATTCCACATTTTGAAGGAGCTGTGCACGATACTTAAACCTTTTTATAGTCTAACCGCCGAGATCAGTGCTGAAAATAGTGTCACTATCTCAAAGGTTATGGTGACAATAGAAGGGTTGAAGTATTACCTGAACAGTATTATCACAGACATCAACGATATCCGCGACAGCTAATAAATTAATCGATTTGTTAATAAAACGAATCGAAAATCGTTTTCTGAATTTAGAACGAAATTATGTTATTCAAATGTCAACATACTTGGATCCGCGTTTAAAAAATAGAACCATGTCGGACACGATAAAAAATCAAGCAAAAGATTGGTTGCTGAGATTAATGACGGACCTCATTCAAAAAGATCGGGGCGTCACTTCTAACGAACTATCGATTATTTCACAAGAAGTTGACGTGGATAATCCGATATGGGGTCATTTTGACTTGCAGTGCCCTGTAAGAGTACTATTTGATTTATTGTTCGTTTCATTACTAGGTAGTCAGTAGTGATTACTTAGAAATAGAGCTGATATTTGAAAATAAATTTTAATTTTGAAATTTTAAATCTGTTATTATTTATTTAAATTCTGTTTCAATTTTACATATCCATACTTATATCATTATTGGAATCATACAATTCCGAGTTCTGCCGGTTCTGCGAAAGATTCGAATCTTAATCATCAAAATTCAGTTTGACACAATTTAACTTCATCGGTTTGTCGGTTGTTTTCAATACATCATTTGTATCATAAGCAGACTCTATCTTAGTATCTTCCTTCATTAAAACTTCGAATAAATATATATGCAATGTGGTTGCAAAAATGTCATCTCGTTTTAACGATAAACTTTTATGCAGTGAATCAACAGCCTCTTCTAGTTTTTTATTAAGGTGAGGACAAATCCTATTGCCTTGTAAGTCAATGAAGATTGTGGTTTAAGAATAAGGGCGATGGAAGAATTAGGCTTCCTCATATTTCCGATTTTTACGACAGCTGCGTCCTAAATTATTAAGCGACGGTTCACATCGTGCCAATATTAGTTCAAGATTTTGTCGTGCTAAATGTTTAACCATTTCCAGCGTCATACGAAACACTTCCTCGGCACTTTCGTAACTGTAAACAAGAAATAATTTAATACAATAAAGCCATAATAAATTATATAGTCCTTACTATTCATATTCAAATTTGATGATTCCCAATTCATGCAGTACGAAAACATAGACCGGTGTAATAGCCATTACTGGTAAAAGAATATTTCGGCTAATTCCACATTTTTATTCAATCCGCATTCCATTCCAATATATAACAATGGGAAATGGTAGGCCCTCATCAATTGGGTAGCTTTGAAATACGCAGCCACCCTTGACAATGCTCATTTTCACGTGCCAACGAATGTCTATATGCCAACCACGCTGCTCCAAACAATCGATTCAATGACGTAGTCTTCATAAATACCTTCGTTCTGGATCACTTTTACCAATTATATCGTAATAACATCCAACCGCGTACCATGATATCGCAATCGTCACATAAGTTTAGAAGTTTTATAGCACGATAGGTATGGGGTGGTATCGTAACATGTATATTTTTCCTACTTTTCATAGCATATTGATGATGATTACGAAATACACCATCCTACTCAATTCATTCCAGGCTAACAAAATTGAAATGAACAAGTGTGACCGCCCAGGTTAAATAGATGAAACCAGATTCCGAAAATTGTATTTCGCTTAAGCTCAGTTATGAACGTCTACAAAACAGTATCGATTTCAACAAGGAAGACTGTTAATTTAATTAAATGGTTATTCGAAAATTCTTACCAAATCGATATTATGTCTACATATCAATTGTCTGTTTGCTAAAAGATGTACAAAAAACAAACAATCTCCGAAATGTCATGGTTAACTCAGTGAGTGCAATGAACATTTTTTATTTTTAGTATTGCCCGATTTAATTGGTAAGATACACCTACACGAACACATTACACAACAGATATAATTCATAAAAAATGTACAGTTGGTTAAAAGATCAGGTTATTTAACCTGGTTAACCCTTTAACTGTTTATGTCGAGTATACTCGTGAAAGCAAAACGAAAAATTTTCGCATAATGTCGAGTATACTCGTCATGAAGATAAAAAAAAGTTTAAAGATAAAAAATATTACATTCGTATTATTATTCAACAAATCAATTTTATTTTTTTTCCTGAAGAAGGTCAAATATAGATCATTTAAAAAATAGACATTTTAGAATTGTCGTTGCTCTGGTAACTTTATTTATTTTAATTCGCAATACATTTCCATCATGAATTGCCTTCATTAACGTATCGTACACTCCTTTCTGTTGGAGGTTCAACAGTGGTACATTGGTTCGAACTGATTGGTTCAATGCATCTCGATCATATTCATGTTCACGTTCCAATTCTCGATTGAAAGCGTCGTTCATTCCACGACATGGCGTTGGCATTCCTAATTTGACTAACAAACTGCCGCACATGCGAAAACACATGTCTTCGATCAAAAGCAAAGCCTGGTTATGTATCTCCTCATTCACCTCGAGATCGGGATTTCCGAAACTGACACGAATTCGATGTAGAATGTCTTCTGATATGTCATTCTTGTACTTGCTCCATAGTTCACGTGGATTTGATGGGAAGCATGTCGAAATAATGATAGCAAATAATGTGCGTATCTGGTTTGGAGTTACAGAAATAATTGATTCAGCGATTGTCATGTCCCAATGAGTATCGTTTTAAGCAAGTTGAGCTGTTGACATGCAGCACGAAATGTTGGGCACACTACACCATTGACAGTTCGAAGTGATTCAAATGATGTCGGCCCACGAATATTCACCAGCAACAACCGCAAGTAGAAGCATTCGTCATTCTTCGGATGAACTGTGTAAATGCGACCAAGAGCATCAGTAGAACGCACATTTGGATGATCAGGAACCTCATCGCCTTGCTTCCGACGTTGAAATTTTTTTGATGAGGCGTTCCAAGTGTAATAACGTGGCATCTCAGAGTAGAGCAATGTTCGTGCAAACGGATCACTTTGACAAATTGAAAAGAAACTGGTCAATGTTGTTGCTGGAGGTGTCTCAGCACGTTGAGCAACATTCGATGAGTTGAAATAAACTCGTTGACCATTCTCCAGATGCACCGCCAAATGTACAACAGTGGGATGACGTTCATGAATAGGGAATGAGAATATACGCCAAATCGCCTCATTGCAGCTCACATATCGACCAACTTGATAATGCGTGATTTCATCGTTTGTATTGGGATTTTGAACACCAAAAACTGCCATATCGCTACCTTTCGTGACATATTTACAAATGTATTTTATGGACTTCACTGAATTGCAGTACTCCACGTTGCAATGCGCCTTGAATTTTTTGGAAAGAAGTGGCGAATATGGAACAATCCAAGTGTTGTCGACCACGAACTCATTTCCTCTCACTATCGTTGTGATAGTTCTACCGTTATCATCGGCTGATCGACGCCGGTACAGTGGATAACCATCATTGCCAGTGATAGTCTCTGCGGTTAAATTTCGTGGATAACGCTTGGAACACTTGTTGTCGACCATGCACGGTGATTGGGGATTGATGGAGCCACACGGACCGTGAACCATGTTCGTAATTACAACATCATGCAGGTCTGGATCGGTTTCGGGATCAGGAATCTCGGCACATATGATGTCATCTATTTGGTCAAAAATTGTGCGACATAAAATTTTTGTCCGTGAATCCGAAATGACAAAAATAGAAATGAAAATAAAAAAATTTAAGGGCATTTTTGAGATGTAGATTTTTGTTTTAATTTTATTTTCGAGAGAAGAGAATAAAATAATACAAAAAATTAGGTGTTTTCATTTAATATAAAGGTTTAAATTAACAATAAAAAATCTATTACGACTTAGTTTGAAACCAGAAATTAAAATTTCGTGTAGCACCAGCCAATAGATAATGTATATGAATGTGTAACATTGACAAAAAAAATCATTTTTGAAATCTCTTTGCTTCGCATAGCTCGCATCGTATGCAATATAATTTGTTGAAAATAATTAACACAAATATGTTGGTTTTTACATATTCCAAAATTAATTGGAATTTTTTTATTACATTTTAAAACTTTATTTTATAATTAAACACAAAACTTTTTTGTATTGCTTTGTTATTGCTCTCTCGAAAATAAAATTTAAACTAAAATGTATGTCAAAAATGGCCTTAAAATATTTTTTATTTAATTTATGTTTGTGTTAGTGTGGTTCCCCTTTTTAGGGAACATGCAAGAAGGCTGGGTCTACAGACGAATGACTTTTGTAGAAGTTGTTTAGACGAAGAGGAGGAAGAGACGTTAGATCACTTCCTATGCTCGTGTCCGGCACTATCATACAGAAGGCATAAGAATTTAGGTGTGTACGGTATGGACAGCCTTTCGGAATTCGCGGGCTGTGGAATACGAGATATTTTACGCTACATAAGTAGCTCTGGATGGTTTCAGCAGGAGTAAAGGGAAGATAGGATCCTGTGGTATCACAATGGGCCAATACTGGCCTAAGTGTGCAATATCAGCCACTCTAACCTAACCTAGTGTGGTTGCACCAAAGAATTTGACTCTTAGAGGAAAATACTGAAGAGCAGCAACTATTTTTTTCTCATATAAAAATCAATATAATATTTGCTTTCTCTTTTGAGTCATGTGGGAACAGGATGGTTATATAAAAAATGCATATGGTGATCTCAGATATCGAAGAAAAAGCTAACGGTACAAGTTGTTGTTGTTTTAAAAAGTGACGAGCTAAATTTTGTGTTCTTAAAAAATCTTGATATTATTAATTAAAAAAAAATAAAATATTATAAAACATTTTGTGTATCGTGTTATTTTGTGTAGTTTGTGAATAAATATTGAAAACTTTGAACATTAAAATATTGCAATGAAGTGCTTTGTGAAGTGTTGTCAAAATGCGCATCAAAAAATTCGAAAGAAATTCCTTACCATTTATAAGTGTTTATATAAAATATAATGAAAATTGTGTTAAAAGCAAAGTGATTTGTGATAAAATTATTATAGCAGGGTAAAACGTTTTCTCCCTGCTTAATTATTTTTCAGCGAGGACAATATAATGTATTGCGAATTAAAATAAATAAAGTTACCAGAGCAACGACAATTCTAAAATGTCTATTTTTTAAATGATCTATATTTGACCTTCTTCAGGAAAAAAAATAAAATTGATTTGTTGAATAATAATACGAATGTAATATTTTTTATCTTTAAACATTTTTTTATCTTCATGACGAGTATACTCGACATTATGCGAAAATTTTTCGTTTTGCTTTCACGAGTATACTCGACATAAACAGTTAAAGGGTTAACCAGGTTAAATAACCTGATCTTTTAACCAACTGTACATTTTTTATGAATTATATCTGTTGTGTAATGTGTTCGTGTAGGTGTATCTTACCAATTAAATCGGGCAATACTAAAAATAAAAAATGTTCATTGCACTCACTGAGTTAACCATGACATTTCGGAGATTGTTTGTTTTTTGTACATCTTTTAGCAAACAGACAATTGATATGTAGACATAATATCGATTTGGTAAAAATTTTCGAATAACCATTTAATTAAATTAACAGTCTTCCTTGTTGAAATCGATACTGTTTTGTAGACGTTCATAACTGAGCTTAAGCGAAATACAATTTTCGGAATCTGGTTTCATCTATTTAACCTGGGCGGTCACACTTGTTCATTTCAATTTTGTTAGCCTGGAATGAATTGAGTAGGATGGTGTATTTCGTAATCATCATCAATATGCTATGAAAAGTAGGAAAAATATACATGTTACGATACCACCCCATACCTATCGTGCTATAAAACTTCTAAACTTATGTGACGATTGCGATATCATGGTACGCGGTTGGATGTTATTACGATATAATTGGTAAAAGTGATCCAGAACGAAGGTATTTATGAAGACTACGTCATTGAATCGATTGTTTGGAGCAGCGTGGTTGGCATATAGACATTCGTTGGCACGTGAAAATGAGCATTGTCAAGGGTGGCTGCGTATTTCAAAGCTACCCAATTGATGAGGGCCTACCATTTCCCATTGTTATATATTGGAATGGAATGCGGATTGAATAAAAATGTGGAATTAGCCGAAATATTCTTTTACCAGTAATGGCTATTACACCGGTCTATGTTTTCGTACTGCATGAATTGGGAATCATCAAATTTGAATATGAATAGTAAGGACTATATAATTTATTATGGCTTTATTGTATTAAATTATTTCTTGTTTACAGTTACGAAAGTGCCGAGGAAGTGTTTCGTATGACGCTGGAAATGGTTAAACATTTAGCACGACAAAATCTTGAACTAATATTGGCACGATGTGAACCGTCGCTTAATAATTTAGGACGCAGCTGTCGTAAAAATCGGAAATATGAGGAAGCCTAATTCTTCCATCGCCCTTATTCTTAAACCACAATCTTCATTGACTTACAAGGCAATAGGATTTGTCCTCACCTTAATAAAAAACTAGAAGAGGCTGTTGATTCACTGCATAAAAGTTTATCGTTAAAACGAGATGACATTTTTGCAACCACATTGCATATATATTTATTCGAAGTTTTAATGAAGGAAGATACTAAGATAGAGTCTGCTTATGATACAAATGATGTATTGAAAACAACCGACAAACCGATGAAGTTAAATTGTGTCAAACTGAATTTTGATGATTAAGATTCGAATCTTTCGCAGAACCGGCAGAACTCGGAATTGTATGATTCCAATAATGATATAAGTATGGATATGTAAAATTGAAACAGAATTTAAATAAATAATAACAGATTTAAAATTTCAAAATTAAAATTTATTTTCAAATATCAGCTCTATTTCTAAGTAATCACTACTGACTACCTAGTAATGAAACGAACAATAAATCAAATAGTACTCTTACAGGGCACTGCAAGTCAAAATGACCCCATATCGGATTATCCACGTCAACTTCTTGTGAAATAATCGATAGTTCGTTAGAAGTGACGCCCCGATCTTTTTGAATGAGGTCCGTCATTAATCTCAGCAACCAATCTTTTGCTTGTTTTTTTATCGTGTCCGACATGGTTCTATTTTTTAAACGCGGATCCAAGTATGTTGACATTTGAATAACATAATTTCGTTCTAAATTCAGAAAACGATTTTCGATTCGTTTTATTAACAAATCGATTAATTTATTAGCTGTCGCGGATATCGTTGATGTCTGTGATAATACTGTTCAGGTAATACTTCAACCCTTCTATTGTCACCATAACCTTTGAGATAGTGACACTATTTTCAGCACTGATCTCGGCGGTTAGACTATAAAAAGGTTTAAGTATCGTGCACAGCTCCTTCAAAATGTGGAATTCAGCGGTCGTTGGCATTTCCAGCGGGATATGTAAGAGAGCTACGGCTGCTTCGATTGGTTCTTGAAGCTTGCAAAATCTGAAATAAATTTAAAGATAAATAGTTCACTTAAAACCGTTAATATATAATATATGTTTATAAAACACCTTTCAAACATGAGAAATGTGAAATTCCATCTTGTAGCTACATCGTTAATTAGCTTTAAAGGAATAACTGTCTCACTGCCACTCATTTGAACTTGAAGTTGTCCCAGTTTAGCGGTGGCCTTGGGGCTTCGATGAAAATGCTCAACTACATTTTTCATTTTTTTCTGAATTTCTGCAATTTCAGATATGCCATCTTGAACCACTAAATTTAATTTATTAGCAAAGCACCGTTGATTATCGTATCCTGCCGCGCTAACAGCTGATGAAATGTTTGCGGCATTGTCCGTTACGATGGCATTTACCTTTCTTTCTATGTTCTATGAAATTGCATAATCAAGTGCGCAGTGCATCTTTAAGAAATTCGCTTGTATGGCTTGCTGCTGAAATATCGATGCAGTCCAGCACGACATTTACCATCTCCCAATCACTATTAATAAAGTGACCAGTAACGGACATGTAGCTTTTTGTATTTGAGGATGTCCATATATGGCAATTACACCATCTTTTCCACTTGTTTAATACAATTTTTCACTTTCTCCAAACACTCCTCGTAAGCATTGGGTAATAAAGATTTTGTTAACATGGATCGGGATGGGAGTTTGTAACTCGGATCGAGCGTTTTCGAATATTCAACAAATCCTTTGTCACTAACAATTGAAAACGGTTGGAAATCCTTAATAATAAAATTAAGTAGCACTTTTTTAATTCGTTTTTGTAATTATAAATAACAATAATATCCCAATTGCTGGCCCAGATTTGCGTATTGGCCCACGGCTTTAGTTAAACATTATGTTCTACGTAACTGCTCAGCATCGAATAGAGAATATCCATGAGAATTTATATGTCGATTGAATCATTTTTAGAAGTCGATCGGGGAAATATATTGTTTATCGATATTAGAGCATTACTTGACGACAAAAGTTATATCTCACCTCCTGGTTACGATATCTTCAAAAGGTTTGCTGTTCTAGATAGAGGAAGGATCATAGCATATCTGTGTTGAACAGAATATTTATGCGAGTCATCTGGAAAATACAGTGATTTTTTAAAAATGAGCGACCGAACCGACGCGTGATACATAGATTATTTTATTTTAACAAAATTTAAATCACGTTTACAATTTTTTGCGACATATAATGTGTTATAGTTTTAGATTCATTTTATAATTGTACTCGAAATTTAGAATTATTACAACAATTCAATTTGTTTCAAATAAATTATTCACTCGATGATAATAATCTGATTAATAATTTATTTAATAACAACAAAATTTTATTTTATATTGATTTGCAGCAAACGAAATTTTGTCTTTATTTTGCTAGATCGATTTGTATGAAAGCAACTTTTTATTTTCGGAACAATCGTGTATTGTACCAATCCTAAATTCTTCATATAAAAATGCTTTGGGACCGGAAAATTGGTACAATACAATTGGTACAAAAAAGTCACATACTTTATTTTGCTAGATCGATTTGTATGAAAGCAACTTTTTATTTTCGGAACAATCGTGTATTGTACCAATCCTAAATTCTTCATATAAAAATGCTTTGGGACCAGAAAATTGTTACAAAAACGATTGGTACAAAAAAGTCACATAATTTATTTTGCTAGATCAGTTTGTACCAAAAGACATTTTATGTGACGATTTTTTTTTACTATAGAGATCGTAGGATTTTAATTTTGCAATCAATATACACATATACATATGTATTTTGTATTATTGAGTATTATATTTATTAGATAACAATAATAAAAATTATTTACATTGATAAGGTTAATTATGGTGACCTGAAAATTGTGTCACATTTAAAAGTTACTATACATAAATCATACATACGTAATTGTTACAACAGAATGCTTACAAAAATAACACATACATAAACTACTGTACCACATGAGTTTTATTACTAAAACAATTGGTACAAAAAAGTTTTTTGGACCAACTCAAGTTATTCAATATCAATAAAAAAAAATTGAAGCTTATTACACCGCATAAAAATTGAATTTGCGTTGATCAACAGATAAAATTGCGATGCGATATAACAAACAGAAAATGTGAAATGGCGGCGGCGCGATGATACGAATGATTCTTATTAGGTTTTATTTTTATAAATCAATTAGATTTTTTTATTACAAATAATTTTATTAATATGTACATATAATAAAATTAATATTATTTTATAAATATATTTTTTTTTAATTAAATAAAAAATTATTAATAAAAAATAAAATATTATAATATATAATTAAGGTTATCAATGTAAATAATTTTTATTATTGTTATCTAATAAATATAATAAACAACATTTCATACTCAATAATACAAAATACATATGTGTATATTGATTGCAAAATTAAAATCCTACGATCTCTATAGTAAAAAAAAATCGTCACATAAAATGTCTTTTGGTACAAACTGATCTAGCAAAATAAATTATGTGACTTTTTTGTACCAATCGTTTTTGTACCAATTTTCTGGTCCCAAAGCATTTTTATATGAAGAATTTAGAATTGGTACAATACACGATTGTTCCGAAATCAAAAAGTTGCTTTCATACAAATCGATCTAGCAAAATAAATTATGTGACTTTTTTGTACCAATCGTTTTTGTACCAATTTTCTGGCCCCAAAGCATTTTTATATGAAGAATTTAGAATTGGTACAATACACGATTGTTCCGAAATCAAAAAGTTGCTTTCATACAAATCGATCTAGCAAAATAAATTATGTGACTTTTTTGTACCAATCGTTTTTGTAACAATTTTCTGGTCCCAAAGCATTTTTATATCCCTTTTTCAACCAAGAAAACAAACAAATTGGCTCAGTTTTAGTCCAACCCACACAAATGTGTGAGTAAAAAACCATAGTATGTAATGGCGTTGTTGATAAAAAATTTCGCTTGATTTGAAGTAAAACCAACACAGTTGTGTGTATAAATATAGTGTTTTTTTTCGGACGAAAATAAATTAAAAAGGAATTCACAAATGTGTAAGTTGGTTCAAAAAACATACAAAACTAAATTTTTGACATGGTACTTTTGCCCTACCTGCACAATTGTGTTATTAAATCACTAAAGGGATATGAAGAATTTAGAATTGGTACAATACACGATTGTTCCGAAATCAAAAAGTTGCTTTCATACAAATCGATCTAGCAAAATAAAGACAAAATTTTGTTTGCTGCAAATCAATGTAAAATAAAATTTTGTTGTTATTAAATAAATTATTAATCAGATTATTATCATCGAGTGCATAATTTATTTGAAACAAATTGAATTGTTGTAATAATTCTAAATTTCGAGTACAATTCTAAAATGAATCTAAAACTATAATACATTATATGTCGCAAAAAATTGTAAACGTGATTTAAATTTTGTTAAAATAAAATAATCTATGTATCACGCGTCGGTTCGGTCGCTCATTTTTAAAAGACCACTGTATTTTCCAGATGACTCGCATAAATATGCTGTTCAACACAGATATGCTATGATCCTTCCTCTATCTAGAACAGCAAACCTTTTGAAGATATCGTAACCAGGAGGTGAGATATAACTTTTGTCGTCAAGTAATGCTCTAATATCGATAAACAATATATTTTCCCGATCGACTTCTAAAAATGATTCAATCGACATATAAATTCTCATGGATATTCTCTATTCGATGCTGAGCAGTTACGTAGAACATAATGTTTAACTAAAGCCGTGGGCCAATACGCAAATCTGGGCCAGCAATTGGGACATTATTGTTATTTATAATATTTTCAATGAAATTGGAAGTATGATTATTATCTATATCGATATTAAGCGGATTATGAAATGGTTTATTTTCATGAGATGCATAATTTATTTATAAGAACACAAAAAATAAATTTAAAAAGTTGCCCCCGAGCAACAATGAAAAAACGGCCAATTTGATTCAAGATAAATAATTGATTAGGCCAAGTTGCACGGAACAATCTCAAGCGTTGTAAGTGAGCCATTTTCCAACAAATCCGAATAAGCCTCGGCCTGTAAAGGCCAAAAACTGATATTCAATTATGAGTCTGAGGTTGATATCGATATTTAGAATTTAAAAAAGCCAATTTGTATGGAACTGGTTCAAATAATGGTAGTAACATAATTTTTTTGTGTTCAGTACCTTAACACGTTTTATGACACAATTTTCTAAAATTGAACCAAAACTCTCGAAAATTTCAGAAAGATGCATGCTAATCAAAAAGCACTTGTTGCATGATTTGGGTTGTGATAAATGTTCCCATGATGTCGATGAAAAAATTCGTCGATATCACGTTTTAATCGCGCTGATGCTTTCGAGTTAAGAAACGATGCAACGGGAACCACTCATGTGGCCATGCAACAATTACGCGAATACGGATTAACACCCCAGCTCACCTAGTACCACCGGTCTCATTTTATAAAAACAAAGCAAAGCACATAACGAGGAGTGTGGTGTTGTACTTGATACAGATGTACATTGAATCGCAAATCGTTTGAAGTGGGTGGAGAGGGCCCCCAATTAAAGAACCTGCACAAATGAGGGTAGCACTATAAACATGAATATCTTTTAAATTATGAGATAAAATGAATACGATGCTCGTTGATTTTGCTGAAACTAATGTCTACCTATATTTTCATTGTCCTCTACCTGTTTAAATAAACAGACGGGGTAATTAAAATGGTGCCTCAGCTAAAGCCATATATAATGCCTGTTACATATGTATAACGCCTGCCTTAGTAGAGGAAAATTCTACAGAAATTGGATGGTCGTATGTCTTCTGGTGATTAGCAAAGGGTAAGGAAATCCAGAATGCATCGTCCTCCTATCGTCCGTCATATATGCTTGACATAGCCGGTAAAATCTTAGAGAAATTGATAACCGATCAACAATTAACGCAATCATGGAGGTGGTTAAAACATCAAAGGCAGTATAGGCCCGTAATCATTTAGACGTCAAAAATGCGATTAATTGGACCAATTGAAGCTGTGCACGATTTGCGTGTATAACTTAGTCATTTTTAATCGGATACGCTGATGACCCTGATGAGCTCACCTTAAGTTAAATCAAGTAATGAGTGAGGACTAGTAATAAATAGATGATCTATCGTTGGCCACTTCGAGTCAGTGCAATACAAGTTATTGTACATCGAAATAGTCAAACGCCATGCCTGATACTTTTCCGATGCCAGGTGTAACGATTTATTTCACTTCACCAGATTCTAAATTGTCCCCATTATTCATAATGCCGACTTTATCGGCTATGATGACATCACTGTTCATTGAATTATAAACAATCTTTGAATTATAAACAAATTGAAAAGTGACAGCTAAATTTATTCAGCTTGCTGAGTGCTGAATAAATTTAACTTTATTGGGTGTGTTTAGATGTGAACTTTTTCAACAAATTTTTCGGCGTTAACTCCGAGGCACATAGTTTTCGTTTCGTTCCGTCCTTTTAGTTGCACTGTCAAAATGTATGGAAAACCGAAAACATATGCGGCGCATTCAAAATTACAGCCAACGTTATGTACATTTTAAATTATATACAATTTTCAAATTAAATTGGCGATGATTTCACTAATCATGATGGCAACAGTTGGCGAACCTGAATGCGTCCATTGCCACAATGTTAAATTAGAGGCGGAACGAAACCGAAAGAGTTGTTCAAATTTAAAAAAAAAACTTAAATTATTTATTTTGACATTTATGATTATCGTTTTTTGTCATAATTCATTAATCCATATAAATGTATGTATTGTTATTGATACAATATATTGTAGATTTAAAAGTGTGTATATCCAAATAGTTATTGGTGCTATTTAACTTAATATTATTTTCATTCCCGTCAAATTTAGTCGTTTACTCGTTTACTCGTTTAGTCGTTAACAAGAAGAGAATGACTCATTTCTTAAAAATATTTACCGATTCTCTTTTGCCTGTGGCATACGATAATTGTTTTCTAAATGTAACGAGCAAATAATTGAAGTTTTACTCATTTTTACATTTTACATCTTGTACGTCGGAAGTCAATTGAGTTCAACCATTGTTTTTCTAATTCCTCAGCTTATCCTAAAAAAAAAACAAAATATGTTTTTCATATAATTTCTGTAAAAAGTAATAATAATTATGGTATTCAAAAATAAAAATAATTATGAAAAGAAAAGCACGTAGTACATGAAACAATCAACACTATCTTTTCGAACCACAGTATGTAATAAGAAAAATGGTAATAAAACTTACAGCAACAAACCAGCAACCCCACGGCAACAACCAAAATTCGTTTCTTATTTTTTTGTGATTTTTTAACATAAACAAAGGATATATTTACCACAAATCATTTTCTTCTTAACATACATATGGTATATCCCTTTTTCAAGCAAGAAAAACAAAAAAATCGGCTCCATATCGTTGTATTATGCAGGAGAGCATTTTCTTGTTGTCTGGAATACCTTGTGATGAAACAGTTATTTTAGAATAGATTTTAGTAAGCCTTACATTTTGTTTCCAAAATTATTGATGAAGGGGTTTACTTCTAATTTTGTAGAATATCAAACCTATTGGAATTGGATTTTTCTTTCATATCTAGATAGAATTTAATTTGTAAAATAAATGAGCAAAATTGAAATATCAATCTTCTTCTGTTCAAATATATTTTGTAAATTTGATATTTTCCTGTTGTAAATAGAAAAATAATGACATTTTTAATATAATTTTGAATAAAAAATTAATCTTTTCTCTCGATTTATTTGTTTAAAATCATAAAGTATAATTATATTTTTTCTTTAGTGGGATAGGTATTTACAATCACAAATTTTTTGAACATTTACTTTGATGAATTGCTTTGTAGGTATGTTAGACGGAATAGTTATACGGAATGCTACAGAAGATCCTTATTCCTTTTCTTTAATCCTTTTCCTTTCCTTACTCCAGTAATAATTTCGACCATTGAAACCGGCCAATAACAGCGATATATGGAAAAGGATGATTTGCATTCAGAAGTAAAGTGTAATACGATTAATCATGGTGTCGAACGGGCAAGTCTAATTTAAAATTTTTAGCATGACAACGATCGTACATAATTTGTGTTCAACTATACCGATCAATTTCTATTTGATCCGGATTCCATGCATTGCCAGTGTAAGATTTGTCATGATTTGATGACACGATCGAATGGCGGTTTATGAATACAAGTAAGTCTCAATAAAAAAAAAATGCTAAACCTTTTAACTAACAACAATTTCATTTTACTTTAGATTACTAAATATGTTGCCCTTCGAAGCCAACTTTCATCAAAACATTGTGCTTAATCTCACTCATTTTGGCCAAAATGAATTTTCGTCTCCAATCTAAGAAGTATCCTTGAGATGTAAAATATTTTAAAATTCGAAATATATTTATAAATAAATTTGCAAAGAATCAGGATTTTGTTTTTTCTTGGCGATTTTATTTTGTACCCTCTCAAAATTTAGGAAACTTATATACACTAAATTCAACAATTTCCGGGGATGATCAATATTTCATTTGTAATAGGTTCAGAAGGTTCAAATAAAAATGGGTGTCTCTACCATGTGTACGAACATAATATAACGTGAATAAGTTAACCTACAATTAATGTTTCGGGAAGGAAACGGGCTACGCCGATGTATTTCTGGCGAACTACCAAAAAAACTTGAGTCTATTGTTGTATATTCCGAATTCCGATCGAACTTGCACAACTTCTGTAAATTTGAGAGCTAGTAAGAAAATATTAAAAGGAAATTTCGGGAAAAGGAAAGAACTAAGCACGAGTTTTGCGTAATATACTCAAAAGCTCTAGAAGAAAATTTACCCACAGATGCTCATCGAAACTGCACAACTTACGCCTTACTTTAGTAAAGAACACTCTTAAAAAACGATATGTTAAATATTTTTGTTCTTATCAGAAATATGTAGTTGATGGGTTTGGCTACAAATTGAACGCCAGAATTTCTTAGTTGATGTGCATTTCGAGATTGTCAGATGATTTACTTAAAAAAAAATGTTTGATTAATTTCTTCAACTATACTTAAAAAATTAAACAATTTCTTCAACTATACTTATATTAAATTTAAATAAGTTTTTTAAAAATAAAATACATTTATTATCCATTTATTTAAAAAAATTACATGTTTGTTGTCGTCAATGACAATATTTTTTAATTGTACTGGACCAGGGCATACGCAAAATGGCGAAGCCACCATTACTGAGGAACACATGCGACTGAAAATGAGGCAATTCGTTCAATGAACGCATTAAAACAACTTGCCTCAGAATCCACCCTTCCCTCTAAAGAATTAGTAGCCTTAAATTCTGTAACCATTCCGTTATCGGTTGCCGCTTCCATGCCTTCAACTAGTTCAATGGCAAGAACTTTTCAAAACATTCGTAGTTCTAAAATACATGTACCATTATCAAGAGATAATGTATCATTCCTGATGTATTTAAACTTACGAATCGCGGTGAAGTTTTTATTTTTTGATTCTTGTTCCTTTATTATTTTACCAGCTATTTTCTATCCACGCGGTATGACAGAAAAAAAAAATATATCCCATTAGTATTTGCTCTTTTACCAAATAAGTTTGAAAACACCTACATCAATGTTTTTGAGAAGCTTAAACAAATAAGACCTTGCTTAAATCCTTATTCTATTATGAGTGATTTTGATCAAGCTATTACCAATGCTGCAAAGAATGTGTTTCCTACCATAACACAGCGTTTATTTCATTTCGGACAAAATCTTTATCGTAATATTGCCTGTGTAATGGAAATAAAATGTATTAATTGACGTAACAGTCGAAAACTATAAATATTGCAATACTTACCAAGTGTAACGATTTCCCACATAACAATAACAAATGCCCATACATCACGCTTCGTAAAGATTCCGGTGCCATTCATTGTATCGGGAACGCAGGCATCACCCGTCCGATTGTATTATTAGATTACCACCAATTCTCACTGATTTGCCGCATCTATCAAAATTTAAAACCTTCACCATAAACCGAGTTGGTACACTACTGTGATGCAGGTCGTACCGAAATCGTGACTCTTAGACTGGGATGACTATTTGTTACACATTAGTCCATTACACAATCAGACTATTTCTCATCGGAATTATCGCCCGTCATTGTGACCATCACACATTAAATATTTTCCAAAAAAAATGCCATTATCGCATCTAAATCCAGCACAGTTATAATCAATGTGCTCTGTGCAATGTCCGGTTCTAATCATTCCCATCTATACAAGTTGGATGAGCATCACACATCATTTCAATTGGTATACACTGGCCATTCTCACATTTAAACTTCCTTTGACAATCACACGTTCGGATAACTATACATGACATCGAATTTATCGCAGTGTAACTCGTTATCGCCCTCTGGACAATCAAACACAGCGGAACGTCAGATTCATGCACAAACCAGACTTTTCACATTTAAAGAACTTGGGGCCCACGGCAAAAAAAAAAATCGATCACAATTCCGTTCATCACTTTGATTGTAGTGAGTGGCCATCACAACGCATTTTAATATCTATACAACGATCACTATTATATTTAAAATCATAGGGCATCTATAGCCGATAGAAATAAAGATAAAGAGAGATAAATTTGGTAATGGTGTACAAAATCTGTAATGGCTGACGCTGACGACGGCGTGTTTGGTGGTATCGTCTGACCTGCGTTGATTTTACTACGTCTAATGGTGATGGAGAATGGATACGAACTGATGGTCGATGGATTTTTTTTACCCAATAAATTTTGTTCGTTCTTCGGTCTGTTTTGGTTTCGTCTTCGTCGTCTCTCGTGTCGTATTGCCTATTGCCCTATTGCCTTGCTTGCCCTGCCCACCCTATATGCTTTTGTTTTGTGTGGTCGTCATGGTGTTTCTGTCATGCATGCATATATACATCTGTTGATGCATTTACCTGTTTCCACGTACAAAGTATTAGATGAGTTAGCGATGAGTTGATATAAATTTCTGTGAAGTTGTGTTTCAACGTTGGCAGCCGTAATATGTACCATACATTAAATAGCTTATATGTATTCTCGACTAAGAAAAAAAATTGGCTCATGTTAAGTCCAAACCACACAAACGTGTGACTAAAAAATCATACTATGTAATGTCGTTTTTAATAAAAAATTTCGTTTGATTTGAAGTACAACCAACACAATTGTGTGTATTGTTATAGTGTTTTTTTCGGACGAATATAAGTTTAAAAGGAATACACAAATGTGTAAGTTGGGTCAAAACACACAGAAAAATAAATTTTTGACATGGCCATACCCACACAATTGTGTTACTGAAATACAAAAGGGATATAGGACAGCCGCGTTCTTTTTTCTCTTATCTTATTTCATTTCCGTAATTAGATTTTCTGACGTAGGTGTCATTTTGGTCGTTTTTTTCGAACTTTTTTCGAAAAATTGCCGTTGTTTCTTTACTTTTTTGTTTTGACAACTAAGCTACACAGTTGAAATAGTTAAATTTAGTTTTAATCTTTCATCGGCTGTGTTTATTTTCGAGTTTTTTTCGAACTTGTAAACAGCTAACTTCACTCTTGTCTTATAGAAAAACAAATGTGGAACACGAATTTACAAGGCAGTGTCCTATATTGATACTATTTAATATTTGGTACAATACCAATACAATAACAGGCCATTTCTTGTTAAAATCTTGTTGGTATATGTAAATCCAAAAAGAAATGAGAATTCCATACAAACCGAAAAAAAATTACATGGCTACAAAAAACAATTTCATTATTTGTAATAAATAATTTGTTTCGTTCAAGTTAAATTGAATAATACATTGCAAGAAATAAATAATGATATTTTGTTATTGAATTATTTAAAACAAAAATTGTTTTGAGAAAACTTTTCATTCAGTAATATTTCAATTAAACTAGCAACTTATTTTTACACCGTAACAACAAATAAAATAAAAACAAAAATACACGAGATTTTTTACTGCCGCTCTTACATGCTTTTTTACTATATTTATTAGTAAACCAAAATATGTTGAACGGAATGGGTGTACGTCTTTGCGTATGACAACAAAATATTTTGTTTTTATTTTTGTTCAAATAAAACTTGATTTTTAAGTAATGTGGTGTAATAAACCAAAATACATTTTAATAAATCAATACTAATGATAAGCCCAAATGCGTGATTTAGTTGGTTGTACATAATAACTAAAAAAAATAAAATCCAATTTGATCGACAATTGGATTTTTTTTTGTGGGCTTCTGTAAAATTTACAGTAAAGAATTAAAATTACGATACCGATATAGAAACTTGAGAAGGTAAAATATCACACATCATAATTTTATGTATTATGTGTACTGTGTGTGGTAAAATCTTTCTATGTTTTACACTACATAGCAGGTTACAAAAATAATATACAAAACACAAACGAATATAAATAAAATTTTATACCCTTTAATCTAAAATTCATTACACAAATAAAATGTGTGAAATTAAGTTCATTATTTTCTTCGGTACTGTAGGTCGTGCGTGAAACAAAACCAAAACAAATATTGTAATACAAGAGAGCCAAGAGAAATTAAAAATCTTATACGCGCACGTGTCATTGAAAAATTGTGTTGTTACTTTTATCAGTAAATTGCTAAATGAAAAGTTACTCAATAGGGAAATATTTTTATTGGAAATGTTTCTCAAAATATCAATATTTATCGTTATCCTTCAGATAAATTATGTTTGTAGATAATAAAGCAGTTTTATTGGGACAAATGAAGAATTTTTTTGGTCCCATGTAATTTTTTAATTACTCGTACGGCACCCGCATTTTTGTTTGGATTTACCTATACAAGCTCATGGAATTTTTTTATATAGAAAAATGGCGTATTATGTAGTGGTATTGTTTGGTAATACCGTAGATACATGAGAAATACATATAAGAAAAATTCAGTAGGATTGTATGAAGAACATAAGTCATAATACAGAAAAATTGTTACATTGTAAATTATATTTTTAAATTTTTAAACTGTCACAGAAATTATTTATACATTTAGTTTATATTACCTTATGTTGAATTCTATTTACTTTTCCAAATTAATGTATTGGAGATATTAAATAGGATTTTGAAGTTTAGAAAATGGCACGTCAAAACGATATCACTTGTACACTCCACCATACGGAATTATATGTATATATTTTTAAACGAATAACCGTCACATATTTATTAATGAACGATTAAAATAGATTTCAATTAAATTTAAAACACATGCTTTAATTTATTAGTAATATAACACACCAATTGACGTTTATACACAAATTGACGTTTCATTTTGTATTGGTATTTCACCATCAAAAAAAAAATTGACGAAACAATTTACATTTTTTAATGTGAAATTCTATAGAATTGTACATCAATTTTTTTGCCGGATTTTGGTAAATATATTTACCAAAATCCGGCAAAAAAATTGATGTACATACATACATCAAAAATTTTGTTCTATTTGACAGAAAACATCAATTTTTTTTGTTGATGTACATCAAATACAGGATTTGTTTGTGTAGTAGACGGATCATTTGGCAATACAATTAGAAACTTAATTAAAATTAAGTGTCGTGTGAAAATGTGCCAAAACACGCCTAAAAAATTACAGAAAGGAATATCTTACCATTGGCGAGTTTATAAAAATATTATATAAAATAAAATGTAAATTATATCCCTTTTGTGATTTACTAACACAATTGTGCGGGTAGGGCAAAAGTGCGGGTAGTTTCAAAAATTTAGTTTTGTATGTTTTTTGAACCAACTTACACATTTGTGAATTCCTTTTTAACTTATTTTCGTCCGAAAAAAACACTATATCTATACACACAATTGTGTTGGTTTTAGTTCAAATCAAGCGAAATTTTTTATCAACAGCGCCATTACATACGATGGTTTTTTACTCACACATTTGTGTGGGTTGCACTAAAATTGAGCCGATTTTTTGTTTTTCTTGGTTGAAAAAGGGATATACCATATGTATGTTAAGAAGAAAATGATTTGTGGTAAATATATCCTTTGTTTATGTTAAAAAATCACAAAAAAATAAGAAACGAATTTTGGTTGTTGCCGTGGGGTTGCTGTAAGTTTTATTACCATTTTTCTTATTACATACTGTGGTTCGAAAAGATAGTGTTGATTGTTTCATGTACTACGTGCTTTTCTTTTCATAATTATTTTTATTTTTGAATACCACAATTATTATTACTTTTTACAGAAATTATATGAAAAACATTTTTTGTTTTTTTTTTTTTGGATAAGCTGAGGAATTAAAAAAACAATGGTTGAACTCAATTGACTTCCGACGTACAAGATGTAAAATGTAAAAATGAGTAAAACTTCAATTATTTGCTCGTTACATTTAGAAAATAATTATCGTATGCCACAGGCAAAAGAGAATCGGTAAATATTTTTAAGAAATGAGTCATTCTCTTCTTGTTAGTAAACGACTAAATTTGACGGCAATGAAAATAATATTAAGTTAAATAGCACCAATAACTATTTGGATATACACACTTTTAAATCTACAATATATTGTATCAATAACAATACATACTTCTTGAACATTTATATGGATTAATGAATTATGACAAAAAAACGATAATCATAAATGTCAAAATGAATAATTTAAGTTTTTTTTTTTAAATTTGAACAACTCTTTCGGTTTCGTTCCGCCTCTAATTTAACATTGTGGCAATGGACGCATTCAGGTTCGCCAACTGTTGCCATCATGATTAGCGAAATCATCACCAATTTAATTTGAAAATTTTATAGAATTTAAAATGTACATAACGTTGGCTGTAATTTTGAATGCGCCGCATATGTTTTCGGTTTTCCATTCATTTTGACAGTGCAACTAAAAGGACGGAACGAAACGAAAACTATGTGCCTCGGAGTTAACGCCGAAAAATTTGTTGAAAAAGTTCACATCTAAACACACCCAATAAAGTTAAATTTATTCAGCACTCAGCAAGCTGAATAAATTTAGCTGTCACTTTTCAATTTGTTTATAATTCAAAGATTGTTTATAATTCAATGAACAGTGATGTCATCATAGCCGATAAAGTCGGCATTATGAATAATGGGGACAATTTAGAATCTGGTGAAGTGAAATAAATCGTTACACCTGGCATCGGAAAAGTATCAGGCATGGCGTTTGACTATTTCGATGTACAATAACTTGTATTGCACTGACTCGAAGTGGCCAACGATAGATCATCTATTTATTACTAGTCCTCATTACTTGATTTAACTTAAGGTGAGCTCATCAGGGTCATCAGCGTATCCGATTAAAAATGACTAAGTTATACACGCAAATCGTGCACAGCTTCAATTGGTCCAATTAATCGCATTTTTGACGTCTAAATGATTACGGGCCTATACTGCCTTTGATGTTTTAACCACCTCCATGATTGCGTTAATTGTTGATCGGTTATCAATTTCTCTAAGATTTTACCGGCTATGTCAAGCATATATGACGGACGATAGGAGGACGATGCATTCTGGATTTCCTTACCCTTTGCTAATCACCAGAAGACATACGACCATCCAATTTCTGTAGAATTTTCCTCTACTAAGGCAGGCGTTATACATATGTAACAGGCATTATATATGGCTTTAGCTGAGGCACCATTTTAATTACCCCGTCTGTTTATTTAAACAGGTAGAGGACAATGAAAATATAGGTAGACATTAGTTTCAGCAAAATCAACGAGCATCGTATTCATTTTATCTCATAATTTAAAAGATATTCATGTTTATAGTGCTACCCTCATTTGTGCAGGTTCTTTAATTGGGGGCCCTCTCCACCCACTTCAAACGATTTGCGATTCAATGTACATGTGTATCAAGTACAACACCACACTCCTCGTTATGTGCTTTGCTTTGTTTTTATAAAATGAGACCGGTTGTACTAGGTGAGCTGGGGTGTTAATCCGTATTCGCGTAATCGTTGCATGGCCACATGAGTGGTTCCCGTTGCATCGTTTGTTAACTCGAAAGCATCAGCGCGATTAAAACGTGATATCGACGAATTTTTTCATCGACATCATGGGAACATTTATCACAACCCAAATCATGCAACAAGTGCTTTTTGATTAGCATGCATCTTTCTGAAATTTTCGAGAGTTTTGGTTCAATTTTAGAAAATTGTGTCATAAAACGTGTTAAGGTACTGAACACAAAAAAATTATGTTACTACCATTATTTGAACCAGTTCCATACAAATTGGCTTTTTTAAATTCTAAATATCGATATCAACCTCAGACTCATAATTGAATATCAGTTTTTGGCCTTTACAGGCCGAGGCTTATTCGGATTTGTTGGAAAATGGCTCACTTACAACGCTTGAGATTGTTCCGTGCAACTTGGCCTAATCAATTATTTATCTTGAATCAAATTGGCCGTTTTTTCATTGTTGCTCGGGGGCAACTTTTTAAATTTATTTTTTGTGTTCTTATAAATAAATTATGCATCTCATGAAAATAAACCATTTCATAATCCGCTTAATATCGATATAGATAATAATCATACTTCCAATTTCATTGAAAATATTATAAATAACAATAATGTCCCAATTGCTGGCCCAGATTTGCGTATTGGCCCACGGCTTTAGTTAAACATTATGTTCTACGTAACTGCTCAGCATCGAATAGAGAATATCCATGAGAATTTATATGTCGATTGAATCATTTTTAGAAGTCGATCGGGAAAATATATTGTTTATCGATATTAGAGCATTACTTGACGACAAAAGTTATATCTCACCTCCTGGTTACGATATCTTCAAAAGGTTTGCTGTTCTAGATAGAGGAAGGATCATAGCATATCTGTGTTGAACAGCATATTTATGCGAGTCATCTGGAAAATACAGTGGTCTTTTAAAAATGAGCGACCGAACCGACGCGTGATACATAGATTATTTTATTTTAACAAAATTTAAATCACGTTTACAATTTTTTGCGACATATAATGTATTATAGTTTTAGATTCATTTTAGAATTGTACTCGAAATTTAGAATTATTACAACAATTCAATTTGTTTCAAATAAATTATGCACTCGATGATAATAATCTGATTAATAATTTATTTAATAACAACAAAATTTTATTTTACATTGATTTGCAGCAAACAAAATTTTGTCTTTATTTTGCTAGATCGATTTGTATGAAAGCAACTTTTTGATTTCGGAACAATCGTGTATTGTACCAATTCTAAATTCTTCATATAAAAATGCTTTGGGACCAGAAAATTGTTACAAAAACGATTGGTACAAAAAAGTCACATAATTTATTTTGCTAGATCGATTTGTATGAAAGCAACTTTTTGATTTCGGAACAATCGTGTATTGTACCAATTCTAAATTCTTCATATAAAAATGCTTTGGGACCAGAAAATTGGTACAAAAACGATTGGTACAAAAAAGTCACATAATTTATTTTGCTAGATCAGTTTGTACCAAAAGACATTTTATGTGACGATTTTTTTTTACTATAGAGATCGTAGGATTTTAATTTTGCAATCAATATACACATATGTATTTTGTATTATTGAGTATGAAATGTTGTTTATTATATTTATTAGATAACAATAATAAAAATTATTTACATTGATAACCTTAATTATATATTATAATATTTTATTTTTTATTAATAATTTTTTATTTAATTAAAAAAAAATATATTTATAAAATAATATTAATTTTATTATATGTACATATTAATAAAATTATTTGTAATAAAAAAATCTAATTGATTTATAAAAATAAAACCTAATAAGAATCATTCGTATCATCGCGCCGCCGCCATTTCACATTTTCTGTTTGTTATATCGCATCGCAATTTTATCTGTTGATCAACGCAAATTCAATTTTTATGCGGTGTAATAAGCTTCAATTTTTTTTTATTGATATTGAATAACTTGAGTTGGTCCAAAAAACTTTTTTGTACCAATTGTTTTAGTAATAAAACTCATGTGGTACAGTAGTTTATGTATGTGTTATTTTTGTAAGCATTCTGTTGTAACAATTACGTATGTATGATTTATGTATAGTAACTTTTAAATGTGACACAATTTTCAGGTCACCATAAATCCCTTGGATTTTGGTATATATCGCTTGGATTTTGGTATAAATCGCTTGGATTTTGGTATAAATGGCTTGGATTTTGGAATAAATTCCTTGGATTTTGGTATAAATCACTTGGATTTTGGTATAAATCCATTGGATTTTTGTATAAATCTCTTGGGTTTTGGTATAAATCCCTTGGATTTTGGTATAAATCCCTTTGATTTTGGTATAAATTCCTTGGATATTGGTATAAATCCTTTGGATTTTGGTATAAATCCCTTTGATTTTGGTATAAATCACTTGGATTTTGGTATAAATCGCTTGGATTTTGGTATAAATCCCTTGGATTTTGGTATAAATCCATTGGATTTTGGTATAAATCCTTTGGATTTTGGTATAAATCGCTTGGATTTTGGTATACATCTCTTGGGTTTTGGTATAAATCCCTTGGATTTTGGTATAAATCCCTTGGATTTTGGTATAAATCGCTTGGATTTTGGTATAAATCCCTTCGATTTTGGTATAAATCCCTTGGATTTTGGTATAAGTCGCTTGGATTTTGGTATAAATCGCTTGGATTTTGGTATAAATCCCTTGGATTTTGGTGTAAATCGCTTGGATTTTGGTATAAATCCATTGGATTTTGGTATAAAACCCTTGGATTTTGGTATAAATCCCTTGGATTTTGGTATAAATCGCTTGGATTTTGGTATAAATCGCTTGGATTTTGGTATAAATAATTTGGATTTTGGTATAAATCCATTTGATTTTGGTATAAAACCCTTGGATTTTGGTATAAATCCCTTGGATTTTGGTATAAATCCCTTGGATTTTGGTATAAATCGCTTGGATTTTGATATAAATCCCTTGGATTTTGGTATAAATCTCTTCGATGTTGGTATAAATCACTTGGATTTTGGTATAAATCCCTTGGATTTTGGTATAACCCTCTTGGATTTTGGTATGAATCCCTTGGATTTTGGTATAAATTCCTTTGATTTGGGTATAAATCCCTTGGATTTTGGTATATATCGCTTGGATTTTGGTATAAATCCCTTAGATTTTGGTATAAATCCCTTGGATTTTGGTATAAATACTTCGGATTTTGGTATAAATCCCTTGGATTTTGGTATAAATCACTTGGATTTTGGTATATATCGCTTGGATTTTGGTATAAATCCCTTGGATTTTGGTGTAAATCGCTTGGATTTTGGTATAAGTCGCTTGGATTTTGGTATAAATCACTTGGATTTTGGTATAAATCCCTTGGATTTTGGTATAAATCGCTTGGATTTTGGTATAAATCCCTTGGATTTTGGTATAAATCGCTTGGATTTTGGTATAAATCCCTTGGATTTTGGTATAAATCCCTTGGATTTTGGTATAAATCACTTGGATTTAGGTATAAATCGCTTGGATTTTGGTACAAATCCCTTGGATTTTGGTATAAATCCCTTGGATTTTGGTATAAATTCCTTGGATATGGGTATAAATTCCTTGGATTTTGGTATATATCGCTTGGATTTTGATATAAATCGCTTGGATTTTGGAATAAATCCCTTGGATTTTGGAATAAATCCCTTGGATTTTGGTATAAATCGCTTGTATTTTGGTATAAATTACTTGGATTTTGGTATAAATCCCTTGGATTTTGGTATAAATCCCTTGGATTTTGGTATAAATCCTTTGGATTTTGGTATAAATCCTTTGGATTTTGGTATAAATCGCTTGGATTTTGGTATAAATCCCTTGGATTTTGGTGTAAATCGCTTGGATTTTGGTATAAATCGCTTGGATTTTGGTATAAATCTTTGGATTTTGGTATAAATCCCTTGGATTTTGGTATAAATCCCTTGGATTTTGGTGTAAATCGCTTCGATTTTGGTATAAATCGCTTGGATTTTGGTATAAATCCCTTGGATTTTGGTATAAATCCCTTGGATTTTGGTATAAATCGCTTGGATTTTGATATAAATCAGTTGGATTTTGGTATAAATCCCTTGGATTTTGGAATAAATCCCTTGGATTTTGGTATAAATCGCTTGGATTTTGGTATAAATCCCTTGGATTTTGGTATAAATCGCTTGGATTTTGGTATAAATCCCTTGGATTTTGGTATAAATCGCTTGGATTTTGGTATAAATCCCTTGGATTTTGGTATAAATCCTTTGGATTTTGGTAAAAATCGCTTGGATTTTGGTATAAACCCCTTGGATTTTGGTGTAAATCTCTTCGATGTTGGTATAAATCACTTGGATTTTGGTATAAATCGCTTGGATTTTGGTATAAATCTCTTGGATTTTGGTATGAATCCCTTGGATTTGGTATAAATTCCTTGGATATGGGTATAAATCCCTTGGATTTTGGTATAAATCCCTTGGATTTTGGAATAAATCCCTTGGATTTTGGTATAAATCGCTTGGATTTTGGTATAAATCCCTTGGATTTTGGTATAAATCCCTTGGATTTTGGTATAAATCTCTTGGATTTTGGTATAAATCCCTTGTATTTTGGTACAAATCCCTTGGGTTTTGGTATAAACCCCTTGGATTTTGGTATAAATCGCTTGGATTTTGGTATAAATCCCTTGGATTTTGGTATAAATCACTAGGATTTTGGTATAAATCCCTTGGATTTTGGTATAAATCCCTTGGATTTTGGTATAAATTCCTTGGATATGGGTATAAATCCCTTGGATTTTGGTATATATCGCTTGGATTTTGGTATAAATCGCTTGGATTTTGGTATAAATCCCTTGGATTTTGGAATAAATCCCTTGGATTTTGGTATAAATCCTTTGGATTTTGGTATAAATCACTTGGATTTTGGTATAAATCCCTTGGATTTTGGTATAAATCCCTTGGATTTTGGTATAAATCCTTTGGATTTTGGTATAAATCGTTTGGATTTTGGTATAAATCCTTTGGATTTTGGTGTAAATCGCTTGGATTTTGGTATAAATCCCTTGGATTTTGGTATAAATCCTATGGATTTTGGTATAAATCCCTTGGATTTTGGTATAAATCCCTTGGATTTTGGTGTAAATCGCTTGGATTTTGGTATAAATCCCTTTGATTTTGGTATAAATCCCTTGGATTTTGGTATAAATCCCTTGGATTTTGGTATAAATCGCTTGGATTTTGGTATAAATCCCTTGGATTTTGGTATAAATCGCTTGGATTTTGGTATAAATCCCTTGGATTTTGGTATAAATCCTTTGGATTTTGGTAAAAATCGCTTGGATTTTGGTATAAACCCCTTGGATTTTGGTGTAAATCGCTTGGATTTTGGTATAAATCCTTTGGATTTTGGTATAAATCGCTTGGATTTTGGTATAAATCCCTTTAATTTTGGTATAAAACCCTTGGATTTTGGTATAAATCGCTCGGATTTTGGTATAAATCCCTTTTATTTTGGTATAAATCCCTTGGATTTTGGTATAAATCCCTTGGATCTTGGTATAAATCCTTTGGATTTTGGTATAAATCGCTTGTATTTTGGTATAAATCACTTGGATTTTGGTATATATCGCTTGGATTTTGGTATAATCCCTTGGATTTTGGTGTAAATCCCTTGGATTTTGGTATAAATCACTTGGATTTTGGTATAAATCCCTTGGATTTTGGTATAAACCCCTTGGATTTTGGTATAAATCGCTTGGATTTTGGTATAAATCCCTTGGATTTTGGTATAAATCCCTTGGATTTTGGTATAAATCCTTTGGATTTTGGTATAAATCGCTTGGATTTTGGTATAAATCACTTAGATTTTGGTATAAATCGCTAGGATTTTGGTATAAATCCCTTGGATTTTGGTATAAATCCCTTGGATTTTAGTATAAATTCCTTGGATATGGGTATAAATCCCTTGGATTTTGGTATATATCGCTTGGATTTTGGTATAAATCGTTTGGATTTTGGTATAAATCCCTTGGATTTTGGAATAAATCCTTTGGATTTTTGTATAAATCGCCTGGATTTTGGTATAAATCACTTGGATTTTGGTATTAATCCCTTGGATTTTGGTATAAATCCCTTGGATTTTGGTATAAAACCTTTGGATTTTGGTATAAATCGCTTGGATTTTGGTATAAATCCCTTGGATTTTGGTGTAAATCGCTTGGATTTTGGTATAAATCCCTTGGATTTTGGTATAAATCCCTTGGATTTTGGTATAAATCCCTTGGATTTTGGTATAAATCCCTTGGATTTTGGTATAAATCGCTTGGATTTTGATATAAATCGCTTGAATTTTGGTATAAATCTCTTCGGTGTTGTTATAAATCAATTGGATTTTGGTATAAATCGCTAGGATTTTGGTATAAATCCCTTGGGTTTTGGTATAAATCCCTTGGATTTTGGTATAAATCCCTTGGATTTTGGTATAAATCGCTTGGATTTTGGTATAGATCCCTTCGATTTTGGTATAAATCGCTTCGATTTTGGTATAAATCCCTTGGATTTTGGTATAAATCACTTGGATTTTGGTATAAATCCCTTGGATTTTGGTATAAATCGCTTGGATTTTGGTATAAATCGCTTGGATTTTTGTATAAATCCCTTGGATTTTGGTATTAATCCATTGGATTTTGGTATAAATCCCTTGGATTTTGGTATAAATCCTTTGGATTTTGGTATAAATCTTTTGGATTTTGGTATAAATCCTTTGGATTTTGGTATAAAACCCTTAGATTTTGGTAACAATCCCTTGGATTTTGGTATAAATCTCTTGGATTTTGGTATGAATCTCTTGGATTTTGGTATAAATTCCTTGGATTTGGGTATAAATCGCTTGGATTTTGGTATAAATCCCTTGGATTTTGGTACAAATCGCTTGGATTTTGGTATAAATCCCTTTGATTTTGGAATAAATCCCTTGGATTTTGGTATAAATCGCTTGGATTTTGGTATAAATCACTTGGATTTTGGTATAAATCCTTTGGATTTTGGTATAAATTGCTTGGATTTTGGTATAAATCCTTTGGATTTTGGTATAAATCCCTTGGATTTTGGTATAAATCCCTTGGATTTTGGTGTAAATCGCTTGGATTTTGGTATAAATCCCTTGGATTTTGGTATAAATCAATTGGATTTTGGTATAAATCGCTTGGATTTTGGTATAAATCCCTTGGATTTTGGTGTAAATCGCTTGGATTTTGGTATAAATCGCTTGGATTTTGGTATAAATCCCTTGGATTTTGGTATAAATCCCTTGGATTTTGGTATAAATAGCTTGGATTTTGATCAGTTGGATTTTGGTATAAATCTCTTCGATGTTGGTATAAATCACTTGGATTTTGGTATAAAACGCTTGGATTTAGGTATAAATCTCTTGGATTTTGGTATGAATCCCTTGGATTTTGGTATAAATTCCTTGGATATGGGTATAAATCCCCTGGAATTTGGTATATATCGCTTGGATTTTGGGATAAATCGCTTGGATTTTGGTATAAATCCCTTGGATTTTGGTATAAATCCCTTGGATTTTGGAATAAATCCTTTGGATTTTGGTATAAATCCCTTGGATTTTGGTATAAATCACTTGGATTTTGGTATATATCGCTTGGATTTTGGTATAAATCCCTTGGATTTTGGTATAAATCCCTTGGATTTTGGTATAAATCCCTTGGATTTTGTTATAAATCACTTGGATTTTGGTATATATCGCTTGGATTTTGGTATAAATCCCTTGGATTTTGGTATATATCGCTTGGATTTTGGTATAAATCCCTTGGATTTTGGTATATGTCGCTTGGATTTTGGTATAAATCCCTTGGATTTTGGTATAAATCCCTTGGATTTTGGTATAAATCACTTGGATTTTGGTATATATCGCTTGGATTTTGGTATAAATCGCTTGGATTTTCGTATAAATCCCTTGGATTTTGGTATAAATCCTTTGGATTTTGGTATAAATCCCTTGGATTTTGGTGTAAATCGCTTGAATTTTGGTATAAATCCCTTGGATTTTGGTATAAATCCCTTGGATTTTGGTATAAACCCCTTGGATTTTGGTATATATCGCTTGGATTTTGGGATAAATCGCTTGGATTTTGGTATAAATCCCTTGGATTTTGGTATAAATTGCTTGGATTTTGGAATAAATCCTTTGGATTTTGGTATAAATCCCTTGGATTTTGGTATAAATCACTTGGATTTTGGTATATATCGCTTGGATTTTGGTATAAATCCCTTGGATTTTGGTATAAATCCCTTGGATTTTGGTATAAATCCCTTGTATTTTGGTATAAATCACTTGGATTTTGGTATATATCGCTTGGATTTTGGTATAAATCACTTGGATTTTGGTATATATCGCTTGGATTTTGGTATAAATTCCTTGGATTTTGGTATATGTCGCTTGGATTTTGGTATAAATCGCTTGGATTTTGGTATAAATCCCTTGGATTTTGGTATAAATCACTTGGATTTTGGTATATATCGCTTGGATTTTGGTATAAATTCCTTGGATTTTCGTATAAATCCCTTGGATTTTGGTATAAATCCTTTGGATTTTGGTATAAATCCCATGGATTTTGGTGTAAATCGCTTGGATTTTGGTATAAATCCCTTGGATTTTGGTATAAATCCCTTGGATTTTGGTATAAACCCCTTGGATTTTGGTATAAATCGCTTGGATTTTGGTATAAATCCCTTGGATTTTGGTATAAATCCCTTGGATTTTGGTATAAATCCTTTGGATTTTGGTATAAATCCCTTGGATTTTGGTATAAATCACTTAGATTTTGGTATAAATCGCTAGGATTTTGGTATAAATCCCTTGGATTTTGGTATAAATCCCTTGGATTTTAGTATAAATTCCTTGGATATGGGTATAAATCCCTTGGATTTTGGTATATATCGCTTGGATTTTGGTATAAATCGTTTGGATTTTGGTATAAATCCCTTGGATTTTGGAATAAATCCCTTGGATTTTTGTATAAATCCCTTGGATTTTGGTGTAAATCGCTTGGATTTTGGTAAAAATCGCTTGGATTTTGGTATAAATCCCTTGGATTTTGGTATAAATCCCTTGGATTTTGGTATAAATCACTTGGATTTTGATATAAATCGCTTGAATTTTGGTATAAATCTCTTCGATGTTGTTATAAATCAATTGGATTTTGGTATAAATCGCTAGGATTTTGGTATAAATCTCTTGGGTTTTGGTATAAATCCCTTGGATTTTGGTATAAATCCCTTGGATTTTGGTATAAATCGCTTGGATTTTGGTATAAATCCCTTCGATTTTGGTATAAATCGCTTCGATTTTGGTATAAATCCCTTGGATTATGGTATAAATCACTTGGATTTTGGTATAAATCCCTTGGATTTTGGTATAAATCGCTTGGATTTTGGTATAAATCGCCTGGATTTTTGTATAAATCCCTTGGATTTTGGTATTAATCCATTGGATTTTGGTATAAAACCCTTGGATTTTGGTATAAATCTTTTGGATTTTGGTATAAATCCCTTGGATTTTGGTATAAATCGCTTGGATTTTGATATAAATCCCTTGGATTTTGGTATAAATCTCTTCGATGTTGGTATAAATCACTTGGATTTTGGTATAAATCCCTTGGATTTTGGTATAAATCTCTTCGATGTTGGTATAAATCACTTGGATTTTGGTATAAAACGCTTAGATTTTGGTATAAATCTCTTGGATTTTGGTATGAATCGCTTGGATTTTGGTATAAATTCCTTGGATATGGGTATAAATCCCTTGGATTTTGGTATATATCGCTTGGATTTTGGGATAAATCTCTTTGGTTTTGGTATAAATCCCTTGGATTTTGGTATAAATCGCTTGGATTTTGGTATAAATCGCTTGGATTTTGGTATAAATCCCTTCGATTTTGGTATAAATCGCTTCGATTTTGGTATAAATCCCTTGGATTTTGGTATAAATCACTTGGATTTTGGTATAAATCCCTTGGATTTTGGTATAAATCGCTTGGATTTTGGTATAAATCGCTTGGATTTTTGTATAAATCGCTTGGATTTTGGTATTAATCCATTGGATTTTGGTATAAATCCCTTGGATTTTGGTATAAATCCTTTGGATTTTGGTATAAATCCCTTGGATTTTGGTATAAATCGCTTGGATTTTGATATAAATCCCTTGGATTTTGGTATAAATCTCTTCGATGTTGGTATAAATCACTTGGATTTTGGTATAAATCCCTTGGATTTTGGTATAAATCTCTTCGATGTTGGTATAAATCACTTGGATTTTGGTATAAAACGCTTAGATTTTGGTATAAATCTCTTGGATTTTGGTATGAATCCCTTGGATTTTGGAATAAATTCCTTGGATATGGGTATAAATCCCTTGGATTTTGGTATATATCGCTTGGATTTTGGGATAAATCGCTTGGATTTTGGTATAAATCCCTTGGATTTTGGTATAAATCCCTTGGATTTTGGTATAAATCCTTTGGATTTTGGTATAAATCACTTGGATTTTGGTATAAATCACTTGGATTTTGGTATATATCGCTTGGATTTTGGTATAAATCCAAGGGATTTTGGTATAAATCCCTTGGATTTTGGTATAAATTCCTTGGATTTTGGTATAAATCACTTGGATTTTGGTATATATCGCTTGGATTTTGGTATAAATCCCTTGGATTTTGGTATATATCGCTTGGATTTTGGTATAAATCCCTTGGATTTTGTATATGTCGCTTGGATTTTGGTATAAATCGCTTGGATTTTGGTATAAATCCCTTGGATTTTGGTATAAATCACTTGAATTTTGGTATATATCGCTTGGATTTTGGTATAAATCCCTTGGATTTTCGTATAAATCCCTTGGATTTTGGTATAAATCCTTTGGATTTTGGTATAAATCCCTTGGATTTTGGTATAAATCACTTGGATTTTGGTATAAATCGCTTGGATTTTGGTATAAATCCCTTGTATTTTGGTATAAATTTCTTGGATTTTGGTATAAATCTTTTGGATTTTGGTATAAATCACTTGGATTTTTGTACAAATCCATTGGGATTTGGTATAAATCGCTTGTATTTTGGAATAAATCCCTTGGCTTTTGGTATAAACCATTTGGATTTTGGAATAAATCGCTTGGATTTTGGTATAAATCCCTTGGATTTTGGTATGAATCCCTTGGATTTTGGCATAAATTCCTTGGATATGGGTATAAATCCCTTGGATTTTGGTATATGTCGCTTGGATTTTGGTATAAATCGCTTGGATTTTGGTATAAATCCCTTGGATTTTGGTATAAATCCCTTGGATTTTGGTATAAATCCTTTGGATTTTGGTATAAATCGCTTGGATTTTGGTATAAATCCCTTGGATTTTGGTATAAATCCTTTGGATTTTGGTATAAATCCCTTGGATTTTGGTATAAATCGCTTGGATTTTGGTATAAATCCCTTGGATTTTGGTATAAATCCCTTGTATTTTGGTATAAATTTCTTGGATTTTGGTATAAATCTTTTGGATTTTGGTATAAATTCCTTGGATTTTTGTACAAATCCCTTGGGTTTTGGTATAAATCGCTTGGATTTTGGAATAAATCCCTTGGATTTTGGTATAAACCTCTTGGATTTTGGAATAAATCGCTTGGATTTTGGTATAAATCCCTTGGAATTTGGTATGAATCCCTTGGATTTTGGTATAAATTCCTTGGATATGGGTATAAATCCCTTCGATTTTGGTATATGTCGCTTGGATTTTGGTATAAATCGCTTGGATTTTGGTATAAATCCCTTGGATTTTCGTATAAATCACTTGGATTTTGGTATATATCGCTTGGATTTTGGTATAAATCCCTTGGATTTTCGTATAAATCACTTGGATTTTGGTATAAATCCTTTGGATTTTGGTATAAATCCGTTGGATTTTGGTATAAATCACTTGGATTTTGGTATAAATCGCTTGGATTTTGGTATAAATCCCTTGTATTTTGGTATAAATTTCTTGGATTTTGGTATAAATCTTTTGGATTTTGGTATAAATCCCTTGGATTTTTGTACAAATCCCTTGGGTTTTGGTATAAATCGCTTGGATTTTGGAATAAATCCCTTGGATTTTGGTATAAACCCCTTGGATTTTGGAATAAATCGCTTGGATTTTGGTATAAATCCCTTGGATTTTGGTATGAATCCCTTGGATTTTGGTATAAATTCCTTGGATATGGGAATAAATCCCTTGGATTTTGGTATATGTCGCTTGGATTTTGGTATAAATCGCTTAGATTTTGGTATAAATCCCTTGGATTTTGGTATAAATCACTTGGATTTTGGTATATATCGCTTGTATTTTGGTATAAATCGCATGGATTTTGGTGTAAATCGCTTGGATTTTGGTATAAATCGCTTGGATTTTGGTATAAATCCCTTGGATTTTGGTATAAACCCCTTGGATTTTGGTATAAATCCCTTGGATTTTGGTATAAATCCATTGGATTTTTGTATAAATCCCTTGGATTTTGGTATGAATCCCTTGGATTTTGGTATAAATTCCTTGGATATGGGTATAAATCCCTTGGATTTTGGTATATGTCGCTTGGATTTTGGTATAAATCGCTTGGATTTTGGTATAAATCCCTTGGATTTTGGTATAAATCCCTTGGATTTTGGTATAAATCCTTTGGATTTTGGTATAAATCCCTTGGATTTTGGTATAAATCACTTGGATTTTGGTATAAATCGCTTGGATTTTTGTATAAATCCCTTGTATTTTGGTATAAAATTCTTGGATTTTGGTATAAATCTTTTGGATTTTGGTATAAATCCCTTGAATTTTTGTACAAATCCCTTGGATTTTGGTATAAATCGCTTGGATTTTGGAATAAATCCCTTGGATTTTGGTATAAACCCCTTGGATTTTGGAATAAATCGCTTGGATTTTGGTATAAATCCCTTGGATTTTGTTATGAATCCCTTGGATTTTGGTATAAATTCCTTGGATATGGGTATAAATCCCTTGGATTTTGGTATATGTCGCTTGGATTTTGGTATAAATCGCTTGGATTTTGGTATAAATCCCTTGGATTTTGGTATAAATCACTTGGATTTTGGTATATATCGCTTGGATTTTGGTATAAATCCCTTGGATTTTGGTGTAAATCGCTTGGATTTTGGTATAAATCCCTTGGATTTTGGTATAAATCGCTTGGATTTTGGTATAAATCTCTTGGATTTTGGTATAAATCCCTTGGATTTTGGTATAAATCCCTTGGATTTTGGTATAAATCACTTGGATTTTTGTATAAATCACTTGGATTTTGGTATAAATCAGTTGGATTTTGGTATAATTCCCTTGGATTTTGGTATAAATCCCTTGGATTTTGGTATAAATCCCTAGGATTTTGGTATAAATCCCTTGGATTTTGGTATAAATCCCTTGGATTTTGGTATAAATCCCTTGGATTTTGGTATAAATCCCTTTGATTTTGGTATAAATCACTTGGATTTTGGTATAAATCGCTTGGATTTTGGTATAAATCCCTTGGATTTTGGTATAAATCCCTTGGATTTTGGTATAAATCCCTTGGATTTTGGTATAAATCTCTTGGATTTTGGTATAAATCCCTTGGATTTTGGTATAAATCCCTTGGATTTTGGTATAAATCCCTTGGATTTTGGTATAAATCGCTTGGATTTTGGTATAAATCCCTTGGATTTTGGTATAAATCGCTTGGATTTTGGTATAAATCACTTGGATTTTGGTATAAATTCATTAGATCTTGGTATAAATCCCTTGGATTGAGTATAAATCCCTTGGATTTTGGTATAAATCCCTTGGATTTTTGTATAAATCGCTTGGATTTTGGTATAAATCGCTTGGATTTTGGTATAAATCAATTGGATTTTGGTATAAATCGCTTGGAATTTTGGTATATATTCCTTGGATTATTTTTTTAAATCCCTTGGAATTTGGTATAAATCCCTTCGATTTTGGTATAAATCCCTTGGATTTGGGTTGTTGTATGTTTATAGTGCTACCCTCATTTGTGCAGGTTCTTTAATTGGGGGCCCTGTCCACCCACTTCAAACGATTTGCGATTCAATGTACATCTGTATCAAGTACAACACCACACTCCTCGTTATGTGCTTTGCTTTGTTTTTATAAAATGAGACCGGTGGTACTAGGTGAGCTGGGGTGTTAATCCGTATTCGCGTAATTGTTGCATGGCCACATGAGTGGTTCCCGTTGCATCGTTTCTTAACTCGAAAGCATCAGCGCGATTAAAACGTGATATCGACGAATTTTTTCATCGACATCATGGGAACATTTATCACAACCCAAATCATGCAACAAGTGCTTTTTGATTAGCATGCATCTTTCTGAAATTTTCGAGAGTTTTGGTTCAATTTTAGAAAATTGTGTCATAAAACGTGTTAAGGTACTGAACACAAAAAAATTATGTTACTACCATTATTTGAACCAGTTCCATACAAATTGGCTTTTTTAAATTCTAAATATCGATATCAACCTCAGACTCATAATTGAATATCAGTTTTTGGCCTTTACAGGCCGAGGCTTATTCGGATTTGTTGGAAAATGGCTCACTTACAACGCTTGAGATTGTTCCGTGCAACTTGGCCTAATCAATTATTTATCTTGAATCAAATTGGCCGTTTTTTCATTGTTGCTCGGGGGCAACTTTTTAAATTTATTTTTTGTGTTCTTATAAATAAATTATGCATCTCATGAAAATAAACCATTTCATAATCCGCTTAATATCGATATAGATAATAATCATACTTCCAATTTCATTGAAAATATTATAAATATAACAATAATGTCCCAATTGCTGGCCCAGATTTGCGTATTGGCCCACGGCTTTAGTTAAACATTATGTTCTACGTAACTGCTCAGCATCGAATAGAGAATATCCATGAGAATTTATATGTCGATTGAATCATTTTTAGAAGTCGATCGGGAAAATATATTGTTTATCGATATTAGAGCATTACTTGACGACAAAAGTTATATCTCACCTCCTGGTTACGATATCTTCAAAAGGTTTGCTGTTCTAGATAGAGGAAGGATCATAGCATATCTGTGTTGAACAGCATATTTATGCGAGTCATCTGGAAAATACAGTGGTCTTTTAAAAATGAGCGACCGAACCGACGCGTGATACATAGATTATTTTATTTTAACAAAATTTAAATCACGTTTACAATTTTTTGCGACATATAATGTATTATAGTTTTAGATTCATTTTAGAATTGTACTCGAAATTTAGAATTATTACAACAATTCAATTTGTTTCAAATAAATTATGCACTCGATGATAATAATCTGATTAATAATTTATTTAATAACAACAAAATTTTATTTTACATTGATTTGCAGCAAACAAAATTTTGTCTTTATTTTGCTAGATCGATTTGTATGAAAGCAACTTTTTGATTTCGGAACAATCGTGTATTGTACCAATTCTAAATTCTTCATATAAAAATGCTTTGGGACCAGAAAATTGTTACAAAAACGATTGGTACAAAAAAGTCACATAATTTATTTTGCTAGATCGATTTGTATGAAAGCAACTTTTTGATTTCGGAACAATCGTGTATTGTACCAATTCTAAATTCTTCATATAAAAATGCTTTGGGGCCAGAAAATTGGTACAAAAACGATTGGTACAAAAAAGTCACATAATTTATTTTGCTAGATCGATTTGTATGAAAGCAACTTTTTGATTTCGGAACAATCGTGTATTGTACCAATTCTAAATTCTTCATATAAAAATGCTTTGGGACCAGAAAATTGGTACAAAAACGATTGGTACAAAAAAGTCACATAATTTATTTTGCTAGATCAGTTTGTACCAAAAGACATTTTATGTGACGATTTTTTTTTACTATAGAGATCGTAGGATTTTAATTTTGCAATCAATATACACATATGTATTTTGTATTATTGAGTATGAAATGTTGTTTATTATATTTATTAGATAACAATAATAAAAATTATTTACATTGATAACCTTAATTATATATTATAATATTTTATTTTTTATTAATAATTTTTTATTTAATTAAAAAAAAATATATTTATAAAATAATATTAATTTTATTATATGTACATATTAATAAAATTATTTGTAATAAAAAAATCTAATTGATTTATAAAAATAAAACCTAATAAGAATCATTCGTATCATCGCGCCGCCGCCATTTCACATTTTCTGTTTGTTATATCGCATCGCAATTTTATCTGTTGATCAACGCAAATTCAATTTTTATGCGGTGTAATAAGCTTCAATTTTTTTTTATTGATATTGAATAACTTGAGTTGGTCCAAAAAACTTTTTTGTACCAATTGTTTTAGTAATAAAACTCATGTGGTACAGTAGTTTATGTATGTGTTATTTTTGTAAGCATTCTGTTGTAACAATTACGTATGTATGATTTATGTATAGTAACTTTTAAATGTGACACAATTTTCAGGTCACCATAAATCCCTTGGATTTTGGTATATATCGCTTGGATTTTGGTATAAATCGCTTGGATTTTGGTATAAATGGCTTGGATTTTGGAATAAATTCCTTGGATTTTGGTATAAATCACTTGGATTTTGGTATAAATCCATTGGATTTTTGTATAAATCTCTTGGGTTTTGGTATAAATCCCTTGGATTTTGGTATAAATCCCTTTGATTTTGGTATAAATTCCTTGGATATTGGTATAAATCCTTTGGATTTTGGTATAAATCCCTTTGGTTTTGGTATAAATCACTTGGATTTTGGTATATATCGCTTGGATTTTGGTATAAATCCCTTGGATTTTGGTATAAATCCATTGGATTTTGGTATAAATCCTTTGGATTTTGGTATAAATCGCTTGGATTTTGGTATAAATCTCTTGGGTTTTGGTATAAATCCCTTGGATTTTGGTATAAATCCCTTGGATTTTGGTATAAATCGCTTGGATTTTGGTATAAATCCCTTCGATTTTGGTATAAATCCCTTGGATTTTGGTATAAGTCGCTTGGATTTTGGTATAAATCGCTTGGATTTTGGTATAAATCCCTTGGATTTTGGTGTAAATCGCTTGGATTTTGGTATAAATCCATTGGATTTTGGTATAAAACCCTTGGATTTTGGTATAAATCCCTTGGATTTTGGTATAAATCGCTTGGATTTTGGTATAAATCGCTTGGATTTTGGTATAAATAATTTGGATTTTGGTATAAATCCATTTGATTTTGGTATAAAACCCTTGGATTTTGGTATAAATCCCTTGGATTTTGGTATAAATCCCTTGGATTTTGGTATAAATCGCTTGGATTTTGATATAAATCCCTTGGATTTTGGTATAAATCTCTTCGATGTTGGTATAAATCACTTGGATTTTGGTATAAATCCCTTGGATTTTGGTATAACCCTCTTGGATTTTGGTATGAATCCCTTGGATTTTGGTATAAATTCCTTTGATTTGGGTATAAATCCCTTGGATTTTGGTATATATCGCTTGGATTTTGGTATAAATCCCTTAGATTTTGGTATAAATCCCTTGGATTTTGGTATAAATACTTTGGATTTTGGTATAAATCCCTTGGATTTTGGTATAAATCACTTGGATTTTGGTATATATCGCTTGGATTTTGGTATAAATCCCTTGGATTTTGGTGTAAATCGCTTGGATTTTGGTATAAGTCGCTTGGATTTTGGTATAAATCACTTGGATTTTGGTATAAATCCCTTGGATTTTGGTATAAATCCCTTGGATTTTGGTATAAATCCCTTGGATTTTGGTATAAATCCCTTGGATTTTGGTATAAATCCTTTGGATTTTGGTATAAATCCCTTGGATTTTGGTATAAATCACTTGGATTTAGGTATAAATCGCTTGGATTTTGGTACAAATCCCTTGGATTTTGGTATAAATCCCTTGGATTTTGGTATAAATTCCTTGGATATGGGTATAAATTCCTTGGATTTTGGTATATATCGCTTGGATTTTGATATAAATCGCTTGGATTTTGGAATAAATCCCTTGGATTTTGGAATAAATCCCTTGGATTTTGGTATAAATCGCTTGTATTTTGGTATAAATCACTTGGATTTTGGTATAAATCCCTTGGATTTTGGTATAAATCCATTGGATTTTGGTATAAATCCTTTGGATTTTGGTATAAATCCTTTGGATTTTGGTATAAATCGCTTGGATTTTGGTATAAATCCCTTGGATTTTGGTGTAAATCGCTTGGATTTTGGTATAAATCGCTTGGATTTTGGTATAAATCTTTGGATTTTGGTATAAATCCCTTGGATTTTGGTATAAATCCCTTGGATTTTGGTGTAAATCGCTTCGATTTTGGTATAAATCGCTTGGATTTTGGTATAAATCCCTTGGATTTTGGTATAAATCCCTTGGATTTTGGTATAAATCGCTTGGATTTTGATATAAATCAGTTGGATTTTGGTATAAATCTCTTCGATGTTGGTATAAATCACTTGGATTTTGGTATAAATCGCTTGGATTTTGGTATAAATCTCTTGGATTTTGGTATGAATCCCTTGGATTTGGTATAAATTCCTTGGATATGGGTATAAATCCCTTGGATTTTGGTATAAATCCCTTGGATTTTGGAATAAATCCCTTGGATTTTGGTATAAATCGCTTGGATTTTGGTATAAATCCCTTGGATTTTGGTATAAATCCCTTGGATTTTGGTATAAATCTCTTGGATTTTGGTATAAATCCCTTGTATTTTGGTACAAATCCCTTGGGTTTTGGTATAAACCCCTTGGATTTTGGTATAAATCGCTTGGATTTTGGTATAAATCCCTTGGATTTTGGTATAAATCACTAGGATTTTGGTATAAATCCCTTGGATTTTGGTATAAATCCCTTGGATTTTGGTATAAATTCCTTGGATATGGGTATAAATCCCTTGGATTTTGGTATATATCGCTTGGATTTTGGTATAAATCGCTTGGATTTTGGTATAAATCCCTTGGATTTTGGAATAAATCCCTTGGATTTTGGTATAAATCCTTTGGATTTTGGTATAAATCCCTTGGATTTTGGTATAAATCCCTTGGATTTTGGTATAAATCCCTTGGATTTTGGTATAAATCCTTTGGATTTTGGTATAAATCCTTTGGATTTTGGTATAAATCCTTTGGATTTTGGTGTAAATCGCTTGGATTTTGGTATAAATCCCTTGGATTTTGGTATAAATCCTATGGATTTTGGTATAAATCCCTTGGATTTTGGTATAAATCCCTTGGATTTTGGTGTAAATCGCTTGGATTTTGGTATAAATCCCTTTGATTTTGGTATAAATCCCTTGGATTTTGGTATAAATCCCTTGGATTTTGGTATAAATCGCTTGGATTTTGGTATAAATCCCTTGGATTTTGGTATAAATCGCTTGGATTTTGGTATAAATCCCTTGGATTTTGGTATAAATCCTATGGATTTTGGTATAAATCGCTTGGATTTTGGTATAAATCGCTTGGATTTTGGTATAAATCAATTGGATTTTGGTATAAATCGCTTGGAATTTTGGTATATATTCCTTGGATTATTTTTTTAAATCCCTTGGAATTTGGTATAAATCCCTTCGATTTTGGTATAAATCCCTTGGATTTGGGTTGTTGTATGTTTATAGTGCTACCCTCATTTGTGCAGGTTCTTTAATTGGGGGCCCTCTCCACCCACTTCAAACGATTTGCGATTCAATGTACATCTGTATCAAGTACAACACCACACTCCTCGTTATGTGCTTTGCTTTGTTTTTATAAAATGAGACCGGTGGTACTAGGTGAGCTGGGGTGTTAATCCGTATTCGCGTAATTGTTGCATGGCCACATGAGTGGTTCCCGTTGCATCGTTTCTTAACTCGAAAGCATCAGCGCGATTAAAACGTGATATCGACGAATTTTTTCATCGACATCATGGGAACATTTATCACAACCCAAATCATGCAACAAGTGCTTTTTGATTAGCATGCATCTTTCTGAAATTTTCGAGAGTTTTGGTTCAATTTTAGAAAATTGTGTCATAAAACGTGTTAAGGTACTGAACACAAAAAAATTATGTTACTACCATTATTTGAACCAGTTCCATACAAATTGGCTTTTTTAAATTCTAAATATCGATATCAACCTCAGACTCATAATTGAATATCAGTTTTTGGCCTTTACAGGCCGAGGCTTATTCGGATTTGTTGGAAAATGGCTCACTTACAACGCTTGAGATTGTTCCGTGCAACTTGGCCTAATCAATTATTTATCTTGAATCAAATTGGCCGTTTTTTCATTGTTGCTCGGGGGCAACTTTTTAAATTTATTTTTTGTGTTCTTATAAATAAATTATGCATCTCATGAAAATAAACCATTTCATAATCCGCTTAATATCGATATAGATAATAATCATACTTCCAATTTCATTGAAAATATTATAAATAACAATAATGTCCCAATTGCTGGCCCAGATTTGCGTATTGGCCCACGGCTTTAGTTAAACATTATGTTCTACGTAACTGCTCAGCATCGAATAGAGAATATCCATGAGAATTTATATGTCGATTGAATCATTTTTAGAAGTCGATCGGGAAAATATATTGTTTATCGATATTAGAGCATTACTTGACGACAAAAGTTATATCTCACCTCCTGGTTACGATATCTTCAAAAGGTTTGCTGTTCTAGATAGAGGAAGGATCATAGCATATCTGTGTTGAACAGCATATTTATGCGAGTCATCTGGAAAATACAGTGGTCTTTTAAAAATGAGCGACCGAACCGACGCGTGATACATAGATTATTTTATTTTAACAAAATTTAAATCACGTTTACAATTTTTTGCGACATATAATGTATTATAGTTTTAGATTCATTTTAGAATTGTACTCGAAATTTAGAATTATTACAACAATTCAATTTGTTTCAAATAAATTATGCACTCGATGATAATAATCTGATTAATAATTTATTTAATAACAACAAAATTTTATTTTACATTGATTTGCAGCAAACAAAATTTTGTCTTTATTTTGCTAGATCGATTTGTATGAAAGCAACTTTTTGATTTCGGAACAATCGTGTATTGTACCAATTCTAAATTCTTCATATAAAAATGCTTTGGGACCAGAAAATTGTTACAAAAACGATTGGTACAAAAAAGTCACATAATTTATTTTGCTAGATCGATTTGTATGAAAGCAACTTTTTGATTTCGGAACAATCGTGTATTGTACCAATTCTAAATTCTTCATATAAAAATGCTTTGGGGCCAGAAAATTGGTACAAAAACGATTGGTACAAAAAAGTCACATAATTTATTTTGCTAGATCGATTTGTATGAAAGCAACTTTTTGATTTCGGAACAATCGTGTATTGTACCAATTCTAAATTCTTCATATAAAAATGCTTTGGGACCAGAAAATTGGTACAAAAACGATTGGTACAAAAAAGTCACATAATTTATTTTGCTAGATCAGTTTGTACCAAAAGACATTTTATGTGACGATTTTTTTTTACTATAGAGATCGTAGGATTTTAATTTTGCAATCAATATACACATATGTATTTTGTATTATTGAGTATGAAATGTTGTTTATTATATTTATTAGATAACAATAATAAAAATTATTTACATTGATAACCTTAATTATATATTATAATATTTTATTTTTTATTAATAATTTTTTATTTAATTAAAAAAAAATATATTTATAAAATAATATTAATTTTATTATATGTACATATTAATAAAATTATTTGTAATAAAAAAATCTAATTGATTTATAAAAATAAAACCTAATAAGAATCATTCGTATCATCGCGCCGCCGCCATTTCACATTTTCTGTTTGTTATATCGCATCGCAATTTTATCTGTTGATCAACGCAAATTCAATTTTTATGCGGTGTAATAAGCTTCAATTTTTTTTTATTGATATTGAATAACTTGAGTTGGTCCAAAAAACTTTTTTGTACCAATTGTTTTAGTAATAAAACTCATGTGGTACAGTAGTTTATGTATGTGTTATTTTTGTAAGCATTCTGTTGTAACAATTACGTATGTATGATTTATGTATAGTAACTTTTAAATGTGACACAATTTTCAGGTCACCAGGCCGCATACACCAAATGATGACGACACGCTATGTCTACGTTGTTGTTGCTTTCCCTAGTTGTTTTGTTAGTGTAAATATCTTAATATTATTAATGCGCAGTCTCGATTTAGACATAAATTGACGTCATGTGCAGAAAATGAGAGTAGTAAGAGGCCTGTAGTTTAGAAGGCATTGGTAAAAGGGACTCAAATATGGTATGGTAGTGGTACACCAACACCAAGCACACACAACGAAATCTTATAATTATAACTGAGCGCGTATATTCATGCTCAAAACCAAAACAAACAACATTGTTGTTGCTTGTTGGTTTTGTCATATCGCAATTGCAATATAACACAAATATAAAATAAATTTTTATATAAAAAGTGTATATTGTCACTGCAAATACGTATGTACATAGATTATATAATATTTTGACAAACGCATTTACACGGAACACACACAAAATAAATTAATTATTATAAAAAAACAAAAACTTCTCTTATCCACAAGTTGCACGTGTACACATTGATAATGTTCATTTCTTCACATAACAAAATATAACATAACTTATTTACATATTATGTAGTACATTTTATCAATAATACACTACAACACATATTTATTATTATTTTATCCACTATTCACGCACAGAAAATATTAAATTAAATTTTAAATCAAGGAGCGACACAAAACATGTCCACTCCGTTAGAAATACAAACTCTCATTCCACAAACCGCTTGCAACAATATGGAATGAAATTTTTTTCTATTGATGTATGAATTTGGATATTCCTTTGGTGCTGGAATACGAATATGGGACCCGTCAATGCATCCGATGGTTCCTATAATAAAGATATTGTGTTATAATTGATGAAATAATCTTATTAGAAATAATTAGCATTACTATTAATTTATTACCTGGGAATTTCGTTTTATTTTAGTAGACGGCCAAGCAATAATTTTTTTACCATGGTTAATTTTCAATATTATTTTTGAAATGTTAAAAATTGCATTCCAGCATGCGTTTATTGAGACACCGAATCTGTCTGCGACAGATCTATAAATAAAAATATAACATTAATAAAAGTATTTATAAGGCCATTTAATTAAAAGAAAATTTACCTAAAACATTCTGTATTCGCCAAATACCATATCGTCATAAGAATTTGTTTCTCGAGATAAATTCTTGGATGGCCTCGAGCCACTTCAACGTATTTGTTTTCTATATACAAACAATTTGCATATAACACCTCAAATGTACTAGGTAGCATTCTTTCTATTCTTATTCTTTCTGTATTTCTAACTTTCGAAAATATGGTCCACCTTACTGGAGACTGCCTCTCCAAATGTCACTTACATTACAAAATTTAAACTTTCAACAATTGTGCAACAACAGAAATAGTATGGCTAATCAGAAAGAAAGAAATACTGAAAATGAATATGTTATGTATATAAATAGAAGTGAACCTGGTACGTATAAAATCAAAATTTAATGTGTCATTTGTGAATTATATGTATATTTGTTAAATTAATAATTGTTTTTGTGGTTGCGGTGATTATGTTTGCATGCTTTCAAAATGTGTAAGCAATGTTTTCGTATAAAAAGGTATTTATAAAATGTGAAATTTATTTGGTGATGTATTTATTTTATATTCGGTTTAATTCATTTATAAGTTATGTATAACTATAGGCGAAATGACTTACACATACGTGGTACCGGCAAATTATATTGGCACAAACGTTGTTGATACTGTGCAACAAAATCAAACTAATGAAAACCAACCTGGGCCCTCCAATATATTATTTCATTCACATAATAAATTATCACAAGCATAAAATGCTGAGACGGGGGGGGCATGTGAAATAAACTCAAGAGTTGTTTGGACTAGGGCGATGATTATAGATTTGATATCGAGCTATAAAAACAAAAAACAGCATTTTAGAATTTTAGAACGGAGTTGCTTAAAAGTGACGAGATTTGGTATACGATACATTCATTCATGATGAGTTGCGGGCATAAAATGTCCAAAACTCAATGTAAGGACAAATCCCATAATCTAAAACCAATGTATCACAAAAAATGTGATAACGATCGACGAACTGGAGCTGCCCCGTTACATTTTGACTATTTTGTTGAGTTTCAAGATATTTTTAGACACGACCATAGCTCAAATCCAGTGGACATATCGTCCAGTAATAGACCATCAACAATATCTTTTCCAGACATAATGCAATATCCACCAATGGTACCTGTATAATGTTGAATAATCAATTTAATTCAATTTTTTGGATTTTGTTATTTATATAATATGTTTACTAATATAATAACCAATTATTATAATAAAGAATTTATTTTCTTTTTTCACAGATTCGACTGATGAAGGCACACCACCAGCGCCACGACATCCAAAAAGAACAAAATTCACGAAAGGATATGATTTTGAAGGAATTAGAGGATATGAAAAAGCAACGGAACGATAGACACGCCGAAAATAAAGCTTTTCAAGAACGAATGTTGAGATTGTGTGAATCGGCTGATAAACAGAACAACGATTTAATTGATATAATAAAAAAATGAAAATAAAAAATCAAAATAAAAATTGGAATTAAAAATTGAAAATGTTTTATTCATACATAAAAATGTAAAAATGTAATAAATGTAATTTTGTGTTAAATTTTTCTACGTCCTTGCGTACGGGTAATATCAACTTGCCTATAAATAGGACGAATATTTATAACCATTCTAGTTTGATGAACCTGATTATCACATGGAACAGCTTGCCTCTGGAACTAAAACGTGTTAGTTCAGTTAATATTTTTAAAACTAAGGTTTTTAACTATTTAACAAAAAAATATTAAAATTGATTTTGTAAATAATGTATATAGTGTATATATAGTTATATATGTATATATATGATTGTATATATTTTGTATATATTATGCTTGTAATTTATATTATGTCATGTTTAATTGTTGTTATGTTATATTGTTATTTTTGTTATTTTGTTCTGTTTCTTTGTTGTACAAAAACTTTATAGTTTATACACATAATATTAATAAATAAATAAAATAAATAAAATACATATTTTAAATAATGTTGTTCCTTTTCACATTTTCACTGTTCTTTTATTAATAAATTCATTTTGACTGGATCCTCCTCCTTGCTGTCTGGCTTCAGTTGTATTATTATTTTGGCTAGGTGAACCTTCAGTAATGTAATTTTCTAGTATATCAGAATGAAATTTAAGATAAATATTGTACAAGATACAACAAGCGGTTATTGTACTGGGTACCCAATCCGGTGCATGTCTAACTTTCTAAGTCGCCGGAACCTACCAAATAAAAGGACATAGCTGCGCTCAACTACTTGCCTACAAGACGAGTACCTTTTATTAAAAGTAATTTGGCCTGACGGCATATGGCCGCGATCCATAAAGAGGGTTATGCACCAAGAATTTTTTAAAACTCCTATGTCTGGTACAGAACTTGGCCAGCCAGTGTATACGTCAATGTACCTCATTTCGCTGTCACAAATGGCTTGTAAAGTCATTGACGTAAAACACTTCCTATTGGTATACACCGTATTCAAATCTTTAGGAACGCTTAGCGCATCATAAGTTCCATCGACCGCGCCATTTAAATTTTCCAATATGCTCATACTAGCAAATTTTGCCTTTGGAGCTTCTAAAGCTGATCCAGTCGGCCACTTTATAATTTCGCCAATAATACCGTTTAATTCATTAATAACTCGAACGAAATATTTCGATGCATGCTTTTCGGCATATTAAATCGTTCGCTAACCGATCTAAAAATTAAAATTTTTTATCACCAGATTAATGAATTATTATCAATAATCATATGAAAAGATAAAGAAACTTGGAAAGTAAACTTACCTGTACGACTGGCGTGGCTAATAACCAAATGACCGCTAATAGTTGATGTTTCACGTTCAACTGTTTACAACTATTCGGTCTTTCACCCATGTGAGGCATAATAAACTAATAAGCTCAATCAATTTTTCAAATGCAATCCGTTTTAAACGGAAATCCTGTTGAAATTGCACTTCATCATAAAAATTTACTACGTCCACAATATAATTATCAATTCTGCGTACTTTGTGATTTTTTATATAAATGATTAATATTATATATCAATTCCTCTTCATCATCAGAATCGTTGGTATTGTTCATTTCAAGAGTCAACTGAAACAAGTTATATCCAATAAAATATTCGGCATAATACACAATATTAAATTATAGGTATAATAATTTTATAAACAGCAATAATTACATCCATTAATGCATTTTTTTATTACAAAGTGTTGCAAGAAGCAATATAATTCTTTGTTAGAATTCATTTTATAAGAAAAATATTTTTCCGCGGAAATATTAAGCAGCGGCACGTTATGTTTTGACACTTAGGACAATCTCTTAGTTAACTACGTTACTACGTCATTTCTACAACGACAGTTGTTACAATATTGTAACAATGTAAATCTCATGAACGAACTCTCGGTATTTTAGTATTGTCAAAATATTTAAATTGAGAATTTTGTTTTTTTTTCTTTTTAGTGTTTTTGCGATTCATTAAGAGTTTTCCAGAGTTAAAAATTATTCACAAACCTCATGAAAACCCAAACTCAATCTACGATATATATGATATATGTATATGATATTTCGAAACATATTGTTTAATACACAGAAATAGTTTTAAGAGATATTTTTGTAACCAAATCATAATTATTGTTTATCATTTTATAGCATAATATAATTCTATATTAAATTAAGTACAATATACTATCCCGAAATAAAAAAATGTTCAAGTCTTATTAGTAGTGTAATATAATTCGCTAAGTCAACTTGTATTTGCTTCATATAGGTACCTGAAGTATTCGTTTTTATTTTGTAGCTTGTGTTGTGACCACTACAATGAGCAGTGTGACGAGATAAATGAATTTTTTAATTTAATAGATTCCTCATAGTCTTGTTCATTTGAACCAGTGTTGCCATATATTTTAGAAATAAAAACTTCATACAAGCAAAAATAAAAACTTCATTTCAGAAAAAAAACTTCATTTTATTTAATCAAAACGGTTTAACAAAAAAAAAATCGATTTGATCGATATAAATAAAAAAAAATAAACAAGGAACATATTGCCTCAGTCTTATAAATAAATTTAAAATAAAACAGCCTTCACTAATTCATATTTTGCTGTTGACTCGAAAAATTGATTAAATAAAAAATCTGAGGGACTATTTATGAATTCGATTCGAAAACGGGATAACTATTTAATTTTAATAGTACTCTCCGTATACGTTTCCCAGTAAACAAAAAAGTATAACACAAAAAGGAAAAAGTATACTACAGAAAATGTGTCCCCAGAAACCCATGAATAGCGAATTGATTGTTCGTTTTCGAATTTATTTTTTTACTCATTTATAAGATTACTTTATGAAAAATAACGATCAAAACCTAAAATGTGTAATTTCCTAAAAAAACTTCATTTGGTTTGAAAAAACTTCAAATCTTTTTCAGGGTGAAAAAACTTCAAAAAAAAGATAAAACTTCACACATGGCAACCCTGATTTGAACCAAGCTACTTGGTAAGTGGATATCATCCAGAAGAAGTAACTTCTTATTTTTTTGAAAGGAAGTGCTTTTAAAAATAAGTCAAAATGAAACCCCATGATAAAATCTGATCAGATGTGGCAATCTGACATAAAAGTCTCCTTATTTAGAAATTATTATAGTCAATTCATTTATTCTAACAATTTAAATTATAAATATTTTATTTACATGCTAGGCATAAAATATTTGGAAATTTTACATATTAACTATGCACCTTACATATAAAATTTTATTAATTCCTAAACTTTTTTTTAGGAGCAGCTTTATTTTATAGCTACATACAAAATTTTTAATGTTAGTTTTGATATTTAATATTTAAATAGTCATAAAAAAAAGTTTATGACTATTTATATATTATACCGCCAACTAGCGTCAATCTGAAAGGTCTTTTTCTTCATCAGGACAAATATGTGTGTACTAAGATTAGATCTTCACTAAGCGATAAAAGTCTCGGCGTTTTATGTTTATTGAGAACTGAGAAGTTATTTTAATTCGCATTAGAATAACATGCAATATGGATTACATAACTTTATGGAATAACATGCAATATACATTAATAAAGATAATATAATAACTAATTTATTTTTTATAAACGTTCTAAAACGTAATAAATTTCTATTAATTTTATAAAAATGAATTGTTTTTTATTTATAAAATAAATTTAAACTGAATTTTTTGAATTTGCCTATTAATAACTTATGATGTTAAATTTATGTAGGTACACGGTTATTTTTTTTTACTTCAAGTTATTTAAACGGGATTTAATCGCACTGGAAAAGATATAAGTAATTTTTGGTAAATTAATTAAATAATTTTTATTTGAAAATTCTGTTTAAATCACTGCATAATCATTTACGTAAACTAGATTTTCAGTTTGAAAATCATAAATCATTAATCAGAACCTGATTTTTAATTTAAAAACCTAGAAATTCCAGATTTTTCAAAGATTCGTATCCAATAATTATTGTAATATTTATTTTAAAATATGTAATACCGGTGTACTGGTATTGGGAAGAGGTGATACTGAAATGAATTCATCGACGATTTTTTTAAAGAAGTTATTGAGATAGTAATAAGGTAATTCGTACAGAAATTCATGTAAGTAGTGTGCTATAATCTATTAAGGGGCATTTTGAATGGTTCTTTTTGATTTGTGATTAATATTTTATGTTTTAACTATAAAATAAAACACGTCTTCATTTTTGTAAGTCACTTTTAGTTCAGGTACACATATTGAATTACTTTTATTTTCTTATGTTTTTAAAATAACATCCCATAATCAAATTAAAGAATTGCCAAAAATAAATTAAAAATGTGTGTTTAATCACTTCTACAATTTTTACTAGAGGAACATGTTTATACAAGTTAAAAAAATAAATGGTTTCTCTGAGTGCAACTGGATTTTACCGTTAGAAAAGTAATTATAACCTCTCCACTAATGACTTTTATGAACAAGTGTATTAGTTTATTCAACAGAACGCCCAATACATAATTTTAATTTTTCACGGAGAGAAAAATAATTGCAACATACCTTTTAAGCAGAATTTCATCGAGAAGTTCACTTATGACAACATACAATTGCTTGATTTACAAAAAATTCGGACACATACAATCAAATAAAATTTGAAGATATTTTAATGTCTACAGTACATGGCCATTGAATTAGCAACTTTGGATTTTCTAAAATTCCACTATTAATACAAGCAATTTCTGGAAAATTTTATCTTTATTCTATAGCAGCTATCTATCGTGTTTTATGAAGCACAAAATTATTTACCGTTATTTCTCTTGAATTTGTTTTTGAATATTTTTTTATTTTTTGTACTTCGCAATACGAGCGATTGATGAACAACACTATTCAAATAGTGTAGTAAATGAGGAGTAATTATTTTTTTATTAAGTATTGTGTTAGTGGTTCTGTATTGGTGCTACAGCTTATAATATTCAATTGTGTTTAGTAAGTGATTTTTGAGAGTTTTGCGGAACTGTCGTTATGGGGCGAAAAACAGATATTACATTGGCAAAAAACAGCGTATTGCTGATTTATTGGAACGTTCATCATTAAAACAATATGAAATTGCCAGAATAGTTGGAACCAGTAAACATGTTGGGTCCAGTATTAAGAAATCACTCCTAAATGGGGAGATCGTGGCTCCACCGCACAGGGAAAATTGCAGAAAACAAAGGAAAACATCCGAAAAGGAAGACAGAAACATCTTAAAATTGACTTTGCAGAATCGGAAACGATCAATGACTTCAATAAATGACAATTTACAGAAATACGACATCAACATTTCGAAGAGAACATTGCGATGCCGCTTTGAGCAATTGGGACTAAAACAATGCCGTCCGACTTTTAAACAAAAATTAACGCACAACATGATACTTAAACGAATTGCATGTAGACGTGCTTATATTTAGCACTTCTCAGTGTCAGATTGGTCTAATGTAAGTAAAAATTCCGGTTTGCTATTTCATTTTTACAAATTTTCTTAAACGAACAAATTTTCAGGGGGTCTATTATGAAATTTATCCGTCTCGGATTTTTCCGTTAACGGATATATCCGTACTATTATGAAACTAAAAAGTAAAATCGAATCAGATTTTTCCGATCACACTACAAAAAATCCGACTGCTATTTAGTTGACGTATTTGTATCCGATTGATGTTATTTTATTTTTGACGTTTCAACAAAATACATATAGTGAAAGTGATTTATATTTCAATAATATTATTAAAATAAATTAATTTGTAGTATTTAGTATATATAAAAAATAATAAAAACCCAAAGATTAAAAATGTAATATTTTATTATAAGAAATTTTTAATAAATAAATTCTTAAGATAATTAATTTTTATGTAAATTTGTTAGACATGATGACCACCACTAATGTTAATCAATTTGAGCTGCTGATTTGTTTTATGGAGAAGAATGAGGGGATTGCCCGGAATTATTTAAATGCTCCTCAATTCAAGGAAACCACAAATAAATTATGGAACGACCTTGTGCTTCAATTAAACAACGAAGGCCCTCAAACAAAAACCATAGCTGGTTGGAAAAAAGTGAGGTAAACAAACATTTTTATAAATATAAAATATTAATGTAATTTATAAATTATTAAGGTTTGGCAAGATTTTAAATATGCAGTAAAGATTAAATTACGGGAGAATAAAAAATCGTACAGCAGAACAGGAGGGGACCCTGTAAAATTAAATGGTTGAGCCCATTGGAGGAGCGTGTAGACAAGATACCGGACCTTTCAGGGGAAATACAAGGTATCAACGCTAGGGATTTTTTGCTGCGAAGATGAACAAATTGAAACCAGACAAATTATGGAATTTGTGGAAAATACAAACGCAGAAACTCAGCCGCAGATAGAAACACCTCCAACAACATCAAACAACATACTCGAGACAAATAACATCACCGTACATCGAGAAAAAAAAACCAAAAGAAACAGGGAAAATGTTATTAAAACAACAGTTAAAAATGCAAGAAAAGTTTTATAAAAAATGTGAAGATTATCAAAAAAATAAAATAAAAAGATTAAAAAAAATAGTAATAAGTACCTAGTAAAATGTCATAGAGACACTTTGCAGTTCAACAAAGAAAAATGGTTGTCAAAAACAATTATTAATTGAAAAAAAAAACAAAATGAAAGCAGAAAAGCTAGAGCTACAAAATAATAAAATTGGGACTGGAACTTAAAAAATATTAAAATACGGATTTATATTTTTTATCATTTATTCTAATAGATATACATATATGTATATTTATTTAGTAATAATTTAAGCTTAATTTTGAACGTGTTGAATTAAAAAAATGTGATGAATTAAAATATATAAATACATATGTGATGAATTTAAATTTTTATACTTGAATACATTTATTTTTGATTACTATATCCCTTTTCCTGCTTGCCCACACAATTGTGTGGGTACGATAAAAGAATCATGTCAAAAATTTATTTTTGTATGTTTTTTGCACCAACTTACACATTTGTGCATTCCTTTCAAACTTATTTTCATCCGAAAAAAACACTACAACTATACACACAATTGCGTTGGTTGTAGTTCAAATCAAGCGAAATTTTTATCAAAGACGTCATTACATACTATGTTTTTTTACTCACACATTTGTGTGGTTTGGACTTAAAGGAATAAACATGTACCTATTAGTTTTATAATCTATCTATTAATTCATTTCGTGTTCTTTTGGCCTCGTTTGGAAAAATTTCAGGATCTACTTCATCAACTACATTTTGCACGATATGTTCCTCCGTTTCTAATAATTGATCATCAATAGGAACATTAAATTGTATACAAAAGTTGTGAAGAAGTCAGCATACGTTTACAATTTGGGCTGCCTTTTCGGGTTTATAATGCAACTCACGAGTATGTAATAAAATCGCCATCGTCCTTTAAGGATTCCAAATACTCTTTATATTATACTTCGCGCTCTAGAGTGCAAGGTGTTGTAACGTGATTCACGTGACCCTTCCAAAGCTTGTCTATATGGAGTCATACGCTAAGGTTTAAGAGCGTATCAGGAATCCCCTAATACATATAATGAAACATAAATATTTTACATGCATGGCTATGTTTTGTTAATATTACCTAATATCCAAGATGATTTATCGCCTAATAAAAATGCCTGCTTTAGAACTGATTCGTTCTTACTCAAGTTCCAGACGGCTGAGTCATGTGAACATCCTCCGTAACGTGGATTAACCGACGTAATTTTCATATTGTAATCGCATGTCTAAAGAAAATTTGATATAATTAATACGTGATTTTTATAGTTATACCACAGACAATCAAATTAGATTTTTCATTTGAACTAAAAAATGAAAACAAAACATATTTCTGATAATTCCAATGTCATCGTTGTATCTGTGATTTTTCGTTAAACTACGTATACGTACAAAATATTTTTGATTGTATGCGGCTTCAGTGTGTTTGTGAAGTGACTATGACAAAAGTTTCGTAAAATATGTGATATTAAATCAAGGCCAATAATATCGCATACTATGATGTACTGTAAGGTTCCCATCTAGGACCGTGGATCTTTGTAATCTTCATTAACGGCATTACTGAAGTGATCCAAAATTCGGATGAGTCAATATGTGCTGAGAGTATGAAAATATTTAAAGAAATTAGATGTGAAATTATACTTCAAGACGATTTAAACAGCGTAAGTATCAGGTACGAACTCCATGAGTTACGATTACACATATACAGGGGTCGGCGCTCGAAGGGTTACCAACTTCACGCTGGTGTAGCAACCAAACGGCTAACGACAGCGTGCTCATTTTTGATGTGTAAACATCTTTACACGCGCCTACCAAAATTTTTTGTATTAGAGTAAACTTGTAAATGAAACGAACGGAAATGACGTACCTACTTCGTTTGGAAAAAAGCAACAAACTCAATAAATCAATTTTGTACTATACATGGCATGCTTGTATGTATATGTATAATAGTATCACCACTAAGATCACTTCAAGATGGTGGACTGTATTTTTCCATTATTGACTATGTTTTGTTCGGTGCATTACTCGCCGTTTCGATTAGCGTTGGGATTTATTTCGGATTTGTATCAAAAAGGAAGCAAAATACTACAGCTGAATATCTCATGGGAAGTAAATCGATGAGTATCATTCCAGTTGCGCTCTCTCTTACAGCTACGTAAATATATTCCGAAAGTTAAATATATCATTAATAATTAATATTTATTGCGATTTTATTTTTGTCTAATCTTATAGTAATTCATCAGCTGCCACAATGCTGGGTGTACCATCTGAAATATATAGATATGGTACTCAATACTGGGCTGCTGTGATATCTGGAATAATCGCACTACTTTGTTTAGCGAATTTATTTATACCAGTATTTTTTGCTTTGCAAGACACAACGATATTTGCTTATTTGGATCGACGATTCGACCGCCGCCTGAGATCATTAGCCAGTGGACTATATTCATTTGCAACGTTTTTAGCTTTACCAGTCTTATTATATGGGCCTGCCATTGCTTTTAGTCAAGTGTCTGGAGTTAAAGTGTATGTGATTACAACCCTCGTTAGTTTAATTTGTGTATTTTATACGACCGTTGGTGGAATTCGTGCTGTGATTTGGAGCGATACAATTCAATTCATATCTATGGCAGCGGGTATATTTCTTGTTATGTTTATTGGGATAAACCAGGTTGGTGGACTAGACAGGGTATATCAAATTAATGAGAAGGCAGGTCGTTTGATTTGGTTTAAGTAAGTTTAAATTCTCAATTTCAAAACCATGTTACTTTAGTACAGATTATCATTACAGCTTGGATCCGGATCCAACTAGTCGCTCAACATTCTGGGGAATTACAATTGGACATACTTTTCTATGGATGTCAAGCATAGGAGTGTCACCTGAGTGCATGCAACGTTATTTATCGGTTCCAAAAAAAATTGATTCTACTAAAGTGGTTTGTTGTTCTGGCCTTAGTTTTGTTATTATGAAAATGCTTGCTCTGTCTAGTGGTTTAATCGTCTACGCGAAATACGCAACATGTGATCCGATCACGATCGGCATTGTTAAGAAAGAAGATCAAATATTTGCTTACTACGTAATGGATATAGCAAGAAACTTTCCAGGGTTGCCTGGAGTTTTTGTGGCTGGCGTCTTTTCTGCAGCCCTCTCGACTCTATCGTCCAGTTTGAATAGTTTGTCGGGATGTGTCTACGAGGATTTTCTTAAGCAAAGGTAAATTTTAACAAACTAATTGTTTAACTTTACTTCATATAATTTTTTATTGCCTTTAGGTTGCCAAAAAATATATCAGAGAAGACTTCTAGTAATATTATGAAACTAATCGTCATAACGTTGGGTACTCTCAGTTGTGGATTAGTTTTCTTAGTCGATAAACTAGGAAATTTGTTTAGTCTCACCATTGCAATAGGTAGTGTAACATCTGGTACAATACTTGGCATGTTTACATTAGGAATGGCATTCCCGAAAGCGAATAAACATGGTGCATTTTGGGGTTCAATATGTTCTTTAGTATTGGTCATGGTTTTGGCTGGTGGTTCATATTATCATATTGCAAAACAAGAACTAAATTATCAAACATTACAATTCCGTACAGACGGATGTGATGAGCTTGGTTTTACTGATTGGGATAATTCACTAAAATTTATTGGTACACCAAATTCTACAACTCATGTTTATAATGATAATTATGACAACTCTAAAGTCCCGTACCTATTTAGGCTGGGTTTTTTGTATTTTGCAGCAATAGGTGCATTTGTGGTGCTAATAGTTGGTAATATTGTAAGTATGATGACCGGTGGTCAAGATAGTGTAGATGAGGTCTTATTGTGGCCTTGTATACGAAAATTATACGTCAGAAACAAGAAGCAAAAAGAAGCTGATAAGGCTGATAATCTCTTGATAATTTAAGATATGGTTTTATATAAAAAAAACTCTATATATAATGTTTAAGATTAAATTGATAAACATTTTAAATAATTTCGTTTTTTTTGGGAATATATAAACGTTGTTAGCCTGAGAAATATTTATTTATGTCTATAGGTCGAGCGCACGGAGCGACTGTAATTGAGAAATCTAGTTTCGATAATTTAAAGAAAGAAGAATTTTCTTGGGAAGTTTGTTAATTTTTACAATTGTTCCAATATGTAGAGATATTTTCAATTAGTCGGATACAGTCAACGAATCTCAATTTAAGCATTTCACAATGATCGGTTAAAACGAGTTTCATTCAGTAAGGTCAAATTCCAAAACATCTATAAAACGTGTTGTTAGAAGCAGCATAGTCTAGTTGCAGAGCTATACAAAATAGGCCGAATAGGATATTCTAGGCCACCCATTTTAAAATCTGAAGGTGAAAGTAAGTTTCAATCAACAATGTCAATTTTAAAAATTCGTTAATAATATCCCTAATCCAAAAAAGCAAATTTGACTATAAGTAGGTAAAAAATACAATCCCAATTCTGTTCTCTACATCATGGTTCATCATGGTCGTCAGATTTGATAAAAACGTATCCCGTGTTGAATGCCAGAGTTAAAAATATGTGAGTTTTACCTGGCAAAACTAAATTCCAGAACTTAGATCATAATTAATTTTTAAATCCCAATCCAGTCCCCATCCAAAAACTGCATTTAATTTTGGTTAAGAAATAACCGAATTTCAATCAGCAATGCCAAATTTTAAGGCAGTATTTCACGTACGAATCCAAATCGCCCCACACAATTCAAAATCGCTAAATTAACAGGCGCGTTATATTCAGCACTATAATCCCGATTCCACACTACACATCGAATTGTACAAAAGCATGTCCAAAATTCTTAATAAAATACCAATCACATTCTGTAAATTAGTTTGACCATAATTCATTATGAGTATTAACAGTCTTTAACAAAAAACCGAATATTGTCTATACCAAGAATGAAGAAAACCGCAGAGTTCTTGCTTTTTTTTAAAATTGATATTCAATCACGGAGATTTTGTAAGTTGAGATTCGGAATTTAGGTTCCCGAGATTTCGATTTCTAAGATTTTTAGAATAAAGATATTCGGGATCTCGAGGATATAGCATGGGATATGGATTAGCTTATAACATGTTTATGATTTTCCTACAAAATAAGGTATAGTAATAACGATTTTGACAACAACCGCAGTTGTTCTCATGGTTTTTATAGCAGTCAAGCTAAAGCTGCACAAATCACATTATAGAACAAAACGAGCCGAAGATGGTATACACAAATATAATACAGTTTAATTATCGATCACAATATGGATTCGTCGTTCTTTTAGCGAGGTGCAACTTATGACAGACGCAGAGATCGCTTTTAGCAGTGTTTGCTTATCTGCCTAGAGAATGATCTTATACCTTCTAACCAGATGGAAGTAGTAAGAACTTTCTAGAGACCGAAACTGATGGAATCAGCTTATTAGAGCTGTAATGAGCCATTGTTGTCTGTACTTGTTTGTATACTGCCACACTAAACAATAATAAGTCTTTTTATACTCATAGAATAGCATACTATTTTCCCAAATAAATTATAGCCTTATAGTTAGTCCCTAATATGGTCTTTAGTTCCAGTCAGAATCAGACTAAGACTGGCCATTTTCGTCTTTACGTAGAATATATCTGGAGCCGCAGATATTATTTAAAAATTTCGCATTGTTTTCAGTTTCCCCGTAAGTTCAAGCCGGATTCCACACAAGTGTTTCACAAATTTTAATAAATAAAAATAATTTTGATTTAAAAAACTATTTATTTATCATTTTCCTCAGTAGGGATTTCAACCTAATCACAGTCATTAAATCACACTGGCATCACCATCATTTACCACAGGTGAGCAATTTACCATAGTTTATTTATCAAAGTAAATTACTGACCTGTGATAACAGATTCGGGCATGACAGTTTGTTGCTAACTATATATGAGTACCGAGCGATTAAGGTAAGGTGTGAACAAACCATGAATTTAAAATATAAATCCACCCGCAATAAATCATCACGGGCGTGCGTATTTTTGATTTTCAGTAAACTCAAAATGTAGTACTAAGCAGTAAAAACTGTATATAAATATTCATTTCATCTCACCATGATATTGAATCAATATTAGATTAAGCTGATTTCGTAGTGTTATTTGAAAAGAAAACTCTTTAATTATCTGATGAAATTTTTATAAATAAATCCAAACAACAAGATTTATCTTTAGTTTCGTTTTAGTAATCAAAAGGATCGTTCGAACAAATATAATCTCGGAAGATGGCAGATTCTCCTTTAAGATCACTTCACGAAGGTGGATTATATTTTTCTTCTCCTGATTATATAGTTTTTGGTGGATTACTGGCCATGTCGGTTGGCATTGGGGTTTATTTCGGATTTGTGTCCAAAAGAAAACAAAATAACACGGATGAATACCTGATGGGCAGTAAATCGATGGGTATCATCCCAGTCGCGCTCTCGTTAACAGCCACGTTAATATATAATTTAAAATTTGAAAAATGAATTATTTCTTATTGAGATTTTACTTTCTTATATAATTTCAGTAATTCATCAGCCGCCACAATGCTGGGGGTACCATCTGAAATATATAGATTTGGTACTCAATATTGGGCTGCCGTGATTTCTGGAATAATCGCTGTCTTGTGCTTAGCAAATTTGTATATACCGGTATTCTTTGAATTACAAGCCACAACCATGTTTACATATTTAGATCGACGATTTAGTCGCCGGTTGAGATCATTAGCAAGTGGCCTATATTCATTTGCAACGTTTTTGGTACTACCAGTGCTAATATATGGCCCCGCGATTGCTTTTAGTCAAGTGACTGGTATTCGAGTGTTTGTGATAACAACTTTTATATGTCTAATTTGTGTATTTTATACGACCGTTGGAGGAATTCGGGCTGTAGTTTGGAGTGATACACTTCAGTTTATATCTATGGTAGGTGGAATATTTATGGTAATGGTATTGGGATTAAAAGCTGCAGGCGGTCTGCAAAACGTGTATGACATCAATGAGGAAGGTGGTCGTTTCATCTGGTTTAAGTAAATGAACATTTTATATGTATGTACTTCTATTACATTCAAATTTGTTATATACTTATTGTACAGCATGGATCCGGACCCAACTAATCGCTCAACATTCTGGGGAATTACTATTGGACTTACATCATTTTGGATTTCAAGTATTGGAGTGTCACCCGAATGCATGCAACGTTATTTGTCGGTACCAACATTTAAGGACTCCACTAAAGTTGTTTATTTTTCGGGCGTTTGTCACGTGACTATTAAAATGTTTGCTCTCTTTAGCGGATTAATAGTATACGCGAAATACGCAACATGTGATCCAATTACGATTGGAATTGTTGAAAAGCAAGATCAAATATTTGCTTACTATGTAATGGATATAGCTAGAAATATTCCAGGATTACCTGGAATTTTTATAGCTGGTGTGTTTTCGGCTTCCCTTTCAACTCTATCGTCCAGTTTGAATAGTTTATCGGGATGTATTTACGAGGATTTTGTTAAGCTATTGTTGGTTAATTCAATATCGTATAATTTAACATAAAAATAATATCTTTTAACATCTCCAGGTTGCCAAATGTATCAGAGAAGACATCTAGTAGCATTATGAAACTGATTGTATTGACACTAGGCGGTATAAGCTTATGTTTAGTTTTCGTTGTCGGTAAACTAGGCAACTTATTTAGTATTACAGTTGCAATTGGTAGTGTAACATCTGGTACAATACTTGGAATGTTTACATTAGGAATGGCATTTCCGAGGGCGAACAAGCATGGTGCATTTTGGGGTTCAATATGTTCTTTGGTTATTGTAATAATTTTGGCCGGGGGTTCTCATTATTACATTGCAAGACAAGAGCTAAACTATGAAACTTTACAATTCCGCACGGATGGATGTAATGATCTTGGCTTTACCGATTGGAGTAATTCTACTAAATTTATTGGCACATCTAATTCAACAACTCATGTGTATCACAAAAACATTGATAACTCTAATGTACCGTACCTGTTTAGGCTAGGTTTTCTGTTTTATTCGACGGTAGGAGCTTTAATAGTGTTAATTGTTGGTAATCTTGTAAGTATGGTGACCGGTGGCCAAGATGATGTGGATGAAAAGTTACTGTGGCCATGTATCAGGAAACTATATATTAGAAATAACAAGCGACTGGAAGCCGAAATGAAACTTCTTAATGTAATTAAGCATTGTGATTATGATGATGATAATAAAAAGATTATGAAATAAACACACCGCTTTTTATGTAAACTGGTATTGGTTTGGTATTGACTATTGAATATCATTTCAAAAATTATTATTGCAAGATCATTAATTACCGCGCACTGACTTGCGTATCTAACCTAGGTACCTGACATAACTTTATAAACACGTTTTATAATTTTTGTTTGCCTAATTGCGATATATATCTTTAAATTGTTATCAAAATAGCAAAAACAATTTCTGTACACTACAATGAAATATCGTTTGCTTTATACTCGTATGTGTATATAATACACCCTATAATATACCTATAATATACCTGGGGCGGGATTTTGTAACATCACAATTTTCGAAGTTTGATAAAATATCGATAGTTTCGAAAAGTCGGTATTTTGTATCATTATCGACGAGCGATATTTTCGATATTCCATCACTCAAGAAAATTCAAGTGATATGTGATAAGTTTAATCTGATACACTAAAATAATATTTTAAATTTAATTAAGTGGCGTTAAAATGAGTAGGTAAATGTCGTGTGTACAGATTTATACATAAAAATATAAATACTAGTTAAGGAAAAATAAATTAATAAATTTAATTTGAATTTTTATTTTAAAGTGACATAACCTAAAACACTGCACCGATGTTAATCATTTTATTTATTCTAATTAATTTACAAATTATAAAATCAATTTACAATTAAATATGTATAAAAGACCAAAATAAATTATTCTACCACAAATGTTTACAAACAACAATTTTTGACACAAAAAACTATTTTTAGAACTGTCTTTCAATTTCGAAAAGGGATTACCATATATAAATTTCGCTTATCTGTCGATAATCGTACAAAATACCTCCTTCCATCATTTTCGATTCGACTATCACTTTCGATAGTATCGAAAGTGATGTTACAAAATCCCGCCCCAGACTTTAATTCTTTCGTCGTGATTCTTTCCTCGTTTCCTTCCCCATCACCAACAAACTGTTTTTAGTTTGTAGGTGAAGGGGAAGGAAACGAAGAAAGAATCACGCTGAAAGAATTAAAGTGTGGCGAGACCCAATAAAAGGCCTGTAGTTTAGAAGCCTGTAGTTCAGCACTACTTGTATAATTTCGAATTTTTTTTTTTTTGAAAATCATCCATCTAACGTGAATTTAGGAAAATGTTATGTTCAAAAGGTAATTTTGCGAGAATTTTTATTCCAGAGCAAAACATTCATAAAATTAGTGAACATGTGAGAAAGACAAGAACAAAAATTTACATTAGAGGGACTGAAACACAAAATTTCTGTTTTATAGTATGAATTTATGAAACATTGGTGAAATTTTGTGATCAACAAATATCTGCCGCTAAATAAGCTGAACCGTTTACGAACCATTAACAAAGACTACAGTTCACAATAGTTCGCAAACTAATGTTCACATATAATGGATACGCAAACGTAACACTTTTGCCACTAACGCATTGCGTATGGTTTCCTATAATTATATCGAAGTTTAAAATTTTTGGGTTCATAAACACAAAATTAAATTTATAATTTATATTTAATTATTATCTCTATTTATATTATTTATTTTTTTCATACTACTTTTTATAATTTGTATAATAAAAATAAAATTCCTTAAACCATTGTGCTATATGTCGTTCTCATAAAAAATCTGGTGATGTTTCGATATTCCCTTGTTGACTATTCGGCTGGATTATGGTTGATTTATTAAGTTTTATTAAATTTTCTATTTATTTCATAATTTGGTCGCTTTTTATCGTCAACGATCGTAATATAAATTAAATTTCATAAAATATAAAATACTTACCTTAATTAAATTTAAAAGGGTAATAAGTAATAACATAAATACACAATATGGCCACAGAAAATATACAGAAGCGACATAACTCCATTTTTGAATTGATTTCTTTCGATTCGAATATTTGACCTTCTACATCAAAATAGGAGTGGTAAAAACAGTTTAGATAGGTATAGATAATAGATAGCGTTAATAGTTATCAAAAAATTAAAATCAGGGTTTAAAAATTCGCTCGTTAAAATGTATTATTCGCTCTTTACTGATCGAACAGTGCTTGTATTTGTAATACTGATCACTGAATAATGAAAAGTAAACAAAAATATTTTGTTTTACTATTCATTTATGAAGAATAGTGTAAAAGAATAGTTACATTCTCTATTCGATCGTTCAATACAGAGAATAATATATTTTATCTATTCCCTACTACAATAAATGTTCGCTTTGTTATTCAAATAGAATAGAAAAGTAAAACAAGAGAGTAGTAGATCCCGTTCGCTCACACAACGCCTTCTAAACTACTGGCCTTTAGAAGGCATTGGCTCACACAAATAAAAAATCATCAATCCTTTTAGTTTTTTTATTATTCTCTCACTATTCGTTTATAACTGAATAATATTTTTCAAATTTCGTTTTACTATTCATGAGCGAAGAGAAATTAGCGTAAAACACAATTCATTTAAAAATGAACGGAAAATTAATAATAAGCAACTGAAGAGTAGTGTAGAAAGCTGATTAAAATCGATTATAAAATCTTGGCGGTGTACAACTAAAATTTCCTCTCAATTGGCTCTCTCAATTTCAAATGTCATTTTGGCTTTGGCTGCATCAACCGTATTTATGTTATTGTTAAAATTACAGAATAGATATTAATCCAGAACCGCCATTGAGTAGACCAAGACATTTATTTTCCTACCTTTTTCTACGACTCTGAACAATAATTATTTTAATAACATTTAGGCACTGAACATTATTGAAAAATCACAATTGAGGGAGTTATATATGATTTATCGATTATTGGCACAATGTTTAGTCTCGTTTGATATGTCATGCATGCGAAGTCCTAAAGGAGGCGACTATAGAAATCTGTAAACTAGAATGTGTTCTTTTCTTACCTCATCGAATGTTATAGTGGATTTTGATTCAATGACGGTGGATACAAGCTGCTCTAATTTCATATACGATATTAAATTAAACTAGCTGACCCGGCGAACTTTGTCTCGCCCCAAATTACTTCGTCCGAGCAAACACTTTTGACCTTCACAAAAATTGAATTTGATGAGAGAAAAATCAAACAACTCAACTCAATGTTCAATAGACGTTTGAGTTAGACGATTGAGTATGGCAATTCCATTCACTTCTTCATCGAATTCTACAGTAAAGGTAGGTTTATGGTTGCGTTCGTTCGTTCGGTCATTTGTTCGACCAATCATCTTTTGTACAAAAATCCAGAATCGTCATTTTTTTTGATCTGGATCAGTTCAAATTTTATATAGAAAACATGATCCAAATTTTGTTTTAGATCACAAATTTTTATTTCAAATCTAGCAAGCGTCTTTGTGTTGTTTCATGAAACATGAACTGAACTGGATCAGATCAAGCGTCAAGAAACACAGCTGTTATTGGCTTTATAATAGAAAGTTGATGCCGTTGTAGTATTTAGTGGAATGTATCCAATGCGATTTGGTTTCTCTTTTCCCGATTTTGATTTCTTATCGGCCGGTTGTTATAGACGTAGACACGATTGTTGAACGCTTTATTTTTTTGCCCAAATGAAATTTCTCGTTATGCAAACCGTAACTGTACTGCTTCAGTTTTTTGTTACATTGGCGTTAAAAGTGACGATTTAGAAGCCATTCCGTTGGAAATTTCCGTCCATAATCAATACAAAAAAATTGATTTTGATATTCAATGTGTTCAATTTCTAAATGTAAATTAATTGATACGATCTATCAAATATCTCATCACACTCAGACCATTGATGTTGTATCTTCGGTCCAATATTTTCCCAACGAATTATTATTAATGCCATTTTCCCGGCCGTTACCGGTACTAGATTTACTGTCTGCCCATTGTTTGTGACAATTGACACAAACAATTTGACAAATAGTCGAAGAGATAGATATATTTTTACACTTCTAAAAAGTTTTAATGTTTACACACCAAACTTTTTTTGAAGTTTAGAGCCATCTTTTGGCGAACGTGAGAACTATTTGAGGAGTATTAAAAAAATGGTCTCTATAACTGTCGTTTCTGTAGTATTCTGTGATATGGCGTCTCTCTATTTTGCGAATTCAATTTTTGTTTAGAGGGCTATAAAATATTTAAAACGAATGATTAATCTTTTTTACGATTGATTGAATGCTTAGAATGAACGGCCAAGACTAAGAAGGAATTCCGTATACACAGGCCTACCGTACACCGTTTTACATATAACAAGATGGAGGGATAGGAAAGGTAGTTAAATATGTTAGGCTTGAGTCGGTTACAGACACCTAAGTAGTCAATAGTTAGTAAAGTGTTATTTGAAATCATAATGTAAGGCGGTTAGCACAAAACACCACAATTATTTTTGGTGTATTTAGATATAAATAATCAGCAATCAGCATCCTAAAAAATAATTAATTAATTAAGTTGCCATTATAATGGTAAATTTCCTGAAAAAAAACTTCATTATTATGATTGATTGATTGAATGATTGTGCAGTAGAACCAAGTACCAGACAGCTACCCAAAACAAGAGGGAATGATGGGAATGGTTTTCTTTATTTCCTTTGTAAGACAGAACGACCCGGTTTCAGAACAGCGATCATATGGCAGAAGGCAACACAACATTGGTGTCAATTGGTGGCCTCAACAATTGCCTCTTTAAATCAGCACCTAAGAAAAAAAAATTGTTAATATTGCACACGCATCCTTAAATTTCGTGAAATTTAACTCAAAATTAAGATCCCTCACCCTCCTAAACCATATAGAAATCCATTAATTTATTATTAAAAAAAAAAAAAAAAAAAAAAAACTCCAAAATTTCCTGGAATTAGTAAATCATCCAGTTTATGCTGCCAGTGAATGCAGGTTATTTGCTGTAATGGCATACAGAATTATAATAATATAGATACTTCTATGAACTACAAATACGCAAAATTAACACTCCATTCTGCATGTCAACCCGTACCAAATCTTAAAAACGTCGAACTGCCATTATAATGCCTAAACTAAGTTAAGAGTAAAGTTATACGCCGAAGCCCCTAATATGGCAATCTGAAAACAACCATTGGGCAGATTGCCCATTCTATAAAATCTGTAAAATAAGTTCAAAAGATCCTACGCGCCGGTCCAAACAGCTAGCGACAGCTGACTAGCAACTCTGCAGCGACGTTTGGTCCCTTAAAGCATCGACATTCCATCGAACGGTCTCCTGTGCTTGTCTGTTGAACGTAGATAACAGTTTGCACTTATATTTGAATATGGCAAGCACATGATCCCTGTCCATGACTGCATCTCTGCAAGTTCCAACGTCGGAAATGCTGGTGGCCTGATCTCCACGTTACTTTGTGGATTCTCTTATGCGAGCGAAAAACGTACTTGATACAACTATAAGTACATAGTACATTATTGCCAGGTTGGTGACGTGTCGGCCGTTATTGTTACTAGTGAGGTGCAGCCTGGTACGACCGATGTGTGATGTACTCGTATTAAAGTCACCTATGATGATTTCAATGTCGTGTTGCGGCAAGCTATTTATGATCTCCATCAGCTATTTATGACCAAAGAACAGATCCGCACGTTGATAGGGCGGAAGTCGATGATATGACGTTTCACACACCAATGAATGAGGAAGCCAGCTCCAAACTCTCCTTCACTATGATGGTCGCTGCAATGCAATTATTTGTGCCGTTATTGATCCCACTTACAAATCATCCAAACCGCTGCAGTGCAAGCACATCTAACGTGCAACTCTCTGTTTGGTTCGAGAAGGTTGTTAGCCTTCCGCTCAATCCGCTTTTCACGTGTGTAGGTCACGAGCTGATGAGAACCTCAAGGCATCCAGTCCCATCTTGAACACACTTATTCAGCGAGCCGCCGAGTACAAGACAGACGCCCGCCTCAGCCGCTCCTATCCTGGAGAACAGACGCTGATTTGGTATTGATTTTGAGGCGACAATGACTCGCCCTGATATGTAGTGTCCATGACTTTAAACATAATATCTCCTGCTCGTCTTCTCTACACCGCCTGATTCATTAAGAGTTACCCAGAGAGCATCGCAAGGAGACATGTATCTGGGAATTCACCCCCCTAAAACAAATGATTAACATTTTTTTAAGATAACCTAAAAAATAACATTTGCAATCACGTATTAAATTATTTTTATTAAACCAATTTATCATTTTATAATCTTCTATAATTTCTTAATCAAAAATATTTGGTTTAAAACCAAAGTATTACTTGTTAAATTAAGTATATTCTGAAAACGATTATTGTCATGAGGTGCATAATTTATTTGAATCAAATTGAATTGCTGTAATAATTCGAACATTTCGGGAACTTAAGGCTGAAATGGTTGGTCCCAAGTACCCAATTATATGAACACACGAATTCTATTGTAGAAAACTACATGATAAACGGATCATCTGATACTATTTGTCGGGAAAAATTATTAAAAATAAGTTATGATCTTTCAAAACACGAAAAAGTTTGCAAAGAATTGACTGGTTATGGGATAATTCCATCAGGAGTGTTTTTTTATTAAGATGGAGTTGAGTTAAGCATGAAAAGCTAAATCTAAAACTATTTGTCGCACAAAATTGCAAACCTATGTTAAATTTCTATAAATTCAAATTATTTGTCACGCGTCGATTCTATTGCTCATTTTTAAAAAATCAGTATAAATTCCACGTAATTCGTATAAATATTTTATTTAACATAGATCTGATATGGTCCTTCCTTTATTTACAACAGTAAGCCGTTTGATTATTCCCATTATTTTAGTAGGCATTAAATATCTTGAATCCACCAATTGTATGTTAGAGCAAAGTTAAAGCAGAGACAACCTAAACGAGATATTCATCCTATGTAAACGTAAAAATTTAAACTGCGTGTTCATTTTCTGTAAATAGCCGCATACATTCAAAAATATTTTGTTTTTTTGCGTATATGTATACGCAGTTTAACGACAAATCACAGATACAACGATGACATTGAAATTACCAGAAATATATTTTGTTTTCATTTTTTAGTCCAAATGAAAAATCTAATTTGATTGTCTGTGGTTAGAGTAAAAACTTGCTTAGTTTAAGTAATATAAATGCTCAATTTTATCAAAATGTAAAGAAATTTAGACAAGCATATAATTAATGAGAGCAAGCTACTTTATTTATTTTAGAAAGGTTTATATAAGAAATTAAAATTATATAAAAGACAATTTCTACTTTCAATAGAGTATTCGCGCTTTCTTGATTTGAAAAATAATTCTCTTAATATTTGGAAGAATTTCTAATTCAATCGTTATTATACAAGCTATTTCTCAAGTTAAGCAAAGGGCTTGATGGGTTGAATATCAAGGGGCAAAAATCATTGAATAATGCGTTTTTTGCTTTATATTAGCAATCTTTTTTTCCTGTGCTGGAATTTCATCAACTACGGAAATAATTTATTTCGAACGAATGCTATCAGATGATCCCTTAATTATTTAATTTTCTCAAACAATATTCGCGTTGACACATTGTGTACTTGGAACCAACCACTTGCACCCTAAGTTCCTGAAATTTTCGAATTATTATAGCAATTCAATTTGATTCAAATAAATTATGCACCTCATGACAACCAATAAAATCGTCGATACGGTGATGTGGTTTACGATTAACTGTCCATAAGATTAACTCGTGCATCAAATCACTGATTTTACGATTAACTGGTCTTACGATTATCTGGTCTTATGATTAAGTGCGTGATGATGTGGCTATACGGTTAAATATTTACGATGATGTAATCTACGATTAAATGATTTCGATGATATAGCCGGATACCTCTTTCAGCCACAGTAAACGTATAATCCACAAAATATATAGCTGGCCTCGAATTGTTTCGTTTTAAGGCCAAGCAAACCTCCGAAAAATAATTATAGAAATGGCCTTTAAGACATATCTGGCAGTCGAAAACTCGCAACATAAATATATGACTTGGTTACAGTACAGGAGTTAATATCTCCTTTTATTTAAAATTTGAATTTTTTTTAAACTATTAAGATTTTTTTAAATACGTGGTGAACTCATTAAATTGAAGGTAAAATAATATTACAATAATATTTGGTCGGTAAATTCAATCAAAACATCTAACAACCTTATCATGTTTCTATATTTAGCCGACTTTCTGATTTGATTTTATCAAAATTAGTCTCGCAAAAATATTAGATAAATCATCGTTTATATATTATAATACTAATCTAGATTCCTTATCTTCTATAATAACAATAAAGATCTAGGTAGTATAATTTTATATTTGCTTCTCGCTTAAATCTTTCAGAGTTAACGCTGTAACCATATTTTAAATTAGAAAGGCGTTAATTCATATGTTCATTTCATTCTTTTATATTTGCACTATTCTTATCTACATCTTTTGACTCGTCTCTCACAATCTCATTTAGATGTTTTATTTCAATTTCCTCCGAAATTACTGAATTTTTATTTTGTCTATTCTTTTTTCTGATACATGGCCACAATAGAGATTCATCAATCGTTTCCTGGCCACCTGTCATAATACTGATAATATTGCCAGCTATTAGAACAATTAAGGCTCCAATTAATGAATAATACATAAAACCCAGTCTAAATACATAGGGCACATTTGAATTGTCGAAGTTTTCAAAGTAAATATGTGTAGTCGAGTTTGGTGTTCCAATGAATTTCGTCGAATTCTGCCAATTTGTAAAACCTTTCTCTTCGCACGAGTCTGTGTGGAATGGTAGTGTTTCATAGTTCAGTTGTTTTCTTCCAATATATACTTGTGCACCACCAGCTAAAATGATTACAACAGTTAATGAGCAAATTGATCCCCAGAGCGCGCCCTGAAAATAAACAATTTTATTTAATTAGTTATCAAACAGTCTAATTAATAACATACTGTTTTGTTAGCTCTCGGAAACGCCATTCCTAACGTAAACATTCCAAGTAACGTTCCTGCTGTGACGCCACCAATTGTCATAGCCAGACTAAATATATTTCCTAAATGCTCGACAACATATACTAATGCTATGCTGAGGCCACCTAATGTTATAACAATTATCTTCATAACATTACTCGATGTCTTCTCAGACACATTGGGAAACATCGGATGTAAAAAATCTCCGTAAACTGAACCCGATAAACTGTTCAATGATGACGATAGGGTCGATAGTGCAGCTGAAAATACACCAGCAACAAAAATTCCTGGTAAGCCGGGTATATGCCTTCCCACATCCATTACGAAGTAGGGGAATATTTGATCTGGTTTCTCAACAACACCAATCGTCACGGGATCACATGTTGAATATTTGGCATAGATTAGTAAGCCACAGTACACTGAGAACATTTTAACGAAAATGTGGCTAACGCCAAAAAGCCATACCACCTTAAGTGATGCTTTAAATGTGGGAACAGATAAATATCTTTGCATACATTCTGGTGTCACACCAATAATTGAAATCCAATACGAAGTCATCCCAATTGTAATGCCCCAAAATGTAGAACGGCTGGTGGGATCTGGGTCCAAGCTGTATATAAAAAAAAATGAATATTGAAAAATGTCCAAATGTCATTTCCATCTGGGCAAACTTACTTGAACCAAACGAGTCGTCCACCTTTTTCATTTAATTCAAACATTTTTTCTACACCTCCAATTGAGTACGTGCCCAAAACCATAACAACAAATATACCGCCCATCATGGCAATAAACTGAAGTGTATCGGTCCAAACGACGGCCCGAAGACCACCAAACGTTGTATAAAATATACAAATTACTGACATTACTGGTGTTATCACGTGCAAATTTACCCCGGTCACTTGGCTAAATGCTATCGCAGGCGCATACACCAATACTGGAAGTGACATAAACGTTGCAAACGAATACATTGCACTCGCCAATGAACGTAAACTTCGATCAAATCGCCGATCTAGATAAGTAAACATTGTAGTAGCTTGAAGTTCATAAAACACGGGTAAATATAAAAATGCAATGCACAACATTACAATTACGCCTGATATTGATGCGGCCCAGTATTGTATCCCGTAGCGATACATTTCCGATGGAACCCCCAGTATAGTGATTGCTGATATGTGGCTGAAAGATTAAAAAAATGTCATTTATTAAATTAATTCAAAATTGTAAACACTGTATAGCAATATGTGCCAAATCAAATACAAAGCATAAAGTGATCTCGTCTAATAAGGAAATGATCTATTTGAATGAAAACGCAACATAGCTGAATAAGAATTCTGTATTAAATTATTCATTCATTCATAATTTCCATCTCGCAATAAAATAAACGAGAAATACAAAATTCGATGTCAATGTTATGATCAATCACTACACTTATGTATATTGAAAAGTCAAAGGTCGAGATTTTTATTTTACGTACGTCGCCGTTAATGATACAGCAACCGGAAATATTTTCATGGATTTACTGCCCATTAAGTATTCTTCGGTATTGTCTTGTTTTCGTTTCGAAAAAAATCCAAAATATATTCCGATTATAACGGAAACGGCAAGTAGCCCACCAAACCATACATAATCGATGGCAGAAAAATATAATCCACCTTCACGTAACGATCTCAATGGGGTGTCCATTATTCCACATGTACACTAAATATTTATGATAATCAAACGCGGTGCACTTAATTAAAATGATTTAGATGTTCCCCATCTGCGCGTTGGCGAAGCACTGTCGGACTATATTAAAATTTACAAGAAATACGAGTTTAATTTTTTAAGATTGTTGAGATAAGAAGTATTTTTTTTTGATTATTTATTTTTTGTTTTGGATTTAAAAACAATTTGTTAAGTTTAAACACCGTGCTTCAATGGATTTTTCATTACGCTTTATTTTGACAACCAACGTTTAAACCAAAAATATTAACAAAATGTAAATTAGAGAACGAGTATTTTAATGTGCTTTACATAATTCGAAAATAGTTCGATTAACTGTTATTACACAAGTATAAACTACTACCCAGTCGGTTAACCGCAAATTTATGTAGTTTAATCTGGGTCATAAATTAATTAATTAAACATCCACTCTGCTAACACTAAATGTCTCTGTATTAGGTACTTAAATCTTGTCTTGAATAAATAATCATCTTATAATTAAAAAATAATATCGTCTAATAGAAGATAAAATTAATTTAACTTCAGGTATTTAAAAATTAATTTAAATAACAAGCGCTTGGTGAATAACGTCACGCGCTCGTAGATTAAAGTTTGCACGATCAAAATATATAAATAAAGTTTCGTTAGATGGAGTAACTAAAAAAAAATACAAATATTTGCGATAGAAATAAAATTGTATTGCGAAACCTAATCTTATGTTTGTGCATAATTTGACCCTTAATCCAAATGGCAAACCAGTTTCTTCGGACTCGGAGCTATTAGTATGTACTCGTATAATATAACAACGTCTGCATTTGAATCGAGATTATGATTTGAAAAATGTAGTATTCCGGTATAAAGTAGTTTTAGGGCAATTCGTAAAGATTATAAATAAAATCAGAAATGTGATAATGGTTAAGTATAATTATATGGATTCCAGCATGTGGATGTTTGGATTTCCATTCAAAATACTGATATACTAAAGTGTAAGTTATTCTAACCTTTCCACCTTAAGCTCGGAACATAGAATGTACTTAGCCTGAATCGTACGGAGAACCTGTATCAGCTCTTTCAACAGGCATCACAATACAGGCTCGAACTCTTATGGCCGGTTGCACGGAAAAATAACTAACGGCCAGTTTTTAACTAACAATCCTTAAATATTTCCATAGAATAAAATATAGACTCGTGGACAAAATTCTCGCTTATTTTTTTTTTGTAATAAAAAAAATCCCGCTTGCCAATTTTAATACTACTAGTGTCAAATGATGGCACATTTATATTTTTATCAGAAACCACATTGAATAAAATCTAATGCAAGCCAATCAGTTAAAGTTTTCAAAACTGCTTAATCAGGAGTGCATGTTGTTTGAAATTCAATGCAACGATCGGCTTTTGTCCATTGCATATCAATTGTTTGTAAATGTAGTACCACTAATTCTTGTAAATGTGTTCTAAAGCAAACACATAAGATCCATTGTAATATAGCACCCTTTCATGAGCTGGAGGCGGTTAAAGTCGTCACATTATATCAGGAAGATTATACGAATGAACCAGTCTTCGGTTCCACGAATACTTAAGCGACATCGAGAGACCGGAGAATATAAAAGAAAGCCCAGACAAGCACATAAAAGGCACAATCGAGGCACAAGTTCGGTGCACAACCGAGCATGACGACTGATTTTTAAAAACTAATTCTTTACGAGATCGAAAGCGTACTGCTACTCAAGTGAAAAATGAGTTGCTTAGTGCCCTTCAAGTGAATATTAGTGCCAGAACAATTAGACGACGATTAAAAGAAGTGTACCTAACTCAAAAACGGCCAGTAGAAGTTCCACGGCTTCTTCCCAGTCACAAATCCAGCCGTTTAGAATTGGCTTGTACTCATGCAAATTGAGGAACTGATCAATGGGACACTGTTTTCTTTTCAGATGAGACCAGAATCTAATTATGGAAAATAGATGAACGTAATCTTGTATACAGAAAAGTTGAAAAACGCTACGCACCGTGCACAACATATGTGATGTTGACAGTTTTCTTCGATTATCGAAGTGTGGTGCACTCCGAATTCCTTCCGACCGGCCAAACTGTCAATAAGAAATACTATTTGAGTGTTATACGTCGTTTGCGCGAAGCTATTCGTAAAAAGAGGCCAGAATTATGGGCCGACAACTCTTGGTTTTTGCACCACGATAATACACCTTCTCATACTGCATTGGTTTTACGTGATTTTTTCACCAAAAATTCCACCCATATCGTTCCGCAACCACCGTATTTGCCTGATTTAGCTCCGTGTGACTTCTGGCTGTTCAGCAAACTCAAACGAGCGCTCCGGGGAAACCGTTTTGAATCAATTGAGGACATTAAACGTGAATCGCTACGCGCATTGGAGGCTATTCCGGAAATTGACTTTAACAACTGTTTCGAGGATTGGAAAAAATGTTGGCACAAGTGTATTGAGGCCGGGAGGATTAATTTTGACGGGGACAAAATAGATTTAGAGAAATAAATAAAGAATTTTAAAATTATGAACAAAGTCTTACTATTTTTGCCCACAGTAGTATACAAAAATTTGTGCTGAACGTGTTCAGCGTAAACCTTTTCTCCGCAAATTTTCGTCGAACATTTTTATGTCACCTCCTATTTTTCAGTGCTCAAGCCATGCGAAGAAATAATTGAGGTCTAGTTGTCAGTCAATAACAAATCAAAGTTAATTCAAAAAGATTGAAAAAATTTGACAATTCGATAAAAGTTTATATTTGTTGAAGGCCAAAAACTCAAAAAGTGTCCACTCTTGATCATAATGCGGCTCAAATCCCTTTGATGTTTGTCAAAAAACAAGAAATACTGCTAGTCGATGTTATCGCTTTCATTAAAGTTGCTTTGGATACACAGCAAACACGAATTTGGAATTGACCCAGTAGCACAAATCAGCGCACAACGAGCGCATAAACAGCTTATAATTAGAGCGCTCAAATTTTGCTTCATATTGAGGCACCTAATTCCATGCTATTCGTCTTGTTGACGACCGAAAACTCAGTTTTGTTTCCCCTAAAAATATATTTAGCTCTCTCTCTCTCTCTCTCTCTTTCTCTCTCTCTCTCTCTCAACTCGAGTTGAGTAATAACATGTAACATGTTAACGGGTTAACCACAAATAATAATTTTTTTAATTATATTTTGTTTATACCAAATGTGTATTGTCATTCAGATACAACTAAATATTTTGTGTACTTACTTTATATTATGTTATCCATGTATTTCCATCTGAAAAACATTTATTAAACTAACGTCATCATTATGCATTGAATATGTTTTACATCAACGTACTGCTTATTACCTTCAGCTTAAATCTGGAGAATGATGAAAATGAAATAATTTTCGAAATGAAACTAATAATCAAGAGATTAGGTGGGGGGGGGGGGGTGTATTTGCATTTTCTACGACTATCTTGATAGCATTCTGAGCGTAATACTTTAGGATGATTCAAAATTATTTTGGGTAACTTTAATGCTCAAATGGGCCGTGTTAGCAAACTACATGGGGGCTAATGAGCAAATTGGCACCATCGGTCTAGACTCCTTACATTAGCTTTGTTGACACAACAACCGATCAGACGACCTTCACTCTGAGGATTATTATTGGAGAAATGTTATGAAAAAGATACTCTGTTCACAGGTTGTGGGACGTTCTGTTCTATTTACATATCCCGTCAAAGCTGATATTTATGTGCAAATTAATGATGAGCGAATCAAATTGCAATGTGAAAATGAAAGGTAACCTCTCAGACGGCAAGGTGATCCTATCCTATAGCCTATAGTGAAGTTCTCTCTCTCCCGCGGCTGCCTGCATTTTAAATCAAGTCAAATGCATATTAGCATACGATACTGATGATTAATGCATTTTGGATCCTAACATCGTTTCTTTAAAACAAATCCTCCTACTATAAAAACCAACGCTCATCAAGTTGACTTTCCACGAGACGCAGTATGAGAAACCAGTATGAGTTATTAAGAATATCATTGAACTTAGCCCTGGACCTATACTCGACGTGACTAAGTAAAAATAAAAAGTTAAACTATGTGAATTTATCTAAAGCAATTATACTCAACGCGACTCAGATCTGATACAAAAAAAGTTGATTTAACTTTAACTTTTTGTTGTTGTTCAGTACTAAAGTACCATAATATTACAGAAATTTTATGAAATAATAGACCATTTTATTTTTTATTTTTGTTACCATTTTGACATTTCGAAAATCAACTCCGCGTTTTTCTTCCTATAACTCACCTTTAATATTTTAAATTTTTATTATTTCACAAAAAATGAAAGAAACAAAAAAAAATAAAAACAAAGTCACAAGTTAAATAAATCTCAAAAACGTGAATTCATATGGTGAGTTTATCTTGAGTATACTCGTAAGCGCGTTTTTGACATTTTGAAGTTCTGAGTAACGTCGAGTATATCTCCAGCATAAATTGTGATGTTTAGTAAACAAAAATATTTGCGGTCTTTCGTTGGTACAAGCAATTTCCATTCTGCATAGGAATTAATATTGTGCTCAAAGAAACAACCAAAGATATTTTTTAATTTATTTTATTAGTTGGTAACAATTACATTTTGAATTTGAAAACAACGTAAAAATTCAACTAAATATATTCAATTAAATAGTAATGTACTAGAACGTTATTGAATATTATTACAAATCGTTACTAATTTCTCGTCTTGTTTAGAAAAATGCGATGTGTCAAAATAACAAAAATCTCTTTTATATTTCTATTGCCAACATTTAAAAATAAAAGTAAATATTTACTAAAACTCCCTGGTGGTGAACATTAAAACTACAGGTAAAATAGAGAAGTTCCAGTAGAAAAGTTGGTTTAAAATAATTCCAATTTGGAATTACAAATATGGGATTGTTGTTGTAAATTTCTCAAAGAAAGACCGTAAATAAATTAGATTTAAATCCAGCTGATCACAAAAAACATAAATAAAATCTGGATGATACGCTTTAAAAAAAAACTTTTAATCGTGAACCAATGATAATTATAAAAAATAATAAAAAATAAATAATATGATAAGAAATATTATTCTAAACTTCTCATTGTGCAAAAATAAAAACAATATTATTTTTTGATTCGTGTATCAGTCATTTTGGTGCTGTGATTATGTGTAGTATTTGGCTATGCAAACATTTTGTTGCTAAAGCCGACCCATCTTCCATGCCAGTGTATTCTGGCATGGAGCTTGGAATGTGCACATGGTCTTAAATCGGTCCTATAGCCGTACGTCCTCGAGTAGGCCGGGAGGCGTAATGTAAGGACGTAAAAAGCATAACCGCGGAAGAGCAGGGTGAGCCTTGAGCCCTAAAACAGATCGCATAGTTAATAACAAGATAAAAAGCTAGCTAATTTATTAGAATAACCTTTGTATAAACTAGTATAGTTAAAGATTGCGTCTGTTAAAATAATTCCTGTTACATAATGGGGTAGATACTCGATTTGCTAGCAACCAAGCAATTTGCTAGCCAAAATCCTGGCTACTTAATCACAAACAGAATTTTGACTAGAAAAGTGCTTGCTTGCTAGTCGATCATGTATCTACCCCAATATGTAAAAAATATGCTAATTAATTAATTGTGAAAATAAACTAGTTTTTTTTAACTGTAGTCGTATATTATATATTATGAATGAACTTTTAAAGTGGATACTTTTATAAAAAACTAATAAAGTTAAACAAATAGTTATTCCAAAATTAAAAGTCCTATTACCTACACGTTATAATTAAAAATCAAATAAACAATACTTTCGTGCAAGTCTAATGCAAGTCTAAACAACAAAATTTTTTAACAAAATTTATTGAATGAATATACAGTAACACTTCTCCAAACGATCACCTCTAGAAGAAGACCCCCTCCCCCTGTACGATACATTTGATCATTAAACCATTTTTATTTAAAGTAAATCTTCTCTCTAAAAAGACCACCTCCCAAACCCAACCGCGACCATGATTTAATAGTATAACAACTAAAAACAATTACACTCTTCGAAACAACCATTCTTCAATATTATTTATTATTTATAAGAAAGCGTGGAATAATGTCTCCCCGATAACTATTGAAGAGTGTTTTTCAAAAAGTGGATTGATACTGCCAAGTTCTAACACTGACAGAAACATTCGGATATTCAAAGTGACATAATCTTTAGCAAACCTTGTCAATTTAGAACTCGACTTCGATACTAATATTGACTTGGATGATACATCTCCACCTTGGGGCAATGACGATTGTGAAACCGAGGTGTTGAATTCAAACGTGACCAATTTTAATAAAGGCGGGGAAAACAAGGAATCCGATGATGAAGAGCTTCAGCCAATGTCACTACATAAAATCTTGGAACCAGTAGCTGATTTAAAACGATTGTCGTTGAATTTAGTAAATAATGAGTTCACCCCTATTGTGATTGTCGTGTCGATGTCGATTTTCCGACGACTGCTAAAATTGGTATTATGAATGTCGCTATCAATCGACGTTTGTCGTAAAACGCCATTTTTTTGTCGATGACATTTTTGTTCGCGACTCACAAATTTGTGAGCCATAATCAATAAAACAATTATAGAAAAACGTTAGGAAAATTAATTTTTTTATAAAATCATTTATTAAAATCAACAATTAATTAATAAACACATACTAATTTTATTTAAATTAACTGTAATTCAACAATACATTTGGATGCGTTTCTACAACCAGAATCAATTCTAAATTTATTGTAAATTTTAAGATTTGTAAATAAATTCTTACATACACGTGTTACATAAGTTTTTTCTTTTCCTATTTATAAAATCTTTAGTTTCAAATTTGAGCGAAATATTCATCCAAAATAGTAAATAAAATTCAATTTAGTTTATCTGACATGCAAACTGACAGCTTCTTGACAAAACATAACAACAAACCTAAGTTACGATTGCTAAGTTAACCGAAAAATTCACAATAACTCAGATTTTCTCAATTGGAATGTGGCAACATTCTTTAGTCGATTCGTGATAGTTACGCAATACAAAATAAAAATCGACACGACAAGGGATAGTCGTGTCGTTTGTCGATCGACACGACAATCACAATAGGGGTGATTATATAGTCATTTTTATGAATGCGAGCTTTTACTGGGAAACGAAATCATTCAGCACAAGGTCAGATCATCGAAACAAAGAACGTTAATTGATTATTTCACGCCAAAATAATACAAAAATGTACTAATAATTTTTTAATTTAATTAAATTTTGCAGTGAACGCAATCAGTGTCAAGTTCCTCAATACCGCACTTAACTGAAGAAATTTTTTTCAAATGTTGGCTGCGAACATTCTTACAATTTTATGATGCATGGATTGGGGAGGGAAAACCCATTATTTGTTATGAGTTCTATACCCTGATCTTGTGCAGGATCATACAATTGGAGGGCGCTTGCCGAGGCGTACTTTTCATTACAATTTTCGTTATTATGCGTTGGGATTGTGTTTTCATGTTCACGGTTTTCAGTTCATTAATTGGCGAACCAAATCTAATTTTTGTATTAAACCTGTCGAGTTTTTTTCCTAAGTGTGTTGCCTGATTAGTGGTAGTGCTCTGGGTTTGATGGTGTGAGTGAGTGCTCACTGTAGTTAGTTTTGTACAAGGTGGTGTGGTGGATGTTGTGAATAATTGGTCCACAGGTGGATAGCACGATTGCTACTTAGATGGTTATGCCTGTGCCTTTGATTTATTGTGAAAATGTGTCATGGAATAGGATGGTGTTGAGTGTGAGGCTGCACATACGGTTCTGAGTGCTGCTTGTGAATGTGTCTCACTTGGTTGCCGATTGAGACAGGTTAGAATCGTGTTGTAACTGCAGCAGCGAATGGAAGGATGCAAATTGGTAAATTGGTAATCTTGATTCTAATACAATTAAACTCGGATTTTTAAGTTGAAAGATTATAAAGTTGTTTGAAAGTGATTCGATTTGTTTGCCGATAACCTGATGATAATCGGCGTTCTGTTCGAGTTTTTGAAGTGAGGTTTCCGGGATTGTAAAGGCTTCATGTTTTGGCAGCGTGGCCGCTCTATCGGTAACAGTATTTGATATATTGTCATTCCTTTATTAACGATTGCTTTTAAATGTGTTAAAATTTTTGTTTTAAGGAAATTTTGTCGTTTTGAATGAGGAAAGTGTTGGTTTTGCTGGTACTTCTTTTATTTTGAATATGCACCTGAAAGTTAGGACTGCAGTTTGTCGGGCTAACGTTGAGTTTTTTTGCAATAAATACCGAATGTATAAAGTAGGCATAGTATTTTTGGTTGAATTGTGAATTTTAAATTTGGTGTAAACACCGAAGCTGCGTAACCTTTAATTAGAGAATACAACTATGGCATTCTTGAGCGGTTCATTAATGGTAGGTGAGTGCTTGTGGGAATGTGTGATTGAGTGTGTTTTTGGAGTTTTTAGTGTAGTAATGATAGCGAGTTTCTGATGTCGCTTACACGTATGGCAGTTTGAAGCTGGCTTGTTTTTATTTGTCCGACTATTATTTTGTTTAGTTGTTGTAGGTGCAGGTCGCTTTTGAGAGGATGACAACGTTGCGGATTCGAGGTGGTAAATACATGTTTAGTAATAAGAATTAATAATTTCAGAATAAACGGTATTTAATTTGGGTTTTGAGGCGCGCCAGTTACTGTTCTGTTTTCCATAATTACAGCTAATACTAACCATCACAGCTATTATTTCAGATCATTTTGAAATTATTATGATTTAACAATTTAAATTATTTAATTATATTGCTTTAATTATAGTACTTGAGTCATTTAATAATAATTATTATTTCAGAAAGCTTTAATAATTTTCGTGATAAATTTTTGGTTTACTTAACACTGTAGTAGTAGATTTCATTTACTGGTGTCCTATGTGAAGGAAGGATGGCCGGACTCCGTCCAAAATCGAGACCTTCAGGAATTTCATGTAAGAAGAAATTCTATTTACGTTTCCAATACAGTTCTTCTTTCCCACACTGAGTTTACTCGAGTCATAATTCCTCTAAGTCTGGAGAAGAAAGTTTTCGAACTTGTTGCGTACTGGACATTGTGGCATTGTTCTAATGAAGCAGTTAGCCCGTAAATGCCGCTGGTGGCCGAACATTAACAACGAAATCGTAACCACAGCTGTAGAGAGGTTTGTCACATCTTTCAAAACCGCTATAACGAAGAAACAATTGGGAGATGGTGGAAGTACTTATCTCCGAGTAAAAACTTCATAGCTAGCAACCAAGAACTTTGTTATCTGTCCTGCATCCGTACTCAACTTCAACGAGGAATAAGTGGATAACATTTAGTGTGGACTAGGTGGTTTTCACGCGAAATTTCTCATCTGGTGTATAGTGGATTGAGGGAGAGATCAACTAGCTTCTTGGCAAGGTAATGTATAGGGCATCACAGTCACATATAATGGTTTGGTGCAACGTAAGCAAAGCCAAATACAACCATCAACAACAATTATTGATGCAAGGCTGCTACAGCCAGTGCTCCACGATCAATTATTCGACAGACACCTACAGACTCTGAAGCTGATCAAGTATTACCACATCGTTTAGCCTGAATTTGTCGACTTGTAGCTAATTTTGAACCTTCATCATTATTGAAGACTTCATCAAAATAGGGAGGGAGATGTTGTGCATCGGAATACACTAATATTCATCCCCCTCTCATTTACAACAACAATATATTCTATCAGTTCTTTTATCTTCGATGGTTCTAGAAAATTGATTGATTTTCACTAATCATAATTAGTGAAAACAATTATCGCCAATTTGATTTGTAAATTTCATAGTGCTAAACATTTTCGTAACGTTGGCTGCGATTTTACTCAACATGTTCCCAACTTTTGGGTGTCCTGCAAGCGCTCATTGTTTGAATTATTTTGGAAATGACTTTTTTTTTGCAAATAAAAGTAATCGCATGCAATATCTGAACTGAACAATGTTGATATAGTTGAATGATTTGACTAGTCCGATTTTTGGGTTTTTTATCCGTAAAGTACCTGGAATTATGTTCAATGTTGAACGCTCGATGATTACGGCTGAGACTGAGCCAGAAGTTAGATGCTCCGGTGAGGGATGTGTATTTTACCTGGCTCAAATCTCTATTTACGGCAGCGCACATTGTATAACATTCAAAGATTTCGCTCATTTTTATTTTAGATCCTAACATGCCTGTGCGCGGAAGAAATGAATCCAATTCTGCTCAAACCAAAACATGCCAGTATTAAACCGGAATATTAGAGTTTAGTAAAAATGAAAGCAATATCGTAATACATCTCGCTTAACACATTTTCAGACAGCAACGGATGACTTATGGTAACGAATTACATAAACCATTATCGCGTATACGATTTCAGTTTTCCATGGCTATGAGGTGTGCACGACACAGTAAAATTAGCTTCCACATGTCAACTATATGCAGTAAAATCATCATAAAATGTTCGAGGTAATTGCAACATACAAAAATTAATTTGTGTTTGCAGAGTGCGTACATAAATTCGCGTATTTACTTTCCTTGTTAGCTACGACTACGTAATACTATCGTACATACATTAAAAAATATTTAATTCTTGTATTCAATTCACAGTAAGTCTCAATTGAACTGAACAAACCAAAACAAAACCAACGTCACGCCATTACTTATAATATTATGCGAGATTTCATTCATGTTTCATTCAATTTATCGAGATTAAGATTAGTTCTCATTCGGTTTTAAGACAGTAAGGTAATCGAGACAAACGCGCCTACTTGGAATACTTTCAAAAAATGGATATCTCTCACGGTGACAAATTATATTTTTCGGTTATCGATTATTCGGTATTTGGTGGAATGTTAGCAATTTCCGCGCTTATTGGATTATACTTTGGTTTCATATCGAAACGCAAGCAAGACAATACCGCGGAATATTTAATGGGAAGTAAATCGATGAAAGTGCTTCCAGTTGCGATTTCGTTAACAGCTACGTAAGTTAAGCAGGATAATAAATATATGGTGTAACATTTTTGCTTAAAATCTGAGTGGCGTTTTCTTAAAGTTTTAAAAAAACAATTTTAGGCACGTTTCATCGGTTACAATATTGGGTGTACCATCTGAAGTCTATCGATACGGGACACAATATTGGGCCGCATCCTTATCGATTGTTATGGTCACCTTTATAATGAGCTATTTATATTTACCCGTATTCTATGAACAGCAAACAGTAACAATTTTTGAATATTTGGAGAATCGATTTGACGCAAAAATGAGAAAATTTGGAAGTAGCCTTTATACATTTGCAACAGTGCTTTATATGCCATTAATGATATTTACGCCGGCGATTGCATTTAGTCAGGTAACTGGAATTAATTTACATATTGTGACGCCAATTATGTGTGCTGTTTGTATTTTTTATACAATGTTTGGTGGAATAAGGGCTGTAGTTTGGGCCGATACGCTACAATTTGTTTCAATGTTCGGAGCTCTCTTATTCATAATGTTTCTTGGTACTCATAAAGTTGGAGGATTTAAAAAATTATTTGAAATCACAGAAGATGGTGGCAGATTAATATTATTTAAGTAATTGATAAATTAGTGCGCTAGAAGTGTTATGTGCATTAATATAATAATGGAATTTTTATTTAAGCATGGATCCAGATCCCACAATACGTCAATCATTTTTGATGGTTTCAGTTGGATTGACCGTCATGTGGATGAGTGGTGCTGGTGTATCACCAGAATGTACACAGCGATTTTTAACAATACCTTCGTACAAAAAAGCATTGCTGACACTTTGGTTATTTTGTTTTGGACACATTATGGTGCGCATGCTGGCCGTGTACTGTGGAATGGTGATTTTTGCCAGGTACCAAACATGTGATCCGATAACATTAGGCCTAGTGAGTAAACCGGATCAAATATTTCCCTATTATGTAATGGATATTGCAAAAAATTATCCCGGGTTACCTGGCATTTTCATTGCCGGGGTATTTTCAGCGGCCCTGTCATCAATGTCGTCGGGCTTAAATTGTTTGTCGGGAGCTATATTTACTGATATTGTTAAACCTTAGTAAGTTATGATTTTATATGTTTAATTATATATTGTTAGATTTAAAAATCTGTTTTGATCCAAAAACAGTTTACCCAACACCACAGAGAAACAAGCGAGTAATTTTATGAAAATCATAGTGTTTTTTATCGGCCTTCTTAGTATCGGACTTGTATTTGTTGTTGATAAACTGGGTACAATATTTAGTTTGGCAATTTCAATCGCAAGCGTGACACACGGTACTTTACTTGGTATGTTCACATTGGGAATGGCCTTTCCAAAGGCCAATAACATTGTAAGTGACAGGCGCTTTTCAGTTTAAAACAGTTCCGTAACTTTGTATATAATTTTTCAGGGTGCATTTTGGGGATCACTAGCATCAATAACCGCAATTGGTGTACTTATAGCGGGAGCACAAATTAATGTTGCTCAGGAAAAATTACAATATGAGACGCTTTCATTCCGAACCGACGAATGTGAACGATTTGGTTATTCAAATTGGGAGAACTCGGCCGGATTTATTGGGTAAATAATTTTGAATTTCTTTGTTAGAATTTATTTTGATAGACTTTATTAAAATTATAAACTATAATAAAATTAAATTAAGACGGTAGTTGTAGCCTTGTGCGTACATTATTACATACGCAAGGTGACGCAAATGTGCTTGTAAAGCAAAACAACTAAACAAAATTTATTTAAAGACGTTTGTTTTCAATTAAAATTCAACAATACAATAAATTACGTCGCTTTAGCTCATTATCATATTTATGCAATTACACTCAATTACAGTTTCGGAAGTTCATAAATACTACATTTTACAGTTCTGAGTAATGCTATCATTAATTATCGGGTTATATCGGGCTCCTCGCGGTTTCTCTACATTTATAGATTTGATGATCGCCACAATTAGCAACTCCTTTATCTTTGCTTTTAGGAATAGCCAGTACCTTTCGAATAGGTGGATGATTACTATCTAGTAGGCCAACTGTGGCACTATTCTGGTAATTCCCCGGGAATTGGGAACTGGGGAAAGAATTTACATATAAATTCTATTTAAATAATTTTTTCTGGCATACTAATCTAAAAAGTTAGTGGCAATTTTTTTGAAAACAAAATAAAATTGGGAATAACTTTCCCTGACAATTTCGCTATGGAAAAATTATTCCCAATTTACAAATATTTACATCAAACTTTTTTTCTCAGTAGGCCAGAAAAAACTGATTTATAGATAAAAGCTATATGTAAAATCTTTCCCCATTTTCCCTATTCCCGGGGAATTACCAGAATAGTGCCACTGGTGCAGAATTACTTTTTACTTTTTACACTATTTCCCGTAGGCACTTGGCGAAACACACTTATACTTAATAAACACATTTTTTTTAATTTTTTTTTTCATTTTGCGAAATAAAAAACAAGTGGTTAATAAAAATGTATTTATTAAGTATGGTGCAGAATTGATTGATCTATTTTTTAGTAATTTGAGATGTATACCACTAAGCCTGGTTCTTTTATTTAATTAGCAATAAGTCTGTTCTGGGGATAAATGGATTTTAAATTAAGTATTGTGATAGATAAATAAAACCAATTTCGATTGAGGGTGAATTGTCCATAATAGCCAAGATGAACCTATGCGTAAACGCTGTTTAATTCTAATTATACAAATGACAGTAGTCGTATGAGTTTATAAACCAGGAACGGTCCAAACCAAGAACCGTCCAATATACCTGGCGGCAAGTTCTTTATTCAGGAAAATTTTAGGTTAGCTTTGCGTAGCTCGGCAGAATCTCTCATTACAGGTGGCCGCATGAAATGTTCTCGACTCTCGAGCCGAGCCAACAAAGTTAAAAATGTGTGATATATAATGCAAATTGTTGATGTAAATTATTGTTGTTGTTGTAATGTAATTGTTGTTGTATCGCCGTTTTGAGATCACATTTTTAACTTTGTTGGCTCGGCTCGAGAGTCGAGCACATTTCATGTGGCCGCCTTTCTTATTAAGTATTTGGGCGCTAAGATTAATTTTAGCTAATATAACTTATGTGTTGCTTTGTACATTACGTGTATTTTATGATCAGTTTCTACTACATTTACAAAGCCTTCTTTTTGTAGACAGTGGCTATTGAACACCATAGAATCTGTAGCAAAAGCAAACTTCTACGACTCGGATGTCTTAGGACTCGATGATCAAAATGTATTTTTTCGAGAATTTTTTTTTTTGTTTACAATTTTATTTATTTATTGAATCATTCAACTCGAAAATAACAATATGTATAAGTTATCAAATCTTAATCACTAAGGTAATTATGGGAATCAATCTCTGCATAGCTGATCCGCATCTTTTGTAATCCGTCTTTGACAGTTTGGATGCTAAGGACCTATGTATATTTTTGTTTGCTACGAACCAGTGCGCTAATGTAATTATTCTGAGAATTTGTGTCTGTGCTCGTTGGACAATGTCAATATTCGAATTTGAGGTTGATTGCCATAATTGACACCCATACGACCAAATTGGTTTAATCATTGTATTATACAGGGGAACCTTGTATTCTACTAGGTCAATGGTAGAATACGTCCCATCAACCAGTGCATTTTATCAACTTTTAATTTGATATGGTCTCGTTTCATTTCAATATGTTTTCGTCAAGTTGACTGTTGTTCTATAGATGGACGCCTAGATATTTTGCTCCATTTGCTTGAGGGATTTGTATTCCGTTCATTGTAGTAAAGAATCAATAATAGACCCCTGAGGAAAGCCAGAGGAGAAAGGGAATAATACAGAAAAAAGTATTGCCATAAAGGACTGTCTGAAATCGACCCGGCTTAAAATCAATTTAGCAGCAGAGAGGGACAAATAAAAGATGGCGATTAATTGAATCGAACGCTTTAGAAAAATCTAACAGAGTAAGACAAGTCAGTTCTCTTTTAACTGCGATAAATATCATCTCATTCAGTAAAGCTGGTATAGTACCGTGTAACCTTCTAACCTTCTACCTTCTTAACTTTCTCCGGTTGAAAAAGACAAATGGCCGGTTGTACAGAAAAATGACTAACGGTCGGTTAGTTGTGCGTCAGTTAAATGTTTTATGTGAAATCTGTTTTTGCAATCAGAAAAAATCAACGAAAATTTGATTAAGGGGCATATCCTCCATCCAGTCGCAAATTAATTATTTGCGATCAGAAATATGGTTACTAGATTAAATTTGCCATACCAATTGACACATTTTATTTAAATTTAAATTTTTTTTGCGATTATTATTATTATTATTATTATTATTATTATTATTATTATTCTCTTTATTTAGAAAAAAAAACAGGTTACATACATTAATACAAATCATAAACTATTTCTAATAAAGTTAGAGCTCCTAATAGGTTTTTAGAACCTGTGGGGGAGCAAGAAAGAAAAAAATCATGAAATTTAGGTTGCCAAAAGTGTACAAATAAAAATAATAAATTAAAAACTATCATAAAAGAATAAATAAATAATACATACAATAAAATTAAAATTCCAGCTCATATTTAGTGAATACAATACAAAAAAGAAAAATTAGAAGTAGGTTTCAATGTTGTCTATATTAATCAGCCAATGTCGAATCATTTTATCAAAATAGTGTTTGCGGCCAATCGGAATGGATTTCAACTCTATCGGTAATTTGTGAAACCAATACAATCCCATATAAAAGTAAGACCTTCTGAACCTTTCATTATTACAACGTAAACCGGCAAAGTTGTTCGGATTTCTTAAAGTATACGTGTGATGAATACGACTATGGAAACTGGAACTCCGAACAAAAAACATTTTTAATACCTTATAAACATAGAGATATCTTAAAGGTAATAATTTCAAATCTCGAAATAAGGGAATTGTTGGAGTTGTTAAAGGCCGACAATAAATCAATTTAATAATCCGTTTTTGTGAAATGTATAGGTCCTCTATATTGGAAAAATAAATCCCACCCCAGCTTGATATACCATACATAATAATAGATTCAACTAGTGCATGATATAGAACTCGCAGTGTTGACGGTGGGCATAATTGCTTCAGATGGTAGAATTTATAAGCCGCAGTAATAACATTTTTTCTGACAATGGTGAGATGAGAATTCCATTTCAACTGCGAATCGATGGTAACTCCTAAGTACTTAAACTCATTTACGAGGGAAATTTCAAAGCACTGCGATGAACATGAGTGTCCAGAGCAAAATGGAACATGATACAAAACCTTAGAATTGGGAGATGCGGCCTGACCAAAAAACATTACTCTGGATTTATTACTAAGAGCCAGGCGATGGTAGTAAAACCAATTACCAAGATTCACTAAATCTGTGCAAACTAGGTTCTGTAATTCCGAAGGGTTTGCTGAAGTGTAACTTAAGCTAAATCGTCCGCAAATGCAGTGGTGTGCCCCAGAAGATCGATGTCGAATATAGAATTTATGTAGATTAAGAATAGAATAGGTCCTAATACTGATCCCTGCGGAACGCCGCAATTTAAGTAACCAGGTTCACTAAATTTATCATTTATTTTAACAATTTGGCTACGATTGTTGAAATAACTAACAAACCAGTCAAAAACTTTACCTCTGATACCTATATTTAATAATTTGTTTGCAAGAACCTCGTGATCCACCGTGTCAAACGCTTTTGCAATGTCTAAAAATAACGAAGCGGATTTTTGCGAATTGTTGAAAGCCGAGTAAACATAACTGAGGTGATGTAGTAGTGCTTCTTCAGAGGATCTTCCTGCTAAGAAACCAAATTGACTACGGCTAAAAAAATTGATTTTCTCCAGATAACCGAGCAATCTACGTTTTATTATTTTCTCAAATAGTTTGGAGAAGGAACTTAGCAACGAAATAGGTCGATAATTATTTAGTAATAGCACATCACCTTTCTTATGAATTGGAATTACAAGGGCTGATTTGAAAACATCTGGAAATACACCACTTTCTAGGCTGAAATTGAAGAGGTAAGCTAAAACATCTACTAGATACCACACGCAATTTTTTAAGATTAGGTTGTCGATTCCGTCAATTCCACAAGAGTGTTTATTTTTCAAACTACTAATCTCTTTTATAATCTCTCTGGCGCTAATCGAATCAAACACACAAGACACATTATAGAGTGAAATCTACGAAAAGACTGCTACGCATTTTCTGAGGTCGCAGTATTTTTATGTACTTCTACTTAACAATCGCAAAAAAAATTTAAATTTAAATAAAATGTGTCAATTGGCATGGCAAATTTAATCTAGTAACCATATTTCTGATCGCAAATAATTAACTTGCGACCGAATGGAGGATATACCCCTAAATATATTTTATTCCATGGAAATATTTATAGCTTGCATATAAATATTTTAACGGCCAATTTTGATTGAATAAGTTTTTAGCTAATCGGTTAATATTTTCATGGAATAAAATATATTTATACAAGTTTGCGTTGAGTTACTTCTGATTGCAAAAACAGATTTCATATAAAACATTTAACTGGTGCACAACTAACCGGCCGTTAGACATTTTTTCTGTGCAACCGGCCATAATCAAATTAAAGCTATCGATATGAGATTCAATTTGGTTTTCTACTATCAATTCAAGCGCCTTAGGCCCGTTGCACACTTCAGCTATTTATTGAAGAGCTCAAAAATTAAATTTTTTAAATTTATTGCAAAATACCAAATTTCTTCGTTTTCTAAAAAAATCCACAAACACGCGCGTCAGCTAGAGTTACTAGAACTCCTAATTGTTATAAAAACTTTCTACAAAAATTTTAAAGCATAGACCATAATGTTCCTACATTATGGTCTATGCTTTAAAATTTTTGTAGTTTCGTAATTATCATAACGTATCATTAATTCCAGAAGCTGGCGCCGGAACCGTTCACCGGAGGTCAATTTGGTCAACGGATTTAAATTCAGCGCCCTTCAATTAGTTAAGTACCATCATAATTTATTTAATTCTTATAAAGGTTTAGGGCCGGGTTTCAAAGGGTTAATTTACTTGTTGAATTTATTATTAGAAGCTTCTTTAGTACTTAATTCCACCGATTAACAATTTTCGTTAAATTTATAAAGACATACATCAAATGCTGTTAAAGTCTTGTAAAAAACGATTGAATTAATTTATAATTTAATAAAACATTATGGAACCACATTTAACATATCACTTAAACAATTTCACTTAACTATGCCTATATGTACGTCATAATTCAATTAAAGTACCATATTTTAATGTATAATATCTTACTTACCCAAATTCCAAATAACATTATATAATAAATTCCGCGAAAGATTCTAATCGATTCATCTTATTTTTAAAATTTCAGCACTCGTAATTCTTCCATACACATTTATCACGAAAATTTCGATAATTCAGCAGTTCCGTTCATATTTCGATTAGGTTTCATGTACTATTCACTGATTGGAGCCCTAATCGTATTTTTAGTTGGCTACCCAATAAGCCTACTAACCGGTGGTTGCAACAATCTGAACGAGAAACTTCTATGGCCAGTGATACGACGTTGGTACGTATGCAACAGACAATTACAACAAAAAACAAACAATGCCGAGATGAAAAGTTACGATAAGGCAACATATCAGCGATGAGTTATAGATCTACTATCAAATCAATAACATAAAAATAAACAAGACAAAGTGTTACGGAAGAATTTCCAAAAATAAATTCCTTTTGTTTTATTTTTGAGATAAGATCGTTTTGTTTGTTTGTAAAATATTCTTGATAGGTTTAGTACTGCTTGAGACATTAGTTAGAACGGTTGGAAATATAAAATGAGTGAAGATATTGCAAATTCAATGCACGATGCTAATCTGTATTTCACCGTATTCGATTATTCGATTTTTGTTATCATGCTTGGATTATCTGGTCTAATTGGATTGTACTTTGGATTTATATCGAAACGTAAACAGGATAATACGGAAGAATATTTAATGGGCAGCCATATGATGAAAGCGATACCAGTTGCAATTTCGTTAACTGCAACGTACGTTACACAATTCGAAATGATGTAAAACAATTTGCTTAATTAACGTAATTAATTCCAGTCAAGTGTCATCCGTATCTATATTGGGCATACCGGCTGAAGTTTATTTGTACGGCACTCAGTACTGGGCTATAGGACTAGCCATAATTATTGTGTGTCTAGCCCTTGGATTTTTCTTTCTTCCGGTGTTTTACGATTATCAAGAGTTAACAATTTATACCTATCTAGAGAAACGTTTTGATCGCAGACAACGCTCGTTTGCCAGTGCTATGTATATAATTAATGGTGCTCTTTATATACCTTTAATGGTTTATGCCCCAGCTTTGGCATTAAGTCAAGTGAGTGGAATCAATTTGCATGTAATCACACCGATAATTTGCCTGATTTGCATTTTTTATACAATGTTTGGTGGCATTCGAGCTGTTGTTTGGGCAGACACTCTTCAATTTGTCTCTATGATGGGTGCGCTATTAATTTTAATGGTGCTTGGAACCTATATAGTTGGTGGATTAGGTAATTTGATTGAAAAGGTGGATGAAGGTGACCGATTAGTATTTTTCAAGTAGGTGAATATATGTTTTAACTACCTAATAATAATTTTACAAGGATTTTAAATATTTCACAGCATGGATCCTGATCCCACTTTGCGTACTTCATTTTGGATGATTATATTGGGTATGCCAGTTTTATACTCGGGCATTTCACCCGAATATATTCAACGTTTCCAGTCGATTTCTACCTACAGAGAAGTTATTAAATGCTTAATAATGTTTTGTATCGGGCATGCGGCCGTCCGAATGCTGGCTGCATATTGTGGTGCACTAATATACGCGAGATATCAAACATGTGATCCCTACACCCTGGGATATGTCAAAAAGATAGATCAGATTTTTCCGTATTATGTAATGGATGTAGCGAGAAATATTCCGGGGCTGCCTGGCATTTTTGTTGCTGGAGTATTTTCGGCTGGTCTTTCATCAATGTCAACGTGTCTTAATAGTTTGGCGGGTTGTGTGCATACAGATTTTCTTAAAAGATAGTAAGTTTAATCAAAATTACTTAATATATTTGTTTTGTTTACAGCCGGGAATTAATTTACAGTTTTCCAAAGACTTCGAGCAAGACTGATAGTAATATTCTCAAGGTTCTTGTACTCCTAATTGGGCTTCTAAGCATCGGAATGGTATTGATTGTCGAAAAACTAGACAATATTTTTAGTCTAGGAGTTTCTCTTAATGGTATCTGCGGTGGTACTTTACTAGGGCTATTTATTTTAGGAATGATCTTTCCAAAGGCAAATCGACACGGTGCACTTTGGGGTGCAATAGTATCCGTGACTGTGGTAACCGTACTAACAATGGGAGCTCAAATATATATTGGACAAGACAAATTTAAATATGTTTCGAAACCATTTCGAACCGATGGCTGTGATGCTTTGGGCTTTGTTGGCTGGCAAAATGCAACCAATTTTCGGGGAAATCCTAATTCGACGATTTACATTGAGAATGAGAATTTTGATAGTTCCGATGTGCCACGCATATTTAAACTGGGCTTTATGTATTTTGCCTTAATCGGTACAATTTTGGTATTAGTAGTTGGGTACCCCATAAGCATTTTGACTGGGGGTTGTGACAATCTTGATCCACGTTTGTTGTCTCCAGTAGTGAGATCATGGTATATGACTATGAGCCAGAAGAAAATGGCGAAAGAGATTGAAGCCCAAAATATGAATAATTTAATTCCCCAACAACAGAATGACTATGATTTTAAATTAACTGTGTAAATTATAATAAATTATTGTAAAATTAAAATAATGTTTATTTATTACCGTGTCTGATTCTATTTATAAGATAAATATTTTTGTTTGCCGCGCGTATTGCTCACGAGATAAGAGGATTTGTGAAAAACACTTTCTGCTTATTTGTTTATTATCTTAATAGATGCGTTAAATATTTATTTAACATCGTCTAATTCTTAAGTGTTTCTAATTCTTTGTGTCGCTCCTCCATTTGGTCTGTAATAAAGAATTTTCTAATGATTGGCGAAAGAAGCCGTTGGTCCAAACCGGAATTGCCGCCAGTATATAAGCTGACTGGATACCCTACAATTAATACGAGCAATGCGCCAATTGGTGCATAATACATTGTGGTAAGTTGGAATACAAATGGTACATCCGATTTGTCAAAATTTTCATTTTGTACATATATTGATGAATTTTGTTTGGTAAAATCCCGCCAGTCCAAATAACCTAAGGCATCACATCCGTCAGTACGCAGTGATAGTGTTTGATGTTTTAATTTTCCTTGAATATTGTAATATTGTGACCCAATTGTTAATAGTGCTATGATGGATAATGACACAGATGCCCCACAAAATGCCCCCTAAAATTACATAAAACATTTATGACACAATATTATAGCTAAGTAAATATATTGTATAAGATATATACATGACGATTAGCTTTCGGGAATCCCATCCCCAGAACGAATAAGCCAAATAGTGTCCCAGCCGTTACACTATTAAACGCAACGCCAAGACTGAACAAACTTCCAAGATTTTCCACCACAAAAACCATTCCAAAATTTATAATTCCGAGCAGCAGTACGATAACCTTGATAATACTGCTATCAGTTTCATCCGATGTACGTGGAAAGCTTTAAACAAAATATAAATAAATTTAATACCGGCCCAATCTGAAACACTTACTACTTTTTTAAGAAATCGGAATAAATTGATCCAGCCAAACAATTAAGAATAGTCGATAGTGATGAGAGACCCGCTGCAAAAACACCAGCTACAAAAATTCCAGGCAGCCCAGGTAAATCACGAGCCACGTCCATTACATAGTATGGAAATAGCTGATCAAATTTTTGCACCTTACCAATTGTAACCGGATCACAAGTGTAGTAACGACCATAAATCACTGCTCCACAATAGACAATCAACAGTCGAATAATAATGTGGCACACACAAAACATAATTAAACATTTTATAACTTCTTTGTAATTCGAAATAGATTGGAATCGTTGTACACATTCCGGCGTCACACCTGAGCATAGCACGGTCAAACCAATAAGATAAATCCAAAATGATTGCCGTAGTGTAGGATCTAGATTTACACTGAAATAGAATACAGTTTTAGCTACAGAATTACAAAATACTATAAAAATATTTACTCAGCAACGATAAATCGTCCGCCAGAATGAATGATTCGATATAATTCACCGACACCGCCCACTAAATAAGTACCCAGAACCGCAAACAACACCAGCACCAGTATCATTGAGATAAATTGTAGAGTATCAGCCCAGACGACTGCCCTTATACCACCAACTAGCGTATAGAATACGCATATCGCACAAATTCCTGACGTAATAATCGTGATACTTAATCCACTTACTTGGTTTAAAGTAAGCGCTGGTGCATACACCATAAGTGGCATGATTAAAATTGAGTTTAATGTGTACATTGCACACGCGAATGTTCGTAGTCGACGGTCAAACCGTTTCTCTAAATATGAGTAGATCGTTAATGCCTGAAGTTCATAGAATACTGGTAAGAAGAATACGGCCAAAGAAATGGTGACGATCACGATCGAAATTGCAATTACCCAATATTGTGTTCCGTATGAATAAACATCGGCTGCCACCGCCACGATAAGTAATGACGAAACGTGTCTGCATACGTGCAACATAGGTTAAATAATCAACATCAGCATTTTTGACTTTATACGTGTACTTACGAGGCTGTTAATGACATCGCTACAGGAAATGCTTTCATCGTTTTGCTGCCCATAAGGTATTCGATCGTATTGTTTTGTTTCCGTTTCGCGAAAAATCCAAAGTAAATTCCAATAATTGCCGATACAAACAGCATGCCTATAAATACCACATAATCTATCGTTTTAAAATGTAACTCACTATTATTAGCACTAGTCCCTGACATTTTGAAAATACTGGCTCAATATCTTCCAATAAACAATAACATTATCTAATTATCGAAATATTATAAGGTGCATGTGTTTTTCATTCCACAAGTAGTGCATAGTTGAAAGATACCATAAACCAATAGTCTGCGGTGATATCTTATCGTTAACCTGAAGTATGAATTTCAGCCTGGTTGTAATACAGTAAGTAAACCTTGAAAGCAGCGCTGCTTAAACATTTTATATCTTTGAACCTAATAAAATGTATATTGTGGGTTAGAACCAGTGGCGATTTATTACTACATTCCTATATATAAATAGTTCCTTGCAATTTATTCAAGGAAACATTCAACTGACTATAACCTTGTTTCCTTTATTCTATGTCAGACTGGACTACACTTTGGCACTAGACCAAAGTTCAGAATAGTTTAAGAAATTTAGGCCCGTATTTACAGTCGTAACTATTACTATAAGCAAAGAGTATGTTATTTTATAAAGAGTAACGAAACAGAGGAAAAATTTTCATCAACAAATTCCCTGGGTTATGCAATTTAAATGGGTTATACGTTATACAATACACTTACACAACAGTTTTTTATTTTATTTGTATGTAATCTTTTCCTACTCGTGGCTAATGATACAAATTACGGCAAATAAAGATGTTTAAGTGTATTGCAAAACTCATTCAAATTGCATAACCCACGCATTTTTCGATGAAATTTTTTTCTCTGTTTCGTTACTCTTTATAAAATTATATACTCTTTGCTATAACTTCTATTTTTGGAAACCGTTAGATTTTGTGAATTTTTGTGATTTTCTTCTTCTATTCCATAAAAATTAATTTATTTTGATCAATAAAATCACATTTCACCCTTTAGAAAATCTTGTAAGATTTTTTGGTACGAAATTGGTTACTATAACATGACAGTTATAATAACGACACAGAGTACAATATATATATTCTGTATTAACGATTATAAATATGGCCCTTAAATTAGTTAACTAGTAAATTAGCTGTTATATCCCATTTGTGTTTTACTGACACAATTGTGTGGGTAGGGCAAAAGTACCATGTCAAAAATTTAGTTTTGTATGTTTTTTGAACCAACTTACACACTTGTGAATTCCTTTTTAACTTATCCCTTTCGAGTTCAAAAAAATTTTTTTTTTGGTTCAATTTAAGTTCACCATACACATTTGTGTATGTAATTAATAACAGGTTGTAATTTCTTCCGTATTTAAACGGATCTTAGTTACATCTGAATTCTTTTTGAAAACAGTATAATAATTTGTTAACAAATTAATTATATAACATATAATTTATTTGTTCTTGATAACATATTAATTATTTTATCATTATTATAGTTACTGCGTTATTTTTCGGACGAAAACAAAATTAAGTGGTTTACACAAATGTGTACACTGGTCTTCAATTACCACCTAATTCTGTTTGACATCTTCGTCGGTCAGGAAAGGGTTATTTTCGTCGGAAAAAACACTATATCTATACACACAATTGTGTTGGTTTTACTTCAAATCAAGCGAAATTTTTTATCAAAACGCCATTACCCCTTTCCTGACCAGCATACACAATTGTGTATGTAAATTTCGATTACGACAAACGAAGATGTCAAACATAGAATTAGGTGGTAATTGAAGACCAGTGTACACATTTGTGTAAACCACTTAATTTTGTTTTCGTCCGAAAAATAACGCAGTAACTATAATAATGATAAAATAATTAATATGTTATCAAGAACAAGTAAATTATATGTTATATAATTAATTTGTTAACAAATTATTATACTTTTTTCAAAAAGAATTCAGATGTAACTAAGATCCGTTAAAATACGGAAGAAAATACAACCTGTTGTTATTATTTACATACACAAATGTGTATGGTGAACTTAAATTGAACAAAAAAAAAATTTGAACTCGATAGGGTTACATACGATGGTTTTTGACTAACACATTTGTGTGGGTTGGATTAAAATTGAGCCGATTTTTTGTTAAACTTGGTTGAAAAAGGGATATTCAGTTCAGAAGAAAAAAAGTCAAATTTTACACAATCAACATTTTCTTGGGTGAAAGTGCCAAGTGCTGAGTTGCTCCCGTCCATTAATTTATTTAACATGTTTTTGACGCAAAATTACTTTTGATAAGATTTTTTTCGATGACACCGGAATTTCCGTGACTGTTGAACGGCCAATTAAAAAACATATGTACATATTTATATAAACTAACATTTAAAATTGTTTATATTTTGTAATTTTTAATAATGTGTTGTTTAATTACAATTTTTAAAGTAGGTAGGGGAATGATATTCTTATAATAAAACCGTGTTCAATTAGTCCGCAACTGGTAATCACCGTTCTGTGTTATATATCGTACCCATGGCAGCGCTTGATAACCACTCTTTTCGATAATTTTTAAGTAACGCACTTGTATTCCAGATGTCGTAAAATAGGGGATTTCAAATTTAACCTGGATCGGTGGTTTGCCCTCACTATCTTCACACTCGACACTTGGTAAGCCGAAATGAGCGCGCATCAAATATTCTTTGCCACCCTAAAATTTATAGAATTATCAAATAAAATGCACATCAATACACTAATAAAACTTACAGGAAATGATTTAATTGTCCAAGTAATCGCATTCTGCTCAGGTGCATATTTAACACTGCCCACCGTAGTTTTAAATTTAGGCGAGTCGGCATCCTGAGGTACCGGTATTATTATTTCCACATTATTTGCAGTCGAACGCCGTTTAAATTGTGATTTAGCTTTAATCATGTATTCGACGCGGCTATGAGCGTGCCGCTCAATTACCGATTCGATCCATATCAATGGTTTAACATGTGTATTCAAACGATACGACATAAGTTCAAATTCACCATCGGGCGGAATAAATGAAATGGTACGATCGTTTTCAAAACGTGACAAACGAACACATTGGTGGAATTTCACATCCTCTAGCTCGACGGATTTAGATTTACCGCGCCCAGTCGACTCAAATAATACTTTATCGTTGAGACCAAGTCGTAGTTCAGGCATACCCGAGAGATAGACTCGCATCTTTATTGCGCCAACAATTTCACTACGCAAGACATTACCATTTGCGTTGGCCAACAAATTAACACTTTCAATAACATCGAGAAATACTTCATTTTTGCGATACTTGATACCTTCGGAACGCCATGATACGGCGTTCGTTACAGCCAACGGGATACGTGGCTGAATTTCTAATTTATGACCTTCCTGAGTGATATATTCTTGTAGAATTTTACTATCAGTTGTTTGAGGATACCCGAAATCGGTTAATTCATCCAACAGCTCATAAATTACAACAAAATTATCACGAATACTTTCCTCTTCCAGCTCTTTAAAATACTCGACAAATACTTGTACAATTTTATGTAAGAATACAAAGCATAGCGCTATATTAGCATTCTTACGTGTTACCAATACAATGTACAGATTATTCGTTTTAATATACGCAAAAGTACATTCTGGAGTTTGGAGTATCGGGGTTACGAGGCCTTCCTCTTCTTTCTCCATGAGCAGTGGCATAAACTTATCAATAACACCCATATCGATATCACCACGATAATTACGTGATATTAATACCTAAAATGGTAAAATTTATTAGATAATAGTTAATTGGGGCTCAAAAATTACAACAAATAAAGACACACCTTGCCTTTGACATCCAAAATGTAAATTGCGGACGAAGACATTTTTACTTCTCTTGTTGCGGTTCACGTTCACTTAATAACTATAGTTTTAATAATTTAATAAATCCAATGAATTAAGACAATTCTTTACAATAATATAACATACATATTACAGCTTTTAAATAAATAACAAGTTTTTAATAAAATACGATTAATCGTATAAAAAATAAAAGTTTTGTGGTTTCTTGCTGTTTGGTCGTCGCAGATGACACGATGTATGACATATGTCAATTTAGTGGCATCAAGCGGTGAAGATTGGTACTATCAGTTATATATATACAGTGCACAAGATATCATGTATGTAAATTATTTGAATGCTAAGTAGTACTTTTTTAATTGATTTTTTCGGAGTTCATTCGAATTGAAAAATTTACGCACTACAATTTTATTGCCCAATGTGATTATGAATTGCAATAGTAATTCGAAATTTTTTCAATAAAATTGATTAAACAAAAAAAAAATGTAATGATATCTAAATGGTCAGTGAACTTCAATTTAAAATTACAGAAAAGGCGGATTCACTGTTGTGTTCGTTCGTTCATTCATTCATTCAAACAATTTTTTCGACCGTTCATATTGCTCCAAAATGACGTCCAGGATAATTTCACAAGAGATGGTTGGTCGAAAAAATTGTTTGAATGAATGCATGAACGAACGAACGCAACACTAATACACCTTTAAGGTGTTTTTATGGTTATGGTTGCGTTCGTTCGTTCATTTAAACATTTTTTTTCGTCCAATCATCTCTTGTGAAAAAATGTAGAAGAAAAAAATCGTCATTTTGGAGCAATATGGTTGGTCGAAAAATTGCTTGAATGATCGAACGAACGGACGAACGCAGCGATAAAGGCGCCTTTAACATCTTACACCTATGAATAAAACTATAATATTGGATTCACGGAACGAGATAAAAAAAAGCTGTTTTTTTTCTACCAACCTTTGCTCAAAAAATTTGTCTACGGTTGTCATATAAGTCATATCGCACATCCTGTAAAAAATGTCATAACACATAAAAACGGTTTTTAGATAAATGCATTTTTAAACTGCTAACGCTACTGTGATGCTGAGATTATTTATTTTATAAAGCTAATAATGAATAACCTCAGCCTCACAGTAGCGTTAGCAATTAAAAAAATTAAAATGCATTTATCTCAAAACTGTTTTTTTGTGTTGACAGTTTTTAAGAGGCGATGTGCGATATGTTTTCTGTTTTGTATTTTTTGTTCACAATTTCTGCTTTGTTTTCGATTAGTTGGGACTTTATTTTAATTTAATCGAATAAACCTATGTCTGGGGATTACAAATACACAATATTCGGTTATATAAACACATTACAATTTATAAATTATCAAATAATTTATAGCCCAACAGTTGCAGCAAAACAAAATTTTTGGTCACATATTTATTCCATTCATTTTATATATTAACTTTAAATTAAATTATTTAAGGAGAAATTCATTCCAAAAATGTCATAAATAAACAACAACAAATATTTGAGCAAAATTGTTGCTCATACTTCCGGTTATTTTTGTTACTATGTTGGTACGACTTAGATTATTTGCTCAAAAGATGGAAATATTTCAAGTAAACTGAGATAAAATTGGGCGGTGCTTAGTTGAATATAAAGATTTGATTGGCTAAAGAGTTGGATAAAAAATTATCCCGTTCCGTCAAGCCGTATACATACGTCGGATGGAAATCCGAGATTTTCACATCCACCGTTTTATCCAATCAAACGAAAGAAATAGTACAACTTACACGCCCCCTTTCATCCCAAAAAGTTGACAAAAACTCAACTCGAGGAAAAAATTCTATTGAGATGTAAAAATCCCAGATTTCCATCCGACGTATGTATACGGCTTGAATCTACCATAAAGTGGTTTTTTTAGCACGTTTGCAGCAAGTTCGAATATTTCACTTACTTCCTTTCAAACTTCTCTACTTCGAATTAGTAGACCTTATCTACATCATCCGGACTAAAGAATATTTAAAAACTATAATGTTTAATGCACTTTGCTGGGCACAAATACCAGCTGTTTAAGTTCCTCATGTTAGATTTGGCGTACAAAGACATGACACTTAGACGAGAGGCATTTGTCGCATATCTGTCTTTCTGATCTGAACAATATTCCAGATATCGTGAAATGTACATATAAGGGAATCCCCAGGACAACCAGGTGAGATTAGCCCCTAGATACACTTGAATACCAAAAGAATTTTTAAATTCCTAACAGATAATGGATTGAACCCAGAAATGTATGTGTATATGTTCTACCCCATATCCGAAATGCTAACCCTTTTGTAGCAAACTCCGTAGCATACAGTATCAAAGTGAAGCATCATGCCTTGATAAACCTTTTCGGTCCAGAGAGAAAATTAATATTGACTAATCGTTAACAACGTTGACAACTCGTAGATAACGTCAATTAATCGTAGACAAGTCGAGATTGAATGATCGACGTATTTTGAACTTGTTTCCGCAGATTTTAGGTAATGTAAATTATAATTACTATAAAATATACAGTAAAAACTGTGTTAGTTCAGCATAAAAAAATGAGTTTCTTGGTGATCTTTCGGAGGTGGCCAATTTAACAAAAATTATGGAAAAACACATACAGTTAACATCATCAACAGTTTCTTTTATGTGTAGCTACAACCTGCTTGCTAATCAGACCAGTTATACTTTGTAAATTTCTCCATCATAACTCGTTGACATATAAACAATTACAACCTCATTTTAAAATCAGTATATAACGATCCACCATTTTTGGTACACCATCAAGTATTGGAATTTAAGTTGTTGACTGCCCCTTGGTGCTAACTATTATTGAGAAATATTTCAAGAAAAACATTAAAACTGCATTAATCGTAACACTCGATTTTACTTGAGGAATTTCACTACAGTTGTCGGTTCCATATAATCTGTTACTGCAGTTTTTTAAATAGATGTGTGCTGTTGTAGTCTCGTATTGCTCGTTTGGTAATAAACCCTTCTGATTGCTTCACGTTAAAGATCCTTCCATAATCTCACTAATTATTATTACAAATCCTGGACCTTGGGACTAGAAATAAGGGCGTTAAGTAAGGCTTAAGTAATTATTGGGCCTGTTTGAACAATGAATTCAAATGTAAGTACAACAATTCTTAAGTATGGTAGTACCAAAATCAAATACATATTTCGAACTACCGTTGGTTCTATCCAAATAGTTTAGTTTATTACGCCGCTTTTAAAGACAAATCATAAATCAATCGGAATGAAATATCACCTCTTCTGAGATATTAACCCTCAGATCCCCGCTTTTAAAACTATTGCACAAAGTTTAGTTCCCTGCATTCGAAATGATTTAATTATATGGTTTAGGGCCGGTTATTCTCTGTATCTGAGAACTATTACTCGACTATCGACAGTAAGGATTAAGATTTTTAGTATTTATTCTTTGTCATCTGTGTAACAATTCATTTTAATTGTTTTCACCTGATGCAAAATTGGGTTGATCTCCCCAGCACCAAAAATTATATTTAATAAGCTAACCGTAAATCATATTATTTATAATCGTATGAAATGTTTTGGTCTAGCAGAAAGGTGGTTTGCGCGGGAAAGAAAATCCATAAAAATATGTATCTTGTTTTTTTTTTGGGCGAGATCCGTTTTTTTGTTGATCAAAAAGATCATTAAGTTTCGAGAATTCGAGAAAAGTGGTTGTACCCTTTAAAAAAGTTTTTTTATATAACCAAAAATTGAGTGATAAAGTTAAAAACTATAAAGTTGGCCGACTTAATAGAAATAAAAAGAAAAGAAAAATAAGTGGCATATTGGAGTGCATGCATAGTTTCAAAAGTTAAAATATTTAATCAAAATATGATATCGAAATCTCAAATCTGCATAAGAGATTCAACGAATTGGTCGTGTAAAACCAATAATAATTTATATGCTGTTCTACGATTTTGCTGTGGAATTGAACGAGAAGCTGCATATCAACCTTATAGTCAACTTTTGTATAATTTCATTTTCGTGGGACGGAGTTCAACATTGGACGAAAAAGAGGTCATAAGGATTCTACACAAATGGGATCATATCACAGTTTTGTTTTGCTCTAATTTTTACTAAATGATGTTTTTTTATTCATCTTTATTAACATCATCCAATCTTAATCTTATTCAATTAGTATTAGCCTTATTATTATATCATTATTTTGCTATATTATTGTGATAGTTTTGAAACTTCTTCGGTCATTCCGATTATATAGTTTATATGGGTAATAAGGTTTTTCATGTCGTTTATAGCGATCGGGTAAGAAACATTTGAACATGTTTGCTATAAAACTGTCGTGTTACACTATGTGCTACATATTTTTCGTGTTTGTGAGTGAAGGTCGGAGATTTGAGTTAAGGGATTTCGTTTTATAATTTATGTGCACAGCATATTCTAGCAGGATGTCTGCATTTTAAGAATCCCCCTGTTTGCCCTGAGTTATTAGCCGCAAAAGCTGTGCTCCGACATTTTGCTGGATGTTTTGTAACGATGAGTCGTTAGTTACATCTGTTCTGGGGCCGAAGCACTCCCAACTCTCTCGCAGTACCCTTTTCACGTCCAACAAAAGTGTTAATGGGAAGTTACTAAATTTAGTGATCGTTTAAATAACACCAGATCGACCAAAATGCTAGGCTTCGGATCCAAACCAAATCAATAGACTCAAATTTGAATCTCCTTAAAACGGACGGTTGGTATTGAGAATTTTTGTCATTATATATTAACTCAATAGAGAGCTGCTCTATTTCCACAGTTAAATTTTACATTCTTTATTGTACTATTTTGGCAAATGTCGATCCGATTTTTTAGCGAAATGGGTCTAAACTAATCGAAGCAAATATTAAATTAATCAATTTAACGAGAAGCAAATCCGCCGAGAGTTAATAAATTAAAGTTAGTTTTAAAATTATCAGGACTTGATAGACTTATAATTTAAACCAATAAAAAAGTAATTCTTTGTTTTTTTTTGAATTTCTGACTCATAGATTAAAAATTTGACAGAATCATAACAATCAGTTTAGAACGGAAAATTCGAGAGTAGTGAAAATAAATTATAGAAAACAAAATAAATAATTCTTTGTTATATCAAATCCGTAAGAAACAGTTGCATTTCCCATGGGTCCTTCACAAAATTTTACACTTTACAAACTACTTTAGCATAAAACGGATACAATATCTAATGCTGGAAACAGACGTGCGAATTTTACGCATGCGAATACGCATGCGAAAACGCAAGTTAACTACATGAGCGTAATTTTCGGTAGAGTTTTCAATAGACAATATACAATTTGTTTTGGAATTTCTGCCAAAATATTGAAAAGCCGTCGTGATTTTAATAATAATTCATGTAATTTTTTTTTTATTATGTAGTCAACACTGCTGCGGTGCGTTTTTTTAGAAATAGAGACAACTTGCGGAAAAACGCAGCCTATGCGGAATACATGTATTTCATTTCATTTAAAGTAGTGTATTCTAATTTAAACGCACGCGTTTTTCCGCACGTCTGTTTCCAGCATTAGTCTTTGAATTAGAGCATGTGGCAAATGATTCATAGAAATGATTGCGTCATTGTTATTTTTCCTTCTACAAAAGTTGTCTCAAGATCGAGTGACGAGTGATATTTCTTGGATTTTCTCAAAATTGCATAAAAGTATCGAGGTATTTTTCATACAGCCAAAGTATCGTCGAAGTACTATAATATCGACGATATCATCCCTAATATTTATTATTATTAACTAATACCATATTTGTAAATAGATGGTCCTAGTTAATTAGAGATTTTAAATTTATTCCATATTTTTAATTTAAGAAATGATTGAAAAAGTTAAAATTAGTTTTGATTAATTAAAAATCCAATTATTACGTATTTTAATAGTGTGCAACTTACATAGACTAACAGAGCTCTCACAATAGAAAAACTTTTACTTTTGCCTTACAAGTTTGTTTGAAAATAAAACTTGACAAAAAAAAAAAAAATCGTTTTTACCTTAAGGAAAAAGTTAGCAAACTCTAAACTTTTGCCTTAAGAAAAGACTAATGAAGTTAGCTAAATTTCAAAATCAGGGTTTTTGTTGTCATTTTCCAACCAAAACATGTTAAAATGCAAATAAGTTCTAATTTATCGGTTTAATATATCTTAACATTATAATTAATAATATAAAATACAATTTTTAAAATATTATTAGTATGAAGATAAATAAAACGAAGTTGGTTTCAATTATTTTTTTTTTTCTCATTGTGAGAGACACTCTTAAGGTAAAAGTTTAAGGCAAAAGGTAAAGGCAAATTTTTTTTCTATTGTGAGAGCTCTGTAAACTTAGAAAAGGCTGTCGACGTCAGCAATGCAAAAAAAAATCGCTGTGCATCGTAATAGATTATGCGTCGACAACCGCGTACATTACATTGCGTTTTATATTTATTATTGCGTTATATTGTGAAGTTATTTCGAAGCATAAACTAGGCTGCTGAAAATATAAAGGGTGCTTGCACAAGGAAAACGAAACCAATGCCACTGTCTTTAATGCAATACATATCGTCGGTTTGAAGCAACAGTGACACAAGTCAAAATATTTAATTTTTCAGTAGAGCAAAATCGCTCAAAATTGTTTTTAAAAAAGGCATTTTTCAAAAGTAAATAAAAATACATTCTGATTAGTAAAATATTTTTTTTCTATTCCTCCATCTTCAATCGGATCTTAATTTTTATAATTTTTTAATATTTTGCAAATTTTCTTAGGATAGTTTCCAATAGCTTAAAATGTTAATTTTTTTCGCAAAATACATAAGAGAGTATGTTTTGATACAAAATAATAAAAATATGAATTATTGGGTATCGTTTGATTCGAATATCTTAGGAATGAGTTAAATTTGAGTTGTGTCACCATTGCACCAAACCGACGACATGTATCATCTGAATTGCTGCTTTGTGTACCGACCGAAGTTTATCGGCGGATTCGTCGGTTCGCAAAGCCGTGAAAATTTATATACTCTGATGGCGTTATCGTGCGTTATGTGAATTTTATAACATGTTTGGTGGTATTCGAGCTATGATTTGGACAGATGCTCAGCGTTTTTGGACATCTTTCGGATGGTATAACCAAATATTATTACAGACTATTGATGGAGTAGTGGGTGCCTACATACGAGTAGTGTTTTTATGTAGGTAATTTAATACTATATACATTAGTTATATTATCTCAGCCTAACGAGATTTATATTTCAGTAGTATAAAATCCGACAATCATCATACCGTGCTTGTGGTTGAGAGCCTCGGGATTTCTTGGTCAACCGTGACTCGACCGTTTTTACGTGTTAGAGCGCAAATATTTGTCGACCGAATAAAATTTCGATACAATTAGTGTACATGTGAGTGTTGTACTATGCGTGGTTAGTTGATGGTTGCATAATTGGATGGTTTTGTCAACTTATAACGCAATTAATTCAGAAGCAGTACTCGAAACGTATACATTTTGATTTTGAAGGCGGCCTCATCAAATGTGCTTGACTCTCGAGCCGAGCCAACAAGTTAAAAGTGTGTGATCTCAAAACGGAGGTACAACAACAATTGCATTATAACAACAACAATTTGCATTATAGTATATCACACATTTTTAATTTTGTTGGCTCGGCTCGCGAGTCGAGCACATTTCATGCGGCCGCCTTGAGGGAAAACGACTATAAATTTTAACAAATGATGACGTACAAGACGTATTAAACGACTATATTTTAGTTTTTCTGTCAATCAAGTTCTTTTAAGGGGTGACCTATACATACATTTTTTAATTCGTTTTCACTGATAAGACAATATACGCTGCGCTATCTCGTTAGTTGTGTTTTAATTGTCGTTCGCGTAGTATTAAAATGAATGTTCAACCGTCGCCACCGATATCACATACAAATTTACATTTCACGTCACTCGATTATGCCGTGTTCTGTGTGCTGCTCACCATAACTGGCGGCATTGGTATATATTTTGGATTTATATCAAAACACAAACAGAATAATACGGCAGAATATTTCATGGGAAGTCGTTCGATGAGTATTATACCGGTTGCCTTATCGTTAGTGGTATCGTAAGTATATTTTGATTATTTTTACAGTTTAACTTGCGCAATGTTTAATTGTTATTTCAGAAGTGTATCGTCTGTTTCGCTACTAGCCCTTCCAGCTGAAGTTTACCTATATGGGACTCAGTATTTTGTGAATGTTATTAACATAACATTAGCTGGTGTGGTGATGGGCTTTATATTTCTTCCAGTATTTTACGAGCTTCAAGATCTCACCATATATTCGTACCTTGAGCGGCGTTTTGATTCCAAAATGAGACAATTAGCTAGTATTATGTACACGCTTAACTCGATGGTTTATATGCCACTAATGATTTATGCACCAGCATTGGCGTTTAGCCAATCCAGTGGAATACCAACTCATGTGATAACCACGTTTACCTGTCTGTTGTGCGTATTTTATACTATGATTGGAGGGATTCGAGCTGTTATCTGGACTGACACATTCCAATTTACCTCGATGATCGGTGCATTAATATTTTTGGCCATATTTGGTACTCAAATTGTTGGTGGTGTTCATAATTTGTATGATGTGTTAGATAAAAGTGGCCGAATAGTATTTTTTAAGTATGTGACTACAATTACGCTATATATGGAACCGAAGCAAAATATGAATTAAATTTGTTTGCAGTATGGATCCTGATCCAACATTACGCCAATCATTTTGGCTTATGGTAATCGGTATATTTGTATCTGGTCATGGTGTTTGTCCCGAAATTGTTCAAAGGTTCCAGTCGCTTAGGACATACAGAGATGTAATTAAATGCCTAATACTATTCACTATTGGGCATTTTGTTGTTCGTTTATTGGCGGCCTATTGTGGTGCTGTAATATTTGCCAATTATGCAAATTGTGATCCCTATATATTGGGACTTGTAAAAAAAGTTGACCAAATGTTTCCTTATTTTGTTATGGACATCGCACGAGATTTACCTGGACTTCCTGGCGTTTTTGTAGCTGGTTTATTTTCGGCCGGTTTATCGTCAATCTCAACAACGTTAAACTGTCTGGCAGGTTATTTGTATACAGATTTCCTGAAAAAATTGTAAGTCGTGAAAAATTATTAATTATTATTTAATTAACTGTTTATCCTTATACCTATGCAGCTTTCCAGACGCTACAGATAAAACTGATAGCAATATTATGAAACTATTGGTGTTTATAATCGGGGTAGTCAGCCTTGGTTTGGTATTTATTGTGGAGCATTTGGGAAATTTATTTAGTGTGGCTGTTTCTTTCTTGGGAATTACAAGTGGGACGCTTTTTGGATTGTTCATACTGGGAATGGTGATTCCGTGCGCCAATAAGCAAGTACAAATTGGGCTTACAATATAATTTTTTTAAACTATGAAGATTATTTTTAGGGGGCATTCTGGGGTGCGACCTTATCATTTATTTCGATCGCGTTTATCTCTTTTGGGGCACAAATCTATATATCTCAGGGTAAATTAAAATACGAAAGCTTGCCATTATACACTGGTGGATGTGATACATTAGGATTCAGCGGATGGCAGAATAATTCTGGATTTGTAGGGTTGGTATATAAAGAAACCACACACTATACAATACATTAATTAACTATTTTTTTAGAAATTCGAATGCAACGGTTCACAAATTGAATGATAATTTCGATAGTTCTGGCGTTCCATTCATATTCCGCCTGGGATTTCTGTACTATGCTCCTCTTGGCACCTGCATTGTGATTATAATTGGTTACATTATAAGCAAATTAACAGGGGGTTGTGATAATGTTGATGTGCGGTTACTGTGCCCGCCGGTAAGAAAAATGGTGGAACAAAAACTGTTAGCAAAACGCGACTACGAATTGCCTATGCTAGATAATTTAGTTAAAATGGTATCAAAATAAACTGTTGTGTTTGTCAACAATGCACATTATTAAAATAAATATGTAAGCTTGTACTAGAAATAATTATCTTATTTTAAAGATCTTAATTTATTTGTATTTCAAATTCTAAATAACTTTATCTAAGTCAACTACTTGTATATTAAACTATAAATGGCACAACAAAAGTTTAGTTTCTCTTGTGATATACATGTGAAGAATCCTTTCTATGCATTATGGACTAGAACAACAATTACCAAATTGCTTAGGTCAAGAATATATTTATTGCAATTTATTATTGTAAGAGTTCAATGACCTCTTTTATCAAGAACGAAATTACTTGTATGCAAGGTTAGGTTTACAAATTTAAATTGACTTTCGATGCAGTGCAATTCTACATGGAGACGGATCCCCTAGCTTACAGGCTATAAACTTGACTCAGATAATGTTTTAAATTGTCGATGGCCGTTACACTCTATGGTTTATAACAGCGATGGTCGTGTACTCATTTGGGCTGGTGTAGTCGAAGAAGTTTAGCTTAAACCAGCCGTAAGTTGAAAGAATTTAAAAGGTATAGTCAGTCAACTGTTTTTTTATCAAGGAATAGAGTGGTGGGTGGGCTTTTATGAAGGTAGTATGCATGCGATATTCAACACAGAATAGTTTTTTTCCGTTATTGAATAGATATCGAAGCTTCATATTCTCAAGTATCACTGACTGTTAATAAGGCCACTTAAATACAGTCATGTGTTGGTGCGGTTTGCGCTTTTCCCACCAGTTTAATACATATATCGATGGAAAAAGAGGTCGCACTTTATAAAGCACTCATAAGACCTGTACTGACTTTCAGAAGCGAGAGCTGAACCACGACCTCTAACGATTGTAGATTATCATCTACCTTCAAAAGGAAGGTAATCCGTTCAATCTTTGATCCAATTAAAGTTGCGAACAACGAATATCGGATTCGTATGAATCACGAAATAAAGCAACTCCTCGGAGTCAGCGATATCATCGGATTCCTCAAATCCAATCGAGTGAGATGGCTCGGCCTCGTTACAAGGTCCCCGGATGATAAATAAAGTGTTTCACCAACAACCAGCCGGAGAGCGTCGTAGAGGAAGATCCCGACTACACTGGTGGGAGGACATCGAACAAGATCTAAGAACATGAGAATGTCGAAACTGGAGGATGAGAGCTATGGATCGAGATGGATGGAGGGCCATAGTGTAGGCGGCGAAATCCTTTCATGGGAAGTGAAAGCCAGAGATTGAGATGGAAAAAGGCCTACCGTGTCTACATTTTTTGCCAACTTTCAAAAAGACGGTAAAAACATTTTATTCAATATAAAATTAAATTTGAATCATTAATTAATTACTTAAATTAAATAAAAATAATCTAACGAGAGTGGTCAGATAAAAGTCCTTCCCTGTTCGATGTCCATGTTAGTAATCTCAAACTGCGTTACAAAGGGAAAGTCAAGATCTGGTATTTTATATATGACAATATGTTCTTTTATCGCCAGAGTAAAATTCACAGTTGTTTTCGCGAGTTTTAAATTGCATTAAATCACTCTTTCCATTTAGTGGTTGCAAGTCTAGATCCACAATAGGTATTCTTTGCATTAAAATTGCCACTTACGATAAATTTTGGTCCAGGTATTCCAAAAATCGACTGCAGTCTTCGTTTTTAACTGATGACGTGGGGGACAGTACATAGAGGAGATATTGAAATTTCGATTCAAGCATTGAGCGTTGCATTATTTTTGTTTTTTCTTGACAATTATGGTATAGATTCACCGCTCGCTTTTCCTCGTTGGAATAAATGGAGTTTCTGTTAAATGATTTTCCGATGCAACCCGTATATCTATATTTTTCTATATGTTTAGGAAAATGTTTCGGTCTGGAACATTCTATGGAACTGACATTTTTAATGTTCCTCACCATTTTTAGTAATGTGTTTAAAATTGCCTCCATTACTTAAACTTACTTCAAAGATCCTGTTCTTGGATTCGTATTGTTCCTGTTCGATTCGTATTATTTGCTCCCTTCATAAATTTTGCGAGTGAGCCAGCCCCAAATGCTTTCGATGCTATTCAAATCAGGAGAATGAGGTGGCCATGGTAATAATTCGTTTTGGCTCGCAATCCACGACGTTAACAGCACGAGTATTATGTATGGGCACACTATCTTGTTGAAAAATCTACTAAAGAGGCCCAAATAGCTCCTGAATTTCTGAAAAAACTGATTGCAGCATATCCTTATATGAATCTTCGGTCATTTTATTGGAAACAAAGTTCAATTTAATAGTACCTTAATATGAAATTGTACCCCATACCATTACTCCTCATTTTCTATAAAAATCATAATTAAAGCCATCTCTGGTCCATCTAAGTTAAATTTTCTTTCGTCCGAAAAAACAATGTTTTTCCAATTATTATTCATTGTTGGCGGATGCAAAAGTCATGTGCTGGTTGGCGAATTGCAATCTTTGTTACTTGCGTATAGGGTTATGCCATGTTTTTTTTAAATTTTAAAAATAAAGCAATTAAAATTGAACTACGAACTGTTAATTTGCTGTCATTGAGTCAAGCTGCCATTCTGATTTTGTTGGTTGAAAGGGCTGAACTGGATGCTAGCATATGAATTTCTCTTGCAGAAGTAGTATAGTTTCTGTCCTTTAAATAATTTCGCAGAGCATGCTCACTACGCTCACGACGAGCTATAGCGTGGTTAGAAAATCCCTCCAAGTGGTAGGCAACGATTTTGGCTCTTTCTGCCGAATTTAGAATATTTTTTCTACCCATTTTAATTCTTGATTAGCTACTGAATACTATTTTGAAAATCTAGAATTATTTTTAGTAACTTACACCGAAATTTGTTCAGATTTACAATTTGACGCAAGCGAGCCGATAAAATACAAACTACATTCTAAAAAAACAAAGAGTTTAAGCTGTTAGATTGTTATGTTTAAATTTTTTTTCATTATTATTTATTTATTATATATATATATTTACAAGCATAAGCCGAAGCTTTTATACTACGAAAAATAAAAGAAAATCACAAAAGAAAAAAAAAGATTAACAATCATCAATATATAAAATTATTTACAAAGGGGTAAGAAAATATTATTACAAATTATAATTACATTAACAATTTACAGTTAAATATACAAGTTTTTTTAAAAAATTTAAGAGAATTAATATTGTTACGATTTTGCCTTGTCAATCAAGGTTCGAATCACTGGATTGTGAATAAATACACTGCTTCAAATTTGAACTCACACAATTTATTTACACAACACAATTTATTATACAACACAAAATTCACAATTAATTATTATAATTATAACACACTTTTTAATTATCACTTTAATAATCGCTTTAATAATCACTTTAATAATCTTTCTATTTAACCTTCACTGTATCACGTTTAAAATAAGACTCAGCATTCCACGTCAACGCGCGCCTTTATATACCAAAATATTTGTTTCTAGAATAATCCTAAATGCGCAGCAAATATGTTAGTATAGAAATACGCCTAAATGTTGAGTATAAATTATAAATGTAATTGAACAATTAATGAAATTAACTTATTCTATTCTATTCTAGGTGTCACCGTAACAATATGTTTAAGTTCAAGGGGTAAAGCATTCCAAACAATAAACGCAGTCATCAAAACCGAATTATTATACATGTTACTTTTGTTATGAGGCAAGTTGATGTTTCTAGTGCGCAGAGACCTGGAAAAATTTAATTTTTCGAAGAGATATAAAGGCAAACCACAGGTAATAATTCTAAAAATAAATACAACTGTTCTATAATGATAATACTCGAACAACGTACATCCCAGAATAGAAGTTTTTAAACCAGAAATATGATCAAATTTTCTGAGGCCATGAACGTATCGAATACAATTATTAAATGTAACTTCTAATTGTCGCAGAGAGGAACTGTCACATCGGCTATAAATCACATCACAGTACGCAAACATAGGTACAACCAAACTTTTAATCAAATATACTCGCAACTGAATTGGACATATTTTTTTTATTAATCTTAGCGAATATAACCTATAGTTGACACGTCGACACAATGTGCTAATATGGTCACTCCAAGTAAGTTTGGAATTTAATATCAGTCCTAAATTATTAACAGTCGGAACAAATTTTATTGTGTCATCACCCAAAACAAGAGTAGGCTTAATAATGTTCGAATTATTTTTACATAAAAATAAAGCTTTACTTTTATTGGGATTAAGCACAAGAGAGTTATGTTTAGCCCATAATAAAATGTTACTAAGATCTTCGTTAAATTTTATTGCAGCCTCATTCAAACCTAAAGCTTTACATCCGATGTACAATTGTAAATCATCAGCATAGAGATGAAAAGAACAATGATGAATGTGCCAAGGAAGATCATTTATAAATATAGAAAAAAGTAACGGACCCAGAATTGATCCTTGTGGTACACCTAAAGCTACTCTACCCATGCTAGAGCAGTTAACCCCATGCTTTACAAACTGCTCCCGACTATGCAAATAAGAGTACAACAAATTAATTGCCGATCCAGAAAATTTATAATATAAATAAAGTTTTTGAAGTAGAAGTATATGATTAACACTATCAAATGCCTTAGAGAAATCCAATAAAACCAATAAAGCTTGTGAACCATGCCCATCCAAAATTGAAGAAAGATCGTCAACAATGTGTACCAAAGCCGTTGTGCCCAGGCTTATACCCTGACTGAAATTTAGAAAGAAAATCAAAATCTTTAAAATGCTGCAGAATCTGGATTTGCATTACTTTTTCTAACACTTTAGAAGGTAATATACTTATTGGTCGAATATCTTTAAGACTGGCAACAATATCATTTTTTGGAATTGGAACGATAGAAGCCACTTTCCACAAATTAGGAAAAACTGACTTTGACAAACATTGGTTGATTATATAGGTCACTTGTGGAAGAAACAGATCAATAAATAATTTTATTATTATAAAATCAATTTTATCATATGCAATAGCATTAGATTTAATTGAACGGATAGCACTCATGACAATTAGCTCATCAACACAATCAAAAGCAAATTTATAATTATCATCAGAATTAATAGATCGAATATCTGGTAATGGCAGAACCACTAAATCTTCTCGAAATTTACAGATATCATTTAAAATATCTTCAGCAGTGAATTTTATGTCAACTTTAGCAACAGAACACGAAATACCAAGTTTCCTTAAATTATTCCAAGTAAATTTAGAATTATAAACATTACCAAAATAAAAACGATACTTAGCTTGGTTGATAAGCTTAGTAGTTTTGTTTCGAGCCCTTTTATAGGCAGTAAAATCACCATCTAATCCACTCCTTTTATAATTATAATAATTCAAATCTCTATATTGAATTGAACCCAATATAGTCTGGTTTAACCATGGAGCTGTTGGACAATTGTTAATGGTTCTTTTGCGGGGAACACACATAGAATCTAAATATAAGAAATTTGAATTAAACAAATCAACAATCATATTTACATCAGAGCAAGAATAAAGAATAGACCAATCCATCGAAAAAAAACAATTCACAAAATATTCATAATTAATTTTCTTATAATTGGGCACAACAGAATAAGTCAACTTATCTCTAGTGCGACAACATTTATAAGAAGCAAAAATCAATCATGATCAGATATAGAAGGAACCGGACATTGACCATAACTGATAATATTATGTCGGTCAGGCTTAAAAACAACAATCAAGTCTAAAAGGCTTTCCAACCTCGTAGCACTAAACAGCAAAAACTGCAAATTAAGTATATTAAAACAATCAGCCAAAAAATTATTATTTAGCATATTAAAGTTAAAATCGCCCAAACAGAACACTTTTTCATATTCTTGTAATAAATCAGTAAGAATATCATTAATACTTGTAATATCCCCCCTAGAAGTAGGAGGTGGCTTATAAAAAACAACAATAAGAAATTTACTAAACTTAGCAAACAGTTCAAATGCCATAAATTCAACTTTACCATTTGAACCACATGATAACACTTTGACATTCAAATTTCATCGACAGTATAATCCTACTCCACCACCACGAGCATTGATACGATCAGACCTCAAAAATTTGTAATTATTTATTTGAAGAGATCTAGTTGAAATTTTGTTATTTAACCAGGTCTCTGACACAGCTAGAAAATCAAAATTAAATTTATGCAAAAGAATTATTACTTCATCTAAATGCAACGTTAAACTACGTACATTAAGATGACCAAAAAATAAGTAATTATTACTAGAATGTGATTTATCATTTGGAATGGTATGATTAGTAACATCTAAAGTAAATTTATCACATTGAATCTCTATATCAGATTTTGTGATGGATGCTGTTTCATTAAAAAAGGATTACTTCTTGATTTATTAACAAATTTCTTCACAAGAATACCAGCCGGTCACGATGATGCAGTTAACAATTTATCCGTATGAACATTCGAAACTAATAATTTAAAAGAAGAATAATCTTGTAAAAACCCATTCGAATTTTTAGGGTTGAATCGATGAATTTTGACATCACTTATATTTAATTGGTCCCTTAGATACAGCTTCATATTATCCTCACTAACATCAGGATGCAATCTTGAAACAAAAATGCGCGAACGTGGCTCCACAGTACGTAAACTACCATCAATAGCAGTACCAATAATAAAATCATTTTTCAAATCCAAATTATTAGTAATTGTTAAATTATCACTAATATTATGAAGACAAGTTATATTATCATTGGACAGACTTACACAAGCAGGTAATTCCAATGGAGAAGCCAAGCTAAGCTTGACAGAAGATGACAATTCCGGATTAGAACTTTCTAAAGGTACATCCGCATAACCAACATTGCCGACAGAATCACGAGAGCCCATGTCAATATTATCCTTATTTTCAATATCTTGATCATCATTATTCAGATTTGCCACCTGACACTTTTCTAAATTATAAAGAGATTTTTCAATATTCATTGAAATTTGTGACAGTTCCACAATTTTACTAGTAAATGTTGTAAGTAAGTCACTACACATATCACAAAACCAATGAACGTTTTTACTGCCACATATAAATTCATATGATGCTTTTTTTAAGCCCACACAACGATAATGAACCACTTTTTTACACAAACCGTAACAAACCAAAAAATTTTCACTAGCGTCTTTGTCGCACATTGAGCAATCATTAGGTGCCATATTTATAAAGCGTACACTTGAATATTCAGAATATACACAGAAATAGTTACAATATTATATAATATGGCGAAAAGCTCAAAACTAATAATAACAAAAAAAAAAAAAAAAAAAAAATCACAACATAAAAGTACACAAAACATTCACATTTATCTACAATAATATTCACAACTATAATATATATTTGTATAATTATAGCACATTAAAAATTAATAATTTTTTTATTTGAAGAAAATATTTTAGAAGTATACTGCAAAGCTGACTACGATTTAACATTACTGTTTTACTGAGTTGTAATTTGTCTCTCTTCTCAATAAAAATATATTCTTGGTTCCGCGAGAAATTGCAGTAAAATTTACATAATTGCAAATGCATCTAATCAAGTAAACCGCAATGTACTTAAAAGCGTTTACTTCTCGAGGGAGACGCCTTAAGGAAACAACAGAAATCGCTTCTGAATTGATTCTTTACAGCTAGAGGAATCGTTATGGTATGGATTCCAGACAATTGCGGCATATTCCAAGTGCGAACGTACAAATGGAACGAAGAGGACTTTTAGAGCATATGGATTATGAAATATTTTGGACAAACGGATTAAAAACCCTAACATTGAACTAGCAATATTGATACATTAGTCAATATGGTCTTTAAACGATAAATTTCGAGAAAATGAGACATCTACATCTAGAAAAGAATGTACTCGATCGATCATAACGCCATTTAAATATAAGCTATTATCAAGACTATTGCGTCTTCTAGAAAAATAATAACTATACATTTAGAAACGTTGAGACAAAGCTTATTCAAGGTGCACGATTCACAGGAAATATTTAATTCCAGTTGTAGATTACATAGATCACCATCATTTCGAGATTTTATCGTTATCAGCATAAATCAAAAACTCACAATGTCGAAGTTACATAAATAAGAGAGGTACAATTACATAAATAAGAGTATACATAATAAGAGAGGTACAATTACATAAATAAGAGAGGTTCAAGATGCCTATTGCCTACCTTGTGGGACGGTAGAAAAAACATTTTATCTCTAGATCAAATATTATTTAAAAAAAAAACTTTTTGAGTTCGGTTCGTAAAATATAATAAACACTGCTTCAACAGTAGCTTTCTATTTTCTTAACCCTCGTCTAATGCTAAAGTCGAAAAATTTGAGAACAAAACGTTATTTGTCACTATTGATCGGCCGGGGTAAACTCCGTGCTAGTTTACAAAGATGAAATTTTTAATTAAGAAAAAGTAACGGTCCTTGCCCGCCGATTCAAATAATTTAGGAATAGTCGATAAGGTCGAAGTACCGCGCTACTGTTCGATTTCCTTTCTCCATCCTACTTCAGTCGTCAAACTCAAATTGAAGAGGTACGTCAGCGGTTGAACCAATATATATTTTCAAAAATTGCTGTAAACAAGTCAGTGATTCTTTGCGGATCACTAACAGTCAGAAAATTGAGAGATATTTGCGAGGATATATACCTCTACAGTTCCATTTCGAATCAACAAAGCTCCAGAAATGTTTAAGATTGTTTCTAATATTCAAATCAACCTCAACAATATGTGAATTATACAAAAAACGATTTAAAAGTTTAATTGGCGATCTGAGGACATTAATATTTCATAAATTACGACGGATGGATTGAACTTGTAGTTTTTATCGGCTTTACATTTCCAGAACACAATAATATATACAATAAATTCCAATACAATAAATTGTTCAATTGCCGATCATATTCAACAGAAAGCCATTTTACATTAGACAGGATAAGTTCTCCCGAAATAATCACACAATCGAAGTCAGCACCGGCAATTGCTAGTTGGGTTGAGAAAATTGCAGATAGCTCTCCGAAAATATCAGCTGAGGATCCGTATGGAATGTAAACAATAACTATCAACATCAGCTTTCCATTGAAATCAAGTTTTACAGCCAGAATCTCCAAACCGTTAGTCTTCAGGTCATGAACATCCGCACGTACATCTTTCGAGGCAGCTAACAGAAATCCGCCACTGCTCGAAGTCAAATCGTTTAATCTTATTCTGGTGGAGTTGTAATACAAATAGACAATGTATTGGTTCTAGCCGAGATCAGCAGTGACGGCTGAACAACACTGAAGTGAGATCGTTAAAGTGTTTTACATTAAAATTCCGTGCTATCGTTTGTAAAATATGCTCAGTTAAGTTTCTGCAATAAAATTTGGAATATTTCGTAAACGGCATCCACAAGTTACAGAATTCCATTGAAGTTATTTATATTTTTAAAATATTTATGGAAACAAACATGAATTTATAGAACGGCACAAATTAAATTCAAAAGTTCAGCATTAACTGTGACACTTTCATAGAAAACGGAAAGTTTAGTGCCAATTAAATTGTTCGAGGTACGAGTATAAGTGATTTGAATATTTGCGTTGATTTATTGTAAATCCTCTATTTTGCTTTTAATTTTTATGCAGTAATCTTAAAGCATTTTCTTTTAAGATAATGAAAATAGGCGATTTACATTGAATCAGCGCAGTTATTCGTAATATTTTATGATTTAGTATAATTTGTTTAGTTGTAATTTTCAATAAATCTATTTTTTAAAATGCTTCTTCCAATGGCATTTCTTGGCTATTCTTATTTCTATTCTCTGCTCTTTGTTCCGTGCCAACCAAATCGAGAATGTGCGGCTATAGGCCCGTCTCCGATAACCCTTGTTCATTTTCAGTCTGCTTCTTGTATATATACAACGAACTAAGGTAGTTAAGCCCTGCCTATGTATCAACTATTGATTTTGAGCTCACTTATCAGGTCAAACACTTCTGATTTAACCGCAAAGTTGTAGCGCATATACTAATTACCGATTTGTATTTAAGGTCAGCGTGCCAATAACAATATTTGATTATAAAAATGTATATAGAATATTCTTAGAGAGATCGAAACCGGTAGCATCTGCTCAGCGTTAATCAGCTTGAAAAATGATACTACACAATCAGTTGTACGGAGGACAACAACGAGGAAGTTGAAGATGGAATGTGTAAAGTGTTTATAAGTTATTTATAAGATAATTCACGATTGAGGTATATTTGGTTTGAATCGATCACATTATTTTCATATTATATTTCGTCTCTTTAAGCTTAGCATAACTAAATTTAAATATTTGTTAGTGGTAAAATTAAATAGTGAGTTAAAATTCCGTATATGAAGTGATCCCACGATTCTATCCCAGAAAGTTCTTGTGTGTAGTTAGTCCAGCCCGGAATTTATTAGAAATCACAGTCAATACAAAAATTAAATTCGTTCCTTATAAATTTTACGAATTTTAGCCATGCAACCGTAATGTCTAATGCTGTGTGCCTCACGTCGATTTTTTGTCCAAATTTCCAACTAACTAAATTGATGGCTAGTTCATACCAATCGTTCAAAGATGGTACAAAGCAAACCGCATCTGATGTTTAATTAAAATCTCCTATATAAACTTAAATTTCTATGAAACATTTCTAATCGGTAATAAGTTTGCAGTTTAGAAATAAATATCGGGTACTTTTTGATTTATAAATATTAGAGACATCTAACAATACCTGGATGAACTAACTATCAATTTAGTTAGTCGGAAATTTAGACAAAAAAATCGGCATCAGGCACACAGCATAAAGAATTCGCATTTAAACGAACTAAAATTAGATTTGACACGTTAAACGTACTTGGCACGTCATTTATCGCAAACTTAATTTTTTGAAGTTACGTTTATAATTTATTTTAATTTTTGTATGGTTAAAGGGGTAACCGACAAATTTATAAAGAGTTTTTCAATTTGGGCGGGTCGATGTTGAAATGGAATAAAACAATCTGTGATGTGAGGTATTAACGAAATTCTTTTTTATTTGAAAGGCCCATGATGCCATTATTTATGGAATATAACATGGTTCAATTGAATTGCGCGTGCGAGCGGGGTCAAATCGCATGATCTTGGTGGTTAATCGAGCAAGATTTAGTATCATTATCGATTTGGCTGAAAGCACATAACTTTCTGTTATGTGATAAACTAAATTCATGCATTTCAAATAACGAAACTCATCAGCATGTCCTGTTAACTATCATGAATTCGGCTGTAATAGTAATATTCCATGCGCCTCACCTGGTTGCTTTCAGGTTAACCAAGTAAGTGAATTTAGATATTTGTGTATTATAATAGATGCAAAGCTGAACTGGTAGACTCAAGTCGAAAGCTTGAAAAATAGATTTTTATTGGTTGCAAGGAAAATGTATGTTCTTCGATTATATTGCCCATATTATCTCCTGCGCATTGTGTATTGTGCTTTGGTTGAGTCAATCCTCCAATATGGTTTATCTTGTTAGGGTGGGGCATGTCAGACTATTATAAACCCGGTGTACGTGTTTGCTCAATTTGCCTACTCATTTAAGAATGTGTAGTGATCTGTCTGTGTTTTCCCAAACTCTTCTTATTTGGCTTAAGCAAACTAAAAATATTCAGCATCTCTTCCCGTAAATGTGTCGATTCTCACTTTGTAAACAAACTTTATATTTCCTCATTTGATTTCGTATTGATATAGCAAAAAAACAATAATTAATAAGTTCTGCAACAAATCCATTCTATTCCTTTGTAAACTGACATCAAAATTGAAATTGTAAATAGCAGTACAACATATATTTAATGATGACATAGAATATATTTCGTGTATTGATAGAATCGGTGCCCCTGAAACGAGTTCAATTTGAACCAAAGGGACACCTATCTTATCAACTTAATATTAAAATTTATAACATGTTTATATATATGTATAAATCTAATTATTTGTAATTAATAAACTTGATAATTAAAATTTAAAAAAAAAAAAATAAAAAATTCACGTCACCTCTGCGAGAAATATCGCTCCTCCCCAACAGTAATTTTTTGTGGATGCATTGCCACCTGGTGAATCTTGTGCGGGTTGGCGTCGTCCCGTGTACGGAAATTTTGCTTGTTAACGTAGCCATTCATCCAAAATTGCACCTCGTTGATCGATCAAAATTCCTCTTCGCTCCGAAGCCCAGTCAACCAACCGGCGTTGTCTTTGGTCATTAAATTTGAGCTCCTGGGTCAGTTGGATCTTGTACGGGTGGGTGAAGGCCTAAGACCCGATGCAAAATTCGCTAAGGTGAAGTCTGTGAAAGGGCAAGTTTTTGTGCACGGCGAGGAATTGAATGCCTCGAGTTCTCCTGTACACTTTCATGGACCGCGGCAATATTCTCGGCTGGCATTCCTTTGATGTCCGAATGTTGGGTGATTGCTTACAGAACCGGTTGTTCCAAATTTAGCCACCAAATGTTGGAAAGTTCACTTTGAATGGCCACTGCGTCTGCCGTAAAACGGGCGCAACGTTAGTACAAATGTACGAACACTCATTTTGATAATAAAGTTTTATCATTTGGACGTGCTGCAATCGTATAACTTGTCTTGGTGATTTGGCATTGGTGACTGATAAAAACACCAAATTAGACAGATGCCACCAATAGAACATAGCCGCCACAGGCTGCCAACATCGACCCGCTCAAATTGAAAACCCCTTTATTTCTATCGTGCCAAATTAAAATGTAATTTTAGTGCAAATACGAGTTGTATGGATATATCTGGACACAATTTCGCAAAGTTGTCACGGAGCTATTTTTTCTAATTTTCCTAAAAGTAAGGCAAGATGATGACCATTTTAAAACTACATGGCCCTAATCCGTCAAGTTTATACCTTTCACGTGCCAAGCACCTTTAACGTGTCAAATGTAATTTTAATTCGTTTAAATGCGAATTCCTTAGACATAACGGTTGCATGGCTAAAATTCGCAAAATTGATAAGGAACGAATTTAATTTCTGTATTTAAGATAATTTCTAATAAATTCTGGACTGGGCTAACTCAGTGCCTTCTATAGTACTGGCTTGTGACAACATTCATTTTTTGCTGATGACGTCAACGTAAGTCGATAACTAGATGTCAGCATAATTAAGAAAAAATAATACACGTTGCCTCCTTATTACGACGGCAATAAATTTCACAAACTTAACGAAAATCTAAATTATTATAAAATTAAAAAATTATGAACAATTTAAGTCTAATTGATTTTCTTAATACATAAATTGAATTTTTCAAATCCATACTCAAAATTATTTAGTGTGAAATTAAAGAAATTCGCGTATTTAGATAACGTAATACAAAGTTTTAGTGTATTCCATTACAAAAATATAGGGGTAGATACTCGACCGGCTAGTAAGCAAGCAAGGAATTTGCCAGCCAAAATCCTGGTTACTCAATCAATTTTACCAAGGAAATTTGAATTTCAAATTATGTTTTTCAAAAATTTTTTGTTTGTTTTTGCAATTGCACAGTAACTTTTGCGGTTTCCGAAAATGAACAGCAAATTTTTGTGTTGTTTTACTGAGCAATTGCAAACATAAACAAAAATTTTATAAAAAATAGAATTTGAAATCCAAATTTACTTGGTAAAATTAATTATAAGTAGTTATAAGTAGCTAGTCGATCGAGTATCTACCCCATAACCCCTTTCCTTCCGGGTAACATAATTGTGTGGGCACAGCAAAAACAACATGTTAAACATTTATTTTTGTATGTTTTTTGAACCATCTTACACATTTGTGCATTTCTTTTCTCGCCACAAATAAACAACTGACCTCTAAAATTTTGGTGGTCGTACCGCTCTCCTAAGTGGTGCAATCGGCGTGTAACTTATGCGTGATTTCCATTACGAAAAAAATTTATCTCAGTAAAAATTACTGAGAAAACGAACAGAGAAAGGTAATATTAATTCTACAACAGACAGAAGGAGAAATTTGGATTTGTTTATTTTTTTTATAGGAAATTTTTATGGTTAAAGAATTGACAACCTAACCAAAAAATTTCATAATTTTTTCTTAATTTCATAAATTATATTATATTATTTCTTATTATTTAATTTGAATCGATGATTTTAATTTTTGTTGTAAACTTGTAAATATATTTTTAAGATGTCTCAAATCGTAGAGTACACAACAAAAATGACAAAATTAAACCATAAATGAACTATAATCAAAAAAGGTTTGGTAGTGTGGGAGAATTTTGTTCATATTGTAACACACTATTTATGTAGATGTGTTGGAATGTTGCCATAAAAAGTACTTCGCTGAGTATTTTTTCCAATTTTTTATGGCAGTATTACTACTACTAATACATTAATTTTGTCAGTAAAATTTTACTGAATAAAATTTTTGTTTCTCTCTCACACTTGACAAATCGATAAGTTGGTCTCGCTTTTTTTTTACTGAGATAAATTTTTTCGTAATGGAAATCGCGCATTATGCTCTTAAGTCGTGACAGGTTGAGGCATTAAATTGCGTCAGTTTTTTTTTTGGTTGCAAAAGAGATAATTACAACTGAGCGCAGAGATCATTTTGTTTATATTTTATAAATTATTTTATTTTTAGTGTCACACAATTAATTGAAGACCTATGACGCATTTTTTCTGTATTTTACATGATTTTCGTACTTTTTTTGCTATTTTCATTGAATCTACGTATCAATTACAACAATTTCGAATTGGATGGTATTACAAATTGACTTACGTTGGATAAAAATGATAAAAAACGTTAAAATCTAAAATAAAAATGTACATGCATTACTAGAAATATTAAAAAACGAATATCCTTCCGCATCAACGGTTTGTTCGAAACTAACAGGAACAACAAAAACAAAATTACAAAACAACTGGAGGAAGAAATATTATTTTTATTGTTTTGTAATTTTGTATTTGTTTTGTTGTAATCTATGACGAGGACGATTGCAGAAATTTATTTTGGTTTTAACCCCGGCCGGAGATATACTCGCCGATGATACTCAGAAGCTTCAAAAGATCAAAAACGCGCTTAAGAGTACATATACTCAAGTTAAACTCACTATATGAATTCACGTTTTTGACTTTCTTTAACTTTTGATTTTGTTTGTACTAATTTCTTTCATTTTTTGTGATAATAAAATTTTTAAAATATTTATTTATGTTCCCAATTATTGGATACATTATATAATTATTCTATATTATATTAATATAACTAGAATGAATCAGACACAAAAAATAAGAAAATTAAAACTAATTAAGAGTGGGTTATTAGTTTGCCTTTTAGCGCAACTAGTAAAAAAAAATAATAAACGCGTAAAACAAGAAATCGACGGTATTTTAGAAGGCCCGATAATGCAGACCGTTCATTTCATGGTTTTTTGAAGTTGCTTTTAAAAATATTAAAAAACATCATGATGAGTAGTTCTTGAAACATACTCGGATGACGGTAGAAACAGTTGAATTTCTTCTTTCACTTTTGAAAGACGACAAAGAACTACTATGACAATAACTGCTGAAGAGCGTTTAGTTATTACCCTATCGTTTAATTATGATTTGTTGAATCAATTTTAATATTTATGCATTTGATTACAGTTACTTATCTCAAGGCGTGAGCCATGCATTTCTTGGCTGGAGTTTTAAGATAGGTAGAGCAATAGCTCGGGTTATCATAATTGAGACTTGCGATATAATATGGGGTACATGATTACTACCAAATTGCAGAGAATTTTAAAACAAAATGGAATTTACCCAACTGTGAGGGGGCTATTGATGGAAAGGAAGGAAGCCAAAGCGATGGCAGTATTCTTACAATAAAAAAATGTGTAGGGTTATTATACGCTTATTAATTACATAATTTTTAATTTAGGCATTTTGTCACAAAATACGATTGGTAAGAAACTGTTTTCGGGCCAAGTACCATTGCCGGATGATGATGAATTGCCAAATACGAATATTATATTTCCTTATTATTTTGTTGGGGACCCAGCCTTTCCTTCAAATTCGTTTCGGGCATATCCTGGAAAAAATCTTCCTCGCGAATTTTTTTTTAATTATCGACTTTCCTGAGAAAGAGTAACAACAGAGAATACTTTTAGTATTATGGTAGCTCCATGGAGGGTATTGAGGACAACCTTAAACTGTTTGCCGAAAAATGTTTTTCTGTTTCTTTGTAGATAATATTAACAACGGTCGCTTTGCACAATTTTTTAATGTTAAATAAAATTATCCAGTCAACATATTGCCCACCTTTATTTGTTGATACGGAAGACATTGGGGGAAATGTTATCCTAGAACAATGGAGGAATAAAGTTGTGTCAACAGCGTTTAACAAACCAAATTTAGAACTTGGCTCAAACAACGCTTCAAGAAGTATTTTTAAAATGTGGGACACCAAAACAAAATAAAATAATATATTTTTGTTACATTTCCTTCTTTTATTTATATTTCATTTGCAAATTGCACACAATCCAAAGTTTTGTGGTTTTTAATCACATAAATAATTCAATATAATATAGATAAATAAGTCTTTAAACTACTTATCCTAAAAGGGATCGTTAGCGTTTATATCACAATCCTCAGTATTTGCCATTCCTATATCTTTTATTTGCAGTTCGCATAAATATTTTAATATTGAAAAAACATCGCATCCTCTTGAAAACCTCGTCGTATATGGGTTTTTCGTTTTGGGAGTGGCACATTGCTGTTCTTTCAGCATGTGATTTATATAATTTAAGGTGGTTTTGATTCAATCTTTAATCTTACTGCCCTCACTGCTATTACTTTGGGTTTTTTTTTTGGATCGTTATTACGGTATAATTCCGCTTCATCATAATCAATCACCGGTCTCTTACGGCGCACGATAACCAGTTCGTCGAAATTAGAACTACTTTCTGTATCTGTATAATCTGCATCTGTATTTGTAACTGGATTATCAGTACAGTTACTGATAGTACTGTAAGAATAATGATACAAAAAGGTTATATGTATATACAATAAATATGTACGTACAAACTCGATAATTGCAACCAACTAAAGTTCGCAGGCGTTGCAAAAATCAAAAAGTTGCAAATATCGAGTAAAAGTTAAACATTGAAAAATTTAATGAAAATTGTTGATTTTTCAACAAAGATATGTGTCTTTAAAATAAAAATCACAGAAAATTATAACTTCGTTCGTATACAATTCAATTTAATTCAGAGACATTCAGAAAACGTCCTCTGTCGGTTCATGTTTAACTTGAACATTTTCCAAATTTTTGATTTCTTTTTCGAATTTATTTTCTAACTCTTGTTAACTCCACCCCGTTAATCTCTTTAGGCAAGGAGTTTTCGGTTATCCACTCGTTAACTTCATGTTCAGATACTTCGTTGGGCAAAATTTTATATGGTAAAGTAAAGTCAATATTGGATTAAAATTGTCTGCTCTCTCTTCTGTCGCTCTATTATGGATTACAATTAATGGGATGTCATGTTCGGAGTCATAATCATCAATTTTAATCATCATTATTCGTTTCCAACACTTAGCACATTTTCGCTGACTCGAGATTTTCCCATGCCCAAGTTAATGCAGTCTCAAAATCGTGTTCACTTGATTTCTTGTGCAAATGATCTAATAAATTTCTGTATACGTTAATTTGGTTAAATTGATTACGTTTTGGTACATTGGCTGAATCAATTCGGTACAGTTTGGTGGAAGGCATTTTATAAGTATATCATAAACTTTTGGATGGCAGGAAGCGTTATCTAATAATAAGAGTGCCTTTTCTTCCAGTCCATTTTGTTTCATAAATGAGCGACTGAAAACAGCAAAAAAATATATTTTAAGTTTTTGTTAAGTGTAGCAAGTAATCCAAATTACTGAATTTCTTGCATCCGTAATAAAAGTAATAAAATGTTTTTCAAACTATTCTTTGAACAACGATTACAGACGGTTTTAATTTGTGACTACCCGAGGCCTATGTGCCAACAAACTCTAAGGTTTAGCTTTTCTGATTACAGAAGGTTTTAATTTGTGCATGCCAAAAAACAATCTGTACTTAGAAACTTTTCGGCCTGGTGCACAAATTTCTTTATGGTGAACAAGCGTTTTATTTCGAATGATTAATTAAATTTTTCATTTTATCATGTAACCATAATCCTTTTCTTTTTAATGATATTGAACAGGAAAATTTATAGAATAGTGTGTATTCATCGAATAATGTTTAATAAAATTGCAATTATCGAGGTAAAATTTTATTCGGTTGCAATTCTAAAGTTTTATAATAGAAAATTTACATTGTTGCAAGTATCGAGTATTGCAATTACCAAGTGTTGCGTTTATCGAGTTTGTACTGTATTTGAAACAATTTCAACATACTTTCTATTTTTGATGAAGTCCGTCAGAAACAACAGGGTTTTATGGACGTATTCCCATTCCTCTTTATATCTATAAGCGCTTCCGGACTGCAGATGTTTGGATTTTAATTCTCTCGAGAATTTATCCCGAAGACTTTTCTATCTAGACATACAGGTTTTATTTAAACAAACTAATTTTATTATTACATTACTACGTACATAACCCTTCATTTTTAATTTACCTGATTCACCAAGTTGCTCTCCTATTTTCCTCCAAGTTTCAAATTTTAGGTGGATATTTTTGTATCCTCTGTGGCACTATTCTGGTAATTCCCCGGGAATAGGGAACTGGGGCAAGAATTTACATATAAATTCTATTTAAAAATTATTTTTCTGGCATACCTAAGGTAAAAAGTTAGTGGCAATTTTTTTGAAAACAAAATAAAATTGGGAATAACTTTCCCTGATAATTTCACTATGGAAAAATTATTCTTACTTTACAAATATTTACATCAAACTTTTTTTCTCAGTAGGCGGGAAAAAACTGATTTATAGATAAAAGCATTGATTAATTAACTTATGTACGATTTACATGTTCCAATTTTTTTCCCAACAAATTTTTTACTGCAAAATAGAGCTGCACCGTTAATTGAATACATTAAGATATTACTACTCGGATTTTTGCCGCTACGTTTGGTTAATGTCTCTACTAGTCACATATAGATAGAGGCATTGTTGTGCGAGAGTGGTTTTTTCTTTCTAGCAACATAAAAACCGAACAATTTAATTGCTGTTGTTTTCTCCCATATAAAAATTGCATTTGTATGTATTGTGTATCAACTTTTTATTACGTAAAAAAATATCATTCTGAAATGTTACGACTGCTATTTCACTTACTCTTACATACAATTGTACCATCAGTAACAAAATAAATATATGGTTGAACGGAGTAACCTTAGTTTTAATTTGTTTCGAAAAATATCAACAACAAAAAAAATAATAACAAACAAATTGTGTCGCAGTGCAAATAAAAAAAATTCTCATCGCTATATCTGAAAATCTGTAAAAACGTCATGAACAACCTCCACTCACATGGTTGGAATACGACTGAAAAAATGAAAACAGAATGAAGACATTAAATACAATTTCATTGTTTTTGTCTATTTATTTTTGTCATATATATTTCATATATTCAGTTGAGAGAGAGGAAAATACATTTGATTCAATTTTTTTTTTAATTTTGTTAAAATATTTAGTGGTGTGGGTAAAAATAAATTAAAAATATGTTTTGCTTCTTTCTAGCTGCTTTGAATTAATTAAGTCTATCTTTGTTCTTCTTAAACCTACATGAAGTGAGTTGTGTTCTTCTTTTACAATGTGTAAGAAGCAACAAAAAATAAAAATTGTTGTTGTAATTCGCAGTGGTATTATCTGAAGTCATAATTAATCAATGGCTGCACGCAGATAACAAAAAGCTACTAGTTAAAAAGAGTCAACCATATGTAAACAACATTTGCTCAAATTGAACAGAAAAAAGTCCAATTTTATTTTAATGGAATTTGTTTCATGCTCCACTCGCAAAAGAAAATCGTAATATACTTAACCTTTCATTTTTTACTGGAAAAAAAATTGGAACATGTAAATCGTGCATTAAGATAATATCACTGCGAATTACAACAACAACTTTTATTTTTTGTTGCTTCTTACACAATGTAAAAGAAGAACACAACTCATTTCATGTAGGTTTAAGAAGAACAAAGATAGACCCAATTAATTCAAAGCAGCTAGAAAGAAGCAAAACATATTTTTAATTTATTTTTACCCACACCACTAAAATTTTTAACAAAATTTAAAAAAAATTGAATCAAATGTATTTTCCTCTCTCTCAGTCTCAACTGAATATATGAAATATATATAACAAAAATAAATAAACAATAACAATGAAATTGTATTGTATTTATGTCTTCATTCTGTTTTCATTTTTTCAGTCGTATCCAACCATGTGAGTGGAGGTTGTTCATGACGTTTTTACAGATTTTACAGATATGGCGATGGGAATTTTTTTTTATTTGCACTGCGACACAATTTGTTTGTTATTATTTTTTTGTTGTTGATATTTTTCGAACCAAATTAAAACTAAGGTTACTCCGTTCAACCATATATTTATTTTGTTACTGATGGTACAATTGTATGTAAGAGTAAGTGAAATAGCAGTCGTAACATTTCAAAATAATATTTTTTATGTAATAAAAAGTTGATACACAATACAAATGCAATTTCTATATGGGAGAAAACAACAGCAATTAAATTGTTCGGTTTTTATGTTGCTAGAAAGAAAAAACCACTCTCGCACAACAATGCCTCTATCTATATGTGACTAGTAGAGACATTAACCAAACGTAGCGGCAAAAATCCGAGTAGTAATATCTAAATGTATTCAATCAACGATAAAAGCTATGTAAAATCTTTCCCCACTACCCTATTTCCGGGGAATTTGCAGAACAGTGCCACTGGACGATATATTATAGAGAATTTCATTTTGCTTCACCAAATTTATTAATTTTTCTTCGAAACACATTTTGAAAATTTTTACTTTTATGAAAAACGCGCAGGTAATTTTTTTCAAAATGTCAAAATGGTAACAAAAATAAAAAAAAATTGGTTAATTATTTCATAAAATTTCTGTAAGATTTCACTTTCCCAAGTATAACAAAATGGAACTCATTTTGACAGTTCCAACTTTCGTTACATTATTGAGATATTTCATGGAACTCGCATAATATCCAGATCGTTGAGTTACGGGTTTTTGTTCCACAGTTCATAGTAAAACTTGTAATAAAATGGAACTTGACCGTGGAACTTAGTTCCAACAATTGTTCCATAAAAGTTGAAATAAGTTGGAAGTAGTGATACTTGGGTTAGTACTAAACAACAACAAAAAGTTAAAATTAAATCAACTTTTTTGTGTCACGTCTGAGTCGAGTCGAGTATAATTGCTTTAGTATAAATTCTCATAGTTTAAATTTTTTTTTTACTTAATCACGTCGCGTCGGTCGCGTCGAGTATATCTCCAGGGTAAAAGAACGAGGCGGAGACAAAAGCTAGAAAAAACTGGAAAACTAAAATAAAAACCGAATAACCTTCCACTTCGATGTAATAATTACAACTAAACATACTTTGTAATGTAATTTTCTTTTTTAAAATTTATCTGGCATCTGGATAATATACGTTGAACCCGTCGACTTAGCGTATCGTCATCAGTTGGTGTAAGCGGTCAGTAGTTTAGAATGTATTGGCTAACTTCACTCAAGAACAAATAGGGTTTTTATTGATTAGTGTGTCCTGATGAACTTTTTTTGGTTTTGGGATAGAATCGTGGTATAATCTCATAGCTTTTAAAGAATAGGAAAGAGGAGATTCAGTCCCATTCAAACGGTCTACGGTGTTTCTGGCTTTTGGTTAATTGAGTTTGTGGGGTACCCCCGTGTTGGTGTATGAATAATTTTAAGTAAAATGTTCTTAAGGCTGAATGGTAGTTCGTAATCCATTGTGCTTTATCTTTTTTATAAATTTGAGAACGCGAAGTTGCTATAATATTGTTCGTATGTGTTAAATTCATTAATTAATTTTTTATTTTCAATATTTATGCTATTAAACATTGAATATAATATTAAATATTCTAACCACTAATCTTGGACACATTTATTTTTAATTGATTGGCCATCTAGCGACAGTAAAATAAACTCAAATTATATCATCATTGCGGCGCAAAATCGAATTTTAAACTTTTTTAAAATAAATTTACTATTTTCTAAGTCATTTCAATGCCAATCTGGATAATCGTGTAGTAGTACCTCGATTTTATGTTCCTTAATATAAATACTAAGACCATTGATTTGTACGTTTGCAAAAAACAATAAACTATGAAACCTAAGCACAGTCAAATTAAACATTTTACATCGATAACCATGTCTTAATACCTCAATTATACATTTAATTTCGCCCTAACGAACGAATTTGGCCAACGGGTATATTATGTGGTCAAAAAATGATTTTTAGTAAATAACGTTTTTTACAAGTTGTCTACCATACAGCCTTAAAGGAAAAGTGGTATTCTTATGTTTTATACAAACATTTTTAAATATATTCCACGTGATGTCTTTGTTAATTTTAATCGAAACGACTTCAAATTTTGTCTGATATGATCCCTAAAATTCCATGAAAACTAAACATGGAATTAAGGAGCTGTGTGATTTTGATGCTAAACAATTTTTAGTTTTTAGTTGTTCCGGTGATAGTTCTAACAGAAGATCTACACGAAGCCTATTTATTTGGATTCTGGAATTATTGTGTCCTAATCTGTTTTGAAAAAAAATTACACCCATATAAGTTTGACAACACTTCATTCGTTCATTCTGACAATTTTTTGCACCAATCATATTGCTCAAAAAAGACGATTCTGGATTTTTGTACAAAAGATGATTGGTCGAACAAATGACCGAACGAACGAACGCAACCATAAACCTACCTTTAGTGTTGAATTCGATGAAAAAGTGAATGAAATGGCCACTCAATCGTCTAACTCAAATATCTATTGAGAATTGAGTTGAGTTGTTTGATTTTTCTCTCATCAAAATCAATATTCGTGAAGGTCAAAAGTGTTTGCTCGGACGAAGTAATTTGGTGCGAAACAAAGTTCGCAGGGTCAGCTAGTTTAATATAAAATTTTTTAAATTTCAGTTGAAGCAGTCGAGACACTATCTGTATTATCGATTTTTTTTTGCTTTCACTTCCGACTTGCAACTTTCGGCCAACTTCAACACGCTTGCCTTGCTTTATTGGTTTCTATTGAACAAATTATGAAAACACACCAACCTGCTAGGCTAGTTATAATCGTTTATTTAACGTTTTGTTAGTAGAAAAAAATTAAAACGCAACCCGATCCTTTTAGCACACACAAAAAGACTACTTATACGGATCTTGTAATGTAAATAACTATTATTGCGCAAATAAAAAGTCGAAAAATATTTTTATTAATTACAGGCTTCTATCTCAACTGTGTTTTAAGCTATCACAAAATATACAATAAAACTCTAAATCAAATAATCAAAAATGTCTTTGAAAGATTACGTGATTCAATGATAGACAGTTTTAGTATAAAGTTTGACTGCTAACGTTCAAGTTGTGCGTACGCGTTTCCTTTGTAAAAGCACAAAAAATATGGAAGCAGAAACGATAAGATTCACGGCGACCGATTATTCGGTATTCGTGCTCATGTTGGCTCTATCGGGTATGATAGGCATCTATTTTGGATTTTTGGCAAAACGGAAACAGGATAATACCGCCGAATATTTAATGGGAAGTAAGTCGATGAAACCATTTCCAGTAGCTGTTTCTCTCGTCGCAACCCAAATATCATCGGTGACCATAATTGCGATGTCAGCAGAAGTGTATCAATATGGTTTGCAACTGTTGGGATTCGCGTTTTCAATGATGATAATGAGCACGACATTTCTGATATTTTTTCTACCCGTGTTCTATGAGCTTCAGGGCATGACCATATTTGAGTATTTGGAACGGCGATTTGATCGACGGCAACGAATGTTTGCTAGTGGCATATATGCATTACAGGCGATATTATTTACCCCCCTCATGGTGTACGGACCAGCGTTGGCATTAAGTCAAGTGAGTGGCATAAATATTCATTTTGCAACACCAATCATTTGTTTGGTGTGTGTATTTTACACAACCTTCGGTGGAATACGTGCGGTAGTATGGGCCGACACACTACAATTTGTCACAATGATTGGAGCGCTTGTATTTATTGCAATTATTGGAATTTATCAAGTTGGTGGGATAGGTGCTTTAGTCGACCGTCTCGATCATGGCGGACGAGCTGTATTACTAGAGTAGTGTACACTATATGTTACTTATATTCTGTTATAATTCTAATTCCGTGATTTAATATTTTAGTGCTACTCCGGATCCAAAGGCTAGAATTTCAATTTGGATGTTATGTCTAGGTGTGCCAGTAACTTTTAATTTAGTGAATCCCGAGTGCGTGCAACGTTTCCAATCGATAGGAAATTATAGTGACGTAAAGAAATGTCTGGCTATGACTGCCGTGGGTAATGTTGCCTTTCGATACATAATAATACTGTGCGGCGCTGTAATGTACGCCAATTATTGGACTTGTGATCCATACACATTGGGATTGATTAAAAAAATTGATCAACTATTTCCGTATTATGTAATGGATATTTCACGCAATTTACCAGGATTACCGGGCATTTTCATCGCAGGGGTTTTTGCTGCTGGGTTGTCGTCGATGTCTACCACCTTAAATTGTTTATCGGGATGTATCTATTCGGATTTTTTGAAAAAATTGTAAGTTTTAACAAATACGAGTAACCAATAATTTTAGTATAATCATAACATTATAAATTTTGGTTTTTAGCATTCCGAACACATCCGAGAAAACGGCGAGTACAATTATGAAGATTATTGTAGTTGTAGTTGGAGCTCTGAACATTGCCTTAGTTTTTGCAATTGAGCATTTGGGTAATATTCTAACAATTTCATTTTCGATCACAGGATTTACTTGTGGACCAATATTTGGCTCGTTTGTGTTGGGGATTGGTTTTCCTAAAGCTAACCGACATGTAAGTTAACTCATAGTGTCTTCAATCCTGTCAATATAAACAATTGTTTATTTATTTTTTGTTAGGGCGTGTTTTGGGGCACTTTAGTTTCAATAGGCACCTCTATGTTAATAACTATCGGAGCTCAATACTATACGCTAATGGGTAAATTAAAATATGAAACTCTTTCGTTTAGCACAGAGCAATGTGAAGAATTTGGTTTTACAAATTACACAAGCTACACCGGATTCGTCGGAAATCCCAACTCAACGACGCATATTTACAACATAAACGATGACACAGAGAATGTGCCTGCAATATTTCGTTTGGGTTTCTTGTATTACGGATTATTAGGAGCTGTAATTGCGGTAATCGTTGGATACATAGTAAGCATTATGACTGGTGGTTGTGACCATTTAGATGCAAGATTATTGACACCCATGGTGCGTAAACGATATGTGGCACAGTTGAAAAAAGCAAAGGAGCGGGAGGCGAATGTTTTGAATAATTTGGTAACGCCAATGATGAATGGATTGAAGTAATGGCATAAAGTTGTTTTGTTATAAAATAATGTTTGTTTAATTTGAAGTTATACGAGGTGCTCAAACAGAGTGATAACATAAACTCTTCAAATAACGATGGTTTTTATAAATATCATAAAAGCATCTTAAAATATTAATTTTATAGATGGAGATAGTGGGGTTGTAAATTTGTATCCGCCCCAGTGTATTATGTATACATAATATTTGGAGGTGTTTAACAATACCAAATTTGCCTTGATAATGCGAAGGAGGCTGCAACCAGAAAAATCTAGAAAGTTATACGGTATATAACTAATGTGAGAATTTGGGGGGATTCATTATTTTATAAATTATTCGGATGGGCGCTTCAGCCGCTCAACTGATTGTCATGAAATTTTTACAATGTATGATTTGTATGCCGACGACAAATTGTACGCGATTTGTATCATATTTGGTCCATGTGAGTTTAATAATACTACCGATAATTACGGATATAATTAACATAAATCATCGAAAGCTTTCAAATACTTTCCAAACTGTTTCATCCAGATATTGCATGCGATTCCTTTTTGTCCCAATACAAAAGTCCTTTCTAAAATAATTCAAACAATGAAACTATTTATTAATTAAACAAATTATAATATTGCTCTTTTAAATGATAGCCGGTCAACATGCAGTGATAAGATCCGAACGTCAACAACATGATAATTAATGTTCAAGAACAATCGATAATGCGAGAACTAATAATATGTAATGAATGATTGTTGTTGTAAATGAGTAGCACCATTTCTCGTGTTTGGTTTTGAGACGTCGCGCCAAACCATTCTGTGTAACTACAATTCAAATCACCTTGCCAAGCATCTCTCTGAAAGCATGATCTCTCCCTCCGATTCTTAGTGACTTTTTATCAGCTTTACGGACAACAATGATGGGTGCGGCCTATTGATTGGGTTGGATTGGTTGAAAAACGCCAATCTGCCAATCTCTTTTTTAACTTCGCCCTACTGTTAAACGGTAATAGACGTGCCTTGAGTTTCGGTGGTGGATAGGGTTTTAAGATTAAGTGGGCTTCAGATTGATTACAGTGGTCCACATCGCATGAAATAGAAAACAAATACTCATTCTCCGTTTCATTTGCTCCGTCGGGTGCTGTCACAAGTAATGGCAATACCGTCTGAACATTCAAACATTTTACAATACCGTCCAATTGGCCTCAGAATAAAGAGCATAGGCGCTCATGCTTGTGTTCACGATCTCTGATTTAATTTACGATAACGGTATGCTCAATTTATTTGCAAAACTGGTTTTATACTGCACATGTCGTCATCACGTGACAAAAAAATTTTGATATAAAATATTTTCTATATTTGAATTATATCAAATACGTTTATATTTACACATAATAGAACGATTATGTTTATACATATTTTAAATTTTAACAGCTATTATTTTAGTTTTAGTAAATAAAATATATTTATTATGATTTCAAAGTAGTTAATTTTATCATTCTTGGTTAATGATTTTGTTTAATTTCCTTTTTTTTTGCATTTTAAGGTTCGATCATATTTCGATTAAAAATTCTAATCCTAAAAAACATTTTGCAACGAATATAAATTTTTTACGTCAAGGCCACAATTAACATTTTGTGAACTCTGAACTAGAGTTTTAATATATTTTGGCCCACATTTTAATTCAGTTCCGTTGAGATTTTCACTAATTTATAAATGTCCTTTTGAAAGTCATCGTTTGGTTTATAAAGTCCACCTTCCGACATATTATTGGTTGGAACTCCGAGGCTTTCATTTGCACTTCCATGCAATATATTCTGCAATATTTTCAATATTTCAACATTGCAGTTCTGAAAACGTACTTTTAAACTCAGCCTGGCTAATTTCAGGATTTCTAGCTTCAGTAATGTATTCCAACAAGTTACTTGTAATTGTTGTAGGCTCTTCTTCAGTTCCAAAATGGTTCGCACATTCAAAATTAGTCGGCAAATTTTTGAAAACATTTGTATTGTTTTCGCTATCGTCCGGCATGACATTCATTGACTGCGCAATGATTGTCTCATTGCGCCCAAGTAAATAGTTTCTCAATCTATATTTAAATTCCAGCTCCGTAGGATGTCAACAGATATTGTATATTGTATTTCCTTAAGAGGTCGTTAAATAGCATCGGTAGAGCATTTGAACTGATCAAAATTCCTTTTTGGAAAAGCAGTTTTGATTTTGAATTACCTTTTTTAAGATTAGAAATTACATTTTTCATCTCGCCTATAATTTGATCCTGAGTATCTTTAGCAAGACCGTATGCTTTAATTATTTCTCGGGAATCTTTTTCTGGCAGTCTCGTATTGAAGAGATCAAACCAATCCTTAACCTAAGAAATAAAATTATGGTATTACATATTAAATTTTTTTTCTAATTCGCTTACGGTTTTTAATAAATTTTCACATTACCAGTCGCCACTCTGCAAAAGCCCTAACGAGGCCATACGCAAAATTGCTTTTGAATTAGTATGTGAGAACAGTTGTGTTGCAAATTTTAGTTTCTGACTGCCAGCGTTTTTGACGGTTAAATGGTGGAGTTGTTAACTTGAGGCTATATTTAAATCTTTACCTTGAGAATGTTCGAGGAGCTCCAACGGAGGTTTCTTGGTTACTGTTTTGCCATGTATTAAAAATTCGGAATGTAAGAAATGGTTGCGTAAAAGTTTTACTAAATGTGGCACGTCAGCAAATGCATAAATCCTTTCATTGCTGTTATCGTGCTGCAAAAAGAATGGAGTTTCTTCAGAAATCGTAAGCGATTTCCAGAGTCCTCTGTTTCCACCCCCCCCCCCCCCCCCCCTCCCAGATAAATGGTAATTACCACTGCCTTGAATCCTATATTATCCAGCTTGCTAATTATTTTGAATATAAGTGCGACTTGTTTAAAGTTCGGTCGAAGTCATAAAACAGTGGTTGTTTCCAGTTACAAAACACCCCACGAGCCTTTATAAATTGAAAATAATTAGCGGGTTTTAAGAGTGTATGAGCATTCCGATCATACTCGTAACATTTTCTAACTTTCATCTCATGCCAAAATAATGCACACTTTATCGAGATCAGTAAATGAATATGATTCCATTAGAGTGAATACAAAACCCAAAACTCCTGGGGAAATATCTATTTTATTCGCCCATCTACGTAGGGTCGACTCACCTAGAAGAGGATAGTGATTTTAATGCATCCACCTGTGGTCCGGCTGCATGTAAAGCTATCGCATGTGCAATGTCTTTTACATTCCAATGGAGTTTTCTACCGTTGGGATTTTGCATTCTTCTTATTTGGCCGGGAGAGAAAATTTTCGGAACACTTTCCTGCAATTTATTCGACGATTTTCAATTTGTCCAAGCAACGTTTCAATATATTCCTTAAATTTTTAATTTTCAATGTTGCTCTCCGTGCGAATGTTTTCAATTTCCATTTTCAGCGATTCAATTTCATTGAGCAAAATCGTTTTCTCTTGATCACGAAAATAAACCGGAACATATAATTAATAAAAGATTTGAAAATTAAATATGAATTTTAAAATAAGTTACATCAGAACGTCCAAGACTGCCGAATGGGGCAAGGCAGACATCGTATCATCGAGAATGTTCTGTGAACTATGAGCTTGTGGGGTAAATCCAGTTTCGTTTGACGTTCTAAAAAAAGCAGTAGTTTAAAACCAGACAATCAAAAATATAATTACAAGAATACTTACAACAATTTTTCAACCGTTAACTTGTTTTCACGGTGATCTATCCTTTCACTGCGCTTGTTGGCAATTTCACTAAACTTTTTTGGAAATCGATTAAACAGATTCACTGTTGAAATTGCTGTTTTCTTGGAGCGTTCTGGTCTTTTAGCAATTCGTTCATTAAATTTCTTTCAAAATCATCTGCCTTAAAGTGTTTACTACAAATTCTACTGTTTTTTGGTACAAATTTATCGGATCGAGAACATATTTTGATCCATTCTTTATTTGACAGAAATTTAATTCTCTGTCGTGCACAATAACGGGGTTGTATTTGTTTTGTCACGCGATGACGAAATATAAAACAAAGAGAAAACGAAAATCATGCGCGTGAGCATATCTTTTTAACCCCTTAAGGACCAACCCCGAGATATCTCGGGACAAACGATATAAAGTTAAAAAAAAATCGGTCCTTAAGGGGTTAAATTTCTATATGGTGCATCACTACCAATCATGGTAATTGCTGATCCAGTGTCAACTATGTAAAAAGCATTTCCGTTAATTTGTCACGAACAATTTCTTACCACAACGCTCCAACAGCAAAACTTTGTAACGAATCAAATTAGAATATTTGTAGCAAGTGACAAAGGGTGAAGCCCGAACCTAGTTTTTTAAAATAAATAGAAAATATCACCATAAGAAAGTTTATTATCTCATTTTAAATTTCAATTTGAAATTAACATTCCAATCGTGATATTAGTTAGTGCACATTTAAAAGAAATGGATATTAAACAGAGAAAAGACTAAGTGATTACCATGCACCATTACCACCACTGCCCAGATGTCGTGTCTAATGCGTCGTCCATAACTGCTGTAAAGTGCTGATGTGTGAGAAGAGTTGTTTAACATAACTTGTTCGTAATTGTTGAAGGCATCAATTAATTCCGCTGGCTAATTGATCGGGGCCTTATTATTGCAATACATCCAAAAATTCGTTGAGTAATTTATGCCTTGAACTTAGTCTGAGCTGAAACGTTTATAAAAGTTAATCGTACCCAAAAATCGTTTAAGTTGATTGATTGTAGAGTGAAGTTCAAAATTTATCCGGACAATACAGTGAATAGTGAAGCAATTCGAACTTCAATCTTCGACACGGTGTATTGTCTTGGAACACGTAATTTTTGTATTTGGGTTCGTGTTTTAGCAACTTCTATCGCCATGTAATATTTGCTGTTGATGATCTTTCCTTTCTTAAGATAGTTGCCAAATAAAAAATACCTTGAGCATTAAAAAATACGGAGGGCAAAACCTTCCGTGCTGATTTTTAGGTTTTTGGTCGCTTCAGAAGCCTTTTGCCGGGTGCTGTCCACTCAAGGGATTGACGATTGGATTGCGGAGTGTAGTGGTGGATCAATGTATCATCCATTGCCCCATACCGATGCTAGAAATCTCGCTATATAATCCTATATTCTGGGATAATTGACGAATTCGTGCGACCATAATATTCAGTATCATCGGTATTTCTACGGCCACGTTTGAACTCAACAAAACAAAGTTCGACGGTTGGCTGTTACGATAAATCTTGAAGATGTGGTACATAACGATGTGTGGTCGTACATAACGATTAGTCGTCTCCACAAGATCACCTATTTTCCTTTATTCTCCATTTTTTTTTTTAACTAAACGTAAAAGACTTGGCCATTCACTGTTGCTTGGTTGATACATACCAAGAGCCATTAAATTTTCAAATTATGTCCTTGCAATATTTTACCAAACGCCTAGTTCTACAGGATAAAGGGGGTTCAGAATTTTCCAGACGATGTATGATTTGTTGTTTCATCGATTAAATGTTTAATGAATGAAAAAGAAAATTTGAATTAGGAATTTTTCACCGAATTACCCTTTTGAGATAGTCCTGAAATGTTAAGGGATCAAAAAGCCTTTGCTTACGCAATCCAACCAATCGTAATTTCCAGAAGTATAACAATTGGTGACATCAGTGGGATAGTGAATATGATAAGATAGGTGTTAAGAATTTAACGATTACGGAATTAAAATTCCAGGTGAAGTAGCCTAATTTACCAATGGGTGGTTGTAAACTTGAATTAATATTACGACTTCGTGAGACTATGGAGAAGCAAGGTTTATAGCCTTAATTATGAGTTTGAAGATGTATAATAGAGCAAAAACTAGATGATAAACGTAAGATTGGTAGAGGTAGTTGTCGGGCTACCTAAAATATTCGATATGGCGCAAATAATGACAGCTATAACTCATTTGAGACAACAAATTAATCAACAAAACCAAAAAGATGATTAACGATGTAAATAGTTGACGCGACAAATGAAAATAAATCAATGAAATCAAAATAAGCAGCAACAGTTTCGAGAAGCAAATAGACGAAAAGATTTTAGAGGCACGCGTTGAAGTGGAGAAAGTACAAAACGAAGTTTATAGGTGCAGTCGAATGTTCAGTGTGTTGAACAGAAGTTGCAGTTTGAGGTTCAACGTCTCGAAAAAAAAGATCTCCTGAAAGCAAATGAAACAACATTGCAGGTAGTTCAGTCCACTCTCGAATAAACTCAGACCACCGACATTCGATGGAACAACTTCATTTGGGATTTTTATATTCCAATTTGAAAGGGCTGCCAACGGGTATGTATGAGGTGAAGTGAAAAAAATCATCATAATAGTTACAGAATAAGGTATTGGAGGCGCTGGATCGGAATTACGTAAGTGACTACATGCGAGAACTATATCGCTTCGAAATGAAAGGTGACTAGCATGCTCAAATATGCCCATCGATTATGTATGTCCGTCGGTATGCCCAACTTAATCTTGGTTTTCAAAAGCCTGGTAGCGTTTATGGTGGTCCATTTACTTTTGCATTCCGAATCAATGAATACTACTGGTCTCGTACATAAATAGTTTTTTTTGCCCTTTCAATCGTCGCATGAATGCTGTCTCCTTTATTGTGAGCATGCCCTTTTTCTAAAAACCGATGTGTAATATCAACGGGTGAGGCGTAACATTATGTGAGGCTAATACGTAAAATCTAAAAACAATTTGATTTCGATTTTGACCACCACAATTGTCCGACCAAAATCGAAATTCTACGGCACTGGTTGAGACTACATGTTCAATAAATTTCATCACACCTGGAAACTTCGTTGGCTCTGTTTTTAGCCATACTCTCATCCCACACATAACAGGTACCAACATTAGGTACCATGCTAACTAACGTTAATAATAAAATATATTCACTTCAGCGTTCGGAGTTGTTAAAACCTTTTTTGAAATCAAAGGGGCCTACCACAATTTTTCCATTACTTTGATTCCCTGCAGTTTTATCGTCTTCTTTTTTTCATACTAAATCCTTTGCTGAATGTGTCGCTCATATTTTTCCATATTCAGTAGTTTTTCATCAGCGTTTAGGTTTTGATGGGGTGTACAGTCATTGTACTGATCTTTCTTATGCTTAAAAATTGGAGATTAAAATCACTGCAAAAAATGTCGCGATATTGGTGAAGAGTAGCAACGTCAGTAATTCGATTTTCACGACACCATATCAAGTACATGCTACATATATGCATTTTAGAACACTATAAACCTTCACCTTCAATAAATGTTTTGATTGTATTTTTTCTCACTTTTGATATGGGTTGGAACGTTTGCCCAAATCTTTAATTAAATTTTGTTTTCGGGTCCACTTCCCTCTGATCGTTTAATAATTGTTCCGTTTTTAATTTCGAAAACGCAGTGTCAATCCATTTAAACATTTGTAAACAAACAAGTTCGCGCTTTTCTTTGAATTCACGAGTAATAGGCAGATTAGTTCTATTTTTGGTGGCATCAAATAAAGCTCGTTTCTTATCGTTCTCTGTGCTGTGAATTCAAATAAACTCCCACTGTATACTTTTGTTCCCAATGCTCCAAAATCGCTTAAAAATTTTATTACGTTGCTCATCTGTAAATTTTTCGTAGCATTTTTTTTTACATGTATCTGGGCATTTCAAACCCATTTTTTGGCTTTTAAAGTTTTATTTTTCGTATATGCAAAATTTGCGCCGGTATTAACTGCCCTCTTAGCTTCATTTTTTCCCGATCATCTGGTACTGCTAACCGTTTTCTGTCCTTATTCTTTTTAAAGGATTTTCGTTTTATGGTATTGGAAGAATACTTTTTACGCTATTTGCCGCTATTTGCATCAATCTAGCGCGTTGTAGTAGTAGTAGTAGGTACAACAACTTATATCTCCATCTTAAAGTTGTTCACACTGAGTTAGCAATTCGTTTGCACTCTATTGAGTTCGATTGGCTGGACAAAAAAGTTCGTGCAGAGGTAGCTGAAATTTCACATATTCAATATGTGAAACAAAAAGCTAAACTGGATGTGTTGCGAGATAAGGCATATCCATTTAACCGTAGAGGTAATAGTGGTTCGTCTGATTTCCAATTTCATCCACGTTTTAAGAACTTGTCCTCAGTCGTTTTCCGTGATACAGAGGTGCAAATGCTTAGCAACGGAGTGAATTTTGCCCCTACGCCAAACAAAATCGACCTTCGATCATTCGAGAATCTGGCTGTAGATGCCGAAACAGCCTTTTCTGGCCAGATAACCCAAATAAAATCAGTGTGTGCTTTACAAATAAAGAAAGGTATTGATAACTCTTCTTCTCCGATAAACTCTTCTTCTTCTGCTGCTTCTAATACTAACCTCAAAGTGATTGGTGCGATAAAGAAAAAACTACGTGACCTACAATTACCTACAATTACCGTGCTCACAAAAGTCGATTACTGCAATAAAATCTCTGATTTTATTACAGAAAGCAACGCAATAGAGCTTGGCAGAGATCCAACTGAGTCTTTTAAGACTTCGGTTAGTAAGTGTATCAACCAATGCCAGAAGTTATTTGATGGCACTGGTTGGAAGTACTCTGTCATGAATCCATTTGCCCCGATCCTTTATGGTTTACCAAAAATCCATAAGGAAGGCATTCCGATTAGACCAATAGTAGCGTATTGCAATGCTCCTGCCTACAAGCTATGTAACATGGACTCTCCACCTGCTATTGCTATCTAGTTATGCTAGAAAATTTCGATCAAATGGCAAGTGGAGACACGCAATAATATTTATATGCTATCTGTATGCTATGAATACATGCTATGTCGGCATAACTCGATAGCATGTATATAGCATGCATATTTTGACGTTTCAATATGGCGATATATCAATATTCAATTTCAATATTGCGTCTACTAAATTTTTTCGCTTTCATACTGGTGATACATACATATTTCAATAAATAAAAAATAAATAACCAAATAAATTTTAAAAAATTATATTAATAAAATTATATAAATATTTTTTAAGAATGATTTCTAAACGTCCAATTATAGCAAGTTTACCACACCAGACTCCATCTTGGCAAATTTTGATAGAAAGAGAAAGTAGATTGCAATAGCATTCAGATAGCAGGTGGAGAAGCCGTGTAAGGGTTTCATAAATTTTTTCAATTGTCATACTAATTTCTTTTCGGCTTACTCGGTTAAGAACTCGGTAGAATTGATTAACAAAATTCAAGACGTCGACATTCCGTTACATTCAAAACTAGTTTCATTTGACGTTGCCAGTCTTTTCACTTCTATTCCAATTAATATTTTGTCCCAAATAGTTTGTAATTACTTAGATAGGGATGTTGTAGATGAGAGCTTACGTCGTGAACTGAATTGAGTTTTTGAGACTTGTATTAAACAAAATTATTTCTGTTTTGATAATACATATTTCAAATTCGCTGATGGTCTACCCATGGGCTCTCCTCTGTCACCTTTGTTGGCTGAAATTTTCATGAATTTCTTCGAACAACTGATCATATCAAATAACAATCCTTATTTTCGTCATATAATCTTTTGGTATAGATATGTTGATGACATATTATGTCTATGGAATGGAACTGATAGACTGTTAGACTCTTTCCTTACTTGGTTAAATTCTCAATATCCCATCATTGATTTTACGTTAGAAAAACGAGAAAATAAATGTATTAATTTTCTAGATATAACAATAACCAGGATTAATTCTACTTTAGACTTCAAAATTTATCGGAAACCCACGTATACAGACGCTGTTATCCCTAGTTCTTCAAACCATCCCCATAATATAAAAATGTCAGCTTTCCACTCACTCATAGATAGACTAATAAACATCCCTCTGTTAAATTCAAATTATCACACTGAGCTTAACATAATTCTTCAAATAGCAACGAATAACGGATATGCAACTAGGACTATATTAAAGTTATCAAATAAAAAGCTAAAGCATAAAAGTCTAACGGGTATTTATCCACAGGATAGTCCAACGCGGGAAAATTGGCGTCGCTTAGAGTATATAGGAAAAACGAGCCAACGGATTAGCAAGATCGTGTCCAATTATACCAATATTAGTTTTGCTTTTTATAATAATAACACAATAAAGAAAATGATTTTTAACAATAAACCTAGAGTTGATCGCCTTTCCGAATTTGGTGTCTATAGGATTAATTGCAATGATTGTAGTTTCTACTATATTGGTCAGACTGGGCGCAATTTTCGAGTTAGAGCTAAGGAACATTTATCTGGTTGCAATCAATCAACTTTCCATAACCATTTAACTTCAGAAAATCATACAGCTAGCTTGAACAATTTAGACATATTACATATACAACCCAAAGGCAGACGTTTAGATACCTTAGAATCTTACGAAATTAGAAAACCAATATTTCTTAACCAAAATATCCTTAACGAACAGAGAGAAATCCGGTTCTCACCAATTACAGATCCCACCCTTTTCTATTCTCACGTACGCATCTATTCTCACCTATGACTCATCGCCTACCTGCGCGATCCGTAGATTAATTTTTATTGCTTAGTTTTTGTCCCTCCTTCTTTTATTTATATTTTGTTTTTTTCTGCTATATAACAAAATTTTTACTAATACAAATCAGTAGATACTCCTGATGATGACCTAACAAGTCGAAATCGATCGAGTGATTTTTTAAACTTTTTGAAAAATATTCAAAATATTCTGCGAAACAAAAAACAAGTGATTAATAAAAAATGTGTTTATTAAGTATTAAGTGTATTGGAAGAACATGGTAGATCAGATGATGATCAGAACATGATAGATCATCTTCAGATGACGAATCTTCGTTTGAATTCGGCACATACTCGCTTTCGTCACTTCCAGGCGATGGTTCCCAATTGCTACCAATACAAGGATTACCTATAAGTAAAAAAATCTACGTTACCTAAGCCGTTTTATTTAATTTAAGCATTTGTATAAAAAAGCTGTAATTTCTAATGCACTACATAAGAAATAGCTCTGATTTTTTTCAAATTAGAAATTGGATAAGTAAATATAAAATAAGAAAAACAGCAAAACATAAAAACGTATACCTTTATCAGCATCACCACACTGTGGAAATTCATTAGATGGCATGATATTATACGGTATTTCTATGTTGTTATCATTAGTGGCAGGTTGATCCAAAACTATTAAATAAAATATGTTGATAAACTAAACTTAATTACTATAAATAAAACATAAAATAAATTAGCTAACCGTGATATTCATTTGATTTATCATTTTCTGAACCATTTTCAACATAATTTTTCCACGGCTAACACTCATTTTACCTTGTTGCACCTTAAATTACACTTTTTGACTGACCAAAAACATCATAGTTCACCATAAAAAAAATATAACTGTACTTATTAACCGACCAAAAACGTTGTATGTATTACCACTGTAACGGAATTCTATTCGATTCCATTACTAGCAAAAACCTAAACACTTAAGAATTACCTATCGGCATAACTTTCGAGGTAAAACCTCAAAATTATAACATAACCAATTACCATGCCGAGTTTGCACATTTATTTTTGAATATACGTATATACCACCACGGCATATACTCATGCAGTGGTTGAATGAACGTATATTATAAGTTAATGTAACACGATCGCTGGTTTTGATTTCGCAAAGGCAAATGCTTTTGAGGTAAATGGCATGAGTAATGAACTCTGCTATTGCAAATAATCAATAATTGTAAGCCTCGTGCAGTTTACTGACATTGCAGAAAAATGTTTTTTCGCGTGCGCCGATTCTGCAAAAATTGATAGCACGTTATTGTACATCGTTGTTGTACATTATTTTCTTCCGTTGTTGTGTTTTCTTTTTCTTTAAAAAAATTTATTTTGTGTTTTTCCTTTAAGAAAAATCTGGTTTTCCAGTTTTAGAAGAGTTTTTTTTTTGTATTTTTTTGTGTAATTAGTTAAAAGTTTTTTTGTTAATTAAAAATTATTGAACAAAGTTGTGTTTTTTTTAAAATTATTGAACTGAGACTTTTGGTGATTTGTGATTCAACATATTGTGTGCAGCAACTACTGGTAAGTAGAATTCATGAGAACTGTTGCAATCGGGAAAAGCATCAAACACCGGCGAGGTCCCTTGGCTGCTCCGAGCATAAGCGAAGAGCGGAAGCATCGAAAGTAGCCCTGCCCATAGGCAGGACACTTTATTTCTGCAAAGGTTTATTTATTTATTTATTTATTTATTCATGAACATATATTATTATATAAAATTATTAACAATTTAGTGAACCACACACCACATTGTGAGCATGAGAGCTCATTTATAATGAGGCGTGTAATTCAAATTTTTCCAAAAATGGATATTGCCTTGTTTGTAATTTTGATGTGTTTTGAACAACATTTCGTCAAATACTGGGTTGGTTTTGGTGGCTCTTGGTCATCGTTCATCGCTTAATCATCTTGACAGCATTTAATTTCGATTCAAAACCCATAATTAGAGCTGGTATCTGAGGCTATTTGTTGCACCAATTAATAACTATTAAAAAAAATTATTATATAGAAAAAAAAACAACAGAATTACTCCAACATGACTGTTCGACGTGAAAGTCAAAGGCATCATATTATCTATCTAAGGTCCTCCTCCGGCTGATTTGGTGTATAAAGTTTATTGCACAAGAACAGTTTGCTTATGAATTATTTTATTTATTTTTTTTGTTTGTTTTGAGTCGGGTAATGACAAGTGTTTAGGGTAACTATGTTTCCCTAAATACTTGGATTAACAACCACGAGGATACCCCAATTCCTATGAGTACATTAAACCACCATGTTCGGGTCCGATAACCCATTTCACCTTTCCCAAATTTTTTTTGTATTTTTTTTTAATGCGGTAATCTAGGCCAATATCCAGGTATCCTAAAACCCACACCGTTCCCTCTAACTGACTGAGCTGCGGGAACCAATGCCGCAGGGATACCAAAATATATTGGCAATTCTGTGGAATCAGGTTGGCTTTAGCATTAGCTAAAGTCCAGTCTATTTCACCACAAAAAACCATATAACCATCTCTTTCAATCGAACGAGTGAAAATATATTGTACGAGGGCAAATCAAAGTCTTGCAATATCATATGAAAAAAAAAGAGTGAGTGAGATAGCAATGTTTTTATTTTCGACATAATCTCCTTTAAGGTTTATACATTTGTCACATCGATCAATTAACGTGCCTAAACCCTCGAAAAAAAAGATTTCTTTTGCTCCATAAAATATTCATTTATAACAGACTGTACTTCATAGTCACTGGAAAATTTCCAGCCCCTTAGTGTTTTTTTCAAATTGGGAAACATAAAGTAGTCACTGGGTGCCCAGTCTGGATGCGGAATTCCAAAGAAGCCGCAGTCCTTTAATGCAGCTTGAGCAACATTAGCCTTGTGCACTGGTGCATTGTCGTGAAGAAGCAAGATTTTTTTTCCTAACTTTCCTTGGCCGTTTTTCCGGATCGCTTTTCTCAATTTTCGCAAAGCCTCTGCGTAATATATGCCTGTGATTGTGGTTTTCAGTGGCATATAATCGATTATCAAAATTTCTTCAGCATCCCAAAAAATTGTTGCCAAAACCTTACCAGCAGACGGTTGAGTTTTGAATTTCTTTGGTGGTGGTTCACGACGTTTAATCCATTGGATCGATTTTTGTTTGGATTCCGGATCCCAGTGATGAAGCTATGTTTCATCGCCTGTTATTATGTTATCCAAGAAATTTTCTGGATCTTCTTTGTACATATCTAAAATCGCCTTTGAAGTTTGAACACGCATTTTTCTTTGTTCTGCATTCAACAAACGGGGAACCCATCGCGCACTTACTTTCGACATGTGAAGGTGGTCATATAATATAGTATATGTGGTACCGTATGAAAGAAAAAGTCTCCACGCTAACTGCGGAACAGAAATACGCCGGTCATTCAATACAATAGATTCGGCCATAATTGCGTTTTTATGGTTAATACCATCTGCTGGACGACCCGAGCAGTTGCCGTCTTCTAATGACTCCCGACCACTTTTGAATAATTTTACCCACCTTGTTATTATGGCATATGATGGTGCAGATTCGCCGTAAACTTTTGATATATAGTTGAATATATAAATTGCATTTCGTCAATCTTTACAGAAAAATTTAATAACGGCGCGATATTCAATTTCATTCATTTAAAAAAACATCAAAACACGTGTTACAAAATTGAAAAAAACAAACGAACTGTAAAATTTACATCGAAATGTTCTTCTAGATGTTTCATCGCGGCAAAAAATGTTTTTGAAAAATATATTGTTGTCTCACTCACTCTTTTTTCCATATGATATTGCAAGACTTTTTGATATACCCTCGTACTAACAAAATAATAACGGATACTGTAACGATTTTATGATGCACGCTTATTCCACCGAAAGGTTTGAAATGTATATAAATGATATTTATGGCTGAGTATTTAAAGTATATAACATTATCCTCGTGCTACATAGTATTGGTTATTAAGTTAGTAATCAATACACGTTTAAATTGATGTATATAGCTCCGGTTATTTCCTCCACCCCTCCTCCCTCCCCTCTAAACTCACAAAATAATATGAGTGACGTGACGGTGCAAAAGATAAAACGATCAGTCGAGAGTTAATTTGGTGACCACACAGACAATACCAAAACAAATAAAAGAAACAATATTGCAATTATGTTGTTACTAGGTTGTTCCGAGGCGCTTCGCGCCCGTTTATACCCAGCAAAGTGTAGTTAAATATTTTTTAAATAAATCGCATGTAAGATTACAAAATCAAAAAAAATTAATTAGTAGTGAGTAATTATTTGTTCGAATAATATTTATTAAAAATTAAACTGCAGGGTTTCTTTAAAAACAACATTTCGAGAAAATTGACAGTCATCGTTGAGAAGCTTCCCCTGCTGTGGATTATCTTCGATTCCTATTTTCTCTTGGTGAGAATTTCTTGAGCGGGAAAGAGCGACACACAATTGCCCATGGGAGAACACTGCCGTTTGAAGATGAATTTCTACGTTATTAAAAGACTGGCCTTGCGCCTTGTTTATCGTCATTGCGTATGCCGGAATTATTGGAAACTGTCGTCGTCGAAAAACAAATGGTAGATTGGTCTCATTAGGTGACAAATCAATTCTAGGGATTAGAACCGTACTACCTTTGTTGCACAAAATGATTTTGACCTTAATAAAGTTTCGCGATAACTCTTCAACAATTAAACGCATTCCATTGCACATACTTTTCCTAGAATTTAGATTTCGTAGAAATATTATGATAACACACTTTTTCAAAAGTAATACGTGAGGGGGCATGTGGGATGGATTCTGTTCATTGACGAATTCCGGGAAAGTTGAGTGCATCGTTAGCATCCTCGCTTACTAACGAATCTGCGCTGTAGTAAATTTCTGCATCACCATGAATCAAGTCGATTATTCTTCGATTCATTTCAAGCTTCTGAGCATTCGTTGGAGCAACGATAACTTTTGTTGACATTTGCTCAATATTATTAAAAATGACACTGATTAGATCTTGACTTGTGATCATTTCGGTCGGAATTTGAATTGTATTAAAATGGTTAAAGAATTAAGTAAAAACACGTTTTTATAGAATCAAAATACTCGTTTATGTTCTCGGCTTGAAAGATCGTTTACAACTAGTATGGTACAAAAGAAAACTTATAATATAGTCGCATTCATATTGCTTATTGGGTAACTGTCAAATTACATATTCTGTCACCGCCTCTTAATTTGATCCGTTAACATAATTTGAATTTAAATACAAAAAAAAAATAAAAACCAGTAAAAATTTAGTTTTAATTATGAACTCTACGTTAAACATGTACTCTAATAAATGAAAACAATTAATGATAGCATAAATTTAAACGATTACGATGTTTTTGAAATAAAATTCTTCCAAGTCCTTTTGTCATAATATCCGCAACTTGTTCGTTGGTTGAAATGTATTGCAACTTGATTTCCTTGTTGGCGACAGCTTCTCGAATGAAATTATATTTCACATCAATATGCTTCATACGTTTATGTTCTCGTGGCTCTTCTGCCACTTTAATGCACGACTGATTATCTTCGAATATCGTTGTTGATGACATGCAACGATGACCAAGTTCGTTTAATAAACAGCGTAACCATTTTGCTTCACAAATGCATTTTGCCAATGCCAAATATTCAGCTTCAGTTGACGAAAGACTAACGGTCGGTTGTTTTTGTGATAGCCAACTTACTGTATTGCCAAATACCATGAATACATATCCTGATGTTGATTTACGGTCGTTCTTATCACCAGCCCAATCAGAGTCCGCGTATCCAGTCAAAATATCAGCTGTAGCATTTCGATGATAAACCATTCTCAATTCAGACGTTCCATGAATGTATCGCAAAATACGTTTTGCATACATAAAGTGTTCATCAGTACAGCAGCTTTGAAATCGACTAAAAAAATTCGTTGATGCACACAAATCTGGTCGAGTTGTTTGAGTGGCATACGTCAAACATCCAATTAATTCTCTATACGGCTTATCAGTCAAGTTATTTTTATCACCATTTGGTAAACTCAAACCATTTTCAATCGGTGTTGTCGCCGATTTACAGTTGTTCATTTCAAATTTCATTAAAACATTTTTCAAATAACGTGACTGACTCAAGGCAATCGAATTATCACTTGAATTCCGATCAACATGAATTCCCAAAAATGAATTAATTTTTCCAACATCCGTCATTTCAAACTCTCTTGCTAACTTTGCTTTAATATCGTTGACCATTTGCACATTGTTGGAAATAATTGCCAAGTCGTCGACATACAGGAGAATATAACAAACGATGTCTTTTCCAAATTTGATGTACAAGCATTGATCCGATTCGCAACGATTGAAACCAATTTCAATAATGAATTGATTAAATCGCTCATTCCACACCCGTGAAGCTTGTTTTAATCCGTATAATGATTTATTCAACTTGCAAACCATCGTCTTGTCTTTCACAAACCCTTCTGGTTGTGTCATGTAAATATCTTCCTTCAATTGTCCATTCAGAAAGGCACATTTCACATCCATCTGATACATTTCATATCCAAAATGATTGGCGATTGACAATAAAACACGAAAAGTTGTTAGCTTGGCCGTTGGTGAATACGTTTCATTGTAGTCGAAACCTTTTTCTTGCGAAAAACCACGAGCCACAAGTCTTGCTTTGTACCTGTCAACATCGCCATTTGGTTTATGTTTCATCTTAAACACCCATTTGCATGTAATAGCTTTACGACCAATTGGTAACTTACACAAAGACCAAGTGTCATTTTTTAACAATGATGAAAATTCATCATTAATTGCCATCTCCCATTTTGGCCAATCAGCACGTTTCCTTGCATCGTTCATAGTAACCGGATCATTTTGCACAAATTCCTCAGCTGAAAATGCATAACCAGCGAACCAAGTTCCCGGTTCATATCCGTACCGATCTGGTTTTCTTTTTAAACGATCACCGCGGCATAATTCATTGTTGTCATCCATGCTACTCGAAGTACTGTGAACATTACCATTTATGTTACTGATGCGATCTAAAGTTGCATCGTCTTGATTTTCACGTTCGTCATCAACGTTATCGCCTGCCGCCTCTGAATTAAATATATTGACATAATTCAAATTATCGAAAATTGATTTCTCGTTGAATGTCACATTACGGCCCATGATAAGTTTGTCATTTTCAATGTCCCATAATCGATACGTATGTGATGACAAACCATATCCAAGCATGTAGCACTTTGATGATTTAGCATCCAACTTTGTACGGTTTTCTTTCGGCACATAATTATAACAAATCGAACCAAACACGCGAAGATGCGACAAATCCGGCTTTCTACCATACCAAATTTCAGTAGGCGTCTTGCTTACAAACTGTTTACCAACGGCACTTGTTGGTGAACGATTCTTTATATAATTTGCACACAAAACAGCTTCGTTCCAGAATCGACGACTTAGACCACTCGACAAAAGCATTGTCCTTGCTTTTTCAACCACAGTACGATTAAAACGTTCCGATACTGCATTCATTTCCGGATTGTAAGGTACCGTGAAATTCAACCGAATACCTTTATTGACACAAAAAGATTTAAATTCTTTTGAGCAATACTCACCGCCATTGTCCAATTGTAATTTCGCAACTCTTTCCCCATGTTGCGTTTCAGCCATAGCAACATATTGCTGGAATTTATCGAAAACCTCACTTTTCTGCTTCATGCAATATACCATGGATGTACGTGAAAAATCATCAGTAAAGGCAACAAAAAATCTCGAACCGTCATGCGCCATTTCACTCATTGGACCACTGACGTCGGTGTGAATCAATTCTAAAACTCGTTTAGAACGGATTTCCTTTCTGGGTGGATATGGTAAACGCGTTTGCTTACCAATTACACACGATTCACAAAACTTTTCGTCGATGTTCACCTTAAGTTTGTCCAATCCAATCGCCATGTTTTGATTCACCATCTTTTTCATGTCGCTGACATTCAAATGAGCCAGACGAAAATGCCATAAATTTTGTGATGCCTTATTTAATTGCTCCTCTCCAGCAATCCCCGCAAACACACTTCGTTCAACATAAAAAATCGTCTGGTATAGCTGACCATTACGGCGGGCAGTGAACATATTTTTACCGTTCTTTGAAATAAATGCATCATCACCATTAAAAGTGATTTTGTAACCTTTGTCAGTCAATTGACGAATTGACAGCAAATTGCATTTAAGATTCTCAACAAATAAAACGTTTCGAATCGTTTTCGTTGAATTATCCCCATTGAAAAATGTCTTTATGGAAATGTCACCTTTTTTCTTTGCTACTAATGATGCGCCAGCTTTTGCCGTTGAAATACTTATCGGTTCAATTCCATGCATACTATTGAAAAATATCTTATCGTTAACGATATGATGTGTTGCACCCGAATCAAGGACAAAGTTTATCTTCTTAAAACCATCACTGCCTTTCTTTGATGTTTTGGCACCCATGCAACATGACGCAATATCATCGTTATTCCCTACTGACTCACTAATGACATCCTGTTGTTCACAAAGCAAAAACTCTGGATTGTCATCTTTATCAGCACAATTTGCACCAACACTTTTCTTATCGTTAACAACATTTTTCTTTGCCAATTTTACTCTGCAATTCACTTTTATATGCCCTGGCTTTTTACATCTGTGACAAATAACCTTTGAACGATCTGCTTGCATTGCTATCGAATCATTTGATCTACCGCTACGTCCATTTCCACATGCAGCACGCTTTCCACACTCGTCCAATAGACGACTTTTAACAAATTCGATTGTTATCTTTGTTGTATCCATTGTTTCCAGCGCTGTTACCAAGCCATCGAAACTTTTTGGCAATGTTAAAATCAGGTGACAGACAACGTCGAGTTCTTCCAATGTGGCGCCAATCGATTTTAGTTCACGCACGGTATGATCGAATTGCAAAAAATATTCGTTGATATCATCACCATCTTTGTATCGCATTGTCAATAGCTGTTTTCGCAACAACAACTGACCGGCAACACTTTTGCGCTCAAACACACCAATTAATGCATCATATATATCCTTCGCGAACTGTTTGTCTTTAATATACTCCAGCTGAGAATCACCAATACATTGCACCAGAATTGATTTACACTTTTTCTCATCACATTTCAACGTGTCTCTGATCTTTTCATTTTTAACTTCATCATTCACACCAACTGGAACATCTTTCAATAGCGTGTCCAATGAACTCGTTAAAAACTTTTCTAAATTCTTTTCTTCCAGTAATGTTTTAACTCGAAATTTCCAATTCGAGAAATTCGAACCATCGAATGGTTTTACTTTTTGCATGTTTGATTCCATATTTCTTTAATTTGCCCAATATTGTGAAATCAATTAACCAAAAAATGTTCTATGCACGAGGCAACCGATGAACAACAACAAAAACTATTTCACAATACACAAAACGCCACGCGCTTAACCTTCAAAATTTTACTTTGAGTACGATTTTTAGAATTAAAAAAAAAAACTATTTTAAAAATATCATTAAACCGACTCTGGGCCCATAACCTATTAAAATGGTTAAAGAATTAAGTAAAAACACGTTTTTATAGAATCAAAATACTCGTTTATGTTCTCGGCTTGAAAGATCGTTTACAACTAGTATGGTACAAAAGAAAACTTATAATATAGTCGCATTCATATTGCTTATTGGGTAACTGTCAAATTACATATTCTGTCAAATTGTGTCCTCCTCATAAATGCCAGGTGTTGCAGGCAAAATTCCTGATCCCTGTCAAAGAAAGTTGTTACAACTGGTCCATAGAGGGCTTGATTTAATGCAGCATTCAATGATTTAGTGTCTGACGAAAATCACCGCCCAGAACCAAAACTTTACCTCCGAAGCAAATGTCATTTCCCATCATCTCTCGCAGGAGCTTATCAATGCAGCGGAGACCATTCTTAGGAAGCAGCCTCATGCAAAACTGCAGCTTCTGGTGATGTCATTCGCATTGATGAGATTGAATTATCACGAAGTGGCACTGGAAGTTTAAATCCACTATGAATCGTGCGTCCTCCCTTAAGCAAAGTGGCTGCTATTCCGGTTATTGCAAATGGCGGCACAATTTTTCCTTCACCTCGAAAGTTTGCCATTAAAGTTGTGTATAAGAAGGTCTTGCCTGAGCCACCGGGACAATGGATAAAAAAATCTTACGTTGTGCGTGGTTATTTTCAACTGCAATCATAATTTTGATGTATGTAACAAGCTGGGCTTCATTTGGCTTTCCAATTTGTTCACCTGCTAATCGTGCCTCTTCTTCTTGATCATAAATTTGATCTTTTTCAGCTGGGTTATCGCTTGGAACAGGAAAACCAACTGAACTCCATGACATTCCGTGCTGTTTGAGAACCATATTGATATCATGAAGAGCCGGATTGATCGATATAGATTCACTGTGTCGTAGCATGTAGTCGAGTATAAAATCTCCTAGATGATCCTACCATAATTTGAGGGGTTGAACGGGTTGGCAAAAAATACAAATGTAAGCGAACATCTCTTGCAATTGCTTAGGTACCGGTTGTGTACGAAACAAAACATGTTGTCAGTAAAATTTTACTGAGAGAATAGTTGTGATAGGGGAAGTTTACTGTCATAATGCTGCCATAAAAAATTTAAATTGGAGTATTTTTATGGCAGCATTTTTCACACATGTACAAACAATGTATGTAAAGATAAGAAATTTTTCACACACTCATGTCGTTCGCCATTTTTATAGTCAAATGGCATTTCGAGTTTAAATTTGTTTACGGTTGAGGTTTTTGTGTTGTTTTGTGTTTAAAAAATAATAAATATTTTAATAATAATAATTAAAAGTAATTTAAATTAAATAATAATATATATTATACTAATAGTATCATAAATATTTTTTAACTAATGTAATAATATCAAATTGATATGGACAAATACGGTAAGTTTGATTCACTCACATTATTTTAATGATTGGCGATTGGCAATGTAGAAAAAACACCATTTTTCAATAACGAGCGTCCTTTTTATACAAATATTAAATTTATAATAGATTTTCAATTTAAAATATTCGAATATGTCACCAATCGCCAATCCAAAGATATTAAAATTAAACGAGGGACATAACTTTTTAATAATTTTAGGAGGAAAAAAAATACAAGTGCTAGACAACGCCCAGATTATTGAGTTGGACGCCAGCGGTAGTAGTGAAACACCGCAAAACTATTATCAGAGCCATCTATGATTTTGAAGAGCCGTAATATTAAAAGGAGAGCTTTCAGTAGAGGGGAAGCTTTTATTGAATTACTATAGGAAACCGTGGTAATTGGAAATTTTTTGAACATGAATTTATGAATAAAAAATTAAACAAATCATCTAAATTTTAATTTTATATTTTTAATAAACTATTCAAAGAACACATATTTGAAAATCAGCCATCATAATGTAGTATTTATTTGGTAAATTTAAAGTAAAGCGGAGCATAAATTTATTAATTTTCTATAAAAATGAGCTTCCCGTTTAGTTGTGTAGGTTTATAAAGCAAGATAATAAAGGGTGGTGCCGCGGATTCCTCTTACATCCAATTTAAAATTTAGTTTTATAAAAATGTAACTTATTTGGTAAATTCTGGTCACATGCACCTCAGAATTTTTGAGATGAACGATGCACTTAATAGCAATCTAAACATTCTCCATTTATAACAAAATTAAAGAGAAAACGTGAGCTGAAACGAAATTTTATGAATCACCATGTAGAAACAATAATATTATTCATATAATAAAATGTTTACATCAAAATCTATTATTATTTTTGTATACAAAAAATCAACGTTGTCATGGTTTTCTTAATTAAATATTATTACAAAACAGAACAAAACGTAAAAAACTTCAATTTTATTCGATTGCAAAACCGAGCTTTCTGTAATTTGAAAATCCGTTTACAGATGTCTCTGTAATAAATTTACTTGAAATTACAGAAAAGTGTAAAATAATTAAATAACTATTTACGAAAATAAACCATTATTATTGTAAGTTAAGCGCGAAATCTTTAATATAATAATTTAACATAATTAATAAAACTCAAAACAATTATAATTTTTATTTATAAAACGGTTGGCATAAATACAGGGGCGGAATCATGAAATACGACCGGAAAATTTAAACGGATTTAAAAATATTTTCAAACTTATTAGATTAAAAGTATTCAAATTTACCATGATGAATGCAGACTGATGTTTAAATGCAACTTCTATAATATTTGAAGAGCAATGACTAATCTCAAACAAGATTTTCAAAATTCATTTTTTACCGGTACAACATTTCCGTTTAAAACTGCTCGATTATGAAGTAGTTGTCGAATTAAATTTTTATGTTAAACTGTTATTTATTTGAGTTTTCATATAAAATATTTACCATTTTTTTCGAAATTTTTTGTAATTGTCCAATGAAATATTTTCTAACAATTCATATTTTCGGTCGGATTTCATGATCTTGCCCGTTTACATCAAAATAATTATATATTTCCGGAAATTTTACAATTTTGAAATACAAAAGACTTCAATGCCATCTCATAAAATGAAGTGGCGACGAACCTGGGACGAGAAATTTGAAATTTGAAATGAATTTCGAAAATCTTGTATGAGATTAACCATTGCTCTTAAAGAATTATAGAAGTTGCATTTATACATCAGTCTGCATCCATCATAGAAAATTTGAATACTTTTAATCTAATAAGTTTGAAAATATTTTTAGATCCGTTTAAATTTTTTCCGGTCGTATTTCATGATTCCGCCCCAGCTTTTCATCGCAAAATATTTATCATCGTAGTTGCTGCGCGCTGAAAAACAATAATAGAAACTTGTCACATTTTTTCCAAATTTTTTCTTTTCTTATTTCAATTCGCTCGTATTCGGTTATTTTCAGTTCCAGGAGATTTCAATAATCTATTGAACCAGGCAGTATACATAATAAATTGTTAAATTTTAGTTAACAAACGTTTAGGTTTTAATATGTAGCTTTAATTTATACTTAGTGACATCTTTTGATTGGTTTTTTATTGCGAAAAGCTCTATAATATAATGTTTTTATTTTATGAAGCTCCGGTTTGTTTATACTACAGGATGAAACAATGTAGGCTGCGAATTTGTTGCGATGAAAAATCAAATTTTTAACAAATATTGAAAAAAAGTGTTCAAAGTTTGTTCATCAACAATGTTGTAATAAAATCCAGAACACAATAAACCCCATATTACATAGCTACTCAAAAAGCATTTTTTAACGAACGTTTGTTCTGGGAAAGAAATGCTGAAATTTTTGATGGAACACTCTATATTAATTTCTTACATACACATATAAACAAATTCTTATTTCTACAATAAAAAAAAAAATTTTGTGGTAGACTAATTTAAATATTTTTGCGTTCATTCGATATAATATGACTCAATTTTAAAATATGCTTTTCCTGAATATTGAACTAACCATTCAAATTAAAAATTGAAACGAAGCATTAATGTTTTTATATACAAAAAAGCTTCTAAAAAAATATTAAAATACACTGATTGGTATGAAAAATAACAAAAAGCTTCCCCTCTATGGAAAGCTCATGGGAAAAAATGGCGGAATGTTACGGCTCTTATATTAAGGAGGCTCTACTATTATGCCGCTTATTACGACGAGGATGATGAGTACGACAAAATACAAACTTTAACGAAATTATCCAAGTTACTGGATATGTGGATGAAAGTGAGCTTTTCCCAGAGTCAACTATCATGACACATACAAAGGCACCCACATTCACGACACCTACACCAGCACCCACATTTACGACCCCCACACCAGTACCCACAGTCACGACACCCACAGTCACGACACCCACATCTACTCTAGAAAACAACTTGGCCCGTATACAGGGAAAGGTTTGAAATATTAATTTTAGAAATGTTTTTGGAGTATACGATTTAATTTAAAATTTTCAGAATTAATTGTAGATGCCGTACGAGCCAGACCACCACTATCGAACATCAGGGATGTTGATTTTCGAAACCAGGTGATAAAAAAAAAGATTGTAGGAGGGAATCAACCAGGGAATCAAGTAAGAACTTTTGCTAAATCTAAACTAATTGATTTTAATTAAAAAATTTACTTATCCTATCTTAACAGATCTGGAGAATAACGAGCGAAATGTTATGACGGTAAAAAAAATTGTGAAACCTTAAAGGCCTCACATATTCGTTCTAAAAAAAAGGCCACCTAGTGGTGCTCCAATTTTGACATTTTTGGATGATGTGGGGAGCCGAGAAGGTATGTTATTATTTTTTATTTTTTAAGATTATCCAAACTGAGTGTCTGAATTTTAAAAAGATTCAATTTTACTAGCAATTGTGTTTCATTATTAATTGCATAATGATATTTAATTTGGATAATCTTTTATTTTGCCAGCTTCTAATAATTACCTTTTATTATAAGCTCACGTTTTCTCTTTAATTTTGTTATAAATGGAGAATGTTTAGATTGCTATTAAGTGCATCGTTCATCTCAAAAATTCTGAGGTGCATGTGACCAGAATTTACCAAATAAGTTACATTTTTATAAAACTAAATTTTAAATTGGATGTAAGAGGAATCCACGGCACCACCCTTTATTATCTTACTTTATAAACCTACACAACTAAACGGGAAGCTCATTTTTATAGAAAATTAATAAATTTATGCTCCGCTTTACTTTAAATTTACCAAATAAATACTACATTATGATGGCTGATTTTCAAATATGTGTTCTTTGAATAGTTTATTAAAAATATAAAATTAAAATTTAGATGATTTGTTTAATTTTTTATTCATAAATTCATGTTCAAAAATTTTTCAATTACCACGGTTTCCTATAGTAATTCAATAAAAGCTTCCCCTCTACTGAAAGCTCTCCTTTTAATATTACGGCTCTTCAAAATCATAGATGGCTCTGATACTAGAAGTATTTAAAAATTAAATTGCAGTCTACTATATTTTCAAAATTATCACAATACTTACGGAAGCGTTTTTGCATAAAAGTGCTTTCCAAATCGACCTTCTCTAAAAATTTCTCCATCGCTCTGGCGGCAGCTGCACCAACATCGCACTTTATAAAATTTATAATCGTGATCGCTGATTGGCATAAGAACAATGGAGGAAGTTTTTTTATAATTAAAAAAATCCAAATCCGAATTACTTGGTGCCTGAATTAACACATGCTTTCCATCAATGGCTCCGATGCAATTTGAAAAGTTCCACCTTTCTTCAAATCCGGATGCAACAGTCTTAAAATATTCCTTATTTATCTTCGAAAACACTTTACTTTTTAAGACTGTTGTGATGGCCTTGGTTGTTTCTGTCACAATTCGATGAATACTGGTTTGTGAACATTTATAGGTGTTCGCCAAACTGGTCTGGGATTCACCCGTTGCAAGATATCTACAAAGTATTAAATGTTGATATAGAATACACGATTTCAAAAATATTCGATCAATATTTTCTGTTATGTATATTACATATAGTGTACATACCTCAATGTCACTGCCAATCTTAAAGTTGGTTTCAAGGGCGTTCTCACCACAGTTTCTTTGTAAATCAGAGGCCCAACCATCGCCAATAATTCCTCAAAATCTTTAATACCCATGCGGGTATAAGTATAAAATAATTTTGTATCTTGTTGTAAATTTTTAAAAATACAACTATATCAGCCCGTTTGATCCCGCTCTAAATAATAAGGGCGTACCCAACATTTTGTTTTTTTTTTATTTTTTATTTTATTTTTTATTTAAATTCATTATATTTAGTGGATCTAAATAAATTAAACCCTCTAAATCCATACTGGCGATACATAAACGTTTATAAAAAAAATTTTAATCCACAAATAATTTATTAATATATTAAATAGCTTATAAAATTGGTTACACTTTGGAAATTACAACTTTTGAAAAAAACTGTAGATTATGTCAAAATGAAACCATAAAATTTTGCCATAAAAATGAAATAAAAAATATTTCGTTTCTTTGTCACTCGTTACAACGGCCAACGCGTCACCGACCTGGCAATAACGTACAACTTAGTTGTATCAAGTACGTTTTTCCCACATAAGAGAATCCACAAAGTAACGTGGAGATCGAATGATGGAAGAACTGAAAACCAAATCGATCACGTCATGGTGTCCAAGAGACACTCCACCAGCATATCTGACGTTAGATCCTACAGAGGTGCAGACATGGACAGTGATCACATGCTTGTCATATTTAAGTATAAGTGCAAACTGTCATCTACGTTTAACAGACAAGCACAAAAGACCGTTCGATGGAATATCGATGCTCTAAAAGACCAAGCGTCACTGCAGAGTTACCAATCAGCTGTCACTAATTATTTAGACCGGCCCCATAACAATGAAGAAGCTCCTCCTAACATCCAGGAGCAGTGGCACGCTATACAGTCAGCCATAACAACCGCGGCGCAAAACACCATCGGAAGGAGACCTACGAGGCCCCGCAACGATTGGTTCGATGATCAATGCCGCCTGGTCGTCGAAAATAAACGAACGCTTCGTGAAAAATGGTTGGCTAGCAATACCAGAAGCACTCTAGCAGAATATCTCCGCGCTAGGAAAGCCACGACTAAATTCCTTCGACAAAAGAAGCGCGAACAGATGAGATTATGCATCGAAAACATCAGCTTCCAAGCGGAAGTAGGAAACTCAAGGGACTGTTTTGCCAACGCCAAGGATCTCACTAAAGACTTCCATCCAAGAAGTACGGCCATCAAAGACGGGAATGGAGAGCTGAGAACAAACGTGGCTGATGTTCTCTCAGTATGGCAAACCTACTTTCAAAATCTGCTAAATCGGAATGACGAAGTTACCCCCATTAGAGCAATAGCTCCGCCAGGTGAAGAGTTCTTTGTCAAATATCCCACAGTAGAGGAAGTAGACGCAGCTATTAGTCGATTGAAAAACGGCAAGGCACCCGGTCTCGATGGAATCCCCGCAGAACTAATTAAACTCGGAGGCGCTACTCTTGCAACAAGTTTATACGATCTCTTCGTTTGTATTTGGGACCAAGAAGAGTTGCCGGAGAATTGGAAGACCGCACTCATATGTCCGTTGCATAAAAAAGGCGACCGTCTTAAATGTGAAAACTTTCGTGGTATAGCTCTATTGAACACTGCTTACAAAGTGTTGGCTAATGTTGTACTTGCCAGACTCATCCCTTTCGCCGAAAACATCATTGGCGACTATCAGTGTGGTTTTCGTCCCAACCGATCGACCACTGACCAGTGTTTCACCATGAGGATGATCTTGGAAAAATGTTGGGAGTACAACATAACCATACATCAGCTATATATAGACTTCAGACAGGCGTATGACAGTATAAACCGCGACAACTAATGGGCCGCGCTCATATGCCTGGGAATCCCAGAGAAACTCGTTTCTCTGTGTAAATTAACAACATCCGGATCTGTATGTAGAATCGTAATTGAAGGATCTGTGTCAGACCCCTTTGAAATAACATCTGGTGTTCGACAGGGAGATGTACTCGCGCCTTTGCTGTTCAATCTGGCGCTTGATTACGTAGTGAGGAAAAGCAACATCGAAATCTCGCGCTGTATATTTAATAAGTCAGGCCAAATTCTTGGATATGCAGATGATATCGTGCTTCTTGGCCGAAGACCTAGCGATATAAAAGACAGTTTCATACCGCTCGATCGCTGCGCAAGAAGACTTGGTTTGGAGGTGAACAGCAGTAAAACCAAATATTTAGTAACACCTAGGAACATCTCTACGGCAAATCTCGGAATTGGCGACCACAACTTTGATAGCGTCGAAAACTTTAAATACCTCGGGTCAGTTATAACATCGTCGAATGATATGCAGGCAGAAATAAAAGCCCGAATCGCTGCCGGACAACGAGTTTTCTACGCCAAATCAAAATTATTGCGATCGAAGCATTTATCGCAGTCGTGCAAGCTCGCACTTTATAAAGCACTTATAAGACCTGTGCTGGCTTTCGGAAGCGAGAGCTGGACCATGACCACTAACGATTGTAGATTATTATCTATCTTCGAAAGGAGGGTTGCCCGTTCAATCTTTGGTCCAATTAAAGTTGCGAACAACGAATATCGGATTCGTATGAATCACGAAATAAAGCAACTCCTCGGAGGCAGCGATATCATCGGATTCATCAAATCCAATCGAGTGGGATGGCTCGGCCACGTTACAAGGTCTCCCCACCAATGGATGATAAATAAAGTGTTCCACCAACAACCAGCCGGAGTACGTCGTAGAGGAAGACCCCGACTACGCTGGCGCGACGACATCGAACAAGATCTACGAACATTAGGATGTCGAAACTGGAGGACGAGAGCGGTGGATCGAGATGGATGGAGGGCCTTAGTGCAGGCGGCGAAATCCCTTCATGGGATGTGAAGGCCAGAGAGAGAGAGAGAGAGTCACTCGTGTAGACTTTTAAAATGTTTTTGTTTTCGTTGTGTCAGTAAAAAAATTGCTGTCAGCATATTTTTTCCATGCAATTAAAAAAATGCGTGGATTCCACAGTGAAACACATTTTTTCAGTAAAAAATACTGGGAAACCGAAAAGAGGAGAGTATACATATAAAATTATGTTAGAGTGATAAAGACAAACAAAAGTTGCTATAAAAAGTAAAGTAAATTTTTTTTGTTTCTTTCTAACAAGTAAAGGATTTATATTTTTATCTCGTGTTAATTTTACTGAAAAAATTGTTTCACTGTGGAATTCACGCATAATGCGACGCCAAAAACATCTTCTGTGTTAAAAATTATTATTTGTGGTTAAACCGTTAACATGTTGGACGTTGTTACTCAACTCGAATTGAGAGCGAGAGAGCTAAAATTATTTTTAGGGGCAACAAAACTGAGTTTTCGGTCACCAACAATACGAATACAGTCTATTCCGCTTAATCGGGACATATCGGGACTAGTACAATTTGTCCCGATTAAGCGGCTGGCCCAATTATCCGAAGTTCCACAAAAATTCTAGGATTAGTAATTTTTAATGTTTAATTTTTTTTAATTTTTAATTTTATTTCATAAATTGCACAAAATTGAAAAAATAATCTCAAAACTATACGTATCCATACATATTATGTATTAAAAAATTATATAAAATGGATGTATGTACCATGTACATATATAATAAAAAATTATACAATATTAATTCAAAAGCATGTATATGTACATATATGTATACATATACATATGTACATACAAAATATGAAAGAAAATAAGGTTTACACTTTAATTAAATTTTTTGTACAAATTCGTCCAAAGAGGTTTGCATTTTGTTTTAGCTGGATTGTAGCTGAACAAAATCAGAGCACACATTTAATGCTGACATGAGACTCCCGTCATTTCCATCTTGCATAAAATAACGCTGTAATCTGTCAACACATTGTTTTGCCTCACGGTTAGTTACGAGCACAGGTTCTTCATCATCACTGTCATCGGATTCCACCAATGTTTGATATTTTGATTTAATTGTTGCTACAATTGCGTCCTCACAATCCCCATTCTCATCATAACACGGTAAATTGTCGTCAATTGACGAATATTCAATATCAATAATACCTGGTGAAATTTCATTTAATTCGTCGCTGAGCTTTTTTATTATTTTTGTTCTATTTTTTAATTTTTTTTTTCTATGTTTACTAACATTATTTTGTATGATTTGTCCCGATTAAACGAAATATTGTCCCGAAAAAGCGAAGTAAATTTGTGTTGTTTACTTGGTTTTGTTTCCGTTCTTTAGGATTTGTCCCAAATAAGCGGATGTCCCGATTAACCGGTGTCCCAATTAAGCGGAATCGACGCATGGAATTAGGTGCCCCAATTTTAAGTAAAAATTAAGCGCTCTAATTATAAGCTGTTTATGTGCTCATTGTGCACTGTATTTGTACTAATGGGTCCACGAAAATTTTAGAGGTCAGTTGATTATGTGTGACGAGAAGCTATAAAATGTTGGTGATTATAGCACTAACCGGAATGGTACAAATAGCGTACAACTTATGCTCTTAAGTGTTCGCTGGTTGAGGCATAAACAATTTCTGAATAAAATTTATGAACAAGCGATAAGGTGGGGGTATAGAAATGTAGTATATAACCGAAATAAATCTATTTGTTTTCTCGCTTTGTGTGTAAATGTTTCATTCTACTATCAAAGTAAGTCTTAAAACATCACTAAATAAATATGTACAAATAATATCATTCTGTCTAATGTACAACATAAAAAAACGGCAATTGGACACGTTACAGCACAAGGTTTATAAAAGATAGCACCACAACAGACACATTTCATACTACGAAATAATTTTTCGAGAAACTGCTAATTTGTATTGGAAAAAACTTGAAGGGAAAGTTGTACACCAACGAAGCATGTTGAAAATATCGTTGGCGTACAACTTTCTCCGAGTTTTTTCCAAATGGTCATCTAAACATAATGCCCAAATAATCAATCAATCAAATATAAATTTTGAAATTATGTTTCATTTAAAAGTTTTAATACAACGACTTGCAACAACTCATAAACGAATCCAAGGTTCTTTATAATTATTATTTGGGTGTGGGTTTCAAATAGCTTTTGGAGAAAGAGTTTGGATCTTAATCACATAAATTGAAGCAAAAGTATTAAATCTTGTCAGACAATTATTAAGTAAATTGTGAACATTTGTTGAGTATTTCCTGAGAATAGCCCTACTAAAAGAAAAAGAGACACTTAATTTAGTTGAAAGTTAAAATTCCCTGATCTTAACGATATTTTAAGATAATTTGGATTTCCGCAACGCGTTGACCTTAATATCAGTTTTGTTAATCATGTTTGTTACTGCTCCCACCGATGAACCATATTTAAATCAATATTTACTTTCTGATTATTGATTCGAATATGTACAATCGTTCAAATTATTGTAAACCAAACAAGTTGTTTCTGTTCACTGTGAAATTCAATTAAAATTTATTCGGTAACCATGATAGTAGAATCGGACGAGGAAGGCAATAATATGCACAGAGCACAAACGCATACACTACATAATTTTTAAACTGATTGTTTATATTGAAATTGAAAATTTCTACTTTTACAAAGTACATCTATTTACTGCAGTTCTCTTCCGACGACCGTACAATAAAGCTGACAAATAAACCAAAAAAAATTGTAACACATAAAATTTCGAGACGAATTAACATTATATAGTTATATACATTGTGGACCATAATTTAGTTATCTTTACAATGTATCTAAGTCTCTGTTAAGCCTCACTAAAAGCTGTATAAATTTGAAATATCATAGAAATGTCAACTAATTGCGTCTAGTTAAAGTCTCATTCGCATACTGATAAGGCGGACTAAAGATTTTAAATTTAATTTTGTTTTCGAACCGAATCACATAAGGCGTGGCAAAATGGAAGCAGCATCGTTACGGTTCGGTATTTTGGATTATATAGTATTTGGCGCCATGATAGGATTATCAGGCTTAATTGGGTTGTACTTTGGCTTTATATCGAAACGAAAACAGGATAATACCGCCGAATATCTAATGGGAAGTAAATCGATGAAACCATTTCCAGTTGCAGTCTCATTGGCGGCTACACATGTTTCATCCATTACCATAGTAGGATTAGCAGCTGAGGCATATCAATACGGGATACAATTTTGGGCTTTTGCTATTACCTCAATTACCTCAAGTGTGATATTCTATATTTTCTTTCTCCCAGTGTTTCACGAGCTAACGGGTTTAACGATTTACGAATATCTGGAGAAACGATTCGACCGCCGCCAACGAATGATTACTAGCGGTTTATATACAGTGCAAGCGTTACTATTTATGCCACTAATGGTATATGCGCCAGCGTTAGCGTTAAGTCAAGTGAGCGGTATTAATGTCCATTATGCAACACCGGTTATTTGTGTCGTTTGCATTTTTTATACATCGTTTGGTGGCGTGCGAGCAGTAGTTTGGGCAGATACGTTACAATTCGTAACAATGATCGGAGCACTTGCATTTATCGCAATTTACGGCACATACATTCTTGATGGATTTCAAAGTTATATTGACTTGCTCGATCGCAGCGGTCGGCTAATCCTATTCGAGTACAAAGTTAAACATATTATGTTTACGATTTTATTAAGGTTATAATTTTTAAAAATTCTAGTACAAATCCTGATCCAACATTACGCCAATCAGTATGGATGATCGTAATTGGTTTGATAGCCACCGCTAATCTAGTGAATCCCGAAAGTATACAGAGATTTCAATCACTTCCAACTTATAGCGATGTTCGAAAAAGTTTAATTTGGGCCACAATCGGAATGTTTGGTATACGATGGATAATTTTGTATTGTGGCACATTGATTTATGCAAAATATGCGACTTGTGATCCGTACACTTTGGGTTTTATAAAAAAATTTGACCAATTGTTTCCGTACTACGTAATGGATATTGCCCGTAATTTACCTTGCCTATCAGGTATTTTTATCGCAGGCGTATTTGCAGCTGGCTTATCATCAATGTCGACTACTTTGAATTGTTTGGCTGGCGTTGTGTACTCTGATTTTTTAAAGCGATGGTGAGTCACCAAAAATGTGTAGAATATTTAATAACAAATTTTAAATCATTCACAGCGTGCCGAAGGCATCCGAAAAAACCGCCAGCAACATTATGAAATTGGTTGTATTTGTGATAGGAGTAATGAATATTGGATTGGTGTTTATTGTTGAGAAACTGGGAAGTCTAATAACATTGGCATTTTCATTGAGTGGTTTAACGGTTGGACCGATATTTGGTTCGTTTGTTTTAGGTATTTTCTTTCCGAGAGCTAATCGACATGGTGTATTTTGGGGAACTCTTTGTTCGATGGCTACTCTGTTCATAATCACGGCCGGAGCACAATGGTACACAATGCAAGGCAAAATAAAATTTGAAACTCAACCATTTTACACAGATGGATGTGAGGAACTCGGATTCAATAATTACACGATGTACAAAGGTTTCGTTGGGTAATTTTTTTTATAAATTCTTAAATTTTGATTTTACTCAATCTCTTTATTTCTATAGGAATCCGAATTCAACAGTTCACGTATACTACAGCAACCCTGAGGCTGATACGGTTCCATATATTTTCCGACTAGGGTTTATGTACTACGGCTCTCTCGGTACTCTGATCGTAGTAGTTGTTGGGTACATTGTAAGTGTGTGTACCGGTGGGTCTCAGAATTTCGACGAACGATTATTAACACCAATGATGAGAGGCCACTACAAAGATCAATTGAGGAAACAAAAAGAGAACGAAGCTAATAAATTACACCAATTAGTCTCACCAGTTTTGTACACAAGTGATGAATCTTAAAAAATACATTATAATTTGATACGTACAAAAATTATTTATTAAAATTGTAATCATCACCTAACATCGGCCGTATTTGAAGCATAAGGCCTATTTACGGTAAACTCGTTTAAATTTTGTAACCGTTCTTGCCGCAATTTTTTTGCAATTGTTAACACAACATCTTCAGCACTCTCCAAGTCTTTTTTCAAAGTTTGATTGTACGTCTCGTGCAGCCATTGGACCGCTTTTGTTGTATTACTTTGATACGTTTCAAACACCTGTTTTGTATGGCGATATCGTGCACCATTTGCCATATCGGTTAACATATAGATGTTGGCGTGTCGAACAGCCGATGCCTGTCTAGGTGTTATGTACGGTATTTCAACCTGGGGTAAAGCATTTTGAGCTCCTTCGAATGCTAACAATGAACTGAGTAAAGCATTACGACAGTCGAGTGCTAGGGTTACCCGTTCTGCAGGTTTTTTAGATGGACCAACCAACTGCCAAAATTCAACGGCCTGCAAAGCTGCTTTTGCTGAGGTCCTTAAGAGAGTTCCAGATGTTCTCCACTGTTCTGATACACTTCCCAATTTATCACGAACTTGTCGTGCTGTTTCTAACTCCATATCTAGCTTCTCCTCCAATTTGGATAAATACACTCCTCCACTAGTCGAAGCTAATCAAACAACACAAATAAGTTATTTATTCAAATATATCTGTAAAATGACTAACTTACTGATCAGATTATCCTGTTCCGTATACAAATATCGCAACCGGTTGTAAGATTCCATTAACATCGTCGCTCGTTTTTTTGAATGCTCGACCATTTCAGCTTTTAGCTGAGTCGCCAAGATATACATAATATTTCGACTTACCTTGGCGAGAAATTCTTCGTGCAGCATCGCCTTGTCTTTATCGAACGCGACACCAAGCTGAATTGTGAGCTGAAAGTCAAAGTGAATAATTTTTTTTGAACATTTGTTAGGAATACATTTCAAAATTTCTAAATTACGACATACATGACGAACCTTGATGATGTCATCATTTTCTTTGTCATATCCTGAATCATTGTCGTTAATTATTTGATCAATGTCGTCTAGTCCATCTGGAAGTTTATTCGACGAATTATTCATTTGGGCTATACTGTTACTTAGATTATTTTGAGTGTCAATTAATTTCTTCTCGGGGAGAACGCTAGTTGTCATGAGCTCATCGGTTTTCATCGTTGCACTGTCCATTGATTCCAGATGATCGATCCATGCTTCAATAGTTGCTAGACGTGGTCCGGGGCATAATTTTTCTAGTTGACATATTTCTTCATCCATTCGCTGGTATGCTTGTAATATGGTTTCGTTTGGTTGCTGTTTGGTTAAACAAAATATTCGTTTGATTATGTTTGAAAGATGTTCTATGATAACTTGGGCGTTGTGTGATTACACGAGGTATACTTATTGAGTCAATACACTATCGAAATAATTTTAATATATGTTTTAAGTGTACAGTTTTTAAATTTTAGCTATTAGGTTTATGATATCACAGAATAGGTATCGGGAGCAACATAAGCAGAACTGGATTGATCAAGTATTAATAAGATATTTAGTGTACAGGATAGGTAGAGGGTTAGGGTAATGAGTGAAAGAATTCGGCATATGCAGTAGGTGCTATTGAAGTTCACATACTTATCTCTGACCTGGATTTTTGCATGAACGATGAAAAACAAACTACTGTTTCTGTTGTTCACAAGCACATTTTATTTCACGCGACCCATGCAAATTCTTTGTGTTAAGGACCGTGCCATATATTCCATGTACAAGCAAGCAAATAAAAATCAGTCTACCGGAATGCCAATGAAGTTTATCCTAAATTAGTACAAATTAATTCGGTCAAAATTAATCATTCATTCGAATGAACAGATTAATTAAAATATTGTTTGCCAAAATGGCCAAAATCGGTTCATCGGAAGTGTTATCTTAGGAGGAGGATTTTCTGTTTTGGCAAATATTTTGAAAAGTCTATGTTATTTACGAAAAAAACGATTAAAAACAAAAATATTATAAATTAATTTTTAAACAAAATTTGTTCAGATAATTTTTCAAATTTTATTGGAAATGATGGACACCACGTTTTGATAAAAGCTTTATTTCACCAAAATTTGGCATATTTGGTCACTCCGACGTAATAAAAACACAACATGGACATGTTCTTTTGTGTTTTTTATCCGAGTATGTTGTTATCATTTGTCGTTGAGCTATCTATCGCAATCTACAAAAATTTAATAATATTTAAACCACCATAAGGGGAATTTGTAACCCCTATCGGGCGCGTCGTTAGGACGTGGGTAGTCACAACATGCAATGAACTCAACTAAAGAAAGAAATTCCACAGGTGGTAGTACTCCAATGAGCACATTAGACAATCCACCCTCAATGGAAGTTCGCCCTACGGATTCTTGAGAGGTCATTGCACCAAAAAACAAATCAAACTCAAAATACATTCCAAAGCTACTGGAAAATCAACAGGTCTCCTGAGAGAACTAGAAGTCACTCTCTGTTGGATCTCGACATATTAGCACAAGGACGCAATAACAGAGACGCAACAAAAAAATATATCATGGTCACCAAAAGGTAGCAAACAACACACTACAACAACAAATTCATGAATTAAAAATGAGCTAGTGGTAATAGCTGATATTTGAAGCAGCATATATTCCTAAGCAGTAAAAAAATGTTAAAGCACAGTGCGAGTATCACACTGTTGAGAAAGATTTGGTAAAAGAGACAGAGTGGATTCGTGCTATAGGAAGAAAAATTCGCCATCACAACTTATTATTGTGGACTGTATCAAAAACTGCCATGATTTCTATGATAAAAATAAGTAGAGCATTTCAGAAAAATTATTTGCAACAAAATTAATGAATGCTGACAAAATTAAGATAAACGTATAAAGCGGAGATGTCTTTAGAAGCTTGGTGACAACTTTGCATCGAGACTCTTTCTCTTTCACACATATGAGAATAACCATGAAAGAAATATTAGAATCATGTCATAAAAGTAGCACCACACTTGTAATGCAGAAAGAATTAAGCATGAGTTATTATCAAAGAACGTTATATTGGTAATTGGAATTGCTTATTCTATGTATCTGATCAATAATTGAGTTGGCTTATTTCAAAAGCCAAACTGATGACTCTAGACATAGTTTTTTTTAAAGTGTTTATATATTTGTAAGAGAAATAATAAACACCTTTAATAGCCTGATTACTCAGGTTGTTTATCCATATGTTTTTTATCCATCCTAATTTCTAAAAGAAAATATTTCTAAAACTATGTGATTTTTTTAGTGATAAATAAAAATGCTGTAAAAAATTTATCAATCCGTATGATTATGCATACATTTTTGTATCATATGATTAGAGTTTTGTTACTTATGCTAAACGCCCGGATTTACCTGATAAACCTAATAAATTACTAATTTCATATTTTTTTTTAATTTAATTTAACTTTGGAACCACCAATATTTTCCTTTTGCTTTTTGATGTTCTTTAATATTTCTGATTGTCTGTTTGAAATGCTGATTTGATGTTGGTACGCCTAAAAACATGATATATTATTGGAATGCCAAATTAGTTTTGAATAAAATTTTGCCATCCAAGTATAGAAAACTTTCGGGTGGCGGATATTCATGTTCAATGTAATCTTTGTATGTCTCCAAATCTATCAGAGAGGATATTAAAGAATTTTCTTGACTGATAGAGCAGCAATTTATATGTTGCCTTATTAATTTGATGATAAAAGAATCAATTCGCATTATATTTGAATACCCAATATGCAATGCCGACGGAATTCCATTTACATTCGCGTTCTAAAACCACACTGTTTCTATGGTTCAGTACACGGAAAACCGTACTACTTGCCAAAGAAGTGTCACAAAAATTCCGGTGTCGGTGTGAATCCCAACTAAAAAGAGTAAAAATCATAGAAACAAAAGGCACATGTTTGTATATAATTTCCAATTGGAATAAATAATAATTCTTATTCGAAATAAAACAAAATTTTGCATTTATTAAAAAATAATTATTAATTTTTTATTCACATAAATATACTCAATTAAATTTTATAAAACCCCGTAAGCGCCATCCAATTAGTCCAATTTGTTTTTTGATTTATTTTTAATACAAAATTAAATTTTAACCACGTTCACCACGTTCACCATACGTCTTGCTAATAATGATGTAATAATGATGTGTTTTTAACTCAGTTGCTGTGGTGTACTTTTAGGCGCATCCAATTTTACATCCCAACAAGCCCAACCGTGAAAAATATAAATCAATAAAATCGGAAATTTCCATCATTTCAAGAAAACGCCATTTTAAAATTGTTTGATTACCTCTTTTTTCATAAAATTTATTGGTCACAAGCACAACACAAACACGTAATTGAATTATTATATACAAGATATGAAGTATATATTAACATAATACACCGTAAAACACAAGTTAACATAATAAAAAATAAAAATCGCGGCAAGCACAAGTAATGTCGCGTTATCCTCTCAAGTGCTATTATTAAACTGAAGATACAAAACAATAAACAAAAAAATTAAAATAAAAACTTCGCGAATGAAAGAGAAAGAAATTTTTTTTGGCCAAAATCAAAATTTTTGTGTCTTTGATATTTTATAGTACGGAATTCAGTACGACATTTGAGCAGTTTTTTCCACACAGTGGAAAAATTGCATACTGGGTAGTTGTACAACTTCTTATTTGAATAATATTCTTTTAAGTTGTGTAGTTTTCTGTATCTTAGCCGTACATGCTCGTAGACATTTCCGTTCTAACTTTCTTAACTTTTCCATGTATGCACTGCTTGTATTGTACCATATTGGTGCGGCGTAGATTATTATGGGACGTATAAGTGTTTTATAAGCCAATATTTTTACGTTTTTATCAAGTTATCTAGAAAGAGATAATGGTTGCAGTGCTTTAAACGCGCCATTTGTTTTGCTAATCTGTATTTTCAGATGTTTGTTGAATTATATTGATCCATATTTAATCCTAAATATTTAACCGTTGTGTTTTGGTTTAACTCGATGTTACTTATTATTAAATTTCGCCATTTTTTTGAATATTCCTTTTTGTGGTTTTTATTTTTATATTCTATTCCGTGAAATATTTGTTTATATAATTTAATCGTGTTTGTAATTTTTCCCTAATACGTCAAATATTGTTGCCCGTCGAATAAATTATTAGATCATCAGCATAAGCTAATGTCTGGCAATATGAAGAATTTAAGTTCGGAGCTTCTAATAAATTTGAAATATGTATATAAATTAAATAATATCGGTGCCAAGATTGTGCCTTGCTGTAATCCATTATGTAGTGTAAATAAACAATCGGTTACGATTTTTCCATTTGTTACACAGAATTTTCTTTGAAATAACAAATCGATTATGAGTATTAAGTTATTACTAATTTTCATTTTTTCTAGTGTATAAATAAGTCCATCCAACCATACTGAATCAAACGCTCTTTTAACATCTATTAAGGCGGCTCCTGTAACTTTATTATTTTTGTTTTTTTGTTTTTAATCATTTTTGCGCGTCTTCAGCCATATACCTACATATAAAATATTAGTTAAATTTTTTTTTTAAATATTCTGTTATTTACAACATTTTTGTTTTGTTTTGTTTAGATATCCGATATGTCGCCATTTTGTGGTATCATCAGGGACTGTGAATTTTGTTTATACATATTTATAAATTTAGAGTTAAATATACCATAATACAATAATGAGTTGAAATGAATAGGATAAATAAATAAATTAAAATAAAATAAGAATTAAAATAAGAATAAAATACATTTTAACGATTGACTATTAACTTGTTTTACTACGAATGACAGACATGTTATAATTGTTTTGTTTCTTGGGTGTGTTATTGTTTAGAGTTTTATCGATCGTTATTGTTGTGGCGCTGTTGATTTTTATCATCTACCTATATGATTTTAGTTTGCCAATAATTTGCTTATGTTTTATATTTATGAATGGTGTGTCGACTTTAGAATTCAACTTGATACGTTTATTGAAAATTATGTGTGCGGATTCGATGAAATCCCGTTTTTTCTGGTTTGTTTCCCGATCTAAATAATTGGTTTATCGAAATTGAAACTGTGACCCCACCGTCAATATGGTGATATGCTAATGCAGTCATTTTATTTTTGTTTTTACAGTTACTTTTGTGTCGTTTTATTCTAGTTGTTAAGTTTTGACTATATTCAATGTTACACATATTGCAATCGATCTTGTAAACTACATTATCGTTTTTATTATGAATGATCTTTTAATTTTGTATATAATGATAACTGTGTAACTTTATTAGGGTTAAATGTTAATTTGTTTATTGCGTGAATCGTCGAGTGTCAATTGCCGAAAGCCAAATTGATTATCTGTAAAGCCGCAGCCACACGAATGCAAATATCGACCAACGTTGGTGTATTTTATGTTTGGCAAATATTAGTAAAATATGACAATTGACAAACTCTATACTGCCTACACGATTTGTAGAATTTGTTTTTTCCTTTGAAAAACCACTTATTGAGCGAATGTGCGCCAATGTTGGACACATGTAACCTTGATTTGAATTTACCATTTGAACAAATACGCCAATGTTGGTATATATTTGCATTCGTGTGGCTGCGGCTTTAGAATTTGATTTTCTGTTACGTGTGCCATTCGATATTGTATATGATTATTTCAAATATTTTACTAATATTTACTAATCAATTTATTGGCCTGCAGTTTTCACATTTGTTTGGATTTTTTTTTCTGTTTCATAATTGGTATTATTTTAGCTATTTTCCAAGCGCTGGGAATGTAAAGGTTGTTTATTATGCTGTTAAATATAGTACAGTATTCTTGAATAATTTCAGTTGGAATTAATTTAAGAGCAACGTTTGGAATTTTACCGATATCTGATAATGTTTTATTATTAAGACATTTAAATATCTCTTCTAGTTCTTTATATTCTATTTACATACATGTTATTATTATGAGTAACATTCATATTTTCTGCATTTGCCAGAAAATCGTGTAGATTTTTCATCGACCTAAATTTTTGAGTAGTAGCTTCAATTTCTTTTTCCAATGGAGAAGTTAGAATAATTTTTGATTCATTTTCATTGCATGCACTAATTTTTAGTTTGTCGTGTTCGTCCACTATATGCACTATATTTGCGCTAATATTCACACTATTATCTACATTAATATTTCCTATTTCTGTATTTCTCATTGACTTTACACTAAATTTATCCACCATCAGGTTGGCAATTTCTGTTTGCTGTTTTGGTCTAACTAACGTGTTAATTTTTTTAAATATATTTCTATTTCCGTCATTTATCTTAATTGTTTCAACTTTCCTTTTCGAGTATTTATTTACATTGTATTTTAATATATATAGTAACAAAATAAATATTAATAATATTTTTTTGTTACTATATATATTTGTTTTAAAGCTTTCTGGCCTTTGTTTTCTGTGGCACTATTCTGGTAATTCTAGGAATAGGGAAGTGGGGAAAATATTTTCATAGCATTTTTGTCCAAATTGTATTTTTCTAGCCTACTGAAGGAATAAGTTTAGTCCAAAAATTTTCAAATCAATGTTAATTGGGTGGGAAACTTTTGTTCCACAAAATTTTTATAGGGAAAAATATTTTCCCATTTAACTTTGTTTCGAAAATATTTACACCAAATTTATTTCCTCAGTAGGCCAGAAAAATACAATTTAGACAAAAATACTATGAAAATACTTTTCCCAATTCCCTATTCCCAGGGAAAACCAGAATAGTGCCACTGCACATTTAGAAATTTTGCTGCAATTTTTAATGCAACCGTATCACATTCTAATGCTAAGCTTGCATTAAAAACAGTTATGATGCAGTTGCGTCAAAAATTACTGCAGTAGTGCGTTGAAAAAAAATTTCTATATAATCTTGGGTTAACTAACTTTAGCGAATTTATAATAATTCGCTAAGTCGATAAGTGTATACTTTTCATATAATCTTAAAACATTTTTCATTATATTTGCTGTGTAAGGACGCCAATTGATTTACGTCAATCGAGTTGGAAGTAAAAAACTGCAATCTGTGGAATTTGCCTTATACTTTTAGTTTTAACCCATTAATGCCTGATGTATGATATATCATACGCAAATCACTACTCTCTTAACATCTTCTCTCTTGAATAGTTACATTCAATTTTTTTGTTTTTGATCTTAAGTGGTTGAGGATGGTGAACACAAACGTTTAGTTGTATTTTGATCGATGTGATTAAAGACAAAATGGATCATCGTTGGAATGTAGAGACTTTATAAAAAATTAGTAGTGCCATTAACTTTTATATAGTGTGTTATGTAATTTTTTTACAAAAAGGATATACAAATTAATTTAATTTTAAAGAATATAAAAACTATAACACGCAATTAAAGGAATTATAGTGACATTTTTTCAATGGTATATGGTTATCATACAACGGGCTATGACGTTCACGTTAAATGGAGCCGTTACTAACAGACGGTTTTTGTATAGACAGGCACATCCAAAGGTCTCATTCTTATAATTTACTAGAGATTTGGTTTGCTTAATACTTGCAGAGAATCTTCTACATAAACCCCTTTCCAATTTTTTTAAGATATTTTTCAAATATTTACATATTGTGTTAAATTTTTTTTTTTTTCAATTTTAAATGAATTGGAATATGTTTTCTTTATTTATATTATTATTTGTTAAATTTATCATTAGAAACAGAAATAAATAAATAAATAAGGTGAAACAATATAAAAAAAATATACTGGTTATGCCCATTGATATATCATACCAGCTCCAGAGCCCCATTGACACGACTTTACGAATTTTTTCTCACAATTACATTTTTCGACTTGAAATATACGTGAATTGTGGTTTTCAGATAAATCGGGCCAGAACATAGATCGGGTTTTAATGGGTTAATACAAGTTAATAACCGACCAAACGGCACAGTGGTTAAAGCTTTGGCGTTTGGATCGGGAGGTACCGGGTTCGAATCCCGATAGGGGCAGGATGCAAAAGAGATTTTTCATCATTTGATTACGATCGATGATGGTAATGAACACAACTATGACCCCCTGTCGGAGTGCACAACTCATGGGCCGACCCATCTTCCATGTCAGTACTATAGGCTGGCATGGAGCAATGCAATGTGCAGATGGTTCTACGTAAATCGGACCTATAGCCGTACGTCCTCGATTTGGCAAGCAATGTGCGTCAAGTAGGACGGTAAAAGTGAACTGCGAAAGAGTTAGGAGTGCTTCGGCCCCAGAACAGATTGCATAGATTAAAACATAAAAAAAAAAAAAACAAGTTAATACAATTATTTGGGAATTTCAAATGTAGTGTGCTTTACTGTTTGAAGTACTGGACTATACAATTTTAAGGCGACTTTTACAAAAAATGATGCTTCCAAATGAATATTTTGATAATTTTTTTTGTGCAATGTGCTGTAAAATTTTAATAAGACTTGTATCAATTTTAACAAAATATAACGTTCAAGTTTAATGTAAACTATACAATAAAAATTAATACAATTAGCATTAAAATCTGATATAATGCAACTTGTGCATTAGTTTGTAATGCAAGCTTGCCCTGGGGGTCAATTCGCGTTCCGTGAAATAATGAAAATGAAAAGTTTTTTTCATTGGCAATCTAGTAGTTTGAATTATTCGCACGTAATTTTAAATTTTACTCTGTGAAATCAAAATTTCTCATGGGGAATGCAAACTTACTCGATTGCTAATGAAAAAAACTTTTCATTTTCAATATTTCATGGAACGCGAATTGACTCCCTGGACCTATATGTAATGCAATTTGCATTACATAAGTCATATTTTTTCTTAATAAACACATTTTTATTAATCACTTTTTTTTGTTTTGCAAAATATTTTGAATATTTTTCCAAAAAGTTTAAAAAATCACTCGATCGATTTCGACTTGTTAGGTCATCATCACGAGTATCTACTGATGATGACCTAACAAGTCGAAATCGATCGAGTGATTTTTTAAACTTTTTGGAAAAATATTCAAAATATTCTGCGAAACAAAAAACAAGTGATTAATAAAAATGTGTTTATTAAGTTTAAGTGTGTTTCGCCAAGTGCCTACGGCAAATAGCGTAAAAAGTATCATATTTTTTCAACTGTGTGGTATTGATGATTCAATGGCTTTTAAAATTAAATGATTTATTTACTTAAGGTGAGTGTTTATTTCTATATTTGATAAATTCTTATTGTTTGGGGCTATTCTTGGTTCATTGTTCTGAGTTAAATGCTTGTAGTAGCTTAATGTCCGTTGTTGTTGGTACTCTGGTCATTTAATGTTATTTATAGAATTATTTCTAATACCAATTATTATTTGCTTTTATCTATCTATTATATTAATACGCTTAATTTTTTCAAACTCAAACCTAAAATGACCCCTAAACATGATCCGATCCGTTTAAATTTTTCAGGGTAGGTCGACATAAATATTGCGGTGTGCATAGGCTAGAAAAATTGAAAAAATTACACCGAGAAGTACCTGAAACGGGTACCTCAGATGTTTTCAGCAAAATTTTGTCACGACGCCAGAATGCCATGACAAAATATGTTTATATTGAGTCTATGATCATGCGCATTACACCGTGACAATGACAAAATTTATTAAAATTGCCGATGTTTTTGTCATAACATCACAGTCAAAATGAGACAAATGAGTAGAAAATTTGCAATTGAATCTCAATTAAACAAAACAGAGAACACAAAATGATTTTATATACATTTTGGTGTTAATAGTTGTGAGTGTAAAAATACAATTTTGTCATGACCACTCTATTTATTTAATATTTAAAAATTAACCGCGTATATTATTTTACTTTATTTTTGATAAAAGTGCATCAAATTTACATCTTAAAAAATCTTCTTAATCATTTCTTAACCAAAAATTCAACAAAATGTATTCACGTGACTGATTATTCAGTCACTGGTCAGCTAGTATCAATAAATGCTATGTCATTTGCGTCATTAGTGAAATTTGTTAAGTCCAGATACCATTGTACCCTATGATCACTCTCATATCGAAGGGTGGTTAATGTATTTGAAATGTTTAACTACTATCGTGGAGAACTATATCTAAGTATGACCCACTTGGAATGTATTTTAACTGCATTTTATAGAAGTTTGAATTCAGAACTAACCATTTTTTAATCATAGTCCCGCGAGGATTTTCTATTGAATTTCCCCATGCTGAGTGTTTTGCGTTGAAATCGCCTGGCAGTATGAAATGATTATTCGTAAATTTTAAGTTAAATTGATGGCATAAAACTTCCCAATCCGCTGCGAAATTATTATTAGGACTGTTTGTAGCTTCCTTATTACTTTGTTTTGATGATTGTCTTAGTTGTATTTCTATTGCTGGTACTTGTATAACTTTTAATGGTTTAATAATATTTAATGCTCTATATTTAATTTTTTTTTTGTTGAAAATAATAGAGGTTCCATCACCCGTTTTATTATCACTCCGTCGATCTTTGCGAATCATATTATAATTATCGATTGTCAATTTATGTACTTTATTGAGTTTGGTTTCTGATATCATTAATATATCAGGTTTATATAATTCTAAAAACATAATTAAGTCAATCCTACTATTTATTGATATATCGAATTCACATTGATAGCAATTGTCATTAGAGCGGATATCATATTCATCATCATATCCATTCTTTTGTTATTTTCTATTATATATTTTTGGAAAAATTCTAAGCTATTATTAGTATTGTTAAATTCCTAGTTATTTGAATTTACGTTTAAAGTTAGTATAGTTAGTATTTTAAATATTACCATTGTTATTACTCTCTTTACTTCCTATTACGCGATCTGCATATGTTATCCCTTCTTTCCTTGTTGAATTAAATAGGTTTCTATCATTATATTGGTGGTTATTATTCCTTCTCTCTGTTAGTTCATTTTCCTTTAAATTTAATTTTTGTATCAAGGACGTGTATATTAGGCAGCCCTTGTATGATTGGATGCCTATTTCCGTTGCTTGGCCACCGACATAATTTGTGCGATTTAAAATGGTACATTGTCCTGGCGTTTGTTTAATACTGCATTTAACACATCTATACTCCAATATTCAGTTCGCTGTTACGTGGCCATATCGTTGACAATTATGACATTGAATTAATTTTTGGCGTTTGATTGGATACCAGAATATTCGATGATTAAATATACTTCGAATTTTAGCTTGTTCATTGACTATCGGGTGTTATATGAACAATATACATATATATGTATGTAGGTAATTTCTTTTTTGTCGTTTCGAACTAGGTGTGACTAATTGCGTGACGTTCACAAACTTTAGTTTTTCGGTTTGATACACTTGGTTGAATTCTTCTAATATTTGATTGGTGTCTTCGTTCTGTGATAATCCCTTCATTATCATTGTTTTGGTTTTATTTTCTTTAATTGTATATGTGTATTTAGTTTCGATTTTATTTAATGCATCGGTCATGCAACTGTATATAGATTTACTGTATACATACATATTACGTGTTTGTTGGCTCGATTTTTTTTACTTCTACATCCTTCAAGTTGGTTGTTTTATTATCTCCACAGTATCATTAATATTTTGGTACATTATATTAATTGGTGGTGGTTTATGTGTTTTGTTGTTTTGCGACTCTTTATTTGTATTATCATTAACGTTATTTTCGTTGTTATCACTGGAAACTGTTTGTATCGTAGTTTTTGATGGTATAGATACTTCGTTATATTATGCAATATTTTTAGATTCATGCACAAATTTGCTTAATACTATTATGTATCACTATTTCTTAGATTCGCTGGTGTAAGTGTTGGTAATTTTCGTCGCATGTCAAAGGTTTCTAATCTCTTACTGGATTTGACCATATTTGTATTATTTATTTGTGTATATAAATGTTCCAACATTTCTTCGAGTTGTTGAATTTTGCCTTTTCATTCCCTATTTTCGATTTATAAGGCATTATCACAGTTTTTTCGTTTTGTAGTTGTTTGTTTACTTTCCATTTTATCTACTGCTTTTGGCAGTTCCTGTTAGATCCATCCCATATTTATATCATTTATTGACACTTTTGCGATTTCACTATTTTGTTTTAACACATTTGTTTCCGACATGTTTGTGTCAATTTCCGAGGCGAGTAACTAGCCATTTCTATTATTAACTGTATTTATAATTTGTTTTATTTGTTTATTTACAAAATTAATTTATCACTGACTTTAATTTATTATTTGAGTACAGTTTCACTAAAAACAAATGTTATTTAATATTAGGTTGGTGAACGATACAAAATACGTCTATATTGTGTGAAAACACATTGATGGTAACAAGAAAATGGGCCTATATGATGTTACTAAGTGAGGAGGTTTACCTGGCTTGGAAATCTAATTACTTAGTCATTTACCATATTGGTACAACTATTTTTACTTGTAAACCTTTCTTGGAAGCATTTTTAGGACTTATCCGGTTATTAGATCAAAACCTGGTGCTGTATTCGAGTTGATATTGCTTTTGATTTCGTTTAGTATTTCAGTTGGGGATGTAGTTGTAATATCTTCAAGCTCCTGTATTACGTATTCATCAAACATTTCTTCAGTTTGATGTTCATATGGTTACAATTGTATTTTCAAGGTTATCCGCAAATCTTTCGACTTTTTCTTTGTTATTCCCTCATCAACTTTCCATACGGAGTGAAACTACAGTGTTCCTATTTTTAACTATTTAGTTGCTTTCCAAAATGAATAGTCAGTATTTCTATCGTTTCTATCAACTTACTCAAGTAGAGGTTAATTCTCTCATTTATTAATTCCTGAATTTCGCTTGACTTGTTGAGTGAGGTTATTTAATCTTTTTCTATATTGTGGAGCATTTTTGTTACAACTTTTTTCTTGACTTTCTTTTGCCCCTCAAGAGGTCCCTTATTTCTTTTGGATAGTTATTTCCTTTAAATTTTTGGAACAGTTTCTCAAGCCGATTATTGTATGTCTGTTACAAATTTTCATGTTCCATGTGCAGTTCATTATTTAATGATGGTACTGCCATGTTTATTTTTCTTTCTTGGTATATTTTATAACTTTGCCAATTGGTAAATTTGTTAACTAGTACTTGATTATTCTCTTTTTAGATGACATATTCACTTATCGTTAGAATTATTGGAAAGTGATCTGAAATCAACACCTGGTTTTCCTCGTCTTTTATAAGATTGCTTGAAATATTTTTGATTACAAAGAAATCTATTAGCTCAGGTATTTTTCCTCGGTTTATGGCCCAGTTCGTTGTTTTTCCTGTTGAAAGAGATTCATAGTTGTTGTTTGAAAGTTTAACCTTTAAATTTATCTAAATAATTCTTTGTAATTTTTTGTAAATACTAAACTTTTCAACATCATTCCAAAAATTGAATAGCTCTCATCGAACCTGCCACTTTCGGTACACAGATTTGCAACAAATTTCACAAGGATCTCCAAACTTATGGAAAAAGTTTAAGTATGAAGTTTTATTCCAAAGATCAATCTGCCTGGACTGTAAAGATGCCGAATGGTGGAGAAATAAAGCCTTTTTTTTATCAAAACTCGTCATTTCTGGTACAATTTAAAAAATGATCTGAGCTAATCTGAGCGTGTGGGCTGTATGGAGGTCGAATTTTAATTTTCGCTTAAATTTTGGAAAACTGATCTAGACGCGTATTATTGTAAATTTATTTGAAGATCTTTTAGTTTATAGTCGTTTTTAAACCTACTATATGGAAGATGCCACTTCCGGTGGACCGATGTTGGCCAAAAACCACGGAGATCTCCCAATTTATGGAAAAGCTTACTTATGAATTTCCACTACGATCAGTCAATCCGCGCTCTGGATAACCAACAACATTTTACCTTCCCATACGCACACACACGCAGACACCCTCAGGTACGAATAACTGAAATGTTCTATTAGGGTTACTTTTGTTTTCTAAAACAACAACCACTACGATTTTATCTGTTTAGCTAACGTTGTGTAAAGAATTTAAAGTCGGCCTTTTATTAACCGCCACTAACTGAATTGTTCTTCCTTCAATGTTGAATTTTTATATTAACACACTTAATACACTTACATGATCAATAAATATATAACAACAATTTCAATGCTACCAAATTGCAAGCCCAGTTTCAAATTTGCAAGTGCCGATTAACATTTTTGTTTGCGTTCTGCGATTCCACTCAACTATGAGTTAGAAATATGAGTTAAGAATCGAATGAATGTTTAAAAGCAGGTTCACGTAGCTTTAGTTTTTTCTTAATTTAAATTATTCAACAATTTCGATTTGACGACACTGATCGTCGAACCAGTCATACCTTGCTCTTGGTGGTCTTCTTCCAATAGTTTTTCTGCTGCGGTAGTAATGGTCGACTGAATAGCTAGCTACTGATCCTGGATGTGTTGTGGAGCTTCTTAGTTTTCATTAAGAATGCTTAGATCTTAATGATAGCTGATTGCATTGCAGAAAGTCTTAATTTTTTAGTGCATCGATTTTTTCTTTGTACTTATATTTGAACAAGAAAATCATATTATCATTATCCATGTCGGTGCCTCTAACATCAGTTATGCTGGTGAAATTCTCTTCGAGATAATGAAGTGATAAATTTGATTTTACGTTCTTCCATCATTCGATCGCCATGTCTTGTGAATTTTCTTATATTGAAAGAATATAATTGATACGACTAGGTTATACATTATTGCTAGTTTCGCGACGCGTTGGCCGTTGTTGTTACCCAGCTGATGCAAACTGTACGGAACAATAGTGATGTTGTATCTGCTTCCGAAAGAATAAACTTTTGACATCATCTGGTTTGTTTTCGATGGGCGCATGAGTATTGACAGTCGTGATATTGAATATGAAGTTCTTGTTTCCACCTGGTTCGAAAGCTTCTGGAGACCTCAAAGTCTTTAAATGCTTAGCACGCTCCATGTTCCCATTTTATAGCGTTGTCTGTATACATTTTCCGAGGTCGTTGCTATCATGAATTAGATAAATTAATCCGAGGCCTTTGTGAAGGGTTTATAAATTATTACTATAACCCACTTATTACGTGTGCGAGTCAGCTACTTGTGATAGATCTTAAGGCATCCAATCCTACATTTAACACGTTCATTTAGCGAGCCATTTGCTGCAGGACAGACGCTCGCTCAGCTGCCTCTAACCTGGAGAATAGACGCTGATGTGGTGAGAAAATTTCATATCAAATTTGAATTAAATAGATCCGGCTCTACTTTTCCCTTCCAATAATGGAATTTAAAAAATCATATTTGCTGTTTTTTGTAATGTACATGTCAGAAATGAGATTTTGGGGGAAAAAGAAGGATGAACAACATGGACGGACGAACGGTGGGAAAATAAACAACTAAGCTAAAAAACGATAAATTCAACAAGCTGTGGAATTTTGTTATTTTTTGCAAGATAAAGATTGGATTGAGAGTTTTTTGTGTAAAAGTCCGAGCGCACTGACATTGTACAGTTAAGTTTTGAGAGGATAGAGGAGTCTATTTGATATAGTCTGAGCGAATTGGGATTGACCCGCCAAGATTGAAAAAGCATTAATAAAATTAGAGATGTTGGGCCGCGGCCGAAATAGGATACGTACGTTGCATAGTTATTTTAAAAAGTTGACCGCAGGTTGAATTTGCAAGTTCGAGCAATACTAACTAACACGTTAGTAATTTCGATTTCCACATCCCGAAGATAACTGCCAAAACCATAGGACTAGATAAAGGCAAAATAAAGAGATTAAGACATCGTCGAATAAAGCAGTTTGGGGTGTTTGCAGCCATTGAGAAACCAGGCAAACCACGAACGCCTGTAATGTATACAATTTGTATTTTTTTTATGTGTAAATAAATTGAAACTTAATTATAACGTTTGAGGAAAACAAGTTTCAATTATTTTTGTTTTATTTAATTTTTATTTTATTTTGAGCACGCTACAATGTTAAATGTTTTTGGAAGTTATTATTTATTAATTGCGTGTTTGTTTTATTCGAACAAAATTGTTTCAGCCCCTGCAGTAATTTATACTTTTTGAGTAGGGCAAAAATTGGCCTTACCTCCTATACAATATTTTTCTCAGAATGAATCAACCCGTAACACACCCGGTTCGTTTTAGTCGATTATGATTACATATATATATATATATATTTGATGGTTTACAACCATAAATCTCGTAGTTTACAATGCTTCCGGAATGTTCCGAATATATCGGAAATAATGCCTAAGCAATTTTTTAAATTTTACTGAATATTTACCACTTCTGAAATATTTCCGAAAATGCCAGAAATATATTATCTAAACTTGATTTATCATTTTTTTTTTAATTGAGATATCTACAGCCCGCTTTATGGCTAACGGAAAAATCCCTGTATTGACACTTAGATTCATGATGAATCTTAGGACATCCACAAGATAACAAGCGATCTTCTTAACTAATACATTCGAAACACCATCTAATCCAGGCGATGAATTATTTTTAAGCGAATTGATAGATGCATATATTTCGCCATGCATATAATTAACAACATACTCCCTTTAAATGTGAGAAACTGCAAAACTCTTTCTTTCTTCCGTATCCGCTCGCCCGTTTTTTATTAATATCAACTGTACAACGAAATCATTGATCGGGTTGAGATCATCTTGGATCTTGGTGTAACCTTTGAATCTGACGCTACATTTACCAGACATGTTAACGCGATTATTTCACAGTCGTACATTAAGCTTGGTTTCATTAAACTGCAAAAACTTTAGTGACCCGTTAACTTTGACATCATTATATGTGTGCTTTATTCGTTCTATTTTGGAGTATGCGTCTCCTGTTTGCTCACCCTCCTACCAATGTTATTTCGAGAGGATTGAGAGTATCCAGAAACAGTTTATTTTGTTCGCGCTACGACGTTTACCATCCATGCATGCTGTGGGTTACGTTCTTCCGCCTTATCGTAATCGATGCAATCTTTTGAAACTGCAACGCCTAGATAACCGCCGAGATGTAGCTTCCACGCTGTTCGTGCGTGAAATAATTAATTCCCGTGTCAATTGTATCGAGTTACTAGCACGTATCAGCTTGTATGCTCCCGAACGTCGGATGCGTCAACGCGATGGAGCTTTATTCATCGACCGAGTGGTAACCAACTACGGTCTTTCTCATCTAACTCCGAGGGTATCGCGGATATTTAATAAGGTCTACGAAGCTTTTGATTATAACTTGTCGCGAGATTCATTTAAGAAAGTGTTATATAATCTTTTGTAGTCGAGTTTATGTAATGTATTTTTTTACCAATTGTTTTGTTGTGCCGATTGTAGTGTAGTTACTGTAGGTACCATTTATAAATAATAAATAAATAATTCTTTAATTTCAGCAGACTCATGGGCACCCAGTATCAATTCATTTAGTGACAGCCAGTTTTTCCGGGCATTAGTGCCATTAGAATTAAACTGTTCAACGTAATACTGTTTTTTACTCTGACTTATTTTGGCATTAACGTTGTCACATAGTTTGCGACTGTAGTTAGCAAGCCTATTGCCAGTTGGAATTTCCCTTGCATATTTTATTTTTCTTGCATATATTATTTAATAGGTGATCAGACATTCTTTAAAGATAGTTTTAGTGTAGCTACTAAGATGACCATTTAGAAAATAATCAAAAGCAAGTGACCCAGCAAGTGAGGAAGTGGATTGGCTATAAATATCGCGCCAATTCTCTCATAGAAGCAGTTCTTGTAGTTGGCAATAGTCAATGTGGACAATCTCAACAGAATTTCTTATGACTGGTCTAGAAATTGGAGCACCAAAGAAACAAGTTTCTATTAAACAATGATCTGATATCCCCAAGTCCAAAACATTGCATGATGAGCGACTTCGGAAGTACCTCTGATCAAGCCTACAGAGTACGTTAACGATACAAGTTGATAAAGATTTAAAAATCCTGGTGAGTTCAGACACAAGAATAATAAGGCCATTTGCTGACAGCACATCTAGTAAATTGTCGACATCAGTATTTTTATTATATTAGAGTTAATAGCCGCCGTTAATATATTGAATTCCGCAATGAAACTGGAAATGTTGAAGACATTTAGTCTGTAGGTGCAGAAGGTACATACCATTTTTGGCCTTAACATAAAGGAAATGCCTGTACCATGAAAAGTGTTCCTATAGTTTTAAAAATAATTTAAAATATATTTCTTACCCAAAAATTTATTAACAACAAATATTATAAAAAGTCGTGATCATATACAATAGTCAAAGAGTTAAGTACGACTACACTGTGCAGCAAAACATTAGGACCTCGAAATAATAATGTGTTTTACGCAAAATAAACGTACATATAAATAATTTCACAATGTAATTTAAAAGGTATGATATCAAAGGGCCGAATGTCGAAGGACCGAATTTCAAAGGGCCGAATTTCAAAGGGCCGAATGTGTCGAAGGGCCGAATGTCGAAGGGCCGAATGTCGAAGGGCCGAATGTGTCCAAAGGCCGAATGTGTCGAAGGGCCGAATGTCGAAGGGCCGAATGTCAAAGGGCCGAATGTGTCGAAGGGCCGAATATATCGAAGGGCCGAATGGGTCGAAGGGCCGATTTTGTTTTTGATTTTTTTAATTTTTTTATTTAATTTAATTATTTAATTTAATTTTTTTTTATTTTTTGTACCATATACCTATTATCAGAAGGCTGACACATAGGGCCGAATGTCTCTGGTGCCGCATGACAAAATTTTCCTTCACCGAAATGTATCGCTGACTGGATACGTGGAATTTTATAAATATTCAAAGATGATAAATATTAAAATACATATAAATTCATAAGAAATTCATTTATGTTTAATAAAAAAAAAAAAAAAATTACAAAATATTCCATAAAACAACACATTTAAAAAATTATATTTCTAAAAATCAAAAAAAACATCGGCCCTTCGACCCATTCGGCCCTTTGACATTCGGCCCTTCGACACATTCGGCCCTTCGACATTCGGCCCTTTGACTTTCGGCCCTTCGACACATTCGGCCCTTCGACACATTCGGCCCTTCGACTTTCGGCCCTTCGACATTCGGCCCTTCGACATTCGGCCCTTTGTACCTATTCCATTGAAAAAACAGAAAAGGAAAAAGAAGAAACTAATTAACACATACAAGACAATAATAAACAAAAAAAAATGATAACACAAAAAAAATAATAAATGCTCACACAAACAATTTATAAAGGTCTCATAACAATAGGTACAAATCTAAACCATTATAGAAAAAGTCTTTAGATCATGTTTATATATATGAAAATTAGTAACCAATAAATAGCATAACCATTATTTTTGATAACCTCCCAACATCTCCTTGGCATTGACTCGATGAGCTTTCCAACTTTTTGTTCAGAAATTTCAGTCCAAGCGGTTTGAATCTTTCTATAAAGTTGATAATTGTTTTTAAATGTTCATTGCAGTCTTACTTGATCGTCGACCTGCTTCCACAAATTTTTGATAGGGTTTAGGTCCGGATTTTGCGCAATCCAGGTCATAACATCAATTTATTTAGTAGATATTCATGATTTAACATGCTTGGAGGTATGTTTCAGGTTGTTATGCTGCTGAAACATTTGGTGCTCTAAAATGTCTCGATATATAAACTGGTCCATAATGCCGTTAATGCGATTTAGTGGTCCCAACCTAGAAAAACAACCCCAAACCATCAAACCCTTGCATCCACCATGTTTTACAGTTCCTACTGTATATTGAGGATTTAAACGCTTTTCGATTGGTACCGTCTGATCCGATGATAAATTGAATTTACTTTCGTCACACACAAAACTCGGTTCCATTGTTGAATGGTCCAGTCTTTATGCGTTTCTTGGCAGCTCTGAAACATTTCAATCCCCCATCGGAGAGACGACGACGAACCGTATCTGGAGAAATGTCTAGATCTTGCTCACGAATAATTTTTTTTGCACTATCAAACGGGTGTTTTTTTGAATAGGGTACGTCCCTTCGGTCCAAGTTACTGGTTTTCTTGCAAGGGCGGCCACCTATGTGTGTTGGTTTCAACGGTTCCTGTTGTTTTATATTTATTTATCAGCCTCCAAATGACCGATATAGCGATTGTATATTAAAAACACAACTCTTTTTGTGATAATCCATTTTTATAATCCAAATATATTTATTTTTTAAAATTAAATTATACGTCGTCGGAGCCATAATGGTAACACGGCAATACTATCAATTTAACTAAAAAAAATTTAATAGTAGAGTAGTAGCTGATAAACTTCTATGCTTAAAAGTTTAAACGTGTATAAACATGAATGAGAGATTTTTTCAATAAATGTTTCCATTTGCTCCTATTGTTTTGCGTCCTTTATAAATTGTTTGTGTGTGCATTTATTATTTTTATTGTGTTATCATTTGTTTTTTATTGTTTTGTATGTGCTAATTAGTTTCTTTTTTTCCTTTTCTGTTTTTTAAATGACATTGTAAAATTATTTTTGTACATTTATTTTGCGTGATAGTATATTATACACCAAGGTTGAGAAATATGCTATTAGAGCCCGAGGGCTATAATAACACTTCTCAAGCGTGGTATATATACTATTTTTTCTACTACTAGTCGTAGAAGGCAAACAAACCATTAAGGTTTTTGTTGATAAGAAGCTTAACACTAAACCTACCGACATTTCATGTATACCTAATCCTACCATGAGCGGTCAAATGACCGCTTTAAAAAAACATGTATTTTCCGGACATTCCAAAAAATTTTCATTTGTATAAAAAATGGCAAACTTATTAGATAAAATATAGACCATAATATATTACATATATTTTACTAGTATATACTATATCGCAAATGCCACAAAAAATTGCAAGATACCAGAATTTAGAAAATCCCCGTTCTTCTGCAAAGGCACAGTTTTCGAAGAACTTCTGCTACTTTATTAGCTGCGAGTGGGGATAATCTACTTCAACTTAAGCAATATGGTAGATGGAAATCTTCCACTGTTGCCGAAGGATATATATGTAGAAGATTCTGTATAAGGAAAAAAATATAGCTCACATGGTTCAAAGTCAAAGTGAGTCAAAATATCAAGAAGCTAATTCAAATATTCAAATTGAAGATCCAATACCAATGAATACCGATAGAAAAGGCATAAATTTAACTTGTTATAATTGTACTATAAACAATTATTTTCATAAATAAATTGGTAAAATGAGTTTTTAGTGTCATCTAATAAATATTTAATATTATTACACTAATTTATATGTTTATGTATTTTTATAGGTGGTATCTTGTACATTTTAGTTGATTTTTTTTATCAAAATCTACTTTATCAATATGGGGAATAATCATAATCTCCCCTATCCGTGTAATCGCATTACATCTAGTGTTCATTTTTCATTATTACATGGACTCTCCAACTGCTATTGCTATTTAGTTATGCTAGAAAATTTCGTTCAAATGGCAGTGGGAGACTCGCAATAATATTTTTATGCTATCTGTATGCTATGAATACATGATAGATAACATGTATATAGTATGCATATTTTGACGTTTCGTCTATTTCAATATGGCGTCGACTAAATTTTTTAATCGCTTTCATACAAAAAATGATGACAAAAGACGACAAAAGAATGATCTTAATGTCAAATTATAGCAAGTTTACCACACCAGACCCCATCTTGGCAATTTTTGATAGAAAGAGAAAATAGATTGCAATAGTATTCAGATAGCAGGTGGTAAAGCCATGTTAACTAGTGGTCAATAATAAAATATTACTAACCACTAGCCGAGACATTTTGTTTTGCAGGCTACTAAAACACATAATAACGAATCCTTCTACGTCTAGTAGTGGAAAAAACATTATTATTGCGAGTTTCTAATGTTTTGAAGCGCAGTGTATATCGAACAAAATCGACAAATTTAATAATGAGTACTGAGTAAATGTTCAGCGTACTGGAAAATTTTGTTTGTTTACGTAACAGTACTCTGCGCGTGTGACGATAATTCCAGAATATCAGAGAATATGCGATACGACAAAATACATTTAAATGGAAAGAAGCAGTTTTTTGTCAGTTTAAATCCGATAATATTATGTTAGATATAATAGCCTAGGGCATATAATTTCTTTGAATTTTTGACTTATAGATGACTAATATGTAAGAGAATCACAACAATCAGTTTTGAACAGATGAGACTAATGATTTGAAAAAATCAGTCTTCTCATCAGGTCGTGACGACTGATGTTGTTTATTACATTGATGTATTGTCTATATATATAGAGAGCAATACCATGTAGTTGTATACTACTTTCACATTTCCATCTATATTCTATTTTAACAATTAACTTTTCGAATTCACGAATTTTTATATTTTACAATACACCATTACAATTGATAAAAACCAAAAGTAAAAAATAATTTGTAATGAAGTTTTTTTTAATAAACATTAACACGATGAGTCGCTGAACTACGATAATTTCCTGGTGATATTTCCCTATACCACATAGGAAAATATATTAAATATCCTTTTGTTAGAAATTTTAGATCTATTAGTTTCCTTCAAATTACCTTCGGTTGTTTCAATATCAAATTTTATTAGGGTTATTCAGGGTCAACGAAAGACAATAATGGTTTTCGTTGGACATTTTTATAACAGAAATGAAAATATAAATATCATATATTGTGGTGAAGGCTTTATAATGGTTTGAGCATCATGTATTCATGTAAATAAACAATTGGTAGATAATTACTATTAGAAGTAATAATAGGTCAAAACTAGACAAATTCTAGTTAAATATTACTATATCGATATGCTGTTCGATACACGCAATCCAACTACCACATTACATTTTTGTATGCTTACAGGGTAGGCGCATACTCGAAATGTGTAATTGTAATAAAAAAGTCGGATCATACATAAGTAGTTAATTACAGTAAAATTGACAATTCACTATAAATATCTATAATTACAGACAGAACCACCTACAAATATGATGGACATTTATAATTAAAATCAAAACGTTTTTTAACTATAAACACCACCAACAAACGAGGTTTGAATACAAATGAGACATTACTGATTTACTGATAATGATTTACATTTATAATATTTAATCCTTAAGGTATAATGCACATAACACTACAAGTACATAGGTAATCGATATATTGTGTGACGAGGTGATTTGACGCTTTCAAACAACATTTATCGAAACGGTTTATTTACATATTGATCCATGATGTGTGTCACAATATACACAAACATTATTTTATTGTTGATTCACTTCCGATAATTTACTATTTGCCCATCATAAATTAATAAGTAATAAAGTTATGGCCATTCACCATTGGACTAATACCGTTTGCACTAAATTATAGAAAAATAAAAATTCCATTGTTTGCATGCAAATTCCCCTTACCAATTATGAGTCACACACACAAACGCCCAAGTTTTTATATTGTTAGCAATTAATTCTATATCACAGCTATATACCAACCCGATCCAATCTAGCCAATGTCTGACTTGGTATTTTTCCGGTGTAATCATCGATCGGTATCATATTAGAACTGGTCATTTGAAGATTCTGGTTAGGATCGTGATGTCGCATGGTTGCAGAATGACTTGGCGATGACGATCTGGATGACGACGAGGTACAGCCCATAATTCACATCATTTTTTTTCGTTATTATTGTTGTTGTTAGTTTAGCACAATTTGTTTTTATAAAGCTTCTCACTTTTAATTAAAAATATATGTTATTTATTAACCGATTAATTATGTATGCGAATAAACCGAAAAACCAAATTTTTTAGTATGTGGGTGGTTTACTAACCATAAAAAAACAAATTGTTACGATTTCAAATTCATTTCACGACTGAATATGAATTTTGAAAATAAATATAGGAAAGCTTAGCATATGAGCGTGCACAATGCTTTTTACTATATCCTGCGACTTTACATGTTCAATTATTTTGTTGTTTATTTTTCATTTTTTTCCATACGGTCATTAAATATTTATACGGTAAGTTACAGTTGGGAGCTGAAAATTTATACAGTATACGGTTTTTATCACCACAGCGGGTGAATATATGATGAAAAATAATTTTTATGGAAACAAATTTGTTGTAATTTATAATTCATAACGATTTAAGGAAACACTTGTTGGTGATTTTATGAAAGTGGTTTTTATTTTGTACATATTCTAAAATAGGCGTTATTAAAACCAGTTTACGACAAATACCACTCGTACATATATGTATATCCAGCAGGAAATTGTTCTCCATAATGAAAGTTTTTAAGTCATTTCAATCTTCTCCATTTTTAATTCTAGCACACAAACTTAACGGAAACTCGCCACGAAAGACGGTTCTGGTATTATAACTGCCTTGTAGATATTCTGTCTTGTTTTTTCTATTTTCCAAAAGAAGGAACAAATTTTATATACCACAATATTAATTTTTAGAACCAAATTATATTTCAATATGACTAATAATTTGGAAAAAATTGAAAATCGCCATACTATTTAGCGGAAACTAAATACCAAGTGCATTAGAATAGAATATGTACTCAAAAAACATTAATGAAACCAGTCGTATTCAGTGACAAATTTTGCGTTCCTCAGGTTTTTCTCATCATCTTATATAAATATATAATTTGGAAGCCGATAGTTTGACGAATTGCGAGTTTGCCTTCCCCTCGGTAATTGAGAAGTTGGTGTGAAATTCGAAATTGCTGCTCCCCAAATTTGAATCAAATAACATAAATTTGAATGTATATAACTAAAATAAATGCTTCTTCGTAAATAATGTGGGACGAATTGAACAACTCTACTCAACGTGGCTATAATAAGAATCACTCTATTTTTAATGCTAGTAATAAAGAGTGATCAAATAAGAGCAATATATTTTTAATCTGAAATAAAGATAAAACGGTATAAGATATCAATATACATATTTTTTATTCATTTTAGACATTGATTCATGACAGGTTTATTTAAAAATGATTTCATCTAAATGATCGCCTTTGGTCATTTTTAAAATTTTTTTAAAAACAAAATCGTTTCTGAAACACTATTTTTTGGCTAATTTCTCACATAAATCTGCACTTATTTCATCAACAACACGAATTATGTCGGTTTTAAGGTCATCGAAACTTATTAGTGTGAAGTTTCTGACAAAATAACAAAAAACCTCACAACAGCCAAAAAGTGAAAATGAAACCACTACACTTTTCTAAAAATCGAATATGAATATATCAAGGTCGTATTTTGTTATTTTTTACCCATATTTTGATATTTGGTGATACATAATATCATATAGTATAGACTCAGTTTTAATAAAATAACTAAATTAAAAATAAATTATAATAAAAAGAGCTCATTTTAGTGAGTAAGAAAATAATATAATCTAAAATACATTATTACGAATTTGTTGATTGTTTCACCGATTTACACTAAACCTAGAAACTCGTTTACTCAAAGGCTAATAACAGTCAATCGTAGAGATGACTAAGTAATTCTGTGAACATCACCTTGTTAAGTAACCTAACTGGATCATATGAGGTGATCGTCATATAAGCGCGACCCTCAGGGGTTGATTTATCGATTTTACAGTAATGCACTACACAAATACTCGAAATCCTTTTATTCAATGGTCAATAACAGTCAATCGTAGAGATGACTAAGTAATTCTATGAATATCACCTTGTTGAGTAACCTAACTGGATCATATGAGGTGATCGTCATATAAGCGCGACCCTCAGGGGTTGATTTATCGATTTTACAGTAATGCACTACACAAATACTCGAAATCCTTTTATTCAATGGTCAATAACAGTCAATCGTAGAGATGACTAAGTAATTCTGTGAACATCACCTTGTTAAGTAACCTAACTGGATCATATGAGGTGATCGTCATATAAGCGCGACCCTCAGGGGTTGATTTATCGATTTTACAGTAATGCACTACACAAATACTCGAAATCCTTTTATTCAATGGTCAATAACAGTCAATCGTAGAGATGACTAAGTAATTCTGTGAATATCACCTTGTTGAGTAACCTAACTGGATCATATGAGGTGATCGTCATATAAGCGCGACCCTCAGGGGTTGATTTATCGATTTTACAGTAATGCACTACACAAATACTCGAAATCCTTTTATTCAATGGTCAATAACAGTCAATCGTAGAGATGACTAAGTAATTCTGTGAACATCACCTTGTTAAGTAACCTAACTGGATCATATGAGGTGATCGTCATATAAGCGCGACCCTCAGGGGTTGATTTATCGATTTTACAGTAATGCACTACACAAATACTCGAAATCCTTTTATTCAATGGTCAATAACAGTCAATCGTAGAGATGACTAAGTAATTCTGTGAATATCACCTTGTTGAGTAACCTTACTGGATCATATGAGGTGATCGTCATATGAGCGCGACCCTCAGGGGTTGATTTATCGATTTTACAGTAATGCACTACACAAATACTCGAAATCCTTTTATTCAATGGTCAATAACAGTCAATCGTAGAGATGACTAAGTAATTCTGTGAATATCACCTTGTTGAGTAACCTAACTGGATCATATGAGGTGATCGTCATATAAGCGCGACCCTCAGGGGTTGATTTATCGATTTTACAGTAATGCACTACACAAATACTCGAAATCCTTTTATTCAATGGTCAATAACAGTCAATCGTAGAGATGACTAAGTAATTCTGTGAACATCACCTTGTTAAGTAACCTAACTGGATCATATGAGGTGATCGTCATATAAGCGCGACCCTCAGGGGTTGATTTATCGATTTTACAGTAATGCACTACACAAATACTCGAAATCCTTTTATTCAATGGTCAATAACAGTCAATCGTAGAGATGACTAAGTAATTCTGTGAATATCACCTTGTTGAGTAACCTAACTGGATCATATGAGGTGATCGTCATATAAGCGCGACCCTCAGGGGTTGATTTATCGATTTTACAGTAATGCACTACACAAATACTCGAAATCCTTTTATTCAATGGTCAATAACAGTCAATCGTAGAGATGACTAAGTAATTCTGTGAACATCACCTTGTTAAGTAACCTAACTGGATCATATGAGGTGATCGTCATATAAGCGCGACCCTCAGGGGTTGATTTATCGATTTTACAGTAATGCACTACACAAATACTCGAAATCCTTTTATTCAATGGTCCATAACAGTCAATCGTAGAGATGACTAAGTAATTCTGTGAATATCACCTTGTTGAGTAACCTAACTGGATCATATGAGGTGATCGTCATATAAGCGCGACCCTCAGGGGTTGATTTATCGATTTTACAGTAATGCACTACACAAATACTCGAAATCCTTTTATTCAATGGTCAATAACAGTCAATCGTAGAGATGACTAAGTAATTCTGTGAACATCACCTTGTTAAGTAACCTAACTGGATCATATGAGGTGATCGTCATATAAGCGCGACCCTCAGGGGTTGATTTATCGATTTTACAGTAATGCACTACACAAATACTCGAAATCCTTTTATTCAATGGTCAATAACAGTCAATCGTAGAGATGACTAAGTAATTCTGTGAATATCACCTTGTTGAGTAACCTTACTGGATCATATGAGGTGATCGTCATATGAGCGCGACCCTCAGGGGTTGATTTATCGATTTTACAGTAATGCACTACACAAATACTCGAAATCCTTTTATTCAATGGTCAATAACAGTCAATCGTAGAGATGACTAAGTAATTCTGTGAACATCACCTTGTTAAGTAACCTAACTGGATCATATGAGGTGATCGTCATATAAGCGCGACCCTCAGGGGTTGATTTATCGATTTTACAGTAATGCACTACACAAATACTCGAAATCCTTTTATTCAATGGTCAATAACAGTCAATCGTAGAGATGACTAAGTAATTCTGTGAACATCACCTTGTTAAGTAACCTAACTGGATCATATGAGGTGATCGTCATATAAGCGCGACCCTCAGGGGTTGATTTATCGATTTTACAGTAATGCACTACACAAATACTCGAAATCCTTTTATTCAATGGTCAATAACAGTCAATCGTAGAGATGACTAAGTAATTCTGTGAATATCACCTTGTTAAGTAACCTAACTGGATCATATGAGGTGATCGTCATATAAGCGCGACCCTCAGGGGTTGATTTATCGATTTTACAGTAATGCACTACACAAATACTCGAAATCCTTTTATTCAATGGTCAATAACAGTCAATCGTAGAGATGACTAAGTAATTCTGTGAATATCACCTTGTTGAGTAACCTTACTGGATCATATGAGGTGATCGTCATATAAGCGCGACCCTCAGGGGTTGATTTATCGATTTTACAGTAATGCACTACACAAATACTCGAAATCCTTTTATTCAATGGTCAATAACAGTCAATCGTAGAGATGACTAAGTAATTCTGTGAACATCACCTTGTTAAGTAACCTAACTGGATCATATGAGGTGATCGTCATATAAGCGCGACCCTCAGGGGTTGATTTATCGATTTTACAGTAATGCACTACACAAATACTCGAAATCCTTTTATTCAATGGTCAATAACAGTCAATCGTAGAGATGACTAAGTAATTCTGTGAATATCACCTTGTTGAGTAACCTAACTGGATCATATGAGGTGATCGTCATATAAGCGCGACCCTCAGGGGTTGATTTATCGATTTTACAGTAATGCACTACACAAATACTCGAAATCCTTTTATTCAATGGTCAATAACAGTCAATCGTAGAGATGACTAAGTAATTCTGTGAACATCACCTTGTTAAGTAACCTAACTGGATCATATGAGGTGATCGTCATATAAGCGCGACCCTCAGGGGTTGATTTATCGATTTTACAGTAATGCACTACACAAATACTCGAAATCCTTTTATTCAATGGTCAATAACAGTCAATCGTAGAGATGACTAAGTAATTCTGTGAATATCACCTTGTTGAGTAACCTTACTGGATCATATGAGGTGATCGTCATATGAGCGCGACCCTCAGGGGTTGATTTATCGATTTTACAGTAATGCACTACACAAATACTCGAAATCCTTTTATTCAATGGTCAATAACAGTCAATCGTAGAGATGACTAAGTAATTCTGTGAATATCACCTTGTTGAGTAACCTAACTGGATCATATGAGGTGATCGTCATATAAGCGCGACCCTCAGGGGTTGATTTATCGATTTTACAGTAATGCACTACACAAATACTCGAAATCCTTTTATTCAATGGTCAATAACAGTCAATCGTAGAGATGACTAAGTAATTCTGTGAACATCACCTTGTTAAGTAACCTAACTGGATCATATGAGGTGATCGTCATATAAGCGCGACCCTCAGGGGTTGATTTATCGATTTTACAGTAATGCACTACACAAATACTCGAAATCCTTTTATTCAATGGTCCATAACAGTCAATCGTAGAGATGACTAAGTAATTCTGTGAATATCACCTTGTTGAGTAACCTAACTGGATCATATGAGGTGATCGTCATATAAGCGCGACCCTCAGGGGTTGATTTATCGATTTTACAGTAATGCACTACACAAATACTCGAAATCCTTTTATTCAATGGTCAATAACAGTCAATCGTAGAGATGACTAAGTAATTCTGTGAACATCACCTTGTTAAGTAACCTAACTGGATCATATGAGGTGATCGTCATATAAGCGCGACCCTCAGGGGTTGATTTATCGATTTTACAGTAATGCACTACACAAATACTCGAAATCCTTTTATTCAATGGTCAATAACAGTCAATCGTAGAGATGACTAAGTAATTCTGTGAATATCACCTTGTTGAGTAACCTTACTGGATCATATGAGGTGATCGTCATATGAGCGCGACCCTCAGGGGTTGATTTATCGATTTTACAGTAATGCACTACACAAATACTCGAAATCCTTTTATTCAATGGTCAATAACAGTCAATCGTAGAGATGACTAAGTAATTCTGTGAACATCACCTTGTTAAGTAACCTAACTGGATCATATGAGGTGATCGTCATATAAGCGCGACCCTCAGGGGTTGATTTATCGATTTTACAGTAATGCACTACACAAATACTCGAAATCCTTTTATTCAATGGTCAATAACAGTCAATCGTAGAGATGACTAAGTAATTCTGTGAACATCACCTTGTTAAGTAACCTAACTGGATCATATGAGGTGATCGTCATATAAGCGCGACCCTCAGGGGTTGATTTATCGATTTTACAGTAATGCACTACACAAATACTCGAAATCCTTTTATTCAATGGTCAATAACAGTCAATCGTAGAGATGACTAAGTAATTCTGTGAATATCACCTTGTTAAGTAACCTAACTGGATCATATGAGGTGATCGTCATATAAGCGCGACCCTCAGGGGTTGATTTATCGATTTTACAGTAATGCACTACACAAATACTCGAAATCCTTTTATTCAATGGTCAATAACAGTCAATCGTAGAGATGACTAAGTAATTCTGTGAATATCACCTTGTTGAGTAACCTTACTGGATCATATGAGGTGATCGTCATATAAGCGCGACCCTCAGGGGTTGATTTATCGATTTTACAGTAATGCACTACACAAATACTCGAAATCCTTTTATTCAATGGTCAATAACAGCCAATCTTAGAGATGACTTAGTAATTCTGTGAATATCACCTTGTTGAGTAACCTTACTGGATCATATGAGGTGATCGTCATATAAGCGCGACCCTCAGGGGTTGATTTATCGATTTTACAGTAATACACTGCACACTTGGACTGCACAAATACTTGGAAGATGATATTTGTATATTTTTCCCTGGGTATAATTAAGATGTTAAGGTACTTATTAGTAAATAAGTGTTTATTAAGTGTAAGTGTGTTTCGCCAAGTGCCTACGGCAAATGGTGTTAAAAGTATTAGTAAATAGCCTGGAATTTATTTTTACGTGGTCTCTTAATTATGAGCACAATAGGGAATATTTTTAATAGCGCAATAAGGAAAATGGAATTTTGAAGAATTTGTGTTTTGCTGTTCAGCGAGCTATTTTTTATTTTGTCTCATTTTTTATATAGAAAAGCGTAACTGGATTAACTTTATTTTGTGAATTTGTGTCGTAAACTTCTTCAGCGAGGTCATCATGTATTTTCCATAAGCCGGATTTTCCTTTAATGTAAGCTATATAATGACCTGGGGACGTAGAATTCGCTCCGCGTTGATAATGAACAAATGCAACTAATTTTAATTTCGTTTTACCTACAATTATTTCTTGTGAAATATCATTAATTTTTATATTATAAAATAAATTAAAATTTATTGGTTGTACGTCTATAATTACGAAGCCATTTTTAGTTTTAACTGAAAGCTCGTTACCTTGTTACTCAACAAGGTGATATTCACAGAATTACTTAGTCATCTCTACGATTGACTGTTATTGACCATTGAATAAACGGATTTCGAGTATTTGTGTAGTGCATTACTGTAAAATCGATAAATCAACCCCTGAGGGTCGCGCTCATATGACGATCACCTCATATGATCCAGTAAGGTTACTCAACAAGGTGATATTCACAGAATTACTTAGTCATCTCTACGATTGACTGTTATTGACCATTGAATAAAAGGATTTCGAGTATTTGTGTAGTGCATTACTGTAAAATCGATAAATCAACCCCTGAGGGTCGCGCTTATATGACGATCACCTCATATGATCCAGTTAGGTTACTTAACAAGGTGATATTCACAGAATTACTTAGTCATCTCTACGATTGACTGTTATTGACCATTGAATAAAAGGATTTCGAGTATTTGTGTAGTGCATTACTGTAAAATCGATAAATCAACCCCTGAGGGTCGCGCTTATATGACGATCACCTCATATGATCCAGTTAGGTTACTTAACAAGGTGATGTTCACAGAATTACTTAGTCATCTCTACGATTGACTGTTATTGACCATTGAATAAAAGGATTTCGAGTATTTGTGTAGTGCATTACTGTAAAATCGATAAATCAACCCCTGAGGGTCGCGCTTATATGACGATCACCTCATATGATCCAGTTAGGTTACTTAACAAGGTGATGTTCACAGAATTACTTAGTCATCTCTACGATTGACTGTTATTGACCATTGAATAAAAGGATTTCGAGTATTTGTGTAGTGCATTACTGTAAAATCGATAAATCAACCCCTGAGGGTCGCGCTTATATGACGATCACCTCATATGATCCAGTTAGGTTACTCAACAAGGTGATATTCACAGAATTACTTAGTCATCTCTACGATTGACTGTTATTGACCATTGAATAAAAGGATTTCGAGTATTTGTGTAGTGCATTACTGTAAAATCGATAAATCAACCCCTGAGGGTCGCGCTTATATGACGATCACCTCATATGATCCAGTTAGGTTACTTAACAAGGTGATGTTCACAGAATTACTTAGTCATCTCTACGATTGACTGTTATTGACCATTGAATAAAAGGATTTCGAGTATTTGTGTAGTGCATTACTGTAAAATCGATAAATCAACCCCTGAGGGTCGCGCTCATATGACGATCACCTCATATGATCCAGTAAGGTTACTCAACAAGGTGATATTCACAGAATTACTTAGTCATCTCTACGATTGACTGTTATTGACCATTGAATAAAAGGATTTCGAGTATTTGTGTAGTGCATTACTGTAAAATCGATAAATCAACCCCTGAGGGTCGCGCTTATATGACGATCACCTCATATGATCCAGTTAGGTTACTTAACAAGGTGATGTTCACAGAATTACTTAGTCATCTCTACGATTGACTGTTATTGACCATTGAATAAAAGGATTTCGAGTATTTGTGTAGTGCATTACTGTAAAATCGATAAATCAACCCCTGAGGGTCGCGCTTATATGACGATCACCTCATATGATCCAGTTAGGTTACTCAACAAGGTGATATTCACAGAATTACTTAGTCATCTCTACGATTGACTGTTATGGACCATTGAATAAAAGGATTTCGAGTATTTGTGTAGTGCATTACTGTAAAATCGATAAATCAACCCCTGAGGGTCGCGCTTATATGACGATCACCTCATATGATCCAGTTAGGTTACTTAACAAGGTGATGTTCACAGAATTACTTAGTCATCTCTACGATTGACTGTTATTGACCATTGAATAAAAGGATTTCGAGTATTTGTGTAGTGCATTACTGTAAAATCGATAAATCAACCCCTGAGGGTCGCGCTTATATGACGATCACCTCATATGATCCAGTTAGGTTACTCAACAAGGTGATATTCACAGAATTACTTAGTCATCTCTACGATTGACTGTTATTGACCATTGAATAAAAGGATTTCGAGTATTTGTGTAGTGCATTACTGTAAAATCGATAAATCAACCCCTGAGGGTCGCGCTTATATGACGATCACCTCATATGATCCAGTTAGGTTACTTAACAAGGTGATGTTCACAGAATTACTTAGTCATCTCTACGATTGACTGTTATTGACCATTGAATAAAAGGATTTCGAGTATTTGTGTAGTGCATTACTGTAAAATCGATAAATCAACCCCTGAGGGTCGCGCTTATATGACGATCACCTCATATGATCCAGTTAGGTTACTTAACAAGGTGATGTTCACAGAATTACTTAGTCATCTCTACGATTGACTGTTATTGACCATTGAATAAAAGGATTTCGAGTATTTGTGTAGTGCATTACTGTAAAATCGATAAATCAACCCCTGAGGGTCGCGCTTATATGACGATCACCTCATATGATCCAGTTAGGTTACTCAACAAGGTGATATTCACAGAATTACTTAGTCATCTCTACGATTGACTGTTATGGACCATTGAATAAAAGGATTTCGAGTATTTGTGTAGTGCATTACTGTAAAATCGATAAATCAACCCCTGAGGGTCGCGCTTATATGACGATCACCTCATATGATCCAGTTAGGTTACTTAACAAGGTGATGTTCACAGAATTACTTAGTCATCTCTACGATTGACTGTTATTGACCATTGAATAAAAGGATTTCGAGTATTTGTGTAGTGCATTACTGTAAAATCGATAAATCAACCCCTGAGGGTCGCGCTTATATGACGATCACCTCATATGATCCAGTTAGGTTACTCAACAAGGTGATATTCACAGAATTACTTAGTCATCTCTACGATTGACTGTTATTGACCATTGAATAAAAGGATTTCGAGTATTTGTGTAGTGCATTACTGTAAAATCGATAAATCAACCCCTGAGGGTCGCGCTTATATGACGATCACCTCATATGATCCAGTTAGGTTACTTAACAAGGTGATATTCACAGAATTACTTAGTCATCTCTACGATTGACTGTTATTGACCAAAAAGGATTTCGAGTATTTGTGTAGTGCATTACTGTAAAATCGATAAATCAACCCCTGAGGGTCGCGCTTATATGACGATCACCTCATATGATCCAGTTAGGTTACTTAACAAGGTGATGTTCACAGAATTACTTAGTCATCTCTACGATTGACTGTTATTGACCATTGAATAAAAGGATTTCGAGTATTTGTGTAGTGCATTACTGTAAAATCGATAAATCAACCCCTGAGGGTCGCGCTTATATGACGATCACCTCATATGATCCAGTTAGGTTACTCAACAAGGTGATATTCACAGAATTACTTAGTCATCTCTACGATTGACTGTTATTGACCATTGAATAAAAGGATTTCGAGTATTTGTGTAGTGCATTACTGTAAAATCGATAAATCAACCCCTGAGGGTCGCGCTTATATGACGATCACCTCATATGATCCAGTTAGGTTACTTAACAAGGTGATGTTCACAGAATTACTTAGTCATCTCTACGATTGACTGTTATTGACCATTGAATAAAAGGATTTCGAGTATTTGTGTAGTGCATTACTGTAAAATCGATAAATCAACCCCTGAGGGTCGCGCTCATATGACGATCACCTCATATGATCCAGTAAGGTTACTCAACAAGGTGATATTCACAGAATTACTTAGTCATCTCTACGATTGACTGTTATTGACCATTGAATAAAAGGATTTCGAGTATTTGTGTAGTGCATTACTGTAAAATCGATAAATCAACCCCTGAGGGTCGCGCTTATATGACGATCACCTCATATGATCCAGTTAGGTTACTTAACAAGGTGATGTTCACAGAATTACTTAGTCATCTCTACGATTGACTGTTATTGACCATTGAATAAAAGGATTTCGAGTATTTGTGTAGTGCATTACTGTAAAATCGATAAATCAACCCCTGAGGGTCGCGCTTATATGACGATCACCTCATATGATCCAGTTAGGTTACTCAACAAGGTGATATTCACAGAATTACTTAGTCATCTCTACGATTGACTGTTATGGACCATTGAATAAAAGGATTTCGAGTATTTGTGTAGTGCATTACTGTAAAATCGATAAATCAACCCCTGAGGGTCGCGCTTATATGACGATCACCTCATATGATCCAGTTAGGTTACTTAACAAGGTGATGTTCACAGAATTACTTAGTCATCTCTACGATTGACTGTTATTGACCATTGAATAAAAGGATTTCGAGTATTTGTGTAGTGCATTACTGTAAAATCGATAAATCAACCCCTGAGGGTCGCGCTTATATGACGATCACCTCATATGATCCAGTTAGGTTACTCAACAAGGTGATATTCACAGAATTACTTAGTCATCTCTACGATTGACTGTTATTGACCATTGAATAAAAGGATTTCGAGTATTTGTGTAGTGCATTACTGTAAAATCGATAAATCAACCCCTGAGGGTCGCGCTTATATGACGATCACCTCATATGATCCAGTTAGGTTACTTAACAAGGTGATGTTCACAGAATTACTTAGTCATCTCTACGATTGACTGTTATTGACCATTGAATAAAAGGATTTCGAGTATTTGTGTAGTGCATTACTGTAAAATCGATAAATCAACCCCTGAGGGTCGCGCTTATATGACGATCACCTCATATGATCCAGTTAGGTTACTCAACAAGGTGATATTCACAGAATTACTTAGTCATCTCTACGATTGACTGTTATGGACCATTGAATAAAAGGATTTCGAGTATTTGTGTAGTGCATTACTGTAAAATCGATAAATCAACCCCTGAGGGTCGCGCTTATATGACGATCACCTCATATGATCCAGTTAGGTTACTTAACAAGGTGATGTTCACAGAATTACTTAGTCATCTCTACGATTGACTGTTATTGACCATTGAATAAAAGGATTTCGAGTATTTGTGTAGTGCATTACTGTAAAATCGATAAATCAACCCCTGAGGGTCGCGCTTATATGACGATCACCTCATATGATCCAGTTAGGTTACTCAACAAGGTGATATTCACAGAATTACTTAGTCATCTCTACGATTGACTGTTATGGACCATTGAATAAAAGGATTTCGAGTATTTGTGTAGTGCATTACTGTAAAATCGATAAATCAACCCCTGAGGGTCGCGCTTATATGACGATCACCTCATATGATCCAGTTAGGTTACTTAACAAGGTGATGTTCACAGAATTACTTAGTCATCTCTACGATTGACTGTTATTAGCCTTTGAGTAAACGAGTTTCTAGGTTTAGTGTAAATCGGTGAAACAATCAACAAATTCGTAATAATGTATTTTAGATTATATTATTTTCTTACTCACTAAAATGAGCTCTTTTTATTATAATTTATTTTTAATTTAGTTATTTTATTAAAACTGAGTCTATACTATATGATATTATGTATCACCAAATATCAAAATATGGGTAAAAAATAACAAAATACGACCTTGATATATTCATATTCGATTTTTAGAAAAGTGTAGTGGTTTCGTTTTCACTTTTTGGCTGTTGTGAGGTTTTTTGTTATTTTGTCAGAAACTTCACACTAATCGAAACTTTGCGGTTTATAGAAATAAACCAATGATTTAACATAACCGCAAAGATAAAAGTTCAATGGGGTTATATTGCATGATCTTGGTGGCCAATTCACATTGCAATTTTTTGTAATAGATTCTTTAATTTGGATTTTTGAAGTTGGCTATTATGAGAGCCATCTATGACTTAAAGAGTCGCAATATTAAAAGGCGCACCACTTTATTTATAGTAGAAACTGTTACTATGTTGCCATAAGAAACAATACAAAATAACCAATTTTTGAATTAATGTTTATGAATGAAAATTTAACTGAATAATTAAAATGTTTATATTGAAAATCACATAATTGGAAATTCGCCAGATAGTTGTATTATTTGTCGTTTCAAGTGACTAGTTGCTAACAAATTTAAAACTAAATTTTTTAATGAAAATTAATTCTTTTAAGTAAGTAAAATTTACAATGAAAATTTTATATGACTATAAGTTATTAAATATATGATGATTCATTATGAAATAATCTCTCCCTCTATACGAAGGAATCGTGTATGACGTTTAGATACAAAGCATGCGTCGGATATATTTGCGATGTAGTTGCGTTTAAAACTAATTCAATCATTATATCGAAAGGAAAATTCAATATAACCTGAGCTGAGGTTTTATATTATTTTGAGAATTTAAAATAATTCGCTAACCAATTGTGTTGATACTTTGTATGTAAGGTCAAAGTATTTTTCTCGCTTTTTCTAGTTTCAATGTACTCCAGCGTCACAATTAAATGTAAATTGTTACCTACATATAGTATTACGATGCAAACTGTAACGCTTTTGATATGATGCAAAATTTACTTCTAAAAACGATGTGTTAACGAACTTTTGTGCTGGAATCATATCAGAGCCACCTAAAGATAAGAGCCGTAAGATTTCGCCAATTTTTACAGTAAACTTTTGTTCTTTCTCATAAGAATCAGCTTACATTAATATTTTCTAAATAAATTTTTGTAAATAATTCCGAAATGATTACTTTCAATTTGCAATTTTAATATAATAACATTTTAATTGGTTCCCTAAATAATACATAATTACATAGGAAATCAACATATGTATTTGCGATAACATATTCATGTGAAAATTTTCATTAGATATTTTTCGTTTTAAGTGAGTTATGTATCATAAAACCAGGAGCCATACCACCGACTTCACCAGCGTTCGTTGGTTTTAGTTTTTTTATTTTCGCTTCGCGTAGTGAAATCATACCACGCAAAACGCCACGCTATCGTGCACTGAACGTGTGATTTATCTGTCAAGTATGTAGTGTTTGTGGTTAAATTATATCATTTTAAAGACTTTATTCACTTCATGGATTCAATCGAACTAGTTCAATTTGAAATAGTTAGCTTAGAAGACGGTCGTGTTTGTTTTTTCTATCCTAAAATCAAAATATTAAATTTTTTGAATTCATCTTGATTTTGTGGCTTTCTCCACTGATTTGTTCAAATGATGAGTATCGCTCCTTTTACATAGTTTTCTGTTACCTGTATTATTTGGCTTCTGTTGATTTGTGTCTTTTTAGATTTTGACACTTGGTGTCGTGTGACTTTGGTGTCTGCGAAGGAAGTTTCTTCTATTTATTTGTAATTTTTTGCATGTAAGTATTGTTGTTGAAGTGCGCCACGACTCGCGATGCCCATCGAGGGTATTTCTTTGCCCTCGGTTGTATTAAAATCTATGCTTCGTACTAGGTCCAACATGTTTAATGTAGTTAGTTGGAATGCTCAGAGTCTTATTTTAAATATTGATGAACTTCATCATAGTTTTATTGGGGTCCCAGTTGATGTTATTTGTTTATCGAAAACATTTTTGTCATTCAATATTTCCACTTCTGCGGTGGCAATTAGTGGCTATAATTTGTTCAGGCGGGATAGGGTTAATCCATCGGTTATTTATGTTGGAGTATGCATATAATATGTTAATGACCATATTACCACAGTAGTATTGTACCGGTACCCCCCTCAATTCCTCAAAGGTTCGTTTCTGACTTCGAGTTTCTGTTTTTAAATGTCTTCGTGAATAAGGGAAATTTCTTTTAGGTGTGGTTTATATCCTCTTAAAACGAACAAGAGGTGCTAGATTTAAATGCTAGATTTAAAAAATCCCTTTTAGACATTGAGCATGAGTGTCTTTTTAGTTATTTTCCTGTCGGTACGATGAGGTTTTCATTTCGGGTGATTTTAATTTTGATATTTCTCAAGATACTTAATTTTCTCGTAGCTATTTAAATATATTAAATAGCATTTACCTTTCGGTTTCTTATATTGAAGCGCCCACTTACTCTTACGCTACCGCAAGTGGTGTTTCTTATTCGCTCATTGATCATGTTGTTGCTTCTGTTAATAATTCCATTTGTTTTTTCAATCAATTGTCTCTTGGTATTGGCTCTCATCATGATCTTGTGGATTTTTCTGTTAATTATTACTCTCGACCTAAACCTAACGCGGCTTTTACATCAAGTAAACTTTTTGTTTGATAAACATTTTTGCTAACGAAAAACCATATTTTTAGTTTATTTTAATATGAACAAAGATTATTTTTAAAAACTTTGATCTGATTTAAGCTATTAAAAATAAAGAAAAATTTAAAGCCATGCGATTTATGAAATTTTAGCGAATTTAATATTCCATAAAAATTTCGATAAAGAATTAACTTATCGAACTCAAAAGTTTATTAAAGAAACGCCAAATCGACAAACAGGTTACGGTTGTCGTTAAAACTAAAATTACTTCTAGCAGGCTATTTCACTTTTAATGTGAGTATATCGAGTAACCCGCGCTTATTAGAATGTATATTGTAAATATACATACAAAATATTGAAAATAACAATACAAAATATTGAAATAGGATGGCGGAGAAATTATATTTATATAATTTTATTATTTTTCACAGATTTTTAGCAATAAGGTGGTATTGTAATATTTAATCTAACAATTTACGCAATTGTTATTTTAATCTAAGAGTGTTAATTGGTTGGTTTTTATGTTATCTTTCTATTTGAAAAAAAAAAAAATTCTATTTAAATTTAAGTGGATCCTCTTAGTCCAGCCATTAATGTGGCATATACAGTTTTCGTGTCTTCTAAAAATTTAAAATCGAGTCGAACGACGTCGACTGACAGTTTCACAGTATTCACAATGTCTAATAGATGTCGCAAGAATCATAAAAAATCTATCAAATATATTTAATGCATGTTCGTTTGATTGAAAAGCCGCGTAAACGTTTCAGCTTTAGGGATTTTTCTAAACTTGATGAATTTGTCCTTTCAACAACTTGAGGCCCTATTTGTTGGGACAATATTTTTTCTCTTAGTACTTCTACCGACCAAATTAACTTTTTTAATTCCTCTATTAATTATGTATTTAATAACTGCGTTCCTCTCACTACTGTATATTTTAGACCTAGATCTCCCCTTTGGATGACGCAAGAGATTTTGAGTGCTATTTCTGTTCGTTTTTCTAAATATCGTCTTTGGAAAATTAGCACTTATTCTTTGTCTTATCTAGCTTATAAGCAATCTCGAAATGGTAGGTTTAATTCGTATCCCTAAACAAAATTTTTTCAAGTTAAATCCCTCAGTTCCCTCTGAGATATTTTGGCGTAACATACGCAATTTAGGTCTTGGTAGTTGCAAAGGGGCTGCTTCTGTAGATTTCAAAGCTAATGATTTTAACCATTACATAATAAACTACAGTGCCACCCTTGATATTTCCAATATTGATTTAGTGTCCGTCGAACCCTTAAATTCTTTTTCGTTTACAAATATATCTACAGTTGATTTGCATTCTGCAATTTGGGATGTTAAATCGCAATCCACTGGTCTAGATATGGTTATTTTAAAATTAGTTAAGTGTATTTTTCCTATTGTATCAAGGTACTTGTTACTTATTTTCAATTTTATTTTAACGACCTCTTTATATCCCGCTCAATGGAAGATGAGTAACATTATTCCTATTCCTAAAATTAGCAATCCTTCTGAGCATTTGTATTTCCGGCCTATTACCATTTTTAGTTCTTTGTCCAAGGCGTTTGAATTGGTAGTAAAAAATCAAATTTAATCTCATATCGATAGCTTTAATTTGCTTAGTTTTTTCAATCGGGTTTTAGAAGGTCCCACGGTATACTACCACTGTTTTACTGAATATTCGTTATAGTATGAGTAAAAGGGAAATGACTTGCCTTATTCTGTTAGATTTTTTAAAGCGTTTGATTCAATTAATCACTAAATTTTGTTTAATAAGCTTATTTCGAACTTTATTTTTTATCTTTAATTTTATTTTACTTTAATTTTTTTTACTTTAATTTTTTTTAGAAGAATTTGATCGAAAAATAAAAGCTAATTCTTCTCTTAATCTTCCAGAAACAACGTCAGTAAAATAACATTTAGATATATTTTACATTTTTAGTGCAAATACATAAATTATATTAGTTTCAGATAGTTATTTCGAGTGTCAAAAAAGCAAATATTTACTGAAGGAAATATTGGGAGGAAATACATTTTTACATCACAAAAAATATTTTCGATCTTTTGTTCGCCATAAAATACTACGTGTTGAAAGCATCGCTTGTCATCGAAAATGAGGTCGTTCGTTTCTACTAGTAACCAAATCATTTAAATTTACACCTGAAGCAATCAAATTTTTGCTTGCGATTTTTGTTTTACAAAAAATGTAAAAGTGAACCAGCAACGAACGCCGGCGGAGTCAATGGTAAGGCCCCAGTACTTGGATGAAATATGTAACTATTTACATATTTACTTCGAACCACAATCGGCGTGTTTATGTTTTAGCTAGGCACCTCCAAATCCAACACGCCTCAAAACTTTACATTGTTTCTTATTGTAACATAAAAAAAGTTTCCAAAATACACCATACGACTCTTTAAATCGTAGATGACTCTGATCATATACGTTATTACTTGTGTGATTTAGTGATTAGACAGACAGAAACTCAAAAACTAAACAACGAATATTAATTGATTAGAAAATAATGTTTGCCAGCTGGAAATAATAAAATATTTTATAATATTGCTGTAATAAAAATAAAAATTCGGGCATTTTGTAAAAATTATTTAAATACATGTATTTGTTTTGTGTACAATGGACAACATTATGCAGTAATGTATGTACGTACATACATCTAATATAACATAACCTAAAACCTACATATATTTGATTTCGTGTTCATATTAATAATAAAACTGGATCCGCTCGAAACGCGATATTTTAAAATGCGATATTTCAAAACGCGATATGGTACCAAACGCGATATTTGAAACGCGATATTTCAAAACGCGTTATGGTACAGAATGTGCATTGCGAAGCGACCCGATTTATACCGATTCTATATACTCTCGCTCCTATCGATTTTTAAATTCCTATATAACTGAAATTAAATTTCCCCTTCATCCGACTGATATAACCCGATCCTAAATTCCCGTTTTGTACCATATCGTGTTTTGTACCGTATCACGTTTTGAAATATCGCGTTTTGAAATATCACGTTTTGAAATATCGCGTTTTGTACCATATCGCGTTTTGTACTCTATCGTGTTTTGAAATATTGCATTTAAAATATCGCGTTTTGATAATTCGGCAGGGTGATGCACTCGCGCCTGTGCTGTTTAATCTGGCGCTTGAGTACGTAGTGAGGAAAAGCAATATCGAAACTTCGCGCTGTATATTTAATAAGTCAGGCCAAATTCTTGGATATGCAGATGATATCGTGCTTCTTGGTCGAAGACCTAGCGATATCTAGACAGTTTCATATCGCTCGATAGCTGCGCAAGAAGACTTGGTTTGGAGGTGAACAGCAGTAAAACCAAATTTTTATCAATACCCAGGAACATCTCCATGATAAATCTCGGAATTGGCAAAAACAATTTTGATCGCGTTGAAAACTTTAAATACCTCGGGTCAGTTATGACATCATCAAATAACATGCAGGCAGAAATAAAAGCCCGAATCGCCGCCGCACAACGAGGTTTCTACACCCAATCAAAATCATTGCGATCGAAACATCTATCGCAATCGTGCAAGCTCGCACTTTATAAAGCACTTATAAGACCTGTACTGGCTTTCGGAAGCGAGAGCTGGACCATGGCCTCTAACGATTGTAGATTATTATCTACCTTCGAAAGGGAGGTTATCCGTTCAATCTTTGGTCCAATTAAAGTTGCGAACAACGAATATCGGATTCGTATGAATCACGAAATAAATCAACTCCTCGGAGGCAGCGATATCATCGGATTCATCAAATCCAATCGAGTGAGATGGCTCGGCCACGTTACAAGGTCCCCACAACAACGGATGATAAATAAAGTGTTCCACCAACAACCAGCCGGAGTGCGTCGTTGAGGAAGACCCCGACTACGCTGGCGTGACGACATCGAACAAGATCTACGAACAGTAGGATGTCGAAACTCGAGGACGAGAGCGGTGGATCGAGATGGATGGAGGGCCTTAGTGCAGGCGGCGAAATCCCTTCATGGGATGTGAAAGCCAGAGAGAGAGAGAGAGAGAGAGAGTTTCAAATGGGACCCTAATAAAAAGATCAATGTTTTTGTATAATTTTAGGTTTTTTTAGAATTTCAATTGTGTTGTGAACGAAACACCAAAATAAGTTTGCCTTTGCGTTTTGATGTGGAAACGGTGCGATCGAAAGAATAAATGTATCGTATGGGTGAAGAATTTGTTCTTTAGGCATCATATCAGGATTTTGGCCAACAAAATAATGTACGTTAAGAAAACCAGATACCACATAATGAATATAACACCAAATTGCGCTCGCATCATGTTGTATCACTCGGTGCGGTAATAATACATGCATGCTATTTCTTTGGAACACAACAATGTTTATTTATTGATTTCAAATCAAATTAAGTACATAATATAGTTCATTACAAATTCATATTGCACTGTATAAATTATAAATTTAAAATAAAATAAATAAAGCGGTTTATAAATGAAAAAATATCAATTAGGTATCATTATTTATGATGCATCACAAAATTTAAAGTTTGCGTTTAAAAACACAATTTTATTTAAATTTTTCGGTTTAATTCGGTTTCTTCGTTCCGACAAAATAAAGGCCTGTTTTTGAGAAAATTCTCTCAGAAGATACAGAGGATGCAGGTATTGCGAGAAGCCGTTTAGCAATTGATGCCAAATGAGGGTAGATTATACATCTACTGTTGCCGCAGTTCAATTGTCGCCATAGCTGTTGGAGAAGATTTATCTCTTCTTGGATTTTCCGCCTCAAAGAAACTCCAAATTGAATTTGGAGTTTCTTTTTCGACTACTTGTTCCTCGTGAACATCCACCGTACCTCGCTCTTTTTGTATCATTACGGAAATTAATTTCACGACACGTTCCTTGACAACTTTAGCTGTCGTTTCCGAAAATTTTTTATTTTTAAACCTTGGATCACGGTACTGTTACCTTCATAGTGTGCGTGACACCGGTATGTCAGTTCGTGAGGTGTCTATTGCGTGGGATCGAATTTATACACTATATTTTAAAGGCAACAATAATGCCTAGGAATAAGCATCATTATCAGACTTACCAAACATAAAATATTTATATGTACATGAATAAAAATTATTAGGAAATATTTACAAAATACATAAAAAAATTAAAATAAAATTAAAATCAAGCAAAAAAAAATCAATATTTACAATTCTTATTTAAATCACCTTCTCTGGAATATTGAACACAATACGGTCCCGTCTGTTGAATTCTTGAATTCGCTAATATCTGCCAAAACTGCTTAATAAAATTTCCAAAATCCCATATCCAAAAGAACAAAATGATCACACACCATATTCGTTTCTAAATATTTTTTTTTTTTTATTTATTAAAATCGCTTCACAAATTTTTTATAACATATTTTTTATAAAGTTTTATTTACAATTTTAATATTGCACCATTTACCAATTTATAATTTACAATTACATTTACCAATTTATAATTTACAATATTAAGGATATCATTTTTATATAATTTGATGAATATCATTTTATAAATATTTTTCTTCTTCTTTATTTACGTAACATAACATTTAATTATTACACATATACAAAACATATATACATATAGTAGTAGTTTTTACGTACTTTATTCATGTACTATATTCATTACTATTAGCCGAGGCCCGAGTTATTCAATTTTATATAGTTTATTTAAATTATGGTTGTGTTTTTCATTAAACAAATATTTATTCAACTTTTTTTTAATATTTCTGCACATCCAGCTCCAATCAAATATTTTTTCTCTCTCGAAAAAAATTCCCAAAACAAAAACCCAACGAAAAAAAGCTTTGCTAACTCAATTTTAAAAAATATAATTGAAACCGAAAACGTGATTTAAAAATTTTTCAAATACGAACAAGTGGAACTTATCAAATATCAAATTGCAACAGTACGTAGACATTTGGTAAATTTAATTTTTATCAGCGTTTTGAAAATGCTCCGATATCTTTCTCTGAATGATATCAAGGAGAGATATCACGGAATCACAAACAAGGGTTCCTCTTAAATTATTTAAATAATGCTTTATACCCACCATTATCACTACTATTTTTGAAACAGTCACACTGTTTTCAGCACTTAGTTCAGTTGTTAAACCATCAAACAGTTTTAATAACGCTGATATTTCTGATTGTGTCAACATTACTATGTCCTCGGCATGTAGCAGAGCTATGGCAGCTTGAACTGGTTCTTGCAATAAACAGTATCTGTAAAAAACGGAATTTTAAATATTTTTGTAATGGAATTTAGGCTAGACTCACCTTTCGAACATGTGGAACGTGGAGTTCCACCGAGTACTACATCGTTTATTAGTTTCAGTGGCGTAGTAGTTCCACTCATTAGAATCTGTAATTATTTAAGCTTGTCAGTTGATGCAGTACTACGATGGAAGTGTTCTACAATCAGTTTCACTTTTTTCTGTATATCAGAAATTTCTTTAACCCCATCTTGCACAATAAGGTTCAGGGAATGGGCAAAGCACCGAACATGTGGTAAATTTGTTAATTTAATAGCTGCCGATATGTTGGCCGCGTTATCAGTAACTCTCGCACTGATTTTTTTTTAATTTCATGTTTTTGGAAGCAGCTTACAAGAGTGTCTCTTAGGAGACTGTGTTTCTAGAAGATGACACATCACTGCATTCCAATATACCACTGCCCATGGCCCACTCTTCTGTTATTATATGGCCGTATGATTGCCATGTAACTGTCCGTATTAATCGACGTCCACGTGTCAGTGGTTATAGCTACACTACCAGCCTGGTTGATGAATTTAGCAACATTATTATAACATTGATCTTGAAGGTAATTCGTATGTTGAATCTAAGGCTTTCGTAAAATTTTTAAACCCTTGATTCTCAACGATAGAGAACGGTTGGAAATCTTTAATAATGAATTTTAATAATTCATTATTTAAACGTTTTTGTCGCGTTATTGACGAAGGCCGTGTTATATACTGGGTTAGTTTGCCCTTTTGCATTTTACTAGTAGCTCTTTGTTTAGAGCATGATGGTCCTGGGATGGGTTCAGAAATCTCGTACACTGCAACAATTGCATTTTGCGTTGGCATACTTGGGACTGAACTGCTTATTGAAGCGATTGGTTGGGATAATTCCACCGGATTAGAATGATAGCTAACATCTCTGTTTGTAGGCAATACTACTTTCTGTAGTACTGTAGGATGTCTCGATTCTAAGTGGCGTTTCAGATTGGCCGTAGCACCACCTTTGTATGAGTACAGGTCTTTGCAAAGGCCACACTTTGCTTGTATCTCATTCACTGCAGTGAACTGAAGCCAAACTTCACTTCGTTTTTTCGAGGTCATTTTTGAGATAAGTTTCAAATATGTTTTGTTATTTGTTAGTTATAACTAAAATGCAACTTATCTAATAATATTTAAAACTAAACCTACGCTACCCTAAAAATTAAATTATTTACACTATACACACTATTCACTAGTATTTACACAAGTTGAGAAAAGAAAAAATAAGAAATATTTAAAACTAGAGCAGAAAAATTCACAAAAATAATTAGAAGAATATTTAACCGATAAAAAAGTTTTAAAATTTAATAAAGCAGATTCAATAACTATTGGATGTCACAAATATATGGAAGAATATAAAATTTCAAACACAAATACAAGCATACAAAAAAATCTGGAAAAATCATGAAAACGGGTAAAGCACCATTAAATATCAACAAATCAAATCAAAAATATAGATTCGATTATCAATTTCTATTCGTTAAGTAGAGATTTCATACTTTAACGAATCTCACTATTCAAAGTATTTATTCGATATTCGTTCAAAAGTATCAGCGGCATATTAGCTCAATATGTAAGAAAAACTTTACTTATATACATATGTTTGATCTCTTTTGGTGTATAATAATATTATTTGTGAAAATGAGAAGCATTTACGTATATACCGGGTGAGTTTTTTAAGCTGAAACTTTCAAATATCTCGGAAAATAAGCCCTCTACGATAAAAATGACCATCAATAAAAATTAAATTATTCTGAAGGGGAAATACATTAGTGCTAAAATTAGAACCCCTGCCCCTGTTTGTAAGGGGGGTGGGGGCAACTTGGAAACTAAGTTAGGAACCCCTATTTTTTATTGCAGATTCGGATTCTACGGCTAAAAGTACGTAGGAATTTCTTGAAGCATTTTTTCAATTCATGATAAATGGCGCTGTAATAGAATATATTATTTTTTTTTCGATTTCTCCTACTGAGAACATTATGCATACGATTCTGCAATATGTTTGCATTAAAATTAACACGTTTGCTTCAAGAAAATCCTACGTACTTTTAGCCGTAGAATCCGAATCTGCAATAAAAATAGGGGTTCCTAACTTAGTTTCCAAGTTGCCCCCACCCCCTTACAAACAGGGGCGGGGGTTCTAATTTTAGCACTAATGTGTTTCTCCTTCAGAATAATTTAATTTTGATGATGGTCATTTTTATCGTAGAGGGCTTATTTTCCGAGATATTTGAAAGTTTCAGCTTAAAAAACTCACCCGGTATATTAAAATTGAGAGATGAATACAATATATACTGTTAAAGTTAGCCGAAAGTTTTCAGCCGAAAGATAATGCAGATTATCGATTATTATTTTTGAATACAGCAAAAATCAGTCATGAACTCGAATTTAGGATCGGGTTATATCATTCGGGTGAAGGGGAAATTATTTCAGTTTATAGGAATTTAAAAATCGATAGCAGCGAGAGTATAAAGAGAGTTTAACTTTCGGCTGAAATAGTCAAGATCTGCACTATCTGCATTATCTTTCGGCTGGCAACTTTCGGCTAACTTTAACAAGGTGAATACAATAATATGTATACATACATATGATATAATACGTTTGCATATTTATCTTTATTTTTCAATAGAAAAAATCCCAAAATATTATTAGTCGATATACAATTCACTCTTTCTCGCAAAATAAATTATATAAGGAAATAAACGATACTAATATCAAACCAACTATTTGGTTATTCCCTTTCACTTGAGCATCGAATGTATTAGTTGATACTTTTAACCTGATACTTTTAAAAGTACTCAATTGATAGTTCGAACCTTTTGAGTATCAGGTTAAAAGTATTCAGTTCGGCTCAGTTCGAACATCACTACTTGTGTCGCATATCAAATTTCTTTTGAGTATGTATGTATGTGTTATCTATAGAACTATCCTGCTTCCGCCATTAAATTTATGTCGACAGTAATGTTCTGAATAGATCTCCAGCTAATCCTCCATAATTCATACTTCGACAGCTTGACACCACCGAAGTACCACGGGAGGACCGTGTGGATTTTATGTTCGTCCCCGAATGGACGACTGGACCCCGACTCGACCCCGATGTTGTTCTCGCCACCCTGACCCTGTGGATGTCCTGCCAAGGGGATGATGGTTGGATAAAAAATTGGAATTTAAATAAAAAGGAATTGATCATAAAAATATTTAAATTAAAACTAAAAAAAAATCGTACCTTTCCTGTAGCGGCGTTGTAGCCGTCATTTCACAGTTGACACCGCATACAATAGTGGTAAAATTAGTACCCCTCTTCCCATTCTTGTAGGTGGGGCGGGGGGTAACTTTGAAATTAAAATAAGAATCCCTATTTTTTATTGCAGATTCGGATTCTAATGCTTAAAGTACAAAGGATTTTTTTAAAACATTTTTCGATTCATGATACATGGCGCTGTTATAACGATATTAAATTTTCATATGCATACGATTCTCAAACACGTTTGAATTAAAATTAACACGTTTCAAATGTAAATACATACTTGAAATTAGTCTTAAACAATTAGTCTTGTATTTCTTAAAGTAGAAAGGAAAATAAGAATAATAAAAAAAAAAATTAAAATTAAAATAAGAATCTGCAATAAAAATTTAATTTTGGCACTAATACATGCATGCCCCTCCACCCCCCCCGGTCCCCTCCCCCCCGTCGGAATGATTAAATTTCGATAATGGGCATTTTTTTCGTAGAGTGCTTATTTTCCGAGATATTTGAAAGTTTCAGCGTACAAAAATCACCCAGTATAGATTTTTCAGATTAAATGAAACCTTTTGCAAATTAAACGAAACTATTTGCAAATTATGTGAAACATTTTAAAATTAGAATGAAACTTTTTACTAAATTAAACGAAAGAATTTGCAAATAAATTGTAAGCCATAGAATTTTCCTTCCTGAATGATAAGAAAATACCTCCTGTTTTAATTTTATAATGGTATACATTCACATCATCATTTCATCACGTATTCATTGACACCATTTAATTCATTGATATCATTTTTTCATTTATTTTATGTTCATCAGTCATAATTAAAAGTTATTAAAATGGGTTCATTTGAATCAAATAGTTCATCAGGTATATGTAACATAATACATAATGTAAATATCATCCTACTATAATATGTAAAAATATTTTTATTGCAATAATAAACCACTTTAAGAACCTCAACCAAGAAACAACCGACGAACCGTAATTTACCAAAAGATAACTCTTGAAAAAAAAATCTTTTAATAAAACTGTTTGAAGAAGGGAAGACAGTCCAAAACGCGACAAATACCGTCGGACTCAATATTAACTATGCTAAAACAGTGCTTTGTCGTTACAGACAAAATGAGTGCGAATTACTATTAAAAAAAAGAAAGGAGGAAATCGATCGGAAAAACTAACGGCAGAAATATTAACCAAAATTGAACGGATAGTTGAAACTAACCCAGATTTTACGTTGGCTATTACCCAGCAACAGCTTGCAGTACAAAACTTACCACTGAACCTCTCAAGCATTCAAAACGGTCTAAGTAAATTTCGAACACCTTATTACATTAAAATTTGCTAGTTCGGAAATGGAGTCTATGAATTCGCCAAGAAGAAAAGTATTAGAAAATTTCAGCTCGTGCTCAACAAAACCGTATAAAATTGATATTCATCGATGATTCCGGTTTTAACCTGCATTTTTGCCGAAGGCATGTGTGATGTCTAAAAAAATACACCTACTCGTATCATTCTCTCTTCAGTAAGAGGTAGAAATGTCACGCTTATAGCGGGTTTAACTGATCAGGGTATATTATCCATCATAAAATAATATCAAATTCGTCATGCAATGAAAGTAAGTTTTGTGGTTTCCTCTCAAAGTTAATTTCAAGATTGGATGGTACTAATTAATATTTAATAATGGACTAGCTGACCTGACAGACGTTGTCCTGTCTTAGCTATTGTCAATTTTATTTATTGTCAGTTTTGTATTCTGGCGTGTAAATAAATAATGTTGATGGTTTCCGACACGGGAATAGGCGACATAAAATTGGCCATGTGAAAAACATGTATTATCTAGATTGATGCCACAAACACTTAACGACTGCCCTTGCGATTTATTTATCGACATTGCAAATGCAAGTTGCACTCATAGAATTAGAATAAATTAAACAGAATACATGAAAACAACTGTCAAGTGAGACAATTTCGGAGTGTAAAAGAGAAAGCATATAAATCAACGAGTTGTAATGAGAATTTGTTCGATCGAAACTAAAAACTACACAAATTCACAATTATTTTTATTCCAATATGGCACGTAAATGATGCACTATCACATAAACCACTAACTATTTTATAATTTTTCTATTATTTTAATGAGTTTTAATTAGTAATTTTAAGCACAAAATTGAATCGTCACGAAAAGTTGTCACTGCGCACAAAAATAAACATCTGATTTGGGGTTTTTCATTTTGAAATATGAGTAAGCCATATATACTTTTTTATATAACCATCCTTCACTAACACGCCTCAAATGAAATAGCAAATTTTATATGGGAAAAATCCAAGTACACGTTCTAAGTGTCTACCTATGGTTGCACTGGAAATTGTAACCGTTTAAAATCGAATGGCAAGTCGTTCGGCATCATAGTGCTGCGTGGAATCAAAACGTCTTCGCCTTTGCACTTCCCTTTCAAAATTGTGACTTCGCAAGCCGGGTGCCACTACAAAGACGTGACTGGTCAGTGTTCCGCAATATAATGATTATCGATCCAACTTTTAATTGCAGAATATGAGGTGGTAATCCGGGCAGTGAGAGCGAATTTAAGAATTCCGTTTGTTGACAACATCATCTTGGTTAGTAACGGAATCAACCCATTTGTATGTCATCAATTCGCCAGCTTTCTTATTTTGAATTTGAAAATTCATTTCATTGACATCAACGTTTGTTGCCGCCAATGTAACACTCGCTCAACCACACAAGATTTTTGTAATTTTGAGCAATATTTGAGAACACTATCTCGCTGAGTTCGTTCTTTGATTCAGTAAAGTGACCAAATTTGGCAGGGAATGTAATGTATCCAGGCGACATGTCAACAGGAATTTTGCCATACCAATGTCAAGCAATTATTTCTAAAAAACTTCTCCAGATCGGTCGTTCTGAAATTCGACTCGCATGCTCATATTTAATTTGAGTATTTTGACATATTTCCATAAAATGGATGACTTCAAATATGCATTAAGTTCGTCGGTTGGCATTGATCGTGGAATCACTGGCAATTAATGTTGATGTCGAATTAATGTCGAAAATCACCTGCCAATAGAATCATCACACCACCAGAGCGATTTCAGTTGTTTCGTAAATCTTCAAAGATTTTTTGTGTGCCATCGTGCATTCATCCCAACCAAATGATCAATTTGCTTTACTGCAACACTTTGGCCATCGCAGAATTCCTCGAAAGGTTGCAAGTTGGAGTTTCATTTATAGTTTGCAAGTTGAACGGCAACTGGAGTGCTGAATGAGCTGTTCGACCGAATTTCAACAACGTAGCTGCAATACCTGATGAAGCAAGTGCAAGTGCAATTCCATTTTGCGATCGAATCGATGCCAAAATCAATGATATTAAAAACGTTTTACCAATTCCACCTAAAGGAGCATCAAAATTTCGGCAGTTCCACCATTCACTACTTTCATGAGCGTATCGTATCGTAGGTATATTTTTGTTGGGGATTTAAAAGGTAAACGTTTCTTTGAACGGTTTCTTTCAATGCCTCGGAATCGTATTTGGTTTCGCGTCTCAACTCTTGATTAAATGCATCGTGGCGTTGATATTCCTAATTTTATTAATCCTTTGTTGGTAAGCATCGAGCACATGTCATCAATTAAAATTAATGCTTCATGGTGAATTTCCTCGTTCATTTGAAAATATGCATTCGATGTTCTAAGACGCATTTGATGCAATATATCTTCGGCCATATGATCTTTGTATTTGTTCCATAAATCAATAGGTGTGGATGGGAAGCATGTAGACAAAATTATAGAAAACTCGTATTTGTTTGGTATTTGACGAATTCACTGCATCTTTGAGAGTGTGGCCCCAATGAGTGTCATTCTCTAGCAATCCCAAACATTGACAGACTTCTCTGTATGTGCCGAACAATACACCATTAACAGTTCGCAGATGTTGGAATGATGTTGGGCCACGAACATCGACTAACAGGAAACGCAAATAAAAACACTCGTCTTGGCTGCGATGGACTATGTAAAGACGTCCTAGTGCATCGATGGAAAATACTTGTGGGTATAATGAAAAAAATGCGCCACATCGCTTCGTTACTGCTAACATAGCGGCCCATTTGAAATTGAGTGATTGCATCGTTGGAATTTTCGGCAGGAACTCCGAACACAGCCATGTCACTACCGTATTTAATAGATTTTACGGAATGACAAAATTCGACATTTATGTGTGCTTTAAATGTCTTGGAGAGTAATGGCGAAAACGGAACAACTCAACGATTATCAACTCTAATGTCCTGTTGATTCACTTTGAGTAATGTTGATCTTCCATTGTCATCAGTGGATCGGTGGTGGTAAAGTGGATAACCATCATTTCCAGTAATGGTGTCTGCTACTAATTGTCTTGGATATCGTTTTGAAAATTTTCCGTCAACCATACACGAAGAATTGGGATTTAACCCTAATGTGAGTGATGTGGTTACCCGGGTACCTTTTGCAATTTTAGATGTCAATTTTTGTATATTTTACTCCCAATAAAAATTTTAAATTTTATGAGAACTTTAGTTCAATTGGAAGATTACGATCATACTTAAAAATGAGAAATGTCACAACTTGGACGAACGTGGAAATAATAAGTTTCCATACAAAATGCATGTAGGTACTAATCACTCAAATTAAGATATTTGTTCTTCACTCACATGAGGGTTTAATATTCCACAGGGACAATGAATCATATGTTTTGAAACAACCTCATGTAACAGTGGACCTTCTTCATTTTCGGGAATTTCCGCTGATATCACATCATCGATTTCATTCGGTTTTATCCTTTCAACCAACCATATGAGGATATGTGCTTTTGGTAATCCGTGTTTTTACTACTCGACTGAAAACATCCAACAGCGCCTCTCGCCGAACACGTGATGTTTAACAATAAAATCAATGAGTGATTTTAATTTATTTTAACACCCTTGCGTTGATGTCGTGTAGATTAATGGGTGATTGGCCAGGAAATAATTCTTGTCGAATTTCTGTCCACTGCGTATTGCATGTGAATGTGATAAACAAATCTAGTATGCCATATTGACGTACATATTGTTTCCCATTATACTTACTTGAAGGTAGACATAACATTATCTCGAATAATTTTTGTTGCGCCAAATGACGTCATTTGAAAACAATTATTGTACTGCTGAATATAAGTCAAAACATGTTTAGAATTTGACCCATTTCAGGAAACCTATAGATAAAATGTGATATTGCGTAAGATTTGATTATGTATCAAGTGAGTAAAATAAGAAATTATTCTAGCATCGATGTTTACTCCCGAGTTACACGCGCTATTTGTTCCACGACTTCATTTTTATTAAACAAATACTGGCTACTCGTTCAATTTTACCAAGAAAATTTGTATTTCGAATTATATTTTTCGTAATATTTTTGTTTACTAGCTGTATTTCCATGGGAAAAAAATAATTCGAATTAGGATTGAATTATTTGTGTTGTCAAGGAAACAGCCCAGAATTATTTTTTTGAATTAATTTTTGTTTTATATGTTGGTAGCGCTATAAGACATTTCGGTCAAATTTACTTACGTACGTAATAGTTATATTTTACTATTGGGAGAAAATTAATAAAATAAAAAATATTAAATAATCTAAATAATAAATATAATAATAAAATAATTAATATAAAATGGAAACAGGGAAGAGGAAATATGCATAGTAAGTAGTAATATATTTATAAATTAATCTATGCTAGAAAGGATAAATGTTGTATAGAAAAGCGACAACCTGAAATATATTCTATTCTACAAATGAATTTTTTTAGTGCGCCAAGAAGAACGTGGAGTAGAACGGAGACCAGGACTCTCTTAGTGTATGCCATAGCTAGAAAAGAAGAGTTCAACCATATTTTCAAAAAAAAGTCTGTCCATAAAAATTTAATGGAAGATATCACGAGTTCCGCTGTATCAAAAAATCCCTTTACAGAAGATGAAATAAGAAACAAGCTGAAAATAATTAAAAAAGCATACAAAGATGCGATCTACAATAATGGGAGAACTGGAGCGGGATATGGAATCAAACCATACAAAGATCTACTACAGGAATTGTATGATACAGAGCGACCGGCAGAGCAGTTAGAATTTTCAACGGTTGCACCCGGTGTTGCAGGTCCAGCAACACCAATTCCAATTAGAATTACTATAAACCGCATACAACGTAAAGGAAATATTACAATTGAATCGGATGTACCTGGTCCACCGATTCTTGTGTGTGTGCAAGAACCATCGACCATAGACTTCGATAATATGATAGAAATATCATTACCTGATCTCGATAGCCCTCCTCGTAAGGTCCCAAAAAAATCAAAGCCCCCGAAAAAAATGCTCAAGTTATGAAGCTGGACTTCCAAAAAGAACGGGAGGAAAATAAAAAAGATCGAGAGGAGAATAAAATGAAAAGGCATAGTGAATCGATGAAAATGCACGAGGACCAGAAAAAATGGCACGAGGAGCGAAGGCAGTGGAACATTGATCTAATTAATATTTAAAAAAATAAATAGATCCAAATTTTTAGTTTTAATTTTATATTTTCTTCATTATTGTGAAACGAATTAAAAACTTTTATTTAAATAATATGAAATAAAATAAATAAAAAACATGAATATTTAGTTTATAGCAATATATTTTATTATTTCTATTTACAATAGATTTCTTAAGCGTAAATCATTGACTACTTGTTGTCGACGATCTACTACAACACGATCCACTTCATCATGATCATTTTCAGAATTAGCATTATCATTACCAATGTTCTCGATTTCAATGTCATTCCAAGGGTCATTGGCCTCAATGCATAAATTGTGTAACATACAGCATGCTACCACAATATATTTCACGGTTCCCAAATGTATATGTTCGGTGAAATGTAATAGTATTCGAAAACAGCATTTCATCAAACCGAAGGCGTTTTCTACAACGATTCTGGTCGATGAGTGAATTTTATTAAATCTTCTGTTTTCCTCCGTTAAATTTCCTGTATCTTTGTATGGTGGCACAATCCAAGAATTTGCAGGATATGCCGAATCTTATAATAAATAAGTGTTATTGCAGAACGGAGATCGTCGTAGTACTCGAGCATCATGCATCGAGCCGGGCTGGCCACAATATACATCGATAAATCTCTTTGAAGAATCTACCACTGCTTGTAATAAAATGCTATGGTAACCTTTTCTATTATAATATACCTCTGGATTTACCGATGGTCGTCTTATTTTTATATGGCTGCCATCTACAGCTCCGAGTACTCCGCTAATTCCACCCAAATGTTGAAAAGATGTTGTTGCCCGTTGTATCATTTCGTTGAAACGCGGCCACACAATATATTGATGAGATATGGTAACCATCCACGAAGCAACTCTATTGACGATTTTTCAGGCTGTAGAATCACCTAGGCCGAACAGATTCGCCAGTTGCCGATATGTTAATGTGTTGGCCACATACCAAACAAATAAATGGATTTCTTTTCTGGCCCCAACTTTTTCAATACCTCCATGATTTTGGCTTGGACAAATATTTGAAGATGCATACAGTTCTGAAAATAATAGTTTCATGTCGTAGTAGTATATAAAATAGACGGATCGATTGTTTTTTATTTCTAATAATTTAATGTCATAACAAAGAAAAATTAGATATATATTACTAAAAACCAACTAAACTAGTTTGGATCCATGATTTTGATGTAAACTAATATTTTGAGGATAAGTTAAAATAATTTATTATGTGTATTAATTACCTATTAATGAAGCAATCGTTTCTCTGGAAAGTCGAAAATGTTTCCTAAAATCTTCAGTGCTGTATCCATCAATCATTTCCATAAAATTTGAAATTTTTACGCGTCTAACTGAAGTAAATTCGTCTGACTCTGAAGAATCCGTTGAGGAAGTAGAACTTATCGGATAACCTGGATTGCTATCCATTATGTTTTCTGCTATCGTCTGGATACAAAAAAAATTATTACAGTTCAGAATTGTTTCATCCATTTGTTTGGTCGCATTTGCGAATCGCGCTTGGTGTAATAAGCCCCTAACACTGCAAACAGTTGGATAGTTGGATTGTTAGTCAATTTTTAATAAAAAAATATGTATATTTACCTGGACTATTAAATTTTCTTCGGGGTTAACATATTTTAAATTATTATTTCCCTTATAACTTTATTTTAGTTTATTTAAAAAAAAACTACTCGTACACTTTGACAACACGAAATAAACAAATATACGCTTTTTCAAATATCATTTTATTCTTTAGGTGACAACCTTTAGAAATGAAAAAATAAAACATAAAAATATATTGCGTCTAGTGGCGGAAATCATTACTAAAATTTGGATTGAATTAAATAATTCAATTTTTTTTTTGGAATTGGCTAATTTCTCAGCTGAATTATTTTCAGTGCAATTGTTGTTGTAAATTTCTCATTTTACTTTATTTATTTCTCATTTTTGAAGCCGAAAAATTTACTGTGCAATCACAAAAATAATAAATTTTTTTTGAAAAATATAATTTGAAATTCAAATTTCCTTGGTAAAATTGATCGAGTAGCCAGGATTTCGACTAGCAAAGTGCTTGCTTGCTATCCAATCGAGTAAGGCCGGAATTACACTATAAAAGATCTTTGACAAAGCTGTTTTATAAAACATTTTTATCAATTTTCTTTGATAGTGTAGTGTGCATATTTTATAAAACTATCACTTTTATAAAATGTGTTTATAAAATTTAACCTCATGCAGGTACCAAATACAATTGGAAGGCAAAAACCACAAATTAAATATTAATTCAAGAATACGAGGCGAATGAAGTTTGTGAAATTTTGTGGACAATAAAATTAAATGAATTGTCATCCATCCTTAAATATTTTATGTAGCAGGTCATGTCGTCGAGTCTACAGCTCCTTTAATTAATTTTGATGGACATCTTTAAAATCCCGTCTCGATACCCACGGTTTCACTCACATCCTTTTTTTCTGTTTCCGTTTCTAACGATATAATAATAAAAGCGCTTAATGTTGCTGGACACGCTGTTCGTTGTTATTCCATTTTTACTGAGGTTTGAGGAAAATTTGGAAAAATCCTTTTATGTAGTGTAATTTTCAAAAATTATTTGTTAAAAATTGTTTTAAAAAAAATTGATACAAATATTTTATAAAAACCTTTGACAAAGATCTTTTATGGTGTAATTCCTTCCTAACTACCTCATTTAATACCATTTTCTCCCTACATCAATAATATGTCTACGAGTATTTTATCTTTCTATCGAGTTTTCATAGAAAATTCGTATTGACAATAACCAGTTTTGTTTCAATAATTTGAATTACATATTTGCATTTGTTTCTTCATTTTGATTTTATTAAATTAGATAAATTGAAAAGGAAAGATAGAAATCTTACAGTTATAGATGCCTATAGGGAGTAAAATAAGTACTTTATGTATATTTTTCTGACAGTTTGTACTATTTCCAAATACTGCTTTTGCCCGAAGGAGTTAAAAATAAAATTTTCGAGTTACATTCTCACCAGACCGCAAAACAAATGATAGTATTACTTACCTCGTGCTGTATATGACACCAAATAACGTTTTTTTTGGATTGGCGAAGCATGTAATTAACTCATTAAACATTCATGTCGGCACTCGGCATTTTTCACTTCATTATAGAGAAATCATTTTTACGAGGTATGCATATAATATTTACTCGGTGGTATATCTAGGAATGCTAACAAAGAATTTATTGTCCGCGTGCGCTTCCAACTGACTCGTAAAATGCAATCTAGGAATGGAAAGAATAAAATATTGTTATGCTACATATTTCAATTTATTACCTCCAATGCTAATTTTCATAATAATAATTTTTATTGATTTTTTTTTATTATATTTTATTTATATCAACATAAAAAATAAACTCAGCAAATAATTTCTGAGTGCGCGCTTTATCATGGGAAAATCATATAATGTTCATTAAACAATCGGGGTTTGTTTTGAGTATACATATATAGGAGTGGGTGAATATAAGGAAATAGGGCGATGAGATATTTTTATTTTATTTAGGTTACTAGTTATATTTCTAGATTCTATAGTTATATGGTTGAGCGGCGTAACACACAGGTCGATTGGTCCAGAGCTGCTGTACGGATAGAATGGCCCATTCTAAAAATCCAAAACTACACAAATTATTTGTATTCAAAAATCCAGTGCCGTAGAAAAATCGTGCACGCGGTTGCTCCGCTTTCAACGGCTCATCGATTTCATTGGTACTTACACCACCACCATTATTCTGCGGTCGATCATAGTAATAATACGTTGCCAATGATGTGGTATTCGTTTGTACGACTGCAGTACGTGGAGGTACATACGCTTCAAGGTTTGCAATCGGCCGATTATTATTCCACTGTCGTCTTTCGGCCGGACTAAAATACCGATTCGGACACTCTTCTTGTATCACCTCGAGCAGGAATCCTTTGACTGGTCTAGAATTGTCGGCTGTTGTCCGTAATCGAATAATTTTATCGCCGGTACCCCATTGCGATTCGTACACAAGTCCAGAGCGGCAACCACAAATACGATTTCCATCAATTTCCAAAAAATTATTAACGCACTGATTTGTTTGATCGATTAACAGGAAAAATTTAAAACGAATTGTTAAGCGGCATATATTCGGATTGCTCTTGTTAATGATGAAAATACATTCTCCGTTTGGTTGTACGTTTGACGGAAATCCTGGAGTGGTTAAATAGAAACGATTTTGATTAAACGTTGAGCGGCAACAGTTAACTGGAAATTGTGGTGTAATTGTTTGTCTGCTTGATGGTTCTCGTTTGTAATGTATTGGTATAACAATGGGCGGATCGCTTGGCATTGGTTCGGGCCAAATAGGTGGTATTACATTCGGATATGGTGTAGTTGTAATCGGATTTTGAGGATAAATTGGTGGTGGTTGAATCGGAGGGTTATTTGGATATGAAGGATTACACAACCAGTTCGGATTCCAATTTGGCGGTCTGTATGTCGGGTTCGTGGGGTATGTTGGATTTGTAGGATACGTTGGATTTGTAGGATATGTCGGATTCGTAGGATATGTTGGATAATTTGGATACGTAGGATATTGAGGCCGATTATTATTATAATCACAACAATTATTTGGATAATATGCATTATTATTTCCCGGATAACTAGGATACGCTGGATAACCTGTTTGAGGTGGTAAATAAAAATTGCCTGGTGGATAGTAATGACTTGATGCTGGTTGCACCGTTAAAGTTCGTACATCAAAATCACTTTTATTTGCAATCTCAGGTGGTATTAAATCCAAATCGAGGGGCGGTTCTGTTGTCTCTACAGCAAATGTTTCAGCCACAATGTTGATATCATCCGATTCAGTTGTAGTTGTCTCGAGATTATTAATTGAATAGACCGTTGACACTTCATTGATTGTGACGCACGGCAATCGGGTTACAGTAATTTTGAATCCTAAATCCTGATTTTGCTCGTCGGTCACAAACTTAATATTTAGCACACCATTTATCGTTTTGTATGTTTTTAAACCAATAACACTGCCACAAATTATATCGTGATCTTCTTGGTTTTCAAGATCCGTATAGCTTATAATCAGTTTATCGTTCACACATTCGGGCGATGTTTCTAATGAAAAGTCCATAAAGTGCACGTTAAATTCGTTTTCACACGTATACGGTGATTTAATCACATAATCACAATTAACATTTGAGTAATATCGACCCGGATAATTTGGCGATGTTAACGTAGTTTGTAATGTTCGGTGTTCACTGTAACACGATTGACCCGTCACTATAAGTGTATAAATTATTAACACCGATAACACTAATTTATACCTCATTATGTTCGAATTGTTGTACTTGCTTCTACTTAAGCCACTAATTGAAACTTTAAAATTTGAAATAAATTTTACTTTTATAGCTTAGGCATATGTCAATAAAGGTATTAAATACATATATAAAACAGCGCTAGGTAAACTACTAGCATATCCACATTTTACGTTTAGTTGCGTATATTGGTATAGGTTGCCCGCGTCAGCAATTCAAACAAATCTAAATGAAATCAAATAAAGGATTTCCTGTGACAAATCATATTCATTTGAAAGAAAACGAAAACTATTCCGATATTCATATAACGAGTGGTAAATATTTGCATACTTGCGGGTGTGTGACCATCAAATTGTGTTCTCAAAATATTTCGCAATCCATCTCGTCTTAAATAATAAAAACCCGACGGATACAAAGTATTTACTTAAGATTAACTATTTACTATAATATAATATACCAATGAATTACAATTTACTCAACAATGTAGTCTTACGATCCAACTTAGCGTAAATAATTCCAGCTGGTTTGTCTACGGGTAAAAATACATCTTGATTTTCACCTTGCACAACTTTTGGGAATTTAGATAAATCGACGGTGAAATAATGTTTATTTGGCATCTCCATGTCGATCGATGAAATTTGTGGTATTGAGTTTAACACTTCTTTTTCCGTTAGGTACAGTGTGTGTTGAACACTTGGCGATAAGATACCCATTTCTGGTTCACCAGCAAAATTTTTCAAAATAATATGTTTTACAGCATACCACACTTTATCGTAATCGACATCATCGATGGATGAGTATTCCCACGATGAGCTAACAATTGTACTAAATATACGATCTTTCATATCTGGGAGCGAACGATATTCGTCATCGATGAAGTTGACGAACGACGATTGAGTGGTTTTTAAAACGCGAAGTTCGTTTAGGCCGCTTATTATGGTTGGAATCAAATCTACAAAAAGTAATACATATTAAAAAAGTTTATCTAATTCACCATTTTAGGTTACCTATATACCTTGATCTCGATCCTTTGTTACGCTGCAATACCGCAATACGGTCGGTGTCATAACAAATGCATGGTTATGCAATTTCTTAAAAGGTCCTTCACCATATCCTATTCGGTCCCATGGATATTCTTGAATTTGTACCGAGACCGCCTTGATGTGATCATATTGTTCCAGAAAATGATTACAAAGTACGATTCCAAAATCTTCAGGCGATTTAATACCATGCTTCTTGGCCATTAAATAAATCGTATTCTTTTGTGAATCAGTCGCCACAATATCAGAGTTATCACCTAACGAAAAAAAAATCAGTTATAAATTACATTGATAAGCAATTTCGATCCGGTCAACCTGCTGCTCGCGATTATCAGTTCTATTATTCGTAAAATGCATATGCCTCTAGTTTTCTTATCAACACGGTAATTATAATATAAAAAATCCATTTACAAGAATTTTACATATTAAATACATTTAGTCATTCTATAAATTGTATAACTGAATCAATGTCAATGTGTCACATGGACCTCGTTCCAAATAATAAGTGAATTTCATCATCAACTAATCTGTCTGACTTTATACAGATAAAACAAAAGTAATAATTACTCGCATAATCAAATATTGTTTAATGGCTTGATGATGGTATTACATAAACTCACTCTGATTTTTGGCCTCTTGGCTTAAAATTCAATGTCGCAAGAAGAAGCCCCTCATTCGGATTTTCCCAACAATCACTAAAGCTATCGATACGAAGTTATAGTTCTAAAATTAATTGCCCCACCCGTAGTTTAACGGTAAGCTTCAAAAGTAGTTTTTCCCTGTGAAGCTAAAAGTGCGTAGAAATAAAAAAATGTATCAGCGTTATCTGCGTCTCTAAACAGTTCCATTCTATTATTTCTAATTTAATCAAAAAATTAATTTCTTTTGTCTACGCACAGATTACTACGTACAAGTAAGAGGCAAAAAGCGCTGTTGGCGAGACGATATAAATGTATAACTTTGAGCGATTTCAGGGCACCAAACAGTTGGCAACATATTGAGTAAAACCATGGCCAACGCAATAAACATTTTGAACTCTATGAAATTTTCAAACTAAATTGGTAATGATTTCACTATCATGATGGCAATTCTGAATATGAATTAATTTACACAACATAGGGTATCGTTGAAACTCGCCGATGCTATCTTTTACTTAAATGTGGATCACTATATTCCAGTGGATCCAAAGAGTTTTTACACAACACAGGTTTGAGCTCACATGCCACTTTAATACGCCAACCAGTTATGCAAATTAGCCCATATTTTGCAATTCTATTGAAATTAACTTGTTCAAGAGGTTTTAAGAGGTAAGACTTTAAAGTTAGAATTTCTGGTTTGAAAAATAGAAATAAAATAAATGTTTAAAATTTAACAGGTTGCAGTTTTAACAAAATTTACTTTAGAGTATACCATTCAATTTTGAAATATTGTAAATTGAAGTAAACTCATCAACAACAGCTTGATGAGTGTGTGTTTACAATTTGTACAATCACCAGTTATCGAACTCAACGAGTTCGATTTCGCGAGTTAATAAAATATAAAACTTTAAGTCTGTTATAAAACTTCGAAGCGACAAGTACCTTCTAATGATCAATAGACATTCGCATATTGTCTATAGTTATCATAAATAATACAAATAAATAAATTTTATAAACAAAAAAAATAATTCTACGTTATAGACGAGCGACACTTCAATCACATTATGAAACACAGATCACAAACAGGTCTGGTGTTAGACGTGATTTTGAACCCACCACTATCAAGCGCTCGGAGGAATCCGAAATGAAACGGATTCAATCAGTATTGCACGCTGTCGAAATGGGAAATTCGCCCTCAAGTTTCCCTCGGTAGTTAAGTCGAATGGCAGATTATTCAAGCGCCCTGTCATCTGACTTAATAAAAAAATTAAGGGTATCAAGGTTACCACCCACAATTGGTGCAATACTGGTCGGCATGGTGACAATATTGCTAAACTATATGAAACAGCAGATAGGATTTGGGGAATGAACAATCAACCAGTGTCTCATTCACATATGTCTGCAATAAATACAGCGATAGACTTTCAAAATAGCAAAAAAAGAAGAAAAGATAGTTGAAATAAAGAAAATTTCTATAGTCTTAGGGTTTCATAGGTCCGCAAATTTGTTGACTTTTATAAGTTTTGGACTTTTATGTCTATCTACCGAGCGAGTATGGCGACCCGCTGATTGTGGGAATTCCCGCTATTTAAATATACGTGACACGGGAAAAGTATTGATTCCCTTGAAAAGAAGAAAAATTATATAGCCCTAGGGTTTCAAAGGTCCGCAAATTTGTTGATTTGTGTAAGTTCTGGACCCCTATGTCTATCTACCGAGCGTGTATGACAACCCGCTGATCATGGGAATTCTCGCTGTTCGAATATACGTTGACACGGGAAATGTATCGGTTCCGTTGAAAATCGGTTTCCGCGTTCGTTGTATAAAATCGATCTTCAATTGAAAGTTTCATAATTGCTGAAAGATTTTGGTCCGGAATTTTTTATGAGTGCTACGTTGCTGGCTTCTTTGCTACCAAGCTACGACGGTTTGGTAACGGTGCTCGAGGGTAAAGAAGAGTTTGAATTGACACTCAAATTGGTTAAATCAAAGGTTCTCACTGAAATCAAAAGAAGAATGGATCGAGGAGGAACAACGTATGACACTGCATTAAAGGTTGATGGCGGGATTGTCGATTCGGGTGCCACGTGTCACATTGCTAGTTCTAAGGATACTTTCGTCAATATCAACATGAAGTAAAACTAAGCGTTGAAAGCGGTCAACAATTAACAGCTGCGGGTAAAGGCACAGTTAAGGTCGATTTTCTGAACGAGGAAAATCAAAGTGTTCCAATAAGAATCACAGATGTGTTGCTAACGCCAGATATCAAGGGCAACATGTGTGAAATAAGGGAAAACAGTCGGCAAATTGCAGTTGGCGTAATCAGCTGTAAACTTTACAGATTAAAGGATCCGCACAAAGTTTACTCGGTCGAAAAGGAATCCAATGGCTGCATACATTATTGGCATAAGGTTCTAGGTCATAGAGACATCAAAGTTGTGAAATCATTGGCGAAACGAAATTTGGTTAAAGGCATCAACTTCAGCGAGTGTACAGCGGATTGTGAAATCAACTCCAAGTGCAAAGTGTGTCTCGAAGGAAAAGTTACTCGAATCAAGTTTCCAGTCAAGTCGAGTAATAAAGCAGTTGTAGTCATGGATCTGGTTCATTCGGAAACGACCGCACCGTAAGGTAATCGTTATATTGTGACATTCATAGACGATTACTAAAAATTTCCAGTCAGCTACCTAAACGCAAATAAAGCATCGGTTTACAGCAAATTCAAGGAATATATTGCGATGGTAAAGGTTCAATTCGGAAAGAAACCTTAGTTCATCCGTACAGATCAAGGAGGAGAGTACCTCAGTAATGAATTCGTGAATTATCTAAAGTCCAGCGGAACTCAAACCCAAAGAACTACTGCTGTACACACCTCAACAAAACGGAACAGCGGAACGCAAAAACAGAACGTTGGTAGAAATGGCTCACTGCATGCTAATTGATGCAGGTCTATAGAGAAAAAGTTTTGGGGCGAAGCTGTAATGATGGCTAATTATGTTCAGAATCGTTTGCCAACAAAGGGTACAGAAACAACGGCATACGAGGGCTGGTTCCAGAAAAGTCTGAATGTGCAATACTTCAGTAAATTTGGATCAGAATGTTATGTGCATCACACAGCTAGCTTGAACAATTTAGACATATTACATATACAACCCAAAGGCAGACGTTTAGATACCTTAGAATCTTACGAAATTCGAAAATCAATATTTCTTAACCAAAATATTCTTAACGAACAGAGAGAAATCCGGTTCTCACCAATTACAGACCCCACTCTTTTCTATTCTCACGTACGCAATAATTTGACTAATACGCCGGGTAATTAAATTTTGTTACTCAGCCGATGACTAATCGCCTACCTGCGCGATCCATAGATTAGTTTTTAATGCTTATTTTTTGTCCCTCCTTCTTTTATTTGTTTTCTGCTTTTTTCTACTATATAACAAAATTTTTATTTATACAAATCAGTAGATACTCTACTGATGATGACCCAACAAGTCGAAATCGATCGAGTGATTTTTTAAACTTTTTGAAAAATATTCAAAATAATTTTGCGAAATAAAAAACGAGTAGTTAATAAAAAAAATGTGTTTATTAAGTATAAGTGTGTTTCACCAAGTGCCTACGGCAAATAGTATAAAAAGTAATATTAATCCGCTGAAAGTTTTTGATACCCCACCTTCTGCAAAAGCAGAAACAGAAGTCCTCTTTTTGAATACCGAGAACTCATATTCAATTAGCGAAGGTTCTACATCACGTAGAACGTTCTACACCATGTCATCTACTTCGCGGAATGAGAGCTCTTCATCACTCAGTTCTTCCCACTCCACTTCGCTAGGTAAAGATGCGAAATTAATACAACACGCAGCAAAAACCTTTATTAAATACATGGCAATTAAACATAATATAACCGCCGATGAGAGTAGTGAAGAAGATTAAAATACCAGTTACATGAATTAAATGTGATTAATTTTTATTATTAAACTTTAATTATTATTATTTTATTTTAAAAATAAATTTTATTGAAAGACAATATATTTATTATCAATTCGCTTGTTGTTATTTATTTCTCGTTGTGTACAACTTACACTTGGGCGAGTAGCGAGTTGCGGAATGTTAGAGCAGTCTCTTCATCAGCGTGCTGAACGTTATGCTGTAGTGCGTCGTTTTAACAAAAATTCGGTGGTTTCCTCCAAAGCTACACCGTCAGTTAGACAAATACTGTGCATGACACAACATGCCAATACTGTTTTTATAGAATTTTCTATTTTTAATTCTAAGCTTTTCAGAAAAATTACTCGCCATCTTGTTTTCATTCGCCTGAAACCATTTTCTACAATGCTGCAATAGCACCTGAAAAGGTGTTATTATCCAACTTTCGGTTTATATATTGGTTATACAAGCTCGTGGGTACCATAATTTTTACATGAAACCCATCAATAGCACCTACAGCTTTTGAGAATTGTTTGTATTTGCCCTCGAGTTGAAATGATGGCCAAGGTCTTCGAGTTCGTTAAATGCTGGAAGCTTTATAATATTTTTCGAAATGCCAGTGGATAAATCCAACATTTGGTGAATTATTGTCCAGGCCGAAAAGCGTGAAATTTCAATAGAAGTACCCGTCACCCTGTAACTGGCCCCACACGCAAGCCAATCCAAGAATACGCACAATTTGAATTTCATGGAGTATCCCAGATTATGTTGGTCAAATGCCAATAACATTCTTTGAAGCGATTTCGCGGATACGCGAATGTGTTCTTTGATAAAACGATCGTCACCGGTTAGTATTTGTCGGTATATTTCACAATTATAGTGCTTTACGAATGTTCTTTCCGGCTGAAATAAGAGATTTCTAGTTCTTTCATAGTTTATTATTACATTAATAAATAATGATAAGACCATAACATTGTCAATCTCAATTGCATCGTCTTCAATTTGCATTATTATTTTATTTGTATGTAGTTTATTTCGATTTCTGTGAAATATATTGTTTTTTTCTTCATATTTTGACGTTTGAAAAGAAAAGACACCAATCATCAATTTAGTCAGGCACAGTTTGTACTTTTGCTGCTACTGCCATCTATTAACACTTGATGTTAACTAACCAAAAATTTAGAAAAGTCACCAATTTAGTCGAAAAAAGTGTAAAATTGTTTGTATGACAATTATTCTTCTCTGATCGACTAAATTCGTATTAAAATTATTTTACAGAATAACATAATTATGTTACCGGATCAAGAGTTCCTCCTATATGCGTGTGAAGTTAGACTAATATTAGGAATAGAGCTAATATTAGGAATAGTTTAGCACAATCTTCACACGCCAGTACACACTTTTGAAGTTAAAACTAAATTGATACTAAACTATCAAACTAACAAAAAATGAGAATGTATAGGTAAAAATAAAAATGGCATTTAGGCGAATTTTTAAAAGATTTTAATCAATTTTTTATGTTTGGTAAAACATATAGGGGACTAGTTTTGGCCGTTTTGGGTTCATGTTACACTTTGCGTTATATACTGCTATGTTATATGTAGCGTTAAATTATTGCGTTAAACTGTTGCGTGCAGTTAACATGTCACGTAAAATGTTATACAGAAAAACCTCGATTTAACGGACTAATTGGGGAGTCCGTTAAATCCGATTGTCCGTTAAATTCGAATGTTTTTAAATTTAAACGATTCGATCGAATTTAATCTGACGGAACTTTGGCTTTTCTTAGCCGATTATGTTGGGATTGGGTATATTGGATGGAAATGGGATTCTTAAATGATTTTTGGAATAAATTCTGGAATATGGCCACCTGATGATCAATTCTTAACCGATTATAATCGGATTGGGTATGTTGAACGGAAATAGGATTCTTAAACGATTTTTGGAAGAAAATCTGGAATATGGCAACCTGGGACGTGTTGGATTTAAATGAGAATCTTAAATGATTTTTGGAAGAAGTTCAGGATTATGTCCGCACCAGGGACGAAACTCGACCAAATCTTAAGTCGTTATGATGGGATTGGATATGCTGGATGGAAATGGGGTTCTAAACTGTTATTAGAAGTATGTACTTTTGGAAAAGGCCACCTAGAACCCAGCCATTCTTTAACTGAGTATAATGTAGTTTGGATTTATTGGATGAAAATGGGATTCTTAAATGATTTATGAGAGAAGTTTTGTTTTGGACGGAACTCAGGCAGTTTTTAACCGATTACGATGGGATTTGATTTGTTTAATGGAAATGAGATTCATTAACGGTTTCTAGAAGAAGATTTTAGTATGGCCACCTGGAACAGGACACGGCTATTACTTAACTAATGGTGGCATTCGGGACGTTGGATAAATATGTTATTATAAAATGATAAACTGCTGTACTCACCAGAGGATGAGAAGCCGAATCCTAATTTTCCTTTTTTCTGATTATTGCTGTAGTGGAGAGTGTAATTATTAGTTGTTTTATGGATTTAACTCCCAGACCATTTATGCTCTTGTTTTGCAAGTTCCTCAAATTTGTATATTTTTATCACGTATTAGTGATAGATGTTAAGTCATCAAGCCTTATAAGAATAATGTTAACATCACGAGCCACTTACTTCAAGAAAGACGCCTGGTGGCCATATTCGAGAATTCCTTCCCAAAATTAATTAATCCCATATTCATTAAACAGAACCAACTAAAGTATAATCGGTTAAAGAATGGCTGAGTTCGAGGTGGCCTTTTCCAAAACTACTTACAATAAGATTTTAGAATCCTATTTCCATCCAACATACCCAATCCCAACATAATCGGCTAAGAAAAGCCAAAGTTCCGTCAGATTAAATTCGATCGAATCGTTTAAATTTAAAAACATTCGAATTTAACGGACAATCGGATTTAACGGACTCCCCAATTAGTCAGTTAATTCGAGGTTTTTCTGTATAACATTTTACGTGACATGTTAACACAACAATTTAAAACAACATTTAACATAACAGTAATCAGCGCAGCGTGTGACATAAACCCAAAACTTGTCCCCTATATGTTTTACGAAACATAAAAAAGTGAAGCAAAATGGAGTGTCTGTTAAATCGAAGGTTTACTGTATATCGCTAAAAACAATTTCAAATTTTTCCATCACCTCCAAAATCACACTCTTAAAATGCACGAACTCCGCAACGAACTGCTGTGCTTGGCTGTGCTTCGATAATAAAATTAATTCTCGAAATATTCAATTTCTTAAGAAAATTCTAAATTCTTACTATAGCGCAGGTTATTACGGTATTTATTTGACCACGTGAATCCCATTAGCTTTTTAAATGGTTTAGAGGTTCGGAAGTTTTATTCTTAACCTTTTAGAAAATCATATAGAACTAGGTGATAATCAGGTTAATTAATTAGTTAATTTTTACCAATGCAAACACACTTTCGTTTGTTTTTGTTGGTTTAGGACTAGTTTAGGTCTAACTTCAAAAGCGTCCTCCTATACTAATTGTAAATTGGGTATTAGAAATGATATTCCATGTTGAGGGGAATGTGGAAAATGAAAAATACTGCAATTAACCGCGGCATTAAATATCAAGACAATGGATTTTACTGCCCTCCGTTATAAATATGATAAAGATACTTAGAACATAACCCTCACTTTGTTTGGTACCTGATATCGGATTTTAGTTACTTACGGTATGTGTTGCTTGGAGTAAGACACTAGTACGGCTTTCTTGGTTAAACAATCATTTCACACAATTGTGTTTAAATTTTAAATATTTTAAATGATCGGTCATTCGCCATAGCCCACCGATTGGATATCTCCTTAATGCTAGTATGGTCAATTTTCTTTGAACGGAATCAATTTCTTTGAATGTTAACACAAATGGTCTCATTTTCATAGAGCCTTTTAGATATTTTACGTCTGCCGACAGGTGACATTAGACGACGTTAAATATGATTTAATAATTAAATTTAATGCGATTAAAATTTTATTTTGCGCATAATATTTTCGAAATATTGATTTGCATTAACCTAATTTTAATTTACAGTCCACCGGGGTGGCCCACAATTAAGAACTTTCTTAGTTTAACAAGCAAACGGCAATCAAATTTATATAAAATCGTAGTTACGAACTGTACAAGCTCATTCATAATCACCACAAGTTGTATTTCTATTTTTAATTTTCCAATATACGAGTAATTATTCTGTTTTGATTTAGTTCAACTTATCTCCACAAGTCTGCTAAGTTCATCGCCTAATCTATTCTATTTTTAAGAAACTTAGAATTAGACAATGTCTCGCGTCATATTGATTAATTGTTTATTATTTAATTATTAAAAATTGGAACTTGTCTAAATGCATGCATGCTTATATAGATTTATATTATGTCACGGCTTCTTTATGATACGAATATTAATTTCTTATCAAACGAAAATATTTTTGTTTTCTCTACTTTTGCCTGATAGCTGACAAGTCTGATCTAATGTTTTTACGAATAACAATTTCTATTAGCAAACAATTAAATATAATTCTTTAATACTTTTATCTTCATGTTTTGGCCCAAATACAATAATGTTTGTTCTATTCTATAGTTGGGTATATATTTAACATTATATTTTCCATTGAGGTGTTCACACGCGAGATAAGACATGAAAACAAGACGTGATGAATAAAATCAACATTGGCATTGGGGCCATGACAACGAACAATAATATGTATTATAAATGAAATTTCAGAACCGACCAATAAAATAAATTTTTATTCCCAAATTTATTATATTTACCATAAATGTAATCCTTTTTACTGTAAAGCTGTAACCTCGTACTAACTTCAAACTCTTTAACCGAATGTACTGGGCCATTTCGGGTGACATGCAAAATTTTCACTTTATCTTTGCCATAACCATAATTTGTGATTTTATGATCTAGCCGATCTTCCAAAGTACTTTCGACCGATTTAGAATCCGTTTGATCATCAATGGTTCGTAATTTTTGTTTCAACATTTTTCACTTTACAAACTACGAATACTTATTTTTATATAATACAAGCACTTTTTTACGATGTTACTCAACTGAATTACGCTATGCCACTGTTATAAACTAGAACTGAAGCTGATCATTATATGTCGAGAGATAACGGATTGTAGTTTGTGTAAAACTATTACAATACAAAAATGATACGAAATCAGAAATCAGCTTTTAAATTTTTTTTTGTGATGCTGTGTCTTTCCGTCTCCCTTATGCACTCGAATAAAGTAATTTCATGCAACTTTATATATATAGGCATATGCCAGCATCGTGGAATAAATAGTTTTATTTGATTATTATTTAATTTTGTTATCAGTATACAATTAACTGTACGATGTACTTTTTGTTGTCTTCTTACGATTATGGAAGACGTGTGTGACTAATGCTGTACATACTATGCTAACGGGATAATCAATTTTTATAATTAAAGATGTGGATTGGTTATATAAATATTTGGAATATATGTACATAATGCATTGTTCCCAGTATTGCATACCAACTCATAATTTTAACATTTCATTAAACAAAACAAGAAAGTATTCCACTACCAAATATTATCAAATCTGTTTACATTGCCTATTAAGTCCACACTTTGTTATATTTCTTGGATTATGTTTAACCTTCACCTTGACTGTATATACTCGGGTATGGATCTGAAATTTAACTGTTGAATATTTATGTAAACTTATAGCGGATCTACATTTCTTATAAAAGATCAAGCATGGCCAAGCTCCACGTGCTTCACTACACGTGGAGCCGAATTCCAATAATCTATCGCTACGAGAGCTAACATAATCGAACTCGTTGTTTTCGATTAAGAGCACAACATAATTTCAATGAATTATTAAATGTTATTTAATTTTTCCATTTCGTGTCGCGAGACGCATTCATTCTTTCAAAGAGCCACATGCGGCTCGCGAGCCGCAAATGGCCATGCGTGAAATAGATTTTTATTTTCAATTTCAACACAAAACAAATCCAATTGGAATATTTTTAAATTTAACAGTGTAAATTTTTGATATTATCTTTGGTATGTATTTCACATAGACAAATGGGTGATTCCATATTGCTTGTTTGTCGACTTTTTGTCATAAATGATTAAATAGATTTTTACTTATTAAAAATAATTATTTAATATTAATAACAATTACGAAAGAAATTAGAATTACATAATATTAATAACAATTACGTTAAAAAAAAACTTTTCATGTGATAATTAATTTTTTTTAAAATTTTTTTTTTTAATACTAGAGACTGGTTCCGGAATACTTTTACTACTTTGTCAATCTATTCTTTAATTAGCCTAACAGATTGACAAAGGAGTAAATGTACTCCTATATGTTTGATTGTTAAATGTTTTTTATTAATATTAAACAATCCCGTTGTTTCTAGTGCGGTTCGTAAATTCAATTGATCAACCTCATTCGCTTTATTTTTGACCACAGCGCTCAATTACGTAGGTTGTTGGCCTTATGCATTAAATGAGTTTCGTGCTGAGAAAATTTATTGATATTGTGTTTAGCTGTTCCTACAGCAATTATTTGAACGTCAGAGTCTCTGAGCACGCAGCCGGATTCGATTTCCACTATGCTGGAACCTACATTGGTGTAAGATTGGATTTAGAACCACATATGACACCGATTATGATTTCGTTGGGTATCACATATATCCACTGGTTGGCAGCGTGAAGTTTGATATAATGATTACTAGCTTTTGTTGACCTAGTGCCGCATACGGTGTTCAATTAGTTCTTTCGTTGTAATATCGCTACCCCACATGACGTTTGATTGGAAGGAGTGTTGATAATTTGTGACACTTCGCATACGAGATGTAGAGGCTTAAATATTTGACATTTATGCACGTCCTCTCTGGTTAATAAGGCGAAGTGTTCACGGCGATTGTCCATTGCTATATAGTCAGTTGAGCTAATGATTTGTGACTGAGTGCTTCCACGATTGATGTTGGGAATTGGAACTACAGATATTAGTGTATAGTCCCACACGAACGACAGTGGTAAAGTGATTTCAATTATTACATTTTTTTTTCTCCATGCTAGGGGCGGCTGTAAAAAACCTGGCAGTAGGTATAAAATGCTAAGGGAAGGAACCCAGAATCTATATATTCAATGGAGTTAACCAACCAAAACAAAGATACGGTGCAGGGAATCGGATGCCCAGTACCGGCGACTCTCGGGAGTGAGCAAGCGGGCTCCCAGTCGTCGAGATCTAGCGACCGCAATGATGTAGTGATTCAAAGCTTGGTTACGACATCATATACAGCTACAAGCAATACCACTGAAGTTGTCAGTCTGGCGGGTGGTTCATCCAGTACGACTGACGGGAGTAAAATGACGTTTATGGATTTGAACAATCCTTTCTTAAAAAGAGGTATGGAGACAAGATCACCTATAAATCCGTCTACCGCAAGTTCTGTTAAACGATCATTTTCAACTTCAATGTTGAATATGGAACCAAAAGTGGTAGACGACCCGATAAATAAACTCCCAGAAATACACAGTAGCGATACAAGCCTTAAGGAGATCACTAAACGCAATGTTCAATTGACAGAAACTGACATCGATCGTTATATTACAGTAAAACGGAAAAGGGATAGTCCAAAAGCAGATAAACTACTGATAAGTAAGAAATCGAACGTCGAAAAATTCAAACTACCGCTAAACAACCGATTTGAAACGTTCATCGAAAAGGATGCGGAAAAGAGGCAAATTGTAAATGCAAATACTCAAGAACAGGCAAATCGAAACTACAAGCCACCTCCAATCTACTTACGCGAAATCGATACACACTAGGTATTGCAAGAACTCAAATCAAGCGTGTTAACAAATGGAAAAACATTTCACGTAACAAATTTACTTCGAGGCAATATACACGAAGTAAAAATTCAAACACATGAGGTCAACGACTATAGAGAGGTCATTAATTTTTACGATGCTCACAACAGAAATTATTATACATACCGATTGAAGTCTTCAAAGGGTCTCTCAGTCGTTATTAAAGGCATCGATGTTCAAGTTGAAACAACCGAAATCCAGGCTGCGCTTGTTGAAGATGGATTTAAGATACAGAATGTATATAGAACCATGAACCGCTTGAAGCAACCACAACCAATGGTCAAAGTTGAACTGGATCCATCCGAAAGCATTTTGAAAAAGGGAGAAGTTCATCCAATATATAAACTAAAATACCTCATGCACAGACGTATAACTGTTGAAGAACCAAAGAAAAGGTCCGGACCAATACAGTGTTTAAATTGTCAAGAATACGGTCACTCAAGGACAATTGCAAGTTCATATCAGTGTGCGTCGTATGCGGCGAACTACACAAAACCAAAAGTTGCCCAAAACCAAAGAACTCTTCAACTGAAAGGAAATGCAGCAATTGCGGTGGAAATTACACTGCAAACTACCGAGGATGCCCAGTCTACATAAATATTAGTCAATTGTCACGTCCCAGGAGGCAGTATAAAACTACAGCAGATCCGCAGAATAATATACCTCCGCATACGCCAAACGACTCTCGTTCGCACAGAACACCAACCAGCAAACCAACATACGCAAGCGTTCTTCAAGGTGAATCCTCAAATGTTGAACCTACCTTGAATAACTGCATGCAAATGATGATGCAATTAATGACAACAATGCAAAATATGCTACAAGCAATGCTACAAAATCAAACCACTATAATCCAGAAACTAGAATGTCTCCGATAAACTATCTGAAGATATGCCACTGGAACGCAAACGGTATAAGCCAACACAAACTTGAATTAGAACATTTCCTAGCTAAGCACGAAATTAATCTTATGTTAGTTTCTGAAACCCACTTAACGGATAAACACAATTTCAGAATTAATGGTTACGAAGTTTATGATACAAAACATCCCTTGGGCAGAAGTCGAGGAGGAACTGCTATAATTATAAAAAAGCGGATTTGCCATTATGTTCTAAATGAATATAGCACTGAGGAAATTCAAGCAACCTCCGTGTGTGTTGACCTCGACAAAGAAAGCTTAGTCATCGCTTCAATATATTGCCCTCCAAATAATAACGTTTCGGCAGATATCTACAAACGATTTTTTGCAACCCTGGGTTAACGTTTTATGGTCGCCGGTGACTTTAATGCCAAACATACCTACTGGGGTTCAAGATTGACTACTCCAAGGGGACGTCAATTAATGAATGTTATTCAAGAAAACCACTACGATGTTGCGTCGTGTGGCCATCCAACTTATTGGCCTACTGATCGTCGAAAAATTCCTGACTTCCTAGATTTTGCAGTCACAAGTAAAATAAACCGAGAAATAATCCAAGCAAACCACTTTTAGAATTATCTTCTGACCACTCTCCGGTCTTACTACATTATTGGGCTACCAAAAGCCATGTTCTTCAAATAATTATCTAACGAACACCTTCACTAACTGGTTGAAATTCAAGATGTACATCAGTTCACATATCAGTTCACATATCGACTTAACGTCTAAACTGCAGAAGACGAACGATATAAACATTGCTATGGAAAACTTTAATGATCTACTAGTTAACGCAGCTATTTCGGCCTCGCCTAAACCGAAGAGCAAACATACAAGACACACCATAACATCCGCTGAAATAGAAAAAATGTTAACAGAGAAACGTCGCTTAAGACGTATCTGGCAAATTAATCGATCACCAGATGCTAAACATAACTTTAATCAGGCAAAAAGAAAACTACAAAGTCTACTACAAAAAAATAAGATGGATTATATGCAAAATTATCTTAAAGAATTATCTCCCCATTCGGACACAAACTATTCATTATGGAAAGCCACTAAATACCTTAAACGGCCTCAGCAACCAAATCCGCCAATTCGTCTTTCAAACGGAGAATGGGCTAGAAGTGATGAAGAAAAAGCTAAAGCCTTTGCTGATCATCTTGAAAGTGTATTCACATCCAAACCTTGGATTATCGGTGGTTCAAACAGAAAATATATCAATCAGAACTGTGAGGAAATTTAAGATAAAGAAACCACTGGTAAAGCTTATTATTGCACATCAAACTCAATTAAAGAAATTAAAGAAAGCCCCTGGGTATGATCAAATTACAGGTGAAATGCTTAAACAACTGCCTGAGTGTGCCTTTGGAAGACTGGCTCAAATATTCAATTCAATTTACGAATCAGGATATATACCTGAGTGCTGGAAATTATCAACTATAAAAATGATCCCGAAGCCTGGCAAGGATCCTACCAAAGTCTCGTCATATAGACCAATAAGCCTACTACCAATCGTCTCGAAAGTATTCGATAAAACTATTATCGAAAATATTAAACCGGAACTACGATATATCATCCCTAGTCATCAATTTGGTTTCAGAGCCGAGCATGGAACCATTGAGCAAGTTCACCGAGTAGCTACTGAAATAAGGTCAGCATACGAAGATAAAAAATACTGCTCCGCCGTATTCTTTGATGTTGCCCAAGCATTCGATAAAGTTTGGCACGAGGGTCTGCTTCATAAAATAAATCTTAAATTGGGAGAAATTTACCAACTTATGAAGTCGTATTTGTCAAATCGCAGATATTATGTCAAATACAACACCTCTAAATCGAACGAGAAAAACATTCTGGTTGGAGTACCTCAAGGTAGTGTGCTTGGCCCAACGTTATATTTAATTTTCACTTCAGATCTACCAACGTCTTCGCAAATTCTGACGTCTACTTTCGCAGATGATACGGCAATCGTATGTAACCATAAAAATCCAAAAACGGCATCCGAAATTCTGCAACAACATATTTATGACATCGAAATATGGCTAAAGAAATGGAAGATAAAGGTCAATGAAGAGAAATCGACCCACGTAACATTCACTTTAAATAAGCTTTCTTGTCCGCCTGTCACAATGAACGGAATATACCAATCCCTCAATCAAATGGAGCAAAATATCTAGGCGTCCATCTAGATCGACGGTTAACTTGGCGAAAACATATTGAAATGAAACGAGTCCATATCAAATTAAAAATTGATAAAATGCATTGGTTGATGGGGAAATATTCAACTATTGACCTAGAATACAAACATCTTCTGTATAATACAATGATTAAACCAATTTGGTCGTATGGTTGTCAATTATGGCAATCAACCTCAAATTCGAATATCTACATTGTCCAACGAACACAGTCAAAAATTCTGAGAATGATTACAGGAGCACCCTGGTTCGTAAAAAATAAAAATATACATAAGGACCTTAGCATCCTAACTGTCAAAGACGAATTGAAGAAGATGAGGATCAGTTATGCAGGGAAACTGGTATCTCATCCGAATTTGCTGGCGCGAAACCTACAAAATATACCTACGTCTTCGCGATTAAAGAAGAAAACGATGGCTAGCATAAATTAATAAATTATTAAGTTTACTTATTGAACAAAAGTAGATTCTGCTCCCGCAGATTTACATAATTACTCTAGTTTTTAAGATTTGAAATCTTATTGTTATTTTCATGTTTTGAAAGATTCAATAAATAAAGATAATTGAAAAAAAAAAAAAAAAAAAACAAAAACATTTTTTCTGAGTTAGTCGGCTGCAGATTTGCATGCTTTCATACACATGGTGGAGGTCGTAAATGTCGTGTCCTGGTAGAGCAATGGTTACCGGCACGTGTTGTCGAATGAATTGTTACTCTTCTTCCAACTGACTTGGAGTAGCTATGGATGGATGCAAGTAATCCTTGTTGCGTGTCGTGGAGGCTCCTTAGAACAAGCTTTTTTTCAAAAATTGCTCATTAACGTTGATTCCACTCTGTCTTCATACGTTCTATATTCTTTTAACTGCAACATTTCCTGCTGCAAACGATGTTGGTCTTTAGTCAAGTTGTTTATAGATGCCGTGGTCAGGTTTGTATTATGTTTTACCAAACTGATGGTGTTATCGACAATAGTTGTTTGATTTTTGATGACAGTCAAGAGATAATTATCATCACTGTTAATTTTTTCAAAATAGGATTCATACTGTACAAACTAATTGTAACTCTGTGTGGGTTCTTTTAAAGTTGTCAATTTCCTCCCATAGTAGGAAGATAACTTGTACTGAACAACTAATGTCCATTTTGTCGCCACAATCTCCAACTTGCCAAATTCCTCGAAATGTATCCCAATGGAATGATTGAACTGATTTATTTCGATGTTGATGCTCACGAGACCGAATAGGCAGCACACTGAAAGGATGGCTAGTGCTACATGCTGTATAAGATAGCGGAATTTTGACAGCGGAAAATAAGAGATTGCGCTACTCGCCGCAAGTGGCAGCACTATTACTAAAGAGATTTAATTTTGTTATGTAATTATCAGCAGAAATTTTTTATTCATAATGTACCATTTTTTTCACTAAATAAAATATCTCAGTGAAATAAAATATTAAAAGTGATCCTTAAAATGGCAAATTGATTGATCTCCGAAGTAAAGGAACTCGGTATATGAAATATTGAAATTTAACAATAATCCGTCTATCCGGCATTTCTTTCACTAGTAACCAATACTTTCGGTTGTTTTTCTAATAGCTTAGGTCATACTGAGACTATATGGCTAATTTGGGGAAAATTCATGAACTGGAATTTTCACTAGAGTTTTTTGATTTTCTGTGGCCATATAAGTGATTTTCAGTTTTTGTCCAATATCTCAAAAACTTCCACTAGTAACCAATACTTTCGGTTGTTTTTCTAGTAGCTTAGGTCATATTGAGAGACTCTATGGAAAATTTGGGGAAAATTCATGGACTGGAATTTTCACTAGAATTTTTTGATTTTCTGTGGCCATATAAGTGATTTTCAGTTTTTGACTAATATTTCAAAACCTTCCACTATTAACCTGTTGAGGATTGTCTTCCCGACAATTCATTTATTCTAAAATAAAAATTATTTAATTAAAATAAAATCGCTTTTACGATTCATACTTACCGTTTGACATTGCACAAAAATCAAAACATAAACAATAAAATAATCCATAAAACACTATTTCGAACTCGAAATACTTTACTTCGGAATATCATTAATTATAGTTCATGTGTTCGCTACTATATAAAAAGTGGCGTAATAATCGATATTAAAAATTACAACACATATACAAATACACTATACAATCCGAATTTCTTTTTGGTAAAAAATCCTCGAGACGAACGGATGGAATATTTGGATCGCATCGGCTAAATAAATAAAATAATTATATTGTCAACCGAATATATTGTTAACACAAAAAAACATAACGTGAAAATAGAACAAGGTAAATTGTGTTCTTTTAGATAAATTATTTATTATTTAATTCTCAATGTAAAAACATTTATATTTATGTACCTTTTTCTTATATGTTAATATATTACAGTTTCCTACAACGAAGATTTTAAATCTTGTATTTTATTCGCGGTTTTGATGCGAGAATGTGGATGCATGTGTGCTACATGAATAGTTGGTAGTACGTTTCGAATCGCCCCCAACTATAAACCAATACTTTCGGTTGTTTTTCTAGTATCTTAGGTCATACTGAGACTCTATGGAAAATTTAGCGAAACTTCATGGACTAGAATTTTCACTAGATTTTTTTTATTTTCTGCGGCCATATAAGTGATTTTCAGTTTTTGACCAGTATCTCAAAAACTTCCACTAGTAACCAATTCTTTCGGTTGTTTTTCTAGTAGCTTAGGTCATACTGAGACTCTATGGAAAATTTGGGGAAAATTCATGGACTAGAATTATCACAAAAAAATTTTTATTTTCTGCGGCCATATAAGTGATTTTCAGTTTTTGATCAATATCTCGAAAAACTTCCACTATTAACCAATACTTTTGGTTATTTTTCTAATAGCGTAGGTCATACTGACCCTCTATAGAAAATTTGAGGAAAATTCATGGACTAGAATTTTCACTAGAACTTTTTTATTTTCTGTGGCCATATAAGTGATTTTCAGTTTTTGACCAGTATCTCAAAAACTTCCACAAGTAACCAATACTTGCGGTTGTTTTTCTAATAGCTTAGGTCATACTGAGACTATATAGAAAATTTGCACCTAAGCTGTGAGAAAAACAACCGAAAGTATTGGTTTCTAGTAGAAGTTTTTGAGATATTGGTCAAAAACTGAAAATCACTTATACCTATGGCCACAGAAAATCAAAAAATTCTAGTGAAAATTCCAGTTCATGAATTTTCCCCAAATTTTCCATAGAGTCTCACTATAACCTAAGCTATTAGAAAAACAACCGAAAGTATTGGTTACTAGTGGAAGTTTTTGAGATATTGGTCAAAAACTGAAAATCACTTATATGGCCACAGAAAATAAAAAAGTTCTAGTGAAAAATCCAGTCCATGAATTTTCGCTAAATTTTCCATAGAGTCTCAGTATGACCTAAGATACTAGAAAAACAACCGAAAGTATTGGTTAATAGTGGAAGGTTTTGAAATATTGGTCAAAAACAGAAAATCCTAGTGAAAATTCTAGTTCATAAATTTTCCCCAAATTTGCCATATAGTCTCAGTATGACCTAAGCTATTAGGAAAACAACCGAAAGTATTGGTTACTAGTGAAAGAAATGCCGGATAGACGGATTATTGTTAAATTTCAATATTTCATATACCGAGTACCTTTACTTCGGAGATCAATCAATTTGCCATTTTAAGGATCACTTTTAATATTTTATTCCACTGAGATATTTTATTTAGTGAAAAAAATGGTACATTATGAATGAAAAAAATCCGCTGGTAATTACATAACAAAATTAGTTCTCTTTAGTGATAGTGCTGCCACTCGCGGCTGGTAGCGCATTCTCTTATTTTCCGCTGTCAAAATTCCGCTATCTTATACAGCATTAGTGCTACGTGGTTCACTTACCCCGTTGTTTTCGCTCGACGGTGAGGTTGTTGCCTAGATATCGGCTTGTTGTTGTGAGTTGTAATTGCACTGATTTTCCCGGTGGTTGTTTCCTTGAGCGATACAATGGCCTTCGTAGGTAATATCTCACTTGGATCGTCACTGATAGGAAGCTTCCACAGCTTTGTTATTGGTCGCTTGTCGCATCCTTACACTTTACTGCTACGGTTCGTACCAACTTATCTTTTCTGGCGTGAGTAGGTGGGGGGTAGTTGATCATCTTTCACTAATACTAGATCATTTATTGCCAAGTTTGGCTGGGAGGTTTTCTACTTGCTCCGTTGTTGAAGTTGGTGAACGTATTCAGAAGACCATCGGTTCCAAAAGTCTTGCGCCATTTTTTCGACTATGTGTCATCTTGTTCTTAATCCTATGTTGCTGGTAGTCGCTTCCGGCATCGCCTTAAGAGCATATTAAATGAGAAAGTGTCCTGGTGTTAGCGCTGTTGCATCCGTTGCGTCGGTGGTTAGTGCAATTAGCGGAAAGAAATTGAGATTGACCGCTTCGATTTGACTGGTGAGAGTGGTTAATTCTTCGAACGTGAGAGTTGGATCTCCTATTACTCTCTTAAGATGAAATTTCACGGATTTTATTCCTGCTTCCAATATTCCGCCAAAGTGTGGGGTATGAGGTGGTATGAAGTGCCATGTCGTTTCATCTTTGGCTAGCATAGCTGCTACGTCGTCAGGTAGTGTGGCCATAGCTGACCTGTACGTCTTCTTCATTACGGAATTTGCACCCACAAAATAGGTTACGTTGTCAGAGAATACATCAATACAAAGCCCTCGCCTTGAAACGAATCTTTTATAGGCCGCTATGAATGTCTCTGTTGTTAGGCTGCTCACTATCTTGATGTGTATGGATTTGGTTGTCATGTATACGAATAGGGCAATGTATCCTTTTTAGGATTTGTTACCCCGACCCGTGGTGGTTCTTAGCAGGATGGGACCAGCATTATCGATTACCGTTTTCGAAAATTGTCTTCCCGGGCTCACTCTTGCTGATGATAGACTACCCATCAGAGTTGTTCCATCTGTTTTTGTTTGTAGCGAAAGTAGGTTATGCTTTTTCGCATCACTTGTCTTACTGCTCGTCTCCCATCGATGATACAATATTATTGTTTGCTGGTGGTTGTCAGATTGGAGTTTTGGACTCATCCCATCACACGGAGTGGGCCTTCGTCGTCTAGGAAGGGTTTAATGAAAGCAGCTTACTGTACTTTTCTAGCCTTCTGTCCTTGGTTATGTGGGCAATTTCTGGCCCGAAATCTTGCTCTTGGATTATTTTTAACATTGTTGTTTCTGCTGCCTTAAGTTCATTACCGGTTAGTCAACCCTTGTTACAATTTTCTTGTTTGCAGTTGTTTAGAATCGTAGACAATATGCGACCGTACGCTTAATTTTGCTGTATGTAGACAGTCTGTTAAATAACTCTGCAAATATGTGCGACCTTTTTATTAACGTCGGTAGCACTCTCTTTTCTTCCAGCTCTGCTTGTAAATCTGATGGTGGGTCCGGAATGGGTTCTTCAATATTCCACTGCGGTGGCATAGTTGTTAGGAAGCTTGGTCCATGCCACTATAAGTTGTTGTCAATGAGCTGCTTGAGTGTTATGCAACGTGAGGCGGCGTCCGCGGGATTTTCCTGACACTTCACGTGATGCCAGGTTGTTGTTGGTAATGTCTTCTTAATCATCGAGATTTTATTTGCCACAAACGTTTTGAAGCGGCTTGGGCTTCTTTTAATCCACCAGAGTGTTATTGTTGAAGCTCTTTTCAAGCTTCATAGTGTCTTGAACGTGTTTCATTAATTTTGCCAATAATAAGGCTGCATTTAACTCGAGGCGAGGGGGAGGAATACAACAAACCACTGCCTACAATAAACCACTGCCGCATAGGCGTGCTCTGACGCATCAGCAAACCCGTGTAGCTCCGTTTTGCAACTAAATGTTGTACTGAGCCATCTAGGAATTTTTAATCTTGATATCTCGTTCAGGTGTTCTTTATAGTTCTGCCATTTGGCTTTAATTCTTTCTGGTAGTTGTTCATCCCAGCTTATTCTCATTTTCCAAACATCCTGCATCATGATCTTGGCCATGATTGTTGTTGGCGACAGCCATCCTATGGGGTCAAAGAGCTTTGAGGAGTCAAATAGGAACGAGCGTTTGGTGTGCTGGTTGCTGGTCACCTGTGGGCCGGCTATATCGAATTCGAAAATATCTTCTGCCGGGTTGTATATAGTATTCCCAACGTTTTAATGGTGTCATTTAATTTTATTTTAATAATTCCGTTGGCTTTTTGCTCTCTAGAAATGCTTTGCAATGTTGGAGTTGGACGCCCATTTTCTCAAATTGAATCCATCTTGTGCTGTGAGGGCTTGCAGTTCTTGCAGCACCAGTAGAGCCTACATAATGCTGTCTACGCCAGTGAGTAAATCGTCCATATAGAAGTCGGTCATCATTATTTTAGCTGCTTTTGTCTGAGTATTGGATCCTTCCTTGGCCAGTTGGAACAATATTCTTACCGCTAGGAAGCAGGCAGCGGTAGTTCCGTATGTTACTGTTTTTAGCCTATATGCTTTTATCGGCTCGGAAGGGTCCTGTCTCCATAATACTCGGTGATAGTTCTGGTCGTTAGCTAGATTTGACGGAACATTTTCTTGATGTCGGCTGTCATGACAATCTTGTGCTTCCTCCACCTTAGTAGTATGTCGGCCAAGTCTTCTTGTAGTTTGGGACTGGTCATCATGATTTCGTTTAACGAGACCCCAGTTGTTGTTTTTGATGATGCATCAAACACCACTCGAAGTTTCGTCATTGAGCTGCCTGGTTTGATAATGCCATGATGAGGTATGAATACATATTATCGACGCGCTCAACTTCTGGCTTTTCTGGTATTAACTCAACTGTTCGTAGTCCGGATCTTTGGCAAATCTTTTTTGATTTGCAGAAATCTGGCTGGAGCCCTTTTCCTAGGTTATCCATGTTTGACGTGATCATCCTTAAATGGAATTTTTACTATAAATCGTACATCTGTGTGTCGATTCAATGTTGATTGAAATGTCTCCTCAACTTGATTTTCTTCTGTTGTGTAGCTCCTTTCTTCAGGAATGCTATCAACTTCTATACATAATTTTAGTTGCTCCTCGATGGATTTTGTCGTCATCATGGCTCTTCTTACTTGGTTGTTCATGTTACTCATGCTGCCGATTATAATCCATCCTAATTCTGTGTTCTGCGACATTGGTTCTCGCTGGCTACCTTTGATAATGTTGTTAGCTATTATTAGTGGATAGTAATCTGCGTCTAGTATGAGATCAATCGGTTGAGATAAATTGTAGTGTGGATCTGGTAGTTTTATGTTCTTGAAATGGGTACATGTGGGTATTTGTTGGGTTAATTTGTCTAATACCAAAGCATCCACGTCCAAGCTAAAGTCTCCATTGAATCTTGGCACCAGCTTTATGTTGGTTATATGTTTGTGGATTCCTTCTTCGCTACCGCCAATGCCTGAGATATTCACATGTGTTTTTCTCTTTTTGATGTTTAGCAGATTGGCAGCTCTAGATGATATTAATGTAGCGTGGGACCCTGAATCAATTAACGCCCTCATTGTGGTGAGATGTTCCGTGTCTGTTGCTACTCTGACCATTGCTCTTGGTAGTAATACAGGTCCGTGTTGTTTAACTACTACAGTTTATGTTGTCCCCATGTTGGCCTTGTTATTACCATGTAGAAGAGTGTGGTGATGCCCTTGTCATACAATGGGTCGTATTGCTGAACTGCATGGAGTACCCATACAACGTACACAAGTAGTTGTTTCGCTAACCAACTTGCTTTTCTCTAGCGACGTTGGCATTAGCTGGAACAGATTGCAGTCTTGCAGCTGATGCTTTCCTTGGCATCCCTTTACTACACACTGGCTGTCTACGGTTGTAGAGTGTACCTGGTTTAATGGTACCATTGGTTGCGGCTGTGCGTTTACCACCTTGGTGAACCCCATAGCCTCTACTGACTGGAATCTTCTTTCTAGAAAGTCGAAGGATTCCTTCATGTCTGGAATTTCTCTTGACTTTTCAAACGCTGTTCTGTATAGCCTAGTGGATTCAGGGTCTAGTTGTTTGCCTAGAATGAACATTACCGGCGCTTCGAAGGGAGAGTTTATCTCTAGCTTGTCGATGTTGTGTAGCATTTTAGTTGCAGTATCATATGCAAGGATCGAATTGCACCCGCTGATGCTATGTACATGTATTGTTGGTAGATGTAACAATGAGCTGAAGTACTTATTTGCGAGTAACCTGGCGTTGTTGTACCTTGCTTGCAGTATTTCCCAGGCTGTCGTACAGTTGTCACCGGTTGTTGAGAGATGACTTATTAACTGGGCCCCACCTTTTAGTAAATTTGTCTTTAAGTATGTCATCTTTATTGTGTTCGATAGTTGGTTGTTATTATGGACGAGCCCTGTGAAAATGTCTTTGAAAGAGTTCCACTGCTCATACTCGCCATTAAACGTTGGAAGTTATATTTTGGGTAAGTGTACCCTCGCTTCTCCATACGGTTTCCTTGTTTCTTCTTTCTGGTTGAGCTGCAATCTGGCCTCTGCCTAGATTTTTGTGCTTATGTGAATATTTAGTTTACCACTGGTGAGCTCCAATTATTCTCTGAGAATTAAACTAACTTTTGTAATCCGTCTTTAATTCAATTCTGTTTTATTACCTCAATTAACGGGGCTTTTATACATAAAATATTGCCTACGCATGAACTCAAGAATAATATATTATAAATTAAAATTGTTGATTTTGCTACAATATACACAATATATTTTCTAATTTTTCTATTACTGCTTCTTGAGACGTTGAAAGTTTTTAAAATGTATTTTAGGATAGCGTAGATAAAGTTCTAACACTGAAATGAACATGGATAGTTTATGATGATACTTATTGTGCCATACAGGCTACTTATAGCAATCGCACCACAACCGTCCTGCCGAATTGACTATTCGACGTTTGGTGGCCAAATTCGACGTAAACGGTTCGATACAATTCTTAAACTCGTACCTAACCGAAACACAATATCTGCTGCAAACATTGGTGATGTGCGAAAGTGTACGGGTAAACCTGAGGCCAGTTAATTTCTCGTAGTAATTCTCAAAAACTTGGCCTTTCTGCGATTTTGACTTGACAAATTTTGCGTCTGGACTTGGTTTTGCATCCGTATAAAATCCTGTCTGGAACTATCGAAAGTCTAAACTTTTAACTATCCAAAAGTATAAACGTGATTCTGTGAATAGGACAATTAGTCGGGTTCGTAGCTTATTTGGGAATGTCAATTGGGTAAAAATCCGAATGGAGAAAATGCCAAAATTTACAATAGAGAAAAAAATTGAAAATGAAGAAGTTTTAAATATTGAAAAACAAGTTGAAAATCATCATTCGTGTCCCGTTTTCATAATATTGCCTGGCCTATTCGAATATATGAGAGATCCCGTAAACATTTCGGGTATATGGAACATAACCGTAAACGTAAAAATGTCTCTTTACAAGTTAAAAATCATCATAATTAGATCCCGATCATAGGGTTTTGACTGATCTCTCTGGCCATGTAGGTGAGACCCCGTGAACATCTCTAGAATCGGAGATATAAAAATAGAAACATTGTTTAAAATAGCCTTTAGAATTAAAAAAAGTTTAGTAAATCGTTTTGCGATTATCTCGTGTTTATTTCAAATCGTTTGAAAATTATTTGATCTTTACAGCGACACTTGTTACAGGCTGGCTACTGCCAACCTGCAGATTTCACTAAGCGCATGCAGAGGCCTCCACGGTGATATTTTGCCGGCTACGTTCTCAGGGAGAAGTGCTAAGGTCGTGGGGTTTGATGCTTGCATGACGCTCCTGGCCTACACCGTGATTACAGAAAGTTAGGGGGAACGCAAATAATAATAAAACCGAGTTCCGCCGAAATTCGTCGGCCGGAACCTGAGGAACGAACAGCAGAAAATTTTAAATGGGAGAGAAGTGACTTGGTGCGCGCATCCATTCGAATTCAAACAGGGCAAAGCCCCGGTTACGAAATTGGATGCGGGCACCAAGGGACCGCAAACACTAAACCGACACAGAGGGAGTCTCCGCTCCCATCACACCGACCGAAAAATTTATTATTTCATTTTATTTTAGAGAAAAACACAACAAAAGGAAAATAGCTTCCCCCTCCACCCGCACCAGAAGAAAACGAGAGAGAGAGAAAGCAATGCGCACCGAGCGCGCACCTGCTGTGCGGCGCTCGATTACAAAATATAAAATTAAATTTAATAAAAAAAATTTAAGAAAAAATAATAAAAATTAAAAAAATAAAAAAAATATAAAAAAATCGTACCTTACTATTTATATAAAAAAAATTGTTGCGGCCTTGCGCGGCCGTCATGCCACAGGTGATGTACCACACCCGGGCCGTTGCGGTGCCTTTCACCGTTACCAATAACAACGAGGTGCCGGTTGGCAACCCGTACCGTTGCGACCTTGTGCGGTCGTCCGTTGCGGAGCCTCTCTCCGATACCAAAATACAAATTTGACTAGCCGGTTGGCCACCCGAATCGTTGCGGGGCCTTTCCCCGATAAACTCCAAAACCACCTCGTTCGAATGGCCTGTTGTCCTGCCGTTAACACAAAACCGAATGCTGCAGTGTCTCTGGTTACCGGAAGACGCGTCGGCAACCACACCGAAAAAAATCAACGTTCTGTTAGGCAACCTTTATGGCTTGCTCGACCTTGCCGACGATGTATTTCTCAACTGGAGGCCACGTACTAGTAGCCTTGATAAAACCGTGCACAGTGTTGGAATTGTGGAACATTCCACTGCACGCACCACCAACAATATTGTTCGTACCGTCACCTTCACGAATGTTCTCGTTCTCAAAATAGCTGGGTATTGTATTATAAATCAGGTTCCCTTTACTGAACCCCGAAGTCGCCAATATGTACACCACTATGTATCTCCATAAAGCGTTGAAGCGTATTCACACAAAAGATACACAGCAACAAAAACTCCGATGGAAAGTACCGGATAGCATTTAATTACTATCCTTGAAACCAGCAAATTTTTATTAATTTGTTCTGTTTTTTTATTTCAATAAAACACAAGCTATCCAAAGCATAAGTTAACTATTATATTTTTTATTTATCTCACAAAGCTATGTAAGCTTACACCATAAAAAAACTTATTCAAAAAAACTTGAATTGTACATCCATTACTTGAAAGCACGAAAAAACTCGACTGTTTTTATAAAAATCACAAAACTGAATGACCACCAACAAACATTCGAGCGCCGCACAACTCGTAAAACGTTCTAGAAGAAATGAATCTCTCTTCTCTGTCTCTCCTTTATATCAAATTTTCGTTGGTACAAAAGAGAGACATATAAGAAAAAACATTTTTTCCAAAACGTTTTACTTTGCACACACTCGATGCGCATTGTTCTCTCTTTCCCGTCTTCTCTTCACCTCTGCGCCACCAAACGATGGGGAACAAAACAAAAGTCGCGGGTGCGTTCAGCGCACAATTTAATATTTAACAGACAAACACAGCGGTGAATAAAAACATAAGAGAAGATGGGCGAAACGAAGACAACAACCGGGGTGAATATAATAACACAAAAATCGTCGTTGCGACCATACAGTCGTAACACACTATCAGGGAGATAGGGACTTCTCTAATATAAATGTTAAAGATTATCTAAAAATGTTTCAATTTCACCACAAAACAAATCCAATTGGAATATTTTTAAATTTAACAGTATACATTTTTGATATTATTTTTGTATGTATTTCAAAATCATCATTATTTTGTCTTAATCTATTTAAATTTCGTTTGGTTACATAACGAAATGCGAATAATTTTATATTTGGGGATATTTGAATCTATATAATCAAAGATTGGGAGTGGTGATTAAAATGTTATATTTCTACTAAAATTGTTTAGTTGTCTGCACCAATTGGAGCCCGAACTTATAAATCTATTACCCGAGAAGGTTACACTAATCCCGGGGGATGGTATTGGCCCAGAAATTTCAGCTGCTGCGCAGAAATTTTTTAAAGCTGCTAAAGTGTCCATCGAATGGGAAGCGGCCGATGTGTCTCCAGCAGCTTGATTCTGGTTTTCCTATGGGAAAAGGAATTAGGAAAAATATTTTCATAGTATTTTTGTCACAAATTTTTTTTTTCTGGCATACTATGGTAAACAATTAGTGTAAATTTTTTCAAAAACAAAATTAAATTGGGAATATTTTTCCTATCCAATTTCGATAGGTAAAGTGATAAAGTGATGGTAAAGAGAGTGGTAAAGTGATTTCAGTGCCATCTTTCATTAAATTTTCGAAGCTTCATTTTGATACAAAATATGTGATAACATATGTGAAATGAATTAAATATGTGAAATTTAATTTTATTAAAATGTTTGTTTATTTTTATTTAAATCATATTTTGACAGAAATTATCGTCTTTTAAAATTGGTGTACTTAGGCTGCTTTAATTTCTTAAGGTTATAAGAACTATTCTGTGCCTTAAGGAAAAACCGATGTTAGCACTTTCAGAAAGCCGTATCATAGTACAACAATCGACTGTAATGTTTAATAATTCTATGGTTGGTATTCCCGTCATTGAATTCAATTCTTGGTTTGTTTTAATTTGAAATGTTAAGTAGTTACACTGAATATCCTCTCTGTTCCTTATATGTCTTTATGGAATGTCTTAAGGTCATGCTGCACTCCAATAGATCTCTGTTGTCTGCGGCTCTGAGGAAGTCCATATGTTCATCTTCATGTTCATTTCAGTCTTCTTTCTCTAGAATCGATTGACCACTAAAAATTAAGTATAGGGCCGATATAATTACAAATTTGACATAATGTTATAATAAATCTATACATACCACAGTTTGGAAATATTTCTTTACCTTAATCGATTATATCTAGCTCAAATTGTTTTGGTTCATCTTTTTGCTGCTGTCTATGTTGACCGCGGAAGATTCCTTGTTGGAAAAGCAAAGGTTAATAGGCTAGACTTGGTATGTTTTCTTTGCAAAATAGGTACAATTATATGCAAATTGACAAATATTTGGGGGCGACAACGAATGAGGGGCGACACCGATCGGTAAAGGACAACGTCCCTTAAATTTAGCGCTTCGCAAAAAATTCAATTTGTTTGCAAACGTGCGGCTATGTCGCACTTTCGAGGGTTACAAAATTTTATACGGCGATGTGACAGATGTGGTCGAGAAGGTGAATATGTGTCGCAGAATTCGTGTTTCGATATGCTTAAGACAGCAATCGCACGAAAATGACTGCGGTGCATAAGGCTATTATTATGCGAATGTCTGGTGTTCTTTTTTTGCGTTATTGTCGTGACATGGCCGTTAAATATCCCGAAATGAAATTTGAAGAACATTATTTTACAATATTAGTTTTAATATGAAAGCAGTTGAGTTTTAAATGTTTTCTAGAGAAGCGGAGAGATTAATTAAAATAACGCAAATGTAATTTTTAACTGTTTCAGGAAAGTGTAATTTAAATTCGTAAATAACGACGTGTCGAATCCATATACATATTAGTATGCAGCGAATAGCATGCAGGTTCTGATATAAATTCAGTAAGGCTGAGTTTTTGATGTTGATGGCCTGAATTGATTTTGCGATAATAAATTCCTCAGTATCGGTGAGACCCTATTGCAGCAATGAAATTAAAATACTAAAACAGTGCCACCTGACTTACGAAAAGCTACACCAACGAAGCAATCAAAAAATGAGCTACCCAAATTTTTATCCTCCTAAAATGTTTTAAATAAATGATTTTTTAATAAAAAGCTTTAAGTTTTAAGTTTTTATTTGCTACTTCATATCAACTAAAGCCCCTTCATCACTATCGCTGATACCGCGAGATGATGAATCAAGATTTTTTTTGTTTGTTTATGTAACTTTATATTTCAACTGATTTCTAATCATTTATAATTTATTTTTCTTAAATAAAGATTCACATTTGACGAGCAGTAACCCAATGGTTACTCCCATTTGAATTTACATAATTTATTATATTTCTCTGTCCTAATTAAATACAACTGTCTAGTTCTAAAGGTTTCTGACTTTGAAGTCTTCTTACTGCATTGGTGGTGTCGAACAAATTTCGTATGTCTGCATTTTGGTGCCGAGATATCCGCTGAATTTGTTTCTTTGCATGACTTTTTTTCCTCACTGACATATTCCATGTTTAAGTCCCTATGCAGGTTAACATTTCTGATGTACCGCATGGTGCGTTGACAATGCCATGCAGCACTTTGTTTTGAAAATATACTATCATTTGTGTATTAGTCTACTTGGTACAACCTCAAAGTTGTATACCATACCATACTGGTTTAAGTATATGCTGATGCAATTTATTGTGTATTGTAAGCTCAGAATTTCTACCTATTAACCAAAACATTTTCCTTTATTTGATGTTCAATTCTTCTTTTTTCTCGTTAACATGCTCTTTTCATCTAAGCTTGCAATCAAGCTCATGCTGAGGTATTTGGCTGTATTTACATTTGGAATCTACCTTGAATTAAGTTCCACTGGAAACCAGTTGACTTTCTGGTTTATGAAGTTTACGTGAACCGATTTTGCTTCGTTTAGACTGATGAGCCATTTCTTTGTTCAGCTATGTGGAAATAAATAATATATTTATTCAGCATTCAAATACTGCTGAAACACACTCATTATACATATTTTAGGTGAAAATGATTTCTCATCTTTTCTCTCTCATTCTGAAACGTGTTGTTGTACTACTAACATCGTATGGCGGTTTCATTTATTATTATTATACTGTATTTTCTACTGGCTACTCACTGAGTTGCTTGCTTCTTGAAGTTTTGTCGTTACTTCTGATATACACGATCCAGTTGAAAAATTAGTTATAAAACTCGATTCACCGTCGCTTCAATCATCATTGCGGATTTGGTCACATCATATACATTCTTCGACATTGAATTTTTTGCTGGTAAGTATCTTTTATGTACGATTTTGTCATAGCTTCAAAGTGTTCTTTCGTACTGCGTAAATTGAAACGTTTGCCATCTTCCCGATGCCTTTTGAGTCGCTGCGTTCATATGCGGGCATAACGAGGGAGTGGAGTTGCAACATCTTCCATTAGAATGGTTTCCGGCCAGCATGTGAAATAAAATGTTAGCCGTAGACGCAACCTGACACTAAACCTAGTAGTGAGAGCCCCTAACATTTCGAAGTGAAAAAATGAACGCGAGTAAAGAGACACTAACAGCTCACTGGTCAGCACACAATAACAAACATGACGAAGCAGATAACAGTGTGCTGTGAGATCAGAATAGGCCAATCAAATCCCTCAAATCCGAAATGAAAATAGAGGGACTCCATTTCATAGGTGAGTAATGCAAAGATGGGATCAAACTGTAAAAAGAGAAAATTGACAGAACAAATACACCGATTGAATAAGCCAAAACAAAATTAAAACAAAAGACTGACGAAATGCACGATCTAACAATCAAATGAAAACTCACTTGAAACTAACAAACCTGAGATTGAATTGGACTTGCTGAGATATACCATCACAGCTCTGTTTTCCTGAATATTTAACTCACTTTACTCGCCCAAAAAAGCGCGCACACACAGATCTTATTACATAAATTTTGCATCTGGATTCGATTGAACTACCACGGATCTTAAAAAACCAGGAAAAACTCTTGTCTCAACCATCTTTACGTGATCTAAAATCAAGAGAAACGAGTTATTTAGAATAAGCTTAGCTCCAGTCCTCCAGTATCCTCGAAAAGATGCCAACATCATTGGCATTTCGGATTGTGTTGGAGGGTGTGCTGGTATTGGTGTTATCAAAACTATTTTATTACGCATTATTTACAGTGTTTTCTTACAAGAAGTCCCACGTTACTATAATGTGATTGCATCGATCAAGTTTTCGTGATATAAATTTCATCTCCTGAATACATCATGAGAGTGATCGAGAAGTTTTCAAGAGAGCGTTTATATCATCTTGAACTACTTTGTTCTCAACTCAAATTTTTAAATTCTCTAGCTGTTTTAAACTCCAGCAACCTATGTTTAATTTTCAATCGTAGTCCATGAAACAAAAATGCAATTATCAAAATTACATGAAATACCAAATCCATTTTTGGTTCCAATTCAAAATTACGATTTTCTGAATGTTCAAAAATTGATTCTTACATTTTCGAAATTTATATTTATTTTACGAAGTTCGTTCAAATTCCAAATTATGTCAATCGCATCCAATCCGCCACAAATGACCACATCCGAACTGCAATTACACTTAAATTCGCGTATTGCCGAGATAAATATTTTACGGCAATTGAATAGCGATCATGAAACTAAACTTGGCCACCTGACAAATCGATTGCACGGCTTGGAAATGGAAATCGATATTAAGGAGCGTGAAAACACCATTCTACAATCAGCGGTCGATGAAATGACCAAAACGTTAAAAACACATGAAAAATTATTTCCCGAATTTGTTTCAAAAAAATCGATGCAATCGATCGAGAGTGATCGCGACCCCGATAACAAATTAGCAACGATCATTAAACGGAAATATTCGGAGTGTGAACTGTTAAAAATTGAGCTGGAAACATCTGAAATGACGTTACACGCAAAGCTGAAACAGATTGAGGTGTTAAAAAATCGCGAACAGGATTATATTGCTGAAATTAAACAGCTAACCGAAAAATGGGAAGGTTTACAATCGACCAAGACAGAATTGGAGGCGGCTCACGAAAATGTGAAGAACGTGTATTTGAACGATTTGAAAACACTGTCGGAGCGGAACGTTACGTTAGAAAATGAAATTATGGAATTGCGACAAATAAACCACGATTCCAAAATTAAAATTACCCAACTAACGAGTGCGGCCGGTCCAACGGATCCGAGAAATTTTGATCGGCACGCATTTGCCGACTCAATATCAAACACCCAGCTACTGGAGGAGAACGGCCTGTTAAAGCAGAAAATCAGGGCCTTATCATCCCGACTACAAATAGCTGTGAAATCATATGAAATACTTAAAAATACCCAACTAATCTCATCAACGGTGCCCGTTCCCGAAGCTGTGAAAAAAATCAAAACAACGTTTGTCGATAATCCCGATCCAGCGTCGATTGCGGGCGGCACCGGGGAAAAGAAAGATTTCAATGGTTGTAAAATGTTACACAAAAGTAAACTAAAAATGGAAGAAAGCGCCGAAAGTTTTTCAAAATCCGAAGATTATCGACATTCGGCCATTCCATCATTAGAAAATATCGAGGAAAATGATGAATGTGAAATAATCGAAAAACAAAATGTGCCATCCTGCTCCGAAAAGGAGGAAAAGGCAGAAAAGGAGACTGAGACATGTGAGACGCCAAGGGCAAAAAGTATGAAAGCCGTACTCCGAGAAATTCTACAAAAGAAAATTGACAGCCAACACAAGCAGATACTCGACGAAGAAATAAAACAAGATGTGGTCGCCGAAGTCGTGAAAAATTTATCGAGTGAAGTGCGCCGTAAAGGAAATACGGCCTTCAATTCGATTATCAAATCTAAAAATACAATCAACTTGCCAGCCCCAATACCAAAATTTAGAGATTTAATTGCCTCGTACGAAACGATTAAAGGTGGCAACACAAAACAATTGACCAAACATCATCAACGTGAAATTAAGCAAACTGGTAATACATCTAGTGCCTCGGTGGTCAAAGATAATAAGATAAAATTTGAACATGAAATGGACGTGTCCGATAAATTTATAAATAGTCTGAAAGAGAAATTTGATTGTGATAAGAAACGAAAGCAGAGTAAAATTCCGGTACTTATCCGAAGAGAGAAACGTCTGAGTCGCAAAGATTCAGATAATCTTACAAATCGTTGAAGAGCTGGCTAATGGTGGTGAGCCCCAATTTTAAATCCCACCTCGAAGAACAAGAAGAATATAAAACACACAAAACTAGATTTATTTTTTAAATATATTTCTTCTCATTACATTTTTTTAAACATATTTTATTTTATTTTATTAATTTACATTAGTTTTACAAGAAAATAATTTTCATATTCTTCACAAATAGGCCTTCTACACATTTATTACTCCCACAATTAATTTAAAATGAAAATTTTTAAAAAAATCATAAAAAACGTTACGTGTCTTCTTGCCATGGTCATACATAAAAATCTTAAAATTTTAATTATTAAAGATATGTTTATTAATTTAATTAATTTATTTAATATTGTATATACTCAACTGGGGTGGTTTAAGAGAGTTAGGGTATTCGGTGGTTTTGAACAATACATATAATCTAAACGTTTTTAAATGGGGGGGATGAAACCGTTACGTTTTGTAAAATTTTTGGTCGTCTGGTACTAGGTACGTATATTTTCTAGATTCTAGAGTAGTTAATTGAAGAGTTATTTTTAAAACCCGGTTCCGAATTTTTGAACAACCATCTAATCACTCAATAAAAATATAAAATTGGTTGGGTTTGTATGGGTATTTTTATAAAGGCACCTTTATGAATGGAATCTTGCATTCGTCTGTATTACGGATTCTATATAATTAAAGGACTTGAGGTTTAAAATTTCTAGATCTTCAACTAACCGTTTTACAATATTTTGTTCTGACAAGGGAGGAAGGTGGTTTTATATTTTAGAATTTGAATTTAAATTTATCAAAGCATTATTAATGATTAAAAAATATATAAAATAATAATCAAAATTAAAAAAATATATAATTTATTTGTTAATTAATCAATTAATTTTATTATCAATTATTATTTTACGTAAAATGAAATCTATATATTCTTAATTTAATTATTGTTAATATGAATATAAACGTTCACGCCTCAACTCATTGTCCAAATCGGCGATTTGTTGTAAGAAACCATCGTTCGGGCGAATCTCCCGATGTAACCGTACCAATCGTATTGCTTCCGTAGCGGTCATTTTTTTGGCAATCATTAAATAAACAATCGCACATGTCGCTGACCGTGATACTCCCATTAAACAATGTACTAATACTTTGCCGCCACTGTTTAGTCCGTTCTCGATGAATTTCGATGCTATGTAGAAGTAACGCGAAATGTCTGTCGTTGATTGATCCATTAGCGGGAAACCCATGTATCTAAAATTATGACCACCGCTTAAAATGGATTCATCATATTTTTTTGAAAAATATATAAATTGATTAATTTTAAAATTTTGAAATTTGGATTGTGTTTCTAAAATGTGAGTGTATCAAAAAAATTTGGTTTGGCCAAAATATGTTGAAATATAATGTTAGTTCTATATCTACCACGCACACCAGAAAGAATTTATCGAGCTCAGCATCAATGTAATTCAATATTATTTTATTTTTTTGGTCAATTTCAACCTCCCCAACAGAAAATAAATGCAGCAATGGCGGTGGAAACCACACTGCAAACTACCGAGTATGTTTTTAGTCTACAGTTATATTATTCAATTGTCACGTCCCAGGCGGCAGTATAAAACTACACTGCAAACAAACATATGCAAGCATTCTCCAACGTGAATCCTCAAATGCTGAATCTACCGTGAATACAAGCTATAAGCTATACAAAATCAAACCATTATCATCCAGCAACTAGAATCTCTCCGATAAATTTCCTAATGATATGCCACTGGAGCGCACTCGAATAACTTTGACTGCCAAAATTCGAAATTGATCTTATGCTAGTTTCAGAAACCTGTTTAACCGATAAACACAATTTCAGAATAAATGGTTACGAAGTCTAAGACACAAAACATCACTCGGTCAGAAGTCGAGGAGCAACTGCTTTATATAAAAAAAATCGAATATAGCAGCACTGAGGAAGTTCAAACAACCTCTCTATGTGGTTGTTGACCTCGATAATGAAGCATCGCTTTAATATATTGCCATCCAAATAATAACGTTTCGGTAGATATCTACAAAATATAGCAAGTATGAGACAACATTTTATCATTTCAGCCACCAATGGTCCTGTTTATACGAGTTGAACAACAACAACCTAACTACATCAACTTACGTTTACACGAGAAAACGTTTTTGATGTTACTTACGTATGTATGTGTAAAATAAATTTCATCTCGTATTGAACGAGAGTGTGTTAGTAAGTTCCGATTCGTTCAACACAAAAAATTTGTGTTGAAAAATTACGCAAAACAAAATTTTAGTTTATAGGCAGAGGGGAAAGAAAAGAAGAAAATTTTGGTTGAATCACAACTCGTGTTAACTGACGGAATGACTTTAATGCCAAACATATCTACTGAGATTCTAGATTGACTACTCCAAGGAGACGTCAATTTATAAATGTTATACAAGAAACCCACTACGATGTCACATCCAACTTACTGGCCTACTCATGTTCGAAAAATTCCTGACGTCCTTGGTTTTGCAGTCATAGGTAAAATAAACCACTTTTAGAATTATCTTCTGAATGTCATCGCTAATTACAAGAAGTCGATGGTTATCCAAACACTGCTGTTCCTCTTGCGGAGTTCGTGCATTTTGGGAAAAATGCAAAAAATTCGAAACTGTTTTTAGCGATATACAGTAAACCATCGATTTAACGGACCCCGATTTAATGGACCCTCGATTTAACGGAAACTCGATTTCGATATTTCGATTACCGATAATGATGGATAGATTCGGGGATTCTTAAATGATTTTTGGAAAAAATTCTGGCCACCTGGGGCGGAACTCGATCAAGTCTTGACCGATTATGATGGGATTTTGTATGGTGGATGGAAATGGGATTCTTAAATGATTTTGGGAAGAAATTCTGGAATATGTTCACCTGAAACAATTTACGTGAATCAACCTTTGGGTTTTGGGAATGGCTTTCAACCGAAAAATACAAGATGAAGATACATGTTTATAATCAAAATGTATTGATGGTAAATGGTCTAACATTCTTATTTATGTCGATGATTTCCTTGTGGCTTCCAAAATCATTCAACTATAGATTCATATGTGGGAAACATTTTAACGGCTCTTTTTGAAATGCATAATCTTTGAGCAACAAGAAAATATTTTAGTATGGATGGAAATTTTGAGGTACGTCAAGCTATATAAAGAAAGTTGCATCTATTTTTAGTTTAGAGCTAGTAACAAAAATTATCAAAAATTGACTGGACATTTGTTATATTTGTCAGTAAATACACAACTTGACATCTCGCAAGTGTCAGCATCTTGGCTCAAAAGATATCACCTCCAAGCATCACTAAGATCTACCAATTTATGGAAAAAGCTTAAGTATGAAGTATGGTTACTTCGTTATATTGAAAAACGATAATTTTTATAAAAAAAATAGCGCATCGAGACCCAAAATGCCCTTGTAAGTGATCTAGATTCCGTATTATGGGGAAAAAGGTAAAAATTGAAAGATGTTATATAAGTCACTCAAATTATGAGATGTTACAGAATCTTTAATATCGGCTGTAATTAATTCGATAAAAGCTCGATTTGATAAGCAAACAACCACCTAGTTTGTGCCTCTCGCTGTACTTTATAATTATAAAATTTACACTTACACGCTACTTTGATGAGATTGAGACGAAAATTCTTTCTGGTATAAAACATCTTGTTAGTATCTAAATTATTACAGAAAACACAAACCAACAACAAAATAGTTTTTACCTAATACTTGGCATATCACGATAATATAAATGACCCGTATCAACTTGTCCCAACCTCGAACCTTCAGCAGTATTTAGCACATGTGTGATACCCATGTAACGTAAAAAATTTTTATTTCTCGCTGACTCACTACAAAACAAAAATATTATTTTTTTCAATTAGTGTTATACCACATGTCCACTTATTGTGGCTCATAAAATATATACTCACGCATCACCCACATAAAGCTTTGTAAACACCTCATCACAATCCACATCGAAAGTTGTGCCTTCTGATCGGCGGAGTCGGGGCATTGTTCGGCACGGTGTTATTGAATAATGTAACACTTGTTGTAAATCTCTAGCTGTTGTTGTTTTTGTTAGGGCACTACTATGATCACTGGACCGGTGTAGATGGTGGTGATGATGATGTTGGGGATTTGAAGATGTTGAATTCGTGTACTAGAAATAAAATATTCAAAACAATCCTTATTAATTATATTCATGTAATTTAATTATTCGTAAAAAAAAAAAAAATTGGCGCTTTAGAAAAAGTAAAAAAGGATGGCAATAAAAAAAAGCTTTATCATCCGGAAAATTAAAAAGGCAGAGATTTTTATTTTTTAATTGTCTTGTATTACGTATACGTTGTGGGAGATCCGAAAGCAAACACATACCGTATATGTTAAGTTGTCAGTAAAAATATAAATATGTAAAGACAAACATAATTTTTCCAGCTTTTCTTCGGCACAAAATAAACCTGATTAAACCCTAATTAATTATCCTAAAAACAACAAATGGAAATATGTAGAAGTTGCCTTTGTGTAGTACATACAACTTTTACCATTCGAAACACTACAGAAAAGGTGGGTGAGAAATTTTTTATGCTGACATTATGTTTGAACTTGATTGATGCTCCGGATTTAATGCTATTGTGCTTCTGACACAAAAAAGCTTTGCACAAGATAATCAACATTCATTGACTAAAATGAAACAATGTAAGCGCAAAGCTTTTGTGTAGTTAATTAAAATAAAATGGGCGGGGGATGTAACTGCTAAATTTTATTTTTTGCGAACCACGGTAAAGGCGACGATGCCATGCGTTCATTTGGATAAGGTGACAATGTACATACTTGTCTATAAACTCTTCTATATTTTTCGTACACGTGTAGACAATATTAAGCTGATGAACTAATAAATATTTATTTGTAAAACATTTAATTTTATTAGGTTTTTCAAAATGCTTTTATACGCCAGACGAGATTTAATTACAAAATATGATACTCATTCCAAATGTTAGTTTAGAAAATGATAGTACTGTTTGTGGAAATTACTGAATATAAAAGCAATGGCTGAATACTTTTCGACCTATAAGTTATTAAAGTGGGTAGGGAGATGTTTGTGACGAGAGAATACAATGAGTATTAAACTGTCTGTGTGTGCCAAACCCCAGTGGTCTCCCAAATTCTCAATTTTTAAATTAGTTAGTTTGGCATGCCGCTTGGCACCTGTCTATAGATTTCGACTAATAGGGAGACTGCTGTTTTTTTTTTACTTAATGTAGAGCTATCCTCTTGATGATGTCTTTGATGAATCCCTCAGGGTGTTAATCGAAAACTACTCAAACTTGTGAAATTTACTTGCCATTCTAATTACATAAATTAAAAATTGAGAAATACTCAGTAGTAAGGTTAATTGTAACCTTTTGATGACATCTGAAGAAGAAGAAGAATCCGTTTGACTCTCATGATTTAATTCAAAATATAAATTACTCAAATAGGTGAAATCGGCATGCGATACAAATTAAATTTTAAAGAGGAAACCGCAGAGGTATGTCATATAGATAATCTAATACTTAGTACTGGATTTTATTTCCTCGCGGTTGCATCTTAGAACAATCCATGGTATCAAGAAGATTTTTAAAATCGTCCGTGACATTAATTTATTTAAGATTTTTTCGGCTTTCCGGACAAAATGCCATAACAAATAAGCACAATGTTTACGACTTTTCTAGTCGTAGAAAACAAAAAGGCCATTTACTCACAATATTTCTACCACAAAAAGTAGAAAATGCACTCCACCCATTTTTAACCCCAAGATTATTGTGTAAAAATACACAAATCATTACAAAAATGAGAACTTCCTTAGGTCTCTTCTTGGCAGCTTGGTTTCGTACTGATAAAAATTGGCCTACTGATCAGGTTGCAACGACAAAATTCAACACTTGTGTTGTACATATAGTACAAAACCAGAACTTATTGATTTGGCGAATACATAAATACACATACATAGTGAGAATCTCCTGAAGTTTCTAATTTGGTGATATAATTCGCCAAATCGATAAGTTCTTATTTTGTACTATAGGTAGAAAGCAATAGTTGAATTTTTGCAATTTGGTCGTTGCAAACCCACAATACACATAATACAGGTAAAATACTCATCGGTTTCATTTTCGTTCTTTTCCGCGTATATATGTCAAAATTTCTCAAAATGGGTACCAATTGTGATGGTTGTATTTATTATTATTTATTTAAGAAGCTGGGAAATTATTTTTTGTGGTAAATTAAATTAAATTTTTAATAAGTGACATTATTAAAAATAGCTAAAAATGCGTTGTGCTGTTTATGGATGTAGTGAAAACAACGATAAACGTTATTTTTTTAGAAAAATGCAACGAAATTTTGTCCCAAGAATATACACGAAAAAAAAAATAGAAAAGTAAATACGAGAGAACCAAAACATGCTGGTGCGCCAATTTTGTTTTGTGCTCTCTCTATGGACCTATTTCTCATTTACGATATCAATTAGTGAGCGTAATATACAAATAAAAATAAACGAACATAAAAATAAAGTAAATACCAAAATACGCTGGTGCGCCGAAAAACAATTTTTGTGGTCAAAATTTTTAAGTCTATATAAATACAAGTACTCTAGCCCAAAACAAATCAGTAGGCTTAAGCTTTTTTATTTAGGCATTAAGCACAATTTCAAGCTCCATCTTCGATGTTTAAATTTTTAACCTTAGGCTGAAACTTAGGATGTTTTACTTTTAAGTTAACGATTAGTTTGATTGCCTGAACGTAAGGGTTCCGTACCAAGACAATCGACCGCGAGTTCAAGGTGATGATGCTCTTTGAGACACTTCAGGTTGGGAAACAATTTTCACCATGCGTACGCAACATAAATCTAGTATGTTTCCATTCCAAAACGGTTAGACATGATTTAACAAAACAAAATCTCCAAATTAATGATTTTTATTTTATGCAGGTACTATGATGACGAATAATTCTGTACAAATGCTCTACAATGAACTAAAGGCGCAATATGGTATGTCCAAGATGTTCAAACCAAGATGTTTTGGAGAATTTTTTTTGTGTTGTTCGGGAGAAACTTGGGCTCCATGATCATCCCGATCTTCTGGAGATCATGTATAGACTACGGTCATATATCCTTGCTCGAAATGAGGGGAGTATATCTTTAAGTGGTAATACAATGGTCGATGACACTCCGGATTTGGATACAGATGGAAATTTAAGTGGTGACTTACTAAGTACTCGAGTCTCCTGGCAGGATACATATGCCATAGACTTAAAAACCTCTAGTTGGTAGTTCCTAGTTCCGCAATAAATACATCCCGAGATTTCTCATTTACATGGACCAATCAATTATCTGAATGTGGGCTTAGATTTTTGTCCGAAAAGCTGAAAAAATCTTAAATAAAATCTTGGTATATGTTAATAGTCATAATAATTTAAATTACCCAAACAGCCGGAATTTAAAAGTAATGAAAGTCAATCATTTTAATAAATAAATTTTGTCTTGATTTAGTTTAAAAAAATTCTAATTTGCGAAATAGCCAACGGAAACGGATATATGTTTAGAAAGGGATAGCACTTCTTACCTCTTTCTAATTTTATATATCTCATTAAAAAATATGTTTTTACAGTGTAAGTTGTAACACTAACCCAGTATGCAATTTTTTCACTGTGTGGAATAAACGTTTAATTCCATACTAAATTCCGTACTACAAAATATCAAAGACACAAAAATATCGATTTTACCGAGAAAAATAATTGTCTTCTCTTCCTGTTTCGCGGTAATATTTTTTTTATAAGTTTCGATTGTATCTTTTATTTTCAGTTTCTTCTGACAAGTCGACGTGCACGGTTGCACTACATAATTAGTTTTTTTCTCTTTAAAGTGTTGTGTTTCATTATAATGTTTTTCTATTTGTTAAAGTAAATAATTTTAAATTTAGGTACATAATAATAATTATTAGCTAATTTAGTGATCGCGATGTACAAATTTGGACTAAAAATGTAATAGAGATCTGTCTCACAATGGTGTCGTCGCGAAATACATTTACGTCGTAAATTTTCGATTAATTTTGCTGAAGATTAATAATTGGGTAGCACGTGCTGAATGCAATAAAAAACACAATTTATAAAATTTAAACATTTAAATAAATTTTCTATGTACATATGTTTAATTAAATAAAAAATAATAATTATCTTCACAAAAATAAATGGCAATAAAACCTTTTATTTCGAAATCAAATTTTATGTGAAAAAAACTAACCAAATCTGCTCTTTTTTATGCAGAAACGTATTGGGAATCAGTATAGAAAAGTGTACCGAAAAATCTGGAGTTCCCGACGAAATTCCACCTTCTTTCCAATTTATTTTTTTCTCTTTTTAGTCGGGATTCACACCCACACTGGAATTTTTGTGACACTTTTCTTTTGTGAGTAGTACGGTTTTCCGTGTACGTAATATGGTTCTTTCCATAGAAAGAGTGTGGTTTTAGCACGCGAATGTAAACGGAATTCCGTCGGCATTTTCATCCGTATGAAAAACAATACGAATAGCACATAGGTACAGAAAGCTTGCTGTGCGGAACGGTTTTGGGATTGGGCAATTTTAAGCTAATTCTTTTTATTTTGTGCTTACTGACATTTTGATTGCATAACTAATTCACATTTATTTTAAATTCACACATAACTTAAATTTTAACTTTTGCTATTTACTATTTACGTTTGCCCATAATGAGTTTTTAAGAACTGTAACCTTAGTGCACTGCGATTATCGAAAGCCGTGCATACGCTTACGTTATAATGTTAATCACGCTCGTTACGTCACACACTGCCATATACAACACACAGTTGGAAGCCCATGTGAAAACGTGATCGAGTCCATTTTGTTCAGCAGAACAAAGCATTCCTATAGTGCTTGTTTGGGGAGATCGATATAGACACTGATTGTTGTTAATGAAAATGATAAAATGTATTCGTAATCGCCGGATCCCCAGTTATACACCAGTTCAAACCTTATCTACTTGCAGTTGTTCGATATCTGTCTCGGTTGAAGCTAGACAAGAAAGAGGATATTCAATGAGGGACTCACCTAGTAGCTTGATGTTTTACCGATAATATCTTTTTAACCGATGCTTAAATTCCTAATCAAATGATCGAATTTTCTGAGCTCCAATGAACTGTGTTGCCTCGAGTCTTGAGAGCGGGTTTGAGCTGTCGATGAGGCCTTCAACCATTCGATTTGCTTGTTAATGGAAAGCAGTTGTACGTATTCAATGAAAATCAATGAGTTTCCTTAATTCAACGAACAGTTTTGACTCGAATTGCGTAGCTTGGTCGTTTGTGATATTTATGTAGTATGATTCGGAACATTGAGTGAGTCTGCCGACACAGATTAAGAAATAAGTAAATCCCTTGAGCGGTCGAAGAGGACCCACTATATATGATATGGTACATATGCATAAGCTCGAATCGACGTAAAATGTGGTCTAAAATGTCGAAGACTTTACTTCGAAACGGCTTGATTTCGGGATTTCGATACCAGGCAGATTAAAAAGCTCCAGTTTATCATTCAACTAGTGCGACATTCGAAACCAGAAAATAAATTGTGAAATTCTAGGTTAGTTTTTTGTGCTTGTATCGTATTATTAAATTGATTGATATAATCTGAGTATTATGGTCGATAAAATATTAAAGAGTTTGACGGATTGATAAATCGTAAATAATTCCGATGGAGTGTGGAATATTTTCGTTAATGTGTTGTTGCAAAACAGCTCTGACAGAGGCGGAAGAATACCATTAGGAGTGATTTTGTGGCTGAGGAATTTGAAAAGTTCGAGATGAAAATGCATTTGCAACTCTTAATATTTACACCAAACTCAACAACTTTTTTGAACAACTGTTTCTAGTAGAGTTTGTCTTGTTCCTCATTTTTCGATGCCACAACGATGTCGCGTGACTTCGTTGATAAAACGTTGAAATATATGTATGCAGCATTTATGAGACCGAATGACATACATTTGTATGTATGCCATTCCGTGTCTGCCTTTGTGCAAATCGAGCATCCATGCAAATGCATCAAGCTTTGAATGTGAAGTATCGGGGAACGATCCGGCACGGTGACCGAATTAAATCGTCAGTAGGCTTCATACGGTCTCCAATCGAGATTTCTCTTTCTTACAACATGTAGCGGGCAAGAGACTACAGATACTGATGGATGGCAAATTCATTACTCTATACACTATGGTAAAAATCGGCATATGGGGAGGGTGGGTGCACCCGTGTCGCTGAATCAACAATCTGTTTTCGTTTTAGATCGACTAAAAGTTCAAATTTGTGGAGAAAACTAGCGCCAATGACGGTTATCATCGGAAAATACTAAAGCCTGAGTGAATAGGCTTTCGAATCCGATATTAACCTGGAGCAATTTATTGCCATAGCTATTAATGTTCATGCCATTGGCGGCATATAAAACAACAGATTATTGGATTGAAGACGTGATCGTGTACAAGATTGTACTGGTAGTAGTGATTGTGCTTACGATCCACATTGTTGCTGCATTGTAAAACATCTATTTCTGTTCTGATCGATTTCGATTTTTGAATGTCATATTTAAAATATTGGACCTGTAGAAGTGAGCGGCGTAATGTAAACATTAAAATTTATTCAGTATCCGGTTTATTCAATTTGGTCGAAATTGGCAGTTTGAATAAAACGCGGAAACGCGAGTTTTTGTAAATTTTGAGATTCGTGGATTTTGTCAGCGTGGATTTTTTGTGTATTGTTGATAATGCGTCATTCCACACTCCTTCCTGCTGATTTTCGCGTTCATAACGATCGTATAATTTTACTTGAAAAATTATTATCTGCGAGGTGTGCGATTTTTCGTAGCACCTCAGATACTGGGCATTAATTGCAAATATTTCTTTAGATCGCTCTTAACCCGTTATAATGCGAAATGAAGTCGTATGAAATAAGTCAGTAATACTGTTTTCAAAAAAGTGTTTAAAATTTTGCATAAACAAACATTTTTTTTTTATTTTTAACTATTCCCAAACTAATAAATTTCAAAGTCATTTAAATCACCGTTAAACATTCCCATTGACACGGAACAATTTTCATTATATCAAATTTTTTCCGATCTTTAACCATTTAGACTGTGTCCGAATTGAGTGATAAATATGTTCTAGCAAAAATATTTGACACTAACGTGAACAATTTTTCCTTTTGTGAAATTTTTGTAGTTGTGCTGCCGGCCATTTAATTTAATTTTGATTTTTTTTTAACAATCATTTGTTGTCATTTAAAGATTCAAGATAACTCTATAAATAAGAAAAAGATTTAAATCATATAAACACAATTCTATTTATTTTATTTTAACTTTGTATTGAATTAATTTTATGAAGCAAAATACAATATTGCTGTTGAGTATTACATCCTTGAGTCCAGATCATTCACTTTAATCAATTTCAAATCCGCCATTCCACACTTTGATTCTTTCATCGTGGTTCTTTTCTCGTTTCCTTCCCCTTCACCCACAAACTGTTTTTATTTTGTTGGTGAAGGGGAAGGAAATGAGGAAAGAATCACGACGAAAGAATCAAAGTGTGGAATGGCGTAATCATAATGATCTGTTGAACAAGTGCATACAACAATTTTTCTCCGATTGAATTACCACGCAACTGTCAAAAATTATTATACCTAATGACTGTGATAATTCGGATGCATTTAGTATTTTCACAAATTTAGTACTAAAAAATATTTATTACACAATTCGGACACAGTCTTAACCCTTTGTGTTCTGATTTAAAACTGGGCCAAATAGATTTTTCTTGTGACATGTTTTGGGTTGCTTTGGTACCGTTTTAAGTAAAAATAAGAAAAAAAATTTAAAAAATAAGTCAGGGTAGGTATTACCTAATGTACACGCACATGTACAAATCGATGCAAGAGTAACTATTTTTGTATTAAGAAAAAAGTTTATAAACTTATTATTTCAAATTCAAACTTAAAAATATGTATTTAAAATGCAAAAATAATTAAAAATACATATGTACTCGTAAATATTGCTTCAGGCAAAAGTAACTAATAATATAAAACATATAAAAAAATAATATAAATAAAGTAACATCCACTAAATAAAAATTTAAATATTTCAGTCTCACAGTTTTTAACATACCCATCACGTTCATTTATTATGGAATTTTAAAAACAGTTCCTCTTTCTTAGTAAACAAAGGTGTATAGAACATTTTCCACAGTAAACGTTCGTGCGAATCGCACAGCTTTCGAACTTGCATCTCGTTGCCTCTTTATTTCCACTAAATTCAGGAAAATGATCAATTATAATACCAAATATCCGAGATTGAACGAATTTCTTCCTGAATTCTTCTTGAATGAGATGGAATTCTGGTATTGATAAAATCCGCCGGAGGACACCCTCGTTTTCGAGAATTGGTGAAAGAATTCATCAGAAATAGTGACACATGTAACCGGAATTCCAACAAATCTAGTATGTCTTTAGCTTGCATGTTTTGTTTTTGCATATACGTAAGTAGTTTCTATTCAATCCAACTTGCGCTGATCGCAAAATATAAAAAATGCATCATTACTCGAAATGGCCATTTTTTGAATCTGATAAACGTCCTACAATATTGGATTAGTTGATCTGCAAGTTCAACTCCTCCCATACCGCTGATATATAAATGTACAATTTCCGATTGTGAAAGAAATCGTTGCCATATCGCTTTAGGGATGCGCTCCATTTTTTTGTTGTGTTTATATCATCCTTTCCAATAAAATTGGATGCCAGATAAACAGCTTTTTTACGACCACAATTATTTTGTCATATTTGCTGACATATTGCTCTAAATAACCGCAGTCCTTTTTTTTTAATTGGCGGTCTTCCGAAAAATCTGGCTTGTGAAATCGGTTAATTCGAGCGGTCCCAATTGCATTATCCCTCTATTTTTTAAGGTTTCCATTAAATTGTAAGTCATAAAAAAATTATCGAGATACAGTTTATGTTCCGGCATTTCAATTCTTCGAATTAAATGGAGGACGATTGCTGCACCAAACCCAAATTTTTGTTGATGGAAATCAGAAATTTCAGTTCTTGTTCTTGAAATTTTAGTCACAGTTCCTTCGTTTGATACTCCTGCAATAACAGTTCCAGCCAATCTTCACCAACCACCTGTTCTACTTCGATTCTTGTTGGACTTCTTTTATTGGTATAATGGTACATATATTGCTACAAAGTTCCGGAATATTATTGTAATCCCAAAAACAGATTGGTTCAGCTTGCCCTCCTCAGCATCATCAGGATTGGCACTGTCTTTATAGAGAAAGGCCAACATTTCGTCATGCGTTACATATTTACGAGCCAGCTGCAACCAAACACAGAATTAAATAGTGATAACCATCAAATAAAAACAAACGCAATACGCAAAAAAATCGTTTCTATACAATGTACATGAGGATGTACATGACCGTTGATTATATTTGTACATCTACGTGTACATCATATTAAAATGAGAAAAATCATATAATATGACTTAAAAAACAATTTGTTTTTAGAATATACATTGTTGGATATTTAAACGTATAAAAAACATTATTTGACTTACCAGGATTTTTTTTTATTTGCAATAAAATTGGGCTAAAAAATAAAGGATTTCCACTACTAAAAAATACGTGATTGTACCTTGATGTTTTATTGAATACTGATCTCATTTTTGTAGTTTGAGGGAATTTGTTGTAATAGAATGAAGAAAATGAGATGAAAAACTGAAACAAACATGCAATAGAGGAGAAAATATTAATTTCGTGAATACTACGTTTCTTTGAAAAGTTTGTACTTACTGATGTACAACAGGTCTAAAAGGGGTAAAAGATAAAAGTCTGACATTTATTAAAACTCACCCTGAACAAGTATGTACGAGTATGTATATGTATATATATAATATTCTACTACAGTACTGGATGATGCACGTGATCATTTTTCCTTTTTTGTTATGGTTTTTAAAACGGTTTCAATACTCATCGCTTAGCGCACTGCGAGCATCAAAAGCGGGTGCATTCTATACTGCTTACGTTATGTTGTGAAGTTTGTTACATGCATTGTCGTTATTTCGATCTAAACATTTTTAATTTCCATTTTTGTTTGTAGGATTAAATATATTTTACAATAATTTTAACCACTAGAGTTTTAAAAATTAATAGAATTGAATCATTTTGTTATACGATATTTTGTTGGTCACTAAAGCAACGACCGCACGATTGGTAAATGTCTATAAAATATTAGTTAATATGGGTGGGGAACAATAAGTGTATTCTTCATGCTAACAATAGTGAATTCAATATAGTTTAACAAAACAAAAATTTTCGGTAGCAGTTTTGTTTCCTTTTACTTAAATAATTGTGTAACGGAAAGTGTGTTTTTTGGTAAGTTTTTTGGTTGTAACTTAAAACATAAAATATATAAAATTTAATGTATTTTGAGGAATCTAATAAAAGTAAAAACTTATAACGTTGTGTGAAAATAAAAATGATAAAGAAAATTGTCTTTTAATTGTTTTCTGTCTATTTCGTCAAACCAATAAAGAGTTGGGTTCGGAACTCAGTCCGGCGAGTAGGCGAGTATAGCAAAAAAGTCGGTACGCACTTGAACAGTGAGTTACTCGAGTGATTAAGTGTAGTGCGCATGGTGCTAAAGAGCTGCGATTCGAGACTGGGTCAAGCCGAATTTTTAATGTTATTTTGTTGCTTTTTATTTGCTATAGCTATTTCGATTCAAATGATAAACTCGTGTATAACCAGGAGGTTTAGTGATAAAGTGCTCGTCTTATAAGTAAACTGTAAAATCCGAGATTAAGTCAGCACGAACGAGGATGAGATTGTTTATTGTTGATTGAATCCGTCCTAGTTAAGAAACAGCGCCAGTAATATTAGTCCTGCGCCAGTAGAAAGTGACAGTACGTATCGTTCTGTGATACGAGGCATTCGTTGAGTAATTTGCGGTATCGTCGAGCGACAGCGAATTCCGCTCAATTTGTGGTAGAGTGTGTAAGGCACGAGTATGTGTTCGCAATGAGTACCAGACCGAAGCAGAAGGGGTTGTCCTCTTGTCCATGCTCGTTTTAGCAGGACCACGCCACGTTGTGTTGTAAGGTCACATATTGTGTGGACCTTTTCATCTTGATTTCACGTGCTTAGCTAGATGAATAGCATGCCGGTAGACTGGCGCCCAATTAAATCGTACGAATTTGAAAAGTTATCTATACCCAAGCTACCATCGTCCTAAACATTGTAAAGGCACGTTTCAATTTAAACGACACAATACTCTAAATTTGCTGATGTGCGTTGTAGTTTCTCAGTTTCTAGTTCAAAGTATATCGTTGAACTATTTCAATGCGCAGGTTCTACTCATTTCACTGATTTTGGAGATTGTTCAGGCATTTAATTATGGTTGGATGTCATATAAGTGGTTCAGTGCTTTATTTTCCATTTACATCCAGTTAGATACTAGTTAAATTTTAATGGTCATTACTTCATATAAAGCAGTCTCCCATATTATATAATCTCTTAAAAATTAGATTTAACGACCACGTGCCAATACAATAATAATATCCATAAGCCATTTTTTCCATTTGTACATCCATTGAATAAATAACATTTTTTATTAGCCATTAAAATAAATTGCAACCATAAATTTATTACAAACGCATACATATTTAGGGAATGAAATCGACCCAATCTACATAATGGTTTTTTGCCGTATTTCGAGGATATCGATCGGAATATTACATTTACATCTCATATGATAATTCATCATCGCATTATACCGTCTTATCATCGTTCCAGTAAATTAGAAAGAGTTGTTCGAACGTAGAACGTACACACCAATTTATCATTTCGGTTTGACATTTAAATTTAAATATATCCGTAAATTAATTAATTTGGGTAGCACAAATAAAATTAATTCGAGCCTTTCATAATTTCCTGTATTTATAATGAAAAAATGTGCGATATTTTATAAAATACAAGCGCCACCTTGAAGTCATTAGTATAATTTTACGTAATATGGGGTGGGATGAGTATATTTGGCTGGGCTATGTATATACATTTAGCGAATACTAAAATTGTATGTATTATATTGAAGGGTTGGGTCACGGCCAAAAAGATTGCCTTCATACTATATACATACATATATTTTTAATCTTGAGCGAAAATCATAAATCATTTTCCATCCTGCAGCAAACAAAGAAAATATAACATTTTCTCATTGTCATCAATTTGTATTCTTGTTGTGTAAATGAATAAAAACAAATATAACAAAAGCACAAAAGCTCGCGTCTTCGGCGAGAAATGCTAAAAACATAAACCTAACTAAAAATATTTTGAGCATGATGAACATTTTGGCAATCGATTGGTTTGCGGCGGAGAGATAGTATCAAAACAAAAATATAATAAGTGAACTGTCTTCACCCATTAACTGATTTCTAGAAATTTTCTTATTTTGTTGGAAATTTTGAAATGAAAATACTTTTGGTCATCGACATTATGAAAATGTCATAAAAATATAAATCAAAACTACATGATACATAAATATGTATACAATGAACTGGTGAATAAAGCTTTTGCACACGAAAAAAATCCATTAGCAGCTTTGTTTGGGCGGCAAGATGTAATTTAGCTGATAATTTATCATTGTTCTGGTACTAAAATATAACTGTACTCGTATATTTGGATATTCAAAGACACGACAACAGATTATCTCGTCTGAATATGCGTCTCAATGTTATTACAATTTCCAGACATAGAGTATGCAAGAAAAGTAAACAAAAAACACATTTTGTATATTCATTTCGCCATAACGTATACAAAAGCACAATAAATATTTAAGTATTGCGTCTTGCGTGTGTGTGTGTATGTGTGTGTGTGGCACGGGTGTGCTTTCCCCACTGGATTGTAATGTGGTGTAAGGTTTTCAAAAATTCAGTAAATCGATATACTCTAATATAATAAACACGAGCGAGGGAAAATCAAGAAGAAAATTGTTGAGCGGAAAATTCTCAAACTATAGATTTTTCATGCTGTTGCGTAGATTTGTAGTTTTGTTTGCATGTACAGTACAAACAACTTCAAGATTGATGATTATGTGGGGGGTTGGTTTTTTAAAGCTTCTCGTTTTCTGTTGTTTCAAAATTCGATTTGATTTAGTTACAGGAAATTGAGTGACACGTAATTTGGTTCACTATAATGGATAAGGGTTGGTAAAATATTATGGTAATTGATTTGAGTAGAAATCTGAATAATTTTGTTGCGTGTCTAATTATTTGTAAATTTGTGGGAAATTTATTGGAAAATATAACAAAGAAAATTAAGAGAGATGTGTGGTTGGGAAAATATGTTTAATTATACTTTTAAGAAACAAGAATGGGGTTCCACTTTTTTATTCTTTCCAGGTCTGTGAAATGTTTGTGTATTCGTAAAGCCAGTAATAGTGTTTTTACCTTTAAATCAGAACAAAGTTAGACAAGGCACGTTAAAACATCACAAAAGGTGGACGTGGATAAAATATAACTGACGCATGAGATGAGCATGCATAAAAGAAGGAATCGAACGAAAGCCCAAGATAGACAACAGGCCAATATGTATATAATAATAAAGGTAACCCCCAGAACACGGTAGTCAAAGAACACGGTTTAGAAGAACACGGATACCCTTCCCTCAAATTACACGAGTTCAAACAGCACGATTTTCATTGATTCTCTTTTATTTTGTTTTTTGTGTACCAAAATAATAAAAAAAATTAAAACGTAACGTTTTTTTTTTACTTTCTTTTTTGTAGTTTCAAACAACACGTTTCCTGTTCGTTTTATAATTCAAGGCGAACTTAAAACGTTGTGCATGGACATCTATATTTCTGTTTTCGATTATTTTAACCAGATAAAGGTGACAAGATGAAATGAAGACAAGGTTAAAAAGGACTATAGTTGCAGGTCGACGGCAAGAACACGATAAAACGCCTGTAAAGGCAAAAGTCCCCATGGATGTTGACAAAATGCTAACAAGCGGTCGGCACGAATATAAGGTTTTCAAAGAAAAGCCGACGTAGATGTAAGTGAATCCTGGAATTTATAATCAAATTTATGTTTTAGAATAATTGTGCGTAAATGTAGTTGAACAAACGATTTTTGATTAAAATGGCATTGAAATTGCCATGAGTCGTTCCAGATTATTATATTCATTAACCTGGGGTTTCTTCAAAAACTGTTTTTAAAATCTCGTGCCACTACAAATACCTAATTAGGTGTTTCAGGTGTGGTTAGTAAGTATGCTGTATAAGATAGCGGAAATTTGACAGCGGAAAATAAGAGAGTACGCTACTAGCCGCAAGTAGCAGCACTATCACTAACGAGAAATTATTTTGTTCAGCGGAAATTTTTTATTCATTTTGTTTCACCTTTTTCACTAAATAAAACATCTCAGCGGAATAAAATATTAAAAGTGATCCTTAAAATGACAAGTTGATTGATTCCTGAAGTAAAGGAACTCGATATATGAAATCTTGAAATTTAACAATATTCCGTCTTTCCGCCATTTATTAACGAATTACGATGAAATTTGAATAGTAGAATTGATCAGGGATTTTAAGTAAGTTTTGGATAAAATTCTAATAAACTGGCCATTTCATAACCAGTCCTTATAAAAAATGGTATCTGTAGATTCTACACGATATAAAAAAAATTTAAACTGGAGGGAACTCGGCTATTTCTTAATAAAATTGTATAAATTTGCATCGTATACAGGCACAATTTGGAGAAAATTTATGGATTACAATTTTCACTATAACTTTTTGATTTTCTGCGGCCATATAACTTATTTTCAGTTTTTGTTATGTAACCCATATGGCCCCAGAAAATCAAAAAATAATAGTGAAAATGCGTTGTATGCGATGCTGATAAAAAATTTGGTCTACTCATCAGGTTGCAATGACCAAACTGCAAAAATTCACATCTTTTTGTAAGTGTTGTGTATCTTTATTATACAAGACTCTTGGGGTCCAAAATGGGAGGGAATGAATTTTCTACTTTTTTTGGTAGTTATTGTGAGTAAATGGCCTCTTTGTTTCCAACTACTAACAAGTCGTAAACATCGTGAATGTCATTAAAAATAATATTTTATCTATAAAAAAGCCAAAATTTTAAATAAAGTTTATTTTTCATTATTTTTGTTCTAAACATTGCATATTATAATAAAATTATAATAACCACTTATCTTGGACACAATTTTTTTCGTGATTTGCCATCTACCTAGCGACAGTAAATTTTTCAAAAAATAATCGGCATTGCTGCGTAAAAACAAATAAACTTATCGTTTGACGTAATTTATAGTGTAATCTGTAGTGTCATTCTTCATCTCATAAGTAAAAAACTATAACACATGGGTACAAATAACGGATTGAGGGATTGTAGAGGAGATCATAGCGGATTAAAGAGAAAAACTCAATTTTATAAAAAAAATATTTTTTTTTATTTTTTTTTAACTTTAAAACGTCATAGCTCTTAAATGGATACAGATGCAAGATAGTTAAACAGATTTTAAAGATAGCCTATTCAATTCTCCGTCAAATGAGGCCGCCCGATAAATATTTTGTAATACCCTTGACAGACTAGCGATTAGCTAAACGCGTTTAGTCGTTTTTTCGAGTTTATCTCTTAATGTGTCAACTTCGAGATTAGCTAAACGGGTTTTGTTTTAGGTTTAGTAACTAAACGGGTTTAGTGCACTAATCTCTCAATATTTTGAAGTTTATCTCATAAAAATGGGTTTAGCGAGAGCACCATCTAACAATGAAGGTTACAATTTATAAAATAGGACAATGCCATTTAGTACTGTGATACAATGATAGATGCCGCTTACTTTTCGAGTTATTCCTTTCGAGTTCATTCGAAATTTATTTTGCTTCATTTTAAATTCAACATACACAAATGTGTATGTAAATAATGACAGGTTGTAATGTCTTCCGTATTTTAACGGATCTTAGTTAAATGGGAATTCTTCAAAAAGAGCATAATAATTTGATAACACATAAATTTAATAAATATATTAATTATTTGTTTTTGATAACATATTAGTTATTTTATTATTATTATAGTTAGTGTTTTTTTCTGACCAAAAAATTAAGTAGTATGCACAAATGTGTATATTAGTCTTCAATATACACATATTTAATTCTATGTTTGACACATTCGTTTTTCGTAAGCAAAATTTTCATACACAATTGTGTATACTGGTCGGGAAAGGTTATATTCCTTTTTCTGCCTGCCATCACAATTGTGTGGGTAACGAAGACACATCATGTCGAAAATTGATTTTTGTATGTGTTTTGGACCAACATACACATTTGTGCATTACCATAGAGTGCGTATTATAATATAAAGACAAATAAAAGCTGCGTTTTTTTGAAAACAATAAAGTAGAGTTCGCGATAGCTATTTTCAAATTTGTCAATTTGAAATTAAAAATTTAATTTTTTTTTTAAATTAAATAATTTTGATTTAATAGAAATCTATGTATAACCAAAAAAATCCATCATAAAAGTTGTATGGTTTTCTTGTAATATCGTTGTTCTGTATAGTTCTGTCACTGACATTTTTTCAATACCGATTACGGACAAACATAGCGCTACCATATTTTATTATTGAAAGTTTGCTAAACCTCATAGTGTGTCAACCTAATTGGTTTTGTAGTAGATTAACTAAACTAGTTTAGCTAAACGCGTTTAGCTAAACCCTAGTCTGTCAAGGGTATAAGTTACAGTTTAATATTCGCTTGTTCTTTTTTCCCGAACTAAATTTGTTAAACACCCTGTATCTCAAAGGATATCAAAAATTGACCCCCTCCCCTCCCCCCACCATACGATTTTTTCCAACCAAGGAATTACCCCTTAACGGATTAGCATCCCAATCGGGGACACCCTGTATAGGACAGACGTGTTCCTTTTTTCTCTTATCCTATCGTAATTAGATTTTTTGACACGTGTCACTTTTGTCGTTTTTTTCGAACTTCGAAAAAATAATCAAAGTAATCAAGCTGTTTATGTTTTTTGGTTGTCAAAGTTTCGCCAATTTCCAAGTACTTATAAAGATATATTTTTTAGTTTATTGTAATAATTATAATTATTTTTTACTTTATTAAATATATTTTAGTGTTAAATTATTTATAATTTTATATATACACAAGTATATCAAAAGTAAAGATGATGCATTGATGTTCGGTTGTGGTAATTGAAAGCTAAGTACCAATCTTTGCAATTCAAGAAAATTACGAATATTGATATTTCATCAGCGGCCATAAAGCAGATGAACAATATGAATAAAATAAAAAGACTTGGTATGAAATTTATATATATGGACGCATTATATATGAGTTAATGATGGTGAATTCACCATGATACTGGATAAGTTGGATGCCTTAATTTTTGACGATTCGATGGTGAAGCAGGAAAATATAAAAAAATATTTTATTGAAATTGATCACGTTATACAAAGTAGAATATTAAACGTTTAGATTTAGTTTAAATTTATAATAGTGTTTTTGTATTGTGTTTCAGATTAATGGGTCGATATGTTTGTATCTCTTTACTGCAGCAGCACATTCTTGTCGCTCTGTTGGAGTATTTTTCTCAAAATAATTGGATGTTTGGAGTCGTGACATGTTTAGTTGTTGAACGCAAAACAGCCGAAACAAGAACCGATATTGTATCAAGTGGAGGTCGAAGTATACTCACGTTGATTTATTTAAATTTATAAAATCAGCGATATGCAACGGTATAAACTATGGTCAAAGAAAAATCCATTCGACCAAAGAATTAATTTGTGTGGCATATTTTTAAAATTAAAAATTTAAGACAAAATTCGTTTTATTTTATTTGCTTACAGATAAAAAAACCCCAGAGTAGAACTTTTATTTTGGCGTATCGCCTTATGGGTCCCAATATCCCGGGAGTTTCATTCGCATGAAAAACCATGTCGTAAAGATACTATTATAAAGGTGTATCTCATAGCTGGTAGTAGTAGACGGTTAAGTTTTAGTATGAGTCTGATCCAAATTGATAAATCCAAAACCACCGACCGTAAACAGAAAACCACTTGCCAAACCTGCCATATAATGTATCGCCCGTCTTCCTCCTGTAATGGATTCACCACTTGAGGGCTCAACGATTAGATCGTAAATAATAACTATGGATTAGAATCGAACATAATGACATACACTTAAACGGGACGGCATGTACTTACCACCGGTAACCAAACAATACAACAGTAACATGAAAACATTTTCATTGTAGATGGCTGATGAAACCAACCATGATGGCCTTAGATTTTTAATTAGGAACTTCCAATATTGAGAACGGTGAACATTTTTAATTAATGAAAGCAACTAACAAACCACACTAAAAATTAATTGAGGACATGTTTTGACTTTACATGACAGTACTTATATACTTTTTTATTTTGACAAATAACCTACACAGTTTTATTTTTTCACGACCACCTGTGTTGTTTTTCGAATATTTTTCGAACCTGTACTAAAACACCTAACTTCACTCTTGTATTATAGAAAAAATAAATGGAACACGATTTTACATGGCAGTTTCCTATATTGATACTATATTATATTTGGTTTTATTCTTGACGGTGGTGATGACCATGGAACAACGTGGACAATAAATATAGGTAAGACAACTATATTTGCTATAAAACTTATTTGCGTTTATTGTTTAATTATTTTCGTTCGCGAAAGTATGTATTGGTTGTTATTCTAGAAATTTATTATTGTACAAATTTATTAATTGTAAAAATTTTTGCGAGGAGGGGAGATGGATTACTGGAGATTTGGGTCGAGGTTAGGTTAGATGTTGTGTTAATTTTTGTCTTTAAAATGTCTTGGTTCATTTGAATGCTTGCACTACAAACATTACATCTGAAGCTCGGGTCATGTAGTAATGTTTTCTACTTTTGGAGAAATTACCATGTTACCTTTTCTAAGCATATTAAAAACACGAAACAGTTTTGTTTACGGTAAAACTTTCTAAGGCGTAACTTTAAAAGTTCAGTACCATAACAAGTCAATCCTCCGGTACTGTAAAGATTCCATATTTAGTGAAACAAAGATTTTTTATCAAAACTACTATAATATTTTTGTTTTTAACCGTTTTTTCATAAATGTTATATGGTTTTCCTGAGGGAGCGTGACAGAGAGATTATGTAACAATAAATACATCATCAATGTGAAGCAATCGTTAGTTGTGTGTCTCATCCAGCAGCAGTGTGCACGTTCTAGCAACCATGATCTGGTTAGGATTCCATGAACCAATTATACATTAATTAGAATTTTAGCAAAAACTGATTATGTAACCTCAATAAAGAGGCGGCCAACTCCTTTAATGGGTTGAGCGCCAGCAAAATAAAAAAAAATGTAATCACAAAATATTTGCAAAAATCGTAAAAGCCTCTACGAAAGCTACCACTTCCAGTGACTCGATTTCGAACAAAAATCAGTCAGATCCCCCAATTCATGAAAATAGCTTAATCATGAAGTTTCATCCCGATCAATCAATCGGTACAGGATCCGAATTTTTGTTGAAAAACATTTTTTTGTCAAAAATCGACATTTCCACTTAAATTTTGGAAAACTGATCTGGGTCGATATTGTTTCAAAATTAATTTACAATCTTTTGGTTCATAGTCGTTTTTCTTGTAAATGATATAAATATCAAAATATTTGTAAAAGTAGAAAAGCTCCTATAGGGAAGCTGCCATTATGGTGGCCCGATTTCGGAGAAAAATCACTGGGGTGTCCTAATTCATGAAAAAACCTTAAAAATAAAATTTTCCCCGATCCGTCAATCCGTTTGGGCTGTAGATATTTAATCTGCTAGCAACCACGTACACACACACACACGCATACACAGAGATGTTTACTGTATGTAGAAGAAAGTAATAAAAATATCTTCAGGCATATGAACAGGTATATAAAAGTTTCTTCCTTTGTTTACATTTGAGACGGATTAATTTCAGACTCGTACGTATCGATTTTTGAGCAAACATACAAAATATGTATCTGATTAGTTTGAAATTAATCAAAGTGAATCATGTATAAGAAATCAAACTACGGCGATAGAATGGAGATATCAAAACAACGTTACATAATACGTTCAATCAATACCATTCCATCTGGGACTATTTTCCTAAGATTTTCATTTTAACAGAATTTTTACAATAATGTTATTACATGTCTCAATATAATCTATATCTTCGATTTGTTGAAGATTTTGCACATCGAAAATATATCGAAGACAATTTTTCTGCTTTTTGTTCTGTTTTATATCGTCCTAGCTACACGACGTCATTGTGTATTACGAATAGATGTTAAGAGCTAGTTGATTTGATATCAATATCATGCTCCTCCGCACATATAAAAGGATAATTAAATAAATAAATAAAATTCTATACATATACCAGGTGTATAAGTATGAAATGCGGATTTCAGACAACAGATGGTGCACCAATGCGGTTTGTTCTATAAACATTTGACACTGCACTATTTTCGTATTTTGTTCAATATGCCGAACAAAGAGCATTCGCGGACAGCGTTAATTTTTTGTTTTCATTTGAATCATATCGATTATTTCGAGAGGCTTATGGCGAACATGCTAAACCCCAAGGTACGTGTGATTATTTTGACATTTCAAAAGTGGTGATTACAAGGTTGCAGACAAGGAACGTGGAAAACCTCAAAAAAATACGAGGATGTGAAATTGCAAGCAATGTTGGACGAAGATGATTCGCAAACACAAAAACAACTCGCCGAGCAATTGGGCATTAGTCAAGTAGCTGTTTCGAATCGACTACGAGAGATGAGAAAATACAGAAGACCGGTAGATGGGTACCACATGATTTAAATTACAGGCAAATGTTGTTACGACTGTGTTGTCTTAACAAGACATTTTTTTGTTAATTTGTTTCTATTCTCTATGGTTTCTTGCGTCCGAGTTTTTCACTGTGTGAACGTGGTGTCTTGGTGGATGGATTCGTGTGTGTTTTCTTCTGTTATGTTGGCAACGGAACGAAAATGGTAGAGAAAGAGAGAACAATGCGCATCGAGTGTGTGCAAAGTAAAACGTTTTGAAAAAAATGTTTTTTTCTTATATGTCTCTCTTTTGTACCAACGAAAATTTGGTATAAAGGAGAGATAGAGAAGAGAGATTCATTTTCTTCTAAAACGTTTTACGAGCTGTGCGACGCTCGAATATTTTTTTTTGTTTGTCATTCGAGTAGAGTTTTTGGATTAACAAGTCGAGTTTTGGTTTTGAGACATAAGAGTCTATTTTATTTTATTTTTGGAATTTATATAAGTCAAGTTGCGCTTGTGCTCTGGGTTTTTTTTTGATTGATAAAACAAAAAGTTGAAAAATTAATTATCTAAATATAAGTGTGTTAAGATTTAATAAACGTTTAGTCACAAAATTGTTTAAAGTAAAATTAGTTATAAAAAACGCTTATGGTGCTTGTGAGGTGAAGCAAAGGTAGTGGAAAAATTACTTGGCAACTACACTCTTATTATTGTCTGAGTGTATGTTGCGGAAAAATTTGTAGTTGTAGAAGTTTTTTTTTTTAAAGTTTCAATAAAACGATTAAAAATAACGTTACCTTTGTGTGTCGATTATTCAATAAGTGCTCTCAATTGGGTGCCTTGTAGCAAACACAACGAAAGTATAGTTCTGTAAGACCTAGCAACGGGTCAGTACATTCTTGTTTCTGGTGCCGCCATTGGTAAGGCGTGTACAAATCTAATTACGGGTGGCCAGGTGAGCCCATACAATAATTTTGCGGCGCGGCGGGGCAACGCCCAGTACGGGAGACCAGTGAAGGTCACGTCAAGTTATTTATTTGATACACCCATGCATACATGCACAGTATTTGTGATTTTCATCAGACATCGCTAAAATGGGTTATTTGGATTAATCATTGATGAATAAGTTAATAGTTCGTCGAAACTGCATTTTGTATTGGATACAGCAAAATTATCTCAATTTATTATTGGATACGCACGGAGTATATCAACTTATCAAAACCTTTTTATGAAAGGCGGTCTATCAAGGCCATTTAACGGGGAAAGGCCCCGCAATGACACGGGAGGCCAGCCGGCCATTTGTGTGATTTTATTTATCGGTGGTCTGCCGCAACGGAAACGACACCAAGGCTGCATCAGTGGTGTACGGCACATAAAGCCGCAACGGTCCGGGTGGGGCAAGGTCACCTGTGGCATGACGGCCGCGCAAGGCCGCAACATTTTTTTCTTCTTTTTATATAATTAAGGTACGATTTTCTTTATTGTTTTTATATTTTTGCTCATTTTTATTTTATATTTTATATTTTTTCTACATTTTCATTTTCATTTTTAAATTTAAATTTTTGTAATCGAGCGCCGCACAGCGGGTGCGCGCTCGGTGCGCATTGGTCTCTCTCTCTCTCGTTCTCTCGCATCGTTGTGGGTGGAGGGGGAAGTGGTTTCGCTTGGTTTTTTTTGTGTTTCTCCTTTCTAAAAAAAAATAAATTTAAAATGAATTTCTAATTTTTCGGTGTGGTATGATGGGAGCGGAGACTCCCTCTGTGTCGGTTTAGTGTTTGCGGTCCCTTGGTGCCCGCATCCAATTCCGTAACCAGGGCTCGACCCCGTTTGAATTCGGATGGATGCGCGCACCAAGGCACCTCTTCCGTTATTATTATTTTTCCTTATCATTTTATTTTATTTATTGAGTTGTTCGTTCCTCAAGTTCCGTCCGACGAATTTCGGCGGAACTACGGTTTTTATTTATTATTTGCGTTTCCCCAACTTTCTGTTAATCACGGTGTAGGCCAGGAGCCCTGCATGCCTCAAACCCCACGACCCTCGCACTTCTCGCTGAGAACGTAGCCGGCAAAACATCACCGTGGAGGCCTCTGCAGGAGCTTAGTGAAAATCTGCAGGTTGACAGTAGCCAGCCTGTAACAATGTTACCAACATCAATTTACCGATTGTTCGCTGCTTGAAAAAGGATAGAGAAGAATAGCGAAAAGGACAACACAAAGTCAATCTTCTTCATGATAATGCTTCATCCAGCAAAACTGGTTGGTGACACGTTGGAATAACTCAGCTGGGAAGTTCTACTCAATGCGGTTTACTCACCAGACTTGGCTCGTTCCGACTACCACTTCTTTGTGTCGATAGGTCACGCACTTGTTGAGCAGCACTTTGGTTTGTACATGTGAAAAAATTGCTCGATAATTTGCTCGAAAACTGTTCGCAGCAGAAGGAGAAGATTTATGCTGGTGTGGTATTCACAAATATGTCCGAAAGATTGAAAAAATGTATAACAAATGAATAAAGCACTTTTTATCGATCTTCCGAATTTAACATGTTGTTTTAGTAAAAAAAACCGCATTTCATACTTGTACACTTGGTAGCTATTTCACTGAATCAGCAGAATAGAAATTAATATCATTCCTACCATATATATTATAACAAGGATAATTTCATGACATTATACAGATATTGCACTTTACACAATACGTAGTATACAAAATATTAATTTTACTGGGTTCAACAGGGTGGTATGCAAATAAACATGAAAATATAAGTTAAACTGCCCCTGGATTTTGATTGGTCGTGGTACAGCTCGTATATTACAATGACTTTTAAATGTTTTCAAACAATTTTGAAATCCCCTATGCTTTAAATTAAACAAATATGTATGTATATGAACCCAGCTTCGCAAAAATCTATAAAAGCATTCTAGAATACAATAAAAGGAGACTCATCCTTAAACATAGTTTGTGCAATTAAAATGAAAATGTATTGTTTTGGTATACGAATTCTACAAATTAGAACATGCTATCGTTTTGCAGAAAACTATTTCCTATATCCTGGGAAATTTTAATGAATTGCCGACCTAACAATAAAGGTTACAGGAAGAAGAAAATTTTATAGAAATATATTTACAGGTAGAGATAACGGAATATTTAAAAGGACATGCCATAAATAGAATACATGTTAAGTTTAAATTTATAAATGTTTTCCTTTGTTACAACAGGCATCAGCATCACGATTTGGTTTTAAACAAGTAGTTTGAACGACAAGGAAACAGAATTAACATTTTACAGGAATTTTATTTTCACCAGGACTTGCATTGTCATGGTTGTATTATAGGAATGTAACTTTTACCAAAAATGCCATGGGTACAGGGAGCATAATGACTTGTAATCTTCCCGTCATTGTTGTGTGTCTACGCGTATTTTCGGCATTGATTTTTAGTAGACAATGTCGAGAATTGGTAGATTATGAAAACAATGTAGATTATTGTTTTTTTTGTCATTTGGGATTATACCTATAATTTGAAAGATAACATCAAATTTTTACAAAAGAAATAGGTTTGATTACTACATTTAGAATACTTCAGGGCGTTCCAAATCATATCAAAATTTTTAATTTGCTTTACCATCTGGTTTTATCATCTAAGACCCTAACGTCAGTATTGCTGAACAAATGATGGATAATTGTTTGCTCTTACCGTATAAATTAAATCGTTTGCTTCAATTGTTGTAACTAAACTAAGCCGTTAAAATGTTTATTTTTGAAAATAATCGTGTCAATTATAACGTGCGCAAAAAACAGAAATACCGGTAAAGAAAACTAATAAGTAGGTCGACTTACGCCATTACATCTGGTTTTTTGGTTATGTTGGTAATAACGAGTGGCGTCGTTTCCAGTAAACAGTTAGTTTCCAGTTCGACTTTGCATGATACTTTTTGAAATTTTCATTTTGCTAAATTGGATTGTGTTGATGATTGTGACTCTGTAACAAGTTAAAATGAGCACACTTGATTTAATTTAAATTTTATCGAGATGGAACTGACAATATCGGTGCTGTCATGGCAATTTCTTCAGAACATTTTTTCTTTCCACTAGCCACGAACAATAACTAATGATTTAAAAGTCAATTTATTGCACAGTACACAATCTAAAACATTTATTAGGTTCTGATAACGGCCCGACCGGCCCGTTGGACAATCGATATTAGTAAAGCCATAAGCGATCCCATTTTCATTCGTGGAATATAATTAAATTATTTTAAATATCTGGTTGAAATCTAATTATTTCACTCCGGCTATATAAGTCCAGCTATAGGTTTTTATTCTTTGTGCCGTCTGTCATGAAAATTTTCGAAACGAATACTTCGTTACTAATTTTAACGTACGTTTCTTGTCTTGGAACTTACTACGAAATATTTTAGATAAATGGGTTTTTAGGTCTTTGGTTGTGTTTCGCACGACAGGTTTGTCCATAACCGATTTGGACTGTTTGTCCAAACAGCTGTTAACTGAGACTTACATTTGTTTGAGAGATGTGCCAATTGATTATCAATCGACGTTTGTTTTTCCAGGTCCTTTTCCACTGGAGTTATATTGCTTGAAAAATTCAGTGAGCATTCAGTCATAATTTAGAATTAATTAAGATTATGGGCCGCGAAAATATTTTATGTTTTACCATTTTTTTGCCTGGTGATGATATTGAACATTGTAATAGGTACATTAACATTCTGATAGCTCTTTTTTGATTTTTTGAAATTGTACTAAAACAGCTACGGAATATAAAAGAAACATCCATTGTTCTCAATCATACCATTTTCTGAGCATAATAACGTATATTACTATAACATTTTCTATAACTGTCAATTAATCCTTCCAAGCAGAACAAACTATATACTACGAATATCTAAGTGAAAAGATCAGCTAGCATAACGGAAGTATATCCTCAATTTACAATCGGGTTTTAATCGTGTAAAAGATTTTTAATTTCGGACATTTACCGATTTAGCACTTTGGGATAGTGCTAAATCGATCGACTAGCAACCAAGCAATTTGCTAGCCAAAAATGGTGTTTTTTTTAAACATTTTTAACCAATCTTTAAATTAAAATATTCAAAAATATTTTTTTGTGAAATAGAAAAATAAGTGCGTGAAATGTGCTTATTAAGTGTTAAGTTAGTGTATTTTGCCAAGTGCCTATGGCAAATAGTGTTAAAAGCATTAATAGATCATTTGCTTTACGCGCCATCTCTTATCAAATAAAATTATGTCTTGTAATGGAAAATTTCCATCAACCATGACTGTCAAAATTACTCCGAAAAATTCATAAACTATTACATAACGAATTGTTTTGTTTAATTATAATGTAGATGGATCACGAAGCCAATATAAATAAAATTTTAGACTGAGCAATCGAAATGCATAATGTTTGAACCACTGATCTATATCACATGGATACGACACGTCAAAAACTATATGGTAGAGCAAAAATAGTTCTACGTTTGTGACAAAGACAGAAAATATTTCTGTCTTTTCTTGAATTCCGAATTTTCGAAAATCAAATAAATGTAAACAGAAAACTGGTTTCTATGAGTTTTTGACCTTTGACGTTTTAACTACACGATCTCTTTTTTATTCGAAATATTTGCAGGTGTGCATTTGAAAAATTTTAAGGGAAATTGCAAGAAGAAATTTGCATACAAAAGCCGTACCACATGAATTAAATGAATAAAATGTGATTTATAATTTAAATCATTTGAATATTATTATTTGTTCATTGACTATAATAATAAAAAACCAATTTCAGAAAATTTCGAAATTAAATCTATCCTCGTTACGGTCCTATCTTTGGGAATTACTTTTTTAAAGCAAGAGGGTTATATAAACGAGTGATATGACTATAAAAACAAAGTGCTCCCATTTGTTGCTGTTGTTTTATATGGTTTTTGACATTGATGTCGTATCCATGTATATAGCGATCAGTGATTTGAACGAGAAAAAATAAAAGAAGTCGGAACTTCAAGAATTGCGAAATTCAATTAAAGCGAGCTAGTTTAGTACATCTTAGGCATTTGATTTAATTAGTTTACTATATTAGTGTATTTTGAACGAGTTTTCTAATTAGAGACATTATTAGTTGTTATTTTATAAAATTTTGATAAAAATGGGCAAAGGCAAAACATTAACAACCGAAGAAATAGGAAAATCAAATCCTAAAAATTGCGATGAAAGGGGAATCAACGGTCAGAAAATGTTCCGGAACTTGATCTACTAGTTAGAACTAGCGATGTGCAATAAATATCAATTGTTTTAAATATCGATAGTTTACGCTAAAACTATCGGTTTTTTTATCGATAGTTTGACTACCCAATAATAATCGATATGTTTTATTAAATAGAAAACCATCGATTATTCCAATTTTTTTTTCAAAATGCAAAAACTTTAGCTTTCCAAGTTAGGCATTGTTTGTTAGGCTTGGGAGCAAACAAAAATATCAAAAAATTGGTTTAATGTTCAAATTCAACATAACCTATAATTTGCGTATACCCCTTGAAACAAGAATTTTAATAAATTTGTTCTTTTTTAACATTTCGTTTATGAACCGAGCTAATAACTGTTTTTGTGATTTACCTTTTTGTCGATTTGGAATTGGAAATTTTGAAAACGATTTGAAGTTGAACATCATAATATAAAATAGATAATCAAATTTTACAATAAATATTAGTAATAAATAATTAGTTACAGTGAATAGTTTATTTGTGAAAATGAGTCCAAAAACTAAAACGATATCCTTCGTTTGGAAATATTTTATTAAACCTGAATGTGGAGGTGGAATGTGTGAAATATATCACAAAAAGATTAAAGCCATGGGAAATACGACCAATTTAATGAGTCATCTTAGACATATTCATCCTGACATTATAGAGCATACCCAATAGAATTCCTTATGACTTTTTACTTACAGAAAAGTATGAAAAAAAAAACTTGAGAATTTTTTTTTTCTCAAGTTTTTTTCATACTTTTCTGTAAGTACAAAGTCATAAGGAATTCAATTGGGTATGCTCTGATAGTTGCAATTGAAAAAGAATACGATGAATCGGATTTATCAAGACAGTCATATTCAGCAACAATTGATATTGTTGAATCAGACGAAGCGGAATATGATTGTGGCGAGAAAGAAATCACAAATTTAACAAAAATATCTAAAGCTGAACCTCAAGACATGGCCGTTATTTCTGAATAAATATGTTCACAATCAACAGAAATATGTTCAGTGGAACCATTGTTGAATAATCAAAATCATTCGGTAAGTAACGTAAACGTATTTGCTCATTTTTCAAATTGACAAAAGTATTTCACGATTAATTTTAGCGCCTAACAACAAGGCATTTTAAATCAATCTCAAGAAGTCTAGTCAATTCCGAACCAGCAGTGTCGTCAAAGACATTACCCCCGTCTTTATCATATAAACGGAAAATGATTGCGCGAACTCTACAAATTGACACGGTTTTTGCTAACATGAGCAGCTTTAGCGGAGGTGACGCAAAATATCAAAAAATTACAAACGCAATCTTGTATATGATTGCTAAAGATAATTTAAGCTTATGTACTACGGAGATGGAAGGATTTTGCTATTTCATACAGGCCATTGCAACTTTATATAAGGTTCCTACAAGACAATCAATTACAAAACAAATGGAACAAAAATACGATGCCCTATCATCAGTTCTTAAAAGTAAAATGCGGATTGTAAACTATTTCACCTTAACAATGGATATTTGGACTGAGACATTGAACACTCAGAGATTTTTAGGTGTTACAGCTCATTTTATTTTTGAAAATTCAATGTGCTCAGCCATGATTTGTGTAGCTTCTTTAGACGAACGTCATTCTGCGGATGTAATATCCCATCATTTAAAAACAATTTGTTCTGAGTGGAATATTGAAGAAGAAAAGCTAAGTTCTCGTGAATTGGAGAATCTAAAATATTTTTATATTTATTTCATGAAATTTTAACAAATAGTATCCGTGGTATCTGATAGCGCCTCAAATATTACCAAGGCAATTGCAGATACTTTTGGGAAAGATAAACACTTATTTTGTTATGCTCATACCGTCAATCTGGTAGGTCAAGGTGCTATGACAGACTTTCCAGAATTAAGAAACTTACTTTTGAAGGTAAAGAAAATTCTCAAGTTTTTCAAAGATAGTGTTCTGGCAGCAGATGAACTAAGGAAAACTCAAACTGGACAGCCCCTGAAATTAATTCAAAGAAGTTCCAACTAGATGGAATTCAACATATTATATGCTCGAACGTTTCCATGAGCTTAAGAAAAAAATTGGAGCAGTTCTGCTAAGATTTCTCAAAAGCCCTGATATGCCAATAGGTAATACTAAAAATTATATTATTTTAATTGATGTGTAATAAAATAATTTGAATTATTCGCTTCATTTTTCAGGATTGGAACTTTCGATTGTTGAAGATGCTATCAAAATATAACGCCCGCTTGAAATATTAACAAAAGAAATTTGTGGTGATAAAACTATCACCAGTAGTAAAGTGATACCACTTATTTCATTTATGGTCAACAAACTTCTTACAACTGAAACCGAAACAATTATATCAAAGACATTAAAAGAAAAGCTTTTAAAACAGATTGAGAAGCGCTTTCAAAATATCGAAAAATTTCACTTGTTGGCAATTTCATCCCCGTTTCGAAAAACCTTCACTTCAAAGATATAACGTCATGCTCAAAAGCAATTAAAATAGTAGACACATTTTTGAAAGAATGAGTAGTGGTAAATTCAAAAGGACTTCATACTGAAAAAAATAAAGCCAAAGAGGCACTAGCCGAGAATAGTGATAAATTCGATTTATGGAAATTCCATAAGAAACTAGCTTTAACCACGTCACAAAATGTTTCCCTATCCGAAAGTGGGGGATAGGAACTCATCCTGTTTTAACCATTATTTAAATCAGCCACTAATGGATCTGGAAACCGCTCCTTTAGCATATTGGTTAGTTCAAAAAAATATAAATCCGGAATTAGCAAAACTTGCTGAGAAATATTTATCGATAACAGCAACATCAGTGCCATCTGAAAGGCTATTCTCAAGAGCAGGAAATATAATGGAAGAAACTCGTAACCGGTTGCTTCCAGAGGGATTAAATAAGCTATTTGTCCTGAACTCATTAAATTTGAATGATTGGTTACTATAACGCTTGATTAATACGCTTAAAGCTTATTATTAAATAAAGAATATTTTTTTTTTCGAAGTGGTTGTTTATTTATTGTTTGCCGAAAGAAGTTTTAAAACTGAAGGTTCATCGGGAATAGGGCTAAGAAAGGAGTCGTTTCGTAGTCATACATGAGAAGACATTTTTAAAGCCTTTAAGCCTTGCCAAGTTTATTTTTAATTTAATCTAAACAAAAATAAGCATTTTATTAATTCTGTTGTTTATGGGAATTTAAATGAAAAATATCCGGTAATTTATTCTTAGATTGGAAATCTTTTTTAGGAAAACGTCCTTACATATATCATGGCCACATCACACTTTTACTGAGCGAATATTATGTAACATGTATTGTGTGTGACTGTGTAGTATATGATGTATGTGTGAGTATATTATTGTATCATTTAAGTTGAAGGCTCAGCGTAAAAGTATATCCGTTCTGTATTTACTCAGAAAAAGCAACAAAAACACATTTATCGAAATTTCTGCTATCGATAGTTTCGAGATCGATAGTTTGGTTTGCGCTATATATTTCGATATGTATTATCGATAGTTTTTAAGAAAATGAACATCTCTAGTTAGAACTCGTCGCATACAACAAATGTTACAAGAGAGCGACCGTGTTAAATGGGTCAAAACCTTAATAATAACCAGTTTTAACGGAAGCACATAAAATCAAAAAATTAATCTTTGTCAGAAAATACATGTCCATGGGACCAATTTGCAAAAATGTTATCTTCTCGGACTTATTTAGATGGACCTGGTGGATTCCATTGTTACTGGCATGATTTAAAATCGGATAATAAAGTATCTTTGAGCCGAAACTATATGGAGGCGACTCATTAATGATTTGGGCTGCATTGTCTTGTTTAGGGAAAACTCATATGTGTAAAATTTTAACTTGAATGAAGTCCAAAGGTTACATAGCTCTATGTAACCTTTGGACTTCATTCAAGTTAGGTGAAATTTTAAAAGATTTTGGTGAAAATCAACCAACCTCGAATTCAATTTTGCTGCAGAATAATTCTTCCATTCACAAATCGAAGGAAACTACCGATTGGTTTAGAGATCGATATATGTCTGTGTAAAACATTTGAAATAGTACACTAGTATAAATCTTTTAATAGTGATGTTAAACGAACATTAATCAAAATGTGCTAATAAATGTGGAAATAGTCTAAATTTGCAGGTATAAGTGATCACACGTACATTTACCAAACGGATAGGTAAATGTATACATTTCCCGGTACATGTGGACATTCACCTTTTTTCGGACTTTAACCGTAACATGTACAGTTCCTCTACATATTGATCGAATGTTGATACAACTCAAGCTGCAGATGTTATGCTGTAAAAAAATAACGGTACTAGTACAGTTAGGTTTCCTACTTTCTGTATTAATCGTTTGTGCGATTTCATTTGCAGTCGTAATTTTATTTGGTGAACTTTTACGAATAAACTTATTCGATTAATTTTTTGAGTTTAATAGCGGATATAGTAGGTATGTGATTCGGTGTACAAAACCAGAAAAAGAGCATTGGTATTTGATTATATTTCGATTGAGAGGTTAGTATTCTTCACTTTTATCAAACTACTTTTATTATTCTTAATACAAATCTTAAAAATAATATTTCGATTTTTAGATGAAACCAATCACAAGGGAAACTGCTAACTTAATAGAAAAGTCCCTACGGGACGGCCACTCCCACCGTGAGGTCACACATAGGGTTGGTTGTTCTACCTCCACACAATTAGTATGATTCGAAAAGAACTAGATAATTTGCCAATTCTCTAATTCGTTGAAACGGAAGATAGTCAGGCAAATAAAAGTTGGCGCGTGCGATAATGCAGTGGAAATCAATAAACAATGTTTGTGATGAAACAATTCGGAATGTTATCCGAGCAAATGGTTTAAGAGTTCGCTTCAAGACTAAGAAACCTCTTTTGACAAAGCACCATAGAAAACTGAGGCTCTAATTTGCGAGGGCGCATACAAATTATTCAATTGAAGCTTGGAAGAAGGTAGTATGGTTGGACGAGACCAAAATAAACTGATTTAGTTCAGATGGGAGGCAGTGGGTTTGGCGCGGAAGAGGTGGGGGATTAGCTGCAAGACACGTGCGGCCAACCCTCAAGTTTGGTGGCGGATTGTTGATGCTGTGGGGATGTATGACTTGGAATGAAGTTGGAAAATGTCACAGGATTGAGGGACGAATGACTGCAAAGGACTACATAAACATTTTGAACCACAATCTTATTGAGAGCTTGAGTAGCTGGAGTCTTTCCATTGAAAATACCACTTTTCAACAGGATATTGGCCCAAAGCATACCGCTAGGATTACAAAAACATGGTTCCAAGAAAACGATATCCGAGTTCTCGCTTGGCCCCATCAGTCCCCGGACCTCAAACCCATAGAGCACTTATGAAGTGAGCTCAAAAGGTCCATGACAGCTAGCGATAGTTTTTCCCGCACCAAATTATAGTAAAAATAGAAATACAGTGGTATAAAATTGCGCCAGAAATTTGTCAAAAACTAAGAAGCAGCATGCCCTCCAGAATAAACATAGTTTTCAGAGCAAAAGGTGGCTAAACGAAATATTGACGTTCAAACTCAAAGAAATGATCGAATTGCCTCATCTTGGTTTTGTTTTACAGCTAATTTGAAAATACTTTTAAGTGAATTTCTTTTTAGTTTTTAAAAATGTTTAGTTTTTAAATATGTTATTGGTTTAGCTATTATTTTTGATTTAAAATGCAGATATTTTTACACATCACCAACATTCGATCAATATTTTGAGGAACTGTATATATACATAGACTGAGTGGAATTTTTGAACTCGTACACGTTCGCGTGTCATGAAAAAGTAACAATTTGAAATTTAAAAGATTTATAATGCTACAATTCTTATCTAATTGACTTAATAAATTATTTTATCTAGCTTTTTAATGTGAAAATTATGATGATTTAACCTTTCGTTGTGATAATCTTGCATTTTTAATGACAGTAAACTTTTATTGTGAAAGCTTTATCGGAAGATTACATTTTACAGTAAAATAATCGGTTATACATTGTGAAAAGGTTAAGTAGTTCAATTCTTTATGAGGTACAAGAGGCCCACACACAAGTTAATCTAAAATTATGATATTTATAAAATTCTCTATAACATTATTTATTTACTATCCAAACTAAATTTTTTTTTAAATAAATTAATCCAACCAAGAACCAACACCCCCACATGCCAAGATGCTTGGAAAATATAAAATTCTGACTAACCCAAGACATACATATTGCATTCTTTTATGCTGTTTTATTAGCACGTACATACATGTTATGTTAGATTGCCTAAAGCACCATTTTCCTATATGTAGGTATAGTGTGTGTGTGTGTATGTGCGGATTTTAAAGTTTATGTTTATATTTTATTTTGCCTTGTAGACATTCCCGAAGGCATTCTAGACGTACTAATGTCAGTGCTTCGATATAAACAACTAAAGAAATTTTTACCATTTTGTGATACTTGAGCAGAGCAAGCGTTATTTTTTGTTGTGTTGGTATAGCCCGCCACCATCACCAACACATAAAATTAGTATTACATGTGATTGTTATGGCAAAAATAGCACTTAAGCGAAACGGAAAAATATCACAAAAGTGGGAGGGAAAAATTACGTTTCATACAGATAAAAAAAATAATTCGTTCTTCTGGTATTTGTTATCAATGATTTTCATCGTTCATAGTTTATTTTGTCGTTCTGCTTGTATGACGCCTTGAGAGTCAATGACTTGTGTCTTGTAAACGTACACATATATACATGATGCTTTATCACACATAGCGTACACAATTAAGTTAAGGATAAAGAAAGCTTTTTGTTATTTATAATTTTATTATTGTGCTGAGATTTTTTGCTCGAAACTGTTTATGCATAGTGATGAGATGAGTTTTTGTCGATTTTCGTCGATATCATAGAATAGTAATCAGATCAATAATATCATCATCAGTCTCGTACGATTTATACCATGGTGATTCATTTATGAACGAAAGGTTGTATAAATTGACCTTTACATTTGTCATTCCGTATACATAAACTGAACCGATTTGTTATATTGCTGAAGGAATTTTTTGTAGGGGGGAATGGAATTCATTATTATTCATCTGTATTCCTATATATATGGCAGATTGAACGCATTGAGGTAGGTTTACTGGAAACAGATTTTGCTTATCTTAAAACGACATGAAAACGTAATTTCAAAACAACACACTTCCTAAAATGATTTTGTTACACTATGATGCCCCACCACCGGATGAATATATCCAAATATATTTTGTGCGGGCTTAAGCACAAAATAATATGAAATGGATGATGCGGAAGAAATGGTATACAAAATGGAAAATACGTGCGTGTTTGGGAAATTCTGACGTATATTTTTTTATATGCTAGTGTTATGAAAATTTAAAATTATGGCGTGGATTCTGTTGTGTTCGTTGGGATGAAATGTTTTTTTTTTTGTGTAAGCAATATAATTTTATTTTCACGTAATATTCATTCTTGTTTTTTATTTGCGTTTGTGACAACTTAAAACCGTAAAATAAATTATACTTGCTTAACGTACATAAATCGTGTGCCGTTTTATGGTGCATAGTATAACAACATAACTTTTGTTTTTAATGTTGCTCACTTAGTTAGGTAAGTACGTCATTCGAAGTCATTTACTGAATTTCAAATACCTTTCATATCGACCATTAACCCATTCCAAGTATTTTTCAGGATTAAGATTAATGAGAGCCACGGGCACTATCTACAAATTTGGTGGTACCCTAGTCTGTTCCAAATAGAATGCAAAATTTATAATCACGTAAGTTACAACAATTTAGGAATTCCAATTGTAAGTTACAAATTGAAAAATTTTAAATTGCAAAATTTCTCTACAAAATTGGAAATTGCAAACTGATAAATTTTTAAATCATAAAATTGTAAAAATCCGAACCGTAAGTATAACTTGGCATTTTTCTCCGGGCGGACTGCATTTTCCTGGTGGACTGCAGTTGTCGGTAAACCGCAGCCGTATTTGGAAGAGGTCTCATGAGATTGACGAGTGGTCAACTCCAATTTTTATTTTATTTATTTATTCATTTAGCTACAGAAATACAATCGGTAATACTAAAAAACTAGCAAAGACCACTTGCCTAAAAAATTTATTTTAAAATTAAAAAGATTTACTTTTTAATTTTAAAAATGACATTGTTTGCCTAAAAAATATATGTATATTTTTTTGATTTTTACAGTTTTTTTTTCTCAGTGCATACGACGTTTGGGAGCGTAGAAATTTAACCGTTGTTTGAGTTTCGTGCAATCGATACGATACGTGCAAACACGTTGTAGTTTTAATAAATTACTGCGATCTTGATAAAGTGGAAGCATAAAATGGGCTGTGCGACTAGATGGTAAACATCGAAGTTTGTACAAACAAATCAATTTTCAATACCAACAATTCTTTTGAAACGTATATTGGTTGGAAATGGAGTCTAGCATATTGTAATCCTTTGGAACAATACTGTTAATATGCCTGTTAAAATAAAAGGTCAAGGCCCGATAAAAGGTCAGATTTGACTATTATTACAAAATCATTCTAAATCATCATCTTGGAGCTTATTACACTCGGCTTCGATGTTAACCCGAGCGACAAATTTCATCTCATCGGCGAAAAGAAGGCATGTTGCGATTTTAAAGCAGCCGACATCGTTGATAAATAATGAAAATAGTAAAGAGCCTGAATGACTATACCCTGAAGTTTACGGCGGTCTGAAAGGCAAAAGTACATCCATACCAATAAATTGGTACCTCAAATGCCTCAACTCATCGATAACAATTGAGTGATCAATCTGCCTGGATAAGGACTGTGCTGTACCGAATATATAATTGGTTTAATGTGGAAACTTTACGAACCATTGATTCAAAAAGTTTAGGTATGACGAAAGAATGAACATTACTATGCGTAAACTTTCATTGAATATGAAGGTAATCGGGATATATAAACTTTCCACGCAATACTTAGCTAGAAAAGCCCTAAATAAGAACGAATACGAAAGTGATAGGGGCTACAACCTCACGAGGTAATACGAATTCGGCCCGCAAATTGACAATCTGGAAAATTCACTGAAAATTAGGGAACTTAACGAATTTCAACCATGAAAATCGAGAAAATCCACTCAATAAGTTCATAGCAAAACGACTCTGAATAATCTGCTGATCATCCTTAAATGATTGTGAAAGTTGTCTAAAGACGTGGCTTTTGGGTTTAACGAAAAGGGATGATGGAAGTTTAATAAATGTTTAAGGTATTTTTTAAAATACTTCTAGTGTTATAGTACATACATATCGTCGCTTTGGTGCAACAGTGATACAAGCCAAAAATTATCCATTTTGAGATATTCGAACAAAAATTCTTTAAATCTAACAATCTTTTATCTAGTATAGTATCACTTCATAATTCCTCATAGTTTCATCATATTATATTATTTTTTAGGATACAGTCACAACTCGAAATAGGGCTGTTGGAGCCCTAATTTTATTAGGGCCAATTGAATATTTTAAATGCAGCTCTGAAAAATTAGATACTCTAATTAAATCGTCCATAAATAAAAAAAAAAGTTACGTAACAAAATAATTACATTTATTGTTTAATGTTTTAGTAATAAAAGAATTACTGCCAAAAAAATTTCAAATCGATTTCCTTAAAAATACACTGTTAAGCCAAACCGACGATATATATTTATAATTAAATTAACAATTTGACACCAGCGCCAAAACGATGAATTTGTGAATCAAAGTAGTTGAAACAAAATTGTTACTAATTGCTGCCTCCAGCTCTATAGCGGCAGTGAACTAATGAACTTCAGCTAAATTTATCAATTTATGATATTCTTCAAACCCATTTCAATGATGTGCTGTATTTTTTATATGTATTCTGTAATAAATGAATATTAGCTACCAGTGACAAAAAGGTAGATAAGTGAACTAAATCACTGCGAACAACGTTGTTGTAATCTCTACGACATTTCAAACGATATGCTTCATGATTATGACGGAATGGGAAAAATATTACCTGATAGTTCCGCGAATTAAAAATAAAAGATGATTGACAAACAAATATCAAGTCGCACAATCCATTCTTAGGGTATCATGTTTACTGGGGTCCCATTTGCAACACGATATTTTAAAACGCGAGATGGTACAAAACGTGATATTTTTTATCATTAAATCGAATTACTGATATTGAACAAAAGTGTTCATGTCCAATAAAGGGTAATTAATTAAAGATTAGACGAAAATTTTCAAAGTGTCCAAGTTACAATATAAAGAGGTTGTCAATATACAGAATATTTTGACCATTTTTGTAAAAATAAATATATGAAATTTCAAAGGACTGAATGAAAGTGTCCAACATACAGAAATGCCCAACATTGAAGATTTTAATAAAATTCAATTTTTCATTCAATTTGCACCTGATATCAATTGACGGCCGAAAATTTTAACTGCGTGGTTATAGTTCCGAATTAGTCATATACCTCCAAAAATTCTGAAAATCGGTATACTAAGGTACTTTAGTATGCTGATTACGAATATGGCCATGAAAATATCCAGAAACGACCCCTAGTAGCTCTCAATGATCCCAAGTGGCCCTAAATGCCCCAAATGGTATTAAAAGACAACCCAAACGCGAAAAAAGATTTTCTTTTTTCGGAGCACAAATGCTTTTATGATTATTTTAAATCATTTTATACCTTAAGATTGAAGGCTACCGCCCCAAATCCCAACTTTTATACAAATAAAAAAATTTAATATTATTTCGATTATTTTATTTCAATTTTTTTTATAATCCACATAGGGGATATTTAATTTTAGTTTAAAGAAATTTAAAAATCGATAGGAGTGACAGTTTAGGATTGGGTTATATCAGGTGAGTCGGCTCCGGTCGCTTCGCAACGTACATTCTGCAAAAGGGGAAATTTAATTTCAGTTTATAGGAATTTAAAAACCGATATTAGCAGGAGTATAGGATCGGGTTATATCAGGTAAGCGATTCGCTCCCTACTTAGAAAAAAAACTTCAGTTTATAGGAATTTAAAAATCGGTAAGAGCGGGAGTATAGGACCGGGTTATATCAGACGAATCGCTGCGCTCCCGTTACTTCGCAATGTGCATTCTGGAAAAGGGGAAATTTAATTTCAGTTTATAGGAATTTAAAAATCGATAGGAGTGGGAGTTTAGGATCGGGTTATATCAGGTGAAATTTAATTTCAGTTTAAAGAATTTAAAAACCGATATTAGCGGGAGTATAGGATCGGGTTATATCAGGTGAAGGCTTCGCTCCTTAGTTAGAAAGAAAAACTTCAGCAGTTTGGGAGTACAGCAACGGATTATACCAGGCGGGTCACTGCGCTCCAGTCGCTTCGCTCCTTAGTTAGGAAAAATTTCAGTTTATAGGAATTTAAAAACCGATATTAGCGGGAGTATAGGATCGGATTATATCAGGTAAGCACTTCGCTCCTTAGTTAGGAAAAATAACTACAGTTTATACGAATTTAAAAATCGATAGAAACGGGATTACAGCCCGTTGTTATATCAGGCGGGTCGCTGCGCTCCAATTGCTCCGCTCCTTAGAAAAAATTTCAGTTTATAGGAATTTTAAAAATCGATAAAAGCGGGAGTATAGGACCGGGTGATATCAGGCGGGTCGCTTCGCAATGCACATTCTTCTGTACGATATCGCGTTTTGTATCATATCGCGTTTTGAAGTATCGCGTTTTAAAATATCGCGTTTTGTACCATATCGCGTTTTGTACCATATCACGTTTTGTACCATATCGCGTTTTAAAATATCGCGTTTTGAAATATCGTGTTTTGTACCATATCGCGTTTTGTACCATATCGTGTTTTGAAATATCGCATTTCGAAATATCGCGTTTTGTACCATTTCTCGTTTTGTCATTTCTCGTTTTGAAATATCGCGTTTCGAGCGGATCCGTGTTTACTGGGATCCAAACTGTCGGCCAATTTATATTTTTACACTTTTTTTTGTTTACGTACAGGATTTCAATAATCAGGTCCTAGAAACCTATATTAATAGTGAGTCCCTCGCGCCAAAAAATCATAAACACATCTATGAAAGCGAAAACTCAGACCAGAAAACCAACCATGAGTCATTTCAATGTAGAAAATTCTACAGTGCAAGTACACGGATACCCAGTACCAGCTGGTCTTATAATAGAACGAATGCAGGCGGGTATGCAGTAGAGGGGAATGCAAATTACTCGAAGCACGAGAATGAAACAATTGAAGAAAAACAAAATGAGAGAACATGGGATTATGTGATTGTGGTAAAATCTGCTCCAGGAAAACGTATATTGATATTTTAACAGCTTTTCGTACGTGGTACCACGAGTAACAAAGAAGTAAAAATTCGACAGATGCTTAATAGCTACAAGAAACTGCGCGCTGCAAACAGCCAAGACGGTGAAGTTCAAGGAGTCTCACCCGGTATGATGATAGAGGTTCTGAATTTGGACAGCTTCACTATCGACGTCGTAATCATAATGGTTGTTGCACGAAATATTTGATGAGGTATCGCTGATATTCAAATTACCTTTTTAGCTTGGACAGGCATGGGTTTTTGTACTGATGGAAATGCTACAAGTGCCTAGAATATGGGCGTAAAAAATAACAAATCAGAAGTCGTTTACAATTTGATACAAATTTGAAAGCAGTTGATTGCCAGGAAAATATCTATACAAGGAAAGAACACCTAGATGAAGTTTTAGATGTCATTATGAACTTGTATGAATAAGCTTCTATGCTCAAAAATGGGTGTGGAGTTTGACAAAAATTTATTTTTGACAATAATTGATTTATTTATTGACAAAATGTTTATGTCAATAAATAAATATGTAAAATAAATAAATATTAGAAGATTTGCTATGGACCTAGAGAGAGATTTACTATGGACCACTGGTCAAGATTCCAATATCGATTTTTCACCGGAAGTATACAACGAGGCGTTAATAAAGATTCAGGATATTTGCATTCTCATTTCGAACTTGATTCGAATCCCCGATAGGGGCAAGGATGCAAAGGGAATTTTCATTAATAGATTACGATACTAAATAGATTTCCTTTAAAAATTTAATATATAAATAATCAGTTATATATTAAATTTTTAAAGGAAATCTATTTAGTATACATTGCAATTATGATTTCAATTTAAAAAAATAAAATATATTAAAAAAAGAAGACTAAATAAAATAAAAAATAATAATCTATTCACACTTAGATTATAAATAAGAAGAGTTATAAATAAAACAATTATTTAAACTAAAAGTTAGTACTTCAAATATGAAACTGTCAAATTGATCAACTACGGTATTGAATGATTTTGCAGATCGATTAACGGGATTGTTGTGGCCATAGTTGGTTGGATCGTGTTCGAGCGCCAAAAATTAATGATTAAGCAAAGTCCTGCTGGGACATTTATGGATGTGTTTTCCATTATGAAGCATGAATCAATGTGGCCGAGAAGGACATTTCCGATAAAAGCGGCATCCAGAAGTAGACGCCTGTTTTCAAGCGGGCACATGCTATATACTCTTTGCACCTTGTAGAGTAAGGAGGTAAGCGAGTCACATTCTCATAGAGTGGTATGTTATAATCATAATTCCAGCCAGTTTTTTCAACAGGAATATAAGGAATTTTCTTTGTATGCTTTCGATTCTGTTCATGTGCACAGCTTGATAAAGCCAAATATGGATTCAGCTTTAGCAATACAATTATCAATATGACGATTAAAACTAACGTTTTCAACAAATGTGACTCCCAGATCAATAATCTCACGTACTCTTGTAGCTTCCGCGCCATTTATTTTATATACCGAAGTTATTGGATATTTGTTTCGATGGAACGACATAACTTTACATTTCTTAATATTGAGGTGTAATGAATTTTGGACGCACCACTCACTAAGTCTGTTGAGGTCATTTTGAAGTTTATCAACATCATGCACATGTTTAGTTGTATGAAAAAATTGTACGTCATCAGCAAATATTAGAACTGTTGAGTGCTTAATTAACTTGGCTATTCTATCGGTGAACACAATAAAAATTACGGAGTCCAATATGAGATCCTTGAGGAACACCAGAGGTGATTTTGATACCGTTGGATTTCTCATTCCCAATTAATACATATTGCAGTCGGTTGAGGTGGCATATAGAGTCAAATGCCTTGCTAAAATCGATACGTTAAATCTACTTGATGATGATTTTCTATCTCATTTAACACTTTATAGGTAAATTTGACCAGATTGGTGGATGTATTCCAGGTATGAACCCGTGTTCGTAGATAGAGATATGACGTATCAATGAAGACTTAAACGCATTGCACACAATCAGCTCAAATAATTTTGGAATTGACGATGATGTTGAAACTCCTCTGTATAGCATGAGGCATCCTCTCTCTTACCCGATTTAAAGATAGGTATTATTTTTGAAATTTTCCATTTATCAGGAAATACGGCTGTGGTTATTGATTGGTTGAAAAGTTTGCAGAGTGGATTTGTGAAGCTGCTTGCAAACCTTTTCAATATAAAGGCGGGTATATCATCCGGCCTATATCCATCTCCAAATTCCTTTAAGGCTGATAGAACATTCTTTTCACGTATGACAGTAGGGAATCATATAAGTATTGTTGTTGCCTATTTGATCAGTGTATCCCATATTATCACAAGGGCTATAGACTGATTGGATAAATTCTGCAAACATGTCTGCTATCACTTTTGCGTCCGAGGAGCTGGAATTATTATAAGTCATATTGGAAGGATATCTCTCGATTTCCCGTTTGGATCGAAAGTATTTCCAAAATTCTTTAGGATTTAATTTAATTTTTGTTTCAATACTAGCAAAGTAAGGCCTGTACTTAAAACTGAAATAAACGTTAAATTTATCACTGCGCTGTAAAAAAAGGTAGCTTGTCGGTTTCCAATCGAGTATAGTCTTTACATTTTTAGTTTTTTAAATTAGTTAGCAGGTCATCGAACCACAGAGGATGAGTTTTCGGTGCTTTATTTGAGTTTGTGGTTGATATCGTTTACAACAAATTGATTCAGTTACTTTGAAAGCATCTTCCTCAGTGGTGAAGATCAGATCCAGAAACCTATCGATGTTATTAGCAATCATATTAATTTGGTTGAGGTTAAAACCAAGCATGGCATCGACGAATCTGCATCGCTAGTGATATTACATAGAAGAATGCAGTTAAACTCCATGTCATGTTTCCAGTTGATATTTGGAAGGTTAAAGTCCACCAGTATAAGAACTTGATCCGATGAATTAGATGTTTTCAGGACTTCATCAATCGCATCGACGCAGCTGGCATAGCAATCGCAATTTGACCAAGGCGGTATGAACACTGTATATATAACTAAATATCGTTTACCTATTTTGGACTTCGCACAAATCTGGTGGTGAAATGGAACACATTTATGACCCCCTGTTGTTCTTCGAGTTTTGCCATAAAGATAGCTGATTGGGGTCTATTTGCTAGACACCTGGTCGGCTCTTGGGACAGTGTAGAAGCACTTCCTGAAATTAACTCGATTGACGAAATTGATGATCGTGTGGAGCTGATCACAACGCAGTTAACCAGTGTCTGCAACAACTCAATTCCAAAGAAGAGAGTGGCAAAGAGACATAACAGTGGGTGGAACTCTAGTCTAAGGAAACTTAGATCCTCGATGCACAAGCTCAGAAGAGCATATCAGAAAGAGAGGAACCAAATAGCAAAAGAGTTGAAATTCTGTCTCTTTAGAGCGGCAAGGAATAAATACTTTCATGAAGTATTTATAGCTAAGCAAAGTAGTTTCCAAAGGTACGTCACGGAACATGGCAATAATGACCCATGGGGACTTGTATACAAATTTGCAGCCGGCAAAGCAAGACCACCTGAAGTCTTAAACACCATCAGGAAGACAAATGGAGTCGTCATTGATACGTGACATGACACACGCTTGGAGTTACTAAACTCGCTTCTGCCGGACGAAACACCTGACGTTATTGGGCCTCAAGCAGAAATGCACGAGATCGCCACCAACAATAGTTGGATATCTGATGCTGAAGACATCTCATTTACGTGGGAGGAGGTCAACAGTGCCCTTACTTGCTTTAAGCATAACAAGTCTCATGGACTTGACAACTTGAACGCTGAAATAATCCAACTGGCTTGGCCCGTAATAGGGACTTCCATAGTAAAATTATTAAACAGCTGCCTAAAATTTGGCTACTTCCCGAAGGTGTGGAAAATGGGTGAAATGATTATAATCAGGAAACCTGGGGATAGAGATCTACTTTCTCCGAAGTCTTATAGACCAATCATGCTGCTACCTGTCATAGGGAAACTCTTAGAAAGGCTACTAGCGGTTCGTATCTCTCCAAGAATTGAACAGAGCGGACTGTTCTCGGACAAGCAATTCGGTTTCCGACGTAGCCTGTCTACTGAGGACGCGATAGTCCGCCTAACAAACACTGTCAAAACCCAAAGTTCAAAATATGTTATGGGTATTTTCTTGGATATAGCTGGGCAATTTGATAACTTAACGTGGCCTAGTGTCATTGGAAGTTTATCAGTTTACAATCTACCTGGAAACATCACGAATGTTTTTAAGAGTTACTTCAGCAACCGAACCGCAGAAATTAGAGACAAATATGGTTCAGTAACAAAACAAGTTGCAAAAGGATGTCCTCTGGGCTCAATCCTAGGCCCCTAATCTGGAGTATCGTGTTTAATACGAATATGATGAATAACCTGGACGAAACAGCATTCGCAGATGACAAAGTCATTCCGGTGCACGGTAACTCGAGGCGTGAACTTCATCGCCAGGGTCAAATCGCCATAAATAACATGATACAATGGTGCGAAACAAATAAAATGTCACTATCTGCAGAAAAAACAGTGATGCTGGAGTTAAAAGACAAATTTGACTTTAGTCGATCACCAACAATATCACTAAACGGTCGAAACATGAAATTGGCGTAACATCTCACGTTCTTAGAGTCTGTGAAAACGCTAGGAAACTGTTCCACTTATTGGCGAGTGTGTCAAGAGAGGGATGGGGACTGAATCACAAAACACTAGTAATAATATACAAAGGTGTGGCGGAGGCGCTTTTCACGTATGCCGCAGCTGGTTGGTATGACAGGTTAAACTGTCATCACATCAGATCACTAGAAAGTGCTCAGAGGAATATTCTGCTAGGAGTAACAAAGGCCTACCGAACAGTATCTAAAGACGCTGTTGTGCAGGTTCTGGCCGGCGTGTTCCCGGTGGATATTCTAATAAAAAGCGAGCGCTCATGTATCACCTAAGAAGAAGAAGTGCCATAAATGGAACAGGTGACCTTATACATGTCGCAGATAGTAGACACATTCAATTCAGCACCAAAACCGAAATTAAGGAAATGGCGATTGACCTGTGGCAAGGAAGATGGAATGAATCAGCAAATGGAAGGCATACATTTGCATTCATTCCAGACGTAAAAGTTCGCCTAAAAATTAAACTGCAACTAACAAGCTCGATTAGCCAAGTCATCTCTGGACATGGTAAGTTTAATGCCTACCTCCAGAGATTTAAAATAATAAACCATTGTCGATGTCTATGCGGCTCGGAAGTAGAAGATGTAAACCAACTACTTCTAGAATGTAACGAGATGACGGTCAAGTCATTAAAACAAAAGTGGCTTGGTAACTCAAACATACATGAATTACCACTGCCAAAATTACTGAGTGCCGAAGTTCTCCCACAGTTTCCGGCATATTGTGTCGAACTGATCAACGTCTTAAAAGAACGTAACAGTGCGCTAGAGTAGGCCAGTTAAACGGACGGTACATGTCTCCAAGCGACTAGGGATAGTAACGATACAATTTTTGAATTGTAACGGCTAAACTGTACCTAGCACTATTATCAGCGAACCTGCTAATTTATTAACAATGCAAATATTGCAAAATGAGGCTTGTGACCTGATACATATTTAAAAATTCTTAGTTTAAGGTTATACTTAGGTATAAGAATAAATGTAAATTTTACGGGAATGTTGACTACGACTGATAATTGAGCTGACGCCCTGTCGGAGTGAAAAACTCCAATCCATCTTCCAATATATAGGCTGGCATGGATCTATGCAATGTGCAGGTGGTGATAAAATCTGACCTAAAGCAGTACGTCCTCGATTTAGCAAACAATGGGTAAAGTAGGACGTTGAAAGCGAACCGCGAAAGAGTTGGGAGTGCTTCGGCCCCAAAACAGATTTCATAGATTAAAACATAAAAACGTGTAAATTCCTACATCGGAGTCTTTTTTCAGACAATAAAGAATGTAATTAAGCTGCAATAACAATTAATAAAATTAGCTTAAGTTCAATCAAGCTAACTTCAATCAATTACAAGTTAAATATTTAACCTGAAAACACTTACAAACAACTTAAATTTAAAAAAACGTTTCCAAAACACATTTTGTGTTGATACGAGTTCTGTCTATAAATGTTATGGATATATGAGCGACAAATTTGAATTTAAAATTTAATTTAAAACGAAAACTGTTATACATGCTACTATTATTAAAATGAATTTATCTTTTATCTTAACAAAATAAAAAATTGTTCGAAGACGACAACGAATATATTAAATTTATTTACTTAAGTCTTCTGGAAACACAATATACAATAAATTTTACTAGATATGTGAGGTGTGGTGGATGCGGGAGTGGAAGTAAATGTTTCAGTATGCGGTGGATGTATATGAGCGCACAGAGGATTTTATTTTTTGTTTTAAATTATATCTATATACCACTCTTAAATGTGACAAACGTCTTAAATTGTCATATTCTATAAAATTGAATGTATAGGACGCCGGTATTATATTTTTGATATATACCCAACCCTTCTGATGTAACCTACCTCTTTCTCTACTCGTTTTGTAAATATTTAAATTATTGGTAACCGTTTTTGTACCATGATAAATTAAATGAAAATAAATAATTGATTTAACAAAAAAAAATACGAACATACAACACAAATTTATTTTATCCTGATTGTTAACCGAAATCCTGACCTAAATAAAATAAAATATTTTCCCTGTTTTTGTTGTATTTTGTTCCTGCACACAGCACAGCACAAGGTTGTTATATGTTAATTTAATTTTTGTGTTATTCCGACGTTCCCTTACTTTTCGGTTTGACATATTTTGTATATAATGGAGGAACAATATTATTATTCGTGCTTTGCCAAGTTTATTTTACTGAGCTTTTGTGTGTTCTACATTTTCTATTTATTTGTATGAAAATACAAATTTTCTAGGTCAAACAAAACTATATGTTTTTGACTATGATTATCAGTACTTGTACTCAGGTGTTTTCCTCTTACTCCATTTAAATGATAAAATTTTGTGATTTTATAAAAGTGGTGTGAGATGAGGTTGTCTTGGTTTATATAAATTATGACCGTCTGAGCCATTTGCATATTGATTTTATCTGCATTGAATGCTTAATACAAGTTCCGGAGGATTAAAAAACAGAATATTGAAATTTTCCAGGCTATTCAAATTACATTTGCTTGCGATATGTTATCTTGGAAATATCGATTTTCAGTTTTTGACTGAATTTGGAGTGTAATACTCGCCAACCCGAATACTTTCAATCGAACGATTGATGGGTTTATGGTTTTCCGTTTTGAATATTTCACAATTGTTTTGGGGGAGATTGTGGTCTTTTATGGAGAGTTTGGTTATAAAATATACCAGCATCAGAATTTAAACGGCAACTTGCTTCTGATCAGACGTTTAGAAACGAGTTGCTGTTTCGTTGTCGGCTCATTTCTCTGCGCGTTTCGTGGCAGGATTTTGAAGATGATGTTCGGTGACCCTTCTATGTTCCAATTTTATTTCTTTATTTATTTCCTCTTGATATCAACTACTCACAATACTTGGTTAGTGAACTTCATTTCAAATCTATAAATTCAGAAGGCATTACTAATGTGAGGCTTCTTGCATCAAAAACAAACGTTGCTTCGATTAAAAACTTACTTTCGCTATACCTCGTCTTGAGCTTTGTGGAGCGTTGCTATACTCACAAAGCTAATGTACCAAATTAAAGAAGCAATGCAAATTCCGGAAACAACTTCATTCTTTAAAACCGACTCAATGATCACGTTGTGTTGGATTCGAGGGTGTCCTCATAAATATAAAACTTTCGTGGCCATTAGAATATCGAAAATTCAAACATACTCAAGTCCATCATAATGGCATCATGTTCGATCAACTGACAATCCAGCAGACTGCGCATCAAGAGGTACCAGTCCAAAGGAACTAAAAAGCAACAATTTATGTTGGATGGGTCCAGATTGGCTACAATTTTTAAACGAACGTTGGTCACAGGAAACTACTGCTGAACAAATTAATTTGCGTTGTTGGCCTCTGTCGACGGTTTATTAATAAATGTTTTTGAAAAATGAGATACCGGGTCGCCATTTTTACTTTCTGCTGAAGAACTTAATGAAACCTACAACGAGCTAATTAGAATAATTCAACATGCAGTGTTCCAGAATAAAATCATGCAAATTAATAAAAAAGGCGCAGTATCAAGAAAAAGCAAGCTCCTCTCGCTTAGCTTATTTATTGATGAACAAAAAATACTAAGAGTAGGGGGGAAGAATGTAATTGTAACCTGAACTATGATACCCATCATCCAAAAGTACTGCTACCTAAACATAGAGTCACAAAGGTACTAATCAAAGATGCTCTTGCAAAAACTTTGCATGGGGGATTCAGTTAATTCTGTCACATCTTAGAAACAAATATGGGATCACGAACGGCAGAAGCATCAAACCCGACAAACATTTCATTACCAATAACAGCATATCGGTCTTAAAAATACCGCCAAACGTTAACCATTACAAAAACAACAATCCAAAGCATCGGTTTCAACTACAAAAACAACAACTCAAACTTAAAATAAAAACCAAAAAATTCTAATTTTACATTTATTTTGTTTCCATGCTGGTATTCCACAATGAAACAATTTGTTTCAGTAAAATTAATACGAGCTAAAACTATAAATCCTTTAGTTGTTAGAAAGAAACAAAAAAAAAATTCAGTAAAATTTACTGGGGAAAATGTTGCCATAAAAAGTATGGAACTCAATACTTTTTATGGCAACTTTTGTTTTCTTTGTCACTCTAACGTAATTTTAATATGTGTACACTCCTCTTTTCGGTTTCTCAGTATTTTTTACTGAAAAAAATTGTTTCACTGTCGAATACATGCATAATTCTGAAACTATTAGAGTGAGTGCAACAAATGATCATTTATAATTTTTCGGTATGATATTAAAGAGCCGAATGTCGAAGGGCCGAATGTCGAAGGGCCGAATGTGTCGAGGTGCCGAATGGGTCGAACGACTGAATGGGTACTGAAGGACCGAATTTTTTTATGTTTTTTTTTTGTTTTAGAATTATATTTTTGGTTAAAGTGTAGATGACGTATACATCGCGAAAATCGGGTAAGATGAAAACTTTTAAAAAATATTTCTTTGTGGATCTACATTTTTAGGTGTATCTAATGTTTTAATTTTTTGTACTATATACCTATTATCAACAGGCTGACCTAGGGCCGAATGTCTCAGGTGGCGCATGACAAAATCTTCCTTCACCAAAATATATCGCTGACTGGATACGTGAAATTTCATCAATATCCAAAGATGAAAAATAATAAAATATATAAATTCATAAGAAATTAATTTATGTTTAATAAAAAAAATGTGCAAAATATCCCATAAAACAACAAATTTAAAAAATTATTTTTCTAAAAACAAAAACAAAATTCGGCCCCTCGACCCATTCGGCCCTTCGACATTCGGCCCTTTGACATATTCGGCCCCTCGACACATTCGGCCCTTCAACATTCGGCCCTTCGACATTCGGCCCTTCGACACATGCGGCCCTTCGACACATTTGGCCCTTCGACATTCGGCCTTTCGACATTCGGCCCTTCGACATTCGGCCCTTTGTACCCATTCCAATTTTTCGTTATGCCATCGTTCATTGATATTTTTTTTTTTCGAAATATTTCATTTTCAAATCACAAACTACTAAGTACAGCTGATAAAATTACCGCAAAATAGCAATTTTCAAATATCGTAAACGGCAATAATAAAATAAACATAAAAATATTAAAGACTAAATAAATCCTGGCAATTCACAGCCTAATAACGGCAAAAGATTATCTTAAAACCTAGTTGACAGCTGATAAAGTTTAAAACTACTAAATTATCAAACAAAGACCATAAATTTACCGAAGAACAGAAATGTGAAATTTACGTTAACTATACTTATGGACAAAAAAAACGCATATAATTTTTTTTTGCTTCATTTATAAATGAATTATTAACGAAATATCTACGAGTATTATTACATAAAATTTAATCGAAAACGAAGACTGACGATAAACTCTTATCCGTCGGTCTGATGATCCAAGGCAAAATCTAGACTCGTTGGAGAACAAAACATTGGCCCATTGTTCCATTGTCCAGTTTTCATGTTCGAGAGCAAATGTTAAACGAGCTCTGCGATGTACTGTAGACAATTCTGGACATAAGGCTGGCTTTCTTGCAGTCAAATTGGATTCCTTGATTCGTCGACGCACGGTCCTTTCACTAATGGGTGCATCTCGGGATCCGATTAGTCTGATTTTATGCTACGTCCAGTTACGAACCGTTTTCTCAAGCAAATTAATTTAATATACCTATCCTCAGCGAGTATTGTACATCGATTTCTCCCACTACCAGCACGACGATGATACTGACCATTATCCTGGAATCGTTTGATCTCTCTTGACATTGTGGATTGGTCCACTCTTAACAGTTGTGCAACGTAAGACTGAGTTCTTCCTTCTTCAACTAATGTAATGGCCCTCACGCAATCCTCAACACTCAAATGATTTCCTCCGCCCGACAAGTTCTTCATTTTTATTTGTTTTTCATGAAAAACCTTCTCTTACACTTAATTGTATAATTTAAATAACAATTCACTGTAAATAAACTTTTAGACTGAACAGCCAAAATGCTCAAATTTCTGCTAAACTCGAATTCAACAAAACTAATGGTAGAATTTTGTTAATGTATGTGTATTTCAGTGAGAAGGAGAACATAGATACTATATAGATTTTATCATAATACTTAAAAAAACAATTATTAAGCTACTCGTAATTTCAAAATTTTAGATTATGCGTTTTTTTTTGTCTATAAGTATATAATTCAATAAACGAACAAAATATTAAAGGTTCCGGACAAATACTTTAACTTTACAGAACAGTAACGGCTAAAACTTCTTAAACAATTATTCTAATAAATTTTAAAGCTACTAAATTACTAGTCATTTAGATCAAAATCGACCGGAATAGCGGAAATTTTTAGGGGACAGCAGATATCAATATACGGTTTTCTACATTGTGTTCAGGAAGGTCCCAGAAAAAAAGTACGACGATATACGTCTGGTTTAGGCATTTTTTGAAAAATGCCTTCTGGGCCGGAAAATGCATTTTCCAATTGCATCATAACTTGCACCATTATAGGAACGATTATCGGAAATCGTTACTCGGGGGTTTTCGGGGCTGCCGAACTCGATTTTGGCATTTGAATTACCCGGGGGTGCACGGGGGTGACTCTGTGGGGGTGCGCGGGGGTGAATTGAGGGAGTAATGGCAGCGTGCATGAAAATCGCTCCAAACTCGTTACTCGGGGGTTTTCGAGGATACCGAATTCAATTCTGGCATTGGATTTACCCGGGGGCGCTCGGGAAGCTCTGCGCGGTTGTCTGGGGTTATTGGGGGGGGGGGGGGGTGAAATGGCAGCGTGCATGAAAATTGCTTCAAAATCGTTACTCGGTTGTTTTCAGGGATCCCGAATTCAATTCAAAATCGTTACTCGGAGATTTTTTTGGGAGGGGGGGGGGGGGGGGGTGCCGATTTCAATTCTGGCATTAGAATTACCCGGGGGTATGAATAATAAAAGTTTATTTTGGGGTGGGGCACCCAAAGAAAAGCGCACGAGCAATAAACCTGCGATTGAGCTCGTCCAAAGCTATCGCGCAAAAATCTATGCTGAAGCCACCAATTCTAAAAAAGTCGATCTTGCACGAATAATCCCAACTGCGAATGCGTTAACCGAGCATATAAAGCGTGTCTATTTCCAAGTACAGGCTTGGCATGGTTCACAAGGTCTTAGATCCGTTGGAATGAGGGTGGAAATTGGTGGATGGAGAGCTCAGTCCTGTCACCATGACCCAGGAAGCCGGTCCCGAGGAAATTTTAAGCAAAATTTCTTGTTCTTGGGAAACCGACTGTGACACGAGGCGAAGAAGAAGAAGAAGAGTTTGAACACGATGTTTAGTAATTAAGTTACAAATTTAAGTTTATAATGTATAGTTCAACATTTATAAAACTCCTATTTATTATTTGAATAAAGTATTATTTTCATAATTTGTCATTTTTCACTTTCTCTTTTACCATTTCCCACAGAGCCACTCCCGAGCGCCCCCGGGGAAGTCTAATGCCAGAATTGAATTCGGTATCCCCGAAAACAACCGAGTAACGATTTTTGAGTGATTTTCATGGACGCTGCCATCCCCCCCCCCCCTCCCCAATCACCCCAGAAACCTCGCAGAGTCGCCCCGAGCTCCCCCGGGTAATTCTAATGCGAGAATTGAATTAGGCATCCCCGAAAACCCCCGAGTAACGACTTTGGAGCGATTTTCATGCACGCTGCCATTTATCCCCCCAATTCACCCCTGCGCACCCCCACAGAGCCACCCCTGCGCACCCCCACAGAGCCACCCCCATGCATCTCTGGGTAATTCTAATGCCAGTATCGAGTTCGGCAACCCCGAAAACCCCGCGTAACGACTTCTGAGCGATTTTTCCAAGTTTCCAGTCGTTCCTATGATGGTGCAAGTAATGATGCAATTGGAAAATGCATTTTCCGGCCCAGAGGGCATTTTACAAAAAATGCCTAAACCAGACGATATAGACTTTTTTCCTGGGACCTTCCTGAACACAATGCAGAAAACCGCTTCTCGATATCTGCTGTCCCTAAAACTTTTCGATATCAAGCCCACTTACACCAGCTTCATCTAATCCAAATGCGTTGATTTTAACACCGGCACATTTTTTAGTTGGTGATTCACTAATAACTATCCCAGAAACGAACATGCTGGATGGAAACATTCCTGTCAATCATCGGTGGAGATTACTACAAAAAATGGTTCAAAATTTTTGGAAACTCTGGTCAAATGACTACCTTACCGAACTACAACAAAGAAAGACCACCAAACAACCAATGGTTAAAGTAGACAACATTGTTTTCATAAAAGACAATAATACTTCCTGCCTTTGGGAAGGATCATTGATCTACATCCTAGTAGCGATGGGCTGACTAGGGTATAGTCGCAGTAAAAAGGGTAATGGTACCATATTCAAAAAACCCATTACCAAAGCAAGTAAATACCAAAGCAAACACCTTTCAACACCGAGAAGTCGCAAAATAAGTCAGCGAATGAGTCCCGTACCAAAAGAGATCCTAAAGCTGCCAATATCATAGTTCTAGCACTACTTCTACTAAGTTTAGTGGTGATCACTACACTACCTAGTCCAGTATGCTCCACCGAACAGCTGATGTACAACATCACCACTCTTAGTCATCAACCTGGACTTTATCTAGAAAATTTAAGAAATCTCCGATTCACAAACCAGCAGTAAAAAATAGTAATTTACTACAATCTCACATCCTACTATTCAGATTTGATGGCATACAGAAATTTGGCAAGGACCATGGCTCAACTTTGCATGGAAAGAGCTGAAGACAATCATCAGATATGCTCTGTAATCAACACTCAGCCCATGCATATTCTAACTGAAATCAAGGACAAGAACACAATAATTCACTACAGAGGAAAAAAGAAGTGGGATCCTAAATATTGTGGAAAGGTTGGTAAGTAACCTATTTGGAGATCTAGATGACCGGAATGCGAAGCACTACGAAGAGGTGTTGGCTTCAACGATAGCCAAGAACCAAACATCTATTGCTGATGCAACTTTAAACATCTTAAAACGAACTAATGAAGACAACAGACTTTCATTCTTTCATGCACTTCTTCTGAAGCTCGACTTCAAAGACACTCAGCAAACACTAATTGTTGTGCTTTTAAATTAAAACAACAAAGCAGTGATCACTTCAAACTTTCCACTAAATCAACTTAACAAGGCACTTCAAGATATAAAACAGCATATGCCTACGACCTCCAGACGTTCTGCTGCCCTCACAAAATGAAAACTATGAATTATTAATTATTTTATTTTTGAATACAATTGCTGAACACGGCGAAATATCAAGTAGTTAAACCTACACCTCTTCCTACAATAGAAGGTGTCTTCATTAAAGTATCAATGGACTATTTGGTTTCGTCCATACATCGTGATAAATATTGCATGATGTCAAAGGACGAGTTTACCCATTGCAAGCATAGCAACAGCGAATATATTTGTATGTTGGCATCACAACAATCATTCAACAGCCACATTGTAATCAAGGTATCGCAAAATCCAAGAGGTACATGGATAAAGTTGAAAAACAAGTGGATTTTCTCGATTCGTCAAGAGCGGCAGACTACTATAGCCTGTGATGGAGACTTCGTAACAGTATCACTACTACTCAATGGGATAATTTCTCTTAAAGGCGGATTCACTTTAAAAGAAGGGTCAATTTTTTTAAAAACTTATAAAATCTACAATGAAACCGTAATTGACTCGTCTTATCTACCGAAAGTCAACTTATCGATGAAATGGATGGATATAGGCGTACAAACTACTCAATTAAATTGGAAAACATACTGAATTGGAACATACTGACTTATAAGAATACATAATTATAAATTATGCTTAAGTAAACAAAATTAATGTAAAAATATCAAACAAAACATAATAAAAAGTTCAGTTGTAAAACAAGAACCGCTTAATATATTTGTGAGCCGTCACCAGTGATAAGCCACAAATATATTAAATACCACAACGACACGAACAAATCGACAACAGGAAGCGTCTTAGGACACCAATGGAAGGAAGCGAATCGATTACAGTTAAGCCAAATCAGATAATTTAGATGGACCGAAATCGAGTTCCCTTAGAGAAATGACCTATCCGACTAAGTAGCGTAGGCATTTCCTTCCTAGAGTTGAAATGTATCCCCGAGCTGATTACGTTAGCTTATAGAGCAACACATAAAAACATCTTTAAGATCTTGGGTGGGGGGTACGAAATCAATAGGTTTGGTGATTGGAATGACTTACTCAAATAATTAAAACCTGTTTCTTGCCAATGTACGAGTATATGTGCAAATCATTGTGTTTTCAGCCTTAAAATACAATTAACTTAACTAGTAGGTTTAAACTTTTTGTTTAGGAAATTTTACCCACAAATCTACGAAGAGTACAAAGTAAACGTGCACAATAGGTTGCCGCGGTGCAGAATGCAGCGGTCTCCATTTAGTGCCAAGAAGGTAGGATCATTTCATCAAACAACTGTGATCCGAGGAAGTGGACGGATAACAAATATATCCCAGCGTAGTCAGATGCATCAACGGTTTCTGCTAAAAAATGTGGATGGTAATTCATAGCTCATTTCAGCACGTTTTCATGCTTGGTATATCGATTGCTATTGGGATGCATGTTTGATGCATTCAGACTGATGCTTTTGATATTGGAATTGGTGCTGGTGTGGTCACAAACAGTATAGGTGACAAGCGGGTGGTAGCGTATATTAGCTAGAATCTCACTTCCACTTAAATAATATGTATATATCATATAGGCTTCTCATTTTCATGTATTTTAGTGGCAAATTATTTTTTTGATGGTTATAAAATATAAAATAATTCTCTCCCAACCTTTTAATTCTTAATATTGAGTTCATCGACTCCCATTACTTGTTCATAACATGCTATTTTACTTTGCAGTCTAAAAATAACTGTTGCTAAAAACCAAATCAATAAATTTTGAGTCAATACATAAAAGAATTTTATACAAAACAAAGAAAAAGCCTTAAACCATCCAAGAAAAATAAAAATAAAATTTGATTCCAAAATATATAAGAAAGGAAGAGCCTCCTCCCTTTTCTCACCACAACAATAAAAAAAAGACAATCTAGATTACTGTGGTTTTTATCGTACACACAAATACACATATTTATACATACCCTCATTGATGGCAATCGAATCTCGTCAACAAATTTTCTAGAACCACTTTTATCTCTGTATATCAAATCGTTGTGATTTGCTTTTGAAACCTAAAAATAAATAATAAAATTTGTAAAATTAAAATAAGCTCGTAACAAAACCAAATAAAAAAGCTTTCAAAAAGTTTCAAGTAAAAATTGTTTTTGTCGTTCGTTGTATTTGTGTGTGTTATCTTCATGAATCATGGGATCAATTAATGTTAAAAATACTCAGTTTTATGATTTCGAAAATAAAAGTATGTTGATTTAATGCTGTATACACTAAATCGTTACTATTTGTTGTCGAAACAGTTTTTTTTTGTATTTTCCAATTATAAACCAAACGATTTTCCTTTTTTATGGTTTGGTGTTATCTTTCATAATTGGATAGTCCTGCACATATTTTATATTGTGAAAAGGGTTATTACGTTGTTTGTTTAAGAATATGTGTCAATGTTTAGGCGAACATGGAAACGCTAAATCTAAATTAAGTCGGTAATTTCAATATTTATATGCAATACTATACACGAGGTGTAGGTAAATGCCACTATTACGGTTATAAAAACGGTCTGAGCCAAAATAAATGTACAGCTCATGAATACCTTTTAACCTTCCTTACAAAATCTTAAATATATTCGTGATAAGCCATATTTTCTTCCAGTAAACACTAAACAATTAATAAAAAATAATTATAACAAAGGGAAAAATTATAATAACAATTTATGGATTTTTTTTAACAGTACACATCATGCAATAATACCTGTTTATTACATATGGCCTTTCATGTGGAATATAAATGTTAGGCACACATAAGGCATTATTATTTACAGAATTTAAATATACTTCATGTGCACAGTACAATGAATGTTATACGGTAAAAAGTTATTTTCGGATTCCAATTGTAGCACATGTGCTATAAAAATTTGCACAATTATCGTTTCTTGACGTAAATAGTTGTTGAATCAAAATGAAGAGCCGAGCGAAATTATGAAATTGCAACACTTGTGGTGGGTGAAGTTTTGTAAATATTTATAATTTTCAGGTCTTATAAATTCTAATTTAAGTACTTAACCTAGATAAATTTCAGTTTCAATGTTTCAATGTCTCTCTAATTTTACATGTTTAGTCTAATTTCAGAAGGCTATCGCCTACAGAGTAAAAATGCTATTTTGGCTGACGTCACTGAATTTATGAGGGCAATTTTCAAAGCGAAAAGAAAGTGAAAATTGTTTTGGTTTTATAAAATATGTTTGTTTACATTTGCATATTTGCCAGTCAATGATGACGTATAATGTGCACTAATGTTTACTCTGCCGAACAATTACTAAAACGGTTATAAATATTAAGATAGAACGTATTTATCACGGTGGCCATGAGAGTCCCGTCGTTTTTGATGGTCGCATAGTTTTTGTTTTTTTGCGGTTTATTAGTTCAAAAGTTGCAAGGTAACGGAAAACAAATCTTTTAAATTTCTTTCAAATCTATATACTCGTATATATAAAAATGGTGTTAAAAATGTATGTGCGTGCATCAGTGGAGAACGGCTGAACCGATTTGGCTCACTCTTTTTTTGTTGTGTTTGCAATTGTCAGAAGATGGTTCTTATGAAAAAAAATTTTGAAAAAATCCACTGGAAAAGTCGGAAAACCCGAAAAGTTGAATAAAAAGCCTTTTTATTTGAATTTTGTTTGTACATTTTAGTTGTGATAGGTGGTGCGGTCATATAATACATATTAATAATTTGATATTTTAAAAGAAATTTTTACAAAATCAATGCAGAATAAGAAAATTTTCGATTTTCAATTTATTTGAATTTTCCAGGTCGGCAGGAATGGAAGCGTCCATGAAAATCACTAAAAAATCGTTACTCAGGTGTTTTCAGGGATGCTGAATTCAATTCTGGCATTAGACTTCCCCGATAGCGCTCGCGGGTCTCTCTGTGGGGTTGGGGATGACTGGAGGGAAATGACAGCGTCATGAAAATCACTCCGCACAATTCTGCTGCATTTCTCATATAATGCACTTCAATATCCATTGATGTTTTGTCATGGAGAAGATGGCTACCATTTCCAGAAAAAGATGGTCAATCCTCTGACCGGTTAGTTATTGAGCTGTCGATTGTACTTTCATTGCTATACAAATAATTTATTCATTTTGCAGATGAAGAAACGAATAAAAAGGTCAGTTCCATGCAATTTTATACTTATCGGTTGATGATGCGACAAGGCGAGGACAATCATCTTTTGAGTTATCGTCGATTGTTTCAACAGTATTGCGTCGATATGTACGTGAAGATCGAAACGGAACTTTTAAATTTCATCCGCTTCAATTAATCAAAACTACGCTCCGAGCAGTACATTCATCTGCGCGATGCCATCGTTTCGGACGGAGACGCAACCAACGTCGGTCAATTGACCATTTTCCTAGCAACATATGTTGACAGCCCACGGCATATATGCATGAATATGCGCAGGATGCTATGACATATGCGTGGCATTATGGATGGCCAGATTTGTTCATCACGTTCACATGCAATCCGAAATGGCCTGAAACTACTGACAATCTACTGCCAGGACAAACTTCCAGCGACGCTAATTGACTTCATCGTTAAGCAGATGGTTTTCGGACAGCCACGTTGTTGGATGTACTCAGTAAAGTGGCAGAAGCGTGGTTTACTACATGCACACATTCTGCTATCATTAATTGAGAAAATCAGGCCAGACCAAATCGATTCAATCATCAGCGTCGAAATACCAGATTCAGGTCAACCTATTGCAGGCTACGTAAATGTGTATTTGACTGAATTACACCGTTCATCCACGACAAGACGAATGCTTTTATCTACGTTGGCTTTTGTTCCATGTTCGTGGTCCTACTTCGTTCGAATCGCTTCGTACTATAGATGATGTGTTGTGCACCACTAATCGAGAAGCTTACCAACGTCTGAATTTGCTTTAAAAATCTCACATTAGGACTCAACAGCAAATCAATTTGCACAATCAAATTTGTGCATTGTTTGCGATCATCATAGCGATGTGTCACCCATCGAACGTATTGGAATTGCGGAACGAGATGACTGATGACATTTAGCATTGAGTTCGCATTGCAACATCGAATTATGAGCTTAAAATGAATGACGAGATACGGAACGAAGCTTTGATCATGATCGAACACATGTGCGTGCTTATGTGCGGAAACTATTTGTCGAAATTGGGTATGTCAGCACCATTTCGTTCGATGCACGTTGCATTTAATCGTGAATTGGAACAAGAGCAGATGATCGATCTAGATTCAATGAACAACGTTGGGCGAACAAATGTCCCGCTTTTGAATGCACAGCAAAAGAACGTGTACGATGCATCGATGAAGGCAGTTGACGAACGAAACGGCGGAATAATTTTCCCTGATGCTCCCTGTTTCATTGCTTTTGGCCAAAATTCGCTCGAGATCTGAAATAGCCTTAGCCGTTGCATCATCGGGAATTGCAGCCACATTGCTAGACGGCGGCCGGACGGCACATTATCTCAATTGCCACGAACTCGGCGATGGCCAAGGTGTTGCAAGAATGCAAAATCATTATCTAGGACGACTGCACAATGGCACATAAACGATTTTTGAAAGCGTTCAATAGAACGATGAAGGATTTACGAAGTGACTCTAGGCGTTTTGCAGAAGACCTCAATGCATGTTTGAAATCGGCAAGTTTGTGGCGCTATGTGAAGAAGTTGCAGTTGACCACGAATATGAGAGACGCGTTACAGAACGACTCATCAACTGCTGATTTTCCAAAACAACTGTTGGCGCTTGGCAATGGTCAAATTCCTGTTGATGTTTTGACCGGATCGATTTTGTTCCCGTTGAGTTTTTGCATGTTCATGACGTCGAAGGAAAAGCTTATCACGAAAGTGTTTCCGGACATCCGCCGAAATTATATGGATCACGATTGGGTCAGCGAACGAGCGATTTTAGCGGCGAACAACAAGGATGTTGGCACTCTGAATTACTTGATTCAAAACATATTCGCTGGGGAAATGCGTTGTTACAAATTCGTTACGAAGTAATCAACTACCCGATCAGTTCCCCGTTCGTTTGGCGTTCGCTATGACGATTGACAAATCGCAAGATCAATCGTTGAAAGTGTGCGGAATAAATCTGGAATTTCCGTGTTTTTATCATTACGTCACATGTTCGAGAGTTGGTAAACCATCATCGTTGTTCATTTACGCGTCAGACAACAAAACAAAAAATATTGTTTACCACAATGCATTTTATTGATTTGCTCAGACGCTCTTTGCTAGAGATATAATTCCACTCGAATAAAATACATTGGATTCTTTTAAATTCCAACTGACTCCACTTCATTTCCACACTGAGAGCAAAAATCCAAAAAACAACTCAATTAACGATAGATGCCTGAGTTTCAATCGACATTTCATTCCCTTTCAATACTGTAGTGTTGAATTCGATGAAAAAGAGAATGGAATGGCCGCTCAACTCAATTGTCTATTGAGAATCGATTTGAGTTGATTTCTCTCATTAAAATCAATTTTCGTGAAAGAGAAAAGTTGTTGCTCGGAACGAAGTAATTTGGGGCGGAACGAGGTTCGCCGGGTCAGCTAGTTACCAATAAAAATCCTTTCCATTTGAATGAAACTTAAACTAAGAGGATGAATTTAAACAATTAATTCACGAATTTTAATATTATTGTTTCAGTCATTATAAAGAAGGTGCAAAAACTTGGGGTTTAGTATTTCTAAAATGACACTAACCAACTATTACAAAAGAATATTCCACCAGCAATAAGCAGAAACAAATTAAAAATACTAACCCAAAACATCATCTTTGGCAATGTCATACCAAATACACATTTTTGCTAAATCCACAGACGCAGAAATATATGCCAAAACATTTCAAAATGAGGATTGCAGTTATCAATATACTTTCAAATATACTGGAACTAAAACTTGCGAAAAAGCTGTGATGGTAATATATACCTGCACAATAACAACAATTGATTATTATTGCCTTCATAAAACCAAAACGAATCAATAAAGTGTTTAATATTAACGTCGTTGGCCAATTAAGGTGGAATTACTTCACTTTGCCTCCATCTCTCACTTCTGGGTTCTTCTATGCCACCGTATTTCGTTCAGGAAGGACTGTAAATTACACCTTTTCCATAACCTCTCGAAATATTTTGAATTAGTTTCCACATGTCACTTAATTTTAGTGAGACGTCGCTTGTAATTGAGTCTGGTACCTCCAACATTGATGAGCCTATTAAAAAATGCTTAGGTGCTAAGATTCTAGAATCGATGAGAATGGTTTTGAATTGTTTACGCCCGCTTCCCATATGCCATAAACATGAGCAGGAGGAGGAATGGTATGCCACTCTATTTTATGAGTACTAAGATATGCCGATACCTTCTCTTCTAGTTTCTTGCGAACGACGTTTATGACATTTGGTATGACATTTGGTTGTCTGGTCAATCGTGATAATCGCATACGCAAAACAGCCATAAAACAAACAAACAAATGTATGGTGCTGTATAAGATAGCGGAAATATTACAGCGGAAAATAAGAGATTGCACTACTCGCCGCAAGTGACAGCACTAGCAGTAAAGAGAATTTATTTTGTTATGTAATTACCAGCGGAAATTTTTTATTTATTATGTATCACTATTTTCAATAAATAAAACACCTCAGCGGAATAAAATATTAAAAGTGACCCTTAAAATGGCAAATTGATTGATCACCGAAGTAAAGGAACTCGGTATATGAAATCTTGAAATTTAAAAATATTCCATCTTTCCGGCATTTCTTCCACTAATAACCAATACTTTCGGTTGTTTTTCTAATAGCTTAGGTCATACTGACACTATATGAGAAATTTGTGGAAAATTCATGGACTAGAGTTTTCACTACAATTTTTTGATTTTTTGCGGCCATATAAATTATTTTCAGTTTTTGACCAATATCTCAAAAAGTTCCGCTAAATGAGTGTAAAGTTTTTACCAATTAACAAAAATACCAAAATACTTAACTGACTTATCAAATGGCGCGGAATCATATTACAATGGGCTTGCAAAATATCATTTTTAAGGTAAAAGAGTTATCAGATTTTTGACAAGACATCGCAGAGATTGCACCACAATGAAACCATATAGGAATAACTCCTAGAGGTTTCACCTATCAAACGAAGCATGTTCCGTTCGAATGTAGATTGGCTCAGTACGTTTTTTCGGGCAAACTTCTCATTGGCTCCGTATGATTTTTGAGTGAATCTCATTTATTCTCACAATTTCTCAACTGATGTTTATGGGTGGCCTGGATCAACCATGACCATCATCATCATGGTTTTCTTCCTGGACATAGATCGTCCTTAACACTAAAATTGCCATCACGAAATCTTGCAAACCACATTTTTACTGTTGAATGACTCACATAATGTTCACTCAAAGTCGAATTAATTAATTCCATAGCTTAAGCAGCATTTATTTTCTCATTTGAAAATAGAATGGAATGCAATTACGTTAATGTTGCTTATTGACATCCATCTCTTTAAATTGATGTACATGGAACGAAATCTTGGCTTGTACATGACTGAAACTTATGTCATAAAAACAGCAATGACTAAGCTACATATATCGAAAATGGCGGGATGCGTTTTATTATATGTTCATGCAACCAAATTCAGAGCCATGTTTCTACTTTCACACCTAATATATTAGGAGTTGGGACAGCAGAGAACTGTATATAAGGAACAGAAGATCACCGTCATACGTCAATTGCATAAAAAACGATATCACCTGAAAATAATGTTTCCGTTCCGTCGAGTTGCTAAACTCAAAAAACGCAAATTACTCTAAAATGAGTGAGAATAAACGAGATTCACTCAAAATTCATAAGGAGCCATTGAGAAGTTTGCTCGGAAAAACGTACTGAGCCAATCTACATTGGAACGAAACATGCTTCGTTTGATAGGTGAAACCCCTAGGAGTTATTCCTATATGGTTTCATTGTGATGCAATCTCTGCGATGTCTTGTTATTGGCAGTAAGATTCACTCAAAAATATAAAAATCTGATGGCTGTTTTACCTTAAAAATAATATTTTACAAGACCATTGTGATATGATTCCCGGGCATTTGATAAGTCAGACCCCAAAAAACAACTTGTATCTGATTGATTTTTGGTGTAGTCTCCTTGATGTCTCGTCATTTGCCATTGGATATACTGAAAATTGAAAGGAGCCGTAATTGTTTTACTTAAAAAAACATTTCTGAGCAATGTGAGAGTTTTCCACAAAAAATATCTCTATACATTCGCATCATAGTATTAAAATAATTAATTTATTAAATATTATTATGTATATAGTTAATTTTCATGAAATTTAAGTTTTCACTCAAAATTCCTATAAGAAATATTTTAACAGTGTGATTTCAAATACATGGGTATTTTTGTTAATTGGTAAAAACTTTACACTCATCTTGCGGAAGTTTTTGAGATATTGGTCAAAATTTGAAAATAATTTATATGGCCGCAAAAAATCAAAAAATTGTAGTGAAAACTCTAGTCCATGAATTTTCCTCAAATTTCTCATATAGTCTCAGTATGACCTAAGCTATTAGAAAAACAACTGAAAGTATTGGTTATTAGTGGAATAAATGCCGGAAAGATGGAATATTTTTAAATTTCAAGATTTCATATACCGAGTTCCTTTACTTCGGAGATCAATCAATTTGCCATTTTAAGGATCACTTCTAATATTTTATTCCGCTGAGGTGTTTTATTTATTGAAAATAGTGATACATAATAAATAAAAAATTTCCGCTGGTAATAATTACATAACAAAATGTATTCTCTTTAGAGATAGTGCTGCCACTTCCGGCGAATAGCGTAATCTCTTATTTTCCAATGTCAAAATTCTGCTATCTTATACAGCATAAATATATGGCTTTAGCTGTTTCACCCTCTTCGCATTTTAGAAGTTACGGCGGCATGATTTGCGGAGTCATCTCTCACTATGTAACCCTTGATGCAGGCAAGTTCCCGATTTTTCTGTTCAGCTAATATTGAACTACTTTTATTGCAATGTATACTATACAACTACTGAACATTTTCTTATGACAATTTCTGCTCCTATTATTCTATATCATAACCTTGACATAAATATTGGTGTTAATGGATTTGGATGTAGATATAATAAATGAAGGTACGCACAAGTTTCTTTGTCAAATGAAGTTGTTTCACAATAATAATTAGATGCTTTGGTGAATATCCAACATTCGAATTGTGTAGGCGCCCAACCGCTCTTAATAAACTGAGTTCATCGACAAAAGGATGAAGAATTGAATAGTAATTAACTGCTCCTTTTAATCGATTTGCTATGTTAAAGCAAAGAGTATGTCGTGTATAATAACGAGTAACGAAACAGAGGAAAAATTTGCATCACAAAATTCGTTGACACATCAATTTTTGATTTTATTTGGATCAAATTTTGTTATACTCATTGATCGAAAACGCAAAAAATTACGGTGAATATAGACATGTATAGATGTATTTTATAACTCACGCACTTTTGGATTGAAATTTTTCCACTATTGTGTTACTCTTTATAACTTTAAACTAACACACTCTTTGGTTGAAGTTCCCATATTTTTCTGGAAACATTTCTTGTTGAGCCCATTTAAGTATCAGATTTTAACTGTCTTCATCTATTGATGGGTAAGGTTTGGTATTTTCCGTTTACAAAACGCAGGCATTTACTGAGTACTCTTATCATCAGGTTAAGTGATGAAAATGTGTCAACAATATATTTTATTGGCAAATTTTCATTGATGGATAGAATAGTATTTGCTGAAAACTATACTATTTTTTCTCTTCCGGTAGAGGTAGATTCAATCGGAGCATTTCGTAGTTCAGCCAAAAAGACATTGGCTTTTGAAGGTATTGTGGAACCATTCCACAATATTTTGTTGTTTAACAGCTCTTTTGGTGTCAAACCTCGACTTACGCAATCAGTTGGGTTTAGTTTGGTCGGAGTATGTTGCCTACAAAGCAAATACATTCTCTCGGATTATCCGAGAGCCACGCTAAACCACCCGTGTCTATACAAGCACAGAGTGAATTTACAGGTGCTTCAAAAATATTTGCTTCTTGATCTGAAGTTTTATTGGTTTTAGACAATTCTCGATTTATTACAACCGGTATGCTTTTTCAGAATCATCACAAAAGCCATGGAATTGAATACTGCTCGAAGACTGTATTTGAATAAATCGAGGAATGGTCTGCAAGTCATATTAGTTCATGTCTTGTGGTACACAATGTTTGACTAACTTCATTTGGGACTAAGTCATCCATCCTGTTTTGATAAACCAAAGTGATGGTACTAGATTTTAAAAACAATCGTGGCTGGAGACATTCACCCAAGTAGATCAAATATTTTGTCACATTCGGAAAATAAACAGCATTTTGTGGATAATTCGGCATGTAGTTGGATATACAAGTCAGAATCATCAAAAGATATGGAATAACTTTCTTTTTAGTCGGCAGGTGTGTTCCTTAATAGCTGCGAGCAGTTTGAGCTCCATTATCGTAGTGAGAAGCCATCGTGCGATAAGAGCGTGATTATGTGATAACAAGTAATCTACATAGAAGTCGTTTCTGATTGTATGGGCTATACCTGAGGATAATTAGCTGTTGTTACTTGCCAATTGGTGTAATTATCTAATGGTGAGGTGCGTTGAATAAGTCAGTTCGTATGTGGCTGATCTTAGTTTAAAGTGCTGTATCTCACTAGTTCGATTTCCACTCCAAATAATTTTATGATAACTTTGATATTTCCGTGGCCCTATTCTGGTAATTCTCCGTGAATAGGGAATAATTTGGTTTTGTAGCAGCTATTCCCTAGATATTTCACCATTTCCTCGTTTACCAAAAGTTAATTTTGTCGATTGGGGAATAAATTTACGGGGAAATAATTTAAATATTCGCGGCCGATACGCGATCGCATTAAAATAAGAAAACAAATGTCTAAAAATAAATTGGTTTCTGTTGATATTTTAATCGAATTTTACTTACAAAAATAAATATGGTGAAAAATTGAATATTAATATTTCCAATTGATATTGCCAGAGTTCAGTATAAATGTACAGCCATAATATTGCTATAAGTAAAAAAATAGTACAAAACGCAATATGGTACGCCGAGAGCGCAGCGACCCCCCACCCGATAAAACCCGGCCCTATACCCCCACTCCTACCGATTTTTAAATTCCCCTTCAATTTTCCCCCGCTCCTACCGATTTTTAAATTCCCCCTTCACCCGCCTGATATAACCCGATCCGAAACGCCCGCTCTAATCGATTTTTAAAATATCGCGTTTTGTACCATATCGCGTTTTGTACCTTATCGCGTTTTGAAATATCGCGTTTTGATAATTCGCGTTTTAAAGTATCGCGTTTCAAATGGGACCCAAAAAATACTCTGGTTAGCATTTTTTCCATTTGATTATGGCAACACTCTACTACATATAAAACGATTTTGTCAGTAAAATTTTACTGAATTTCTTTTGTTTCGTTTTGGTGCGTAGCGAAATTATATTTTTATCTCGCTCTTTTTTTACTGAAAAAATATGTTTAATTGTTGTATAAAGGCTTAATTGTGATTATCACATAAAAAATAATACTTGATTCGGCATCACATAAGCCAAAATTTGGAAGTATGCGCCCTATGCGGTGACAATTAATTTCGAAAAATGATCGATCTAAAATTTTGCAATCTATAAGCACATAATGACAAATGGTGATGTTTAAGGATATACACAACCGATTGGATTGGTTAATACTTTTATACCTGCTTTATAATATTATGCGAATTGTTAAATATCGACCTAATTGTGCTATCTTGTGCTAACCGAGATATATTACATTTAAATAAAGTAGCATCTTTACTGTATGTAGTAACTTGTCCTATACCTCCATCTTGTTATGTATAAGTAAAACAATGAGCGGAAGAACACGACATCAACCGGATTTTAATTTAGGTTTGGCCGCACACCCCAATCAATCATCTATCATATATTGTCCTTGGTTCAGTTATAAAGCTGTTTACAAGAATAGTCCAGATAAAGACAAAACCCATAACTTTTCAATTCAATCAACTTCAACTATATAAAAACATCTAATTTAGTCAAATTGGGTACAATTCTTATTTTTATGTTGATATACTTTTGTGCCTCTTTATAGATCCACTATTGACAATATAAACTTAATTAAGAAATGAATATATCGCATGCAATATCAATAAAATTCTGACAAAAGGTCTATAATACAATAATTGGAAAAAGCTGAGCCAATTTCAATTTCTTATCAAACTTTTCAGTTTTTTTAACAAACTCAATTTAATTTTCATTTTGTACTCGATTGCGTAACAACTTTCCTTCCACTTTTTGTGTTATTTAATCATTTCGGGAGCCTTATTTCTAAATTTGAAAAGTTTTTTTTATTCTATTTATTTAAATTGTTTATCATATTATCGATCTAACAACCATTCAACATTTTATCCTGTGTGTGATAGTATTTTGAATAAAAACAGTGCACACATACCAAAATTGGAAAGCGAACGTATCTTTCCATTTGCGGAAAAATACTGTTTTACTCTATTCGATGGGGTGGTGGGCGATGTTTAGTAGTTTGTATAACAAATAAATTTGAGTAAAGTAGTTTTTTCCATTTATAAAGTGATTATTTCGGATTCGGTTTCTTATTTTATATTTAAAATTATGTTTATTAATATCGATATTGAAATACAATACATTGTATTGCTGTTTTACAGACATATACATAAACAGCTCGTCATTTCCTATTTGTTAAATGAAACATAAAACGGGTGCTTTTTCAGCATATTTCATTCTTTACACTTTATGAGGTATTATAAATGCATTACAAAGCGATTGGTATTATGTTTTAAGGGGTTTGTGCACGCGATTCCCCAAAACGTATGCGGGAACTTTTGTTTGTAGAAAATTAAAAACATTTGGTGGCCTATAATTGCATAAATCAAGCATATTTAATTAATTTCGAACATCGTTCAACACCTAAAAATTTATTGCCTTTTACCCTGCTCTATATTATAGAGCGGTAATTATTTACAAATCTCAAGCAGACACTTAAAAACAAAATTAATTAAGTTGTCTATATCTGCACAAGGTTTCTAATAAGTAGCAAAGTAGATTTTTCATTTGCACGATAAATACGTTTAGAATCTACAAATTATCTCGTTCCAAGTCGAAAATTGGAAACTAATCTCATTGAAAATAAAAATTGTTGTTGCTGTTGGATTATCGCTAAGTACAATTTTCAAGGATATAATGGTCGTGATGGTTATTCAATTTTTTCTAAGCTTCCTATAATGAATAAAACTCAGACCATTCACATGTTGTTTGCCAATTTTTAAAAATAGACTATCCAATTAAAAAATACAAAACAAAGCACAGCAGGCAGTGTTAGTATTGTACGAGGCGCCGATCTATTAAAGATAGAGTTGCCACCGTTAAGTTTTCACTGGAAATTTCTGTCGGAGTTGAGACTAGGGAAAGTACAGAAAACGCTACCAGTAGAAAAAAATGAAGCTTGCTTCAGATGCATCCGAGACACTTTTTCCATTTTTAAATTGATAATTTTAATATTAATTGTAGATACATTTATAGTTTTTATATTTTAATGTAATATACAAATAATATTAAACTTTCCAAGATCACTTTTCATAAATAAATCATAGAAAAAGCAGCGTAAACTATTTTTCGTAGTAATAAATTTTTCCGCGAGAGCACAGGGGTACAAGTCTCAATGGCGTTAGATTTTTTTTGCATTCGGCTTTTTATAAATTTTACACAGAAAACTAGACTATAATCAATTATTGCCCTACAAAAATATAATGAGCCAATTTTAACTCTAATACATATGTTAGATTTAGGGGTTGCGTTTATGTTTCTTTGAGTTTCTATGTCTCTTTGACCAAATGCTATATTTGGACAAATTTATTAATATGTTTTCGTTGAGATAAGCTCAACAGGGTCCATACATAATGATCAATTTGAAATATTTCCACACACCAGAGTTACATCTCCAGAATGATGAACCATAGTTGAGAATGAAATTCAACATAATGGCAGGATTTCCTTTCCAAGATAAGAACCACAAAGCGGAAGAATAAATTTTCGAAAACCAAAATTTTACTTTTTTGTTAACTTAATGTTTATATTTTTATTTTTATTATAAACTAAATAAAAAACTACATTTTGTGATTCGTGAGATTCGCATAATAAGCGTTTCTTCTAAATTGCACTGAAAAAAATCCATATAAGAAAATGGGGCACAAACCATTGACAAAAATATGTACAGCCGAATTGAACAATACATGCAGTTAATTCATTAAGTTAATCTAATATATAAAAATGGTGTCTGTAATGATTGTAATAGCCTTTCTCAGGAGCCAGACATCTCAGGAAGGTGAAATGTTCAACATAAACTAGGATTTTAGCGGTTTGGATTTCTGTTTTGGTTTGAACTCGCTAGGTGCCGCTGTTTCCAAGATATAACGGTTTTTCTGTTTCTTTGTAACTAAGTATCTTAGGAACTTCAGATTTTAACCATAGGTTTGTTTCGTTGTTATTTGGATTTTTGTGAAATTTCGACTCGATAGATGGCGGTGTTTTCAAGATAGAAGGTGGTAATATTTTTTTTTTTTTTTTTAAGAAATCTTTATTTCTGTATAATATTACAACTAATCATATGGATTATCTAGTAATTGTTTTATAAGTTAAGTAGTCCATTCTTGTGGGCTAAGATCTATCAGTTCATCCCAGCTCTGTCAGTCCTTTGATTTAAGCGGCTCAAGGAACCACTAATTCTAAAGGTTTTGTTCTTTTTAGGCGCTTTGGTCCATTGGTGCGATCCAGTAGGTTCCGTAGCTCCTCGTTGTCATGCTGGTGCAGTCGCAGTACATGACCCTTTGCAAATTTTTGTATTTCATCGCTGACATTTTCCATGTTTAAGTTTCGATGGAGATTGTCGTTTCTAATGTACCAAGAAGCATTCACAATGCTACGTAGTACTTTATTTTGAAATGTTTGAATGATCTTCACGGTAGTTTTCCTTGCGCAGCCGCAAAGCTGAATACCATACGTCCAGATAGGTTTTAGGATTTGTTTATATAACAGCAGTTTGTTGTGCGTTGTCAGTTCGGAGTTTCTTCCAATAAGCCAGTGCATTTTTCTGAATTTTAAATTTAGTTCTTGCCTTTTCTTTTTAACATGCGCTTTCCACCTGAGTTTAGAGTCTAGCGTCATGCCGAGGTACTTAGCATTGTCAGAATATGGTATTTGTTGTGAATTCAGTCTAATCGGAATATATTCTAATTTCCTATTTGTAAAGTTGATGTGTATTGATTTCGATTCGTTAAGTGTTATTCTCCATTGTTTTGTAGAGTTATTTATTATATCAACAGCATTTTGTAATTTTCTCGTGGACTAAACTATACTAGCATCGGTGGTCATAACAGCTGTGTCATTAGCAAACGTTCCTATTCTAGCTTCTTCTATGTTTGGTAGATCATTTGTATACAGGAGGTATAAAACGGGACCTAGAACACTGCATTGTGGAACCACTGCCAATATTTTCTTCAGTTTAGAGTATTCCCCTTCCTGTCTCACCCGGAAGTAACGGTCGTTGATGTAAGACTTTAGCAATTCAGAATGTTGTTTTGACAAATCTCGTTGGAGCTTAAATTCTAGACCACGGTGCCAAACCTTATCAAATGCTTGGGCTACGTCTAAGAATATTGCTGAACATACTTCCTTTTATCCAGCGCCTCCTCAATTGTATCAGTAATCCTATGTACCTGTTCTATCGTTGAAACCCAAATTGATGTTCTGGTATAAGATTTCTAAGTAATATATGCCGGATATTTTTCGGCACCGCAAATTCTACTATGTAATTGCAAAAATAAACGAAAACTTTATTAAAAATATAATTTGAAATTCAAATTTCCTTGGCAAAATTGATTGAGTAGTCAGGATTTCGAATTTCAAATTGCTTGCTTGCTAGCCGATTGAGCCCTACGATTAAAAATAAAATTTTACAAAAATAAAAGAGTATGCTAAAACATTGATCGCAGGACGCTTAAAAGTGCATACATTTTCAATTATTTATTGTGTTACCAACAACACGAAGTGACAGTTAAAGATAATTCCATTGTATTGTAAAATTTAGTGTTTCTTTCATAAAAATGCAACGCTCAAATATTGGTCGCAATACGCGAAGAAACCAAGCGATTAGACGATATAGAGAAAATATTAATTAGACCAACAATTTTTAGAATTAAAGACACAAAGGTAGCGCAACTTACAACGTGAAATTCAACAAGAAAATATAACCGAAATTCGAAGAGTTACTACTCGAAGAGCAAATAGAAATGTTCGAGGTGCGGCAAGAGCATCGAACGCTCAATACGAGCGGAAGAGAAGAGCATTAGTAATTGCTTCATTTCATCGTATTACCTTTAATTATGAAGCAGACATCGATGAAATGGATTTATCGGTGAAATGGATAACGAATGCAATTATGTATTGTCTTGCATTAAAATTTAAAAATGAAATTCCTGGGATGTGTTGATCTTCAGGTAAGTTGGTTTTGGACATTAACCACCCTTTCCCCCCTTTTTTACGTCAAAAATTCATAAAATAATATCGTAAAATAATTCAAGTAAAGTTGTTTTACCAATTTTAAATCTACCACCACGAACCTTTAAAATCCTTGATGACAGGAGAATCAGGTAACTTTTCTCAAAAATAAGGAAATATTTTCCTCAAAAATAAGGAAATTTAGTTAATGTTTCCAAATAACATAATTTGGCGCAAAATAAATTATCAATGTTTATTCTCTTGGTCGTAATTTTGCATCAACTTTTAAAATTCAAGGCCAAGTTTATCACCACATTGGATTAATGTAGCAGTGCCTTCTATAGTACTGGCCTGTGACATTTATTTTTTGCTGATGACGACAACGTAAGTCGACAACCAGATGTCAGCATAATTAAGTAAAAATAATACTTTGCCTCCTTATTACGACGGCAATAAATTTTACAAACTTAACAAATAAAAATCTGAATTATTATACAATAAATTAATAAATTATGAACAATTTTAGTGTAATTGATTTTCTTAATTCATAAATTGATTTTTTTTGATCCACATTCAAGAAGTTAATAAGAATTTAAAGAAATGCGCCTATTTAGATACCGTAATACAAAGTTCTAGTGTATTCGACTTCCACCCACTACAAAAATATAAATAAAACCGCGAGAGCAGAGAAGTGATCATTTTGTTTCTATTTTGTCATTTCATTTTTGTATTTTATCAATACCAATACAATAAAGGCCGATTTTTATACATCAAAAAAAATTCTGCGTTAGTATGAGTAATATTTTAAAATTAACTTGGCGGCATACAAATGAAAATACCTTATTATGAAAAAACTTTAAAAATCCTTGTTTACGTCCACTAAATCATTTATATCTTTTAATTGAGCTAGAAATGTGAACTATTGCCCCTTTCTGTCTAATCTTAGCTCTTTTAGTAACATTTATAAACAAAAAAAAAATCTTGTTAAGAATATTTTCATTAATTAATTTAATAATTAGAACAACAACCCATTTTTCCATAAACCACGTGCTCTTTACGAAAACAAAAATTTTTTGTTTAGTTTTGTGGTTCATTTTACTATTTTCTTTGGTTTTTGTTTTTGGTTTTATACATTGAGGTACAGTGTGGGGAAAGACAATAGACAAAAACAAATTGAAATAACATTCAATCAATTCCGTTTTTCTTTCCTTACTGTACTCATGTTTACATTTAACTACTGTAAGAATTTTTTCCAATTTATATAATGAATACTAATCAATTAGTTCACAAACAATTGAAATAATATATTAAATTTATTAAAATGTATTTTCGTAAATTTAATAAATTTAATTAGCGAAATTTTAATTCAATTTGATTCCTAAAAAAATTTTTGTTTAAAATTCAACATAATGTGCATCCTTCCGTCGCAACATATATTTTTTTACTAAATAAAACAAATCAAATTAAAAATTACAAAACAAAACCAAAAAATTATTATTTTTTGTGTTTTCCGTAATTTCTCGTGTGGTAAAATATCGTGTGCCGATTATGACGCGTACGCAAACTGGAGTTGTTGTTTAATAATGAAAAATATTAAATGAAAATTTCGAAATAATAAATTTATTTTTCGGGAAAATTGTTACCAAAGGTTGATTATTTATAGTGATCAGTGACAAAAATTTTTTTTTTACTTTATAATTGAAATACAAGCGATTTACTGGCAAAATCAGCGAACCATAACATTTTGTCTATACTATACACGCATTTTTTTTATGTATGGTTTTCTCAGTTTTTGTTAAATATTACACATACTAACGTCGTGTTTATTATAAAGAAAGCGGCCTTTATTGTATTGGTATTGATTTTATTGTCATTTTCATTTAGTATCACATAATTAGTCGAAGCCGTACGGTACGATGCATTATTTTCTGTATTTTACATGATATTCGTACTTCTTTTCCTATTTTTATTGAATCTACGTATCAATTACAAAAATTTTGAATTAGATGATATTACAAATCAACTTATGTTGGATAAAAATGACAAAAAAATGCCAAAATCTAAAATAAAAATGTACATGCATTACTAGAAAAATTAAAAAACGAATATCCTTCGGCTTCAACAGTTTGTTCGAAACTAAACAAATTAACAAAATTACAAAACAACTGAAATTTATTTTGGTTTTATGAGAACAAGGCGGAGCCAAAAACTAGAAAACACTGGAAAACGGAAACCAAAAATGAATAACCTTCCACTTCGATGTAATAATTGCAACTAAATATATTTTGTGATGTAATTTTCCTTTTTAAAATTTATCTGCCATCTAGTTGAACCGTCGACTTAGCGTGTCGTCATCAGTTGGTGTAAGCGGCCAGTAGTTTAGAAGGCATTGAATGTATCCAATGCCAAATGAAAATGCGAAATTTTTGCAAATATATTTTGTTGAATCAAATGAACAGCAAGTTCAAGAACGTTGCGAAACACGATGCATAACGGTAATTCGAGAGCGTGAAATAATTAATACAATTCAACAATTTATAATGGAAAAAATCAATTAATACAATTGTTCCAAAAAATTACACCACAATTGGAAAATGATAATTACATGATCGTCATTAAAGCAGATAAAACACCAACAGGTGCCCACGTCTGTAGATATAATTCACCAACAGTTGATGAAGTTGCTATTGTAATGGCTGGGGAAGCTTTTGAATCACGTGGCATAGTTACTAAACGTAAAGATAACGTCATTCAGAAAATTGAAGATACTCATCGCTCTTACGACGGAACACCCGATTTATGTATAACATTCACATGCAATCCAAAATGGAACGATATTGTAAAATTGTTAAAGCAAAATCAGATCGACATGACATTATATCACGAGTTTTTAAACAAAAGCTAAAATTCTTAATGGATCTCATTACAAAGTATCATGTGTATGGGCAAACGAATTGTTGGATGTATTCGATCGAATGGCAAAAACGAGGACTTCCTCATGTTAATTTATTAATATGGCTGACAAATAAAATAATATCAATTGATATCGACAACGTAATAAGCGCTGAAATTCCTGATGAAGACACGGATCTAGAATTATTTGAAATTGGTTCATGGTCCATGTGGAGCACTTAATATGAAATCATCATGTATGATTAATGGTAAATGTTCCAAAAATTTTCCTAAAGATTTTACAATGCATACGATTAATGGAATTGATAGCTATCCATTATATCGTAGAAGATCCACTGAGAATTCTGGAAAGTCATTCACGATAAATATTCACAGAAATGAATTTGAAGTTGACAATAGATGGATTGTGCCTTATTCGCCACTTCTATCAAAAACATTTTACTATGCTCATCCGTAAAATCCATAAAATATATTTGCAAATATATCAACCAAGGAACTGACATGGCAGTTTTCAATATTGAGCGACAAGACAATTTAAATGACGATATTTCAAGTTATCAAACTGTAAGATATATAAGCACCAGCGAGGCTATTTGGCATATTTTTTTCATTTTCAATGCACGAAAGAGATCCAGCAGCAATTCATCTACCAGAACATCTTCAAAATGGACAAGTGTCTATTTTACAGACCAAAATATTGCACAGCGAGCTGCAGCGAACAGAATTTTTCAACACATGTCAACAACAAAATTCATTTACAAGTAATTTGATGTATTCAGAAATGCCTTCCTACTATATGTGGGATAAAAAAATGGGAACTTCGAAAACGAGGTACACCTGTCGATGGACATCCTGGCATTTTTAAGTCAAATGTTTTAGGCAGAATTTACACCATTCATCCAAATGAAAAAGAATGTTTCTATTTACGTTTATTATTAATTAATGTTCGAGGACCTAGATCATTTAATAATTTAAAACAGTTAATGGACACCAAAATGAAACATTCCCCGCAGGTTAATATTGGGATTCCACATTAAACGTTGCAGTCTTCACCTCATTTCTAAATCAAATACGCCAATTATTCGCCATTATCATTACAATTTGCAATCCTTCTAATCCAAATGAACTATGGGAAAAATTCAAAAATGCAATGACTGAGGATATTCTTCACACATATAGCAGTATTCACAACGACAATACAATTGATTTCTTACCAATCATGACCAGTGACTGTTTAATTCGACTTAAGGATATCTGCATGACTATTTCAAATTAAAATCGTCAAACTTTAGGATTGCCATCACCTTCAACATTAGCAAATTATCTAATTAATTGTGATCTTTCACGAGAACAATCATACAATGCGCTTGATTTACTTGAATTTGTTCAAACTAATAAGCCAAAATTGATTGATGAACAAAAAATTGTTTACCACAGAATTGTACATGCAATTCAAGCCCAAACTGGAGGCTACTTTTTTTTGGATGGTCCAGGCGGAACTGGAAAAACTTTCATGATTTCACTTTAATTAGCAGAAATTCGTTGCCAAGGTAACATTGCATTAGCCGTTGCTTTGCCAGGAATTGCCTCAACTTTATTAGATGGAGGGAGAACAGCGCATTCACCATTTAAACTGCCATTAAATATTCAAACTAATGAAAATGCAACATGTTATAAAAAAAAATTCAAACATGTCCAAAGTACTGCAAAAATATCGCATTATAATTTGGGACGAATGCACAACGGCTCATAAACATTCATTGGAGGCATTGGATCGAACATTAAAAGATTTCAAGAACATAACAAATATTTTTGGTGGAGCCATAATTTTACTTTCTGGGGATTTCAGACAAACACTACCCGTTATGCCACGTTCAACATATATGCTGATGAAATAAACGATAACTAAAAATTCAAGATATGTTGGATACAGAAACAATGTCTTTTAAATCAATCGATACTGAAGAAAGTGAAGCAGTTAATTATCCAACGGAATTTTAAAATTCCATAAATATATCAGGTTTGGATCACATCTTTTGCAATGATGATTGGATCACATCATTTGCAATGTTTTTTCTTAGAAAACGCTTCTCAATGGCAACCGTTACATAGTCATGCTGACGAACTTTTTATGATCTCAAATCGACGCTATGAATGTGAACAACCTTTGGTTTCAACAAGATGGCGCCACATGCCATACAAACCGACTGTTAATCGATCTCTTGCGCGACAAATTTGACAACCGAATAATCAGCTGTTTTGGAGATGTCAATTGGCCTGCGCGCAGCTGCGATTTGATGCCATTGGACTTTTTTTTATGGGGTTTTGGTTAGGATAGATGTTATGCGGATAATGCAGAACAGTTCCAGCTTTAAAACATAACATTGCGACAGTTATTCGCAAATTTCTTAAAAATTGGACTCGCAGGATGGCTTACTGTAAGGCCAGCAGAGGGAACCACTTGAACGAAATCGTTTTTCATCCTTATATCGGAGACTCCAACCTACACATTAAAAAAGGTGTCCACAAAATAAAGTTGTATACTCTTAAAAAGTAACTTTTAAATCACCCATCTCTTATATGTTTAGTCGTGTAGAAAGAAAGAAAGATTTTATAAGAAAATTAGACAGAAAACACACGTAACACAAGAGTTTTCAAGAACCTCAAAAATAGTAGCATAGTTAACCCTCCAATTATGCTAGTGGAGTTGTTTGTAGTTCTAAGTGACTGTAAAAATTGCTATTCCTTCCTTCCTTCTGAAATTTTACGTCATTTTTAACTAATGAATTTTTTTTTTTTTTTTTTGGGGCCGAAGCACTCCCTCTTTCGCGCTTTATTTTTCCGTTTTACTTTACGCATCATCTGCCAAATCGATGACGTACGGCTATAGGGCCGTTTAAGTTACCATTTGCGCATTGCATAGCTCCATGTCAGCCTATACTGGACATGGAAGATGGGTCGGCCTATGAGATTTGCACGCCGATGGGGGTCGTAGTTGTGTTCCTTTTAATCACAGGTCGTAATCTGTTGATGAAAATTTGCTTTTGCATCCAACCCCTATCGGGATTCGAACCCGGTACCTCCTGATCCAAACGCCAAAGCTTCAACCACTGTGCCATTTGGTCGGTAACCAATGAAATTTGTTTTAAAAAAATTCAGAAGGAAGGAAGGAACGAAAGAACGGAACACTGAATTCGCATTCAAATGTGAAATTCTGAGGAAACTAATATAAATATAAAATAATCCGTTAGTCGTTCGAAATGACTACGATAATGAATATAACAAATGTTTTGGACTAGCGGATTTGGGTTGAAAATTCGATAATCTAACAAAATAAACTTAAAAAGAAAATGTTTAATGAAAATTAAATTAAAAATAAGTATATCTTGTGATGAACAGTTTAACATGACTAAGTATTAAATATGATGATTTCGTAATTATGTAACAATTGCACCTGTAGTACCAGGCAGTACTGCTTGATACGTCATTAAGTTTTCTATTCTAAATAGAGTAGATGGCAGTAATGTTCGTAAAAAATTCAAGAACATTAATATAATAATTTTCATTTACATTTTTTTAAAAATGCTACTTTTTGACGATTGACATATGCAAACAAACACTTACCATTTATTTAATTTAGATCGGAGTCATCGATATAAAATGGCGATTTTTGTTTTCGAATCTTTTCAATAATTTTTTTTTCATTAAATTTTTGAGCGTGATCCCGGTGTATGTTAATTTTTTTCTTGGTTTTATACATTTATATGTGGAGACATTTATTGATTAGTTTTAGTAAATACAGAAAGCTCATAAAAGTTATTTTTTTAATGTGTGGTTTTGCTTATACAGAGTATGCCTAGTCGTATATATGCTGCGATTTTTTCGTTTAAATTAAAATTTTATATGAAGAAGAAAAAACAAATTGTTGTTGTTTGTTAAAATTGATATAGAATTTAAAACACAATCACGTGGTGGTGAATTATTGATACAAAATTGTTTTGACGAATATTTGCGTACAGTGGTGAATACTTTTGTAATGTTTATAACCAGAGCCATCTATGATTTTGAAGAGCCGTAATATTAAAAAGAGAGCTTTTAGTGGAGGGGAAGCTTTTATTGAATTACTATAAGAAACCGTGGTAATTGGAAAATTTTTGAACATGAATTTATGAATAAAAAATTAAACAAATCATCTAAATTTTTCATTTTATATTTTTAATAAACTATTCAAAGAACACATATTTGAAAATCAGCCATCATAATGTAGTATTTATTTGGTAAATTTAAACTAAAGCGGAGCATAAATTTATTAATTTTCTATAAAAATGAGCTTTCCGTTTAGTTGTGTAGGTTTATAAAGTAAGATAATAAAGGGTGGTGCCGCGGATTCCTCTTACACCCAATTTAAAATTTAGTTTTATAAAAATGTAACTTATTTGGTAAATTCTGGTCACATGCACCTCAGAATTTTTGAGATGAACGATGCACTTAATAGCAATCTAAACATTCTCTATTTATAACAAAATTAAAGAGAAAACGTGAGCTGAAACGAAATTTTATGAATCACCATGTAGAAACAATAATATTATTCATATAATCAAATTTTTACATCAAAATCTATTATTATTTTTGTATACAAAAAATCAACGTTGTCATTGTTTTCTTAATTAAATATTATTACAAAACAGAACAAAACGTAAAAAATTTCAATTTTCTTCGATTGCAAAACCGAGCTACTTGAAATTACAGAAAAGTGTAAAATAATTAAATAACTATTTACGAAAATAAACCATTATTATTGTAAGTTAAGTGCGAAATCTTTAATACAATAATTTAACAAAAATCAAAACAATTATAAATTTTATTTATTATTCGGTTGGCGTAAATAAAACTTTTCGTCGTAAAATATTCACCATCATAGTTGCTGCGCGCTGTAAAACAATTATAGAAAAATGTCACAATTTTCCAAATTTTTTTTTTTTTTTATTTCGATCCAATCCAGGCGGGAATTCTTACAATGCACACGAGTTTGTTAATACAAGGATTTATAGAGGATTTTTGATGCTAAAGGCTGTAACGGAATTTTATTCTATTCCGTTATCAATCCATTCCCAATAATCTTTACGTTTATCAGAGTAATTTCACCATGACCTTGAAGATACCATCTTCACAAAAATTCATTAACCACTAAGTCATGCTGGAATTATCTACTCTTCTTTATGTTTGTTGTTGCATCCATATACACGAAGATGGTATAAGATGCAATACAACAAACATAAAATTATCTCTTATTTACGTTATCTAGTTGCAATTTTGTGTCGCTCAAGGTTTTTATAATGTAGTTATTATAAATACAAATTAGTAAACATAAATACTAGACTTGTAATTAGGTAATGTATATACATATATATGAACTGTTTTATTTGAAAGTGGTATAAGTCCACTTTTCAAAAAAATTGAGTTAACGGTAATTTTAGGAAGATATAGACACCTTCTCTCCATATTTATAATCATACATTCAATAGAGTACGGTTTTCTTATAAAGTAAGCAAAAGAATTTTGGCTATAAAATGTAATCGCAAAATCTTTTTTTTTGAAAGTGGAATAAGTCCATTCCTAATAATTATAATGGGAAAAAATTCGCTTAAAATGAATTATTCATTTTTTAGTGATCGAACAGTGTTATTTGTAATACTGATCAGTAAGAATAATGAAAAGCAACAAAAAATATTTTGTTTTACTATTCACTTATGAAGAATAATGTAGAAAGAAGTTATTCACTATTCGATCGATCAATGAAGAAAATAATATAAATATTTTATCTATTCACTAATACAATGAATGTTCGCTTTATTGATTGTTAAAGCAAAAGAGTACAGTAAACCCTGTTGTGTTTGTTAAAGCAAAAGAGTACAGATTTAACGAACTTCGATTTAACGGACGCTCGAGTTAACGGACCTCGATTTAACAGACAATTTTTTTATTTTCCATTTTTTGGTTATCGATTATGATGGGATTGGGTATGTTGAATTTAAATGAGATTCTTAAATGATTTTGGGAAGAAATTCTGGAATATGGCCATCTGGGACGGAACTCGATCAATTCTTAACCGATTATGATGGGTTTGGGTATGTCGAATGGAAAAAGAACTCTTAAATGATTTGTTTAAGAAATTCTGGAATATCGCCATGAAACTCGGTAATTTAAACTAGGGCGGAACTCGATAATAAGCAGCCGTTTTTCTTGAAGCAAGCGGCTAATGATGTAAACATGTTTCCGGTAAGGCTGGATGCTTTAACATCTATCGCCAGTACGTAACCCACCCATGACCGGCAGATCAACTACTTATGCTCCCCAAAAATAATTTTATGAACCCTATACAAAGGGTTCGGATAAATTTATATTATTCTTATCAACAACCACCTCGAAAAGTGTTCATGGGAACATGGAATATATTGCCTTCTAAGATCATAAGATCTTCAGAACCAACCAAGCGAAAATTTACACTTTTGAGGTGCTTGTAATACAAGAGTACATAATCCATATGGCCATATTCCAGAACTTCTTCCAAAAATCGTTTAAAAATTCCATTTCAATCCCACATACCCAATCCCATCATAATCGGTTAGAATTGAACGGGTTCCGTCGCAGGTATTCATATTCCAGAACTTTTTCCAAAAACTGTTTGTGCATCTCATTTCCGTCCAACAAACAAGATTATCAAGGAATCGGTTGAGATAAACGAGTTCTGCCCTAGGTTGCCATATTCCAGAACAAGTGTAAAATCTATAGTCGATTAAATTTAAAAACATTCGGATTTAACGGACATTCGTATTTTATGGACTCCCCAATTAGTCCGTTAAATCAACGTTTTTCTGTAGTAAATCCCGTTCGCTCATACAAACAAAAAATCATCAATCCTTTTATTTTTTTTTTTATTCGCTCACTATTCGTTTATTACTGATTTACTATTTACGTTTAATACTACTTCTCATTTTAATTATTTAAGATAATTTTTTACATTAAAAAATTCATTTTAGTGAAGCTAATGTCTATAAAAATATGGACATAAATTTCTTCTTGTTTTTATTTCTTGTAATATGTTATTTTTGAAAGTGGTATAAGTCCATTTGGACCTAAAAAACACGTTTATTTTTTAAACATTTTCAATAATTATTATTTCATAATAAAATTTAAAAAAATGTAAAAGTGTTAAAAACATTACGAATTGATTAACGTTTGCCAATATTTTTAAATTAATTCAAATGCAAACCCTTAAATATCTCGATACATTAAAAAATGGACTTATACCACTTTCAAAAATAACAGTTCATAAATGTTTTGTGTTGTGCATACGAAAAAAGCAAACGTTTTACATAAAGGTATAAGAGACCTATGTGGAAATTTTAAAACGTTGCAATTTTCGTGGCACATATAATATAATTCCCACAAGTGTATGGAAATTTGATTTATGTCACGTTGTTTGATGTGTAGTGTTTGTACAGAAATTTTGCTGATTTCGGCAAAATTAGATTAACTGGTTGAGAGAGAAGTATATTTGCAGTACTAAATTTTCCCCCTTCCTTCTCTCGCAGTCAGTTGAATTTTGTATAAATACTGCGCAACATTTTTGGTTCGGGGATTCAGTTTTGGAAAGCAACTTGATTATTCACAGACCTCAAGCCGTGATAATTAAGTGTTGCAAATTTTGTTTAGTTTAGTTTGTCTTTATTTTTTGTTTTTATTAATCAAATAAATTTTTAAAAGTAATAGTAAAAATAAAGTATTGTTTTCTTTTACTTCGCTGTCTTATAAAAAAAAAAGAAAAAGGAAAAAGGGGAGCAAAACTTGTCGGTAAGTATGCTTAATAAATAAAAATACAACCTACTAATTAATCGGGCCCATTTGGTAAAGGGTCCACCAGCTGCTTCATTAGAAGCGGAAATCTCTCATGTGCGTTAGCACGCGGGTTTCCTTCTGCTGGTAACACTTTACCAAATTAATAAAGTACTAACCATAGAGCCTTAAGCCCAAAATAAATACTTCATTTTTTTTTATGGGTAACATAGGGTAGATATGCTACCCTAAGTTAACCATTTATACAACCACGGTGGGCATACCGGTAACATGAGGCGTGAATCCCACAAATCCGGTCATTTCCCAATTCCCTAATTTTTTTTGTTAACTGCCCTGTTTGACGGCATAATTCATGCCGTCTCATCTTCTTTTTATAATATATGCGGTACTCTAGGCTGTTATCTGGGCACTCCAAAACCCACACCATTTTCCTCTGCCGACTGAGCTGCGGGAATCTAAGCCGCATGGGGTACCAGAGGGTAACAGCAATTCTGTGAAGCAGATCTGCTTCTACGAGATAGAAGCTAATTATGTTTCAAGGCCCTCGGCTAAGGTGTATGACAGACAGTTCGTATACATTGTAGTAAATCCCGGCTGGTTCAATAGATTATGCAGATCTACTGGTCTTGGAAGGCTATGCATGTTTCATGTTTCATTTTTATAGCTTCGTTCGTGCACGTTTTCTGGAATCGTTGTTGTGTGGAATTCAATAAAATAACCCAAGGCCTTTGTATACTGTTAATAACTTAATGGTTTTTGTGAGTATATAAATGGCCCGTGGCTCTACCAATTTTTTGCATGGTTGGCTCATATACGGATACATAATCTTAAAGCACAAGTCGTACTCTGAACTTGTTTATACAACGAGCTGCCTGCTACAAGACACGCCCGTTACAACCGTCCTAACCTGGAGACCCCTTTTCAATTTGTGTAACAACTTCTATACGGGTAGTTTGAATTAATTTATTAATTTGAAAGCGATATCTTTAAACAGGTTTAATAATTGCGAAAAGCTTTATCAAATTATAATATTTTTATTTGGTGAAGCTCTGTTTTGTTTATACTACAGGATGAAACAATATAGGCTGCGAATTTGTTGCGATGAAAAATCAAATTTTTAACAAGTAACGAAAAAACAGTTTTCGAAGTCTGTCATCAACAATGTTGAAATAGAACCCAAAACACAATATTACATTGCTACTCCAAAAGCATTTTTTTACGAACGTTTATTTTGAAAAAATAATGCTGACTTTTTTATGGAACACTCTATACTAATTTCTAATTTTCTGTACATACACATAAACAAATTCTTGTTTCTACAAAAAAAAAAAAAATTGTGTTAAACTAATTTAAATTTTTTTGCGTTAACTCAATATAATATGACTCAATATTAAAATATGCTTTTCCTGAATATTGAATTAACCATTCACATTGAAAATTCAAACAAAGAATTTATGTTTTTATATACAAAAAAGCTTCTAAAAAAATACTAAAATACACTGGTTGGTATGAAAAAGTACAAAAAGCTTCCCCTCTATGGAAAGCACATGGAAAAAAATGGCGGAATCTTACGGCTCTTATATTAAGAAGGCTCTGTTATAACTAGTATACTATATATATATGCTTCTGATTTTCTCTACATACAAATAAAAATAAATCTGTAAATAGTAAACTTTTGTGAAAGTTTAATTTAAATATTATTGCATTAATTTGCCATGATTCATATGAGTAAGAACAAAATGCCTCCCTCTACTCAAAGCATACGATAAAAAATAGCGGAACTTTATGGCTGTTATATATAGGCTCTGATTATTTATAATAGAAAAAATTTTTGGTTGAAATTGATTTCTATTATTTGATCAGTTGAACTGCTCCGATCATTTAAATGTTTGGTTTTATTATAAAAATCACAGGTTAATCAGGTCGAGTGAAATTATTTATGTTACTCTCTTGGTTGTGAGATAGAATAAAATTTAACGTTTAATTCTTCCTCGCTTAGCTATATGAAATTTGCTAAATTTCATTAAAATCCGACATAAGGAGCAGCGAATTTTTTGGCCAGGACTACGTTGTTTATAGATGCGATCGGTCTCCTGAAACTAGTTCGAAGAAATCGGGTGGTGGCGTACTGATAGCAGTACATTCTAAACTGTGGAATGCTCCAGTAACTTTAGCCCCATCGAGAGTCGAACAGATCGGTGTAAAAATCAAAATCAACCAAACCAATCTAATCATCTACGCAGCATATATACCACCTCAATCAAATAGTGATCATTATGCAACTTGCATTGGTGCGATTGATGAAGTTATTAATACAACAAACTCGTCAGATTTAGTTCTTGTGCTTGGAGATTTTAATATTCCAAATATAACTTGGAATTTGGACCCAGAACTAAACTGTATTTTACCTTGCAATGTAACAACAGATGCGGAATCTTTATTTGTGGACGCCATGCTTGGTTATAATTTGAACCAAATAAACACAATTGCTAATAATCGTGATAGATTATTGGATCTTGTGTTCAGCAACGACATTGACATCTTTAAAATTTCTGAATCCCTATTACCTTTTGTCATAAATGATGTTAATCATAAATCTTTGGATATTGTATTTGACGTAACTAAAATGGCGAGATCTGAACACCTACAACCAATGAAATACAACTTTAAAAAAACTAACCGTGTGGGGCTACAAAGCTACCTGGAATCCATCAACTGGCAAATAACTCTCAATTCCAATGATATAAACGAAAATGTGGATAAATTTAATGACATCATGCTTCAAGGCTTCGATTTGTATGTACCTATGTGCTGTAAACCACAAAATGCTCACCCTCATTGGTTTGATGATAGACTAGTTAACTTAAAAAATCGAAAGTCGAAAGCGTATGCCAAAATGTTGAAAAGTGGGTTAGAAGCGGACAAAACTACGTTTCTACAACATAGTAATGAATTTGAAATTTATTTCAAATCAAAATACAGGTCGTATCTTAATCAAATTCAAGACAACATCAAAGTAAATCCAAAACAATTTTGGAAATACTTTAGGAATAAACGCGAAATTGAAGGATACCCTGCTAATATGACGTACAACAATACCTGCTCTTCAAACGCCAAAGATATAGCTAACATGTTTGCGTCGTTTTTTCAATCAGTCTATAGACCAAGCGTTACTAGTGGATTGTACGAACAACCCAACAACAACACATCAATAACTCCTCCTATTATTTTTGAGGACAACATTTTATCGGCTTTAAGGGGGTTTGGAGATGGTTGCGGTCTTGACGATATACCCTCTTCTATTCTGAAGGAGTACGCTGAAATTTTAACAATTCCATTATGTTATCTATTCAATCATTCCTTAAACACCGGCGTGTTTCCTGACAAATGGAAAATTTCAAAAATTACTCCAATTTTTAAATCGGGTAAACGTGATGATATCTCATGCTACAGAGGAATATCAACTACATCATCAATTCCTAAATTATTTGAGTTAGTATTATGCAACAGCTTTAAATCCACAATTACACGTCATATATCAATAAACCAGCATGGGTTTATGCCTGGCCGATCCACATCGACTAATCTGGTTGAATTCACCAGTAAACTAATTAACGAGATAGAAAAAACACCGTCAAGTTGATGTAGCGTACACGGATTTTAGTAAAGCATTTGATTCTATCTGTCATCATAAAGCACTCCAGAGTTTATTCAATTTTGGTTTTTCTCTCGATTACATAAATTGGTTTAAATCATATCTAGCAAACCGGTGCCAATTTGTAATAATGGGAAATGAGAAATCAAACGTTATTAAAGTTACATCTGGTGTTCCCCAAGGATCACACCTCGGGCCTTGGGTTTTTATTGTTTTCATAGACCAAATAACCGAGATAATCAAAAACTCAGACGTGCTCATATTTGCAGATGATGTGAAAATTTTTCGTACTATTAATGGATTGTTAGATACGGAGAAACTTCAAGAAGACTTAGATAGATTAAGTGAGTGGTGTGATCGGAACTCACTATACTTAAATATTAAGAAATGCAAAATCATGTCTTTCCATCGTAAAAGAAATCCGGTTATTACTTCATACAAAGTCAACAATGAAGTACTGCAAAGAGTCAATGAGATTATAGACTTAGGTGTTACATTTGTCGAAAACGCCAGTTTCAATAGGCATATTGAAAATTGTATTGCGAAAGCGAATGCCATGTTCGGATTTGTTAAAAGATGGACAGGTGAATTTAAGGATATTCAAACCTTATGTTCACTCTATTTCGCTTATGTTCGATCACAACTGGAATACGCTGTAACGGTCTGGAACCCATATTATGCTGTACACATAAAAAGAATTGAAAGCATTCAAAAGAAGTTCCTGATTTTTTTATTAAAGAAAAGTGACTGGGATTACGACCAAAACTTACCATTCCATGAAAATGTGGCTCGCTTACCTCCATACACAACAAGATGCACAGATTACAAAATATGCACGCTCGAAAATAGACGACTTCTTTTGGGCGCGGCTTTTATTGGTAACGTTTTGCTTGGTCACGTTGATTCAGCTTACATCTTGGAAAACATATCAATTCACGTGCAATGCAGAACATTTCGAAACCATAAATTTTTAGCACTTGAACACCATTCCACCAACTATGGAGAAAACAACCCCATTAATAGGATGTGTAAATCTTTCAACTTAATCGACGACCTATTTGACTTCAACTTATCAAAGGACAACTTTAAAAATATCCTTAAAGATTTTTTTGTAAATTTTTAATTGTTTAAGCCAAAATTTGGTTTATATTTTTCTTTTTCTGTTCTAAAGTTTTTTGTTGTAATATAATTTTAACTATAACTGTAAATAATCTGAAATCATACATGTATATTACAAAATAGATTTCTTTAAATAATAAATAAAATAAAAAATAAAATAAAATAAAATAAATAATCAAAACGACTCGCTTTGACAATAATTTTCACTGGTTCCTGTAATCAATCTTTCTTGGAATGCTTTTAATCCTACCTTGAAATTTCAGCCATTAATAACTTTAGTTCCCTTAGTAACTTCAGTGCCTACCAACCATCTCACTCTTCTGTCATCAAACTCCGTTATTTTATTATGCCGTATAGACGCAGACGTACAATAAAAATTATATTTTTTCAACCTTAAAATCGAAAATCGTACAAGTATACCGTAAATTCCAATAAACAGCAAGCTTCAAAATTTTTTACACCAATAATCTTAAATTTTCAAGCTAGCTTGTTCTCTCTAGAGGACATAGCACTTTAATTAAGCAATATCGCCCAAAATGAGTTTGATAATATTCTAGATATGTAAAACTGTTACTTAGCAACAATAACTAGTAACATTGTTAAAAGCTAATCAAAAATGGAAGCCAATCAGTTAAAAAATGTATTTGATTTATTAGCATATAATTTTAGGTAGGAGTGGGGAAATCTTAAATTTCAGAAATATGTCACTTTCGTAAATTAAGATAATTACATTATTAAAGACTGTCGTGTTAACGAATTTCAATTAAAAATTTTATGAAATTCAAAGATTTTTACACAAACGCTTTATATATTTATGTTTTTACCTTTCAAGCGAAACAATAAGAATTTAATTTCTTCGGTATACCTCAAACTACAAGGAAAATTTTTGAAAAACTCATTTGCCACAACCTTTTAAAAATGTGTACCTTAATATAACAATACCCGAAGGCTTATAAAATATTGTTAAGATCACAGAAAAAATAATTTTCTTTTTTTTGCAACAATTCATTTTTGCCACCACTTCCACCACTACCAACTTTTTCCGCCCGTCTATAAAAAAATCTAAATTAATTTATGATTTCTTCTATTATTCTATGCAGATTTATTTATCTATTGTTTTAATGTGCAAAACAAAGAATTCTGAACCAAATACAAGCATAACAACAAAACAAAAGAAAAACTAAGTAAGATATAAAATACCATGTAGCTCGTATGATAAATTCTTTTCTATAGATAATGTTATCTAAAAAGGAAAAGTAATACAAAAAACTGAAATTCTATTTTCCCATTTATCACATGAAAAATGGAAATTTATTTCAACAAATATATTCGTCGGTTTGCGTGGTTTAAGAAAATTAATGGGTGCGCGTGGCTCTATTAAATCCGATTTGGCTTGGTTTATCTTTATGCCATCCACACTACGGTTTGATTTTGATCTAATCGCTCTAAGTCGCATAAACATTCATGTTTTGCTAGAGGTAGCGAATATCGCATATTCATGTACGGTTTAACAAGTCGATATGTATATATGTATCAGAATCGTGTAACCAAGTGTTTAAATAAAGGGAACATAATATCCTTACTCGTTATAATCATCATAATGAAAAATATTTTTTTTTTGGTTCGGTTTCGTTGGTTTTTCGTATATTTGGCTGTGTTATTTGTTTATTTTGGTATTCAAAAGGACACGAGAAGAAAATCCTTAAAAATAAAAATGTAAAAAAGTGTAAGAAGAAACCAATTTATTATTATTTTTATTACAATTTCGGTTTATATTTCGCTCGTCTTATAAATTGATATCTTTTGGGTTTCATTTACAACAACAATTTGTGGAAAAATCTGTATGAACATTTTGAACGCCTAAAACCCACCACAGTAGTAGCAACAATAATGCTGGAAATTGATATTCTTTCTGATGACCAATGGAAATTTCAAAAAAAAAATATATTTTGTTTTAAAAGTTGTGTTTTTGGGTTTGTTGTTACACGTTGCCTTATATGTAAGTATATATAGGTATTAGCATACATTAGGGGGTATACGATTTACAGTATTAAAAGAGGAGTCAAAGGAATAAAAAATTAAATTGAAAGAATGGAGTGCGGGAATTGAAATTTCTTGTCAACGGCCATATTTATGGTAAGCTTAACGAAAATTTCAAAATGTAATTTAGGAATAAAAAGTTTTTATGTTCGTAATTGAATAAAATGGGGAGAAAATAACAAACACATAAAATTGAAATTAAATTTTATTTACGAGTAAGTGCGAGAAATTTTATTGTCATTTTGAGGAAAAAAGGGATGCGCGATGATTGGAATTTTGTCGCCTGTAAAACAACATCTTGTGGCGTGATTCATAAGCTATATACATACATATTAATAAAATTTCTTAGAAGGACACGAATTAGATGTGAAAGTGTTTTGATTGAATTTGCATGTCCTCGCTCGGGTAATAAATTTAAAGAAAAGAAATAAATAAATAAATAATCGGTTTTTGGCTGATGGTTTAAACGGAATATAATCTTATCAAGATTAAATAAAGTTCTGAAAACAAGAATATTTTATTGCCTAATAATCCCAAATGATTTACGAGTGGTACAAGTGTATGGCTTCCGCAAGTTATTTTGCACACTCATACGCGAAACTCGTAATGTATTATTAGGGCTAGTGTTAGGGCTTTTTTAAGTATGAAGTTGATTTTCTTAGTTAATAGGAAGATCGTTATGGTTGATTAACATACTTGGTTGCTATAGTGCTATTAAAGACAACAGAAAAATGCTGATGTTATATAAAAAAAAAACATTCCTCGGTTATAATATTGTTAAAAGACCTTATATTATCAAAAGTCGCTCTTCATAAGCGAGCAAACGGTATACGAAAAGAAATTTTAATGCTGTTAATTATATGCAAATGGCATTTATAAAATAATACCGTAGACAGACACAAATATTATGGCGATAATCACTGATCACGATTTCAATTTTAATTTTTCGATCGCGATCTTCAAATATTAGTGACACACGGAAAACGCAATTTATGAATTTCACCAAATAGTCGAGGCAATGAAGCACTAAAACGGCCAAAAGTTGGACATTTTTTAGAGCAAGACGGATCGGGATGCGGTTTTTTGCATTCGCTTTCAAAAATTATTTGTAAAAATCGCCCCTATTTTTTTTTTTTTTAACAAACCGGGCCAAAAATGCATTCAAAAATGCATTTTTTGAGACGGCTTTTGGAAGATTAGAGAACTTTGTAAATAAGAGTCAGAACTAGCCCCACTCGGGTTCCCGGGGGTTTTCAAGGTCGCTGATCACGATTATGATCTTCAACCCACAGCCGACCTGGAGCTCAGGAACGCCGATGAACGTCATCTCCGTGGGAAAATCAAGCGGGGAAGAGAGAAACTCAGCGCCCGAGGGTTTTTTGGGTCGCTGAGTCCAAATATGGCATCGGCGAGAACCCCCCGGACACCTGGTGCGCAAAAAAAGGTGAAGAAGAAATGATAGACTACCTAAGTGGGAGTTGTCTAAATTCCCTTAGGGATACTTCAATAGTTTTGGAATGCTGAAGAATACAAAGTCCAATTTGTATTCATTGTTCACGAAAACTCCCACGAATATTAATGATCCTGAGAGGACATTTTTTGTTCTGGATGGAGATTACTGATTCACAAAGTCAAATGGATAATCGGACAAACATTCTCGGCGATTATGGACAATTACATAAAGTATATTTTGAACCATTACGGCAAACGCGTGATAGTTATTTTTGATGGTTATCAAACCCTCAGTACTAAGGAATGTGAAAGAATCCGTCGGGATAGTTTCAGACCAATGTGCAGCGGATGCTGATCGTACGATTGTAACAACAGTTCTAAAAGAATCTAGGGATCCTACCAAAAAGGTAGTCATAGTCGCCGAAGATACAGACGTTGCCGTACTATTGACCGCACTCTGCCCGGTTGACAGAGAAATATTTTTACGGAAATCTGCAAGGCCCAATAAACCTGAAGAAGTATATTCTTCGCGTAGCTTGTCTGATATGCCAGTAGTTAAGGATAATATTTTGTTGCTCCATGCAATAACGAATAAAAATTCCCAGACCTTCAAGCTCATGCTACGAAGTTCAAAGAAGCTGGTTTGTCAAGCGAAGAAAATTTTGTGAATGGGGCGCAGCTAATCCTGGCAATATACAGTACTCCACTGGTATTCAGGAAGCGGAATGTTCCTGATGAGGACAAGCTAAAATGCGACCAGTTACTAGTACAGAACAGGTCCAGTATGTATATAAAACCGCTGTAAAAGGGAGAGTAAATTTAAGGAAAATTCTGCGCACAGTAGACGCCATTCAACAACATCTAAAGAGGGTATATTTGCAAGTGCAACATTGGCTGCACGGAGGCCAGCTGACCATGGACCTAACAGAATGGGTGGGGAGAAAGGAAAGCGACACACTGGTCCCTGTAGAAATGACACAAAAACCTGCGCCCAAAAATATTATGGAACTAATATTCTGTGGATGCGCAGGAGATTGTAATCTGAAGACCTGTAGTTGCAGGAAGCACGACCTCGCTTGCAATGTTGCCTGTAAAATTTGTGAAGGCTCAACTTGCACCAATACTGAAAGATATTCAGTTGAAAACGTTATTGCGGCAGAGAGAGAGGCCTTAGTAGAGGAAGATGTTCTATTTATGAATACATCAGTCGATGACGAAGAAAATGAGCAGACCAGCGATGTGTCACTTGATTAAGAATTTGATATATAATTGGTTTTTGGTTTCAGTGGTTGACACTTAGGCCATTTTTTGCCCATTGTGATACCACGCATTCATGCCACATCATTAACCCATTCACCTATTCACCTACTCACACAATTACAGTATTCCACCTGCACATTGCAAGCTCCATGTCAACCTGTACATTGAAATGGACGGTGGGTCGGCGCCGAGTTCTGCACTCCATCAGAGGGTCTTAGTTGTGTTTATTAACATCACCGATTGTATTCGATGATGAAAATTCGATTTGCATCTAGCCTCTGATGGGATTCGAACCCAGTACCTCCCGGTACTATAGTTACGTATCTAACCTACATAAATATTGACTTTCTATTCATTCGATTTCTTCCCTCCTCACATAATTTAAATAGAATCAACAATTCCACCCACATATTGCAGTATTGATGTCCGTCTCTAAAACATCATGTTTGGTTAACATTCATGGGAACGACATCGATGTCAAGATTAAGGTGCCAATGCACCAGGTATTCAGGTGGTCGTTTTCGACGTGAAATTTGAATTAAGCGCCCCCAAAAAACGCCCCTCAATGATTTTCGGATTGTTTTTGCCGATATTGTCATGAAAGTTCTCGGGGATGACGTCCGCGTCCAGGTTCGGGCGCATCAGGTGTCCGGGGGGTTTTCGCCGATGCCATATTTGGATTTAGCGAATGCAAAAAACCACATTCTGATCCGTCTTGCTCTCAAAAATTTCGAACTGTTTTGCTTCATTGTCTCGACTAAAACTTCTTTTGACATAACATTTTCATTCTGCCTAATTTTATTTATTTGAAATAGGTCACAGTGTTTTTATTCTCTTGAAGGTGTAGACTTACCGTGGGTCACAGCCAAAATGATGCAAGCAATTTTTATTTTTTTTAAAGTAAATATTTAAAAAACAATTACATATCAATATCTATTTTTAATTTACATTTATTATAAGCTTCAGTATTAATTGATAATTTCATAAAAAAAAATAAATAAAAAATTTCAATTTATAACAAAATAGTAACGAAAATCAAAATTTCCACGAAAAAACATGTCACATCTATGCTCTGAAAATAGCGGTACTTTTTCTACACAAAACAAAATTTTCTAGTGTGTCAATATAGACAAATAAGTGAAATTTTGTACTAATTGAGAAAATGGGTTGCCACACAAGTATTGAAACGCATTAATTAAAGTTATTAAACACTTTAAAGACGGCAAAACTCAAACAAAAATTGCAGAAATGGTGAATACAAGTTCTTTTACAATGTACATCAACGGATTTCGATCTGTGGTGAAATGTAACACATTTATGACCCCCTGTCGGTGTGCAAAACCAATGGGCCGACCCATCTTCCAAGCCAGTATAGGCTGGCAATGAAGCTTGGTCTTAAATCGGTCCTATAGCCGTATATCCTCGAGTTGGCCGAGAGGCGTAAAGTAAGGACGTAAAAAGCATAACCGTGAGCCTTGAGCCCCACAACAGATCGCATAGTTAACAATAAAAAAATAAAAAAAATTAAAGTTCTTTTACGGTACAGCATATTATTGAACGCTTAATTTATCAACACAGTGTTAAAAATGAGCCTAAAAGGGCGTACAAGAAAATATTTTCCGAAAAACATTGTCGATGGATTGGCCGAAATAAAAGAAAACCCCAAATAAAGTGCTCCAAGTGAGCCGAGGAACCTGAAAAATATTTACATAAAAAATGTCATCCAGAAACAATACGAAGAATATTTAGAGAACCAAATTTTCATGGTAGAACAATGCGGAAAAAGCCTAACATCAGTGAAGTTAATCGTAAGGCTATAATTAAATCTGCCCAAGATCATAAAAACAAAGATGAAACATTCTGGAATACGGTTTAATTTGTTGATGAAAGAAATTTAACCGTTTTGGATCAGACGGAAGAAACTACATATGGAGAAAGACTAATAGAGCTAGCAGCTAGAAATTTACGAAGGACTGTTAAACATGGCGGAGGTCATGTTATGTTATGGGCTTGTATGGTGTCTTCCGGAGTTGGATATTTATAGTATATCGAAGGCAACTTGAACAAAAATGTATATATAGTTATACTAAAAAGAAATTTGGAGGAAAGTGCTGAAAAGTTAAATTTTAAGGATCATTTTCGGTTCTACCAGGACAATGATCAGAAACACAAATTTCCAATTGTTCAAAGGTGGCTCATTTGGAATACTCCTCATAACATGAAAACACCTGCCCAAATACTAGACATCAATGTTATTGAAGGCTAAATTGGAAATGGTCTAAACCTGAAGGTGAAATCAGAAAACATGAGAATAATAATGTAGAAAACTTAAAAAAGGCATTGTTTTCAAAAGTGAGTAAAATGACTCCAGAGTACACAAAAAACTCGTAAATTTGATGCCAAAAAGATTCAAAGCGGTTCAAAAACAAAATTGATTTCCCAACAAATAAATACTAATAAATTAATTATAAATGTGATAATATTAGTTAGAAACATATGAAGTAATTTTTTATATAAATTTTAAAACTGCATCATTTTAGATGTGACATGTTTTTACGTAGAAATCTAGATTTTTGTTGGTGTTTTTTTGGAAATTTTTAATTTGTTTTGTTTTATGAAATTAACAATTAGTATTGAAGCACAAACAAATATAAATTAAAAATAAATATTTATAATTGTTTTTTGGATATTTACTTAAAAAAAATAAAAAAAGGTTGCATCATTTGTGGCTGTTACCCACTGTATATAAATAAAAAATTGTAAAATTAGTGTATGTATATTAAAATGGAGCAACACGATATTGAAAAAATAAAGCTAATTATAAAGCAAAATCAATCTGAAATCGCCAGTATAAATAACAGAATAAGTCTACTAGAAAATAGTGCCCGTCCCAGCAAAAATCCTGCTTTCTTTTTTATGGACAAATTTAAGCGTTCGAGGCGAAATAAAAGTGGATATGTAGTAAAACATTTATTTAAGCGTAGTTGCAACCAGTTATATCCCAAGAAATAGAAATATTTGGTGCCATGTAAGTATTAAAATTGAAAACAACTTAAATTTATTTTAATTTTGAGTTAGATGTATGTGAAATTTACTTTTAAATTGTAATAATATTATTATTTTTAAAGAAAACATTTGGATCTTTCTGGGAAGAGGAGAGACCTATTTTCCAAAAAAAACTATTTTTTGTGCACAACAATTGAAAGGTTTGTGCAAAAATAGGATATAAATGTAACGAAGGCTAGTTGTCGCATTATATGCATTGAGCTCGTCATTAGAATATGCCACTATTGGTCACCTTTTTCGGATTGGGCGAACTACTGTAGGAGAAATCACATTACAAGTGTGATACAACCAACACACTTCAGTAGTTATATATTAATGGATATCCACCAACGGATGAAAAAATACAAGCAAACCTTAAGGGGTTTCAAGATATTTGGGGGTTTCCTCAGTGTTATGCTGCCATAGTGTGGCACACAAGCATATGATGGAAATATTTCAATTTTACGTCTAACAACTCAATTCTGATTTTGTGTTTAAGATTATGCCATAAAGAAAAAAAATTGTACTATAAAATTAATTACTTCAGTACAATCTTGTGGTACTATTCTGGCTTTCCCAGAGAAAAAGGAATTGGGAAAAATATTTTCATAGCATTTTTGCCTAAATTTTATTGTTCTGGCCTACTGAGGAAATAAGTTTGGTGTAAATATTTTGAAAACAAAGTTAAATGGAAAAATATTTTTCCTTATAAAATTTTGTGGAATAAAAGATTCCCAATTAACTTTGTTTTGAAAATATTTTTCACAATTCCCTTTTCCCAGGGAAAGCCGGAATAGTGGCACTGTAAGTTTAAAGTATTTAACTAGTTACAAAAACCTAATTTCATCTGTTTTAATTAGACTGTACATATGATATACCTCTGCCAATAATAATTGCAAGATGATGATAAACAATTTGGGGGGAAAAATTGGGAGATGACGGAAATGAGAAAGAAAAGATCACTTCTATGTATAAAAATATACTTAAAAATTGAAAATAATAAAAGTTATTATATAAAAATGGATGTTTGTATATATATTTATATATATGTTACCGTTTCACTCCAACACCGTTCAACCAATCACTATGAAAATTGGTATGTGTATGTATTTTTGTGTGGAGAAGGTTTTTGTGTTATTTTCTTTATTGTGCCTCCCCGCCAGGTGGCGCTGCAGCATATAAACTTCCGCACCGTTCAACCAATTGTCATGAAATTTTCACCATGCATTAGTTGCATGTCCAGAACCAACCTTACGATATTTTCGAAAGGGCTGGACCCCGGGGTCTAGGGGCTGCTGTACAAAATTTTTCGACAATTTCAATTTTTTTAAATTTGTTCACGGGAATGAGTTGAGAATATGAAATTAGAGAGATGCTCAAATTCGATCGAGAGGTTAGCCCCTGGATCAAGAATTATTTTTTACATAGATATATAATTTACTGTTTCTTCCAAATTTTCGTCTAAGCCGCTCAACCGATCGTCATGAAATTTTCACCATATGTAAGTTGCATGTCCAGAAACAACCTTACGATATTTTTGAAGGGGTTCGACCCCGGTGTCTAAGGGCCGCGGTACAAATTTTTTCTAAGATTTCAATTTTTTTATATTTTTTTACGGAAATGAGTTTAGGAATGGAGTTATATAAAATTAGTGACATTCTCAAATCCGAGGGATCCAAAATCCTCTCTGGCCATCCACCTCTGGATCAAAAATTAGTTTTATATAGATATACAATTATCTGTTTGTCTCGAATGAGCGTGAAGTTTCTCAACCGATCATCATGAAATTTTCACCATGCATAAATTGCATATACAGAACAAACCTTACGATATTTTTGAAGGAACTAGACCCCATGATCTAGAAGCCTCGGTACAATTTTTTCTAAAATTTTGATTTTTTTAAATTTATTCACAGGAATGAATTTAAAGTAGTTAATCAAGGGTCTGAATCAAGGGGACCCTCCTACAAATTTCCACGCCATTCATCCAATTTTGCATAGGGAAATGCAATGAGAGGGGATCAAACAATACATCTCCATGTAATCGTCAGCAATTTGGAATGGAGTCACCTCAGTAAACAAAAGAGAACGCTGTTGACTATGAAATATTATACGAAACGAATTGCGCTATTAATCAATTGAATCGATCCATATAAGTTATAATGATTATCCATTTTTTTAATGTCTAACTCAGACACAAACAAAGAATTATTTTTAACTGTTATAACTTTTTTTCAGTTCAGATAGTTGTAAAAAAACTGATAATGGAGTAATCCGAAATCGATATTCCAAACATTAAAACAAACCATTGTCACAAAGAAAATAAAAAAAATTTTCACTTAAAAAAAATAAAAGTTAAAAACACATAATTCTTTGTTTTTGAATTATACAATCCGCCGAAATTTATTGATAGACTCAAACAGATTAATTTGAATAAATTAAATTTTTTATTTTAAATTAAATATTTGAATAAATTGGTTTTGTAATTCATGGGATTCAAAATGATGCCAAATGTGATTGAAGCAACAATAATTAATAGCAAATGTAAAGGAGAAGACGTGCTGATTCCACGCATTCCAATGATCCCTACTGATTTGCCCTTTACATTCAAGCGCTTACAATTTCCTGTGCGCCTTGCTTTCGCGATGACAATCAACAAAGCTCAAGGGCAGTCACTGCGCGTTGCCGGATTAAATTTAGCGAATCTCATGGTCAACTATATGTTGCTTGCTCCAGATTAGGAACTCTAAAAAATTTGTATATCTATACTCCAAATCATAAAACCAAAAATGTTGTTTATCCACTTGCGTTACACTAGATGTGTTAATTTGAATTGTTTTAAGTTACTTATATAAAATAAAAATTCAATTGATTATTAAAAATACTACTAAAATTCAATTTATTCATTTACAAGCTCTTATAATACAGACTGGCAGGACAACGTCTGCCGGGTTCAGCTAGTTAAGAATAATATATTACTATAGTTAAATAATAACAAATGTCGTTTTAGAATGAATAAAACCGATTCATCGATTTTTTTTAATAATATAAAATATTTAATAATAATAATTATAATTACAATAATTATAATTATAATGATAATCGTGGTTGGGTTGAAATTGCCTATACTCCTAATGCAATTCATGGACTTATGTTATTGTCTAAGCTGACTGTTAGAAGAAAAAAACGTCATGACATGGTCATGAAAGCTGTTGATTACTCAAAAGAAAGAGTTAGATGCTTTTTCGTTGATGGGCCTGCAGGAAGTGGAAAAACTTTCCTGTACAATACACTTGTCTGTACATTGAGAAGTCGCAGTAACATTGTATCACTGGTAGCTTCCACTGCAATTACCACCACTCTTCTTGAGGGAGGGAGAACTTACCACTCACAATTTATGGTACAATTTAAGGTATGTATAACCAAAAAACGGACTTAGTATCTGGACATTTGAAAGAAATCAAAAGGGCTTCTATTGTAATCGGTGGAGGTCGAGTACAAATCGTGGAAGACACTTTTAAGAGGTCTTCAGTGTAGCGTCATATTACTCAGATCAAATTGACTGAGAATATGAGAGCTGTAAATGATTCTCAATATGCTGAGTGGATATGATCCCTCGGTAGTGGCACTCTCACCAATGATCAAAGTTTTGGTTAGGATATCATTGAAATACATCAACAGTGTATTTGCAATGACGCAATAGTGGATAAATATTCCCTGATTACTTTTCTCTCGCGGAGGCAAAATCATATGCCGTGACAGCAATCCTGTCTCCTTTTGCGATTAATGACCAAGTTTTGAGTCGTTTAATTACACCTGAAGATCAGGATGAAAGAGTTTACGAAAGTGTAGACAGTATCGCCACTGACGATAAAGAGACAAGAATGCACTTTCCAATAGAGTTTTTGAATGCCAGACATGCCTGTGCATAAGAATTTGAATCTAGATAGGAGACGGAGCGGACGTGTTTTTGTGTCGCTCCTCATTTTCTTTTCTTCGTATATATTTTGATACCATTGCGTGAATACATACTTGCACATTTTGTACCTAAATTACTATGTATATAAATAAAGTTTCAACGTGAAAGTAACGGATCTCAAAGAGAAGTGTTTTTGATTTAATATTAATTTTTATTTTATTATATATTTCCTTGAGAATGCTGATGTACTTGAACATAGTATCCCAAGTATAACAAAATGGAACTCATTTTGACAGTTCAACTTTCGCTACATTTTCGAGATTTTTCATGGAAGACATGGAACGGGTTTTTGTTCCACAGTTCATAGTAAAACTAACGAACTTCCACAGTTCATAGTAAAAATAAAATGAAACTTGACCGTGGAGCTTAGTTCCAACAATTGTTCCATAAAAATCGAAATAAGTTGAATGAATTTGTGAATGAAATAGCAATCGATAATAACATTCTCTCTTTTCGATTATTGATGTTGCGCTCGATATTTTCCACTTTGATTGCAATAATTTGTATTGCATACGTACATGTATGTACGTTTTACTTTCAAACACGGGATAATCATACGAGTGTTTATATGTAGGTTTGTCTCTTCGTTTTCAATTTGTTTCAATATACTATATGTATTTACTCGATTGCCTCGTCAGCTTGTTTTCGTGTACATCGGTTGGAGATGAAAATGATATAAACTTACGTATTTGTTGCGTGTGAATGGCCTGTTCCACACTGTGCTTCTTAGAAACACTGCTTCTTGCTTCAGAGTGGGTCGTCATAGATGGATACATATGTATTTGTAGTTGTATTTTTCAGGAAGAATCATTTTTAAAATGTGTTCGCATAGTTCGCGTCGTATGCAGTGTAGTTTATAGAAGATGGTTTACATGGGTATAAGTTGATATATGGCAAAATGTACACAAACTATTTTATTGCTGCTTCACCTTAAATATTTTTGTTCAAAAATTACGCGCAATTGCATCAAGTTTTATAGGTAAACGGGAAAAGATAAAATGCAACGCCTGCTTCTGGTAAGCACTATGTGGAACGGCGGAATGAATGAGTGGAGGAATAAGGTATATTCTCATAGTGCATTGGAAGAGAAAATAATAATAAAAAGAAAGAGTTTAGAAATTTGATGGCATGTTGTTGGACGCTGTCAAGTTGATAGGAATCGTGAACGAAAAATTTGGATCTTCAGACCATCGGATAAATGTATTTTGAAGCCTCGTCATTGAACGATTAGTGTTTCCAACGTTCGGAACCACGAGATATTTGTCTTGGCTTATTAACCTCATATTTCTTTAACTTTATGACTTTTCCAATTCAAATAAGCGAACCAAATACCTCCTGTAATAGAATGTTATTCACGGTGGCTTTTCCAAATGAATTTATATTATAATTTTACTAAGTTTGAGTAGATTTTGGTACCAGACTATTCTGTTCCAAATTAGATAAATTAATGAATATTTTAGGTAGCTATATGACACATTTACGAGATTATATTAAAATATAATTAATATTTGACCACGTGGACTAAATAAGTTTTCTAGGTCATCATATGTATAAATATATGCTGTCGGGTTTTTAGGAACAAGTATCTCTCGGGTTAAATGGTGTTGGGTTAGTTGTTAGACGAACATATAATAATAGCATATGATGAGATGACCGCTAGACGCCAATGGAAATAACTATTCCAGTCGTACTATGTATGACTGATGACAATATATACGTATGATGAAAGCTAGAAGTTCCTATACCATTTTCCAATTAACAAAAACTAATAAACTAACAAATTCTCTTCCAAGGTGTGATTTTTATTATGACTAACTTAACTAACCTATTAATGTAGTTAGACAATAACTTTGCTGTGGTTTTCGCCCTGGTTATTTCTGTGATTAACATCCTATCCCGATAAACCATTTATGTCGAGGATGCAGGCAGGGCAATTAATACTGTATCGCGCATATTCCAGGAATGTGCTAAACATACCTAGAATCATCATTATGGTTGGCCTGTACGTCTCTATCATATCATATCATATCAGACATGCCTGTGCATAAATTAACTCTTAAAATAGCACCGATAATAATGTTGCTCCGAAATTTGAATTGGAAACGAGATCCTTGTAACGGTACAAGACTCATTCTCACGAAGTTGTTACACAACGAGATTTTTGCCAAAGTAATTTCTGGTGGCAAGTTAAAGGGAGAAATTGTATTCATTCCAAGAAGGACAGACTCTTGAGAAAGTGGGACTATATTTGTCACAACCAGTATTTGCTCAACAAAGTTACAGTCAAAGAGACTGAAGAGCAGTGAAAATTAGTTCCCAATTGTGATAAAGTATTCACGCGAAATGTCGTTTACACAGAAGTTCTTTAAATTTTAAAGAACATTGGGCGTGGTCCAGAACAATAGGATCGGGTGAGTGATGAGTGCCCTTCGACACAAAAATATGTCGATTTTTCGCTTTAAAGAAATTCTTTGAGCGTATCTTCGTGAATTAACGAATATGTTTTTATAATTTGGGCATGGTCCAGAACATCAAGGCCAAGTGAGTTGTAGTTGCCCTTAGACCCAAAAAAGTGTCGAATTTTTTACTTTTAAGAATTTTTTAGAGCGCGTTTTTGATGTTCCGGTCAAAACATCAATTTTTAATTTTTTCGAAATCTTCAAATTTTCTTTCTAATTTCTTTTAATTAATATATTTCTATTAAAAATTAATTTTTGAGTTTTATTTTTAGTAGAATGATTTTGTCATAATTCACCGTGATGCCATGATCAGCAACTTCGAATCCCAAACAGTGAACTTGGATCACTTCTATTTTTTTCTTTTTCAAAGCAGTTTCAAGCTCTCTTATGGTCCAGAAAAAAACTCCTCCAACGACTGGAACCAACCCGGCTACAAAATACTGTGCTGGATCAACTGTTAGAGTTTGTGGCAAATTCCCAGATTTGCTGTCTAGAAATTTGTTACAATAAGTATAGATGGATTTTATGCTTGTTTATCATGTTAGTTTAAATATATTATAAGTTTTTATTTATTAGGTATAGATGGATGCCATATTGAAGTTAGCCCAGGTGCTGACAAAGCAACCGATTATTTTAATTATAAAGGCAGGTATTCAACCGTTTTGTTCGCAGGTGTAGACCATAGGCATAGGAATTGTTTAAATTTAAATTTATGTTTATGATTACAATACAGATATCGTTTTATTTATATAAATGTCGGTTCATCTGGACGAAATAATGATACCTCCATAAATGGAAATTCTAAATTGAAGGATATCCATACAAATGATAGAATAATCACAAAATATGCTCAAATTATCAACAATGTTGAAATACCGGTCCTATTAATTGACGATTCATCGTTTACCTTATCCCACAACCTAATGAAACCTTTTCCACAACACAATTTACGCAATCAACTAGAATTCAACTTTAATAAAGTCTTGAGCCGGTTAAGAACAGTTATAGAAAACGCTTTTGAGCATTACAAGGTAGAAGGATTGGTAAAGGATTAGAAGCTAATATCGCCAATACAAAATTTTTGTCGTAAAACTTTCTTGTTCCAACCAGTACGATACAATGATTTTAAACGGTTGCTCCCCTTTGGGGTAGTATTTTATAAGCTAAATTATGAGATTTAGAAAGTAGTACTGAAAGATTTCAGTACTACCCCAGCACTATATACAACAAAAAATCACAAAAATGCAAAAGGCGTGGTGTGACGAAAAATAAGGTTTTTAAAAATTGCACCCCGTAGGGGAAGCTTTTGGGGGGTTGTTCTATGCCAATATGTTGTAGTTAATTTGTAAAAAATTACAATACCGCTCCCAGTATGATATAACAAATATTAACTGAAATGCCAAAAGTGTGGTTTAACCAAAAATATGGCTTTTGAACAATTGCGCCCTTAGATATGTTGTAAATAATTTGTTAAAAATTCCAATACCATCCCCAGTCCGATACAAGAAATATTACCAGAAATGCGTAAAGCATGTTGTAACGAAAAATAAGGGTTTTGAAGAATTGCACCCCTTAGGGGTACTTTTTGGGGGGTTCAACTATGTCGATATGTTGTAATTAATTTGTAAAAAATTGCAGTACATTTTCATTGGATTATGCTACAAGTGCTGGTGCAGCATTAGGGTCATCACCTTTGTGTTGTTTCATGAAACATGAACTGAACTGGATCAGATCAAGCGTCGAGAAATACAGCTAATATAAAACGTTTTTTATATGAGAACTTGTCCATATGTAAAACACAAATGTAACATGGTGAAGGCATGAGGGCCATTTTTAAGCTAATTAGAGATAAAAAAATTTATTATATTTGACGCACCCCAACTCTTGCACGGTTTGCTTTTCACATCCTATCTTACGTCAACCAGTTCAATGAGGTACGGTTATAGGTCCAATTTTCGTAGAACCATTTGCACATTACACAGCTCCGTGCACTCCGACAAGGGTTGCGTTCATTTTTATCACAGATCTTAATAAGATGACGGAAAATTTGTTTTTCATCCTGCACCTATCGGAATTCTAATCCGGTACTTCCCGATCTAAACGCCAAAGCCTTAACCAAAGAGCCGTTTGGTCGGTATGAATTATAAAATTCAACAACATTTCCTATTGATTGGGTTAAATTTCTGATAACTTTTAAGTTGAATTCTCGTAGCCATCACTTTATAGGATCACTTTGATATAATTATGTACACAACACTAACACCATGGCATTTATTCTTAATATTTATTTTTTATTATATTTTATATTATTAACATAATTTAAAATTTCATTTTTCATATTAAAATTTTATTTAGCAATTTATTTCCATAAAACAATTTTGTTTAGAAGTCATTCTTTTATTCAACTATTTTTATCACTGATCTAGTTATATCAGTATATAGATCAGTGATTTTTACCGACTAGAGATTTTTGTTTTTGTTTTTTTAATTTTTTTTAGCCTGCTAGATTTTACGGAATAAATAATTTATCCGTGATTTTAGTAAGCCCAACCCAGTTATAAAAATTTAGAATAAAGGTCTTTAGAAATGACGTGTGAGAGACAGTTGTGTTCGCATTCTTTAAAGCAAGAAAAAGCTATTGTTTCAATGGCATAAACAGAAATTTGTCAGCGTATCGATTAACAAAACTGATGCTTAAGTTTATATGACGCAATTTACACCTAAACGAGGCTCTCGTGAGGGAAGATTTAATTCCTGCTAACTACCAGCTCGAAATGGAATGGCGATTCTTTAGAGAGAAGCAGAGAACACGATAGTTCTTGACAACAAAAAATAATTGTTTGGCGACATGCTAATTTTAAAAATATTATTTAATTGTTTTGTATTCAGAAATAAACAGCAACTGGTTATTTTTAATACATTACATAATATCCCTGACAGTCTCAATGTTTACACATTTGATTTAAGCTCAATTTGATTTCTTGCATATGTCTGTTACATATAATCAAGATGTTCTGGGGCCCTATTCCTGAATATGATACGAAAATGTATTCGATACGAAAATGATATCCGTTACGAAAATACTTTGGTATTTCTGAATACGAACGAACGTAATTGTTTGGTGTGTGTCCTTGCTATAAGGGAAATTTATTTTAAATGGTTTAACCTACTATAAAATTTTACAAATTGATCAAAGTAAACGTCAAAAAAGAAAAATGTTGTTTCGTATATTATTTCGCTTATACTTGAAATGGATGTTCAAAACAATATTGTACGGATTTATTAATTATTTTTAATATTTTAGGTTTCCATAATTTAGTTCCATCAATTTTAAAGCCGCCGTTACGAGTATGTTATTTGAAATTTTGTTGAAAACGAAAATAAAATGATTTATGTTAAAATGAAAATAAATATAATAATTGTTTGAAATCGTACATCAATCTCAAATTGATTAGTCTAAAGCTCCTTATCTATAGATGCATTTTTTTGTGAAGCTTTGTGAGGGCCTGTTAAAGTTCTATTAATTTCTGCATCTAATTCTCAATACTGATTCTGATAAAATTTCGGTATGCCTAGTATGTTCTTAATACCACTTCAACAAATAGTACATGCATTATTTTGTACTCTTATATAAGTTGGACTAAGGATTATACTGTTAGAATTTTGGATTTTAGAATTTTCTATAAAATATTTTATCTAGCCCTAAATATACTATCTAACCCTTTATGTACCTAATCTAAAAATCAAAATAATGTTATTTAACTTATAAACAGTTTAATTTTGAGTTTTTCTATGGAGTCGTTAACAAAATATATATCGAACAAAACTTCGTTCATGCACGTACAAAAACTGTTCGAATTCGTATTGCGGAATAAGGGAAATTTTTGAACGTATCATTCATTTTCGTATTCGTATTAGAATTATACGTATTCGTATTCAGGAATACCAATCATACGAATTCGTACAATTTTTGTTCGTATTCGTATTCAGGAATAGGGCCCCAGGTCAAAATGCCTATAACTAACAGAATATTAGAAAATGCAGCTATGGCAGAGATAGAGATAACGCGACAACAACTTACATCTTCAACGTAAAGCAACCTTAGGTTAATACAAATTTGGATGACTAGATTGGAACAGCATAAAACAAAGTCAAAAATGGTCCAATCACCAAAAATATTTAATTACTGAAAACGTTAATAAAATATATAAAGTGTGATAAGACAAATGTTCAGAATAAAATTATTTATTTGAAGGCTTTTTTGTGTAATTGCTTTCAGACTATTGATTTACTCGTCCACCTCCACACAAAAATTTTCATTTCACGCCAGTATTCGTATGGCTCATGAAATATATCCATTCGCCCATGAAAATCTCATCAAAAACAAATTCTATTAAATCGATAATTCCTTCTTTTCAAATTTAATTGATTTACCAATTTCAATTTCCAATTATTTTCCAATCAATCACGAAGATATTGGAAATAAAACATTTTGTTCTAAGCATATTAAATGGTCATTCACTTGGTATTAAGAAATAAGAATTAAATTAGGGTGGAACGAGATTCTTATTCAATCGAACTACACATTTCGAAATGGAGGAGGGGTTGTGTGATTCGTGTAAATTTAATTAACTTTAGTAATTGCTCCAGAACGAAACAGTGTGCGCCAATATGAAAAAAAATATTTTTTTAATTTAGATAAATATCGTCATTAAATTTTTTATTATTCGTTTTTTTTCGTTTTTAATTCATAATGAGAAAAGAAAAGAGATTATCCTTATTTCTGCTATTGCCACGACTTCTTAGTTTTGTATCTATACCCGTCACCCCCTTCGTTTTAATTGGGTATATGGATAATTTCAGTAAGCTTTCTGGTTATGTCTTAACGAACAAATATTCTTAAAATTTTAATGAGAATGTAAAAGAATATTTTCTTTTAATAGGCAGCACAAACTTTTATCGTTTTGATAATGAAATTTGAATGAATGCACCATACATTGTTACTGTTGTCAATCAACACATAACACGAAATGATTCAAAGATGCTTCATGTGTAATTTATGATCGAGTAGAAAATCAAAAATGTATGTGGGCAATACTCTCCGTAATGATAATTTTAGTCAGATGCTAAAATAATGTTTTATAAAAAAGACAAGCTCGATTATTTTAAATCTGTTACATTAATCTAATATTCGCGTGTAGAATTCAAAAATAGAAACAAATTATGTCAATTATTTTCAAATCTGTAAAAAAGTGACGTCGGAATACATCAAACCGGTAATCAAATACATTTTGTGACGTAAATAATCAAAAATTAGTCCTCGGAATAAAAATACACATCTGAATATTCGTACGTGTTTGTGTCCAATTATCTTGAACTGCGAACATTTGAGGACACACATCCAAATAGAATTTTTTATTATCCACAGGTTTGCCAATTTATCATTTTACGATTTTTTTTCTATGCTCTCCGCAAAAACGAAACAAGCGACCGACATGCCGTGTCATATCATCATTAGTGATTTATAAGTAATTTTTATAAAGCAAGTGAATTCAGTGCAGTGCCATTAGCATTATTGAAATAGTAACATAAAGGATATACGAATTTGGAAAAAGTGCTTAGGCAGGAGAGTATAGTTTCTCTAAACGGATATTGGTGTGGTGGATTTAAACGTCAGTCTTCTAACACAGGCTTGTGCCTCTTGAGCAGTTGTTTTTGAAAACATTTTTGATATGATTGGAAGTAGAAACGGTAATGGTCTCAAATTATTTTATCGTTTACTGGGTTACTCCAAATATAGTATTCAAATGTATTTAAATAAAAAACTGCGTGTAATCTTATTTTACACTAAAACTAACTTCACTTTAATGCAAATATATTAGTTTTTATCTAAATTTCGATAAAACGGAATTTGTTTATTAAGGAAAAGTACTGTGGTCAACCAAATAAGTTGAGATGATTCGTTATAAAGGAAATTTCGTTAAAACGGTATTCATTATAACGAGATTTCATTTTATAATGAAAAATGTTCAGTGTCGAAGAGGACGTTTATTGGTGATCTTGAATGACCTTGAAACTCATTTGTTTGGGAAATTTTGACAAATAAATTAGAACCTCATTTCGGAGGAATGACGTATTTTCGGATCAGAAATAGGTCAATCTCTATATGAAGGAAAAGCCGGAAATGTTAAGTTATGAGCATGCGGGTAGCTCATCGTAGTTAGCAAGGAGGAAATTCCAAGCAGGCCAAGGCGTTTAGCTTCCGGCTGGACTCAAACTGGTTGAATCTTTGGCAATCATTAATCAAAAATGCAATCCTATTAGATAATAATACATATTTAGGTAGTATTAGAAACCTCTGCATTGAGTTAATAACTCTGAAGGTATATGACGATCCAAGATACCCGAAGCCAATCCGGAGAAATTGAAAACCTGCCCAAAACAGGTGGTACCAGTAGTGGATGACGGTCATTGGATCAATGAAAGGATATGTCAGAATTAACAGAAAAGATGGACCTTACAGTTTTCTGGCGAGTAATATAGGACGCAAGGTGTTCCTAATACTTCCCCATTTAATAATTAAACCAAAGCCTCGACAATTCTCCTTCTCAAAATCGTGGAGAAACAATAACATGATCTATGGTCTTAGAGCGAAATCATAGAGTAAGCCGATGAATATAAATCCTGTGTTCTTGGGTAAAATAATATAAACTTTTTCTACTCTCACAGTAGTATGGTGAGAACACACATTGAACACCAGGCCATTCTTATATATGAAACTTGTCAATCTAACGCTAGGAGCAATCATCAAGAAGCGAAATGGGAGAAAAATCGTTTTTGAGGACATCTCAGGCTTCGAGATACTAATCTGAAGCGCGCCGCATACAGATAAGCCAGCTGATAGACCACATCACCAAAGCTTATAACATCCCAATGAATAAAAGAATATTAAGTGCGCAACGTCTGCCGGCCTACCGATGGAATGAATAAATCACAACGTTTTTGCTGAAATTTTTAAGAGGTGTAGCACCAACATGTCCAATCCTGACTTTTTCTCTTATACCGCCGACTCATTCATCTAAGTTCGATTGAAGCGGATAATGTGCCACCATTCACGATAAACGAACTAATGTCTGTATATGGAAGAACTCCTAATAAGGAAGCTCCAGTGCCGGACTACATGCCTAACGTTGCCTTAAATTTCGAAATTTTATAAAAAGCGAAAGAGTTTTTGATAGTGTATAATTCTGCCTAAGGACAGGTATGTTCACAGATATTTGTAAAATACAGTAGGTTCATCAAGAGCGTGTACGGCATAATTGTAATTTAAACTATAGGGAGAAATATGGGCGGCGCTTAAATCGGTTTTGTATTGATTCCTTTTGGACGCTCTTAAACAAAAATTAACATGAAAGAAATGAGTTCGATTTATAAAAAACGATTTGAAGCGGTGTTTTCAAGTACACATCCGACAGGACAAAAAATGTCGGTTGCAAGTGCAGCAAAATGTATAAAAAAAAGTCGTAAACATTTGTACAGAAGGAGATTACACATTATTCAATGTATCAAAATGTTGACGAATTGGCAGATAGAGGCAAAATCCGCACCACTTCAAAAAAGGTGGATTAGACCATCATACAGTTATTTACTGGAAATTCTTCGTTTACGGTGGCCTACCGCTGTGAAAAAATTATCCAAAAAGAATATTATCATACCAAAAACAACCATACGAAATAGAATTATGTCACATGGCTATGCATATGGAAATACTATGTTCAAACCACTGGTAACACAAAAATACAATGAAAACCGACTACAGTGGGCGAAGGAACATTAAAACAAAGATTGGACGAATATTGTGTTTATCGCTGAGTCACCCTTTTGGAGTTTTAATGATAAAAGGCGTGTTTGGTTAACTTAGCAAAAAAAGGATTGTCCGAACTGTGATGCACTCGCCCAAGCTTCATGTATGGGGATCCTTCACCAAACAAGGTTTTGGTAAATTAATCCTTTCAACATCTGTCCTTAAATGGTTTGGAGCGGGAAACTCTAATTGAAAGAAGATAAAGAAAAATTTATCATCACAGCATGCAGAAAATTTAGTTGATAGTATGGACAAAAGGAACCAGACAATTACTAATAGTAATGGTGACTACTATGTATTAGCTGGTAGCGTCAAAGAAAATACAATAAACTTTAATAATAAAACCAAAAAAAAAATCGTAGTTTTATTTTTACTTTGTTTTTTGCCGTACACGTTCTTGTTGCACATTCTATACATAGGGTGAGACTGCTTCCAAAGAGCAAACACAATCAACAGGTCCTTCATCACATCGTCTGATTTGTCTCAACGACGGAGCTGAGAAACTTCTCGGAAAGCTCGCTCAAGCTGCTATCAGCGGTAGGATATGGAAAAGATGCTGTATAAAGAAATGTGTCGATAATCTTGTTTTGTAGTGCCACTCGTAAGAAGGCTGCAAGGAATACGGGCTCTGTGCTCGGTCCAATATTTGGAACATTATGTAAGATATTGTTCTCACACTCTAAGTCTCCGAGGAAGTGACAGTAGTTGGTTTCGCTGCTTATATCGCATTTGACGCAGTCCTTAAGACCAAAGAAGAGTAAGAGAGCATCGGCAAAGACACAGAGCAAAACACAGAAGTGGTATTTATAACTATTAGAAAGGTTCTAGATTTTCAATTCAAAATGGTATTTGTGAAAAATGGTATTTGCGAAATGATTCTTCGCGGCCACCAATAAAGTATCTGGCCGTACAAATGGATGCCAGATATATATTTAAAGAGCACAGGAAGTATGTCAGCGAGAAGTCAACTCATAGTTCTCAAAGCTCTTCGTCGAATAAACATTGCCGGATAAAACCAAGAACGACGGCGATTAATAGTAGGAGTTGTAACTACTATAATAATTCTCTATGCGTCCAGTATATCGGCTCAAGCGTTGTGTGGGCACTTATTAGTGTCTTCAGAACAGTTTCGAGCGAGGCACTGTACGTCATTTCGGGAATGTGTCTACGTAAGTTTTAATACAATAACCAAGAAGAAACCATGCAAATGCCAATGGTACAACAACTCAAGAACATATATAGAGAGGATATTCTAGGCCACTAGACTGCATAAGCGCCTTGTTCCAAAAATTACCTTCTGAATAAACCTCAAGCATGAAGGTTGACTTTTATCTCGCACAGTCCTTGTTGGACCACGAGTACTTTCGTACTCGATAACCTACTCAAAATTCTTCGTTCATGAACTCTTCATTTTGTTGAGATACTGTAAAGGAGATAGAACACGTCCCTTTTATATTCGGTCAGTTTCAGGAAAAAGAGTTGAGCTTGCCAAAAACAATGCTCCACGTTAACTCACATAATATCACCCATGTAACTTATCATCCCCAGTTTAGGGAGTTTAGGGAATACGATTCTACCGATAATCTAGACATTCGCACTGCAAATCAATCAGATCTTTTAGCTAATATTACGGGCGCCTGCAATTGTCCTCCAGAAACTGCTTAAGGCTAAGGAACTCCTATACCGAGAGAACACCAAAAACATTTTGGAGTTACAGTAAACTATAGTATCATTATACCAGTAAATATCCAAAACATCTCGGGGGTTATTCTAATCTGAACACCATCATCCACAGATAGAATAGATGGAAAAATGTTTAAATGGCTACCCAAAAGTCCTACAACGTAAAACTCTGTCGTCCTTTCTTCTGGAAAGTGTATTAAATAAATTTGTGGTAGAGACAGGCCTACAACCTGAGTTCAATTTCAATAAACATCCTGTAAGTTTTGTAAATAAAATTTTTAATATTCGGAAACCAAGCGGTTACGGTAGAGTGGGAGCTAGAGGGATCAACTAAATATGAATATAAGATCATTTCCCAGATTAATGCAGAGTGCAGAGTATACCAACATGAGATGGTTGCGATTGAATGAGTCTTGACTTAGTTGAGGATCAATATAATTTCCTCCAACGCTATTATAATTTATGCAAAAAGGCAAGCGTCGTTCTTAAGGTGCTATTAAGCCAAAAGTGGCATTGATTGGCACACGTCTCTATTTCAATATTATCTTGAGGCGTATTTCAATATTATCTTGATATGAGTCATTGGTCACTCGAACGTACAGGGAAGAGCAACTCACTAGGTACGGTACGACTCCACAGTAACACCCTAACACTCCTCTTGTAGGGTTAGACACAAAAGTCTACCTTTCTAACGAACGTGAGAGAAGGCGGAGTTTCGAATGTAATAACTACTGTAGAAGCTGTAAAAACGACGAACAGAGAGGTTGTACATAGTTTATTTTCTTCTTTTTTATCCAGCATTAGCACACAAAAAGCAGAAACATTTGGGAATTTATTCAATTTTAGTAATGGTAATGCTGTCAGCAGTGGTAGGAAGAAGTAAGACCTTGTGGGAGTACAAAAGACCGCCGTCGTGTCTAAGCGAACCATATAACAGAATACCTCGAGTATCTAAAGGCAATCCATTATATAACGGGCTAAGGGCACTATTTTGGGTCTAAGGAGGCATTATATAGTTACGAATGACATTGGAAAATGTTTATCGCATGCACACCATCGTCATTAGAAACTCAAATAATTGTCCAAGCATATTTTTTTAGAACAATACCAAAATTGATCCTAAATGCCTGCAAAATAATTAGAATGATTTTGGGATGTAAACAAGACCATTTCAATATTCAAATTTTTTAATTCATACCCTTTAGAAGATCACGGAACTTTCTCAGTGTATTAAATGTCTATAAACTATTTAGTTTGCACGGTTTAGAATATTTAGTAATAAAAATTCGCCTAAATATACTTCCACCAAAACTATGCGTTTGTTGTTGTTTTGTTTTTTGAATTAATTTGCATGCATTTCATTAGAACAACCTGGCCCGTAATCTTCATTTATTTTTACTTCCCAATGTTCAACCAATTTTACTATACATTTTTATTGTTCTTTGATGTAGAATTTCTAATTATTTAACAACATTTCCGGTTTATAAAATTAAAATGTTTTTATAACTCACAAATTCCCTTAATGTAGAAATATCTTCCTGCGGAATTATTTTTATTGGATTTTAAGGTATTTACAAGTTCATCTGTTGTCTATTCCATACAGTGATAAAAGCTTCAGTCGCATAAAATTCTTTAGACTTACCTGAAAATATCGAAAAATATAAATAGATTAAAATGTTATAAGAAACAAAAATTGAAATAAAGTGAAAATTTATTCTGAATTATGTATTAATTTTGTACCATCTTCATATATTCTTAAAAATCCCGCATGTATTATGTTTGCTTTTATTAATCACAACACATACACACACAAAATGTTTACCCCCGGTTACACTTGAAGAAATTCAAAGAAGGAAAAGTTTCATCTCTTTCGCTTCACTTAGAGGAAATAAAGCTTTTTATTGTTCTCGTAAAAGCATAAAAGTCAATAAAATTTATTAACAACAAAAAATTATTTCATTGATTTAAATTTTAAAAAGTTGTACGTTTGAAGGTTTTTGAACATTAAAAAAATATCGGAAACTTTCTCGTTAGAATTTTTCGTTATACCTCCACTATATGATGCTTTATATTAAAAAGATGCGGTACAAATACAAACGAGCAAGTTATATAAATGTTTGGTCGAACATGAAACTTTTTTGTGCTAGGGAAGTAACTCTTGTCTAGTCTATTTATGAAGCTCATAAGCACTATGATCATTACATGTACGTATATACATATATATGGGAGTAGTTTAATAAAGTTCATTTTGAACATTATGCTTAAATTAAATACCACAGCCATACCACACCATTTTACACCCCTTTCATATGCATATCAACAGATTGATTCTAAACTCTAGCGGGATTACAATTTTACAGAATATACTAAATAATTGTGAATTATTGCCATTTGTGATTTAGTGCATTCATTTTTGTTAGGTCTGATTACGATCCGTTATAGCTTTGATTACATTAATAATTTAATTTGACAACTATATAGTGACGTAAAATATACTTGAAAATTATACTGCCATTTCGAAATAAAAATAAAAACTAGCTAACAAACTAAAATAAGGCTAATATAATAAATAATATTCCATACGAATATCAAAAATAAAAATAACATTGGCTGAAGCCGGCCATCTTTATCAAAATAAAGGTTTAAAATATTTCCGCTATATCAAATTTATTAATGAGTAAACACCGCCTCCGGTTTGTTTGTTTCATAACCAACTTTAAAAGTTACCGCATAATGCACAAAAATAACTTTGATGTGGAGCCTTACTGTTGAATTCGACGTTAATTTTCGACGGCTAACGTTTTCCTATAGCAAGCGTAGTTACAAAAGAGAAAACTATAGTAAAAATTTCATCTAGTTTTCTTTTTTCTGCTTTTGCCTACTAAGGAATACAATAGCAAGAAAGGCAAGTGGCATTTACGCCACATTAATAAAATCACGTAGTCGTTTAATATTTAAAATTATACACAGTGGAATAATTGTGGAAATAGGCATGGCAATGAGACGTTATCTGTCCTTAATGTGTCCTAAATCATCCGAGTAAATAAAAGCCATTAAATGCAAATAGAATACTACACTTTAACCATGAAATTAACTATTTCTGATATCTTGATTTTTGAACGATGTTGACGTTTCAATTTAATTATAGAAAATTATGCTTGTGGACAACTATAGTTGTCTTATTTTCATATTTAATATTTTATCTAGTAGTCTTTTTTAAAAAATTATAAACAGTCATAGACAAGACTATATAGATCATTCTTTGGGAACATATTTAAATTTAAGTTTAACTTGACATTCGATGAACCTTAGAAACCACACAAAGTGTATGAAACAGTTTTTCGGTAGTAGTATTATGATGGGGTTCCTCGATATTTGTACAACAAATTGTTCCAAATGCAAGATCTGTGTGTTTTGTCTCTGCTACAGTAAATCCTTTAGAAAAGGATACCAATAATAGAAATGGTTTGATCGGAGTGTTTGAGGGTAAAATATGTTGGTGCGCGTAGGTAGAATTAATGTCATAAAATGCCAAAATAAAAAATGTTATAAAACCATTTGTTGTTAATTGAAATTGTGTTCTTTTAAAATGAAAATGTAATAAATTAATTATTATGATGTGCGGTGAACTTACGAAACTAGTAAATGAATATTTGCGTTTACAGCAAACTCTTGTTAAAGAATTTGGATCGCCATAAGTAACGTCATTCACAAATAACAAAAGTGCTGGGCACTAGCTATTGCAAAACAGGCTAGCCACTAATTACATTAAAAATGTTGATTGGGAATTACGATGAAACTAAAAAGAACATAAAAATAACACAGAGATCAGAAAGTTATTGAAATATATTCCAGAAAAAACTCGTAGGTGGAGCGTTGAACTCGAACTAATCGTATTTTTACTTTGCTGGGTTGCAGCACCAGTTACGTAGTCAAATATCGTAAGCAATGGTTTTGCATGGAAATACTGTTAAAAATATTGTTCACAAATATTTAAAATAAAATTAAAAATGTCGGTTGACGTTTACAAAAGCTGCCATAGAATACGTCATTAGAAAACATTGGTAATACATTTTTACCGAAGCTCGTTCAAAAGACGTGTTTTGTAATACGATTATCGCCATTAATTGGTGCCATATAAGGTGTACTTCTAATCAGAGGGTTCTGAAGGGTATTTTTTACTTGACGAAACAGAATACAAATGCATAATGAACCCAATTGCCATTATAACTTCTAATAAAGGTTGTGCTTTGATGGAATCGCGGACCAAATTTAATTACGCTCCTTCTAAAGAGTCTGACATATAGATGGCGCATCTAACAATCCACCTACTTTTGTTATTTTCAAAGCAATGGCTTGATAAGTGTTATAAGGACTCTACTATTCGAAAGTAAACGGAGCACGTTGATTTGCTGAGTTTAAACGTAGACGTCGCTCAAATTCGTCAATTATTCCAGAAAAGATAAAAGGAACGTACAGTAAAATACAGTATTTTACAAGAACATTTGTAGGTAAGAAAGCTCTGTTCAAAGTGGGTACCGCGCTTACTCACATTGGATCAAAAACAGCAAGGCGTCATAAACAGGATTTTTTGTAGACAGCAGCAGGTGAATTGCATCCGAAGCGACCAAGAACGCCAACGTCAGTCGGTAGGGTTTTGGCCTCCGTATTTTGGGATGCTCAAGATATTTTACTAGTCGACTAGATTGAGGAAGGAAAAACCGTCAACAGAGAATATTACATGGCGTTATTTGAGCGTTTGAACCAAGAAAATGCACCGTATCACAAGTTGTTGGCTACGACAAAATTCATTGAATTGAACTTCGGATTGCTTCCCCATCATTCGTATTATACTGATCTGGCTCCCAGCGACTACTACTTATTCGTAAACCCGTTAAAAATGCTCAAAAACGCGTATTTTGAGGTCAAAGATAAAACGTTTTACAAAAAAGGCATCGAAGTCGAATTTTCAGAAAAAAATGTTTGTGTACTCGTATGGAGAAAAACTTATCTAAGAATATAATTACTATTGCACTAATCCGAAAAATTCACATAAAATGAAAATTGATAATTTTCTAAAAAAAGTCTTCACGAAGCGACTCAGAAAAATATTCTGATTCTTCTTCTAGTTCATAAATTCACCGTTTCGGCGCTAGTAGCTAATTACTGATTTATTATAGAATACATAAGTATTACATATCAGTATAAATAGAATGGTATTATATTGCGCATCTCGCATCCAGTCTCCCTCTTGTTTTTACACATCACTCACATCGTAAAAATATTTTATTTATCTAGTGTTCCTTCAACAAGTGGATGAAAAAACAAATCTTTTAAATTAAATATAAACAAAAGTGGTTAAAATAGTGATTTTGGCAGTGTTTAAGTGCAAAATTTCCAAAAGATCCTACCTATAGAGAAATTTAGCACCAAAAATGTCATCGTAAAGACAATTTTAATATTTAAATTTCTTATATTTGTGCAATGCACTTTACGTTCGATCAATATTAGCAATAAAATCAATATTAAAAAAAGCCAAAATTTAAAATTAGATGCCGTACCGACAGAAAATCTTCCCAGTTCAACAACAGACAAAGAGTCATTATCAAAGCGCCAAAGGCGCCAAGAACGTCGAGAATCAAAACAAATAGTTACAGACATTTTAAATGTCAGCTCAGAATTAAACAATAGTACAATTATGCCTTTATTTCGTCAATTTCCTTATTCCTTCTAATAAAACCGAATACTTAGATGAGACGGAAGAATTAACTGAAAACGTCATAATATCGAATTTATTGGCAGATTTCTCAGAAGATAGTTTAGTAGCACCCGCAAAGTCGACGCACAGCTTGGTTAATTTAGAATACGACGGTCTAGAATACTTAGCGGGTTACATTATCCATCGATTAAAGTACAAAACTCTTACTATAATTGAAAATACTCCGACATAGAGCCTGGCAATTTCACAAGGACAGATCAAATAAGTGAAGGCTTCTAACTTAAGTAAACCAAATTTAAATTTCATGCAAAAATCCAGCAATTAGAAGAAGTATTCATCAAATATAATTCTGCATCTTTGAAAGTGGGCAGAAATTATATTAAAACATTATAATTACAATTTCAGGTGAAGTTGATTTGGAAGACGAAATAGAAAGATTATTTTTTCGTTGTAAAATGTATTTTAAAATCCGTTTATTAAATTACAATTTTATTCGAAATGTCAATTCAAGAAAAAGGAAACTAAATAAAACAATAAATTAAAACTACTATGAAAGATTTGTATTCTTCAAAATTAATTAGATCTGCAAAAAAATCTTTATTTTCTATTACATTCATATAACACATAAAATTTTACCATGTGGATGCGCAAAGAAGACACGGGAAAGTCAAACCATTATTTCTATATACCTTGAGTTAAAAGGTCTTGAATAATGTCACAAATGTAGCTGACCTATATTAGTTCTCCAAATTACCATTGGGGCGCTGATTACAGTTATATTTTTTCTCATTTTAAATGTCATATGGCATATCGTTTTTAAGATTTTGTACATATTTAGATTATTCCTTTGGTATAGAATACACATATATACGTATCTCATAGTATTGAAAAGGTATTAAAAAATGTCATAGAATACGTTAAAATAAATATGTTAGTACCCAGAACATTCGTTGTAACGCTGGAAGCAGTTACATTTAGCTTTTTCCAATAAAATCGTGTGACATATAAATTATTCATGGTTGTAAGGTCTTCGGCAAGAAACAATTACTTTAGTTCACAAATTCACCGCTTTGGTTGGTATAGAATATACTATAATAATACTACAATATAATATGATATTTTTATAGACGAATTTTTGCAAAATCAATGTAGAATCAGAAATTTGTTGTTTTGTGTGAAGAATTTTTCAACGGAAATTTTCAATTTTCATGTGAATTTTTCGGGTTGGTGCAATAGTAGTTATATTCTTTCATCATCTACTCGTACATACACTACCTCTCATAAGTATTTAGGCACCCCGTTTTTCATGTATTATTGATACATTGATACAGTATTATGTTTACGAAACAGCATTTGAATAAAATGAAATACTTATCTGAAACGCAGTTTCATTATATAATCACCAATGATATAGGGTAAATTTTACATAGTCTCTACCTGTGCTTGGTCGGATTGTCGTAAACTGTTTATTACGGGACAATTACAATAATAGTCTGTAGGAATTTCCAGAAAAACTACTCAGTCGGGTTTATTCTAGGTAATGATGTTTAAATTGTTTTTTTTGAAAAGATTACAGTGAAATGTGTCAAATACGATCAGTTGTAGTCTCATATTTAGACTGTTAACATCGTAAGCGAAATATCGAGTGACAATTATTTAAAATGCCTCCAAGAAGAGAACTTAGTACTGAAACACGTACGCTTATAATACCTTACCATACAGCTGGCATAAGAAATCGACAGATTGCCAAAAAATGAAATTAAACAATGTTACGGTCGATTATTATGATAAAAAATATCGGGAAAGTGGAAGTCCAAGAGCAACAACATCTGCAGATAATCATAGAACAGTGATTACTAGTAAGATGAATAGACGCAAAACAGCCCTCAGAAATAACTGCAAAAAATTGTTGATTCGCAACCAAATTAAATGTTGGTCAACCAAAACCAGTTACGCGGCTTTTACATCAAGTAAACTTTTTGTTTGATAAACATTTTTGCTAACGAAAAACCATATTTTTAGTTGATTTTAATATGAACAAAGATTATTTTTAAAAACTTTGATCTTATTTAAGCTATTAAAAATAAAGAAAAATTTAAAGCCATGCGATTTATGAACTTTTTAGCGAATTTAATATTCCATAAAAACTTCGATAAAGAATTAACTTATCGAACTCAAAAGTTTATTAAAGAAACGCCAAATCGACAAAAAGGTTACGGTTGTTGTTAAAACTAAAATTACTTCTAGCAGGCTATTTCACTTTTAATGTGAGTATATCGAGTAACCCGCGCTTATTAGAATGTATTATAGATCGTCAAAATATTGAAATAGGATGGCGGAGAAATTATATTTATATAATTTTATTATTTTTCACAGATTTTTAGCAATAAGGTGGTATTGTAATATTTAATCTAACAATTTACGCAATTGGTTGGTTTTTATGTTATCTTTCTATTTGAAAAAAAAAAATTCTATTTAAATTTAAGTGGATCCTCTTAGTCCAGCCATTAATGTGGCATAATCAGTTTTCGTGTCTTCTAATCGTGTCTTCTTTCGTGTCGAACGACGTCGATTGACAGTTTCACAATATTCACAATGCCTAATAGATGTCGCAAGAATCATAAAAAATATCAAATATATTTAATGCATGTTCGTTTGATGTAAAAGCCGCGTTAGTGTTTCTACGGTTAAACGTCGAATACAGAAAGCCGGACTCCATGGCCGGGTTGCTATTAAAAATCCATTACTACGTAAACAAAACAAGAAAAAGTGATTTAAATGGGCCCGATTTCAACAAGGTTTTATGGACGGATGAGTCCAAATTTGAATTTTCGGTACCCGAAGACGAATATTCGTGAGAAGATCTGTGGGTGAACGTGCCAGTAAAGAAAGTATTGCCGCTACCGTAAAGCATGGGGGTGGTTCAGTGATGATTTGGGGCTATTTTGCTAGTCCTAGGCGTAGGCGATGTAGTGAAAATTGACGAAATACTAAGAAAACAAGGGTACCTACGATTTAAAGGATGAACGGACGATTAAAGTTATGGAATGGCTTGCCCAGAGCCCTGACTTGAACCCTATTCAGTTACTGTGGGAAGAACTGAACCGAGAAGTACAGCAATCAGCTCAAACATCAGCTTCTGTTATATGGAACAAACTTCAATCCATTTGGAACTCAATAACGTTAAAAACTCTGGCAAAACTTATTGCGAGAATGCCTCGACTGTGCGCTGCGATTGTTCAATCAAAAAGCGGTCACATAAATGAAAGTAAAATTTTATGTAAGCATCTTAATTTTGACATTTATTTAGTATATTGCCATTAATAAACGTGTGTACGTTTACCTAAAAAATAAATATTAGCACATTTTTACTGAGTTTTTATATGGTTTATGCTGTTTTTGACAGTGCCTAAACACTTTTGAGCGTTAGTGCATATTTCTTACCTTATTTTAAACAAACCAGAATTTTTCGATTGACTGTCATGAAAAACTGTTATTTCGTCTAATTTTAAAAATCACTGAAGATTGATTAGATCTCATTCAGTCATTTTGCAACCAATTTTCTTTCTGGAAATTGTTAGAGAAATTTTCGGGTTTGTCACTTTCCACATCGAAGTTCAAATTATCTCATGAGGTTTCACCCCCTAGAATTTTTTTGCATTTCTGGGATCTAGGACCTTCAAAATGCGAAGAAAACTTGTTATGGACCGGATCATTATTTTATCAGAATTTTAATAACGTGGTCTTAGATACCGAAGTTAATTGTTACATTTTGTCTGTTGTGAATTTCCTTTGATATTGGCAGTATCTAGAAACACAAAACGTAAAAATTCTGCCCATATAATATATATCGATTATTGAATTAGTGACACCCACCAACCATGAACCAATATACAAAATACCAATATCTAGTAATGTAAAATGAACGTCTATACGTATAGGTGAATTCTCGAGTGTAAATACATATAAATTTTAGTTGAATATAACATGTGTACGAGTTCATAAATATCAGATTTACAGTCTACAAAACAAAAAGAAACGCAAGAAAATAGTGGAAAATAAATAGAAAATTTTATCTTATTTTATTTACACGCATAAATCCCCTTGGAAAGGCAAACGTAAAACTGATAGCACAAATTTGCAGGAGTGAATTATTTTATCACAATGAAAGCAATATACTCAGTTCCCGTGTGCTAAATAATTGATATTTGCGATTATTTGCCGCATAAATTTGAAAATGTACTACATTTTTGGGCTGGAAGCTTTTCACCTCATTTAATGTTTATTTAGGAAAGTTTATAATAGTTCACGAGAAAATGGATACGTACATAAAACAGATTCAACTCCGGAAAAAGCAGTTGTAACGATATTTTAAATCCCGCTGGGTAGCAATGTACAACAAAGCACATAGCAATGTGATGCCGATTACCTAAATAAATTAGATGAGTTTTCGAATAACGCTTTAGAGAAGAAAAAATTGAAGAGCTTCAATTAGATAAAACTAGAATTTTACAACACGCAAGAATGTTTTGGAATGATTTATGTATATGTTCTAACCATACACAACAATAAATATTTACAATTGTATCCGTGACATCATGAATAATAAGTAAAGAAAAATTTGTAGTAAATAATCAATACATTTGATTCATAGTCTTGAAACTCATCTCTTTCATGCTTAATTAACTAACATGCATATGATTAAATTAGATTAATTGTTCACGTAATATTTGTAAATAAACTTGCTACATTTTATAACCTACATATGCCAAAAAATTTAAATGTTTTCGAAATCAACATTTTGTCATCTCGAAGAAAACGAAAACTAATTATTGTGTTTGTTTGCTTTGTGCAACCAAACAAAGAAAATTTTCACCAACAACAAAACAATTAAGTAATAATATTTCAAATCCGTTTTTGGTTGCCGACCAAGTATATGCGAGATAAGCATCCCACTATTTCGAGGGGGTGGGTATGAATCTATCCCTAAAAAGTTTTTCGTAATATCTTTACAAATTTAGTTGTATATCCTTATCAAGCCATCGTCGGTTTCGAAAATAGGAATAAATAAATTAAAGTAGCATAATCATTCCCTATATGTATATAAAAAATATTTGTATTATAAAGCACAAAAAAGCCCTTGTGTCAGAAAATTAAGTGGTTTTCCTTTTATCCGTTCGTTAAACGACACCAAGGATAAATTAAGAAAAAAAGGATATAGATATGTCCTTAAAAATAGGAGAAAAAAATCAAAACATTTGTTTTTCATTTAACTCTTCCTTTAAATGATTTGCGAGTTATTTTATGTATAGAATTTTAATTGTACAGTGGCGTAAATGTAAAACAATCAAGCCAATGTTTAAAATTCGCAGCGATGGTAAATGCGAGTGGTGTTCAATAAGTTCGGGAAATCTATATGAAATAACTGTAATAAAGGAGGATTTTTAGAGGTTCACAATTTTAAATTAAATTAGAACAATGAAAAACATTTTCAATATCAGTGAAACTAGCTTTATTGGATAGATAATTGTATGACATTAATGCTTGAATATGATTTCGGCCAATGATTCAGCCGGCCCATACATCACACCAAACAGTAGTTTTCTCTGAATGTATTGGTGTTTCGGCAAAGGCTTGTGGATTATTTTCACTCCAAAGCCGACAATTCTTTGTATTAACGTATACCCATTCAATCAACGGTGAGCTTCATTGCTGAACAATATTTTGTTTGGAAAATCAAACATCAATATCAATTTGTGCTTCAGCCCATTGTCTTAACTAGCGGCGTATGCAGTGGTCGGATGGCTTTAATTCCTGCACAAGTTGAGTTTTGTCAGCACGTAAACCAAGATCATCTTCCATAAAGTGGATGGACACATCTCCAGTTCGTCTTACTAGATGCGTATTATCATTTAGAGTATACGTGGTGCAAAACCGAATTACCCGCTCTAATGGAAAATTATGACGACCGTAAAATGGACGTAATGCAAGATGAGTATGGCGAACACAACCATTATTTTGATTAAAAAAAATCAACAATTTGCAAGTCTTGCTCTGGCGTGAGTCTGTGGCAGAATAAAAATGTCTGTGTTATGTGTTGTATACGCGTCGTGAAGGTCAAAACACTCTTCCATAGAATTGCATGTCTATGGATTGTGTGGTGGTGGTGACAAATGAGTTAGTGGTGACAAGTAAAATGCGGTTTTCTACGCTCGTTCGTTTCTCTCTCTCTCTCTTTCTCTTTCTCTCTCTCCCTCTTTCTCTCTATGTCAGTCTTAAAATTATTGAAAAATATACCTGAATTTTTTCATTCTTCTTTTCTCGACGCTCATCATAGTAAGTCGACGTTGCTTGGAGTTTCATAAATTCTTTTGTTTTATATAAATAAACAAATACATATTAATAAAAATTAATTTTATTTAAATTAGTATGTGAAACTAAATTTGTATTAAGTTATTGTTGAGACCTGTTGTGTGAATTAATGGAAATGCGAGACCGGATCACATTGGAGTTTACATCTTAACATAAAATACGGCAGCCATCTTAGTGTGCGCAGTTTGCAATCTACCAATTGAAGTCCGATTAGTGCGTACATTACGAATACGATGGCACTCGCCATAAGCCTATTCATTATGAAATAGCAAATCAAACTAATGACAAAGTAAACGTCAACTGTCAAATCGGTTGTCAAACAAAACAGTGTTGCCAACTTATAGATGTGAACCCCTAAAAACGCCCTTTATATGCACTCACCGAAGATAAATCAGATGACGTCAAAGATCTGCTCTTTGTTGAGTTGGACGAAGTCATCGATAACATACCGCACCACTATTAATACAATACAAAATGGAGTATTTAGCTGTACAAGAAAAAATTGAAATGGTCCTGGTTTATGTTGAAGCTGGCTGTAGTCTTGTTAATGCTGCCACTCTCTACGCCTGGCGTTTTCCGAATAGGATCTGTTAAACAATTTACTACTGATGGAAGTGTTCAACCGAAAAAAGGACACGTCGAGCAACAGTCATTGAGGAAAGTAATGAAATTGATTGACTCCAGTAACTCATAATCCTCATATTAGTACACGATAAATAGCTAGCGTTTCCGGATTGTCCCAAACCAGTATTTGGACAATTTCATAACGGCATAAGTATCATCCTATCATGTATCTTTACACCAAGGTCTTCATGGCGTTGATTTAATAAATCGGGTAACTTTTTGTCCGTTGGCACGTAAACAAATACAGCAAAATCTCAATTTTTTTCGCTACGTATTGTTCTCCGACCAGTCGTCTTTTATACAAACCATGGAATGGTTAATCGACACAACATGCATTACTGGAGTTTTTTTAAATCCAAGTTGAACATCAGCGCCCTTGGACAGTCAACGTGGGGTGTGGAATAATTGGCAATAAACTCATCGGCTCCCATACTATTGAAGGCAACTTGAATGGTCAAAGGTACCTGGACATTTTTGGAAAATGAACGCCAACAATATTTGAAGACTTGAGCTTAGAATTGCGACAGAACATGTGGTTTCAACACGACCAGGTTAAAGCACACTATTCGTCGGTAGCACGTGAAGTACTTGATCGTGATTTCAATGGTCACTGGATCGGTAGAGCTGGTCCGGTAAATTGGCCTGCCAGATCACCAGGGCCAGGCCTTCGCCACATTTCTTTTTGTGAGGCTATCTCTAAGACAACGTTTACCAAACAAACACCAAAACCACGTGAGAATATGATTGAGCGAATCCGAAATGCTTCTGTCGAAATTCAAGCAGACACTCTTCTCAGTTGTGTATATTCATTTAAAATGCGGATTAATAAGTGAATTGAAGTCAAAGGCCATCATTTTGAGCACTTAATTTAATTAAAAGATGATGAAGCGAGGGAGCCCATGTAAATCCAGCACCATGGTACGTGTGAGACGAGGGGACTCAAGTCAATCAATCATCACTACTACGTCCACGTCGTTGTTCCTGGATTACGATAATAGTAGTTTCTTGACAAAGTCATTTTTCAGTAATTAAAAATTTAAGAAATACAATTTGTTTAAGACTAATTTCGAGTATTTACATTGAAAACGTGTTAATTTTAATTCAAACGTTTTGTAGAATCGTAGTTCATATGTTCTCAGTCTAGGAGAAATCGAAAATTTTAATATCGTTATTACCGCGTCATCTATCAAGAACCGAAAGAATACTGTTTCAAAGAAATCCTACGTACTTTAAGCCGTAGAATCCAAATCTACAATAAAAAGTAGGGGTTCCTATTTTAATTTCAAAGTTACCCCTGCCCCACCTACATGAAGGGGAGGAAGGATACTAATTTTAGCACTAATGTATGTCCCCCTGGCATGATTAAATCTTGATTGACATTTTTTTCGCAGAGTGCCTATTTTCCGAAGTATTTGTAAGTTTCAGCTTAAAAAAATCACCTGGTATAACCATACATCAACCGAACATAAAGCACAGTGGTTACAGCTTTGGCGTTTAGATCGGGAGGTACTGGGTTCGAAGCCCGATAGGGGCAGGATGCAAAAGGGATTTATTATCATCTGATTACTTACTATAGGCTGTATGCGTATATAGACTGTATATAGGCAGTATCAACCGCGAGAACCTCGGAGCCGCGCTCATATGTCTTAGAATACCGGAGAAACTCGTTTCTCTGTGTAAATTAATAACGTCTCTGGGTCTACATGTAGAATCATAATCGAAGGATCCTGTATCCACCTTTGAAATGGCATCTGCTGCTTGAGCCCGTGCTGTTCAATTTGCCGCTCGAGTACGTAGTAAGAAAAAGTAACATTGAAACTTAACGCTGTATATTAATAACTAAGGCCAAATTCTTCGATGTGTAGATGATATGCAGGCAGAAATAAAAACACGAATTGTTGCAGTACGCCGACTTGTCTACGCCTAATCAAGGTTATTGCGATCTAAACATCTTTCGCTGTCGTGCACACTTGAACTTTATAACGCACGCATAAGAGCTGTGCTGGTTTTCGGAAGCGAGATCTGAACCCTGATCTCTAATGACTGCATAATGCTGCTTACATTTGAGGGAAAGGTCATTCGTTCCATATTTCATCAAATTAAAGATGCGAACAACGAATATTGTACAACAACACATGATAAATCAAGTGTTTCAACAACAGCAAGCCGGTGTTTGTCGAAGAAATAGGCGCTGTTTGACGTAGAGTCTACACTATGCAAATTCACTGATATTATCTATCAGGCTATCAATGTATGTGTGAGTACATATTTTCTATAAATACATTTTTCGACACTATCAGCAAATCATCAGGAGGCTGTTTCGCGATAAATTATCATGAAATTATTACAAAATGTCATCCTTTTCAGGTTATGTCTCATCATTATAAATTTAATTTTCATAGTGAAGACATCCATTTTTGTTAGAGTATATTTATTTAACTCAGTATTCTGTGTTAATATATCGAAATTCGTGATTTTCATGATTCGTGTTAATTTTCATTAATATATTTAATTTTTTCAATAGTTGTGTACGTCCATTATTTTTTTCACGAATCGACATATGAATTTAGCACAGACTGATGTCTTCACCCTTTAATTTATAATGATGAAACATAACCTCAAAAGGATGACATTTCGTAATATTTTCATGATAATTTATCGCGAAATAGCCTCCTGATAATTTGCTGATAGTGTCAAAATTTATAGAAAATACTCACACATATACATTGATATCCTGATAGAAAATATCAGTGCATTTGCATAGTGTAGACTGTAGGTGAAATTGAATAAGAGCAGGATATCTAAACAGGAGTGTGAGTTCGATGGATCGAAACTACTGGAGGACCATTGTGTAGGTGGCAAAATCTCTTCATAGGATGTGAAAGCTAGAGAGAGAGTTAGAATTTCGTATTAGTCCATAGAAAAAGATGGCTAAGTGAAAAGTTAAATTGATTATTAAGTTAAAAAAATACTATCGAAATTGCGATTGAACTAGGTCATTTCTTAAGCGACCGTGATGAATTTAAGTATGTTTGATACAGTTAAGATTCTAAAATAATTTTTATCTTAATTTATCTAAAATTTCTTAAAATGAAAATTATATAAATGGAGTCCAATCAGAAGCTTGCTTAAGCACATAAAATATTAGTGATTTTGCTGAGGACAACTAGAAATTTTGATCTGGCAAGCGAGATGCAGGTATCAAATTCTGTCAGAAACCGCTTCAATGAATCAAAACTAATTTTAATTTCTCACTTTACAAATTTATTTCCAATGAAAACTAAACATTTTCATTGTTAAAGAATGGTTCATTTCTTCGGTCTTCTGAGTTGATCATATTCCGGAACTTCTTTCAAAAATAAGTTTAAAGTTGCATTTCGATCCAACTATACCCGATTTCCAATCCCATTTCAATCCAACATAAACAATTTTTTTACTATCGTTTATGATATGGAATAGTTCCAACTCAATATTCCAGAAATTCTTCCAAAAATCATGTTTGAATCTCATTTCCATACTATACGCTCGATTTCTTTTAAATAGTTGGCTATATTCCAGAATTTTTTTTAAAAAATTATTTTAGAATATCATTTCCATCCTATATACAAAATTTCATCATATTTGATTATGAAATGGCCTTATTCAGGTTCAGTTCACTACATTCCAGAACTTCTTCCAGATAGTTTCATTTTCAAACTGCATACCCATGAATTGTATCATGGCCAATTGTGAAATGACTTAGTTCATCTAAAAGATTTCCAAAACCGACCATAACCTCAATAAATTTAAAATACAGTGTTATTTAGTTGGACGAAGAAAATAGGTCTTGTGCAAAAACGGAGGACCTCCTAAATGAATCCTCCAGAAATTAGAACGTTTACCTCTCTTGATTTTTATCAACATCGTGAAAATGAAGTATACTACTCATCTAACGTATTTTCGATTAATGACCGTTTACAGAGAATTTTTTTAATTTTCGATGAATTAATCATACTCATATATTGTTGTTTCCAGTGTATTGTCATTTTCGGTTTATTGTCGTCTACGGTGAATCGTTTTTTTACGGTGATTTGTCGTTTTCGGTGAATTGTGATTTCCAGTAAATTGTCATTTTCGGTGTATTGTCGTTTTCGGTGAATTGATGTTTTTTCGGTGAATTGATGTAAACTTCGGTAGCACTGGTCGTGCTACTTCAATAAATATGAAAATTTTATAAAATTAAGAAAAAAAAAATTTTACTGAGAATAAAATTCAAAAGCGTCCTTATAGCTTGGTTAGTACCGAACTTATCGAACACCCCTCGTATTACTCCAATAACCATAAACATCACAAAATGTATTTGAATATTCTAAACACGTTGTATCACTCTTGTGCATCTCTCTAGTCTAAGATGTTGACGATAACAGAATATATTATGTTTTTGTTGTTGTAAACACGAAACCTTTAAACGTAAAGAATAATTGTACGTACGTAACACGTCTAAGATTTACTCCTTTTAGAGAAAAATGAAAAGGAGAATGATGTTGAACAAAGTTAAAATTTATAGCTTAGAACATGTTCATGTTATGTATCCAGATAATGTAGTCTGTGCATATATGGAGATGGTTGATATTTATCTATCCACAAAGCTAGTACTTATAGCTAATGTAAATAGATCAAAATGTTTGAAGGAAGTGCAAAAATTTATGATTGGATTAAGAATACTTTTGTTAGTCGAAGAAAATGGCATTGTACTATACGAGGACGTATGTTAAAGTTCGTTTATTAAGAAGACACGGTAAAATAATAGCCGTGTCCGATATTGCTCAAATAAAATAATAGTTAAAGCAACCGCTCTTCAACTATAAACAAGATTTTCACATATTTATACAATCATTTAGAAGAGCCATGGTTTCTGAGTTAGTATATCCATTTTACAATACGTGGTACAAGAGTCGTTTCATTCATTTAGTTTAGCGGCACCTAGCGGCAGATAAAGCAAAGAAAATGCCTATGATAGCCAATTATCTAATGTCGATCGGCTCATTTCAACATCAAATTTAAAAATCCACAAACAGATGAGGAAACAAATAAGACTTACTTACAATTATTCCATCAATACATTGTCCATAAATGCAGGCGAAAATCAAAGCCGAACGAATCCTCTATAAACGATTAGAGCAAACCGAGTTCCGTTCCGAAGAGTACATTCATTTACGTGATGCATCCCAGAATTGTTCATTACATTCACATGTAATCCTACGTGGAATGAATAAAATAACTTTTGTTAACTGACCAATCATATATATTCCATTGAAGAATGGAAAAAAGACTTGCTATACATACATGCACAGATTTGATATCATGCAGCAGATCAAATTGACCATCTCAGCAAAAATACCAAGTCTTTACCAAAAATATGTTTTTTGGTAGATGTAGCTGGCTCAACAACACTTCACCATTCAAGGGACTTACATTCTGAGACTATCACTGGCAATGACGGATATCTTCTCTATTATCGACGATCGACTGAATATGGCGGCACATCCAACACTCTAAAAGTTCCAAACAGTGATGTCGAATTTGACAATCGTTCGGTATAGGATTCACCGTAGCTCTGGAAAACGTACAAGGCACACATCGATGTTTAGTATTGTAATTCGGTGAAATCGATGAAGTACATTTGCATATACGGCAAAAGAATGGAAGCGATATGGCAGTTTTTAGTGTGGGAAATACAACGAACGATATCCAACAATTATTCATTTGGCAGTGCACCTTAAAATTAAAGCGCGCGTTTTCTCATTATGCGGGGGTGATATGTTTGCAAAGACGCTATTTTACTCTAAAGCACTAACATATATTACACACGGAATACATCAGCGAAACCGCTTAACGTCGCAAACAATGTAAAGCAGTCGAAGGACATCCCAATTTATATTCGGTTACCACGGTAAGCTATCTTTATATTGTTCACCCAGGCAATGTAAAATGCTTTTACTTTCGATTACTGTTGATTAACGTACGTGAATCGACATCATTCCAAGTATTGAGAACACTAAACGGTCAAGTATACGCCACTTAACGTGAAGCTTGCCAAGAATTAAATCTTCTTGAAAAAGGTGTACATTGAGATACTTCACTCGCTGATGTTACATTGATTGCGAGCTTAGTGGATAGATCCATCAATTTTCAATTTTTCAGAAACACTAGCAAACCGATTTTGTTATGAAATCCGCGCCAATTATACCGTTTGCGAGTGTTGCTGTTTCGTGTGTGCGTGCACGGAATCTGATTGTGCTGGTATATCTGTTGACGCATTTACTCTGTTTGTATAACTGTACATACAGGGTGATCTATAAGCTAAAGGGGTTCTATTTATATCCATTTCAAATACGGGCAAGTTTACATTTTTTCGTCATTTGTGTATATATGGTGAGTTTTTTAATAAATGCAAAACATTTCGGAAACGGCGCAAGATAGGAGAAAACTGCTTTAATGAAAACTGTTCAGTGTCAAAGGGACGTCTAGTGGTGTTCTTGAAACTCAGTAGTGTGAGAAATATTGACGAAAGTCAGTTTTTTAAAAATTTAAACCTATGTATTTTTGGGTGCACTTTTTGATTAAGCAGCTCAAAATAAATAAATGGATACGTTTAGTTCATACAATATTATTAGTAATAATACATGACACAACATAATGAAACATCACACAACATCTCTCAACAAGATGCAACATCAAGCAACATGATGAAACACAACGCGGTGGTGCAATATGACGCAAAGTGGTGCAACATCCCATAACATAGTGCAATATCCTACAACATGGTGCAACATAGTACAATATCATGCAACTTCATGCAACTTGGTGCAACATCATGTAAAATAGTCCAACATGGCAACCCATCTGGAGGACTCCTAAATGAGTTATTCAAACATCAGAACTCTTTGTAATCGTTTTGCTTGCGTTCGAAAAACCTGTCAGGTCAAATTTATTCAAAATCGTTCCAGCCAAATAAAATGATAAAAAAGACCTCAAGAAACCCAGCATGACGCAATACAGTGGAACATCACACAACATTTCTCAACAAGATACAATATCAAACAAAATTACGCAACATTGTGCAAAATTGCCCAACATTGCACAATATCATAAAACATTATGCAATGTTATCAATATCGTTCGAGCCACCTTTTTTTTAAAAAATGGAACGCTGTCTCTACCAAAGGACCTCCCAAACAAATTTTCCCAAAATTTGGACTCATCACAATCTATTCCTGCCGTCAGTAAACCCTTATCACCACAACCATTAAGAGCAATCGAGTCGAAAACAAATTATGAAAGAGTCTGTGCACCCGGGAAGAAACTCTCTAAATTGAATGTTGTATCAGAGATATGACCTAAAATGGATCTGCAATACAGCAAAATAATGTCTAAGTTCTAACAACAACCCAGAAATAAAACTAAAATTAATTCGTCTTTTATTTAGCAGTACACTAATTAAGGTTAAGCTAGCAGGAAATTGATATAAATATACGTTTCTATTTTTAACTTGCAATTTACAAATGAAAGAGAAAGAAAAAATTATTTGTTTCAAATTGACTATATATTGACTAATGGACCAATTGCTGACTGGTCATATATTTTTCCCAATAGACATGTCTATTATAAATCAGTTTCTTTATACGAATTTTGGATCACATGTATTCGGTCGTTCTGCTCTAATATGGCATATGTAGAAAATCATGAAAACAGGCAGTTTATTTTATGTAAGTCGACTATTTGTCGGACGTGGTCAAAGAATTACATATTTATACAGTATTTTCTTCCGCCACACCTAGCACACAGCTAAAGTGAAATGAAATTTTATTTATAAAAATGACACAAGCGAAAACGAAAATGAAAATTTCACGCTGAATTTTATTTTGCAGTACGCAGTTTAACTAGTGAAATTGGTACTTTTAATATTAGAATATAGATGTCTCTGTTTATCTCTACACATTTTTCACTGCATTTTTATCTGCAGCAGCACTAATCTGGTAATTTCCGGAGAATAGGGAACTGGGGAAAAATTTATATGTAATTTCTATTCAAATATTTTTTACCGGCCTACCAAGGAGAAAAGTTCGATGTAAATATTTATAAAATGGGGAAAAATTCCATATCTAAAGCGCGATTTAGATGATGAAAAAATGTTGGCCCAGCAAAAAAAGAAGAGTTTGGTATATTAAAATTTTCGTGTGTATGACAAGAAAAGAATAACACGGTGCAAAAATTTTGCTGTGCGTTTTTGTCTTTTTATTGAGCAAATGTTGCCATAAAATAAAAATACTGCCATAACATATAATCGACCCGAGTATATTTTATGGCACCAAATATTATTTATGGCAGTTTATATTTCTTTCTCAATTCAACTAATGCGAAAAATGTATGTTGTGTGCAGCTCTAAACACACGGCAAACATTTTGCTGGGTCAACATTTTTTCATCATCTAAATTGCGCTTAAATTGGCAGGGAAAATTATTCAAAATTTAGTTTTGTTTTCAAAAAAATTAACACTAACTTTTTACTTTTTAATTGCATATAAATTCATTTCCCCAATTCCCTATTCCCGGAGAATTACCATAATAGTGCCACTGGTACTGTTGCTGGGTCAACATTTTTTCATCATCTAAATTGCGCTTAAATTGGCAGGGAAAATTATTCAAAATTTAGTTTTGTTTTCAAAAAAATTAACACTAACTTTTTACTTTTTAATTGCATATAAATTCATTTCCCCAATTCCCTATTCCCGGAGAATTACCATAATAGTGCCACTGGTACGTTAAAAGTAAGCTAACATTTTGGCATTTCATCAATTGCTTTTATTTGTTGTTGTGCTGTGTTTCGAAAATTATATTCAAGAGTTTTGAAATATGGCGGAGAATAATTTTCAAAAACAAAACAAATTCCCACAAAACATAATTTGACAAAAAGTTATAAAAGACATTAATTCAACATGAAGTTATCTTCGTTAAAATTTTACGTAAATCGACAAACTAATTTTTAATGGAATAATTCATCTGATTAATTTTGGAGACTGTAACGATATTGCATATTGTGCAAATCCATACTACGGTACTTGAATCCGGTAAGTTCTTCGTTTCTTTTCCCTTTATCTATTTTTTTTTATTTTATCGGTAAACAGGAAAGAAATGAAGAGGTTACCGGATTCAAGTTACCGTAGTATGGATATGCACATTGGTTTGATGGGCAATTAAAATTGCTCATTTGGGGTTTGGAGCCACATATTTTGTGGTATTGCAGAGTATAGTAGTCTACAACTAATCGGTTTAACAATTCAAACGAGATATTGCAACAGATCAAGAGGAAAAAACAAACTTCTCGGCATTTTGGATGCTCAACCGGATACAGAATCGACGTCTCATAATAAGCCATTTATTAGTCAGCCAGAACCAAGAATGTTGGTTCATACTGCAAGATTTTGGCAACGGATCACCTGTTGGGGATGGTTTCGACGATTTTGATGCATGGATTGTTTATGTAACGATGAACGACAGTAACCCAGGGTTGTGTAGCAAATTTGATGATAGCGATATTGCTGATTGGGGAGCTGTAGAATATTGAAATGTAGGAATAGATACCTGCTTGGCATTTATTAAAATACCCACCCGTAGATTCACATCTTCTCTATTTAATTTGTGTTTTAGAAAGTTGATGTAATTGTTTGTAGCTGTCTCTAGTGTGAAATTTATGTTTGCTTGCAAATAGAAGAATTTTTCTGCAAAAGAAAATATATTTTCCATCATGAAAACCCAGTCTCAAATTAAATTATTTATCGACAATTAAAATAACTTTGAACAAAATCTATAATCAAATGACATATACAAAACTATGTACCTAGTTAAACTACACTAGAAAATAATATATAAATTCAATTGTACAATAAGTTAAATATAATCAATATTTTCTATTTTTCCATTTCGCAAAATATGTAAAGTTTCTTGAAGTTTTCCTTCCCATTGTTTTTAAATTTAAATTAGATTTAACTTGTCGTTTTCAAAACTTTTTGATTTTGTACGAAAGCTCGAAAAAAATGGTTTATATAAAATCTGGTGTAATATAAGATTCACTACCTGACACCATGCAACCTTGTGATTCAAAAACCCACTACAGAAAATTCCACACGTGATTCAAATGTTATTCATATAAGTAGAAACAATAATTTGAATCATTGCCAGAAAATTACCCGAGAGTAACGATATCAAGTACACCTGAGAAACACCATCAACTTATACGAACATAAAGTTATAATTAGAGTCGGTTAATTTCCTATTTTTCTTTGAATTCATTTTTAATTTAATTTTAATCTAATTTTTTATAAGTTTTCTTAACCTTGAGGGTTATTTTTAACACATTTTCCTCACCACACCCGATAAAAATAGAAAACGAAAATTTTAAAAGGAAAAACGATTTAATTTTCATTTTTTGTATTTGCGCGTTTTTTTTTTGCATGATTTGTTTGCGTAGTGGGTGATTCAATATATGGAACGGTCGGTATTTGTATGTAGGCACGTCTATTATATTATTGTCGTTCGCCTCGAAGAAGATACACGCACGTATTATTTTATATTTTGGTGAAATAAATACGAATTTTATTTTAATTTTATAATTAAGTGTTATTGATATTCACCAATTGTACCTACACAATATACTCGTATGAACATACTTTAAATATAACAGTGAAATTAAATTCTATTTTTATGTGGTCGATTCAGTTGGTGACGAATTTTTATTAAATAGGTGCGATGTTATAATTAATTTATATCGAGTGAATTGTTTTTTTTTTAATGTAACTTTACCGAGAATTAATTATTGTGATCGGTCATACATAAATGAGGTTTACGCTTATTTGAACTAAAAAAAAATTAATTGGGTATAGACACTGTGTTAAAAGCTTGCATGTACACCAACATATATATCACTAACAAATACCAAAACCGGTGAGACGTGGTGTTGAAACTTGAGTTGCGGCGACCAAGTAGCTGCTCATTAGTTGTATCAACGTTACTGCACCTTCCCGGACACGTGCCTCCAACCGAAAATGCCCAGTTATTTTGCAACTCCCAGTTATGGGAAGGTGTTACCGCCGTCCGTGCTACATTGTCATTACTACTCCGTCTACAAACAACAATGCTAAAGAAAAGATGTGTCGGCAATAATAACGAAAGCGATACGAAATTCAAAATTTAAAGGCGAATATGCTACACATAAACATCAACGCCATAACGCTCCTCGATGATGTACTAGACTATATGCAGCAAACCGTGCTATACGAGAAGAAAATAAAGTTACTGAACGCCTCGTGGATTAGCATATCGGGCATTGCAATATTCAACCGAGTGAGAACTTGAGAGCCAGTATTTTGCAAAGAAACATGAGAACCTTCAATAAGATATCAAATTCTCGATCATCCATATACAAGAACAACTGGAAAGCATTGGCAAAAAAAGTTTTCACAAAATCTAATCTAGGATAAAACTCTCTCGGACAGAATAACACATTTTTATGGAGACTGTAAGAAATGACACAGCTTTCGAAGCGTATTCATCAAAATGTTTCACTGCAATAAAGATTTAGATCATGAGGAGAAGATGTACTACTTGCTGTCAGTAATTCGTGGAGAAGCAGCTGAACTCATAAGTCATCTCAGCGTATCACAAGAAAATTACTCCACTGCCAAGAGTATACTAAAATCTAGATTCGAGGACAAACGATTTATCACAAACACCTTTATCAACATGATTATGGAGTTACCTGCCATCCAAACAGAATTTTCAAACCATTTTAGAACGTTACATGGCACAGTAATAAAATGTATGTATATGTGCCCTAAACAATCAAGAAATAACGCGAATTCTAGGAATGACCACATCGCTTGTATAAAACCTCACTCAAAAATCCAAAGAATATTAAAAACGTAAAAGAACTTCCTGAACTTCTTTCAACTAAGCTTCCAATCAAGAAAAAAACGTACGAAAAAGGAGACGTGCATCATCAATCTGCTCTAGGCAGCAAGGCCATATATGTTGATGTAGCCAAAAACATCAAAAATGCAAAATGAAATGCAAAAAAAAACTTGTCACACATCGAAAGAACTAAGACAATTTATTATCAACCATTATGTCGACAATGCATCCTTCCAAAGCATAGAAATCCTTGTTAAAAAAAGCTGTGACTTATGAACAAGTGACAAATTTTATCACAGCCTTCTTCCTGGCAACGACAACACTAAGGCAATCGTTAAAACTCAAACATCGATGAACTCAGCTATACAATCATACGTTGAACCGTTATTGCGTTTTAGGAACTGCTTTGGTAAAAGAAACTTCTAACACTACTAATGAGCACCTTCGAATTTTTATTAACCCTGGGGCACAGGGCAACATTCATAACATAACAGAAAAAGCACGCAACAAACTAAAATTAGAAAAACCTAAAGCGCAATAGAGGTTAAGCAGACATTATTGGTATGGGCCCCTTCAGAGGTTTTCAGTTGTTGAGTTAAAAAAAGTCCATAAGCATCATAGTACGCTAGCTTTCAAAATTCTGATCCGGGACATGCTACAACATCCTTTAATTCCATGGAAGTAAAATCAAACTAGCAGGGGCGAAGTGTCTATAGAAGCTACGGAAGCACTGCATCCCTTTCAAAAATCACTATCGTTATAAAATAAAATTTCAAATTTGATTTATTTTATGTATAACTCGTTTGATTAAAAATATTTTTTTTTCATAATAATATACACTATTATGCCTTACAGGTCTGCACATATAGATATCTAGTTTAATGCAATTAACTTTAAAAATATTTTGTATATTTCTTTCCTACTTTGATTTCTCATTATAATTTATACACATCATCCACCTTCTCTTATACACATCATCCACTATTGCATAGTGCTAGTGCATCATAGAACCAAAATAAAAACAAATACGAATACTCTCGTTGATTTATAGCATGCGTCTTGCATCCAACGCAACAAAACAGAATAACAAAAACTATTCTCTCTGATGGAAGCTGCTTTTAGTTTAGCTTTACCTTATTTCCCTTCAGCGTATATTATCAATGCCTCCTAAACTACAGGCCGCATACACCAAATGATGACGACACGCTATGTCTACGTTGTTGTTGCTTTCTCTAGAAATGAATTATTTGTTTTCAATTTTGCACAAATTAACTTCTCATGTTCTCGTGAAGCGACAAGTGATCGGTTTATTGAAAAATTTATTAAAAAAGGTATGATTAGGGATAATTTTGAGAGTTTTTGGGAAAAAACTAAAACTGTCGTGGAAATTGATAAAACGTGCACCACTCGAGTGAGAATCGCACTCGAAATCATCAAAGATTTAAAAACGTCTTATAGAAAATTATTTTTTGAAATAACTGATCATATTTCAACCCATTTAAGTACTAGATTTCAAAATATTGCTGAGTTCACGTTCTTGGAACTTATAAATTCAAAAAAAATTTGTAAATTTAAATTGAATTTTCCGGAGCAACAATTTAAAAATCTCCAAGAATTTTATGGCAAACGATTCGATTTTCCAAAATTGAGAAGTGAATTAATTGTTGTACAGAGCGATGAGAACTTTTTGGACAAATCAATATTAGAGATATTAGAATTTCTAAAGACAATGATTTTATAAGTTCATTCAATGAAGTATCACCCTTATTTTGACTATTCTTAACGATTCCATCTACAAGTGTATCATCCGAAAGAAGCTTTTCTGATTTACGTAGAATTACAACTTATTGAAGAAGTACTATTGGAGATGAACGGCTATCTCATGTTTCATTAATTTCTATTAAAAAGAAACTATTGTCTCAGATTAAAACGTCACCAGATTTCTATACATTAATTTGTAATGAAAATTTTTGTTTTTAAAAAGAATCGTCAAATTGAATTATATTTTAAATAAATCTTGTAAAAAACATTTTTATGTTGTCAATAAAAATCAGGCTTAATTTAATTTTACTAGTTATCCCTTTCCTGACCCGCATACACAATTGTGTATGTAAATTTCGATTACAACAAACGAAGCTGTCAAACATAGAATTCGGTGGTAATTGAAGACCAGTGTACACATTTGTGTAAACCACTTAATTTTGTTTTCGTCTGAAAAATAACAGTAACTATAATAATGATAAAATAATTAATATGTTATCAAGAACAAATAAATTATATGTTATATAATTAATTTGTTTACAAATTATTATGCTTTTTTCAAAAAGAATTCCGATTTAACTAAGATCCGTTAAAATACTTAAGACATTACAACCCGTTATAATTTACATACACATTTGTGTATGGTGAACTTAAATTGAACCAAAAAAAATTTGTTTTTTGAACTCGAAAGGGTTATTGTGTATTTTAGGTCTAATTTTTTATATTTTGATGAAAGTATAAAAATATGAGATTATTTCATCAATTTGTCTGATAATTTGGCTCAACAATACTTTTTATTCTAAGACTGTGTCCGAATTGAGTGATAAATATTTTGTAATAAAAATATTTGACCCTAATGTGAAAAATTTTGCCTGTTGGGAAAAATTTTCTCGTTTAGCTGCCCGAATTATGTGATCATTTTTTTGATAAAAATTCCTGCCATTTAATTTTATTTTGATTTGAAAATATTGAATTTAATCATTATAAGATTAAGATTAAGTTATAAATTGTTAAAAACACTTGAAATCATAAATCTAGTTATATTTATTTAATTTTAACTTTGTATTGTATTATTAAAAACCGAAATACAATGATATTGTTGAATATTTAACCTTAAATACATTTCTTTTAAATATTAAACAGCTTATAATCATAATCAATGCCCTAAACAAGTACATTCGATAATTTCCATCCGATTAAATTATCACTTATCTGTCAAAAATTACTATGCCCATAGCCTATGATAATTCGTGTGTCTTCGATATTTTCACAATGTTTGTACTAAAAAATATTTATCACACAATTCGGACACAGTCTAAATTCCAAGAAAGTTAAAACTTCATTTTATTAACGCAGCTTCCTATACTTTGCAGTTCACGAGTCGCCTATGATAACTAGTCATTAATTTAGTTTAGTCGGCAATTTAGTATAAAAAATTGCTCTCAGGCACACAGTCTTAGAGCAAATTGCTCAACAAAATGTTATAGAGGTTCATGACATTCCAATATCCCCAAATGAAAATACTGAGGAGTTAGTAATCGACATTCTCAGAAAGGGTATTGATTATACTGTCGACAAGGCTGATATTGATTATTGTTACCGAAAAATCAATAAAAATAAATCATCTGCGGTACAAACTTGTCCGCCAGTTTACATTAAATTTACAAGGGGAACAGTGAAACAAAATATTATGTATGCGAAAACGAAGCAAAAATTTGATGTCATTTGATGTCATTTACATCAATGAAAGTCTAAGCAGTAACAAGCGGAAGTTGTTTTACGATGCAAAAAATTTGAAACTACAGCTTAAATTTAAATATGTTTCGGTCCGCAATGGGAATATTTTTATGAGGCAAAGTGAAGGATCTGAATTATTAAAAGTTAATTGTTCAAATGATCTTGAAAATATTACAGATAAGTATAAATAAAAGTTAATCTTATATGAGTCTTAATTTATCTAATATATCTTTTCAAGATCGTAATAATAATTTAGATTTATCTTTTAGTTTGCCAAATAATTTTAATATAAGTGAAAATGAACTAGTATGGATTGTTCATCAAAATATTCGTAGTCTTCGAGCTAACAGTTTAAATTTGTTTGCTCAGTTATCATGTATGAATATAAAACTGCATATTATTTTTTTGACTGAAGTGTGGATTGATAGTACTGAAATTAATTTTTACAATTTAGATGAATATATTTTATTGGACTGCTATAACAATCACTATAGATCTGGTGGTGTATTAGCATATGTTAGAAATGATATTCATTTTACGTTCTCTAGTACTCATTTACAGTCTTCTGATATACTTCGAGTGAATTTTACAGTTAATGAATTATTAATCTCCGTGGTATGTGTGTTTCGTTTACATTCTTGTGCTGTTGAAGTTTTTATTCTTGAATTTGAAAACTACCTTAAACAGATAAATTCTAAAAGTCTAATTGTTCTTGGAGGTATGAATATTAACATTTTAAATATAGATCACCTAGATCCGCAGGAATGTAAATATTTATTTGTCAATGATGTCTTCCTGTGGACTTGAGTCATTAATCAACGAACCTCCTAGAGTTGTATCCAATAGTATGAAATGTACTGACCATATTTTTACTAGCAGCGAAATTGGATATATACTATCAATTATATAGCTGAAACACTTAATTTAGAATTATCTGATCATTATATGACATCTTAAAAATTTAACTTAAATTGGGAACCTCCGCCTAAAATACCTAGACAACAAACTTTTATTATAACTTTGAAGAATTAGACCGGTGTTTACAAGTCGAATCATGGAAGGAAGTTTTTGAAGAAAATGATCCTTCTAAATCATTTGATTTTTTTTATCAACGTTATCTAAACATGTGGCAACCTACACGACTTCCTCTGTGATAAGTTATAAGTCAAACTATTCTAAACCATGGATAAATAATGTTCTATTAGGTAAAATTAAATCTAAACTAAAAAGTAAAGTAAAAACTCTTTCGAAACAAATCAAATTAGATTGCGAAACTGCTAGTAAACGTTATTATATTCAAAAATTTGAGGCTGTAAGTTTTGACCAAAAAAAGCAATGTAATTTACTGAATGACTTACTAGGAAAACATCGTAAATCTAATACAATAAATAGTATCATTGGAGACAATAATACAATTCTTACTGATAGTGTTGTGATTACTAATCAGTTTAATCAATTTTTCGCGAATATAGGTAAGGCTTTAAAAACATCAATTAGTTCTAATAGTTGCACAAATTACTTAAATTATGATGAATATACACTGATATTTATGAAATCTGTGGTATCATATCTACGCTCAAAAATAAAGTTGCATCAGGCAGTGATGGCATAAGCTCGCGTGTGATAAAGGAATCTGGTTACATCTTATGTTTTCCATTGGTTCACATTTTTAATAATAGTTTTATTCAGGGGAAAATTCCAGCAGCACTTAAAAAAGCTGAAGTAATACCGTTGTTTAAAAGTGGTGATGCTAATTTAGTTTCTAACTATCGACCTATATCACTATTATCAGTTTTTTCAAAAATTCTAGAGAAGTGTGTTAAATCTCGTGTTTTGTCTTATTCAAATAAAGTAAACTTTATTTCTCAACATCAATATGGATTTCGAGAAGGACTTAGTACTGAGAATGTACTAATGGAATTACTTACCTCTACTTACAACACTTTAAATGAAGGCCGTGTTGTTAATTGCTTGTTTATTGATGTCAAAAAAGCATTTGATACGGTAGACCACAATTTATTAATTGCTAAATTATCCTCAATCGGAATCAGCGGAGATACTAATCGTTGGTTTCGATCTTATTTAGAAGATAGAATTCAAGTAAGTAATATCAATGGAAATTTGAGTAACATTGAACATGTTGGTGCCTCAAGGTTCTGTTTTAGGGCTACTATTATTCCTCATTTACAGTAACTGATTTCTGGAACTTAATCTATATGCTGATAAAGTAGCGTTTGCAGATCACGTGGCACTAATATATAGTGGTACTAGTAGTTTGAGTTTATCTGTGAAAATAACTCATGATTTGAGAGTTTTGCGAGCTTGGTTTGATCATCAATTTATGATCGTGAGTGATAAATCTAAAATAATTCAATTCCAAATAACAAATAATTTACTTGACAGAAATTCCAATTTTATATATGTACTCACATGCAACAACGTGTCAAAATAATTCTAATATTAAATTCACTGATAATAATTGTTCCGGCTCATGTGTAAAAATTGATTATGTTGATTTCTTCAAATATTTAGGAATAACTTTAGACAAGAACCTAAATTTTAAAATGCATATCAACATCTTAAAAACCATTTATTTCTTACAAATCGTATACTTTTTAGATTAAAGCCACTATGTCCACAGATTCTTCTTAAAAATTTGTATTACTCCTTAGTTCAATAACTTAGTTATGGAATTAATTGTTGGGGAGGAATATATTATAGTAATTTAAAGCGAATGCATGTATCCCAAAAGTCTATTTTACGAAATCTATATAATGCATCAAGACAATGTCAAGCAAACCGTTATTTAGGAAAGCAAATATTCTAACAATAAGGAATTTATACATTTTTAAGGTTTTTTTAAATTATTTTTTATACGAAGTGGAAATAGTTATTTTAAAGAATCATTGTATCCGTTAAGAAATAAATATTGTGTGGTTCCTGCTTCAAAGAAAGAATTCTTCAGACGATTTTATGTGTACACGGGACCTATGTTATTTAATCAGCTACCAAATAATATAAAAGTATCAATAATATCAATCCGTTCTTAAAGTCATTGCGCACTTGGTTAATAGAGTTGGATGATTCCGTAAAGTAATGAAGTAATTTCGTTTATTATTATTTTTATTAATGTATTACACAATTTTTTTTTATTTCGGGTTTTTATGAAATAATTTAATTAATATAATTTTTATTTTATATTTGACGCCCCTCATCAAATATATTTAATTTTAAAGTTTTTAATTAGGAGCAGGTAGTTCTAAAAATTGAAAGTTTACTCGGTCACAAGAACTTGATAATTTCCTCTTTATGCGATACAAATATAATTTTTGTTTATATGAATACTAGCGTTAACTATTATTATATTTTATATTATAATTATTATTTGTTTGTTAATTATTATATTTGTTTGTTAATTATTCTTAAGTATACTCAAAAATTATCTGATATGTAATTTAATATGTTTGTCTTTTGTATTGATTTAAAGGAAATAAAATATATAAATAAAATAAATAAATAATTTCCCATTCAGCTCTCAATAGACCGCTCCTGATAGAAAATAAAAAAAACACAAGAATTGATAAATACTTAGAGTTAGGCCACATGGAGGTTGCTGGCCGGAATGCTGTATAAGACAGCGGATATTTGCCAGTGAAATATAAGAGATTACGCTACCCGCCACAAGTGACAGCACTATCCGAAAAGAGAACATCTATTAATATTTTATTACCAGAGGAAATTTTACATTCATTTTTTATCTCTTTCTTCACAAAAAAAACATCCCTGCGGAATAAAATATTATAAGTGTTCCTTGTAATGAATTTCTCCAATGAAATTTGGTTAGCCGTTGTGTTTTATTATTTAAATAATAGCCGTGCTTTTTGGTTAGCGCCCGATAGATGTATCCGGAGCGCCCAATTTTCTATTTTCTGGAATACACTTAGCTATTTCATTCATTCTACACGATTAAAATTGATTTTGAGCTGGGAATAATCGGCCATCGGCTTCTTAATTAATAATTGTAAAATTTGCATTGCATACGTGGAAAATTCGAAGGGAATTTATCGATTAGAATTTTCACTATAATTTTTTGATTTTCTGCTGCGATATAAGTCTCAGTATGACCTTTGTCATAAGGAAAACAACAGAAAGTATTGGTTTTTAAGTATTGGAGTTGTTAAGATATTGGTCAGAAACTAAAAGGAGAATATATGGCCACAGAAAATCAAAAAATTATCAATCTAGAAACCAAATTTGGCCAATTAAACACAGCGTGAACACATCCTAAAATATGGTCAAAACTTACCTGGAACCTCTAACCTATACTACTAACCAAATTTCATCGTAATTCGTTAAAAAATGGCGGAAACTCGAAACATTATTAAACTTCAAAATCCCATATACCAAGTTCCTTTACATCGGTTAAGTCAATTTGTCATTTTAAGGAACATTTTTAATATTTTATTCCGCTGGGATGTTTTATTTTGTGAAAAAAGAGATAAAAAATGTTTTGAAAAATGTGTTTCTATTTTGCATCTGTTCTTTAAACATTTTTTGTCATTACTTTTGATGCAATAGAACATGATAAGAATGGAATTTATAAGCACCATTATATGAAGGGGCTGTGAAAGGCTAGGAAGTCGTTGGATTTAGTATGCGCGAATAATATCAGTAATAATCACCGCCTTTAATAGGCAAAATTATTATTATTAATTTTCACATTATTTTGAATTAATGATAAGCTGAAACTGGAAAATTTTCGGAGTGTACCGCGTTACTTAAAGGTCACCGAAATCGGGCTTTGGATATATGTGACAGAGCCAGGCAGTTTGGCCAGTCGGGATACCAATGGAATGAGGAAAATACTAAATTCGACAGTGTTTATGAACCAAAAACCGTTAGTTAAGTTAAACTTGACCGAAAATCTTAGATCATTGATACACGAAAGTTTTTAGAAAAATTACATAACAATTTTGATCTTATCGTGACGCTTTCTGAAATTAAAGAAAAGGTTCAAGTGCCATGAACAATTGAGTAAAAATATCCATAAAAGGTAACTTGCATACGATTTACTAATATAAATTATAGCTTTTTGATGAAGCACATATCCACCAGACAGTGACACCAAATTTGAATCATTTTTATTTTATATATTGATCTGCGTTGTTATAAATTGAAATGAATAACAAACTTTTATAATAAAAATTCCTAAAAATCTGTGGTGCGTAGTTTAAAAATAAATAACAAATAAAATGGATCAAATCGCGAAGTCGACGACTTGTTCTTTTATGAATTGTTTTCTCGTTCACGCGGTATACATGGCGCCTAGAAAGATTTATAGACTAACTGAATTATTCAAAGTAAATCTATTGTATGTGGTGTAGCTAAGCACCAGCTTGTATCGTGTATCAATATTTTGTCTACAGCGACAAAATACATTTCCAACTTTCCAACGTATTTCTTTAATTTATTTTGGCAGCAAACGAAAATTATTATTATTTATAAATAATTTTCAAGGTAAATTTTATTAAATAATGTCCCAAATACGTTATTTAATAAAAAAATTATTTTGTCATACTAAGCACCCGGCCAAACGACACACAACTGATTTGGCAAAACTTCTAACTAGTCTTTTGATTCCCACGGCGTGTGCCATTTTGTAAATGTACTTCAAGGTTAACATGCGCTTTGTCTACTTTGTCTAATGTTTATGATGCTACGTATGGTGGTAGAATGAGACTTCCTTTAAAACTGTAAATGTAAAAAAAAGAACATAAAGTTTGGCACTGACATCAATGTTCATTGTAATATGTAACACATAAAAATTAATCCCAGTTGGTGTAATGGAACATTTGCGATATATGTATTCCAAATAACGTTATGAAATTGTGTGTAGGATGAGGATGTGAAGGATTACGAAGCTGTCAACGCTTGGTAATTGATATGATTTTTAATCGATTTTGGTTTAGACAATTTTCTTATAAAATGTTGGGTGTTATTTATAGTATTTGGCATATATAGTATAAAGTGGAGGAGTTGGTATACATTTTTATTACTGTTTCGGGGTTGGGAAATTAATTACGAGTATTCGACGTAGGAAACTCTATTAACGACAGAATTTTATTACACCTTTGACAAATTTCCGTGGGATGTTAAATAAAGAGGCATTATTTTTACCAAAACGGCAAAGTATTTAGAAAGATCTATTGACAATTTTCAACATTTTTATTTAGCAAGGCTATTTATTAATGAAAATGGTGCCCGCTTCTGTGCGCTTGGTCGACTTTTGTGTCAGCTCGACGGCATACTATAAAACAATTCTTCGTAGTTGTTCGACATATCAATTAGTGTAATTTTTCAACGGTTACAAAGCTCATTCAAAATATAACCATTGTACTTTACTAAAATTAAGAAAAAAGTATTAGGGCCATTACATGGTCAGTAATAATGTCATTACTAGTAATGTCATTACTTGCGTCATTACTCTCTTTAGTTTTGGTACCATTACACGGTGATTCCTACACGCCAATATTATCGTCATTACTTAAGTTCTATTAATCGTTCTGTATACAAATTTGGTTCTACTCTATGTACACAAAACTGTTTTTCAAGAGTTGCCGACCGCAAAAAAAATATTGTCATCGGCCAAAAATTCTTTTCAACGAGTACACATAATATTATGTATATCAAAATGTTGGTAGAATATATTATATTAATATTTTACATATTAATATTTATGTTAAAATTATATTTTTGTGTCCGTTAAATCGGGGGTTTACTGTACCTAAATAAAATACCTTTACTGTACCTAAATTTCCTAGTACATATATTTTCACTTTTGTGATAAAAAAAATATAATTTTAACATAACTATTAATATTTTGATATAATATACTCGTTAAAAAATTCCTCCAGCCGACGACAAATGCTTCCTTTTGCGGTCAGCAATCCCGAAAAACAATTATATATACATATTTAAACAGTGTAGAAATAAAGAAAAGTATGTAATGATGTACCAATAGTAATGACGAAAACCCTACACTATCATTATTAATGACAGTATTGACGTCACACACAAGTAATGATATCTCGAAATCAGAAAATCCGGATTTACATCATTACTAAACATCATTCTTCAATAACGCACATTACATGATCATTATTAATGTCATTCCCAGCAAGTAATGACATTATTACTGACCGTGTAATGGCCCTATATGATTTATGATAATGCCCGGTTTACATAAGACCAACATTTTTCTTCTGCAAAATGAATAAGATATAACATTGACTTTTTGCACATGAGAGACAAGAAAAGCAATATATCCCAACAAAATTTTGCAGAAGAATTTTTGAGCAAAAATGACCATAAAAATGAAAATGTTGCCATAAAATCTATTCGATCCGAGTATTTTTATGGCAACATTTTTAAAATCAACAAGAAAAAAAATTATTTCGCATTTATAAATGTTGAGGATTCATAATAAAAACAGACGCCATAGATAAAAATGTAAATTTCGCATTTGAATTCATTGAAAGTAAATTAATAATGATCCTATAAAAAAAGTTACGCCATTACTATATATGTTTATTTCTTTCTGGCACATTGATTATTTTTATATAGCGGATTCTTTCTTATTTACCTGTAAAAATTTGCAGAAGAAAACAATTTTCTCATGTAAACCGGGTATAATTTCGATTGATATTTTCATACTCTAAAAATAGTACCCTCATTGTATACCTTCATTTTGTACCAATGGAACAGAAAGGAACTACACCGCTTTTAAATGTCAAAGCAATATATTTGTTTTTTCTTTACGATGAATAACGAATTGCTTCAAAATATTTTGTTTTAACAAGTATAGAAAGATGGCCTATGACAAAAACAAAAAATGGGTTACTCGATCAAAAAACCTGTATATCGATTTTGTCTCAAAATGTGTGAAACGAAATGAGTGTAACCGGAATCAGTGCACCTAGAATACTACAGGCCACACTGCTTTAAAAATTTTGCTATATGACGTCAATTTATGTGGACTGTTCTCTCTTTGCAGCACTAAAATTAAAAAGATTGTTTTGATTTTTTTTGTGTTTGCTGTCATATTGATAAGAAAAAAATTGTAAACAAACAAAAAGAAAAATATTTTAATAATATATTTTAAAATTCAATAAGAAGCTATTGGTAAAAGTAATAATTCATAATATTATTATAAAATTATGCATTCTAAATTGTGTAAAATATGTAAACACGTATAAAATGTGTACACATTTCGTATAATTTACGAGAAGACATAACCTTACTTTTAGCACTCGTACAAATTTTTTTTTTTTTTGTGTTTGTTTTCGTTTTTTCTTTTTATGAACATAACTGCCGTCTACAGTTCAAAGAACAAACTTTAGACATAAATTTCATGACATAGCAAGCAGTGTGGCCTGTAGTATTCTAGGTGCACTGCCGGAATCATATAGTAGTAGCATATGTATTTGTGGTAGTTTCGTGCGTATGATTGTTTTTTCTGCATATGCAAGTCACGTGTCATTCTTTTTTTGTTTATTCATATTAACTCTTTCAGTGCAAACATGATTTCAGCTAGTGTATTGAGGAACACGATTTCGCTTTTTGGCACTGAAAGGGTTAACCATTGTAAACGCCATATTTTTGCGTTGTTTATGTATTTTCGATTTTTTTTAATTTTTAAAATTTATGAAATTTAAAATAAATTTACCTATAAAATTATATTATTAGATGTAAAATTAATTTATGATAATAGATATATAAAATATATTGGCATGTTAAATAATGACACTCTACAGCTCGAGAGCAAACGTAATGTGCTGAGAAAAGGAAGTAAGCACCATAAAAAATAAACCGATTCGCCCGGATCGTGTTATTTTGGTACTGTTCATCAAACAAATGACACAAATACGAACAAAAGAAAAATACAAAGACATAATTGTGTATTATACACTGTGTACATATTCGATTTTTTTTGCTTCACTCATTTTAAATGAGTAACTAACGAGACAAAATCGATACCCTGGAGTAGAGAAAGTTACACTGGGTGTAGCAAAATACTACCCTTGTGGTATTTTTTTTCAATCGAACATATCGAAAGCAGTTGGAGTACCATTTTTACCTTCAATGTAACATTTTTCGTTCAATCAAAATCAACATTAGAATGAGGTTGTTAATACAGTGGCAAGCAAAACTGAGTAGTTAAAAATCGTTTGTATTATTTGCTTTATTTTTTATTGATAACGGTAACACATTCAGTTTTATCAATTATGATTCATAACACATTAACTTCTTATAATACAATGTAAAAAAAAAACTTCATGTGTAATTAAAAAATATCATAAAACAACATTTACTCAGTTTTGCACTGTTTCGGTTGTCTCAGTTTTGTTGGTTTTACTCCAGAAAATCAATATTTTGTCCAAAGCCCCTTATTTTTTATGATTGCTTTCATTCACCTAGGCATACTTTCAACAAAATTTTGAATTAATTCACCGTCGATTTTTAGCCATTCAAATTGGATTCTATCCCTTAGTTGATTGATGCTACTAGGTGGTTCTCTGTAGGCAGAGAGAAGTCGTTTAACAATGGCGCATAAACTTTCTGTTGGGTTAATATCGGCGCTTTGAGCAGGCCACTTTCATATGTATGTGAATTTGGCCCAAATGTCAGCCCAAAAAAAACGTAGTGGCAACACGAAAACTATAATTTCTGTCACGTATGAACTGTTAGCCCAAAAAAATCGTATATCACGACATTTTAATGATGTCAGCTCAAAAAATAAAAATATTTTTCGTTATTGATTTTTAAATTCAGCCCAATTTTTTTTTAACACGTTAGTAACAACTGTCGTGACAGTTATACCGGATACACTCAGCCCAAAATTCAAATTTTTATAGTTAAAGGAACCATTGTGATCGTATATAATAAATGTGAAACGGCCAACAAACAATTCTTATTATTTTCAATTGGTTCACGAAAATATTATTTTTAAGGAAGAATAATATGTGGCCTCGAGTTTTAAAGACGAAAGTACGCCAAAATTATCGATTTTTCTAATTTAAACGGATTTATTTTTACTTCTGTATACTATCTTCGAAATATGTAAGCTTCTATTAAGAAAGTGGGAGTTTCTTGAATTTTTCATAACTAAAAAATCTGTGACGTGTATCAGCCTTTGTTAATAAACGCCTCATTTATAAATACGACTAGTCGATCCGTTAATTAAGTTTTATTTTAATATGCATATCATATTTATACACCTTCATATTGACAATGACCTATATTCGGCCGCTTTTATGAACAACCATATTATTTAATGGAAGTTGAGATTTTCCGTATTGGTCATCGGTCTCATATGGTTTTCGGACAGATCTGGTTCTAGCCCTTACTAGTAAGAAGTTTTAGGAGATTGTGCTAGGGCCCTCGTACCGAGAATGGCCTACCGCTTTACGAACAACCATAATATGTAAGGGAAGTTGAGATTTACAATATTGGTCATCGGTCTTACTATGATTTTCGGACAGATCTAGTTCTAGCCTTTACAAGCAAGAAGTTTCAGGAGGTTGTGATTGGTTCTCATACCAAGAATGGCCTATATTCGGCCGCTTTACGAACAATCATAATATTTAATAGAAGTTGATATTTTCGGTGTTGGAAATCGGTCCCACTATGATTTTTGGTCAGATCTTGTTAGATAGATAATAATAGCAAATATTTCGATAATTAATCTTTGTCACAATTATTTTGATTAAACCAGAGTTTCTACTTGCAAACCTAATATATCAAAAACAGCACTCGACTTTATTTCAAAACGAATGTACACATTGTAAGTTTCGAATTCATCATACTTGATTTCTAAGGTGAGAAATACAACTTTCCAAAATTTTGGTAAAATCTTTTGTTAGGCCAAAAATCTTCGTTCCTAATCTTCGACTACTCTTCTGAAAAACTTAATCTATAAATTTATTAGAATCTTATAGTTATTAGTCGGCTTTCGTAAATTGTATACTTTTCAACATTGCAAAAGTTAAAAAACATTCACAAAGGAGTCCACTCCCAGAACACTGTTTTAGCCAAATTTTTGAAAAGACTGACAAAGTTAAATACCGATCAATCAATCTGTCTGAAAAACATCTTCGTTTAAATTTTAGACCGATATCATAGCAAATTATAATTAGAATAATTTTGTTTATAATGATTTTTTGAAATATTTGGGAAAACTATAAAAATCGAGAAAGTTAGTTCTAATTAGGAGTTGCTGTCAATTACGGTTCACAGATTTCCTCTACATTCCAATCAATATTATGGTTGTTCGTAAATCGGCTGAATACTGGCCATTCTCAGTATGAGGACCCCATCACAACCTCCTGAAACTTCTTACTCGTAAAGGCTAGAACCAGATCTGACCGAAAATCATAGTGAGACCGATGACCAACACCGAAAATCTCAACTTCCATTAAATATTATGGTTGTTCGTAAAGCGGCCGAATATAGGCCATTCTCTGTATAAGGATGTATAGTATTATGTATATGTATATTAAAATGAAACTGTTTATGAATGGATCGACTAATCGTATATGAGGTGTTTATGAACAAAAACCGACATACCTACGTCATAGATTTTTAGTTATGAAAAATTCCGAAAACCTCGATTTTTTAAATAGAAGTTTACATATTTTGAAAATTAGTAAACAAAAGTAGAAAGTTCAATTTAAATTCGAACAATGGTAATTTTGGTGTACGTCCATCTTTGAAACTTGAGGCCACATATTATTGTTCTTTAAAAGTAATATTTTCCAGAACCAATTGAAAATAATAAGAATTGTTTCTTGGCTGTTTTATACATTTATTATACACGGTTACAATAATTCCTCCAACTATGAAAATTTGAATTTTGGGCTGAGTGTATTCAACATAAATTTCAAGACAACAAGATATAAAAAAATTTTCGTTACTTCAAAAATCTATAACGAAAAAAATTTTTGTTTTTTTGGGCTGACATCATTAAAATGTCGTGATATACGATTTTTTGGGCTAACAGTTCTTACGTCATCTATAGATATTGTGTTAAAAAATTATATGAATTTTGGAAATGTTGTTTATTACTTTCATTTAAAGCATGAACATGTTTGGGTTAAATGTGTATATTTTTTATTTTATTATTAGTATATTTTAATAAATTTAAAATGCAATTGTATTATTTATATTCATTTCATTCAAATTCATATTTAATCTTTGAATTTATGTGATATTAATGTTTTTTCAGTTTTCTGTCATGATAGTTATCAAAATAGATGACGGTATTGCCAACGGCAAAAAATATATATTTTTTTGGGCCAGAATTTTGGGCCAACTTCACAAACGTCACTTTCATGTGGTAAATTGCTGCTCTCCTAACCATTTTGTCACAATTTTAGCGGTATGCTTTGAATCCGCAGCGTGTTCGAAAATAATTTCTTCGATCAGATCGACCGATCAGAACGACACATTGTTCTACAAAATTCGATATATTTTTCTGTAATATTTGAAGGTAGTCTTGTTTCTTCTTTATCCCATTAATTTTGACTAATGGTATCACGTGCCACCAAGTCAAACACCCCCAAACCATTAGGCTACTACCTCAAAATTTCTTTAACTTTGTATCTTTGTAGTTTTTTTTTTCTGATGGACGATGCCAATAATATGCTTTTCCATCATGTTGGTATCTATTAATTTTAGTTTCGTCGGACCAAATTACTCGTTTCCAATGTTCAACAGTCCAATCTTTGTGATCTTGACAACATTTTAAACGCCTGATTCTATTTTTTAGGATATTGCCGGCTTCTTCTTTTTTATTCCTGATATTAAACCAATTTTCTGTGGCGCTCTTCATGCAGTCCACTCACTTACACTTTCGATCACTCTCCTTGTCGCCTTCTTGGGTGTTTTAGTATTCTTTTTTTTTCATTAAACGATACATCAAGCGAGCAACCACATCTTTTCTTTTCTGTACTAAACATACAGTTTTTTGCGACACTTTCACTATTTCAGAAATTTTTCTTGATGAATGCCTTGTTTGGTCAAGGAAACTATGTTGTTTTCCACGTCTACGCTTATTTTTGTCATTTCAAATTATTTTTAAGACAATATATTTAACTTTTATTAAAAAACAAAACCACTGTCATTGTTTTCCGGCACCAGCTTACTACTAATAAAAAATATAAAAAAATAACTATACTTAATCCTTTTATACTGCGCGTAATACAGTACTTTAATTCCATGGAAAAAATTTACTGACAGCATTTTTTCTACTGAAAAAACGAAAACAAAGTAATCTGAAAAATCTATAAGTGACAAAGAAAAGAAATAGTTTTTATTTCATTTTTATAGGCATTTTTCTTGTGCAATTGCTAGAAAAACTGAACGTATGTTTACTTTTAATATTTTTTTAATCATAGCAGACGTATGTGCAACTTTGATTCATTTTTTAATGTTTACAAACAACTGACATTTCTCAATGACTTTTCAATTTGTGTTAATTTGTCGCCGTTTGTTGTACATACATATATGAATAATGAAACAATTTTGAGTTTAATAAACAAATATTTGTAATTTAAAATGATTTGAAACCTATAAATATATCCGCGTCCGGGTATTGACTAGTTTATTATGTACATATTTTAATTTCTAAAAATGTTAAAATACCCAAATAAATAGATTCATATTAAGTATATTAAAAAATTAATAAATAAATATTTTGTAAAATTATATAAATCAAGGCGAATTCGTGTTTCTCAATAAAAATTACAAATAGCTAATTATAAAGAAATTTGTTTAATTCTTGCTGGAAAATTAAAAATTTGCTTTCAAAATAATGAATATCTTTTTTATAAGTACCCTCCTATGTACTGATAAAATTTTGTCTAGATTTAGTTGGTTTTATGTGGTTCGTTCCTATAATGGTAGAATCTGGAGTTTCCTGATCTTTTAGAAATGTTAGATCGTTAAAATTCCATAAGGTAGGTATATAAACATTTACCGTAGCTGTACCGGAACGTCTCGAATGGTTGACTTTTTTAGCTCCTTACGGAAATTAGTTCCCAAGGAATTCATTTCTTTCAACATTTTCCCGAGTCGCTGTTGCATCATATTTGTTGAATAATTGCAACAATTTCTCGTATGCTAAAGATTTTGAATTCCTATTGCTGTATTTTGGACAGTTCGTATTCCATAAATTCCGATATTTCGCAATAAAATCGATAACCAATTTTTTTTGTCGTAGGATGACATTTTGTACTAATTTATAAAAACAACTGTTTAATTTGCGCAATTATATTGAACTAACATACACACGTTCAAGTTATTGTGCAATATGTACACTCAATTTTTATTGAAAATTTTCGACTTTTTTTCATCAAATTTTTTATTGCGCAAACAGGAGAAATAGCACAGTATATTGTGCAATAATGACGTCACAAAATGATATTGTGCAATTTAATTTTACGTGTATACCGCCCTTTAAGGTACTACGTGAAAAAAGCACTGCGAAAGAGTTGGGAATGTTTAGGCCCTGAACAGATTACAAAGATTAAACAATATACATACAATCAGTTTATAAATCCAGAAGGCAATCACTCCTCTGTTAAAAATCTACTACAACTACAGGCGCAAACAATTAAATATAGATATTAAAAAAAACTAAAGAACATTTAATAAATCGTGACACGAACATTACCCAAATTCAACAAATACAAAACCAAATTTTGACCAACAAACGTAAATACATTTTAAACGAAACGAATAAACGCTATGAAAAATCTATGTACGTACGCTCAGTTTATTTCCCACCATGAAAAGTGGAAAACGTAATAAAACCCAAAAAACTTAAATGGATTAAAAGTTTTACACCGAACGACAGTGATTGCTATAAGAGAAATTTATGTTTCATAATATGTATATGCGAAAATTCGTTTTTTGTGTGTTCGGCCGGAATATGTGCGGTAAAAGTGTTTTTATGGTCAAAGGCACACATGCATGAAACGTAATATACAGACACTTATACACATTTTGTATTGATTTTTCTTTAGGAAAATTTATACCATAAACAAAAATAACTGAGTGTAGGATTTTAACGATTGTTTTTACATATTCATCAAGTCTACATGAGGTATGTCTATAACGCGAAGCTCTATAAATATACCATAAGTATATATACCAAGGTTCTATCGTAGGCGCCAAAGATAATTTCTATTTCTACTTGAAAAATGATAATAATGAAAAATGTATTTCAAGCTTATTTTCCTCCGCAGCGCCTATCAATTACAATGTCTATATAGTTCTTAAGTTCTTAAAAATAATGTTCATTGCAAATTTAAATAAGAAATTCTAAGCGAATATTATGTATCGTTGATGACGTACATGTACCTGACATCTAAAATATCTTTTTGGGTATACAAAAAAGAAAATACATTTTTCTGATAATGACTTTTTCCAAAGAAAACATAACAACCGCATTGCAATATTCACATTCTTATTAAAATAATTAAACAGTTGTTCCTCTGCTACTCATCCTATATAATATATAGTCATATCTACACATTACATGTATAGTGCAAATCGTTCCTTCCTTCTTTTTCGTGAACTTGATTAATGTACCAAAAATTCGTAAAACACCAAACAAATAAAACTTAATTCAATTTACATTTAAATTTCCATTGCTTGTGAGTCCCAACAAAATATGTACTTTTCGGTAGTACGAGTTGTGTATGTACGTGTATAAATGACTTAAGAGCTAGGCAATGGAAAATTTACACCAACAAAAAATTTAGATTAAATTAAAAGAAGTTCTTATGATGTCTTGAGAATTACAAACACTTTACTTGTTAAGTAAAGAAAAAACGGAAAACTTTGGAATGAGTTAAGGATTTTCATGAACGTATTAAATGTGGGTGGAATTTATTTCTGTCGCAACATGTATTTTATCGGTGTATACGCATACATTGTAAGTTATACGTATACATATAGAATTTAGTTGAATGTACTTAGGATAATTTTCATACTAGGAAGAATTATATGGTTTGCAAATGAGAAGTTGTATACTTTTAAACACATGAAACACCACCCGGATTTATCAAATTCTAAAGTGAATGGAATCTAAATACTTTTTTTTAATTCAAACTGAGCAGTTAGTGCACTGTTAAAAAATATTCTGTGTTTTTTATTCAACCTGAGTAATTTTACTCGGCACACTATGCGTTTTTATTTGTGAACTGTTCTAACACATGCAGTGCATACTCGGTTCTTCAAATTTTACTCTGAATGAATGCCAGCCCAGCAAATGTGTCTTGCAAGACAATTAAAAGACGACTTAGCAACAAGACTTGACAAGTTCAAGACAGTTAAAAGACAACTATACATGTATTTGAGACAACTCGTTTGAAAAGCCTTGTTTTTTGGTATTCTTTGGAAACCTGTCTGACGTCATTGTGGTATTTAGTCTTTGGTAACATAGTGGTATACGTTGGTAACATGTCTTATGGTTTTTGCTTGCAATATGTTTAGTAACAAGTATAGCAGTGATCTTTGGTAACATGTCTGCATGGCGATTCTGGCTACCATATAAGAATTCGGAATTATTCCCTCCATAGGAATTAAAACAATATTGCAGTTTTTACCTATACAACATTTCCGATGGTTTATTCTGGCATAATCAGGACAAAAAAATTAGGAATTTTTAGTTTTAGTACTCAACGACAAGACGATAATATCAGTTAAGAGTAGGCAAACGTTTCGCATTATGTTTTTATTTGCCAAAGTAATTTGCGTACAATATATTATCCCTTTCGAGTTCAAAAAAAAATTTTTTTTTGGTTCAATTTAAGTCCACCATACACTAATGTGTATGTAAATTATGACAGGTTGTAATGTCTTCCGTATTTTAACGGATCTTAGTTAAATCGGAATTCTTTTTGAAAAAAGCATAATAATTTGTTAACAAATTAATTATATAACATATAATTTATTTGTTCTTGATAACATATTAATTATTTTATCATTATTATAGTTACTGTTATTTTTCGGACGAAAACAAAAGTAAGTGGTTTACACAAATGTGTACACTGGTCTTCAATTACCACCTAATTCTATGTTTGACATCTTCGTTTGTCGTGATCGAAATTTACATACACAATTGTGTATGCGGGTCAGGAAAGGGTTATATAGTAACAACAAACGGCAACCAAGACATTAAGGATTCAGCCATAATAATGTTTAAGGAACGGATCTGCTCTGGTTCTTTATTAATATTTCAGCAAACCTGATGCTTTAAATTTTAATTATTAATTTTTAAATATTATGTAAAATTTATTTTAATTTATTAAATAATTTAACGAAAATCACACTTTAATATTATTTAAATCTTAAGATTACTCATTCAAATATTAGCCGTGTTTTTTTATTAGCGCCCGATAGATTTAACAACAACACCCAATATTGTATGTCAAAACTTATATTTAGAGCGCTATTTTTTGCATATAATTAATTTATTTAATTCTAAACTAAGAGTTTTCATTCAACTTTTTAGTTAAAAATCGATAATAAAATATTTTGCTCTACCTATTTATCGAGAGCTGCTATCGGGAGCGCTATCCATTTCAATAGGAAATTTGAAAAAGCCTTTATTTTGTAAACCTGTGAACCTATTAGAAAGTTAATACTTAATAAATACATAATCACAATCACGTGTTTCTTATTTATAATGTCATGTCAAAATATGTCAATTAATATATTTCAAATTTTTGTTTTATAGATGCATTTATTTTTCATTTTTATGGTATGACGACACCAGTGAATAATAGCTGCAGTTTCAGTAGAAATTTGATTGAAAAATAAAACACGGCTATTATCTCGTTAACTCCTGCAATAATTGAATAGGAATTTAACTCTGCACCTCAAATAGGTACGGAAATTTAAATGTCAAAACTGCTATATAAAAAGGGAAAATAAACGTTTAAGAAAAAACAGATAACTGTTAGAAAAATGTCAAACAATTTTTCCTTTTCCTATTCCTCAGGAAAGCCAGAATCGACCTGCTGATGGTCGTCGTTAATAGCCGTGTAGGAATTTATCAATAGGCGTCGTTACTATGTAATACTGCTTACTTGTACTATAAATGGGCAATATGTTATTCTATATCCCTTTTCCGGTCAGAAATTTTTTATTTTTTTTGCTTCAATTTAAGGCCACCAACTACACATAAATGCATATGTAAATTGACGATTGGACCATCACGGATTCCACGTAGTGGAATTTTTTTGAACTATGATAACTACAAATTTTGACATTTGTGTGTTCTAGAATTAAAAGGGTGTCCTAATCAACTTTTTCATACTTTCTGTTTTAATTATAATAAATTATTTATTTATAAGTATTATTAATACAAAATTATTACATTTTTTAATGTACTAATTGTTTTTCAAGTACATTAAAATTTAGATATTTTTATTATGTAATAATAAATAAGACGGAAAGTATGAAAAAATTGATTAGGGCACAAGTCGACTTACGCCTTTTTAATTCTACAACACAGATATATGCCACATGCTGTCATTTGTCAAACGCAGTATGAGTTATGCGATAATTGGTTGAATTGTTAACAACTAATATTTTCAACTCTTTGAAAATGCTGAATTTTATTCCAAATAAACATCATTTGCGGGAAGTTTTATTACATTATTTTATTGCAAAGAAAAATGCAGCGGAAACTTATCGTTTGCTTATGGGAATTTATCCACCCAGTTTCAAACTTCGAAACTTGTAATGCGTACTTATAATCGATCTCTAAGTGTAAATGAGGCCCTTTTATCTAATATTTCGCATTTTTTGCGTTTTTTTTTAAATAATTGTACACTAAGACCTTGATTTACATCCTAGACCGGCCCCAAAATAGTTGTACGCAAACCGAAACAACGCAAATCGAAATACCTTTCATATTTCATATATTTTTGTTACGCAAAATGAAACAATTTGTTGTTGACAATTATCGTACTGTTGTAAAAAAACTTACTTAGTTAGTACCTTTTAACTTATCAACTGACATTTTTTTTTTTTAAGAAATAAAATATTAATTATCCATTGGATTTAATGTCCTTTTAAGGTCACCTCCTTTTCATTCACGCACACACCCACCCATTCACCTACTCACACAATTACAGTATACCATCTGCACGTTGCAAACTCCATGTCAACCTGCATACTGACATGGACGGTGGGTCGGCACTGAATTCTGCACTCCAAACGTAAGTTGTGTTTAACATCACCGATCGTAATCGATAAAGAAAATTCGCTTTATATCCTGCCTCTGGTGAGATTCGAACCCAGTACCTCCGGGTCCAAGTGCTGAAGCTTTTTTAACCACTGTACCACTTGTCCGGTAATTTTATTTGCACTATACCTAGCTATTTCTCCGTTTAATGACATCGAAACGTAAAAGAAGCGACGCGTATCGGGGTTTCAATGTACATGCAATAATCGCCTTTCTCATTTCCCATAGTGCATATCTATACTACGGTAACTTGAATTCGGTAACTTCTTCGTTTCTTTCCTCTTTACCAATAAAATAAATAAATTTTATAGATACATAAAGGGGAAAGAAACGAAGTACATAGTTACCGAATTCAAGTTACCGTAGTATGGATATGCACATCACAAGTATTTTTATTTCCGAAAATTTCGGCATTATTCTGACATTTTGATGAAATCATCACCGACTTTTGCCATCAAAAGTGTCCGAAATATTTAAATCTTTCCTATGAATGTTGTCGCGAAAAGTCGGACAAATGATGAATTTGAGTAAACAAAAACTTGTGCATGTGTGAGTGCGCACGTGCTTTCAAAGGGTGGGGCTTATGTGGATTAATATTATGACGCGATTATATTTTTAAGGAAATAAAACAAAACGATATTTTAGATTAATATTCAAGATTTTTTATTCGAAATATGTATATTTGTTTTATTAAAGCACAATACAACACAAATTTTATCAATGAAAATTATAATTAACTTTTAGAACCATTTTTTTTAACACTATTTGTATATTTTAATTATTCACTATATTTTAAAGTAACAATAAAATTTTAACTTTACACAGATAATGGCGTCGCAAACAAGAATCTTTTTTATGTCGTGTACATTATTTTATTTTCACCAACAGAAACTAGTAGAAGCGGACAATTGAAATTGTCCGACAAGCGCTCGATAACATAGGAAAATGCAATAGACGGACGGACAGAGGTGTAAAACCTCTGAAACAACTAAGGTGCTAATACAACAAATTAGCCCAATAGACAAAAAATGAATAGAATCTTAAGCAAATCAAAAAAAAATTACAGAAACTAGTTTTGCAATAACACTCTTTTTATTATAGATAAAAGTATGCCTAGAATAATAATTGAAAATTTAAAAAAAAAGTAGACAGCCCCGTTTGTGTGACCTATGTTTTTAGAAAAAGTTGAATATCTCAAAAACGACTTGACCTAGAGTTCCCAAATTTTAAATGTGACCTTTTTAGAGTAGTATCTATCTGTGTATAAATTTTGAGCTCTCTGGTGTGTATAGTTTTTGCTGTGATAGTGCCAACAGACAGACGGCCTAAGTCTTTGTATAAGCTTGCTCGCAAGAGCGAGCGCTAAAAATCCAAAATGTCCAACTTTTTCCGACAACTACGTCATATTTTCGGAAAAGATCTAGTACATTAAATTTTTTCCGTTTTGTTATACTTGGGATACGCTCATTCCACACTAGGGTAACTTTTATCCGGTAACTTCTTCGTTTGTTTCCCTTTTACCAATAAAATAAAAAAATTGCGGCGCAGATAAAACCGATTTTAATGGTAAAGGGAAAAGAAACGAAAAAGTTACCAGTTACCAGAAACCTTGTGTGAAGTTAGGCATAGGGACGTTTTAGGGAACTTTTTTATGTGAAAATTTAAAAGTTAAAAATGTTTTTAAGTCGGATCTTAGTTAACCCTTATGTGAGTGACGAGGTACCTTTTGCACTTTTAAACGTCTAGCTTTGTATGTTCCAGTCATAATAAAATGTTTTAATTTTATGAGAACGTCTAGTTCAATTGATAAATTACGATTACACTTAAAAATGAGAAATTTTTCAACTTGGACGCATGTGAGAGCAAAAAGTAGTTTAGTTGTACGAATTAGAGTAACAAAGGTACTCGGGTACCTTTACATATTTTACACTATATTTGAAAGAAATACTATGTAAATATTTTATATTTTTGTGTTATATGTCATTGTTTTTCTGTTTATTTATTTCATTTAATTTATGTTTATAATTTTATTTATTTCAAAAAAACTAACCAACATTTTTTTATTACTATCGATCATTTTTTCCACTGATGTGATATGTTGGATTATTTACGTTTTTTACAGAATGTTCTTCGAAAACTGACAGGTTGCAGCTAATGCAAAATTGTTTTCAATTTATGTAATTTTAGCAAAATCCGTTATAAATTTCATAATTGCAAAAAAATATTTAAAAAAAATTAGTTTCAAGAAAAGTTGCATGTAGGGTACCCGGGTACCTTAGTCACTCAAATTAAGATATTTTTTCTTCACTCACATGAGGGTTAAATCGTAATTCTTTTTGAAAAAAACATAATAAGTTGATAACATATAAATTATATAAGATATTACTTATTTGTTTTTGATAACAAATTAATTATTGCTTATAGGTATAGCGGACGAAAACAATTTTAGTATTCCATATGCACAAATGTGTACGTTGGTCCAAAATACATACAGAAATAAATGTTTGATATGATTCTCTTTCGTAGACGATGGCAGGCCGGAAAAAGGATATGACACGAAGATGGATGCATCTTGAAACCACAGTTAAGAAATTGGGTAAATTAATTGGTTAATCCTTTTTAAGAATGGGTGAGGCCATATAACTAGGTACATATATATATGTAATAGGATATACTTTTCAAGTATCTAAAACGAAAATTCACAAACTTAAAGCAAACTATTAGATACATAATATACATTATTGAAGATAAATAATCTAAGGCTTTCATTAAATGGAATTTTTTATTTTATTCTTAGTTTTTTGAATCATTATTTTATTGCTTTTTGCTTGAATATGTATTTTAATCCTGAAACATTTTCGGGTGTAAAATTTTCTGAATCCGCAAGGAATCCATCTCCCTATCTTCAATCATTTTATCATAATTACGTTGAAAGTGCTCACTATGTCCAAGCCAGTCGACCAGCTCCAACTTGCTTCCCAATTTAAGACTCTGATCCTCATTCCGTTTAATAGAGCTTCGCATGACAGTACCAGTAAGTGTATGTAAATCGACATGGAAAGCGGGAATCTTAATAAATAAGTTATCGATATCCCTCATGGTAGCAGCCATGCCATCTTCTAAAGCCTTTAATTTTGAATTGATTGTGCTTAGTTCGTTCACATTGAATGCAGGTGATTTGTTCTTTATTTTTGCATTTGGTGGAGTTTTTGGGATTTTGAAATCCTCCATATTTTCTGATTCTTCTTGGATTACATCGGAAACAAGTGCGGGAGGAATTAAAGATTTTCTTATGTTCGTCTTGCGACGTTGTGTAACAAACGAACTACTTAAATTATCTGTTTGTTGATTTGAAACTTCATTTAGTATAGCTCGGCCTTTGCATCCAACCATACTTCTTGATTCCAAATCAATGCTGTAACGGTTTAATCTTATACTGAAATTACTATCCGATAAGACGTCACTATCACGGATTGAATTTTCAAAATCAAAAAAACTATCAGGAATTTCATTTTCATCCGAGACCCGTTCTTCTAATGTGTTTCCTTCACTTTCTGATCCGGTAATGTCATAAATTGGGCACGTATTTGTTTTGGTATCATTCCGAGGTGGTACAAACGCAACACGGGATATTGGTTTACGTGCAATGCACATTGATATCAATGGTAACTTAAGGTTTCGCATATCATAGCCGGTAATTTCACCAGCCTTGTCACCGGCGACAAAATACGTACCACATTGTGATAGGGTGATTGTTGAAACTGGATGTAAAACTTCAAGGCATTTGGTACGTTTCTTCTTGCGTAGATCATATATATTAATGGTGCAGTCCCCAGCCGAGATAATTGAATTTGGATGGCTTAACGGGCAGATTATATCACAGCAAAAGTCTTTGTGTGCCGTCGATGACTCGAATATTTTCGCCTTGGACACCAAATCATACACACTGAACTTTCCAGTGTATGCACCTACTGCCAATTTTATATTTGGTGATGTAAAAAACCGGGCAACCATAGCCATGTTGCGAGGATCTACTTGGATCTCGTTCAACTTAACGCTGGTTTGCAGCCCGAATACAGTGATTCGCCCATCATCGTATACTGCTGATAGGTACTTGCTACAGTAACTATAATCCATATCTACCACTCTACTAGGCACGGATGAACTAAACGATTTTTCTATATCCAATGTAGGTGTTAAACAATTGTAAAAATTTATTTTACCGCTTTCTGTTCCACAGGCAAAAAGAGACTGGCCATTTTTAACACATGCAAAACAAGCAAATTCTTTAGCTACCTTGCGATACCTCCGGATCGATCGAAATTCTATAACGAAAAACATCGCATCACAAAGTTGATACGCTAGTCTATCTCAAAATACCATTACATTAGATAAATGTACTCACCATCACCCCTGAAAGTGAATAACTTTAAGTCACGCTGATTAAAATGAAGAAAATTTCGGGTTTCGCCAAATAAATAAAAATTATTTGTATCATCATTGCTGTGCTCTATGGTTTGAATACTTTCCAAAGCTGGAAAAGTATGTAAAATGGTTTTATCGGCACAAGATAATAATTCAATCATACTTTAATTGAGATTTATTTTAACGCAAACACAAATCAATTCAAGATCTTTGAGATTCCGTTTGTTTTTGATTTGATCTGACATTTAGCAAATCGCGGGAACAATTAGGCGAGCCATCTATATTTCAGTAATGTTAATAAAAATTTCGGAGTAAAAGCGGCCTTAATTCCGAAAGTGACCAGATTTCAATACCTGAAGCCAATATTAAATTTTTAAATATTTAAACGGACTCATGATAAACTTGTTCGGGAATTTAAAGAGACAACAATACTTACAAATTTTAATAATATCCCTTTTCCGGCCTGCCATCACAATTGTGTGGGTAAAAATCGTGTACGAAACAGAATCATGAAAAAAAAATATTTTTGTATGTATTTAGGACCAACTTACACATTCGTGCTAACCAGTTAAATTATTTTCGTCTGGAAAATAACATTAAAACTATAATAATAATGAAATATTTAATATGTTATCAAACACAAATAATTAATATGTTATCAAACTATAACGCTGGTTTCAAAAAGAATTCCGATTTAACTAAGATCTGTTAAAATCCGGAAGATATTACAACCTGTCATTCTTTTAATACACATTTGTGAATGGTTGACTGAAATTGAAGAAAACAAAATTTCTGGCCGGACAAGGGTTAAAAAATATATAATATGTAGGAACAATTTTAGTATCGGTGACCCAACTTAATTTTGCATAGGCTATCAAAGTCACATTTTTCGAATAATTTTCGATCAAAACGAGTACATATTTTGTTTCTGTTTTAAATTATGTATTTTAAAAAATTGCGATTGTTAAAAGTGCAGGTTCGTAACTGAAAAATTAAACCTTTTCCCTTTTCACAACCCCCCCCCCCCCCCACCCCTTTGAAATGAGGTGTTTTGGGTTTGGTGTGGTTCTTTATAGGCACCAAAAATGCTTATAGAGTTCGGCTCCGAACCATTCCCGTCTTTTTTGCATAGTATCGGTGCAAATGAAAGTGAGAGTGAGAAATAGTGTATCTTTTAATGCTTAAATTGGAGTTAATTGATTTTAACGAAACGCAAGTATCTTCAAATATTTACGTATGTAATATAAAATTTATAAACGATCTTTATTTAGAGCACTTTGAGTTGTGGTAAATGTGATTTTTTGTTGTTGTTTTAGTCGTACATATTTGTAAATTTGAGACACAAGTCAGAATTAGTTTGAGTTATAACCCTTTCCTGACCCGCATACACAATTGTGTATACAAATTTCGATTAAGACAAACGAAGATGTCAAACATAGAATTAGGTGGTAATTGAAGACCAATGTACACATTTGTGTAAACCACTTAATTTTGTTTTCGTCCCAAAAATAACGCAGTAACTATAATAATGATAAAATAATTAATATGTTATCAAGAACAAATAAATTATATGTTATATAATTATTTTTTTAACAAATTATTATGCTTTTTACTAAAAGAATTCCGATTTAACTAAGATCCGTTAAAATACGGAAGACATTACAACCTGTCATAATTTACATACACATTTGTGTATGGTGAACGTAAATTGAACCAAAAATTTTTTTTTTATTGAACTCGAAAGGGATAAATCGTATTCGTAATGTGTATATAATCAGCTAAGTAAACATTTCCTCCGGGATAATGGCGTATATGATGTGCGTTTCTTCTGCTCACTAAAAAATCGAAATATTTGAGCCTACCGGAACAATAATAAAACAAAATTCTATAATATGATCGTTTCTAAACAAATTAAGAAGCGTAAAAGCCGTTTAAAAAATCTCTCTGCTCACTCACTCTCTCCGATCTAATAGAAAACGCGCATTTGTTGTGTAACATGTTTTTCTAATCAGAATTCTAGGCATCCATGGTTTTAAAGTGATTTAGACTTTTTTAGGTCCCGGGACACATAAAAATCCGGAAACGGCGTCCGAAACTCTGCAACAACATCACTATGATATCGAAATCTGGCTAAAGAAATGGAAGATAAAGGTCCTTATGGATGTCAAATATGGCAATCAACCTGAAATCGGAATATTAATATTATCCAACGAACACAGTCAAAAACTCTCAGAACGATTACAGAAGCGCCCTTGCCTGTTTCGTGGAAAAAATATACATATAAGGAACTAAATTAGCATCCTAACTATCAAGGACGGCTTACAAAAGATGCAGATCAGCTATGGAGGAAGCTATCATCTCATCCGAATTTGCTGGCGAGAAATCTAAAAGATATACCCATGTCTTCACGATTAAAGAAGAAAACGATGGCTGTGACTACATAAATTATAAAATTTATTTATTGATAACAAGTAAATTCTGCTCCCTCAGATTTACATAATTACCTTAGTAATCATTTGATAACTTATTGTTTTTTTGCGAGTTGAAAGATTCAATAAATAAATTAAAATTGTAAAAAAACTAAACTAGTGGAGGATGCGGCACGACCGAGGACTACCAAGAAATATAAAAAAAGAAAATTCAAAATTCATCTAGAAATATACTAAACATTACTTTATAGATACAAAACTGTTGTTTTTCTAAAAAAAAAAACTTGAGGTTTCGGCTCACAAAAAACTTAATAAATTAAAACACAATAACCAGAAGTTTGAAAAGAAGCTATTTAGTTTGTTGCTGATAACAGTTCATGTGCTCTATTGGGATGAACACATCGGTTAATTTATTAACTTAAATAATTATCTATAAGCTATTCTTAGTTCTTGCTAATTTTTAATAGACACACATTTAGAATTAAGCCAAATTTAAAATAAAATAAACTCTACATCGCTATACACCTGTATGTATGTAATTTAAATTAGTAACTTAAAGAAATTAATCTCATCTGCCAGAAATGACAATCACTTCAGTCACTTTATAGAAAATCTACATTACCATTCATCTTATGCCAACAAAGAGTTCACCAGATATTAACTTGTTTGGCAAAGGATATAAATATGTTTTGGCCATAATTTACAAAGAATTAACACTATTTAGTGTAAACACGACTTTAATTCAAATAAACTAATAAAATGTACGAGTATTTATTGACTTTGAAATTGAATGCCAGTTGCCGTTTTAAAATTCGTAAAACGTAGTTAAAAATTCTAAAATATGACGACGTATTATTTTAATTTTCCACATGTTTTATTGTTATGAAAACCACACGGTTATGTTAGATATGTATATCACGTCTAGCCACATTGTTGTGTGATTTTCCATTAAAATATTTCGACATTTTCATTTTAGGTAAGTAAATGAATTTTTTATAACACGTTTATAAATAAATGATGCCTTATATATATATTAAACCAAAGATCATAACCACATACATACGAAACCGGTAGAAAACGAAAGACATACACTCACACGCGAGTTTTCACCAATTTTCCATGTTTACACAAAAAAAAATGTTCACATAAATACACACACGCCACTTGCAATGATCTAAGACTGAGAATTTAACAAAAAATATTTTTTTAATTTAAAATCACTGTTCTGGAAAAATGTACAATACCCTGAATCCACAAACAAAAAAATTACTTTTAACAATTTTCGTTTAGTTTAATAAATTTTAAACAAAGTGGAAAACTACATACCGCATATCTCCACGACATTTTAAAATTTATTAATTTATAGTTGTTTCTTATTAATTTTCCTTGTAAATATTATTTATATTTTAACAATATATAGCAACAACAATATTCTATATATTTTATAATATCACAATCACAATTTTTTTTTTTTTTATAATAAAACTTTTTAATTCAAAAACTATATTTTTTTAAAATATTATCTTTTGTTAACAACCAAAAATAACAACAAAAATAATTCACCAAAAATTTAAAAAAATAAATTTAAACGGTTCGACTCGATTCGATTTGGACACAAAAATAAAAAATGGGAGGCAAAGCACACGTCCGCGTGTTTGAAAACTTGTTTACTGTACCGAATAAACTCAACGACTGAAAATAATTTTTGTTTTATTTTCCTTGAAAAAAAAATTCCAACTAAAAATTGTTTATAAATGAAAATTGTGAAAAATTCTCTCTTCGTCAGTCTCGTGCGCTCGATTCTCATCTGCTATTGAAAATACACGTAAAATAGACACAAAAATAGAAACGTAAAGAAAAATTAATGTTTAATTTAACCTCTTCGCTGGCATGACTACTGTAGCAAAAAATTTCCTATTTATAGAAAAAAGTTTAAGATGGAATAAACTTGACATTAACATCCTCTTGAAAGACGTATGAAACAAGTCTTGTATTTATAACTATAACTAATAAACCACCCTCTCCTTCCTCAGATTCCACAATTTTAGTATTAAGGATGAAACACACCAAGGACAGCGCATTATGTGCCAAACAATCCACACCAAAGGCTGTGTATAAGGATGCACACCAAGCAGCACAGCAGTTAGTTTTGTTTTAGTTGAAAAATTAAACGTGAGGAATGTTTAACGTAATCGAAACCACTTTTTTGAAAATTTGTGAATGTTTATTATTCGAGATATAGTCGAATGAACTCATGAACTATTCGTTGACTGGACTAGTGGGTTAAGCCATGTGATAGAGGAAGGTTTAACGTATTTGAAATAATTTTGTGAGAAAAATTTTGTGTCCGCTTTTAAACATGAAAATCTCAAAAAAAAAATATTTTATTTATTGCGAAGCGCGCCAAAGTCGTTTTTTTACGCGGTTATCTCGAAATGACGAACTGTAAAGGCGGTTATTTCGAAATGACGTTTTTCAGGTTGGCGTGCAAGATTGAGAAAGAACTAACGTTGATCTACATATATTTCTGCTCAGAATGAACTACGGAAGGAATAATCGGCTTTCAATTTTTTGAATTACAACTAATTGAAGGGGACAAAAAAGCTGCATTTTCGAAAGCATTTTTTTTATTTTTTAACCAATTTTTTTCACAATTTGTGTTATTATGGTTCAATGCCATTTTTTTACCACTGTATAACTTTTGTCACTTTGAAAAATTTATTTAAAATTAATCACTTTAGTTGGTTCTCCTTATAGTAACAATTTTATTTTTATTTTAGAAGATCGATTTCGAAAATATAATTTTCATCTTCAGTTCTAACTACAACTATTATATAATGTCGGGTCCACACTAAACCGACAAAACAAAAACATATTTTCAGACAAAACGAAAGCATATTTTGAAGGCAACACAAAACTGAAACTTCTGTCCACAACTGTAAATTGATAAAGAAATATTGATTTGGGCTCGTTTGCCCGACTTTCAAAATCCCAAAATCAAAATCCCGATTTTCAAAGTCCCGATTTTCAAAATCCTTATTTTCACAAGTCCGATTTATTAATTTGTTTTATAAATTCGGCCGCCCGCGGGCCGGCATTTTGTAATGCAATAATTGTAGAGGCTAACGGCTTCGATAACTCTCACGGGTACGCGGTAAGTTGCTGCACTCTCCCCCGCTTAGCCCTCCAAGGATCTTTAGATTTGAACTTAGGGAGACGTAGGAGCCTATAAACTGAAAAAAATTCTAACTAGGGAGCGTAGCGACTCGCTATATATAACCCGATCCTATATACTCTAGCTTCTATCGATTTTTAAATTTTAAATTTTTAAAATATCGCGTTTTGTACCATATATCGCGTTTTGAAATATCGCGTTTTGAGAATTCGTGTTTTAAAATAGCACGTTTCAAATGGGACCTAAATGAAATATAAGTCTACACAATAGTAATATGTATTTTATATTTTAAAAAAAATACTCAAGAAATATTATCAAATGATTTAATTTTTTCAAATCTTCCGAAAATAGAACCAAATTAGTTGGAATCTGGAATTTTAATTCGATATTTTTATTTTTTTTAGAATTTGGGTTCAAGCAATTCTTGGTAAATATATTTTGCTTATTGAGTTTTGAGATTTTTATTGTTTGGATTATTATTTTCGGTATGGCATTTTAGGATATTTTTTTTTCACTAATAAAATTTTTGGCCTTTCGATATCAACCGTGAAAATGAAGATAAAATAACGGGTTGGGTTGGTTTTCCCAACTTTCAAAGTCCCTACATCAAAATCCCGAAATCAAAATCTCGACTTTTAAAATCTCGACTTTCAAAATCTCGACTTTCTTTAATCCCGACTTTAAAATCCTGATTTTCAAAAGATCGATTTTTTAAATTTTTTTTATGAATTCGGGCACCCGCAATTATTATACTCTACAATTATTGCATTTTTTGAAATGCAATAATTGTAGAGTCTGCGAAGAACATTAGAAAAATACTCGTAGAAGCTATATTTTATGGCAACATTACCAGTTCTACTCCAACATTTGCTCAAGTTAATAAAAAAAAATCCATTTTTTTACTGGAATTTGTTTCTTGCTCCTCTCGCAAATGAAAATCGTAATATACTTTACTCTTCATTTTTTTACTGGAAAGGAGTTTTGTAATATGTAAATCGTACATGTCATTCGATATTTGGTTATATCCCTTTTGTGTTTTACAAACACAATTGTGCGGGTAGGGCAAAAGTACCATGTCAAAAATTTAGTTTTGTATGTTTTTTGAACCAACTTATACATTTGTGAATTCCTTTTTAACTTATTTTCGTCCGACAAAAAACACTATATCTATACACACAATTGTGTGGGTTTTACTTCAAATCAAGCGAAATTTTGTATCAACAACGCCATTATATACTATGGTTTTAACTCACACATTTGTGTGGGTTGGACTAAAATTGAGCCAATAATTTTTTCTTGGTTGAAAAAGGGATATACGACTTCATTTTGAGCAAAAGAATTATGTTTTTATGAAGTTTGTAGTAAATAAATTTTCTTAAACATGCCAACGAGAACTTTTCATATTGCCTTCGAATTTTCTTTGAAAATTTGTTTTATATATCTAGTAACCCAATATTTGGTCCCTAGGGAGTAAAATACATCATTATTTACTTATATTTGTTCTATGAAGATATAATGCGATGAATTTTAGTATAGCTTTTTAAACAAATACCTAGTGCTTTTGGTCGCTGGACCAAAAAAAACGTGCTTGGTGATATTGTCTTTTATCACTAGTACAAAAAACTTGTTTGGAACTGTTGCACTAAACATTCATTTAAGGTACAACAACAACTGAACTAGAAGTTTTTGTTTTTCAGAATATCGATTTTATGATATAGGACATCTCTCGAAAATTTAATAATTTAAGAAAAAAGTAAACCACCGACCATGGTGAAAATCTAGAACCGTGTTTTCCTAATGCTGTTTAAATTTGATCACAAATTTGATCAAATTTTAGTAATCAGTGATCTGATAAATAGTAGTTATATTTATCCGATTCTACTACGTAGTTATATTAACTCAATTAAACTTAATTGCGATTCAAATCCGTATATGGCGATTATTACTTATGCTTGTTGAAATCCAATAAATTTGATCTTGATGAGGCGGGAGTTTAGATTATAGACATATTCCCGCACTACTACTAGTCTCTAGTAAATTAAAACGTTTTTGGTCAAGATATATTTATTTGCCGATTGTGAATTTACGATACGAGTATATTTTATATTACTCATTGCGATTCACGGTCATCGTATTAAATCATCACAATAATTGACCTTTGGAGATAAATTGTTTAGAACATTTCTATTATTATGGCAAGTCAATTATCATTCGGAAAATAAATTCACTCGCATTCCAAAATTCCCATGCACTTGATTTTTAATTTTTCTTCTATGTCTCATCGTATTTGAGTTAGGTTTGTTCCGACGATTTATATAATTGTTTGGATTTGAATACAATACAATTATATACAACAGCGCACTGTACGGCTGCTATTCATGTGGGTGATGCAATGCAACCTGAAAATATAAACAATTTTTTTTCTAATAACCTAATGACAATTATATAACGTAGTTGCAATTCAATTTTTTAATTTATTTCAATGCACTTGCAAACATTCTTATTTACAAATATTTGTTGTTCAAGTTCAAGGCTGCACACATCTTTGTGTGTAAAAGTAATTTAATTAATAAATAATATGGTCACATTATGTAATGACAAAATAATTTATCCAGAACAATTTTATAACGTTTAGGTGTGCGGAAGGTCTTCGCTTTATATAAATTAAAGATTAAACTAATCAAAATATTTAGTCAACCATATATAATTCAATTGTTCAGTTCAAGGGCAGCAATAGCATACCAATTCGCGATTCAATTAGATAATCGATTGCACTAAACAAATCAACGCAATCATGCAGATCGTGATCGGCGGCATGTAAAAAGATATTTTGATATTTTATAGGATCCTACAAAATATAACTGAACGAGATTTAAAAACTTTCTCTTTTAGCTTTATTAGTTCTATTTCACACTTAACTTAGTTAACACTTTCACTGTCACAGATGCACCGGCATTTTTTGTGTGTAAAAAGCCTCATGTACCTAAAGAGTACAGGTATTTTATTGGCGACTATTGGAAACCATTTCAATTGCTTGCACTATTTATTAATTACTTCTTACTACTCGTAATTAGTATGGCTTGTCCCTAGAGTACTGTGATTGATTGATTAACTGGAATGTATAGCCAAACAAATACTATGCTGCGGATTCTATACACAGACACCTTACTAATAAATAAGAGTAAAATTGTTAGTAAAAATTGAAGTAAAGTCGGTTAGTCTTAGTCCTGTGTGCAATCACAATTTTTAAATCTAAATTAAAAAATTTATTCACAGCTTAATCAAGATTCTGAAATGGTAAAAATATTATTTATTTATTTATTTATAAAAAATGGCGAATTCCATGTCGAAAATTGACAGAAACAAATTCGCAAAAATACGTACAAAATTCAATAAAAAAAATAATGTTTAAAATACAATAAGAATAATAATAAATAGGATAATAAGATAACAATAATATAACATAGATATTAATAACAAAACAATAACAATAATAAATAGATTTCAACTTCAAAAAACGTGACTAAAGTCCAACACTTTTTATGTGACAACCCTGACTAAAAGGGTGATATCAACCGATTGAAATAGCCATTGTTTAACTTTAGGCAAAATGACTTCAAATAAATCATAATAAAACCAATAAATTCGCTAATTAAAAGTAATAAACTCATCCGTAAGGCAACGGGCATCATAGAAAAGCACTTGAAGAAACAAAAATCTGCTCAGCGTTTTCCCTTGACGAATCTCAGGCTCTTGAAAAGTCTGGCATGACAGCCTATTGTCGAAATTTTGACAAAAATACCACCAATATTCTGTCACCTTCTTGAATTATACATTACAGAGAGACATTTTCGTGTTAAACCGGAACAAGCATACCCATCACTTACTGATAAAGATATCAAAGCTAGAGTACCACAAGGGAGTGATACGAAAATGAAATGAAAAGAGCTCAGGCTCAAACTCAAAAAAATGTACTGGCTGTTGAAAAGGAAATTGTTAACACATAATAAACTGATGCTATATAAGCAGATATTAAAGCCCATATAATAAAATAAAATAAAATAAAATAAATAAATAAAAATAAATAATAAATAAATTACAAAACAAAGTAGTGAGGAATATTGTTAATGAATTCCCACAATTACATAAACGTCGACGCCAGCCAGCTACTTCACCAACGAGAAATAAAAGAAGGCTTAAATGGCATTTATTGATTTTAACATATTGTTACGGTGACACCTAGAATAGAATAGAATAAGCTAATTTCATTAATTATTCAATTGCATTTATTATTTATACTCAACATTTAGGCGTATTTCTATACTAACATATTTGCTGCGCATTTAGGATTATTCTAGAAACAAATATTTTGGTATATAAAGGCGCGCGTTGACGTGTATTGCTGAGTTTTATTTTAAACGTGATACAGTGAAGGTTAAATAGAAAGATTATTAAAGTGATTATTAAAGCGATTATTAAAGTGATAATTAAAAAGTGTGTTATAATTATAATAATTAATTGTGAAAATTGTGTTGTATAATAAATTGTGTTGTGTAAATAAAATTGTGTGAGTTAAAATTGAAGCAGTGTATTTATTCACAATCCAGTGATTCGAACCTTGATTGACAAGGCAAAATCGTAACAATTGGTGACAGCGGTGGGATTGTGAATAATAAGGAACATGATTCTCTACGGATTAAAGCTTGCGCAATTAAAGGAGCAATTGACACGGCGAGGTTTGGCCAGTGAAGGCACAAAAGCTAGTTTGGTGGAGCGACTACGTGAGGCCATGGAGAAGGAAGGTTTAGATCCAGACGTGTTTGATTTCGAGGAGGAAAAAACGGATGAGATCAGTATGGATAAGAAACAAAAGGACGTACAAACGGTGGTCGAAACAACGCAAAACCCATCTGGAAGTTTCGATTTTTCGCAGTTGATGGCTGCTATGAATATGATGGGACAACAGTTGAAGCAACAAGGGGCGGACATTAAACAATCGAACCAGGATATGAAACAACAGATGTTACAGATGGAGCAACAAGGAGCGGACATTAAACAATCGAACCAGGAAATGAAACAGCAGATGGAGCAACAAGGGGCGGACATTAAAAACCAAATCGAAGTTGGCCAAAAGAAAATAGACAAGAGGTTTCTGGAGTTATCTTCTACACTACACGGTAAAGTGGAAAAACTGCAAACGGAAGTACACGCAGAAATTCAAAATGTTAAACAAGATCTACAAACGGAAGTTAAACGTCTCGAGAAGGAGCTCCAAGATGTCAAGTCAAATGGAACAACAGGTCAAGTGATCCAGACGGTTAACGCAGTTAAGATAAAACCACCAACATTTGATGGAACAACATCCTTCAGTATTTTTAAGTTCCAATTCGAAACTGCGATTAAGCAAAATCAGTGGACTGAAGAACAATGTGTCGCAGCATTAATTGTGGCTCTTAAAGGCGAAGCGGCAGAAACACTACAAATCATTCCCGAGCAGGAACGGAACGTTTACATGGGAATTATGAAGGCGTTAGATCGAAAATACGGAAGTGACCACAAACGAGAAATCTATCGCATGGAATTGAAGGGTCGATACCAAAGAGGAGGAGAATCGCTACAGGAATTTTCATCGGCAATTGAGCGGCTCGCGCATTTAGTACATTCAAATATGTCGGCCGATTACATGGAGCGAATTAAAATAGATGCATTTATTGACGGTATTCGAGATCCTGAGACGCGCAGAGCGGTGATGTTGTCACCTAAGGCAACTTTCACGGAAACCATCGCTTGTGCGTTAACAAACGAAACTATTCAGGCCATCGTCAAACCAGCAATGGAAATTCGCCGAGTGGAGATTGATTCCAGAATGGAAACCGAGCGGGCCACACCAAGGTTCAGATATGGAAGTAGCAGGATTAAATGCTGGGTATGTAATAGAATGGGTCACATCTCACGGGACTGTTGGGAAATTAAGAAGAAACGAGGAAGATCGCCATCTCCTATGAAGCGTACACCAAACGAACAGCAGAGGGAGGCCAGAAAGGAGGGTCGGACGACATTGGAGTCGTTAAAAAGAGACACCTTGAAGGAGCAAAAGCTGACTCCCGCAATCAATTGCCCCATAACGTCCATCCAAGTTTCGAGATTAGAAGGAGGCGGTGAGAGCTTGACAAAAGAAGCCGATATTGAACATCGGAAGGGAAGTGCACATAAAAATGCCGACGCGTTATCGAGAAGACCATGTCCCGTGGAAAGCAAGAATTGTGGGCATGTGGAGGTCAAGGAAAACATCGGTGATATTCGGCTTATGCAAGTGCTACCTGATAAGAAATGGACTGATGAAATGATCAAGAAGGAGCAATTACGGGATGCTGACCTATCATTCATCATGAAACATAAGGAAAAAGAACACCGGCCCACATGGAGTGAGATAGCTGACAAAACTCCCATTGTAAAAGCATATTGGGCTCAATGGGATAGCCTCCACATAGAAAATGGATGTTTAAAACGAAAGTGGAAAAGCACGGATGGTAAAGTAAAACAATTGTTGGTAGTGGTGCCAAAAGATCGGATAGCGGAAATCCTCAAGGAGTATCATGGAGGAGCAAGTGGAGGTCATCTAGGGATTAATAAAACATTAGCCAAAATTCGTCAACGTTTCTACTGGTCCGGATGTATACAGTCAGTAGTAGAATGGTGTCGAAGATGTGACCAATGTGCGGCAGTAAAGGGACCAGCACGAAAAAGCCGTGGAACCATGAAACAATATAATGTCGGGGCACCATTTGAGAGAATTGCAATGGATGTGGCGGGGCCATTTCCGACCACCGAGAGCGGAAATAAATATGTGCTAGTAATAATGGATTATTTCAGCAAATGGCCGGAAGTGTACCCCATACCCAATCAGGAGACAACAACAATAGCTGATGCCGTGGTCAACAATTGGATTAGCAGATTTGGTGTACCGATGGAAATTCACACGGATCAAGGAAGGAATTTCGAATCGGTGGTATTTCAGGAGATATGTCAGATGCTTGGAATCAATAAAACGAGAACGACGCCTTTACACCCACAGTCGGACGGTATGGTGGAAAGATTCAATGGCACATTGGAGGAATATCTATCAAAGGTTGTGGAAAGGAACCAACGTAACTGGGATCGACATATACCGATGTTCCTGATGGCCTACCGATCAGCGGTACATGACACAACAGGAGTGACACCAGCGAAAACCATATTTGGAAACAATCTGCGATTGCCGGGAGATTTAAAGTTTGGAGCTGTTCCATCAGCAGCTCTATGCGGACAGGATTACGTCGACCGGATGAAAGAGGAACTCAATGAAATACATCAATTTGTACGGGAGAAAATTCGAATATCAAGTGATCGAATGAAAGCTCGATATGACATACGAGCAAATAATCAAGGCTTCGAGGAAGGGCAATTGGTATGGCTTCACAACCCGCAACGGCAGAAGGGATTATCACCGAAGTTACAACCCACATGGGAAGGACCTTACACTGTCATTAAAAGATTGAACGACGTGGTTTATCGCATACAGAAAGGACGGAAAGGTAAACCAAAGGTGGTGCATTTAGAGCGTTTGGCGCTCTACAGAGGAGGTGATCTGGATCCTGTTCGGGACGAACAGGCTTAGGTGGGGGGTAGTGTTACGGTGACACCTAGAATAGAATAGAATAAGCTAATTTCATTAATTATTCAATTGCATTTATTATTTATACTCAACATTTAGGCGTATTTCTATACTAACATATTTGCTGCGCATTTAGGATTATTCTAGAAACAAATATTTTGGTATATAAAGGCGCGCGTTGACGTGTATTGCTGAGTTTTATTTTAAACGTGATACAGTGAAGGTTAAATAGAAAGATTATTAAAGTGATTATTAAAGCGATTATTAAAGTGATAATTAAAAAGTGTGTTATAATTATAATAATTAATTGTGAAAATTGTGTTGTATAATAAATTGTGTTGTGTAAATAAAATTGTGTGAGTTAAAATTGAAGCAGTGTATTTATTCACAATCCAGTGATTCGAACCTTGATTGACAAGGCAAAATCGTAACAATATTGTTACGGTGACACCTAGATTAGAATAGAATAAGTTAATTTCATTAATAGTTCAATTGCATTTATGATTTATACTCAACATTTAGGCGTCATTTCTATACTGTTACGATTTTGCCTTGTCACTCAAGGTTCGAATCACTGGATTGTGAATAAATACACTGCTTCAATTTTAACTCACACAATTTTATTTACACAACACAATTTATTTTACAACACAAAATTAACAATTAATTATTACACTTATAACACACTTCTTATTTATTACTTTAATAATCGCTTTAATAATCACTTTAATAATCTTTCTATTTAACCTTCACTGTATCACGTTTAAAATAAGACTCAGCATTCCACGTCAACGCGCGCCTTTATATACCAAAATATTTGTTTCTAGAATAATCCTAAATGCGCATCGAGCAAATATGTTAGTATAGAAATGACGCCTAAATGTTGAGTATAAATCATAAATGCAATTGAACAATTAATGAAATTAACTTATTCTATTCTAATCTAGGTGTCACCGTAACACTACCCCCCACCTAAGCCTGTCCCGAACAGTATCCAGATCACCTCCTCTGTAGAGCGCCAAACGTTCTAAATGCACTACCTTTGGTTTACCTTTCCGTCCTTTCTGTATGCGATAAACCACGTCGTTCAACTTTTTAATGACAGTGTAAGGTCCTTCCCATGTGGGTTGTAACTTCGGTGATAATCCCTTCTGCCGTTGCGGGTTGTGAAGGCATACCAATTGCCCTTCCTCGAAGCCTTGATTATTTGCTCGTATGTCATATCGAGCTTTCATTCGATCACTTGATATTCGAATTTTCTCCCGTACAAATTGATGTATTTCATTGAGTTCCTCTTTCATCCGGTCGACGTAATCCTGTCCGCATAGAGCTGCTGATGGAACAGCTCCAAACTTTAAATCTCCCGGCAATCGCAGATTGTTTCCAAATATGGTTTTCGCTGGTGTCACTCCTGTTGTGTCATGTACCGCTGATCGGTAGGCCATCAGGAACATCGGTATATGTCGATCCCAGTTACGTTGGTTCCTTTCCACAACCTTTGATAGATATTCCTCCAATGTGCCATTGAATCTTTCCACCATACCGTCCGACTGTGGGTGTAAAGGCGTCGTTCTCGTTTTATTGATTCCAAGCATCCTACATATCTCCTGAAATACCACCGATTCGAAATTCCTTCCTTGATCCGTGTGAATTTCCATCGGTACACCAAATCTGCTAATCCAATTGTTGACCACGGCATCAGCTATTGTTGTTGTCTCCTGATTGGGTATGGGGTACACTTCCGGCCATTTGCTGAAATAATCCATTATTACTAGCGCATATTTAAACCCGCTCTCGGTGGTCGGAAATGGTCCCGCCACATCCATTGCAATTCTCTCAAATGGTGCCCCGACATTATATTGTTTCATGATTCCACGACTTTTTCGCTTCATTGGCTTCCACAACCCACAACCTGGGTGACCCAGAACCTCCCTCCAATCTTGCCCATACTATTGTTTCCGAGTTCGGTAGCAGCTTCTCCCGATGATCCATTATAATTTGCCTGCTCGTTTCTCCTATAACGGCGCTAACGTGAAGTGGCAACTCGATATTATCGTAGGTTAATACACCCCGTCCAACATCCACCACGAAGCCATTCGTTCTCATAAAGTCCATCCCCAAGATGACTTCGTCTACAATATCTGCAACCAGCCCCTCGTGTTGAAAGTGGTTTCGCCCAATCCTTATTTTTACGACCTTTTTCCCTTTTATTGCTGAATTTTCTCCAGTCGCCGTTTGTAACTTTATTCCATTAGCTGGTTCCATAATTCCATCGATAATATCCTCACGAACAATCGTATGAGTTGCTCCCGTATCCAGCGTGATCATGCATTTCTTCCCATCAATATCGGCTTCAATTTTTAAGCTGTCACCGCTCCTTGCTATTCTCGAAACATGGATAGAGGTTATGGGGCAATCGGTTGTGGGAGTCAGCTTCTGCCCCTGCAAACTGACTCTTTTTAGTTTAACGACTCCGCTGTCGTCTGACTCTCCTTTCTGGATTCTATCTGCTCTTCGTTTGGTCTACGCTTCATAGGAGATGGCGATCTTCCTCGTTTCTTCTTAATCTCCCAGCAGTCCCGTGAGATGTGACCCGTCCTATCACACACCCAGCATTTAATCTTGCCACTTCAATATCTGAACCTTGGCGTAGCCCGCTCGGTGTCTATTCTGGAATCAATCTCTACTCAGCGAATTTTCATTGATGGTTTGCGCAGTTTCATTTGTTAACGCACAAGCGATGGTTTCCGTGAAAGTTGCCTTAGGTGACAACATCACCGCTCTGCGTGTCTCAGGATCTCGAATACCGTCAATAAATGCATCTATTTTAATTTGCTCCATGTAATCGGCCGACATATTTGAATGTGTTAAATGCGCGAGCCGCTCACTTGCCGATGAAAATTCCTGAAGCGATTCTCCTCCTCTTTGGTATCGACTCTTCAATTCCATGCGATAGATTTCTCGTTTGTGGTCACTTCCGTATTTTCGATCTAACGCCTTCATAATTCCCATGTAAACGTTCCGTTCCTGCTCGGGAATGATTTGTAATGTTTCTGCCGCTTCGCCTTTAAGAGCCACAATTAACGCTGCAACACATTGTTCTTCAGTCCACTGATTTTGTTTAATCGCCGTTTCGAATTGGAACTTAAAAATACTGAAGGATGTTGTTCCATCAAATGTTGGTGGTTTTATCTTAACTGCGTTAACCGTTTGAATCACTTGATGTGTCGTTCCATTCACTTTAACATCTTGGAGCTCCTTCTCGAGACGTTTAACTTCCGTTTGAAAATCTTGTTTAACCGATTCAAATTTTTGTTGAACCGTCCCTTTAACATTTTGAATTTCTGCGTGTACTTCTGTTTGCAGTTTTTCCACTTTACCGTGTAGTGTAGAAGATAACTCCAGAAACTTCTCGTCCATTTTCTTTTGACCAACTTCTATTTGGTTTTTAATGTCCGCTCCTTGTTGCTCAATCAAAAACTTGTTGCTCAAAAATCCAAGAATTGGGCGAAATCAGTTCACGGGGTGTATATTAACCTACGATAATATCGAGTTGCCTCTTCACGTTAGCGCTATAGGAGAAACGACCAGGCAAATTATAATGGATCATCGGGAGAAGCTGCCACCAAATTCGGAGGCAATAGTATGGGCAAAATTGGAGGGAGATTTTGGGTCACCCAGGTTGTGGGTTGTGGAAGCCAATGAAGCGGAGAGCGGAGCCAGAGAAATTATGATCGGAAAAGTTCTGGTGAAACCAGATAGTGATAATAGAGTACCAATTAGGACTCTAAATCTCTCGGATAAGACGAAAACCATCAAGAAAGGGTCAATAATCGGAAAATGCGAAGAAATATCTGCGATTGTGAAGTGCGAGCAGAAAAATCCGATTAATACGACTAACTTGCAAGGGCAGAAAGAGGTTGTAGAACAACTCATGGAGAAATGGACCGAAGATCTTACTAAGGAACAGAAAAATTTGGCAAAACAATTGTTCGAGCGGTACATGCCAATATTCTGCAGTACACCGGACAATAATGGGAGAACTACAATGGTAAAACATCGAATAGATACAGGAGCAGAAATGCCGATTCGCCAACCACCCAGGAGATTACCATTGGCAAAGCAAGGAGAAGTGGATCGAATGGTAAAAGATATGCAAGCAGCAGGGGTAATCGAAACATCAAGCAGTCCATGGAGTTCACCAGTGGTGTTAGTCGAGAAAAAGGATGGTAGCATGAGAATCTGCGTGGATTACCGAAAATTAAATGCTGTGACGAAAAAGGATAGTTACCCATTGCCAAGGATCGATGACACGTTAGACACATTATCGGGTGCTCGAATATTTTCAGCATTAGATCTGCAAAGCGGCTATTGGCAAGTGGAAGTCCAGGAGGAAGATCGCGAGAAAACGGCATTCAGTGTGGGTAACGGATTATGGCAATTTAACGTTATGCCATTCGGATTATGTAACGCCCCTGCGACTTTTGAACGGCTAATGGAGCGCGTGCTAAAGGGATTACATTGGAGGACGTGCCTCGTATATTTGGACGACATCATCGTTATGGGCAAGGATTTCGACGAGCATTTAAGGAATTTGGCAGAGGTTTTGGATCGGATACAAGCCGCCGGATTGAAGCTAAGCCCAAAGAAATGCAAACTATTTAGAACGGAAGTAAAATATTTGGGTCATAAGGTAACAACCAATGGAATCCATACCGATGAAGACAAGATCGCAGCAGTGAAGGAATGGCCACGACCTAAAAATTTACATGAATTACGGAGCTTCCTTGGATTGTGTACCTATTATAGACGATTCGTGCCAGGATTCGCCAATATTGCAAAGAGTTTACACGAGTTAACCAGGAAGAACAAGGCATTCGAATGGAAGGATGATCAAGAAGAGGCATTTGTGGAACTAAGACGACGATTATGCGAACCGCCAATCCTCGCATACCCTATACCCAACGTTAAATTCATTTTGGACACCGATGCAAGTAATGATCCCGACAAACAATTTGTAACCGTAGACTATGCCTCGGTAACAATGTTACTGATGTATGGTAACAATATTTCGTTTTTTTTTTAAATATTTTGTTTTTACCATTTCCCATTTACAATTTTTTGTTGAAAAAGCGATTTTTATTTTTGATTTTTACTCTAGTTCTCCTTTCTCGTTCGTTCATTCACTTTCTTTCTCTTTCGCGTTAAAAAATATCGGTTGTTTATTGGTAATTATTCGGAAATGTTATATATTTATAAGTCGGTAATTTTTAGGATTCAAAAAACCGTGTTATTTTCAGCGTCCGACATTTTTTTTACTCATTTTTATTTTCGTTCAGTGTGCTTGCGGTTGTTTTCTGTGCATCAACAGATAAATTTACTAAATTAAAATTGTTTATTGATGATTATTAATTATAATTGGAATAAGAATAGAATTATAATTGGCTAATAATGTAAATAATTGTAAGTATCAATTTATTCTTGATCATGAAGTTTAATTAAATTAAAAAGTTTATTAAATTTTTATTATTTAGTTTTAAATATATTATTTTTTGGCAGATTTGCGGTAATTGTTCCTGACGCGTTGGACAAAATTTTTTCAAAATGGCGTTTGAAGGTACGTGTTCTTCGACGTAAAAGAATTTTTCATTTATATTTATTCTTACAATTCTGTGTCAGTGTCGTTTCTAATGTGTTAAGAAACTCATATAATTTGCTTAACAATAGTGATTTGTAATCCAGTTTATTTCTAAATCATACTCGTATCACGTTAATTAAACAAAATAACATTATTCGTGCTGGTAATTTACTAGTAACCTTTTATAAGTTTTAGCATGTACATCGGTAATTTATCGTAAACAAAGGGTATTCATGTCTTTAAATTTCTGGAGCATCGTTTTATTTTTTATACAACGCAGTTATAACTTAATTTGATATTTTTTACCTTATTTCAAAAAACCTTTATTTTAGCTACAAAATTACATTTATTTATTAAAATTGTATTTACAGATGATTTCCTGCCTGCTGGAAAAATGATGTACGGACAAAATACCACTTGGATTAAAAATTGAAAATTTAATTTTTATATGTAATTTTGGTAATTTTTTTCTAAAAATGTAATAATATAAAATAAAAATAATTTTGAATATATTAATTTTATTAAAATTATATTTTTGTTTGTTTTTTTTATAATCTAATGTATATTTATGGAATATAATTAATATTTATAGACAAAATTTTCATGTAATTTTGCGATATAAAATAAAGAGATTAAGACAGTAACTATTCCCCTAAAATAACCTAAATATTTCACACGTTTAACCCAGTGCTATTGAGTTATCTTTTTCTAAAGATTACGGGGAAATCTACATATAAATATTTTGGTAATCGTAGTGTAACAAATACCGCGATTTAACCGATGGTACCAAAATGGTAACAGTTCCAACCCATTGTCTGCCAGAAATAGGTAATTTTATGGTAACCGATCGGGTTCGTTACCGACTCGGTCCCCGGTAACAGCTAGGTTTTTTTTTGGTTTCAAAATTGAAATTGTTTGTCGGGGATGGTATAGGAGGAGTATTATCACAGGCAACAAATGGTGAGGAGCGAGTTATTGCATATTACTCCAAGATGTTATCAAAACCAGAACGGAATTATTGTGTAACACGGAAAGAGTTGTTGGCTATAGTCGAATGTATTAAGCACTTCCATAAGTACCTCTATGGCCAAAAATTTCTTCTACGGACGGATCATGGAGCTTTGCGCTGGTTGTTACAATTCAAAAATCCAGAGGGACAAGTAGCACGTTGGATCGAACGTTTGCAAAGCTACGATTTCCAAATTGAACATCAGAAGGGAAGCGCACATGGAAATGCCGACGCATTATCAAGAAGGCCATGTCCCGTGGAATGCAAGCATTGTGGCCGTGTGGAGGGTAAGGAAAACATCATCGATATTCGGCTTATGCAAGTGCTACCTGATGAGGAATGGACTGATGAAATGATCAAGAAGGAGCAATTACGGGATGCTGACCTATCATTCATCATGAAACATAAGGAAAAGGAACACCGGCCCACATGGAGTGAGATAGCTGACAAAACTCCCATTGTAAAAGCATATTGGGCTCAATGGGATAGCCTCCACATAGAAAATGGATGTTTAAAACGAAAGTGGGAAAGCACAGATGGTAAAGTAAAACAATTGTTGGTAGTGGTGCCAAAAGATCGGATAGCGGAAATCCTCAAGGAATATCATGGAGGAGCAAGTGGAGGTCACCTAGGGATTAATAAAACACTAGCCAAAATTCGCCAACGTTTCTACTGGTCCGGATGTAGACAATCAGTAGTAGAATGATGTCGAAGATGTGACCAATGTGCGGCAGTAAAGGGACCAGCACGAAAAAGCCGTGGAACCATGAAACAATATAATGTCGGGGCACCATTTGAGAGAATTGCAATGGATGTGGCGGGGCCATTTCCGACCACCGAGAGCGGGTTTAAATATGCGCTAGTAATAATGGATTATTTCAGGAAATGGCCGGAAGTGTACCCCATACCCAATCAGGAGACAACAACAATAGCTGATTCCGTGGTTAACAATTGGATCAGCAGATTTGGTGTACCGATGGAAATTCACACGGATCAAGGAAGGAATTTCGAATCGGTGGTATTTCAGGAGATATGTCAGATGCTTGGAATCAATAAAACAAGAATGACGCCTTTACACCCACAGTCGGACGGTATGGTGAAAAGATTCAATGGCACATTGGAGGAATATCTAGCAAAGGTTGTGGAAAGGAACCAACGCAACTGGGATCGACATATACCAATGTTCCTGATGGCCTACCGATCAGCGGTACATGACACAACAGGAATGACACCAGCTAAAACCATATTTGGGAAAACCATAGTTGGGAGGAACTTAATGAAATACATCAATTTGTACGGGAGAAAATTCGAATTTCAAGTGATCGAATGAAAGCTCGATATGACATACGAGCAAATAATCAAGGTTTCGAGGAAAGGCAATTGGTATGCCTTCACAACCCGCAACGGCAGAAGGGATTACCACCGAAGTTACAACCCACATGGGAAGGACCTTACACTGTCATTAAAAAGTTGAACGACGTGGTTTATCGCATACAGAAAGGACGGAAAGGTAAACCAAAGGTGGTGCATTTAGAACGTTTGGCGCTCTACAGAGGAGGTGATCTGGATCCTGTTCGGGACGAACAGGCTTAGGTGGGGGTAGTGTTACGGTGACACCTAGATTAGAATAGAATACGTTAATTTCATTAATAGTTCAATTGCATTTATGATTTATACTCAACATTTAGGCGTCATTTCTATACTAACATATTTGCTCGATGCGCATTTAGGATTATTCTAGAAACAAATATTTTGGTATATAAAGGCGCGCGTTGACGTGGAATGCTGAGTCTTATTTTAAACGTGATACAGTGAAGGTTAAATAGAAAGATTATTAAAGTGATTATTAAAGCGATTATTAAAGTAATAAATAAGAAGTGTGTTATAAGTGTAATAATTAATTGTTAATTTTGTGTTGTATAATAAATTGTGTTGTGTAAATAAATTGTGTGAGTTCAAATTTGAAGCAGTTGTATTTATTCACAATCCAGTGATTCGAACCTTGAGTGACAAGGCAAAATCGTAACAATATTTTGATATGTTTTGAAAATTGAATGGCAATCCGTCGGACGTCTGTAACACAACACTAACAAGGTGGCCTTGTGTGGCTTGTGCTACCGCAAGCTACCTGAAAAACGTTACACTACTAAGGCTTATGACAAACTTTTGTTATGACAAAAAAATATACCACCTGAATATTTTTGTGTTGAAAATTATTATTTTTGTAAATTTAGATAACACAGAACATATATAGCGAATAGTTCTTGGGTAGGAATAGGAGTTGGGGTTGATATCTCTAAAATCAAAATACCCAAGCACATAATTCTCAAATCATAAGTCTCAAATTCAAAAACTTAAAATTTAAAATACCCAAAATCGAAATCCGAATGCATAAAATCCCTAAACCTTCTTTTTCCATGTCTCCAAACTATCTGTTCAAAATGATAAAAGCATATTCTATTCTGAACATCTGGGAGAAATTGCTTTGTTGCATAAGAAATAGTTTTCCCAAAATCAGTAATAACTTTACTGGGATTAACGTTAATTTATTTTTTTCTAGAGTCAATTTAAAGAATTCATGAACAAATTCTTTGTACGCTTCCATAGATTTTCTTGCATCAGACAAAATGTTCGATTGCAGGTCAACCTATTCTTTACCTGCTTTACACCAGAGATTTACCTCCATTAAACAATGTTACCGTTGCAACATTTGCTGATGACACTGCAGTTCTCTCAGTAGGGGACACAATCAAGAAATCGACAACGAAACTTCAAGAAGCATGTGACAAAATCATAAAATGGACAAAAATGTGGCGTATCGGGCTCAATGAATCGAAATCCATCCATAGGGATGACCTTAGATAGCAGGCTCAGATGGAATGAGCACGTTAAAAAGAAAAAAGATGAGCTTAATATCAGATATCGAAAAATGTATTGGCAGCTCGGGAAAAATTCGGAATTGTCAACCGAAAATAAATTGCTATCGTATCAACAGTTGCTAAAGCCTGTATGGACTTACGGAATACAGCTCTGGGGCTGTACAAAGAAAACTTGGACACTTCACATGCAGTAAGACGATTGCAGAGAATGAAACCAATTGATTTAATGGATTAAGGACACCAGAGCAAAGACTACTTCAGTAAATAACCTATAAATGGACCTCTTCTCATTCAGTTGTAATAATTTAAACAAATAAAAAAATAAGACAAAATATTCGAGGTCTACATTATCTATCAATGAGATTTCGTATGGGTAGAGTTGTCGAAAAATTGATGGAACAACATAAAAGTTCCGTCCACTACCCAGTACTGAGAAGCACCCAAAGACTTAACAAGGTCGACGGGAACAAGACTTGACAATCTCAATAACAGCTGGTTTTACGAATAATTTGGGAAGGCTGAAGTACAGATGACCAACCCATTTCATTAAAAGCAAGTTCTTCCCAAAAAAATAGATTTAGAACTCAAAAAAAATTTATTTGAGATCAAAAAATTTTGAGCGCAAGTCCGTGACACGTTTGTTCCAAATAAAAAAATTGATTTTTTTTACCGCAATCAATTTTGAAAATTCTGAACATTTCGGGAAATTTTTGTTGTTGAAACACATAAATGTTAACGTCAAAAGTATAAATTTCAAAATGTATAAACATAAACATTATATAATTGTTTTGTCTAGTTGACCATGAAATTTAAAATGATAATTGTGTAAAAATAATTGTGTTAACAATTTGTGTCGGTTATCAGTGCCTATTGTTATCAATGCCTATTGTCAGTGTCTATTGTCGTCAATGCCTATTGACCATGAAAGTAATCCAAGAAATCATAGATTACATGATTGATGAATTTGTACTATCTTCATCATCATCATCGTATTCATCATCGTTATTCACATCATCATCGTCATCATCTTCAACAGATTCTAGTATAAATTCAATGTGGGGAGATGACGATGACCAATCAGCTGTCACTAACTTTAGAGCGGCCTAGTAACAACGAAGAAGCTCCTTCTAACATCCAGGAGCAGTGGCACGCTATACAGTCAGCCCTGATTCCGCAATGATTGATTCGATGACTAATGCCGCCTATAGTTGTTGAAAAGAGGAGTCTGAGGAGTTTGCTAGGCCCAATCAAAATTATTGCGATCTAAACACCTATCGCAGTCGTGCAAGCTCGCACATAAAGCACTTATAAGACCTGTGCTGACTTTCGGAAGCGAGAGTTGGATCATGACTTCTAACGATTGTATAGGTTGTTATCTACCTTTGAAAGAAAGGTCATTCGTTCAATATTTGGATCAATTAAAGTCGCGAACAACGAATATCGGATTCGTATAAACCACGAGATAAAGCAAGTTCTTGGAGGTTGCGATATCATTGTATTCATCAAAGAGTAAGACAAAAAGAGAGAGAGAGAGAGAGAAAGAGAGAGAGAGAGATCGTCACACTAGAATCTGTTATTGTTTTACGATTGTATTATTCCTTCCCAGGTTCATTCAAAAATTTGTAAATGATAAAGTTTTATGCCTAATAAAGGGTGTTCCGATTTGAGAATAATTTTTAAATTTGCCGCCATTTATATTTTTTGGTACTAACGTGACACATGTTAATTGACAGATAACAAGTAGTAATATTCCGATTATTATAAATGGAAATTATATGACTGAACAACGCGTATTTATTGTTAAAAGTTATTTTTAATTTGGTCAAGTTATGCAGAAGTTGTAAGAAAATTTCGTTCGGAATGTGGAAGAGAAAATTGTCCAACAATTATGGTCATTCGAAAAATCGTTGCCAAATTTGTGGAAACTGGTCAAAAAAGAAAATATTACTGCTGTAATCATGTAGTCAGGCTTTCGATTTCGTCAATTCAATTCACTATTTGGGCCTTAAAAAAACTTGGATATGGGTATTTTTTCAACAGACATCTTTAGAAATGAAGTAAACTTTCGACAGGATGGATTTGTAAACAAATAAAATTGTCGAATTTTTAGTGAAGAAAATCCACGAGAATGTAAAACTCGATGCATCTACAGAAAGAAATTTTCGGGTGTGGTTTTTCGACAGGTGGTGAAAAATTTTTAGAATGTCATCGAAAATTATAGTATAAGAAAAGTGGCTTGCCATAGAGCAGCAGGAGGTCACTTAAAAGATATTATTCTCCATTACTAAACCGAAACCTGAAATTAACCTCAAATTGCCTTACCCTTTATAATAATAAATTACTAAACAGCGTTCGCTTAACTTTTATAAGAACCTATATTACACACAAACTAAAATAATGCAAACAATTTTTTGCCGAACACCTAAATTGCATTAAATTACGTAATACAAAACGTTAATTAAAAATGTAAATTATTGAATAAAGTAGAATGTGTCATATGATTCTACTATTAGTATGACAATGAATCCATCATCTGTTATCTTTTAATCGGATTTATGGATGAGAAGTTTGTATAAAATTCAACCAATTTGAGAATGTACCGGATGTTGTGTCATTTTTTAATTGTTAAATTTGAATGAAGAAAAATCTACGTGAGGTATTTAATTCTATAAAGTTGTACAATAAAATTAGTTTTTGAACAAATAAATATTCTCAAAAATGTGAATGAGAAATATTAAACAAATATTCTGAATTTGAACAGGAATTAATTGTTACCGACTTTTAGATTTAGAAAAAATTCAAAGATTGAACCGTAAAATTTTGACACATTTCGTAAAAGCAAGTCAAAAAACAAGTTTGGAGAAAAATACACCAATCTCAGGTCGGGTTCGGGAACTGTTATACATTTATTAAAATATTGTTACAAATTCTACTAAACAAATATTTATAACACTCGGTGATCGAATGGTTAAGGTATAGACAACTAAGTGTTCTAATACTTTTTACACTATTTACCCTAGGCACTTGGCGATTAAGTGTAAGTTGATTGAATCTATGTAGCTGAACTCGATGTAATAATTTTATTGAACAGTTATTATTCTAATTATGCAGCGATAGTTCCAAATCAGGTAGTCCTCCAAGATTGATTAAGTATGGCATTCGTTGTTGAGGGGACTATGGTATAAATGAAAACAATTTGCAAACGGCTGCGGCAGTCAACAAGGAAAATACTCGTATTGGCAACGACAAGTGGTTTATAATTGCAATATACATACATCGTCAGATACAATAAATTTAATAATCTCAAACAGCGATGCACAAGGTATATAAGCGCGGCAATTTAGAGCGTGGACAGTGCAAGTTAAGAAGTAGTGGAAAATCAACAGTGCGAAAAGTAAGAGTAAACAGTATAAGTGAACTAGGCAAGGAGTTGCCACGGAAAGTCGTTTGTCACCAAGCAACCAGATCTTCCTTAGCTTCCCCATCCAATGAATTTGGAACGATTCACCAATATATCAAAATCGAATATCAATCATCCAATATAACCGTCCTTTCCCGCAACTCATCTGAACATGTTATATTAACAAAGACACAAATCCGTGAGAAGTTGAATTAATGGCAATATTTTGCCTTGCTTTCTTTTACATGATGACATATCGAGGAATCAAACCGCGGAAAAGCACAATCAACAATTTTTGGTACACAAGTTTCGTGGTGCCGAATGGTCACTCCATTTTCAATCTACAAGTGAGTGGAAATACATAAAAAAATGTCTAAAACTCAGAAGAAAAGACTGATCCTTTTCCAATTACTTACTTATTTAAAACTTATTAACTTATTTAGCGCCATGCTAGTCGTTGTCATTACATTTAGTCAAGGCACGATTTTGGAGACATTTCTGTGTAGACGTACTTGTTCAAATAAGTCACCTCGCGAGGAGACTTATTTGAATGAGTACGTCTACAAAAAAAAGCCTCCAAAAATTGTGTATTGACTAACGGTCAAATCGACAGACGAAAATTAATTCGCAAATACGACTAAATTGTCTCTTTTGGTATTTTTAAACCACAATAAATTGACACTTCGTCGTGTATATCGACGACTACAATCGACAATTCTATTGACGTTTAATTGCGAATTTAACTTCGATTATCGAAAAGTTTTTAATTTATTAATCATCAAATTATTATTTATTTGTGTTGTACGATTATATATTCGTCTGGACATATTGAAATGAAAAAAGTAGTTTTGCAACTTTTTTGTAATTTGAGTCTAATTTTCTAATACGTAAAAATTGACACTTTTAGTTACTTAATAAACACATTTTTATTAATCACTTGTTTTTTGTTTCGCAGAATTATGAAACAGAAATGACTTCTACTTGCGTAGAAACAATTCTGATTCATAGAATTTTGCCGTCATCTGATATGTACCCCATGCGGCGTCGGTTCCCGCAGCTCAAGCCGGCAGAGGGGAACAGTGTGGGTTTCGGGGTACTCAGACTACGGCCTAGATTACCGCATATATTTGAATAATAAAAGGGAGAGAAGAGACAGCATAATGCATGCCATCAAATGGTGGGTATAGAGATGAGATATTGGGACCCGGACCCAATAGGTGTTGAAGTATACTCCAACGATGTTCTGGGCTATTAAGCCGTGGTTGTTAATTAATTTAGGGTAGCATTATTACCCTACAAAAATTTTTTAAAGTGATTTTTAACTTATTTCGGCCTACGGCCCTGGTGGTTAGTGAATATTAAGATCCGCAAAACGTTGCTGGTAGAAGGGTGTGCAATGCCTGAGGTACTGTTGCTTAAGAATCACCCGTCCCTTTTTTCCAGAGGGACAACCAACATACGCTCTGCGGATCGGTACCGCTTGGATTAGTATGACGAGTGAGATTATGTTTTATACTTACCAAACAGCCGGGCTGCTACTGCTGATTTCCAAAAGTTCAAATAATCGAATAACAATCTCGGTTAGTCAGCTTACGAACACTCACAACTAATTAAATCGAACTAACACAAAATTTCTAATTAAACTTCACAACTATGTTTATTGTTCTTAAAATAAAAGTACTTTTTTCCACAGAAATGAATTAACTTAATTTATTTTACCAAAAAAAAACCAAAATTAGGAGTCTATTTTAAACTAAAAACTCGTCTAAACTCAAGACTCAACACTTCTTTAACACTCAAGACTGACTGTTTTAAGACTCAAGACTGAACAAAAACTCCCCAATCAAAGACTGACTTATAAAAACTGACCCCTTACCAAAATTTTGGTACGGTATTTATACATATTACTTGGTTGAGGCGGGAGGGGAAAATTTTTAGTACAAAATGTACTACTCTCTCAACCAAATATAATTATTTCTGCCATATTGGCAAAATGTATAGATACCGCCCATTTAAAAGTGTTATAAAATAAACACTTGTAGAATTTATATGTGCCACGAAAATTGCAACGTTTTAAATTCCTACTTAGGTCGTTTGCTTAACTCTAAAGTAGAACGTTTGCTTTTCGTGTACACAATCAAAACATATGGATATGTAGTCCAATTACAAAACATTTATTTACGTTTACTCATTTGCATTATATACTTTCTACGTTATATTATGAATGAGTGACGTAGTTGCAATTGGATAACGTACACAAAAGAAAATATTTTTATATTTGCTGTATTGCACCTCATACCAATTTTTAGGTATATAAGTGCAACAGCAATCATAAAGAAAATTAAATAATTCCGCATGACTCAGTATTTGATGAATTTTGGTGAAGATGGAATCTCCAAAATCATGGTGGAATTACTTTGATACCAGGGAAGATACAGTGGATTTGGGTATTTGAATTGATAACGGAATAAATTCCGTTACAATTATTTAGAATAATTTTCAAAAAGTTTAAAAAATCACTCGATCGATTTCGACTTGTTAGGTCATCATCAGGAGTATCTACTGATTTGTATTAGTAGAAATTTTTGTTATAAAGTTTGTTGAAAAATTTTGTTATATAGTAGAAAAAAAGCAAAATATAAATAAAAGAAGGAGGGATAAAAAATAAGCAATAAAAATTAATCTACGGATCGCGCAGGTAGGCGATGAGTCATAGGTTGAGTAACAAAATTCAAGGTATATTATTGCGTACGTGAGAATAGAAAAGGGCGGGGTCTGTAATTGGTGAGAACCGGATTTCTCTCTGTTCGTTAAGGATATTTTGGTTAAGAAATATTGATTTTCTAATTTCGTAAGATTCTAAGGTTTCTAAACGTCTGCCTTTGGGTTGTATATGTAATATGTCTAAATTGGTCAAGCTACTCGTAGCTGTATGATTTTCTGAAGTTAAATGGTTATGGAAAGTTGATTGATTGCAACCAGATAAATGTTTTTTAGCTCTAACTCCAAAATTGCGCCCAGACTAACCAATATAGGAGAAACTACAATCATTGCAATTGATCCTATAGACACCAGATTTGGAAAGGCACCAGATTTGGAAACTCTAGATTTATTGTTAAAAATCATTTTCTTTATTGTGTTATTATTATAAAAAGCAAAACTAATATTGGTATAATTGGACACGATGTTGCTAATCCGTTGGCTCGTTTTTCCTATATACTCTAAGCGACGCCAATTTTCCCGCGGTGGACTATCCGGTGGATAAATACCCGTTAGAGTTTTACGCTTTAGCTTTTTATTCAATAACTTTAATATAGTCCTAGTTGCATATCCGTTATTCGTTGCTATTTGAAGAATTATGTTAAGCTCAGTGTTGTAATTTGAATTTGTCAAAGGGATGTTTATTAGTCTGTCTATGAGTGAGTGGAAAGCTGACATTTTAATATTATGAGGATGGTTTGAAGAACTAGGGATAACAGCGTCTGTATACGTGGGTTTTCGATAAATTTTGAAGTCTAAAGATGAATTAATCCTGGTTATTGTTATATCCAGAAAATTAATACATTTATTTTCTTCTTTTTCTAACGTAAAATCAATGGTGGGATATTGAGAATTTAACCAAGTAAGGAAAGAGTCTAACAGTCTAGCAGTTCCATTCCATAGACATAATATGTCATCAACATATCTATACCAAAAGATTATATGACGAAAATAAGGATTGTTATTTGATATGATCATTTGTTCGAAGAAACTCATGAAAATTTCAGCCAACAAAGGTGACAGAGGAGAGCCCATGTGTAGACCATCAGCGAACTTGAAATATGTATTATCAAAACAGAAATAATTTTGTTTAATACAAGTCTCAAAAATTAACTTCAGTTCACGACGTAAGCTCTCATCTACAACATCCCTATCTAAGTAATTACAAACTATTTGGGACAAAGTATTAATTGGAATAGAAGTGAAAAGACTGGCAACGTCAAATGAAACTAGTTTTGAGTGTAACGGAATGTCGACGTCTTGAATTTTGTTAATCAATTCTACCGAGTTCTTAACCGAGTAAGCCGAAAAGAAATTAGTATGACAATTGAAAACATTTATGAAACCCTTACATAGCTTGTAGGCAGGAGCATTGCAATACGCTACTATTGGTCTAATCGGAATGCCTTCCTTATGGATTTTTGGTAAACCATAAAGGATCGGGGCAGATGGATTCATGACAGAGTACTTCCAACCAGTTCCATCAAATAACTTCTGGCATTGGTTGATAAACTTACTAACCGAAGTCTTAAAAGACTTAGTTGGATCTCTGCCAAGCTCTATTGCTTTGCTTTCTGTAATAAAATCAGAGATTTTATTGCAGTAATCGACTTTTGTGAGCACGGTAATTGTATTGCCTTTATCCGCTTTACACGCTATCAGGTCATGGTCACGTAGTTTTTTCTTTATCGCACCAATCACTTTGAGGTTAGTATTAGAAGCAGCAGAAGAAGAAGAGTTTGTCGGAGAAGAAGAGTTATCAATGCTCTTGTGATCATCATATGTGTAGTGCGCTTGCTGCCTCAGAGCTGCGGTGTAAGATTTGGCCAATCCGAATCGAACGTTATTTTAAACTGTAAAATCCGAGACGAGGTGAGTGCAAATGAAGGTGGTTTTTTGTTTGTTGTTGCTTTAATCCATCCTGGTTAAGAAACATTCCTAGTAAAGGGTTATCCAATTCGAGATTGATAAAGTAGAAATCTGTATACCGACATCTGTCAAAGATAAACGTCAAGTACGCTGTCATTTATTTAGTTGACATTCTGCCATTTAAGAATATGGAGCATTTAACAATCGACCAACGCGTTAAAATTATTAAATCTGCTGATGCTGATTTTTCGAACAAAATTTTCTTCAGTGATGAAGCTCATTTTTCGCTTGGTGGATACGTTAATAAGCAAAACTGTAGAATTTGGGGCTCAGAAAATCCACAATTGATTGTAGAGAAGCCATTACACCCGGAAAAAGTCACTGTTTGGTGCGCATTGTGGTCTGGTGGTGTGATTGGGCCGTATTTTTTTGAGAACAACCATGGACGAACCGTTACCGTCAATTCTGAGCGCTATGGCCGCATGTTAACCGATTATTTTTTTACGAAAATCGAAGATTATGATCTTGACGATATGTGGTTCCAGCAGGATGGAGCAACCAGTCACGTAACACGAGCAAATCGAGATCTTTTGCAAGAGAAATTTCCTGGACGTTTGATTTCGCGATTGGCTGATGTCAATTGGCCTCCAAGATCCTGTGATTTAACGCCTTTGGATTTCTTTTTGTGGGGCTACGCGAAAGATCGTGTTTACGCAAACAATCCTCAAACTCTTGACGAATTGAAAACTAATATTCGTAAGGTAATGGCCGAGATACCACCCGAAATGTGCCGAAAAGTCATTGGAAATTACCTCAAAAGAATCAAGGCCTGTAAGAAGTCCCGTGGAGGACATTTGAATGATATCTTGTTTAACTAAAAATGGCAAGGATCAATCTGTAAAATGAAATAAAAATTACAATACATTCCGAATATTTTGTGTGTTTTTTTTAGGTTTACTTTATCAAGCTTGAATTGGATAACCCTTTATAACATTAGAAGTGTGTAAGTGGAAAGTGAAACAGTGACGAACTGTGAAACGACTGTGATTCGTTACACTGATCATTTTGGAGGTAAGACCACGTCGTGTTTCGTTGTTAGGCCACATATCGTGGTGATCGTACAATCGACTTTTGATTCAAACAATGACGAGCTGGTATAGACTGCCATCCAAATAAATCATAGAAGTTTGGAAAATTGTCTACCCAAGCCACAATCGTTCTAAACATTGTGAAGGAATGTTACACAGTGTTTTCGCTTTAAATCGTTACGTAGGGATGGCCAAACGAAAACAACTATAGTTAACATTCCTCAGTTACATATGCTCAAATGATTCCGCCGAATTGATTAGTGTTGGTCAACTTTCCAGACCCGAACACTTTGAATGGTGCGAAAATCATGAGCTTTTAACAAGTTTTCACAATTACTTAGTGATGATGAAACGAAAACAACTAGTGATCAATCCTCAATGACAGATGGCCAAACAGCAAATACCGGCCGGTAAGGTTTTGGCCTCCGTATTATGGGATGCGTAAGGTATTTTATTCTTCGAGTATCTTGAGAAAAGAAAGACCATCAACCTTGAATATAACAAGTACATGGAGTTAGTGGTGCGTTTGAAGGAAGCAGTTGCGAAAAAATGGCCCCAAATGTAAAACAAAAAAGTGTAATTTCTCCAAGACAATGCACCGTGTCACTAGTCATTATGGGTATGAATCTAGACTTAGAACCCATAAAAGAGTTATTTGCAGCAACTCACAGAAAACGTTACGAGTGGTACGGTTGGACTCCTAAACCTATTTAAAAGAATTTTAAATAGATCCAGGTAACTTCAGAGTAATTTGAGGGTAAAAACAGATCGGGTAGTAATTTGCAAAGTTTTACAGTAACTTCATGAAAATTTAGAGTTTGTTATTGTAGTTTAAAATAGTTTTGCATCAGTCGTTTCAACAAATCATACTACATAATTTTAATTCGAATGCTTTGAAAATACAACCCACAAATATAAAAAAAATTAAAATATGCTACTTCTATTGAACTATTCCTATTCAAAAATCGCTGAAACCGCTCAAAAATCACTGAGCCAAATACTGGCGTACGAAACGCCTATATTAGATGTGCTGAACCCCAACAAAATAAAAAGGGATCCAATTTCAGCTTCCCATAATTTCAGCAGCTCTGTAGACCCAACAGCTTTCAATAAGTAGCCACTCGTTGTTTAAATGTTAATATAGTGCATCTAGAATACAAAAATATTGCTATGTGACGTCATTTTATGTCGTTTGAGTTCTTTCTTTGGCTATTAGATTGTTTTGATTTTTTTTTTGTTTAAGCTGTCATATTGATATAAAAAAATTTTAAACAAACACCAAGAAAAATATTTTAATAATATATTATAAAATTTAGCTATTGGTAAGTATAATAATTCATGATATTATTATAAAACTATGCATTCTAAATTGTGTTAAATGTGTAAACACGTATAAAATACGTGTGAGACATAACATTTCGTGTGAGACATAACGAGAAGACATAACCTTACTTTTTGCACTCGTATAAAAAATTTGTTTCTGTTAATTTTTATTTATTCTTTTTTTGAATATGAATGCCATCTACAGTTAAAAGATTAAACTGTAGACATATATTTGATGAGATAGCAAGCAGTGTGGGCTGTAGTATTTTAGGTGCACTGCTACCACTGAGTTTAATATTATCCTCAATGCCACTACATCCTAGAAAAAAGTTACGTTTTCGATATAGATTTTGCGAAATAGGAGCTTTGAATGTTGAATGTTAGGATTTCAATATTGCCCAAATTCTAAAAACATTTTACCTCTCTAGGTCGATAAGCTAAAGTTCAAAACGTGTTAAGTATGATATTCAAACATTCTTTACGATGGCACTACTTAGTACTGGTACTAATTTTAATTTACACTACTTCGCCCATAAAAGTGCATCTTTAATTTTATTAGTTTCGGGTGATAAATAAAGAAAAATCTAAACTAAAATACTCACATGCTTAAAATATGAATGCCAGAAAAATAAACAAAAAGAAAATGGTAACAACAACAACAACATAATAAATTTACAACGATGACATTTTGTGGAGGAGTGAAATTGGAGCAATCAACTGTAATCAGCCTAATGAATTATAAATTAAACGATGCGCTGTACAATTTTTAATAGAATAGAAATTTTTATAACGCGATGACAGGTAAAATTGCTTTGTCCATCGTGACGAGTTGCGACGGCGGATGGTGTATGACAAGGTAGAAAATTAGTTTGAATTTTCCATTTCACTCATAGGTAAATAAATTAGATTATAACTAAATGTTTTCAAGATTATGTACAATTTATTGATTGGTGTACTATTTAGATCGTTCAATACAGAGAAAAATATTTATCATATGACGATAACGGACATTCTTTGTAGGTCATTCCGCAAATTAGATTAATATAATTAGTTAACGCCACTAGCTCAAAAAGGTTATATCGTTCTTCAATTTATATGTACGAGTTTGTCCTTACGTACATACATATACGGTGGCAGATGATGATGAAACAAGTTTTCATTTAACCTCCGGGCGAATAAGGAGGATGTCGTATCACGTCCAACTTGGAAATTTACATTAGAATGACTTGCTCTTGCGAGCTGAAATCATCTACAAAATTATTCTTAATGAACAGTATCAAATGACAAATAATATTCATGTGTTGTTTAATACCAGATTCGGGTATGGATTGTAGGAGGTCAAATTTAAGAGTCGTATAATTTCTTTTTCACCAATGCTAGGTTGATATGCTAGGTTGAATCGAACCATATGAAATAAAACAAAATCTTTCATTGGAAAAAAAAGAAATGTGAAGAGTTGAATGTTGCTCCAAAAATGCAGCGCTTAAAAGATTCAACTTTTTGGAGAAAAGATTAAAGGATAATCCAGAACTCAAGGGGTCATCCGTATAATTAGGTCGCATGGAGTTATGCTAACCAGATTGTCAAGGTGATATTTTCTACTGGAAGCCATCGAGTACTTTACCAAAATTACGCGTTGTTATCGACGATGATCATTAAAGGATGTACTCATGGTCGACCCAGTAGTTCAACAAGAGTTATTTTTGATTATCCTGAGATTTCGTAAACTTATTATTTGTCTTCATCACAGGTATGGTGACATCAGGACACATCAGGTGCAATAAAAATCCACTACACGGTTAAACTTAGTGCAGGAATGTAGTTAAAGTATAGCATAATTATTTAAACAACAGCAAGCGATAGCTAATTTTAGTTCATAAATGTACCCAGAGATATGGGTAGGGATCAAGTCGCGATCCAGGTCAGTCTTCGGAAGAAGCTGACTATCAACGTGCACCCAAAGAGAATCTAAACGATTCGAACACAGATGCCGAGCTTGTCGATGATGATAACGACGCGGCTGAAGTTGTTATTGCTTCGCCAAGCAAGGTAGTAAGTAGCACAAACACATTTCCCTCATGGAAACCTAATATTAGAAATTGATTCTCTTGAATCGATGCTAACAAACAAAGCAAACAAAATATGTATACGAAACTTACTGAGCCTTATTTTGAGAATTATCAGATTATACTAAAAATTTAAAGATTACAATTCTGTAGGTGATTGCGGAAACTAGTAGTAGGTAAACTGGAGGGAGCACGCAACCATAGGTGCACTTGAAAAGATATCACAGATGGCTGCACGGGATTCAGTTCCTAGTTCAAGTTCAGCAAATACAACGAGGGAAAGTAGCACACGGTCGGTAAAAAAAACGCAAGAAACGTAAAAGCAGGAAGCGTTGGCAAAATAAGACAAAAACAAAACGGATAATTATCTCACCAATAGATAATGTTTCCAGCTTATCAACAGATGAGATTATCAAGAAAAGAATCTTAGTGAATACGTCACAGTAAGTCAAACACAATGATCCACTATGTAACAAACGCTGGCCCAAATGGTGCCGCAGTTACTATTGATTCTTCCTCAGATTTAAAGGTATTCAAAGAAAACGTAGAGTAAGAAGGTGTGGGTTTCGTAGCCACCAAACCAATGCCTGAAATGATATTACGTAAGGTAGAAGTTGAGCCGACACCTTAAAACATGTCGATAAATTTAATTATTTAATTAAACAATTGCAGGTCACGCACAGAGACTTGTTATCAATGTGCGCAACATGGTCAGGGTTATAAGTGTTGTCCAAATAAAGGCAAACCTCCCAGTTGCTCAAACTGTAAGGAAATGCAAGAAAACATGATAACCAAATCGCGCTTGCTGTAACGCATATAAAAGTGCTGTGCAACATCTTTAATCTAACACTTAACATAGTGATTAGTCAAAATTTAAGACATTATAACAGTAACCTATGTATTACCCACCTCAACGTGCAGGGCGACAAAATAGTCGGATCAAAAATATGTGAACACACTTCCACCAAGATATATCTATGTATGCAAGAACCACACACGGTTAATGGCTAAACCGGCGGCATGCTTTTTATAGCCAGAGTCATGGTATTTATTGGGTTAACACCAAAAGGAAATAATGACTGGTGACTTCAATGCCAGAAGTAAAATGTTGCATGACCGTTTAACCGATGAAAACGGAAGAAAAGTAAAGGACTTCATGTCTATCTAGGAGTAACCTATTCATAAAGAACTTGCAGGGAAACCCAACGACGTCTTAAGAGAACTACATTATTGACCTAACAACATTTTGAGTTATCGAGATTTGTCAATAAGATAGACAACTGGAGTTTATTTGATGGACACTTGGTTGGCTCCTGGGATGGTGTAGATGCACTTCTAGAAATTGATTCTCACGGTGAAATTTATGAACACGGTGAAATTTATGAACAACAATTTATGGAGCTGATCTCAACATAGCTAACCAGTATCTGTTATAATCCAATTCCAAGGAAGAGAGGAGCTACGAAATGAAATGGTTGGTAGAACTCTAATCTATGAAAACTTAGATGTTCTATGGACAGGCTAATGCTATAGACACATTACTGGTTTCATAACTATGGTTTCGAATTAACCATGATTTCGTTGTAATGTGTCACCCCTAACCATGGTTTGCAACTTGGTTTTAACGTAGTTTCGGAATGAGATATTTTTTCTCATTCCGAGGCATTTTAGTGCTCGCAACGCCGAATACATAAAAAATGGAAATTCCGAACACTAATAGTTTACCAAAAAAATCTAGTTTCCTCCGAATTTTCTGTATATCATTGAGATATTTAGTTGGCGGGAATATTTTTTTTTCTGTTCAGTCAATATAAAAGTCATTTCTGACAATTTATAGGTCAATTAAATGTCAATCGTGACATTTTTGTCAATGCCTACTCTATTACTATTTAAAACCAAATGAGAAGACAAAAGAAGTTGTAGTGTGTCTTGAGTTCTCATCTCGCAAACTATAGTTTCCTAATCCTAGTTACGAAACCAGATATGTGTCTATGGTATAAGAAGGACATACCAGACGGAAAGAAACCAAGAAGCAAACGAGTTAAAATTGTCACTGTTTAGTGCGGCAAAAAATAAAGCAAAGAAAAATAGTTCCCAACGGTACGTCACAGAACAAGGTAATAAAGACCCATGGGGGTCTTGTATGCAAATTTGCTGCCAGCAAATCTAGACCTTCTGAAATTTTAACAAGTATTGACTGGAGTTTTTCATCCTAATAGTAGGAAGACAAATCGAGTAATCACAGATACGTGGCATGAAACACGTTTGGAGTTACTTACTACTTTATAGGTCAATAAACTCCCTAAAAAGAAAACATTATCAATGATTTCTGGAGCAACTTCAGCAATCGATCCGCAGTAATAAGAAACATGTACTCGTATTATTCTGTTACTAAGCAAAATAACAAAAGATGTCCTCATGGCGCTAATCTAGATCCTCTAGTCTGGAATATCATGTTTGTGCACGCATTCATGGATGAAAAAGTCAGTCGGGTGCATGTCAACTCGAAACTCGAACTTCAGCGTCAGGGTCAAATCGCAATAAATAGTATGAACCAATATGATGTTTAGCAAATAAAATGCCAATATGTGCAGAAAAACAGTTATGATGTACGAAAGGCAAATTTAACTCCTGTCGGCCTCCAACAGTATTTTTAAACGGTCGAAACTTGAACACGGTCAAGACTGTGAGATATTTAAGTGCTGACCTTGATAACGTATGGGAGTAGTTTCTCACGTTCTAAGAATTTTTGGAAACCCTAAAAAACTATTCAACTCCCTGGCGAGAGTGACAAGAGAGGGATGGAGACTGAACGAATGGTATGATAGACTAAACTGTGACCAGTCACCACATCAGATTCTTAGGAAGTACTACGAGGAATATCCTACTACGAGTATCAAAGGCCTACGTGTCTAAAGATACAGTTGTGGTTCTGGCCGGCGTACTCGCAGTGGATATTCTAATCAAAAAGCAAACGCACTTGTACCACCTAAAAAGAAGCGCTCCAAACGAACTAAGTGACTCTGTACATATTACAGATAGTGTAAAATAAATAACCGATATAGAAACAAAAATAGAAAAAGAGGCAATGGCCAGTAATCTATGACAAAGAAGGTGGAATCAATCGGTCAATGGTAGGCATGCTTTTTATTTCATTCCTTACAAAAAAAACACTCAAACTGAAACTATCTCAAACAAGCTCGATGAGCCAAGTAACCTCTGGACATGGTATGTTTAAGGCCTACCTACAGAAATTCAAAATAACTTATCAATGCCAATGTTATTCAACCCATTGATGCTTGTTGCTTGTGAATTCATCGCCGCCAACGTTTTGATATTCAACAGATTTGACTGAGCAAAATAATCTGTGAAACCCGGCTTCCCGTAGGTATCCAACAACCATGGAACAAGAGTCACTGCTGTGGCTAAAATTAACTCCATACAAATTAAAAACATACGTGGCGAACAAAGTTTGTGAAATCAAGGAAACTACAAGCCGTAGATGATTTGGCGACCTGCCGACTCAAAAATAACGCCACAGATATATTGTACCGTGGTATTAAGCCGAAAGAGTTAAAATATTATTCTATTGATGACCCATCGTTTTTACTAAACACAGAGAGTAAATGACCATTAAACATTAAATCAGAAAAAAAGTTACCTGAAATTAAAACCGAAAACTGTTTTTAACACCTAATCGATTCGGTAATATTTGTCCTACAAAACTATTCATCTTCGAAATTAATACGGCTTGTGGCTTACTGGAAATCTTTAAGGAAAGGTATCAGTCGTAGAATTGAGGGAATAAAATATTTAGTTGGTTCAACAGATGGTCTTCAACGAATAAGTATCTTCGCTACATTCTAATTGTCAACTAAATAAAAAAAACAAATTGAAGACGTGGCGGCTTATTAACGGTAAAACAGTGAAAAAATTATAATTGTATACCATATTTCCGATTGAAATCCAAATCATTCACTCAACTAATGGGTGAATTACCTGCAAGTCGTGTACTGCGATATAGAAACCAAAGAAGAATGGTTTCACGGAGAAGCTTTCATCAAGGTCATGACATTGCATACAATTAATGTACTATATAATTCAGGTAGCATATAGTCATATAATTTAAAAATATTAGATAGCGTGATTATTGCGGATTAATCATTTTAGTCGGGTCAGTTTTATGTCAATCAATAAATTGATTATAAATATGTTTGCTTCATGGTAAACGTTGTAGCAAGAATTAAGTTAGTTTTAATGCCCGCCTAAAACATTTATCATTAAGATGCGTGTTACAAAACACTATATAACCTTAGAAGATTACAATCAATGTAATTAATGGTACACACGGCTGGATTGATCGAAATAACCTAGCAAGACACTGTTCAAGTTCAAACTTATCGTTATTTCTAAAAATGTCTTGTGAAAAATCAATCAGCTGACGTATACATATATAAATATGGTGTTTCCATACAAAAATAACTCCCCAACCCCGTAATGGGGTAAACAGCCTTTTTACACGTAATATGGAATTTCTTTTTATAAAATTTCACAATATTGTTCGACGCAAATTTTACAAGAAAATGATTAATAGTTCATAAAAAAAATAGTTGCTCATTTTGTTCCAAATTCACAAACCATCCACGAAGCAATCACTGTCATACATATTCTTCATTGTGTCTCGACATTATTAATCATAGACAAGACAAGACAACTGTATTTAGGGGTAAACATTAAAATATACAAGAAAATCCAAAGAATGACCAACAGTTTTTTATATTATGACGGTAAATATAAATAAAACTACTTTCTTCGTCTTCATAAAATAATCGAAATAGCTAAAATAACATTTAAAATTTAACGAAGAAGAGAACTTGTGGGTTTCTATTTTGTTGTATTCTTCAATGCCGCCGAAATATATTTGTATCGGAATCTGTAGCAACATTTCTGGTAACACAAGCGCGCACTGGCTATTTGAACTCGCTTCAACAGCAATACAAATGGAAATAATTACAACCAAACATTTCTAAGGATCAAATTATACCGCAGTAAAGAACAAAGATGGGTATACTAATGACGGTAATTTTAGAGTAATATCAGTAAAACATAAGAATGGCATTACCAAATATTCGGTAAGAAATTTGTGCCTTTTGCCGATTGAGAACAATGAACAATGCGAGAAGATACACTTACCGGAAGAAGCCCAAACCAATGCAGCTGGAGCCAACAATAGTTCAAAACCACATAAGCGAGTGATAAGAGCAAGTGCATACCAAGTCCAAGCTCCACCAACAAGATTTAATATATCGAGATTCACCTCTAATTCCGGGATCTACCTTAATAAAATTGGTCTAATCAAATTATCTCACTACCTATTGGGCGAGCTAAGTCACCTCAGGAGAGGTGCTCGTCAACTATACACTAAACACTGATACGCTGAAAACTAACTAGAGAAACATGTTAAACCTAAACGTGATTGACTCAGTTATTAATTGAAAGTGTGCTGAATGGACAATTTAAACATCAGTTTACTAAACAGTTTATAAAATTTAATTTAAAATTGTAAATTTATTTAACAATAAATAAAAAACCTGTTATAAATCATGAACTTGGAAGTGAATCAACTAATATGAGTTTAGATAAAAATCTACTTTTATAAAGTAATAACCGAATTAAAAATAATTATGAACAATAAAATCAATTATATAACTTTCAGTCAAAGGTACGGTATACAAGTTGACCGAGTTGAACTCGGTCAGCTTCAGTCAGATCATGTTCGGTTCAACATATAACTTTAGTATGTGTTTATCGCACTCATATTTATATCCCTTTTTCAACCAAAAAAAAAACCTCAATTTAAGTCCAACCCAAACAAATGTGTGAGTAAAAAACAGTAGTATGTAATGGCGTTTTTGATAAAAAATTTCGTTTGATTTGAAGTACAACCAACACAATTGTGTGTATAGTTATAGTATTTTTGTCGGACGAAAATAAGTTTGAAAGGAATGCACAAATGTGTAAGTTGGTTCAAAAAACAAACAAAAATAAATTTTTGACATGGTACTTTTGCCGTACTCACACAATTGCATTCCCAGGCAGGAAAAGGGATATACTGCCCAGAACATTCCAGATTGTCCGTGAATCCGCGGTTCCACACTTTAATTCTTTCAGCGTGATTCTTCCTTCGTTTCTTTCCCTTCACCAAATATATTGCCGATCTCATATAAGTTTTTTCGCCAAATTTTATTTTAAAAGATGGAACCAATGCACAGTAACCACACCATGCGGACACTTTTTTCATTAAAAAGTTTAGCTAAGCCAACAATTTTTGTGAGACATCTAACGTTACATGAACAAAATTTTACAAACTTTAAATTTTTTTATCGATCTTTATTTTCGACGATTTGCACATGCTGGATGCACATGTTGAAGAATGTACATATACTTGTTGAATAAAAACGTAAACAACAAGCAAGATCAAGTTTGAATTTCTTCAATGATTTTTGCTTTTCGTAAAATATTTTTTTTTTGTTTTGTGTCCTATATTACCTATGTACCTTATGAATGAACTGTGAAAATATTTTATGATAGACTCCATTAAAAAGAAGTTATTGTAAATAAGACTTTTTGTTTTAAATTTAATCAAAATAATTTTTTTCGAGTTATGTATATGCAACATTGTTATTCGTATTTTTAAGCGATAATTTGTTATCCGTGGATAATTGATAGTATGGATAATAAATATGTAGATTATATTTTTTTTAATATTAAATCTAAGGAAGCATACACGTGTTAATTTTATCTTGTTCTTATGATTGTGTATTTTAAAAACGCATATGAACAAAATCGACCTTGAACTAGTTTATGACATAAACTAGTTCAAGGTCGATTTTGTTCCTAGACATTTTTGTTTTATAAACTTATTCTTAGTGTGGAGTACCGTCGACGACGTAAACTAGTTCAGTGTTGCACTTTTTTATTTATTTATTCATGCATCGATTGGTTTTGATACCGAAAAATCTGAGAATGATAAAATTTCATAAAACGGCCCCAATTTATAAATATAATCTAGGAAGCAAGAATATTATTATTATTATTAATTATAAGAGCCTATTATAATGTAAAATATTATTTCGTTAAAAAAACAGCAGCAGATAATTTTTTTTTATTAAAGCTGATGGTCGATAGGAACTAGAAGAAACTAGCGTTTATAGTTGATAAATTTGAATTTAGTTTGATTTCGGTTTGTTATTTATTTAGTAGAAATGTGGAAATGGGAATTGAAGGAAGACGAACAAATATGAATATGTATACAAAATATTTTTTTATATTTTCCTATGATATATGTGCAATAATCTTTTATTTAAAAAAGTCGAATATTATAAATGTAATGTTTCTCCAAAATTATTTTTCCGAGGAATTAAATTATTTTCCCTTTAAATATTATAAACAGAAAAACGAAATTTTAAATTCCTATTTTGTTTCTTCTTATTTTTTACGTTGATCGTGTACTCTCGACTGCAAGTTTTTCTAATGCTAATATATAAACGATAATTAATATAACATACAAATTACAAGATGTAATATACATTAATATATTAAAAAGCAGGTAGTCAATTTTTTTAACGGTTTAAGTATGAAATATGAACAAATTAAATAAACCTTAAATTCTTTAATATTTCTTAGCGGTTAAACAGATGATTGACTTATGTAATGATATCTGGATATTTTTTATTTTTTTATTTATTTATATTACGACTGAGTCTTGTACCCATGTAGTAATTTACATTGCATAATAAAGTATTATGATTAGTCGGCGTAATCAAGTGATTATCCCCAGTTTCGTGTAACTCCTACTCAGATTTTTTGTCACAGTAAGTCTACTGACCTCCTGGTCGCGAAAAGTCTAGTGGTTGGGTTCTTTGCTGTTTTCTTGTTGGTGTGGTAGTCAGAATACAGCCCATGTCCAGATTTTCATGCTGGTGCAGACTTTGTAGGTGTTTTGTTGCATGATGCTTAATTTCACCCGCGAAAAGCTCGATCTTTAGATCTCGATGGAGGTTGTCGTTTCAAATGTACCATATCTGGATATTTGATTCTTAAAATTATTGCTGATAACAAAAAATTTATCGAATGAATAATTTCGACTTAGTTGGTTGGTGGGATTATTTCACTTATTTAAGCGATTTCCTGGAACATGGAAATAGTTCACTAATATTAATTCAAAATGAAAAATCTAATTTGATTGGCGGGAAATAGAATCAGATTATAGATTTAGATTTCTATATATATATATATATATATATATATATATATATATATATATATATATATATATATATATATATATATATATATATATATATATATATATATATATATATATATATATATATATATATATATATATATATGTACTTATATATATATATATATATATATATATATATATATATATATATATATATATATATATATATATATATATATACAGTGTATCACTTTAATATCCGGACAAAGATAAATAAACTATATAATTTGAATTTTTTCTTATATTTATTTATTTTCTAAATTTATTTCAATACATTATGTCAGTCTTATTAATTTTCCATTATATTGGTTAAAAAAATTTGAATAATTATATAATTTAGGATATGTTTTTTTAAAAATTCGATAACAACTTCAAAATAAAGGTCACATATATATCCGGACAAAATTAATTGTAAACAAACTATAAATAAATTGAAGCATATAATTTAGGTCTCAATATTTGGTGTGATACCCTTTATTTTTCAAACCTAGTCCTAGATGCCTTGGCATTGAAGAAACTAAATTTTTGGTATAATCAGCCCCAATTTTGTTCCATTCCTCCTTAAGAACCCGTTTAAGTTGTTCTTTGCTGGTATGGTATGTTTCCTAATTTCCATTTCCAGTTTATGCCACAAATTTTCTATTGGGTTTAAGTCCGGCGATTTTGGTGGATTTTTAATAACTTTTGGACAGTTATAAAGTAGCCATTCTTGCACTACATACGCCGAATGCTTCGGATCATTATCCTGATAGAACTTAAAACAGTCCAGAATCCCTAAATTTGCAGCACTTTTCTTCAAGTTTTCTTTTAATAAGTTCAGGTACATTAGCCTGTCCATTATCCCATCAATAAAAACTAACTCACCCACACCCGCGGCAGACATACAGCCCCATACCATAACTGATCCAAACCAGCTACCTTACGGCGTTGTCTATGGTCGTTTACCTTAAGTTCCTAGGTCAGTTGGATTTTATACGGGTGTAGACCCAAGCCTCTACACTAAATTCGCCAAGCTGAAGTCGTAGGGCAAGATCTTGTGATTGACGAGAAATTAACTGCCGAGGAGCTTCCCCTACACTCTCGCACAGCAGCGATGTGTTCATCAGACCTTGCTTTTCGGTGGCAAAATAACAAAAATCGAAAGATCATCATTTTTCATGGTTACTTTACTTTATTTTAATACGTAAAATAAATTAAAATGATCTGAACAAATTTTGTTTCAAATTTAATTTACAATCTTTTGGTTTTTAATGGTTTTTTCGTGAATGTTATATAAAAGTATGTATATAATATTGCTGCCACTTCTAAAATTAATGCGATCTCTTAATTTATAGTAAAGTCTGGCTGTACAAAGCCTTAATTTTGTTGATAAACAGTTTTCTGTGAAAATTACCATTTCCATTGAAAAACTAATTTTGTCCAATATTATTGTGAATTTAATTTAGAATCTTTTAGTTCATAATGGTTTTTCTAATTATAATAATACACTTTTCAAAATATTTGCACAAACCGATAAGGCTCCTATGCCACTTCCAGACTTTCGGCTAAAAATAACTGGGACCTCCTAATTTATGAGAAAAGCTTAAGTATGGAGTTTCACCTTAATACAATGTCACAACTTCAAAAACAATTAATTTTAGAATCCAATTTCCGCAGGTCATAGCAAATTTCATTTAATCTCTTTAAGCAATAGTCAAGTTTCTGGTTAATTTGGAATCGTATTCCAGAACTTAAAAAATACAAGAAACTCAAACTCAAAATTTATTAAGAAGTATTAAAAATTTAAGTAAATAAAACAAATTTTTATTATTTTCATATTTGCCCATATTTATATTAATTTTCAACTATTTATTCAGGGTATCCCTAAAGTAGCTAACACGAATGGTACCGTTGGATTCCTTGAAGCCGTTGGATTCAAAACGAAAGTAAGGTTACTTCTGTCACTTTGCACGTTAAAGCCCCCCTATCAAGCTATAGACGTTTAAAGAGGAGCCTTCCAACGCAGCACCTTGTAATAAAGAAACTTCAATATCTTGAGAAATAACTATTTTTATTTTCAAGTATTAATTTCTTTAAAAAGCCGGTATTATTCTCTTTTAAATAAGGTATAATAATTATTAATATTTAGTTATAAAGTATTTCAAATTTAAACAAAACTTTTAGAATTCTATTTTTTAAAGAAATTATTTTATTACTGTATCATTTAATTCTTAACATTACTTACGTCAGTAAATATTTTTTGATGAAAACTTCAGACTCTCAGCTTTCAGAAAAGCTAAATGTTAGTCATATTTGCTATTTTATGTTACCTAAAAAATTAAAAGTTCACAATAAAAATTTTGTAGTTTATTAGACACTACTGCAGTGTACATACATTTCAGTGTGACATAAGCCGAAACTCTCGTAGTAACCTTTCTCGATGCCAAGCCCGATATTGCGAAGTTTGCCTTGGATCTCATAGGTTTTAATCGCTGCATACATTCCTCGGTAATGAATAACGCTTGAGATCCCAAGTCCAGCAACATTCTGCATATATTTGTAAACTCCCAGATTGGAACTCAAACTACTGCTGTTGGTAAGAATGATTGGAAACTTGATATGGTTGCTGCATTCGACACGACATGAGTCGTGGCCTCTTCTATGTTTTTTCTAGTAGCCGTGTTTGCTTTTGGCCTGACGGCATCCTCAGTGTGTAGCATAAGATGGTGTTTCCTGTGGCATTTACAGCATGTATAACTAGATATGCGTACGATTGACTGATGGCTTTGGGTCAAACAGTTTAAGCACAGCTTTCTCTCAGGCACAAAACTTCGTCTGCCATTAACGCTTAGGGAAAGAAACTGGTCACATTTACTGAGGTAATGGCCTTGCGAGCATTTAAGGCACAAATGCTCTGCAGTTGATTGGAAGGATTTAACTCGATTGCTGGTCGACACTTTATTGACTTCTATAGCATCCAATAAATCATTTCGTTCGCTTAAAAATTGGAAAAATCTTCCCATCGTAGGAAAATCCTCTACAGTTATCTCTTTTAAATATTATTAATGCATATTTCATCTTGTAATTTGTATGTTATTGGGTGTACAAATAAATTTCCGACCTTTTTAGATAGGTGTCGTTAGTATCACTGCTTGCATATTATTCAATCACTCAGCGTTAATCGATATCGTCAACACCTATTGGTCATCGAATTTGCGTACTTACGTTTCATGGGTATCACTTTACATTTCGTTTGGCGTCCAAAGCCCGAAGTGAAGATAAACTCGATTAAACGAAACATGCTGTCTAAAACGAGTATGTTTTTGACTGCTGATCTGTACGGTTGTGTTTTAATTTATTTGTTTTAATTTGTTAATTTATATAAATTGTTAAGCTCAATATATATATTTTGAGACATTCTTTTGTTTTAATTTGTTAATTTTATATTAATTTATTTTGAACATTCTTGTGGTGATAAACTGTTAAGTCAATCTATATTTATTTTGAGTGTATCTGTCATTGGACTATTTATTGTGATAAACTGTGTATTCCAAAATAACTGTATGGTGTTAAACGTTTTTGTGATTACAAATGAAAAAACGATGCCATGATTGCGGTTCTACTGCTAAAGATTATTATTTTTGTTGTGTTGCGTGTGATAAATCAATCGATTTTAAATGTCTTGGCATTAAAAGCAGGACAACATTTGAGTTGATTGCCCAACTAAAAAATCTGCGCTACATTTGTGATGATTGTGATGACCTATTGAAGTCTCAAATTGGACTATTGTCAAATGTATCTAAGTCTGTCGATCTGATTAAAAACACCATGATTAATCTACAGGAAGATTTCAAGGTTATATCTTCGAATTTACATAAAATTAATAATCGTCATTTTATTGATCAATCAGTGGTACCGGTAACAAATACAATAACTCCGGTGATGACGAATGACGATCGAAGTTATAACTTAATCGATAACAGTACCAATAAAACTCATAAAACTCATCATAATATTAGTAAATTTTCAAATACAAACAATAATAACATTAATTGTGAAGATAATTATGATAATAATAAGAATAAAATTAATGACAACGTTAATGCCGTTATTTCTGATCAAAACGAACAAGTACCTACACACAAAAATAAACATAAACGTAGATGCAACAAAAAGAATGCTGATAACACACGTACACACCAAAGCAATAATGACGAAGGCGCTACTTTGCAAAACAAACCCATAACGTTTACAAATAAGGCTTTCCAAAATAATGGAAAGATGCAAGTTGGGAAAGATGTTATAATTGGTACAGCTACAGAGGGCATTGGTTCTATTGGAGCCATTACACCGCGAAAATGGATCTTCGTGTCCCGTTTACAGCCAACCGTTACTAACATTGAATTTAAAAATTTCGTAAAAAATAATCTTCGTATTGTGGATGCAAATTGCACACGTTTTGAAAAGAACGCTGGATATGTTTCATACAAGGTTGGTGTTCCTGTTGAGTGCTTTGAAGCTATAATGAAGGCCGAGGCATGGCCCAAACATCTCCTCATTAAGGAATATAACTTCAATCAGAAGACAAATTTTCGCGGAGTTCGCCAGCAGCCTCGAATGCGTATATAACCTTATCTGATAGTAATGTCGATGTTGATATTAACTCAAATTTCATCTATTTCCAAAACGTTCGTGGCATTGCTTCAAAATCTTCTGAGGTTTATCGTTTTGTTTGTGCAACTAGGTATCCGGTATATGTACTGGTCGAAACTAATTTGAAGGCTGATATTTACAATGCGGAGTACTTTCCTGCGGAATACATTGTCTATAGACGGGATCGATCTGAATTAAATAGTTCTAAATCAAAAGGTGGTGGGATACTCATAGCTGTCCACTCTACTATCGTAAGTGATACAGCTGATTGCGACCCAACTATAGAACTATTATGTGTAAAGCTGAACATCTGTAAGAAATCAATAAATGTAATTGGTTTATATATTCCACCGAATTCGGAAACTGAGGTGTATACTAAATATACACAGTGTTTGTTTAAAATTTCATCTTCAACCAACATAGACGACAACGTGCTAATTCTGGGAGACTTTAATTTACCTAATGTCAAATGGGCATATGATGTGGATGTAAATTATATCATACCTTGTAACGTGATATCGACTGTTGAAACTTCATGTATTGACTCCATCTTATCTTATGGTTTTATCCAGATTAATGATGTTCCTAACTACATTGGTAGGTTTTTGGATTTATTCTTTACAAATTCGATTAATTTATATACGATTAATTTATATTTATTATATTAATTTTATTGTGTAATTTTATTGTCTAACTCAATTAAGAATAATTTTATATCTAAATTTTATGATTTTAAACGTGCAGATTTTGATAGCCTGATTTCATTTTTCTCATCAATTGACTGGAATGCGCGCTTCTCATTTAATGACTTAGATCATGATGTGCAACTATTTTATAATATTTTGTTTAGTGGTATCGACAGATTCGTTCCAATTTCTGTTTTTAAGAATAATCGAAATAATCCTCCGTGGTTTAATAAATGCTTGATTAATTTAGGTAATCGCAAGAAGAAATTATATCGGAAATGGAAAAGATCCAACAATGCTTCTGTTAAATTGGCCTTTTCCTCTGTATCTAATGAATTTGATTCCATGCATAAAATAGCTTATAGAAACTATATCAACAAGGTTCAAAATGATTTGATATTAAATCCGAAATCGTTTTGGAATTTCGTTCAGTCTAGATGGAAAACATGCGGTTTTCCGTCGACAATGTCTTACAATAATGTTTCGGGCAATAACTGTATAGACGTAGCCAACTTATTTGGTTCTTTCTTCCAAAATACTTATAGACTAGATAATGTTAATAAGGGAACACTTGCGGATACAACATATAATAGTACAAACACCACCTTGCATATACCTCGTATCACCCCGGAGGATATTATCAAATCACTCACTCAGTTTAAAGATGGCTGTGGCCCAGATGGTGTTCCTTCAAGTTTCCTAAAAAAACTTGGACATGAGCTAGCATTTCCTCTATCAAAATTATTCAATGGATCACTCTCGTCGGGAATTTTTCCAGTTGCTTGGAAATCCTCACATATTGTTCCAATCTTCAAATCCGGTAATAGGAATGATGTCTCTAATTATAGGGGCATTTCTATACTATCATCAATCCCTAAATTATTCGAATCAATTGTTTGTGACCACATGTATTTCGGTCTGAAGTCATTTATAGTTGACGAACAACATGGGTTTTTCCGTGGAAGATCTACCGTGTCGAATTTAATGGAATTTTCAAAACGTGCCTTGGAGGTGATTGAGGCTAAGGCGCAACTTGACGTCATTTATACTGACTTTAGTAAGGCGTTTGACTCAATCAACCATGTTATTGTATTGGAAAAATTAAAATCTTTTGGCATTTCTAATAATTTGTTAAAATGGATTGAATCATACCTTACTGAACGCATACAGTTTGTAAAAATCAATGACAGATTTTCTAATCCGATAAAAGTGCATTCGGGAGTTCCACAGGGTTCCCATCTTGGACCCCTTATCTTCATTTTATTCTTGAACGATATCACCAAATGTGTCAAATTCGCTCGTTGTCTAATTTATGCTGATGATCTAAAAATATTTTCCCCTATAAATAATACGCAAGACTCATTTAATCTGCAGAAGGACATTGATGCAATTAGCCATTGGTGTGAAAATAATTTATTATTTTTGAATACCAAGAAATGTAAAATTATGTCATTTACCCGCTCATCGTCATATGTAATACATGATTATTATATTAATAATGATAAGTTATCAAGAATAACTGAAGTAAGAGATCTTGGGGTTATGTTTACACAAACCTTATCAGTGAATCGGCATATTGATTTGATAATTGCAAAGGCTTGTTCTATGTTAGGATTTCTTAAACGAATTATGAAAGAGTTTAATAACCCGAAAGCTTTGATCTCGCTATATCAATCTCTTGTCCGTTCACAACTTGAATATGCGTCATGTGTTTGGTGTCCAAGTTACAGTAATCATGTCAAGAGAATTGAGGCGGTTCAGAAATCATTCTTAATTTGCTATGCCTGGAAAACTATTGGGTTTGATAATCGTAGAATGTGGTGGGAGAATGTTTTAGGCCTCCCTCCATATACCGAGCGATGTAAATCTCTAAAACTCGAGCCACTTGATATTCGTCGGCAGCCTGCTGGGGCTATTTTCATTTCCAATTTACTAAATGGCAAAATAGTCAGCTCGTATTTATTATTTAACCTTAACTTGTATGCCCCTGTGAGGAATCTACGTACTCGAACCCTTCTGAAATTAGATTTTCATAAAACTAATTATGGATGTGACGAACCTTTGAATTTAATGTCGAAGTTTTATAATCAATTAAGTATGTTTTGTGATTTTAATATGACGAAATCTGGAATCAGACTATCTTTAAAGGAAAACTATTTTAAATAATTTATTATAATAACTAGAATTATGTATTTAATTTGTTATATTTTTTATTGCTAAAATTGTACTGTAATTTATATTACGAATTAATTCACTAAAATAAAAATAAAATAAAATAAAATAAAATAAAATCGGGCAATACATGTTTTTTGGAGGTTAGATGTCAAGCTTGATTAATTACTAGTGACATTTGTTCAAAGCGTAAACACCAACTATTTTCAATTACAAGATGTCGAATTTTGTGCCAAAAAAAACAACATTTGCGGGAAGTTTTACTTCATTATTTTTTGTTGAAGAAAAGTGCAGCGGAAACAAATCCTTTGATTGTGGAAGCTTACGGTGAACATGTGCCATCGAAAACAACATGCAAAGAGTGGTTTCAACGCTTCAAAGTTGGTGATTTTGACGTTAGAGACAAAGAACGTGAAGGCAGACCAAGAAAATTTGAAGATACATTTGGAAGAATTGCTTGATGTGGATCCTTGTTAGACTGAAAAACAATTAACAGAAGAGTTGAATATTACCCAACAATGTGTTTCGCAACATATACATGTAATGGGATTGGTTCAGAAGCTGGGAAATTGGGTGCCAGTCAAATTGAAAGAAAGGGACATGTAACATCGGAAAACCATGTGCGAATTGTTGCTTCAACGACAACAAAGGAAGGGGTTTTTGCATCAGATCGTCACGGGATGAAAAATGGATCCATCACGACAATCCAAAGCGCAAACCAGCGTGGATCAAGCCAGGTGAACCAGGCTCATCGACGCCAAAAGCAAATATCCATGCGATATGAAGGGTGTCGTCTATTATGAGCTGATGAAAGAGCGTGAAACCATTACGGGACAAGTTTATCGACGATAATTGATGGCTTTAAAGCTAGCTCTAGCTGGAAAACGACCAGAATGGGACAAAAGACACAATAAGATTATTTTGCAACATGACAACGCTACGCCACATGTTGCTATACCTGTCAAAAAATACTTGGACAGGCAGAACTGGAAAATTCTACCCCACCCGTCGTATTCACCAGACATTGCTCCCTCTGATTACCACGTGTTTCGGTCGATGCAATCAGCCCTGGCACAGCAGCACTTCACTTCATATGAAAACGACAAAAAATGGGTCGATGACTGGATCGCCTCAAAACCACCAGACTTCTTCCTTCGGGGAATCCGTTTATTACCTGAACGATGGGCGATGGTTATAGCTTCCGAAGGAGCATACGTTGAATAAAACATTATTTAATTCTCTACAAAAACTAATGTTTTATTTCAGTAAAAAAGGTCGGAAATTTATTTGTACACCCAATTTATTAATTATCGTTTATATATTAGCATTAGAAAAAATTGCAGTCGAGAGTACACGATCAACGTAAAAATTAAGAAGAAACAAAATGGGAACTTAAAATTTCGTTTTTCTGTTTATAATATTTAAAGGGAAAATAATTTAATTCCTCAGAAAAATAATTTTGGAGAAACAATACATTTATAATAATCGACTTTTTTAAATAAAAGATTATTGCACATACATCATAGGAAAAATTAAGAAATTATTTTCATAACATTCAATCATCTAAAAAACAAAAATAAAAAATTATTTTGTATACATATTCATATTTGTTCGTCTTCCTTTAATTCCCATTTCCACATTTCTACTAAATAAATAACAAACCGAAATCAAACTAAATTCAAATTTATCAACTATAAACGCGAGTTTCTTCTAGTTCCTGAGTACGTTCATGATATTTACATTGTTACAATATTGTTAACAATGACAGCTCAAAATCGTTAATGAAACTACATTGTAACAATGAACACGTGCCTTTTTCGTTCACGAACTCTACATTGTTACAAACGTCATTCTCAACCCAACTCGAGACTGCCTCAACAAATGTCATTTTTAATGGAGTAGGTATCAGAAGCAACATGATGATTGTGTAGGTTTGAAAAATAATTTAAAGAACAAAATTCAATTTTTAATATATTTATTTTAAATAAATTTGTGTTTTATGGATACACTGATTATTTTGATGCTCCATAATACTATGTTTAGTTCGTACTACTCGTCTATTTTTTAGTTACGATTCGTACTTTATGGAAAAAAATTGTCCTTTAGGCAAATCGAACTTTACAAAATCATAATCTTTCATAATAGATCGTTAGGAATCTTAAGAGGTCTAATAGTATCGTGAACGAATGCCGCATCTGTGATGTTTAAATTGCGACACGAGTTTTTTTAGCAGCTGCCTCAACTGCTTGATATTCTTCAATCTATAAATAAAAATTTTATTCTAGTCTTGTATTTTATAAAAGCCGCTCGGTCTTACCGGTTTAGCGATTTTGCGGTCACGTCGTCTCTCAACACGGATTATACCATCTGTAATAAGTGCTTTGCCGACATCGACATTAGTGGCAGGATCGGATAGCGTGCATAGGTCAAAGCAGCAAATTTTATACTCTACATTTAAGTTTAAAGTCTTGTTTAGAACATCTTGGGCAAACGAACGACATGCCTCAGTCTTGTCGTCTGCATCGGGCGGGAGTACGGCTAATGCAAGAACATATTCCTGTGCATATGGTTTGTCAGATTATAAGGCAGGTGGTAAATGAGCTAAACGACTGGCGGGTAATGTCTGAAAAACAATATTTTAAAGTTAGTCTCCAATTTCGATTCCATCGAAATTAATCTAATTAAAAATTATTAATTTTTAAAAAATATTACAATTCAAAATAATCTGCCACACAATTGCTTCTCCGTTACAAATTTATATTGAAAATTCACAACAAACTCCTTCGTATCACAATAAAACATTGCAGTCTCTTAAAATTCATAATTTATTTTGTCTACGCAAATCTAAAAATGTTTAGTGCAATCCCAGTTTTAACAATAAATTTCTTTATCTTCTTAATTCTGTGGTTATGTTTTTAACAATGTTTTGACACTTGGGACAATCTCATAGTTAACTATTACGTCATTTCTACAATGACAGTTGCTACGATATTGTAACAATGTAAATATCGTGAACGTACTCCCTATCGAACATCAGCTTTAATAAAAAAAATTATCTTCTGCTGTTTCTTTAGCGAAATAATATTTTACATTATAATAGGCTCCTATAATTTAATAATATTCTTGCTTCCTAGACTATGTATATTTATAAATTGGGGCCCTTTTATGAAATTTTATCATTCTCAGATTTTTTCGGTATCTAAACCCATCGATGCAAGAATAAATAAATAAAAAAGTGCAACGCTGAACTAGTTTACGTCATCGACGGTACTCCACACTAAGAATAAGTTTATAAAACAAAAATGTCTAGTTCATAAACTAGTTCAAGGTCGATTTTGTTCATATGCGTTTTTAAAATACACACTCATAAGGACAAGATAAAATTAACACGTGTATGCTTCCTTAGATTTAATATTAAAAAAAATATGATCTACATATTTATTATCCCTACTATCAATTATCCACGGATAACAAATTATCGCTTAATAATACGAATAACAATGTTGCATATACATAACTCGAAAAAAAATATTTTGATTAAATTTAAAACAAAAAGTCTTATTTACAATAACTTCTTTTTAATGGAGTCTATCATAAAATATTTTCACAGTTCATTCATAAGGTACATAGGTAATATAGGACACAAAACATAATTTTGTTTTAAAAGGAAAAGGACACAAAACAAAAGAAAAATATTTTACGAAAAGCAAAAATCATTGAAGAAATTCAAACTTGATCTTGCTTAATGTTTACGTTTTTATTCAACAAGTATATGTACATTCTTCAACATGTGCATCCAGCATGTGCAAATCGTCGAAAATAAAGATCGATAAAAAAATTTAGAGTTTGTAAAATTTTGTTCATGTAACGTTAGATGTCTCACAAAAATTGTTGTCTTAGCTAAACTTTTTAATGAAAAAAGTGTCCGCATAGTGTGGTTACTGTACATTGGTTCCATTTTTTAAAATAAAATTTGGCAAAAAAACTTATATGAGATCGGCAATATTATATTTGCCCCTACAAATGCGCAAGAAATCAAATGTGCACGTCGATTGATTTTTTGAAATCAGAGAATCACGCTGAAAGAATTAAAGTGTGGCGAGACCCAATTAAAGTGTGGCGAGGCCCAATAATCGCAATGGTCGCACAATACATCTAAACTGTTATAAAACTACTTCTAATGCTACTACTTAAACCTAGATGTCACTATTTTTCATGAAATATCAGCCGTGTTTTACATGGATTCTCCACCTGCTATTGCTATCTAGTATGCTAGAAAATTTCGATCAAATGGCAAGTGGAGACTCGCAATAATTGCTGTTTTTTTATTAGCGCCCGATAGCTGTATCCGGAGCAGCCAATTTTCTATTACTACGTTTCCATGGACATGGATAAACCGAGTTAAGAGTTTCGTCGAGTTAATAACATGGCGTGCTAATCCCTATCGTTTCCATGCTAAATTTGTTTTGACAGTTGAGGCAGTGTTATGTTTTTGTCAGTCTTTTTATATTTTAATCTGTTTCGTGAATATTTTAACCCCTGTTTATTTTAACTATATTGGTTCTTTATAATAATACTATATTTTATAATAATACTATATATATTTTCTGAATACTATAATTTTTCTTTTGACAGATAGAATCTCATTTAACCCAACTACTTTCGTCAAGTTAAGGAGGATTAAGAAATTTAACGAAAACTCTAAATCCGACTCGTTTCCATGATGAGATAATCCGAGATAATCCCGGTTAACTCTGTCATGGAAACACCGTATATGTCAAAACTTATATTTAGCGCGCTATTATTGCATATAATTAATTTATTTAACTCTAAACTAAGATTTTTCATTCAACTTTTTAGTTAAAAATCAATAAAAAAATCTTGCTCTACCTATTTATCGGAAGCCGCTATCGGGAGCGCTATCCATTTCAATGGGAAATTTGAAAAGGCTTTTATTTTGTAAACCCCTGAAACCATTAGAAACTAAATCTTACAATAAAAATTTAAAACGCAGCAAGATGAATTCTTGTTTATAACGTCATGTAAAAATAAATGTCAATTAGTATAATTCAGATGATAAATGTTTGTTTTATTGATGAATTTAGTTTTAATTTTATAGTACAGCGACACCAGTGAATAATAGCTGCAGTTTTAGTAGAAAATTTCCATTTGACTCCGGATAGTGCTCCAATATTAAAACACGGCTAATATTAACTAAATTAACAAGATATAAAAACGAATGGGTTCATATAGCGTATAACGAAATGATGTTAGGGTGGGTTAGAATACCGTGGTAATTTTACTATTTTTCTCCGATTAGAATTCTCCAAAAGGTCAGCTTCCTGGGACATGTAATTTCGGAAAACGGGGTTTCTTGTTTATCCAAAAGAATAATAAAGTAAACATTCAGAGATTAATGCCATAAAAAAGTACGAACCTACAAAAGTTTATGGAGATGCTTAATAATTTACAGTCAAAATCTTATTCAAAATCTGTCATGTGCAAGGAGTTCAAAATTCTACTACAATTTATTACAAATGTTTTGTTAAAAATTTAAAAGGCTCATCTAAGGCCTCATATTAAATTTTTTCAAAAGAATTAAGCAATTGGGATGTTGGATGTATCAGCAGCAGAAATAGATTCCAGAAAAATGTAGTTTAGCTGCTGAGCTTCCTTGTTGATTCACTAATGAGGAAGAATTATATTCGAAATCGATTTTCCAGAGTAAAACTAAAAATAAAAATTGCCACTATAAGGATTATTTTCAATTGCTCTATTAATTTAATTTAATTTGATTTATAAAGTAACAAAACTAAAGGAATGGTTTTAAACCGTATAACAGCGCAAACTATGAGCAGCTTTTTTGTATATTATTTTCCGCGCGCACAACGAATAAACGAAGTTTGTTTCAACTAACTTTTAAGTATAAAATAGAATAAGTGGACATTCCGGGCAAATATATGCATACAGCTGATTATTATCTAGAACATTTGACAAAAACTAACAAGAGCGATAGAAATTAAAGATTTAGCGGTTTGTAAACGAATTAGTAAAGATGAAGAGTAAATAAACGTAAATAAAATTTTATTATAAGGTCGGTGCAAAATGAAAAACTTTTCTTAAAACAATATAAAATTTTAATGGAAAATGAAAGAAGAAGAGCAAAATGATTATGGATTCTACCGATTAAGAGGCAGCGATTGTAATAAATATAAAAATAAAATATTTGTTTTGATCCTAAAATTTTAATATAATAAATAAATTAATACATATATATATATATATATATAAAAGGTAATATGCTAAAACCAAAATAAATTTAAAAACAAAATATTTATAAACTTACATTTTTGTCTGTTTGCACTGTTTAATGACAATCTGGCCACCTTTTCCGAATAAACAAAAATAAGATTAAGAAATGTCAGTATTTGTTTTTAAATCCTAAGCACAGATGTCGCCTTTCCAATGCGTAGAATTACTTTATTTTCTGCATGTGTCGGTAATGCAGAATGGGTCTATACTTTACTATAAAAATCGAAGTAGTTTTCGCTAGGATTACGTAGATGTCAGGTTATGTTGCAATTTAAAGTTTAGAATTTTAAACTGAACGTTTAATTAAATTAAATAATTTAAATTATTAATTATTTTAAATTAAATAAACAAAATATTTCGAAATATACATTGGTTTTGTATGTACTTTTGAATTCGTTAAATACGATTACTATCTTATAGGTCAACGTCCGAATGTTCATCCCGCCTAACGATGATCATCCAACTCATTCATTATTTAGTGTCGACTAATAATGCTTCTATACATTCTACACATAAACAAGAAATAAGATTGTTAATTTTATCAGCGGTCGATCTACAGATTTCCTATACCTTTTTTCAAATAAGAACAGACATCAAAATAACTCGCGAAACCAAAAACCGTGCATTTATATTTCGAAATGTTATAGTGTAAGGGCACGTAAGGGTGTGTTTTTCCGCGAAATCTATCAAAAATAATGCGATGGGATTTTTTGTGTAATGTACAGCGATCTTACTAGACTTTCATTTACGAGAAAGCGCTATTCGAAATCCAATGGAACAAAATATCTGCCTTCTTACTTTGGAATTGATAAACACAGTACAAATATTTAAATGAACCTTGTTAATGAGTAATTAGCTTGAAATCCCGCCCCTTAATTTATCAAAATCAGATAACCGTTAGCTAGCAAGGAACAAAACGCCACACTCAAAAGATCTGTGCCTTTATTATACGCTTTCGGAAAAAGGCGAAAACGAAATAAGCTAAAACCTCTCAAAATTTTAGTCCCAAAAATAAATAAAGAGAATAAATCAGTGCGCCCTTCCACACAAGTATTGAGCACTACACATTATGTCAATAAGGGGTGAATTTAAACGAGTTTCGCAATTGCTATAATTTTTTCTACAGGGTTTCTAGTTTTTCATTAAATTGCATTTATTATTTGTAAAGTAAACAATATAGACTTTATAGCGCTTAGAACGGATCTGATTTTATCAGGAGCTCGGACAGATTTTGTCAGATCAGTATAGGAACCATGCGCAAATTTTAGCGAAAAAAAAAATTCGATATAATTTCTTGTAGTTGCTAGAAAAACGCACGTTCAATTTTGAATATTTCATTTTTTGAAGCAGACGTGTGTGCAACGTATGTTCATTTTGTTTATGTTTACATAATTCAATTTGACGTTTCGCATTGGCGGTTAAATTTTTTGTTGTGTTTTAAATTTAATTTATCTTAACACACTTAAATAATTAAAAAAGTATCTAAGTTATTATTTTATAAACTAATATATTTAAAGCCTATACTTTTAATTTAATCAACAAAATTAGTGTTGTCCATTTCGAGTGCCATAAATATTAAAATATATCGCATGATACATTGAATAATTTTACTAAAAAGGATGTGAGCTAGATTAAACTCTTTCGATATACTGATAAAAAGTAAGATTTTAATTTTCATTTCAATAAATTTATCTGAATATGATTTCCATTTTTTATTAGTTTTGAAGAGATGTACCGTATCCATTCAATTAAATGTGACTGAAAATGTAATTATCATGCACACGATTTTCAAATGTCATTTTGATTCTCGAAAAAATAAAATTAAATATAAAAAACTGTGTATTTTTAAATAAAGTTTATATTACGTTAGTATCGAGTTTTTATTTTTTTTATCAACCAAAATAATTTTTGCTTTGAAAATAACAAATTTTTTTTTATCTGTACCTCCACATGTACTGATAAAATTTTTGTCTAAATTTGTTGAGTTTTTATGTTGGTTGCATACACAAAATTTGTATAGTAGTTTGGCTGCATACATCTGTATACAGATGTAACATAAGGTCTTGTATAGACTTGTCGTGCAATAAAATTTTTGTTGGGTAATGTCGAATAGAACAACGACCCGAGTAAATCAGAACGTTATAACATTGATGGCGGTCAGGTATATGATTTAAATATTTTTATATTATCACATTTATCAAATATAGTTGTGGTACATTAATAATTTGTAATAATGTCTGCCACGAACGCGATTACAAATTTAGACTTTTTGACAAATATAAACGCTTATTTCCTCTTTGATAAACAAATTTAAACTGACTTCAGAATGAGCGTTATCACATTGACACAATTGTACCAAAAATTGGTACATTTTGCCGTACATTTAAAAGTACCTTTACTTTATTATTTCTCGTATTTCATCATCTAATTCATTAAGTATCACTCACGTGAATATTAAATGAGGATTCAGTTTGATCCATTTGCCATGTACTCGAAACGGAGAAAATTTGTTACTGTTATTTAAGGTGAAGTCAGAAAGTAGTTGAAAAATTAATTTCAAATTAATTCGGTACGATTTAGGGGGGGTTCCAGAGAGGTATTTTTATTTCCAACTATTTTATTTTTATCTTATTTTGAAGTATAATCTGATAAATATTGTAAAGAAATGCCCTCAATTTTTTAATGCTTATAAAAAAACTCTGCCCACCACTACCATATAGATCTGACGAAAATCATTCTGGGAACTCTCTCTTGGCAATAAGTTTTTTTTTTGTAAAAAAAAAAATTACATGGATATATAACAAATGCCTCTTCTAGTTAATAGAGATGGTTAAGTTTATTAGTGGTACTCTAAAATCTTTGATAAAAATAGTTATATATTTCTGAAACCTAGAGAGATCTACATTATGATCACCCATCCAAATAACTAATCACGGTTTAGCCATTGAAGACAGATGTAACTGTGTCGTTAATTCCAACCAAAGTATAATAATTACGTGGGCTGATAATAAACAGGGGATCTTGATATAACAGGTGCAACTCCCCTCCCAACCTTTACTTAAATGATCAAGAGTTATATTCACGAACATGCAAGTCACTAAAGTTTAAGTTTTCCGAACGTCTTCCGAAGATGTGGGAAGTTTACCTATGCCTTGTTTGGCATTGAAGAGAAGCGACTATTTTAGATAATAGAGAATTTGGTTAAGAAGAAAACGGCACTATACCTTCGCAAAAAGTGCGATTTATTTAAATTCGGCCAATCGAATTGAAACGAATCAATGATCCTGTTAGTTAAATCGGAATTATTTAGTTAAATCGGATCTTAGTTAAATCGGAATTATTTTTGAAAAAAAAAACATTATAATTTGATAACATATAAATTATATAACTTGTTAATTATTTGTTTATGATAACATATTATTTGATAACATTGTTACCCACACAATTATGATGGCAGGCAGAAAAAGGGATATGCGATTTTTTGTAATGATAATCTGCACAATTTTTGGTTCTTGAAATGAAAGCCGAGGTTCACGAACAGATTTCGTTGAAAAATGAATTAAAATATCCCTAAAACAAAACTAGAAACCATTGCACCATTGTATTTTTCAATAAATGAATTTTAAGAAAGTACGCGTTTACTTTGTTAAAATTCATTTATTGAAAAATACAATGGTGCACTGGTTTTGTTTTAGGGATATTTTAATTCATTTTTCAACAAATCTCTGTTCGTGAACCTCGGCTTTCTTTTCAAGAACTAAAAACAGTGCTGATTATTTTTACAAAAAATCGCATATCCCTTTTTCTGCCTACCATCATAATTGTGTGGGTAACAATGTTATCAAATAACTAATATGTTATCAAAAACAAATAATTAACATGTTATATAATTTATATGTTACCAAATTATAATGTTTTTTTTCAAAAATAATTCGAATTTAACTAAGATCCGTTAAAATCCGGAAAACATTCAACCTGTCATTTTTTAAACACACATTTCCGTGAGTTGAACTTAAATTGACATAAATAAGTATTTTGTCTGGCAGGAAAAGGGATATATGTAATTGGATTTTTGCCTTTCATGCTATCGCTATGTTTAACCGTTTCGAGTTCAAAAAATTTTTTTTTTTGCTTCAATTTAACTTCACCATACACAAATGTGTATGTAAATAATGACAGGTTGTAATGTCTAATAATTTGATAACAACTTAATTATATAATATATATTAATTATTTGTTTTTAATAACATATTAATTATTTTATCATTATTATAGTTACTTCGAACGAAAAAAAATTAACTCGTATGGACAAATGTGTCTGCTGGTCTTCAATTACCACCTAATTCTATGTTTGACATATTCCTTTGTCGTAACCGAAATTTACATACACAATTGTGTATGTGGATCTGGAAAGGGTTTAAGTAGAGCATTTCTTTAAATGTGCTACGTTATTTCTATTCAAAATAAGTAGAACACCGAAAATTGAAAATCAAAACATAAATAAATTTTCGATTTCTTGTTTCTTCTTCACAATAAATAGGACCTCCTCTTTAAAATTGTTTAGCCGCTTGTACAAACATTTTATACCATTTACCCATCGCGATTTATACGAATTTTATACCAATACGCCAGAACCAGAACATAAAACGTACCCATTTCGTATCGTTATCAATTTTTCCAACTCTCTAATTACAACAAAAAAAAACATTAACGAGCAAATATCATATTCTCTCTTGAGAGAAAAATCTATAAATAATGAAAAATAAAAAGACAAAAAACAAATCGTAACAAATTTTTTCATTTTCCTTCGCTCTCCCACTAAAAATGTCATAACAAAAATGGTTGCCGTATAGTCGAAACGTAATCTCGTTTAAATCACAAGAATAATTCAAGTAAAATTTAAGAAAAAATATGAATTTAGAACTTCAATTTAATGTGTAGTGTTTAATGTTTTTAACAATAAAGTGTTTTAGTGATTAAATAAGTTTGTGAATTTTTTTTTTCGTGAAATCAACATTTTTTTCGTATAGGTAGAAAAAAATGTATGTGTGCTCTCCTTAAGAAAATGTCAAGAAAGTAAAAATATATTAACCTAAAGCCTAAAGTGAACAAGAAATGAAAATTTAAAATTTTGTTCGAAAAGTGAAAAATATCAATATTTTTTGAAGTGTTGTGTTTTTTCCAGATACGAAAATTAAACAATTTTTTTGGATACCCACACTGCTACCACTACATATACACCGCCATCAAACAACATACGTGAAGAGCTATTCTTCACCTCTGGAATTTATTTGTAAGTTTTCCATTTTGTTTGCCTTTTAACAAATACATAACAAAAAAAAACATTTCGGGCTTTCTTCATCAAAACTAAAAATTGTTAATAGTTTTGTAAACAGATTTGAAAATATGCAAGCAATGTATCCAAAACACAAAACATAAAAATTGTAAACTTTGCATAGTTCGGTCAAAACAATAACATAAAGAATGCTAAAACAAAAAATTTTCAAAGCAAAATAGCAAGATTGCAATCACAGTGGAAAAAATCCTTAGGTCGCCATAAAAAGCAATTTCTATCGTCATATTACACTCACTTAACTATCGATGTAGTGCTGCTACACTGCCAAGAAAAAATATCGATTTTCTATCTGTTTTCGCTGGTATAGTGGTAAGGTGTACGCACAAATAGTTTAATTTTATTGGTTAATTTTATGAAGGTCAAAACAAGCGCAACCATCTGTTGATTGCTATGCTAAACCAGGCATACATAAAAATGATTAAAACGTAAAAACTTAAATGATTTGTTTAGTGTGGCAACGGCAAAAGGTTAAGGTTAATGAAAGATGTTTACCCCTATTTTGTTTTGCAAAGAGTTGGGTATTTTACGCGGGATTACTTAGAATCAAATGAATCAGATTTGTTGTTTTGTTCATTGAAAGATAAACTGGATGAGTTTTGGTTCTAATGAAATCTTTTTGCTAGTTCCAGAGACTTATTATTCACAAACGGCTTAATTCACTAATTACATTAATTTACTATGGCGTTTTTAACTAAGCAAAAGGTTCTCGAGGCGGAGAGGATTGCAGGGATTTCATTACAAAGAACAGTTTGTGAAAGAATAAATTTGAAATATTCGTTGTACCTACATACTGTAAAATAAATTATTCAAATTTTCAGAATACTAGGCTTCTATCTAAGTATATCTGAAATGAATTGATAATCCAACTACTCTACGATGGTTAATTTCCAAATTAGTAATTGAACTGTAAATTAGGTGATTAGTACTCTGTACCGCAAGCCTTACTATCCGTCCTTATGGTTGATTGCGTAAGTTCGTCAGCTACTTACTTGATTTTTAAATGCGCCACAACTGAAAGTACATTCCATAAAACTAATTTATATTAAAATTCGAAAGAAACATTCAGCCAGCGTAAGGATACGTCGAGGAATAAAATGAACTCGATCAACTAATCAACACTAAATATCGTAACAGGGCTCTAAACTGCTCATCACAATATGAATGAACAATCCTCTTACTTAGGTTAGTAGAGCAATACCCTTCTTTGTCACAGTTGCGAAAATGAACCGGTGGTGAGATATCGACTCAGATAGGTGGTTTTTCAAGATGTACATAACATATATGTGCGGCGAATCTCGAAAGTTCAACCTCGCACAAAAAAGAATAATTAAATTTAAGTATTGTTTCGTTTAAGCATTGTGTTGCTCCTATGATGTGTTCGGGCATCATCTTGTGTCCAATATCTACATCATTCATGTTAGTAGTTATTCTCAATGTTTGCAAACTTAGGTACACTCATCAACACGCATTAGCTACAAATTATTCCTCATTTTTCAGTATATATTTTCCATTCCCAAGAGTAACCGATATCCACAGGACGATATTTTACTTTCTGGCTGATGCCGTTACTATATTGCAAGGATTTTTTTCTTGAATTGCATATATATTGCTACTTCGTTAAACCTTCTATCCAAATTCGGTTTACCAAAATCAACGTTAAGCCCTTTACTGCTTTACACTTTGTGAGTATGATTGCCAAGCACCCCGGCCACTACTTATTTGTATTTAAAATGCATTCGTTATACATCTTAGAAGTATCACCCATTTTAGAAGCATCACCATCCATTTCCATATAGTAGTTTAGTATAAAATGTGTCCTGTGCAAATCTCATTGTACTCAAACAATTTAGCAAATAAACAAACTTTTTCTATTATCCCACCATCTACATCGTGTTTAGTGACTATTGTTTGAGAAAGCATGGACAGAGGTGAGATTTCAAAAGGTAGTAATCGATAGTAATCACCGATCATTTTCTCGAAAATGACACTCAATGTGCTCACTTTTCCATGTCAACTTTTTTATTATCACTTCAATATTTTTTATGAACTTTCTATGATTTTAAGTCTCTTCATTTAAGTTTTTGTCAAAAATTATTTAAGTTTTATACAAAACCAAAATTTTTAAATAAATGATAGAATTAATACTTCTCTGTTTACTATTCACAAACACTAAGTATTTGAAATCTAATTTTAGGATAAACACTTTTTAACTAAATTTTTTCTCTGACGATGTTCAAAAACAATATTTGTAAATCTTAATCACCTAACATGAATAAGTAACTTTACACATTATACATAAATTATTTACGTGACAATCTCCTTGATGTGTCCATAAATACTATTTTAAGTAACATGTTGCTAAGAACTCGCGACTGATCATCTTTTTTGTTCCTCAGTTTGTTTGTTTTCTTCACAGTTTTGTTCCTCAATCTATGATTTTCTTGACAAAACGCACTGCCCAAGACAGTTTAACTATGTTGCTGCTCATATTGAATGTTGAGCTAATTCTTCAATAAACGACAAATGAAATTCCTTATTAATTAAACATAGTTTCGCGCTGTTTTTCCCTTATTCTAGATTTATGAATTTGCCATTCGGGGGGAATGTCACCTTCAATCATTCTTAATTAACTTTGACCGTTCCAGTTGTTATTTTATCTTTTAATGTTGCCACTAAGCTATTACTTAAAGCAATTTATTATATCATTCGATGTTGGAGTCATGCCTTGTACACGGCAGATTAAAATTATATATGAACTTTATCATATATTTATTAACCACTTGAGTGATTTGCCCGAGCGTGACTCGGGCGCGTAGTTCGATTATTTTTTGATTTGCCCGAGGCTTACCCTAGCAAAGCTTGTTTTGTATTCAGATTACTTGGTAATTATGTTTTAAAGAAATGTAAAAAAAACCTGACAATTTATGGACACACTTTCTCGAAAAAAGCCATTACTTAAGTGGATAAGAAACTTGGACAAATTGCAAGTTACAGAGTATACCCAATAGAATTCCTTATGACTTTTTACTTACAGAAAAGTATGAAAAAAAAACTTGACAAAAAAAATTTTTTTTCTCAAGTTTTTTTTCATACTATTCTGTAAGTAAAAAGTCATAAGGAATTCTATTTGGTATGCTCTGTTACATCCCATAATCCAAAATTGAACATTATCGGTTAATCTTGAATTATGGGATGTAATTTCAATTTAAAATGAATGTCCCAAGAATTTTTGCTATTTGGTCATGTTCAATTTGGTAGGTAGCACTGGATTAGGATTTTAACGTAATTTTTGGAGAAAATTCTTGAATTCCTTTATTTTCAAATTTGGTCATTAGAAATAGAATTGGATTCTATAATGAATTTTAGACGAAATTCTAGGCTTTGCTGAATGAAACGTGCAATTTGTTCAGTTATAGTAGTAAAGTAAAATTTGTCAGCTGGCCACTTTTAATTTTATTGGTTTTTATCAAAAATGTAAGACATACTTATAAAAGAAAATTCAAGAAGCGGCGTAGTTCCATTTAGCATGGCCAAACTCTAGAAATGTATCCAAAATTCTAGGACCAATCCCACTTTCAGCTCTATAAAAATTCTTAGAAATTTAAAAATAATCGACTGAAATTTTTTTTAGTTTCATTTCCTATAGCTGAATGCTTTACAAGCCACATTTGTGACCTTTGTTAAGAAATGGCCTAATTCCATTTATCTTGACTAAAATCTCAAATTTTGAAAAGCGAGATTCTGAAAAACGAGATTTCGAAAAGCGGGATTTTGGAAAGTGAGATTTTGATTTCGGGATATTGAAAAGCGGGCAAACGACCCCAATCCGTTCTTTATTTCTCTCCCGGATGAAAAACACCAAAGAACCAAGATAATATTTTTTTTTATCTTATGGTTAGCTATTTCTGATACAAGTGGCAAAGGTGACATTTATTATGTGAGAAGAGAACAAAATCACTGCCACACACACACACACATCATTTAAAATTCCTGCACAACTATTATTACAATAACACTAACTATTTATATTTAAGTTATAAGATAAACCTAAAATAACAAAAAATCGGAATCAATAGATGTAAATCCTAGAAAGCACGCGACATTGTGCTTTCTGTAAAATGGAAACCAATAACCCACTTGAAACAGTTTTTGCTGAAATTGAAGAAATGGCTAACAGCAACAGGGCTACGTTCGACTTGTTCCCGCCAAAGTCGAGACATAAATACGACATCGATTTTCCTATTCATTAGAATGACACAAACAAACTTTAATCTTTAACATTGACTATAGAACATTTTAATCAATTTCCAAATTTCCAATATACGTGCATTCACTTTTAACCTTGTTTGGCAAATCTGAATTTGGATTTTTTTTTTAGTATGTAATCTTTGCAATTTGTTCTGGAGCCGAAGCACTCCCAACTCTTTGCAGTTCGCTTTTCATGTCCTTACCTCTTACGCAGTCGCCTGCCAAATCGAGGTCGTACGGCTATAGATACGATTTTCGTAGAACCATCTGTACATTGCATAGCTCCATGTCAGCCTATAGGCCTATAGTACTAGTAAGAAGATGGGTCGGCCCATTAGTTTCTGATGAGAAATCCCTTTTGCATCCTTCCCCTATCGGGATTCGAACCCGTTACCTCCCGATCCAAACGTCAAAGCTTTAACCAGTAGGCCGTTTGGTCGATTGGATTTGGGTTTAATTTTTCGTCTATAATGGGGTTTTTAAAATCTTCCTTCTTCGATATAATCGAAGTCAATAATTAAAACAACAATTACACTGTAAATACGGAATTCTAAAACAAATATAATTTAATAAAACAGAGTGTACAGCCAAGTATAGACAAGTTTTTCTGAATGATACCAGGTCCCATCTATATACCCTTAAGATAAAGTAGGATTTATATTAGCATAGAAATTTACCTGGTTACAGACACCTGACTGTTAGTAAAATTATTAGTAGAAAGAAATACTTATAATCATTTGATTAGCACAGAACACCACCTATTTATTCATCAATACAGTTTCCTTGAAGAGTGATACATTCTTTTCAACACGTCACCAACATTTCGAAGCCTTTTTTGTAAAGAACGAATTATTTTGGCCCCAAAATAAGCGTTCGTTTCGGCAAAATCTCTTTTCCTGGAGCATTTTAAGAGGTCTGCAAACAAATGATAATCAGAAGAATACGGTGGATGAAAAGCAATTCGAACTATCAAATCGTTCAAATTTGCCATCGTAGCCAACGACTTGTGACACGGTGTATTGTCTTGGTGAAGAATGGTTGGTTTTATAATGCATTTGGGGCGTTTTTTCGCAATTTCTTCCTTCAAATGCAGCAATAACGCCATGTAATATTCGCTGTTAATGTTCTTTCCTTTCTCATAAGATCCATGCGCGCACGTTTTTATCTGTTCTGGAGTAACTGCCGGATTCGGGCGACCCGAGCGTTCGGCGTCCCATACTCAGAGCGTCTAAACTCAGCAAGCCAACGTTCGATGGTTGCTTTCAAATAGAGTATAGTCCCTATAACACTTATTAAGCCATTGCATTGCTTCACTTTTTCTCAATGTTTTGAAAATAAAAAACCAGTAACGCTAAACATTATAACTTGTAAACTAATGGTCAGATTGTCATAAAATGTTGACACATAACTTTTGACGGTTGGTGCTTTCTAAAACTCATATGAATATTTCATAAAATGCGTCATTTATGTGTCAGCCTCGGGTCTTATTGAGTGGTGTAATACATCTAGTATAATTCTCCAAAAATCTAAATTTAATTTAAAAGCTATTTATTTGACATTGCTGATGTTATATTTTAAAATTAGAAATTCGTAATTTCCAAACACAACAACAAAATATTTTCAAATATAAAAACATTAACAATTATTTAAATATATCAAGGCAAACAAACATTTAAGTAAATATTTTGTTATTTATAATAAAATTACTAAATTCCTCAACATATTAAAACAAAGCTTAATCCTAAAACTAATTGAGCATAATTATTATACTAATACCTCCACCAAGTGAATCACCTAAAACTAAAGAGAGGAACCTGAAACTAAAATTAAACATTTATTCTGACTATGAAAAAATATAAAAGTTAAGTTACCAGCTGAAAGCAAAAGAAACTAATTTACACTTAATTAATTTAAATTTGACACGTGACCATCAATAGGATCGAACAAAAATATTGTTATCATCCAACTATTACTGCTCAATTAATTACAACGTTAATCTGTATCATTAAATTTAAAGAATTTAATTAGACTCGGTGCGCCCTTCCTACGTTACATATTACTTATTGTCATACTTAAGTAACTACATGTATTTAGTTATATCCTTTATTAATCTAAGTATTTAGATAATTTCTTAAACATTTATTCTGAAATCATGATCGGGGCCTAGATTCAACCATTTCTTGTAAAATTTAGAAATTTTAACATTATTGTTTTGACACTTTCAACATAATTCGTGTGAGCTTTTGTGCTTTAGTCCATTTAACCATATATCCGACCAAGATGTTCGAATAATTGAATTACATAAATAAATATTCAAAGGCGTAATCATTCTCAGTATGTTTATTCTTTATTGAACTGGTAAAATTTACATCCCATTTTTATAAAATATTTTTGTATTACTGTAATGTACATACTTGCTTAGATAATTCGAGAAATCGTAGAACAAAACAATCATTGATTTACTCAGAATTTATTCATTATATCAAGTTCGTAAAATTGATAAGATTTCCTATAAAAGGTTATAATGATTTTGGAGAAACAGAATTTGGTTAGCCCTAAGGATTTTGTAAATTTATTTAACGATAAATCATGAGAAATTTTATGAATTATTTAAAATATATTTTACAGTATGGCACGTGTGTTTTTTTTAAATAATGTAAATGTGAAATCGATTTTACCTAGCTTTTCTAACGAATGAAAATTATGTATGAAGCGCGTATTAATAATTCAGAAATATTCTAAATCTATTGTTCTATCGCAGTTTATTGCTTTGCGACATCTATACTCGTCTAACTCGACACAGAAATTGATGTCCTCTAAAAATAAATAAACACATACTTACTTTCCTACGTGGTAGTTCGCTGGAATCTTGCACTCGTTTGTTTTGACGCACTTAATAAACATTTTGAAGGCGAGTGACAAAGAGAGATGATACGCGAGAACAACTTTAACATCAACGTCAAGCAACCATTGCTTCAGTAATACAAATTTTATTGTCCGCATGGGTGGAGCACAAAAGAAAGTGAAAAATGGACAGACATGATAACCTAACCCTCCCTCACTCCACTAAAACGAGAGAGAGATTTCACCTTTAAATTTTATTTTTCCATAATAAATTTAACCATTTCTAAATCAAAATGCATTTCTATCTAATTAATGGATACGCTAGTTTTTATATTGAGACCGTTAGATATTGCTGGTCGCTTGGTTAAATTGTAAAAATCATCAGTTGTAAAGATGCTGCCTTCCCCAGACTGATTGGGATTCAGACTCCGTATTATCACTGCACTACTTGTGTGACTGACTATGGAGAGTGAATGTGGATTTAATGAGATTTTCAGAATAGAGGAATCTCTTATTAGGAAGCTTTAGAATGATAACATTTTATCATGATGGTTTCGATATCTGTTTATAAAATTTAAATAAAACGTCGTGGCTCGTGCAAATGGCAAAGTTGTTTCATGTGATAAGACAGCTAAATAAATACGTCTATAATATGGTAGGAATGCTATTCAACAAACATAAATTATTAATGAGTTTTTAATTTACTATAAATATCTAGAGTTTTAGACTAATTATTAAAAAATAAAATTATATTTCCGTTAACAGTTAAATTTTTAAGTTTTATTACAATTTTAACTTGAAATACACTATTTGACTATTGTATAATAATTCCATTAGTGGATTTCGTTCAATCAATCAACCGAACCTGTAGAGTCGTGTAATTTATCCTAATGGAACAGCACAAAAAGTAAAAAAATAATCATTAGGTAACATAAAAAGGATTTAACTTGACCCAAAAAAAAAATGTTTCAAAAGGTCTGTTACCGTCTACTCTATACCCATAAAATAATATAAGAAAACGAATTAAGTCTATAATAAAATATTAAATAACAACCCGTGAATTGTAATTTCGAAATGGCTTCACAGTTCAAAAAATTAAAATCTAATTTTTTGAATGACACCATTGGACAAACTTTAAACTGTTGTGTTTTATCATAAATTTTTAATGTGTACAATTTTGCCATTAAGACGATGTAGGGCGGCAAAATGTTCAGGTATTAGTGTGTATGGTTTGTTGTGTATGTGTGCGAGTGTTTTTCAATTCATGCGCTCAACATTAATGTTTGGTTGCATAGTCGAATACAAATTCAGGTAGAAAAACAATGTTTCCTCGCGCAAACATAAAAGATAAACATATAACCAAAATATGGTTTGGTTGGGCTTGAATAATGTTTTATGTATTTACTTACTAAAAATAGATTTAAAGTAAAAATAGTAAATTGGTTTCAACTTTTTTGTTGGGTTTAATATTTTATGGCGCCGTTAATAAGTTTTATAGTATTATCGTCATAATGTATCGATATGTACTGTAAGTGTAGCCTATAATTCTATATCTGTGCTAATTATGTTTTGTAATTGGTTAATAAACTTTTAATTAATTACTTATAAAGCTGGTTTTGTGTTTAATTCAGCGAATTGGCTATATACAAGCTGGTACATGTACCGCACAACGTATATAGCGGCGCCAAATGACATTTCTTATGTAAATTGAAGTATATACATACCACTATTCATTATATTAATATTATAATATGCCAGGCATATGATTGCTTTTCGAGTATTAAATTACACTTTTGATTTAAACCTCTAAAGTACTCGTAATATGCCAATAGCAGCAAGGAACTTATGATTCATGACACTTAAATCCAGATGTGATTATAAAAAATAAGTTCATAAAATTCCTAGAACAAATTTGTCTATGTTTAAGTCGTAGTTACAGAACGGTACAAATGATTAAATTCAATGAAATAAATAAGTAAATTACGATTTTTGGTTCACTAAAGCAGTCGTTCTTAACAGGGGGGCGCGGCTTCCTGGGGGATCGTAAGAAGTTTACAGGGGGGCCGCCAAAGTTTGCAAAATTTCTTTCAGAATATATAAAAAAAAAAAAAAATTGATGTATAAGGTAAATGTACCAATTACCGACAGTATAAGAATCTCGTTGACGTTCTGTTATGATATTTTTTCGGGTCTTGTTTATTCGGGTCTGCTTCTTTCATATATTAATCATAAAAATTAAATAATTTCATTGCATAAAGTCTATGTTCTTATTATGCGAGTCATATGCAAATTATTTTTGATCTAATTTCCAGCAGCCCTTGTTCGTATTATCGGCACTGTAAAGTTTAAGCGGAAGATATTCAAGGCTGAAACAACAAAAACACAATTTTCAAATTTTCAATAAAACAAACTTTTATTTTTTGTATTTTTTATTAAACGTTAAGTGTTATAAACAAATTATGTCCTCCTAATCCACAGCTAGGATATTAACTTTAGAAATTCAATCGAAAAATAATAAAACTATACGATTACAAAAATAATTCAGGTACTAGATAATTTTACTAAAATTAATTAAAATTATTCTTTTGGAAAGCTTCGATTTCAGCAACCGCATAAATTCCTCTGGCATTTAATATAGAAGGAGGGCTGATAGCACTACATACTTCTTCCTCTTTATATCAAATAGCGTCATCCTTGCTCAGCCATTTCCAGTTTTGACCACTCGCATTGTTTTAATGTATGTTTCATTTTCTTTTACTCTAGCACAGACCCAGGGAAATACTCTCCTTCGTATGCAACTATGACATAAGCGCCAGGACATGTTTTTTTAATTTCTGTTACAATCGATCCGCCATCTGTTTGAAAATTAGTTTTATGATCTTGGTTGAAAATTCGTTTTATAAACTGTTCCGTTCATTTCTCTTTTGCTTCTTTCAGTTTTTCTTTTCCTCTCATTTCAATTCTCTTTACGTGTTCAAAATATTTACGTATTTGATGTAATTGGATCAGGAGTAATTTTCCTTTTGACAATTTTCTTCTTTTCAGTTGGAGCCTCCGCATAATAGAAAGATTTTTGAATGGGGTGGGAAAATCCTCTTTAAACGACAAATAAGAGCAACTCGGTTGCTGCGTTATGTTTTTCTTTTGATCAGCAATATTTTATATTGGCGTACTCATAACTACTGCGCACTGTATATAATTTGAGATTCAAGAACATTATTCAAATCAAGATTATCGTAAAGACGTACTAAGCCATCATTATCCACAATGGAATTCAATACTTGATTTTCCGGCCATAAATTTACGGTTAGCGTTGTTTCATTGTCAATCAATGATTGAATTTCGCTTGTGTCTCCGCCTCGAAATCTATTTCTTTTTTCAAATTTCGCCAAAATAAAAAGAGATTTTCATCTTTTATATCACCAGCCCACACCTCACGACTTTCCTGATGATGATGATTAAAAGTATTTTATTCAAAGTATTATTATTCAAAGTATTGCAAAGTATACATTTTTCCCATTTTTCTGGCAATGCGTGGATGGCATGCAAAAAAAACTGTTCTTCTTCTGAGGCAAACCATAGTTATCTTGCCATTTACGTAGGAAGTAAAGTGCTCCTCAGTAAGCCCGTGAGCCATCGATGTAAATAAGTGATAATCGGACGGAGACAAATCAGGCAAGTAAGCCGCATGTGGAAGTATTTCCCAAATAAGAGGTTCCAACGTTTCCATGACCGGTTTTGCTTTGTGGGTGATGCATTATCATGCGAAGCAAAATCACTTTGTGTTGTCTTTTATCATATTCTGGTCGTTTTTCACGCAAAGATCGATTTAAATTGATCATTTGTTGTTGGTAGCTTTCAATATTTGCGGTTTCGAGAGGTTTTAGCAGCTCAAAATAAATCACTCTTCTGATCTCACTAAATACGAGCATTGTCTTCCGTCGAAGCTATTTCACCTTGCAGTCGATGTCGATGGTTGTCCTGGATCAACCCAAGACATTTTGCTCTTTGGATTCTCAAAATAGATCCATTTTTCATCACCAGTCCACAATTCGATGGAGAAATAACTTTCTTTTGTATCTGTGGCCCTATTCTGTTTTTCTCTGGGAATAGGGAATTGGGAAAAATATTTTCATAGCATTTTTGTCTAAATTGTATTTTTCTGGCCTGCTGAGAGAAAAAGTTTAGTGCAAAAATTTTCAAAACAAAGTGAATTGGGAAACTTTTGTTCCACAAAATTTTTATTGGACAAAAAATATTTTCCCATTTCACTTTGTTACAAAAATATTAACACCAAACATGTTCCCTCAGTAGGCCAGAAAAATACAATTTAGACAAAAATGCTATGAAAATATTTTTCCCAATTCCCTATTCCCAGGGAAAGACAGAATAGGGCCACTGGTGAGCAACATTTCGCAAGTGTTTTTTCTATTTTCCTCTGGCCTTTCATTCAGTTTATGAGGAACCCATTTTCCCAGCTTTTGGATCTTTCACATGGCTTTTAAACGTATGGAGACGGCTTCTCGTGACACATTCAAATGATCCGCGAGTCGTTTTTGCGTTTCAGCGTCATTCTCATGCCTAATGCCTTCAAAATTTTTTTGGTGGTCTTCCACGTTCTTCGTTATTCTCACGAGCATGCTCACCGTAAGTTTTGACAAGCATTGTATTTCTAATTTTCTTCAAATGATAAGAAAAAATCAATGATGTCCCCAAATCGTAATATGTAGGCAAACAACTCGACATTTTTAACAGGTAAGAAACATGCGTTATTGTATGAAACTTGTTAGAGTATAAATTGCATGTTGTGGACAGATGTCAAAAGAAAATATTGACACCGATGACGTGTGGTTTGTCGAAAGGTACATTGACAGGTGGCGCCATTTATTGGTAAATTCCGGTTTCATATTTTCACACCTGGTATTATAGATAATTTAACAAATATAAATTATTATTAAAAAAATGGGGGCCACAATAAAATTATGAATTATTTAGTGGGCCGCGAGTAAAAAAAGGTTAAGAACCCCTGCACTAAAGAGTACTATTTCGTGAAATATTATTCAGAGTAATACAGTTTCCATTACATGGCTACTATAAATATTTTAAATGATAAGAGATTATGTGTTTGGCATCACTCGGTCACTCCACAATGTTGTTTATTTGGTTTGAGTTAGGTAACCACTTGGGGAGTATCCTGCAACCTTACAGAATTAGCTGTTATCAATATTTTTTTAAAAAAAGCTGAGTAAGAAACGCAATTAAATATTTCTGAACCTTTATAGCCGCCAACAGGCTCAAGAATTTATTTTCTATCTGAAATTCAAGATTGTAAAAAATGAATTTTTTATTTCGTTTTTTTTTGTTCTACATTGAATTTATTAATATTCATATAGCTTTCCGAAACGAAACTTCGAATAACTCGATTGTGCCTTTTAAGAATTTGGCAACGACAACATTAGTCGTCTAACGATATAAAACGAGTGAACTGGAAAACACTTCGATTTGTTCTATTTTTTGGATTTGTTTTTTTGTTGTTTACAGTACGTGTTGTCTTGTTGTACATGTAGATGCCAGAGTAGTTATTGATCGAGGAGTGGATTTGTTGATATTGCTCGCTTGAATTAGTCTTTTAAAGTAAAAAAAATCATTGCAAAGGAAAAATTTGCTCAGGTCAAAAATTCACTGCCACTGAGAATACAATTGTTGTGTTGCCATTGATTCTTAGAGCAACATTTTATCTAGAAAGAATTCGATATTAGAATCAACTATTCCCTAGTTCCTTCATGGCCTTAATACCAGTTCCGGTCCCAAAAACTTCATCTTAATCATACAAATACGTATTATGGAATATGAGTAAATGGCGTCGAGCAGTATTTTTGTTTTTATATAGATTTAATTCGGCTGCATTCATAGGAGCTTTTCTATTTTTGCAAATATTTTGAAAAGTTTATAGCAATTACGAAAAAACGATTAAAACAAACATATAGTAAAGTAAATTTCAAACAAAATTAGTTCAGACCATTTTTTAAATTTTACCGGAAATGATGGGTTTGATAAAAAAACTACATTTCTCCGAAATTCGGCATCTCTACAGTCTAGACGGATTGACTATTCGGAATCAAACTTCATACTTAACCTTTTCCCATTAATTGGGAGATCCTTCAATGACGTTGAATAGTTTAGCATTTACTAAAAATGACAAAGAATTAAAGGATTCAAATAAGTTTAAAAATTAAATTTTCAACCAATAAGCAGGAATAATGATTTTACCAAAAATTCTGGTAACTTTAATTTTTCACTTTAGAAAACAAGTGTAGAGATCTATGTACACATTCATAGTAAAGGAAAGTTGAGTGTTGCCCACAACATATTCACCCCTCCATGTTTTCTTTGGTGATAAGTGTTAACATTTCTTTAGAATATAAAAATAATAATTTGATTTAATTATCTGTAACGGACTGTACTAAAACGAGAAATGTTACGAGCCAACTTGCATTTTTATTTCTTGACAATATTATGTATAAGAATATCTTATGTGATTGCGCCCAATTTAACAATCATTATGTAAAATAATTTAAATTTATAAATTTTATGGGTATCGCACAGATGAAATTAATTAAACCATCGGCTAGTTGACCATTTAAATAATTTCATTTTATTCTCGTGAACTAAAGATTTTCATTAAATATTCAAGTTACAGATTACTGATGAGTTAAATGTACAGGACAGAATAAATAAAATATTGTCACGTTGCTACATCCGAAGACAATATTATTCCGCGTACGAGAGAGAGAGAGAGAGAGAGAGAGCCATTCGGTAGCTACTAGACGCAATAGAGATAATGTAAACTATTTTATTAGAATTTATCATACAAATATTATTCCTTTGTTATGCTAATAAGTTTTGTATAAATTTTCTAATACTTTTAGTTTTTTAGGTTATATTTAAATGTAGAAATATTTGTTATAAACAAAGAAAAATAATTTTTTATTACTTATAAAGGTTTTAAACATTAAATAAATTAAAATTTTGAGGGTTGGGTTGGAAAACGAACGAACGGAAAGTTTCATATTACAAAGAAACGTAAAAAACATGGTTTAATGTTTATATAAGTGGAATGGTTAGAACAGAATTAACATTACAATGTTAATGCATCGATTACATACTTTGTAAACATGGGATACATTTATCTTTCGTATATCTATCTACTTATATAGAACAAAAGGATGCATAAGCAAAATAATTCTTAGAAATTCTTATTATTTCTGAAAAATTCTAACCTAATTCATAGAAAATTCTTCTTTAGAGTGTACATACAATTGTTAAACCCCTTAAGCTCGTGATTTTTATTTCATTGCTTCTAAACAATTGTATCATTTTTACAATACAACAAATCTTGTTAACTGATACTGCCTTAGAGTATATTTAGCGCTTTAGGTAGCTTTTCAGAATTAAATAAATAAAAAATGAGTTTTCTTTGGAATTCAAAATGTTGTGCATCGCAAGTTGTTGGCTGAACAGTTGGCTGATAGCACTCTTTGAAAGACAATCATTTACTCGTATTAATTCCCATAAACATTTGTTTTGTATTTATAGTTTCTTTCGATTATATGAACATTTAACTTTAAATATATGTATCCTTACATATATATTTTTAGCATTATTAGGCGTAGGCACTTGGCGAAACACTTACCCTAACACATTTTTATTAGCACTTGTTTAATTATTTCGCAAAAATTAAATTTTGAATATTTTTATTAAAGTATGTTTTTTTTCAAAAAGTTTAAAAATCACTAGATACTCCGTAGCCATCATCAGGAGTACCTACTCCTCCATCTACTGAGTAGCTACTCTTGATGATGGCCTAACAAACCGAAATCGATCGAGTGATTTTTTAAGCTTTTGTCCGAATTTCTCAAAATTGATAATTTTTGACCTGTGTCACTATTGCACCAAACTGACGATATGTATATGCCATTACATAAATAGTTATTTTTGTATTACATTTGGTTGTACAAGACGCCTACCGTCTTCCCCCGAACAAAAGAACCGGGTCTTATGAACGAATAGAAGAACGGCTAGTTCTTTTATTCGTTTAAAAGAACCGGTTCTTATAATCGGGGTGATTATACCAACATTAAAAAAATTAAAACATTGCATTTCCGGAACTCCATCATTAAGGACCTAAATGATTGGTACAATTTGGTTTTCTAGAGTGCAATCATATCTAAAAAAGAGTAATTAAAAAATAAAAATTTATATTAACAAAATCATCGATCTACAAGTACGACATACTTACATACAAACAAAGGAAAACATTAAAAAAGCTTTCAATACATGCGGGATCGGGCCGAAAGAGGACTTTTGCATAACTGCGCTTCATAAACCACTGCATGACATATTATCGCCTAAATTCGATTGTTTCGAATGGATTGAAATATATGGCGACTTATTATCTGGCGAGTGCTATTTCGACGATGACATCAGTAACTGGCTTTAGCCACCAACGGAAGTTGCTACAGATATTAAAACAAGTTTTTTCAAGTGCGTAATGCACGCTATACAACATTCAGAAGAAGATAGGGCCCTAATTGAAAAAGGACAAAGTACCTCATCAGGAATCGAAATTGTAGCAGTCTCTAATCTACAACAATGGCGAATTCGGATAATCGAGCTGAATGAGGAGTGCGTTAAAGTTGATGAGCGCTTATTTGAACCTGTTTTAACTAAAAAAGAAATATTATTAGTTAACAGCATGGGTTATTTTGGCATTAAAATGTAAAAATAATTTGTTAATTGTGATTTATTTGTAAGAATTTATACTGGCATGCGTATTAAGTTTTTATTATTTTATATTTTATTTGTTTTAAACTATGAAAACCTTGAAGGACAAGGAAATTTCGGTTACATTAATGGATGTGATAATTAAATATAATTTTGTTTTATTATTTATAAAAAATTCTGTTTTTTATTTGGTGTCATTTTTGAATCAAATCTTCTAATTGAATGTTCTTCTAATTGAAGGTTCTTTTATTTGAGGTAAATTGGTTAACATCAAAATTAAGCGAAGCTTTTTCTTTCCCGAATAGAAGAACCGGTTCTTATGTTCGGGGGAAGACGGTAGACATTTTTTAAAACTTACACTGGAATAAATTGTTTGCTATACATGTGCTACATGTGCTAGAACAGAAGTTTGTTGTGATGCAATTTTGGATATTATCATTGACAATGACAATTTTTTTTTATTAAAGAATATTTTAAAATATTTTTGTGAAATAATTTGCTTTGCCTGAAGTAATTTATATTCAATTTTTGAGGACAAAATTGGCAAATATAGCAAGTTGTGTTAAAATATTGTTTTTTTTTTCGTTGCTTCTACTCATTACACTTTTGTTTCTTCAATTATAGCTGGGTTTTGTGAAAAACAATCGAGTTGAGTTCGCAATAGGTTTTTTCAAATTTATCTAATTTAAAATTACAAATTTAATTTTTTTTAAATTAAACCAACTTAGATACAATTTTATGCCATTAATGCTTGAATATGATATCGCCGCGGCTGGCGCGTAGATGGCATAATCTGGATGTCCACACACTTGGCAGCACTTAATTATTTTTTTTAATCCGCTTGATTTTCATTATACCCCTCTTTCTCGGAGCTGGAGCTTCACCGGATTTTATTTTTTCAACATTATTCAATATCACATTCATTTCATTTCGCAGGTGTGTTATAAATTCATATAATCCGCAATTTTTTCCCCCAATTAAACTTTTTATCCGATTATGCCAACATTCTACCGAATTTTGGGTTCGAGAAAAGTTCTGTGACACTATGTCATGTATACTTATAAGTATAAATGGAAAGTAAGATTTCGCTGCCGAAAAATTGTTATTTCGAAATCCGAAATGATTCGATCTGGATTTAGCGAAATGCCATTTTCATATGCCAAATAACATAATTCGTAGAATAATTCTTCGTATGCCATTTTCGATTTGGTGCTCATCAAGCAAAATACAAGTGGCATAATTTGACCATCAATTGTACCGTGGATGCTGAATATTTGCCTCATTATGGATGGTGCAATATAGAATGTCCCATCTATTATCCAACATTTGCTTTCACCCAGCAATTTAATTGACGTTTTGGTGCCCAAAAAAATTATACGTTCCCGGCAAAATTCTTTTTCCTTGAGTACGAATAGCTCAGTTTCTAAATACCTTAAACTCTCCGGAATGTTGATATTGTTTAAATTTGTTGGTTTTTTCACGAAATTTTTCCGACAACGAATTATTTTTTGTCTTTGCGCCTCATTTGATGATAAGTATCGCTGGCAATTAGTTTCAGTTTCAATCACAGATTTTAATATAATTTTGGAGGGACGCAGCATTGAACTTCTCGCTATATTTTTGATTTTCGCATTGGATTCGCAAATGGTTTTTTTTGTACGCTTGAGGATCATGCTTGATTCATCATCAAACACTAAATGTGCAGCAACACAACAAATTCATGATGTAAGAAAAATAATCGTTATTTATTGAAATAACAATATATTTAGATAATCACGTGCTTAGATGTACATATATTATAAACCAGACAGAGAAGAATGTATATACTTAAAGAAAAACAATTGTTTTATTTCAAAAGCCAACTGGGATAAAAATAAAAACAAAAAAATTTTAGAAAATTATCTATACAAATAGAAATTCATCTTAGTGGGCTTTTCGAAATTTGGATTATGCCTTGTTTGTATTTCGACGTTTGGATTTTTTCAAAAGTTTGGATTTTGAACATTTTGGATTTTTTTTTTGAATTATAATACACAACCAAAAAACATATTTCAATTTTTGATATTGAAAATTTTGTTAAAAAAAAAATGTATTATTTAAAAATTTCATAGATAAATAACTATTATATTGCACACGACTATAATAAAAAATCATCCTGCTTGATTTTGGCGGCATTTCAATCACATTGGTGTTTTTGTAGTTAAATTAGTTGCCACATGATCCTCTAGCGGCGCTTTTCTAATTTTTACAATCGTCAATTGCTTTGATTTAAATAATTTCTATTATTTATCAGGCACGCAACTAAATTTCCGGGTTCCACACAGAGATGGTGCTTAGCGACACATTTAGGTTTCATTGAGTACAAGAAGCACTCTGGAAGACCAAACACTTTTGAAAGCACCGAGCTGCAAGCGTTATTGGATGAAGATGATGCGTAAACTCAAGATCAACTGGCGGAGGCATTAAACACGACTCGCCAAGATATTTCCAAACGTTTACATGCTATGGGGAAAATTCAAAAGGAGGGAAAATGAATGCCACATGAGTTGACTGAGAGACAGATGGTAAATCGGAGAGCCACTTGCGACATTATGCTTTCACGGTATGAAAGAAAGAGCTTTCTGCATCGAATTGTTACGGGAGATGAGAAGTGGACCTTTTTTAGGAATTCCAAACGCAAAAGGTCGTGGCTTTCACCTGGCGAGCATCAACATCGACGGCACGGCCTACGCTTCGGAAAGAAAACAATTATTTGCGTTTGGTGGGACCAGAAAGGAATCGTTTACTATATGAGCTACTGAAACAGGGCGAAACTGTCAATGGGCAACGCTACCGACAACAACTCATCAATCTGAACCAAGCATTGCTCGAAAAACAGCCAGAATAGGACACGAGACACGAACGAGTGATATTGCAGCACGATAACGCTCCATTCTATCTCACTCTCATCGTCTAGAACACCGCACCCGCCTTATTCGCCAGACCTGGCCCCTCGGATTATCACTTGTTCCGGTCGATGGCGCTTGGCTTGGCAGGGCTATACTTGGCCAATTCCAAAGAAGTGCGAAATTGGTTAGATGAATGGTTACGGTCCAAAGATGTGCCGTTTTATCGTCGTGGTATTCATGTATTGCCAGAGAGATGGAAAAAATGTGTAAATAGCGAAGAACAATAATATGATTAAACCATTTTCTATATTTCTATTGAAATTTTCCATTTTTCATTTTTCAAAAAACCCAAAAATTTAGTTGTGCGCACCTATAAATATAAACATATTAAAATTTAGATCGAATCGATGTAATGCAATCAAGTTTTAAGAATTTCGTTGAATAAACTACAATGTTTATAAAAGTATGTAAAAACAACAACCTCATCAGCATTCAGCACATTTAACATTTCATCACTGCTTTTAAGAAAATTAATTAATCAAAAGATCTTTTAAAATCAAATGAAGGCAACAAAGTAGAAAACCTCAAATGTGATAAGACGTCGACGAAAACCTATCATCGTCTTTTGATATGCGACATAAACCAGAAATTTTCATTATACTAAATAGTAATCAAATCACTCTCAGTATATATACGTTTAGATGTTTTTAGGGAAGATAGACGGCATAGAACCTAAATAATTTTTTAATGTTTAATCTATTTTCTATTCCAAGAAATTTTAAAACTTATCTATTCATGTTGCTTTACGACCTTTTTTTAATTTATATATGATATTGATGCATTTGCTATTAGATACGAGTATACATATACATACTCCTCATATATATTTTAAAACTTATACTTTTTTACCAGATCATTGTTATTTTATTAGAAAATTTGGATCTATAAAAATTTACTTTGTATGTATAAATTCTAGATGGTACAATAAATGTACATATAAGATGTGTGGTTGTTGTTTATAATATGTGGGATATTTATATCGAATTATTATATACATGGTGGTTCAAATACTGCGATATAGAATACATTTATAACATCTTAATATTTATTTGTTGTCGCGCGAATTGTCTTACCTCTATTGACAAATTTGCTAAATTATTTAATTTTCTTCATTGTGTATACATATATGACTTTAAAAACATGTTTTGTTCGGTGCTCTTTAACTAACAAATTTATGCCAGATCACAAAATAAAGATCAATTAAGATTTTTTTTTGTTGAGAAAGAGTCAATAATAACAAAAAATGTTCTATCAGAAAACATAGAAATGGTTTTAAAAAATTATATTTTCCAAAGCAAGGATAGATGATTGGTTTGGATACCGTATAAACTTGTTTGTTGTTAGTTTTTTGTGTGATTAGAATTTAATAATTGTATTAGATTTCTTTGTGTCCTTTTTTGTATTTAATAAATTTTCGTGTGCACGTATATTACTTTATATAATACGTGTGGGTATAAAGGAAGTTAGTGTTTGTAGTTAGTAAATGCTAGGGCACGTAGCACTTCAAACCAAAAATGCAAGAATGTAGAAGAGAGTTTAGATTTGTAAAATATGTGCGTAACATTTTGGTGGTAGGTTTACAAAGTACTTTCATAAATATTTTTACATCTATTATTAATCCTCTTTGATAACCATAATGAGTATTTTTGATTTTAATTGCTATCTTATCTCGAGACAGACATTTGCAAATTTTGTACGGAATTGTGGTAATACAATCATATCATCGACCTGAATTCTTTAAGTGCTTTATTTATTTGTACATTTAACACTAGATTGCCCAAAGAAGTCAATTTGGTTGCTGTTTAATTTCAATTACTAAAAAAAAAACTATACAATTTATAATGATACAATTTCTTAGGATTTTGAGACTTTTTATACATGGTATACATAAATGCATTTATTAATGGTGGTATTTACACCCTTAACCCCCCTCCTCTATTTTGATATATGTATGTACTTGTATTGCCCAAAAGAGTCATTTTAACTGTTTGGGAAATTTAAAATAATTAAATGACTTATTATTGAACTAGTCCGGTCCTGTATTGAAATAATATTTCTCGTTTTTTCGATTCCCGATTCATCATAAATTTTCGATTTGAACGTGCGCTTGATGAGTTGCAGCGCTCAGTAGGCTAAAAGTATTACTTGTAGGAAAAGGAGTAGGATACAATTATGGTACTGTGTGGTGAAAGGTTGACGAAGGTGGTATTCCTGGCAGGTTAGGTTCTCCTTGTATTTTCAAAACAGTTGGCGAGCATTTATTCCCTTCAAAAGCCAGGTGCAGGTTTACGCAATATGTGCCTATTAAACCTAATAAATTTAGCATCATATTCTGGCTTGCAGAAGATCTCAACAGCAAATTTGTTTTGAATGGTTTTCCTTATTTGGGGAAAATGAACAACGACCATCGTCCATGCTTATAAGTAAATACGTTGTTCTGAAACTTGTCCAACCATATAAAAGATGTGGAAGAAATCGAAACGACCGATAACTTTTTGACTAGCATGTCGCTAACGACAAAATTATTGGCTAAAAAAATAACTCTAGTTGGAACTATTAGATGAAACAAAAAGGAACTTCCAAAAGCAGCCAACAAAAGAAGGATAACAAGCCTCGTTTTTCCACTTTACTATATAAATCAAAGAATTGTGTTCGTACAATATATAAAAGCAAACCAAATAAAACAGTGACTGTTCTAAGTTTTAAGGATAAATTTGTGAAAATTGATAAAAGTAAAAAAAAACTTTTACCTGAATATATTCATTTTTATAATAGGTAGCACAAAATTTGGAGTTGATATGGCCGATCAAATGACCAGAAAAGAAGTATACAGTAAACGCTAGTTCTTCTCGTAGATGATGGCCCCTACAAACATTTACAAAGAAACGACAGGAATAGCAGAACAGCGTTCCATCGAATATATAAATGCTAGACAGAAAATTTCACAAGACCCTGAATACCCACAACATCAACAAATGCGAACCATCCTAACAGACGCAGAATTTGGCAAGTACGACTTTGCCATAATAACAAAACAAATAATATTTGTGAAAAATGTAAAAAGTATGTTTGTGGAAAATGTACGTATGAAAAAATTTCTATTTTTATTTGCAAAAAAGGAACACATAATAATGCATAAAGTACTTGTTTTTTGTTTTCCAAGTGCAGTAAATTTTCTTTATTACTTAATATTTATTATAACATATTATATAACTTTAAAAATTATAAAAGAATATTAAAAATAATTTTAAATCAATTATTTTACGAATTAGTTGTTTTTTCACAAAGCATTCATTTTTTACTGCTTTTGGGTAATATAGCTAAATACTAAGTTTCCTGATGTGATCACTAATGTTACATTAGCAAATAACATAAAAAAGATATCAAATATTAGTTTCTTAATTCTTTTAATAATTGAGTACGTAAAACTGCTGGCATTCTCTAACCTTAATAAGGCACTTGGATAAAGATATGAGGGTTGTTCAGAAAGTTTTGCGGTTTGAAGAGTACCATAGCATTTTCTTTCTGTGGCAGTTTTGTTTGATTTTTGAGTTTTGTGGGTCTGCATATTTTACAAACGATGTTTTTTTATTTGTGTTTACCTTTGTCATTATCAGTAAAACTTCTACAAGTCGAATCACTAGTTGCCAAAATAATGTGTTTAAGTTAAAGAAAATTGGAGTAAAAGAAATGAAAAACCAGTTTGACTCGAGTTACTCGAGTATATATGTATTAGGTATGCAAGTAGAAACTCGTCTCTGAAGTTGGTTGCATTAAAATATACTTAAACGCATCCAAATCATGTGCATCAATTTTAAAAGATGTATGTCGATAAGCAATTGCATTCTATTTTGTTTTCAAATGAAAAAAAATGCTGCTCAAGCTATGGAATTGATAATTTGGCTTTAAGTGAACATTATGTGAGTCATTCAACAGTAAAAAAGTGGTTTGCAAGATTTCGTGATGGCAATTTTAGTCTTAAGGATGACCCACGTCCAGGTGCAGTAAACCAATTTGAAGGCAAAAAGTTAAAGTTTAACTGGATGAAATGGTGTCTGGTGGTGTTGGAAAGGAGTAATTTACTACGAGCTTCTGGAATCTGCTCAAACTATTACAGCTGAATGTTACCAGGCCCATTGACCAAATTAAGTGATAAATACTTTGGAGGAAAAAAGAACATTTTCGGGCCATGGAACTCGGATGGTGATATTGCTGCATAACAACGTTCGCCCACATACATATAGCAAAATTAATCCAAGAACTCATCTTCTTGGGATAGGAAGTTTTACAGCATACGGCGTATTCTCCAGACTTGACTTCCTCTGATTACCACTTATTTAGATCGATGTTATCATATTTGAAAGACCAGCAGCGGTTCACAGAAGTTCAAGATGTAAAAAAATTACTCGAAGGTATACAACGAATTAAAATTACATTAAACAAAATTTATATTTACAAAAGTTGATTTTTTTTAACATTTGTGGCACTATCAGAAGAAGCGATAAGAGTGATAAAAACTCTTTGATCTGTGTCTGCAAGGTTGACGAAGCAATTATTATTAATAATAGAAATAAATAAAATAAAAGGTACTTAGTTTGTTAATTCAAAATTTCTATTTTAATTTATTCAAAATCGAATTTATCCTCAATTTGTTCTTCATCTTCATTTTCATTTGTATTAAGGTTGTGATCCTAGTCAGGAGTTGCATGAAGATTGCCTGCATATAGAATGCCTGCATGTCTCATCTTTCATGTTTCATGAAAATTGAAGACTTGATACATTTTCTCGGAAAATTTGGCTTGTACTTTCTAAAAAGTAAGAAACACATTTCTAACGTAAAAAGTTATCAAAAAATTAACATCTTACCTTATTTTGAAAAAATAAAATCTTTAAAAAATTTTGATAAACAATCCTACAGTGGTACATATTCGTTTAAACGCACTTGATTTTTTTTAGTGTTTTTTAAATTAAAAAGAAAATCGTTTACATTCGGTAACCTTCGCCACATGAAATTAATGTACAAGTTAATCATTCTTATTTACGGAAAAATTCGTATTTTTGTTGTTGTTGTAATAATGATTATTGTAGTACATATGACGGACATATTCGTATAGACGCACCACAAAATTGTTCGTATTTTTTAAAGTTAATAGAATTTAAATTTTTTTTTTCGCTTAGAAAATAGATTGGTAATTTATCTCTTTTTTTAACCCGAATTAAAAGCGTTATAGTGAATCCATCATATTTTTCCAGAAGATAAGCAAAACGCCTAAAGGAAAATACTTGTCGGAGAAAGAAAAAATTGAAATTGACTTTTATCACAAAAACAAATACTCAAATCGCAAAATCGGACGTCTAATTAACCGATCTGAGTCTGTCGTCCGCAACTTTTTTAAAAAAAGGGGAATGGTATGGTCTTAAGAAACCAACAAAAGGTAATCGAAAATTGTCAAAGGGACAAATTGGGAGGATAAAACACGAGGCCAACAAAAATAAACTCAATGTTACTCAAATTCAAAGAAAGCTTGATCTGCCAGTATCAAAAAATCATGTATTCCATATTTTGCGATCGACTCCTTACATTAAATGGAAGTCGCCTCTTTGCAAACCATCGCTTAAACAACACCACACAACAGCACGGCTTGAATTTGCGCGTAGACCTATGCAATGGACAACCCAATGGAATCAAATAGTGTTTTCCGATGAGAAGAAATTCAATTTACACGTTCCTGACTCCATGAGCTGTTATTGTCATGATCTTCGACGTAATGATGTTCAAATGTCGAAAAGAAACTTTGAAGGTGGCAGCGTTATGGTGTGGGCGGCTTTCTCTGCAATTGGAAAGACTCAAATTTGTTTTGTTCCTCCAAAAATGAACTCGGCCATGTACAACGAAATGTTGGAAGACGTTCTTATCACTTTTATGGAAGAGAAAATTGAAGATGACTGCGCCTTCTAGCAGGATAACGCTGCAATCAATGTCTCAAGGGTGTCATTGGAGTGGTTTAAGGAGCACCAGATCCCTCTTTTGGAGTGGCCAGCACGTAGTCCTGACTTGAATCCCGTGGAAAACCTATGGGGCATCATGGTTCGCCGGACTTACGGTCAAAAGCCTCAAAATCACATTTTTCGTACGATTATGGAGCTCAAATTGAAAATTAAAGAAGTTTGGGCTGAAATCAATCCGGAAATACTTCAAAACAGTGTAAATTCGATTCCAAATAGAATATTTGAAGTTATTCAAAAAAATGGAAAATCAATAAACTATTAAATATAATATTTGTATTATTTTTTCTAAGTGCGTTTAAACGAATATTTCTTCTAATACCATTGCTCTTAAAAATAAGTGTTTGAAAAAAGTATGCATGTAAATATTTTTGTTTGTTTGAATTATATATTAATTACTCATACATTGAACCTTGAAATATATTAACTTAAATGCACTTTGATTTATGCTTTTTCATTTCTCACATCAAATTGCTTAAGAGCAGTTGTGCGTTTAAACGAATATGTACCACTGTACATTTAAAAATTTCTAAATTTTTACTCGTTACGTGATTTTCTCGATGTATACGTAAAGTAAAATTACGCCATTATTATTATTGCTGTTTTAAAGTTTCATATTTATCACTTTAACCAAAGGGGTTTGGTAATTAAATATAATCACCGGTAAAAGTGAATAATTCTAAAAAATGTATCATATTAACGGACGCAGTTGGTAATAATGTATAATAACCAGTAATTATATATAATAACCAATTTTACACTTTAACCGTAACATATACATATTATAAATATATACATACACAGAAAAATAGCCCAAAATGTTCCTGCCATAAATTGAAATTCGATTTAAGGAATAATTCGATTTATAGAAGTTCGACTTATTAAAGTTTGTCTGTATATGTATAAATCTTTAGATATTTTCTATCTTCTATAAAAAAAAAGAGTGCGTATATGTCAGTGAGCTTGAGCAGTGTGCCTAGAATACTAATGACTTTGCGTTAAAAATGTTGCTGTATGACGTCATTTTATGTCGACGGTTCCAATCTTTGACTATAGAGACGTTAATCGCGGTGAAAAACGAGCAAATTCTACAATAATACCAATTAAAAATTAAATTACGTAGGGCTTGGTAAGGATTAATTTATTATATTATTATAAAAATATGCGTTCAATATTTCGTTAAACCTCTAATTGTTCGGACCTTTTTACCAACATTACTGCCATCTCTCTCTCTCTCTAGCATTTACATCCCATGAAGGGATTTTGCCGCCCGCACTATGGTCCTCCATCCTTCTCGGTCCATCGCTCTCGTCCTCCAATTTCGACATCCTAATACGAGTAGGTCTTGTTCGACGTCGTCACGCCAGCGCAGTCGGGGTCTTCCTCTACGACGTACTCCGGCTGGTTGTTGATGGAACACTTTGTAAACCATTCGTTGTTGTGGAGATCTTGCAACGTGGCCGAGCCATCTCACTCGATTAGATTTGATGAAGCCGATAATATCGCTACCTCCGAGAAGTTGCTTTATTTCGTGGTTCATGCGAATCCGATATTCATTGTTCGCAACTTTAATAGGACCAAAAATTGAACGGATGACCTTCCTTTCGAAGGTAGATAATAATCTACAGTCGTTAGAGGTCATGGTCCAGCTCTCGCTTCCGAAAGTCAGCACAGGTCTTATCAGTGCTTTATAAAGTGCGAGCTTGCACGACTGCGATAGGTGTTTAGATCGCAATAATTTTGATTGCGCGTAGAAAACTCGTTGTCCGGCAGTGATTCGGGCTTTTATTTCTACCTGCATGTCGTTTGATGATGTTATAAGTGACCCGAGGTATTTAAAATTTTCGACGCTATCAAAATTATGTTCGCCAATTTCGAGATTTGCCATAGAGATGTTCCTGGGTGTTGTTAAAAATTTCGTTTTGGTACTGTTCACCTCCAAACCAAGTCTTCTTGCGCAGCGATTGAGCGGTATGAAACTGTCCTTGATGTCGCTAGGTCTTCGGCCAAGAAGCACGATATCATCTGCATATCCAAGAATTTGGCCTGATTTATTGAATATACAGCGCGAAGTTTCAATGTTACTTTTCCTCACTACGTACTCAAGCGCCAAATTGAACAGCACAGGCGCGAGTGCATCTCCCTGTCGAACACCAGATGTTATTTGAAAGGAGTCTGACACAGATTCTTCAATTACAATTCTACATGCAGATCCAGACGTTGTTAATTTACACAGAGAAACAAGTTTCTCTGGAATACCTAGGCATATGAGCGCGGCCCAAAGGTTGTCGCGGTTTATACTGTCATATGCCTGCCGGAAGTCTATATATAATTGATGTATGGTTATGTTGTACTCCCAACATTTTTCCAAGATCATCCTCATGGTGAAACACTGGTCAGTGGTCGAACGGTTGGGACGAAAACCACACTGATAGTCGCCAATGATGTTTTCGGCGAAAGGGATGAGTCTGGCAAGTACAACATTAGCCAACACTTTGTAAGCAGTGTTCAATAGAGCTATGCCACGAAAGTTTTCACATTTAAGACGGTCGCCTTTTTTATGCAACGGACATATGAGTGCGGTCTTCCAATTCTCCGGCAACTCTTCTTGGTCCCAAATACAAACGACGAGATCGTATAAACTTGTTGCAAGAGTAGCGCCTCCGAGTTTGATTAATTCTGCGGGGATTCCATCGAGACCGGGTGCCTTGCCGTTTTTCAATCGACTAATAGCTGCGTCTACTTCCTCTGCTGTGGGATATTCGACGAAGACCTCATCACTTGGAGGAGCTATTGCTCTAATAGGGGTCACTTCGTCATTCCGGTTTAGCAGACTTTGAAAGTAGGTTTGCCATACTGAGAGAACATCAGCCACGTTTGTTCTCAATTCTCCATTCCCGTCTTTTATGGCTGTACTTCTTGGGTGGAAGTCTTTAGTGAGATTCCTGGCATTAGCAAAACAGTCCCTTGAATTTCCTACTTCCGCTTGGAAGCTGATGTTTTCGATGCATGACCTCATATGATCGCGTTTCTTTTGTCGAAGGAATTTAATCGTGGCTTTCCTTGCGCGTAGATATTCTGCCTGAGTGCTTCTCGTGTTGCGAGCCAACCATTTTTCACGAAGCTTTCGTTTATTTTCGACGACCAGGCGGCATTGATCATCGAACCAATCATTGCGGGATCTCGGCGGTCTTTTGCCGATAGTGTTTTGCGCCGCGGTGGTTATGGCTGACTGTATAGCGTGCCACTGCTCCTGGATATTAGGAGGAGCTCCTTCGTTGTCGCTGGGCCGCTCTAAATAGTTAGTGACAGCTGATTGGTAACTCTGCAGTGACGCTTGGTCTTTTAGAGCATCGACATTCCATCGAACGGTTTTTTGTGCTTGTCTATTGAAGGTTGATGACAGTTTGCACTTATATTTAAATATGACAAGCACATGATCGCTGTCCATATCTGCACCTCTGTAAGATCTAACGTCAGATATGCTGGTGGAGTGTCTTTTGGACACCATGACGTGATCGATTTGGTTTTCCGTTCTTCCATCATTCGATCTCCACGTTACTTTGTGAATTCTCTTATGTGGAAAAAACGTACTTGATACAACTAAGTTGTACGTTATTGCCAGGTCGGTGACGCGTTGGCCGTTGTTGTTACTAGTTAGGTGCAGGCTGTTAGGACCGATGTGCGTTGTATTTTCTGCACTTCTACCGATTTTTGCATTAAAGTCGCCCACGATGATTTTAATGTCGTGGTGCGGTATGTTATTGATGACTTCCTCGAGCTCGACAAAGAAGAGATCTTTGATGTCATCTGATTTATCTTCGGTGGGTGCATGCACATTAACGATCGTGATGTTAAATTTATTAGTGCGAAGTCTGACCGTGCATATCCGCATGTTGATAGGGCGGAAATCGATGATATGGTGCTTCACGCGCCGATGGATGAGGAAGCCAACTCCAAATTCTCCTCCGTTCTGATGGCCGCTGTAATGAAGAGTGTAACCATTGGTGGTGTCATGGATCCCACTCCCAGACCATCTAAGCTCTTGTAGTGCAAGTACGTCTAATGTGTAACTTTTGGCTTGGTTCGAAAGGTTCTGGAGATCTCCAGGTCTTAAGAGGCTAAGCACGTTCCATGTTCCCATTTTTAAAGCGTTGTCCGTGTACAATTTCCGAGGTCGAGTTTGTGATGAATCCGATATGGTAATCCGAGGCCTTTGTTCAGGGTTCATAACTTAAATGGTTTTTATGAGGGAAGGTTGTTGGCCTGCCGCTCAACCCGTTTGTTACGTGTGTGGGTCACGTACTGGTGATAATCTTAAGGCATCCAGTCCTACCTTGAACACATTTATATAGCGAGCCGCTTGATACAAGACAGACGCCCGCTTCAGCCGCACCTAACCTGGAGAACAGACGCTGATTTGGTATTGGTTTTGAGGCGCCAATAACCCGCCTTGACATGTAGTGTCCATGACTATAAACAGGATTTAGTCTGTTCGTCTCCACTACACCGCCTGATTCATTTAGCGTTACCCAGAGAGCACCGCGAGGAGGTATGAATCTCGGACTTCGCCCTCCTTACTGCCATCTACAGATCAGAAAAGAAATTCAAATATTTTTTCACGACATTTGCAATATGTGGTTTTGCATTGTCGTGCTGAAAAGTTAATTTGTTGTGTTTATTCACCCATTCTGGTCGTTTTTCTTCTTTAGCTCGCTTCAAACGTATTAGTTGTCGGTAGACATCACAATAAATAATTTCACCTGGTTCCAGCAGTTCATAATATATCACATCTTTCTGATCCCACCAGATACAGAGCATATAGCCTTATTGAAATGAATATTTCGCTTTGGTTGCGATGGAGCAGCTTCACCTAAGATTTTTTGCGTCTGGGATTCTCATAATAATTCCACTTTTCATCTCCAGTAACTAATCGACACAAAAAAGCTTTTCTTTGTTGTTTATACTGCTTCAAGTATTTTACAAATGGTTTTTCGACGTTCGAGGTCTCTTTCTTTTAATTCATGTGGAACCCAGTCAGCCAGCTTTTTGAACCATCCCGATTGTTTGTAAACGTTATGCAATAGTTGATCGATCAACATTCAAGGCTACATCCAATTCTTATTATGTTTGAGAAGAATCTTCAGCCAATAACGTTTCCAATTCAGGAATTTCAAATTTTTAGGTGGTTTTCCATGCTTTTTATCTTCAATGCCAAAATCATCAATTGTAAATCGTCGAAACCATTCTTTACACGTTGCATTCGCCTTTTGCATTGTGTCTTTTATTGTTTAGAGTTGTTATTTTCTCAAAATAAATTTTTATTAGATGTGCCATCTATGTGTCAGCCTGTGGACTTATTGATCGACAGATTGCTCGAATGTTAGATTAGAGGTGGATTTTCATAATATATGGTAAAAAGTAGTAGGTGGTAAAAAAATTATTAAAATAGTTTGGTTTGCGTTTATACCATATATAGTTTTTTAATAGCTACTTTATTCTATACGTACGTAAACATGGTATAAATTTACTTAATTAAATCCCTATCTTTATGGGGTGGATAGACGGGTAAAGCTTTCAACACTAGGAATTACACAAACGAAGCAAATGATTTGTTACGTACTCCTCTCCTCATCTTCATGATGAAATGATGTGAAGATGGTGTAACTATATTCCTATAACCAATTACTAACATTTTCAAAAACTTATCTAGGGGAATTTGAATTGGTGGTGACACGATCTATAGGAAAAATACCGAATTGTATCTTGTAAACGAGAGTGTGCTGAACTAGTCCTTTAAAGTTATAACCTTTACCATTTCCTAATCATGTACGTGATGCTCAGCCCCTTCGATAATTTTTATTTTGATCAGGCATTTTTCATTTATCTGCGAACAACATTGTTAAGCTGTTCAGATTATTAGGTACCTGCCCTTCGTTACTAATTTTGCTGATACTAGTCCTGAACAAAAGCGGTAATAAAATTGGTTGTTCACTTAAAATATTAAATCGGATTAACAATTTCACTTGAACTATTATAACGTGAACGATAGATACTAATTAATACATAATTTGCACTTGTCATTTCGTCTGAGTTACTCACTTAGAATACGCTTATTATTAGTTTTATGTTGTAATTTATTGTTATGTAAAAGGTACATATATGGTAAAAAGGCAGCTGATCACTATAATATTTACAATATCCCTGCAATTTTATTTCTAATCATGTTTCGCCCTCACTGGCAGAGTAGGTAAAGTCAGTAAGATACTTATAATAGAATTTTAATGTGTATTGCCTTGCGATCCTCGTCACCTCAAACTTAAATTATCAAGGCAAAGTTGTATTTTGTAGGTTTTTGTTAAAAAAAAAAATATTTTGTTATGTATTTTAATTATGTGTAAACAAAACTAATAAATAACCTTAGGTGATGAGGTCTTCATTATAAAATTACGCAAAAGTTCATTTATATGTATATTTTTCGTGACATTTATGTCTTTTTATTTTCTAAGAGAAACGACGCGTAATGTTAATTAATTTGAATGTTAAGTTAATTGTTTGAAACCCACACTAAAATTGCATATTAAAACATTCAAAAAATATTTATCAATGACCAATTAAATATTCTTAATCCATAAACATGTAAACCAAAAACTATTGTTTTATAAGTAAGAGAGTACTACAAAATTGTATATATTGTTGAATGAAATTGTTTATAATAATAATAATAATTTCATTTCACGTCTGATTATTACTAAAATTTCTGTATTAAATAAAGAAGTCATCAAACGGTTCTTCGTTGTCGCGTTCATGATGTAGCATACGACGAAATGCGAGGAAACGTATTCTTATACACAATTTTATAAATAAACGAGTTTTCTGTATATCATGACTGTTTATACTTAAGACGATTTTTTTTGTAAACATTAAAAATTAAATTGAATTCTTATTGCTTTGTAAAAATTCGTTTTTGTGCAAGGTCGACTAACGTTGCAAAAAAAATAAAATTAAAATTATTATGTAGTTACATTAGATGAGAGTGTGTAAAGTTCTCGACGACGCGCTAAATAATGCACTATTAATTTGTTTTGATTTTTGCACTTAATGAATTACTTCTTTTTTTTACTGTACATATTTATTTGATTTTATGAAGTTCTTCAGATCTCTTTAACTTTACAGATACTTTATTATGTGCTTGTACACATAAAATATGCGATTGAATTATATTTTCTGTGTATTCAAGATTCGTCTCGCTATTGAGCTAAGTAGTAAAACGTCCATTGATTTTTAAACGCGCGAGAAATTACGAAAATTAATATTTCTTATCAAATAGATCAACTGTCATTTTTATTATTATTATTTATTACAATTTTTTTATGAGCATTAATAAAAATAAATATGTTATGTTGGTGAGGTTATCATTTTATCAGTAAGCTGATGATAAAATGAAATTTTTTCTACGAGTTATATGTAAGAAAGTTGTATGGTTGTATAATGAAGTGAAGTATAATTGAAAAAGTAATTAAAATTATTTTGTTTCGTATGGTAATTTAGTGATCGTTACAATTTACAACATAAATACTAATTTATCGCTGTTCTGTATAGTTGTTTCTTAGGGAATTTTGTGGGAAATTTGTGGGTGAAAGGAAACATATCTTCTAGAATTAAGAGCGAATGTTCAAAATATTTTCCAGATTTAATAATATAAATATCTATAATTATATAGTTACACGTACAACCAAGAGCCAGGTTTAAATAAAATAAGTTGGTTACTAATGAATTTTTTTATGATAATTGGGAAGTGTAACTCTACTATAAATTTTGGCCACTTTAATTGTGACATAAATTCGATAATGCAAGTTAAATAGTTAACAATTATTTTCATATTTAAACTTTACGCCTATAATTTTAGAGATTAATCAGCCATTGGTTTATTTTTTGTATAAGTAGTTCATTTAAAAAAATAATTTTAAATCCCAAATAATAGTGTGATTCAATAATTTTATCATTTTCAAGTTTGAAATATGATGTCTTTGTGAAATTAAAAAATTAATATAATAGCCAATGCAAATGAAATTAGTTTAGGAACACCTGATATAGGTAATATCTTTATATATTTATAACCTATATTTATAAGCCTTACCTGGTATCCCATAATCTGTGGATTCACGCCATTTGCTCATAGAGTGATTATTATCTGATTACTATTTTTATTTCTTATCCAAAATAGTGACGCATATTTGTAAAAGAAAAAATACGATTTAATTTGGAACTTTTGTAAAATTAAAACAGTTAGTGTACTCCATTTCCAAACGTCTCAAACGAATCGGGCTTGATTGTCAGCGAAAAGTGTTGCTAACGTTTGTGTGATTAATTTCCATTATTATTTAACATTTGAAGTCTAATGTAAAAAAATCAATATTAAATCTTTTAATAATAGATAGAATGTTTGATTAATATTTACATGAAAAAGAAGTATTCATTAAAATATGAATATATAATTTTTGTTGCATTGCTACTGTGAAAAAAGATATTCTTTTCCTTAAAGGGACAGTCTCAGCTTAAGACCTGGGCATTAAATAATACTTTTAATAGATTGTTTAAACAAATTATTTATCCAATCTACTGGTTTTTGTAATTCCATTTCTCTTTATTTGATGCTGCTCAGTTGAATAATCCTTATTCCAACTAGGCCGGCTCAATGGATTCTGGAGTGAGCCAACCATTGCGATGTTCATTCATACGAAGTTTATTAATTTCTAGATTACCACCTAAATAAAATGATACAGAGTAGGCTGATAGATGTTTTGGAAACGTCTTTTACCAGTTATAATTAAAACAGCACAATTGCAATGCACAGACAATAAAAAAATCATAGGAAAAACGGAGCGCAAAATTCGCGCTATAAGTTGGGGAGTATTAAAGATATAAAGTTAATGAAACTGCCGAACCAGTGCCTATATCTCAACAATACCAGCAAAAAGAACAACCCAAGGTTACAATGATGACAAAGACACCACCACTAATTAATGTGGTAGACATTACAGAACTTGCGAATATCCAAACTTAAAGAAATCAGTGTCCACAAACAACTAAAGAGCAGTGGCACTAAACAATAATGAATGGAAGATAAATACAAAAGATCCCGATGCATGCTTTAGTCACAAAGCTCACTGAAGAAGGTAAAGAGTGGTATAACATAAAATAACCGAGAAATTAAGGTTGTGGCCAGAGGCAGACCTCAAAATGAAAGAACTGCAAATTGAAGACGCAGTAAACATCCTTAAACGGGAGAAACTTGAAAATACTCAAGGGACCAAGATCATTAAAGAGGGTTCTCGCTATTCATCTTCATATGCAATAAAAGCGAAAAAATTGAAATTATATTTAATATTAAAGTAATACTCAATATGAGAGTTAAAATAGAACCACCGAAATAGAACGCGAAATTAAAACTTCAATGCAAGAAATGCTAAGGTTTTAATCGCATGATACATCAAACCGCAAAATTTTATTGCACAAAGTATTTCACGTCTGGTCAAATGTCTAATGCAATCAATGTATGTATATAGATAATATTGACTTTAAGTATTATCGCCGTACCAACTGTTGTATATTACCAACTTACTCACTTCATTTGTCGATTGCTCCTATTTGTTAGTTAGTTAATTATAAATGTACATTCTTAAATACTGTAGTAAACAACTCTAAAGAATTGACTGAGCATGACAATAAAATTACATTCATGAACATTACAAAAATATTCATATTATCATTATTCATTCAATTTGTGTTTCCAAATAATATTGAAATATCTCAGTGATGTACACATATACGTATATTTATACAAAGTAGTGATCAATGACTGAGAAATACTAGTAAAATATTATGTACGTCACAGACCGGCGACATTAATTTACATAATTCGATACAAATGTCCTAAAGGTATTTATACAGATTTATTTTTCTTTCAATTGACATATGTTAAATATTTATTGGTTCTTGCAAAGAAGTGAATTGAAATCGCGTTTCATAAGAAGATTGAGCATTTTTAAGTAAAACAATTTTTTACTTTTTCGGAATTGTTATCAATGAAATTTTGTATTTTTGCTATATAATATGAAGCTCATCCAACGTTTGTTATCAGTTTGTGCTTGTTGTGCTTGTGAGATCTTCAAATCGAAAAAAATTATAAATTTGGTGGGTTAAATTCTAAATCAACTAGGCCATATCTTTATTTTGAAATATTTTTAATTTATAGCAATTTCTTTCCAAAAATAAAAAATAAATTGATTTTTTTGTATGTCAAAGAACACGATACACGATTGATTTTTTTTGGTAGTGTATCTGTGAAAAAATGACATTCCAGTTTGACTTGAGTTTACTGTCAAAAATTTTGATTGACAGATTATTTACACAATTATTTTTACAAAATTATTAAAAAAATTATTTTAATACAATTAGTATAAGGCAAAATACAAATAATAATTTGATACAATGCAAGACAATTTTTATAGTGAAAAATAAATTTTGTATGTCAAAATATCACGGTCAACTAGTCAAAAAAATTATAATGTTTATGTTTATATTTGTTGAAGTGTTTATGTTTATATTTTTGACGTAAACATATTTATGTGTTTGTAAATGTCAATAAAAAATCTAACGAAATGTTGAGATTTTTCAAAATTGATTGCGATCAAAAAAAAAATCAATTTTTTTACTTGGAAAGAAATTGCAACGGTATTTCGATCAAAAATGTTTGATCTCAAATCAATTTTTTTGATTTATAAATCAATCTTTTTTGGAAAGAAATTGCTATTAATGTTGTTGTTGTTTTCGTTCTAGATTATATATCATTGGCTACTTCACCAAATTCGTGTAATCTTAAAAAGGTAAGTAGTTTTATAAATCGTAGTGGGCTATTTTAGTATAGATATGTTTACGATTATCAAACACTGTTTCCGGTTGCACATTTTTATGAAGCGAAGTCGATAAGATAGTGACAAACTTAGTATTTATCAACACTATTGTGTGAACAAAAATATACATTCGTGTATACAAGTATAATTGTTAATGGAATTGTATATAAGTGCACACCATGCAATTTTATCGTGTATATATACAATATATAATTAACCACTTATGACAAAGTAGTTAGGTATAGTAATTTATGAAAACATACACAATGAGGCAGTGCAGCAATGATACTGCTATATTATGGGTATTAATTCTTTAATTAATTAAATTACATAGCAATGGTGAAAGTAAACTGATTTTTGAATTCTGTGAAATTTCTTATACGATTTGAACGCGTGATAAATAAAGGCACGTCACGATTGTATTGTTGTACCAGCAATTGCAGGCACACTACATGTATTTGTATTGTTGTAACATTCTTCTAAGGTAAACTCAAAATTCTGCAAATTTTGTACAAGTTTCCAGTAATTCCGTATTATTTTAGCGAAACGATAAACGAAAACAAACAAAAATTAACGCAATTGCGCGGTTTATTATCGCAAGCAGTACGATAGCACCACATTTTGTGTGTGTGTGAGTGCGTTTGAATTCAATACTCGTATCCATACGTTTAAAATGGAAAATTGCTATCGACTTTTCTAAATGTAGTAACACTTCATAGCCCGTTTTGTTTTTTCCTCGTTTGCCTGATTATTGATAATATTTTTTTTTTTGTTATCAATCAACTCATATGTATAATATTTATGCATGTGTATTCTATATATGTATTATCGAATGCAATATGTATAAGTATTCATTCATTTAAACAAATATTATTGAAATTCTCTGCTAACAACATTTTTAAAGATAATATTTAGTTTCAAAAATGTGTTTTTCAATCTTACGTGCTTTATGAAAAAATTCTAGTTTCACGTTGTATTCCAGATTACCTTAAAGCTACATAGTATATATATATATATATATATATATATATATATATATATATATATATAGTGTATATATATATATATATATATATATATACTATATATATATATATATATCCCTTTATCAACCAAGAAAACAAAAAGATTGGCTCAGTTTTAGTCCAACCCACACAAATGTGTGAGTAAAAAACCATAGTATCTAATGGCGTTGTTGATAAAAAATTTCGCTTTATTTGAAGTAAAATCAACACAATTGTGTGTATAGATATAGTGTTTCTTTTCGGACGAAAATAAGTTGGGGAGGAATTCACAAATGTGTAGGTTGGTTCAAAGAGCATACAAAACTAAATTTTTAGCATGGTACTTTTGCCCTACCCGCACAATTGTGTTAGTAAATCACTAAAGGGATATATATATATATATATATATATATATATATATATATATATAGTATATATATATATATATATATATACCTATTGCGTATCCCATAATATATACATAAAATAACAGCAACACAAAAACCTCTTGTTATTGTTGTTTTATTATCGCCGTTCAATTCTTCTGCAATTCCAGAGAAATTTTGTATAATGCAGAGCTTTATATCCGGATATGTTTATACTTTATAGCATAACCAAAATCGAATGATTTTGTTAGTGCCAAATTTTTATATAAACATTGATTATGAAATATTGTGTTAGCTTTCTTTATTATTGTATTATTCGTTTTGCATGTACTTCCAGGAATTTTGAAAAACTGTCTATTTTATAATTTAATTTCCTTCTTTCTTTGAAAATAATTATTGCTTACTAACGTTTTTGATAAGATATCGAATGGATTTGTTGAAATACTTAGATTATAACATGGTAATAGATTTATGATGGATTAGTGGCTTCTTAAAAAAGATCATGCCTGATTTAGATTGTTGTTCTTGGAAGGATTACGTCATTATTTAAGTTTTCTACTACATGTAATTTATTGGTGGGATATTTCACGGTTACTCAATAGACTGTAATTTTATACTCGTATCTTTTCGGCCGAATCACATTTTACGTATTATTATCTATTTTTTTAAAAGTTCAGTACTAGTAGCAAATTATAAACCTCCTGTTTATTTTTTACTGAATACCCTTACACACCTTGAATTATCGCAAAAATTAAACCAAAAAATTAACGATTAAGCGTCACTCTTGTGTTGATAATGATCAATAAAGTTTTGAAACTTACTAGACAACATTTTGGTAGCCTGGTCTCTGCAATTTCTTATTTCCAGGAAGATTTTGTTACTGGAGTAATTATATCCGGCGTTTTGTGCACCAATTGGATTTAGTGCTTGGATGAGCGCCGCAAGTCTAGTTTTGGCCAAACCTGTTTTGCTACCCTGCACGTGAGAGTGTTGGTTTACCTCTCATTTGTCAAGACAATGGCCTTTCTACTGAGCGCCAATTTGAGCGCTCCTATAGGTCTCCCCAGACCTGCCCCTTCCGGCTGCATCTGGAGAGTCATACCGTACCTAGCTAGTTCGCCTGCCCTGCAGTTTGTCCGAGTGACCAGGGGCCCAGATTATCTGGATGCTGAAACACTCGCTCATCTCATTAAGAGATGATCGGCAATCCAGCGCCACCCGTGACTTAAGACAAACCGTCTCTAGTGACCTGACCGCCGGCTGACTGTCCCCATAAATTGCTATATCCCTCACGGACACCACGTTATGCTTCAACCATGTCACGACTTCCCCTATCACCACTACTTCAGCCTGGTACACGCTGCAATAGTCAGGGAGACAAACAGAGATATTAACATTAAGCTTCTGACAGAAGACTCCGGCTCCTACCTTGCCATCTAGCTTAGAGCCGTTTGTGAAAAATTGCACTGCCTCGTTTTCCAGTATTGATCCATTCATCCAGAATTCCCTCGAAGGACAGATGGTCCGGAAACCTTTATCGAAGCACAACGTCGGTTTAATATAATCTAGATTCGCTAGTTCTTCCCTTAGCGATCTAACTATCGTCGAGTGTCCAGCCTGAAGACACTTCCACTGAGAGACAGCCGAGAGCCTCGTAGCCACATGGCTGTCATCTTTTTACCAAAAAATTCGATTGGAATAAGGTGGAACATAACCTCTAAAGCGCGTGTAGGTGTCGTTTTAAGTGCCCCGTTTATAAGCATATCGGCCGTTCTTTGCACCTTCTCCATCATCCTTATATATGTTACCTTATCCAGAGCTGGCCACCACGCGCCCACACCTTACATCAGCACAGGTCTTATACCACTGTGGTATAGAGCCAGTGTACCAGCTCTGGTTTCAAACCCCATCTCTTACTTATGGCGTTCCTACACGATTAAATAGTTACATTAGCCTTATTCACCCTTTCCACAATGTTCGGCTTCCAGCTACTCAAACATCTCGCTCTGTCAGCAAACGCCAGTCTAATGCCGTTCACAGTAGGGGGGCTAACCACCGGAATTTTATATGTTTTAGTAAATAGTACCAGCTCTGTCTTCGAAGGATTGATCCCGAATCCACATTTGCTGGCCCATTTCGTATCGATCGGGAGTGCATTCTGCATAACACCCTAATCGTATCCAAATATTTGGCTGAGACAGCATATCGCTATATCATCTGCATACGCTACAACCCCTGTCCCCTCTCTCCAGTTCCAACAGCAATCCATTCATCACTACACTCCTAATGGTGGACTCCCCCAGTTCCGAGGTAATAATTCTGCTTACCAGCATCTGATTTATCAACCTACTTATAGGATAGTCCACCTTTAAAAATGACAATCCTTCCATGATCGCCTCCATTTTTACATTATTAAAAACAATATCAATGTTAAGATATGTCACCATACAAAATTTTTGCGAGTAAATTGACTTCTCAATCATGCTTACTGGATCGTGCAGAGCTGTGTCCACCGACTTTCTCTTACAGTACGCATGCTGCGACATTGCCCAATTCCTGGGTTCAATTTTTGTTCGAATAACTACATCTACCAACCTTTCCAAGGTTTTCAACCTTTCAACCTACCAACCTTTCCAAGGTTTTTCAACAGAACTGTTCTACATGCCCTCCGATAGGTTCCCAACTCCGCGGTCCACCATGTTGGTTTTTGCCTGCCCCTAGAGTTTATTAGGGGCCACGCAGCATTAAATGAAAGATTGCATGCCTTTGTGATAATATCAACCATGCAATCTAATTCTTCTACTGTCACCGGAAGTCCAGGAAGCTCCAGCGGCAATAATTCCTCCAACACTTCTTCATATTTGTTCCAGTTTGTCATTCTGGGATTCCTGAAGGCTTTCCGGGTAACATGTTTAATGAGTGCTCCTTCACCACTCTCCATTCCCTGATCATATGAGAAATTGTTTCTGACGCAAAGGTCACATCTAAAACCTCCTGTCGATTTTTAACAATAAATGATGGTTCTCGCCTAATATTGCAGTCTGAGAACGAGAGCTGCCGAGGCAGCCTTCTTGTGATGCAGGTTTATTTGTACAATATTAACCATTGTGGTGTACCTTACTCACCTCTTCCTGCACTCCCTACATCGGGATAGTGCCATCAGGCTCTCGTCGAGAATTCGACAGGATGTCTCCATCAGACTCAAGATAGAGGAGGCTACATCTCCTCACCATACTCTCCACGTCCAAAACATCACTCCTCTGGTCGTCCCCCGTCCGCTTGGCCGTACCTCGCTAGGTCCGTTCCACTTTTAAGAGTGATCGACCCGAACCCGAGGTTGATCAATGCAAGGGAATATTGTGCAAGGGAAGCCCTCGATTCTTTAATGATCAACGTGATCATCAATCTAAAGTGCCCCTTAGTCTCCTCCTGCTTTGAAATGCTCCAATCTTCCGTTGGAAGATCGGGATTACTGGCCCGAATGATCTCAAAGATCTCCTCTGGCTTATACAGCTCGGTTGGAAACCTGACGCGTGCCCTCGGCCTGCTCGGGATTTCCTTTCTGCAGACTGCCTCAAGCCTCGCGCCCTGCCACATCTCGCCTACTTCGGCCACACACCTTTTCTAAAAATCTACCGATCTCTGGTCCGAGCACTCAGTTAACTTAACACGCCCCTGGTACCATTCCACATCTCTACAGGATGGGAGGATCCCGGATTTTCTCTCAGGACCCTCAAGAATTTGGAGTTTAGTGCATTATACACCACCCTCCGTTCCCCCGACGTGATGGTTCCTTCTTCCTGACTTATGTCAATGACAGATAACACCAACAATTATTCCTTTAGGATCTCACTAAATAACTTCAGTTTATGATCCTTAGGAGCACCCGACATCATGTCTATTTGCACCTTGACTCGCTTGCTGTCGCCCGCTCGTAAGGTCATTCTGCCACCTCTATCTTTTTAGACACAAGGACTCTTTCCATCGCAGCCGACAGTATTCTTAGTCCATGGCAGTGCAGTTTTCTTAGCCCAATGGTATGGTTGGACGATTAATATTTAAAAACGGGACTTGCGAAGAGGTTACTAAATAATCATATAAGATTAGAAAATGAATCGGTTACGATACTAAACGTATTTAAACGTTACGAAAATTGGAGTCTTGAATTTTCCAATTATACGTTAACCTCGCACCCATGTACAAATCTATAGTAAAATTAAATGTTTCGATAAATAATAGTAGAAGGCAGTCGTACGATACTCTTACCATAATTTTAAACATATTTTCAGTATTTAATTTTTCGCATATGTGTTTATTAAACATTTACGCTGATTATGGCAAAAACGCAAAAAAGCAAGAAATAAAAATATACAGTCGCAACTCTTGTATATAAATACATAATATAATTAAATGTTTTAATATTGCCAACATTAAATTTGTGCAATATATACTCGTATAATTGATTGTCGATAATGACACTTTACATTTAAAATATTTAAATAAAAAAAATAATGTAAGCTGCTGAACAATTAATTTTACCTTGAGTTTGACAACATCATACAGCAGAATATATTGCAAAAGGAAAGTATTTCCATCATATCAATGTTGATTGACTAAATAATTGTGTTCGCTTTGCAATATGCAAAGTAATAAGTTAATTATAGGGATTTTGATGTCTTATATATTAAAATTCCAGTTTATGGTGTTCGTCTCTATTATTTGCATAAAGGTAGGTGCAAGTGTTTTACTCGATTGGTAAACAGTCAGTGTATATAAAGAAGCAGCGAGCGAAATCGTGGTATACATTTTCATGTAACATACCACATAATCCGCAAGATTTATATTTTGTGTTTCTTATAAACTGGTTTTATATTTTTGGTGCCACAATTGTTTAAATTTCTTATTTAAAACTTTTTAGATTGCATTTATTAATCGATTCATTCGAAAATGTGATTTGTATTGGGTAAATCACAAAATCAGGTTTCGTGAACATTAACTACTATTAGAGTGTTTTAGTATGCAGCCCACCGAAACCAATGTGTTTTTACTCTGTATACACATAGTATACAAATTTTAGGTAATAAACAATACTTTTAACAGTTTTATAGTTTTTGTGTTGGTAAAAATATTAACGTGTGTTGTTTCTTTTTTTAAGAATACAAATAAATTAGCATATATTTTGTCGTATAAGAGATGTGTAGCCGCTAACAATTTTTATTATTTCGTATAATAAGAAATAACAAAACTAACAACAACAATACCAATCATATGGATTTTAATAAAAACGAGAATGTTTACGTTTTGCTGTGTTTCGTTGTTAATTGGACTTTGTTCCTTTTAAGTTTTAACACGATTCGCCCGACTAAAACGTTTGGTTAAAGTTGTGAGACAATACAATCTTTCGATAAACTTTTTATGTTAATTAATTAATTAGGTTTAGAACGCATATAGTAAATATTAATTTTTAGAGAAATATCTTACTGCATAAAAGCCATGTAGAGAATTTTTAAAATTTTAGTAGAGGGATATCTATGGATACCTCTTGATAAAATTATGAATGTTTGATAGGCAAGTCTAAATATTTTTTTCTGATTAATGCATTATGGCGCGCATGAATTCCGATATCGAATTTGTAATTTTCGGTTCGGTAGATTATATTCTATGTACCAATTACATTATGGAAATGAAATTATACATCAATGTAAAAATATGAGTATGTATACTAACAATGAGATAACAATACAATATATAATATATTTATCTACGTTTAAAAACGACGTTTATCATTCTAAAAATGTTACCGCTTAAGTTTCAAATGCGGGGGAACAAAAATGACATAAACAAAATAACAGATATTATTTTTCAATACCGACCCATTTTTTGTAGGCTATTTGAATTAAGCTTTGAATTCATTGTTTAATACATATTTCGCTTAGACGTAGAACAGTACTTAAATTGAGCCTAAATCCAGTGAGCTATACTTACATGGCATATAATCTTTCAAAAAATTTTAACAATTAGAAAAATAACTCGAAGAGCTTTATTTTTAATTTGTTAACTTTATATTCTGAATTAATTATGGAATCAAATATGTACAGAAAACAGACTGCCAAAATCACGACTTCGGAAGAGAAGAAAAAATCTTATTCCGAATTAAAAATGGGGTATGAGACAAAAATACAACTTATGAACTCGCAAAACTGAAGCGTTATTTGTAAAGGCCCGGAGAACGGGTTATACTAAATGATTGCAACTTTTATCGTGCATCGTGCTTAATAACAATCAAGAGGTGGCATACACCCATGTAGTATGCAATTACAATAAACTTGTAATGAAAGCATTACGGCCCAATTAGAGATACAGAAATTTGACTAAGTTGCTCCCGATATAGCACAAACATGTGGTAACATCTTGTGGATGCAATTATCAGTCATAATTTCGTCCGATAATATTGAAAATTGAACGTATTATGGTCTGTAGACAATGATGTACGTATATACGTTGAGAAATATTTTAATGCCGCCAAGAGACTAATAACGTATTTCCAAATTTTAATGTTGACTGGACAAGTTGAGACGGCAATTAAATTTGTATCTCATTTCGGAAAAAATTTTGTGCCCAGCAAAATGAACAGCAATATTGCTTTGGCTTTTAACGAACTGTATATGAGGGGCTCATAATATCCAGGAACGATTAATTAATTTAATTGATCCTTTATGTCTGTGTTAGCCGATATTGAGGACACATGGCATCCTCTCGTAATGGTGTAGGTTAAAAAATTAAAAAATTCGCAATTATAGATTCAGCAGAACCACTTCAGCATGTTTTCTTCTTGCGTAAGTTAAAAAACCCAAAAAATAAAAATCTATCTTTAGTAACTGACTCTGATTGCGCGATAATTATGAAATGAAATATGAATGAATAATGAAATATTATATTTTTTATTGAAAGTCTTGAAAAATTTTAGAATACAGAATTTTCCATACTATAATTCTGTTCGATTATGTCGTTCCCATTTTAAATTCTCAATTCATAATATTTCCGATTAATTTAATTTTGCCGAATTTAAGTCTTCTTTACAATTAAAATTTTTCAAAAGGGATTTTGACCGTTTCTGAAAAATTCAATTTTGATTAAATTTATAACAAAATCATTGACCACAATTAATGTTAATTATTACCGACGTCTAGAGGAAGCCTCCATCTGTCTGTTATTCCCAAGAAGGGCTAGAACATATTAATTTACATAAATTAAGAGGTATCAATGATTTTTAACGAAAATCGGCCTCCTAAATAAAAGGATGTGCTTAGTTGATTGGGCGTTGTAATTATAAGAAAAGCTTACAATAAAATTCAAAAATTAAGTGGAAGCAGAATGTGACAATCTTAGTAAGCATTTTGTGTCCGACAAATAAATTTAAAGTAAAATATCGGAATTCAGTAACAATCTTGAAAAGAGAAGTAAGAAAAATAACTCGTATTTATAATCCTACACGGATGAAGGCATACAGTATATAAAAAATTTTGTGCAAAAATTGAGCAAAAAGACAGCTGGTACAGCGATACATGGAGCAATGCTGGCTTTAGAATTATATTGCAATACTTTCGTTTTGACATCTACAACCTTTTTTATCAAAAGCAGACAAACAGAATATTTTTAAGTTAATTCAACAAAAATATATTTTTTTAACATTTTTATTGGCACACAAAATGTTTGTTTACTAACACAATTTTCATGACATTTTAATAATAGCCATCGTCTGATTACTTTACTTTATTGCACTTTTTCAAGTCAGTGCCATAATACCATAAGACCATAAAGTTTAAAATTAATTCGAACGGCAAGCTACAACCCAGAAGGAAAGTCATTGAAGACACACTAATAACTCATCAGCGACAGTCAATGACACGTATATAGACATTTATCAGCAAATGTGACTACTTTTCGTTTGTGACAAGTCTGAGATGAATCGTTTACGGCATATGTCTGAGTTGAGTCATATGTGAGAGTCATAGGCGAATCGTGAAAAATATTACATTCATCTTTAAAGCGTTTACGGTATTATTAGTATTCCAAATGACTGCTGATCATTGCATTCTTGACGAATAATAAAAAATTTTGGTTATTTAAAATTTTTCTGAATAACGCATTTTTTTACGTACACCATTTTATAAAGTAAGTGACAGGATGAGAAACGTCGAACATTTGTCATGCATGTTGTGCTTAAGCCACTCGATGAAAGAAGAAATGGATATGACATAGCACATTGTCGTCGAACGAGGACAGACATTGGACGATTCGCATAAGAGAAACTAATGTGACTTGCAATAAATCACTATCAGTCAGTTAGTCAACATACCATCAAAAATCGACAGAAAAGAAAAAATGGAAGAAATGCAGGAAATGCATATTTTTCATTTAAAATTATTCACATGCATATTAACATTAGTGTAACATCAATGTTAATAATTCTTTTGGGTACGAGTGAAATTAAATATAATTGGTTTCAAACGTTATAAATATGTGTAATCTTTTAATTTTAAATTTTTATGAAGCCTTTGTAAAATTCTTGGCAATCAATTAAATCGCAAAATTCTTGTGACACCTTAGTCATTACAGAAATCTTACTTTTGTAGGTAGCAATAAATTAAAAGTTAAAACAAATAAAAATCTGATTTCAGACGTGCGTATGAAGTTAAATGAGAACACTGCCTCAGTACCGAAGAATATCACAGATTTAAACCCCATAAACATATGAATGTATAAGTTGCTGTGATCTCGGCTGATTAGCAAATATTAAAACACGTAGAGTTTATCTAACGATTTGAAAGATATATATTACTATTTATTAAGTAGTAGTTTTTTGTTATAATGATAACTTCAATAACAAATTCTTATCAATTGGCATCTCAAACCGCATTATATCATGTAAAACGTCTCATTTAACAGCACTACCAGACAAATACGGAATAGTACGGCTAAAACCTCACGAAAAAAAAATGTTAATTTTCGCACAAAAAGTTGTATATTTTTTATGTAGAAGAAAATCGTTTCTATTTTTAATTTACATCAACAAAATAAAAATACATGTATTTATTTTATATATATTTATATATTCTTTAACTTATTTTGTGTTGCCTTACGTCAAATAATCCTCATCTTTAATTAAAAATAACTCAAACACATACATAAGTAGTAATACTTGTGTGTAACACTGTAAACAGTACTAAAACTACTGAGACTCAACAGCAAATGTAAGTTTTAGCTCGTGTATATTCGAATGGCCATTAAGAATGTACCAATTCAGTTCAAATAAAGAAATCAATTTATCCGTCTTGTCGTCGAGCAGATCTAAATTTTACTTTTTTTTAACATACAACAGTAACAAATTCATAAACAAGATAAAAATTCTTGTACAAAAATACTAATATGCGTATAACATTCCGCTTGAAGCTACATTTTTTTTGTTTTGTTTTGTGACATTTTGTAATAAAGCACGTATGTAGCTATATAATAGAAGTTGTATTTACCATTTCTGACCGTAACTAAATGTCGTTTAAATATAATAATAATAAACAACAAGAAAATATCTAAATACATTTCAAGAAAAATTAATTCTTAATTGATTGGAAATTAAATTTTCTACATACTACGTAGTCGTATACAGCAAGTCTGCAAATTGCGATAAAACAATTTTGCCTTTTATCAAATGCCATAGTTTGATATATAAATTATTCTTTACTAAACATTAAAACATATAAATTAAAAGTACTAATCTTTCCCGAAGGGTAAACCAATAAAGATAAGAAAAATTAAAAGAAACATCGAAGGCACTGAAAATTTAATCAAGTTATCGATAGAATTAAATGAGGTAATAGCCATAAGTTTTAAACATTGCAGAATAGAATCCTGCAAAATTAGTAAATGGAAACACTAACAAAATTGTTTTTAGTAAAGTCTTGTAATTTAAATTCATTAACGGCGATATAGACATATCTGGGTAATGTACACAGGGTATGTCTGAGTGGTTGAGGCCGATTGTAATGAATAAAATTAGAAAGGCTAGGAGAATACTGTTGTTTTTTCCATCTTGTCATGGTCACGTGGCCTAGAATATTATTAGTGTATAATGATTCACAGGGAGATTACTTTTATATACTCTTTACTCACGTATTAAAACTTATGCATATGTCACTTCTGTGTGGAATTGCAATTACTTCATATTTTAAATTTCATATAAATATTTAGCCTTGTGTATCGAAGTATATCGCAAAATTGTTGCCATCTTAGAAGCAGCTACTTAATACTTTTACACATACATACAGATTGAAAAGTTCGAGAGGACTAGCAGTAGTAATAAAAGGAATCAAATCATCTGTATCGCCACAAGAGATGGGTACGTAAGGAACTTACTGTCAAGGGCTTCAATATAAGAAGCGTTATCAACATTATTAATCGGGAGAAACCAATGTTCAAAGTTGAGGTGGAACCTGAAGCAGCAAAAACCAAACGGACACACGAAATCTACAACATGAGGTATTTGTTCTATGGAAGAGCCACACAAACGTAAGTCAGTCTTACAATGCACCAATTGCCAAGAGTTTGAGATTTTTCGAAACTATTGTAAACTGCCAGCTGTTTGTGTGACATGCGGCAAACCAAACCTTCAATAAAGAAGTGCGGTAATTGTGAGGAAAACCATAACGCTAATTACAGAGGATATTCTGTTTAAGGAGTTAAGGAAAAAATGACCCCAAGGCAACGCGCTATTAATCAAATACATAAACAACTGTTCAAACAACAAGAAAATTTTTCTGCAACCATTAACACAGAAACATCATTCTCAGATGTGGCTGCGGGTAACGTGCGAAATAAAGCAAGTAAATCTCAGAATTATGAACAGGGAGTTTTCAAAATGATAAGTATCCTCAACGAATCAATGAACAAATGTATGCAAATTATCGAAGTAAATATGAGAGTCATGCCACAAAACATGACTACCCTGATGCAACTTAACATAACAGTCGAACAATCGAAATATAAGATGATTGAACTTAAATTATCCTTATGGATTGTGAATGGGCTAGTGCAACATAAATTAGTACAGCATTTTCTTAATGAACACAACATTGACATCATGATGGTCTCTGAGACACATTTTACACAAATGAGCTCTGTAAAATTTAATGGTTATAAAATTTACGATACCCAGCACCCTAACGGGAAACCTCGTGGGGAATCAGTAATTATTATTAGAAATAGAATAAGACACCAGGAACTAGAAAAATATAACGAGAAAAATATACAGGCAACTAGCTGCTTAGAAGAATGGTCCAGTACATGCACCATATCCGCAGCTTTCTGTCTACCGAAACATTCAATTAAAAAGCAATTATTTCAAACCCTTGGGAAATAAATTCCTTACAGGAGGAGATTTTAACTCCAAACACATCCAATGGGGCTCTCGATTATGTATGCAGGAAGGAAAACTAGATCATGTTTCTAGCGGCCGGCCAACATATTGGCCAACAGATAGACGAAAAATTCCCGTTTTAATCGACATCTGTGTAACAAAGAGTATTGCCAGAACTTATGTTACGGCCTAAACATGCTACGAACTATCATCGCAGACCACTTCCCGGTTTTAATAACATTAAGCACACAAGTTTTAAATTCAGGATCAAATATTTTTGTAACGAACCGACACACTAATTGGTCTCAATTCAAATCTACAATGTCAAGACAGTCCTCATTGAACATTCCCCTTAAAACGAAATCTGAGATTGATGAAGCAGTACAACACCTAACGAAGACATTAGAGCAAGCAGTAAAGGATGCTACATGCAACAGCTCTACTAAAGTAAAAATGCACCAAACGTCACAGAATATTCAACAGCTCTTAACCACTTATAAGTGACGTTTTTTTTTCGAGAAAGTGTGGCCATAAATTGTCAGGTTTGTTTTTACATTTCTTTAGAAAATAATTACCAAGTAATCTGAATACAATGTTTTTTTTTCAATTTTCTCCAAGTCACAAAACTAGCTCTGCCCGAGCAAAACTCGGGCAAATCAAAAAAGCAATCGAACTACGCCCCCGAGTCACACTCGGGCAAATCACTCAAGTGGTTATAAAGAACAAACGCATACTGCGCAGGCAATGGCAGTTACATTGGTCACCTGTACTTAAATCAAAATTAAATAAAGCTATCAAAAACCTGAAAACAGCACTAACAAAAGAACATGATGAGGGTATTCAAATTATCTAAATAAACTAACAGCATCGGAAGCTACAGATTGGTCACAGTGGAACCTGAAACGGCCTGCGCAATCATGTCCTCCGATTCACGTTCTCGATGGAAACTGGGCAAGAAGCGATACAGAAAAAGCAAATATATTCGCCCAACATTTAGTTAGAGTATTTACTCCGAACGAAAATAATGGACACTCGCAATTATTGCCTGAAGAAGTTGAAGCTTCAGTAGTTCAAACAATTAAATATAAATGGCGTGAAGTAAAAACAATGATCAGCGAACATATAAACCCAAAAAGGCACCTCGTCATGAATAAGATGGTAAAATACTTATAGAATTTACAGATATATGTATCAAACTAATAACATACATTTTTAATGTTGTAATAAAAACTGGGTATTTTCCTGAAACTTGGAAAATTTCACAGATCATAATGATCCATAAACCAGGTAAAGATGAAACAAAAGTAGGCTCGTATCGTCCAATCAGTTTACTGCCAACTCTGTCAAAACTCTTTGAAAAAATGCTCCTTATAAAGCTTAAACCAATTCTGCAAGAGCAAAGTGTTATACCGGATCACCAGTTTGGATTTAGAGAAGATCATGGAACCATAGAGGTGCACATAGGATCCTATCAAAAACTCATTTGAACAAAACAAGTACTGCTCTGCAGCATTTTTAGTCATCGCTCAAGCTTTCGATAAAATATGGCATGAAGGCCTTGTACATAAAATTAAGGCCCAGCTACCATCAAACTATCATGAGATCATTAAAAATTAGCCGCTAAACCGGAAATTCTTGGTGAAATATAATAGTGCATTTTCCAATTTAAATTAAATACACGCAAGAGTTCCACAAGGCAGTGTACTGAGTCCAGTGTTACATTAAATTTACTCAGCGGACCTTCCTACTTTAAATTATGTAACAGTTTCAACATTTGCAGGTGATACAGCATTATTAGCGACACATAAAAACCCTCAAATAACATCAAGAATCCTGCAAGAACACTTAGCAGAAATAGCTAAGTGGCTTTCAAAATTTAGAAGTAAAGCAAACGAGTAGAAATCAGCACACATTACATTCACTCTCCGTAAACAAACCTACCCTCCGGTGAAATTAAATAATATCAACCTACCCCAATGCAAAACCATTAAATATCTAGGTCTACATCTAGATAGAAGATTGACATGGAAGAAACATATCGAAACAAAACGATAACAAATCAACATCAAAAGTGGTCAAATAAATTGGTTATTCGAAACACATTCTAAATTAACTGTAGGACTGTAAAGTCTTGTTGTATAAAATGGTACTAAAACCAATCTGGACTTACGAAATATAATTGTGGGCTCAGCCTGTGCCTCAAATATAATAAAATTGCAACGTGTACAATCAAAAATACTTCGAAGGATAGTAAACACATCTTGGTACATACGTAACACAAACATACACCGTGATCATCTCAACATCGAAACAGTGGCTGGTTAAATTTAGCAGTATGCAGAAAATATCAAACTAAGTTAGAACAACATCGCAACACATTAGCTCGGGAAATATTATGGAGGTATAAATATCGGCGTCCTAAAAGAAAAGATCCCTTAGATCTAGCTAACTAATTCATATAAACAACAACCCAAATAGTGCATATTAGTATTAAAAATGACAAGGGTTAAAACAAACATTTTTTTTTGTCTAATTAGCTTGTAAAGATTTGAAAACAACTTGTGAATTTCCCAAGATCGGAAAGATTCTAGAATAAAGCCAAAGGCAGTTAAAAAAATATAAATATTTAGTGAAACCTTTAATCCTAGCCTATATGTAAAGATAACAGTTATTTTACTGTCTTAACTTATTTTACTGTCTACAGATTACGTTATGAAATTAACAATATTTTCAAGACACCAATTTCTTACTCGGAAGTATTTCGTCTAATTTGACTGTAACAATAAGTAGCTGCAACATAAAATTACAAAATGTTATAACTCTGGGGCGGTATGTTGTATCATCACTTCGAATCGAAATTCCAAAAAAGTCAAATCGATGGTCGGCATGTATCATTTTCAACTTTTATCGTGTTTTAATCTTACGATACTTTTTCTATTATGACATGTCAGCTACATGTCTTATTACTTTGGTTTTAAATGATGAAACTTTATCATTCATTGCGATTCGAAAATGATATAACATACCGCCATTCGACTTATTTCGAATTTCGATTCGAAGTGATGGTACAACATATCGCCCCTGGTTTCAACAATATAAGAAAAGAAAATCGTTTTGAAGTTGTATTAAACCACAAGTCGTGGCGGCCTCATAGAATTATTAAAAAGTGGTTATAGCTCTATTGCTGCATTTGAGTCGGAAGGTACTCTATATTTGAATCCCATCAGGGGGAGTCTTAAGCAAAATATATTACAGTCTTGCACTTTTCTTATGGAATTACCAATACAATAACTAACTAATGTACATATACTAACGTATTGCTTAAATGTATTCTACAGGTAAGAGTTAAAAGATTGTCGATTTCCATTGAAAACATAATTTAATTAAGTCTTCGCCTTCAGGGAAAAGCTAGCAATACATCGATTCTGGATAGAAGAATTTCATAGAATAATTTCTTTGCTTTGCATGTCTTAATAGTTTATTTTCCGAATCAATACCAGTTATTCGGAAAAATTTTGCTTTGATTTGGCGAACTTATTTTCAGTTGAAGAAGTGTAAAATTGCTTATAAAGTGCTACGTTTTAAGTTTAAGGTTAGTGATTTATGAAATTACCTTCGAATGATTCTTGTTGTAATCGACACCAAATTCAGTTAACAAAAAACAAATAAATTTTGTTATTGTTTACCATAACTGATAAAAGCTGCGCCGCTATTGTGCGCTATCGTTGCAATCAATCATTTAGGGGTGACAATTTTATATCATTGTGCAGAGTTCAATGCCAAATAGGTATTGCAAATATACATTAATATTACTTAAATATTATACCCAACTAAATAAATTGTTTTGTTCATTAATATTGATGTTGTTGGGTACTGTTTAAGCACAGAGGTGTGGTTTTCTATCTAATTGAATTCAGGTGAAATATTTAGCACAAAATTGATATTGACTTGAAACAAAAAAGTTTGACAATGATAATACGAACCATCATCTGCACTGTAAAATATGTATTAAGGTTCTTATTTTAGTGATATTTTTGGAAAACAAGCTGTCGTCTCTTACTTTTATTTATATGTACACAGAAATAATAAAACTAAAACATTCCGCCTTTTAACTTATTTATTTGCTGTTATATTGCTGATTTTAATTTCCATCATTGGGATGTCATATTTGTATTATACAGAAAAACAGAATACACACAACAACGTCGAACGAGAGACTAATTTATTATTCGGCCCACGAGCTCTGTGTTGTTGTTTTGTGATTTCTTGTATGCGAGTTTAAAGAATGAATTTCTTATATTTTGATTCAAATAAAAATAATGTAAATCAATAAATAATGAATATGATTTTAACATTTAATTTAATTTTACATACAGGGTGCGATAAAAGTTCACGGATTTTTTTTTAAATTATATTTTATGTTTAAATTATCAAGTTTTCGTTGTTTTAAGCGTAGAATGGTTTCAAGCAGCCAACGTAAAACTTGTAAAAGAAATTAGTGAGAAAACATCAACAAATTCCACTGAAAATTCGGTGGAACGAAGAATAAAGTGACAAATGGCGACCAGAGCTCGAGATAAGCAAATTCATGGTCCACCACATCGTAAAGTGGATATAACAGTTACAAATTTGACTGCCACAATTTTCTCAAAGGCGCGATGAAAGCCAAACGGTTTGTGAAATCCCGTCAAATGATTGTTCTGGTCGCAGGAAGAAAGTGATCTTCACAGACGAGAAATTCACAAACCGTCGAGCCTGTCCATAGCTGCCAAAATTAACACCAATGCGTGAAGGTTAGAAGCTTGCAAATATTGTCATTCGCACAGCTTCTAAAATTGTCCCTCGCAGTTGCTTTATGGCCTCCGCAATGGGCCATGAGAACTGTTATGCAGCCAGAAAAAGCAAAAAACTGCCGTATGTCATGAGTTGTTTATTAGTATTTTGAGGCAAAAACGATTGGCCCTCAAACTCAAATTAAACGCGGCGTTATACCTTGCGCTTTGAACCAAATTTCAAAGCGACTGTAAATAAATTGAGAAAGCTTGACGTAATTTTGAAAATTTGTCATGATTTTTTAAATTAACTTTATTGTTATTGATTTAATAAAAGTTTTAAATCGTTTGGTTTGTTCTGATAACAAGTTTTATACTGTTTACTAATCGTAAAAGTTCTGAAAAAACCCCGGGAGCTCATATTACACCTCATAAGTATGCTGCTTCTTCATATGGTAGCAAGGAAGTATTTTAATCTAACATTCAATCAAATTTGCCAAGTTGGAAATGATTTAGATTACGTGTATACATTTTACCGGACAAGTGGTGCAGTGGTTAAAGCTTCGGCACTTGGACCGGGAGATACTGGGTTCGAATCCCATCAGAGGCTAGACGCAAATCGAATTTTCATCATCGATTACGATCGGTGAAGTTAATAAACACAACTAAGACCCTCTGATGGAGTGCAGAATTCAGCGCCGACCCACCGTCCATGTCAATGTACAGGTTGACATGGAGCTTGCAATGTGCAGGTGGTAATACTGTAGTTGTGTGAGTAGGTGAATGGGTTAATGATGTAGTGTGAATGCGTGGTATCACAATGGGCCAAAAATGGCCTAAGTGTCAACCACTGCAATCTAAAAAAACCTACGTGTATAAGTACATAAGTAATCAATTTTAACTTTGTGTTAAAAACTTGATAATAACCAAACTAACATATACAGGTAAACCTTGCTTAACGAAGGGGTTTGGTTCCTGGAAATACTACGTTAAGCGAGGATTCGATAATCGAGGTATCAATTTATATGGTTTTATATGAGAAATTGTTAGTTTGGTTCCATTAGTGCAAATTTAATAAAAAAAAAAAGTTTTCAGTACAAAAATTCAGTTTTATTTAGAATAAAATAAATAATAAAAATCGCAAAATAAAACGTCCAAAGCATATCATAAAAAAGAAAACATTTATAGGACCCATACGCGACACAATCATCCATGTGCAATCGTATGATTGTGCATGCTGATTGACAGTGGTATGGTATTGATTGAGTGATTGGATATGCTGATTGTGTGATTTTCAAGTTTTTTAATATTTTCTCGTTTCTGCATGCAAAACTGCGTCGTGTATGTGTAATTTTCTCAGTCTAATGTTTTAACTCGTGTGTGTCGTATTACAGTAAATATGGCAAAGTTAATAAATAATAAAGAATTTAAGATCCTCGGACGTTTTTCCAGTTGCTAGAATTTCGGATGTCCATATCCACTACATTTTTTGTACCATTCTTTCATCCAAAGTTGTCTATTTCTATTTTTTCTTTTTTTTTTTCTAATTGCTAGTCCAATTAAAATCACAACGCAAGCTTCTTCATAAATATTTTAAAACTGATAAATGTGGAAAATACATGTATCGTGACTCGTGAGTGGATAAATCATGATTGTGCAATCACACGATTGCGCACGAATGATTGTGTCATGTATGGGCCATATAATGCTTAAATTATTTTTTTTTTAAATTATCGATTGTAAGTTGTTTTTTTTCTCGAACTCGTTTAACATTTGTTTATAACACAACATATTCTTTTGGATTGCGGGAATCACCGTCATTTAACAAATCTCGAATGCTTTCTTCGTCCACTCCTTCAATACCGGCTTGCGTTGCCATTACCACAAAAATGAAGTAAAAGAGACGATTTTTTTATTTTTTTGTTAATTTTTTATTCGTTATTCCGAGGTATGTATTCGTTAAGTGAGGTTTTTGTATCAAAAATTGATATTCGTAGATCCGAGGTTTCGTTAAACGAGGGTTCGTTAAGCGAGGTTTACCTGTACATGTAATAATCTCCAAGAAATTACTGAAGTTTAAAGAAAGATTAAGGTTCTCTTCTTGAAATGGTCCTGATTATTTTAAATAAGATATTTATTTAAAAGAAGCACGTCAAGAAATTACTATTTATGTCGTTCCCTTCGACATCTTGAAAGATGTCCTTCAGATAGGAGATCAAAGTGTTCTTCGGAGTTCATGAAACACAGATTAATGCCATTTTAATGACACTAAAACCAAAACTGGAAAAACTTAAATAAATCGTGAATATATTGGAATACGGCTGCAACGAGAAACGAGTGAAGTAACTATTCTCCCATTTCAAGATTAGTACAAATATGATACATAAGCCGAAACCGTGGTACTCCATTCTCATCTGCTGACCCATACCATCTCACTAATATATCTCCTTAGATCATAAAAATCAGAGAAAATACCTAAACGAGGTTCTTTAGATAATAACAGTTTGCTTCCTCATCCTGCATAATTAGAGAACCCTTAGGGGCAGAATGTCGGTCACCGAATCATGTCTTATGTTGATAATGGAATGCAATAGCAGTGTATGCATGGTTATGAGTAATTCAGTTGTAGCCGTTAAACTATCTCGTTATAAAATTTCTTTGTTTTTTGGGTTTAAACTGAACAAAATAATGTTCACTAGCTGCTAATTAAAAATGTTTACTTCGCAACTACACTAATTGGGAGAAACTGGTGCGTCGTCTATTTTAACCTACGATCGAACAAACACCATTTTTGTTATAGTTTAAAAAAATTTCATTTACATTTATATCGCATTTTCACTGTTATACAAGCTATTAATCTAGAATTAATAATGTTTTAGATTTCATTTATAAGTAACATAAAAATGCTAATACATACGCATTAGGACCGATTCGGCCGAAGTGAAAATTTGACGTTTCATTTTCATTATAAATAGTAGGCGGAGAAACAAAATAACCTAACCAGAATTATATTCTTACGGAGTTGGCACCACTATTGTTAATGGGTCCCATTTGAAACGCGATATTTTAAAACGCGAATTATCAAAACGCGATATTTTAAAATGCGATATTTCAAAACGTGATACGGTACAAAACGCGATATGGTACAAAACGCGATATTTCAAAACTCGATATTTCAAAATACGATATGGTACAAAACGCGATATGGTACAAAACTTGAATTTAGGATCGGGTTACATCAGTCGGGTGAAGGGGAAATTTAATTTCAGTTTATAGGAATTTAAAAATCGATAGGAGCAGCGAGAGTATATTGGATCGGTATAAGTCGGGTCGCTACGCTCCCGTCGCTTCGCAATGCATACATTCTGTACCATAACGCGGTTTGAAATATCGCGTTTTGAAATATCGCGTTTTTTACTATATCGCGTTTTGAAATATCGTGTTTTGAAATATCGCGTTTCGAGCGGATCCCATTTTTAATGCCTAAAGAGTAAAATTAATGCCGATTTCGTAAAAAAGAGGGTTTCCTTTACAAAGAGAACTCTAGACTATTTTATGTTTTATGTTCTGCACGAGTGCTATAAGAACGTTTTGATACTACTATTATATGATAAAAAGTCATGCTCCCTTTAGGTTAATTTTTAGCCTCTGTTCCTTTTGTAGAATTCTCAGGCTAATTATGTTTATGTTTATTTACGTTACAAAGATTTTAAGAACTGCACCATCATTTTGAGCGATCGAGCTCATTTATAATGGCCGAGCACAGTTCAATTGCGTTCAAACAAATCCATTGTCCTTTGATAAGTGTTTAAAGAAGTAGTTAAATCAGAGATCACAAGAAACAACATAAGCGCCATATACAGCTGCGTTGCGTACAAGCCCTCGTAAACATCGCTCCTCAGAGTAACACCCAAAAACACAAAAGCTCTTATGGATTTCTTCATTACATGCGGTCTCATATAACACGTTGGTTGAACTACACCGCTGGTTGGAACAAATCTTGTACTCTTTAATTATATTTTGGTTAATGTTTTAATTTCGTTTTCTTGGTTTTTTTTTTAATTTTTTTGCAAAATTCAACACAATTTCATTATTTAAGTTGGCCTAAAACTTAATTGAAAACTGGCCAGTTATGTTATTTTAAAAGGAAAGGATGCTGATTTAGAAAGTTTGAGGATTCGCAAAAAAGGGACCATAGATTAAGGAGTTACTCTTATTGTTGGAGGATCTCAGGATATGTTTACGAATTAGATTAATGATCTGAATATCTATTCTGTCAGCCTTAAATTGCGCGTAGTGGATTTCATTTGAAATATAGTGCCGCTGTTCATTGTGGATTTTCCTGAACTGCCCGTTGCAATGTCGAGTATATTTCCTTTCAAATATTTGGATTTTTTCCATATAGCTGGGGTTTAAATTGAACCATATAGGGTATCCGTTTGTTAGTAGCGGCCGTATTAATGTTTGATAGCATATTCGTTCGACCGCCCTGTGAATATGCTTCGCTTTGAATATTCGCCTGTTAGCGATGAATGCTCTTCTAGCTTTGTTTAGTTGGCTGCTTATATGTTCGTTGAGGTAACAGAACCTGTCGATATGTACTACTAGATATTTGATAACTGATATGATTGGTTAGCTGTTCATTGTTTATCGATATTTTGAAATGTTTCCAATTTTTCTGAATAGTATTGTGTCGCATTTCACAACAATTAATTATAAATTTACGTATTACAATCTTGATGTTTAATTTAAACATTGGTTACTTTATATTTTTTGTAAAGGCATTTCAATTTCAACCTGAATTACTCCAAAGATTACTGTAGCACCAGCCCAGATGCTTGCGATTTCTTAAAAATTGAAAACCACAGCAATAAAAGTGCATTACTGGACTTACAACCACACATCCTGTCTTCGATAATAAGTTTTGTGTGTATACCCGGCATGTTTAATTATGGATTCGTCACTGAAAGTTTAGCGATTGAATACCAGGATCTGAATTACGATATACTCTACATAAGAACTTGGCGGTTGGGTTTTAAGTCTTTTGTATTTCTTATAATTGTATTATTAAAATAATTTAAAAGTTAATTAATTAATTCATCATAATTATATTCATTTTATCTGCATAAAATAAAATTGATTTGGGATATTTTCATCCTTCAGTCAAACTTTGGACGTCTGGACAACGTCTGGATCTGCATGTAGAATTGTAATTGAAGGATCTGTGTCAGACTCCTTTCAAATAACATCTGGTGTTCGACAGGGAGATGCACTCGCGCCTGTGCTGTTCAATTTGGCGCTTGAGTACGTAGTGAGGAAAAGCAACATTGAAACTTCGCGCTGTATATTCAATAAATCAGGCCAAATTCTTGGATATGCAGATGATATCGTGCTTCTTGGCCGAAGACCTAGCGACATCAAGGACAGTTTCATACCGCTCAATCGCTGCGCAAGAAGACTTGGTTTGGAGGTGAACAGTACCAAAACGAAATTTTTAACAACACCCAGGAACATCTCTATGGCAAATCTCGAAATTGGCGACCATAATTTTGATAGCGTCGAAAATTTTAAATACCTCGGGTCACTTATAACATCATCAAACGACATGCAGGCAGAAATAAAAGCCCGGATCGCTGCCGGACAACGAGTTTTCTACGCGCAATCAAAATTATTGCGATCTAAACACCTATCGCAGTCGTGCAAGCTCGCACTTTATAAAGCACTGATAAGACCTGTGCTGACTTTCGGAAGCGAGAGCTGGACCATGACCTCTAACGACTGTAGATTATTATCTACCTTCGAAAGGAAGGTCATCCGTTCAATTTTTGGTCCTATTAAAGTTGCGAACAATGAATATCGGATTCGCATGAACCACGAAATAAAGCAACTTCTCGGAGGTAGCGATATTATCGGCTTCATCAAATCTAATCGAGTGAGATGGATCGGCCACGTTGCAAGATCTCCACAACAACGAATGGTTTACAAAGTGTTCCATCAACAACCAGCCGGAGTACGTCGTAGAGGAAGACCCCGACTGCGCTGGCGTGACGACGTCGAACAAGACCTACTCGTATTAGGATGTCGAAATTGGAGGACGAGAGCGATGGACCGAGAAGGATGGAGGACCATAGTGCGGGCGGCAAAATCCCTTCATGGGATGTAAATGCTGGAGAGAGAGAGAGTCAAACTTTATTCTTTCTCACAACTTTTCTCACTGAAAATCTGTTTTTCGCTGCAATATTTGAGCGGACCCTTTCCAATATTTGAGCAGGTCTAGTTCTGAAGTTTTAAGTCACGTGTCACTTATCTGCACTCGATAACGCTGTGGTACTTCTGCTTTAATTCCACCATACAAAAAAATAATTGAGATTTTCAATGATTTCAAAAATGATTGAGGATTTCATCGAAAGTTTTGTAACGTGGCCACATAAAATGATTGCTATGTCCGAGAAACTAAAAATTATTATTTTATTTTATTTTTTTGTAAACTGTTTCCAAAGGCTTTATTCTTGATTCTTTCAGGGCTTTAGAGCCGGCTCCGGAGAGGAACCGGAGCTAATGTTTTCACTTGGAGCGGAGCCGGAGCTGGAGCCGGAATATTTGCTTAAATATTTGGCTCCAGATCCGTAGGATATCTTTTATTCTACTATCGAATATGATTGCTCTTTAATTTAACCCATTTGTGACCAAAATTTTTTTTTCTCAATAGTTTCGTATTAACAGGTCTAAGAATAAAACACATTACAAAAAATATCATTGATTTTATTCCTTTCGAATAACTGTAAAACATATATGGTAAAAATGTATTTATATAAACCGGGGGAAACCGTCGATGCGTTTAGTGTTGCAAAAATGGCACATTGATCACAAAAAGGGTAATTTTTCTTTTCATAATTTAAATGCGCGCTGATCTTTCTAATTTACAGTACATGCACCAAAAACCATCAATAAAAATTGCACTTATGCCTTAACTAGCATACACGTAAGAGCTTAAGTTGCACGCTCTCGGTTAGTGCTACAATCACCGAAACTGTATAGGCTTCTCGTCACAAATCACAATTGACCTCTAAAATTTTGGTGGTCGTACCGCTCTCTTAAATAGTCCAAACGTAGCACAACTTATAAGCTTAATTAAGCTCTTAAGTTTTCCCTAGTTGAGCCTTTAACAGAATAACATGATAAAACTGAAAGAAGGAGATATCATAATTCTCTTTTTTTCGACAATTTCTTTCTGATCCTGCGCATTACTTGTTTTATTCGGAGCCGCTCCGGAGCCAGGGCTGGAGCCGGAGCCGACAATTTTAATGGAGCAGGAGCTTGGAGCCGGAGCTAGTTTTTAAACGTCGGCTCCACTGCCCTGAATCTTTCTACTAAAAATTTTGAAATTTCCTTACTTATGCGATGAGAGTCAATAAGATAAAATAAAATGTTTACAACGCAGGGCAGCTTGCATTCGATTGATTATCACCTAATTATTTGAAGAAATCTGATATATAAGACATGACTTGGTGTCTGAACAAACCAGGAATCCTGAACCTGTGAGGGTCGGTATTAGAGACAGGATAAGGATGTGTATAATGTTCTAACTTGTTTCTCATCACAAGTGCACGATCACCATTTCAAAATTCCCAAGTTAGTAAATAATTAGTATATATGTAAAGTTAGAAGGTTAGCTGGAATCTAATCCGTTGAGTATCTTCCTTCGACTCAGCATGAAGATGAGGGGTATTTCGTCTGAATATTGATACCTAAATAGTTATATTCTTCTAGTGATTTCTTCTTGGGGGAATTCAAGGATATCACGAATCACATTCTCGTGATTTCAATCAGTACATCATATACCTTTCCTCGCAGCAATTTTTCAGAACACAATACCGCCTCAAAAGTAAAAGATATGCAGATCCATCAGTATATGGTCTTCTTCCACTGGATTTACTATAGTTAAGTTTGGTTCCGAGAAAATGTGATAATACACTATCTTCTTATTTAGATAAACGCCAATGATTAGCGCGTTATTAATCTAAAATCAACAATACATTTAAAATTTCAACGAACCCAATTCATATAGTATTAAAATTTTCCAATTTGTTTTTATTTTAAAATTTTATTTAAGGTTAATATACCTTAAAAATTGTCAAATTAGCTATTGAAAAAACCTTATCAAATAAGATAAGTCAGTTGAATGTCGAAGGTAAAATTGTAAATCGAACTGGTTTAAATATCTTATTGTTTGTACCAAGATGAAATTAAAAGTTACGGATATAGTTAAAATTCAAAATTAGCTTCCAAATATGCTACTTGTAGAAAGAAATCTCAGTATACATACATAATTTTTCTTAGCTATATATGGTGTAGATTTCGTTTATATTATTTATGTCAAGAAAAATGGAATTTCAAGCCTGGCGGTTTGGTTTGGCGCAAGAATTATATTCCAACTCATTAATTATAATTACAAATGATTAATCTATTGGTGTCCGATCGTTGGTTGGTTTTTATCAATTTTATATACACTTTATTATTGATTTTATGTACTAATACAGCTTATAGACGACAACAATTCTTTAAATATAAAACCTGTTTGTGTATGCTGTACAGAAGAAATCTTATTTTTCTCTTTACATTTTTTTTAAATATAAATTTTAAGCAGATTTATATAAACCACGTTTATCTGTCGGTTCGACGGTCCTGAGTCAATAATTAATTACTAATTAATAATATCTTAAATATAGATGAAATATTCGTATTTATAATCAATTTTATCGAAAGATATAAGTTTATGTATTTCGTTTTCAAATAGTAATTAAAACTAATTTAAAAAATAATTATACACTGTCTTATCTCCATAATAAGAAGAAAGGTTATCAACTATGTTTGTCTATTTCCTTGAAAAAATATGTTTTTTTTGTAAATTGTGTATTAAAATAAACAATTCTTAGAAACTTCTTTCAATTTGGAAAATTCTTGAACAGAAAATAAAATGACACTATGTATACCGAAAATTTTCAACCATATTTTGTTGTTTGCGTATATCCGGTTAAATTTTGTGTCTACAGACAGCATGTCTACTAGTTTATTTATGGAAATATTTTTCCTAATATTATCGAGCCGTCTTTGTGGCCGTAACATGTTGTTAGTGCGATAAGTCATTCAAGGATGAATATAATTAAATTTGAGATAATTTTTTTGGATTTTCCAAATTTTAATTTACGCATGCGGCTCTAACCCCAGATTTGGAGCGGTCTATATTTGCAACTATTTATAGATGAAAAATAATTCAATTAAAAAGTCGTAATCTTTATCACTATCATTATTCTATTATGTTAAGGATTAATTCAAATATGTCATCGCAATTATTATGTAAGCATGCCCACCAAATTAAATCGCGCAGTTAATATTGATTATTTTCATAGCTGGGTACAGTTGTACGTTGTACACAGTAAAATCTAAAAATAAACGATATGAATAATTTAAACTCATGTCTAGAGTTTAGCGCTGATGACAAAACATCTTAAAAGTTAAAAGTTGTGCATGGTTATCATAAATGAAACTTGTTAAGCTGCTAGTAACAAGTAATGCTATTACATCTTATATCTTCATCTGTCACATACATATTTTATAATTTAAGAAATGCATTTATGATAGCAAAAAGTAGGCACATCATTAAAAAAGTGGTGCATGAGTATGAACTTACCAAGTTGTTTCGGTAACTTAGGTTTTTTGTTTACATCCGCGATTTGATTAATAGATAATGATAGTTATGACACACCACATAATTCTTAGTATAATGAATATTTCGTACTACTATTTTAAAAAAATTGTATTGTATTATTGGTACAAATTAATTTGGTCCGTTTTTTTAATTTTAAAAATGCATTTATTTTAAAATAAAATGAATGAACCGATTAATTTTAATATTGTCCATCGCTGCTTACGACTTTTTCCCATCTCTCAGGCAATTTTCGAATCCTATCTCGGAAAAAAATTTCGGAAAAAAATCGCCTTTCCACGTCTCTTGGCTTCAATTCATAAGGGAACCAATTGCCTTTGCTTTTGAATCATGCCCATAGATTTCAATCGTACGGAAACTGTTTGTTGAGTCACCCCAATGTACCGACAAGCTCCTCTTGCGTTTGAGTCGGATCTTCATTGAGCAACGTCGCGAATTCATCGTCTACGATTTTCTTTTGGCTGTCCCAAGCGAGGCTTATCTTTAACACTGAAATGATCATTTTTGAAGCGTCGAAACCATTATCTTCATGATTTATCGGTTGGAGCTTCCACAAGCATTCGTAAACTTCCACAAGCATTCGATGTGCTTTAGCTGCACTTGTTTTCCAACTAAAACAAAACATTAACACTTCCCGAAAATGGTTATCACAAAATCCGAAATATTCGAAACCGTAAAAAACACGTTTTTATGAAATTCAAAGCAATACAAACTGAATGTTAACGGCAGATGTCTTATCTGTCTGAAACACTGGAAATCAGCTATCTCTATAAAAAATTGATTATATAGTCGGAGTCACTTTTTGAAATCGGACCGAACTAATTTGTATTCCCAATATTTGGAAAAGTTCGATGGTCGACATAATCGTCCATCAGAACAGTTAATCCGATTAAGTATAAATCGCTTTCGCACTACGTTTACTCTAAATGATAATACGCGTCTCGTGAGACCCCATATGGCATCGAGCAGCCGGTGGCAACTGTAGTACGTAGTATTGAAGAGAATCTAAATGAATCGATTCGTGATCGTGCACAACAATTGGGACTTAATCCAATATCTTTATGGAGGGTTTTGCGGAAGGATCTTGGTTTACATGCCTATAAGATTCAACTTACGCAGGAATTAAAAACATAGACCATCGTTCTCGTCGCCAATTCGGTTAATGGGCCGAAGCCAATATTGACATCGATGCAAACTTTGCATACAAAATTTTGTTCAGTGATGGAACTCATTTTTACTTTAATGGCTATATCAACGATGAGTCATTGTTCAAAAATCATTACATCCACAAAAAATTACCGCTTGGTGTGCTTTATGGGCTGAAAAAGCCATAGAACCGTATATGTTCAAAAATGATGCTGGGGAAAATGTTACAGGCAACATAGATCGGTATAGAGACATGATTACTAATTTGTTTGTGCCACATTTGGATGGTATTGACATCAGAGACATGTGGTTCCAATAAAACGGGGGCCACATCAATACTACGCGCGATACAATTAATTTACTGAAAAAAATATTTGATGAACGATTAATATCGAGAAATGGACTTGTCAACTGGCCATCGCGTTCTTGTGATTTCACACCACTGGACTATTTTGTTTGAGAATTTAATCGAAAAAAAAATGATTTTTTGGTGAATTCATAACTACACCAAATATAATTTCGCGGGTCAAAATATAGCGCATTATATAACGCAATTTTATAACAGCGACTTCAAGAGGCCATGATAAGCATAACGTAACTCCAAAATATCCTGGATTATAAAAAAATTGAAAAACTGACATATTTAAGACCATACATAAATGTGAGCGTCCTCGAAAAACAGCTATTCGAGTTGTTCTTTATACAGCAGCAAAACTAATCACTTAATAACAAAGTTATATTCGAAACCCTTATGGTACCATACCCAGAGTGTGAAATGCCACTTTGATAGCGCGATCTCAACAAGATATTAACCAAGGAACTTACCTCTCGAATTGTTAAAATTTGGAAATACAATTGATTTAAACTAGGAGAAAATTTATGAGAGAAAACAAATGTCAGAAATAAGAACTAATTAGTTCAAAGTGTGAGGCAGGTCCCGTTGGGGTTAAGAAGTTATTGTTAGCAAATTTATCGAATAATATCTGGACTGTGTAAGGCTAATGCAGTAAATTAAGTGTTTCCAACAAAACATTAATATCCTAACCATATCTTATATTTCCTAAATTATAATTTATTAGATGTAGGATAGTTTATGTAGATGACATTGTGAGAAATAAATATCTCATATCTTCTCTGTGAGGTGTGGTGTGAGTACCTCTGTGAGGTGTGGTGTAAATTGATCCAGTCTTTAGTTGAAAAAATCGAGATAGATTGGCTTTGCTAATGCTAAGCTGGTTAAATTTTAGTTTAAACGTATAGGCTTGACCGACTAATAGTATGCGCAACGCATTCTATTAGTTGGCCAAGTCTATAGGTTATAGCATGAAGTAATTTGCGTTTAAATACAACAACAATAATTGTTTTCTAATTATGCATGATATGGTTCACCATGTGTGGCGTAAGTAATCATCAACAAGGTCGTAAAAAATATTTTGCATACCTCAATTCGCTCCTCATAATTATAACGCCGATAAGGCATTTTTAAAGGTAATTGGAATAAATTTATTTGAATCGTTCAGAATGGCTTCATTGGACGACGAAGCTCTCCAAAATTGTCGCAACTTTTTCACCGAATGGTTTAGATTCAATTAGGGATACACACATCCATTCGCGGTCATCTCAATTGTGCACATCTAATGGCCTATTATTCACACTTGAGCTATTTTTTATTGACTGATGCAATAAAAGGATGGTTTGATGTTCACATTTCACAGGTTATTATTCTATTTTTCATAACTCTATTTGAGGTGAAAAATTGTTGATAAATCTTAGGGACCAACTCTATCTGTTCAGTAATATACATATTTAAATATTTTATTTCCGTTACTTAACTTAGATCGCTCAGAAAATGAGTGACGTGAGCTATGTTTAGATCCTACAGGTTTAAATAAAGCATTTAAATAAAACAGTAAGCACGATCAGTTTAAAGTACGCTCCACGAATTTTGTTTCACTTATTTCGGCTTTGGATATTGAAACAAGAAGCCGTTGCCTCAAAACATAGCTCACGTCGTGAGCTCACATAGTTCCATGCAATAGGCCTATAATCGCAATTCTTCGACGTAGATATTTTTAGGCATCTGTGAATTTTTCAGCCATCTCGCTATCCGTTTTGAAGTGTGTCCGGCCGAAAGTATTATCATAGTTCCATTGTGCACTAATTCAATTAGCGGACAATTCGAATTGAAGAAAAATCTATTTATTTGCAAAGTGTATAAATCTGCACCAACTACACTTTTTATATAGAACATAAAAATGCAATTGAATAATGTAAAAATAACAAAATGCCGTCAAGTTCATATTTAACATGTTTTTTAGCCTACATTTTCACCCCATTGTCTGAATCAAATTATTTAGCGCAAGACTAAATCTTTCGAGTACCATTTATTTATTGGCTTTTTTGTTCAAATTTGTAAAACTCCATGTGTCACTCATTTTAACTTTTTAAAAGTGGTAGCTTGTTTTAATATAGTAGGGAGGGTCCACGAAGCGGGCAAAGATCAGTTGGCGCTAATCCCTAAATATGTTTAAACCTGAAATATGTATTTAAGTTAGATGTTGGCTGTGGGATTGTGTTAGCACAATTGGATTAATGAAACATGGGGGCACGGAGTAATATGCACACAATTCTAGCGCCATATAGCACTAAAAAGAGTTATGTATACTTGTTCAAAAATGTATCAATTTCTCTTAATCGAATCGAATTTTAACACGCTCGATCGCAGATATACGTGGGTCGATCAATACGTGCCCGTGTTTCAAAACAGATGGCGATGCTGAGGGAAGTTGACATTACCATCGCGTACCGTCTGTCATCTGTCAAACGACACCATACTGAATTTTAGTCTAGTTCACAAGTTTTTATTTGGCAGCCAGTTGTATCACTCGTGTTTCGTGTTTCTCAATAAAATGGAAACAGAGCAATATCGATTCGTAATTCGCTTTTATTTTTGGATGAAAAAACATGCGGGGAAATAAAAGCGAAGTTGGATGCTGTTTTTGGAGACGCTGCACCATATATGACAACTGTGAGATGATATTGGTTCAACGAATTTAAACGTGGTCGTACATTTGTTTTTGATAATGAGCTTCCAGACCACCCGGCAGACGTGGTTACCGAAGAAATCGTTGAAAAGGTTCACGTCATGATTTTCGCTGATCGCCGAACTAAAGTGCGCGAAGTAGCAGAGGCCGTAGGCGTGTCGTAGGGAACTGGAATTAATATTTAAAATGGTAAGTGTGAGAAAGGTGTCGGCTCAATCGGTACCGCAATTGCTCGTTCCAGCCGCACCTCCATCCGGAATTGTCAAGGTCAAATTGTATGAATTGCGCTACGAATTACTGCCGCACCGTACTCGCCCGACCAGGAGCTAGATTCTGTGTCGGTGATAATGATAAATGATAAAATTATCATCGATAAAATATAAATTGCGATTTCGAGTTGGTGAAAAAACTAAATATTTTATCATACACATTTTGTCGATGAGAAATATTAATCACACTATTAAAAATTGTTTTCGAAATTTTGAGTTGAAAACTGATTTTGTAATCTATAGATTATAGAACAAATTTAAATGGACAATTTAAAGCATAGTATGGCAACGCGGCCGAACAATGACCAGAAATTACATTTGCTCCAATTTTTGGAAGAATATATAGATTTGGCCAATGATAAGTACATATGTATAACGCAATTAAATTATGTAAACCTGTAAGATATGAGTCATCTTATGACGGAACACATGCACGAAGTCAACAATGGGATGATTTGGCAACGGAATGCATTGAATGGGGCCAATAAGACCGGGGACAAAAAAATATGATTTTTTTTTATTTTCACGTACTTATCTCAAAATAAATTGAAAGCAAACATTGAACTGAAAATAATAAACAATTTGCTCCGACATCTTGCGTAAAATGTTTTAATTAATTAATTTTTTTCATTTTGCACAAGGAATTGCATTTGCTGAATAAATGAATAAAATGAAAATTTTAATGAAATCTTTTTTTTTCACTATCATTATCACCGACACAGAATCGAGCCACTGGCCCCCTGCGATTTCTTTCTGTTCCCCAACATGAAAACATGGCTTAAAGGTTTTTTCCATTCAGCTCAAACGAGGAGGATATCGCCGAGACAGAAGTGTATTTTGAAGAGTTTGAGAAGTCTTATTTTTGGTGGGGTTGAAGAAATGGCAGAAACGTGGGGAGAAATGTATCGACCTAAAAGGAGATTACGTTGAAAAATAAAAATTTAAAAAACTTTCGTCTAGTTTAAAAGAGAAAATGCAATTCATGAGCTCAGGTAATTGACACGAATAAACGTCAGTTACCTGATTTCATGAAATGCATTTTCTCTTTTAATGACTAGTTCTCATCCCGGAATTAGTGGTTAACATTTTTTATGTGAACAATTCAAAGTTGCGCTTCATAAGAATGTTGAAATCCCGCATATTGTAATTGTTTTTTATTTTTTCGCAAAAATATGGACTATCGGTTTGGGCATAGATAAGATTGCACAGGTCAATCATTTTGAACAGAGTTGTTTGTTCGAAAATCAAGGGACCCTAGAAAAACCAGCAAAACTTGGATTTTGGCCTTCGAATTTTCGATTAGTGGAATTTCGTCAATTCGTTTAACATGTCTTCTGTGTGTGTAATCGTGTCTTCTGTAGTAATTTGGTGAAGCGTTTTAAGCTGGGCTTCATTATATCTTTTATTCTACAGTTTATGTTTGTTTATCTAAGTGGCAGTGAGGACAAACTTTATTTATAGGACTTCTTCCGCCCATCCTTCTAGAATGCTATTATTTACCACTGCAAGATGAATTAGCTTTAATAATTCATAAAATAATAAAATAAAGTTCAAAATTTCCTAAATCAATTAAACCTTTTAAACCTTCTTTTTCATTGTTATAATCAGAACACAGCGACCGAATTTCTATTTATTTTATTAAAAGTCAATTCTAATAGAAAGGGTTTGTTTCTGCGTAGTTCAGGAATTCAAACAAAAATACCTTAAAGGTTAATAAGTAATGACAAATAATTGTTTAGGTACAAAAATAAAGTTCTACTGCCACATATTCTCGTTTGGTTTTACCGTAGTGCATGGATCGTATGGAAGGAATTATTAAATTTACGACCTAAACTATTTTAATTGAATGCCATTTCTCATTAGCAAAATTCAAATTAGATTCATAATTATAGAAATCTCTTGTGTTATTTTTTTGTTTATGTAATGATTTGGTCATCCACGTTTATCACTGATGTGAAGTATAATCGGATAGCTTTAACATCCAGACAACGAAGACAATTAATTTGTAATTTAAGCGATTACCAAAATTTCTTTCAAATCTATAAATTAAACTTTTAACCGAATTTAAACCGGGTAATTACTAAGGATATAATAATTATAATTTCTTTGGAATTTTACGAGTATTAAGGCGATTCTAAATTTTTTATCGAATTATAATTTAATTGAATCCATATTGAAATTACGTTTTTTTTTCTCATTTCACATCTGAGTCGCATATAGGTCATATTAACGAGGCATACATAACCGAATTGTCTTCGAATTAATGATTGTTTGGCCCGTTAAATCCTAGTCAGGGCTTAGAACCCCTGGCAGGTTCAGACTACGGCCTGCCGTTTCCTTCCATTTTTACAATTTCTTTTTAACTTTGCAATGCTGGCACCAAATTTGTACTAACTCAAGCAACGGTACATTGACGTTGACGATGATGTTGTCGCAAATATCTCTTTACCCAAATTGAACTATGTATATGCAACCTTCTTAACTTACAAATAAAAACAGACAGCCTGTGTATGATCAGAATGTCACAGATGGTATATTTCCCGATTTTTTTAAAACCTAAACCTAAACAACACACCAGTTGCACTTGCGTTTTAAATTACTCAAAACATTTACACAATAACACATTCGTTTGCATACCAATTGAAATCAGCCAATAAAAAATCAATTTTATTACCGAAATCGCATCTGCATTTAATCTACATTTTATATATTTATTTTAAATTTTCCCTCGTTTTAACTTCAGAACAATAATTAATTTTTTCATTCAGATTTTCCAAGTGTAAACAAAAAATAAACATATTTTATTTTTATTCTTGGTTTATAAATATTGCAGACTCTAAATAAATAAAACAATTTTGCGTGCATAGCTAAGTATTAATAAATATTTTTTTTATTTATATTTTCAGATTTCAATTCAGCGCAAATGGAACGGTTGAAAACGAACACTACTCAAATGTAAAATGATCGTTAGGCAACGCATTTATTATACTAGTGTATCTAGAAATTAAAATACGTGGCATTTTTGTGTTCGCGGACAACTCAATCAAAATGACTGTGGGTACATGTTCAGTATATTTGTATACAACATCCGAGTACAATGAATTTGGACTGGAATCCGATCTCAAGAAATGCGAAGACGTATGCATCTTCTACTGCAATTTATTAAAAATTACACCGGCCGTCCGGCTCCTATTTGGTTTAAGAATAAACGGTACAAATACATGGGTGCCACCAAATTCGGAGCTCGTACCAAGTACAAAATATGAATTTCGGTTACGTTTCAAAGTACCAAATTTAGAACAATTTAAGAAACTGGATAAGAATGGATACAATTATTATTATTATCAAGTGCGGAATGATTTTATATCGAGCAAAATACCTGAAATAGAATATTGTAAGCATAAGAGTAAAATTGTTGGGCTAGCTGTGGCCGACATGTATAAAGATATGATCGAGAAGCAGTTTTCGATAGAGAAATTAGAAAAAAATTATAAATCATATGTTCCCAAAGAAATAGTAACAAAGCATCCGATATTTTTAAAGAAAACATTTGCAACTAGTTTAAGACAAATCAAGCATACGGATTATGAACCAGAGTGAGTATAAATTATGTATAATTATTAGTTTTTTTTGTTCAATGATATGTCATCTTCGTCTTATCTCTAATTACAGCCACATTTTTTTCTGAAATAATAGCTTTTGTATGCTAAGCAGCGAGATAACGATATTTTGGGAATTATCTAGTTTTGAACAGATTATATTTTTTCTTTGATGTCTCTCTAAATTTAAAATTAATTCAGGCGCAACACAAAACTTTATCATTAGCTCTCAATGTTAGATCATAATCTATTTTTATTCTAATTTTTAAGTGAATATCTACAGAATTATCACCTTTGCGATATTAAAAAAGTCTGACATTTTAATGAATGCATGTTTTATTTGAATCTATAGTATTTGCGAATATTTTAATGCCATCGCGCGCTAATCAAATTTATTATTTTTATATAATATCAAGCGTACGATGGTCGTTTGATAAGTGCTTAGTGTAGTCTTAAGGAGGGAAGCACGGTTTTTTTAATTTTTCTTTTTGATTTCTCAACATAGTGTCAGATCGATACATTTATTCTAAACATGAATTTCGAGCTCTACAAAATAGACATCAGTTCAGCGATGACCTCTTCGTTTTGACGTGAACATCATTGCGCTAAATCATTTTTCCATATGGGAACAAAAAGAAATCGCAGGGCTCCAATTCTTTATGATAAGGTGGACGACCCAGCACTTAGTGAGCTGTTTCATTGTTATAGTGAAAAAGCAGCTTTTACCGCCAAATGAGGATGTTTTCTCATCAATTTAGTGTCGTTGAAGATGATGGATATTTGGGATTCTCAAAAAATTTCCGTTTTTACGTTTCCGGTTGACGAAAGCGTCTTCGCGAAATTCGCTGTTTTGATTGTTGTTTCATTTGTGGCATGTACTGATGGATCCATGTTTCGTCAACAGTCAGGCAATGCCTTCGAAATACTTTCGAATTGCATTTTAACATACTCAAGCAGTGCCCCGAAGATATTATGAGATGCTGTTATTGTTCTACTTTGTACAAACATTTTCTCTTGCCCATTTTTTCGTAAAGAATACGCAGATATTACCAATGTCAGCAATCTCCCAGATCTTCATCTGATGGTCTGCTACCACGATATCATCGTGATATTCTCAATACCTATCGTGAATATCCATGAAAAGGTGATATTCGGCTACCCTTAACTTCTTTGAATATCTGCCATGTATACAAACAAACGTTTTTAGGATTCGTGATCATGGCTACTAAAGAAACTTTTTTGATTTCGAAGAATTTTGGAAATAAGAGCAATTTCACTTTAATTTAACTAATATATTCTGTTCTTTAGTAAAATAGTTTGGGGCTAAAACGTAAAAGTTAGAGGAAATGTGTTTTCAATTCTATTTCAGTGGTTTTTATGAAAATAAATTAATTGTAATTATAAATTCTTATACACGAACTTCGGTGTTTCGAAAAAATCGATTTTGTAAGCAAGAAAGTAATTCGCTAATTCTACAAATACATAGTACCTATTGTTCTATTAATATATATGGACAATATTCAAATGTTCGTAATACAATATCAGTCATCGGAATATTTTCAAATCAATAATCTCATCGGTTCGAAACTGTTGTTGCGATTCTTCCAGATTTTCCATCTATATAAAGGGTTTTCCAATAAGTACTTGATAACTTTTTTTTTTTAAATAAAACGCAAACCATTTGAGATATTTCGAAAATTTTATTATTCGCTTGAAGTACAATCAAAACATTTATCTATGGAATTCGACATCATTCATATGTCCAGCACATGCACGTTTGCAGGTGTCGATTCGTTGAACCCAATTTTCGATGATTCGGTCACACATTTCAACGGAAACGGCCACTATCCCTCGTTCAATATTGGCTCTGAGCTCCTCTAACGATGCCGACTTCCTGGCATAGATCAATGATTTACCGTACCCCATAAAAAAAGTGTTATAGAGGTGTTAAATCACACGATCTAGGCGGCCAATCGACAATACCATTTCTGAATATAAAACGTTCATCGAATTTAGGATCTCCATTGTCTGTAACGTGACGGTTATTTTCATAAACGAAAAAAAAATGGTCCAATGACACCACCAGCATGAAAACCACACCATACAGTTATTTTTTGTGGATCAAGTGCAAGCCAGGATCCTTTCGCAGAATTCGCCAAAGTGCGGTGTGAGCGATGCCCAATTCTTGAGAACGCCATGGAATCGACTGTTTTGTTTCGTTTACGACAGACGCTTGAACGGCAGCAATATTCTCGGCACTTCGATCAACCCGTTGTCTCACTGGCATGGGAACACCCAGCAGCGAATATTTAGACTCAAATTTTTCCACTAGATTGAATTTCTTCTCTACTGGGACGATAATTACGACCAAAAATTGGAATTAACGCTCTTGGAGGTGCGGTCACCGACTCGGAATTTTTGTAGTAAATTTTAATTATTTGTAAACGTTTTGTTGTTCGTTCGTGTACTTCACCATGATGAAAATGTTGTCTTTACTGAATGTTTTGACACTAACAGTTTTTTATTAGCGTTCACAGAGAAAGTTCAAAGTTGTCAAGTCCCAAATAGAACATCCCATAACCAGATTTGCCGCCTCAATGTTGCTTTCGTCACAAACTTAAGAACATTAAGTGTGCTGCGATTGATGCTCGATGAGAGAATTATAATTTTCTAATTTATACAAACAATAATATATTATGGGGATTTTAGCATATTCTGGTTCGCGTCGTCTGGCCACTCTGATGTTACTCTTCCCAAGATGTGCAATTTTTTGTTATAGAGAAGCAAATTTCTAATGATATAGTTAAACCACCTGAATGAAACCCTGTTAAAGATTGTCCTACTCTTTTTCCAGTTTATTTTCTCACAGAGCTCTTACAATAGAAATAATTTTTGCTTTTACCTTTTTGAGTACCTCGCACAATGAATCAAAAATTAATACCAAAAATTGGAATTGAAACCAACTTTGTTTTATTTTTTTCCGCACTAGTAATATTTTTAAAATTGCATTTTATGATACTAATTATAATTTTAAGATATGCTAAATCGATAAATTAGATTTTATTTTATTTTTAACATTCTTTGTTTGAAAACCGACAACAAAAACGCCGTTTAGAGTTTGCTAACTTTTTCCTTAAGGTAAAAACGAAAAAAAAAATGTTTCTCTAGTTTTATTTTCAAACAAATTTGTAAGGTAAAAGGAAAATAGATTATATTATGAGAGCTCTGGCATTCGTATTATTTTAAAATCGCTATACAGTTGTTACCATAATAGATTCTCACCAAAAGTTTTCGCCACTTTATACTCAAATTTCAAACGCTCTCCTATAAAGCATTATTGTGGTAATTTTCTGGTGAAACCATTACCTTTCCATTGTACAATTTCTGTGATTTGTGGGTGAAAAACTGAACCAATTAATTAATTTTCATTGGTTTCTTTTGGGATCCGCTCGAAACGCGATATTTCAAAACGCGATATTTCGAAACGAGATATGGTACAAAACGCAATATGGTACAAAACGCGATATGGTACAAAACGCGATATTTTAAAATTCGATATGTCAAAACGCGATATAGTACAAAAAGCGATATAGTACAAAACGCGATATGGTACAGAATGTGTATTGCGAAGCGACGGGAACGCGGCGACCCGACTTATATAACCCAGTCCTTTACTCCCGCTGTCTATCGATTTTTAAATTCCTATAAACTGAAATTAAATTTCTCCTTCAACCGCCTGATAAAAACACAATCCTAAACTCCCGCTCCTATCGATTTTTAAATTTTTTAAATAACACGTTTTGAAATATCGCATTTTGCGCATCCCTTTTTCAACCAAAAAAAAATTGGGTCAATTTTAGTCCAAACCACACAAATGTGTGGTCCAAACCACACCATTCACAAATGTGAATTTTTGACATGGTACTTTTGCCGTGCCCACACAATTGTGTTGCCGAGCAGCAAAAGGGATATCGCGTTTTGTACCATATCGCGTTTTAATAATTCGCGTTTTAAAATATCGCCTTTCAAATGGGACCCCTTTCTTTTGAAGTAAATATTACAATATTAAAACACCTCTGTAAATATTACAATATTAAAAAACAAATGATTGTGTGACGGTGCAAAATTGGAACTGTACGGTGGATGCATCAAAACTTTCCAACCACAGTCTTTCATTTTTTGTCGAGCCATTAAACATATTGTGATCTAGCGACTCCGTGGAACTCAATTCCTTTCTTATTAATCAATTCCGGCCATATCTTTTTATTTTCTCTGTAATCTGATTAATTTTTCACAGGATGGGTCAGAAACATTCGTTTGACCTAGTTCCTGCACATGGTTCTAAGTATGTCTTCACCACGTTTTTACCAACATATTTTTCACACGTTTTTGTTTCATTTGATCCATTTTTCGCCACTCTTAATTAATAATAAAACATCCAGGTTATTTTTAAATCCAGCTTAAATCCAGCTTTTTGCAATTGTTAAAGCTGTTTAATAATAAATATTAAGTTCATTAGCGATGCCATAGCGGCTTTTATTATGTCTGTTTTACCTTCTGTGTAGTTTTAAGAAGCTCGTCTGAAATTGCTACTGTCGCTCTTCCCGTCCCCTTACCTGCATTTTAAAGAAAAATTTAACACAAGATAATTGGCGCTAGCGATAGTTCCTGTCCATATGATTTAGGAAAGTAATCACTGAAAGAGTTGACCAGTTAAGCTACTTCGAAAATAATTATTTTAATGAACGTCCCCCCCCCCCCCCCCCCCCCTTACTAACATGTTTTCAAAATGAATCTTGTTGATTTTGATCAAACGAGACCAGAGGCTAATGTTTCTGCGAAACATACATCGTCGTATTTAAATTTCAAATCAATTTAACGAATATTCGATTATTTTTGAGAATAGTTTTCCTTTAGCTCACTAATCCTACTCGTATCCGACCCACTGCAACGCGCTCTGCTTGATAATGGAAGACCATATTTTCTTGGTCTTCAATAGACGGAGAAATATAGGCGAACTGCCAATGTTTTGGGTAGACAACTAGATCAGGCCGTCTTAAATATCTTGCTGTTACTTTAGAGACAGGAAACTCTGTTGAAAGTGTTACTTTGACGAGAAACTTAAAAACTTACCATCATTTTTGGCCAATGTACCAGTTTTTGGACATTGAAAATGTTATTACAGAGGTATGCCTTCAACCTCTCTGTTATTGCCTTCACTGATATGTATTGGGATTTGGAATAATCTTGGTTTAAGTGTAGGACACAGGCATATTTGTAATTAAATAATTTAACTCATACATACCAAAACTCAGTATGATTAATGACAAAATGTAGCCTATATTTGATTTCGGTAATTCATTTCGCTAGTTTACCCCTACAGCAATAGGGTTATTTTCATGTGTGCTCAGCTCATTGTGACATTGAGGATAGTACGATTGGTGACTTCTTGGTCAAATCTTGTTAAAAGTTGAAGCTCCCTTTTCCTTTAATAAGGGTAAGAATGTTATTAAATTCGTTAAGGCCTACTTCTTCTACTTACCACAAAGGGAAATACGCTATAAGCTGAACCGAACCAGAGATTAACCAAGTACGCTCTGACGTTGAGGTCATCACTGTTCATGGTCGCTTCAAAGATCATTTAAATCGTTTGTCTATTGCGATCTTTATTATCAAATTTAATTTTAAAAGCAATATTCCTGCCCCAATGCTTGTTCATAATTGCACAAAATCCGTTGAAACACCTTGAGCTCTTCAGTAAATCAAAATACGTTTCTTTCTTGTAATGAAACACTGAAATTCTAACTCCAGAATTTTATATCGTTCCAAAATTCGTTAATATACTATCTATCATTCCCATATCCCACACAATTTCATCGATTATTTTGGTAGGTGTAATTTATTTGAAAAATTGCACACCCTCTTGATCTAAACTCGTTTCAACCAGCTAACAAAAATATATAATTTGAAAACGAAGCTGAATCTCATCACCACCACCAACCACATCACAAATTCTATAATTATATTCTCAAATCGATAAACAAATGTGTGACGCAAATTCACTCCACTCTTTTTTTGTTGTGTATATGTGATGGAGCAGCAAAATTCTTAAAGATGCAGCAAATATCCACTATAAATCAATGTCAACAAACATTAGTAGATTTTAGGTCACGATTTAAGTAATTGCTAATATTGCATAACAGATATTTATCGTACCAAGAACATTTATCTGCTATCTGCCTTTGGAATTAGTTTGCCGTGCAACCGATTTTATAATATTAAACGAGTGATTTATGGGTATACTGGGAGGCAAATTACTACCAATCCGGTTTGTTGTGCGGCTCACATTCAGTTTAAATATAGAAATATTATTTTATTATAAATGTCATTGGGATGGCCACTGTGCACAGAATAATAATGTTTGTGCGGTACAGAAGTCTTTAATGTTTTAGTCAAGTCGTTGAACTATAATTTCAAATTACACATACGGAAAAATAAATTCCAATAAATTGTATCAAAGTCATCACCTTAACAAGACTCTGTATTACATACTATTTTCCATGTTCATAGTCTTGGTCGGTTTGTTCGTTTGGTAAACTTATGTTGTTTTGATTTTGGAATACATACAAAATTATTTGCGCGCAGACGAAAACAGAAAAAAACTATTTGTATTTAGATTTTAGTCACGTTTTATTATTTTGTTTCTAAATGCATATTTACATAGAAGATAAGCTGCATGTTGTATGGCAGCCCTCGATACAAGCGGTTTGTGTTATAATGGAATGGCGAAAATGTTTGAGACGCGTCAATATTTTTACACAAAGTATTTATGTAATTTTCCAATTTGTTTTTAATTCCAGTTATGTGAAAACATCATATTTGGAACAAATCAATAAATTGGCACCCAACTATTTAACAGAAGAATATTCAGGCAATGCACAATATTCAGATTCAGATGATGAATCGTCTCCACCGCACCATATCACACAGCGCACATGTCCGGTTAAAATACAATTTTCACCATATCACGCGGAAGAGCCTGGGCTGCGAATATACTACTCGTACATTAATACGTGGAAACATATTTCCCGTGTCGAAGACATATATGCCATCATCATCGAGAATTTGCGGATCACAATTGAAATGAAACATCAGCCACCAGGATTTTATTTGATTATGCCGAATAAAGAATCATTGGAATCACTAGTCACGTGTATCGCCGGTTACTATAGGTTAATGTGCCGTTGGACGGTGGATTTGTGTCGTGAACTCCCAACACCATCACTTAAGATGCTGAAGGAGATCAAAAGTCATGGTCCAATTGGTGGGCAATTTTCGTATACGAAACTAAAAGAGCGGAATAATGAACCCGGCTATTATATCATCAGGCAATGTAATAAACAGCATAACATTTACTACATTGATATGATTATTAGAACGTAAGAATCATCATAATTTAACCTAAAATTATTATTTTAAACTTATCAAATTATTTTCAGTAATCACCTGGAAACGTTCAAAGTAACCAAGGATTCAAATAAATGGATAATACAATTGCCAAACGGGACCCAAGTATCAGACAGTCTAACCGAATTAGCGAAATCCATTAAAACCGAATCGAAACAAAAATATCGTATTGCCCCTTCGGAATATGATAAACCACCCGCACTATTATTATGTTTACCCACTAGTCAACCGACGGCCAATACAACTGTCGAAATTTTAAGCGATATCCGCGAACACAAAGCTCAGTGTATAGACGCGGGCAAAGAGTTACAGTTATATAAAAACTCAATCAAAGAGTGTAACGATGGCATTTTAACCCAGATGCGAGCTGATTGGAAGCTACCGGGTAATAAAAAATTAGAGGTTACTTTAAAAATGTTAAAACCGGCTCGAATGGATTATCTACCCCAAGTACTTAAGCTCGGTAATTTGTGGTCAAAATTGAATACTTCTGAAATTTTAAAATTGTATGGGATTTCGCTCGATCAACCGATCGCGCTCGTCCTAGAATCGACTAAACTAGGGCCGTTCGATGAGTTTTTGAGGCATAAAACATCAATTGCACCGGTTTGCTTAATTGATGCGGCCTACTCATTGGCCCGGGCTTTACACTATCTACAGGAAAATAATATTGTACATGGCAGAATTCGATGTGCATCTTTACACGTGGTTCGATATGATGCGCCGAATTTACTTATAGTTAAACTGGGCGACCCCGGTTTTAACAAATCATTTTCTAAGTCTGAGTAAGTAACAAGGCTAATCAAATCCAAATCCGGAATACATTTTAAATTCAATTATTTATTATTTTAGTTTACCATGGATTGCACCTGAATTTCATTCAAACATGGAGGGGGTTCGAAATAATATGAAGGCTGAGATCTGGGCATATGCAACGACACTTTGGGAGATATTCGCAATGGGTAAGAAACCGAATGAATATCAAAATAGCAGGTCACAACCGGCGTTAAAAAATTGTCCGACCGAAATTCGGGAAATTATCAAAGAAGGTTGGGACCCTGATCCAGATAAGCGGTTTGCTCCACAAACAATTTTCGCCCGCCTAATTACAACCAGTAAGATTTTTTTTTTATATTTAATTAGTAATTTTATAACTAATGTTGTTAAATAAAATAGAGGAAGCATGTAGTCATCCGTACTCATCAATACCATCTCATGCGACCAATGGTTATGGTGGATCACGCACCAGCGTTGGGACAAATGAGACTGAACAAACGGACATTATATCGACCGATTCGACTGTGAGTGATCATTCATCGTCATCGGTCGAAAGCCATCAACTAAAATTAAATAACAATCAGCAAAATCACCACAATCTTAATGGTGAAACCGTGACCAGGAATATCGCTAACTTTTCATTCCCGATCGACATCGATCACTTAGAACAAATTAGTGAAAAGGACGATATAAAAATTACTTTTCAAGGAATTATCGGATACGGGCATTATGGCACAGTGTTCCGTGGCCAAATGGAATCAATTAATGATTCTGTAATTCGGGAAATTGCAATAAAACAGCTGACATCGTTACCAGTAAACGATCGTAATGTAATGACAGATTTTTTGCGAGAAATCGAAATTATGAAGGTAAAATTGTTATTTGTATTTGAGGAGAGTGTGCATAAATAATTACCGGCTTATTTTTTCTCAATTTCAGAAATTAGATCATCCAAATATTGTAAAGATTATAGATTTCATTGAAGAACCTCAAATCTCAATTATTATGGAATATGTGAAGCATAGATCCTTTGAAATGTATTTAAATTGTAACAGTCCTTCGATAACAAATCAGAGTTTGTTAAAATTTGCCAAAGATATTGCTAGTGTAAGTTAAAAATCATCCCACTACGGGTAAATCGTAAAATGTGATTTTAATTTTCTTTTTTTTTGTGATTTCAGGGAATGGAATATTTAAAATTACAGCATATTGTTCATCGTGATTTAGCCGCACGTAATATTCTAGTCGATAATGATGAATGTGTTAAAATTTCTGATTTTGGTTTGGCCCAAGTTGCCGGCGAGAAAGGGTACTACACCGTGAAAAGTTCTCGAGATATACCGATTAAGTGGTGAGTACACTCTAATTGATACATTTATCTTGTTAATTGTGACGTTATCGATATGATTTTTAAATTATGGATTTCGATTTTATTTTATTTGTAAGAGATCATTCCTTTGGTACCCTTTTCCAAAGGCTTTTCAATACGAATATTATCTGTATCGCGTCAAACAAGGAAAGGAATGGATTTTTAACTAAATTTGCCTAAAAGTAGCATGGATGTATTTATTATTAACGTTAATTAAGCAAGTTGTATTTTAATAGCTTCACTAACGGTAAGAGTTTAGGAGACATCAAAATGTTCACAATCGGCCGCGCTTTGTAGATTACGTATCTCAACGTATCACTAAGAAACTTGATGGGCTGTCTCAATCTGACTATGTTTTGTGCGCTGGTTTTGGTAAGCCGTTATTCGAAGCTAGCCAGGAGTGTGCCTATGAATACTATTTTAAACTTTGTCCTCCAGATGCCCACGGATTTGTAATCGACTTAATATTAGTTAGATTCTTGTTTGTCGGTTCCATAGACAATCAATCAGTGTTTTTATGTTGTAAGAAGGCTTAATAGAATCATGAAATCTTCAATATTCTGGTTGTGATATTACAGCCATTGGTACCGTCTACTAAATCAACGAATCCAAGCAAATTATTTTCATTGTGTTTACTGACTGATTTTTAGGAGTAAATGCAATAAACGTTCCTCCTTCAACGATGCGTTGCTGGTTCATTTAATTTATTTTATTCCTTGGTAGTATGGTAACGGTTCTCTGGCAAACAACAGGACAATATTTTGCAATTTTCATCAACCGGCTCAATGCTATGATAGGTTGTAAATATATGTACATACCAAAGCCACTTACAATGGCACGTTTCAAAACTGAAAGTAACAAAACAGTACAAGGTACGGAACAGGATCGGTCAAAACAAGATGTTACAAACACGACTGTGAACGACCGATAAATCAGAATATCACAAAATAATGCATAGTACACTAAGGGACATGGTATTAGTTATTATGAATATCTAGCATTTCTAAAGTTCAATTCTCTGTTTTGGATGGACAAAAGATTAAAATTTTTCTCGTTTCCCAGCGACTCTTAATTGTCATTCAACAATATTGCTTTAATTCGCAGTGGCTTGGAACGTTTATTTAGGATAGCCCATTTGACATGGGTTCCTCCTTTGCGAGAAGATCAGTATTTAGTGCTGACATTGGTGTTAGTAATTGTATTTGAGTTACAACTAGAGTAGTTTATCCAACTATCCGAAGTAGGCTCTAAAGAGGAGATGGAACCTGTTCCGTAATTTAATTCAAATTCTGATCATCTACTGCAAATAATACGAAAACTGCGTGTTTCGTCCTGGCGACCATAGCTTTATCGTTATATTTTAGTTATTTGGTCATGACCCCATAGTAATAAATCAATACAGGAGTAAATGACAAAGTGACATTTCAAAAGCAGCTTATAAATTATTAATATGAGTTCATGACTGTCAAGTTAGCAGCCCAATTTCTATAATAGTGACACGTCACGTGAACATTGACATTTTTGAAATCGATTGAAGCAAAGCGGGTTATATACACTCGTGGACAAAATTAACGCAACTTTTTTTGCAATATAAAAATAAAAAAAAATCCCGCTAGCGATTTCAGTGGAACTGGTATCTCAAAAGAGGCACAAATGTGACGTTATAGCCCTTTTGTGTTTTACTAACACAATTGTGCGGGTAGGGAAAAAGTACCATGTCAAAAATTTAGTTTTGTATGTTTTTTGAACCAACTTACACATTTGTGATTTCCTTTTTAAGATTATTATGCGTTTTTTCGTCCGAAAAAAAATACAATATCTATACACACAATTGTGTTGGTTTTACTTCAAATCAAGCGAAATTTTTTATCAACAACGCCATTACATACTATGGTTTTTTACTCACACATTTGTATGTTGGACTAAAATTGAGCCGATTATTTTGTTTTCTTGGTTGAGAAAGGGATAGAATTATAGTGGCTATTTTTCATTGCAAAATGTTAAAATGTGTCGAACTATTTTTTTCTGTTTAATTTTTTATTGTTTTTTTAATTTTTTTTCCTAAACTTTGTGAAATATTTCATTTGTCCAACGTTGGCGCCAACTTGATTAATGTATTGTGTTGTCTAGCAGGTATAGTTATGTCGTAGACGAATTCGATTGGTTTTTAATCGTTTTTTGTATTAGTCTCATAGTTAACATGTTTTTTTAATCCAGTAAAACTCCTGTGCTGTCTTAGAACAGGAAATTCGCTCCAGTGGTGCAACAAGTTGCAATAGTCATGATTACGAAATCATCCGTCACTTTATAAATAGAATTGAAATTAATTTAAATCAATTTGTTAAACAATTTATCATTTTAATCTCGTTTAAGGTATGCACCCGAAACGCTACGTACAAATAAATACTCATTTGAGAGTGATGTCTGGTCATATGGTGTAACATTATTTGAAATGTTTTCCCGTGGCCAACCGCCCGATTTAGTTCCCGGTGTTGAATTAAAATTAGTCGATTTAGCAGAATCGTTGACAAGTGGAAAACGATTGCAGCGACCACAAAAGTGTACGGAGCAAATTTATAATCAACTGTTGATGCCATGTTGGCACGTCGAACCAAAGAAGAGACCCAGTTTTACACAGCTAATAATTGAGATCGATAAATTAATTCCTGAATATGGTGAATGCGTGTAAGTACATTACAGTTCAGTACAACGATGTCGATTAGGTTCGGCAAATTTGAATTTTCAAAGTGATCATAATTTAGTCAATTTTTATTTTTAAATGTGTGTCTGGATATGTGTGTCCTTTTTAGTCCTATAGAAACTATTACGTAAATATAATTTTTACGTTTAAGTGTAATAATGTACTACTACTAAATCTGATTAAAAATTTAAAACAGAAAAAATTGGAAACAAAATTACTCGACGCGCTTAAAAATTAGTGTTCTGTTTATTTATTTAATTGTAAAATTTTGAATTGTAATTGTAAAATTAAATGTAAATGTTTTTTAGTTTTAAAAAAAATAAAGGAGTTATTGTTTCTACTTCGACCCTTGTATATGTATATTTCATTTTGTAATTTTTATTATTTGATTTAGTTGTTTTTTTAAATTGTTATATAAGTTATAGATGGAAGAAGACTACTGATGAATTTAATTTAGTCATCGCTTTTTTATTTGTTTAGTTTATAGTTTTTATTTTTAACCACCTCAGAAAAAGAATTGTGAATATGTTTAGATTGTTATGAAGAAAATGAAAATATATTTTTACCTTGCCCTCAAATTATATAAATAATTATATATTATAAAAACAAAAATTAAATATATAAAATAAAAGTTATAATTAAATATTAAATATTTTTTATGTGTAATAATCTTTTTTTTAGATTTTTTTAAAATATTTTTGTTTTAAAATAAATTTATTTCTCGGTTGTTTTTCTTTATTTCTTTTGTTCGGACAAATTTATTTGAAATTATATTAAAAACAAACAAATTTATTGATGTTATACAAAAATTAATAGAAAAACAAAACAAAGAAAAATTATGAATTATAAAAAATTTGTCGTTTTATTTTCAATGCCTTTCGACTGTACCCGGAGATGTCCTTAAATTCAGAAGAATAAATAAATTTTGAATTAACACTTTAAAAAATTTATTTCCTTGTAAAAATATACAAATTTTGTACATATCGCTTAATATGAGTCTTAGTATTCTAATATGTTAAGGCACAATCAGTCCGTTTTGCTGACCTTACTATAAATTAGGTGCTACATTATTAAGGAACTTCATACACAGTTCAAAACCAACAAAGCAAGCCGCATTTGCCGGGAATGCACGTAACATGACGGGCACAACACCTCTATATAACGCCAATGGACCATCGTGTTTCATTAGTTCTCGGAATACATCACGAATACCATTCTTGTAGGTACCTTCAGGTGCCGTTTGTAAACGACTTTTGAGTACATCCGGCGGCATTGCAATAACCCAGTTGGCGATACCAGCACAACCGCCCGCAAATATTGCACCCAAAAGGCCCCAACCGCCTTCGTTGCCCCAACGTTCTGTGGCCATTTTTTTAACAACTTCGTACGCTAGAAAATACATACCAGAGGCCGGAACATCTGAAATTAGATTAAACAATATATGAATATTTTTTAACCCGAAAAACTTTTAAAATCGCGAATACAAAGGAAGAGGTTATAAAGGAGGACCAATTTGATATTAAAATAATTACGAAACATAATTTATGTAAATTGTTTAAAAAAATCAAGTATCATACTAGATATAAGTGTCTGATCATTTTCGTTGCAAACAATTCTCCATTTTTTTTATTTTTTTTTTAGACAGCGAGCGAACAAGGCTTTGGCCCCTGCAATATTATACCCCAAGGAGTCAGATGACGCTGAAAACTGGGATCAATTTTATAATCAGACTAAAGCCACATCTGTTCGGTGAACACAAGGACAAAGTTGTATAACTACTATTATTTCACCACATATTTCGGAGTCACAAAGACCTGTGAAATTAATAATAATGAAATCTTCTCCTTTTTATGTAGACTTTTGGGAAAGAGGATTTCTTTTAAATTGAGTACTTATTACGTATCAGTGTACAGAAAGAGTGTACTCGAGTTCGAAAAAATGGTGTACATTTTTCGTTTTGTCTGTTTCCGTAAAAATTAAAAAATAATTTGTTTTATTTTCCTCGTTCTTGATTTTTTTTTTCGTTTCATTTCGCTTTTTCATTTGGTTTACTCGCGAAATATTTTAATAGTTTAACCGAAATCTTCGGAAATATTTTATAGAAACTGCGCTAGAATGAAATTAAAACTTTAAAATCTTGTGTGTGTGTGACCGTGTTTGTGGGTACATGTGTGCGTTTTATTTTTATATGATAAATTAGTTTTATGCTTGTAATATGACTTATACGTACATCACCGGTGCTGATGTCCCTTACAGTGAAGAAGATACATACACTCGTGGACAATAACAAAAAAATCCCGCTGGCCGATTTCAGTGGAATTGGTATCAAATGATCCCAAATTTATATTTTTCTTAAAAGAGGCACAAATATGGCGTTATGGAACTATAGTGGCTATTTTTCATTGCAAAATGTTAAAATGTGTTGAACTATTTTTTCCATTTAACTTTCAAAAGCGGTTTATAAACATTAAAATTAGCTTTATTACAATTTAGTTTGATTAATTTAGTATTGAGGATTTCCCCCCGTGCCCTTATTACAGCTTCCATCCTTCTGTGCATACTAAGTAGAATGCTTTGTATTATTTCTTGCGGAATTCTTGCCACTCTTCTTACGCTGCAACACTCAGCGCTGCTATCAAATCTGGTGCGGGATTTCTAGCTCTAATACGGCATTTTAGAATGTTCCATACTTGTTCGATCGGATTTAGATCTGGGGGCCTATTATGAAATTGGTCGGAAAATACGACACCGTAGGAAAATACGTTGTCGTAAAATCCGACCTGCGGCGGATATTTGTATTATGAAACATGCATTTTTTTACAGTCAAACTCGAAATTTTCGATAAATACTTGTCACATTTAAATTTGATTAAAATAATTTAATAGAGATATGTATTTACATTAAAAAATTTTTAAATATTTAAATAACATATAAAAAGTATGAACTACGATCTATTTTCCGTGCGTTTCATACAATATCCGTCACCTAACGAGCTGTCGGATTTGACAATTGAATTTTGTCGTAAAATCCGCTAACTCGGATTTTTATTTCATAATAGTATAAAATCCGCGCGGATCGGATTTTTTTAGTTTCATAATATGAATATCCGACGCGAGACGGATTTTCCGACGTCGAAAAAATTTCATAATAGGGGCCCTGGGCTTATTGGTAGCCACCTTAGTGCACGAATGCAGATGTCTTGGCGATATTGATGTACCATTGCAACTACGTGTACTGCAGCGTTAACACAAAACTGAAATAACCTATGAAGCTCACATATGGCAAAACGTGTTCGCCAACAATTTGCGAACATACCAGTCTGCATTCCTCCTTAAACCAATCTCCACCAGCTCCATACGGTTCTCGCAGCTGATTCCATCCTAAAACATTATTGAATTTCCACCAAAGCTTACGTTTTGCACTATGTTACATGGTGCGTAGCATTCTCCAACACTTCTGTATACAGGATTACGTTCATATGGTTTCTATAATTTGATTATGGTCTCTTCTAAAAAGAGCAGTGTCCCATTGATCAGTTCCCCAATTTGCATGAGTATGAGCAAATTCTAAACGGCTGGATTTGTGACGGGGGCGAACCCGTGGAACTTCTTCAACGGTCGTCATGCTCGGTTGTGCACCTTTTACATCCTTGTCCGGACTTTCTTTTATATTCCCCGGTCTCTCGATATCGCTTAAGTATTCGTGAAACGAAGACTGGTTCATTCCTAATTTTCGTGCGATTTGTACTTACAATATGACTACTTTAACCGCCTCCAGCTCATGAAAGGGTGCCATACTACAATGGATCTTATATTAGGTGTTTACTTTAGAACACATTTACAAGAACTAGTGGTACTGCATTTACAAATAATTGATATGCAATGGTATAAAAGCCGATCATTGCGTTGAATTTCAAACAACATGCACTCTTGATTAAGCATTTTTGAAAAATTTAATTGATTGGCTTGCAGTAGGCTTTAGGTGGTTTCTGATAAAAATATAAATGTGTTATCATTTGACACAATATGAAGATATTTTCTTGATATGATTTAAAATTATGAGGAATTTTTTTATTGGAATCTAGTAATAAATATAAATACCATTAATTAAAACAATTTGATTTATTTTTTAAAAAAATATATCAGTCGGTATATGTATTATAAAGTATACAGATGCAATCTATAAACATTAACTAATTTCACAAAAATTCAGAAAATATAAAATTAAATAAATTCATTTTTAACACTTATAAATAGTATAAATGTTAAAAATGAATTTATTTTATTAACAAAAAATTGATAAATTCAGTTCTGGAAATTCAATTTAATTTAGAAATTTTATTCGATTTAAAATAAAGATAAAGCTAAATTTTGTGTTATACATACATATGTTGTCTACTCTTCAATCACGAAAAATCGCTGTATGTTTTATAAAATGAGTTTATCAGTACTAAATTATCGACAGTATCAGAATTTAACCTATTTCTTTTCACAGTAATAATATTAGCCGCAGAAAATGTCCGTTCTGAAGCGGCAGATGTTGCTCTAATGCCATTAATTATATTATTTAGATTATAGAGATAGTTAAATGTAGGTTTGTGTTCCGGCCACCAATCCAACAGGACTATACCTTTATTCGGCATTGAAATATTTAAATACCTTGAAATTTCGGCATCTACGGAAATTGAAATCTGAAAAGAGCCTGAATCACTTACAGTGTTAGTCAAATTATCAAAATCATCTCTATCTCATCATCCGAAGGAAATTTTTTTTTATGTATAGATATTTCATTTTTTCCGATTGCTCTAATAGTTTCATATCTTTGCATATAGAGTACAAAAAGGTAGCCGTTTTATGAATAGCTGTGTTCCAATGGAGAAAGCAAACTACTTACAAGTACTTGTATCTAGTCGCAGCTACTCATACTCAAACGATGGTGTAGATGTTGAAAGCTGTTACGCATAAATTTGACAGTAGGTATATTAGTTTCAAAAAATCTAACAGATGGCTTTGTGATGGTTTGGTTATGTTGAAATGTCAGATTTATTACAATTTTTTGTTTGTTTATATTCGATTGATTGACAATAAGGGATTTTTGTGGAAAATTGCTTATCAAATTGCAATAAAATTTGTAAAATTACAATTAGCTACTAATTACAATTATTAAATTGATCCAATTATACATATACATATACTATATAAATAAAATTATTAAACTGATGAATTCGACTATTAAAGCGGTGGATTTTTATAATAAATATATATAAATTAATTTTATTAACATTTTCACTATTAGAACCTCAATACTCTTGGTATGTCCAATTTTTGACTTTATGTATTACCAAATTGTCTGAAAATATTCAAACAAATTTGATTTTGTATAACAAAATATGTTGCTGTCATAATTTTGCCCGTTCCTTTGGTTATCTACTCACAAGTACTTGTGAGTAGCAAATTGTTTCCATTGGAACACAGCTAATAATGCTAATATTTTGTTTTATTATTTCATCCAAAAGCCGATTAATGATATTCATAAAATGTTTTAAAATATTGCTATCCGTGTTTTGAGTTATAGAATTTTACTTTAAACTATTGTAAAATGGCAATATCAAAAAATATAAGGTGGGTTTTTGAGTGGCTTGTAATTGAGTGGCGAATGACTTGAATAGTTTAAGAAATTCTACCATTTCGTTCAATAAATGTGTGTTAATACCATTTATCAAGTGTGTTTTATTTTTACTTTGGAGAATTAAAGTTATTTCATCCATTAATGGAATCACACATTTCGAATTTTGAATTCCATAAGTTGTTTTCAATTTTGTCAAAAAATCCAATAATTTAGGAGGCATTGAAAAATGAGGCTACTTATGGAATTTCGTTGCTCGCCTTACTAAGAACATTATTATATAGGTGATTCATGCAGTTGTACCTTTCGTAAGATTCTAAAGCTTTATTATATTTGATCCTCTATCAGTAACAAACGCTATTTTATGTAAGTCGATTAAATTATTTTCGTTTAAAATATCTGCTAATACTTCGTGTAAGTTTTCGGCGGTAGCTGGGTTTACCATTTCCTGCATCACATCGATTTCCTTTTGTAATCATCGCTCCACATCTGTTGTCACGGCTAATTTAACAATATCTTATAATTCACAGGTAATTAATTATTTTACTGTCAATTAAACTATTGGAAATGGTTGATGGATCAGGCATCATACTAGTAACGTCTACATGCTCGCCGTATTTGACTCCAATTTTTATCTTTTTATTACCTTAGATCTTTAATGCAAAAATGTTTGCGTTTATTAAGGATGATTTGTTGGTCGAAGTTTTTGAGTTTTACTTTCCGAGATGACGAAGGAAGTTTTTCTTTCACACAGGAATGTTGCATACGGTTGGTGTGGGTAGTGACATAGCACTTCAAAACTTTGAAGCACGTTCATCATGCAGCTACGTTTAAATTGATTTCGTCTTTGTCGTCAATAATTTGTCCGAATATCTCCCACGCTTTATCTCGAGCTTTCCTTTTTGACGCGATTTTGTACACTTGCTCTCTAAGTTTGTTTGTTATTTCTTGAGAATCCAGTTTAAAACTGTTTATAGAAAATATATCTGAAAAATACATATTACAGATTTGACATAGCAGGAGTTGAAATTTTTGATTTAATAAAAATTAAAACGAACAATTGCTAAATTTTTATTTTATTTCACGAAAATGAAATTTAGAAGAAAACCATTGCAATTATTCGTGTGTTCATAAGTAGATTTAGGTCTAGAGGTATGTGCCAATCATAATTTTGCTCTATACATAATAGTCATTAGCTACATTCTATTATACATTAGCTATATTCTACAATTGTGTAATCACAAATAAAATATCGAAACATGTAAATCAGAATAATTGCAATACACCAAAAGACACATTGTTAGAGCAAAAATAATATCTTTAAAATGACGGTTATATTAGAAAATAGTTTCCTGTAAACTTATAAAGCTCTATACTCTATCATTAAAATAATAATCATTATTATCCAGATTTAAAACTTGTTTATTATAAATAAATAGTGTATAATAATAAAAATGTTCTGTAATTAAAATACACTTACCTATGTTTTATATATCACCTTTATCGTTAAAGATAAAACCCAGACTGATAAAAATTATAATAAACAATTATAACATTTGTGATATTTCTATAACACTGTGCTTGAATTTCAAACTTTTTTTGCGTGAGAAGCTGGGCACCCGGGGGGTAAACCTAATTCGACTATGCTGAATTCATTGGTGCTAGTCCCATTTCAAAGTTAGTCCCCATTTTTGAAATATCACTTTCGACATATTTTGCCTCTGAGACAAATATTTGTCAAAATATACACTCATATTCACGTTGATAGCTCCTGAACCATTAAGATTTTCGTTATGCTTTCTTCAGCAAAGTTGTTGCGCGTTTTTTATTTTTTGAAACGCAAAAAAATAAAATAACACAAAACTGTGATTGTAGATGTCGTTTTTCGGTCTTAATATGTTCAGCAAAGTTGTTGGTCTTGGCTTGCGCAACAACTTTACTGAACATACCAAGGCCGAAAAATGACATCTACAATCACATTTTTGTGTTATTTTATTTATTGAAACGCAAAAAAATAAAATAACACAAAAATGTGATTGTAAATGTCGTTTTTCGGCCTTGATATGTTCAGCAAAGTTGTTGCGCAAGCCAAGACCAACAACTTTGCTGAACATATCAAGACCGAAAAACGACATCTACATTCACATTTTTGTGTTATTTTTCCATATATGTGTGTTTTACTTAGGCCAAGGTGAGCTTGGAGTGGCACTTCCACACAATTAGACCAGGAGTGCCCCGTTGTGATACCACAGGAACCTATTTCCCCTTTACCCCTGTACAAAACCATTCGGAGCTACGTACGTACCGCAAAATATCTCGCACTCCACATTCAGCGAGATCTGAAAGGCTGGTCACACTGGACACGCCCAAATACTTATGCCTTCTGTATGATAGTGCCGGACACGAGCATAGGAAGTTATCTAAAGTCTCTTCTTCCTTTTCGTCCATGCAACTTCTACAAAATCATTCGTCTGTAGACCCAGCCTTCTCGCATGTTCCCCAAAAAGGCAGGGTCTTGTCAGTTTTGGCAAAAGCTTCTCACAGAAGACTCCGGCTCCACCTTGCCGTTTCGAGAAACATAAGTGCACAGGTAAGGCTAAATACAACTGGAATTCGGCATACTTAGGCCAAACAAGACACTCATCTCAGATAAGATACAAAGAACACATCACAAGTACATAAAATCAAGTTTCGTACAACACATAAAAACTGAAAACCATACACTAAATTCAATAAAAATGTAACCATTTTGCACAGAATCAAAAAAGGACTGAAATTAGACAGGTGTCCCAATTTGACTCATGAGTCATGAGACATTTGTATTCTGCACGTATACGAATTACGGCCAAAATTCACACCCTGAAAATATACAAAAACAAAAACACCCACAATTTACTTCGCGACAAAATCAACACAAAACCCCAATAAAATTTACGACCTCCATAACTTAAAAACAAAGCAGGTACCAAACAGCAGCACCTAGCTACAGTATATAAAAAGCTTCAAAATAGATTATGTAACAGTAGCAGAAAATAAACCGAAGAAGAAATTATTCTCGAAATTGATATTTCTAAAAAAGTTAAAAAATTGGCACAAGAAGTAAGAACTAAAAACTGTAATATAAAATTAAAAATAAAAAGTTATTCATCTAAATATATAAAGTGACAAAAGAATACAAAAAATAAAGTGAAAATCGTCTTGTGAATCTGGTGAAATAAATAATATGGATAGGTGTTATAAACTCAAGTGCTTTTGTTATGTGTGTGGAAAATTTACAATTATGAGCAATCGCCGCAAAATAAGTAATGAAACTGCTGATTTATATCGACTATACTTTTCACAAACTGTTATTAATGGTGTAAATTGGACGCCGTCTTTTGTTTGTACAACATGCATTTTCCATCTGCATAGATGGCAAAACACTGGAGCCGCAATGCCATTTGGTGTCCCGATGATATGGGTCGATCCACAAGGACATGATGCAGTTCAATGTTATGGGTGCATGAATTATATTCTCGGTACAAACAGAAACAAAAGTGGTTCTTTGACATACACTGCAACGAGAAATCACATCTACCGCTGCCGCATTCAGATGAAATGCCTGTTCCGGAAAGATCAAACCCAACCGAGGATTATTTACCAACAACATTTGAATCAGGTGAAACCGGAGAAACATCTGCATCAATATATCAACCATCAAATTAATGTCACTGCGCCATGCAATCACATTGAAATCTCGCAAAGTCGTTTTGATATTATGGTACGACGCCTGAAACTATCCCAGCGGCAAGCCATTCTTTTGTCAAAGGATTTAAAACAAGTGAACATTTTGGCTCCAAATGTTCGGATATATGGAGCAATAAATCGTCATCGTCATTTTACGAATTTTTTCAAATCAATTGAGAATAATTCACTCGCTTTTTGCACTGATATCCGAGGTTTGGTGCACAATGCATATAATCCTGAAGATTGGCGATTGTTCATCGATTCCTCTAAAAGCAGCTTGAAGGCAGTTCTCCTTCACGTTACCAACTCAAAGAATTCCATTCTAATTGCACTCAGCACAAACACAAAGGAAACCTATGCATCAATGAAAAAAATCATCGATTTGATTAAATACAATGACCATCAATGGAAAGTTTGTGCAGATTTAAAAGTGGTAGCTCTTTTAAGTGGCATGCAATTGGGTTACACTAAAAACATGTGTTTTATGTGCTTATGGGATACTCGTTTTAAAGGCGACCAATACAACGAACGGAACTGGGCTTTACGTGAGAACATTAGATTGCGATACGACAGCATCGTTGAGGCTCCACTTGTGCCAATTAAAAAAATATTGCTACCACCACTTCATATCAAGCTTGGAGTAGTTAAAAGTTTTATAAAAGCGCTGAATCCAGATGGAAATGCGTTCGTCGAATTGCGTCGCATTTTTCCACGGTTAAGTGGAATGAAAATAAAAGAAGGTTGGTGTTTAAATCTACCCGAATCTAAGTTTTGATCAAATGAAATTTCATCTCACATCTTGTTTTTTATTACAGGAATACTTAATGGACCAGATATTCGTCGTCTGATGAAAGATGATGCATTTGAAAATGCTCTTAGTGAACGAGAGGTTGTGGCATGGAAATGTGTAAAAGAAGTTATTAAGAATGTTCTCGGAATTAACCGAGCCGATGATTGGCGCAGATATATTGAAAATATGCTGACAGCTTTTCATAATATAAACGTTAGAATGTCACTGAAAATCAATTTTTGCATTGTCATGTGGAAAAGTTCGTCGAACAATCACCAGCCGAATCCGATGAGCACGGCGAGCGTTTTCACCAAGTGACGGCAAGGCTCGAACATTGGTACAGCGGCAAAAAGCTAGATGCACTCTTGGGTGATATTTGTTGGAATTTGCAAGAGGAAGAAGAACCCGAAGACGACACGAACAAATCAGAAAATTAAAATTAAAAGTTAAGAAAAATGTAAATTATTTAGGAAAAAATTGAGAAAAATTACAATAAAATCAACTGAATCAATCTAATTTTCTGTTAAATAGTTTCTATTGTATCTATATTTGTCGATGAGGTGTTTATTCGATCAATTTAAATTCAATAAATGGACAAAAAATGATAAAAAACATGTTTTTCGTCGAGACAAATATTTGTCAAAATATACACTCATATTCACGTTGATAGCTCATGAGCCATTAAGATTATCGTTATGCTTTCTTGTTGCGCAAGCCAAGGCCAACAACTTTGCTGAACATATTAAGACCGAAAAACGACATCTACAATCACATTTTTGTGTTATTTTATTTTTTTGCGTTTCAAAAAATAAAATAACACAAAAATGTGATTGTAGATGTCGTTTTTCGGCCTTGATATGTTCAGCAAAGTTGTTGGTCTTGGCTTGCGCAACAACTTTGCTGAAGAAAGCATAACGATAATCTTAATGGTTCAGGAGCTATCAACCTGAATATGAGTGTATATTTTGACAAATATTTGTCTCAGAGGCAAAATATGTCGAAAGCGATATCTCAAAAATGGGGACTAACTTTGAAATGGGACTAGCACCAATGAATTCAGCATAGTCGAATTAGGTTTACCCCCCGGGTGCCCAGCTTGTCACATTTTTCAACTAGCACAGTGTAATTTGTTTTCGATACTTGCACGAAACTAGGAAACGAATATTGTCCACATTTATGATGTGTGTAAGAACTCATTCAGTCAACTGAACAGTTCAATCTTCAGCAAAGGCTTCACGAATCGACCTACAAAAATAAAGTTCATGAATACAACCAAAATACATTTGCCGTTTTTCTGTTCAACTGTGTTGAAATTTTAGCAATTTATAGTAGTGACTGCAACCTCGTCTTAGGACCCTATAGTGATTCTTACCTCACCTAGAATTAGTAGGCAAATGTGACTAGATTTGTAGTCACTTGGTGAGGTGAAAACCATAATAGGAGTCATTTCCAGAGCATGGGCCTTATTCTTGAAATCGATAGACATTTTCGTATTTGGAATATAACTTGCTTTAGAATACTCTATATAAAATTTATTTAAAGCTTTGTTTTCTATTGCAATGGTTTTTGGTTCTTCGAGTCGGATCGGAACCATCAGTGCTCCAAATTTAAGCGTTTTTTCGAGTGGACACGGAGTGTATTTAACTTAACGCGCTTGTAGTCGAGCGAAAATTATTATTAGTCATTCTGTGCGATTCAAAGTGATAAAGCAAATTACAAATTAAAATCTATAAATAAAATTAAAATTAAATTGGAAAATTAATAAAATTTACTGGAATAAATTGAAAGGTGCTAAAACATTAAAGCGTTTTACGCGGCTTTTACATCAAGTAAACTTTTTATTTGATAAACATTTTGCTATCGAAAAACCATATTTTTAGTTGATTTTAAAATGAATAAAGATTATTTTTAAAAACTTTGATCTTATTTAAGCTATTTAAAATAAAGAAAAATTTAAAGCCATGCGATTTATGAACTTTTTAGCGAATTTATTATTCCATAAAAACTTCGATAACGAATTAGCTTATCGAACTCAAAAGTTTATTAAAGACACGCCAAATCGACAAAAAGGTTACTCGGAGGTCGATAAAACTAAAATTACTACTAGCAGGCTATTTCACTTTTAATGTGAGTATACCGAGTAACCCGCTTAGAATGTATTAGATTGTCAAAATATTGAAATAGGATGGCGGAGAAATTATATTTGTTTAATTTTATTATTTTTCACAGATTTTTAGCAATAAGGTGGTATTGTTTAATTTAAGCTAGCAATTTACGCAATTGTTATTTTATCCTAACAGTGTTAATTGGTTGGTTTTTATGTTATCTTTCTTTTTGAACAAAAAATTCTATTCAAATTTAAGTGGATCCGCTTGGTCCAGCCATTAATGTGGCATATTGTACAATTTTCGTCTTATAAAAATTTAAAATCGAGTCAAACGAACCGTTTATTCAAAGTTTATATGAAATTATCATTTTTGTTTTATTTATAGACATAATTGTAATGCTGGAAACAGACGTGCGGAAAAACGCGTGCGTTTAAATTAGAATACACTACTTTCAATGAAATGAAATATGTACATGTATAGGCTGCGTTTTTCCGCAAGTTGTCTCCATTTCTAAAAAAACGCACCGCAGCAGTGTTCACTACATAACAAAAAAAATAACATGAATTAATAATAACATCACGACGGCTTTTCAATATTTTGACAGAAATCCCAAAACAAATATGTATATTGTCTATTGAAAACTCTACCGAAAAATAAAAACGCAATGTTTGAGTAATACGCTCATGTAGTTAGCTTGCGTTTTCGCATGCGTATTCGCATGCGTAAAATCCGCACGTCTGTTTCCAGCATAAATTGTCAATAGATATTATTGTATTGCTTTGTGTTACAATTCAAAATTCTGACAGTTTCACAGTATTCACAATGTCTAATAGATGTCGCAAGAATTATAAAAAATCTATCAAATATATTTAATGCATGTTCGTTTAATGTAACAGCCGCGTTAGTGTTTTTTTCTTGTTTTATTCATTTGCAGGTTAAATACCACAGGGACGACTCACAAGGCCGCTTGTAAATTTATATCGGCAAGTATTATGATACAGGCTTTTTTGTCGACTTTTTCAGTCGCTAAAAAATCAAAACGAAATGAGACAACATACGTATACGTAAAATAAATAAGAGTGAGTGCATACAATATATCATATATTTTGTACAAAATTGAAGCACAGCCAGCTAATTTGAGCGATTCTAGCAGTTTAGAATTATGTATGTTGTACATAATACTTTTTTGACAAACGAATATTTTTAAATAAAGAACCCCGCACAAATCTTATGGAAATTGGCTCCCGGTCAAATTGGCTGAAATTTGGATATGTTGTTCGTTTCGGCATCCTGAGCAAAAGTCTCAATGGGCACAAAGCTCAATTTTGCTTATTTTGGCCCCTACGGAGCTCCAAAGCTCCATAAATTGACCATTATTTACTACTTAAAAAGGCAATATCCTCGAAAGTTTAGTATTTGCTGCGTTAAAAAAGAAGTACCTCTTTATGTTTTCGGGGTCGCTGTATTCAAATCCAATGCCAATATAATAATAATATGCAAATCCAATGCCAATATAATATAATATTATTTTTTAACGCAGCAAATACTAAACTTTCGAGGAGATTGCCTTTTAAAGTAGTAAATAATGGTCAATTTATGGAGCTTTGGAGCTCCATTTGACCGGGAGCCAATTTCCATAAGATTTGTGCGGGGCAATAATTTTTAATATTTTTATTTTTATACAAAGTTTGAAAAATGTATTTGACGTTTGAAAAAAAATGTAATTGTCTCTTTCGTTTTTGTTATTTCAGTCCTAGCTTGTCATTTACTTTTTATATTGGATTTTTTTCAAGCCAATGTCATAGTATCATAAGGGAAAAATCCCGACTGGGTATTGGGTAAATCGATTCGGAATTATTCCCTTAGCAGGGAAAAATGTTAGCAAACTTACAAACAGATTTTAAAAAATGATTAAAGCAGCCGACGAAAAATTAGATTATAGAAAATTCTAATGCATGATTTACATGTTCCAATTTTTTTTCCCAACAATTTTTTTACTGAAAAATAGAGCTGCACGCATATAACAAAAAGTTACTAGTTAAAAAGAGTCAGCCATAAACAAAATTTGCTCAAATTAAAAATAAAAAAATCCAATTTTATTTTACTGGAATTTTTTTCGTGCTCCTCTCGTAAACGAAAATCGTAATATACTTAACCTTTCATTCTTTACTGAAAAAAAATGGAACATGTAAATCGTACATAAAGCTAATTTCGAGAGTAGAAATTTCGACAGATTTCAAAAATAGGTCCACAGTTGAGCTGCATTTTTAAATACACCATTATTCTAGTAGGTTTTGATAGTAATAGAAAATAACATAACTCTAATTGAGTTTAGAAAACAGACAAACTCTTGTTTTGATGTTACTCGCAATTTCCAACAATGTGGCTAACACTTCAGCATACGTTAGCTACATTGTTAGAAATTGCGAATAACAGTTTACTAGAGAGCTGCCTCTTGCTCTCAAAAGTGTCAAAACATCGGATTCGACAATTCATGTCCCTATGCAAAGGCAGGAACTACCGCTATGCACATTCAATGGAATTGTGAATAACATGTACTTCTCATAAAATTTAATCCGCACAATGCCTTTTTTGTGAACAGTGCCTATACTAAAGTATACTCGGTTCATCAAATATTACTCTAAAATGAATTTGTACGGATTTATTTTATTTTATATTTTTACATTAATACTTTTCAAGTCAAATTTATAGACTTTTGTATTTCAATATAAATAAATAATTAACTCGGATTGACAACACAGACCCCGAACAGGAAATAAGGACAACGATTTAAAATATGAAACGTAACATTACTTAAATCACCCGGAAAATCTCCACCATCTCTTCCATCAAGCAACCTCCGTGTGTGTTGACCTCGACAAAGGAAGCTAAGTCATCGCTTCAATATATTGCCCTCCAAATAATAACGTTTCGGCAGATATCTGAAAACGAATTTTTGTAACCCTAGGTCAACGTTTTATGGTCGCCGGCGACTTTAATGCCAAACATACCTACTGGGGTTCAAGATTGACTACTCCATGGGGACGTCAATTAATGAATGTTATTCAAGAAAACCACTACGATGTTGCGTCGTGTCGCCATCCAACTTATTGGCCTACTGATCGTCGAAAAATTCCTGGCGTCCTAGATTTTGCAGTCACAAGTAAAATAAACCGAGAAATAATCCAAGCTAAACCACTTTTAGAATTATCTTCTGACCACTCTCCGGTCTTATTACATTATTGGGCCGACCAAAAGCCATGTTCTTCAAATAATTATCTAACGAACACCTTCACTAACTGGTTGAAATTCAAGATGTACATCAGTTCACATATCGACCTAACGTCTAAACTGCAGACGACGAACGATATAAACATTGCTATGGAAAACTTTAATGATCTACTAGTCAACTCAGCTATTTCGGCCTCGCCTAAACCGAAGAGCAAACATACAAGACACACCATAACATCCGCTGAAATAGAAAAAATGTTAACAGAGAAACGTCGCTTAAGACGTATCTGGCAAATTAATCGATCACCAGATGCTAAACATAACTTTAATCAGGCAAAAAGAAAACTACAAAGTCTACTACAAAAAAATAAGATGGATTATATGCAAAATTATCTAAAAGAATTATCTCCCCATTCGGACACAAACTATTCATTATGGAAGGCCACTAAATACCTTAAACGGCCTCAGCAACCAAATCCGCCAATTCATCTTTCAAACGGTGAATGGGCTAGAAGTGATGAAGAAAAAGCTAAAGCCTTTGCTGATCATCTTGAAAGTGTATTCACTCCAAACCTTGGATTATCGGTGGTTCAAACAGAAAATATAGCAATCAGAACTGTGAGGAAATTTAAGATAAAGAAACCACTGGTAAAGCGTATTATTGCACATCAAATTCAATTAAATAAAACCCCTGGGTATGATCAAATTAGAGGTGGAATGCTTAAACAACTGCCTGAGTGTGCCTTTGGACGACTGGCTCAAATATTCAATTCAATTTACGAATCAGGATATATACCTGAGTGCTGGAAATTATCAACTATAAAAATGATCCCGAAGCCTGGCAAGGATCCTACCAAAGTCTCGTCATATAGACTAATAATCATCCTACTACCAATCGTCTCGAAAGTATTCGAAAAAACTATTATCGAAAATATTAAACCGGAACTACGAAATATCATCCCTAGTCATCAATTTGGTTTCAGAGCCGAGCATGGAACCATTGAGCAAGTTCACCGAGTAGCTACTGAAATAAGGTCAGCATACGAAGATAAAAAATACGGCTCCGCCGTATTCTTGGATGTTGCCCAAGCATTCGATAAAGTTTGGCACGAGGGTCTGCTTCATAAAATAAATCTTAAATTGCCAGAAATTTACCAACTTATGAAGTCGTATTTGTCAAATCGCTGATATTATGTCAAATACAACACCTCTAAATCGAACGAGAAAAACATTCTGGCTGGAGTACCTCAAGGTAGTGTGCTTGCCCCAACGTTATATTTAATTTTCACTTCAGATCTACCAACGTCTTCGCAAATTCTGACGTCTACTTTCGCAGATGATACGGCAATCGTATGTAGCCATAAAAATCCAAAAACGGCGTCCGAAATTCTGCAACAACATATTTATGATATCGAAATATGGCTAAAGAAATGGAAGATAAAGGTCAATGAAGAGAAATCGACCCACGTAACATTCACTTTAAATAAGCTTACTTGTCCGCCTGTCACAATGAACGGAATACCAATCCCTCAATCAAATAGAGCAAAATATCTAGGCGTCCATCTAGAAGGACGGTTAACTTGGCGAAAACATATTGAAATGAAACGAGACGATATCAAATTAAAAATTGATTAAATGCATTGGTTGATGGGGAAATATTCAACTATTCACCTAGAATACAAACTTCTTCTGTATAATACAATGATTAAACCAATTTGGTCGTATGGATGCCAATTATGGCAATCAACCTCAAATTCGAATATAGACATTGTCCAACGAACACAGTCAAAAATTCTGAGAATGATTACAGGAGCACCCTGGTTCGTAAAAAACAAAAATATACATAAGGACCTTAGCATCCTAACTGTCAAAGATGAATTGAAAAATATGCGGATCAGCTATGCAGGGAAACTGGTATCTAATCCGAATTTGCTAGCGCGAAACCTACAAGATATACCTACGTCTTCGCGATTAAAGAAGAAAACGGATGTATTATAGCATAAATTAATAAATTATTAAGTTTACTTATTGAACAAAAGTAGATTCTGCTCCCGCAGTTTTACATAATTACCTTAGTTTTTAAGATTTGAAAACTTATTGTTATTTTCATGTTTTGAAAGATTCAATAAATAAAGATAAATGTTAAAAAAAAAAAAAATCTCTTCCATCAGACACCTCAGTACACTCTCGATCTAATTGCACTACAAGAAACAAGACTTATCGGCAACAACATCGTCGATCAAAGATGCCACTGGTTCACTCTCTGCCAAAGTAACAACCCCAAGGCACGAATTCGGAGTTGTTTTTTTGACCAGAAATTGCTTCGTACTCACTTCAACATATCATTTGTGAACATACACGTCCCAATACGGAGGTGAAATCATAACATACCAAAGACACTTTCTACGACTACCGCGAAGGCTCTTTTAAACAAAATTCCCCAACTCGATGTAAATATTGTTTTGGGTGACTTCAACGCACAAATCGGCAATGGAGCATCAAATAATAACGAGATAAGCACCGCCCTCCTGTATAATCTGGTAGTAATCACCACATACTTCTCACACAACCATAAAGGCACGTGAAAATCAAAATACGGAGTTAGCATCAATGATATTAAAACCAAACGCGGCACCACCATCGATTCGCTCATTTTCTGGTTGTTGGGAAATACTCGGTTTAGACAAACCTTGTATAATAAGGAAGCCTCAGAAAACTGCGGATGCAAGAAAAGGTAACTAAATTTTTGATTATCTTAAAAAAGATAAAACAATAATTGGAGAATATTATTCAAAACTTTTGGAACAACTGAATGCGAAAGTTCGTGAGAAAAAAAATAAGTTTTCGTCAATATAATGCACACGCACACAAGAGTGTCTCACGAACATTAAAGTATGAACTGTTGCAATATTTATTTTATTCACCGGATTTGGCGCCCCCCGAATTCCATCTATTCCCAAATGGTTTCCGCCCAAACTGGTAACTCATCAAAATAAGTCTACTCGATATGAGACTTATTGTTGACGTTCATATATCGGTCTCATCTCTCGCATACTAAAGCTTAGTACTCAGTTCAAAATGAAATTAAATTTTACCGCGGCCTCCAAAAATCTATTTATTTTCGCGTGAAATAGAAATGAAATTTTATTTGGAGAATTTTTATTTTTAACGTGTACATTTGTAGGCATAATTAGATGAATTTGTTTATGTTATGTCAATAAATTAAATTAAATTGTATTTATTTAAAATTTAGAGATTATGGTATTTAAAAAATTTGAATATTGCCAAACACAAACAAATCTCAAAATTTCACGTGAAAATAATTTGCCGACATGATCTTTGATGTATTGAACACACTTGGCTTTTTCGCTGGTAAACGGGGCCCGTATTCTTAAATTCCACATCCATTTTCCACATGTGGATATCTGTCAAAATTCGCTAACAAATTCCTTTACCATTTCCACGTGTATGTACAACCATTTTATATTCTTGAATAATTCGGAATTATTTTTATCGCCACAATTTTATCCATTTGTTTTAAATAATTAAACTTTATATTTAAACTAATTTTAAGCGAAATTTAAAATAACTGGTTAGCTGAACTTTATATTTAAAATAACATACTCGTAAAATAACTAGCATGGGGAATTTCTTCCACATACTTTATACCCATTCGGAAAAATTAGCTTAGTAGCGAATTTTTTCATTAGTAGGAAATTCAAGAATACATGAATTATAATTTCCGAACGTTTTTATAAATTTTACCAGATATCCACATGTGGAAAATGGATGTGGAATTCAAGAATACGGGCCCTGAGTACTACAAAATAAAAACAGAAGTGGAATTTTTCATTTCTAATTTCACTTTAGTAAAATCGTATGAAGATTACGCTTAAGACTGTGATAAATATAAGTCTCACTGTTCGTCCATCTGATATTGCTTTGCAATTATTCGTAATCGATTTCTTCGATAGCACACATTCAAAATTATTCCGTATCGGTATATACATTATTATAGCTTACATAAAAAATTACAAAGCGATTTACAATCAAAAGTAGTCGGACATACAATTTTTTTTCTTTGCAAATTTTGCATTTACAAAACGAAATCCAAAATTTCCTAAATTTATAAAGGGACATTTGCAACCCTGCAATGAACACAGCAACTTGTTTATGTTTTGAAAACGTACATTATTGTGTTGTCAAAATGTTTGTGTAATAAATGACCGTAGCATGTTTTGTAACAGTAAACATCCTTATTTTTGAATTATTGTTTGAATTTTAATATAGGAAATTAATTGGTGTTTTAATTGTTGCTCCCAGAGTTCCATGAATATTTTTAATAGCGAATCTCGTCCCGTCGTTGCTTTTCCTTTGTAATCTTATTTTTTGCTGCCGTTGTTTCGAAATTTAATTGTGGCCATTAACCAAAAATCTATTGTACATTAGTTTTGTTTATGTTGTTAATACGAGATTTGTTTTGGAAAACGTCAAAATTATTCATTTACAAATGAAAATAACAGACAAATACAACTGCACGATACAAAAATTTCAAACCAGTGAATATGAATCTGGAAATTTTGGAATTCCACCGCAGTAAATTTGGTGAATTTTCGTCCCATTTTGGTATTTTGGAAGATCATAATGGGGAGGACTATTGGATTGGCCATGAAACCTCAACGATCGGTATACCGAAATCAAAATCTCGATTTAATGAAATAGTGAATTTCAAAACATCGAAATTTCAAAATGTCGAATTGAAAATCTCGAAAATGTTATCTCTTATCTGGAATAATAAAAGTAATTTGTAACATAATTAGCGGCGCCGTAAATAATATTACAAATTATTTTTATTAATCGATAATATGTACATAACACCTTAATTAAAATGATGTAAAAGGGGAAGATAGTTAAAATGATAAAAAATTAAAAGAATTTTGAAAAAAAAAAAAAAAAAAAAATATATATAATTTAGATTTTTTAGAAAGGTTAGCTCAGATCATGTATAAGAACTTATTACCTATTTGTTTATAAAATTTGAATTTCATTATTAAACTGCTTTTGACTATTTCGCGATTTTCACATTCGAGATTTTCAAAATAAACTACATAATGTATTTAGAAATTCGATATTATAAAATTCGTGATAATATTTTCTTTCGATATTTTGTTTATTCGATATTTCGTTTGGCGAGGATTTAAGACTATCGCAGGACTATTTTAGAAGAGACTTATTGTAGAGCTACAAATAATGTCAGCAAATAATCAAAGTTATTTTACAGATACATAACGTTTGACTTGCTCGTTGCACATTTTCGACGTTGAGCGTTAATAAGCACAGAAAGAAACAGGAGCCTTACCACCGACTCCGCCGGCATTCGTTGCTGGTTCGTTTTTACATTTTTTGTACCACAAAAATCTCGCTAGTATTGGGACAGACTATTATTACCGTTTCATATAGGTACAGAACTATTTTATAAGAAAACTTTAAATATTTTACAAAAACATTGCTCGTGGTATTTTTTTCAATTCATAAACGTCCAATCTGATGGAAAGGAAGTTCCTCACGTGCTTTATATGAAAAAAGAACAATATAAACCCCATAAAGGGTGTTTATCTCGTATATCATATTTGAGATTTTTTATTTATGAAGCCAAAAGAGAATTGATTGCTTATAATAAGTGACTATTCGGATTACCTAATAGAATATGCGAATGACGTAGCATATTGCGACGAAAATAAAACATCTTTAGGGTAAGGTAGTTGGTTATTTTTATTCGCAAATTCGATTCCGAGAAGAATTTCTCTGTTCGTATATTTATCTCATCGTAGATAAAAAGAAAGGAACATTCAAAAATACAAGGAAAAATTTGGTTTTAACCTAGGTAATGAATTGGCAATGTATATAGTGATATCTGCGTCCTCGTTCTATTGTCCAATTAATTTTAGGAGCATCAATTATGAGCCTGCGTTGAATTTGTCATATCCCAGAAATTATAAACTGTTGCCAATTAAGATTAAGTATATTAGGTAGATATCACCAATTTTATATCAGGCTACTATATTTACTCACATCATTTTTTAATATTGGTACTTTTTAGCAAACATGCCGCTTATAATTCTATGGCGCCTCACTCTCTGATGACTACGCAAAACAATTGATAAACACAATAAGAGCGAAATGCGCCTTACATGTTAAAAACTATGCTTATCACACACATTCCGTCTAACAAAAATCTCCGTAAGGTAAATCATTTTTTACAAAATCCTTATCAGCTCGCAGAAATTTACGTAGCTGCTGCCAGCCGCACATGAAAACAACATACATGTTGATTTACAAACCAAACTTCTCATATCTTGAAAATGATGAAAAATATGTACAAGTTTTTACTATAAAAATTACAGAAACTATTTTTATGTGATAACAGCGAAACTAGAGGATGTTGAAAATTTTTTATTTCCTTTTTACACATTATTATTTTTTTCAACCTAACGTCCAACATAATTTAGTAGACCGCGATATCAAGAGCTCAAAAGATGTATCTGAATTTTACTGTGTGGAAATTTAGTGTTTAGTGAAAATATAGATTTATATACATAATTAGTGTCGTGAAAAGCTTATTAAAACTATTTTAGCTAAAATGAATTTAACGGAAATTCTGTGGAAATATATAATAATTTTTGTGATATTACTTGTAAGTGAAATTTGTTCATGCTACCTCTCTTTTATAAAATATGTAATAATAATACCGTGGGAAATACGATAAATTAAAAACGTGTTTTCGACAACGTGCTCTAAAAGGTTGGGATATATATCTAAGGAGACCGCAAATCTTCACAGACCACGAACAATATTGACAACATTTCGTAAACAAATCATACCAACCCATAAAAATTTTGTACTTTGATAAGCCTACAATCATCGAGAGTAAATGAGATATCAGAAACGCTTCCTAAACAAACAAAAAATTAAAAGTCGTTGACTTTTTCTGTTTTCAAAAACAAATCAAACTAATAAACTTTTTGCCTAAATCCCCACAGAAACGATCATATTCCGAATGGAATGAAATTGCATCGATATGCCCGAATCAATGCGTATGTCAACATTCCCACTTGCACGATTTGTCAATAGCCCGGTGGACCAATAGTTTCGATAATATTATACAGGATAATGAACAATTATATACAACTAATGCCGAAAAAGATGATCATGTGGATAACGAAAATGGAAATGAGGTGAGAAAGTTCAGTATTCGAGACGTTGCTAATTTGTAATTTTTTTGTTTTCCTTTAAAGGCATTCTACGAGAATGATTCAACGCATTTGAACAACCCCCTTATAAAATTTATTATGTGTTTCTTGCAACAAGACACAAATGTTAAAGTGTTATTATCAGTGATTCCCCAGGATGTTGAAGCGTTGACATTACTGTATACCGGAACACAAAATAACTATACTGGTATGTGCATATCAAAATAGTCTCGCAGTTTATCTATTTTCAATGTCATTCTATCTATTAATATATTCCAGTTCAGACCAGCGACATTGTAAATTTAGCCGATTTACGAATTCTCGAAATACGTGGAAATACAGAACGGGATTTGCATTTAGTTATCGATATGGGGCTACCCCAATTAAAATTCGCAAATTTCGAATCAATCACAATCTACAGTAGCGGTTCACTAAAAAGGCGCCACGATAAAATTGATCCATCGCAATATTTTGATTATACGCCAGAGAGTGAGAAAAATACTGAATACAATGTAACACTGGCAATTACAAAGGAGAAAATCGAAATAGTTCCGTACGAAATTTATTTACAGCAGCTCCGTAAGTCGCGGGAAATCTCTTTTTTTGGATGGACCGGACTAAATGTGTTACGCATTCATGAATGCAAATTGGATGAATTACAGTGGGAGATATTTGATGGTCTAGAGCATGTTAAGCATTTATCGCTTGAACATAATGGCATAAAAATTATTCCACCATTTTCATTTTTTGGTGTACCAAATTTGAAGACACTTTCGCTTGCACATAATGAAATTTTAGATTTAAATTATCGAGCTTTGGCCGGTTTGCTCGAACTGATTTCCCTCGACTTGAGCTATAATAATTTAACAAAACTATCGGAATTAACATTTCCACCGTTTCCAAAACTGAAAATAATCGATCTACGCGATAATCCCGTTCGCACGGTTTATCCGTATACGTTTTCCGTTATGAACGATACTCGAAAATTGTCGATTGGTAGCGAACAAGTGAGCCTTAAAATTTCAGGCAAAGAAACGTTTAAACCGCTTAAAAATTTAAAGTACTTATCGATATATAACTGCAACATACCGAGTTTGCAGCAGGAAACGTTTCATAATCTGAAAAATTTGGAAGTTTTAAAAATTACACACGGAATCATAAAGACTATAGAATTCGACGCGTTCACAGAAAATTTGAATTTAAAGCAGCTTTTTATTACCAACTGTGGCCTCGAGGAACTTTCGATGGACGCATTTTATGGTTTAAATCAAATCGAAATAATTGATTTATCGCATAATAATATATCAGTAATGCCACCCGGTGTTTTTGACGACAAACCTCATCTCAAGGAGATCTATTTGCAGTACAACCGGCTGAAGTCGCTTCCAACTAATTTCTTCGGTCGAAACTTGCTAAATGTCAAACTAATTCGACTCACCCATAATCCATGGTTTTGTACATGCGAAATGATGCACTGGAACCAGGAAATAACAAACATGATTCGTGCCGGTTTAGAAATCAAGCAATGCCATGGAAAAACTAATTTAAAAATAATGGAGAATTGTAATCGTGACGAATACAAATACATGTATGATAATAAAATGACCCCACGTTGTGACGGAGGACCGATTAATGCTGCACATCGTTCGATATACTATACAATTAGGCGTACATTGAATTGTAAACCGATTGCTGCAGCACCGAAACCGAATAATCCGATGGCAGGTTCTTCAAATTATGATAAAAAGTTATCGATCCTCAAAGCGAAACAAGCGCGTTCCGAAGATCAACGCCAACAATTGTTAGCACATCGACGTTCAAACAATCCGAATATACGAAAAATTTACAATTCGGAAAAGTCGCATCACTATCAGCATAAATTCGTGTCAAAATATGAAAGAACTATCGGTCACGAGAATAATTTACATTATCAGTTGGATTTGATAGATAAACGAAAACCGGTACATGATAATCCCGATAGTTATTACGATAAGAATTCAATTTTGTAAATTCGATTTATTATAAATATTTTTAAATTGTGTTTTTTAACTCGAAATATATATATTTTTTTTCTCTGAAATCTACTCTCAACTTACCTCGTAAAAGTGTGGCACATGTTCCTTTATACAAACTCCGAATTCCGCCTTCAGCATAGATTTTTTTGGCGCAATCAAGCATGCCATTATATTTCTTGGGTCCTTTATCATCGGCTTGTATTTGAAGAAGACACTTAATACGTTCACCCGGTGCCATAACAGACGTTGTGAATATTCCCGAAAAGGCCCCAGCTGCGAATAATTGTGCATGCGTCAAAGGTACATCTGGATTTGCGCCCTGTTGCAAACGTTTACCCAAACCAAAACCGAAGAAGCTTATAGCAAAAATTGGAGCTACGCCAGTCAATGGAGCCGACATCCCTTTATACAAACCAAGTACGCCTTCTTTTGCTATCGTCTTTTTAGCACAATCTAATGTACCAGCATACAGTGGTTTCTGTCCAGGTGCTGGACGAGGCATAGTTTGCAGTCGCACCTAAAAAGTACATAAAATAAGTATGTCGTGCACTGTATACAAAAAATTTTTGACAGCAAAACTGGAGTTTAACCTTTTCGCTTAGTGTGATGACTATCAATGAAAATGATAATGAAAGTTAATTGCCTTCATGACAAATACAAGCATACCTTAATCGTATCAAGCGGATGGCCTGCAACCACCGTACAAACACCACCGAATCCACCAGATAAAAAGTATTTAACTACGCTGGTATGTTCACCCATTTTTGTATTAGTACTTTATTCAAACAAGCAGTTTCTAATTAATATAATTGAAATTGCACTTTGTCCACCACAAAAAATTAAATAAATTTGGGTACTAGAAAAATTCAGTGCGACGATCGCCAAATTTTGCACTCTATATGTCGCCAACTCGCCACTGATCAACGTAAACTGAACTGATTGTCTAATTGGAATGTGGGGTAATAAGAATAGAAATTGAATTATATGAATACGAGTGACGGTCAACTTGACATGTAAATGTATGTGCTAAAAAGAGAACAGTATATATTTTGTGCAATGGTTTTCCTTTTCGCCTGTCAATGTCATTTTTACGGGAAGAGCAAACAGCAAAGCAATTTTACGGCAGAGAACAGAACGGGGCGTAATTATAATCTACTGAATATTGAGGCAATGTTGGGGTTGGTTGGGATTTAATTTTAAAATTTGTCCTATGTTTATTGTCAATAGAATTCAAAAGCGATAAATAATAAAACCAGATGGTTTGTTTACTGTTTACTACTTGTTGCATAAACAAGCTTTGGAATGCACTATAAATTGACATTTTGTAAATAAACAAATATGTACCTAACTCAATGTTGAACCTAATTCTAACGATAAAACTTTTTATCAGTCAATTAAATTTAACACGATCTACAATTCCAGACAGCCAATGTGACAGCTGCATGCAATATCATTTCGTCAACACACCAATATATTTTTCCGCTAAACAACATAAAACCAATCCCACCCAACCCAAGCTGTTTTCTGTCACAGTATTGTCAGTCAAGTCAAGCAAGAATCAAGATTGAGGTTTCGTGAACGCGTTGTTTGAAAAATTTATTCATATGTACATATATTAAAAAATGAATTTGGGTGATCAATTTCCTAACTTTAAAGTGAGCACAACGATTGGCGAAATAGATTTTTACGAATGGCTAGGAAATTCGTAAGTATTCTCCCACAATTTTAAGTTACGTTTACAAAATAAATGCCTTTGATTTTATAGTTGGGGAATTCTATTTTCCCATCCGGCCGATTATACGCCAGTGTGTACCACCGAGCTGGCGCGTGTTGCTGCGCTAGAACCTGAATTTGCAAAGCGTAATGTTAAGCCGATAGCATTATCTTGCGACAGTGTTGCATCGCATAATGGTTGGATTCAGGATATCAAAGCATATGGAAGTAAGTAAAAATTAAAATTGCGGTTTTATCTCGGTTTTAATTTAATAAAGAGGCTTTTCTTAGAATTAAATGGGCATTTTCCGTACCCCATCATCGATGACGAGAAGCGTGAGCTTGCTGTTAAATTAAACATGTTAGATAGGGATGAAGTTGGAAAGACTGGTCTACCACTAACATGTCGGGCAGTTTTTATAATCGACAGCCTTAAAAAATTGCGGCTATCCATTTTGTATCCAGCTACCACTGGCCGTAATTTCGAGTGAGAATTAGCTAACCTTTATTACATACACATATTATGCCTAATTTAATCGAATTTTTTTTATGAAAATTTAGTGAAATTCTGCGTGTGACCTTTATTACATACACATATTATGCCTAATTTAATCGAATTTTTTTTATGAAAATTTAGTGAAATTCTGCGTGTGATTGATTCAATCCAGCTAACTGATAACAACAAAGTAGCTACACCAGCCGATTGGAAATATGGCGATGAATGTATGGTTCTGCCGACAATCAAAGATGAAGATATTCCAAACTTGTTCCCGAATGGAGTTGAACGTATTGATCTACCGTCTGGAAAGCCGTATTTACGAAAGACTAAATGTCCTAAATAATGTAAAAATCTAACAATAAAGTAAGACGCACAAAATATTTTGGGACTTTTAATTGAGTTGGCTCGGGATTTAGACTCCTATAATGGGTCTTCGAACCCACCTGTATCGTTTATTCACTTTGCTAAAAAAAGTTTGATTATCTCAGTAGCAAGTCAAACAAAATTCTTACAATAAGGCAGTTTGTAAATGGTTTTGTTTCGAATAAAACCGAAAAAATTTTTCGAATCAAACAGGTAAACTGATATGGAGTATGTGCTGTGAAATACATCCCGATTTAATAACTACTCTTACTCTCCTTTCAGATTAGTATATATTTTTGAATTTTTTTTTAATTTAATTTACTCCAAAATTCGCCAAAATGTTGAAAGTGATAAAAAATGTTCGTTTGGGAGCAATCGAAAATTTTCTCAGAACCTCAAACCGCTCTCCATATTTATACAGATGCTATTCGAAAGATAACAAACCAAAGGATAGTGAAGATGTTCCGACTCAAACATCCACACCGCCTAATAAAGATGCATCCCATTCGCCTAATAAAGCTGTGTCTATAACTCCATCCACAACAACTACAGCAGTGGCGATGCCAATTAATAAAATGGTCGATCCGCTAAGGGCATCAACAGTAGCTACAATACCACCAGCCCCGTGTATTAAGGGGAAAAAAAAGGCTAACTCAAAATGTGAGATTGAGAATCTATACGGTAATCCGCTTAATCTACCCCGAGCACCATTGCCACCGATGCAAGATACATTGACCCGATTGCTGAGGAGCGCCCAACCGTTTGTGAATGATTGTGATTTCTATAAAACTCAAAAACTATGTTGTAATTTCGATAAACAAGGGGGCAAGAAGCTTTCCGAAGCACTAAAAAAATTAGCGGGTTCGAGGCAGGATTGGCTGGAAATGTTATGGAAGAAATATGGTTACTTGCTTATACGAAAACCGATTATGATTTATCGAAATCCCACGGTTAATTTTCAAAAAATGGATGTAGACGGAATGTGCAATCAAATCGAGTTGGCCGCCCGTTTTGTGGTACTATGTTTGAATTATAAAAAAATGGCTTATCAAAATAAATTGCCACCAGAAAAGTCCCGTTGCGGAGATTTTGAAATGGAATCATATAAAAAAATTTGGGGAACAAACCGTACAGTTGCCGATAAATTGGATACACTGGATTTCTGTCCGAAATCTAAGCATATCATATTGGTTATTAAAAATAATGTAAATAACTCAATCATCTCAGATAGTATACTGAACATTTACTAAACCTTATAAAATTCTAGTATTTTAAGGTGCCGGTCTACGGATGTGAACCAGAACAGTCGCTCAGTGAAAATGATTTGCTGGAACAGTTTAACGCGTGCATGGAACAAATCAGAGAAGCGGTACCTGTTGGTATTCTGACAGCAGATCACCGAGACTGTTGGCATAAAAATAACGTACTGTTACATAAAGATCGAAATAGTAAAGTGGCCATTAAAGAAATTCGCGAGGCGCTCTTTATGATATGCATCGATGAGAAAATGCCTGATCAAAAGGAAAAGTATTGCATGGTTACTCAGAGTCACCAACTTTTACATGGCGGAGGTAGTAAGGCTAATACGTGTAACAGATGGTTTGATAAGACACTTCAAATAATTATCGGTCCTACGGGAATGGTTGGCATTAATTATGAGCACACACCCGTTGATGGAGTATGTTATGGTGCTTTGGCCGATTATCTTATGCAGTACTCGTAAGTAGCTGGTCAATTCTCGTCTCCAATTATCTTGTTTATCCTTTCTGTTATTTTCTCTCTTTAGGGGAAAAGATTGTAAACTGGATATTCCAGATGCTTGCACTTACGCACCGCCCAAGCGATTAGAATTTTGTTGCTCGAAGGAGCTGTTGGACGCAATTGAGTGTAGCAAAAAGAATGTGGACCGATTAATTGCAGATTACCACCAAGAGATTTTAGAATTTAAGGGATTCGGTACAGAAGCGATCAAAAAAAGTGGTATTAGTCCGGACAGCTTCATACAAATTGCCATACAATATGCATTTTTCAAGTAAGGCATTTTTGTTTAAAAACATTTAAATTTCTGTTTTCTTACTGTTTGTTTCCTTAGGCTCCACGGTAAACCTGCGGCCCAATATGAAACGGCCAGTACACGAATATTTAATTATGGTCGCACCGAAGCAATTCGATCGTGTTGTATTGAAGTGCTGGTGTTTTGCAAGGCGATGGTTTGCAGCGATAATCTTCGGTTACAAGCAAATCTGCTTCGTAAAGCAGTTGCTGCGCATAAATGTTTAGCGGATGAAGCAGCACGTGGTTTGGGAGTCGATCGTCATTTTATGGCTCTTAAGGCAATGAGCATAGAACATAAATTGCCTTTACCAGATTTGTATAAAGATCCGGGATTTACAAGAAGCGAATATTATCAATTGTCAACAAGTAATATGACGTCTCGATTTAAATCTGTTGGTACGTATGGTCCGGCGGTTCAAGATGGTTATGCTTCTTGTTATAATCCACGTAAAAATGATATCATTTTTGCGATATCGTCATGGAAATCAGCGAAGGGAGGAATTAATGCTTGCAAGTACAAAGAAATGCTTCAAAAATGTTTAATGGAAATGAAAAAGGTAATGGAATGCGGGGCTCCTAAAGGTAAACCAACCGAACAGACCGATAAGCCGGGAGGTAAACCAAAATGTGATAAGGATAAGGCACAAAAGCCAGCCTCAACAAAAAAAAAGTAGTATGCTTTTTATTTGTTTGATATGTTGAGTGTCTGAAAATACTTGAAGAATAAAATTATATTTCTTTGTGTAATTGTTTAAAAATGTTTTTTTCATCCAAAAAACTTCTTGTCTTCGATATTTTTATAAAAATTGTATTCATTTGTAATTGAATGAGAAATTTACCGGATTCAAGTTACCCTGTTGAAGATGTTCACATTGTATTAATGCTGTGCATATGACGACAACGGAAATAAAAAGAATCATACTCGCTCTCGAGTCAAAACCAATCAAATTTCGTGAAATGCTTTATAGTTGAAATATCTTTAACTTTGTTGTTGTTTTAATACATTTTGTGTGATGCCTTGGTATTTTTTCGAACTATAACTCCTGATGTCATGTACGCGTCTAATAATGATGGCCCATTTACATGCGACCAACATTTTTCTTCGCAAAATGAAACAGGAGGAGATCGATTCGAAAACTTGCTAACTTCATATTTACAAAAAATGAAGTTTGATTTTCTTGTTATTAGTACAACATTTTCTATCATTTAAGGTAATCAAAACGTTCCCAAACTTGTTGTAAAAACAATTTGAAAATTAGGTGCTATTCCAAAACTCGCCAAATTCAAAGAGTAGTTCAAAACCAAAACTCGACTTATCCAAGCATCATTCAGAGGAATAATTTTTGATCACGTGATCTCTTCCTATTTTTAAATTGTAGTATCGTAATCTTACAGTTAGATTTCAATTAGTTGTGTGTTTGATGAGCAGAAGATAGTTTATCTACGTTTTATGAACTTTTATGAAGAAAAGAATATATGAAATTTCGTACAAAACCATGGAAACGTCTTTTTTTGTAAAATATATATTATTGTAAAAAAATTTGGTTAGCAAAATCTACTCTTTATTATTCCAAGACTCGTCTAATCCAAACATCGCCATGTCGAAAGTAGCCTAATCCAATTTGTCGTGCCAAAACTCACCTATTCCAAATTTAGTTTCTATTTTAAATTAAATTGATTGATGATATTTATATTTTATCAAAATACATCTAAATTTAAAGTTAATCGCTATCAACTCATTCAAAAATTTGTTTTAAAATATGTAGAATACACTTAGAAATTTTTTTTTTTACTATTTCTGAAAACAGAAACACGACAAAGCGAGTTTTGGAATAGATCTCCTCAGATATAACATTGACTTTTTGCACGTGAGAAACAAGAAAAGAAATATATCCATGCAAAATTTTGCAGAAGACTTTTTAGACAAAAAACCACTATACAAATTAAATAGTTACTTTAAAAATAGTAAAATCAAAATTAACAAAAAAAAAATCGGTTTTGAGTTATTTAAAATTAGATAAAATTAATCCGTTAAAAAATTAAGGCATGGATATCTGTTTTCCTACCAGATAAAATGATTTTTGCTTCAATTTAAGTCCAACCCACACAAATGTGTGTGTAGGACACAATAAAATGTCTTCCGGGTTTTAACAGATCTTAGTTAAATCGTTAATTATTTGTTTTTGATAATATATAAACTATTTTACTATTATTTAGTTATAGTGTTATTTGGACTAACAATTAAGAGGTATGCACAAATGTGTATGTTGATCCAAATTATATACAAATATAAATTTTTGACATGATTCGTTATCGTTACCCACACAATTGTGATGGCAAGGCGAATGGATATCACTTTTCCAGCCAGAACTTTTCTTTGCTTCAATATAAGGCCACCACGCACAAATGTGTATTAAAAAAAAAATACAGGTTGTAATGACCGGGGTTTTAACGAATCTTACTTAAATCGGAATTCTTTTTGAAAAAAACATTATAATTTGATAACATATAAATTATGCAACATATTGATTTTTTCTTTTAGATAACATATTAATTATTTTATTATTATTATAGTTATAGTGTTTATTATATTATTTTATTATTATTACAGTTATAGTATGCTCAAATGTGTGTACGGTCTAAAACTCAACCAAATTAAAATCTTCAGTTACATATTTAAATAAACCTTAAATAAACCTGACATTTTTATTGATTTAATTTTTAGTAATAAAGCTAAAATTTATATTGGTATCAGTTGCGAGAAAAAGTTTTAACCGATATTTAGCAATAATGTGAATTGGCTAAATATTGTTTTAATTTTAAACAATGATGAAGTGTTTTAAAATACTATTTCTATAGAATATTTTTATAGTATTTAAGGTCGAGGCACATAGTTTTCGTTTCGTTCCGACCTTTAAGTTGAATATGTCAAAATGTATGGAAAACCGAAAACATGCTCACATTGTTAAGTTCAAGGCGGAACCGAACCGAAACAGTTGATCAAATTTCAATAAAAACTTAAACAATAACCTCAAAATATTTATTATGGCGTTTATCGTTATCGTTTTTTTTTGTTAATGTGTAAATCTTCACTCATTATTAAATCAATTGATATGATAATATAAATAATTGATTGAATTGAAACAATATTGTAAGAAATAAAAAAACTTGAATTATCAAACAACATAAAAACAACTCAAAACGAAACGAAAGCTATGTGCGTGAGAATTTAAAACAACTTATTGAAAACGAAACGAATCGGAACGGAACGAAAACTATGTGTCAACCTTAAAGGAATTCTATTGGGGGTGCGCGTAAGATTTTATGCGTGAAACGCCAATATCGTACTCGTTTCAACGCAAAGACCATTAAAAGTGCTAATTTGTAGTACTTCCTACACTTGCACCGATCGCAAAATGAAGAAGAAATAGCAAAGCGAAACAGATATATTATGTTTCTAGGCTATGATTGTCTAATGTTTATGCCAATTTTTGATAAATTTTTTCAAATGTCAACCATTATGTATTGAATTGATTAAATGAAAACTTTTAAATTGAAATAATTTAGCTTAAACGGGGTAAGTTGAATTTTTGTATAGTGAAATGTACATGTTCGTTAAAATCCAGTTCACTATTGCTTCGTTGTGGCCTTCACAAAATCTTGCTAAACTACTTTTACTTTGGTTCGGCAGCATAAAAGCAGCCACCCAAAAATACCAGTTGCTTTTTTGTGTTTTTAACTTAAAAATACTTTCTGATCTTGTTTCGTGTTTTTTATCAAAGAGGTAAAGGGGGCTTCTTATCATACACTCGTAGTTAAATTATTTTTCACAATTTGCAACAGGTTGCTCGTTATTAAATCGAACTTTTCTTAACCACGACTGTATTTTCTATTGTTTCTGTGTCAAGTTTTTTTTGTAAACGGAGTTGCACGTCATAATATTTTATGATAATATAGAAGTGGGGCTAAACCTCAGAAAAGAAAAGTTTTCGTTCGTATAATCAATTTGCTTAAGAAACGGTGTGTTAGTCGAAAGTACAGTACAGTATGGTGCAAAGCAATAAGTAAATTTAATTTTATTTTATTAGTTTTATTTACATTCAACTAACTTTTATACTTTTTTAAACCCAAATTTTGGGTTTTTCGATTGCAGTTCTGATTTGGAGAACATGTTACGGATTTTCAGCAATTCTTGCAATAATGCCGTGAGTATCTTAAATCGAGTTTGTGAACTGTGTTTAACTTGTTGATTCCCACCTAGAGACTTGTGTGGAGTGTGGACGTGGTTGATTGTTGCTTTTGCATGTACAACTTCCCAATTGAATGAAATTTTGTTGAATGAAAGTGTAAACATTGAATAGATTTGTGGATTGAAACGTAGTTTTTCTATCTTATTAGAATAATAATCAAATTAAATTATTTTCGCTGTAAATTAATTGATAACGTTTTTTTTATCAATTATCTACAGAATAAAGCCAAAACGTTGATCAATCGATTAATGAATGAGCAATCACTGCGCAATGCGATAATAATACATAATTACTGTAAATCGGCGTCAAATCCGGACGGTTTGCCACGATATCCGGTTCCTTATTTGGAAGACACCTTAAAACGATTTTTGAAAACAACCGAACCATTCCTAACCAAGGATGAGTACCAGACCACAAAAAATTTGTGCAAAGATTTTGAAAACGGTGTTGGAGCTAAACTACAAAATTTTTTAATAGAACGGTCCAATAAACGTGAAGATTGGTTGGCTGAGTGGTGGGTGAAATATGCATACTTAGCTTATCGTGATCCGGTGGTCGTTTATTCAAATCCCGGCCTTGTTTTTCCAAAATTCAATATAAAAAATTTGAGCGATCAAATTGATTATGCCGCCCGAATGGTGTTCATTGCATTACAATATAAAAAGCTAGTGGATGAAGATAAAATTCCGCAGGAGAAAATGGGCAAAGCTCTATTGGACATGGGACAGTATAAGCGTATTTTTGGTACATGCCGTATCCCGGCCCGCGAAGTTGATAAAATTGAGTATAATCCGGATTCAAAGCACATAGGATTATTCTATAAAAACAATGCTTTTAAGATTCCCGTATATGGAGGACCATCGGGTAACGATATTCTCAGTGTTGATGAACTTATTGAACAATTCCGTGATTGCATTAGTAGAGTTAAAGGTACTGTAGAACCGGTTGGAATTCTCTCGACAGAACAACGTGATAATTATGCAATCGCTTATGAAGCATTGATAAAAGATTCCCACAATTTTAAATCCGTTCGTGAAATTCAAACATCTCTATTTACGGTATCCATCGACGATCGTTTAGTTCCAAATCAAAATGGTGATTACGATAGAGTTGCTGCATCTCATCAACTAATCACGGGTGGTGGTTCGGCTAGCAACTCTGGCAATAGATGGTTCGATAAAACGATTCAGATTGTGATCGGCCAAACAGGAATTGCTGGTGTTACTTATGAACATACACCCGCTGAAGGACAGCCAGTTGCCATTATGATTGATCGCATCTTATCGGAATTGTAAGTAATTTGTAGAATGTCAATTTTGATTTCTAATTTCATATCATTCTTCAGAGATAAAATACCGCGTCTAGCTAAAGTTGGAAACGCTGTGCCACCAACCAGATTAGAATTCAACATCACACCTGATATTCAGGCATATATAGATACCGCAAAGGAAAACATTGATATGTAAGTAACTCATTTCTTTTAGTTTCGAGTATGCCAAAATCTAATTGAATTTATTCAGACTTGCAGCTAATCTCGACATGGACGTGTTACATTTCACCGATTACGGTAAGGGTTTCATTAAAGCGCAAAAACTTAGCCCTGATAGCTATATTCAAATGGCAATTCAGTACGCGTTCTATCGGCTCCACAAAACACCTGGAGCCCATTATGAATCAGCCCATACCCGACTTTATATACACGGTCGCACCGAAACGATTCGATCATGTTCCAATGAATCGATAGCATTCGCCAAATCTATGCTTCAGCCGACGTCTGATGCCGAACGTGTCAAACTTCTGCGTAATGCTATTCAAGCACATAAAGATTATACAGCATTAGCGCTACAGGGTCAAGGCGTTGATCGACATTTCTTTGCACTGAAACACTCAGCTAATGAAAATAAAATTCCACTTCATCCGATTTATAGTGATCCTGGATATGTGCGAAGCCTTCACATGCGTCTATCCACTAGTCAAGTCGCATCTAAGTATGAATCATTCATGTGCTATGGTACCTTAACTGAAGATGGCTACGGTTGTTGTTATAATCCTCGGGAAAACGATATGTTCTTTGGTATTTCCTCGATGAAAACGTGTAAAGAGACTGATGCCGCAACATTCGGCGGTGTGTTGGCTGAATGCTTTAGAGAAATGCGAAGTTTGTTGGAACGAGTGACTGAAGTTAAGCTGGTACAAAGCAAATTGTAGATACAAAACAGGGATATGTTACTTCCACATTATGTGATCGCTGTGCCTTGCCATTGATATAATTTTTATCATCTATACCTACTGTTATTATCTACTCTTTATGGTGTTTGATACTAAATTGTTGTAAAAACAAATATAAAATATTAAATGCTGCCTTTTATTATCTATCTAGTTAAGTGTACAATGTATATTAACTTTTTATTTTAAAGTGGTTTTCGTACTGGGCCCATATCAAGGCCAATATTTAATTCGTTGAAAGCTCTTTTCATTGCGGTGACCCAGTCGCCTAGAATCAAAATTTTAATTTCATTACTGAAGTATGTAAAACATTTTTGCTCTATACTTACCATATTGAAGAATAAATTCAACTCGTGCAGTTAAAATTCGTTGCAATTCTCGGGCTTTTTCAACGTGTCCGTCTTGCATATGTTTACAAATATCAATTGATAACTCTGGGCATATATTGAGAGTTGTCATAATTAAGGAATCGAAACCTAATGCTAACGCACCGCAAAGTGTTGTATCAGAGCCTAAAAATACCGATTGGCCATATTTTAAGCAACCTGCACCCGCCTCCAAATTGTTTGATGTGTATTTAATGCCAGCAAAATTGGATATCTTTTTGCCGGCCAAATCAATAAATCGTGGCATATTCACTAGAATCGAGAAAGATACAAGTTAACGAGTTAGTGTTAAGGTTATTCGAGTACATGCTTCAGCAATAATAAATTAAGCAGCTTAACAACCAGCAACCTGGGCAAATAATGTTTTAGATAAGATAAAATTCTCTGCTAGGTTGTCATCATAAAATAAAGATTAATAATAAAAAATATTCGCTAATCATGCGGGGACAAGTGGAGCAGTATAATATTCAATGATTGGAAGATAGATTATCAGAACACTTGTTTATTTTATGTTTAGTTGAGTGCTTAATAAAATTCGTGTGTTATTTATTGATTAGAAAATATGGATGATATTAACAAAGTTAGGTATTTCAAATCTTTTGCTTTCAAGCAAGAACGTGGGTTAATAATGGTTTGAACATGAATTTTATTAATTTAGTCGTTTGGATTCTTATTTAAACAGATATTCGATTACATTTTGGACACCACGATGAAAATATAAAATTTAATTTTTATGTGCAAATTCATTGCGAAATTTATCATCGGCCAGTCATAGCAACGTAAAATTTACTACCATTCCGGTTAATCTGCACTACATAGTAAACAATAAAGTGTATACTTTGGCTCGCGGCCAATTAAAAACAAATCCGTAACGAGGTTTTTTTTAAACAAAGCGTTTTCACAGAATTATGAATTACTTGAGATTAATAATTTTCTTTTTGTTTTTAATCTAGGAAGTGTACTTACAATCAAGCCCCGTGAACATCGGTATATGATAATATAAGAGAGGCGTATTTGGACAATATTCCGAAAGCACTTGAAAATATTCCACTAGCTTCTCTTCCGATCTTGGTTTGAAATATAGCTCGGGTAGGCATAAAATTGAGCCAACTTTTAATTCTTCAGCGTGTTTGGTGAGCTCGATCACATCGGGTAGTGGACATCCACCAACTTGCACCATCATTTCGATCTCATACTTTTTACAGGCTACCGACCATAACTCGGTAAGCTTTTTACGTTCGGCTACATTAAGCGACATGCCTTCACCTGATGTGCCATTCACCAGAACGCCGGGAATTCCTTTTTGCTTTAGATAGGCCGCATATTTATCGATTATATCGTAATTAACCGATTGTGTTCTAAATTTAACAAACATTATATTATTAATAAATAATTTACGGTATTTTTTGGTAAAATACTCACTTATCGTTATTAATTGGTGTGAATACGGGTGCCATTAGGCCCTTAAAACTTAGTTGAACCATTTTTTTACCGGTCTGTGTGCTGTGATATTGCAAACTGTATTAAAATTGAACGACTGAGAAGTATATCAAATTTTCGTAAGATTTATACAGTTTTTGTATTTTGTTTACTTCATATACTGAATGACTGATAAGAATGTGTACGCAAGCAATACACTCTCGAGATAGCACAGTCTGTAGTGGTGCGCAGTGCGCTATCGAGATACGAACACTTATTCGGAAATTGCACTTCTATTTGTGAGATCTGAGTGATAGTGCGGTGTGCGGTCGATTTAGTATAATTTTATCGAATGAAATACGCGGGTTATAATTAATTTATCGGTATTGAAATTCATTTACTAACTAGTAACTGTGTGTGTACTTTGTTGTTGATGTGACGTTTTACACATGTTGGGGCATTGTCGAGATTCTGAGTATGTATGTATAATGCAAAATAAAACTAGTGGACGTTTACAATTTGGCATTAAACCCTGTGTCGTTTAAATTATGATGCGATGCGAGTAGTGAATGTTTTATAATCCTATCACCTCTAAAATTTATATACGACAACTGTTTGTATTACATTTGGAATTCTTAGTGTGGTGTGGTGATGTTCTTGTCATAATTATATCTCCAAGGGATTCAACGGCGGTTGAATTTGTGCCAAAATTAGACGAAATGCTAATTGAGACATACGTAAAACTTGTAATGGATGAGACAAGATTTTGTTTATGGTTTATATTCCTGAAAGTTTAAATGGAGCGTGAAATTTTGTAAAAGTAAAGAAGGAAGTCTATCAGGGTTGCTCCTTGGCATCTGTCTTATATAGATTTATCAACAGTGAGAATGATTGTGATACAATTTTCGTCCAAACATGACGATTTCTCATAGATCGTACTGTTGTTTTACCGAGCTCCACCATACCAGTATTATTTTTTTAAGTTAGAACAATGCCTCCTAAACTACAGGCCGCATACACCAAATGATGACGACACGCTATGTCTACGTTGTTGTTGCTTTCTCTAGTTATTTTGTTAGTGTAAATATCTTAATATTATTATTGCGCAGTCTCGGTTTAGACATAAATTGACGTCATGTGCAAAAAATGAGAGTAAGATGCCTGTAGTTTAGAAGGCATTGATTAGAACTACCAATTAAGGAAATTAAGTACATAACGGTGCCTAATATGTATATGTTTTGCTCTGGCATGAAAAATGTTTATTGATCAATTGCACTTGTCGCAATACATAACAGTTACGGGATCTGGCCTCGTCAAAAACGAGCAATTTAAGCCAGAGAGCTTCCTGAATTGCGGATGACGCCAATGGAAAAAAGGCAGACGTTCTGAAAAAAGACACTACTGGGATGTTAATGAAATTTAATAAGTAAAATATTAGTTTGTAGTGGGAATGTTGAAATAGTGAAACCTATATAATATATTTTTGCTCTCAGCCTTTGGTCAAGGATCCTCTCAACAACTGGCTTTTAGATATTACATTTCATCATACCTAACAAATATTTTGTATTGTTTTTATTATAGCTATCATTGAAAAAATTACCCTTTTAAACTTGAGAAAGTTTTAGTTGTGCCGAATTTGTTGTATCCACAGATAGATTATGTACAAATTAGAGCTGGTGAGAACAATTTGTGCTGACTATGAAGATTACGAGTTTGGAGGCTGATTATGAGGATTACAAGTTAATGTATTTTGGTTAGTCGTAATTGGTGCTTTTTGCTGTTATTCAAATCATACACATTTATAATTTCAAGACACAAATCTAAATCTGAACTTAATTGTTTTCCTTGTCAAAATTAGTTTGAGTCGAAACTTTCAAGTCGCACTTGTAGTGTTTACATAATCAGCTTGAATCTCGATATCATATATAAATAAATTTTATAAATTTTATTTACCAGCGGACCAGAGTATTTCACAAAAATATTTATATCATACATATAAAAGCCAAAGGCCATTCATTTCTAAATTCTTCTTCTTGAGAGAAATAACCCATCTAAATATGTATTAAGATACAATTCGTCCGTGGAGAAGCAAACAAACATGCGACCTCCTCTCCTAGCAAGTCTCAACTTTATTGATATGGCTACTACAATCTTAAACATTATTAATTCATTAGTAAGGTTGACATTAGTAATTATTGGTTTATAATTTTCATACGGTTAGCTCATGTGGTTTGATTCGTTTGAGCCGCCTTACTTCGTTTGTACTGTCCAGTAGTTGTACGGCCTCAAGATTGGTGTGGGTAAGAAGTCTCTTTTCATGTTTTATGAAACATTCGCGGATACCGTCGTCTATCAATTGTACATATTTCTAAATCATTCTGGATTTCCTTGATAGTCACAATAAATGGGTAGGCGTTGGTGACCATTCGAAGAAATTTATTTTGGCTTCGTTGTATAATGTCTCTATTGGATTTATGTGTACAACCCCGTAGCTGCGCACCATACATCCATATTGGTTTGAAGATAGTTTGGTATACCAGTCTTTTGCAATACAGGTTCATTTTGGAATGATGTCCAACTAACCAGTACATTTGACGTATCGTATCTGTTCAGCTTTTTGTCTCACGTGATGTTTCCAGTTGAGCCTAGAATCTAAATGCAGACCAAGGTATTTAGCCGATTCAGCCTGCGGCACTTGCACCCCTTTGAGGTATATATGAAGAGTGTTATTTTTATGTCGAAGCGTAAATGTCACATTTGAGCTCATTCAGTGCGATTTTCCAGTCAACTGTCCATTTAATAACGTTGTCCATTGCTCGTTGAACATTTTCCACTGCTCTTGGTTGAGATTCGTCTACTGACATAATTACAGTCTCGTCAGCGAACGTGCCGATGAATGTTTTATTCGTTGTAGGTATGTCCGCAGAATAAAGAAGGTAGTGGGGAGGACCCAAATACGCTACCCTGCGGAACTCCCGCAATCGCTGGATAAAAGTCAGAAAATGTTTCTTCATGAATGGCTCTGAATTGGCGATCAGAGAGGTATGATTCAAGCAGCTGGCAATAGTTTTGTGGTAGCATTTTGCTCAACTTGAATTTCAATCCCTCATGCCAAACCCTATCAAAGGCCTGGGATACATCCAGAAATACGGCGGGGCAATATTTCTTTTCTTGTAACGCTTGCTCTATTACCGCAGTTATTCGATGGACTTAATCTATTGCGGAGTGGTTATTCCTGAATCCAAATTGAAAATCAGGAACGTTTACCATTCGCTTTAGACGTTTTAGTAGCAGTTTCTCGAACAGCTTTGATAAGGTCGAAAGCAGTGAGATTGGTCTGTATGATGTTACTTCTTCATCTGGTTTACCTGGTTGCTTTAGCATAATTATTTGGGCCATTTTGAAGCATTTGGGTACATACTTCAATCTCATACGGTCATTAAATAAGTATGTGATCAAGATGATTGCTTTACGTGGAAGTTCCTTGAATAGACCCGGTGATATTTCATCAATTCCTGGTTTTTATGATTAAGATTTTTGTCGATTTCTTCAGCAATTTCCATTGACGTGACTCTTTTAAAGTCCTGATTTGGTTGATAAACAGGTGTTACATCAATGTTGGATTGGATGTCATGGGGTTGGAACACTGCTGCTAGGATGTATATAAAGTTAGCCCAGGATTCATCCCGTAAAACGACGATGGCAACACTAAACTATCACGACAGTTCTCCATCCCAGGATATTACTATCAGCCCAGAAATTTTACCATCCCAGAATATTTCATCCCAGGAAAAATTATAATGAGAGAAAACTATCATCCCAGAAAATAGAGTTAGGCGAGCTATCACTACAACGAAAGTTCACCGTCCGATCACTATCAGCCCGAAAATTACACCCATTCCGTAAAAACTATAGCAACTGCATAATAACTAAAGTACTAACATTATATTACTGGGACGACAGAAATCATAGGATTTAATAAAAAATTATTAAATAAAACGAACTAATTCTACATAACTGCTTATACATCTCATTCTATAAAAGTGTCGGATTAAGACGAATGATTTTTAGATGCGGCACATTAACATGTTCATACAGGAGTTTCATAAAACTAAAACTAAATTAACTGCTAAATCGATCGGATAAAAAAAATAATGATAAAAGTGTCGCATTAGGATTATTGTTTTAAGGATGCGGCACACTAAAATCTTCATACAGGATAATTTTCATGAAATTTCTATGCGCCCAAGCTGCGTTTTAAGGATGCGGCACACTAAAATCTTCATACAGGATAAGTTTCATGGAACTTCTATGCGTCCAAGCGGCGCAATTGAATTAAAATTCCAAAAATCATTAAATTACTCAATATTTTAATACTCATTCGCTTCTACAGCAAGTAACAGTTTGACGAGGTTGCAGAAGCTCCTAATAAATGACTCATTTCCAATCCCACTAGACACAGAGTAATACTTTTTCGTCATGAATTTTCATTTTTGTAACTGATGTTGATGGGTGGCTTGGATCAACCCATGGTTTTCTGCGTGTAGCATTACTTAAATTTTAAGAATTTAAAATTCAATTGCGCAGCTTGGATGCATAGAAGTTCCATGAAACTTATCCTGTATAAAGATGTTAGTGTGCCGCATCTAAAAAACACTCGTCCTAATCCGACACTTTTATAGAACGGGCTGTGGAAGCGATTGAGTATAAAATATTGAGTAATTTAATGATTTTGAGAATTTAAAATTCAATTGCGCAGCTTGGACGCATAGAAGTTTCATGAAACTGATCCTGTATAAAGATGTTAGTATGCCACATCTAAAAAACACTCGTCCTAATCCGACACTTTTATAGGATGGGCGGTGGGGGCGATTGAGCATCAAAATATTGAGTAATTTATTGATTTTCGAAACTTTAAATCCCTTTCGCTACCCGGTTACACAATTTTGTGGGTACGGAAAAAGTATCATGTCAAAAATTTATTTTTGTATGCTTTTTGAACCAACTTACACATTTGTGTATTCTTTTCCAACTTATTTTCGTCCAAAAAAATGCAAGGTAACTGTACACACAATTTTGTTGGTTGTACTTCAAATCAAGCGAAGTTTTTATATCAAAAATGCCATTACATACTATGGTTTTTTATGGGATGAAAGTCTGGGATAACTTTTTTTACGTGTTGCTAGGTGTTGAGCAAAGAGTTCCGCTTTTTCCTTGTCTTGTCGAACCCAACTGCCTTGAGCATTCCTTAACGGTGGTACTCGAACTACAGGTCGTTTAAATGTTCTGGTTGCTTTCCATAACGAGTAGTCCTTATCCATTTCTGGACCTAGCCCGCTTAAGTAGTTATCGAGGCAATTCTGTTTGAAATTTTTGATTAGCCTATTGACTTTGTTACTTATTCGATTAAAAGTTGTCTTGTCAGCGGAATTTCTGGTGAGATGCCATATTCTCCTCGTCCTTCTTTTTGTCTTGATTTGTTCCCTGATTTCAGCCGGATGTTTGACTTCAATCTCCGCTTTGTCCTTTAATTCAGGAGTAGCTAGTCTGGCACCCATTCAAGTGTATTCAATGAAATTGTTTGTTTGTTGTTCCAATTCTTCATTGCTTTTAGTACTAACTTTTAATACAACTAGCTCTTCCAATGTTTCTCTGAAGATGTTCCAATTCGTGAATCTATTAGTAAGGTTTTGCTTTTTCTGTTTCTTTATTACTATAGCGCTTACTGACAACAGTACAGGAATGTGGTCAGCTCCGACTCTAGTGTAACTTAGAGGAATACCTTTTATGATGAAGAAATCCAGTAGATCTGGTATTTTTCCTGCATCCGTTGGTCAATACTTTGGCCCCCCTGGGACAGATATTCGTATTTGTTTTCATGAACGGCATTGAACAAGGTGTTTCCTTTCCCAGGAGAAATAAGCCTGGAATCCCAAGCTGCATGTTTTATATTGTTGTCCCCTCTAATAATAAATCTTGAACCGAGCTTATTGAAGACGTTATTAAATTGTAACTTCGTTGGTGTATGCCGTGAAGGACAGTACGGTGCTGCCATATTTAGATCTGCGCCATTATATTGGATTGAGATAACAGTTTCACGAATATCCTCTTGAATATCCTCGAATATGTTTGATATTATTTTTAATTAGTACAGCTGAATCACCTCTGGCTCTTTCACTAGGATGGGTTGTCCAGTAGGAATTAAAACCCCTTATTCTGATAAAGCTTTTGTTGGAGAAGTGCGTCTCTGAAATCAGCGCAATATCAATGTTGTTTGTATGGAGAAATATTTCCAGTTCTTAGGCTCGTTGGTTGAGTCCGTTAGCGTTCCAAGCTACAATGCGTAGGAACGAGTTAATCATTTGTGAGTATGTTGACTTTTTCGTTTGGTGGATAGATATAGATTTCCAGGTTTGCCACCCTCTCTGCTAAATGACCAAGTGACTGTTGAATTTGGCTAAGCATTTTAATAATTACAATGTTATTAGACTCGTTTGTGATTTGCGTATAGGATAATCCAACTGTGGATGGTGTGATTGTTGTTTGTGGTTTAGCAACTTTGGTTGCGCTTGTTCTATTATTCTGTTGACTTTTAATTTTGTTCTGATATTCTCGGCTCTCTCTCTCTCTAGCATTTACATCCCATGAAGGGATTTTGCCGCCCGCACTATATGGTCCTCCATCCTTCTCGGTCCATCGCTCTCGTCCTCCAATTTCGACATCCTAATACGAGTAGGTCTTGTTCGACGTCGTCACGCCAGCGCAGTCGGGGTCTTCCTCTACGACGTACTCCGGCTGGTTGTTGATGGAACACTTTGTAAATCATTCGTTGTTGTGAAGACCTTGCAACGTGGCCGAGCCATCTCACTCGATTAGATTTGATGAAGCCGATAATATCGCTACCTCCGAGAAGTTGCTTTATTTCGTGGTTCATGCGAATCCGGTATTCATTGTTCGCAACTTTAATAGGACCAAAAATTGAACGGATGACCTTTCTTTCGAAGGTAGATAATAATCTACAGTCATTAGAGGTCATGGTCCAGCTCTCGCTTCCGAAAGTCAGTGTAACGGAATTCTATTTAATTCCGTTACTAACCTATCCCAAACAAAAAAACTAATAATTTTCTTATCTGCATGACCTTGGAGATAATTCTCTAACTATATCTAACTTATGTACCAGTCATGCTACGTTTTCACATTTTCTTTTTACGTTTATTTACTACAAGGCCATTTAATTAATTCATGTTAGAATTTTTTTTTAATGAGTTTCTGTGGGGTAAGCGTAAAAAGTTTATGCAATTCGACACCTCTACATTTTTCAAGTACACGATAAATGCAAGTGGTTTATTTATGTATAGCGTTGACATATTTACGAATACGTCAACCTATGTGAAAATCAAAACCATCTGTATTTGTTGTTGTACAAACTTCCGCTAGTAGCAAATACGAGCCGGAAATTCACAACATGCGCGGTTTCTAAAAGTTTTCTGGATTGTCATCAAAAATAAAATGTAAGTTGATTGAGAGAACAATTTTAATCACTGGGTTAAAATGTAAATTCTCTCTCTCAACAAGTAATTAAGTTTTGGAATAAATACCGCGAAATTTTCTTGGTTCGAGGCAGTCAGTTAATTATCCGTGTAGTAGCTCAGCTCGGCGGATAATTAAGCTAAATATATAGTTTTTTTTTTTTTTTTTGTTTTTTTGTTTTTGGTTTGTGTTTTTGAATAAAAGTTTTTTTTGTGTTAATTAAAATATTGTGTGTTAGTTTTTTCGGGGTTTTTGTGAAGAACAAAGCGGTAAATTGGTAAGTATACAGGGCTCACCATACTAATTCTTACGGCCCAGGTAACACGGTGTTCTTTTGGCTGTCTCTCGGGACGGGAATGTTGTGACATAGGCACTCTTTCCCCTTCTGCCAAAACCGCCGTGGTACCCAAGAAAAAAATTACTTACTAACTTCTGTTGTGGGCCAGAGGCCAATATATTTTTGTTTCCATATTAATTGAACTAATATGGTGGTGTAAACACCATAATATACAACCTCGGTCGACTCGATCCACATAGCGGGTCGACGACACTGCCACTATGTAGGGGTCCGTTACCCCACTCAACTGTTCCCTCTTTTCTTCTGCGGCTAGCAAGGCCGCTATCCATGCACTCCAATACCCACACCATTTCCCTCTAAAAGACTGAGCTGCGGGAATAAATGCCGCAAGGAGTGCGAACATGGGTAGTGGCAAATTCTGTGAAACCGGGCTGTCCTCAATAGGTAGAGGCTAACCCGTTTCATCAGCACAGGTCTTATAAGTGCTTTATAAAGTGCGAGCTTGCACGACTGCGATAGGTGTTTAGATCGCAATAATTTTGATTGGGCGTAGAAAACTGGTTGTCCGGCAGCGATTCGGGCTTTTATTTCTGCCTGCATATCATTCGACGATGTTATAAGTGACCCGAGGTATTTAAAATTTTCGACGCTATCAAAGTTATGGTCGCCAATTTCGAGATTTGCCATTGAGATGTTCCTGGGTGTTGTTAAGAATTTCGTTTTGGTACTGTTCACCTCCAAACCAAGTCTTCTTGCGCAGCGATTGAGCGGTATGAAACTGTCCTTGATGTCGCTAGGTCTTCGGCCAAGAAGCACAATATCATCTGCATATCCAAGAATTTGGCCTGATTTATTGAATATACAGCGCGAAGTTTCAATGTTGCTTTTCCTCACTACGTACTCAAGCGCCAAATTGAACAGCACAGGCGTGAGTGCATCTCCCTGTCGAGCACCGGATGTTATTTCAAAAGAGTCTGATACAGATCCTTCAATTACAATTCTACATGCAGATCCAGACGTTGTTAATTTACACAGAGAAACAAGTTTCTCTGGAATACCTAGGCATATGAGCGCGGCCCAAAGGTTATCGCGGTTTATACTGTCATATGCCTGCCGGAAGTCTATATATAGTTGATGAATGGTTATGTTATACTCCCAACAGTTTTCCAAGATCATCTTTATGGTAAAACACTGGTCGGTGGTCAATCGGTTGGTACGAAAGCCACACTGATAGTCGCCAATGATGTTTTCGGCGAAAGGGATGAGTCTGGCAAGTACAACATTAGCCAACACTTTGTAAGCAGTGTTCAATATCGCTATGCCACGAAAGTTTTCACATTTAAGACGGTCACCTTTTTTATGCAACGGACATATGAGCGCGGTCTTCCAATTATCCGGTAACTCTTCTTGATCCCAAATACATACGATGAGATCGTATAAACTTGTTGCAAGAGTAGCGCCTCCGAGTTTAATTAATTCTGCGGGGATTCCATCGAGACCGGGTGCCTTGTCGTTCTTCAATCGACTAATAGCTGCGTCTACTTCCTCTACTGTGGGATATTCGACAAAGACCTCTTCACCTGGCGGAGCTATTGCTCTAATGGGGGTCACTTCGTCATTCCGGTTTAGCAGACTTTGAAAGTAGGTTTGCCATACTGAGAGAACATCAGCCACGTTTGTTCTCAGTTCTCCATTCCCGTCTTTTATGGCTGTACTTCTTGGGTGGAAGTCTTTAGTGAGGTTCCTGGCATTAGCAAAACAGTCCCTTGAATTTCCTACTTCCGCTTGGAAGCTGATGATATACTCGGCATCTTTTATAATTTGCAGTATGCCCTTGTTGACAAAGAACACAAGAAGGCTCGATATCTGGTGTTTTCTTGTATTTGTCATGTGGTGATTTTCCGCGCATTTAACGCATTTGGTTTGACGATAGCAAAAGCTCTTGGTATGTCCAAGTGGTTGACAATTCGTACATTGTGGAATTCCCCTTGTCTTGTTAGGTTACTCAATTTGACCTATACAGTACGCAAGTTTCTTGATATTGTATACTTCTTTATTGTTGTCTTTTTGTTTTAAGTCGATGTAAAACAATGGAAAGTGTTTCCTGACTTTTACACCATTTACACCACTTGTGACCATTTTGTATATGTTGGTAATACCTGCGACTTCATGTCCCATTTTTTCTAAGTCTGCTTAATTTCATCGTGACTAATAGCCACGACGAAATATTTGATACATTTTAATCTGATCTTTTCTAAATTAGAACCAAACGGGCTACCATTTTCTGGAGTTGGATCGCTAAAATAATCAGAAGAAGGTGTTTTCGTACTCACTCGTTCCATCAATTAATAATATAACATTTTATCTTTCTTCTTATTCCGTAAAACATGTACAGTGGATCGCACTCGTATTCGTAAATCAAATTATTTCCAAAAAAAAAACTCGATCAAAAAATATACAAATGATATTATCATTTAATCATTTGTATAATTATTAAGTACACTCTTAATCTTCATTATAGTATGAATAACAGGTTTCGATAACGGTGCAATTCAGAGAAAAAAATTAAAATCTGTACATGAAGAAAAATAAGCGTCGCATTCATATTCGTAAAATTCCATTTGTGTTTGAATTTTACCGTTATTTATCATTATCCTTTTTTGTTTTTGCGGTTTCTCTTTGCACTCAATATCAGTAGAGCATTCAGTTTCGTATTGACTGGAAGTTACTTTAAGTTAATCAAAATTTTAATAAAATGGGCCGTAAGCTAGGAGAAACGTCAATTGAATTACGATAATTAGTAATTTTACATTGGGAAGCAGGGAAAACATTTAAAGAAATCAACCAAATAGTGCAAAGAAGTATTTCTACAGTGCAATACATCGTAAAACGACACAAAATTGAAAATCGAGCAGAAAATTTACCGCGAAACACGAACCGCAAAAGGTTTACTGTTGCAGAGGAACGGTATATTGTTCGCGAAATTAAAAGAGATCCTCGTTTAAGTGCTCCAAAGTTGACAGTGTAAATCAACACTTCTTTTAATAAAAATGTACACCCAGAAACTGTTCGGCGCGTGCTAAAGAGAGCTGGATATAACGGTAGAGTAGCCAGAAAAAAACCTTGGATCATAGAAGAATCGGAAAATAAGATTAAATTTTGCAAAGTGTCATGTAAACAAGACTTTCGAGTTTTGGGAACAGGTTTTGTTTACAGACGAAAGCAAATTTAACATGTTTGTGTCTGACGGGCGACAAATTGTATGGAGAAAACCAAATACTGAAATGAATATAGAGAATTTACGACCTACAGTAAAATATGGCGGAGGATCTGTGATGGTATGGGGTTGTTTCTCGGCATCTGGAGTGGGAAAATTACACATAATAGAGGGAATAATGAATAAAACAAAGTACATCGAAATTTCGAAATTTTAAAGGCAAATTTACCTGAAAGTGTGATGAAATTGGGCATACGAGACGATTTTATGTTTTACCAGGACAATGATCCAAAACATAAAGCTTACGATACACGACAATGGTTATAATATAATTGCCCAAAAGTCATGGAAACCCCACCGCAATCGCCCGATATCAATCCCATTGAGAATCTGTGGCAAGAATTGGACAATAGAATTCGAAAATATTCGATATCTAATAAAAACTATTTAATATATCGATTGAGGGCGGAGTGGAATAATATTGATAGGAAAATAACGGAATCGATGGTGCGGCCAAATCGTTTGTCAGAGGTGATCAAAACCAAGGGAAATCCAACTAAATATTAATTATTAAGAAGACTTAACTCTTTTTTTTATTTAATTGGCTAGTTTAGTAACCTTCTGTGAGGAATTACGAATACGAAAGCGATATGAATTTTAGGCTAAGTTCAATTTATTATAATTTTCTTAAAATATGTAACACATACCTCACACATTTTTATATTAAAATTAAGTTAACTATAATGTTTCTGATTTAAAAATAAAAAATTAAATGTTTGATGCACGTAAGTGTTTTTTATTTATTTATTTAAACAATGTATCTATATCCATACATTGCCTGTATTTCTCTTCCTGAACCGAGCTATATGAGAAAAGGCTGCGACGCAATAGGAGAAATATGCAACGTAGTCGAGTCATCAGACTGGATGTTCTTGTATTTGTTGATTTCAATCTAGTACGAATCATCGATATGATGAAGTAAATTGCGATCTACTATTTAATGCAGGAACTAACTGACTGGACTGCTAGGACTGCTGGTTTGTTGTCCCAATGTTTAGTTGTAATCTACCAAATAACTAATGCCACATTAGGCACCGTGACGTTCAAGTTTAGAAAAATTCATGTAAACGAATTCAATCAGGGATGGGATGTTGTAACATATTTTTTCTCGATACTATCGAAATTTACATCTCTTTCATCACCATGTCGTTCTACTCTTATTGTATCACCTACTTATTTTAAGAGAGATACTTTATCGAAAAACAAAAAGAAATAAATAAAAAATTTATTCTGAATCGCACACTAGATCGCAATATAGAAAGCAAAATTGAAAACTGAAACGACAAGCAATTTTATTTTAGGAAACAGATATATAATAATATTTAATAAATATCGAAAAAAGTGTGTTACAACATCCCACCTAGGAATTGTGCAATATCAAGGGAACGATCGAATTTTAAAATTGGCGATTTCCATCGAATGTAGATAGTGTTGATTTCTACGTCTTCAAAGGGGGAAATAAGCTGCGTTGCTTTCGTTCCGCTTAGCTTAACTTTTGCATCTGAAAGCAATAACTTTTCGCTTTAATTTTTTTAACGTATTTTAATTTTTCATTTTATTAATATTTATTTTATTTTTTTTATTTTATGAAATAGAACTAATTAAATTCGGTATTTTGCTGTCAAATAATAAATCCCAGATGTCTTTTTTTACAACAACCCTTCGAAAAAAAATAGAAAAAATAAGCGCCTTGTGGTAAACACCATAACCATAAAATGGTTTTAAGGCTTACATTAAAGTCAATTCGGCTTTATACAATGCAATTGTTGTTGTAATTATTTTTCGGTTTTGCGAAAGTAACGCACCTATTGTTAAATTCATTGTTTTGACAGTTTTGATTCCCCTTGCTTGAATGCTAACTGCGATTTGTGGTTTGTTCACCAGGTGTCCACTACTTTGTTGGAAATCGCGAATAGCTTCTACCTAACAGTACTTGTAACAAATATTGAAACTAATCTGAAACTGATATACACATCAACATCTATACCAATTTCAAAGATTATTTTAATATCACGCAAGAAAATTGCATCGCGAACATTCAAATTAAATGATTAAATTTCATCGTAAATACTTTTGGAATTATTTTGCTACTAATTGTGAAATTAAAGGCTATCCTTCAACAATGTATCTAAATGATTCTAGCTCGTCTTCTTAACAAGAAATAGCCAACTTGTTCTCGAAAATTTTTCAATCAACATATACAAACCTGAATAACCGCAGCGATACAATCTGCAGGCCAGCCTGAGGAAAAATTATATTCGAAAGCGACTTTCCAAAATAAAAACAAATAAAATTTGTCACAATAAGCAATAAACCACTTGATAGACGGTTGTGGACCAAGCGAAATGCCATAATTTATTTTGGAGAACCTTGCAGAACAATTTGTTACGTCACTTTGCCTCTTCTTCAACATATCATTAAGTAAAGACACTTTTCTACTTTGGCGTAGAACTCAATGCATTTTTTTATAATTTCATTTCATGTTTCTCAACAATTTCTGTACAATTGACTGTCAAATTTTTTGCTTGCACCACGATTTCTAAAATTTCATTGTGAAAATGTTTCGCACAATGAAATTTTCAAATCAAATTGGCGATGATTTCACTAGGAAGGAAATAAGATTTGAAAAAAGTTTTTAGAAGAAGTTCTGGAATGTGTCTAAATGGATCGGTTCTCCGCCATTTTTTAACCGATCATGATGAAAATGGGTATGATGGATGCGGAAATAAGATTCTAAAATGATTTTTGAAATAAAACAATCTGGGACGGAACTCGGTTATTTCTGGACAGATTATGATAAAGTTTTCATGCTGGTTAAAAATGGGATTTTAAAATTATTTTTGGTAGGAGTTCTGATATATAACCAACCGAGACTTAACCAAACCATTTCTTTAGTGATCATCATGAAATTGGGTATGCATGAATGAAAATGAAGAATTCCATTTATGTAAAAAGTTCAAGAATAATGCCATCTGGGACGGAACTAGATTATTTCTGAACAGAAATGATGAAGACGTTCTGGAATATGGCCAACTTATACCCAAGACTGGCAAGACGAATTTTACTGGCTCTAACTGTTTTCGCCCCATAAGTCGAAATTTTTGAAGTTTGTTGAAAGAATCTTTGGATTGTAAGATTCCGGAATAACCAAGATTTGTGTATCAGGTTTAGTACTAAAAACACTTTTGCCAATTTTATTGAATCAGTGCTAAAATGTCTGTAACATTTACCAAAGATTGTCCACTTAATTGTTTATGTTTGCCGCTGTGGCTCTTGGTTATCGACGAACTTTTAACTAAACTTAAACAGACAGGGAAACATTGGATGGAATGTCGTATCTGAGCGGATGCAACAACCCCCCAATACTGTGGAGTCTTCCTTCAACGCACCTAAAACTGTTATACTGGTGTTCACCAAACGCATGATTCAGAATGGTCTTGTATTAAGCATCTTGAAGACATTTTGGATTCTAAATTGACTTGGAATTCCCCTGAAAATATTGTGCCTCTGCATCTATTGTGTGGTCATGTGGTGGCTACTCATCTTAAAATGTTTGATTGTGAAACTTAATGGCTTGCAAAATATTTCGTGAAGGGCTATCACCTGAGCTTAGGTATGGATACTATATTATTTTATTTCCTCAGCTGCAAACCTTTATTTTAGGAGCAGCTTGATCTGTTGCTTATAAATTGAAATGCAATGGGGGGGATTGTCTTAGGTGCTCAGATAGAATACCGTCAAAATTTCTAAAAGTACTGCTCGTTGGGGTATTAGAAATTAATTTGATTAATGACAGGCTAATATCTGAGTTTAATTTCTCTAAATCATTCTCGGTGATTCCGAAAACAGTTGACCACCTAACTGGCTTTGACTGTGTCTAATTATTCATTTAACTAGAAACATGTTAAGAAATCTTGACTGTTGTGATGTTACTTATAAGTAAAATTGTACTCTTCATAGGACTCGTTTAGAATGAAAATTGGGACTTCGTTATCCTACGGGTTAAACTAGTCTTGGCTCAATATTTATGTTTATATATAGACAAGCTTTGTATATAAACATGTTGAAAGAATTTACGGTTTCGAATAAGGCGCATCAACAAAAAAAATCTATACTATCTCTCTCAACGAGTTTAACGTTCTTAAAATTGTTTGCCAACTGTATGACTACACTTGTTATGTAAAACCTAATTGTATATTTATAGCGCGCGCGATAATTACAATCGATTACAAAACGATTATAATTAAAAATCGCGCTTTATCTGCGAATTTATGTATACGAACATGTTCACATAAATATTCATGTCGCTTTGGAAAGTACAGGCACACAACTCGTCTCTTTAGGTGAAGGTACATAAATTAGACGAGGGGATTGACATACGAGTATGTTGAGAGTGCATATATGATTTATATTTTGTTTGTAAAGAAATCAAAATTAGCATTTACTTTTCATTCTAAATATATCAGCCGATTGCGAAATGCATACTAAATGAGCGCCGCGCGATTCTTTCACCCGTTTTGTTGTGATTTTGCTTTTGTATTTAGAATTATAGATTTGAGTGATGTTATGATATGATTAATCAGAAATGTTTGCTTGTACTATAATACCGCAGTTAGGTATATTACTTCATATCTCTAACATAGCGAAACAGAGTTCAAGGTGCTTTAATTTCATCAAATGCGCTGAAGGTTTTTTATTGATTTTGGATATTTTTGAATTTGAAATTAAATTTTAATGCGGTCTAGACTTTAAATAGTGAAAGGGTCACACAATGCCACTTCCTCAATATGATATATTCAAACCTTCACACACGATTAGTTTCGTCCATAATTTTCTCAATACCAAGGTAATAATACATTTTTTGGCAATATAGTTAGAAAGGCCCATTTATACTAGGAAGGCCTATTTCGCTGATTGTTATACAAAATTAATTAAGTAATTTTGACTGAATATCGTGTTTCATCTGTGTATTTTTATGAATCCACAACATTTAAATTAGAATTTCCTAATCGCAACAATATCGATTATTAATGTCGTTGTATACAAAATGTTCAAGGGGTTGGTAGTTTTGTAGGAAATTTTTCTTAATTTCACAAACATTAATTCGTTCTGTACGAAATCCTAAAATGATTTAAAACAACATAAAAATGTCTGCAGTCTATACAAGAATCCAACCAATGCATAAATTTGAAAGTTTGACCTAGATTTTTGTTGTGTACATGATTTGTAGCCCAAAATACAACGACCGATACAGTACGTTTCACAATTATATATCCAATCGTTTTTTGATTTTTTTTAAATAACCGATAAAAAATGAAACATTTTAATCCTAAAAGATGAAGAAAAAGCTGAGTTCACGCGAAACACGCGTGTAGATTAAGGCCGTAATTCTTGTAAAATTATTAATAAATAAATAATCTGCCGAGCTATGAACGATGCTAGCCATCTAAAACACAGAAAAAGGGTGTCAGTACCAAAGCTATCGCCATGTTATAAAGCCGCGCGTCTTGACTTTGTTCGGGCAAACATGAGCCATGACAGGTTAAAGGTAGTTAAAAAACATCTTGTTCTGCTTTTATGATAACTAACCATTATTTGATAATAGATCTCAGATAAGAGCTAAAGTACTTTTTTGGGGGAGGCTTTCTCTGCAGCGGGCACCCTCGCCTTAGCCTTTCCATCACTAAAATGAGCAGGTAGAGGTATTGTGGCGTGCTAGGAAACCACCTTCTGCCTTTTTTTTAGGTAAATCAAGAAGAAAGCTCGATTTTTCAGCAAGGTAAGGCTCCAGTAAACACGATGAGAAGTGCAAAATCGTGGCTTGCGCAACATAACATTGCACTATTAGATTAGCCCGCTTGCTCGTCACACCAAAACCCATTTGAAAATCTTTGGAAACTATTACTTCGAAAAATTTACAGGTTAATTCGACACAATAAATAATTTAAAATTTGCCATTCTACATGCCTAGGAGGAAATATAAGCCAATTCATTGGTTAGAAGGATGCCTAACAGGATTTTGGCATTAACATAAAACAAAGGAGAAAGAAAGAAATAGAAATTAAAAAAGACTTGTTTTGTCCCAAAAATAATTGAATCTTGTCTGGTGAGTTGTTTTATGTATGGGCTACGGGCATTATCAAGCTGGTAGCCCAGGGGATCTTTCACTATCCCAAACTAATTTATGCATCCCTTCCCTATTGTACTATTGTATGACTTAGTAGGCCATACTCATCTATCGCTTTCCTGTATTAAGGCCAACTATAGTTTTGTAATTTTTTGCTTCGTAAAGCATGTATTATCATGGAAACCGATTTAAGGAAGAAGTGTCGCAAGATAAATTTTCTGTGCTTTACATTAAACTAATTAACCATTTTTTTAATCATTTATTTAAAAAAATCAAAAAACGATTGGATATATATTTATGAAACGTACTGTATAAACCGTACAGGCAGATATTTGATTGATTTTTATGCAACCAAAAAATATAATTTTATTTTCTTTTCTTTGTAGAATTCTTCGTGTTTATTATTTCAAATAGCTAAAATCTCGTCAATTATATAAGATTATCAGCAAATGGAAAATTTTTCATTTAAAATTCATACTCAACTATTTTGGCTTGACGAATTTTGGCACCGTCTGTTTGACTCGATTGGCAAGCTATGGAAATCATTATACCAAGGTGATGAGGATGATCGGAAGTTGGACGATTGTGAAAAAGGTACACAACTAGTAGAATTTATGCCTTGTGCTAGACAATCGACTTACATAGAAGAGACATCCGTTTAGAGGAATAAAAATTAATAAAATTATTAAAATGAAAATTTGCGTTTTATTCGTTTCCTAATCTACTCATACGCTAACAATTGTTATAAACCTCGAAACGTAACCTATTACAAAAATCACACCCATATCGAATTTCTAACCATTTCCATATTCGTACAAAACGGAGTTTATAAGTAACAACTTAATAATAATATTTTCTTACAGTTTTATTAATTTTAACCTCAAACTTCAGACAAATTACCATTTTATGCAGATACAAAATAATTCGAATTTCGTGATGAACCATGAATAAATAAATTATGCTCACGATGATGTCGACGTGCGCCATCGTTAACAATATGAAGCAAGAATGTGCAGAATTATAACAGTTTTGTAATTGGCGATGTGATCGAATAAAATTATTCTTTTCCAGAGCCGGTCTCAGCAACGAATATGATGGTAACAAAACCATTGCAGAAGATTTTTTTAAATGGATTAAAACCTTGAAAACTGATATTGGTTTTCAATTTTGTTTAGATACTGAATGTAAATTAATACAAATCCCATTAGCGAATAGATTCGAAGATTGGAAAACAATAAAAGGCTCTCGCGTTTTTCACAAGCTGTATAAGATAGCGGAAGTGGCAGCACTATCACAAAAGAGAATTTCTTTGTTATATAATTACCAGCGGAAATTTTTTCACTAAATAAAACACCCCAGCGGAATAAAATATTAAAAGTGACCCTAAAATGACAAATTGGTTGATCTCCGAAGTAAAGGCACTCGGTATATGAAATCTTGGAATTTAACAATATTCCGTCTTTCCGCCATTTCTTCCTAGGTTAGGGATTTTAAAGTGAGTTTTGGATAAAATTCTAGGATCTATTCATGCTGAACTTAAATTGGCCATTTCATACCAATCTTTATGAAATTTGGTTTCTTGATTGATTTTTGATTGAAATATAAATTTTAGATGAAAATATGGTATCTATTTATGATTTAAATGGATTTTGAGCTGGAAAGAACTCGGCTATTTCTAGATTAATAATTGTAAAATCTGCTCTGCATACATGGATAATTCGGACACTGCACAACTCAAAATCTCTCTACTCGTGATCCCAGTGAACCGTACACATAGTACACATAGTGTTACGATCTTCTCTAAATCACTAAAATATGTTTTGAGGTATGTTTATTTATTTTATACCTGGTATTTCTTTTAAACTGAGACGATCAAATATCTCGAAAAATAGCCACTCTACGGAAAAAATGTCCATAATCAAAATTTAATCATATATGAGGAGGATTATTTTTTTGCATTAATGTATTTCCCCCGCGGTATACCGCGGGGGAAATACATTAGTGCAAAAAAATAGTCCCCCACCCCCCGCTTTGTAGGTGGGGCGGGGGTAACTTTTAAACTAAGATAGGAATCCATATTTTTTATTGCAGATACGGATTCTACGACTAAAAGTACGTATGATTTGAATGTAATATTTTGTTCGGTTCATGATAGATGGCGTTGTAATCGACGAAATTCAATTTTTTCAATTTCTTCTTAGAACACATGCATTCGATTCTGCAATACGTTTGAAATAAAAAACCACGTTTTCATTGGAAATACTCGAAATTCGTCATTAAAACAATTTATTAATGTAAATGGCAGGTGAATAAAATAATTTTAGCTTAAAATAAGCGTTCAAAATGATGGCCTGCGACTTCAAGGCACTTATTAATACGCATTTCAAATGATTGTACACAACTGAGAAGTGTGTTTGGTTGAATTTCAACACACGCATTTTTGATTCGCTCAATCATATTCTCACGTGTTGTTGGTTCTTGTTTGTAAACTTTGTCTTTGAGATAGCCCTACAAAAAGAAATCTGGCGAAGTAAGATCTGGTGATCTGGCGGGCCAATTTATCGGACCAGCTCTACCGATCCAGCGACCATTGAAATCACGATCAAGTATTGCACGTGCCACCACCGAATAGTGTGCAGGACAACCATCATGTTGAAACCACATGTTCCGTCTCACTTCTAAGCTCAAATTTTCAAGTAATATTGGCAGTTCATTTTCCAAAAAGTTTCGGTACATGTGACCATTCAAGCTGCCTTCAATAATATGGGGGCCTATGAGTTTGTTGCCAATTATTCCACACCACACGTTGACATTCCAAGGACGCTGATGTTCAACTTGACGAAGCCAGTGCGAATTTGTAACACTCCAATAATGCATGTTGTGTCGATTAACCGTTCCATGGTTTGTAAAAGACGATTCGTCAGAGAACATTACGCAACGAAAAAAATTGGGGTTTTGTTGTATTTGTTCACGTGCCCATTGACAAAAAGTTACCCGATTTTGGAAATCAGCGCCATGAAGATCTTGGTGTAAAGACACATAATATGGATGATACTTGTGCCGTTTTAAAATTCTCCGAACACTGGTGAGGGACTATCGCGAACTCGTGTACTAACATGAGGATCATGAGCCACTGCTGCCAATACAGCAATTTCATTATTTTCTCCAGTGACTATTGCTCTACGGGTCCTCTTTTTCGGTTGAACATTTCCATCAGTAATAAATTGTTTGATAGTACGGCCAAATAAAGCACGTGAACGAATCCTATCCGGAAAACGTTGAACTTAAATAGCAACAGCATTTTCAAGATTTCTGCCAGCTTCTCCATAAACCACAACCATTTCTATTTTCTCTGGCACAGTTAAACGCTCCATTCTAAAGTATTTTATCGTTTATTTTGCAATTACGAAAAACATGAAGATAAGAAATAACACAAACGTTAAATGTGATTTACAAAACTGAATAAATTGTTTTGATGACGAATTTCGAGTATTTCCAATGAAAACGTGGTGTTTTTTATTTCAAAAGTATCGCAGAATCGAATGCGTGTGTTCTAAGAAGAAGAAATTGAAAAAATTGAATTTCGTTGATTACAACGCCATCTATCATGAACCGAACAAAATATTTCATTCAAATCATACGTACTTTTAGTCGTAGAATCCGTATCTGCAATAAAAAATATGGCTTCCTATGTTAGTTTAAAAGTTACCCCCGCCCCACCTACAAAGCGGGGGGTGGGGGACTATTTTTTTTACACTAATATATTTCCCCGCGGTATGATTAAATTTTGATTATGGACATTTTTTCCGTAGAGTGGCTATTTTTCGAGATATTTGATCGTCTCAGTTTAAAAGAAACACCCAGTATATTTAAAAACAAAATATAGGAAACCCTCCAAGTACACGATTAATTCGTTCCATGTTCTTTAAAACCGTATTGTTCGAAACTACAAAAAATAAAATAAAAAGAGGTTACGTTTTCTTTTGTATTTTTTGTTATGATATACAAAAAATAAAATAAAAGAGAATTACGAAAATCGTGTTGTTTGAAACCGTGTAATTTGAGGAAACGCGTTTCTGTGTTCTTCGAAACCATGTTCTTCGAATACCGTGTTCTTGGAGGGTTACCTGTATATAATATTAGTACCGATATATTTGTATTTTGAAAAACTACTTGGTGTGGTCGCTAGCAGTTTGAAGCTGGTTAGATTCGCTTATATATCTACGGAAAAGAAACTTCTCTTAACAATTTGGCTGTTAAGTAAACAGGAAATATTTCTTTCAGTAAGCATAATAACAGTATAATATTGGCCGATGTTATCGAAGCCATTTCTAAATTAAAGAAACAGTACATAACATTTCCAAACGCCGCTGTTCAAAAACGTATATCTAAAGTTCGTGTGTCTAAGTAGCTTATGTACATTAAGGTGGTCCATGTCTGTATGGGAAAAAAAGTGTTGAGATATCTAACGGGACACTCCCTAGAAATGTGAGATTATGCTAAAAACTTAAACAGAAACAATATTGGGTCAATTGTCGTTTAGAGGTCGCAACTTGAGCACGTAGTTCGATAAAAACGATATTTTTTTTTTTCAATTTTTCACTTTCAAACAAACAGAAAAATTATTTAAAAATTTTTCTCAGACTAACTAAAAATTGTGGTCAATAGAGGATGTAATTACCTTTCCAAAACATTAAAGATATCGAAAATTGGTTAACAAATTGCGAGATTATTTCCAATTTTCGAAACTAATAAAAACCCAAATAATAAACGATTTTTTTTAAATCCTGGAATTTATATTCAAAATTACAGAAAAAAAAAATAAATAAATAAAAATGAAGTATGTATAATGAATAAACAAAGGAATGTTTTATGGTGTCATAACAAACCGTATGAGACAATAGCAGTTAACATAGTTGTGTTTTATGATACCATTATCATAAAATACAACTATGTTAAATCCTTATGACTCATTCGTCTCATTAGTTATTGTATTTACAATTTAAATCCGCCTACCGCATTAACTATGACTTTTTTGGCCAATATGTTTCATTGTATAATCATAATCATAAATAATTAAATCTAGTCCGTTCGTTCCGTTTAATAGTTTTATTAATATTTTTAAGAAACTGCTACTACAGTTGATAAAATGGCAGCTAATTTACGGTCCACTACAGAAATGTATCTTTCTGTCAAATTATTGGTGCTAAGTTACCATCAAAAAAGCAAGTGTTGTGTCTTTTTTACAATCACCGTACTGTAAAATTAACCATTCGTGAAAGTGCAGCTCTGACATTCCAGAAAGTGCAGGAAGTATTTTTTGGTCAAAAGCACGAATTTCATTGAAAAAGGAACAACATTCCATTGAAAAATTGGAACAATTGCATGATGAGTGGTAAAACAAAACCTTCTAAAGAATAAAAATAAACCTTCAAAAGTTTACCGTGAAAGAAAAATTGCCTTTAATAGTAAACTGGATGATATTTTCGATATCGCACACACTAATGCCTTGTCCATGATGACCAGTTAAGACGACAGCGATTCCTCTTGTCATAGCGTGAGAAAGAGCGTTCCGGATATTTGGCTGGAGCCAGACGATATGAAATTGAAAAAGAAAAACGAAAATCGGAACGTAGATAAAAATCGTAAACGAAGATATCTTGAAGAAAAAAGTAAATCAATGGCAATAGACTCAGAAGTCCAAGACTTTGGACATTCTATTGATGAGCTCGGTCGCAATCGAACAACACTGAAGCGTCTTCGTGAAACAAATAGAGTAGAAATATCAGCATCAGTTAAATCAACTTTCAAGTTTACAACAGGCGTAGTACATTGGGCTTGAAAATTACTTCCGGAGTTATCTGGAACGGAGACCGTGGATCATTTACCGGTGATTATTTCCCATATAGATGGAGAACAGTTACTGGGCGTTCCCAAAATATCAAAATCAACTGGGTTTGGAAATGATGGAGGCTGTTTTCCAAAGTTTAATCGATTAGAGAGCAGCTGACGGTGTGGTAATGGCTTGCTTCGATACAATGGCTGCGTACCAATCCAAGGGTAAAAGTCAATTTTAAATAAATTTTTCGGTAAATTCAATTATTTTTGAAAAACTCTATGGTAAACTGATCAAAAAATCTGTACTAAAATCGAATTTTACCGTAGTAAACGATTTATCCTTGGATTGGTACGCAGACAATATATTAAAATAATGAAAGATAATATGGAGCAGCTATTATTTTTGAGCAGAAACTAGATTGAACCTTATTATATCTTCCTTATCAATCAACATCTTGGCAATTTTTAAAACGGTTCATGATTTCCACAGATTCCTTAAACAAAATCCGGATATGTGGCGTCAGGATGATAATTTCAAGAAAGCAATGTCGGTTATCAGTCAAATAAAAGTCTTAAATGATATCGCTGAACGTGGTGTTAAGTTAATACAAGATTAAAATAATAAATTAACAAGAAATGAAGATGACGTGCAATATTTTGCTACAAGTCGTAAAGGACTAAACGAAATTCGGTTATCTTTGATGTTTTTGAAAGGTATAATTATCTCCTCTATTGACCACGGTTTTTATTTAGTCTGAGAAAATTTTTTAAATAATTTTTCTGTTCGCTTAAAAGTGAAAATTTGAAAAAACACCGTTTTTATCGAACTTCGCGCTCAAGTCGCGACCTCTAAACGACCTTCGACCGAACCAATATTTTTTCTATTTAAGTTTTTAGCATAACCTCACGTTTCTAGGGGGTGTCTCGTTAGATATTGGAACTTTCGAAAATTTGGTCCACTCTAATGTACATACATATTTATTCAATTGAAAACTTCTTTATCAGTATTTTCAGGTAAAGTCTCAGATCGCGGGAATCATTGCGGCTATCGATGGTGTCACATACCCATAAAAAACCAACAAACAATTCAACAGTTTTCTATAATAGAAAGGGACGCCGCTCAATAATATTGCAAGGTAAATTTATTGATTCAGTATATTTAATTTACCCATTTTTCGAGGCGTGTGCGAACATGAGTTGAATTTTATAGATATATTCGTAGGAATGTCCGGCAGAGTCCACGACGCTAGAGTTTTTAAATACAGCCCATTGTTTGAAAGCTTAGAAAGCGCGAACTCACCGATTTTACCAAACTATCATTTAATAGCAGATTCGGCATATGGAGCTTGCAACTACACGATTACGCCTTTTAAAGGCAACGGACATCTTACAAAGTAGCAAACCATTTATAATACACGTTTGAGTTTAGTTCGATTTCTTGTTAGAAAGAAACAAAAAAAAAATTCAGTAAAATTTTGGGGAAAATGTTACCATAAAAAGTATGAAATTCAATACTTTTTATGACAACATTTGTTTGGCTTTGTCACTCTAACGTAATTTTAATATGTATACTCTCCTCTTTTTGGTTTCTCAATATTTTTACTGAAAAAAATGTTTCGCTGTGGAATCCACGCATTAAAAGGAAAATTTCGAAAATATAAATATATATTTGTCCAACCATAATTTTGAAATAAAAAATGTTGTTGCCGCGTGTGTTCTATATAATTTTATTTTAATGGAGGATGGCATTACAAGCGATGAACTTTTGAATGCCGAAATAACTGATGACGAGGATGTCGATTCACAAAAACCTGGGCGCCTACTATGGAAATCGATCGTCGACGTTTTTTGTTCGTTGTTTATATTCAGCAATAGTAATTACTATTGCTGAATATAAACAACAAACAAAAACCGTCGACGTTCGATTTCCATAGTAGGCCCCCTGAATTCGTTCGAAATAAAATACAATTCTTTGCTTCTATATTTTAATAAAAATTCTATTTAAATTAAATTCCATTAAATTATGTAATTCAAGGGTCCCATTTGAAACGCGATATTTTAACACGCGAATTAACAAAATGCGATATTTCAAAATGCGATATTTCAAAACGCGATGCAGTACAAAACGCGATATGGTGCAAAACGAGATATTTTAAAATGCGATATTTCAAAACGCGATGCAGTACAAAACGCGATATGGTACAAAACAAGATATTTTAAAATGTGATATTTCAAAACGCGATATGGTACAAAACGCGATATGATACAAAATGGGAGTTTAGGATCGGGTTATATCATGCCGATGAAGGGGAAATTTAATTTCAGTTTATAGGAATTTAAAAATCGATAGGAGCGATAGTATATATAATCGGTATCAGGCGAGTCGCTGTGCTCCCGCCGCTTCGCAACGCATATTCTGTATCATATCGCGTTTTGAAATATCGCGTTTTGTACCATATCGCGTTTTGTACCATATCGCGTTTTGAAATATCACATTTTGAAATATCGCGTTTTGTACCATATCGCGTTTTGTACCACGTCGCGTTATAAACATCGCATTTTGAAATATCTCGTTTTGTACCATATCTCGTTTTGTCATATCTCGTTTCGAAATATCGCGTTTTAAAATATCGCGTTTCAAGCGGATCCCGTAATTCAATACACATTTGCTTCATTTATAATTTAAAAAATAATAAAATATATTTCTACAAGATAAACATTTTCGTAGCCTTCAAAATATCACTAAGAATTTTAGGGTACGTTTATGGTTGCGTCATCTCTTGTCGAAAAATCCAGAAGAAAAAATCGTAATTTTTGAGCAATATGATTGGTTGAAAAAATTGTCAGAACGAACGAAGGAACACCAACCATAAAGGCGCCATACTTTATAATTTTACTCAACCGCAGCCACCAGTTTTAAAATCGCAATTACCTTTTATGCCTCTATTACACCAAGAAAAATGTACTGTCCGTAAAAAATACTGAAAAACCAAAAAAAGAAAACATGATATAAAATTGCATTGGAGTGAAGAAGACAAATGTTTTTTTTGTTGTTATAGCAAGATTTTATAGTTAAATTTTGACAGATACAAAACAAAAAACATCAACTGAACAAATTTATTTTTTGATGTGGTTTTATGTTTTGATGTGGAAAACTGTCTTATTTTATTACACAAAAGTATATTCGCGATTTTAAAAAATGTACTATATACCCAAAACAGTTAATTAAAAGAAATTTTATTTTAATTAAAACAAATTAAATTGTTTATTATGTTTAATTTTTAAACGATTTAAAATTGTTTTCCACTGTTCCACTGAAAAATAATATAATCAAAAATGACAAAAAATAGCGTTATGCCATAATTAACTATAAAAAATTTGATGATACTTGTGTGAGAAAAATATGTTCCATCGCTAAACAATATTTCTTCATATGTATTGAAATGTTACCATAAAAATTACTCCCGATAAAATTATTATGGCAACATCACAAACACATACACAAATATTTTGTCAGTAAATTTTACTGATTTTGTTTTTTGTTTCATTATAGTATAAAGAATATCCATATTTTCATCTCGTTTCGTTTTTACTGATAGTAAAACTTTTTTGGTGTAATAGAGGCATTACTGTTCCTGAACTAGTCGCGTTCGAGTTGCTATTCTCTTGTTCCAATTCTGATTTCGATGATTCTAGATTTTCAGGTAGGTTCACCGTTAAATCGTTTCGAAATATTTCATCAAATAAATCATAAAATTTCCAATGTGATCTTCCTCGACGATTTTATTATGATTGTCTTTAATGTTCAAATACGTCTGTTAAGGCGGATTCATTGTTGTAGCTCGTTGTGTTTATTCCGTTCGTTCCGTTCGTTATGTTTTTTTGTAAACCAATAAGATTTGTTGCAAATGACGTTTTATTTCTTCGGTACTTTTTTCATCAAGTTGATCTATCTTCAACTTTTTTACCGAAGGAACATGGCAAGAAAGAGACGACATGATATATAGTATAATAGTAGAAACCAACAGACACATTTTCGATATTTTTATTTTGTAGTCAAGTACGTTGTTCATTTTGTATTTTGATGTTTTGTTTTTTCATCAACAATGAACCCAACAAATAATACTGCAGAAAAAATACCGAACGAAAGGAACGGGACGAACACAACAAACTACAACAATGAATCCGCCTTTAAATTTGAGAATTTTTTATTTGATTCTCGAGCTTCAGTAATATGCTTGAAATTATCAATTGGCTTTTTTTGTTTTTTTGGGTCACGAAAATCGTTTATGCGGGCGCCGTATTTTTTATTTTTTAGAATCATCCAATGGATTTATTGTTCTTTTAAACTCAATTAATACTCCCCTTTTCATTCACGCACACACACACTCACTCACCTACTCACACAATTACAGTATACCACCTGCACGTTGCAAGCTCCATGTCAACCTGCACACTGACATGGACGATGGGTCGGCGCTCCAATAGAGGGTCTAAGTTGTGTTTAATAACATCACTGATCGTATTCGAAGAAGAAAATTCTCTTCGCACTTCCCGGCGCATATTCACCCATTAGTAGTTTTATAGACGCGCTTGTCTACTTAAATGAGCCACAGCCTTCTAGGGTGTGGCATGTGTTAGTACATCATAATACGGCATTTTCCAGGATCATTTTTCGCATGGGTGTGGGTTCCTCGTCGAGGTATTCAATTTATATATTCAAGTAATTAAAATAAAAGAATAATAATCATCGTAGTTTTCAATTAGTTAGGTTAGGATTGACTAGGACCATATAAATATGTTATATTTTCTTGTGTAAAAAACACATAACGATAATTACTGTCGAATTCGTAATTTGCAAAATTATTGGTTTTCATTCTTTATTTTTAACAAATCACAATTAAATCTTATCTATTTTTTATTAATTTATTTAAAATATCCATTCAGGTTGCATTTACAATTTCGAATACCAAATTTAAAAAAATTGTCAAAATAGCAAATATCGAAACCATAAACATATCTACTTAAAATTGTAGACAAGAATTTTTAGCCTTACAAAAATAGTGAAGCCTATCTACACTTTTGGTGTGATATTTTGTATCCAGCGGTAAAATATGTGAGACGTACCCATTTATCCAGAGAGAATTACTCATTTGATGTTTAAAAAATGAATGACATTTTGTGAAATTAGTGACATCTAGATTTAAGCAGTAGTATTAGAAGTAGTTTTATAACAGTTTAGTTGTGATTATACCAGTTGAGAAAGATTTCGACTATTCAGCGCGGTATATCTATGCGGGTGCAATTAGGACGCAAGGAGTTAGTCATTTAGAGCATTCTTAGGAATTAACGGTGATATATAAAGTGAAAATATTGGTGAAATTAAAAACAATTGTTCAAACAATTGTGTTCAGTGTAAATTACAAGTAGTGTTTTAACCCTCAAATTCTATAGCTGGTCACTATCTAGTGATACAAATCGAATTTGATAGAACAAATTCGTAACAATTGGTGACAGCAGTGGGATTCTGAATATCAGAAAATGAATATAGGAAATTTGATGGTAGCGGAGTTAAAATTCCAGTTAAAGCAGCTTCATTTTTCCGACATCATTCGTTCAGTATTGTTTACAAAAATGAACGAATGATGTTGGAAATGAGACTATATTTGGCACAACAAAACCAATAAAAAATATTATAAGATTTCACGCAAACAAAATGGAACAAGAAATTAAAGAAATCAAAATAGGTAACGAAAGATTCGAGAAGAAACTAGATCAAATAGTAGGCATAATATTTGGTAAACGAAATGCTGATGTAGGCGTAGAAGGTCGAGCATTCACATAATGCTGGAGACAGGTGTTAGAAATGGCTGTCAGGAGGAACCAGTGAGGTTTGTGGAATCGAGTGATAACGAGAAGGCAGCAGATAGGGTGAATTGGCTGTGCCAGTACGAAAATGGTAAACGATTTAATCGGGATACTGCCATAGTTCAACAAGGAAGAAACGAACTATTCGTGATTTTGGATGCTCAACCGGGTGCAGAATCAACATGTCCTAGCGAGCTATTTATTAGTCAGCAAGAACCAGGATTGCAATGCTTTGATGATGTCGGTAAGTAAGACCTACAGAAAAATGAGAAACTCGTATAGTTGGAACGGTCATCTTACGATCGGATGAAGTTCCGTTGGATAAAACATTGAAATATATTTAGAGGAGGTGCCGGCTAAGGCAAGCAAAAATTCCAGATGGCTGCTAGGGCGCCAAGAGTAATCAGAAGAGAAGCACTGTTTTGCGATTGACAACTCATACGAAGGCTATCGAGTGGAGGCGATAGGTGTATTGCAACGGTCCGTGGACGGAAGGGAGATTTGTGCAAAATCATGACGAAGGATTAACATATGGCTTTTGAGTATAGAAGAGTACCATCTATTATAACTTATGTGGAACATATCCCACAAGTGGGTTTGAGGAACCTGGTGGGAAGTAATTGCGAACAAGAGCCGTATGGAGGGCTATCGACATGTAGCATGGCTTATGGAAAATATGTTCAAACGGCCAGAGGTTTGGAGTAGCAACAGCTTTATAATAGATCGGACTGGATCCCATTGATTGATTGATTGATTGATTGGACTGTAGAACCAAGTGCTAGCCAAGAGTCCCGGATAACGCCGGGCCTACTCCTACAGCCTGTTTACATATAACAATAGGAAGGATAGGAAAGGTTTTTTTTTTTTTTTTTTGGGACGGAACGATCCGGTTGCAGACACCTAGCGATCGTACGGCACAACACAATTCTAATCTACTTCTATCCTACTAGAGGAAGGATAAAGGCTTATAGGTTAAATGGATATCGATGGTATTGGTCTTCAACAATTGCTTCTCTAAATCAGCAACCTGAGGAAACAAATTTATTATTTCACGTGCATCTGGAAATTTCCTGTAATATAATTCTACATTAATACTTTTCAGCTACCTAAACAAAATTGATTAATTAGATCAGCCCGGTTACAAATACCTAAGTAAAGCCAATAGTTCATGAACTAATGACAACACAATTCTAATCTACACAACCAGCAATTAATATTTCAAAGAAATATTATTTCATAACATCTAAAGATTCCTGAAATTAATTCTTAATTAATCTACCGGTTTCTTAAATAATATAAATATTTATTGATTTAATCCTCTACAACTCCACAACTTACAATATAATTTCCTGAAACCATAGTAGTAGTTATTTGAATTATATTAATAGTAAATTGAATTATATTAATAATTAATTAATTAATTAATATTAAATTATTAATAACTTCACTCATATAACAATAGGAAGGATAGGAAAGGTATTTTCCCCCTTTTTCCCTTTTCCCTCCTTTTTCTTTTTGAAACGGAACTACCCGGGTTGAGACATCTAGCGATCGTACGGAACAACACAATTCTAATCTACTTCTATTCTACTAGAGGAAGGATAAAGGCTTAATAGGTGCAGCAACCTGCGAAAAAAATATTATTATTTCACGTGCATGTGGAATTTCGTGAAATATTATTCTACATTAATATTTTTCGGCTTCCGAAACAAAAATTGATTGATTGAATCGGCCTTTTCTGTTTATAGACACCTACAATCACAACACAATTCTAGTCTACAAAAACAGCAATTAATATTTCAAAAAATATTATTATTTCACAAGCATCTGTAGATTTCCTGAAATTTAATTCCAAATTAAAATTTTCCGGCTTCCTAAATAATATAAACATTTATTAATTTAACTCCTCAACTTACAATAGAATTTTTGTAAACCATATATGTATGTAGTTATTTGAGCTACAATATATGTATTTACAATTACTCTAAAATCCATTTGTATTTAACCCTTGAATTGAGCAACCACGAAATAGTAAAAAAAAAAAAATACAACGACTAACAGAGCTCTCACAATAGAAAAATTTTTACTTTTGCCTGACAAGTTTGTTTGAAAATAAAACTTGACAAAAAAAAATTTTTCGTTTTTACCTTAAGGAAAAAGTTAGCAAACTCTAAACTTTTGCCTTAAGAAAAGACTAATGAAGTTAGCTAAATTTCAAAACCAGGGTTTTTGTTGTCATTTTTCAACCAAAACATGTTAAAATGCAAATAAGTTCTAATTTATCGGTTTAATATATCTTAACATTATAATTAATAATATAAAATACAATTTTAAAAATATTATTAGTATGAAGATAAATAAAACGAAGTTGGTTTCAATTAAATTTTTTTTCTCATTGTGAGAGATACTCTTAAGGTAAAAGTTTAAGGTAAAAGGTAAAGGCAAATTTTTTTTCTATTGTGAGAGCTCTGTAAGTGAGGCATCCCGAAGGTAATGCTTCCTAGAAAACTATTAATGTTTATATTTCAAATAAATTTAGCTGATTTCGTAAAAATTTCAAATGCGTTACTAATTTGGTTACCAAAGAATATTCGATTAATTACCAAGTCTACATAGGACATATTTATCCCATACTCAAAAGAACTTTACCATTCCTCAACCAATCACCATGAAATATGGTCTGCAGAATTGGAGTGCCACTCCAGCATAATGCTCAATTAAACTAGGCCATCTGTCATCAAATGATGGTCAAATTCGGTGTGCGAAGCTGTATTTGAACGAAATTTTGAGATTCGGCAATAATGAATGGAATCATGCCGTTATCGGTTAGGAATCATGCCGTTATCTCAAATTTAGTTTGTAGAGCTGGGCTAGGGTTCTAATAAACTAAGAACCAATCAACCTGCATCGGTAAAACCAACGCGTCCCTCCGATGAAGCCCCACAGCCCGACAACTCCGAACCGAACCCGGCCACACCCCCACCCCAGTCACCACCAAATCACGCACGCAGAACTTAGTTAAATCTCCACCAAGTTCCGCATACGTGACCCAGCAATAGCCGAAACAGGGAAACGGCCAAGGACCAATCAGAATGGTCAAACTGCAGAATCCCACCAAAAAGACACGTCAAAATCCCGAAACAGATTTAAAAGAAGTTCTAGAGTTCGATTTTAATTACATAAATTATAAACCAATTAAATAAACATTATAATAATAAATAATAATAACGCCTCCTATAAATATATGTACACATTATATATCTCATACATGAACTTAAATTACATTGGGTGAATCCACACGAGGACTCAGATTTCAGGCCACCACCAGATTACAAGCTGTGAAGAAAATGAACACAATTATGAGCCCCTGTCGAAGTGCAGAACTGATGGGCCGAACCATATTACATACCAGTACTATAGGGTGGCATGAAGCTATGCAATGTGCACATGGTTACGAAAACCTACATATTAGCAGGACGTTCTCGTGACGTGAAAAGCGAACTGCGAGAGTGTTTCGGCCCCACAACGGATTGCAAAGATTAAATAATAATAAAAAATAAAAATAATAATAATTAAGAGAAACGACGCGTTTATTACTTTTACCTCGGTGCCGGTTTATAAATTTTGAAAAGGTGGAAACCTTAATTAGGTTGAATTATTGAAATCAAATGAGATAACCGCAGTGGACATAATTCAATTCTGAGAAAAATGGGTGATTTAAAGAAAATTTGGTGAATTTGTTGAGAACCATGTCAGCTAGAAAACCTAATCAGCGCTTCCCATCAAGAGGTGGGGACAATTTATAGAATTCTGTATTCTGACCAAATATATTAAGAATTCTAAGGCCAATTAAAATATCCCTAGAAATCCAAATACAACCTCAGGTATATGGAGTGTTAGCTGGATTTTCAACCAGTTCCATTTCATTTCAACTGATTGATTAACTGATTGGAATATGTGACTAAACCTAAGTAAGATTCCCGCTTGACGCCGGACCCAACCACACGCTCTTGTACATATAACAAGATGGAGTAACAGGAAAGGTGAATTAATTATTATGTAAATTGACCCGGTTTCAGACACCTAAGTAGTCAATAGTTAGTAAATTGTTAGTTGAAATATAATGTAAGACGGTTAGTACAAGACAACAAAATTATTTAATATATTATGGAATAATATCCAGCAATCAGAATCATAAAAATATATAAAATTATCGGAAATATAACTCATACTATTTTCAGTGATCGTTTTTACTATTAGGAATACCAATAAAAAGTGATAAAATATTGAAGTTTGAATAATAAAATTAAAGCAGTTAAATGTAATGATTCGTATATTAATCCAACTCAATTATCCTGATAAATATTAAATAAAATTAATTGAATTCAAACTACCAAACAATTAGTACAATATAATAGTACTCGTCACTGCCGTCATCTGAAAATCCAGCTAAAATCTAAATATAAAGACTAAAACCACATTTACACAATAGCCCCTTTAATAGTATTTTGCTAACAAAGTATTTTTCTCGTTCAGTTTACACCATAGTGGTGTGAACACATTATAATAGTTTATTACTGATATATTTCATTAAAATTTAAAAAAGAAACAGTTGTCTTTTATCACAATAAACAAGAAAAATCAGAAGAATGACTAAAATGACATTTCGTATCCAAAAAATATGATATAGTATCATTCTCACCGCAAACACTATACCAATACTCATTAGATACGTAGAACACTTTAATTGCAAAAAAGTATGTACGTATTAAAGTAGCAAAGTATTTTACTTTGAGTATACATCGACATACTTTTATGATACATACTCTTATACTACTGGTATAAACGTGGTATAATTAGAATCAAAATTATAATTTCAGGAACTTCAACTCTTTCTAAATACTAAACAAAGTAAAACATTAAATCATATATTTACAATTATTAATAAGAAACAAAAAATTTCACTTTTACCGAATAAAACCTGTCAAAATATAATATAATATAATTCAGTAATAATTAGTTCAACTTTTAAATAAATCGTGATAAATATAAATAAACTTAGATCTCGGCATAATTAAGACTTAAACCAGAATTATTTTCCCAGCAAAACAAATTTTGAATCAAACCATAATTAAAACCACTATGCAGGCCTGCACACAAAATCTTGATTAGTTAATTTAAAATAATGTTAAAGTAGACATGGCATGGAATTTACCCTAAACCGAAAAGAAAATAAATTGGTAAAGTTAAATAATTATAGTTAGTAAACAAATTTATAAATACAATACTAAAGTTATGTCTTAATGATTAATCAATTACCCAAAGCCGTGACAATTCGCGATGAAATCTCAAGTTCTTTTTTTTAAATAAAACCTGAAAATACTATCGATTATCATTTCGCTGTCTTTGTCAAAATATATAAATATAATATAAAATATAAAAATAATAATAATAATAATAGCAACAAGACACAATATACTTTACAAGGATAACAATTACGGACTTGTTACTGTAAAGTAAAGGTTCTACAAATTTTATTTTATTTTATTTCCATACATTACGCATGCATATCATGTTTAGTTTCGTTTTTTTTACGAACATATTCTCTTCATTTACACACAATACTATGATAAAGTCGAACGAGAATTGTGTGTGGGTGTGTGTTCCACAATATAACCTGCAGAATGCATCCGTGCCGGTCACACACACACACACACACACACACGACACAAACAAAACAACAAAACTTTAAAACTTTAACAAGGATATCAAATACACGTACAAACAAAAATACAAAATTAAGCAATCCTCTCCCGCTCAAACCATATGCGACTAACACACTATGTACATGAAAATGTTAGCTAATTACGAATAGTAAGTATACTGTAGCCTGATTCTCCAAAATGCAAGACAATGTGTAAACGTGAAAACCATAGTAAGCTTTTCGAAATTACAACAACAATCCTGTGTGATTTTGTTTATTTTTTCGTTAACACACAATCGTGTTTCTAGAGAATCAGTGCACTGGTGCATACAATATCTTAAATTTTTTGGAATAAAAATTATTAAATACAAAAATATGTATTAAAACAATGAAAAAATGATAAAACACTTAGCTTGAGCATCCTTTGAAATCCAAAAAGTCAATAGATCGGACTGGATCCCATGTCGCTAAAATTCGATTGGAACACACGAGGATGGAAAATATTACTTATGAAATGCTGGTCAAAGAGGGCGTTGGCATTGGATTTTTGACTGTTTTCAATCATGACAGTATGGATGAAGAGATGTGGTGGCAGATAGTGCCGGGTATAAAGGACATGCATGACGTAGCTGCGATTGCCATTGAGGATGAGGCAGAAGTGGAATAGGACATAGAGGATGTCTGCAAAGTTGAATGGTGTCATTAGGTGATAATAGAATAAAAGTTGAATTGAATTAGGGCAGTACGGACTAAACTATAGAGGTGGTAGTTTGGATTCTATTCGGAACGAACATGCTTCTAGGTTTAAGTAGTAGCATGAGAAGTAGTTTGATACAGTTCAGTTTGTGATTGTACCAGTCTAAGTCTGGAACAAAACCGAAAGTCATTGAAAGATCTGGAAGATGCGGCGCAGTATATTCGTTTTATGTTTTACTAACACAATTGTGCAGGTAGGGCAAAAGTATCATGTCAAAAATTTATTTTTGTATGTGTTTTCAACCAACTTACACATTTGTGCATTCGTTTTTAACTTATTTTCGTCCGAAAAAACAGTATATTGGTATACACAATTGTGTTGATTTACTTCAAATCAAGCGAAATATTTTATCAACAACGCTATTACATATTATGGTTTTTTACTCACACATTTGCGTGGGTGGACTAAAATTGAGTCAATTTTTTTTTGCTTGGTTGAAAAAGGGATATAAATGAGGGTGCAAAGGACACCACTTAAAGTGAAAACAGTAGTGTAATTAAAAAAATAATTGTAAATGGCGTGTTAAGCGAATTAATAAATAATTGTGGAAATTATTCGTTGTTGTGTTTTAGTGGCTATTTAGAAAATTATTGTCGGAATATTCGGGAATATTCTAGAAGTGGTGTAAGTATTACGGTAGTAGTGGATGCGTTTGGGAGATTATTTCCCGTATTTTCTAGAATATTCCGAAAGTGGTTTAAATTACAGGAATTGGTGTTGCAATCGTCAAATTCTATAGCTAAATTCACAGTCCACTGATACGAACCGGATTTGAGAGGGCAAACTCGTAGCAATACGAATACGAGGGAAAACTTCATTAAACTTTAAATAAGTTCAAAGTCGTAATTAAAATGCACTCTCATCATAGAGTTCTTGTTAAACAAATTTCAATACCTGATATTGTTATATACATTTATCTTAAGCGCCATCTAAATGTAATCACACCAACTTCGAAATGGTATAAATGAAGTTCTTAATGTCCTAAAAATAGTCCTACAACATCTTTCGAGGTGAAACCTCTAAACTGTTCGTTGTGGTGAATAATTAAAAAAGAAACGAGTGCATAGTCCTCCACACCGCAGATACCCGACTGTTCGTAATTAAAAAATATTTCTCGCTTAAAATTTAGAAGCGAATGTTTGCCGCTCTCGGAATATTACGATTCGTAATTTTGCCCTCTCGGGTGTCAATAATAGCTGTGTTTCTTGATGCTTGATCTGATCCGGTTCAGTTCATGTTTTTAACAAACAAATTTTGGATCAGGTTTGCCATATAAAATATAAACTGATCCGGATCAATGGATGTTATGAAACACGCTAAATAAGGGTTTCTCTGATATAACCTTTTAACATTTTTATCCCAGTTATTAAAACAACGTTTTTGATGAAGTTTTGAAACAGAAGTAATATACCCTGTTTCGATCTCAACAAGCCATGGTTCACACTTCGCTATGGCCCATTATGTTGTAATAATCAGTCGCGGCTGATGAAATGATTGATTATTTTTATGATCGTATCAGATTGAAACAGGATATTACTTCTATTACAAAACTTCATCGACAATTTAGCTTCAATAACTTGATTGAAAATCAAAATGGGGGGTTGCTTTGAAATAGACGTTATTTATTGTTCGACGATTCTAATATTGCCCATGTTATTTGGAACTTCGTTTTAAATTAATTACTTAAATCAGTATTAAATTGGGAGCAAAATATTAAAAAGTTTAAACATTTCTTGTTAAACAGGGGATGGGGGGAGTGCAGTTACTTACTCCTAGTCTAGTCATCACTCGCCTGGTGGTACTCTATCAAAAAGACTGAGATTTTAGGGAGCGGAAGGGACTATAGGGTGCAGCAAACTGCTAAGCTGAGACAAAGCTCAGTGTACGTGACCCTCGGTTAGTCTTGGCCGTGCATTCCAATCAGTAAACGAAGTAGATATAAATCAAATATATATTTATGGTATATAAAGTCTATATAAACAAATCTTGGAAATCTCATAAAAATATTGATACACACAACTTGATAATTTGCACTTCATGCAAGAACATCTTTTGTTTGTGTAAACTTATATATTTTAGAGGTCAGTTTAAAGTGTGCACAGGTAAATAATATTACAATAATGTTACTAAGGACATGGTCAAATTGCTGCGTGTCTGAATCAAATAAACGTGTAAGAATTACACTTCACCTTAATTACCCTCGAACCGTGTCCAAATAAGGATTAAGTTATTTATGATTGATGAAAATACCATGGTGTATTAACAACTATTATTAATAGCAACAAGATAGATCAATCAAGCACTTGTTATAGACTTCCTTAAACCAAATAATTACTCGCATACAACCTAATAACAATTAAAAATTTATAACACGTGAAAAACACAATCACTTTGATTGTTTCCGGAAATTTCACACACTAAACTAAAATCAATATCGTTAAGTGGTATTTTTGTTTGTAACAATTTTTATTAAAAAATATAAAAATATAAAAAATCAATCAAAGTCCAATTTAAAAAAAAAAGAATAATATTACATAAAGTGGCATGCATTCGGTTTATCCTTTTATGGCGCAAGACGAAGGTAAATAATTTTCTTTCAATCGAAAATGATAATAAATTTTTGTTATAAACAATTCTCAATTATTCAATATAAATTATTTAATGCCGCGACCAAGTCAATGCAATTTAAAAATTTTTTTTTTAGAGAATTAAACTTTTTTTTTGTGTAATCGTATCTTCGCGCGTAACCTGAAGACCATGAATGGCAATAAAGGAAATCATTATGTAATTATATGCTATTTTAATGGCTATCTCGTTAATCTGTTAGGTATGAGACCAAAAGTTTATCATAAATAGGTGCTAAAATTACACGTATTGGGGTAATTACATGAAATAGTATAAGAAAAGCGAAAAAAAATTATGACGACTTTATTAAAGTATAAGAACGCGCAAATATTTAAGTTTTGTGCCATTGAACATTTTTAACTTCTTAATGTTAATGAGATTTAATTTGTAAATTTTCGTGTTAACAACATTTATCGCACACAAATAATATGCAATTACAAAGTTTATTCGTTTGGTTTTTGTTTTGGTTAAAATCGATTTGAAAGTCATTGCAACATTTATATGGCTGATACACACTCGAACATAACCTAGTTATCTTAATTGGGTATATAAATAGAGACGTTAGTTTGTGGTTTATTTATGCAAATGAAATGTAATACAAATATTGAAAATTGTTGTTATAATTATCATCCATTATATGGATGGATAGTTTGTACAAGCAATGATTATATCACACCGACCAGAAATGCTGATTAAGATATTAACATATTTGAGTGAGACATCAAAAAAATATGTAATTTTTATTCATCCTCAATTTGCGAGATTTGCTTTCGTCTGTATGAAACAATTTTACGAAAAGTAAAACGAAAGTAAAGTATCATTACATCATGCGACAATTCGATGCTGCGTTTTTGACGGTTCTGGACTATTAGGCGCATCTGAATATATAGAGATTTTTTATGGAATGGGGAATATGTATAATAACCGTCTGTGTTTCTTGGTTAGTTTTTTTCTTAACCGGTATACCGCAGTAATTCAATACAGCTAACTGTTTAAGAAAACTAGAAACCGAGTCTTCAATTTTACTGTCTGCTAAAGATTTTAATGAATCCTGCAGATTAGAATAACTACACATGCCCAGTTCCAGAATGAAATTACCCCTGTGTTGAGGGGTACGCCTAGAATTCCATCACAACCAGTGTTGCCAGGTCCAATGTAGGAAAAAACTGAATTTTGTCGAAAAGAAACTGGATTGTAGTAAAAAAAAAACTGATTTACAATTTTTCATTCACGACACGAGAGAATTCTCAAATACTAGATTCTGAATTTAAAAGGGGCATTCGAATAATTTTTAATAAATAACACAATGGGCGTATCCAGCACACTGAGATTCTCACTGTTTTAGTGAGGACTCACCAAATTTTATATGAAAATTTCCTTTGTTTTGAGTGAGAACTCAGTGTGCTGGATATGTCCAATGTTTGTTGATTCATATTTCAATTTCATATATCTCATACGTAGTTAATATAATTCGTTCAAAATTAGATGAGAAGGTGAAACAAATTGTAAACTATTTACATTTTCTGTTTCTGATAAATTTTGTGAAGTAATCTTTTGTCAGTAAAATTCTAGCTAGCGTATCTACTTCTAATCTATTTCGAATTTTATTTTTGTTTAAATTAATTTGGGAAAAAATGCTTTCACCATTAGCTGTTACTACGGGAACAGATAATGCTGCCATGATTAGTTTAGCGAGCAACGTGAAAGCGTTGGATCCATCATCACGTTTAATATTCAAAATTTTTTCCCAGAATTTTTCAATGGGATCTGATATTTTGATGTGCATTTGATTGAAGTCAATATTTCTAATTTCGCGCCATTCATCATCAATTTTTTGTAGATCGTGTGAATCTAAGATGTTTGGGAAAAAAAGGCTTATGTCGACAATGGATTGTGTTTTCTTTTCTATGACATTTTTAGGAGCAATTGATTCTACCGTTGAACAAAACTCATTATTAAAATCAAATTTTTTCAACATATGATTACATAGCTCGACATAGAACTTTATACAATGACTTTTGAAATTTTTTTCATCTTCAGGTGGTATTTTATTTTGACGTAATGTCATGGCTACTTCAGCCCCAAAATAGATGTCATCAATTTCTTTTATATGATTCGAAGCTAAATCAATTTTATTAAATGTTATATCAGATATAAACTCATCTCTCACAAAATTATTAATTATTTTAAGGTATAATCTGATAATTTCCGAACGTAATAAATGAACCTGCGGTGATTCTTTTTGAAAAATGCGGTTTAATGTGTTTATGTCAATTGTTAAAACATATTTTAAAAATAGAAGATATAATTCAAAATTGGGATTATTTAAAGATTGAAATATTCGATCAGTAGATTCAAATTTTTCCAAACCTTCATGGACAAAAAATAATTTTAAAACATTTAAACGGCTTAAAATTTGATTTACGGTCGCTTCTAAAGACAACCATCGCGTCTGTGATGGATGTAGCATTTTGCGAGGTTTATAATCTAATATTATTTGAAGCTCAGCAAAAAGCTCAATTCTTTTGAGGCTCAGGCTTTGAGCTATCGGCCAATCTTAAAAAGCTGACTGTAGCATCGGGATCATATGGTCCATGGTTAGGAACGACAAATTATGTTCAGCCACAAAGTCACTCACTTGTATTTCTGCTTGACCGACTTGTGTTGAATGAGTTGTTTGCTGATTAAAGTTAATTGGACGACACAACTTCAATACTTACCGATTTCTCTATGTGTTTCGCCTTGTAGCATGGATGTGCAAATCTGATGTTCCTGCAAATGCCCGAAGTTCTTGTTCACATATTTTGCAGTAAGCCATATTATTTTTGCTTCTAGCGATCCATGGTTTAAGCACATCATCATCCTCCCAGCTTTTGCAGTACTTAGCACTAACTTTATTCGTTTTCTATATAAAATTTAACAAACTAGTTTAGCCCATTACCGTCCTATTTTGGTTTTTCTCAAATTTACCGCCATCGGCAGCAGATTCATGCATACTATTGCCATCGCAAATTTCATCCATAAGTTTTTTTTTTTTTTTTTTTTTTTTTTGTCAATTATTTTTATTTATTGAATCTTTCAAAACATGAAAATAACAATAAGTTTTCAAATCTTAAAAACTAAGTTAATTATGTAAATCTGCGGGAGCAGAATCTACTTTTGTTCAATAAGTAAACTTAATAATTTATTAATTTATGCTATTACAGCCATCGTTTTCTTCTTTAATCGCGAAGACGTAGGTATAAATATCTTGTAGGTTTTGTAACGATCTCCCACCCTAAGTTAGGTTAGGCGAAGAGGTCACAAAAATCATGAAATTATTTTTGATCTCATGGATGCCAAGATCGTTAGCAGAATAATGAAATATTGAAGCATACACTTAGGCGGTCATATTTTTGCGCGGCTTAGCTCAGGAGATGTAGGGGGGGTTTTCTAAGGTATGATTTCAATCTTGCTAGACCGCGGTAAAAAAAATTACAAAAAAAAAATATTAACATTTAATTACTTGAAATTAATTTACCCTGACCGTAACGAAAATAGGGAAAGGAAACTACATTAAGTGGAAATTATAAAGGATATCTTCAACCTTATATACAAGAAAAATTGATGCTAGACGGTATCCGTACCTACCTGGGACCTACATATTTCCTCCAATTTATTATTTTAGCACATTCTGAAATTTAAAACGACAATGAGCGGAACACGAATTGAATTTGGTTTGTATCGATTAAAATTTAAAGACATCATATTCTGAACCAAAAAATTAACATTATTTTATTTAAGTAATAAAAATAAAAAAAAAAACTCAAAATTACAAAAAAATCATTTTTTTATAAAAAAGAAATATATAGAAAATTAAAAATTATCATTTAGGGTTTTTTTTTTTTTTTTTTTTTTACAACTAGAGATTATAGGTTAGTTAATGATTAGTATACTATAACTAAATATTTAATATTAAGATAGCAAAATCAGAAAAAAAAATAATTAATTAGGCGAGAAAAAAAATATATCATATAATAGTATACAAAATGAATAAATAATAATTTGTTTTAAAGCGCTTACGTAGAGAAATTTTTAATGTTGGCCGGCATTGATGATGTGGTACTGATGTGCAGAAATAACAGGAGTATCTTGTTGACGTTGTATCACTGTAGTATTTATGCACTACGTATAACACTGCATCTTACGCAACTTTTACGTAACTTTTATGTTTATTATTTTGTATGTGACGTAGCTGATGATGCAATACTACAATTTTTTTTTTTTTAAGTTATTTATGTTACTTAGGTTATTTATTTATATATTTTAGTTAAATTTTATGAGTTCACTTGAAATTGCACTTTGTTATATAGTTTAATTCACGTATTTATTTATTTGTAATATTTAATAGGAATTAGTTTATTGTATTTTTTTTATTTTTTATTTTTTATTATTAGATGCAAATATTTTTTATTTTATTAGGCACTTATTATGCATGTACTCTGCCGTACGATAAACATCGCACGAACTGTAAAAACGTCGTACCAGTATCGTCCGTTTTTCTTTTTATTTGCCTGGTACAACCACTTTAATGTACACTATTTTTAATTAATTAATACAAATGCACATATTTTAATGTATAGTAATATACTTAAGTCTATTTTTAATTAGTTAGTAAATGAAATTTTTAACTTTAAAATTAGTTTTTCTTTTTTTTTTTCTTTATAAACTTTTCAGAGTATAAATTTTGCTTTATAAACTTTTAACACAACACGCACCAAATTTCATATACAATCAAAACTGAATGAACGACTCGTCTTTATAAAAACTCAAAATTAACTCCCAAACGACTGATCCCCGCGTGAGCTTAAAATTCGCTTTTATACTCTTCGAACACCCGTTACCCAAGATAATCATCCGATTTTTTTTTTTAATATTATATTTTTGTCTCGTTTTCGTTGTCATTCTCTGTACGTTGTGTGTGTGTATTTCATTCCGGTAATTAAGATATTCGTTGAATTAAATTAAAACAAGGCAATTGGGAAAAAGTATAATCAGGGCTTGCAAATCCCCCAGGAACGACAAACGCTGGCGTTACAATCGTGGGGACGACCCTCGCCTGAGACGAGTCTCAAAGCCGGGCAATTTTTGAAGTTTATTTAATAAGATCACTAATGAGACGATATGTATGCCCCCATTGACAGGTAGTTTTTCAAGAAATAAGTGGCAACTAATCATAATTTAATTTCGGTGTTATATTTTAATATCCTTTATATGGAATATACCTAAAGGTTTTCCTTTTGAATCGATCAATTCACAGGCTACTTTTCCGACCAATTTTGCTACTCTGGCTTTTATATATTTTGGTGCCAGTTTCGCTGAAAAATGGTCCACCGCTTTACTTTGAGCAAAGTTCCTAACAAATATTTCTTGACCGACGATGATATTGGGTTGTCGACTCCTCATGTTGTAATAAGAATGACTTTTCTGTGCGGCTTTGATCAAATTATGGTGTACTCGTTCATAAATCTTATTCAGATATTTCGGTTTAGCTACAGGGAAAAATTCATTGCCAGCAATCGATGAGGCTTGAGACAATAACTTGTACGTAGATCCATGTTGTATGGGATGCTGCCCCACAACAACAACCTGCCCCAAACACACAACAAAGTGAGGAGAGTATCTAATACTATCATGAACAGAATTACGTAATGCGAATGTTACACTATCAAGATGAAGGTCCCACGATCTTTGATCTTCAGCGATGTACGACCTAAGTGAAGCTAACAGTGTTCGATTCACTCTTTCGCTGGCATTAATTTGAGGGGAATACTTAGGAGCGAAAATATGTTTTACGCCATATTTTTCACATAACTTACTCAAATTGGTAGAAATAAACTGTTTTCCATTGTCGGTCACAATCACCTCAGGGACTCCATATATCAGAAATATCTGGCTTTCCAAGAACCTTACCACTTCAATAGAAGTTGCGTTTACCAGAGCTTTTGTCAGCACGAATTTCGAGAAATGATCCACCAAAATCAAAATGCAAGTATTGCCAGCTCTGGTGCGTGGATAAGGCCCTAAAAAATCCAGATAAATCCTCTGGAAAGGTCGCAAAGTGATTGGGAGCGATGATAAAGGGGGACGAGCTGTATAATTGATGGCTTTATTGCATTTGCAATTATCACAATTCTGAATAAATTCGATAACATCCTTACTCAAGGATGGCCAATAAAAATATCTTTTGAGTAATTCTGTCGTTTTAGCAATTCCTGGATGACCACTGGTTGGAGCGTTATGAGCGGATTCGATCAATGATTGCCGTAATTGCTCGGGAACAATTAATTTCCACGTAGGATTATCCGACTCATGCAACACAGAGAAATTGGGGGTAAGATTTATATATATTTTTCCATCGGCAATTCGTAAATTGCATTCATTATGAAGATTTTCCACAGTTCGCAATAAGGATGAATATTCAATGGAAGAAAAGTGAGTAGAGTTCAGATCAATATTCAATGGTGATGACACAACATTAATTGAATCCATATACATTCTGGAAAGTGCATCTGGCACAGCGTTTTCACAGCCCTTGCGGTACTCAATATTGAAATTAAACTGTTGGAGCTTTAAGCTCCAACGAGCTAATCTTCCAGATAGATCACGAAGAGACATGAGCCATGTCAGACTGGCATGGTCAGTTATGACGGTGAAGGGCAGCCCTTCCACATAAGCGCGGAATTTTTTTATCGCTAAGACTGCTGCTAAACATTCCTGTTCAGTAACGCTGTAGTTGCGTTGAGCTCCCGTTAATTTTTGTGACATATAAGCTATGGGGCGGTCTGCTCCTTCACTATCTTTTTGAAATAACACAGCACCGATGCCAGTTGAGCTGGCGTCACATTGAATATAAAACGGCTGAGTAAAATCAGGTGTAATGAATACTGGAGCCGAAACTAAAGCATCTTTCAGGTCCTCGAAAGCTTTTTGAGCATCCTCTGTCCATACAAATTTGCTTCCCTTCTTTAGGAGATCCGTCAATGGGCTCGCCCGTTCAGCATAGTTGCGGATGAAACGCCGATACCACCCCGTGGTTCCCAAAAATCTACGCACTTGCTTAACTGTTTTGGGCCTAGGGTACTCTGTAATGCCACGTACCTTGTCCGGATTGGTCTGCAGTCCTCCTTCACCAACTATGAATCCAAGGTATTCGATCTCTCTGAGCAAAAACTGACTTTTGTCCACATTGATGGTCAAACCTGCCCTAGTCAGACGTTCTGCAACGTCTGCCAACAGCGAGATATGCTCATCAAATGTGGAACTAGTAACTAAAAGGTCGTCCAGATAGACAAATACCTTGTCTTGTAGATGGTGAGGAATCACTCTGCTCATCAATCTAGACATGGTCTGTGGAGCATTACAGAGACCAAATGGCATTACTACAAAGTGGTATAACGGACGACCCGGGATGGTAAACGCCGTTTTCTCCTTCGAGTCTGGGTCCAAAGGAACCTGCCAAAAGGCATCCTTTAGATCCAGCTTCGATATGTATGCTGTCTGGTCGAGTCGGCTTAATAAGCCATCTATTAAAGGAAGAGGAAAGGCATCTTTCTTTGTGACATCATTCAATTTTCGGGCGTCTAAACAAAGACGTACCTTCCCATTATTTTTTCGAACCAGCGTCATAGGCGAACACCAAGCGCTTGAGCTCTCTTCAATGACACCGAGAGTAAGCATTCGATCTAGCTCAGCGTAAATATCCTTCTGCACAGCAGGAGAAACAGCATGATATCGTTGCTTGGTCGGAGTTGCTTCGCCAGTGTCAATTGAATGACTTAAAAGAGAAGTCCGGCCTAAGCCTAGTTTTATGGAGTTTGGAAATGAGTCGATGATAGATTGCAAGCGATTTTCTTGATCTTTAGATAACTTATGTTTTGCAGAATTTGGAATAACCGAATTTAGATGAGAAGAAGATATAACTTTTTGGAGCTCAGATATTACTATGGGGCGCAATTTAAATACGTTCCAGAAGTCACAACCCAAGTACAACGATTGTTGCAAATCAGGTATAATAAATATTTTCAACGGTTTTGTGACATAATTATATGTAACATTTACATGAATGTATCCATGGATTTGAGGTTTAGAACCATTAGCAGTCTGACAAAACCCATTGAACCGATGAACGTTAACTTTTAATTTGTTAATAACGTCTTCATAACCACGTCCTAAGGCGCTTATATTGGCCCCACTATCCAGAAGGCCTTTAATAGATATGTTGTTTACAAGGACAGTAGCATACGGTCGGTTGTCTTGGGTTATATTCCTATCCTCATCACTAAAGATGGACTCAGCAATTTCCCTTACACGCTTGCGTCTGTTTCGAAAAAATTGGATGGATCGCTGTTTGTGTTTTTGCTGTGCTGGAGTTAAGAAATTCGAAGGGTCAAATGAATTAGCAGGTAAGAAATTTGGTAAACTTAGGTTTGATGCTTTTTTGAATGCTGCCCTTGAGGGTGATTCAATATTGTGTTGCCAGTTGTGTTCATAGGGTTCTGATTGAAGGAATGAGGTTGCCCTACTGTCCTCATCCCTGCTTGCTGGTTTTCCGTTCTCAGACAAAACGGGCAATACGGTAAGTTGCAATCAGTAGGCCCATGACCATGATTGTAAGAATGAAGTTGCTCTACATTCCTCATTCCGGCTTGGCGGCTTTTCATTCTCTGACAACACGGGCAATGCGGTTTTAGCACATCTGGTGTGCCGCATCCATAACAAAATATTTTTGGTGGCAAGTTACAATCAGTAAACCCATGACCACTTATCTTGCAATTCCAACAGACAATTGGTTTTGGTTGAGACGTTGGAGCTTTGGGTTGTCTTGGAACATATCCTTGAATAGCAGATACTTCAACTGCTTGTGAATCAATTCCATATCCAGATAAAGATTGTTGTTCATAATAGTCGGATTCAACAGCTAATGCGTTGATCCGGGATAGTCTATTAACGTAGTGTGGATCCGGGTTATAATTTGCATTTTTCCAAACGTCTTCGATATTCGTGCAAACACTAACCAATTCTGACAATGAGTTTATAAAGCGACCAGCCAATTGTAACTTAAGCGGCCGTCTCATATTTTTTTTTTAAGATTTCAACCAATTCCCATTCAGATAACGGCGTATGAAGAGGTTGGGCCAACTCATGAATAGCATAATAGAATTCGATAAAAGGCTCGTCATGTTTTTGTTTCCTGTTATCGATACTTTGCCTTATTTCTATCTCAGATCGCCGAATTTTAAATCGGTGAAGCAAAGATACTTTAAATTCACCCCACGTACATGTAGGGTGCATTTGCAAAATGTTCCAATAATGTTGCCAGGCCATACCCTTTAGGAACATGTGAATTTCACTTATCAATTGAGTTTCAGGAATATGGTTGGTATAGGCAAGATGTTCAACTTGAAAAATAAATCTTTCAACGGACGTAGTCGTATCAGTGCCATTGAAACTAAGTTTCCATTTATCCATTCTCGCGTTAACTCCCGTTGAACTGACTGAAGGAATATTTACAATTGAAACCGGCTTCGGAAAGTTAGCGGTATTGTTTTGCGGTACAAATTGACTACCAGGACCCTGATATTGCATTGTGGAAAATAAATTTGGTCGTGTTTGGAAAGTATGCGGAGCTAATGGACGAAATGTGTTATTAGTCAACGCTGAAGATCTATCAACTGGCGCTATAGTATTTTGTGCACATGGTGCAGGCGTATTTAAAAGCGGTTGAAAATAATGTTTGCCGAAATTTAATGCCTGGGGACGTTGAGGCATCCTGATCAATGAGCTTCCTGTTCCAGGGTATCTAACAGAATAGAGGGGGTTACTATTTTGCTGAGGAATATCAAACTGTACGGATCGTGTGGGTGGCTGATTCCTCGGGTTAATATTTCCTATATAGGTACTATTGACAATGTTATCATTTAAATTTTCAGAAGTCACGGATTCGTTACTTGATGAATTACAGTCCTGTATTGATACAGTATCCTTATCTGTCGAAATTTGGGGTAATCTATGTTGTTTTGAAGATCCAATTGTCTTTGTTGGTAATTTTGATAGATGAATGAGGATCTCAGAAGGATCGATTTCAATTGTATTTAACTCATTCAAGGTATCATCTAGAGACTGAGACTTACCGATAATTTTCTGGCAAACATCTAAGGTACTGTTAACGGAATTTAATAATTTTGTGGCATTTTCTTTTACACATTCAATTGTTGATATTCGAAAAACCCGAGCCCTAACATGTAAAAGTCGCGTGAGAATGGTGTGCATATCGTCGCTTTTAGCGGTGCCCGCGCGAACGAATGTTGTTAAATTTGTTTGTAAATTTTTCAATTTTAGGGTGCAAATTGATAATTCAGCCTCTGGAAAATTTGCACCGCCCGCGTGAGGTTTCGATGGGGCCAAGCTTTGGCCCTCACTTTCAAGTTTAAGTTGATCATCTAATGCTCTATACTGCTCGTTGAGATTACCGTTAATTTCACGGATTTCACATTCAATATGAAATTCATCATTTTCGAGATTTTCTGACTTCATACAGTGTGAAGTCGCCATTTCGAAAAAAACCGTTATTTTGATAAATACACAGACACACAGTAGACAGAAATATAATAATAATAAATTTAACCTAAAATTACCCAAAAATATAACAAAACTACAATAAAATTGTATGGTCAAATCTGGTGATAATTTCAGTTAACGTTGTTTATATAACTTGTAATTTATTTCACTAGATTGGAGAAAACATGCAGGTTTCAGGCAGATACGGATTCACATCATAGTTTTTCCTATTTAATTTTTATTTAAAGTTGAGGATCTCGCTGCAAGAATTTGTCAATGAAAACATGTTTTACTAGACAAGAGATTCAACATATGACATATGGAAACAATTGCGAATACAAAATGTATTATTTAAAAAGAAATTTAACAATAGGAATAGGTACACCTCACAAGCAATTCACAATCATATGGATGTCGCTTGCGTTACCCATTAGAAGCTCAATACTAACACTGATTGCGACTAACACACTAGGAAACTCAGTGCGTGAACTTTATTTTAATACCGGATTGGTTTAAGAATTTCATTCGAGACTAATGTAGCTACAACAAATATGAATTATGCGTCGAATGGAACTCTCAGACAGTTATAGAAATTGACAACGATTAATTCAGATTATAACCGAACAATTCAATCAACAATTTATACGAATTAGAAGTAATTGCAAATCTGAAGTAATCCGTCATAAAAAAAAAATATAGAAAAAAAAAAAATATTAATGAAATGACAAGGTTATGGTCAGGCTAAATAAATTGGTACAAATTTAATTTTCACGATAAGCTAAAGCCTTATAATGTGCTTGGGCGCCACTGTAACGATCTCCCACCCTAAGTTAGGTTAGGCGAAGAGGTCACAAAAATCATGAAATTATTTTTGATCTCATGGATGCCAAGATCGTTAGCAGAATAATGAAATATTGAAGCATACACTTAGGCGGTCATATTTTTGCGCGGCTTAGCTCAGGAGATGTAGGGGGGGTTTTCTAAGGTATGATTTCAATCTTGCTAGACCGCGGTAAAAAAAATTACAAAAAAAAAATATTAACATGTAATTACTTGAAATTAATTTACCCTGACCGTAACGAAAATAGGGAAAGGAAACTACATTAAGTGGAAATTATAAAGGATATCTTCAACCTTTCCAATTTATTATTTTAGCACATTCTGAAATTTAAAACGACAATGAGCGGAACACGAATTGAATTTGGTTTGTATCGATTAAAATTTAAAGACATCATATTCTGAACCAAAAAATTAACATTATTTTATTTAAGTAATAAAAATAAAAAAAAAAACTCAAAATTACAAAAAAATCATTTTTTTATAAAAAAGAAATATATAGAAAATTAAAAATTATCATTTAGGGTTTTTTTTTTTTTTTTTTTTTTACAACTAGAGATTATAGGTTAGTTAATGATTAGTATACTATAACTAAATATTTAATATTAAGATAGCAAAATCAGAAAAAAAAATAATTAATTAGGCGAGAAAAAAAATATATCATATAATAGTATACAAAATGAATAAATAATAATTTGTTTTAAAGCGCTTACGTAGAGAAATTTTTAATGTTGGCCGGCATTGATGATGTGGTACTGATGTGCAGAAATAACAGGAGTATCTTGTTGACGTTGTATCACTGTAGTATTTATGCACTACGTATAACACTGCATCTTACGCAACTTTTACGTAACTTTTATGTTTATTATTTTGTATGTGACGTAGCTGATGATGCAATACTACAATTTTTTTTTTTTAAGTTATTTATGTTACTTAGGTTATTTATTTATATATTTTAGTTAAATTTTATGAGTTCACTTGAAATTGCACTTTGTTATATAGTTTAATTCACGTATTTATTTATTTGTAATATTTAATAGGAATTAGTTTATTGTATTTTTTTTATTTTTTTTTTTTATTATTAGATGCAAATATTTTTTTTTTTATTAGGCACTTATTATGCATGTACTCTGCCGTACGATAAACATCGCACGAACTGTAAAAACGTCGTACCAGTATCGTCCGTTTTTCTTTTTATTTGCCTGGTACAACCACTTTAATGTACACTATTTTTAATTAATTAATACAAATGCACATATTTTAATGTATAGTAATATACTTAAGTCTATTTTTAATTAGTTAGTAAATGAAATTTTTAACTTTAAAATTAGTTTTTTCTTTTTTTTTTTCTTTATAAACTTTTCAGAGTATAAATTTTGCTTTATAAACTTTTAACACAACACGCACCAAATTTCATATACAATCAAAACTGAATGAACGACTCGTCTTTATAAAAACTCAAAATTAACTCCCAAACGACTGATCCCCGCGTGAGCTTAAAATTCGCTTTTATACTCTTCGAACACCCGTTACCCAAGATAATCATCCGATTTTTTTTTTTAATATTATATTTTTGTCTCGTTTTCGTTGTCATTCTCTGTACGTTGTGTGTGTGTATTTCATTCCGGTAATTAAGATATTCGTTGAATTAAATTAAAACAAGGCAATTGGGAAAAAGTATAATCAGGGCTTGCAAATCCCCCAGGAACGACAAACGCTGGCGTTACAGTTTCGCGCCAGCAAATTCGGATGAGATACCAGTTTCCCTGCATAGCTGATCCGCATCTTTTTCAATTCATCTTTGACAGTTAGGATGCTAAGGTCCTTATGTATATTTTTGTTTTTTACGAACCAGGGTGCTCCTGTAATCATTCTCAGAATTTTTGACTGTGTTCGTTGGACAATGTCGATATTCGAATTTGAGGTTGATTGCCATAATTGACAACCATACGACCAAATTGGTTTAATCATTGTATTATACAGAAGAAGTTTGTATTCTAGGTCAATAGTTGAATATTTCCCCATCAACCAATGCATTTTATCAATTCTTAGTTTGATATGGTCTCGTTTCATTTCAATATGTTTTCGCCAAGTTAACCGTCGATCAAGATGGACGCCTAGATATTTTGCTCCATTTGATTGAGGGATTGGTATTCCGTTCATTATGACAGGCGGGCAAGTAAGCTTATTTAATGTGAATGTTACGTGGGTCGATTTCTCTTCATTGACCTTTATCTTCCATTTCTTTAGCCATATTTCGATATCATAAATATGTTGTTGCAGAATTTCGGACGCCGTTTTTGGATTTTTATGGCTACATACGATTGCCGTATCATCTGCGAAAGTAGACGTCAGAATTTGCGAAGACGTTGGTAGATCTGAAGTGAAAATTAAATATAACGTTGGGCCAAGCACACTACCTTGAGGTACTCCAGCCAGAATGTTTTTCTCGTTCGATTTAGAGGTGTTGTATTTGACATAATATCTGCGATTTGACAAATACGACTTTATAAGTTGGTAAATTTCTGGCAATTTAAGCTTTATTTTATGAAGCAGACCCTCGTGCCAAACTTTATCGAATGCTTGGGCAACATCCAAGAATACGGCGGAGCCGTATTTTTTATCTTCGTATGCTGATCTTATTTCAGTAGCTACTCGGTGAACTTGCTCAATGGTTCCATGCTCGGCTCTGAAACCAAATTGATGTCTAGGGATGATATTTCGTAGTTCCGGTTTAATATTTTCGATAATAGTTTTTTCGAATACTTTCGAGACGATTGGTAGTAGGCTTATTGGTCTATATGACGAGACTTTGGTAGGATCCTTGCCAGGCTTCGGGATCATTTTTATAGTTGATAATTTCCAGCACTCAGGTATATATCTTGATTCGTAAATTGAATTGAATATTTGAGCCAGTCGTCCAAAGGCACACTCAGGCAGTTGTTTAAGCATTTCACCTGTAATTTGATCATACACAGGGGCTTTCTTTAATTGGATTTGATGTGCAATAATATACTTTACCAGTGGTTTCTTTATCTTAAATTTCCTCACAGTTCTGATTGCTATATTTTCTGTTTGAACCACCGATAATCCAAGGTTTGGAGTGAATACACTTTCAAGATGATCAGCAAAGGCTTTAGCTTTTTCTTCATCACTTCTAGCCCATTCACCGTTTGAAAGACGAATTGGCAGATTTGGTTGCTGAGGCCGTTTAAGATATTTAGTGGCCTTCCATAATGAATAGTTTGTGTCCGAATGGGGAGATAATTCTTTAAGATGATTTTGTATATAATCCATCTTGTTTTTTTGTAGTAGACTTTGTAGTTTTCTTTTTGCCTGATTAAAGTTATGTTTAGCATCTGGTGATCGATTAATTTGCCAGATACGCCTTAAGCGACGTTTCTCTGTTAACATTTTTTCTATTTCAGCGGATGTTATGGTGTGTCTTGTATGTTTGCTCTTCGGTTCAGGCGAGGCCGAAATAGCTGCGTTGACTAGTAGATCATTAAAGTTTTCCATAGCAATGTTTATATCGTTCGACGTCTGCAGTTTAGACGTTAGGTCGATATGTGAACTGATGTACATCTTGAATTTCAACCAGTTAGTGAAGGTGTTCGTTAGATAATTATTTGAAGAACATGGCTTTTGGTCGGCCCAATAATGTAATAAGCCCGGAGAATGGTCAGAAGATAATTCTAAAAGTGGTTTAGCTTAGATTATTTCTCGGTTTATTTTACTTGTGACTGCAAAATCTAGGACCAATAAGTTGGATGGCCACACGACGCAACATCGTAGTGGTTTTCTTGAATAACTGACGTCCCCTTGGAGTAGTCAATCTTGAACCCCAGTAGGTATGTTTGGCATTAAAATCGCCGGCGACCATAAAACGTTGACCCAGGGTTGCAAAAAACCATTTGTAGATATCTGCCGAAACGTTATTATTTGGAGGGCAATATATTGAAGCGATGACTAAGCTTTCTTTGTCGAGGTCAACACACACGGAGGTTGCTTGAATTTCCTCAGTGCTATATTCATTTAGAACATAATGGCAAATCCGCTTTTTTATAATTATAGCAGTTCCTCCTCGACTTCTGCCCAAGGGATGTTTTGTATCATAAACTTCGTAACCATTAATTCTGAAATTGTGTTTATCCGTTAAGTGGGTTTCAGAAACTAACATAAGATCAATTTCGTGTTTAGCTAGGAAATGTTCTAATTGAAGTTTGTGTTGGCTTATACCGTTTGCGTTCCAGTGGCATATCTTCAGATAGTTTATCGGAGACATTCTAGTTTCTGGATCATAGTGGTTTGATTTTGTATAGCATTGCTTGTACCATATTTTGCATTGTTGTCATTAATTGCATCATCATTTGCATGCCGTTATCCAAGGTAGGTTCAACATTTGAGGATTCACCTTGAAGAACGCTTGCGACTGTTGGTTTGCTGGTTGGTGTTCTGTGCGAACGAGAGTCATTTTGCGTAAGCGGAGGTATATTATTCTGCGCATCTGCTGTAGTTTTATACTGCCTCCTGGGACGTGACAATTGACTAATATTTATGTAGACTGGGCATCCTCGGTAGTTTGCAGTGTCGTTTCCACCGCAATTGCTGCATTTCCTTTCAGTTGAAGAGTTCTTTGGTTTTGGGCAACTTTTGGTTTTGTGTAGTTCACCGCATACGACGCACACTGATATCAACTTGCAATATGTCCTTGAGTGACCATATTCTTGACAGTTTAAACACTGTATTGGTCCGGACCTTTTCTTTGGTCCTTCAACAGTTATACGTCTGTGTATGAGGTATTTTAGTTTATATATTGGATGAACTTCTCCCTTTTTCAAAATGCTTTCGGATGGATCCAGTTCAACTTTGACCATTGGTTGTGGTTCATGATTCTATATACATTCTGTATCTTAAATCCATCTTCAACAAGCGCAGCCTGGATTTCGGTTGTTTCAACTTGAACATCGATGCCTTTAATAACGACTGAGAAACCCTTTGAAGACTTCAATCGGTATGTATAATAATTTCTGTTATGAGCATCGTAAAAATTAATGACCTCTCTATCGTCGTTGACCTCATGTGTTTGAATTTTTACTTTGTGTATATTGCCTCGAAGTAAATTTGTTACGGGAAAATGTTTTTCCGTTTGTTAGCATTTATGGCTTGTAGTTTCGATTTGCCTGTTCTTGAGTATTTGCATTTACAATTTGCCTGTCTTCCGCATCCTTTTCGATGAACGTTTCAAATCGGTTGTTTAGCGGTAGTTTGAATTTTTAGACGTTCGATTTCTTGCTTATCAGTAGTTTATCTGCTTTTGGACTATCCCTTTTCCGTTTTATTGTAATATAGCGATCGATGCCAGATGCCAGTCAATTGAACATTGCTCTCTTTAAGGCTTGTATCGCTGCTGTGTATTTCTGGGAGTTTATTTATCGGGTCGTCTACCACTTTTGGTTCCATATTCAACATTGAAGTTGAAAATGATCGTTTAACAGAACTTGCGGTAGACGGTTTTATAGGTGATCTTGTCTCCATACCTCTTTTTAAGAAAGGATTGTTCAATTCCATAAAGGTCATTTTACTTCCGTCAGCCGTACTGGATGAACCACCTGCCAGACTGACAACTTCAGTGGTATTGATTGTACCTGTATATGATGTAGTAACCAAGCTTTGAATCACTACATTATTGCGGTCGCTAGATCTCGACGACTGGGAGCCCGCTTGCTCACTCCCGAGAGTCGCCGGTACTGGGTATCCGATTCCCTGCACCGTATCTTTGTTTTGGTTGGTTAACTCCATTGAATATATAGATTCTGGGTTCCTTCCCTTAGCATTTTATACCTACTGCCAGGTTTTTTACAGGCGCCCCTAACATGGAGAACAGACACTGGAAAAAGCCGCCCCTAACATGGAGAACAGCCGCTTCAAGATGTGCCATGGGTATTTGCCCCTCAAGGCAAGTAGCTTGGGTTTTACCGCGCCCGTACCCGCGGGGTTATAATTTTAGCGTTACCCAGGGCGCAGCGCGAGCAGCTTGTATAACCAGCGCACCCCTAGAAAAAAAGTAAAGGAAAGTATATTTTCTATGAATCTCCGAATAATAAAAAATAATAATTTCTCTTGTGAACGAGAAAAAAGTAAAACAAATTCCTGAAAATTAAAATTCCGGTTAACTGAGTGTTCCGGTTAATTGGATGCCAGATAATAGGGCTTTTACTGTAATATCAAAGTTAAAGCCATTAAAAATTTTGGACTAATGCTTTGATTAATGAAAATGTGGAAAAAGCAATTGCAAATTTCAAAATGAATTAAAAAATGCAAATGAAAGAGAAAAGAAAGAGAACAAAGCAAAAAATATTCCTAAAAATTAAAATTCCGGTTAATTGAGTGTTCCGGTTAAATGGACGCTGGATAATCGGGCTTTTACTGTAGTCATTTTTACGTTTTATTTCGATTTGACATACACAATTTATTTCATTTTCAAAACACATATTAGCCTCTATTCTGACGTCCAAATTTTATCATGTTATCATGTTATTGTGTTATATAACATATAAAATGTTACTTTGGTATTCTGGACCATTTCAATTTTATTATATTATATTTTATTATTTTATATTATATATTTTTTTTATTTTTTTTTTATTTTATTTAAATTATTACAACTGAATACAATTCATCTAGAAATTTTTCTTTCTTAATTTAGTCACTTGTGAATGAGAAGAGGCCCATTGGCCAGCTCCATTTATAGGTTATTTACTGAAGTAGTTTTTGCTCTGGTGTCCTTAATCCATTAAATCAATTGGTTTCGTTCTCTGCAATCGTCTTACTGCATGTGAAGTGTCCAACTTACCACGAAGCTCTTCATTTACGTGTTGATAGATCGGGATATTTAGGTCCCTATGAAGGTCATCATTCCTAATGTACCACGGAGCGTTAACTATACCACATAGCACTTTGTTTTGAAAAGTTTGTATTATTTTTGTGTTGGTTTTCTTTGTACAGCCCCAGAGCTATATCCCGTAAGTCCATACAGGCTTTAGCACCTGTTGATATAATAGCAATTTATTTTCGGTCGACAATTCCAAATTTTTATCGAGCAGCCAATACATTTTGCGATATTTGATATTAAGCTCATCTTTTTTCTTTTTAACGTGCTCTTTCCATCTGAGCCTGGTATCTAAGGTCATCCCTAGATATTTAGCATTATTTGCATACGGAATCTGCTGACCGTTAATGATTACAGGTTTATAACTGATTTTAAGATTGGTGAAATTCATATGCGTGGATTTCGATTATTGAGCCTGATACGCCACATTTTTGTCCATTTTATGATTTTGTCACATGCTTCTTGGAGTTTCGTTGTCGATTCCTCGATAGTGTCTCCTACTGAGAGAACTGCAGTGTCATCAGCAAATGTTGCAATGGTAACATCGTTTAATTGAGGTACATCTCTGGTGTAGATCAGGTAAAGAATAGGTCCCAAAACACTACCCTGCGGGACTCCTGCCAAAATCTTTTTTAGCTCGGAATATTCATCTTCATATTTCACCCTAAAGTGGCGATTCTCTATGTAAGATTTTAAAATCATATAATATTGTTTTGGTAAATCTCTATGTAGTTTGAAGATTAAACCTCTGTGCCACACCCTATCGAAGGCCCGCGCCACATCTAAGAAGATACTAGAACAAACCTTTTTCCTTTCTAATGTATTCTCAATGACATCTGTAAGCCTATGAACCTGCTCAATAGTTGAGTGTTTCTCTCTGAAACCGAACTGGTATTCTGGGATAAGGTTTCTTTGTTCTATGGTTCTTTTCAATCTTTTGAGCAACAGTCTCTCAAACAATTTCGCTAGTGTTGGTAGAAGTGAAATTGGCCGCTAGGATTTTCTATCATTCGGTGGCTTGCCCGGTTTCGGAATCATTATTACTTCTGCTACTTTCCACTGCATTGGCACATGCTTTTTCCTGAGAATCGCATTGATTATGTGAAGTAATTTACGGGTAGCTTTTTCAGGCAGCTCCTTTATTATTTGCCCTGTTATCAGATCATAACCAGGAACTTTCTTTACTTTTATGTTCTTAATTTCAGCTTTTAGTTCTTTTAATGTTACAGGCCTGATCTCTTCAAAATCAGATATTCTGGGCGTATCAGCAGTGTTTTCGTCATTGGTCTGCTGACCTGAAGGTTGAAATGTTTCTTCAAGATGTTCAGCAAATAGGTCAGCTTTATCTTTCGCACTTCTAGCCCATTTCCCATCGTGTGTTTTGATTGGGGGATCTGCGTTTTTGGCCGTTTTAACTCTTTTGTTGCTTTCCAGAGGGAAACCAACCTACCAACTGCCTAAACAGTTCCCAATTTGTTTTGTTGTTTGTGAGCTGTGGTGAATTGGTTTTTTCAATTACTCTTTCACTAACCGTCATAATAACAGGAGAATGATCAGATGTTAGTCTTTCATCATTTTCTAAGAAGATGTAGCGTTCCGATATGCATTTTGTGATGTAGAAATCTATTACTACTGGGATTTTGTTAGGATCAGTTGGCCAGTACGTTGGTTTCCCTCCTGAGTAAAATTCACAGTTTGAGTATTGGCCAGCTGCAAGTAACTCTTTGCCTTTTGGAGTGGTTAATCTTGGACCCCAGAAGGTATTTTTTGCATTAAAGTCACCTCCAATAATGAAGTTACTTCCTAATTTCTGGAACAAGTTAATGTAGTCTTCTTTCTTTAGGTTATACCGTGGGGGCAATATATCGCAGATGTATTACAGGTGTTGTGATAACCAAATTTAACCGTCACAGTGGTTACTTGCATGGATTCTTTTTCTATTTTTAATTCTTCATGATGTTTGATATTATTATCCCTAATAAATATAGCTGACCCTCCTCTTGCTCGTTCTGCGTGATGGGTGGTATGGTAACAAGTATATCTCCCGATTGATACGTAGGAGCTGCTGGTAAGATGTGTTTCTGATATTAAGCATATATCAATTTTCTCGGTTTTTAAAAATAGTTTTAATTCTTCTAGGTGTTGTGTTAATCCGTTTGCATTCCATATGGCTATTCTTAATGAGTAGTTTTGATGTATGGTTTCTTCTCCGGAATTATGAATTGAACTATTTATTGCATACATTATTTATGTTTAACTATTTTGGAGCTTGCTATTTCCAGCAGATTAAGTCGATCCAGAATTAACTTATTTAGCTTATTCTGTTCCTCAAGGCTCTTTAAAATTGCTTGGACAGTGTTTTTGAAATTTTCAGTACCGTTGGTCTCATTTTCTTTCGAATTTGAGGCGGCTTGAGCATATGTGTAATTCTCCCTACGCACAGATGCTTCATTTCTTGCTCGATCCTTGTTTGGATGACTTAGAGGGGGTTTGCGTGCCTGATCCCTCATTTTCTGTAGCTGCTTGGCAACCTCACATCCTCAGTAGCTTGCTGGATGTTGCCCATAACAATTTATACATTTTGCTGGTTCTTCTTTAGATAGTTTGCAAGTTTGTGTTGGGTGCTTTTCAGCACATTTCACACATCTTGGATCGCGCGTGCAATATCGTTGCGTATGGTTATGGCCTTGGCATTTTTTACATTGTACTATTCTTGTACTGCCTCTTTTAACAGCTTCGATCTTTACTCGCATGTTGAGTATGCCAGTTATATTGTATATTTTTTCTATTTGCTCGGATTTATCAAAGGTTAGCATGAACAGGGGAAGTTTCTTTTTGAAACGGGTTCTAGTCGGTTCTCCCCGCTACGTCTCTCTTTTTTAATAATGTTCACGGCATCAAGGATTTTAAATCCTTTATTTTCTAGGTCCTCCATTATTGAATTAATTTCACAGGTTGGATGTAGTCCTCTTGCCATGACCTTGATGGGGCGATCGTTTTTATTTTCGTACGTGTACCACTGATATTTTTCCATATTCAACTTCATTGACAAGTTTCTGTATGCGTTTGGATTTGAAGTGTTAATCTTCCATACATTATTGTTCAGAGCAGTAGTTTTATACTCTTGTTCCGTAACATTACTCATTACACTTTGGATTTCTGAGTAGTTGGTTACTCCTGCTATAAAAATCGGTGGTGGGGCTTTTACCTTTGGCTGTGCTTCATTTTGGTGAGCTGGTTGCTGTTTCAGTGATTTTTCTACTTCTGTTGTGGACTCAGCGTCATTTATTGGTGGAGGTGGTTTTTCTTTTGGTTTAGCTGCTTGTTGTTGTTCTAGAGCTAGTTGTTTATTGATGATTAATTGTTTTCTAGAAACCTCTTTTGAAGTTGATGGTAAAGTTTCTGCCATTTCTGGTGAGTGTTGAGCTTTCCTTTTCTTACTTGGTCTTTTACTCCGTTTCAATATCCAATTTGTTTCTCTTTCTAATTCTTCATCCGTATGGAATGGATTAATGTCATCATCGATTGTAGGGCTGGGTGTCTTCCCAAGTTCTGCACGTGTTTCAACTGATTTTTTGAGTTCTTCATTCTCTTTCTTTAAAATTGTGAATTCTTCTTTCAATTTAGTTGTAAATGCCTTTATTTCTCTTAGTTGTTCACGGAGTTTGGCATTCTCCTTCTCGTACTGAAATATATTTTCAGTTGAAGATCTTGGTAAATTGGTACTTCGTCCAAATGGGTTAAACAATGATTGGTCCTTCGCAGAATCTACTGCGCCAGCCTCCGAAGAGCGTGGATTTGGCAGCATATCTGCTGCTGTACCACCTGGGGTATTACTTCCCGTATTTGTTGTACTCATTGTTTGTTTTAGCCAATTTATACCACTGGCATTTGGTCTCCGGTAACACTTTGCTACTGCCGAAGCAGTACCCGCCCCCACGACGAGGACGCGGCTACCTTGGTGTTACCTAGGTGTACACAGAGACAGCCGAAGCCCTCTGAATACCCTAGGCTGAGGGGCTAATATATTTTATCATGTTATTTTCTATGTTTTTTTGACAGTACATAAAAGTTATAAATTAGGTACTTTTATGTATTTTTATGGAAACAAATTGAGTAAACAGTGAAAAACAAATTAATCTGTGAAAATTAAAGTCGAACGAATGACAAATAAGTTGCACTTTTTTTATTTAATTTCGGTTTACTTAATCATAAATTAATTATATAATATGTCATATGTTCAACGGTGCTTCAGAGAACGAATCGAAAGACACGCCAGGTAGAATTTCAAATTAACTCGTATGCAGGTGCATATACCTTATACATATTCGTTTTATTGCAGAATTGAACACCGAAGCAATTTGAGGACTCTTCGTGATGCAAGTAATCCCTACAACCTATTCAATTCAATTTTGAACAATGAGGATGAAAATTCTGGAGACGCTGGAATGCCCGAAGACGATGAACTAAATTCCATCGAAATTACGGAAGATGGAACAATCTATATTAACGATTCAGACAATGCTACATCTGGGCCGCAGATTGCGGGAATCGTACATTAACAAATATTTTGATTAAAACATTTTCTATAAATCATAAACATAATTTTATTAAAAAAAAAAAAAAAAATAAAAATAAAAATATATTCATTTGATTATTGTATTCATATTTGATCTAATTATTCTATCTAAGTCATTTGATTTAATTATAACAGCAAAATCAGTAATGTGATCCGCTGATTTGCGGATTTTTCTAGTATAATCGCCTCTGCCACATTATTCTAACTATCGGCAATGTCGTGCATTGCGACAACAAATTTATTAATTCCTTCCTCTTTAATTTTTAGCGCTCGTTCTTTCAATTCAAAATATTTTGTATCACAATTATCTATAAAAGAAAAGAAACATTATTTTTGAAAGGACATCATACCATAGAATAAGTACGCAAGAATGATAATTTTCTTGTATTAAAATGGTATTAGGCATATAATTGGGTACTGGTTGTATAATTGTGCTAACGCAGTACGAGACAACGATATATTTTGGATTGTTTGCCTTTTCTTGTTACACAATATGAAAACAATAAAAAAACGTTCGTATTTTTTTTTGCTCGACTATATAGTAACCGAAAACTTTTGAATGAAGGAAACAATAACAAAACAACACAATGTGACAATAACCCGACAGTAAATAACCCGACAGTATGATCTGTTTTCAATATTGTGTAACAAGGAAAGGCAAACAATCCAAAATATGTCGTTGTCTCGTACTGCGTTAGCAATTATACAACCAGTACCCAATTATATGCCTAATGCCATTTTAATACACGAAAATTATCATTCTTACGTACTTATTCTATGATCATACCCTAAATTTAATGGCTTACCCGTCTGGCATCGCCTTTTTCTGCATCGTTCCTTTTCCTGCATCGTGGCTGGTGCTGGTTCTGGAGTTGGCTGCTCAACTTCAATCCTAGTGGGTAACTCGAACCCAGCTTGGATGTCAATGGCCCCTTCAAATACAATATTGCCCCATGCACTAAGAGCACGGTCCTCCAAATCAGTTAATGAGACTGTACTTGAAGGCCCACCACCCGTTTGGTCTAAACTCACAAATATCTTTCTTTTTTTGTGGGGAACGCTATTACGCCAGTTTTCAAAAATCTAAAATTATAAATTTTTATTAAACATTTTTAAAGATAAAATTAAAAAACATTTTGTTTGGACACCTTACCTTTATCCAATATTTTTTTTACCGACAAGCTCCAAGACCAGCATTCAGCAGACTAGTCAATTTATCCCAAAGGGCTTCAACAGAATCATCCGAATCTTTTTTATCGTAATTTGTGGATTACATTCCATAAACGATACATACACTTCATATTGCTCTCGAGTCATTTTTTTCTGCCGTGTGATTTTATCTATAGGAATGTAAAATATTCTCCTCTTAAATTTCAAAAAATTTCAATGCATACAATTACAAAAAATACCACAATAAAAAAATACAAATAAAATGTATATGTACCAACCTTTTGTTGTGGTATCCATTTTGCTTATGAAATATATTTGACAGGTATATAATCAGAAACATTAATTGTACTAGATTTTTGTTATATATTTGTACAAGAGCATTTTATATAAAATTTAATTTGATATGACATGCTTAGAATACCAAATTGAAAAAAATTTATGTTACCGTATTTTAAAAAATCATAACGTGGAAAAATAACATAAAATATTTTTATGCCGGAATACGGGCCAATGGCAACTTATGTGTCATTCGTTTGACTTTAATTTTCACAAATTGATTTGTTTTTCACTGTTTACTCAATTTGTTTCCATAAAAATACATAAAAGTACCTAATTTATAACTTTTATGAACTGTCAAAATAACATAGAAAATAACATAACATGATAAAATATAAATTCACCGGAATACCAAAATCGCATTTTCATTTAATATAAAATAATAAAATATAATATAATAAAATTGAAATGGCCCAGAATACCACATAACATTTTACATGTTATATAACATAATAACATGATAATATGATAAAATTTGGACGCCAGAATAGGAGCCGGAACACTCAGTTAACCGGAATTTTAATTTTTAGGAATATTTCTTGCTTTATTCTCTTTCTTTTCTCTTTCATTTGCATTTTTTAATTCATTTTGAAATTTGCAACTTTTTCCACATTTTCGGAATACGGGCCAATTATGTCATTATAAACACACTTCTTAAAACATTTTCAAAATGACTTATGATATGCATTAAAGTCAGCTTTTTTTATTCCATTTCCATTACAGATTTTAAGTCAATTTCAAAATGAAATAAAAACGCTGGTTTTAAGTCCGATAAAACACCATTTTTAAGTCAGCCTTTTTTAATTCGGGGAGCCGAAAATGCATCGAAACGAAAAATGTAATAGTTACAGGATGAAACAATATAGCCTGCGAATTTGTTGCGATGAAACATAAAATTTTTAACGAGTAACGAAAAAACAGGTTTCGATGTTTGTTCATCAACAATGTTTGTTTGTTCATCAACCAAAACACAATAACGCCCATATTACATTTTACTCCAAAAGCATTTTTTAAAGAACGTTTGTTTAGCCAAATAATGCTGAAATTTTTGATGGAACACTCTATATACTAATTTCTTATTTTCTTTACATTCACATATAAACAAATTCTTGTTTCTACAAAAAAAAAATTGTGTTATGGACGATTTACATTTTCCAATTTTTAAAAATGAAGGGTTAAGTATATTACGATTTTCGTTTGTGAGAGGAGCACGAAACAAATTCCAGTAAAATAAAATTGGATTTTTTTCTTTTTAATTTGAGCAAATGTTGGCATAAAACTGGGAATGTTGCCATAAAATATAGTTTTTACGAGTATTTTTATAGCAGTAAAATAAAAGAAATTCAAAAAATTTCAAATAAACATCAAGCAGCCATAAACATCATTCAAACAAAACGAGCAAACATGAGCGGTTATTAAATATTTTATTTTTACTTGCAATTCGATGTTGTTCGTTATCTAATTTAAACGCAAGCTGTTCGAACTGCAAAATTTATGGGACATACAAAAAAAATTATAGCATTGCCTTATTTGTTTATATTGCTGACTCTTTTTAACTAGTAACTTTTTTTTTTATATGCGTGCAGCTCTATTTTTCCGTAAAAAATTTGTTGGGAAAAAAAATTGGAACATGTAAATCTTGCTTAAATCGTCCATTAACCCATTGCCGCATACTTTTAAATTTACGACCGTGCTCAGAAACACACTTTTTTGTTGTCAATTGTTTATGACTTCAATATGAAATTGAGCGTTATTTATATGTTTGGAAGCGAAAATTATCACATTTTCTCACAGTTTTTCCATGAAATTTCTAGATGGTCATGGCCATCATTTGCTCATCACAACATTTTTTCTCTCCCCAGAACAAATGACGGTTATAGCCGTCATTTGCGCGAAAGTGGTAGGACGGCTACAGCCGCCCCATTTTTCATGAAAAATCAAATGAAAAATCAATTGATATGTTATCTGGAATGTTACATCGTTTTTATCTTCGATGTATTACTGAATAATTAACAAATAAATGCATTAGTACACTTCATACGCATGATGTTCCTTTTTTTTATTAATTAAAATATGCAGGATGGCTATAGCCGTCATTTGCCTACATATCACCAAAAATCCGACGGCTATAGCCGTCATTTGCGGGTTAGCCATTGCGGGATAACCTTTCAAAGTGAAAATTCAAACGATGTATTTATGTTTTTATATAGAAAAAAGCTTTTACAAAAATATTAAAATACACTGGTTGGCTTGGAAAATAATAAACAGCTTCCCCCCATATGGAAAAATCAAGAAAAAAATGGAATCTTCGGCTCTTATATTTAGGAGGCTCTGCCAAAACGTGTTGCTACCGCGCAATAAATTTGTTTAGAGCTTAGAAAAACCAACAGATGGAAGACTGTATTAAATGAATAATAGGACTAATATCAGAGCCTCCTAAATATAAGAGCCGTAAGATTCCGCCATTTTTTCCCATGTGCTTTCCATAGAGGGGAGGCTTTTTGTACTTTTTCATACCAACCAGTGTATTTTAGTATATTTTTAGAAGCTTTTTTGTATATAAAAACATAAATTCTTTGTTTGAATTTTCAATGTGAATCGTTAATTCAATATTCAGGAAAAGCATATTTTAATATTGGGTCATATTATGTTGAGTTAACGCAGAAACATTTAAATTAGTCTAACACAATTTTTTTCTTTTTTGTAGAAACAAGAATTTGTTTATGTGTATGTACAGAAAATTAGAAATTAGTATAGAGCGTTCCATAAAAAAGTTCAGCATTATTTTTCCAAAACAAACGTTCGTTAAAAAAGGCTTTTGGAGTAACAATGTAATATGGGGATTATTGTGTTTTGGGTTCTATTTCAACATTGTTGATGACAAACTTCGAAAACTGTTTTTTTGTTACTTATTAAATATTTGATTTTTCATCGCAACAATTTCGCAGCCTATATTGTTTCATCCTGTAGTATAAACAAAACAGAGCTTCACCAAACAAAAACATTGTTATTTTATAAAGCTTTTCGCAATTTTCAAAACCAATCAAAAGATGTCGCTAAGTATAAATTTAGAAAACAATATAGCGACAAAAAACTGAAAATTTTAAAATCCAAATGTTTGTTTCGAAAATTTAACAATTCATTTATATCTTATTATTGCCTGGTTCAATAGATTATGGAGATCTCCTGCAACTGAGAAACGCAACACCAGCGAATTAGATCAAAAAAAAAATTGGAAAAATTGTGACATTTTTCTATTATTGTTTTACGGCGCGCAGCAACTATGATGATGAATATTTTACGACGTAAAGTTTTATTTACGCCAACCGAATAATAAATAATATTTATAATTGTTTTCAGTTTTATTATTGTAATTATGTTAAATTATTGTATTAACGATTTCGCGCTTAACTTACAATATTTCAAATTTTAACTTACAATAATAATGGTTTATTTTCGTAAATAGTTATTTAATTATTTTACGCTTTTCTGTAATTTCAAGTAAATTTATTACAGAGACATCTGTAAACGGATTTTCAAATTACAGAAAGCTCGGTTTTGCAATCGGATAAAATTGAAGTTTTTACGTTTTGTTCTGTTTTTTAAAAATAATTAATTAAGAAAATCATGACATCGTTGATTTTTTGTATACAAAAATAATTTTCGTAAATAGATTTTGATGTAAAAATTTTATTATATGAATAATATTATTGTTTCTACATGGTGATTCATAAAATTTCGTTTCAGCTTATGTTTACTCGTTAATTTTGTTATAAATGGGGAATGTTTAGATTGCTATTAAGTGCATCGTTCATCTCAAAAATTCTGATGTGCATGTGACCAGAATTTACCAAATAAGTTAAATTTTTATAAAACTAAATTTTCAATTGGATGTAAGAGGAATCCGCGGCAGCACCCTTTATTATCTTACTTTATAAACCTACACAACTAAACGGAAAGCTCATTTTTATAGAAAATTAATATATTTATGCTCCGCTTTAGTTTAAATTTACCAAATAAATACTATATTATGATGGCTGATTTTCAAATATGTGTTCCTTGAATAGATAATTAAAAATATAAAATTAAAATTTAGATGATTTGTTTAATTTTTTATTCATAAATTCATGTTCAAAAATTTTCCAATACCAAAGTTTCTTATAGTAATTCAATAAAAGCTTCCTTTCTACTAAAAGCTCTCTTTTTAATATTGCGGCTCTTCAAAATCATAGATGGCTCTGCTAATATCCGATTATTACGATGATAATAATTATTTTGTTTAATTTTATAGTTTATCAATGTTTTTTTAAAGAGTTCGAGAATAATTCACTTATCGTCTTATACAGGTATTACACGTATGTGCAGATAGTACACCAATACATAAGCAATTAAAAAAATCGTAACCGATTCGTAATCTTCCAATACGTGAAAATTGACTATGAAATAATTCTCTTCAAAATATTTTTTACAAAAGATATTTATTTGTTTTAGGGTGCTAAACTTGACTCCATGAAATTATGGGACCCTTATTGTTTCGTTTTGAAGTATATGGAACCATAAAAAGTTCGGGATCTGTAATCAACAACAAGCATCTCAAAAATTAGTATGAAAATTTTTATGGAGTTCAAAATACTCGTATGTAATGTCCTTACGAAGCGAACATAACTAATTACCATCTCGGTTGCTAGTTTACTGTGAGAAAAAAACATCACAAAATCTATGTAGTTTCAAGTATTTTGAAATTTGTATATGCGGGGATAGAATCAGGATGATCAATAAAGAAAAAACCTAGCCGTGGCGACAGGTTTTATCGATTAAAAACTTAGAATTGTATTTGTAATATTTTATTATATTAGCGGAACAAACTTATAGACAAACAAATATTATATAATTTTTGTTATCAATTTCAAATAAATTTTAAAACAAACAGTTTAACTTTCAATTTCAAAGTCATTCGAGTGTGTCGTGTACTTTTTATCGTTTAATCATGTTTTGTGACATACCCCCAGGCGCGCGCTTTAACTTTTTAATCAGACATTTCGACATTTTGTTGGTTTAACAAACAAATTATTTTATTTGGGTGCGGATATCTAATTTGTAATGTTAGTTTCGAATGCATTTTTCACGGGGATCTTCTTTGTATAATAACGATGCATCATCTTTAGTTTACAAAGATAGGAAAATTGTTTATTCACATTATTTTTGAGAATCGTGACTTTTACTCGGTATATATGAAACGTGTACTTACATAAAAAAAAAACTTGAAAAGTCCAAACAATAAATTTATCCAAAAACTACTCATACCTTGTCTATTACCATATGTGTAAAGTTGTTTTGTCTTAAAGCAAAAACTAAAAAAAAATATAAAGATTTTGTCTTGTGTCGTATATTAACTCGATTTTATATATTTTTTATTACATACGAGTTATACATAGCTATATACATTTTTTATTGTTTTGTGCGCGGTTTTCAATTTGCATATATGTACGAGTATATAAGTATATTTCTCTCTATAGATGCGATTTGTACAGACAAAATTATTGAATAAATTGTGAATTTCGATGAAGTTATCGATAAAAGTAATCTAAATAGTCTTATCACATTCCTTTTTCATATACATAAAAAATAAAAATGCGCAAAACGCAAGGCACATAATTAATTTACGTTGGAAATAAATGCGGCAGAATTGCTGCATACGATCGCGACTTAAGTACACATCGCAAGAAATTAATTATCTTTATAAAATGATAAGAAGAAAAATTACCGGAGAGACGTTAATAACGAAATATGTAGAACAAAATTAATTCGTTTTGCTATAAATAAATTTATACTGTACAAGGTTTTTAAACCCAAACGTTTCGTATGCGGTTGTTGTTGCTTGTTGTATCACGCGTTTGTATATATTTATGTCTTCGGAACGTTTTCTTCTTCTATAAATGTAAGATTTATAGTTTATCTTATTTTTTATTTTCACAAGAAAAACCAAAATGAAATAATATTACTCGTATATTGATTTTTCTATGTATTTGAGATTTAGGTAAGCTGCATAAGACGGGATCACATAATTTTGCATTGATTGTGGCGATGAAAGATTTCAACGACGCTGGTGTGCTATTAAGAACGACGAACCTATAAAATATTATATTTTACCTTTCGAGCAATATTTGCAATGCGTGAAATATATTCATGCAGATGTGGCAAAATTATTATCACATTTAGATATTTGGAAGATTATTGCTTTAAAAAGTAAATTTTTCGAATAAAAATTAAAATTTTTTGTAATTTTTTTGAACATTCGTTTAGCATTCTTTAATAATTGTATCATACGGGGCATTCCACTTATTTGGTGACTTTTTTCGCCGTACCGCAGGGAGTCATGCAATAACTTGGTCCCCATTGAATGTTTTATTCATAGTCGGTCGCACAACAGTAAATATTGATTCGTGTTCCATATCCCGTTTACTACACAAAGTGGGAAGAGTCATTTTGATGATATTGCTGAACAAACTATGACTCTAACTGGTTGTTTGACCTGCTATTGGACACAGGAACGACATATTCTTCTTCTTTTGATCTATGAATGGTTCTGGACATTGGTGTTGTCAAAGTCATGTGTGATTTATTTTGAGCTGCTAAATGTGGTGAAACTGTTAATATTGAACACTACCAACAACAAATGATCAACTTGAATCGAGGATTGCGCGAAAAACTACCAGAATATGATAAAAGGCAACACAAAGTGATTTTGATTAATGATAATGCACTTCCACACAAAGCAAAACCGGTCATGGAAACATTAGAAGCACTTAATTGGGAAATACTTTCAAATGTGGCTTAATCGCCAGACTTGGTTCCGTCTGATTACATATTGCATCGATGGGGCACGGGATTGCTGAGGAGCACTTCACTTCCTACGACAATGTACAAAAATGGCTCGATAACTGGTTTGCCTCAAGAGAAGAACATTGCCAAAAAGATGGGAAAAATGTATAACTAATAATGGGCAATACTTTGAATAAATACTCTTTATCATTATCATACGATGAACGTATACTTTTTACTAAAAAATTTCGGTTTCACATTTACATTCCTGGAGGATATAGGACAGATGGTTTCCTTTTTTCTCTTACCCTATTCCATTCTCCTTAATTAGGTAGCTTTTTTTTTTTTTTTTTTTTTTTTTTTATTTAAAGAAATCTATTTTGTAATATACATGTGTGACTTAAGATTATTTACAGTTATAGTTAAAATTATATTAAAACAACAAAAAACTTTAAAACAGAAAAAAAATATAAACCAAATTTTGGTTTAAACAATTAAGAATTTAGAAAAAAGTCTTTAAGGTTATTTTTAAAGTTGTCCTTTGATAAGTTGAAGTCAAATAGGTCGTCGATTAATTTGAAAGATTTAGACATCCTATTAATGGGGTTGTTTTCTCCATAGTTGGTGGAATGGTGTTCAAGTGCTAAAAATTCATGGTTTCGAAATGTCCTGCATGGCATGTGAATTGATATGTTTTCCAAGATGTAAGCTGAATCAACGTGACCAAGCAAAACGTTACCAATAAAAGCTGCGCCCAAGAGAAGTCGTCTATTTTCAAGCGTGCATATTTTGTAATCCCTGCATCTTGTTGTGTATGGAGGTAAGCGAGCCACATTTTCATGGAATGGTAAGTTGTGATCGTAATCCCAGTCACTTTTCTTTAACAAATATGTATAGAAATATATTCGGAGTAAATAAAACTGTTAGAAAGTTCTTGATTTTTAGTTGTCAAAGTGTCAGCTGTCAACTTTCAAGTAATCATAAAAGAATATATATTTTTTGATTTATTGTAATATTTTAGTGTTAACAAATTTATTATTTTATATAAATATAGAAGGTAATAATAGAAGGTAATCGGTTAAGGCAGTTTTGCTTTTGAAGAATAATTACAATTACATCGGTGGGCCAAAATAATTTAATAAAATAATTTAAAATATCAAATGCAGTTATTAAAAATATCAAATGCCACCACATTGGGTTAAATAACAAAACTATAAGTGAAACATCAACACATATGAGTGAAATATTACAAATAAGAGCGAAATTTGAAATATATTACATCTATTTACAAAAGTCTCAGACATGTCCAATCAAACGAGCGGAAATATCTGAATAGTGGAAACTTTATGCTATCCTATGTAATAAACGTCAGGTTCATATAAAAACAGTTGGCACCTGCTCCTAGAAGCTCCCGATTTTGGGTCACCACTGCGAAGGGGGATGAATATATAAGATTGTTAGCCAAGCGTAATAGGAAGTTGACGGCACCTCAAACATTAGTGCAAGTGAACAACGCTCGGGAAAATAATTTGTCGTTGACTACGATAAAAGGCATTTAACAGATCAGACTTAAATGGCAGAATTGCTGTTAAAAACCACTTCTTCCGATTACAAAACTTAAAACAAGACTTAATTGGGCAAAGTATCACCAGAATTGGCAAATGTCACAGTGGAGAAAATTCCTATATGGTCAAACGAATCAAAATTCGAAATTTTTAGATCGAAAAGGAGAGTTTACGTTCGACGGCGTCCTGGTGAGAAAATGCTCCTAGACTGTATGATTCCTACAATAAAATGTGGGGGTTGGTTCTGTGATGATATGGGGTTGTTTTGGTTACAACCAAGTTGGAGATTTGGTCAAACTTACGACTGGTATGTCCCAGTTAGTTCTGTCGTCGAGCTGTACCCATATGGATAGGTAGCCCATATAGCTGTACCCATATGGATCTAACTACGATTCCACAAAGTGCTTTTAATATTAGAATTGTTTGCGTCCTCGTTTAATTACATAAAATAACAAAATAGTAGAATCCATGCCGAAAAAATAAATAGAAAGTTTTGCCCCGTGATTTGATCTGCGGATTTTCAAATAGTTTCTGTATGTGGAAAAATTCGTCGTGATGAAAAAATCCGCCAATTAATAAAAATGGATGAAAAGCTGGTTGATGACTTGCTGCAGAACTATTGTGGTTGATGATGGCTAGAGTTGAACTTTATTGATGGAGAAAACAAGTTGCACTATTGAGATAAATTGCACCTGTACTTTATTTAATACTCGTAATAACACACTGTATTTTTATTTGTATAAAATTATAACTTTTCTGTTCACCAGATTACAAAGGAATGAATAATGTTTCATTTCTTAAAAACTAAATCGTCATTTTAATATGTAAACCAAAAAATGAAGAAAAAAATAGATTTATAGTGAAAAAGCATTCTTTAAATTTTAGTTAAAGCCATTCGCTATCCAATGGTTTCCACTGAGCGATTTACTCTTATCTCTATGCCAATGGTTATCCTTGCGGATAATTTTAATTGATGGTCTTGCTAAGCAAATGCCTCATCCGTGATATTTACTGGCCTGGTCTATGTGAGCTGTGACTCATTTGTCAAAATATGTAGGTTTTTTTATTTGGAATTACTATTATTCAGTTATTGAATTTTATAATCTACCACTTACGTAGTTTGGAAATCCGTAGATCAACTTTTTGAGATATCGAGCAAAACTTAAGCCATGGTATGATTGTCAACAATTCTTTTGCCTACTAGCCACAATGTTTTAGACCATGCTATCGGTAGCTTTATTAATAATAATAGAACCCAAAATTTGAGCGACATTTCAAATCTATTACATCAATTTACAAAAGTCTCAGTCTTTTCAAAACCAACGATCTAAAATATCTGAATAGTGGATACTTGAGGTTAGCTAATGTACTAAACATGACGTCCATATAAAAGGAACTGGGCACCTACCTAGAATACTCGAAATATTGTGAGAAATATGAGTGAAATCCTTACTTTTTTACATCGACTTATTGAAATCTCAGAGTTTTGTCATATGCCATATGTGTGTTTATAGATATGCGTATGTCATGTCTATAAAAGTGCCAAGCACCTTCTTCTAGAATAGTCGATAAATAATTTGAAATATGAGTGAAATTCTTAATTTATTAAGTCGATTTTCTTAATATAACTAATATTAAGACTAGTACTAATATAATAGATTAAAAACATTTGTATTGTAACGTGTCGGGGTTTTTCTTATAGTGGAGTAAAGTGCATTTTTTTCACAAAGGAAAAACTACTGAGTTTTGGTATTCATTCTTAAATTGCCATAAAGGTAAAAAATTGAATTATATATTTATGTTGTGATATTCCTAATTTTTATTTCCTGGTTCTCGATCTATTTTCGTTAATCTTTAGATTGCAAACGGTGGAAATTTTATTGTCTCATCTGCATCGCAGAAAGGTCAAGCAATTTCCGTTTGGTTATACGGGACTTTTCTGCGCGGAGTTTTTTTTGTAAGTTATCAGGTAGATTTACCGCCTGTTAACGGACTTATTGGGATTATTGCGACACCTGAATCGACCAGAAAAATCCATTTGGTTTAATATGAATGTTTGCCGTTAAAACTACCGAAACTTTTGATCATCTGAACGAGAATTTGTTCTTACATATATACAGCTAAGTGAAACTATATTGTCTATTATAAGTTATATACGTATACAGTATTGTGCGAATTAATGCGAACACGGGCAATTATTGAGACAAATTATTTATTATTAATTTTTTTTATTGAAATGAATATTAATAATATATGTGTCCACCTTTGGCCTTAATGTCATCTTACACACGGTTAGGCATTGCATTAATTAAATGTTGACAATTTCCTGTTATTTGTGGATCCGGGAACCAAACCTCGATAACAGTTTCTACCCCCTTTTTTATTGTTGTACAGACTTGTTTCCGACTCTAACCTTACATATGGACCATAAATTATCTATCAGATTACATATAGAGAGAGTGAACATGTAACGGTTCGCTTACGGTTTGTTTTGAAATTGTAAACTGTTTTGAAATACCGTGAATCGTTAACAGACCTCTCAATGATCTTGTGGTGGAGCAGCAGATCGCCGGCTAGGTGGCAGTCGTTTGGGTGGGATCTTTCCACCAATCATTGAAAGCTTGAAAAATATGCTGCTTTTTACTCGTTATGATGAACATACACACACACATGATAAACAATTTATACGAGGAATGACCATTCACAAAAACAAATATTAACTAAAATATCACAGTTTGATCATTATTTTCCGGTGTCTTTTAGACAACACGGTGTTATCACAGGCGTTCATATCACTCTACCAACCAACTAAGCACTATGACCTTGGATCGTACGGTCCTGATCGTCTTTACCCACACCTCCATTTATATGTGACCTCAATTAGCACATTGAAGTCCCCTGCGTGGTTGAAGTTTAATTCATCATAGCTTCAATTATGTTTTACTTAGCCACTCATTATTATTAGCACTTCACAAACAAAAAAAAAACCCGATTTCGCACGTACGCATAACACTTCAGAAGAAAAACTTTAATAGTAAACAATTATCAACGGAAAAAAATTCGAAAGCTACACAGCTGACCAAGACAATAAAATTAAGAACGTTATTTTATATGATTTAACATTTAATATAAATATAATCAATAAATGAATAATATAGACATGCAATAAATAATTGTAAATATGTATATAAGGTATAATATATAAATATGTATAAGAAAATATAATTTAAATAATATAGTGTCTTTAATAAATAAATAAATAACCGAACATTAACATTATGTTTCGGAACACAAGTTTCCCAATAATTTTTGCCTATACTGTAACTTGAACCATGGCTCGCGAATAATTTTTCTTTTAACTAGAATCTTATATGTTTAAATTTTAACAATACATAAATAAATAATAGTTATATATATAAAGAAATAACGAATTTGAATATTTAATATATATATATGAGTTAATAAAATTAATAAAAATATATTATAATCATTTATAACGGACGAATAAATTAGATTTATATTTTACAATATTGTGCGATCATCTGCACACAAACCAGGTATTGTACACTCAAGGTACAAACAACAGCATCCGACATCATGCGGATTTTAATGGATGACCAACTTATAAAAAACTTCTATCGTTCGAGTTTTATTTATGTACTTTTGTGTACTTAAGATAATTAATTTCAATAAAAAAAATGCGCTTACCAAGCAAACCGGGACTAGGAGCACTTGCCACAGAATTTTGATTTAGCCCGCAAAACTGAATTTTATAAATAAAATAAACATTTCTATGAATAACAATTTTTCACTATACAATAATAATTTAGTAACATTTACCTTGGTAAGCGACTTTGATGAAATAAAAATTCTCTTGAAATCACCGAGTTTTACACGCAATTCCAACCAAAAAAAAAGATTATTGATTTTTTTTTTTTTTAAATGAATTAAATTCTTAATTTTACGTTGATTTGCTTGCGTAAACTCGGTTGCTATTATTATTTAATTGCACCAACTCGAACTGTGACACGATAATAATGATCAACAACATTTTTTATTTCATCCAACTCTTGTAGGGAGGGGAATACGTAACAAACATTAAACTTGTTTTCCCCACTTATATTCGGTTTTTAATTATTGCAGATCAGCTGTGTATTGATTGTAGCACATTAATACTTGTACAGTACTAAGCAAAATTATTGAAACGCGCGCGACTGAGTTATCATGCGCAGTGATACAATTTCAAAACAAATTATTTATAGGTAACAGTGCAACGGTTACAAACATGCTAATTGACCAACTCAGGACTAAAGAAAAGTTTTGTTCTCGGACGAAACGCGTTTTGTCGTGCAGGGACAGCGTTCACGGCCTGTACGAAAATGTGCAGGGGAAAAATTGACAGCGAAACATTTCGAACAAACAGTCACAAATCCACCAAAAAGATTTTTTGGGGATTTTTTTCATATAAGGGTACACAATCTATCTCCCGTGGAAGGCATGATGAACGGCTTGAAGTATAAAGCTGTGCTGGTGCGGAAATTACACCTTAATTAGAAAAAAGTCGATGTTGGCGAAAATTTTATTTTTCAACATGATTCATCGCCATGCCATAAATCAAAGTTGGTACCAAGTTACCTTGAACAGAAGAATATTTAATTCCTCGATTGGGCTGACAATTTAACGGGCTTGAATCCGATAGACAATTTATGGGCCATTTGTAAGGTTAGAGTTCGGAAACAAGGCTGTACAACAGTAAACAAAATGGAGGAAGCTGTTATCGAGGTTTGGTTCCCGGATCCACAAATAACAGGAAATTGTCAAAATTTAATTAATACAATGCCTAAACATGTGTAAGATGTCATTAAGGCCAAAGGTGGACACATATATTATTAATATTCATTTCAATAACAAAAATTAATAATAAATAATTTGTCTCAATAATTTCCTGTGTTCGCATTAATTCGCACAATACTGTATATTTATATTTCATTATGATTATTGCCAATTATTAGCTTAAAAATCGATATCCTTATTTCCTCATTAATATTTATTAATCATTACAAAAAAAAAAAAAATTTAATTATAAATTTATAAATATAATGTTAAGTTCGTTAGAGGATCGTTCCATAATTTTTATAGTAGCTCCTAATCATTAATTATAAATCCTATTTCTTAAGATAGCTAATGTTTTTTTTTTCTAAATAATATATATTCGTTATTGGCAATAAACACTTCTCATATAAATTTGTTGGGTTTTTTTTGTTGTTAAAAATTAAATTGTTTTAATTTATTGTTATGATTTCTGCATAAAGAGTATTGCTCTATTGTGATTTTTCCGTTATGTTTGTTAACAATTATTTATTGATTTTCTTATGTTGATGAAATAATTATGTGTTTCTAAATTATTAGAAAAAAATAAAGCAGTGATTTAGAGTTCATGAACAGCGGGAGGGAAGTGCTAAGATGACACTTCAAATGGGTAGCGTAAGCACTAAGACCACCACACCTACGGTCTTACCAAATGGGTAACATGTGGTTGTTTGAATGTCCATAACAGTCATTGTTTGACCGCTAAAACAACCGGAAACAAATATATGGTTACGAGTTAATTTAGCACATTCTTTACAAGTTAGTGTCAATAGCTTAAAGTTACTCATTTTTCTTCTTTTCTCTCAAATCATTTACCAGTGCAGCACCCACAAGTCTTCGATTATACTCCTACAGTTTTTTTGACCCTCCTCCCCCCCCCCTAACGACTGCCACCTAGCCCGGGAAACGTGCTGCCGTAGTAGTCTCTGTCGAAGAAATTTTTTTGTTACGAACTCGCTGATTCAGAAAATTCATTTGTTCTCTTGAGCATTTGTAGCGTTTCGGTTATCGTTAAGAGTAAGGTTACATTCCTAAAATACCGCAAGTGAGCATTTCGTAACAATATCACCGACAGTAATTTTGGCCGACAAGCCGACTTAGCCGCACAACCAGATTTCTGACAAGCCACATTGCCGACACAATGACATCGCTGACATCCACATCGCCGAAAGTTCTAGATCACATCGCCGGTAATAATAAACTTCAGGCTTAAAATATGACCATATTCTTGAGCAATATTTACAACTTCCTCAAATGCCCTCTGGTGGCAACTCTCTGATTTGCTGTTCATTATAATATATAAACTAATGGCAGAACTCTGGCATTTTCAGAAGTCCCAACTGGACCATGTATGGAGTACAATTTGTATGTCTCGCATATATGTAAAGGACGGAACACCTACCCCTAGAATATCAAAATATTAAGAGATATATGAATGAAACCCTGGTTCTGGAGGTGTCTAAATTATATTATGTGGACGAGACATACCAATTTGCATAGACCCAAGTATCCGCTATTCAGAAATACTAGTGCCTATGTCGGAAACTCTGACATTTCAGTGAATCGATGTTATTAATTAAGGATTTCGATAGAGATAGGTGCTCAGATTTTTATATAGACCTGACACAATCGAGTTCACACAGTTCTTTTTATGTGGAAGTTATGTTTAGTACATTAGGATAGCCCCAAAGTAGTGATCATTTGAGATGGATTCCAATACACCAGGATTATCTGAAAATTTTCCGACTTAACAAAGATACATACAATAAATTATCTTCAAATTTATTTTTATTCCTCTACATATTCTCCTTGTAAGTCTATACACATCTCTTTACCCGTCCAAATAGTACTAGGCGTCTTTCTCTGCAAAAGAATTGTTTACGAAGGTGATGGCCTCCTCATTCGTCGAAAATATCTGTTCTCTGAGGGCAACTTATTGTTTTAGTGAAAAAAAACTCGCTTGGGGCTAGATCTGGTGAGTAAGGAGATAGCCAAGCAGTTCAAACCGTACTTCGTGGATTTTCGCAACCGCTGAGGTGAGATGACGTATTGTCCTGATGGAGCAAGATTATTTTTCTGCAAATGTGGCAGTTTTTCCAAAAACTGTACCAAGTCAAGTCGCGTCAAGAAATGATGCGTATTATGCTGGTGTAATGTTTTTCCCTGATGCCTGCCTCAGAAAACAGTTGCCATCACTTTCCCAGCCGAAGCAACAGCCTTTGCCTTTTTTCGAGCCAATTCTCCCTTGCTAGTGTACTGTTTTGACAGTATTTTTGATTCTGGAGTGTAATGGTGCATTAAGTTGCAGCAACAGTAATTAGTTAGTGTCTAAATTCTGATCTATTGCCCCTAAACTGAGACAACAGAGTATTGGAAATGTTCATTCGAACACGTTTCTGGCCCAAAGTGAACAAAAGCAGTACCCAACGCACTTGCAGATTTCTCATGCCTAAATCTTGATTAATTTAATAAGTGACAAACAAGTTCTTTAGACATATTCAAAGTCTCTTGTATCTCTCTAACTTTAATTCGATGGATGTGTAGCACCATTTGGTGAACTTGAGCGATGTTATCATTAGTGGTTTCAGTTTTTGGACATCCCAAACGTTCGCCGTCACCCAGGTTGGTACGGCCACGTTTATATTTAGCTGCCGAAAATTTCTTGGTGGTAAACGATGGTTCATGGTCTCCGTACACAGCGTCCAACTCGGCTTTGATTTGCGTAGGTGGCAGCTCGATACTCGATTTGTTCAATTTGCACAAAACACTCACAATAACTCACTCAAAAGATTGTTAAACAACAACAATTGCGCGTCTAAAATAGCTGATATTTCGGTGATTACTTTTCAACGCATGCGCAAACACACTCCCCCACTTTTGTTGACGAGTGCTGCCACCCACATGTTGAGCTCGTAAACTTTTCAGACAACACTCGTATTGGCGTCTTTTTTTGAAAGTCTGAGTCTTTTGTAAACTGATATGACAGTTTGAAGTTTAGCTCATATTTTTATTATTTCACTTATAGTTTTGTTGATCCACCATTAGAGATTTAGATATTTTTAATAACAATTTTACGATTATGTTACGCAGTGGATATATCTTGTTATTTTGGTATAGTAACTTGACACCGATGAAATATGTCAATCTATGCTTAGGATAAAGCAGTTTTTTGTTGTGATGATGGAAATATTCATTTAAATTTGGAGAGACTATCAACTTTTCTGGGGCCTTATTCTTGAAGTCGGTGGAAATTTTCGTAATCGGAATACAATTTGCTATGAAATTCTTTTTATTTCTAAAATTTTTCGCCAGCTACTTTAATCATTTTTTTAAATTTTTTATCTTTATTTAAACTAAGAAACATAATTTTTTCTCGCTACTAAGGGAAAAATTCCGACTGGGTAAATCGATACGGAAGAAAACTTGCATACAAATTTGAAAAAATGATTAAAGTAGCCGGCGAAAAGTTTTAGTAATAAAAAGAATTTCATAGCAAATTGTATTCCGATTACGAAAATTTCCCCCGATTTCAAGAATACCGCCCCTGATTGTTAATATTTTATTTTCTACGATCTAAAAGTGATACAGTTGTTACTTAATAAATTTTGGATTTCAGTTGAATACAAGCAGATTCTTCAGCTTCTTGGTGTTACTGCTTTATTTTGCTTTGTCATTACACCTGACAAATAACTTTTTTATATTTATTGTTTATATTCATATGTTTGTATATTTTTTAAAAATAACGATATTTTTAAGTTTCGTTAACTCTGTGGCTAACTTAGGACCGTCGCTATCCATAAGAATAAGAATAGATATTGGTAATTTTTTAAACATTTCCGCTTAAATCTGTATTTCTGTAATTCAGGCACAAAGTCAGTCCAAATTAATTATTTTCTGGCAAGGCAGTGTTATTCCTACCTTTTTCTTTGTACTCAAGTAAAAGATTGCGTCATTAAATCTTTATAGCTATTCTTGTACAAATAATAAAATAAAGCAAAATCAAAAGAAATAAAACTTTAAGAAACAACGCAGCAACAACAAAATATAAACGAGACTACACTCAGATTTAACAAACGGCAATTGGAGAATCGGTCAACATTAAAATACAATTTGTCATACATTTTATGAGGTTGAAATAAATGTTGACCACTTATGTAATTTTAAATCGGGATTCGAAATACAAAATTTAAAATACATGAAAAGCAATGCACGACGAGCTTTTTTGTCTTTACTGGCGGCAAAAGCTTCCGCGCGTACTGTTAAGACAAAAAGAAATTTTTGTTATTCTTTTTATACACAACTTTGTTGTTTTTTGTTTTGTATGTATTTTGTTAACTCTGTTTTGGTTTGTTGTTAACAATTTTTTTCTTTTTAAAACTTCTTTTCAGTTTCGCGTTGGTGGGCAGCCCAAACGGTTGTTTTATTTATTTGTCCAAAATCAGTTTTTTTTTACGTTTTTTTAGTATTGCTTAGAGATAAAACAAATTCTTCGAGCAAAGAGAATAAGTTAAAAAAAAAAAAAAAGTTTGCAATTGAAAAGACAATTAAGTGAAAATTAAAAGAAAAGTTTTTTGTTTTTAAAAAATATACTAATTTTTGTTAATTTTTACGATTTTTTATTGAGAAAATTGTATTTTCCAGTGGTGGTTAATTTAGTGCGCGGGTTTTTTTTATAATAAATAACAAAATAAAATAAAGAAAATCTATATAGATAGTAGAATGAAAATTTTTTGTTATTTTTTGTGTGAAAATTCAATTCGAAAATTTTTTGACAACCCCATTTTTATTAAAACTGTTAAGTGCTTTTTGTGTTTGAATTTTAATTGATTCGCATCGCGGTTTTTATATATCGCGAGGAGATAAATCTTTTTGAACGTAAGTCAATATTTGTTCTAAGCATATTGGTTATCTTCGTGACTCATAAATTATGAGCAAAATAAAACAATAACATGACCGGTCTCATGGCTTGTTTGTATTTGTTTGTGGCGAGATACGTTTGCTCTCGTAATTGAGGTGAGACCATGATGGCTAAGCCGATTATTATTTTTGTGCAATTTTTTGCGATATCATTGAACATCAATTAACAGTTTTATATATCAAAGTGTAAATATAAATAATATAAAATGTAACTTACTGTAAATTTTTTTTCCATCTTGAATTTCAACAGAGAAAACTGTTATACACAGAAAGAAAATAATACAGAAAAAGTTTAAATTATACATTTCTTAAGACATATGGAGAATTCCAGTTTTATAGAATACGAAATAAAAAAAAAACTTGAGTGGAGTATATAAATGAGAATAAAAAAAGGGTTATGTGAAGTCAACTTTTTTTTGCTTGCTTCTTTTCTTCATTTGTTACAGTCTTTCGCCGTTAACGTGTTTTATGGTAAAACAGAAATCTAAACTGCAATTAAAATCTATTTAATTTCGTCAAAACATTTATATTGTAAGACACAAATCAAGATACGCGGTTAAGTAATGATGCCACTTTGGAAGAATATCAATTGAACTGGTTTTGGTCGCGTATAAAATATACGATCTACACGGTGCATTTTATGCTATGGTCAACTATATGTTCTTCAATTTTCTTTTTAATAATCACAAAAGGAAGATGTAATTTGATTTTTCCTGTTTTATGTTATACCTGTAGTACACACATATATGAAGATGTGAAACCGGTCGCAGATACATAACTTTCATTGTTATGTGTCTAGTTTATTTATAATTTGGTGCCATCACGGTAATATAGACTTGATCTCATGTACTTGTTAAAATTAAAGGCGCCTTCGACCCACCATTTTGATATATGTATACGTACTTTTGGTGTGAGAGAAGGCCAAACTTTCATAAATATTATTTTAAATTATTAACCTTAACGTTTTTTAAATATAAAGATGACCTTGTTCTTTTTTAAATATAATATTGTCATGCACAAATATTTTATTCGTAACTGTTTAGTCTTTAATTAGCATTGAGATTGAAAAATTGGACTTAAACAAAATGTGTCGTCTAATTTTTGGAACCAGTTTGAAATATAACGTAATTGACCCTTCCGTATTTGTTTTCCTCATCTATGTATTGGTCATACACTTATTTTTTAAATTAGTCAGATTATTAGGGTCGGTCAGTTTTTAATGAAACATTGGTTTACAGTTCAAATTTTATTATGTTTGTGTGAAAATGACGTTTAAAAGATACCAATATCAATAGTCCAGTAAATAAAAGACCTACACGTATAGCTTTTGTAGTACACATGCTTTACAGGCGTAAATCGGTTAGGTCTATTTTAAATTTTGTCGATTTGCGTAACAATAATGGAAACAAAATATCTGTTGCATAATCAAGAACCGTAAGTACCTGCCACAGTACAACCAAAATGTAAGGAAATTACCTATTTGTTAGCACTTACGAAGGCAAACTTAACTGACAAGAGGATTTGAGTTAAAGTCAACGTGAACAAGAACAATATTTCGGTTTTGTATAAAAACACCCCCACAGGCAAGTCGAAAACTGTCAGATTCTTGTGGATGCAGTGGACTACGTGTTAAACGCACCCCGGTTGTGGTAGGTCCCCACCTCAAAAAATTTGGAAAATAATTGGTGCAGAACTCTAGGTTATTTATGACCGTTCGAAATCCTCAAACCAAAAATTTTGATCAGTTTGCCGGGAATTTAAATAATTGTAGCGAGGGGCTGAGTCAACGTTGACTCGGACCCCCACAACTAAAAACGAATTATTTTGGATTAATTTTTGTGGTAGAATTAGGAGCGCTTAAAAGCTTTCTAATTAATACAACATCGATTTTTCACCTCACCCTTAAACCTATAAACAACCCCTTAATTAGTTTTTATAACCAAAAAATTGTAAAATGCAAGAAATAATAATAATACTGCCCAATTCCCATAGTCGTGTCACTTCATGTGAAGTGACAATAGTCGTGTCACGTGAGATGAACATTGATATTCTTGAAGTCGATTCAAGTGACGCGGGTTAAATGGTTTAAAAACATAAAATAAAACTATACTTAGGCACGTCGTAATTCAATAATAAAAATGCTATTTACTTTTGATGAATTCGACAAAAAATATTCCTGTCACTTCAAAATATTAGGCGACAGAACGTCACATGAAGTGACTATAGTCGTAAGTTGCGACTATGAGAATAAGAAAATGTAGACGACGTGTTTATAGTCACTTGAAGTGACGGGATACGACTATGGGAATTGGGGTGATAAATATTTCAATATCGGATATGGTGTATCGATTTATGAGCTCACAAATTACATGCAGTTTAATTTTTGAGTTGCTACCCCTTAGCACGAATTTCACTCCAATTTATCAGGTACAAACGCAAAATCTTTTAAAATTACAAAATGCATATATTGGATCGATTTGGTTAAGTTTCAAACATAATATTTGAATTTTCGTGTTAAGAACTCAAAACTCATACCTATATGATACCTCATATCCGACAATGAGTAAACATACTGAGTATTCTATTGGTCATTTAGTGGTTCCTTAGCTGTTTCACAGAGAAAGACTGCCTTGGTTTTGTTGGAGACGGTCCAGGCTTTTTAGACCTGGTTTTCTTGGATTGTCTGTGCTGTGCCAGTTTGGTATTAAGGCCAGAAGGTACTGGTCTTGATGCCTGATTAAGAACCAGTAATTTTATTCGTGCTCGTTAGGCTTTGACCTTGCGCAGAACTACAACTAAGACCCGAATGGCCTTGTCTGGAAACTTCATTGCGCGGCTCGTTCTCGTTTTTTCGGTATTTGATTTGCTCTAGTGCTGCTGGACTTTAACGACGTATCTAAAAACCGATAGTAGCCAAATTTATTATATAAATAAAACTGAAGAAGCACTTTGTATCCTTTAGAAACAAGATTGTTTAGGATTTCCGACTGGCAGTCGCCATTTGTTTCGTTTTAAAGGACAATAAATGTATCAAATTTTAGGCAAATTCTTAGATATAGTTCCACCTGGGCTTTTTCTCAACGAATAATCTATTTCATATTCCAATGCTTCCTCTTAATACAATTTTAGCTTTGTAAGTTAGTCAAGTCTTTTTAGCTTACGAGTTCTTAGTTGTATGTATAAAATAATTGCCCCATACAAAGCCGTTGGAAGTTTTATTAATAGCTTGCAGATTCCTCGCGTCTAATAGCATTATTTTTCAGAAAATGGCTGCTTAAGTGTCTGAGACGAGTGTCGAGGAATGCTATACAACTCCTGATTCAGAGGTTGGGAGATCCAACAATCTCGAGTGAAACATTCGGTGTGGCTTTCAGCAATTCCAAAGAAAACCATTGTATTCTTCTCACCAATGAGTTTTTCTAAGATACTTAGTATTCTATAGCCTTGTCAGATGGTGTACCTCTAAACTTTTGGGAAGTTGAAATTTTCGATTCTTCGACTCGTGAAACGGGCCGTCTTTGTTTTTTAAGATTCACCGCTTTGTCTTGTGATTAAAAAGGACATCCATATATTTACAAAAAGTATTGAGGTAACTACACGGCATTCTCCTGAAAAATATGAGGATTGTACAAAATGTTCATTAAAAAATAAATTTAAAATCTAATTAGCCTTGTCAGATCCATTAGAAAACGACATAAATGCCTAAGGACACTCTTTGGATCTAAGAAATTCGGTAGTTATACTGAAGGCGATACTAAATGTCTATTAAATTTTAATGATGTATTTGGATTGCAGGTAAAATCCTAGTTTTTCATGCTTGTACAATTGCTGCAAATGTGTTTGTATAAACTGAATACTGCTCAACCCTTTTCAGGAGCTGGCTGAAATGACTCATCCTTGCCAATATGCAGAAGTTACACCTGTCGGTTTCTTCTTTTAACAAAAGTTCATCCATCTGCCAATTAGTTCCAGTTTTTGATTTTCTAGACCTCCATAATTTTTGAAGGTACTTCAAATATTAACGCTCCTGGGTAGGTCATTGAATTGGATATACTTCTGATGTAGATTGATAGATTACACCTTAGATTAGGGATTTTTGTCCAGGCAGCCGTAATGATCAGAAAAAAATGCAAATATTATACACGCTGACAGTGTAGGCAAATCAAGTGGTAAATTCTGTATGACTTACGTGTCATGTGAAATATTCATATCTCAAACGGGAAGCGTGTGCTCGGGATCACATGACTATTTACGCGACCAACCCAAAAATTGTAATATCAAACAGGAAACACGCACTTGGAATCACATGACCACTTACCCGCCCTAACCAAATATTCAAATCTCAACTTCGGCTGGAGACATTTTCATTATCCACTGCAGCAGTTGTTTTACGAAATGCATCCAACTACTTTTCGTTTAGCAGTTGAATTCGTAATTCAGCTTCTTCGGCTTCTCGAACTGTATCGAGGACTTGCAGTTCTAATTTCATGCTACATTTTCAATATGGTGTCGGCTGTAATCAAGAGTCATGTCATCTGCATACTTCATCCAGAGATCAAGAGGTTTTGAAGGTTGACATAAGCAACAAATATAAGCGAAAGTCTTGGCATTTGAAAGACTGCTGTTTCTGTTAAGCAGTGATCCCATTCATCATCGTTTAACAGACCCCGTGCAGCTGTAGCTTCTTTGAAGGTTTTATAAATAAAACCATTGAATGTTCGTACAAATTCAAAGCTGGTGGAACCTCGAATATGTAGCAAAGGCAGCCGCAGGAAGAAACGCTCCTCATCTCTCAAGCTTACTGTATACATTCCTACAACAAACTTCTCTCCACCTATTGACGAAGTTGCCATGTACTGCGTACGAAAACGTAATGGTGCGGAATGTCAGTACATAGGAAATGACGTGCGTTTTGATCATTGAAGTTGAGCTGAAACCATGACTCAATCTTCGTTCGGCCAGTTTGTGCTGCAAGCAACGCTTCATCTTCAGTACTTGCTTCGAATGTAATTATTTGTTGATTCGGTAGGTGTACAGAAAGACGCATCACGGCATAAGATCAATCATGCATTTTGGACGATAAAAAATAATTTGATATCGCGATTTTCAACAAAGTAGCGGTGAACAAAATATAAATCATAGTTTGCTATGAAGCAAGGGGGATTAAAACTGTTATAACAATGAGTTTGACAATTCTCGTCCCCCTTGTGGACGTAGAAACCATAGCTATCTACATTCGATGAAAACACCGACGTACCGTTCATGTCAATGTACAGGTTGACATGGAGCTTGCAATGTGCAGGTGGTATACTGTAGTTGTGTGAGTAGGTGAATAGGTGAATGGGTTAATGATGTGGCGTGAATGCGTGGTATCACAATGGGTCAAAAATGGCTTAAGTGTCTAGCACTGAAAACCTAACCTAACCTACACGCTGCGTTAAATATTATTTATGTTAAATGTAGCGTCAAATTGTTGCGTTGATTATGTGACATTTTAACGCAACATGATATGCATAAAAACCTCGATTTAACGGACTAATTGGGGACTCAATTAAATCCTATTGTTCGTTAAATCCGAATGTTTTGAAATGGGATTCTTTTTGAACAAGTTCCTTAAAATGGCCACCTGGGACGGAACTCGACCAATTCTTAACCGATTGTGATGGGATTGGGTATGTTGGATGGAAATGGGATCTTAAATGATTTTTGAAAGAAGTTCTGGAATATGCCTACCTGGAACGAAACTCGAGCAATTCTTAACGGATTATGATCGGATTGGGTATGTTGGATGGATGGAAGTGGGACTCTTAAGTGATTTTTGGAAAAAGTTCTGGAATATGCCCATCTAGGACTTTAATTGATTAATTCTTAACCGATTATGATGGGATTGTTGTATGTTGGATAGAAGTGGGATTCTTAAATAATTTTATGATTATGAAGGGATTGGGTATGTTGTTGGAAATGGGATTCATAAATAATTTTTGGAAGAAGTTCCTGAATATGGCCACCTGGGACGGAACTCAATCAATTCTTAACCGATTATGATGGGATTTGTTATGTCGGATGGAAATGGGATTCCTTAAAGGAACCCTTATGAAAAACACTTTATTTTTTACCAAACATTTGCGAGTCAGGTGGAGCTTAAACCCCGTTCATTTTTTATTAAATTTTTCCACAAATTATGACTTTCTGGTTTTCATCATCTGAAAGAGCGTCTCATTGTTCTATCCGAATTGGCAAAAACGTGGAAAATGATTTTTTGACACCTAAGCCCCCTTTCTATAGGCCAAGCAAGTCACATATAATGAACTTTCAACATATTTTGTTAAGTTCCTTTACGTTAATTGTAAAATTTATAACGAAAAGTAAGTAAATTAAAAACATATTTAAACTTTTGTATCTATTGCTAACGCGTTTAATAATTTATATAAAACATATTATTCAAAATAATTAATAAAAATATTATGTTTACACCAAAAATAAATAATTTAATTATTAAAAATATTACAAAAACGTGAAGATTTTAAAAAATAAATAGCTTTTCAAAGCCAGCGCTCATTTTGTTTTGACGTTTCGCTACCAAAAATTGAAACAACAAAATATAAATTCGAAAATGATGCTATCGGGCAATAATTTTAGTTCGAAAAATTGTTTCTCGAAAATTGTGTTATATTTAAATTACGACTTTGAGGCTTTCAACTTATCGTAACTCGAAATACGACAAATACATAATCGATATTCAGATAAATTTGGAATTGTCTTTTGGAACTGTAATTCATTTTAAAACTTTGAACCTGCTGCTACTGGATCAGTCGTAGTTTTGATGTTCCTTTTACACCTCGGCATGTTTTGTCCAACCAAAATGATAAAAATTAGAGATATTTTTTGTAACTCTAACTACACTCCGTATATAATATGTCAAAACCGAGTGAACAACCAAATTGAAATAAAATTATAAATTAGTTTTGTACGCCAAAATACACTTGTCATAACAAATAATTTAATTCCCATTTTTAAAGGTGACGACAGCCATTATTTCTAACACTATTTACATCATGTGCATATATGTATGTATACCGTATCTTACAATTAGTGAATCTCTAACACTATCTTCTCGAACAACAGAGGCAAATAAAACTCCAATGGCCACACACTATACATAAACGTAGTAATTCTACGTTCTAACGAAATAAAATGATTATCTAGAGGTATTTTTTATTCTATCTAAATGCAAAACATTGCTTTAAAATCTTTCCTGATACTCGTAAATATGAACATATTTTCTAGTATTTCTTAGGTACTACTGTGCGCAAAAAATAGTAAGACATTTTAATTTAAATTTCGCGCAGAAAACCATTCGTCGAAATATTTTTTTTTCTATGTTGGTCTTGGTATGACTGTCAGTGACATCTGTGCCAAATGTCACATCAGAATAATTATTAGTGTTCAGTATAAGCTTGTCTTTCTGAAGTACAAAAAATGCATTCGTCGATTTTTACGTAATGAGTGAAATTATTCAGCAAAGAAGTAGTTCCATTAAATTTTGTGTGCGGAATCAATTTTGTGGTGCCGATACATTCAGAATGTTGCTAAAGGCCTTCGGTGATAATTGTATGTCGCGAGCAAGTGTTTTTGATTGGTACAAATTGTTCAAAGAGGGTCGAGAACGTGTTGACAACGAACCACGTCTAGGACGGTCATCAACATCAACTGATGATCAACACGTTAATAAAATCAAGAAATTGGTGTTCGACAATCGATGATTAACAACCACAGACCTTACTGGCATCGTTGAAATATCGGAAGGATCAGTGGAAACCCCTAGTTTTTGCACCACAATAATACACCTTCTCTCAGGCATTAAACGTGAATCGCTACGCGCATTGGAGGCTATTCCGGAAATTGATTTTAACAACTGTTTCGAGGATTGAAAAAAACGTTGGCACAAGTGTATTGAGGCCGGGGGGGGGGGGGGGGGGGAGATTACTTTGAGAGGGAAAAAATAGATTTGGAGAAATTTATAAAGATTTTTAAAATTATGAACAAAGTCTTACGTTTTTTGCCCACAGTAGTATATATACAAGAACTTTGATAGTTAGAATCAAAAATTTTCTTGTTTTTTTTTTGTGTTAAATGAGTGCGTTTTATGGCAATTTATTTGTTTTATGTGCATGTAAGCATCAAAAACTATGAATCGGCATAAATCGGTTCAGTTTTTTTGGTGCACTTGTCCTTTCGTTGTCCCACTTTTTCTGGAAGAATTTTCAGGGTGTCGATTTTTTCCAAAATTCGACAAGTTGACGAGATAACCCCATGTATATTAGTAGTGGTACGTGTATTTGTTTTGGTACGAATGTGTGCCATTTAATTTTTTTGCATATGACTTTTCTAGATATCATTTCCTATTATCATTTAAAATTTGTAAATGCAAATAAATATGCTTTAATAGTTTTATTTATTTAATTTTAGTTTTAAAATAATTTCTATTTCTGTGTTTCTCTGAAAACAAAACATTTATTCGACATCACATTGAAAAAAAATTGAAATGTGTAGCTTAAATATTTTTTCCTTAACACATTGAGGCACACTTTCTAAATGTGTGTGCTATTCAGGAACACATTTGATAACTTTTGTAATTGCATGAATATATTGTGAAAACTGCAAAATATGTCGAGTTATTCCTTAAAATGTGTTAAAAACGTGTTAAAAACGAAAAAGTTGTATGACCGCTATAGCAGTAATTAACGCGAACGTGTTAACTCACCACTCAAATACTTGGTGAGATGTCAAAAAACTGAGACGACGAAAACATAAGCACCAAAAAAACTGAACCGATTTGTATCGATTCATAATTTTTGATGCTACATTCGCAGAAAACAAACAAATATAAACACAGAAAAATTACGCACACTAATACAAAAATGTATACTATACTCCTTATACGTATACGAAAACGTCATTCGTCGTTCGTTGAATTTTGGAAAATCGACCCCAGAAGTTTCTGATTTGGTGACATAATTCGCTAAATCGATAAGTTCTTACTATCGGTTAGTTGAATTTCTGCAGTTTGGTCGTTGCAACCGGATGAGTAGAACAACTTTTTATCAGTACGAAACCAATCTGCCAAATGAGACTTAAAGAAGTTCTCATTTTTGTAAGGGTTTGTGTATTTTTACGCGTTCTCTTGGGATTTAAAATGGGTGGAGTGCATTTTTCTACTTTTTGTGATAGATCGTAGATATATTGTGAGTAAATTTTGTTTCCTGTGACTAAAATAATCATAAACATTGTAAAGAACCATTAAAAATAATATTTTTTGTCCGAAAAGCTGAAAAAATCTAATAAAAATTATTACAAATGTAAATATTCTCTAGAAATGTCATATACAAAAAAAAAATGGCGCACATTCGCACTGACACAAAATCACATACCACTAGTACATATTTGTGGTTGTTTTTTCGTCAACTGTCGAATTTTGAACAAAATCGACCACTAGGATTGTATAAATTTTTTCGATAATTTAATTACTGAATTAATTTTTAGGCTGCGGGCCAATAGTCGGGTAAATCGTTTACTATGGTAAAAATCGGATTAAGAACAGATTTTTCGATCAGTTTACGATTGAATTTTTGAAAAATAAATGAATTTACCAACAAATTTATTTAAAATTGACTTTTACCCGACTATTGGCTCGCACCCTTGACAAATTTCTACGAATTTGAGGCAAACACTACGTATGTAGATTTCAAGGGAATTGGACACTATCGTTCACGAGAATCGGTTTATAAAAGTATATACAATATATAAGACATTTTAAATGGACAACGTGTTTACACGATTTGCTTAGGAACTACTGCCCCCATTTTTGTTGTATTTGTCCTGCACTGCTAATGAAGATAAAATCTCTTACAATTACCGCTTTCTTATTATTGATTTTGAAAAGATAATAACAGATGATTATTTTTCTGTTATTCTGACGACAAAAATAATTAATTTTAGGCAAATTTAAAGTAAATAGTTTTTGTGCTGTTCTGCTTTGATGCTAGCTAATGTTCTGAATAGAAATGTTCTTATATTTTCAAGTGCAGAGTGTACGAGTAAGTGATAAATCAAAAGTTGGGAATGATCTCATATATGATTGTACAGCTCTTGGGTAAGTAAAACAAAATTGCGTGATACGCTTTGTTTAAGGAATAAAAAGAAAATCCTTGACCGCGCAATTCTAAGTTTGAACTTGCAAAAAAAAAAAAAAAAATTGCAAATAATAAACCACAACCCTATGTATCCAATATACACGATATTTACAATTGTTTTCTTCTATACGTTTACTTAGTTATATCTAGATACATTTTATACCATAGCATCACCATCACGATTTTTATCGCCGTCTCGTATACAATTTTATCCTACTCCTTGGTAAGATTAAGTCATGGAACTAATGATTTTCAATTGTTTTGTGAATTCTTTCAGAATACAAAACGCAAAACTTTATATAAATTACCATGTTCTATACATGGGGTATCTGTTTATATGCAGAATACTGTTGCTTTTTTGTGTTCTCTTGAAGTACAATGACTCCATATGAAATTTCTTATTTATGTTCTTTTCTATAAAACACAAAAAATAAATAAATCGAATTTATAATTTCTCACATGTTCTCTACTCTGCCAGAACAAGATGAATAGGTATACTATCTATATCTATCTATCCGCTATAATTGTTTAGTGTTGGTTCTGAACATTTTTTTTTATATAAACGTGATCTTTATGTTTTCGATAACACCAATTAGCATTGAACTTCTAAAGTTCATTACAAATAAATGTGACTAAATTGTAATGTAATCTATCCATATCTCAATTATCCATTTAATTTTGTGTGTTTCAAGATGATGCCAAATTTGGTATAAATTCTGTATATATTTCACGCATCACCTTGGATGTAGAGCAGATTAGCGCAGCGCAGCAACAACAGCAACTGCGTAATATATAAGAATGGAAATGAATTGTAGATAATTGCAAAACCATGCCATTGAAATTTGCACAGAGTGAGTGATAGATAGATTTTTAACCCTGATTATCCCTCTCATGAATAGCCAACACACCTCTTTTCTGTTCATATAAAATCGCATACACTTAAATAGGTATATTGCTTGTATATAGTCTTTGACAATTAAGGTCATAGCCAAAAAATAGTTTTTTTTGACAATTAATTGAAATTTGAAACTGTGGCTCAAAATGAATATACGTACTTTGGCGTTGGCGGCAGCACCCATATATACATACACAACTTTTTGACAAAATGTACGACATACATACATTAATATTTATTTCTTCTATGATTTAATTAATTTATCTTACGCGCGCTATTAAAGGTATGGTCATATACTAGAACCTTAAAGAAATATAAACATAAATTGTTATTTCTTGTTCTTGTCCTTAACTAGTTAAACCAAATTACCAAAATTAGAAATATAAAACAAAAATCAAACCACTTATTGATTGATTCAAGTTTTTGACGTTGCTCGATATGTATGTAGTTTTGATTTATGATCTCTTCTCTGTAAAATGATTGACAGAAATGGTATTGTTTTTGTTTTATTGTATACTTAGGTCTCTGAACCCTACGTGCCCGTGCTGATAAATCTAAATCGTGATAAAATTAATTCTATTATTAATTTTTAAATAATAATAACAACAACAACATCACATAAATATAAAACTCAAAATCAAATAAATTTATATCGTTGAATCTTTTGTAGTTTGTAACATTGAATTGAAATTTAATATACAACTTGCAATGATGCTGTGAAGATCGACGAAAAACAACAACAACAAAAAAAAAATGTAGAAGAGTTTATTTTCAAGAGCATTTCCCATGAAATCGAAATTTAATTAATTTAAATAATCACGATTTTATATTTTTAGTTGAATTTTATTAAGTAAATACATAATAGAAGATGTTGTGTTGTTCGGTTTATCATTTTAAGGAGATGAAGAAAGTCGCGGTTTCAGATTGGAGCTGTATAATCTTAAAAGTTATGTATCGTGTTTAGGCATGTAAAAATGTACTCAAGGGAATGGTGGTGATTACGATTATGATGTGATGTGTATGTGGACTTGAATAAAATACATAGATGTTTTCCAATACTAGCACATAACTTTTTCGCGTGACAAGGTACGGCATCAAGTTTTGTTTCTCGACTAGTGGTTAATAATATTTGTCTACCATTATCTTATAAAATGCTCATATTCTTGTGCTTCTTCAATTATATTGAAATTGCTTTATTCACTACCAGTGCCCTAAATCTCTAAAAGCCAAGATTTATATTGAATATCGTGATGTGGCAAGATAAATTTCTGTCAAAAAGTATCACAAATAATTTATGGTTGAACAACTTTACTTGAATGTATAAAACGCTTTCGTTTGGATATTGTTAAAATTAATTGTAATTTTTGATATTTTAGTTTATAGTTTTATTTTAGAATAAAATAAGCTAAGCTCTAACAATTTAATTAACTGCGATACTTTACATTAAAAAGTAATATTATTATTTCAATTTAAAATGTGAATTTGTGAACTTATAAAAATGGATTGTTATCGTTGAAATTAAACTATTTTTTCAGTAAAGTCAAACCAGAGACAACCTAAAAGAGATATTTCATCCTATGTAAACGTAAAAATTTAAACTGCGATTTCATTTTCTGTAAATAGCCGCATACAATCAAAACTATTTTGTTTTTTTGCGTATACGTAAACGGAGTTTAACGAAAAATCACAGATACAACGATGACATTGGAATTATCAGAAGTTTGTTTTGTTTTCATTTTTTAGTTCAAATGAATTTCCAGTTTCTCCACAAATACAATAAAACAAATAAATTTATTATTTATAATTTTACGTTTCAAGTAGAAAGTAAATAATTTGTTTGTATATTAGAAGAAAGAAGACTTAAGGGGTAGAATATCCTTAACACTAGATTGCCCAAAAAAGTCATTTTGATTGCTTTTTAATTTTAATTAGTAAACAAAATATATTTATTATGATACAAAAGTATTTTTTTTTGTTTTCCAAGTGCAGTAAATTTTCTTAATTATATTAACAAATTATATAACTTTAAATATTATAAAAGAATATTGAAAATTTATTTTAAATTAATTTTTGAAATTCTTTTGTCAGGCTTTCTAGTGTTAAACAAGATGGTCTGTGGATTACTGCAAAAGCTTAAAATGGGTTTTGCCGTAATCTACATACCATCTTGTCTTAGGATATTCTCAATTTTCAAATATGAAAGTCAATATTGTTTCAGGTGTCTGATTTGACAACATCTAATGGATCAGTTCTTCACATCACAAGCAAAGCTTTCAACTTGTTCTGCACTCGTAATATAAAAAATAATAAAAAAAAATATATAAAAAATCTGAAATAGTTAATAAATTTCAGAAAGTGAAAATGTATTCGTAAATTAGAATATTTCATTTAGAGGCACTTATAGCCTTTAACAATCTTTAAGATCTTATAATGCTTTATTTATTGTGTGAGAAATTGATAATTAGAACAAATTTGGAACAATAATGAATGTAAATTTAATTATATTATGCATTAAAACTAACTTTTAACTAATACTTAGGTCAAACAAGATGTCTATTTCATAAAATCAATTTCTTAAGAAGCAGTTAATTGATCCGAGTCTCACCTCCTACTCGTTACCGATCCTTAAGATTAACCCATACATTTTACAAAGATTAAAAATTAACTCAACGTAAAAAACAAATTTGAAAACTAGAACGTCCCTCCAGAACTAGACCTCAATCAATTACCAGAAATGGTTTCGACTAACAAATTTTCGGTGCTATTATGAGGACTTAGTCTTAGGCACATACAAAAATTATTGGATGAGGAGCTCGTGGAGTTCGGAAAAATCGCAGTGACTAACTAAATTTGATGGTTAAATGAGCTTCGTCATTCAAAGCGTATAGTTTTTTGTAGTTTACTCGAAATTCAAAAATTCTAGTACGACAATCCTGGGTTTACAGAAAATATTCCGGATTCCAAGATCCGACTATTATTGTTGACTTGAGAATATCTCGCACGATCAGAAACTGCTAAATAGGGATTTTCGTCTTCAACACGCGATTAAAAATAAAATATTAAAATAATTAATTATTAGGAAAGCTTATTAAAATTGGTTTATAATAGAAATCGCCTCTAAAATGTTTATTTGTTTTAAATTGAAGTTACCACCTGTTTCTTAGTACAAAAAAATTTCTAGATGTCAGACCCTTTGCGTTAATAGTCAAATAGTTACTGCACTCAAGTGCATTTTAATACAAAACTATTAGAATCTTTGGGCCATGCCTAAAATCTTTATCTACTATATATCTTTAAGATATGCCAAACGTTACACAAATCGTGAAATTCAATCAAGCAACAATATAATAGGACTGGACAGTCAGATGGTAATCAAGTCACTGGAATAAGTTTCTAGGTCGTGTAGGGTGGGAGTAAGTTCTTATTCATTTAGCTTGAATCCCTGGTTACTTGGTCGATAAGGACACCTTCAGGACGGCATTTGGCTAGGCAGTATAACGCTGCCACAGCAACCGGAAAAGGAAGAAATACTCAATTGACACTGCTTTGTTAGGGAATATTGAAGATTGTTGGGCTTAAATCTAATGTTAATTTTCCCGCCTCCTGGCAGTAGCGCATAGAAGACACACACACACTTGTATAAATACACAATTGGTAAGCTCTTCGATCTCGAAAGCTGTAATGTGTAAGATATTTTACACTCGCTGCATAAGTAGCTCTAAATAGTCCCAGTATATAGATCTCCACCAGTCTAAGTATGAGAAACCACTCAGTATTACCTAACATACCTTGAACTGTTCGCCATTTCAAAAAAGGAACCCCGATGACCTTATGCAATGCAATTCAAATAAAATTGTACATAAATCATAAAATACAAATCTTTAATAAATTCTGTTATATTGTCTAATCTTACACGATTAATTAATAATTAACATCAGTACTAAGGTGTGAACCCATCGAGGAATTGGTCGCATGACAAGCCCACTTTCGGCGGTTGTGTCCAAGCGATACAAATTATTAAATTTCTCGTGCAGACCCGTTCGAAGCAATTTTTTTCTGTCCCGATTCGGAGTTAGGTCTCAATATCTCGATTTACTGTATGATCCGATAAGCGTTAGACTTGGTAAAGATGATTCTGGTAAATACTAATTATTCATGGAATTTACGAGTGATTTAGCTATTGGACCCGCTAGTCCAATTGTCGCCATAAATCCATCATCAATGACTGTGAGAGGTGTCATCAAAAGGTCACGCAATTATTAGCGATCGTCTACTCATACTCATTAGTTCGGTTAGAATATTCAGTGACACGTTTCGTATTTGATTCTTCCGGCGACTATGAAAGTAGAATTTTGGTAACTATATGCTGGCGTGGTGAGTTTCAAGTTGGTCCATTTCAATGAATGGAAATATGCAAGTGTCAGTCCCGTATAAACTTTGACTATTCATGTTGCGTTTCTGAACTACTCCGGAAATAGTTTGCTATCCAGCTATTAGTCCAGCAGTAAACCACCCCATTTTGGATGAAGGACAAGTTCCTTGTTCGATTGGACACATAAACTGAACTATTGCCACTTTGCCATTGAATTCAGAATAGAATTCGGCTAAATTTGTGTCCTCCTTCATTAGATCGCGATCCATGACGATTGGTAAAATAATACATTTAGGATGACAGTGTCATTGGATAGATATAGTTTCAAGTGTTGGAGTACGACTGTCTCGTTCCAGCGTGTCGACATGGAATCTTTAATGATCTTTCATTGATCTTTAGTCCTGATTAATCATTCAGTGTGGTTTGACTATTTACTTCTTCTCGAGTGCCTCTTGTAAAAAACCAGTAGCAATTTCTTTGCCTTCGTTGATTTTTGTTCTTGATTCCTGCTAACCAAATACAAACCGACCAGATAAATTTGTTCCGTTGTATTATTGATACTCGGTCGTCGCACGCTTGGTCGTTTTCTAATACACGGTGCTACCGTGGACAGCCAGTTCGGACTCTCCAGATTCGAATTTCAAGTTTGCTTTACCACTTGCGGCCTGGGGTAAGGTGTTTCAAGTAGGTTGGTCAAAAGCGAAGAATTATTTATATAAGACCAAAAATGAGCATAAGATACTGGAAAGTCTGTTAGAATATTCACTTTAACCGTTTGAGTCCCAGGGATATTGAAAAAACACTGTCGAAGAATCTGACACAGCGCGACCGCGCTTTCTCTAAATGAGAGAGGAAGGTGAAATGAATGAGACGAAAAGGCAATCTATTGAGACAAATCTATTGTAAAATGTACTATTTACATTAAATGGAGCTGTGTGATGTACTTGCATCAGTAAATCTGAACGCACGACTTCGTCAATCGGTAACGCACCATCAGTTCTCGACAATGTTCGAAATGTGCTGGGTTTTTTTGACATAAATTCTCAACAGCGCGATCGCGCTGCTTGGAACTCAAACGGTTAAATATAATAAAAATTTTAGAAAGAAAATAAAATGAAAAATAAATTTATTGAATATTTGACAGAGGTGTATTTGAAATTTTAAGGGAAACTAGATTACTCGGTAACCTATTGCGATCCGCGATGTTATGATTGTGCGGAGACTGAGTTTTACGCGTCTTGTCGCCGGTGTTGTGTAGAGCTGTTTCGCGATAGTTGATACAAATCAACCGGTCTCCCTGAACAGTAGACATATTAGGGATATTTTCCAATCGTCCAGGATTTTTTCTACTAAAAAATCGATGAAACCAGTTAAACATCCGGTAAAAGAGGTAATCGCCGTTGTTTTGGAACATTTCGTTACAGATGATATCCTCACCAGCTGCTATACAATTTTTCATTTTTGATATGGACGGTGGTCTCATTTTTAAATAATTTTAAATAAATATCAGGCAGATGCAATGATGTGGTTGCTCACTGGAAGTTAACGTCACCACACTATTAGGACTTTGTTTATGTCCATTTGTACTCCAGTTTCGTTGCGAAGAGCGCTACTACGTAGATGGAAGTCGATAGCGATTTCTTTCATTTATTGGTATCCGTCTCTTGAACTGACAGTTTGGTTACTCTATCAAACAGTCTTATTGGCTGAGAAAGGTGGCATTTTCGTGCACGGTCCTTCATTAGGTTTAGATGTAATTTTACCTAGATTTGCTGTTGAAGCATTTGTTATTGCCGATTTAGTTATGAGAGAGAGAGAGAGAGAGTGAGATTTAATTATGTACATTCAAAACAACACATCGTGTTGGGCTACATCTTCACATCGTGTTAAAGCATTTTGTTTAAAACATTTTCGAGGTGGTCGTGGAAAGTGTCTTGGGCATGTTCTGGGGGTCTATTATGAAATCTTTCGATAGTGTTTTTCTCTCGATAGTATCATTAGTATACGACTGCATTCAACGTGACGAAGATCGTGTTTCATTAATATGAATTGATATAATTAGAATCAAATTAAAAGTGGAAAAATATAAGTTTAGGAAATGTGAGTTACATATAAAATGTAATTTAAACAATATTATTATTAAATTAATTATTTCATTGCTTTTTAATTTTAATAATACGCCGACGGCAAATGTTGATCGATTCGAAATTTTCTCTTGGATGAAATGGAGTGTGTTATCAGTGTGCAGGTCCCTTACAGAAAACCGTGGATGGTTGAAAAAAAGTGAGGTTATAATAAAATATTTGTAATTTAAATATATTAACTATCCAACTATCACTTGGTTCTTATAATGTAAGCTGGCGTTACTTCTTCATCTGAGTCACCATCATTTTTATTTATAAAAATTCCGATAACAAAATTATAAATAAATTTCATTTAATAACTTCAAACAAAAACATTTGACAGTTTTTCTTGACTCGATGTTATCGAAAAAATTTATTCGATTTCGTAAAATTCGATCCGCCGCGAAAATTTGTATTATGAATTTTTTTTTTTTGCTTTCGTAAAATTCGAAAATCGTAAAATTCGCCCTATTATGAATGAAAAAAAAAAAAATCGAAATCAAATTTTACGAAAATCAAATGTCAAAATTCGACTGCTATAGGTGACGAATATCGTAAATTGACTAGTTTAATTTATTACAATTAATTTGAAACTTTTTTATTATTTAGCTTAGTTAAAAGGTTAAAACCAAGGAGGCTATTATGAATTTTTTTTCCATTTCGTAAAATACGAAATCGTAAATTCGATCCGCCGTGAATATTCCTATAATGAACCTTTTTTTTTTTGGTCGTAAAATTTAAGCCCATGAAGTATGCTGTTTCTGTGTTATTTTAGCTAAAAAATTTCAACCATCACCAGATTTTTCAGATGGGCCGACTGAATTTAATTCGTTTGTAATTTCACTCTACATAATGTTGGGTAGTCTCTTTATATTGAGGCGCATTTAAAAACTGTTTGAGTATGCTACATTTTTTTCCAGAAAAGAAATTAAAATGTCCAATTGGCGACCATGACCTACCTACACAATACCAAAGTTTCAAATAATATGTAATAAATTAAACTAGTCCATTTTTATAAAATAATTGAGTAACTAACGTTTTAAAAAATAATTAAAGTATTTTAATTTAATCAAAAAATAATAAGTATACATTATTGTTTTAGTAAAAACGATATTCGTAACCTATAGAGCGTCGAATTTTGACATTTGATTTTCGTAAAATTCAAACTCAAAGAAATTTCATTGTTCGAATTTACGCGGCGGATCGAATTTTTCGAAATCGAAAAAATTTCATAATAGGCCCCCAGTGGCACGATTCTGGTAATTCCCCGGGAATAGGGAACTGGGGAAAGAATTTACATATAAATTCTATTTAAATAATTTTTTCCTGGCTTACTAAGGTAAAAAGTTAGTGGCAATTTTTTGAAAACTAAATAAAATTAAGGAATAACTTTCTCTGATAATTTCGTTATGGAAAAATTATTCCCAATTTACAAATATTTACATCAAACTTTTTTTCTCAGTAGGCTGAAAAAACTTATTTATAGATAAAAGCTATGTAAAATCTTTCCCCAGTTCCCTATTTCCGGGGAATTACCAGAATAGTACCACAGGTTGTGTATGATAAAGCAACCGGGTGGCGATTTGGCGATGAGCCGTGAATTGCGTTTTGCAAAATTTAAGTTTTTGGTCGCTACGTAATCTCTTCCCAGAAGAGTCACAGCATTATGAAACTATCGTGTTGATCTTGGTTAATATCAAGAACACCGAATGATTTTCGTTCTCGAGAAATTTAATCTTTCAGTGTTCAGTGATTAATTGTGAGACCGTATAATTCGTTTGATTCCGAGAATTGATTGATAAATATTTGGAATAGTCGAAACTGCGTCGACTATATTGCATATCTTATCGAGACAAGTGAATCGTTGTTGATTTACGGTTGTTGTCTGTCATATCGGGAACCGTAACTAGTTTTGTAATTTTGCTTCGACTGGTTTGTTCGAAGAGTTTTGCGTGGAAACTTTTAAATATTGAAATCAGGTAATCCTGCAGTTGTCAAGTTTTTGCTTCCAAAATGCAGGATTTTGTTGTTAGATGCTATGAGAAAACAACTAGAGAATTGCACCATGCGACCGATGTTTTAAATAAAACAAAGCAAAAACATTCTTTGTATACGAGAAAAAATTGAAATTTTACGCAGTCGTATTATTTTTGTTGTTGTCGCGTGTTTGTTATTATAGCTGCTGTCGTTCTATTTATGATGATTTGCTGTTTGTTGATGTCACGTTGTTGACTTTACCGCTGCATCGTCTGCACCATTGTTTTATTGCTGCTTGTTGTTGTCTCTACCTCGTTGTTTTTTTAATCTGCCACGCTGTTGTTATTGCAACCTCGAATTTGTTTTGTTGTCGCTACGCTGATGAATTTTGTAGGAGCGGTGCAATCGCACGTAGATGTTTCTGCGGTCACAATTATTAATTCACCATCGGTTTGGTGCGGCTTCGTCTCCGCTGACACAAAATGATTTTTGCCAAGTGGTCGTTACGCGGGTCCATGCTCATAATCTGTTTTTTTGCTACGTAAGTGCGGTGGCTCACACCACCACACAATTTTACTTCATAATTTTGCGTACAAATGTTCACAATTTTATTTTTATTTTATTATTGTTTGTTAATTTTAAAATTGTTTATTAATTTACATATTAAGTTATAATTACTGTGGTGATGTGTGATATCGTGATGCGCATGACAGCGTTCTTAGTATCCTTAATTCCTTACTGTGAAAGTTTGCTATGAACTAAATTAATAAAATAATTTTAGCAAAATAGTTTTTGTTTCGTTGTTTTCTTTGCATGTCACCGTTATCTAGTTTTCATGTTTTAGTGTATATTGATGGTTGTACAACCATCACGTTGCGTATGATAAAACAACCGGGTGGCGATTTGGCAAAGAGCTGGCCAAAATTTATATTTTTAGGTGTCATATGACCTTTACTTGCAAAATTAAAAAATAGAATCTCTTCCGGTTATAATAATTAGCAGCATCTGCAGTTTGGGTAAACATCGTTAGGGAAGCTCTGGTACCTTTGTAGAAAGTTAAATTGTGCAATTATCCATTTTACATATTCCTTTGATGGTCACTTAATGAATTAGGATGATCATTTTATGATACTACGCACTATTTTACGCATTTATTTAACTAAAATTTACGTTTGGTTTCAATACAGATTTTCTGCTCGACTGCCACAAAATCTTTCAAACTGCACTTTAAAAACTGAAAAATCTAGTGTAAACAATCAATTACTACTGGTCGATTTATTTTCAAAAATATTTTGATTTACCGAAAATTGGAGTTAAAAATCCCCTTGAGCCTTAAAATTAATTTCCCCCTAAATTGGTTCAATTTTAGAAAATCTTGATCTGACATAACAACCGTTTTAAATATTTTTTACAAACTTGTGGTTTTCATACTTTTAATTATTACAGAGAAATTTTGCACTTTATTGTGTTCCTTCACTTATACTCATTGAGCTTCAAATTTTAATTAATTAAATCGTAGTGCGTATTTTAATTTGTAGCTTGAATAAATCAATTTTAATTAACAAATCGTAACTCCAATCAAATAAGTTGAAAGTCCGTGAATAAAAGGCTACCACTGCTTTAATTTATAAATTCGATTGAGTTTCCGATTTCGTAACCTTCCCCGTCAATTAAAATGTTCAAGCCTCATTGAATTTTAGTGGAAATCTTCTATATAATTAAACGTTTAAAAACGAAAAGTTTGGTAATTAAATTAATTGAGCAGTGACATATTTCAATTAATTTATAAGTAAGATTGGCATTTTTGTCAAAGAATGATTTTGAATTTACCGTACGATACGAGTATGCTATGTACGATATACTTGATTGGTTCTAACTATTTCGACATTTTCAATTGTTTTTATATTATTAGAAAGTAGATTAACGTTGTACAGTGTCGCTTTATAATTATGAGTAAGTAGCTTAGCCTGGCACACATCATTAATATGATTTATAGATATAAAGAACATATAAAACATTATAAAACCTTCAAAAGCTTTCAATTACTAAATTCTTCTGATGTTAATCCAAGGTTTACATGAAAGAGGTTCGCAAATTAGAAAAAAATGTCAGCTCATTTATCGTGTTTTCAGTTGTTTATTTATCAGATCAGTTTAAAATTAACACTTTCGTCACTGGACGCTTGATTCATTTCAATTCTCGCGTGCAATGTTTTTTTATAATCCGCGTTTTTAACTTCTTCTTTAGCTGTGTCGACGCGCTATTTTAAGAAGCTCTCACAATATTAACTTTCGATTACATAACTTGATGTTTTACTGTAAATCCGCTATTAATTTTAATTAAGATTTGTAAGATCATTTAATAAGTGGTTAAATTAATTGCTGATCTAATTTGTCATGCGTGATTAATAGTGGGTTTTGCTACTTGTTTCCTAAATATAGAAATGCACAAATTTTATATAGGAGGTGCGTAGTGGCTGACTACACTTTATGTAATTTTAGTTTACTTTTCGAAACAAATTTAATTAATCAATGTATTTTTTCTAATTTCAGGTAAGTTCACGGCATCAAGTTCAAATGCGCAAGGTAACAATATCATACGGTTTTGTTATGACTTACATACTTTAAAACTTTTATATAAGTATTGTAGAAAACTGACAAAATATTACCACCCAAATATTTTTTCGGTATGGTGTGTTTAAGAAAACATCCCATCTTATAAAAAAAATAATTTATTATGTTCAGTGAAACGATCAAAGACGACGTAATTAATTGATATATGGTTTGTGCGAAGGCCATGCCATTAAGTAAGATCTTATTTTAAATACACAGAACAAAAGGATTTTTTTCAACTTCTAGTTAAAATATTGAGCTAATTATTTCCTCTTTATGAATTTAAAAATATATATTTGCTGTTTTTGTGTGGTGGAACTACAAGATGCGCGCGAAATGGCGGTCAAGAGACCGCGTAAATCAAAAAACCTTGAATTTAATTGTTTTTAGGTTTTTTTATATAGTAATTAGAAGTATTTTTCTTTAAACATTTTTTTGCAGAAATTAATTATATATTAAATATTAATTTAATGAAGAGTTTAAAAGATTTTTGGTGTGACCATGACTGAAATGGTAACCAACACAATCCAAATTTGTTTAGTTATGAATTGAAATAAATTGTTTATGCGCTTTGTTTTGATTTGGGTGTTTCGCTTGGTAAATTTTACTTCAAGATTTTTATCTCACTGTACATTGTTGCTATTTAGACATTCTTAACAAAAATTGATCGATCACGTATGTAGGTACCGTATAATATGATACCTTAAGTTCTGGCAAAACGATGGTTTATTTTTATGTAATACGAAACTAAATCACACGCCACTTATAATGCGCGATATTTATTATTCCAACTTAAATCGTACGCGCCCGCGAACATTTTAAATTTCTTTATAAATTCTGTTTGTTTTACGCACCACCAAACGTGTAACCAAACTCAGATATATTCGGAGGTATTAAGTAACACTTATACATTGCATCAATATTATGTATCGTTAAATTCAAATTATCTCTAATTAATTTTCAATTAATAATTTGTAACAAAAAAAATTGTAACTTAACGTTTAAGCGCAATAAATAGTTTCGTATATACATTTAGAAAGTCTTAAGTCAATGGTACATTAGATACATACACTGCAATCTCTCTATGAACTCAATTATAACCGATTTAATTTTTAATATTCAAACAAAACCCAAACGACTCAAAATGATTTATACGAAATTAGACAAAAATATCTAAAGCAGATTAGATAGAAATAGAAAATTTATTGTCTGTATAGCAATATTATTATATGTATGTGGTTTGTTGTTGTCAGGTTTTTGCCGTAATGAAAATTTATTTCAATTGTATTACATATAGGTATATGTACTACAATGCGCAAAGTGAAACTGGATATCTTTTATATACTCTGCAGACAATTTTCTTGAGGATGGTGAAATTGACCGAATTTTTAGTTTTGTTACTGTAAACTTGTTTTTATAAATACGTTTCGTACCTACTTGGCGATTATCTTAATAATAATTGATATATCGCTTAATGTATTGCAATTTATTGGAAAATGGTAGTTGCGGACATTTGATAGATTACAACCGTGTTAAATGTTTATGTTAAATCTAAGAATCATGCTCTGACTACTGGTTTCGTGTTTAATTAATGAAAAGAAACATTTTGCGAATGAACTGATAGTGAGAAAATGATTTTGTAAATTAATCTGAGCCTACATTTTTTCGGATTTATTCAATTAAAATTAAACGGAGACAATTATTGGTTTGACCGATGATAATAATTGCACTTCCTTATTTCAGCTGTAAGTAACTAACCTACAAAATCAGCCGAACACCTATTTATGTGTCATAACAAACAACAAATAAAATTGAAATACCGATTAGTTTGATATGTTTATTTTAGCATATAAGGCCAAATTCAAAAATTTGTGAAAAATTGACGTTTAAAGTGTTAAGCTGGGTCTCATTTGAAGCGGTTCGTCGATGGTTATCGCTGAAAAATTTGAAAGTTGAGGGGAGTGAAATACGTTTGGGGTGTTCTTATGTGGTCAAATTAGCTCTGTGTGAGTTTAAAATGGTTACGGAATGTATTTCTGAATATACCGATATTTTATCAAAGAAATATTAATATATTGTAACTTTAGATTTTTCCGACCATAACCATCGACAAAGTTTTAAAAGATGTATGTATTTATTTTACTAAGCAGAAGTTAAAAGACGATTATGGGCTGGATTCAGAATAATATTTTGGGTAATAACTTGAGAAATGATGATAACCGAAAAGAATGCCATTTCTGTTTTCATACAGCCGAAGATTATCGATAAAGAAGTTTAATAATTATCAAGCATTCAACGGTTTGTAATTGTCGATAAAATGGTTTAAAATTATGCCAGACAAACACCAATCTGACTGTGCCAACTCGCTGGCTCATGACCATAGGCAAAATTTGATTAAGGGTTTTGGGTTGGTCTGATGAGGTTATAGGGGTGAAATTTTGATTTTCCCATTGTTTTGTCGATAAATTCAATCATCATTCTAGATTTGGCTAGATAGGCACCAATCTGACTATGCCAGTTAGATTTACAACGAATCTAAGATAGATTTTGATTTTATAGGATTGCGAGGGGTCTGATGAAGATATACGAGTGAAAATTTTATTTACCCTATGTTTTGTCGATGAAATCGTTCGTTATTCGAGATTTTGCCAAATAGACACCAATCTACCACACCAAATTTGTGGATCAGATTATTGGGGTGAACATTTGATTTTCCCCATATTTTGTCGATAAAATGGTTCGTCATTAAATATTTTGTCAGATAGACACAGATAGAATTTAACCATCCCAATCCGATGGGCCATGACCATGGGTAGATTTTGTTTATAGCTTTGGGTCGGTCTGATGAGAACATAAGGGTGAAATTTTGATTTGCCATACATGTTTTGACAATAAAATCGATCGTAGTTCGAGATTGCCAGATATACCACAAATCTGACTATGATAATTGGAAGGCCCAAGACCGTAGGTAAATTTTGGTTATAGGTTTAGGATGAGTCTGATGAGGTTATAGAACAGATAGACACCAATCTAACTATGCCAATTCGATGGATCATGACACAACCCCATTAGGGGTAGCTTTGATCAGGTTATTGGGGTGAAATTCGTTCGTCATTCAAAATTTTGTCTGACGATACCAATCTGACTATGCCAATTTGAAGGCCCAAGAACGTAAGTAAATTTTGATTATAGATTTGGGATGAGTCTGAAGTGGTTATAGGGGTGAAATTTTGATTTTCCCCGTGTTTTGTCGATCAAACCTTTCGTCTCTCGAGATTTTGCCAGATAGACAAAAATAAGACTATGCCAGTTCGATTGCTAGTAGTTTTGGGGTGGATTTGAAGAGGTTATAGGGGTGAAATGTTTATTTTCTTAAGTTTTATCGATAAAATCGTGCGTCATTCAAGATTTTGCGAGATAGACACCGATAAGATTATGCCAATTCGATGTCTTGTGGCATCATAGGTAGATTTTAATTGTATTTATGGGTAGGCTTGATTAGGTTGTAAGGGTTAAATTTTGATTTTCCTCATATTTTGTCGATGATTATTCCAATTCGATGAATGATGGCCATAGATAGATTTTGATAAAGGTTTGGGATGGGTCTGATGATTTTATAGGGGTAAAATTTATATTTATCATTCGATAAATTCTTCGTCATTCGAGATTTTTCAAAACAGACACCAATCTGACTGAGCCTATTTGATGACCCTGACCCATGACTATAGGTAGATTTTGATTATAGGGTTAGGGTAGGTATGATGAGGTTATAGGGGTAAGTTTTGATTTCCCACATGTTTTATCGGCAACCAAAGGTAGATTTTTATTATAAGTTTTGGGGGGTCTGATGAAGTTATGGAGTTGAAAATTTTCACCATGTTTAGTCGATAAAATTCTTCGTCATTCGTAATTTTGCCAGATGGACACCAGTCTGACTATGTCAATTCGATGGCCCATAACCGTAACGGTAGTGATAATGTAATGGGTCCTGGTCCATCAAAATTGATAACTTTAACCTCCCTTATAGACGCACGCAGACGAAGGTACCTGTATTTAATAGCTTTCTCAATTCGGAGATCTCAGTGATTTTTGGCCCACCGGATGTGTACGCTTCCATAGGAGCTTTTTTTTATTCTGTAAATATTTTGAAAATTATAACATTTTCGAGAAAACGATTGTGATCTTGAAGATTCTAAATTAAATTTACCACAATCATTTTTCAAAGATTTAAGCAGAAATGACGTTTTTTGACAAACGCTGTTTTCAATAGAAATGCGGGCTTGTACAGCCTAGTCGGATAGGTTGATTGTGATGAAACTTTATACTTAAACTTTTCCGACAAATTCGAAGTGACATCTTCCATAGGAGCTTTTCAGAGTTTAAAAAAATATTTTGAGAAGTACGTATAGAAATCCGGTCGCAATACATCCCAGACATCCCATAAACTTGAAGATCAAAGTGATATTTGGGAAAAATCGGTCCACTGGAGGCGGCCCCTTCCATAGGAGCTTTTTGATTTTAACAATTTTTTTTTTAAAAGTATCTCAAATGCGAGAAAATCGACAATGCTCTAAAATATTTTAAAATAAATTTGCGACTATATCGGATCAGAACAATTATCCAAAATTTAAGCGGAATGATGAATTTTTGACTCAAAATTGTTTTTCTAATCATGATAATTTTAGACCTCGAGTTTTTTGACTAAATGTCTGTGTCCTTTTCAGAGCTCAGGCGGAGTGCCTGATCGGAGTTATACTTAGTACTTAAACTTTTTCCATAAAGCGAAAGTTCCTAGGACTTTCTCGTTTTCCGCAAATATTTTCAAAAGTATACAGAATTTACGAAAAAATGATTAAAATAAAAAGATTGTAAATTAAATTTCAAACAAAATTAGTTCAGATCATATTTTAAATTTTACCGGAACTTTATTTCACCAAAATTTGGCATCTACACGATTGACTAAAAAACTTCATGCTAAAGCTTTTTTGGTAAATTGAGAGAGCTATGCAAAATCTGGTGGACATTTATGTACCAGAAGAGGCAGCTTCCGTAGGAGCTTTTACGATTTTTGCAATGAACATTAAATTTTTAACAAGAGTTGGCCTTGTTGATTTTCTGAAATTTAAGCAGGAATAATGAATTTTGATTTTACAATACAATTTTAATCACAAATCCATATAAGTTCAATTTTGCTTTAAAAATGAAGTGTGGTGTATTCGAGATCAAAGCACGTTCGTCGTTAAAAAAAAGTCGGGCGTTGGCCACAACAACTACACTTCTCCATTTTTTTTCATGATCTATCTAATTCTGATATCTTTCAAATAAGAGATATCAAAAAGTGTTTAGGTTGACAGTTAGCGAAGTAATCTAACTCTCTGCAACATATCATAATTTAACTGTATAATGTGTTATGCATAGATGGCCTTCTGAACCCCATCAGAAACATAATTGTCCGTCGTTGTGGAAGTCTCTTTCGGATACATCAGATTTTTTATATTACGAACTTTGCAGTAGTAACTTTCTGCATTCCAAAGGATTTTAAAGCATTATACTTAAGACTCATTATTTTTCTTTGTAAACTGCTTATTTCATTCAAGCAGAATGGATTTTTAAGGGGGAACTCAAATTTTCTCAAAATAAACGATTTCGTTTGCCATACACTTCATGCTCTTGAAACTGGTAATGTGGTTGATATAATTAAAATACGCTCGGCATTCTGCGGTGGTTGGAATCTTACCTAAGATCTGGGCTTATCTGGTTATGTTTAGATCACCAACCCTTTAGCACAACATATGATGCACCACGACGTAGATCATGTATTAGATCATCCGAATATTTATATCTGTTTATGACAATGACATGAAATAGCTTAGAAATATATAACCCATTTCGAGATGCACATCCTACAGAATGATTTAAACCATCGGCTCATTAATTAAATTTCAGATAACATAATAAACAGCACAAATTTTTTTTTTATGTTTCCACGACACTCTATAGTTCGTTCGTCAGGCTCTTGTGACGTCACCGTGCCAACAGGTTCATTGTGTTTCGATTTGTGGTTTTTGTGCTACAAGGATTTTTGTGCAACCCTGCTGGACTGATCGATTTAATTTAACACCCTATGCGAATCGTCGGTGGCGTATTAACGCAGCATTATATCGAGAAACTTTTAAAAATCAGTTGTATTCTGTACCAGAGCCCATATTATTGAAATCGGCGGAGATTTCCGCATCCGGAATTTAATTTGCTTTAAATGTTTTTATATTATTCGAATTTTTCGCCGGCTACTTTAATCATTTTTTTCAAATTTGTTTGCAAGTTTTCTACTATTTATTTCGCTTTTAGGGGAATAATTCCGCATCGATTTACCCAGTCGGAATTTTTCCCTTAGTACAGAAATATATAAAAGAAAACTATAAAATTATATTCCGAGTGCGGAAATTTCCACCGATTTCATGAACGAGAGGCTCAGCTGATACCTGGTGCTATTGAATAATCAGTTTTATTTAAGCTGGTTAACTTCATTCTTAATTTACATGGCAGCAAGGAGCCTATAACAAGAATATTGCTAAAACTTGACTACTGCAGCTATTATTCACTGGTGTCGCTATACCATAAAAATGAAAAATAAATGCATCCATAAAACAAACATTTATCACCTGAAATATACTAATCGACATTTATTTTAACATGGCGTTATAAACAAGAATTCATCTTACTGCGTTTTAAATTTTTATTGTAAGATTAAGTTTCTAATGGTTTCAGGGGTTTATAAAATCAAAGCCTTTTCAAATTTCCCATTGAAATGGATAGTGTTCCTGATAGCGGCTCCCGATAAATAGGTAGAGCAAAATATTTTATTACGATCTTTAACTAAAAAGTTGAATGCAAAACCTTTAGTTAAATAAATTAATTACATGCAAAAATAGCGCGCTAAATATAAGTTTTGACATAGAAAATTAGATGCTCCGAATACATCTATCGGCGCTAATAAAAAAACACGGTTATTATTACCATAAATCCACTGATTTAACATTTTTTCATTAAGATGTACTTTAAGGCTTATTTTATTTCATGTCAATTAAGGGGCACTCGCATCAGCTTAAAAAAAGCTGGCCAACCAACAGGTTCAGTGATCGTGTGCTCTTAAAGGGTCACACCTAAACCAACCATTTAGCTCACACTAAATTTACCAATATTTTTGAAACATTTAACATTGAAAGACATTTTGAAATAGTTTGCTAAATTTGTGAATATCTTCTTTGCTGAAGGCTAAACATACAACTTTCTGTCAAACTGTTGATATGGGTTTGCAGTTAGCTAGAGACCTAATTCCTTTCGGTAAGACAAATTATGTTTGCCTGCGTAGAAAATCAAAATTAATTAAACTAATTGCTAAGCCAAACAAATTTGATGATGAAAACTGTACAAAATGGCAAGAAGACATAATTTATGAATTAGTTTCATCATGCTTTGTCATTTTTGTATTTGTAAAAAAAATTTAAAAAGTCAGCACATCGTATGCGCCATTTCGAATTAATTTTAATTGCAAAAAATGGATTTTTATTTTGTCGTATCGCAATATTGGGATCAAAAGAAATGCATTTTTATTTCGTTTTACAGTACCACCAAAATCGAATTTCGCCATGTACACTAAATGTACAATGACAAAATGTATACACGCAGGCCAAAACGAACCAATGATTTTTTTTTTTATTTCAATTTGATATTTTGTTACAAAACACAAAAAAAAAAAAACTTACGGAACCACGAAATTCAAAGAAATCTACAAAGAAAAGACGTAACATTTTAACTTTATTCTTACGTACGCTATTCAGCTTTCAAGCACCATATTAGGATATTAGTCATGGTCGCGCAAAAAAAACAAGAATTTATTATGCTTGTATGGTACATATATTATTATAATCTGAGTCGCTTTATTATCAAACTGTAAAAGATTTTTTTTTTCATGTTAAGTACATTGTCTTTTATATGAAAACTGTAAAATTTAAACTTAACTAAACTTCCTGAAACATTTTAATTTTGTGCCAATCGTGCCGCAAAATTTTAAATTATTGACCCCAATATTAAATTACGATATCATCCGGATAATATTTTGATTTCCGATTGAAATTTACCAAATTATAAATGGAAATATTTTCCTTCCTTTATAAACATTTCACTAAGTACCGTTCGAGCGATCACTCTATAATTATATGTATGTATTCGCAAAAAAGAAAAGTGAAAATTATCATGAAATTTAAAATTAAAATTATTAATGAAAAACATTCACGATTGTTTGATTAAATTAAATTGTTATTTCCTATACCGCAATGGATTAAATAAGATAATTATTTTACGAGGTTCAATGACATTCCCGGAATCTATAAAATATAATTCGCAAAATTATGATGATGTCATATATTATGTTTTATAGACATTAAGGAAATTTGGTCTGGTTCACTGACTTCTTAATAATACACGAGTACATTTTTACCGTCTAATCACAGTTCTAAATATAAATTAACCAAACAATTCCAGATTTTACTTTCTCCTCGGCGTGTTGTTTGTATGACTTTGCGGTTTTTGTTGTTTAAATTGTTTAAAATGACTTTTGAAATTTGAATATTTTGTTTGATTTATGACTTTGGTTTTTTATTTGTTGCATTGTCCGTTTTATATTATTCCTGTGAGAGTTTTTCATTTTAAACGTCATGCTACATTTCTTAAACACATATCTTTATACGACTCATAATACAATACAATTTTTAAGATTGGAGATATTTGGATGCTTTAATCTTTCGACCTCTAAATTATATCATTTCCGCTTTAATAAAATTTGATGGTATGCGATTTGTTTTTATATTTCATACTTCGGTAAGCTTTATGTGCTTATGCTTGATATAAATTTGCGGATTAATGACTTGTAGTTGTGAAATATTGGTTGAAAAGTGAAGCTTCTATATTTTGTGGGGGGCTAACTTAACGACTTAACGACTTTTGTAACATGTAATTTTTTTTTTTAATTTATTTATTTATTTATGACAATTGCCTAAATAGTCTAATAGACTGTGGCAGACAATCCATAGCATTACACAAAAACATATATACAATGTTCAATTTCATATTTAAAAGAAAAAAGAAAAACTAATCATTATCATAATTAGAATTAAGTAGAATTTAATATTAACATTCACTGAAAACTTATTATAAGATCTTGTCACTTCAATTCTGATCCTTTGATTAATCCGATATTTCTGTAGTTCATGTAGGCAAGTCAGTGGTTGCTGCTAATTAGATATTAAATTTGAGTCTACTATATCTCTCCATAATACATTCATCCATTTTCTGATTAAGTGCTCCTTCAAGAGCCGTTCATATTTTATAATATTAGACTCTGTTCTAATAGCCTGGGGAAGGTCATTAAATAGAGCAGGGCCCATATAAAATGGATTACTTTGGGAGTGGCTTGTACTTACGGTATTTAAATAATATAATGAACTTGTACTTTAACTTGTAACGGGTGGGGAAAAAGTCGCGCTACCATTTTGATTGCGCGCCATCTTGGTTATGTGACGTTTAGCTCAGTTTCGCTTTAACCATTGTGTTGTGTAGATGCCCAAATTTTATAATGGATAAATATACGCCACAAGAACGAGCAGAATAGTGACAATAATTATTGAAAATAATCGTTCCATTATTGTCACTCAGCGGAAATTTCGTCAAAAATATCCTTATCGTCCAGTGCCTCACAAAACCACAGTTTATCGTTTACATGCGATTTTTCGACAGTACGGTACGACAGCAGACAGACCTCGTTCTGGAAGACAATAGTGTTGCAGGGGGCGATAGTGTTGCAGAGTCTCCAGAAACATCAATTCGGAGACGTGGTTCCCAGTTATACATTTCTGCACGCAGTTTAAGACGAATTTTGAAAACTGATTTGAAAATGTTCCCGTACAAAATTCAATTAGTCCATAAATTGCTACCGAGAGATCATGATCAACGAGTTGAGTACAGTAATGCAATCCTAAGGCCGTTTGGTGAAATTGAAGATTTTTCGTCTAAATTGATAATGAGCAATGAAGCATATTTTCTTTGCAGTGGCCACGTCAATAAACAGAACAGTCGGTTTTGTGGAACACACAGTCCTCAATTAATTCATGAAACATCATTGCATCCACTAAAAACAACTGTATGGTGTGGTATTCATGCTGGAAAAATTATTAGTCCCTATTTTTTTGAAAATGACCGAGGTGTTGAAGTTACTGTTACTGCTGAACGGTACCAAGACATGATTCGAAATTTTCTTGTGCCTGAAATGGAACAGCAAGGACTAAAGGACATGTGGTTTCAGCAAGATGGGGCTACAGCAAACACAGCCCGTTCAACAATTCAATTATTGAATGACGTTTTTCCACGAAGACTAATTTTGCGAAATGGCGATTTAGCATGGCCACCCAGATCTCCGGATTTAACAGCTCCAGACTTTTTCTTATGGGGTTTTTTAAAATCAAAATGTGAATAAGCCCCAAACGATTCAACGTCTTAAAGACAATGTTCGTCATGAAATTGAAGAAATTCAGCCTAAGATGTTGCAGGATGTCATGAAAAATGCCCTAAAGAGTCGAAAGTTGCATAGCGAATCTCGGTCACCATTTAGCCGATATAATTTTCCAATCATAACGAAAAAAAATGTAAAGACCAAATAAACTTTTTATGAAAACCAAACTTACTTATCTTTTCTTTGAACAAAGTTATAGGCAATCAAAATGGTAGCGGGACTTTTGCCCTACCCGTTATTATGTGAGTGTACTTCAGATACGGTCATAGGACTCAGATTATATTTCATCAAGCAATTAATCAGAGCCATCTGAGCTTTCTAAAAAAATATCAATAATTGAAATTTCCCTAGAATCTCTAAAGGAACTGTTTTGGGAGAGTACAGAGATTTAGTCGACGTTAGTACTGGCAGGCATTTGATAGTTTTTATGATCCTGTTTTGCAAAACCCAGAGATTTTTGATGGAATTTGTCGGTGCCGTAGTCCACAGCGAGCTCATATAACTCAATCTAGAGTTGATATAAGCGTCATAGAATAACCAAGCTGTTCTTTCATCAGTACCAGTTCCTTTCATTTCAGGTTTTGGTCAATGATAAGCCCCAAGTAGGTAGTAGTTGCAACTTGCAGTATTTTATTATTATTTACTTCCAATGTAACGGGGAAAATGCGTAGGAAATGTTTTGCTTTGGAAAATTATGTAGTTTGTCTTAAACATGTTCATGCGCATTTTATTAGCAGTCAACCAGTATTCTACTTTAATAATATCTTGTGCCATCTGATCAAGAAGGTTCAGAGCATCTGAAGATTTATACAATAAAACAGAATCATCGGCTTTATGTAAGTTTTCCAAACAAGTCTATATTGAACATGTCATTAACAAAGAAGTTAAAGAGAATTAGACCAAGAATAGAACCCTGCGGCACCCCAGATACCATAGTCAGCGGCTCGCTCTTTATGCCATTTACAACCGTGTATTGGACACGGCTAATCAAATATGATGTTAAAATGGAGAGGGTAGCTACTGAGGGATTGCAATTTTTTTAGTAGAGTGGCACAGTGTCGAAAGCTTTTTTAAGGTCTATAGATACATATTCCTTGCGCTCTAATCCCAAATAGATTTCATTGAATTGGATTCCTAACATAATAATTATTCAATAGAGCAGGGATTTCCAAACATTTTCAGTATCAGTCCTAATTTTAGATCATTAAAGACATTTTAGGATATTAAATTTAGATATTTAAAAATTTAATCGTGTCCACCATTATACAATGTCATATACCCATATGACTCCAATCGTCGTAACTGTTCTCATTATTCAGCCCATGCGGTCTTTTGAAGAATTGGAAAGTCACTTAAAAAAAATCGTTACCATTTTGGATTGTTCTGGTGTACAATAAATTCCTAATTGTGTGAAGCTGCGTTTTGAAAATGTTAATGAACGCCCACAACTTTTATCAAATACCGATTGATAAGCAAAGCTTCATGTAAGTTAGGTTAAGGTGGTTGTCCTATAAGAACTGGCATAGACCCAATAAGGTCCGTAGTCGTGACATATTGATTTCAATTCTCCTTTACTCATCGAACCAATTTGAACTCTCAACGAAGTATAAGATTTCCTTGACGTCCATTTTATTGAGGCTCGTCAAATTATTTAGGAGATAGCTTCCATTAATTTCAGATTAGTAGTTTCTTCCTCCTCTTCATTTTCATTGTAATGAAACTCTCATTCTCATTTATTTAAAGGTATGAGATGAAAAAGAAAATCTGAAGTGCTTAAGTGGATATGCTCCTAAGGTCCCACTAATAAACAAAGCCGCTATTCGTTGTACATTCTCCAATTTTTTTTGGTTTGTTAAAATATTTAAAGGGGGTCACCAAACATGAATCGCATATAATAAAATTGGCCTAATAGTAGAAATATAGAGCCAATATACAATGTGGGGTTCCCAATCCCATATTTTTCCAGTGCCATTTTTACATTAGTAAAGCAGTATTATTGCTTTCTTTACTCCTTCTACTATGTTAGATTTCCAGCTTAGTTTGCTTTCCAGAAAGAGACCTAGATAATTAATTTTATCAGTGAAGGTCAATCTAATGCCATTTAACCAAGGGGTTGATCTGAGAAAGTTTGTATTTAGTGGAGAAAAGGACCAACTCATTTTTGTGTGGATTCGCATTCAAACCACAACTGTTAGCCCAATTGAAGAGAATGCCGAGCGCACTTTGCATTCCTTCGCTACGATTTTATTTTAAGGGACCATCTTAAAGCCGTACACTCCCAGGTTTTCTAACAGGTTATTCATTTATTCAAAGAAGAGGTTGCAAATTTTATTTAAAAAATCCAATATCATTTTAAGGCTGCGTACCAATCCAAAGGTAAAAGTCAATTATTTTTGAAAAACTCTATGGTAAACTGATCGAAATATTTGTACTAATATCAATTTTTACCGTAGTAAACGATTTACCCTTGGATTGGTACGCAGGCTAAGTTGTAATATTTATAAATTATAGCTGTGTTTCTTATTTAAATCCGTAGATCGAGCAGATTTTGAAATCTGAAATTAGATCGATCTGGTCGATCTGAAATAAGAAACAGGTTTCAGATGTAGATCAAAAAAATTATCAACTGTCATCGAACTTATTAACAAGGGTATATTACGAAGACGAACGAATGAATACGAACACGAAGGGAATACTTACTTGTACCACTTCTTGCAACTACTCTATAAAAAATATGGCTGTATAAAATAAAATCAATATAAATTAACAATTAAAATTTCTTTCTGTTTCCATTTTAATAACGCTTGCCAAAACAAACGAAAATGATGAGAATGGCAATATAGATTTAATTTTTATTTACGTGAGCTAGCTGAACTAAAACTAATCTGAGAAATCGGAATATTTTTATAAATCAAAAAAATCGATCTAATCAATCTGAAGAATAAAAACAAAATTGATCAGATCGATCTGACCTGAAATAAAAAACAACTTTTTAGTACTCAGATCGATCAGATCGATTAGATCGGAAATAAGAAACACAGCATATGTTTGAGGTAATTATTTGAATGTCCAAAAATGGCTGCAATCTACAAGTCTGGGAGCAGTGAAGAAGTATTAAAAAAAATGAAATCTTGATTCAAAATGAGTATCTCCATTAAAGCTGAAAGCAGTGGTTGACAGAGAGTTGCATGAGAGATAACAAAAGGTGGAATAGTTTGTTAATACGTAGCTGCCTCGCTATGACACTTCAAAAGGATGATTGTTTCAGATAAGGATCAATTAAAATATGGTGTCTTAGCGTCTCACAGTGGATGACAAAGTTATCTCTTCGTAAATTTGTAAAACCCAAATATTTTATTTAGGGTTTAATTAAAATTATTTTGTCCACTACATACGCTGAATACATCATTGTGAATGAGCAGCTACTGTTCAAATTGGCATAAGTTGGTGTATAAAAATAAATCCACACAGTTTTCGCCTATTTCGTTATATTTCAAAGATCTTTGTGACTCCATTGAGAGCTTTTCGCGCCTAGGGGCAAATATTACATTTACTTCAGTTAGAGTAAGGTTAAGTCAGTCGTTTGTTGGACATCCCCTAGTGTGATGTCCTCGGGTCCTGCAGATTTATAAGGCTTTCACCTGCGTTTACAACCTGGCTTACATTGCCTACGACTCTGCGTTGTCCTTAAGCCTTTTTTGATTTCTAGTAGTAGCTCCAAGTATTCTGTTCTAGATACGGGACAAGAGCCATCCGGTTGTTGGATAAAACTCTGGGGTATGGGACTTAGAGATAGCACTTTACGCAGTGTAGAAGTCTCAGGTTTGTGATTGTTCCTTCAAGTCAAAAATTCAAATATTATGTTGTGTTCTATGACGTCAAAAACACAAAACAAATCAAAACACGTATACCAATATGTACTCCTCTACTATGACGTTTCAGTAAAATCCAAGTTGAATTGTAAAAAGCGAACAGAATTCATGTCGTGAATCAACGTGACTAAGCAAAACGTTACCGGAAAAAGCTGAGCCTATGAGAAGTCGTCTATTTTCAAGCATGCAAATTTTATAATTCGAGCATCTTGGTGAGTACGGAGGTAACCGGGCTACATTTCCAAGGAATGGTAAACTTTTGGTCATAATCCCATAACTATTCTTTAACAAAAAAAAAATGAATGCGATGAGTCAAAAATTTGATTGCTTCAAATACAGCAGATGACAACTGCACACGATGTTAAAAATGGAGATGGATCCAAATACACAATTAATTCTGGTCGAATTGAAAATGTTGTCTTAAAAGGTTTGAATAAATCTAGAACTACAACTTTATTTTTTCTTTTATATTGTTACACAATTTGTTTTAAAATACTTTTATGTATTTATTTTATCGTGGCTGCGTGCGTCACAAGAATGAAAAAATAACAAAGAAATAAAACAAGCTGGCTGTGGACCAATTTGAAGATAAATCTAGGGTAAATGCAATTTGCAACAGTGTATGCGGTAAAGTCAAATACTGTACTAAAAAGTACGGTAAAGCAAACACGCAAACGGTAAATGCTATTTTTTGTGTTGGTGCTAAATGACTATGACGAATGAGTTTCTAGAAAATATATTTTATAAAAAAATTTGCAATATGCTCCCAAATTGTAATGTTTTTCTTTAATAAAAAAAACTAACTTAATTTTTTTAGAAATGCTGTGTTAATTATTTCTGCTCTAACCGATCTGATTGATCTGAATACTAAAAAGCTGTTTCTTATTTCCGGTCAGATCGATCTGCTCAATTTTTATGCTGTTTCTTATTTTTTTACAGATTGATTAGATCGATTTTTTTGATTTGCAAATATATTCCGATTTGTCAGATTGATTTTGATTAGCTAACTTCACGTTTATCTCAAACTCAAACGGTTACTTCACTCTCTTCATTTTCCTCCAAATCGTCAAACATTATCATTGCTGCTCCATGCAATAATGCGAAAACACACTGTTTCTTGAGGTCGGTCATTTTTGTACAATAAACAAAATTGCTAAGTAATCACCGTGTGGAAATAATTGAAACAATTGATTTGACAATTTCGATGCCAGATGATGATAGTTGACCTTATTTGATCTAACTAATCTGAAATCTGTTACTTATTTTAGATCAATCGGATTTCAGATTTCAAAATCTGCGCGATCTTCAGATTTAAATAAGTAACACAACAAAAGACTTTTGATCTTCCGTTATTTTCGTGCTGTCAATAATTTCGTTAAATGCAAAAAGGTTAGAACAACAATTGCATTGTATAAAGCCGAATGTGCTTTAATGTAACCCAAAAAAATTTTAGGTTTAGGGGAAATAAAACCATTTTATGGTTATGGCGTTTACCGTAAGGGGGTTATTTTCCCTAATTTTTTCGAAAGGTTGTCATTTTGTCGTAAAAAAAAACATTTGGAATTTGACACCAAAATACAGAATTAATTTGTTCTATTTCATAAAATAAAAAATCTAAAATAAATATTAAAATACATTAAAAAAAATTAAAGCCAAAAGTTGTTGCTTTCAGATTCAAAAGTTAAGCTAAGCGGGATTTTCGAAAGCAACGCAGCTAGTGAAAATGAAATAACGACAACACGCAGATTTTGTTCAAATATTTCTATCATTCTTCTCCTTTATTCGTTGTAAGTGGCATCCATGATCCTACTGTAGCAATAGTAATGAACAACCTAAACAAACTTAATTGGTAATAAGGGAATGAGTACTTTTTCTCATTTTGCTAAACCTCTAATTAACAGCATAATAATTCAAGTTGAAAGTTCAAGATAAAAAACATAAAATATGTAGATACACTTTAGATTTAAAATAATTGTTTCTGTACAAACATATAATTATAACCAATTTTGATTTGTATCAATTTTATGATTCAATGTGAAATAAAATATTTAAAAAATACCCTAACAATTTTTATGTAAGCATTGTATAGCTTTAGGTTGTTATAACAAGACCTTTCCAAAATAAAATCGTATAGTACGTAATATAATTTAAATATTTTTGTAATTGATATAGAGGGTTATTAGACGAGTTTCATGGACTGTATAATTTAAACTGTGTATGTGCGATTTTTAGTGTAAAGTTTGTATATAATTTATGCAGTATTGATTAAAGTTTTCATATTACTGAGAACCACGAGCTTTGTGGGTTCATATGGCGATAATAAAAAAATGCATTCTCTTTAAAAGCTCAGATTCAGCTATTTTTATTCCACATAAAAATTTAACGAAACTCGTCGTATGTGCCGAAGGTTTAAGTAATTAAAACAATGGGCCAGGGGGAGTAGATTCCGACAAAATAACAATTTGTCGTAATATTTGTCATTGAAAATTTACGATTTGGATAAAATGATTTATGACCTTTACAGCACTTTACAGCAGCTGCATTTTTAAGTTATATCAGAAATATTTTAAGTTTTTTAAAATTATAAATACTCACACATATTTTGTATGAAAACTTCTTATAAGTCACGATAATAAAAACAACATTATTAATATTATTAAAATTGTCAGACAATATTATGTTTGGTGGACATTTCGGAAAAGTTTATCTATACGAATCGCGATTTAGTACTCACAAGTATTGTTATAATATTGCAGCATAATTTTTAGTACAATGTCACAAAAAATTGTCATTTGTCACTTGATCAGAGTCTAGGGCCAGATCAACAACACTTGTGTCGCTTGCCAATTTTTACTTGTGTTTAAATTTAGTTTGATAAATCGAAATTTATGATACTGACTAGTTTTCAAGTTGCAAGAGAAGCAACTAATTAGAGAATACTATGTGCATTTATTTTGACTTTATGAAAATAAAATAATATATTTGTACGCCCTGTAATATTTTGTTTTGAAATATGTTGGTACTATACACGTACAAACAAAATCAAATTACTAAAAAATGACTATACGTCAAAAAAAAAAATAAAGTTGATTTATTTTTTATAGATTTGCCCAATTTAAACGGCTGCAAAAGTAAGCTATATCATTTGTTGCTGAATTTATTTTTATTTTTTGTTTATATGTTGTATATGTTACGGTCAAAGTGTATAATCCGGTGATTATAAATAATTACCGGTTATTATTATTATAATTACCAGCGACGTCGTTTAAAGTGTATACTTTTTTAGAATTTTTCACTTTGACTGGTTATTATATATAATTACCAAACCCCCTTGGTTAAAGTGTTAAATATTAAAGTTTAAAACTATAATAATAATAATAATTTATTGTGATGTATTCATTAAATCTATGAAATGAGAGTCCTGTATTCTCGAAATGGTTCACCCTTCACCCCACGGAATATTTTATATGGTATTAGTGACTATTGAAATTTGGAATAGTAGGGAATAACAGCTTTACTATATTGACACAATTAGCTTCCGCGAGTTAGTAAACCCATTAGTCTACTATTCCAAATTCCAATTTGCACTAGTACCATATAAAATATGCCGTGGGGGTGAAGGGTGAACCATTTCGAGAATACAGGACTCTCATTTCATAGATTTAATGAATACATCATAATAAATTATTATTATTATTATAGTTTTAAACTTTAATATTTAACACTTTAACCAAGGGGGTTTGGTAATTATATATAATAACCGGTCAAAGTGAACAATTCTAAAAAGTTATACATTTTAACCGACGCCATTGGTAATAATATATAATGACAGGTAATTATATATAATTAGCTGGAGTACCCGGCTTTGTCCGGGTTATACAAAAATTATTTGTTGGCCATGAAAGAAGCAAGGACTTTCCAAATTCACGCCTAAAAACTTTAGGGATTGTCCGTGAGCTTTGTTGATGGTTATGGCAAATGAGAGTCTAACTGGGAACTGGACTCGTTTGAAGCTGAATTGCCACTCGGTTGAAATCAATGGTATGCGAGGTATGAATACGTCCTCGGCAAAAGACTTTCGACACGGAGCCGTGTTCCATTTCATAGTTTTGGCGGGTTCAGTTTCGGCAGAAGTATTATTGATGATCCTTTCTTCAATTTTCAAATATGAGAATGCATTCCAAATGGCTCCATCATGTAATAATTACGGTCGATATACAAAAATAATATTGATACATATAAAATATTTGTTAACACTCCTACGGTTTTTCTCGGCTGCCAAAATGTATTCTTGCTAAAGTTGTAAGCACTCGCTATAGTGGATCAAAAGTTTGCATATACCGGGGGAGTTTTTTAAGCTGAAACTTTCAAATATCTCGGAAAATAAGCCCTCTACAATAAAAATGACCATCATCAAAATTAAATCATTCTGAAGGGGAAATACATTAGTGGTAAAATTAGAACACCCCACCCTTGTTTGTAAGGGGGGTGGGGGCAACTTGGAAACTAAGATAGGAACCCCTATTTTTTATTGCAGATTCGGATTCTACGGCTAAAAGTACGTAGGATTTCCTTGAAACATTTTTTTCGATTCATGGTAGATGGCGCTCTAATAGACGATATTAAATTTGATTTCTCCTACTGAGAACCTTATGCATACGATTCTGCGATGATTTTGCTTAGGACATGCGACTAAATTATAATTTTTTTTTGTTTTTTTTTTTTGTTTTTTTTTGTACTTTCAGCCGTAGAATCCGAATCTGCAATAAAAAATAAAGGTTCCTATCTTAGTTTCCAAGTTGCCCCCCATCCTCTTACAAACAAACAGGGGTGAGGGATCCTAATTTTAGCTCTAATGTATTTCCCCTCCCAACTAACATTTTTCCTTATAAATTGTCTCTTAAGAATATTTTTCACTTAAAAGAGCTTTAGAATAACATTCTCCAAGAATGTTTAAAACTAAATACGTGCTAGCTTCTTGTCAAAGATATGTCGATTTATAAACTATATTATATTCCTACATGGCATTTTTACACCTTGACAGATTCTGTTGTAAGGCTGTTTCTTACACCTCACTTAGTATACTCTTATTGTGTTTAGTGGAAAAATTTTCTTAGCCAAGACATATTTAGTCTTACAGTACTCTTAATTTCTTTCTTTATGAGTGTTTTGTAGGATTTCTATTGAACAAGAGTTGTGTAAGATTAAAACATAAACAAATCTTTATAGAGAACGCTATAAGATTCCAAATTGTTTAAATTCTTTAACAAGAGACTTTAAAGTGTTTTTCTTTTAGAAAATATGACATTTGTTTGAGTACCGCAGAAAACAAAACTTAGTGATCGACGTAACTCTAAAACTAATTAATGTTAAAAATCGAGTGTTAGATGTATTAATGTTTTATTCAGTTTTTTATTTAAAATAATATAGTAAATTTGTCTCTAAATATAAGCCAGTGGTAAAATATTTTCTTAATACTCTTGAATAAGTTCTCTTTAAGAAAAACTCATACCTCTCCCTTATTACATACTTACTTTATTCTTACATACGATAAAGATAAAAATATTCTTTAAATACTCTTAGATGTTTCCTATAAGAAAAACTTATACTTTTCCCTTATTAGTTACTTCCAATATTTTTACATAAGAAAATAATTAAAAATATTATTTTAGGTGATATTTCTATCAGTGGCGAGCTCAGACTAAACGCATTTAACTATTTGATGACAAAGTATACAAATACACAGTATAGCAACAGAAATGGTGTAGAATTCTTTGCATATTTTGCTGGTTAATTTATAATTATTTCTTCAGTTTTACCGAAGTATATAAACTCAAGCCGTCCCTGGAAACTAATTTAAACGTTTTCTTATAAGTCACTTATAAGATATTCCACGTAGAACGTCATTACGTCCATATTGGTTTAGGAATTTCCATTATGAAAAAAGCATCAATTTTATAGTTTTTTAGAAAAGTTTTTTTCAAATGGAATATTTTGGTATATTTTGGCAATTTTAGGAACTTAGCAAGTGCTTTTATAGAGTTTCCTCTCATAACAAGTACTATTTTAATTAGTCCATTTTATGATATTTGTTTTTTTATAATTTTTATTTTTTTAAATAATAATAATTCGTTATTTTATTATTCGAATTTTTAAGAGCGCAAAAAAATTAGATCAGGTAGCTGTTATTTTTAATTGAAAAATTTGAATTCGCAGCTAAATTCTATGCTAATTTCAATGTAAATTTTAATTATATAAAAAGCAATTAGTTTTTCATCTGTTTTAATTTAATTTATCTGTTTTAATTGTCAATGATAATAACAAGTTTGTTGTAAAACTGAATTAAGAATCATTAAAGTTGTATAATCCTATAACATAATTTTCAAAGATTATAACGATGAATTATATATAGCAATACAACGTAAGTCTTAAAACGATCTTACATAAGAATGTATATTCTGATAACAAACTCACGAAAGACTACTCTACGACTATTCTTAAAACTTATATCATTCTTTCTCAAGAAAGATGAGCCTTGTATGATACTTATATACACTTTACATGTCACTTATTTTAACCTTATATGCCCAAAAAGTTCGCCAGAAGACTCTTAAAACTTTAATATAAGATGCATTTTAACTCTTATATGACGCTCATAAATTTCAAAATTGTTAGTTGGGCTCCAGAATGATTTAATTTTGATAATGGTCATTTTTATCGAGAGGGCTTATTTTCCGAGATATTTGATAGTTTCAGCTTAAAAAACTCACCCTGTATATATGTAAATCACTTCTTACAGGTGAACATGAGGAAGGGGTAACATTTTTGATCACTAACCCTCCTATGTTTTTTCTCCGCTACTAAAATGCATTAGTGCAAAATTAGGAAGCAATCGCTCGAGTTCATCAAAAGTTGTCATATATTTTAAATTTCTCCTTACAAGTGAGCATGGGGAAAGGGAAATGTTTGTTGATCATTAAACCTCCTATGTTTTTCTCGACTGCTAAAAGTATTGGTGCAAAATTTGGGAGCAATCGCTCGGGTGGATCAAAGTTTTCATAAATTGTAAATTTCTGCTTACAGGTGAGCATGGGGAAGGAAGGTATAACATTTTTTGATCACTAAGTCCCTTATGTTTTTTCTCGGCTGCTAAAAATTATTGGTGCAAAATTTGGGAACAATCGCTCGAGTGGTTCAAAAGTTTTCATAAACTGTAAATATCTGCTTACAGGTGAGCATGGGGAAGGTGTAACATTTTTTTGATTTTTTGATCACTAATCTCCCTATGTTTTTCTCGGCTACTGAAACGTATTATTTTAAAATTTGTGAGCAATCGCTCGAGTTCATCAAAAGTTGTCTAATATTGAAAATTCCTCCTTACAGGTGAGCATAGTGAAGATGTAATATTTTTTAATCATTAAACCCCCTATATTTCTTCTCAGCTGCTAAAAAGTTTTCGTGTAAAATTTGGGAGCAATCGGTATAGTGGATCGAAAGTTTTCATGTATTGTAATTCCAACTTACAAGTGAGCATAAAGAGGGGGTAACATTTTTTGATCACTCTACCCCCTATGTTTTTTCTTGGCTGGTGAAAAGTATTCGTACAAATCTTGTGGTTCAAAAGTTTTTGCGGAATAAACATAGTTACATACATACTCTTCTTCTTTATATGTATAGATAGATAGATAACCAATTATACACTTTGACCGTAACATGTACACTCATTCTTTCAAGTGATTTGTACTTACATTACTTGTCCTACTCTATTTTTATTTTTAATCACATGAACAATTTGATAAACTAGCTAGTCAGTGTAGTCATAGCACCATTAGTAAATATTTTTACTTACGTTTTGATTTTATTGTCAGTTTAAAATAAAGTTTCTAGTAAACTTGTTGAAAATAAATTATTATTTATGAGCAAATACTCCGATCTGTCATATTCAGTTTGGTTACTTACCTACGAAATTTTAAGTAAAACCATTTTACTAATTTTTTTGCATTAAAGAGTAGGCAATTATTACCATTTCGTTAAATACCAGGAAAGACATCATGTGGTTTGTTCGATCGTTTATGACTGGACCTTTTTGGTCCATTTTAATAGAATTAATAAGAACACGTTTTTTATTCAACGTAGCTTTCTTAACCAACTGTAATACTACTATTACTACTAAAATGGCTAAAATAAAAACATTAATTTCCCCTGGACGAGCTCAATCACAAAACACACTCATCAAACGTATTAAAAATATAAGGATGTTTGTATTTCTGCGCTATACAATTTTAAACCACACCCATTTTGCGGACTAAGTTTTGCCGTTTACATTGTTCCGTTTACAATCCAGTCCGCAGAATAGGTGTGGTTTAGGATTGTATAGCGTAGAAACGCAAACATTCTTTTGTTAAGATGAGTGCGTTTTGTGATTGCCCTCGTATTTGAATTGTGGTAACAAATCGAAAAAATATGTTGGTAATCAAAGTGACATAGAACTCAAGTCTTATCAGACGTTGAACTTTCATGTGAACAACATGTGAGCTAAATAGTATGTAAAATACTTATGGCTCAAAATATATATCAGCTTATAACTTAATCTGTACAATACTACAATATAATCGTGAAATTTTTGGTTCAGATCGGTTGAGCAATTTAGAATTGTAGGCAAAATTTCTCTTGTGTGGTAAAAGTTCTTTCAAAAGTCGAGCCTAGATCTTTTTTAAAACAAAACATGGAAATACTTAGATCTTTTCTGGTGCTTTTTATTTTTTGTATCAATATGGCTTTTAACAAATATATGTAAAAAATGACATCATTTAAATGTCCACCACGGGCACATCTACATACTATATGGAAATTAACATTTTTAAGAACTCGCTCACACATTATTGCATTATTGGCTTATTCACACAAATTTTACTTTTCAAAAAACCTCAAAGAAAGTAATCTAATGGCATTAAATCGCATGATCTAGATGGCCAGTTTATATCACTATTATATGTACACTACCGCTCATAAGTGTTTAGGCACCCCGTTTTTCATGTATTATTGAAACAGTATTATGTTTATGAAACAACATTTGAATAAAATGAATACTTATCTGAAACCCAGATCAACCAATGACATGGGGTTAATTTTACTACCCTATACCTGCGCTTGGTCGGATTTTCGTAAACTTTTTATTACGGTACAATTACAATAATAGTCTGTAGGAATTTCCAGAAAAACTATTCAGTTGGGTTTTTTCTAGGTAATGATGTTTAAATTGTTTTTTGAAAAGATTTCAGTGAAATGCATCAAATACGATCAGTTGTAATCTGATATTTAGACTGTTAACATCGTAAGCGAAATATCGAGTGATAATTATTTAAATGCCTCCAAGAAGAGAACTTAGTACTGAAACACGTGTGCTTATAATAGTTTACCATACAGCTGGCATAAGTAATTGACAGATTGCCAAAAAAATTAAATTAAATCATGCTACGGTCGATTATTATGATAAAAAATATCGGGAAAGTGGCAATTTTTTTAATAAAAGACGTAGTGGAAGTCCAAGAGCAACAATATCTGCAGATGATTATAGAATAGTGATTACTAGCAAGATGAATAGACGCAAAACAGCCCCGGAAATAACCACAGAATTAAATGTTGGTCAACCAAAACCAGTTAGTGTTTCTACAGTTAAACATCGTCTATAGGAAGCAGGACTTCATGGCCGTGTTGCTATTAAAAAATCATTACTACGTAAACAAAACAAGCAAAAGCGACTTAAATGGGCCCGTGAACACCATCATTGGACGATAGAAGATTGCAACAACGTTTTATGGACGGATGAGTCTAAATTTGAATTTTCGGTACCCGAAGACGAATAATCGTGAGAAGATCTGTAGGCGAACGTGCCAGTAAAGTGTGTATTGCCGCTACCGTAAAGCATGGAGGTGGTTCAGTGATGATTTGGATCTATTTTGCTGGCCCTAGTGTAAGCGATGATGTGAAAATTGACAAAATACTAAGAAAAGAAGGGTACCGACAAATTTTGAAGAAACCACTTTCGACTTTTGGGTCAACATTTTATCTTTCAACAAGACAATGTTCCAAAACATTAATGTAAACGATGAAGGAAAGTGTAAAATTATGGAATGGCCTCCCCAGACCCCTGACTTAAACCCTATTGAGTTACTGTGGGAAGAACTGAACCCCCGAAGTACAACAATCAGCTCAAACATCAGCTTCTGTTATGTGGAACAAACTTCAATCAATTTGGAACTCACCTACACCAGAGACTCTGGCAAAACTTATTGCGAGAATGCCTCGACTGTGAGCTGCGACTGTTCAATCAAGAGGAGGTCACACAAATGAAAATCAAATTTTAATTAAGCATTTTAATTTAATTAATATATATGTGTATGTACCTAAAAAATAAATATTATCACATTTTTACTTTTAAATGTTTTATGTTGTTTTGACAGTGCCTAAACACTTTTGAGCGGTGGTGTACGTGCAATTAATCGACCTGGAAACTTAGACCGCAATAGCTGCATGCTTTCTCGTGTTGTGTGACTCGTAGCTCCATCTGTTTGTTTTAATTTTTGTGTTAATTGAATTTTGTATGGATGCAAATCTTAAGTAAAATTAGCCAATTATTCGATAGATGAATGCCTTATTCCTGAGAACTTATTGATATCAAATGTTCAAAGTTCCTCTGCCACATTTTTTGCCACAGCAGCAATGTTCTCACTAGAACGTACACTTTTTGGTCTGCCAGAACTTTTTCGATCCTCGACAGAACTAGTCTCCTCAAATTTTTTCGTTAACCTTTGAATTTTTGACTCATTTCGACGTTTACACCAAAACAATCACAAATTTTACGATTCGTATCGTTTTACGTTCTTCTAGCGTGTAAGTATCCATTGTTAAAATTGTACATCTGTCTACTTCACAAATGTCAAAGATGACATAAAAAAGGTTGCGTTTAGAAATTATAGGGACCATTTATTATAAAGAAGTAGATGGGTGCGTTTTGTGACTGATCTCCTCATAAAGGAAAATATATTATTTCATTTTGATCTCTTTCACCAGTGGCCCTATATTCTGGCTTTTCCTGGGAATAGGGAATTGGGAAAAATATTTTCATATCATTTTTGTTAAAATTATACTTTCCTGGCCTACTGAAAGAATGAGTTTAGTGCAAACATTTTCAAAAAAAAGTGATTTGAGAAACTTTTGTTCCACAAAATTGTTGTAGAGAAAAATATTTTCCCATTTAACTTTGTTTCGAAAATATTAACATCAAACATGTTCCCTCAGTAGGTCAGAAAAATACAATTTAGACAAAAATGCTATGAAAATATTTTTCCCAATTCCCTGTTCAAAGGGAAAGCCAAAATAGGCCCACAGGGCGCGAATTCTTGAAATCGGTGGAAATTTCCACATGTAGAATATAATTTGCTTTAAAATTCTTTATATTATTCGAATTTTTCGCCGCCAACTTAATAGTTTCTTCAAATTTCTATGTAAGTTTTCTATTGTTTATTTCCCTACTAAGGGAATAATTCCGCATCAATTTACCCAGTCGAAATTTTTCCCTTAGTAGGGAAATAAATAATAGAAGACTTGCAAACAAATTTGAAAAAACGATTAAAGTGCCGGCGAAAAATTCGAATAATATAAAGATTTCAAGAATACGCGCACAGGTCGAAATTAGTTCCATTTTAATGTATTAATTCAATAATTAATGTTATTTTCATATTAAAATTCATCATGTGTTTGCCTAAATCAATATACATATCTACTTTTGTAATAGATTAGATTAATACCAGTTTTACTTTTTAAGATTTTGGTATAAAATGAAGCAAGTTTTTGAAGTTTAACAAATTATAAAGTTTTTACTGGAGAAAATTTCAAAATCCCGTATGAATGTTTTTTATTCATAGGTTTTCATGCTCTTTCAGTTCCTTCAATATACATGTACCTTGGTGGACACCATGCAAATAGCTCATAATTTCTACGGCTCATTATCCCGGCAAGATAAATCGATGCATTACTATCATTTTTTAGGGGTGTGGGCTATTTTAATATGTATGTTCAAGGCTGGTCACTATATGTGTAGGAAGTCAAGGCGATTCAGCTAAGTAACCACATTAGAAATATTTTAACTAATTTCAAAGTTTGACAAACTTTATTGCATTACATGAAAATATTGGGGTTCTTAAGGGTTTTATCTCAGAGAGGTAGTTTTATCGGTATTGGACTATGGCAATATATTGTAATAAATTTATGAACAATTCCAGTGCCACTCTAGATACAATAAAAATCAACAGAAATACCCAGAGAAAAGGTGACTGCAGGTGAACATCAAAATCCGAACCAAATTTCTAAACAATTTAAAAGAATCAATCATTTGTAGAATCAATTTTTATAAGAATTGCAAATTCTTACATTGTGATTGTAATATTAAAATGAAATACTTTCGGTAATTTATAAAGTGTAAAGAGTATGTGTGCAAGACATGCGGTGGCATGAAAAACCAAAATTACGTGAGTCTGAGAAATTAGAATTGGAGAGATAATTTGTCAGGAAATACCACCCTCATGTTCAAATTCAGCTAGTCTATACTTTTAACATAACGAGCAACTACACTACTTTTCGTCCAAAAACGTAAGATGTTCACCGAGAATTACAATCGAGATTCAATAGAGCGATTTAACCTGTGGTAATGACAAATATTCGCTATGATTCAAGGACAAAACAAATGCAAAATGAAGAAGGTTAAAGCATTTACAAACAACAATTTACTAAAGAAACAAATAACAATAAATATGTATTTACAATTTATTTTCTTATTCTGCGCGCACATCACACGAGTGCGCGATGTAACAAGATTGTGCGGCTGTGGATAGAGCTTTATGCATGCACGCATATACACATAACCTTGGATTTTCCATTTATGTATGTCATCACTAGAATTCCAGGAAATCAATATACAACATTGTACGAGGGCAAATCAAAAAGTCTTGCAATATCATATGAAAAAAAAGAGTGAGAGAGACAGCAATATTTTTATTTTTCGACATAATCTCCTTTAAGGTTTATACATTTGTCACATCGATCAATTAACTTACCTAAACCCTCTAAAAAAAAGATTTCTTTTGCTCCATAAAATATTCATTTACAACAGACTGTACTTCATAGTCACTGGAAAATTTCCGGCCCCTTAGTGTTTTTTTCAAATTGGGAAAGAGAAGTAGTCACTGGGTGCCAAGTCTAGACTGTACGGTGGATGCGGAATTTCCACGAAGCCGCAGTCCTTTAATGCAGCTTGAGCAATATTAGCCTTGCGCACTGGTGTATTGTCGTGAAGAAGCAAGATTTTTTTCCTAACTTTCCTTGGCCGTTTTTCCCGGATCGCTTTTTTCAATTTTCGCAAAACCTCTGCGTAATATATGCCTGTGATTGTGGTTTTCGGTGGCATATAATCGATTATCAAAATTCCTTCAGCATCCCAAAAAATTGTTGCCAAAACCTTACCAGCAGACGGTTGAGTTTTGAATTTCTTTGGTGGTGGTTCACTACGTTTAATCCATTGCATCGATTCTTGTTTGGATTCCAGATCCCAGTGATGAAGCCATGTTTCATCGCCTGTTATTATGTTACCCAAGAAATTTTCTGGATCTGCTTTGTACATATCTAAAATCGCCTTTGAAGTTTAAACACGCATTTTTTTTTGTTCAGCATTCAACAAACGGGGAACCCATCGCGCACTTACTTTCGACATGTGAAGGTGGTCATGTAATATAGTATATGTGGTACCGTATGAAAGAGAAAGTCTCCACGCTAACCGCGGAACAGAAATACGCCGGTCCTCCAATTCAATAGAATCAGCCAAAATTACGTTTTCATGGCTAATAGCATCTGCTGGCCGACCCGAGCGGTTATCGTCTTATAATGACTCCCAACCACTTTTGAATAATTTTACCCACTTTGTTACTGTGGCATATGATGGTGCAGATTCGCCGTAAACTTTTGATATATAGTTGAATATATAAATTGCATTTCGTCCATCTTTATAGAAAAATTTAGTAACGGCGCGATATTCAATTTCATTCATTTTAAGAAAAATTCAAAACACATGTTACTAAATTGACAAAAACAAACGAACCGTAAAATTTACATCGAAATGTTCTTCTAGAAGTTTCATCGTGACAAAAAATGGTTTTGAAAATATATTGTTGTCTCACTCACTCGTTTTTTTCATATGATATTGCAAGACTTTTTGATATACCCTCGTATTTCTATACGTCTTTTGTCTTGTACACCACCATGTAACAATAAACAAATTAGTCGTGTATAACACGGTTCGCGGACATAATTTTTGTTTTTTCGTTTTTAATTAACATGTCGATAGAGACCATAAACATAAAACGTTCACTCTAGTTTGTAAATTTCGTTACCTTTCAGTATATTTTCACTTAAATCACGTACACTTGCAGTTAATGTTCAAGTAAAGCATTATAATTTATAATTAATGGATTGTTCAGCATATAATTTACATACGAGTTGAGGCGAGAGTAAATGAAAATATTTATAACGAAATTCAAAGTGTTTTGTTGTTATGTACGAGTAGATTACAAAGAAAAATTTGCTAAGATTATTTTCTTTTGCCAGCACGCGCTGCAAGAGAAAACACAATGTTTTATAAAGGTTTGTTGAAGGTATATACGAGTAGTAAAATTGGAAAGGAAAATTGTAATAACTACAACAACAACAACAAATAAAACTTTCTATAAAAAATTAAATCATTTTATTTTGGTTTAATGTAATTAATTTGGAAATTCTCAGATAATTTTCAAACGCGCTACAATTGTTTGATTAATTGAAAACAAATTGTGGGCTAATTTAAATTTAACGAAATTTTATAATTTCGCTTAATCGTCTATACACATTGTGGTGTGAAAATTGGCTCTATTATTTACGAAATATTTTACCTTTCAACGTAATTTAAGTTAATTTTATGTTTACGTGAAGTTATATATTAGATCATCCGCGCGATACTTTTGTTCTGTGCTATTGTTATGTGTACTTAAGTATGTAGATGATGTTAATGACATAATAAAAAAAAATAATAATTTCTTATGATTATATCATATTATATGGATGGGTGACATTACACAGTAGGTACACTACACACACATATAGTTTATTCACTTGCCGATTATACAATTCTGCGCGTTACATATTTAATTGCAACGAAACAAAATTAAAATTCCATCCACAATTTCATCAATTTATATGAAATGTTACACCCCGAAGCGATTATTTGTGTTTCAGTATAATGCAATGCGATCATTCAAAACCATCGTATTCTTTATAATTGATCCATAAAAATCGATGTAATCTTATTATAAAAAGCAATCAACTCGAAATTTTTTAATCCAATTTTTATATGTTTTTTTTTTAATAATTTGGTTGTTTGAAACACTTATTTCTACATATGGGATGGGTCGCACACTAATTTATCAAAAGGAGGATTGTGTCATTTCGTTCAGGTTATGGGTGTCAGTTATTGAGATGTTTTTATTAAATATACAACAATGACTTAGTTATTCAAATTAAAATTGAATTTGAACGAATTTGAAGAGGATGTCTGAAAATATTAATTATGTTGCTTGTTTATACTGTAAATCAACGTATGTGGCCTGATCTAAATATTTTGATCGAGAAATTAATAAATGATGTAATTTTTAGAATTGATTGAAAGTATAATTAAATAAACATATTATTATTGTCAAGGATGAGATTTCAAGAAGTGCCCCATACAAAATTTTTAAACATTTTCTTGTGAAATTAGGGTTGAATTAAGGGGTTTCTACGGACGATTCTGGCCGATGAGGACTAGGCACAATCATGAAGCTTGGTCAGTATAGCTGTGTTTCTTGACGCTTGATCTGATGCGGTTCAGTTTATGTTTCGTGAAATAACAAATATGATCTTTATAATTTACTGTAGTGAAATATGATATCTGACAAATTATCTGACAAAAAACCTTATAACAGACAATATGTGTAATACGCGAAACTCGTGAACTTTTTTTTCCAAAAATTTTACTTGTGTAAATAGGGTTGAATTAAGGGTTTTCCATGGCCAAATCTGGTTGATATGGAGTATGCACAGTCATACCTATAGTTTTATCAAGTTATATATATCTAGTTTAAACAATTGATATGATATGATTTTTACAACGCAGGGCAGTAGTTAAGCTGGTAGCCTATAACGCATACTTTCGTTATGCGCCCATGCCAAATGTTCTCACATTCCTCTATACATCGCAGCAACTGAATTACTTGAGAACATGCATACTACCACTACTGAATTCGATTATCACCTAATTATATAGAACAATGAGATACATATAAGACACGACTCGATGACCAAACTGACTAGGAATCCTGAAACTGTGAGGGTTTCTAAAACTACAGGATTTGGAAATGTTAAATGTTCAAACTTTAAAGGACTAGTTGAGCAAACTGTCGTTTACAACGTACAACCCGGTGTTTTCCTATAAAGCTCAATCACCAATTCAAATTTACCTGAATTAGGTTTAGAAATTTGTTAGTAATTTGTTATTAGGAATAGTTTCATCCTCATCCTTTCAACCCACTATAGAGATGAGGAGGGGTATATGTGATGAAAATACTTGCTTTGTTTGTGTAATTCCATGTGCTCCCTCACTTAAATATAATAATTTCCAACGATTCATCTACGCCTTGGTTTATTTTTATCTTCATCTATCTTTAAAGTTGTTACTTACTTGCTCACATTGTCACATAATTACAACTAGAAATATGCTACAACTCAACTTTAATTCTTTTTATTAATTTTTTAAAAATTAACTCGAAAGTATGTAATATTTACACTAAATTACATGCTTTGCGTCTTAGGCGGCTTCTTTGTATTTTCTGATTTCTCTAATTATGCGATCCGTGAACGAAATTTTAATGGACATAAAAGCAACTTTAAAAGACTGACTAAACGACCGAGAAAACTGATCTATTTCGATTAATTATTCCCTGGGGCAACTACAGAAAACCCATGTCGAGAAAATAGTATTTTTATAATTATAATTTAATTATTCATACCTAGTGATTGCAATCCCGGACCGTTTTACCAATCCCGGGATTACGGGATTGAGTTATTTTAAATCCCGGGATCTCGGGATCCCGGGATTAAGGCTATAAAAAAATCAACAAAAAAAAACAATTTACGTATTCTAAATATGTAATCAGTTTCATATAAAAAATAATTTTTACTCAAAAAGTTTAAATCCATACTACAATAAATGAAAACTCATATTAAAAACAAGAAAAACATTATTTGTGACAGCTTAGGTAAAGCTACAGCCACACGAATGCAAATATTGACCAACTGAGGTGTATTTTATGTTTGGCAAATATTGGTAAAATATGACAATTGATAAACTCTATTATCTACATGATTTGTAGTATTTGGTTTTTCCTTTAATCTTTCTTGAAAAACAGCCTATTGAGCGAATGTGCGCCAATGTTGGACAAATGTAACCTTGATTTGAATTTGCCATTTGTTTTGTGGCTACACGATTTGTTATTTGGACAAATACGCCAATGTTGGTATCTATTTGCATTCGTGTGGCTACGGCTTAAGACGCGAAACATAATCTTAAACATTAATGTAGATACTCGATCGGCTAGCAATAAGCAAGTAATTTGCTAGCCAAAATCCTGGCTAAAGTAGAAATACACGAAAAGACTCCTACGCATTTTCCGAGGTCGCAGTCTTTTCATGTATTTAGTTATAGGCAAGTCTCTGAGTGGAACTACCTAATACCTATTTATTGAAGTGGCATTGCAAAATTGTTCTGTATTAATTGGTGTGGTATATAATAATGAGGGTGGGAATGTTGATGAGATTGAGGAAATTTTTTCTAATTTTACGGTTGGTTTTGACCATATCCTCATAGCTGGTGATTTTAACATTAATTTGCTGAAGCCTAACAAAACGTGTCGTAAATTTAGAAGTGTTCTTTCAAGTCTTAACTTTAATTACATGCCCAAAAATCAGCCAACTCATTTTTCAAATGCTCATCTTGGTTATTCACTGCTTGATCTTATTCTTGTTTCGGATTCGTCCAAAGTTGAACGTTTTGTGCAAATTGATTCTTTTGTATTGACCATGATTTCCTTTATCTTACATACGATTTGCAAAGTCCTGCTAAACCTAATAACATTTTTCAGTATAGATCATATAAAAGTATTGACCACAATTATCTTACAAATGATTGTTTACTATACAATTGGGAATCAGTGATTCAAGGAGACAATATTGTTGATAAAATCTTTAAGTTCAACCAATTTATTAGTGAGCTTTTTGAAAAGCATGTACCAATCAAAACATTTCGCAAGCGAACTATAACTACTCCAGTCTGGTTTAGCGTGGACATAGAACCAGCAATATTAGATAAAGAAATAAGTTACAATTTGTGGAAAAGAAATAAAACACCTGAGACTCGGGGTGTTTTCTGCAAATGCTAAAAACGGCTATACGTATCGAATGCTAAGTGAAGACCAACCGGCAAGGAAATTATGGAGCAATATTCGAAACATTTTTCTAGACAAAACTGATACCGTTAATGTAAATTTTTCGGCGAATGAGATTAATTATCATTTTATGAATCCGAATACTCACACTAATATTAATTATAGCAGTTCCACCACACAAACCAATCTTAAACCACATTGTTTGAAGCCGAGATTCTTTTTCCACACGGTTAATGATGATGTAATTATACGCTCATTAAAATCAATTAAATCCAACTCAATAGGAGACGATGGTATATCTTTGAAATTTTTAAAAATGTTGTTGCCTATCATAACACCAGTGATATGTTATCTAATCAATTTTTGCCTTAGTGAATCTGTTGTCCCTGAACAATGGAAAGTAGCTAAGGTAATTCCAATACCCAAATGCTCGCAGCCTAAAAACCTAAAAGATTTGTGGTCTATTAGTTTGTTGCCAGCCTTGTCAAAATTGCTTGAGATTATTATGAAAGCTCAAATTAATAAATATATTGAGAATAATAATTTGTTGAATAAATTTCAGTCAGCGTTTCGTAATAAGCATAGCACTGGTACGGCTCTATTGAAAATATCTATAATATTTTTCTAAAGCTTTTGATGTGGTTGACCATCAAATTATGGTTAACAAGCCTGAGGCAACTTATAATTTCTCCTATCAAGCTACTAAAATGATAAAAAATTATCTATCTAATAGATTGCAATACGTTTGGTACATGGACAGTAAATCCAATTGTACTTTCATAACTCGTGGAGTTCCCTAGGGTTCAGTATTGGGACCGCTTTTATTTTCATTATACATTAATGACATTTGTCTGGTAATTAAACACTGCAGTTATCACTTGTATGCTGATGATGTACAAATATATATTAGTAGATCTCCCAATTCGACTCTTGAGTTGATTTCGTTGGTAAATTCAGATCTGGAAGATATATTCAGATGGTCGCTAGACAATAAACTTCAACTGAATTCTTCTAAGTCACAAGCTTTGCCGATATATAAAGGAAATCCAGTTTTAAATTTACAACCGGTAGTCGTTAACAATGAGATAATAAATTATGTGGATAAAGTCCGGAACCTCGGTTTCATCATGATGTCTGATCTCAGTTGGGAAGAACATGTCAACCATATTTGTTCCAAGGTTTATGCAGGTCTAAGGCAACTACGTAAATTCTCACTTTCAACTGCAATAAATACACGGAAAAGTTTAGCCATATCATTGTTAATGAGTCATTTAATTTATGCTGATATTGTCATGTCTCGGTTAGACTTCGATTCGAAACGTAGATTGCAAGTTGCTTTTAATTCAATTACAAGATATGTCTACAATGTATCTCGCTACGATCATATAACGCCTTTTAATATTTGCCTTCTTGGATGCACTCTGGACAACTTTTTCAAGTTCAGACAATGTGTAGCTATGTTCAATATTATTAATGAATTCTATCCTAGTTACTTATCAGAAAAGGTTAGAATATCTTGCTCTACGAGAAATTTAAGTATAATAATTCCAAAGCACAAATATGCTTTTCGTGCGAATAATTTTTTCATAAATGGAGCTCAACATTGGAACTTACTGCCGCTCAGCATCAAGAGAATTACACGTCCGTCAGAATTCAAAAATCACTGTTTTTCCCATTTTGCCAATACCTAATCATATTTTTCATGTATTAGTTCACACACATACCATAAGATTAAATTTAAAACAAACATATTTGTAGTTATATTTTATTGTTAACTAGCTGACCCGGCGAACTTCGTACCGCCTCAAAATCAATAAATGTTGTTTAATAGTTATTATAGCTTAATTAAATTGAGTTTTTTATTAAGATAAAATGAATTTCTCTCTCTCTCTCTGGCACTATATCCCATCAAGGGATTTGGCCGCCTCAAATGAGGTTTCATAGTCATATTTTCATTTCGGATAATGAGTGATTAATTCATTGATGCTAAACCAGCATGCAATTTTTTCCTTGTCACTACCGAGAATCAAACCCGAGACCTCCGGGACGGATAAAATGAATACTCCAATTTAATTAAAGTCATTCAAAATGAAATATATTTTATTGAAATGAATGTAACTCACATGCAGCAAGGCTTTCGTTTTATTGAATTGATTCGAAATGATTTGCGTAGCATTGTTGCACTACTTTCTTTTAAACTATTTCCTGAGTGTGTTGCAATAGGGTCGATTCCCTTCAGTAAAGCATCTTGTGATATACGACATTTTTTGTTTTGTTGTCAGGTGTGAGAACGAATAAAGCGGGTGATTTGCTGACACGTGAACATGCTACGTACAATTGGCCGTGAGAGAAACATTCATTTTCTAGATTCAGGCCACAAACACTCAAGAATTGGCCTTGTTATTTGTTGATCTTCATGGCGAATGCAAGACGAATCGGAAATTAAATTCGTTTAAATTTCGAATGACATATCGGTTGGGATGATCAGAATTCTCGGAATGAGAATTTCCTCACCTTTGATCTTTCCTTGAGTTTTCTCAAAACCAATCGCGTTCCGTTACATAGTTTTGGTTGATTCAGGTTTCGTAGCATGATGATTACCGCACCAACTTTCAGTTGTAAATTGAGCCGTGGCAAGCCAGCCAGATCCAATGAGTTTAAAAATTCAGTTGGACAGTTGGTTGATTCGTCTTTGTTTGTCACACAGTCGATAGATTTGAAGGAATGAAGTGCACCGACGATTAGATTTAATTGTGAAATTTAAATGATCCACATCTTTGTTCTTTGCCGCAAGAACTACTCGTTCACTCACCCAATTGTGATTTTTGTGGTTAGTAATATTGTTCGGGAACACTTTGTTGATGAGCTCGTCGTTCGTTGAGACAAAATTGCAAAAGTTCTGAGGAAACGAAATCAATCCGTTCGATTTGTCGACCGGAACACTCCCATTACCGATAGTCAACAATTGCTTGGAGAAATCTTCGGCAGATGGATCGTTTAACCACAGACAATCAAATTAAATTTTTCCTTCGAGCTAAAAAATGAAAACAAAATATATTTCTGATAATTCCAATGTCATCGTTGTATCTGTGATTTTTCGTAAAACTGCATATACGTATACGCAAAAAGACAAAATATTTTTGGTTGTTTGCGGCTATTTACAGAAAATGAACTCGCAGTTTAAATTTTTACGTTTTCGTAGAATGAAATATCTCTTTTAGGTTGTCTCTGGTTTAACAATGCAACTCGCATGTTTGTTTAATAGCTGAAGTTTCATCACTTAGCGCCACGCAGAGTCGATGATTTGAGGCAAGCGTTTATTTCATCGACAGCTGTCGATCTTGGAATCACTGGTATTTTTGACGGAAATCACCGGACAGTAGAATCATTGCGCCTCCCAAACATCTTGAGTTATTGAATAGATCTTTCATAGTTCGATTGAGTGCTTCTAATGCGCATTTGTGCGCCATTGAACTTTCATAATAGATGATGATTTTACTTGCTACCAAAACTTTTGACATTGCTGAGTGTTTCGCAAGGTTGCAAGTCGGATTTTCAGGCGATTGGAGATTTAACGACAATTTCAACGCTGAGCAACTGCCACAACAATATCGAATCTCGCACAAACAGTGGCCAAAGTCAAAGATATGAGGAATGCTTTCTCAGTTCCACCGGGCGCATCGAAGAAAAATAAAAATATCCATCATGAATTTTATAGCTAAGTAGATAAAAAAAAATTGGATAAAAAATAAAACACAAATTTGCATGCAGCCTCCAGTCAGATTCGAATCCAGTACTTCACGGCCCATAAGCGTCGAAGCTTTAACCACTGCACCATTTGTCACATAGAAACTACACCTAGTAAATTCATATAAAAAATGTTTTTTTATTAGATTGTTGGGATTTTTCTTTTGAGTTTTTCCGATTTTTTTTTCCTAAACCACCACTGTATTGAGGTGAACAAAATCAAAAAAAATCATCGAAATAAGTGAATCCATTCTCTAGATATCATCATAAAAGCCATTCAATACAAAATGTATGAGAAAATGAATTTTCTTGATAAATTTTTGTTGTTGTGGATTTTTTCCAATGTTTTAATAGTTATTATGCTATTCGGAACGGAGTCAAATCCAACAAAACAAAAATCATAAAAATCGGTCCAGCCGTTCTTGAGTTATAAATGGTGTAACTAACAAGACTTTGTTTTATTTATATAGATAAGTAGATGAAATAAAAAAAAAATTGGATAAAAAATAAAATGGTAAATGTGCATGCAGCCTCCAGTCGGATTCGTATCCAGTACCTTGCGGTCCAAGCGCCGAAGCTTTAACCACTGCACCACTCGTCACATACAAACTACACCTACAAAATTCATATAAAAAAATGTTTTTTTATTAGATTTTTGGGACATCCCTTTTGAGTTTTTCCGACTTTTCTTTTTTCCTAAACCACCACTGTATTGAGACGAACAAAATAAAAAAAAACAAAATGAACTAAATGTATGAGAAAATGAATTTTCTTGATAAATTTTTATTTGGTGAATTTTTCCGATGTTTTAATAGTTATTATGCTATTCGGAACGGAGTCAAATCCAACAAAACAAAAATCATAAAAATCGGTCCAGCCGTTCTTGAGTTATAAATGGTGTAACTAACACGACTTTGTTTTATTTATATAGATTCGTTTAGACAATTCCATTGCATTGTTTAATGTTACCTCTTCCTCTTCAATTTTAATTTTTAATATTTATTTATTTTTTTTTTTTTTTTAGCTGACCTAATATTATATGTATTAGTGTTGGTATATTATTATTATTGTATTGTAACTTATTAATTAGTAGTATATTATATTATAATTAAACTGTATAAATACCTATTTGGATTACGTCTGTGCATATTATAAAAGGATTTTGAAATCTGATGCACTTAAAATAAAATTAAAATAAATAAATAAATAAAAAATTTCTACTTGAAAATCGCAAAACAAATTTAAATTTAAAAAAAATGTATATATGCATGGCAAAATAAATCTAGTAGCCATATTTTTTGATCGCAAATATCTAATTTGCGACCGGATGGAGGGTATACCCCTTACTGTGCAATCACAAAAATATACACAAAATGTATAAAAAAATATAATTTGAAATTCAAATTTTCTTGGTAAAAGTGATTGAGTAGCCAGGATTTTGGCTAGCAAATTGCTAGCTAGCTAGCAAATCGAGTATCTACCCCATATTCCACTTTATTCTTAAAGTATGACTTTAAAAAACAAATAGCATCGATCGAGTTGTCTCCTATTCTGTTCCCCAGCTTGGAAATTACAATTCCTGCTGCCGAAAATGCCGGAGCGTGCATTCTACACTTGTCGGCGGAATTGCAATTAAGTCACACGCGAAGTTACATCCGAATGAACGTTTTTCGATTAATATAAAATTGAAAAGGAAAAAGATCAGTAAACGAGTAGTCTGAATTTTTTTCTGATTAGAGAAAATATACTCGTATGGTGGCGAATTTGTTAAAAATAAAGGAACACAGTTTTATTTGGTATTGTACAATGATAAATATCTTTTAAAGAGATTATAATGTCAGGTTCCTATATAGGAGAATTTAAATATAAGGAATAAACTAAAATTGTCAATGGTCAGCGGGTCAATTAAAGAATGTAAGAGAATTATTAAATTATATTTACACTTTTCTAAAACCCCGGGATTCGTTTAAAAAAATCCCGGGATTACGGGATTCAAATATGAGCTGGGACCCGGAATCCCGGAATCGGGATCCCGGGATTGCAATCACTACTCATACCATGCAAAATTAAATCTAGTTCTTATTAACCTAATTTATAATTACTTTAATTTAATCATTGTTTAACAATCCTTAAAAATTAATGATTTTATCATCCTCGACTTTTCTTCATGCAACTCTTCCATTCATACTATCGTCTCTTCTTCTGATGGCCTTTCTTCCATCGAAATACCTCCTGATGGCGGCTCGGTTACTTCAAATAATTGTATCGCCTTATCCTTTAACCTGTTTTTGTCCTTAGCCAAGGTCTCCCATTCCTCCTTTGTATATTAAATTTTTGGAAATTTAGTGATGTGAAACACGTAAAACACGGTCTTCCTACCTTTCTGTCAACATGCATATCGTATGACTGAATTTAATAAATATCCTCTGCTTCTTCTTGTTACATGTCCTCGCAGTAACAAATTCTATACACTGTTACCCTTAAGTGGTGCAGTGGTTTATAAAGCTGCGGCACTTGTATAGGGAGGTACTGGGTTCGAATCCCATCAGAGGCTAGATGCAAATCGAATTTTCATCATCGATTACGATTGGGGATGTTATAAATACAACTAAGACCCTCTGTTCAGCGCCGACCCACCGTCCATGTCAATGTACAGGTTGACATGGAGCTTGCAATGTGCAGGTGGTATACTGTAGTTGTGTGAGTAGGTGAATAGGTGAATGAGTTAAATTTGTGAAGTAAATGCGTGGTATTACAATTATACAAAAATGACCTAAGTGTCAACCACTGAAACCTAACCAAAGTTCCTTTTGGTTATAGTCTTCCCTGCAAGTGCTGCTCTTGCGCTTCTAGTAGGCGGTCGAGCCGATGAAAATTTAAACACTTCCGAAAAAATTTCCCTTTCATAGTGTTTTGTTTAATTCTGATAGCTTTTGTAATGCAGCTGCTTTTAAACCATATGTTAATCGTGGGGTATTATAGCCTTTGTACATTTTTGCTTTGTACATTTTTATGGCTGTATGCCCAGACATTTTCTTCTTTCTAATGAAGGAAAAAATCATTTTACTTACTCCGATTGCTTTTCCACATCTCACTTTAATTGTTTCTTTTCTGTCCAGTTCGCTTGTTAAGTAGGTACCAAGGTATTTAATAGACTCTTTTACTGCGATTCTCATTCCTCCGATGATTATGGTTAATGGTTGTGGAAGGTTGTTTAACAGTTCTGTGATTAACATTTCCGAGTTTTGTTTATTTATATGCATTTCTACTGTTCCTAGAAGCGATACTAGCTCTTTTACAATGTTCGACATTTCTTCTCTTTCTGTATGCAATATAATTATATCATCAGCATATGCCAATATTAAAGGTAGTTTTATGTCTTCGTGTTGGTTTAAGCAAATACTTGGGTGTATTGGGTCTGCCATGGTTTTTAAAATGTTATCCAATACAATATTATATAATCTTGGAGACAGTGGACATTCCTGTTTCATTCCAGTGCACTTCTCCATCATCCTAGTCTTTTTTTGACACCACATAACTGATGTTCTCTCTCGGAGACATGTTTTAACAATTTTGTTTGATCAAATAATGGGCTATATTTTCGTATTTAAGCATATTTGTCTCTGATCATCATTGTGAAATGCTCGCCTGATATCCAACGATAAAACATATAATTTATTCATAATTTCCATTCCACTTCCGTTATTCTTCGCACAACAAACATATGATCGTCGGTAGATCTGTTTTCCAGGAATGCTGCTTGTTGCGATCTTATAACCTCCATGTATTCAGATAATCTATTGAGATCAGTAATCGTAATTCTTTTGAAATCAGCCTTCGTTTTTGGATTCGATATCTTTTTAGTTGGTATTTGTACCGTTTCTATCCATTTCTCAGGAATACAATTCAAAATCCAAATAGATTCAAAAACGTTTTCTAAAAATGCCCACCCTTCCTCAGGTAAACTTTCTATGAGTTGTATAGGCACCGGATCTAAACCAGCTGCTGTTTCCTTTCATGGGCCAGTAATTTCTTTCAATTATTAGCGGTACAGGTGTTCCTTGAGTTTTAGCCAGCTCTTGTTCTCAACGCAGCATTGGTATGAATGTTGACCCTTTTTGGCCATTTTCTCGTTTGTATTGTTTTAGGAACTGGTACGTCTTTTTTATTCTTTCTTGTGGATTAAAGTTAGCCAGTTCTAAAACAAATTTCACGCTACGTGCTCGACTACACTGTTGATGATACATTTGTTTATTTTCTAGCATTACTCGCTTGTCAATTTTATTTTTTGTCACTCTAAAGATTGCTTATCGTAATTCGGCTAAGCTCTTCCTTCTTCTTGGAATCAACAAAATTTGTTGATTTAGGCCAATATCTCAAAAACTTGTATGGCCGTGATTTCCCCAAATGTTCTATATAGTCTCAGTATGACCTAATCCTAAGGTATTATAAAAAAAACCGAAAGTATTAGTTCCTAGTGGAAGAAATGCCGGAAAGACGGAATATTGTTAAAATTTCATATACCGCGAGTTCCTTTACTTTGGAGATCAATCAATTTGACATTTTAAGAATCACTTTTAATATTTTATTCCGCTGAGATGTTTTATTTAGTGATACATAATGAATAAAAAATTTCCTCTAGTAATTACATAACAAAATAAATTCTCTTTGCTGATAGTGCTGCCACTAACAACTTTGATAAACAGTTTTGCTAAAAACTGCGATATTTTCTCACATTGTGTGAATCTATTTCAATAGATTCTGTACATAATGGCGCTATTCCATGGAAATAATCTGCTGTCACTCTCAGTAAAAATAAAAGCGAGAAAAAATATAGATTTACCGGTTGTGTACGAAACAAAACATGTTGTCAGTAAAATTTTACTGAGAGGGGAAGTGTGATAGGGGAAGTTTACTGCCATAATGCTGCCATAAAAAATGCAAATTGGAATATTTTTTATGGCATCTACAAAAAATGTGTGTAAAGAAAAGAAATTTTTCTCACACTCATACAAAATAAGTAGTTCGCCATTTTTATACTCAAATGTCGATTTTTTTTGGGTTGATATTTATTAACGTTAGTGGTTTTTTGTGGTATCTATATTAAAATTAAAATATATAAAAAAATCGAATTGTACGAACATGTACAAATTAAATATTTTATGAAATTTTTAGGTTATGTCAAAATGTAAAACCATAAAATTTTACTATAAAATGAAATAAAAAATATTTCTGTTCTTTGTCACTCTTATGAAATTAAATTTTTTTTTTTGCGTATTACCAGCAAAAATATTGCTGTCAGCAAATTTTATTCATGGAGTTAATGCTTAATGCACTTAAAATGTTGTAGATATTACCATTCTAGAACCAATCCTGGAGGAGAACTAAATTATGTTGATCTACGCACAAATTTTACCGTTAGACGCACAAAACTGCACGATCCATTACTACTAGAGAAAAGAAGAAAACCATTGGATTTCCAAAATGGACCAGCAACCCCATTCGATGTCCCATTTTCCACAGAAAAAACTATCGAGCCTAGGATCTGAGAATTCTAGCGCTTAAAACTTATTTGTGAATTTTTACCGCATTCAATTAAGGTAAATGTTAGTGAACTGCCTCTTTAGATTCATTGTACATTTTAAATGTTTACCAAAAATTAAAAAACTCACTATAAAGAGGTTGTCCGATTAGTTGTTTTGCCGGAAAGCTTCGCCATTTTTACGGTGTCATAAAAACTATACGACTAAAACCATGCATGATGTTTTAGTTAAAGTGTCAACATCTAAACCAAAAATCCCGCTTAAAATTATGGAAAAACCATCAGAAGCATTCTTCAATCCGGATTATGCTTGCGTAATTCGTGTGATTAAATAAGAGGGCAAATTATTTTTAACTAAAACACCAAAATTTGTCGAAATCATTTCTTTTTTAGTTCATTGTGTACTTTCTAGCCTAGACCATACTTTTTACTTTTGCAGTCAAATCAAAAGATCTCGGCTACCACTACCAATTGACCTTGTTGTTTCGAGAGATAACATATTCAAGAAATTTGGTTAGCAATTGAGTCATTTGTTTCTTGTATCCGGTGGAAACCGGATTAGTATTCTAATGCAGAAGTTTTGCTTGTTGGCGTATCTGGCTAGATGGAAATTTGCTTTGACGCTCATCAAGATTTTTTATTGAAATTGGCATCAATTGCTTGTTGTGTTTTTAACACAAACTGATTACTAGATTTAATTTGCCATGCCAATTGACTCATTTTTTTAAAATTTTAATTTGTTTTCTGATTATAGAGTAAAAATCTACGGAAAGACCTACGCATTTGCCGAGGTCGCAGTATCTTTATGTATTTCTATGTAACAATCACAAAAAAAAATTAAATTTAAAAAAGATGTGAGAATTGGTATTGTAAAATAAATCTAGTAGCCATATTTCTGATCGCAAATAATTAATTTACGACCGGATAGAGGATATACCCCTAAATTCGATAAACCCCAAAGACAAATGTTTCTAGGGAAAAACAAAATAACAATTTCAAGCAAAGTTTAGCGAATAATAGAAATCCAATTGGAATTTTCATCGCCTTCTTAGATTAAATGTATTTATTAATGCCATTACCAATTGAAACAATTTTATTATGTGGTTTTCTACTTTGCCGTAATCTTGGAACAATGGTTATACAGTTCTTTGTGATTGCATGATCTGTAGGATTTGTGAACGACGTATTCCACGGGACTTTTCGTAAGAAGCAAATGGTCAAATCTTAAAACATATTTATAAAGATTCTTACCCAAAATCATTGTCCACCAAATTAAAGTTTGAAATTATCGTACATCATAGGCAGTAAATAGAGGGAGCTAGGGGTGAGTTCTATTTAATAATAAGTAATTATTCGTTTTCAGAAGTTCGTGATTTTTATTTGATTCTTTTTTGTAGAAAGTATCTATTAACGAAAATTTTGTAGTTTAGAATTGTGATTTGCAGTGGAAGCATTTTACGATAATTGATTGCAATTTTAGTTTTACGGAAGATATGTTTTCCTGTGGTGCATCCACCATTAAGTAACAATTATTACTTTTCAGATGGCCTGTATTTTTTCAGTTAAATTATTAATAAATATTTGGTAGTTTTGAATTGTACTGTCATTGTGCTACTATAAACTATCGACTATTTAGGCGTTTATAACCGGTGCAACATTTCACTATTATCATATCCCTCGGTTTTGTTTTGTGCAAACACCGCGAGATCTTGGTTAATCTTGGGCTGTACATATTAATGAATGAATTTTACTTGAATCCTTAATGGTTTTATTTGAATCCTTATACCTGGAATTAAAAGTAGATCACGTATGAGAACGAAAAGCTGGCTGTTAATTGCTGAGTCCGCGATAGACCGGAAAATAGGAAAACAATGAAAGATCTTAACGCATCTCAAATTATATTACAAGATGTTGAGAATAACGCATCAATTAAGGTGGATAATTTAATGAGTATGATTGTTGGGGTGCTGTACCAGCTGTAAAGCTCACGAAACTTTTTCGACATACGAGTATTCACGTCCAGTATACACGAGAACGAAGTAATTCCAACTGTGCAGTTGTTACAATATTTGGTCGGCTTACTTAAGGGCGAAGCTCTTTCTTTCATTAAATATTTTAAAATAACCGAGGCAAGCTACTGAGAAGTGCTACAAAAAGATGATTCATAGGTGCAATCGAAAGCGTTATACCATCAATATATTTATTCGGAAGTTAGTTGAACAGCCTAACAAAACAGAGGCTAGTTCAAAAATTATTAGAAATGCATGGTTGATCTGTTTGTTGGTACACAAGCTAGACCATAAAACGGGAAGCCAGTGGGCGAAATAAACAGCGGAGGTGAAGTACCCAACTTTACAAACCCAATTAAGCATAAACGGTCTCTTACGACTTTTATAAATTCGAAACGCATCGGTTGCAACGTTAAAAACCACGGACTTATCGATTGTGACAAATTAAAGAATTTTCTGTGGCTGACCACAAGATTGTGCTGGGGAAGAACAAAATATACTTCAATTGCTTTAACTCTATTCATGACTCAGCATCAATCACTACTACATATCTATTAGAGTGTGTAGTGTGCAGTATAGCAATAATTATCCAATCAACCTCCAATTACACGGAAACGCCAACGCATTGTACTTTAAACAAGTGCAATAATAAATGCAATCGACAGCAGCGGTACTTGCAGATCATGCTGATCCTTATTAATCACTTCTTCCTAGGCCTCCATCGAACTTGTTGCTTATATGGGCATCGTTCTTAAAATCTGAATGTTGCAACTATACTTTTAGAATAGTAGTCACTAACAAGGTTGGATCAAGGATCTATTTAAAGTTTATGTAGTTTAGGACACTCTTTTAAACTTGTGACTTGTGAGGTGTTCCCTAAAATGGGAATCAATCATTTAAAGACTCGAAACTCATTAATTTTTCCAGAATTTGTGTGAATCCCAATACCTCTTGGGAATTGATGATTAAGGATCAACTTAGTACTTGGAAAGCACTGAAATTTCTGTAATATTCTGTTTCTGAAAATTCTATTAGCAATAAGCCCAATTTATTTAATATTATTTTTTAGCAATATTTTAGGAACTTTCTAAATATAACTGTGTCGATTTAATTGCTTTTGAAAGTCTCAATTATTTTACAATTATTTTTTAATTACACAAGCATTAAAAAGACAGATAGACAGCACCCAGTACGTAGTTGGTAAATGAATTAATTAAATGTATTAACCCCAAAATATGCAAGTACACGATCAAACGACTTAATCAAATTCAATCGATCTACTTTTAAACACTAAACACATCTAATTCATGTTCATGTACAATGTATTATGTAAATTGGATGTATTCTACATAAATTATTTTATGCTTGTCCATTAAATAATTTACATTATACATATACTCGTACGTGTATTTATTTTACGTACACCTTAGTTTAAACAAAAAAAAAAACACACACAGAAATCCTTCAAAATTATAAATGTATGTAATGTTACGAGTAATATATTCAAAGTACTCGATTCAGACACAGTTAAACATTTTCTTAACCATTCTAAGACGGTGGATTTAATTTATGTATCGTATTGTATAGAAGGCTCAATGAGCTAAGATTTATTTTTATTGATTTTACTTCAAGTTTGAATAAATAAAAAGTTTTAAAATAAGAAAATTTTGTAAACTTATTTAAATTCTTTGCGCCTCAGATAAGAAATGGTTAGCACACAGTACAAGTTTGTTTAAAGACATTTTATTACCACTTTTATTCTCCGTGCCACTTAATTTATTGCATACTGATGAAGGAAGGATATCGTAAATTAATAGTGAGGCTATTTATTGTTAGCTCCTTTATAAACGCGGGGCTTTATATCAATAAATACTATAAAAAGTGATATTGACCTTGAAATTAAATGGTTTTCAATATTTGTTGTATTTTGTACTTTCGATTCGGTTCAAAAGCAGTAGCAAACAATATGAAGATACATTAACCATTGCAATAATAAATATAATTGCGATAAATGTTGTACATCTACACTAATGATATACGAGCATCGAATTCGACAAAAAAATTTTAAACCGGCAATTCCCCAAATAAATAAATAAACACTATAAATGGGAATTTTGAAGAAACATTATAAAGCATAACAATTTAAATTAATAATTTAATTCTTATATTAAGAAGTGCAGAATTCTATTACAAGGAATGCGAAAATTATTATCTACTAGTCTTTCCATATTTCCTCAAGGTTTTTGTGGAGTGTGTTATTTAGTATAACACGGACAGACTCTAGGTGGGGTAGGCTCATGACAACCATAAGCAAATATTAGACGGTATCCAATTTTTGTATGGAATAGTAACAATACAATTCCACCGGGTTTAGGGTGTCCAGAAGTGGTGACAGTATGAGACCACACGATAAAAAAGAGTACAAACTAGAAAATAGAAGACTGTGAAAAATGATTATATAGTTTCAATATCCGAGGGATGTCTTTTATGTTGCGGGATTAGAGAACAAAAACAAATATTTATTGATCCAAAATGGCTTTATTATTTTTCAAAATATTCTCCATGAAGGTCATCGAAAACATGAATTTTGAACGCATCAATCTTCAGGTGTCGAAAAATGTTGATCTCGTAATTTATGTTTGATTTGCGGAAATAAAAAGAAGACACATTAATTCGAGGTTTTAACCGCTCAAATTGAGTGCACTCAGTTTGTATGTCCCGATGTGATCCGTCGTCGCCAGTTTTTTTAGGCATTTCATCCGAGAAATTGACACGAATCCTTTTCTGAGCGTTTGTAAAATTATATGGGATCCAATGAGAACAAATCTTAAACCAGCGTTAAACACTGGTCCTTGATGGTGCTTCATCGCTAAAAGTCGAATTAAGTTCATCATTTTTCTGTTCCCAAAAACGTTCTGAATAAATATACCGTCTAAAATGTCCATTTCTACGATAGAGACGCCAGGTATCAGATATCAGCACTAGGGTTGCTCAATCCCAATTTATAAAAGACAACCCTGGTAATTATGTCAATATCGATTGACCGTCAATCGGCACCATGTTTGTAGATGCCGACTATGGTAATCAAATTCAGGTTGCTTTTTCATACGAGGAGGGGGGAGAGGTGGAGGGGGCCAATTAATTCGGTAAATCTATATGAAATAACGGTATTAGAAATGTTTTATTTTGTTTTGCCTTTAGAAAATTAAAAAAATAGAAAATACTGAACAACATGCTGTGATTAACTTTCTTATGAAGGAAAATAATACTTTCAAGGATATTGAATTCGTATAAAACAATAACGAAGTGGGTTCGTTTATTCAAACTAGTTAGAGAGTCACTGAAAAATGACCGCCGCAGCAAAAACGCATCTTATATTGTAAGATAGACGATCTTATATTGTAAGATAGACGAAACACTATTTCAAAATAAAGTATAATATTAAATAAATGTGCAATATTAAATATATCTGTAATATTAAATATATCTGGCAATTTTATCACAATTTTACACAATCGTCTTAGCTGTCAGCTGGTTCCCCGATTGTGTGGGTTCTGTTGTCATGTTCATGACTACGAATATGTAAGTGCAAACGTTCACGGCCCCTATTTCTGAATACGAATACGAACAAAAATTGTACGATCTCGTATGGATTAGTATTATTGAATACGAATTCGTGCAATTGTAGCACGAATTCGCACCTACTTGATACGTTCACAAATTTCGCTTATATGGCAATACGAATTCGAACAATTTTTATAGAGAACTGTTTGTAGATCTGACGGCAAAAAAATTAACCCGATTGGGTCTTTTTTGTATGTTAATTTTTATTTTCATAAAGTATGCCGTGCTAAAATTTCATGTACAAAAAGACCCAATCAGCTTATTTTTAATGCGCCAGATGTCACTACCCCGGACATTTATAGTTCTCAATACGTTCATCAAAAACCGAAACCAAAAAATTATTTGAGTTCTAAATAAAAGACATAAATTTAATAAAATTTTCAAGAAAATCTTTTATTTTAAAACGTAAACATGGCCTTATAATTTGTTTACGTCAATTTACATGAGCGTTTAAATACATATATGAATTACTCTTAGTCAATATGTACTTAACACGAACTACAGTAAATGACCGAATGTAGAGTCAAGAGCTTGTTAAAAACCCCGGGATCATAATCCAAAAATGGTATTGAAATATTTACAAAACACAATTAATTTATATTTAATTATAAAACCAATCAATTTAAACTTAAACGGTTGGAGTTGCAAGACGCCTAATGGAGAAATTATTCGGTGGTTGAATTTTATTTTCGAACCTAACAATTTTGTCGGCCACACAAAAATACAAAATATTTTATTTACACAAAACTCTTATTTTAGTTCACTATTTATTATTTATATTTATTATATAATACATATATATATTTCCCAAATCATAAGTGATGCTCACTTGAAAACCTAGAAGAAAAATAATAATTATTGCATCCATTTCAAGTACAAACCAAAACATCAAAATTCTAAACATTGTCCAAGTTGTAAAATTTTATTGCAGGTAAAACCATTTAAAATAAATTACCCTTCTAGCAAGGACACACACCAAACATTACATTTTCGTATCGTATTCAGGAATACGGCCCAGTTTAAACACAGGACCTATTTCTGTATACGATACGTTTCTTCAAACGATACGAAAATTCTATACGAAACGAAAATAATTTGACATTTCTGAATACGAACGTACACAATTGTTAGTTTCGGTGTAAGACCCTCTGATGGAGTGCAGAATTCAGCGCCGACCCACCGTCCATGTCAATGTACAAGTTGACATGGAGCTTGCAATGTGCAGGTGGTAATACTGTAGTTGTGTGAGTAGGTGAATAGGTGAATGGGTTAATGATGTGGCGTGAATGCATGGTATCACAATGGGCCAAAAATGACCTAAGTGTCAACCACTGAAACCTAACCTAGTTTCGTTGTATTGGCTTTAAGGAAATTTACGTGTAATGGTTATACTTTGTATAAAATTATACAACTTGTGCCTGTCAGTAATTATGATTATTATTAAATATTATAATTATTCGTATATGTGACTAGCATAAATATTACAATTATATTTTATATACATATTTTGTTGTGTATTTTATGTGTACGTGTACGTGTACCCTACAAAAATTATTGTTACGGATAAAAAACAAATTGTGAATCACCGAAAAATTTCTTGTGTAATGATAGTGGCACATCAGAGAATAGATTTTTGATGCGCATCTTCCTGACTATAATTTGTTTGGTATCACAGTGTTTGCTATTGGAAAACTGTTAAAGTTGGGAATGTGACATCTACCGCATTAAAAATAAGCTCATTGCGGGTTTTTTTCTATGAGATGTTAGCACGGCATACTTTATGAAAATAAAAATTAATATACAAAAATATCCGGAACAAGCTTGTTTTTTTTGCCGTCAGATCCACTTATAGTTGTCATCGAGCAATAAATATATAAAAGAAATCAAGTAGTGTAAATTTTATGGGCAGGTTTTTCCGAGGTTAATCTTATTTTATAGTTTTAATATATTAATATACACAAATTTAATCTTTTTCTATATTTAATCCATATATACGTACATATCGGAATAGTTATTTTATAGTTTATTGTTCTTGTTAGGCCTATACAGATTGCCAAAAGTAAAATAGATTAACCTCGGAATCTCTACATGTTTCCTCTTATATATATTTTGCTTTATGTAGTTGTTTATCCTTGTGTTTAAAAATTTAAATTAAATAAAACATTTCTGTAAATTATCACAATGAAATGTTTATTGTGTCCCTCCGGGATTTTAATAGTGATCTTTACCAATCTTCGGGTCCTTTGGCGTAGAACTCATCAAGTACGTACCACTTCTGCAATTCATATGTTTTATTGACGTAAGAAAATGTTATGGCCGTCGTTCAGTATTTCAATATTTCAATATTAGAAATTTAGTTCAATATTTTAGTGGAATATTAATATTTTTATTTATTGCAATGGCTAGCTACAACCTAGATAATATATTTAGTGATAATTGTATACATAAATATTTCCTTTGCGGATCCGACTACAATAGACATATCAATTCGATCAAAAGCTCTGACTTGGATTTACGCGTTATATAGTTTAATGCCTGTAGCATGAATAACTTTGATAAATTTCACTCGATTCTCGAATTCATTGAAAATCTTAATTCCGATTTTCATATAATTATTGTTAGTGAAACCTGGATTAAAACCCAAAATGTAAATTTTTATAATATAAATGGTTTCAGAAGTATTTTCTCGTGCAGAGATGATAGAACCGGTGGTGGTATTGTGATGTATATTAGGAATGATGTAAACTTCGATATAATCAGAACCGACGAATCAAATTTTGAATTTCAGTTTATACAAATAAAACTTAACGAGTTTTCACGAAATTATGCCACTGCGTTTTATCGCCCACCTGACTCGAATATTGATATTTTCTTTAGAGAATTAGAATTAGTTATTCATAAAAAGTGTAACAACATTATACTAGGCGATATTAATATACCTTTAAATAAGTCAACTCCTGTAGTAACAGACTATAAAAACTTATTGTTAAGTTTTGGGATAGTTGTAAATCACAAAATATAGTTGACCATGTGCTCTGCGGGTTTAATGGATTACAGAAGGTTGTAAATTCAACTCTATTCTCTGATATTAGCGATCACAACTTTATTGCTTCACATTTATCGTATAAAAACAAAAGAGTTAATGAACTTTTAGAAAAGAAAATAATTGATTATAATCGAATAAATGCTGATTTTGACAATTATTTGACAAGTCTGGATGTAAATTGTTTTGAACCGGATATAATTTTGTCTCACATTACAGAGAAATATGAAGAACTAATTACCAAATACACACGCACTATTAAAAAAACAGTTAAATTAAAAAAATCGTATTGCCCTTGGATCACGTACGATTTATGGCAATTAATTAATAAAAAGGAATCAATCCTAAAGAAATCCAAGAGGCAACTCCGTAATAGTTCAGCAGCAAACCAAAATGTAAGCGATTATAACCAAAGACTTCTAGAAATGGATAAGGTGATTAAACGTGAAAAGTATTATGCCAAAAAGAGATATTTTGAAAAGGTTTTTGGGGGTGTTCCTAACCAACGTGACTTGTGGTTCAATATAAATGCTTTACTGGGTAGAACTAATAGCAACAATCATAACCTTGTTATTAATATTGGTGGGGAAATTATATCTGAAGGATACACAATTGCATCTCAATTCAACAATTATTTTACGAATGTTGGTGAAGATTTGGCTGGTCAGATTAATAGTTCCAAAAATATTTTTAAATTTAATACCTATCACGTTGTTAATCAAACTATATTTATAAAGCCTACGTCATCTGTTGAAATATTTAACTTAATTATTGATTTGGAATCTAAGAAAGGAAGTGGACCATATTTGCTCGATAGTAATGTCCTAAAATTCCACATCAACAATTTTTCGGAGATTTTATCAAACGTTTTTAATAAGGTTTTTAAAACTGGAATATATCCAAATTGTTTAAAATTATCAAAAGTTATTCCAGTTTTCAAAAGTGGCGATAACACTAAATTAACGAATTACAGACCAATATCTACGTTATAGATAAATTGTTAGAAAAATTGTTAGCTTTACGGGTTAATTCGTTCTTAGAGACTTACAATTTATTATATAATTTTCAGTATGGTTTCCGAAAATGTTCAGGGACTGATGTTGCTTTGGTTGAAACAGTTGATATGATTAACCCATTCCCGCAAATGACGGCTCTAGCCGTCATATTTTTGGTGATATATATGCAAATGATGGCTATAGCCGTCCTGCATATTTTAATTAATAAAAAAAGGAACATCATTCTTACGAAGTGCACTAATGCATTATTTTGTTAATTATTCAGTAATACATCAAAGAAAAAAAGATGTAACATTCCAGATAACATATCAATTGTTTTTTTTTGTGCGATTTTTCATGATTTGCAATTCGATGTATTTCCGCCTACAGAAACAAATGACGACTATAGCCGTCCTATTATATTCGCGCAAATGACGGCTATAGCCATCATTTGTCTATATATCACCAAAAAATCGGACGGCTATAGCCGTCATTTGTTTCTGTAGGCGGAAATATATAGAAAAAATGATGTGATAAGCAAATGACGGCTATAGCCGTCGAGAGTTTTCATGGGAAAGCTGTGAGAAAATGTGATAATTTTCACTTCCAAACATATAAATGACGCTCAATTTCATATGGCTGTCATAAACAATTGAAAAACAAAAAGTGTGTTTCTGAGCACGGTCGTCAATTAAAAAGTGTGCGGCAATGGGTTAATAGTTCCATAAATGATAAGTTCTATGTATGTGCTTTGTTTTTAGATCTAAAGAAAGCATTTGATATAGTGGACCATGAATTATTATTAGATAAATTGAATTGGTATGGATTTAGAGAGAAATCTCATGACAAATTGAAAAGTTATCTCGTTATAGAAAACAATCCGTTTTTGTTAATGACGCTAGTAGTAAGAGTAGTTTGGTGAAGTACGGTGTAACTCAAGGCAGTGTATGTACTCGGCCCTATGTTATTTTTATTATTCATAATTGACATGGGTAATCTCCCATTAAAAGGAAAACTTTGGTTATTTGCTGATGACTCAGCTCTGTTTTATGAATCAAGAATCCAATTGACGGACTGCAGTTTATGTTACATGATCTTGACATTTTACTTGATTTTTTTAATGATAATATGTTATCTTTAAACTTGGCTAAAACTAAATGCATGGTATTCTGTTCAATTAGCAAACCTCTTCGTACATTACCTAGTCTTGCTGTAGCAAATGTCAATATTGAGCTTGTCGAAACTTATAGGTATTTATGAGTGATTTTAGACTCGCATCTTAATTGGCAGCATCATATTGATACGGTCTGCTCAAAAGTTTCTCCAATAATTGTTTTTACACGTAAGGCCTCTCATTATATACCTACGAAAATACTTCGATGCATATACTTTGCCTTCATTCACTCTAGAATTACTTATGGCCTCGTTGTTTATGGCAACACATCCCAATCGCGATTGAGCAAGCTACAAGTTCTGCAGAACCTCTGTTGTATTAAAGAAATATATAAATTACTAATTCTATATTCATCGAGAGATTTATACGCTCTAAAGGCTGAAAATATTTTACCGATAAAAGTCTTAAACTTCATGCAGACTATCAAGTATATCTATAGGATAAGAAATGCTACTCTAAGCGTGAGTAATATTAATTTGAGTCCGTATAATCACCAATATCACACGCGCAATAAAAATAATCTAAAACCTTGTACTATTATTAATGAGTATGGTCTCAAACGAATTAGTTTCGTATAGGCCCTAAAATGTATAACGAAGTCCCTGTTAAAATAAAACAGCAAAATTATTTTAATTTTAAAAAAGGAATAGTTGATTTTTCAAAAGCGATTTTAATATTATATAAAAAGGTATAGATGCCAAGATTATAGTAGTCTTTATTTACATTGTATTTTTGAAATATGTTATTATTTGTAGAGTATAGAATTGAATATTGTTGTATGCAATTCTTTTTAAGGGATTCTGAATCCACTGCGAACTGCATCCAACAATATATATGTATAATATTATTTATTATATAAAAAAATAAAATTATAATTATTATTATTATTATTATAAAAGTTAATTGTAATATAATATTTTAATTAAATTAATGTAAATTAAAAAATAAATTAAATAAATATAGGCAGATGTCACTCTAAAAAAAAATCATTATTTTCATTTTACATTTTTGAAAATGGAAATTGAGGGAACTAGAATTTTCAAAGAACAGTAAAATAATGTCTTCCGTAGAGAGGGATTTTGAATAGCAGGAGAAATTACTTTATTTTGATGGTTTCTATAAATTTATTGACGGTGTAATAAGTGCATTAGCGTGGGTAAAGATTATGTTGAAAATAAAAATATTTTTTTTTTAATTTACCGTTGTTTCATATAGATTTATCGAACTTATTGAGTTCCCTAGTAGTTTAATGCTTTGTTCATAACATCGTGAAAATAGCATGGTATTGAAGTAAGAAATATTTCAACTCGAGTATGAAAAAAGTAGGCGGAGTTTTTATATTTCGTTGGTGTAGAGCGATTTCATTGGTGTAGAGCAGGCGGTTATCAATACCATGGAAATTTTTGCTCGCACCACCATGCATTCTACGAAAATCTGTGTTGCAGTTGTTTTTTCTTAAAACATTCATTTGTTTCGTTTGTGAAGTTGAAGTTTTAATGTCAATCTAAATCGGTAGATAGTGCATAGTAGGTTTACTATAGTAAAATATTGGATGAGGCCTGTGATTGCTACCATCATTACAGACTACATACGCCGGTAGTTTAGGTTTTACTATTTGTTTATCGTCAAATGGAAGGCATAACAATTCAAATTCATTTGTCAGTCTTATAGCAAATAAACGAATATGTAAGGATTTTTAAATAATAGAATAAATCCGGTTAAATTGTTGCTTTACAATATAAAAAATGGGAGTTATATATGTTGTGGCCTATATCCGACTTTCCGTTACCACGAATGTATTTACATAAATCTTGAATAACAAAAAACATTATACAAAAGCTGCCACTTCCGGTACACTAATTCTCGTCATATTTCGCTAGAATCTGCCAAATTATGGACAATTTAAAAGTTTACTACCGATTAAACAATCCATCTAGGTAGGCTGTAGAGAGGCCGAATTTTTGTGTAACACAGTTTTTTTTGGCCAAATTTTTTCATTTCCACTTAAGTTTTGGAAAAGTGACGTGGATTGAAATTGTTGCAAATTTAATTTAGAATCGTTTAGTGCCTAGTTTTTTCTCACACATCATATAAAGGGTTATCCAATTCAAGCTTGATAAAGTAAACTTAAAAAAAACACACAAAATATTCGGAATGTATTGTAATTTTTATTTCATTTTACAGATTGATCCTTGCTATTTTTAGTTAAACAAGATATCATTCAAATGTCCTCCACGGGACTTCTTATAGGCCTTGATTCTTTTGAGGTAATTTTCAATGACTTTTCGGCGCATTTCGGGCGGTATCTCGGCCATTACCTTACGAATATTAGTTTTCAATTCGTCAAGAGTTTGAGGATTGTTTGCGTAAACACGATCTTTCGCGTAGCCCCACAAAAAGAAATCCAAAGGCGTTAAATCACAGGATCTTGGAGGCCAATTGACATCAGCCAATCGCGAAATCAAACGTCCAGGAAATTTCTCTTGCAAAAGATCTCGATTTGCTCGTGTTACTTGACTGGTTGCTCCATCCTGCTGGAACCACATATCGTCAAGATCATAATCTTCGATTTTCGTAAAAAAATAATCGGTTAACATGCGGCCATAGCGCTCAGAATTGATGGTAACGGTTCGTCCATGGTTGTTCTCAAAAAAATACGGCCCAATCACACCACCAGACCACAATGCGCACCAAACAGTGACTTTTTCCGGGTGTAATGGCTTCTCTACAATCAATTGTGGATTTTCTGAGCCCCAAATTCTACAGTTTTGCTTATTAACGTATCCACCAAGAGAAAAATGAGCTTCATCACTGAAGAAAATTTTGTTCGAAAAATCAGCATCAGCAGATTTAATAATTTTAACGCGTTGGTCGATTGTTAAATGCTCCATATTCTTAAATGGCAGAATGTCAACTAAATAAATGACAGCGTACTTGACGTTTATCTTTGACAGATGTCGGTATACAGATTTCTACTTTATCAACCTCGAATTGGATAACCCTGTACTTTCAAAACCGCAAATATCGCCTCTGGAAGGTGCCACTTTCGGTGAACCATTTTCTTCCTAAAATCACTGAGATCTCAAAATTTGTGGAAATAGCTTAGGACTAAAACTTCACACCGATCAGTCGCTCCGCTCCGTGTGGGCTGTGAGAGGCATCAAACTTTTAGTCTGCACAGATCACATACACATACAAACACAAACAAATTTTAAAAATGACTTTTTTTAAGTTCGGTGAAATAGCGAATGGTAAATCAGCAAAATCTGGTTACTATGCTTTATGTAAAAAATCGGGCAAGAACTCTCAGCAATAAAATTCTGTTCAGTTAGATGTGAACTACGAAAAATTTAAAAGTCATCTTGCTTATTCGAGTTTTTCCAAAGTAGTCCAAGTAGTTTTTAAGTATGAAAAAGTCGATTGACTGACGGACGCCATAAGTGGGCTATGGACATAGAAGATGATTTTAAAGTAGTTGAAGGGAGGCCCAGGTTGGATCATACTTGAAACTGGACAGTAGCTTTTCTATTTTCCCATCATACATTTTAAATAATAAATCTAATCATATCACAAAGATAACATCTTATTTTAAGGTGACACTATTTGTTTAGAAAATTACATACATAACATAAAAAATTACAATTCATAAATTATAATTGTCCATTTAGGTATTTCTCACATCTTATACGTATACAAATGCACGGTTTATTAAAATTAACAAACACAAAATCTTGTATTGACTTACGTAGAGCACATATAAGTACATACATACAATACAATAATTACCTGGATAATTCATATGAATATTACATATCGTAAGTAGCTTTGTATAGGCTTGTTCTTTACTATAAACTAAGCAAAACAATGTTGTGTTTGAGAGGTAGTTAAGATTAGATCGTTTTGGTTTATTATTATAACATACAAAAACATGAAACCTTAGAAACATGACCCCATTTCTAATAACTATATGATTTTCTGGTCGTTGATTTATTTTATGGTGTTATGTGTTATGCTGCTGTACAACCAACCGACTTATCATACATATTTTTGTGGTACCGTGTAGTACATACAAGAAATATCATATGTACATAAGCGTATTGCGTTACTGGCGGTGTGTTGCGTAATTCGATATTGCGGTTGGACTCGTAATTGCCATTGTTATGTATTGCATTATATGGGCTATGTGGTTTGTGATTGATTACCAAATTAATCAGTCACAACTCGATAATATGCATACGAGTAACATATTCTAAGCTATTGTCTAATGCTTCTATCTAATGCTTCTATTCTGCCATTATAGTCTTATATAGGTAAGATTGTTCGAACATGAAGACAAGAATGTGCATTTTAGACATTATCTGATATACAATTATGATTACTATTTTTGTATTCAAGGTGTTGAAATGTGGTTTCGTTAATTGAGAAAATTCCGCGATTGAATCGATTATTTAAATTAGATTGATAATTAGAAACATGAATAACATGAATTAATGTGGTGTGCAAATTGCTGTGTGGCAATTAGTTGTCATAATATTGCAAACTACACAAACATATACGGACATTTTTAATTAGCATATAATGCAAGGGGAGCCTCAAGATGCGTAATATGTGATCATCTAAAATGATGTGAGCTTTACGGTTCATTTAAAAAGTAACGTTGGATGATATTTCGGATGTCATCGGAAATAATATGTCGTAGTGGCACAATTTTTCTGAACCTGTTTATTCCGCAAGATAGAAATATTTATTGGATTTTGCATTACTCCAATTTGTTTTTTGGAAGCTTCACTCGTAAACTGACAATGAATCGCATATTATCTGTGATGTGTTTATTTTTCTACTCAGTTTTTATATTTGGGGAAGAGTAATCTTAGGAAACCGGCTTATACACTGCTCGAAATAGCAATATGGGACAATACATTTATTTTTTATTTTCCTTTAAACAAACTCTTATTTCTCTTCTGATATTTATTAATAGCATCCATCAATCGTCGTGGCGTTGAACATTAATATGTTCGAAAAACAGAAACATTAATTTTTGCTCATTCCTCTTGAATGACTGTTAGTAAATTAACCTCCTTTTTTATAGACTACCTAACTAAGAATGCTCCACAGATTTTCCATTGGATTTAACTCCGGACTAATAGCAGGCCTCTGCAATACTGGTATATTTCGTGCAGAAAAAAATCCTTTGTGCACAGCAGCGTGTGAGCATTATCCTGCTGAAATGTTCAACTTTATTTATTTATTTTTATACAATTTACAATTTTGCAAAACCGCACGCCCCTTTTTGAGCATCAAAGCTGTTTCATAAGGAGGGTGTAGTTCTTAATTTTCTCCAAAAGTTTTATGTGCAATTCACAGGTCAATTATAAAATGGATGAAACTCATACCTCCATTCACTATGGTCTTCAAAAGTTTGCAGTTGCTCTGAATTGCACCACAAACATGTACGATCGACATGCATATAACCGCGTGTATGTATACGGCCAAGTAGAAGAAAAATATAAAAAATACGGTTTATATGTACGCAGGCCCAAATAATGTAAACACGAAAAAACACTTTCATACGAATGCTATGAAAATTTTCTGTTCAATATTTTTTTTTTGACTTTATTTATCTATATCTCGTAATTGCGGCAAAAAATTAATTTTTCATTTCCCTGAGCACGAACTTTGTTTATTTTTCATTATTTTTGGTAAATTGTTTTTTAATTTTAAGGTAGATTTCATTTAGAATTTTACCATTTTCCGGCATGCTGCCTTTTATTTGTTGAACGTCGTATAACACACGATTCAAAGTTTGTGTGTATGGAAGAAGAGTATTCAACAATCACTGCGTTTATGTACAAACATAGGCACTATGGTTGATTGATGAATACTCTTCTTGCACACACACATACTTTGAATCGTGTGTTATACGACGTTCAACAAATAAAAGGCAGCATGCCGGAAAATGGTAAAATTCTAAATGAAATCTACCTTAAAATTAAAAAGCAATTTACCAAAAATATTGAAAAATGAACAAAGTTCGTGCTCAGGGGAATGAAAGATTAATTTTTTGCCGCAATTACGAGATATAGATAAATAAAGTCAAAAAAAAATATTGAACAGAAAATTTTCATAGCATTCGTATGAAAGTGTTTTTTCGTGTTTACATTATTTGGGCCTGCGTACAAAAAGCGTATATAATGAAAGACGGCCGTATACACATACATAGGCACTGATATAACCATTGTGTGTCAACTTGCCAAGCAGCAAATACATCAAATTTGTGCCAATAGCTATGAGGCCAAGCGCATTATTACCTTTTTTCAAATTCTCGCAGCAACAACATTTTTCAATTATATAGAGATATCCGTGTAGTGTGTTGCAGGAAGCTGTTTCAAAATATATCCTACAATCCATACCGGTCGGAGTACTTCAACGTTCTACGTTCTACTGGGGAGCGATTTTTCGGAATGATTTCGGATAGAGCTGCTAAAAGGCCCGCACAAACTATTTGCTTTTTCCATTTTGGGTATAGTCGTAAAACAAACGACTGGCTGATGCAATAGTCAAAGCTACTTTCACCATACATTTCCTTCCCAAAATTTACTAAAACGTCGTCTAATAATTGCTTGTCTGCATTCATTTTATGGGAAACAAATCAAATTGGGTGTTCAGGATCAGAAGCTGAAAAGAAAAATATTGATTAATATGTTGTAATAGAAGTAAACAAAATGAATTGTAATTAATGTTAGACACTTATCGTATAGTTGAAGTTGAATTCCTTTTACTCTTGGCATTTAGCCATATATTTACATTACTAAAAGTACTTCTTAATATGTACCTATAATAGTTGAAATTGTAATTAGTTATTATGAATTTGTTTATGAAATTTGTTAAATCAATTTTACTTACCTAAAAATGTTGAATGACATCAGCTGTTGTGTTGACATTTAGAATTGTCATCATGAATGTAGATAATGTAGGAAATTGTTTATCGGCAGTTGATATTGTAAGATAACGCTCTATGTTTGAATAGTTTAATTAATAATTAGCAGCACAAGTATTCAGCATATTTATTTGAATTGAAACTACCGCTTTTTCATATGCTGATAAGCTCAAGCTGTTGAAACTTACTTTTCTCGTTCACTTACCTTTTGACCGCAGAGTAGCTTCATCAATTTTTGATATAAATAATTTTGTGAATAAAATAAATAACATTGTAATTGTAAAGAATAAACCAGTAGTTGTTGATTTGTTTTCTAAATTACACATTGGAATCAGTACACATCCGTTCATTGGGGTCTTGCCCGATAGCAGAAACCACCCGATGTCACAAGTGATCATCATTGAAAGTTGCGCAAATGACGTATTTCAGGAGGCTCACGAACATCTCGCCAATAATTCTGGCATCCATCTGGTCCATCAAAATTAAACTTTGTTTCATCCGAAAAAATTGTTGATCGCCACTCTTCATCCCAAAATTTTAATTTCTCAGCAAATTCCATTCTCGCTGATTTATGGCGTGATAGAAGTTTAGGTTTACGTACCCACTTCTGATATTTCAGACGAACATCCTCTTTTAAAATCTGTTGTATTCTTCGTTTAGTGACGTTCAGAAAACGTTTTATTTCTCTTTTACTTCTTGCGTGAACTTTAGGCTTTGATCCTTGCCTTTTTATTGTGCGATATGTTTTGTGATTTTTAAAAATTTTTTAGATTGTATTTTAATTTCTCTGTAGTTTTGTGGCTATCTGACGCATGTTAGCGTCATATTCCCTAAAGCATTCGATCCTTGCTTGTTCATCGGTTGTGAGTTGCGTTCCTCGCGCCATAATTCTTTAAAAATTACTTTTGACTAACAAAAAATTATACTTTTAATGTAAAAAATAATTAACTTCTTTTTTAATGCTACCAAATATTATTTTTTTTTACTACAGAATATTAAATTTAACAATAAAACACTTTTAAAAGCCATGCATCTATTTCCTTCCACTGGCGGTTGTTAAGGGCACGTTTATGGTTGCGTTCGTTCGGTCATTTTTTTCAACCAATCATCTCTTGTGGAAAAATCCAGAAGAAAATATCGTAATTTTTGAGCAATATGATTGGTCGAAAAAATTGTCAGAACGAACGAACACCAACCATAAGGCGCCTTAAAAACTATAAATTAACATAACGATAATACGAAAAAGGAACGAAAAGAAATTTTAATTTCAGTTTGTTGAGTATGTATTGATAATTTTTCCATATAATGTAAAATAAAATCAGCGAAATGGTTTTGAAGAAAGCAGTGCAGAATATTTTGTCTCATACAGCTATTTCGCATAGTGTATGTGTTATGTATAGTAGAAATACAAGATTTCGGCGCGTATATTAAAAATCCCTTAATATGGTAGAAATCAAAATCCTGGAAATTAAAAATCCCGTAAACCAAAATTTCAGAAACCTAAAATCCTGGAAACCAAAAATTTGGATAACATAGTTCCGGGACTCAAAATCCCCGGAATTAAAATCCCAGAAATCAAAATCCCGGAAATTCAAAATCTCGGAAATAAAAATCGTAGATTTCCATATATTGATTTTTTATAAATCAAGAAATCGATTTATTGATGGGCCGATTGGGGTGAAAATACTGAAAATGAAAATCGGATTCTGATATTAGTTCAACCATTTCACAATTTCTTACCCGATTCAGATTACTCATAGTATGTTCATTTGGAAAGGCATTTAATGTGAATTAAACCGCACCCTTTTCCTCAATCGACCTGAAACTATTGGGGTACAACTCTGTTAGTCTGTTCCCATTATGAAAATTGATTTTCAGTATAACTTTCAGGAATGTTTCGGAAACATTTCTTAGATGGAACTGCGTTTGGTATAATGAAAAATAAATTCTAATATGGAATCCGAAAGGCGATGTGGAAATGGTCTATTTGCCATTTTCCAACTGGTTTGGAAAAATAGATTTTGTAAAATGGGATTCCAATACTAGTTTCCGATGTGGTTTAAAATATGATATATTTAATCCGTTAGCGAAGATTTTTTTTTGTACGTTGATTTGGGTGTGCTTCTGGACAAGTACCAGTACAACTGAAATAATTCAAATTAACCTCCATTACACCAAAGCTAGCTCGGCAGATTAATTTTTTGGGAGAGGATTTAGATGATTTTTAAGGTATCTTGGTAAACAACAATATAATCTTTGATCTTATAAATTATGTACTCGCAGTAAAAAAAAAACTAAAATAACATTTTTTGTGTTTAAAATTTTTATAATTATTAGGCAGACCACTATTATTCACACCTCCAACCTAAGCTTGGCTAATCTGGGTATCTAACAGGAAATATGTGAGGCCGTTAAACTCAAAACAAACAAGCACATCAACTCGTCATTTTGTGAAGCAATGAAACCTGACCTCGCCACATTACATCGAATTTTAACAAAAGGTTTGAGTATGTTAATGTAGGAATTGTATCCCTATATGACGATCAAGCGGCCTACGCATTATCTTGTGAGACAGGTCAATAGGCCACCGAGATCGTGCGAGTTGACACCTTCCGACTCTTTTCAGTTTGGGCCGACCTGAAAAATAAGGTTTATGTCGGAGCAATTACTAGGTTGATCAGTAAGTTTTGTCGTTTTATAAGAAATAGCGCTATTAGGTTCGTCATTTTATTTCTGTAAAGATGTAGATCTGTCAACTCATTCGTATATATTAACAGCTGTTCAACGTCCACCTGTTACAGTATTTTTTTACGATGGCAAAAATTGAATGTCGTGCAGTGATTAAATTCTACTATTCTAATTGAAGGTGAAGAGTCCTTATACACTTTAAGGACTTATACACTTTATTTGTAAACCTATTAAGGGAATAATTTCGAATCGATTTACCCAGTCGGAATAACTCGTGTATGTCATATTACAGTAAATATGGCAAAGTTAATAAATAATTAAGAATTTAAGATCCTTAAACGTTTCCCCTGTTGCTGAAATTTAAAATGTCCATATTTACATAATTTTTTATACCATTCTTTCATCCAGTTTTTTTTTATTTGTTTTTCTCCGTATTTCTAGTCCAATTAAAATCGCAATGCAAGCTTCTTCAGACATCAAAAATCATGATTGTGCAATTTCACGATTGCTCATGCATGATTGTGTCGTGTATGAGCCCTATTAGTAGGGGGAAAATATAATTTAAAAAAAGAAAAAAAATTTAAACATATGATTGGGGAAATTTCCACCGATTTCAGAATAGATCCACTTGTATATTGCATCCCCTAAGATCAATGATTCTATCGGTATGCACTAATTTACCGATAGGTATGCGAGAAAAAAATTATTATCTAACACCACCGAGTGTGTCAAGGCTTACGTTAGTCCAAATATTGGAAAATAGGTTTATGTTAATCTTGGACATGTAAACAAAAAATTTTAACTTTGCTTTCGGTAATACTTACGGTTGTCCTAAAATCGATTAGAAAAATGGTCGAAGGACTATACTTGACAAATATTTAATTCTAGTTTTTGACTTATAGATGGCAAATGTGAGGTGGTTGGGAAGTTGATTGTGTATAAGTAAGTGACGATTATCATAGTTTTTGTCACACAGATTGACGCTAAATGGAAGCATTTCCTACGATTGTGTATTTAATTCAAGAGTACTGAAAATAGACCAATATACTTAAGTATATTGGTATATACTTAAATATTTAAGTTTATATACTATATACTGCATGGGCTTAATACAAATCCGGAAATTTAACCGATAAACGGAGTAAAATGTACTAGGAACAGTCTCGAAGTTCGAATTTCAAAATCTCGAATTATCAAAATCCCGCTTTATAAAAACTACCGCTTGTTCATTATAACACTTTTCAAAATTTTGCTATTGTTGAAATCTTTAAAAATCTCGCCAAGAACGGGATTTTTTAAAACATTAAATTTTTCATCTACATTTTTATGAAGAACTCGGCATTTTCTTGACCGATCATTGCCAAATTATCATGTAATTTGCATTTTAACATGAACTTTCTCAGAATTTTTGAAATTAGGCTCAATTGAACCTATTCTTCAACCCATAATTATCAAATTTGTTCTGCAAAATTGGATTGTGATTCGATTGCTGAACTTAAGAATTTTTTTTTTCCGAAATTCATGTTCAATTTTTACTACACTCCGTAATTTCTTTCAAATTTGAAAATTATCGGTTGAGAAATGGGTAAATTTCATTCCCTATGACTCTACAATCCAAGTTTGACCTTAATTTGGTAAGAAATGGCCTAATCTCGTTTAATTCTAAATAAATCCAAAATTTCTTCAAACGTTCATGTTAAAATTCCAATTCATCTTGGTTAGGATCCGAACCAATTAAAATGGGTTATACAATACAATTACACAACAATTTTTTTATTTTATTTTTATCGAATATTGTTATTCTCTTAACTATTGATAGCAACGATAAAAACTACGATAAATAAAGATGTGTAAGTTTATTGCATAATCCATTTAAATTGCATAGCCCACGCCTTTTTTGATCAAAATGTTTGCTGTGTTTCGTTACTCTAACGCCGTCTATTTTCAAAATAGTAATTTTGAAAAAACGGATTCCGAAATGTTCTGGAGAAATTTTTATAATTAGCGCAAACGGATACCAATCGATAATTTTAATCACGTCAATAGGCTCAAGTTGTTGTATTCTACTGAATTCTATTTAATAAGCGGGTGATAGAAACCATGTTTTCCAAAAAATTCTGTAATCTCATTTCTCCTTTAATACTACAATATCTAAGGTAGAGTTTATTAATGACTAAAACTGATGAAGTTGAAAATAGTTTTTTTTAAATTTTAATATATGTATTTGTAATATTTTGAAATATTTTACCCGTACTACGCCAATTTGAACTAGAAAACTTTGAAGATAGAAACTTTGTATTCAAAAGCCAATGAGAACAGCTACAAAAAACAATATTCTACGTTTTTGATGAATTATCTGCATACTCTACCAATTATCGACATTGTATACGTAAAAATCAATTGTACTATTTTATACTATTCACGACGCAACACTGGATGTCATGTGGAGTTTTCTTGTAACTAAACTTTATAGTATGCGTTCGATGGAAATTCCACGAAACCATGGAATACACCGCCCGCAGATAAAGAAGAGATTGCACATTAGAGGACGCAGTTTTAAAATCATGATAGAGTTCATTAAATTTGAATACAAACGGCTAAGAAGAAGTTCATGCAAAATTTTTAATAGAACACCAATCTCAACATGCAAAACCAGTTTAATCATAATTTGTTATGCATTTTAACTGCAAAACCATAAATATGAAAATACAGGGTTTTCTCAAAACTGTGTTCTAACTAACCAAAAATTGGTAAAATGTTTACTAAACTCTTTTTAAATTGTTATTTCGAAATCCGGGATGATCCGCATGATCTGGGATTCCACTTATCCAGGATTTTGAATTCCGGGGCTTCGCCATCTGACCGTGCAGCAAATTTGTTACATAAAATTAAAAATTGTAAAATTTCGCTCTCAACGAAAAGAGATGAGTTTAGAGCTATTTACCATAAGATAGAAGAAACATTTTCTAGAACCTTCATTTCTGAGTTCGACTCTTTTATAATTCTCACTTTCATTTAAGTTAGAGTACCATCGAATTTGTAAGGAGAATTTTTGATTAAGAAGTCCAACTCTATCTAATTCGAGTATAGAATATCTGGCTACCATTTAAGCGAACTTATGTTTGTCTGAAGTAGAATATTTTCTGTTTTTACTAAAATCTTTATTTCATCATGGATAACTTATCGTTATGTACCGGAATGGTTAATGTATTATTAATGGTAATAATGGTTTTTATTCTAGCACCAAGTTAGTTTTCTTTTACGCAGCGTCAGTGTTATTGTTATCTCGCGATTTTAACCTAAAACCAAATGTTACCTAACGGCTTCATAAGTTAGAAAAAATAAACACTAGATCTATACTTAACTAATAATTATTTTTTTTGCATTTACAGGTAAGTCATGGATTATAGTTGTAAATAAATACAAAAATAAGTGGTTAATACGTTGTGGTCAACTCCAGACATTATTTTACCAAGGAAGTCGTAAACGTACAACGGGTTAATACAACAAGAATTGCATCTAGAAAAATTGAACCATATTTAACAAGGACGAACTTAATTTAACTAAAAAGAGTAAGTAAAAATCGAACCATAAACTAAAAAGTGGGTTGGGGTCGTTTGTTTCTTTTCAGTATCCCGAAATCAAAATTCCCATTTTCCGGATCTCAATAATCTAAACTTAGGTTTATAAAACTTGCTTTTTGAATGTGGACGCCCGAATTAATTGAAAACGTGAGTTTTTGATAGTCTGGTACAAAATACGTACAAAATGCATAAAATAATTTTAAGAAACGAATCAAGCTGAATTAGAATGGTAACATGAACTTTTGAAGAAATTTTGGATTTTAGTCAAAATAAATGTAACTCATCAATTTTTTAATTCATATCGTCGATCCTGGAGATGTCTCCATCTTCTGACTTGTGGTGTGCAGCTCGACTAGTGCACAAAAATTGCAGTAAATAGTTGTTAATAAAAATTTAAATTTTTTTTAACAGAGATAACGGTTTTCGATTCTAATAAACTATACCGTGTCTATTATAAAATTCATGACTTCATTTGTAGTGCCGTTGCCAAAGATATTCACGGACCCTGTCTACATTTTTTGTCAGATTAAAATAGTTTTTAACTATGGACAAATTTGTGTAAATTGTAATGAGCCTAACATGGAATTTCGAAGTTCCAAGTTTTTGAAAAAAAAAAAAAAAAAAAAAAAATTATTTCGCTTTACCGGATTTTGGCAATTTCTCCAAATATGGATTTTAAATTGACATTTTAATCAGACCATTGTTTTGATATAGTAAAATAAATTATGATATAGGTTTCGAGGATAGGAAGACCTCTGATGGGTTTTGCCATTCTTAAAGAAGTTAGCTATGGCCGACTTATTGGGTTTTGGCACATCCTCCAGTCCTGAAGGCCTCTATCACGTTTCAATTAGTTATATTATTGGACTCTCTGCGCCTCTGCGCTCTGTAGGTCCGCCCTAAATGATATTTTCTATTTAATTAAACAAATTAACTCTTTGTCACCGACTGTATTTACAACAGCTCTAATATTTTCCTTATAAAGGCCATATTTTTCCTTAGCCATTGTTTCGTAAGACACGTGTTTTTTGCGTAATTTGTCGATAACATTTTAAGTACACCACGATAACAATTAGAAAGACATTCAGGCCAATTTTTTCTGTTTTTTCTTAAATTTTATATAACGCTTTTGGAGTTTAATTGCATTGAAATCATAATTGGTTGAAACTGGTTATAGTGAGGTTCATGGGGCGACTTTGTGCTCAAATTGATAATATTACTAATCTTCGAGTCAAAGGACCGACCATCATCCGATAAGATAAGTTTTAGTAGTTACAATCGAGTAAGTTTGAATTTTTTCTTATCAATCCGTAAAACATTTCCACTCCTTTTTAATGATTTCGCTCTAGATTTCTACCCAGTCTGGTTCGTAATTGCCATCATCATTAAAACTGATTTTTTTATGTTATAATCGAAAAAATTTCCTTTAGCTCACCTGTTTTTATATAAGGAGTTATGCAACTATGTATATAATCACAAATTGGCAGTTGTATGAAACAGGGCAAATGTGACTTTCAAGGTTGGCAATATCGATCTTTATATCGCGACCTCAATGCCATAGTGTCGTAATTACTTAATAATAGCATAATAAAAGCATACGCTGATTTTTGAGTAAGGCTTAAGGATTTTCACTACTTCATAATGAATCCTTTGAGGGCGTGGTTTCAACAAATCTATTGTTGTACTAATTGTTTCGATCAATATTACATATAGAACATCCGCAAACATTGGCGAATATAATACGGTTGCTGCTAATGAGGTCAAACTTCATATCAGTATCGCAGAACACTCTCGAGAGTTGATCGGACGATATTTTTTTAAAGCGCCTCGTCGTCCCCAATTCAGTCACATTATAGTTTTTCTGGATTTTATTTATTTTTTGAAAAATTGGCTTTTGTTACCCTCTATTGCCATATAGTCAAGGCTCAATAATCTTCGAGTTTGTTTCACGTTTGGTGAGCAATTGATAAGCATTTTTTCTCGTACCACTATTTCAGGGATTTGTTCCGAGTATAACTGGAGAACTTCACGGGCTGATGCTTTCGTCCGTAACTCCTAAGTGTAGCATCCTACAGAGCTCGTGGTACATATGGTCTTACAATGTCAAGGATACGTTATAATATCGTTGTTTGATAGGTAATGTACTTTATTTGATAGGTAATGTATCTTATGAACTTTGAAATTGAAGTATTAACTTACTCCCTGTTCAAAATTTGTAGGCCAATCCGAAACTTGGTGCAAGGTCAAACTTAAAACAGAACTCAATTCGTAGATAAAGAATACTTTCTAAATTTAGCGCTACGTATAAATTCTAGATACCTCTAGAAACCCCTTAAATTTCGTCACGTTTTATCAATGTATACTCAAGAGTCAATGAACGAGGGCCAAGATTCATATTTTCCCACAAAATTTTAATCAACTCAGATTCCGTAAACCTATTACTCAATCGCCCATTTTAGCTCTAGATTTTGAGCACATTTTCGTTTAAATGAAGCACAATCCTGTTTCTAAGCAGTAGAAAGTAGTATCCTTTTCACGAAGGAGCTTATGAATTCTCGCTTGTAATAGCCTACATCTATTTTGTCACGGTACATAATTATGTATTACTGGTGAATGAAGCTTCATGCAGGATGCTATGTGCTCTTGATATAATCTCCGGTAATACCGTTTATCCCTTCATAATAATTTTACTTCTTTGAACATAGTAAAATAAAGTATAATCAACCTGAAAAATTTTGACCGTAGATTGTTGCAGGTTTACCATTCGCTAGTCACCGAAGTAATAACATCTCTCGGTGTTTCTGTGTCTGTGCGCGTGTGTGGTTCCGTGCAGACTAAATGTTTGTTGGTTCTGTACAGCCCAGACGGATTTACTGATCGTAGTAAAGCTTCTTACTTAAGCATTTTTAACAAGAAAATGGTTTCAGATGGATTGATTGATCCGGGGTGAAATTTCATACTTAAGGTTTTTACATAAATTAGGAGAACCTAGGGACATTTGTTGAAAATCTTTTCACTGAACGTGGTATTTTCCATAGGAGCTTTTTCGTTTTTTTGCAAATATTTTGTTGGAAAGTATATATCATTTACGAGAAAACGATTAAAAACTAAAATATTAGTGTGTTTTATTTTAAACAATTTCATTTTATAACTTTCACTCAAAACTTTTCTCAAAATAAATTTTTTTTTGTACTTAGTTATGGGCCACAGTGTTTGTTTTGTTATTTTGGCATAACTTCACTCCGCTGAAGTGCTATTTGCACTAGAAGAAGAAACGTAAACTTTCATAAATAAATATTTGATAAAACAAGTTTTGTTTGTTGTGCGATATTCGCTTTTCTTTTATGAGTACCTGCAGCAGGGAAACTTCCAACAGCTCAAAGAAAAGCGTGTAGGTAACTGCAGCAGGGAAACTTTCGAATTTCAAAATGAAACTTTGCATACCAATTAAGACCAATTTGTGCTAATTATTGCTCACGGGAATAAATTAGTGCTGGTCCACGACCCGAAAAAATGGGAATAGAAAAATTCAAATTTTGTCTGAAAGACGAAACAAATAAAATCCAATTTTCAGAAAAACAAGAAATTTGTTAAGCCTAATTTTAAAACTTTCCAAAGGCGGCTACACTGGCGAAATATGTACTTATCATAGAAATAAGATTTTTGAAAATTTTCATTCATAAATTGAGAAAAAACAAACTAGCTCCTAAAAGATACTATATGAAACAAATAAAATACAGAGGTATCTCAATCAATATTTTTGTTGACCAACAAATAAAAAAAAAATTATATCATGTTATAAAATCCAAGAATAAGCAATTCAGATAGCATGTTCCTGTCAGGTATGTTCATTGCCATCCGAAAAATATAGTTGCCGAATTTGTACTAATCCAGAATTGGTCTAATTCCATTGAACATCAAAAACCGTTGAATGAACAATTTTCTGACATAAAGTGTTCTAGAAACCAATGAAGTTGGCACTTCTGATTGCATATTCCTATCAGGTATGTTGATTGCTTTGTTGCTTTTTTGTTAGTAAATTGTTCATGCGACGGTCGTTGTTGTTCAATATTGGGCCAATTCTGGATTAACACAAATTCAGCCACTATATTTTCGGATGGCAATGAACATACCTGATAGGAATATGCTATCTGAATTGCTTATTCTTGGATTTTATAACTTGTTATTTCTTTTTTTTAATTTGTTGTTCAACAAAAATCTAGAATAGTATCTTTTAGGGGCTATGTAGTTGTTTTTTCTCAATTTATGAATGAAAACTTTCGAAAATCATATTTTGTTATAAAAATTGGGTTTTATTTGTTTCGTCTTTCAGGCGAGATTTGAAAATTGCTTTTCCCGTTTTTTCGGCTCCTGGACCAGCACTAATTTTTCCCCTGAGAACTAATTAGCACAGATTGAGTTTAATCGGTATGCAAAGTTTCATTTTGAAATTCGAAAGTTTTCCTGCTGCAGTTACCCACACGCTTTTCTTTGAGATGTTTAGAATAACTAAAACCTGATATGCTGAGCAAGATTTCGAAGATTGTGCAAATTCTGAGGTGGCGATATATTAATTCGTGTTTCCCGTTAGTATTCGCACTTTATTCGAGTGCGCAATTGTTAAAACCATTAAATATTCGCGCCACAAATTATACATTACGCAAACAAAACAAAATGCGCTTCCACCCATAAAGTCGATTTAATTCGACAACTAAAATAATTACACATTACATTGCAAAAAACCAACACAAAATAATAAATATTTAATAAAATAGGAAAATTGGAAATTCTGTGGTATAAAACGCGAGAGTTGCAGTTACCATTGCATAGAAGTTGTGCGAATATTTTTAGAAAAGTTACTCAAACAAACGCGGCGAGTTATAATTTTGTCGGACGATGAAAATTAAGTTTTATAAATTGCCCCATACAATAGTAGCCGAAGGGACAAACATTGAGGCCAATGTGTACTACATGAATCATGTGCGAAGGATTTTCAGTTTTATTGGAACCAATATTATTGACCCTGGCTTTACAGTTACCTCACAATTAGTTGTAGCGTTTTGTGTGACTCATTCATTGATTTTATCATTTCTGTATATGTTGTACATGAATGATTCGATTAATGCTAAACTGGAAGCACTTTGTGTAGCTGCTGGTATAAGCCAAGTGAGTATAAATATTTTCGAAAAAAAAAATTACTGTGAATTCCAAATTTTATTCAATTATAGGGAATACACAAATTATACGTCGTCTTATTATATCCCGATGATTGCACTGTAGTGTTTGAAAAAATACGAGAATTACATCTGGAGTATTCGGGTCATCCAGAATTAGCGCCTCTACTTAAAAAAGTATGTGTATACTGTGTACACTATCATAGTTGAGTTGCTAACAGTTGAGTTTTCCTGTGTAATAACGTGTTACTTGCTGTTACCGATAATATTTTGGAAAAAATATGGATTGTTCACAACTATATTCCCAATCCAGTATCCGTTTATTGATTGGCACACCGTAGTCGGCTACGTAATTAATACCGCAAGTCACGCGTATTGTGCTTCTATCGGCCTTATCGCGATACTAGCTAGTGACGCCGTATTTCTATACGTTATTTTACACTCAATAGCATATCGTAAAATTTTTGAATTTCGCATAAGTAAGTTAGAGAAACTTTTGATAGAACCGGGACCACAAAATAGAGCAGAAATTCAGGAACAGTTGTATATATGTATTAGGGCCCATCAAGATTATATGAAGTACATTGTATTGATCGATTCCGTTTATCGTGGTGTGTGTATGTCGCAACTAATAACTAGCGAAATACTTCTATCAGTATCATTAATACTATCGATATGGGCTCATTATATTGTTGGCCCATTTTTGGCAACTATAGGCCTATTTCAACTTCTTGAATATTGTATCCTAGGAACTGTTGTAACTGTTCAAGTAAGTTAGTTTAGATAAAGATCTATACTTCTAAATGCAAATGAGCTCTTTTTCACAATATGTTAAATTTACAGAATGAACATGTTTCCGATACAATTTATGGTTTAAGTTGGTATTTATTGCCGGTTGAGTACCAACAACTCATTGTATTCATGATTTTGCGAGCTCAAAAATCACCTGAGGTTACTGCAGGAAGTTTCGCTCAGTTAAATGTCGAAACCTGCATGTCAGTAAGTATATCATTTAAAAATGCTTTACTGGTATTCAAGATCTTAAAGACAACATACTCCTTCGTAATGATGGTGCTCAAATTTTTTTCATAAATTTATTTATTTTATTTAACTAATGTTTTAAATATGTCATTACATAAATTTAATTAACACTTTGTACACATACTGTATTTTGAATTTATTAATAAAGCTAACTGATGCACATGCACACTTGCACAATTAAATCGTTTTATATTACTTTGAGGTTACCTTCATGGTGTTTTGTTAAGATAACCTAACTACAAAATCATTTCACCGGATAATAAATTGTTTGAAACCCTCCTCCAACTTTGGACTTTCACCGTTCTGGGACCTTTAGGTTACCGGCTAGTTTGTAGATTGTATAATGGTCAATAACTTCATATAGAAATCTGAATCACTTTGTTAATGCTAGTAAAGATTTTCATGTAAGTTTGCTTTGTATTTAATATTTCTTTATCCATGGTTTTTGAAAACGGCGTGAATAATTTGAATGAAATTGTTAACCCTAAATGATGGTGGTGGTCATTTGCCGTATTCTGTAATTTAAAGAAAAATTGTTAATCTAAAAGTTAGTTAAACAATTTTTTGTTTTTACTTTATTTTTTATTCTTTGGGTTATTTTTTACGTTATTAAATGGTACTAGCGGGTCTCTGACTGAATAATCAGTCACGTGATTACATTTTATTATATTTTTGATTAAGAAATGATTAAGAAGATTTATTAAGATGTAAATTTGGTGCACTTTTATTAAAAATAAACTAAATTCATATACGCTATTAAATATTTAATAAGAAATGTACAAAAGGTAATAAAATATGAATTTACATGTGTAGAATCTCTAAAAAACAACATTCTTTGTTGTGATTCGCCCGTCCCGATCAGCTGATTGATCGCTTGTCTCAACCATAAACACCTTGAGTCCGTCAAATGAGCGGCATCGTGAAAAGGCCACATACAGTGTGTAAATACGGAGGCCGGAAAGTACACTTCTACCTTCTTCAAGCTTTGGCCCTAACTCTTGTTGATGGTTATGGCGAACGCGAGCTGGACGGGAAATTGGAGGCGAAACATTTTAAATGAGAAGGTGCCTTCCGAGGGTGAGAGCTTTATGCATGGCAAGAGAACGCGCTCGCCTTTTGAGAAACCAGTCAAATCACATTCCAGACTTAACGGTTTATTTTTGCGACTCGCATGCTTGTTCCATTGATAAGACCTTTGCTAGTGTTTAAATTCCTCAGCAAAAGAACGAACTCGTTTACCTTTAGCGGGATGGCTTGGCGCGGAAGTCCGGATCCTTTCTTGTTGAGAACCTCGACATGTAGGCCGAGTTCCTCATTCATGTCGTCACTCTCAACTTTATCAACACTAAGTTTGACTTCTTGTCCGCCGGGCAGGAGGTCAAGCACCTGCTGATTGATTAGCGCACAATGATCATTCTTGGGTGCAAGGGTGGCGCGCTCCTCTATGGTGCCCTCGGTTAGTGTTGTGCTGATGACACCATACACGAAATCGATTACACGTCTGTCTTTGATTATGAGCGCGGCCCCTGGCATGATGCTGGCCTCATCTATCATGATGAGTCGCGCGCTTTTCAACTTGGTAGCATGAGAGGAGTTTGGCTTCATTGATGAACCGGCAGTTCGAAAATGTTGGAAATATTGGAACCGGCAGTTTGAAAATGTTATATAGCGTACGTCCACCTCCCATCAAGCTCGAGGCGAATCCTGTGAAGACGGAGCAAATGGACTCCTAGCCACGCCCCTTGGCAAATGCAATAAGTGATTGCAATACAAATGTCTTGCCACACCCGTCGGGAGCGTCAACGTAAAAGACCTTTGCTGACAGGTCTTCATTTGCACTCGCATACATGTTGTCGAAACGCGCCATTTCCAAATATTAAAATCTCAAGAAGGAAAAGCACACAATTGCCGTAGCGCGCAACTTTAATCTAAATATTTAATAAGAAATGTACAAAAGGACCGCTGTAATTGTGTGTTATTTTCATTTGTATATGAATAATTGTGACGTACTAAACTAATGTACTTATGTAGATTATATAGTCGATAGTCGATTAACCACCACACAAAAAGCAGAAACACGTCACGCTAGTTTAAGCGTGAGCTTTAATTAAGAGCTTAATAAATTATCCAGTTACGAAATATACTGGGACACAAATCAACCGCATATCGGGACGAAACTTCCCACTTAACCTTTCGCATAAATTAAGAGATCCAATGACTTTTACCTGAAATCGGACGAAATTGATTATTCCAAACTTTCCATAGATATTATGTTTGTGTAAGTACTATGGTCAATCTTCACTCGCAAAATTTTGTCATGATGATAGAGTGCCATGACAAAATTGTATCTTTACACTGACAGAACACCAAAATGTTTGTATGTATGTAAAATCATTTTATGTTTTCTGTTTTGTTCTGTATTGTCACGGTGTAATGACGGTTCAATACAAACATATTTTGTCATGACATTCTGGCGTCGTGATGAATTTATTAGATGCACAGTATAGGAAAAATGTTTCTTGGCGTTAACACCTATTTCCCGTGCACGTACCTTAATAAAACATATATTCTGCACATCTATGAAAAAATACCTTTCACCTGATATATGTTTCATTAAGATACGCGCACGGGAAATAGGTTAAAAAGGGAGCACAAACTAAAAATTAAGCGTATTAATATATAAGATAATTTGGTATAAAACTATGCCACAACCAATTGATAATATTCAAAGTCGCTGGAGCTCACCGAGAAATCCGAATATGTTAAAAATTGGTAATTTGGACATGATCCAGGTCCAATATTTATATTAGAATGTCATTTTCATCATATAATTTGAGTTCCATCCCCATCAATTGAGATATAACTTAGTTTTATTGTGGAACAAGGCATAACATGAAGACCAAACCAAGAACCCTAAACGAATGAAGCCAAGACTCCTAAACGAATTTCCTAAAATCGCAATCCATTCCAGTCAATTCCTGATCATCCTCGCTCAAATTTTTAATAAAAATCGTTAGTCGAATGCCGGCCTCTAATTGAGGGGCATTCTTCATAGCTTTTTAAAATGAAGTTATGCTCCACCGTAGGACCCCTAAATAAATTTTCCCAAAATTAGGGCTTGCCACAATTGATTCCTGGTATTCAAAAAAAAAAACAATTTCGCAAAACAAACTTTGATAGACACATGCAGTGTTATGGCGTTTAAAAATAGTTGATTGATATATTACTGAAAAAACATTAACTAAATAGCAAATTATATAAATCAATAATGTTACTCATAATAATTGGCATTTTCGAAAAGATGATATTATCGCAACTATACTTACAGTATCTCGGCGAAACCCAAAACATTATAAAACATGATGCATCTTTTATACTCGTATAACAGAAAAAAGGCGACGCAACACGACATAATTTGACAAAAATTTGATGCAACATGTTGCACCATCATGCAACATGGTACAACATTCAGCAACCTCCCTCTTACCAATTTTCATGGTGCGAACTGCAAGTATAGCCACATGGAAAACATTATGAAACACGATGCAAAATAACGCCTGATATCTAATTAACAGATAAAACAGGACGCAACATGATGCAATGTGCATTGTGCAACATCTCGCAACATTGTGCAACATCACGCAATATGAAGGAACACCATATAACACGGTTCGACATCCACCAATATGGTACATCATTAGGACCACATAAATTATTTTTCCCAAATGCGAATAGGGAATTGAGAAAAATATTTTCGTACCATTTTTATATAAATTGGGCGTTTTCAGATCCCCTACCATGGTTAGTAAAACAATCGCGAATTTAATTTGGAAATTTCATAGTGCTAAATATTTTCATAACGTTGGCTTCGATTTTACTCAACATGTTTCCATCTGCGGGGGGAAAACAATAAGGATATATACGAAATTAAGAACCTGCTATAATGCAAGGTATCTATTGAACCACCTAAAAAGGTTATAGGTATACCTCAGTGTACAAATTACCAACAGTTAGGACACACGAAGAACTTCTGAAATAGGCAAGCCAAATGTGTCAAATGTGCAGAGAATCATCAAACAAAACAATGTCAAAAGCCGCGAAATGTTTTACCAACTTGTGCACTGTGCGGGGAAAAAGGTCATCCGGCTAGCTATAAAGGGTGCCTGGTGTATCAGAAAAAACTAAACGCTCAACTATCGAGAAAAATAACCGTAGCAGAGCGCCTACAGCAAAAGCCAAACCAACAATATGATACTATTAGAGAGGGGGTTTCCTACGCCCAGGTGACCAAAACCTCAAATAGCAATCTAAATCAAGAAAGCAGGCAGAAGCCTGTGCCCAACGAGCCAACCATTAGTAATATAATGAAAATGCTCACCGAATTTCAGGTAGAAATGAGACACAATTTCAGCCAGCTTACTTACATGATGGATAAACTGGAATATAATTCCAAGCCACCAAACAAACCGCTAAAATATAAAAAGTAAATGACTATAATGTTCCTAAGTATAATTGCCTGGAATGCTAACGGGCTTAATGCAAGAGCTCAAGAACTAGAAGTATTTCTAGGAACTAGTAACATAGATGTATCTTTAATATCAGAGACGCACTTTACGGGAAATATTTTTATCAAAATTACAGGATATAGAGCCTATTGGACATTGCATCCTAATGGTCGTGCTTGAGGAGGGACAGCAATCTTAATCAAACAAAATATCCTACATTTCCAACAAGAAGAAATTAAGGAACCATTTATGCAAGCTACCGTAATAACGATTAACCATGGTGGTGCTGAACTAAGTTTAGGGGTGATCTACTGCCCACCAAGACATAATATCGTAAGAAATCAATATGTTAACATTTTTAATAAACTTGGACCAAGGTTTACTATAGAAAGTGACTACAACGTCAAACATACTGCGTGGGGATCTCGACTCATAACACCAGGAAAAGGAAAAGAGCTCCTAAGTGCAATAGAAATGTCAGGTTGTGAATATCACTCATCGCGTAAACCTACCTATTGCCCTACAGACATAAACAAATTTCCTGATTTGATTGACTTTTATATCTCGAAAGGAAAAGCCTCAAATTACATTGAAGTCTAAGGCATTGACGACCTTACTTCCGATCACACACCGGTCTTAATGACTCTGAGTACATTAGCCATAAGAAAGAAAACCAACCTTAACCTTACTAATAAATTCACTGATTGGGAATTATTTAAAGAGAAATTGGACACTTTAATTGAGTTAAAAGTTAGCCTTAAAACTAAACAAGAACTTGAATTACAAACTAAATATTTTTATTAACTACATGCGTGATGCAGCTAAAGTGGCTACACCCGTATTAGGTGAAAAAGTCGTACACGAGATCAACTACCCCCTGGTGATTCGAGAACTGATAAAAGAAAGGCGTAGGAAAAGACGCGTATGGCATAGAAACAGAAACATTATTGACAAAATAAAATTTAATCGGGTAAGTAATAAAGTTAACCGATTAATTAAAGAACATAAAGAAGCTTGTACTGAAAATTATTTGAAAGGACTGGGTTCTGAAGCTGACAAAAATTTGGAAAGCTACTAAAAGATTCAAGAGGCCAATAATCCAAGTGCCACCTATAAGGAACATAAATGGAGAATGGGTGCGACGTAACGAAGAAAAAGCAGAACTGTTTGCACAACATTTGGCATCAGTATTTCAACCACACGACATACAATCTAGGATTGATCCTAATCCAGTCTATAGATCTCCATCAAATATCGGAAGTGTCACTCCACTAGAAATTGCACAAGAAATAGACATGAATGTGAATCCCAAAAAGTCACCTGAAATTGATGACATTTCGCCAAGGATGTTTAAGGAGTTATCAAAGAGAGCAGTGACTATGTTAACATATAATATATATACCGGGTGAGTTTTTTAAGCTGAAACTTTCAAATATCTCGGAAAATAAGCCTTCTACGATAAAAATGACCATGCTCAAAATTAAATCATTCTGGAGGGGAAATACATTAGTGCTAAAATTAGGACGCCCCGCCCCTGTTTGTAAGGGGCGTGGGGGGCAACTTGGAAACTAAGATAGGAACCCCTATTTTTTATTGCAGATTCGGATTTTACGGCTAAAAGTACGTAGGATTTCTTTGAAACATTTTTCCGATTCATGATAGATGGCGCTGTAATAGGCGATATTAAATTTTTTCGATTTCTCCTACTGAGAACATTATGCATACGATTCTGCAATATGTTTGCATTAAAATTAACACGTTTTCAATGTAAATACTTGCAATTAGTTTTAAACAAATTGTGTATTTCTTAAATTTAAAAAAAAAACTACTTTTAGCGTAACCCAGGAACACGACGTGGACATCATCTTTTAATTAAATTAAGTGCTCAAAATGATGGCCTTCGACTTCAATGCATGGATTAATAACCGCATTTCAAGTGATTGTACACAACTTAGAAGCGTGTATGCTAGTAAGCAAGTACTTGTGAGTAGATAACCAAAGGAACGGGCAAAATTATGACAGCAACATATTTTGTTGTACAAAATCAAATTTGTTTGAATATTTTCAGACAATTTGGTAATACATAATGTCAAAAATTGGACATACCATGAAGGCAAAGCCTTAATCTGTGCGTACGCTGGCAGGAAAGAGGAGTATTGAGGTTCTAATAGTGAAAATGTAAATAAAATTAATTTATACAGGGTTATCCAATTCGAGGTTGATAAAGTAGAAATCTGTATACCGACATCTGTCAAAGATAAACGTCAAGTACGCTGTCATTTATTTAGTTGACATTCTGCCATTTAAGAATATGGAGCATTTAACAATCGACCAACGCGTTAAAATTATTAAATCTGCTGATGCTGATTTTTCGAACAAAATTTTCTTCAGTGATGAAGCTCATTTTTCGCTTGGTGGATACGTTAATAAGCAAAACTGTAGAATTTGGGGCTCAGAAAATCCACAATTGATTGTAGAGAAGCCATTACACCCGGAAAAAGTCACTGTTTGGTGCGCATTGTGGTCTGGTGGTGTGATTGGGCCGTATTTTTTTGAGAACAACCATGGACGAACCGTTACCATCAATTCTGAGCGCTATGGCCGCATGTTAACCGATTATTTTTTTACGAAAATCGAAGATTATGATCTTGACGATATGTGGTTCCAGCAGGATGGAGCAACCAGTCACGTAACACGAGCAAATCGAGATCTTTTGCAAGAGAAATTTCCTGGACGTTTGATTTCGTGATTGGCTGATGTCAATTGGCCTCCAAGATCCTGTGATTTAACGCCTTTGGATTTCTTTTTGTGGGGCTACGCGAAAGATCGTGTTTACGCAAACAATCCTCAAACTCTTGACGAATTGAAAACTAATATTCGTAAGGTAATGGCCGAGATACCGCCCGAAATGTGCCGAAAAGTCATTGAAAATTACCTCAAAAGAATCAAGGCCTGTAAGAAGTCCCGTGGAGGACATTTGAATGATATCTTGTTTAACTAAAAATGGCAAGGATCAATCTGTAAAATGAAATAAAAATTACAATACATTCCGAATATTTTGTGTGTTTTTTTTAAGTTTACTTTATCAAGCTTGAATTGGATAACCCTTTATATATTTATTATAAAATCCACCGCTTTAATAGTCGAATCAATTCCATCAGTTTAATAATTTTAAATATATATATTAGGATATTTATAATTGGATCAATTTAATAATTATAATTTGTAGCTAATTGTAATTTTACAAATTTTATTGCAATTTGATAAGTGATTTTCCACAAAAATCCCTTATTGTAAATCAATCGAATATAAACAAACAAAAAATTGTAATAAATCTGACATTTCAACATAATCAAACCATCACAAAGCCATCTGTTGGATTTTTTGAAACTAATATACCTACCGTCAAATTTATGCGTAACTACTTTCAACATCTACTCCACCATTTGAGCATGGGTAGCTGCGAGTAGTTACAAGTATTTGTGAGTAGTTTTCTTTCTCCATTGGAACACAGCTATTAATTAACTTTGCTCCGAAAATTTTAACACCAAAATGTTGGTTCCTGTGAGCCAGGAAAATATAATTTGTGTGAAAATGTTCTGAAACTCTTTTTCCTAATTTCATATTTCCAGGGAAAACCAGATTAGTGCTATTGGTACTCGAAAATCCCCTTTCAGCAGTTTTCATCAAAACCGTTTATGCTGGGAAAGAAATTTAAAAATCGGAACCTGGGCTCAGCCAGACAAACCTCTAATTAGTTTTCCCGAAATTGGAATTTCGACAACTCTTTTTAGCAATATTCATTTTCACCCTCTAATCGAATTTTTCTGAAGCAAAAATCCATCGCAATCAATTTCTGTACTTAAAAATCCTCTGTTATCTAAACCGAAACGCTGGAAATAAACATATTTCGGGGTTCAGAATCAGCTTATACGATTTTCGATTTTCGGCTCCAACGAGTGTGATGAAAATTGGTGGGGCGAGGTGGCGAGTTTAGAGAGTTGTTTTCAAATACCAGGGATAAATTGCGATTGGTCCTGAGTTCGAGAATATTTGTTCAGACTTGTTCCCCTCCGTGCCACTTTCGATAGACCTATTTCAACCAAAAGTCGCTAATAAAGTCGTGCACTCTGCTTCATGTGGCTGATGTTAATTCAATAATCCAAATGAACAACGCTCAGCCTCTTTAGACCCCGTTTTGAAACTATGTTTAGCAGCGGTTGTAAACTACTAGTTTTACAGTGACATCGCTTGACGGTTGTCATTGCAATTTCCTTGCGACTGGTGTCTGAGCGTATGTAGCTCTATTTTCTCTCTGTGTGTTAGAAACTGATAGCGACTCAACTATCTCTTAGCTTGAACTAAGCACTCAAAAATCTTATTAATTACGGTCTGTTAAACCAAGCTATTGAAATCCTGTTCAAAATGATGATATAACCCTGGTCCAAAACCAATTTTCTCAACGTTTTGAAGGTTCCTGGTCCCAAATAAGCAAACAAAAATGGGGAGCGATAACTCCTTCTGGATGTCTCATTCAACGTTTGGCACTGTTGGCAAATTATTCCTTTGGTATAGAATATATACGTATCTCATTTTATTAAAAAGTTCTTGAAGAATGTCACAGAATTAGTGCAAGAAGGTTAGTACTCAAAACTACCGTTGTAGCACCGGAAGCTGTTACATTTAGCTTATTCTAATAAAATCATGTGACAAATAGATCATTCATGGTTGAAAAGGTAATATACATGACATTTGAAAAAATTTAATTTTCAATGAGTATCAAAAAAATTTGCTGAGTAGTTTTGTGAATAATTTTTATTTTATTTATATTTTATGATAATTTTCCAAGATGGTACAATTGGTAATTATGTTCTTAAAAATTTTGTCTTACATATATTTCTTATTCAATTTTAAGCAAGTCAGAATTGAGAATTTCCAGTGAATTTTTCGGGTTTGTCGATTTTTAGAGCAAAGTTCTGTTTACCTCGTGAGGTTTAAGCCTCTAGCAGACAGACTAACAGCTATTTTGCTTACTGCTCGTATTCCACACCCTAATATGAAAAGTGCCGCATTTAATATTTGGGCACCATTGGCAGTTGCCTTGCCATCGCTTTCAGTGCATATTCGTTTTTTTCATTGTTGATTGGAAATTGAGGTTGACCCGGAGACCATTTTACCGCATTCCTAACTCGGTATGTTCCTGCACTGTGTTTAGACGTGCAGTTGATTTTTAGTTCACCTTATAGATTGAACCACTAATTCGTTGCCTGTCCTCAACCTCGTACAGGTACACAGTGGAGGATAAAGAAACAATTCCTGTATTATAGTTGAGTAGTCCTATATCTTGCGTACTTGATAATGACTTTTTGATATTTTGCAAATATTTTGAATATAATTTTAAATCCCTTCTTGTAGTAATAATAATAATTCTTTTTTTAAGTAATAGGCGACATTAATATTTATTATTCGAGGGGAAATTTTAATAAAAATTTATATGTGTATATACGTCTCCTTCATACGGCTCTTTCTTGTCGTCAGAAAAATTGTCTATGAAATATTTGTTGTATTCCACAATGAGTGCGCCAGTTGAAAGTAGATTTTTGAATTTTTTGATCATATCGGTACGTGAAGATATACTAACCTAATACTTTTCTTTCTTTAACTTACAGGTAAGTCATGATTGGATATTGGATATTATAGGAAAAACTATTTTTTTAGTTAAACAAATGTTACTAACAAAAGTAAGTAGTATTCAAATTATAACTGTTAAAATTGCCACTTGAAATCTTACTCGTGTAAATGGATTATGACTTTTCCATTATATTGCGAACCATAATGCAGATATATATTGACGTACATAAATTGAAAAGTTTCTTATAAACTACAGTTTCGTGACAATCTACTTCTGGGAATAATTATCTCACCAAAAAGATCTCGTTCGATCGTTTACCAGTTTTTCACAATTTAATTATTTCTTTTTGTAAAATGGTATCTTTAGGTATATAGTATACAAATAAATAAAAAACCTTTATTTAATCCAAAAATGGTAAGACAACATTTTTTATACTCGTATATTTCTTATTTTGAATTAATTTCATCTTCGAGATACGCGTATATAAAAATGAAATACGAAATTCAATGTTGAATTCGTGGAAGTTTTATAGATTTAACACTAAATAAATGATTTGTTAACGGTTATTTTAAACCAAACTATCCATATATGAGTATGAGATGCATTATGCGCGTGTTGAGTACGTAAATCAATTACAATTTGTAAGCAGCAATGATTGATCTTCTGATGAACTGGAATATATACTCTTGGACTACATCAGTAAATCTTAGATAAACCTAATAAAGTTATTATTCCATAAAGCAATAATAAGTTATACAATATATTCTTAAAAAGAAATAACATATAATTATAAGAATTTGTGGTTACCAGACCATGCATTATTTAATTAATTAATATGTACCTTTTTAATATATGTAATATACTCGAGAATAATAATTACTATTTACTATGTTATTGTTAAAATGCAGATACCATATAGCAAATTTACGAATATAGACGCACACAAAATAATAAAATTTTAAATGAAATTGGTGTAAAATGTATTATTCCGAAATTTAAGATGAATCCTATGCCCGTTGCTTGGTAAATCGTAGCGAAATAAATCGATTTGATTTTTTAGAATAGAACGAACTCTGATTCGTGCAGGACGGTCACATATAAACTGCCCACAAAGCTGTTGTTTGAGTAAGCAAATATCTGCCGCTGATCTTAATTTAACTCTTGCGGCCACTGCGACTTTTGCAACACCCAATTTACCGATTTTGATAAAAAATAGTGTATAGTGTATGTTCTATGGGAATTGTTTTTAGCTGAAAATGGCCCACCGGTAGTTGCAGCTTTCAAAGGTTATACTATCAACGCCAATGTGGGTGTCATTTTTGGAGGTACTGATCACATTACATATTTTCGTTGTTCGCAAGGTGTGATGGAGGGATGCGGTATCAATTTTGGCACTTACTTAATATCTACGCCTATAATGCTGACATGCGTGTCATTTTCGGGGTACAGATTAAGTTACTGACTTTTGTTTTTGTAAGTCGACATGTAGGTTTTTGTTACATACCTACTATATCTATCTATAACGTCGATAATCGAAGACGTACCGCTGTAGGACTGATTTTAAGTTACCATCTGCGCATTGCATAGCTCCAATTATATACCATCGTTGAAAAATATATTTTGATATTTGAATTGAATCCCCCACTGGCATAATTTATTAATTTCTTGATGTATTACACGGGCATTAAGCATTTGGAATAATATCCATTTTTAATTCATTGCATCAAGTTTCTCAAACAGCTTTCTATTTAAAGTTTGCCAGCGTGGCAAAAATAAATCTTAACAAGTCCACTTCACTGTTTAATGGCGATCCGCGCCATGTTATTCGAAATTGTGCATTACGCTCGAAAAAATCTTTGATGTAAAAGTCGATCAATATCGAGTAGTATCGTTTCGAATTCTTGTGTACATTTTATTAAATTGCGAGAGAGAGAGAGAGAGAAATAATTGTATTTACACTACTTTTTTCACTCGTTCACCGAAATTTTTCAATTTTTTTAAAAACGGTAAAACTTGTAACGGTTTTTTCAATTGTAAAATCAAAGAGTGCCATGGTTACGTAACAAAATTTGGTATTTTGAGGGTCTCGTTAGCTTTTGTTTTAGATTAACAAAAAAATTTCATTAAAAAATGCGTCATTTAAAAAGGTTCGGCTTTATTTTGGCTTCTTTCGAGGTAAGCCATTAATATTGTTCAATTTTTTTTGTAATTTCAAAAATTTATGAAAATACTTCAAAATTATTACACAAAATTCATTTTGGCAATAAAATAGGTAGAGGAAATGCTTTGAGCGTGGCGGAAAAAACAAAAATTGATGATTTACAAGAAGATGGATATTCTGGTCGAAGTATTGGAACCAAAATAGGTCGAAGTTGCAACGTCGTCAACTCTTATATAAAAGATTTTGTTCTTAAACTACGTAACCATGGCATTCTTTGATCTCACAATTGCAAAATCCGTTAAAAGTTTTACCGTTTTTAAAAAATTGAAAAATTTCGGTGAACCTATTCATATGAAGAGATTTTTCAGCCTGGACTATGGTCCTCCATTCGCCTCGATCCATACCTCTTGTCCTCCAGTTTCGTCAGCCTATCATGTGTTGGTTTTGTTCGACGCCGTCACTCGAGCGCAGTCGAGGTCTTCCTCTACGACACACACCGGATGGTTTTTGATGGAGCACTTTATTAATTATCCGTGGTTGTGGAGAACTTGCAACGTGACCGAGCCATCTAACTTTATCTTCAACCCATTTCGACTGCAAATTCATACAACAAATAATTTTATTATGTTTTCTCTCGCATTGGGGGTATTGCTCCGATTGCAAGTTTAATATTAACATTGTATCACACTAGCACCATCTATCTAAAGTAAAACAAATTAAGCAATAATTTGTTTTACTTTAGATAGATGGTGCTAGTGTTAAGAAAGATGATTTTTCTTTAAATATGGATTTTAAATTTTAATTAAATAACTAATTTGATATTATCACTTACTATTGTTAATTAAAATGTTTTTTTATATTTCTATACTTTTCGGGAAACTTTGAATAATGGTAGATTTAGCCAATTTTAAATCCATTTGATCCATATATGATTAATATTTAGCATCGGTTTCACCATATTCGAAAAGGTACAGTTTTTTACGCCACACCGACGCCTAACGAGGGATTCATTACTGGCGCTACTTTGAAGTTCAATTCAAAGATTTTACATTTCGTTAAGTTTTTCTGGGGAAATATTCATTTGCAATTTTCAATAAAGGTTTGATCTTGTAGGTCTCCCGAAATTTAGAGTTTTTATCAAATATCTAGAAGGATTATTTTTTTGCTTTGAAAATAAAATGCGGTGTATTCAAAATTTATGTAAATTCATGGTGTGCCATAACATGTTCACCCGTCTAATTTTTCGTAAGTGCCACACACTTTTCAAAATATTTGCAATAAACCAAACGTTTCTATGAAAGTTGGCACTGCCGGTGGACCTTTTGACCAAACATCACGGAAATCTCCCACTTATTGAAAAACTTAAGTATAAAGTTTTACCTGTTCGTCCGTTTTGGACTTAACATAGGCCGAATTTTTGTTGAAGAAAATTATTTTTTGGCAAAAACGTCATTTCCGGATAAATTTTCTAGTAGATCAAGTGTTTCCTTCTTTAGTAGCCGTCGCTCCAGAATCCAGTTTAATTCTCTGATTTGTGGCCGAGCTATATAGAGCATATAAAGTTGGTCCCAGAATGGTACCTTGTGGTACTCCTGCTGATATTTTCTTTATTTCTGAATATTCGCCATCTAATTTAACACGGAAGTGTCTGTTAACTATATTCGATTTAAGCATTTCATAAAACTGCTTTTCTAAGTCACTTTGTAATTTATATTCCAATCCTTTATGCCATACTCTCTCAAAGGCTTGTGCTAACTCTAAGAAGATAGAACCCTCTTGAACATACCTTCTTATTTTCAGGTATATCTTCAATTATGTTTGTAACTCGATTTAGTTTGGTCTGTTGTTATGAACCTATACGATTTTTTGTCATTTGGTGGATTGTTCGGTTTAGGTATCTTGATTACTTCAGTGACTTCCAATTGTTTTCAATGTGATTAATGGAAATTAAATAAAGAAATGAAATGTCCTATTTTATTGAACACTACTGTAGATCTCGAATACATCACAATGATTTTTAAAGTGAAAAATGAAACTTACCCGAGTTTTAGTTTACCTTGTATATAATCAGAAATCATTACTGCTGCTTAAATTTCAGAAAACCGACGACTTTAGTCTTTTCATTTATTTGAACCATTTTTTCGTAAATGCTAAACTTTTCAACATCATTGCAAAAATTGAAAAAACTCCCAGTGAAGCTGCCAGTACACACGCTTTCACCAAATTTCGCAGGCATCTGCCAATTAATGGAAAAAATTTAAGTATGAAGTTTTATTCCGAATTGTCAATCTGCCTGGACTATACGGATGACGAATTTTTGTGAAATACATTTTTTTTTATCAAAACTCGTCATTTCGGCTAAACCTTATAAAATGATCTGACCTGAATTTGTTTGACGCTTAATTTACAATCTTTCGGTTTTTGTGTTACAATCTTGTGTTTTTCAAAATATTTGTAAAAAACCAAAAAGCCTCTTTGGAAGTTGTCAATTCTAGTGAACCGATTTCGGCCGAAAGTTTATAGAATCTCCCAATTTATTGAAAAAACCACTTAAATTTGGGAAAACTATATGGACTGATATTGTTGCCAAATTAATTTAGATGATAATGATGTATTTTTCAAAACATTTACAAAAAAACGAGAAAAATCCTGTGGAAGCTGCCACTTCCGATGAACTGTTTTCGACAAATATCACTGCGGTTTCCCAATTTCTGGAAAAAGCTTAAGTAAGCAGTTTCACTCATATCCGTCTGGGCTGTGGAGTGGACATAGACATTTAGCCTGTACGACACCACTATAGTTTGCAAAATTACCGACTTTTGGAATTACCGGTAATACGGTAAACGTTTCTCAAAAATCCGATTAACCGTGTTTTTACCGGTAATTATAAATTAAATTAAATTTTTAATAAAACAAGTGAAAAACAGCAAAAACTAGTGAAAATAACGCAATCAATAATATTGTAAAGGGTGATTTTTTTGTGGTTAGGATTTTCATGCATTAGTATTTGACAGATCACGCGGGATTTCAGACAAGGTGTCAAAGAGAAAGATGCTCAGTATGCTTTGACATTTCATAATGAATAGACTTACTAACGAGCAACGCTTGCAAATAATTGAATTATATTACAAAAATCAGTGTTCGGTTCGAAAAGTGTTTCGCGATTTACGTCCGATTTATGGTCTACATAATCGACCAAGTGAGCAAACAATTAATGCGATTGTGACCAAGTTTCGCACTCAGTTTACTTTATTGGACATTAAACCAACCACACGAATGCGTACAGTGCGTACAGAAGAGAATATTGCGTCTGTTTCTGAGAGTGTTGCTGAAGACCGTGAAATGTCGATTCGTCGCCGTTCGCAGCAATTGGGTTTGTGTTATTCGACGACATGGAAGATTTTACGCAAAGATCTTGGTGTAAAACCGTATAAAATACAGCTCCTGCAAGAACTGAAGCCGAACGATCTGCCACAACGTCGAATTTTCAGTGAATGGGCCCTAGAAAAGTTGGCAGAAAATCCGCTTTTTTATCGACAAATTTTGTTCAGCGATGAGGCTCATTTCTGGTTGAATGGCTACGTAAATAAGCAAAATTGCCGCATTTGGAGTGAAGAGCAACCAGAAGCCGTTCAAGAACTGCCCATGCATCCCGAAAAATGCACTGTTTGGTGTGGTTTGTACGCTGGTGGAATCATTGGACCGTATTTTTTCAAAGATGCTGTTGGACGCAACGTTACGGTGAATGGCGATCGCTATCGTTCGATGCTAACAAACTTTTTGTTGCCAAAAATGGAAGAACTGAACTTAGTTGACATGTGGTTTCAACAAGATGGCGCTACATGCCACACAGCTCGCGATTCTATGGCCATTTTGAGGGAAAACTTCGGAGAACAATTCATCTCAAGAAATGGCCCGGTAAGTTGGCCACCAAGATCATGCGATTTGACGCCTTTAGACTATTTTTTGTGGGGCTACGTCAAGTTTAAAGTCTACAGAAATAAGCCAGCAACTATTCCAGTTTTGGAAGACAACATTTCCGAAGAAATTCGGGCTATTCCGGCCGAAATGCTCGAAAAAGTTGCCCAAAATTGGACTTTCCGAATGGACCACCTAAGACGCAGCCGCGGTCAACATTTAAATGAAATTATCTTCAAAAAGTAAATGTCATGGACCAATCTAACGTTTCAAATAAAGAACCGATGAGATTTTGCAAATTTTATGCGTTTTTTTTTAAAAAAAAGTTTTCAAGCTCTTAAAAAATCACCCGTTATTTCAAAATATGTGTAAATAACATATTTTTTCATTTTTAGCAATTCAAAAAAAAAAAAATTTATTAAAATAATTATCAATAATTAAAAAAATATTCATTTGTTTTAAATAAAATTTAAACATCACTACTATGCCAATTTCCTTAATTTTCTAAAAGCTCTTTTTGCGTATTGAAATTGGCTCGTAAAAAACACATCGTATCTATGCTTTCGTCATTTAAATTTGATGTTAACTACGTACATAATATCAAAACAGCCGCTGAAAAAGCACGCTACGACTGACACTTGTCGGATGAATGGTCAAAATTTTGAGTAAATACCAAGTTTGCATATTTACTTTTAATGTTTTGTTCTTAAAAGAAGTCCATCTCTCTTTTAATCACATTCTAGGAATATTTGAATGTGTTTCTGAAAGGGATTTATTAATTTTATCATCAATTGCTCGCTGTAGCTTTCCCTTCATTGACATCATAAGAACAGTTGATAAAGATGTTAAAGTAGATTGATGATCATTTGAAGATAAAGTAGCGGCTTTTGAAAATTCAACTTCTGTTTCTGTTGGAGTGGAGTATTTACACAAACAGTACGTATATACATACACAACTACTGTGAAAACCATTGTTAACCTAGTGTGCATAAAATATAATAAAATACTATAGTGAAGTTTCTGACAAACTAAAAATGACAAAAAATTTTACAACAGCCCAAAAAGTGTAAATCTAAACTTTCAAAACACAATTTGTTTTGTAAAACGAAATAAACTTACAAAAATATCAATTTACAATGGCAAGTTAATTTAGCCACAACCATGAGTCACAATCTTTCAATATGTTTTCTAGAAGCCAACATACCCATGCGGTGGGGCAGTAACAGATTTTTCCCACCTCCAAAATTTTGCTATAGTAAGAAGTATTGGATTTCTAATTATTTATTATAAATTGAAATTGGAAATACAATAGTTCACAAATTCAATTGTTCGCCTGAATGACATTCTTGTTTTACTTTATCAATATACAAATTATCGTTTTTTTTTGTTGGTTTAGGATTAAAATAGGTATATAGGTTTTGCACTTCAAATTCACGATTTTGCACTTCAAATACACGATTTTGCACTTCAAATACACGATTTTGCACTATAAATTCACGATTTTGCAAATCATATTCAATTTTTTTTATTTCAATCTCAACTTTTTACAAGTCTACATCAATTTTTTACAATTCAATCTCAATTTTTTATACTTCATTGTCAATTTTTGGCAAAGCAAATTCGTCTTTTTACAAACTAATTTCAATTAAATGCAGAGCAAATTCAAGTTTTAATATTTCAAATTCGTAAATTTTTTGCAACTTTTTGCAAAACAAATTAAGTGCACCCAATTCTTAACCCATTATGATGGGATTAGGTATGTTGGATGGAAATGGGATTCTTAAAGAATTTTTGGGGGAAATTCTGGAATATGGCCACCTGGCACGGAACTCGATCAATTCTTAACGGATTTTGATGGGATTGGGTATGCTGGATGAAAATGGGATTCTTAACTGATTTTTTAAGGAAATTCTGGTATATGGCCACCTGGCACGGAACTCGCTTATATTTTAACGGATTTGGATGGGATTGGGTATGTTGGATGGAAATGGGATTATTGAATGATTTTTGGAAGAAATTCTGGAATATTGCCCCCTGTGGCGGAACTCGCTTATTTTTTAGCGGATTTGGATGGGATTGGGTATGTTGGATGGAAATGGGATTATTAACTGATTTTTGGAAGAAATTCTGGAATATGGGAACCTGGCTCGGAACTCGATCAATTCTTAGCGGATTTTGATGGGGTTGGGTATGTTGGATGAAAATGGGAATGTTAAATGATTTGTGGAAGAAATTCTGGAATATGGCCACCTGGGACGAAACTCGATCAATTCTTAACTGATTATGATGGGTTTGGGTATGTTGGATGGAAATGGGATTATTGAATGATTTTTGGAAGAAATTCTGGAATATGACAACCTGGGACGGAACTAGAAAATTCTTAAGAATTGATCGAGTCCATCGCAGGTAGCCATATTCCAGAATTTCTTCCAAAAATCATTTAATAATCCCATTTCTATCCAGCATATCCAATCCCATCCAAAACCGCTAAAAAATAAGCGAGTTCCATGCCAGGTAGCCATATACCAAAATTTTTTCCAAAACTTATTTAACAATCCCATTTCCATCCAGCATACCCAATCCCATCATAATTCATTAAGAATTGATCGAGTTCCGTCCCAGGTGGCCATATTCCAGAATTTCTTCCAAAAATCATTTAACAATCCCATTTCCATCCAACATACCCAATCCCATCAAAATCCGCTAAAAATAAGCGAGTTCCGTGCCAGGTGGCCATATACCAGAATTTTCTCCAAAAATTCTTTAAGAATCTCATTTCCATCCAACATACCTAATCCCATCATAATCGGTTAAGAATTGCGTGCACTTAATTTGTTTTGCAAAAAGTTGCAAAAAATTTACGAATTTGAAATATTAAAACTTGAATTTGCTCTGCATTTAATTGAAATTAGTTTGTAAAAAGACGAATTTGCTTTGCAAAAAATTGACAATGAAGTATAAAAAATTGAGGTTGAATTGTAAAAAATTGATGTTGACTTGTAAAAAGTTGAGATTGAAATAAAAAATTTTTTATATGATTTGCAAAATCGTGAATTTGAAGTGCAAAATCGTGTATTTGAAGTGCAAAATCGTGTATTTGAAGTGCAAAATCGTGTATTGGAAGTGCAAAATCGTGAATTTGAAGTGCAAAACCTATAACTTCAAACGCATTTATTTATTAAGTTTCTGTCATTGCAGGCCCACCTAATACACGCACCCTTGATCAGGAAATTTTACTCGAAACAGTACCCATCAAATCAAGCAATCAAAGCAATATCGTCACCTCATATAATTCCGCCCAAAATTGGTGTCATTGACCATCAAACCGCCACTACACTTTTTTACTATAGCAAAACCTTAAAAGGAAACAAAATCCACGACTGCCCCACCGCACAAATATGTTGGCTTCTAGAAAACATTAAGAATGGTCTAAGTAGCATGATTTCATATACCGTTAAGCGTATACTTCTTTACGATGCCTTGCCATTAACTATTAATCCTCACTACACATGATTAGTGTTGGTTACATTTAAACAGGATATTTATGTATATACGCTTTGAAGCTTTTGTAAGGTTTTTTGTCAATTTGTCGAAAACTTCACGCTACCAATAAAATGAATAAGATATATTCGTGAAATACAGTTAGAAGAGTAATTTCGTATATATCTATGTTAAAAACATGGATGTGTACATGGATATTTTACATTTGTAGCAGAGGCGTAGGATTTTTTAAGAATAAAATTTAATTAAAGAACCTTATTTTATGGTTAATTTATAAACAAAAATTGAAATAATTAAAATTAAAACATATCAATTTTTTTCCTCTTACCGAAACACCGGTAAAAAAAATTAATTTACCGGTAATTCGGTAATGCCTTTATGACCAATTTACCGGTAAACCGATAAACCGATTTACCGGTAATGCAAACACTAGACACCACACATACACTCACACAAATATACAGATTTTTTAAAAACTACTTTTCGGACTTGTGGACTTTTGGGATCTCATAACTACTATTTTCATGGATGAATCGGGAGGTAGCGGGGTTCAAATCCCGATAGAGGCGGGATGCAAAAGGGAATTTTCATTATCAAATTACGATCTGTGATGAAAATTAGCACAACTGACATGGAGCAATGCAATGTGCAGTTGGTTCTGCGGTTCTCGAATTGGCTGGCAACGGTGTAGTTGGGAGTGCTTCGGCCCCAGACCAGAATGCAAAAATAATGAAATAAAAAGAAAGAAAGTAAAATTAACCGATTCCAAATACAAACACATTCATTAGGCACTGTGTAGAATTTAAACGAATAATAAAAAAATTGTTATTGTCTTGAAATTATTGTTGTAAGACAAATTCGATTACAAAAGGCATTATCATTACGTCCTACACAAATCACTAAAAAGACTCGAGTTTCGTCATTAACCAAAACGTGTACAATGATAACTTGTTAACGTATGTGATCACGGGCTATACACGGAAGTTGGTATAAATTCTATGGGTTATTGTTCTTTAAACATTAAAAACGATTTATATTCTTAATATTCGAAACCACGTTGCCTACAAACGATGTGTAAAGTAGGAAATCTGTGTAGAACAATTATTGTTACATGCAAACAGCGAAAGACAAAATCGTGACATGGTTGATAAAAATCTAGAAGAAACGTCAAACTGATGTCATTAGTTTTCGATCAATTACTAGTGTATACGATAAAAATTGATATTTTATTGACTTTGACATTCCAAGACCGACGGAAGAAAACATAAAAATTTATTTTGATGGGAAAATGCTGCGATTGTAAGAAGAAAATAAATCAGAGTGACCTCTACATGCTTGTGAATATAACAGCCAGTCGGGAAATTTAAATTGAAATTGATTGCAAAAATGTTTTAGACATTTTAATTGTAACGGATGGACTAAATACTTTTTAAAACACCAACATTTACCACCTGTTATCGTTAGTGTTGTATATTCACTTGAGATGTAGTTATTCAATCTGGAGCCAATTAGTTATACCATAATTGTATGTTCTGTACACTCGATAATCCCATCGGTCAACAAATAATTATTTTTTATTTTTATCTGTAGGCATAACACTTTACTCTTTTTTATTGCTGTTGTTGTAACCACGCATATCTAAATTGTACAAGCTTCATTAGGGCTATGATAAATCACGAACATTTACAATTAATATTATGACATTTAATCGTGGTAACATATTTAATAATAATCTTAATACTGTTGGGTATAAAGCTAAGGCTGACTTTTATGTTTTGTGGTTGTCTTGTAATAGCCATGGATTCAATTTAAGCGACGCAAAATTACGACAAGATATTATATCCCTTTCACAAAATTCGCAATCTGCAAAAAATAATCACATTGACATTTTAATTTTTTTAATTTTGTTTTTGTGCCTGCCTGCGCCTAACTAACCAGCAATGTCGAGAAGAGATAATAAGCGATTCGAAAGAAAAATATCGTTGGTCGACGATGCGATAATGCGTCTCTCCTTTCTACGTTTGATATTACATTTTGTACATATATATTTATATATATGTGTGTGTGTATGTTTATACGGGGGATAATTATAATGACATTAATGCTGATCATGGACAATTACTTTAAGTTTATTGAATGTCTCAATTTTATGTGTTTTATAATCTTGATGACTTTTATAAGCTTTTTATTATATTCGTAATAATAAATAAGTAAAACAACAAACGCTACGTATAATTATTTAACAAAACACAGCAAAAAGCTCACTGCTTAATTCGCTGCCAACCATGAAGAATAACGAGGCCGTTCGCATCTCGTATACATAATATAATTAGCAGACGAATTATAATTTAACACACAAAGTTGTAACGTTTATTTTAATATTCTAACAATGAATGAATTTTTGTCGCGTATTTATTCTTAATCTAAATAATGATGAATGGATTAGAGCGCGTGTGTAGATGATAAATTATATAAACATAAACAAATGATTTTGATAGTTTATGTACTGTACTTTCGAACATGTTAAACATTTTTTATAATCCACGACAATAAAAATGAAATCATCGTCATAAACAATAAAACAGCTTCTTTACACAAATCTTGCACTGTAACATAAATTAACGGTCATCTTTTCAAAAAGTCAGAATTTACGTATGAATTTCGTGCTTGATTTCACTTTAAGAATCTTCAAATTTGCTTTCTATATATTGGTTTAACACTATAATAACTAAAACATTTACACGAAGTGACAAGATTTATGCAAATTTTATACTCTTCAGCTTCTTTTAACAACTCGTCTTAGCATCAGCAGCAAATAACAGATGATATATTGAAAGTTGTTGGTTTTGCATAACTTTTTAGCGTCTTCCTCGAGAGATTTGTCTTTAGAAAATAAAAGTAAGTAGGTTTGATTGTTATACTGTCGTATTTCTATAATAATATAATTACGATTAGTAATATAGAGAAATGCTTGTGGGTAGTTTTATATAAAAATACTGGGAAATTTATGGGTTAATTAAAAATGCCATTTATTTTCTTTTAATTATCAAAATGTCAATAACAAAAAGCATGTGCGATAGGTAATATTAGATTATTGACGCCAATATGATTAATCAATGTCATTTAGTGTAGCACGAGCAAAATATTGTTAATGGTAAAATACGAACGCAAGATTATAGCAATTAGCTGAGTAGCTCTGGGGTATCCGCGTATCATGGAAAAATTATTTCGTTACAATTTGTGATATCGTTTTTGATCGACAACATAAAATAAGTTGTTATTGCAAATATCGAGTAATCGTATTATAATGTGTTAAATGTTTAAAAATTCAACCAATGGATTAATTAAACTAAGACCAAGACTGAAAAAGAATTCCAGTCAATAAAGTATCGGTTCCTGTAGTTTGTTTTTTTTAGAACGAGACGACCCGGTGTCAGACACCGATCGTAAAGCACAGACAACGCAGTTCAAGTCTATTAATAAATTGCTGTATCGTATCGAAGAATGTATTATGCTTGATTAATATGCTTTGCAAATAAAAAATAATACATTAATTTAAATTCTTCTGAAAAATTTAAATTTAAATCAAATTTAAAGAAAACCTAAGTACCTGAAAGATGTATAAAATAATTTGGGAGTTTTAAGCAATTCATACACTAGAAGCTTATTAATTAAATGAATTTAAAATCGATAAATTTTCTTCTTGAAATCCGCAACAAAAAACACAAGCCCACAATTTGTCCACCGCCGCCCCGGTGGCAAAGTGGTCAGTATGCTTGCTTTAGCGACCGGAGGTCCCGGTGGTGACAAGCACAAAATTTTACTGCTGGTTTAGGACCAATGAATTAATCACTCATTATCCGAAATGTATAATATGATTATGAAACCTCATTTGAGGCGACCAAATCCCTTGATGGGATATAGTGCCAGAAGGGGGGGGGGGGGCGGGGTTATCTCACAAACTTTGTATTTTTGGGCACCAACTTAATCTCAATACACAAGTACAACACAAAAAATTAGCATAATTCTGGGTGCTTTAAATTCTTTAATTTCAAAACTATAACATCACTCATTTTTAAAAATTAGTTTTTTACTGATTCTTCGAGATGTTCGATCCTAAAAGATTCGATAATTATACCGTCGAAAACATTATTTGTATTCAAAGGTCAACTCTGTCAGACACTTCTGTTTTTAACATAACTAGTCCACCTGACATTTCTTATACCTCTCTCTCTATATCGATTTGGCCGCCTCAAATGAGGTAAACATATTTTCATTTCGGATAATGAGGGATTAATTCATTAGTCTTAAACCATTTTTTCCTTGTCACCACCAGGAATGGAACCCGGGACCTCCGGTCGCTGGAGCAAGCATGCTGACCACATTGTCACCGGTGCGGCGTATATATTTTATACCATGAACATTAAATTTGCTGCTAGAAAAGAAATAAAAATGGCGGTCGGTGAAGAACACCTATAAAGGATTTGAACATTTCGATTTTTTTTTAAATGTCTTAAAAACACAAATTTTTAACGATATAATAGAAACACACACAATTTTGATAATAGTTTTATTACAACAAACACAAATTTTATTTAAGAATCGAATTAATTTTTACCACACCAAAAAAAGAGCGCCAACAATGAAGTCACACAAAATAAATGATTCCGCCATTTTGAAATCTAAAAATTGACATAAATTGGTATAAGTTGAAGGCGTGTGTGCAAAGCCGGTAGAAAATATTTTATCAAATCTGACAAGACATTAATATTTTGCGTATCCACCTACAACTGGCAGAATGGTATAACTTGCTGTTAATGCTGGTGGAGAGCGTGTGTAAACGCTGCCACTGCATGTCGATCAAAATAGAGACATCATGCCAGAAACAATTGATACGAGTATGCCCATTACAGCCTGTTTTAAAAGCAAGGTTCAACTGTAATTTAAAGTGGTTTCGAAAACTTGATGATCCTGAACTTTGCTGTATCATATATATTTCTCGGCCCATACTTTAATTTTTATTAGGTTCAATGATTTTACCAAGACCGTAAAACCGAAAATTATATTCGTCTAGTTCGAATCATATATAACCGTCATGTCACTGACTCACTCGAGAACGCACAGGGTGACCAAAAAAAAATTTGTTTTTTCTATATTAGGGTCTATTTTTTAATTCAACCCGAGCAAGCAGGCTTACCCCGGGTAGTGTACACCGAGCAAAGGTTGTACTGGGTAAAATTATCCGGTGCGCATAGAGTAAAATATTGTTATTTACTTTGCACACTCTTCGTACACTGACATTAATTTCAGAGTAAAATTTGAAGAACCGAGTAAGCTCGGTGTAAGCACAGTTCACAAATAAAAACGCAGTGTGCAGAGTAAAATTACTAAGGTTGAATAAAAAAACACAGAGTATTTTTTGACAGCGCACTGCTTGCTCAGGTTGAATTAAAAAATAGGCCCATAACGTCTATGTTACTCTCTCACTGTCTACTGCTATTCAAAAAAATCTTTTATACTATATACTTGCTACTAAAGTAAAACATTTTGCGTTTTTTTCTCGCAATGGAATTTTTTAACATTCACACTGCCAGTTTACCTTCCAAATCAACAACGAGTTGTTTTTGAAGTAGGTCATGAAGAAGAAGCACTTTTGGCTGCGCGTAGTGGAAAGACCAAGCTTGAATCTTGGTTTCTGCTTAACACGAAAGATGCAACTGCACGAGATCACCTTTACAGCGATATACCTTACAATTGTGTTTATAGACGAGGTCAATGGCAAAAGCAACATAGAGGAGGCGAAAGGACAAAAGCACAAGTGTACGTGGTGAGCATTGAGAATGAAGAACGCCTCTATCTTCAATTATTGCTACTACATGTTCCTGGTGCAACAAGTTTTGAGATTTTGCGTACGGTAGATGAAAATTTATGTGAAACATTTAAAGCGGCAGCGATGGCAAGAGGACTACTTATGTCCAATGCGATCCTTGACAGACCGTGGATAATACTCGATGCCTAAGCAATTGCGAGAGATGTTCGCTTACATTTGTATTTTTTACCAAGCCGCTCAACTCCGCAAATTATGGCAGGATCATCTAGGACATTTTATACTCGACTACATGCGACGACACAGTGAATCTATATCGATCAACTCGGCTATTCATCATATCAATTTTGTTCTCAAACAGCACGGAATGACATGCGGTTCAGTTGGTTTGAATGTTTCATGTGGTAACCCACATGCAGAAGATTTAATTTATGATCAAGAAGAAGAAGCACGTTTGACAGTCGAGCAAATTGGAAAGCTGAATGAAGCCCAGCTTGCCCCATGCATCAAAATTATGATTGTTGAAAATAATCACACACAATGTAAGTTTTTTTATCGATGGTCCTTGTGGCTCAGGCAAGACCTTCTTATACACAACTTTAATGACAAACTTTCGCGGTGAATTAAAAATTGTGCTGCCATTTGCAACAACCGCGATAGCAGCCACTTTGCTTAAAGGAGGACGCACGATTCATTGTGTATTTAAATTTCCAGTGCCACTTCTTGATAATTAAATCTCATCAATGCGAATGACATCTGCAGCTTCTGGCAGTTTTGCGTGAGGCTGTTCTTATTGTTAGCGATGAAATTACAATGCATTATAAGAATGGTTTCCGCTGCATTGATAAGCTCTTGCGAGAGGTGATGAGAAATCACATTAGCTTCGGAAGTAAAGTTTTGGTCCTTGGCGGTGATTTTCATCAGATGCTACCAGTCGTTCAAAGAGGAACGCGCACTGAAACCATCGAATGCTCCATTAAATCAACCCTCTATGGAACCAGTTTTAGCAACTTTCTTTGACCACCAACATGCGCAGCGAAGATCAACACGAGCACAATGAATGGCTTCTGCAAGTCGGATCAGGAACTTTGCCTGCAACACCTGGCATTTATGAGGACGCGAAACAATTGCGCCCGAAATGTTCATAATTGAAAATCTAATCAGTGTCATTTTTAATAATATTGAGCAAATGTCAACAGATCAGCTCTCAAAAAGAGTTATTTTTACTCCAAAGGATGCTCAGACGCTTGAGCTGAATCGAAGAATAATCGACTTGATTCATGGTAAAATTTAGAAATTAGAAATTTACTACAGCGCAGATGCAGATTCGTTAGTAAGCAAGGATCCCAAAGATGCACTCAACTTTCCCGTTGAATTCCTCAATGAACAGAATCCATCCGGCATCTTCCCTCACGTATTGCTTTTGAAAAAGGGTGTTATCATAATGCTTCTACAAAATCTAAATCCTAAGACAGGTATGTGCAATGGAACGCGTTTAATTGTTGAAGGGCTATCGCGATACTTTATTAAGGCCAAAATCATTTCTGAGTGCAACAAAAGCAGTACGGTTCTAATCCATAGAATTGATTTGGCACCTTCTGAGACCAATCTGCTATTTGTTTTGCGACGACGACGTTTTCAATAATTAGGGTATACGCAATGACGATAAGCAAGGCGCAAGGCCAGTCTTTTAATAACGTGTGAATTCATCTTCAAACGGCAGCGTTTTCCTATGGGCAATCGTATGTCACTCTTTCCCACTCAAGGTATTCTCACCAAGTGAAAATAAGGATCGAAGATAATCCACAGCAGGGAAATCTTGTCAACCATGAACGTCAATTTTCTCGAAATGTTATTTTTAAAGAAATCCTGTAGTTTAATTTTTAATAAATATTGTTCGTACAAATAATTACAGTTTTTTTTTTGATTTTGTAATCTTACACGCGATGTATATGTTAAAAAATATTTAACTACAATATATACCGAAATTACATAACAGCTACATTAAACCAAAGATTGAGCACACGTGTAACACGTCTTCGTGTTACTCAGTGGTGTGATTGTGAGTGGTATATGCCAGCTGTGAGCGACAAACTCCAAAAGCCGCCAAAGTTTGCAAAATTTCCCTCAGAATATAAAAAAAAAATTGACGTATAGGTAAATTTTACTAAAATTAATTAAAATTATTCTTTTGGAAAGCTTCGACTTCAGGAACCGCATAAATTCCTCTGGCATTTAAAAGAGAAGGTGGGCTGATAACACTACATACTTCTTCCTCTTACCAAATAGCGACGTCCTTGGTCGGCCATTTCCAGTTTTGACCACTCGCAGTGTTTTAATGTATGTTTCATTTTCTTTTACTTCCAGCACAGACCCAGGGAAATACTCTCCTTCGTATGCAACTATGACATAAGCGCCAGGACATGTTTTTTTAATTTCTTTTACACTCGATCCGCGATCTGTTTGAAAATTAGTTTTATGATCTTGGTTGAAATTTCGTTTTATAAACTGTTCCGTTCATTTCTCTTTTGCTTCTTTCAGTTTTTCTTTTCCTCTCATTTCAATTCTCTTTAAGTGCTCAAAATATTTTCACATTTGATGTATTTGCATCAGGAGTAATTTTCCTTTTGACAATTTTCTTCTTTTCAGTTGAAGCCTCCGGATAATAAAAAGATTTTTGAAGGGGGTGGGAAAATCCTCTTTAAACGACAAATAAGAGCAAGTTATGTTATTGTTTTGATCAGAAATATTTTAAATTGGCGTACTCATAACTACTGCACTGGAGGTAATTTGAGATTCAGGAACATTATTCAAATCAAGATCTTCGTAAAGACGTACCAAGCCATTATTATCCACAATGAATTGCTTGATACTTGATTTTCCGGCCATAAATTTACGTTTCGCGTTGTTTCATTCAATCAATGATTGAATTTTGCTTGTGGCTCTGCCTGCGAAATCTATTTATTTTTTCAAATATCACCAAAAAAAAAAGATTTTCATCTTTTACATCAACGGCCCACACCTCATGACTTTCCTGATTATGGTGATGATTAAAAGTATTGTATTCAAAGTATTTATTCAAAGTATTGCAAAGAATACATTTTTGTTATTTTTCTGGCAATGCGTAGATGGCATGCGAAAAAAACTGTTCTTGTTCTGAGGTAAACCATAGTTTTCGAGCCATTTACGTAGGAAGTAAAGTGCTCCTCAGCAAGCCCGTGCCCCATCGATGCAAATAAGTGATAATCGGACGGAGACAAATCGGGCAAGTAAGCCGCATGTGGAAGTATTTCCCAATTAATAGGTTCCAACGTTTCCATGACCAGTTTTGCTTTGTGTGGTGGTGCATTATCATGCGAAGCATAATAACTTTGGGTTGTTGTGTTTATCATATTCTGGTCGTTTTTCACGCAAAGATCGACTTAAATTGATCATTTGTTGTTGGTAGCTTTCAATATTTGCGGTTTCGAGAGGTTTTAGCAGCTCAAAATAAATCACACTCTTCTGATCTCACCAAATACACAGCATTGTCTTACGTCGAAGCTATTTGGCCTTGCAGTCGTAGTCGATGGTTAACCCGAGACATATTGCTCTTTGGATTCTCAAAATAGATCCATTTTTCATCGCCAGTTCACAATTCGATGGAGAAATAACTTTCTTTTGTATCTGGCGAGCAACATTTCGCAAGTGGTTTTTCTATTTTCCTCTGGCCTTTCATTCAGTTTATGAGAAACCCATTTTCCCAGCTTTTGGATCTTTCAATTGGCTTTTAAACGTATGGAGACGGCTATACTTGTGACACATTCAAATGATCCGCGAGTTGTTTTTGCGTTTCAGCTTCATTCTCATGCCTATAATGCCTTCAAATTTTTTTAGTGGTCTTCCACGTTCTTCGTTTCTCACGTCAAAATCACCACGTTTAAATTTATTAAACCAAGAGCATGATCACCGTAAGTGTTGACAAGCATTCTATTTTTAATTTTCTTCAAATGATAAGAAAAAATCAATGATGTCCCCAAATCATAATATGTAGGCAAACAACTCGACATTTTTAACACGTAAAAAACATACGTTATTGTATGAAACTTGTAAGGATATAAATTGGATGTTGTGGACAGATGTCAAAAGAAAATATTGACACCGATGACGTGGTTTGGCGAAAGGTACATTGACAGGTGGCGCCATTCCTCGATAAAATTCCGGTTTCATATTTCAACACTTGGTATTATAGATAATTTAACAAATATAAATTAATTAAATGAATGGGGGCCACAAGGTTAAGAACCACTGCTCTAAATGGTTGTCTATAACGTGCTTGTAATCTTTAGAATCACACAAAAAAAGAAAATCAAGCTCAATGATAAATGGTTTGCCAATAGGTTCTGTGCTGGTTGATGGTGTCCTTGTTGACAGTTTGGTTTTTCAAATATGCAACCATCCAATTCCACATGCCAAGGTATTAAGGTTTATGCCGTTAATCTGCAGCTGATTGATGGCGTACCCATTTCGTTTGGTACCGTTAATTGTGGCACCATTATTTCCTTACGTAAATACGGTTGACGTGTACAGGCCTTGAGGTATTTTGACTTTACAATGTAACTTTGGGTAACTTGGGCTTTAACTTTCATGTCGAACTTTTTTTTTTTGTATTTTTTGAAATATGTAATGTTATATAATTTTTATATTTTATATTATACTATACGGATATATTCACCAATTTATGTTGGAAGTTTTAGATCCCGGCTCTTTGGCGTCTAAGTCAAAATATTGGTAAAGCGTGGATGGCTGGATAAATTAAAGTGGGAATACCAGGCCGAAAAGTAAATTAAAAGCTAAAAGTTGTATATATCACAACACAATGCATATTTTAACAGAAGAAGATGCTTGATAGTTATCATGCCACGGCCACGAAAGGAAAAGTCAAAATTATTTTATTTTTCATAGATTGCACGTAGCATTACAAATGAACTTTGATGCTCAAAATGTGTTCAATTTATAGCTAAATTTTATTAACTAAATAAATAAAATGAAATAAGTGCTTTATATATCTCGATCAATCCCCCCTTGGCACCAATTTATTCGTTTATCTTGTTTTCTTTTATTTTGATATATAGACAACCTTTTCTATCCACCACTACTGTCCCCTATCCGTACCATAATTATTGATAATTCGTTTTGTTGTCCATTTCCTCATCTCTATATACAATTATCAATTAATTCCATGGTTGGAGGAGTCTGTAAAAAATTAAGGTAAATAATTTGTACGCTTGACGTCTACAAAGCGATATGACGAACTGAAAAGAAGAATGATCAAGACCCGACGAAATCCGTAAGACAACCGTTACACACGTCCTGCCCCAAAGCATTTCTAGAGATAATTAAATATCACAACTATGAGCCGATTACTTTACCATTTGAAATAATGTTGCTACCAGTATTAACACACGCTCTCCACCTGCCATTAACATCGAGTTATACTATTAATTTTAGACCAGTTGCAGGTGGAGACACTAAATGCCAACGACTTGCCAGATGTGTTGACATCAAGTTATACTTTAATGTTAGAACTGTATGTTAATCAAAATGTTAGTATTTTTGACATATTTGTAATTTTCAAAATGGCTATTTGTGGTAAATATGCTTTATGGTTTGTTTGTGCCTTTTAATGTGATAGAATTGAAAACGTTATCATCTACAAATCAATTTTACATCCATCCAAGAACGGTTCAACAAGCCCCGTTAAAACCTGTAAAATTGATATATCCACATCATTCATCTATATCACAGTCAAAAACACAAGTACGTCAAGTTCATAACTATGGCGGCGCCTCAGTGTTCCAAAAGCACATTACCGCAATCATCCCGTTCATCATCAACGTTGTCGTCATCATCATCCTTAATGAACGAGCAGGCGCCTTTTAAACCAAGTTAGCTAGTTTTAAACTAGCACCCCCGATCAGAACATCCAATATCCTAAATGACGTAATACAGGCATCAGATATCAATGAAAATGCTGTGTTTTGAAATTATTTTTTAAGTTTTAATTTGAAATCAGTTAAATTATTATTTTTTATTATTAATTTTTATTTAAAATGCTCTTTTTAGCAATACAAAGATTATATTACTCTAGCTGGTATGTTATTACTATTAAAAATGTAGTATGTGTAGTTTCAATCGGTCGTTGGAATATCCGAAGCCTACTCTGCCAAACGCACACTCGACAATCATCATTGCAACTGGAGATTCTATAATTAAACACCTTTTCAGGGACACTTAATTCTATATTCCTATTAAACGGTTTCAACATATGTTTCAATTTTTTGGCCTGGTAGTTTTGCCCGGGAGGAATGTCCAAACTTACATTCATCAATGCCTCATAAAAAAGACTTTCTTTGTAGATTGTGTTATCGTTTATTCTACCATTTGATCCAACATCAATAAATAGAAATTTTCTATTCGCATCCACAATCGCAAACAAAATAATGCTAAAATACCGCTTGTAGCAATAAAAATTTGACCCTGAACTAGCGGGAGCTTTAATTCTAATATATTTTCCGTCAACGGCACCCAATGTGCGTCGAAACTGCCATATTTGATTAAATTGCTCTGCTATTGTTAACCAATCTTTCCTTTTTTGTCGAACCTAAAAAAATAATATTAGTTGGTTCAGTATTTTTGTACCTACATAAATATATTTTAATTTGGTTTACTTTTGGTTCGAGCGCATTCCATATGGCTTGAAGAACTTCGGGAATGAATTTTGATATGGTTTTAAAAGAAACCCGAGACATAATACTCCAAAGACCTGTAAGTTTGTAAGTTTGTGTATATAGTTTAATGCACACAGTACTCACCAAAGCCAGCATTTCTTCGAATTGACTTACATGGATTCTAGTAAAATTCTAAAAATCGTTACCAGAACCCCAGTTTAAATCTTTTAAAAGATGCATTTCCATGTCGTGATCTCCCCGTTTAATTAAAAAACGATTAACCCAAAACACTGGCTCCTTTCGTTTCTTTTTTGCTTCGTCATTTTTTAGTTTAATTTCTTGAAGTTCCTTTAACTCACACAAAACTTTCAACCCGAGCGCAATTTTAATTTTTTTTTAGAAAGCATTTTCACAATAGATTTTTAATGTGACAAAACAATCGACGCTCTTGAATATTGAAACACAAATGATTTTTAAACGTCAAATTTATGGTACGTTTACCGCACACGATGCCATTTTTATTATTTTGTATACCAGTTATGTAAATGTTATGACAGACAATTATGTCAGGTGGAGAGGCCGGGTAAACAAAATCTATAATTTAACATTCACCAATGCAGATAAAGAAATACTATTATCACACAGCCCACCATTCCAACAATTATTTTAGTACTAGCCATTCCATATATGAGACGCTAAGATTATCGAATATTGAGACTTGTACCCCTGTGCTCTCGCGGAAAAATTTATTACTACGAAAAAGAGTTTACGCGGCTTTTTCTATGACTTATTTATAATCTTGGAAAGTTTAATATTATTTGTATATTACATTAAAATATAAAAACTATAAATGTATCTACAATTAATATTAAAATTATCAATTTAAAAATGGAAAAAGTGTCTCGGGTGTATCTGAAGCAAGCTTCATTTTTTTCCACTGGTAGCGTTTTCTGTACTTTGCCTAGTGTCAATAGTGTTTGTGAGAACTAGTAAACCGTAATTTATCGAAATTTTTTATTAGCATACTTCATGCTTACATTACACATACTATATGTTTGTAACATATTGAACACTGCGTATTCTGCCTTCAAAAGCCTCAACTCTTACTACAACACAAATCTGATTATTTCATTTATTTATTGGTGAAACTGCTTTACTTTTGTAGACAAAACTATGTCAGACAGAACAAAAAACCAGGAGTGGTTTACAAGTTCTACTAACTAGAAATAATTACGGGAAATTGGCAAATTCTACTAGAGGCAACTTAAATTTAAGGAGTTCCACAGTTTTGTGGGACTTTCCAAACTCCAAAGTAATCATAACGAACAATGCCACATTGTTATACCGCAATAAATAAATATGTTACTGCCTCCAACGCCACTTTCAGTGATAGATGGCACGACACGTATATAGTCTATAAGAAATGTTTAATTTGCCACCAGCACAAAAACGATGAATTTGACGACTAAATAGTTATTATGGGAATGAAATCACGATGCATAGAAATATTCCGTGATGTTGTATTGTTTTTTTATTATTTCTTATGACAGGCAACCGACCGCCGTCACGTACACGTCTCGAGAAAATATTATCATTAACCTTTTTCTATTGTCAATTTCGTAGAATTGAAAAGTTTTTGTCAAGAAATATGAGCATACCATTGGCTACTTTGCAGTTTTTTCATTCCTACATAAAGGTGTAGAATATTATGTTGGTCTTGAATCATACAACAATTTTGTTAATAAAACTTATTAACTAGGGATTAACTTAGGGATGTTGAATATGATCGTGACGCATATCATTGAAAATGTCTCGAAGAATCTCTGTAATTTAACTGAAGCAATTTTTTTTCATTTTGGAGTCAAATCAGTTGAAAGGCCTTACACCAAGCATAATTTTTTTAATCAGGACTTTAGTTCACAATAAGCAATTCCTCTGGCACTGATGCCAAATTATTATTTTATTACAAAATCACAGTTCGATATCATTGTAAATATGTAGCTTGAAAAGTTCATTCATAGCGATTGATAAATCAATTCCTCAATTAAATGGGTTAATGTATTCAACTTACCGATCGAGCAAGTGTGTGTTAAAGCATCGTTCAACAGAATGTCATTATATATCTATGTTGCATATATTTCACCTGACCATTGTAGAAATCAATTATAAAACGACTGGGCGATTTTAATTTGCCATCAATTAATTGCCACTAATGTGTCTTCGGAAACTGAGTGCCCGTTAGGAAAGTCAAAATAGGCCCACTGAAAATTTGTTAAATCCATGCGAGACATTGAAGAGTATTAGCACAATTCCAAGGAAAATAACTAATACACTCCAGTTCCCCAGCTTAAGGCCAAATGTATTTTTTACTTATATTCACATTGTTTTTACTTAGTTCATTACAAACTACTCCCTTCGTGCCTTTGCGATTTTCCTTACAATCTTCACACCGTTTTGATGTTTTAACATTTTCTTGAATTGGTGGAGAAATATTTATAGTTGCGACAGTATAACCACACAATTTTATGGCTGTTATTGCAGAATCTTTAAGGTTACCTTCTTCTATACGATTTTTGATATGGCAATCAGCAAGTTCCACCACTAAGGACTCAAGGAAAATCTTACCTGAGACCACTACGGATTTGTCAAATTAACTAAACGATACGGTGCTAAAGCTGCTGTGTCGATTACGTTAAAAAACAATACCATCGGCCAGCGATTTATTTTTCTCTTAGACATGAACGATTTCACCATCTTATCGAAGATATCGACGCCGCCATTTATTTTTGTTATATGTAGTCCAGAATTATTTTAGGTTTACGTTTGGTTTCATCAATCTCTCGTGTGACATGTGCCGTTGATAGCAGTAATATATTCTTTTTTGCGTTACTTGTGTAGCTAACAAGGCAAGCTGGGCCTGAAAAGCAAAATATTGAGCTAAATGGAACTCACTTTTTTTGCTATATCTGCGTTGGCGAAATCATATGACAGTTCCGGTTTGTTTGATCTTACACAGAAAAAAAAACATCACAAGATGTAACGAGAATTTAACCTGATGCGCATCAATTGGGATATCTTGTCAAATACTTGTGATTTCTAAATTACAATAATTCTTGTTTTTAAAAAAGTACATATTTTATACAAGAATGAAATTTCTGTATGGAAAAAATCCTGTAAATATTTATTAACAAGAAATTCTTGTAAATATTACTAAATAGATAAATACTATTACCATATTAGATTGTAGCTTTCTTGTGATTATCTTGTTAAATTTTAACATGATTTTTACTTAAATATCTTGTGAAATAAAATGCAGGATGTTCTGGTGATAGTTATAAGTCGAAATTGTAAAATTTTGACAATAATTTATTGTGAATTACAACATACATAGTTATTGTTTTTATAATGTTACGTTTGAGAAATATGTGTTTTAACGCAATTTTTTGATTAATTTCGAAATTTTTTTATTTTTTTTTATACCAAAAATAATCAAAAGTCTTTAAATTAAAGTATTAAATTAATAGTTTAATAAATTAAAAAGATCAAAAAAAATACATAAAATGATATACCATTATAAGTTGAAACATAATTATTTACTACAATTAATTATTACTACTTAAAAAGTTAGCGTTTTAATTCACCTATAAAATTAGTTACATTTACATATTTTCTGATATTTCGCAATATTCACGCATCAAACGCAGCGAAAAAATAAACGCAGTAAAATCGATGATTTCGGCTTATCCTCAGCTCAAAACTGATGCACTTGTTGCTCCGTCATACGTAAGTTTCTAATGAGAATATTAGCATTAAAAATTTAATCTTACATAATGTATTTTAGTCGTATTTTTTGACCAGAATTGGTTAAAAGATAAAAAGCGTGCCAGTGGGCATTAGAATGAGATTGTGCAAATATGCGCAGGAAATTAAATCCTGGACAAAAAAAAAGAAATCGAGAAAATCTGAAACAAAATTAAAAAGCCGGCAGATCAGAAAGATGTAAGAATTTTTTTAATTTTGCGTTACTTCCGACTTGTGTTAATGTGTTATGTATTTATTTATTACTCAAGGTGAAGAATTAATTGCGGCTACTGAAGTAAGAAACAAAATTTAAAAACACGTTGCAACACGGGTTCCTTTTTATTATGATAATTGAAGCCACTGTATTAATCTAAAATTAAAAGATAAAATACACATAATTAATAAATGTTTATGATCTTATTCATTTTTTACTTAAACATATATGTACCTAGGTTAGGTTAGGTTTCAGTGGTTGACACTTAGGCCATTTGTTTGGCCCATTGTGATACCACGCATTCACGCCACATCATTAACCCATTCACCTATTCACCTACTCACACAATTACAGTATACCACCTGCACATTGCAAGCTCCATGTCAACCTGTACATTGGACATGGACGGTGGGTCGGCGCTGAATTCTGCACTCCATCAGAGGGTCTTAGTTGTGTTTATTAACATCACCGGTTGTAATTGATGATGAAAATTCGATTTGCATCTAGCCTCTGATGGGATTCGAACCCAGTACCTCCCGGTCCAAGTGCCAAAGCTTTAACCACTGCACCACTTGTCCGGTAAAATATATTACAAATATATTCCTACCTATATTACAAATATCACATAAAACTTTGCTTACAGCGTTTAATAAAAGACGTACGTCATCGAGTGTTTCTTATTTTCCGTCCAATCTCTTGGCCCCTTCTGGAGGAACAAAAAGAAAGTGCTGATAGATAAATTGTGCTATTTACAAGTGTGATAATAGACTTTCAATTTACGTCGCAACTTCAAGGGATCGCTAACTCAATGGTAAGAAAGCCGCACAACAACTTTTTTATTAGCAGTAGATATTTCCTTCTGATAAGATATTCCAGGTGTTAGAATTTTTATAATTTCTAAAAGTCGTTTTCTTGGGCCCAACATGATACCGAAGTCTTCTAAATTATTTTCTTTTATTAATATAAAACTTTTTTCGTCTACTTGTTCTTCTAGTTTAAAAATTCAGTTGAAATTAAAATATATTATTACTAATTTATCAAATTATAAGAGTATTGTTTTCAATGCAAGAATTTGTATTATGTAATTCTCAATAAAAGATTCATTTTAATTGATTTTGAAAAGACGTACTAATGTGTATCAAATAGAAAAATTATTGGCAACTTACTTAAAACTATTTCAGCAACTTTCTGTCTTCTATCGTTTTGTAATAAATATTGCTTTAATCCTTCAGAATCCATATTGCTAAAAAACATAAAAAAAAATCAATACAAATTTTATTACCTATCTGAAGTATCAATTTCCCACCTTTTAATTTTAAAGCCAATTTGTTTCGTTGCGATTAGTTTGAACGTTTTGAACAAGTAGTTTTTCCATAGATTTCTAATATTATGTTTTTCGAGTTAAAACTCCGATGGCGCCTCATTGTTGAAAATTTATTGTATTAAAAAACTTGGTTTTCTATGACCTAATATAACACAAATTAGGCAAAATTGTTATTCAAAGACCGATAGAACCGTAAAAAATAATTATCATTATCAATCATTAAGAAATCGACCACCTACAGATTTATATCGCCATCGGAAATGTTATATTTCGTAAATTGTCTACATTACAAAACACTAACGCATCACATAGTATATTACCAAAAAATTTAACACAATTACTTAAGTACTAGATAGTACACAACTATCTATCAAGAAAATATTTTAGCTACAATAACAATTTCTCTTAATTTTTGATAATACTAAAAATTTAAAACTCTTTATAGAGAAATAATTCACACAATATTAAAAAAACATGTACATGCTTTAAATAAACTCAATGGCTGGTGCTACACGAGATTTTAGTTTCTGGTTTCAAACTAAGTCGTAATAGATTTTTATTGTTAATTTAACCTTTATTTAAAATTAAAACACCAAATTTTTTTGTATTGTTTTATTCTGTTCTCTCGAAAATAAAATTTAAACAAAAATCTACATCTCAAAAATGTCCTTAAATTTTTTTATTTTCATTTCTATTTTTGTCATTTCGGATTCACGGACAAAAAATGTGCGACATAAAATTTTTGTCCGTGAATCCGAAATGACAAAAATAGAAATGAAAATAAAAAAATTTAAGGACATTTTTGAGATGTAGATTTTTGTTTAAATTTTATTTTCCAGAGAACAGAATAAAATAATACAAAAAATTAGGTGTTTTAATTTTATATAAAGGTTTAAATTAACAATAAAAAATCTATTACGACTTAGTTTGAAACCAGAAATTAAAATCTCGTGTAGCACCAGCCAATACACATTTTCTAAGACACAAAATTGAAAAATACGGTATTTTTAACTGTAAAAAGGTTACAAACAAAATAGTTTCTTTCCCAATTGTATTGAGTTTTTTTAATCAATTAGAACTTACACAAATAATATTTATATATTTTTATATATTTTTAATTAAAAAAACTCTACAATTATTAATTAAGTAGGTAATTTATATAATCCACAAGTCTCAATCTTTCGACACGCTTACTATAGCGTAAAAAATTAATACGAACATTCTTCATCAATTTATGCAACGCACAAAAAATAAACGTGTTCGTTCTAGAAAAATAGTATATTTCACCGTTTTTATAAATCTATTGTCGTTATGTTTTTGTTCAACTCTTCAACTATTTACATATACTTGTAATATAATAGTTCTTTTATTTAATTTAATTAGATATCGAGTATGTGTTTTCTTATAAATTAAGTAATATTTTAGATAATTTTAAACGATAATATTTAATTACTTATCGTACTAGTATACTAAACAATGCACTAATTATTTTTGTCTAGTTCAAAATTAAAAAAAAAATCGAAATTAGAGAAAACTGCAAACAAACCGCATTTCATGTGATAATAGGAGAGTAAATTTCATTTTTAGTTATCGTTTTTTTCTGTAAATTCTCTTGAACCAAGTGGACTATACTCGCAGGATACTCTTGTATTTATTCTGGTTAAAATTACTACAATATTTCTGTTAAAAACTTACATTATTTATTGTAGTTTAATAATATTGTAATTATATTGTAAAAGAAAAGTCAATCATCAAAAAATCTTGTTAGAATTATAGTGAAGAATTTGTAAAATGTAAAATAATTCGACAATTCGACGTAAAATTTACAAGTTTAGTAGTTATTTTTACAAGATTTATTGTGTTTTTCCACAATACAAGTTAATCTTGCAACTTTTTACAAGTTTTTGTTTCCGTGTACTGTTCCCACTATATAGTAGTATTTTTTAACAAGTCCCTCGGCTAGCTGAATGCTGGTGAAAAAATTGTCCATTGTTATATTATATCCGCCATTCAAATAATTATCCGACCAACGCAAAACCAGGTCAGTTGCTTCGTGTCAAGTTCGATTCTGAGACGGTTGCGTTCCAACATAAATTTCACCAGTTAATGGATAGTTGGTGCGCGCGTACACCAGCCAAACATTTTTTAATCCATATTTGCCTGGTTTACTAGGGATATATCGGGAAAAGAGCAGCGGCCTCTAGTAGCAACTAGTTGTTCATCAATAGTAAGTTCTACTGTTCTAGAGATGGTTTATACAATCCTTGCAAGTTATCTAAGACAATTTCCATACATACCAGAATGCAGCTAATTTGTCGTCTTTCAGACGCATGGGTCTTGTGCGTTAATCATCAAATCTAAGGAAACAAGTCAGCTGTTCAAATCGTTCTAACGACATTACAGCACGATAGAACGGCATATTTGTTTTATGAAATAAGTCTTTTGCGGGTACCGTTGATGCTTTTTCAGAACCGGCATAAAGAAGAACAGCAATGTAAGCATATACCTCTTTCTCATTTGTGTCATGCCACTTTCTTGCGTTCGGAGTGGTACATGATTGGTAGAACCGCCTTGCCTTGCAATTTGTTTCAATCACCGCGTTCGAAATAATATTTTGTATTAGTAAACATTTAAATGTATTAGATTTTGAATGGAACGTTTGCTTTACAATTGGAAGGCTGTGCTGCTTGCGTTTCTGTTCTTTCTCGCAGCAGTACGCCGCTATTCAGATTCACTCGGTAATGCCCACCACACATGAGGTTATTTTTGTTTTGTGCCACATACCTTTTTATTGTTCCAAACATCTGAGCCGATGTCAAATTATGTATTGTAAACTTTCGGCTAAATCCAGTATTCGTGGGTTTGTAAAGGTATGTCCTACCGTTTGCTGGATCATCTATATCCAAATCACCATTTGCTTGGCCAAAATCTTCATCGTTATTACCAGAATCACTATCGCTTACTGCAGTGTCGCCGATACTCTCTCGGCCGTTACTAACGTGTTCATCAACGGCCAATAAATTGGTTAGTTGTTCTTCTGCCTCTGCAGAAAGTTTTCTTCTCATTTGTAGGTTCAATAATTTTATAATCTCATTGATACTGTTTTGGTTTTCCATTTTACGGCACTACTCGTATGATTTACTTACGAAATCAATGATGTAAACTATCGTATAAAATAAACTACAAAACTAAATACTGAATAACGTACAAGTATTAATATATGCATATCGAATTCCGTTACAAACGATGGAAAAAACCAATATGTTTTTTGGTTTAGTACTGTTTTCAAAGAAAATAGTGCAAAATATATGGGAAAAAATTAGGGGCGCTGTATGCCCCATAACACGGTTATGCTAGAAATTTCCTTTACAAGTGTTTACCACATACTACAACAATCAAGAGAATATGTATTATTTCCGAAAAGCTAAAGTAACGATGTATGACTTTCATAGTAATGTGGTTTCAATACAAATCCACTGTAAAAAACTATTTATTTTCATTCAAAAATCGATTGGGGCACTGAATGCACCAAACGCGGTTTTAAGGTTAAGGCCAGTTGAGATATACTTTGCAATTTCAATATTAAAATTAACTATATTTAATCTTTTTGTTTTAAATTTAATTTTTTTTTAAAGTGCTATTTATAAAAACGAACATAAAAATGGCCAAAGGAGTTAACATCTTCATCGTTGACAAAATATCGATATTTTAACATGGTAGCCGTACTTTCCAAACCGAAGTACGTGTACGAAAGAGAACGGCCATTTGAGGACTTGGACGCTTTAATAGTGGCCACACAAGAAGCGTGGACCGAAATTTGTTTAACTTATTTAAAATCATTATTTCATTTACAACATTGTCGAGTTTTTGGGGTTATTAATATAATAGGAACTAAATGGAACTAGGTTGTAAAAAAAATCGTATTTTGCAATAAAAACAGGAATATCAGTAAAAAAAAAACACGACCTTGATCACAGCTCGATTTCAAACATTTTAAAAGTTTGTCTTGTTTTCAATTCTTAAACAAAGCTTATCGGAAACATGCAATTCCGTTTCATGAGAACCTATTGCGGTTTTCTACTTATAAAACTAGGTGGCTAAATTATAATGACTGCACTCTTGAAAATAGAAAAACTCTGTTGGAAATTAGTTTTATAGGAATATATATAATACAAGGTCTTAAAATAAGAGCTATTTTAAATTAGAAATTTAGCAACAGCACGTTTATAGAAGTTGAATATTTGATCGGAATTTTCGATCACATTCCAAAATAATTAGGGCTCTATCTTACGAATAACGCGTTCGATATTTTTTTTTTGAAATCTTTGATTGATTGTGAGTTATCTAATGGTTTTAGATCGCACTTTATTGATGGCATCATCCTCTCCTCGCGAAATTAATCGTCCGTCAAATCTGTTTTTCAATAAACCGATTGTTTCATGGGCTGTATGACATGTAACGCAGTTCTGAAATCTCTAGTCGTTAATATTCATATTATCAACTATTCGCGGTAAAATTCGACATCAGTGGGCTCAAATTTTTTTACTAAATGTTTAATAGCGGGCTCAAATTGGCGGCGTTGTCTACCAAAAATAACGCAAATTATACGAAATGTTGTTTTACAGATTCACCTTTTTGTTAATGGATTTTAATTCTTTTAATATTCTTTTGAAGCGAAATTGAATTCTTTTTACTAAATGGTCAACCTTTTACTGTTGTTTTGTAAAAAGAAACTGGCTTACCGAACTTTTAAAATAACTACTTGGTTTTATTGATTCATTATTTCGCCAAAAAATTTTCTTTGCATGTTGCGAGTAGTAGGCTACGTAACCATCAATTATTGGACCTTTAATACCATTCCACTAACTATTGAGATAACCAGCTAATGAGAAAACTGATATAATCGTGTATCATCGCATATATCTTAAATTCGATCTTAACGTAGTAAGCACATCTTCAATCACTGTCTGAAGAACTAAGGTAATTTCTAGACCACTTTAATTGCCGCCTATGGTCTTCTTTTATTTCATTGATATGAACGATAGGTTGGAAAACGGAATTAAAAAGAGAAAACGAAAGTGATTTCATAAGTGGTTTTGCTATACTGGTACTAGTAAATGTTCAAAATGTTTGCCATTTAATTCTAAACATTTTTCTAGTCGTCTTACAAAATTTTGTAAACTGCCCAATTCAATTTCTGAAATGTTATTTCTGAAAATTTCTTTAATTCTTTGCTTCATATTATCTGCTGTGATAAGCCGATCAAAATATGCTAAGTCTTTCAACATTACTCATTAATAATTTTTACAAGGTAGATCTGGTGAGTGCGGGAAAAAGTCTTTCCTATAATGTAAGTTATGCCTCCGTCTGCCCACAGCGCATGTTGAACGAATTTGAATTTTATCCCTGACTCTAACAATGAAAACATTGTGAAGAAGTTTAAGTCAAAATAACTTCACTGTAATAAAAATAACAAATAAATAATTTCACTGTGTGAATTAAATATTTAAAATTTGAAAAACACTCAAAAATTAAATTTTGGTAATATTTAGAAATGTTAACCGTTCTCCGGGTTCTGTATTCTCTTTCGAATAACAAAAATCTCAGGGACTTCCCAGCATGTGGCTAAGTAAGATTGGTTTCTTACACAAAGTACTAATTCAGAATCACTTCGATCACCACTGTGCTGTCTGTCCGAGTCAAATTAAAAAAATTTTAATTTTTCAGAATTTTGTTTTACACTCAATGATATTCTTTTCTGAGCATGTGGCTAAGGAAAACTTTCTTACATGAAATTTAAATTCAGAACCACTTTGATCTTCACTGTTCGTTTCGTAGTGTGTTTTGATTTAAAGAATTTCCTTTCGTAAGTTTCACTCAAAACTTTTCTGATTTTTTTTTCTCCATTTAATAGTGTTGAAATATTCGTGTTTATTAGAAATTTTCAAATATTATTACGAAAGTTCAATTTTTGAGTGTTTTTTTAATGTTAAACATGTATTAAACATATTACAGTGTATATTTTGGTGTTTTTGAATAAACTTCACTACGATGATAAAATTAAATTCTGTTCAAAAAAACGTTTAATGATAATTCTTGTAGCATTGACATATGTGGAATGCATGGAACTTATTTTCTCTCAAAACGCGAGAGACAGTTGTCTGAGATATTCTTCTGTCTCGTGTAAGTTGTGGGGTTGATGTGTGTGGGTGCGCAGCTTGTTTGCTTGCCGAGTGAATGACTTCTTCCAAAGTGCCGGTGATTTGAGTATATATTCTAATAGCCTCCCGTTGATTTTGCGGACACTCGCCATATACCAATCATATCGAACATTTCTTCATCAGTTGTAACGCAAGCTTGGGCGTCGCTGACGTTAGCAAAAAAACTTCAAATCTTTTTTTGTGAGGTTAATATGCTCCCCTTCTTTGGACTCCACAGTACACTTTCTTCGTGCCACTAGCTCGTCGGTGAAGGTTATATTTGTCGTGGGTTGGTACTCTGGCTTCTCTATGCAGGTCTCTATGATGGAACTAAAACGAAATAGGTCTCACTCACATGTTACTCATCTTTTACTTACTTCCAATGGCCACTTGCTTTATGCCAGATGCATAATTATATTGAAATAATGTAATTTAATTCCAACTAGGCAAATAAAGAAAGAAACAAAATATTAATTAACCAGCAATAAACAACAGTAGCACAAGGCTAATAATTTTATGAGAATTAATAAAAAGAAAATTAAAATCAGTCAATATCCAAATCCAAAATAAATTGAAGTTAATAAATATATAACAATTAAGAAATAAATAATTTAATAAAATAAAATAAATTTAGTAACTAACAAAAAAAATGCTTTCAAAAAATGCTGTCCATCCAGAACTTTCCACGAAGAAACTGCTGCTCTGCATTGACAACTTAAACCGCAAAATTTACCACTGTAACGCCTAGCGGTACTCGATCCTTTGATTTAATTGATGTTATCCAAATAACATCCAGAATGTCTCGCTGCTTGATGTTGGACCTTGAAACCACGAGTTCCAAAAATTTCATTCACACCGTTGGTTAACAGTACCTCTGCGTTGATTTTTCCACCGTAATACGACGACTTTAATAACGTTTGCACTCGTTTATAACTCTCGTCTTTGTGGATATACTATAACATCGCTTATACGATTTCACAATTCACATGTATGGGGAGTTCCGCATTTAGAGTAATTAAATTATTTTCTGCTTTCATACGAAAATGGAGGAATGATAAATGGCCATTGGTAGTGATTCGAAAATAAAGAAGTCACCGATGAGAGAACAAACGATTGCTATTTTCTATGCTACATATATTGCTACTCGCGTGCTTTCACAATCACATTTAAGTGGTGACTGTAACTGACTGGTGACTGACCGAATGTCGTTATTTATAAATAATGAAAATAAAAAATTTTGTAAAAAATGTTTTAGTGTTTTTGTTTCCACTGCAATCGTGTTTTTAGGACGAGAATGGAAAGAGACACATATTGTGATTTGAAACCATGTCGTAATAAAACAACAACATTTATAAAAACTTATTATTTATTCATTTTCCAAGTCGATTTTTACACAGTTTTAAGTATTTTCTTTAAACGTACTTTTAACTAATTAATATTTGAACTTTTCTGCGTTTACCCGTACAAAAATATTATAAAAGCTTATGGTTTAAATATACTTAAAATGAAAAATAAAATTAGTCGTTTTCCATACATGCCTATAGGAAACTAACATTTATTATATCCCGTATTTTAAATTTAGTGAAAAAGCTCGAATAGGGAGGCTCTTTTTATCTAGATAGCTCTGCTTATATCAAACCAACAATAGCATTCAATTCTAATTTTTATGATTGACACTTTTTTATGTTATGACCAACTAGTTCATATTTTCACAAAACTAAACTTTGAGCAATTTTGTGAATTAATATGATATGTTCTTCACTTTATATTAAAGAAAACCAATTTATATACCATACAAAACCTAGTTCTTCGTGCGAAAACAACAAAACTCGTACGATCAACAAAGTCATAAACTCATAACATATTATACAGGTGGCCTCAGTAGAACGCAATTCAACCATGATAGAGGTTAACGTCGTAAATCACCAACAACATGGAACACACGTTACACAGTGTACCTGTACAGCATATTCTAAAAAAATTGTGTATGAGATTATTGTAATGTAAAATCAAGACTACAGTAAAATCAAGACTGTAGTTAAATTATTTAAATTTATATTATATTTTGCAAAATAAAACACACTCAAATTAAAATGAATGAAATTCTGGAATTTGTTTTGTGCTGCTCTCTCTCAAACGAAAATCGTAATATACTTAAATCTTCATTTTTTTTGGGGGAAAAAATTGGAACATCGTTCATTCGTGTTTTCTTATAAAATATTCAAGCCAACTTTGATCATTTTTCGAAATATTTTTATTTGTTCATAGAAATATTTTGGAACAAATGATTTTTTCGTTCGGATTTTGTGATTCCGCCCCTGGCATTTCTTAAAAGCATGCTCCGTATTTACTTTACTTGTTGAAGAGAAGTAGATGGAAGATGGTATTAGTTATGTACTATAAACTGTTCAAACTGTCTTGTTTTGAAAATTTGGAGTATTTGCATTTTAAAATTGGAACGATTGTATATTTAGAAGCAGGTTATGTCAACCATCATATGATCCGTTTATTTCGAAAGTGGCATAATTCACCTTTTTTAAATCGAGATATATAAGGGTTTGCATTGCATGTTTAAAATTATTGATGCCAACTTTCGAGAAGATTTACTTACATTTCTTATCTCAGATACTTAAAATGAAGAGATACCGTTAAATTGTAACTAATGTTATAATAGTTTTTTGAAAAAGTTACTTATACCCGATTGTAAACACATCCCTTCATTACTCGTCCATGGTCCCACTAAGTGCAAGTCCACATGACCGAATTTAGTGTTTACTTTGTCATACTAAAGGCATTTCACTCATAACGCTATTTGATTTAGTGCACTTAGGTCGTATCTGTAATATGAGTTTGAGTAGTAACAATCGAAATGTTAAATTGACGCTCACGCGGTTCATTATTTATAAATAAGGTTTTATATTGTGCATAACAAACAAGAATGACCAAATTATAAAACAAATATTTAATTATCTCGTGATGGTCGAATACATTACCGCTACTCTCACATATGGCGATAGTGATAATACATTTTAAAATAAAACACCGGAGATCGAAACAGACACCCGTGTTTTGTCTTATAATTGTCGTATAATCATTTATACATTTTACGAGGAACCTTGGGTTGTCAAAAATGTTCAGCCGTCTTGATTTAGACAGTGATAAACCAATAAAGTGACCTAGATTATTTCAAATTGTTCAGCATCGTGGTTTTAAAGTTATCTAAGTTGACCATGGTTGACCGTAACTCAAAAAGTAATTGTCAAAATTAGTTAATCTTAATATGATTTTCGTTTTTATATTAATCTTATTTCCGATGGCGGTATCTTAAATTTTGTCTGTAGTTTATGGTTAATCCATGCGAAAACTGCTTTCCGGCCGAATTTGATCAAACGTGGTATGATCGTCATTGTTGTTCAGTACATTAGATGATGTCAAATATTTTATTATGGAATTTTAAGATTTTTAATTTTTTTTTTTAAATCAAAACAATGCTAGTAATTACAGGGAAATGTCATATTTACGGTTTACCGTAATGAACAAAAATATTTTGCTAAAATTTGTAAACCAACATGTTTCATTCTATGTATAATAAGTTGTAATGTTTTGTAGATTACTTTATTACCTCATATATACATATTTAATACAAAAAAATGTTGTCGCGACAAAAAATAATAAACATTAAATCATGAATTTAATATTTATGTTGAAAATATCAGTTATTGTAATAATTAAAAGTTCCTTGAAAAATGTATATCGCGCGGAAATTACTACCTAAGCGACAGTAGTCATAAACAAACGATACAGATTAAGTGAGCGATAAAAAGCTTGTAAAGTGCTTTCTACTGTTTATTTTATTATGCCTCAATAAAACTGATTAAACTTTAATCATAATAAATGTGCATTACGCGGCTGCATAATTACTGTATCCGGTACATTACGACTTCTCATAATTTATAATCACTACGCTAATCCACAACTACTAATTTGTTCATCAATCGCGCGCAAATTTAATGAAAGTTTGAATGATTTTTTTTTGTTACAGCGTTGTGTGATGTCAATTAGTGAAAGGATAAATCGATTTATAATTTTGATTTCAAATCATATAAATTTGTGCGCAAACCATACAATTTATTGGCGATTTAGCTCACGGCCATCGATAGTTCAATCGCGAAATGCAATCATTGTTGCAATTAATTCATTCGATGAACAAATAACTCTTGTATAAACCGTGTGTTAACAATGATTCAAGACAAAAAAAATACAAGACCCTTTCGATAATTAGTTTATTATAAATAAATAATAATATCGCTAATTATCTATTAATTAATTTAACCGCAATAAAATAAATATGAAATCCTATAATTAAAAATCCTTCAATTACGTTTAATATTTTCAATCGTTATACAAAAAAAACTGAAATCAATTAACAGCAAAGAATTAATCTCGATGTGTTACTGTTGCCATCATGTCTTTTACACACATACACGTATGTATATACATATATATTTTAGAGAACTTGAACACTATCTTTATGTACCTACTCAAGACGTTACAGGTAATTTAATTATGAATAAAAATACGATAATACAAAAATAATATAAATAAACTAGTTAAGTCATATAAATGATGATGGAATAATACGATTATATCGAGATCTTGGAGCTTTTGTTCGTAAGAAGCACACAATTGCTTGTTTTTATGTATCTGCACACTTTTGATTATCGCGTTCATATTTCAGATTGCCTCATCTCTTTTGTGTCTCCGGTGTGTGTATGTATACTACATTCGAGCAAATTGAAAACTACCTTTTGGAATTGATATTTAATAATATATAGTCAAGACTATATTCTTTATGTTTTAATTGTAATTATAAGTCATTTAAAATGGGTATGTACTTCTGTTTGTATCGTGTATATTTACAACATATACATGCGATATCACTAATTTATGTTCTGTTTTGTTTGAGGTAATGTTCAGATAATCAATCAATTCATTTATACGCACAAGGTCTCGGGGACGATTAACTTGGCATATTTGGAGCTAGGTTATAATTACTATATGTATAATCATTAATTGCCATGTTTGGATGATACAGTTTTGTTTGGGTTTCCCGTAGTTGTAAACCTCACTTTATCAATTTAAAATCAATTTACCAATTTAAACTTCTGAGTTAGTAGAACCAGAGCCATCTAGATTAGTAGAGCCTCCCTATTCGAGCTTTTTTCCACTAAACTTAAATTATTGGATATACAAATTTATATTTCCCATTGAAAATAGTGAAAAACGACCAATTTTATTTGTTAGTTTATGTCCATTTGAAACATGAGCTTTTTAATGTTTTTCTACAGAAAAATAGAAAAAGTTCAAAATTTAAATACCGTACTATTCCGTATAATGGAGCATGGTATACTATTCGAGTTTGAGGCATTTAACATGGTACAGATCGAGAAAAATTAATGTACCAGATACATTATTCGAACAACAAGTATAACAAAATCCCAGAGAGGATAGAGAAAACACACAAATATAACAAAATAAAGAGAGTTGTTTTGTTCAAATATACTGTACCATGGTACACTATTTGGGTGTGTAATTCCAAATAGTGTACCAATGGTATACTATTATGACGGGTACATTATTCGGAATAGTACGGTAGTGCCAGGCCATCTATAATTTTAAAGAGACGTAAGCTGGAAGGTTTTATACAGTTACTATAAAAAACCGTAGTAATTGGAAAATTTTTGAACATTTATGAATAAAAAATTAAGCAAATCATCTAAATTTTAATTTTATATTTGTAATAAAATATTCAAAAAGCACATATGTATTTGAAAATCAGCTATCATAGTGTAGTATTTAAGTATTAAATTTAAACTAAAGCGTATAGTTAAAGCGTATAGTTTAATAAACAATTTAATTTCTTTAGTAAATTCTGGTCCCACGCACATCAGAATTTTCGAGATGAACGATGGATTCGATCAAATTGATTGGGTGGCTGTAAAAACCCAGGCTGTGGGTGTAAAATTATAATGGAGGGAACCCAGAATCTAATTATTCAATGGAATCATCCAACCAAAACAAACATACGGTGCAGGGATTCGGATGCTCAGTACCGCCGGCTCTCAGGAGTGAGCAAGCGGGGTCCCAGTAGTCGAAATCAAGCGACCGCAACGGTGTAGTGATTCAAAGCTTGGTTACTACACCATATACAGCTCACGTAGAAGTAAAATGTGGCATGATCGTTTAACCGATGAAAACGGAAGGAAAGTAGAGGACTTCGTGTCCAGGAGTGACCTCTTCATAATGAACTTGTAGAGACACCCAACGACGTTCTCGTCTAATGGCAACTCCAATATTGACTTAACATTAGTCAACGCCTTGCTGGATTCGATAGTTGTGTGGTGTGTAAGAGAAAATTGGAGATCTAGTGACCATAGAGTGATCACGCTTGCAAGTAAAAAACTCCGAGATTTGCCATAAAGATAGCTGATTAGGGTCTATTTGCAAGACACCTGGTCGGCTCTTGGGACAGTGTAGAAGTAATCAGTGTCTGCAACAATTCAATTTCTAAGGAAAGAGTGGCAAAGAGACGAAATAGTCGATGGAGCTCTAATCTACGTAAAATTACATTCTCTATGCACAAGCACAGAAGAACATACCAAAAGGAAAGAAACTAAATAGCAAAAGAGTTGAAATTGTCTCTCTTTAGAGCGGCTAGGTATAAATATTTTCATGAAGTATTTATAGCTAAGCAAATTAGTTTCCAAAGATACGTCACAGAACATGGGAATAAAGACCCATGGACAAAGCAAGGCCACCTGACGTCTTGAAAACCATCAGGAAGACTAATGGAGTCGTCATTGATACGTGGCATGACACACGCTTGGAGTTGCTAAGCTCGCTTCTGCCGGACAAAAGACCTGACGTTACTGGGCCTTAAGCAGAAATTCGTGAGATCACCACCAACAGCAGTTGGACATCAGATGTTGAAGATCCCCTATTCACGTGGGAGGAGGTCACCAGTGCCCTTTCTTGATTTAAGCGTAACAAGTCTTCTGGACTTGACAACTTGAACGCTGAAATCATCCAACTGACTTGGCCCATTATAAGGACCACTTTCTCCGAAGTCTTATAGACCAATCATGCTGCTACCTGTCATGGGTAAACTCCTAGATAGGTTACTAGCAATTCGTATTTCTCCACGAATCGAACAGTGCGGATTATTCTCGGACAAACAATTCGGCTTCCGACATAGCATGTCTACTGAGGATGCGATAGTCTGCCTAACAAACACTGTCAAAACCCAAAGTTCAAAATATGTTATGGGTATGTTCTTGGACATTGCCAGAGCTTTCGATAACTTAACGTGGCCTATAGTGTCATCGCAAGTTTATCAGTCTACATATAATCTCCCCAAAAACATTTAGAAGCTACTTTATTGAACGATCCGCAGTAATCAGAGAACAAAACAATGTCCCCAAGGCTCAATCCGAGGTCCCCTAGTCTGGAACATCGTGTTTAACACGAGCGTGATGGGTAACATGGGCGAAATAGCATTCGCAGATGATAAAGTCATTCTAGTGCATAGCAGAATGACTTCGAGGCTTGAACTTCAGCGCCAGGATCAAACCGCCATCAACAATATGGTACAATGGTGCGATACAAATAAAATGTCACTATCTGCAGAGAAAACAATGATGCTGCAACTTAAAGGCAAATTTGACTCAAATCGACCTCCAACTATATCACTAAACGGTCGAAACAAGAAAATGGTCAAGTGCGAAAGATATCTAGGAGTTGGCATCGATGAACGGATGGGAGTATAGCATCTCACGTATTAAGGGTCTGTGAAAACGCCAAGAAACTATTCCACTCCTTGGCGAGAGTATCAAGAGAGAGATGGGGACTTAACCATAAACACTTGTATTAATTTACAAAGGTGTGGCGGAGGCGCTCTTAACGTATGCAGCGGCAGGGTGGTACAACAGGTTAAACTGTCGCAATATCAGATCATTGGAAAGTGCCCAGAGGAATATCCTGCTAGGAGTAACAAAGGCCTATCAAACAGTGTCTAAAGATGCTGTTGTGGTTCTGACCGGCGTGCACCCTGTAGATATTCTAATAAAAAAGCGAGCGATCGTGTACCACCTAAAAAGAAGAGGCCAAAATATTATAGATGACCAAGTGCATGTTGCAGATAGTATGCATGATCAATTTAACGATCAATTTAATAATAAAAGAGGAATCGAGGAAATGGCGATTGACCTATGGCAAAGAAGGTGGAATGAATCAGCCAATGGAATACATACATTTGGCTTCATTCCAGATATAAAAGCACGAATTAAAATGAAATTATAACTAACGATATCTATGAGCTAAGTCCTCTCTGGTCATGGTAAGTTTAAAGCCTACCTACAGAGATTTAAGATAACAAACGATGTGTATGTGGTTCAGAAGTAGAAGACGTCAATCACCTACTTTTCGAATGTAACGAGGTGACAGTCATGCCATTAAAATGAAAGTGGCTGGGTAACTAAACCTACACGAGTCACCACTGCCAGCACTACTAAGCGATGAAGTTCTACGGCAGTTTCGGCCATATTGTGCTGAACTGATCAATATCTTAAAAGAACGGAATAGTTCGCAATAGTGGAGGACGGTACTTGCCTCCACGCGGCTAGGGAAGGAAACGATTCAATTTTTGAATTGTAACGGCTAAAAGTACTAGCACTATATCGGTTGACATTGCTTATTGCTATGCAAACTGATGTAAATTTTAAATAATTCTTAGTTTAAGGTTAAACCTAGGTATAAGAATTGACGAAAAATTTTCTCGGAATGTTGACTACGATTAATAATGAACCTGTATATGGTGTACTGTACAAGCAATACCACTGAAGTTGTCAGTCTGGTGGGTGGTTCATCCAGTATGGCTGACGGAAGTAGAAACACCTTTACGGAATGGAACAATCCTTTCTTAAAAAGAGCTATGGTGACAAGATCACCTATAAAACCGTCTACCGCAATTACTGTTAAACAATCAAATTCAACTTCATTGTTGAATATGGGGCTAGAAGTGGTAGACGACCCGATGAATAAACTCCTCGAAAAGCCCAAGTTCAATTGACACAAACTGGCATCGATCGCTATATTACAGTAAAACGGAAAAGGGATACTCCAAAAACAAAAAACTACTGATAAGTAAGAAATCGAACGTGGACAAATTCAAACTACCGCTAAACAATCGATTTGAAATGTTCATCGAAAAGGATGCGGAAGAGAGCCAAGCTGTAATTGAAAATACTCAAAAACAGGATAATCGAAAATACACCACAAGGTGGTGCAAGAACTCAAATTACGCGTGGTAACAAATGGAAAAACATTCAACGTAACAAATTTACTTCGAGGTAAAATACACGAAGTAAAAACACATGAGGTCAACGAAAATATAGAGAAGTCATTAATTTTTACGATGCTCACAATAGAAATTATTATACATACAGTGACTCACAGCTTATTTGATCCAGTCGCATTTTATGAACACAATTGAAAATATTTCGCGATATCTTATTTTGATGGTTTGCCTTTTTTTTCTTGTTTTTTGTTTTTTGTTACACGGAACTAATCAACAAATACAAATTTAGAAAATATAGGAACTTCGATTGCAGGGTGTAATCGCATTAGAGTGTAATCGCATTATTGTGTTACCTCGCAAGATCTTTGTAGCATCAAAGTCGTTTGTGTATGACTAGGAATATGATGGAGGTTCGCACAACAATTTCGATAAATTGGAAGCATTGACTACCTATATCACCATTAATACATTTAGCGACGGATGCTCAGAAACTTTCCTTGCCACTGTATGCAATTTGCTTAACTGTATCGTGAAACCAAAATTTGTTATTCTTGTTGTACTCGTAGTGGAAATATTTTTCTTGGTTTTTATTTTTGTTTTGTTTTACTACGTTTTGTTTCCTACGCATTATATCGATACCAACAACAATAATGCCAAATGCCATAAAAACGCAATACTAACAAAAGTAATTTGACGAAATTTGATGGTATTAGTATGTTTGTGGCAGTGGATCATTTAAGCTGTGAGTTGGTTTTGGGTTGAAATAATGAACTTTTTAATGTAATTTTGATATGCATTAGAATTTTTATTTTATTTTTTGTGTTTTATAATAGAAATAAATATAGCTTTCATATTACATTTAGTTTTTTTCAAAAAAATAAGACATCGCGAGATATTTACAATTTTGTTTATAAAATGCGACTGGATCAAATAACCTGTGAGTCTCTGTACCAATTGAAGTCTTCAAAGGGTCTTTCAGGCGTTATTAAAGGCATCGATGTCCAAGTTGAATCAACCGAAATGCAGGCTGCGCTTGTTGAAGATGGATTTAAGATAAAGAATGTATATAGAATCATGAACCGCTTGAAGCAACCACAACCAATGGTCAAAGTTGAACTGGATCCATCCGAAAGCATTTTGAAAAAGGGAGAAGTTCATCCAATATATAAACTAAAGCGCCTCATACACAGACGCATAACTGTTTAAGAATCAAAGAAAAGGTCCGGACTAATACAATGTTTAAACTGTCAAGAATATAGTCACTCAAGGACATATTGCAAATTGATATCTGTGTGCGTCGTATGCGGGGAATTACACAAAACCAAAAGTTACCCAAAACCAAAGAACTCTTCAATTGAAAAGAAATGCAGCATTTGCGATGGAAATCACACTGCAAACTATCGAGGATGCCCATTCTACATAAATATTAGTCAATTGTCACTGATGCGCAGAATTAAATACCTTCGCATACGCCAAATGACTCTCGTTCGCCCAGAACACCAACCAGCAAACCAAGATAAGATACGCAAGCGTTCTTCAAGGCGAATCCTCAAATGTTGAACCTAGCCTGAATAACGGCATGCAACTGAAGATGCAGTTAATGACAACGATGCAAAATATGCTACAAGTAATGCTACAAAATCAAACCATTATCATCCAAAAACTAGAATGTCTCCGATAAATTATCTGAAGATATGCCACGGCTGGAACGCAAGCGGTATAAGCCAACAAAAAAACGTTAATAGAATTACGAGATGTGATAGTGAAATCATTTAAAGAAGGCAAACTATACAGGGATATTGGAGGAATTGATAAGAGAACGTATTCCAGAATCCAAACGGTTGTTAATAATTTCAAAGAACGTGGAATTACAGCACGAAAACTACAAACTTGCCGTCCTCGGAAGGTAAATTATTGTAGCGAAAGGAGAACTGTAAGGTTGGTAAAAACCAATCCAGCCAAAAGTGCCTCTAAACTAGCTGATGAACTGGAAGATTCCTCAGGGATTACTATTCCCTTATTAGGAGAAATGGATATAAGGGGCGTACTATGCACAAAAAACCATTTATATCAGTTATAAATAAAAAAAGGAAACAATTTGCAAAATTTATGGATCAGATGAACATCGGAAAGTGTGGAGGAATTCTATACGGCGTTTGAGAAATAAAAATGTAAAACCAAAAATTAACATGGTCTGTCATGGTTTGGAGCTGCAAATGGTGTCGAAAATTTAGAGTTTATCATCGGAAACATGACTGATGAGATATATTTAGATATTTAAAAAAAAAAATATTCTGACTATAGCGTCGAAAAATTGGGTCTTCCTTCTGCGTGGTACTTGCAGCATGACAACGATCCAAAATATACGGTGAGAATAGTAAGGAAATGGCTGCTCTATAGGGTCCCTAAACAACCAAACCACCCACCTCAATCACCAGATTTGTACCCTATAGAACATTTGTAGGAAGAAGTAGGTAGAAGAGTCTACAAGCATATAGGATCACTGCAAAAGAACAATTAAAAGAGGAATTGAATAAAATAGGTTATGTCACCACCATGAATTTAGTGAATTCTATTGTATGACTACGAGAATATAAAAGCTGTGATGGAAGCCAAAGGAGATTCAACAAAGTACTGATTTTTTGATCTTCCGTCAAATTTTTGTTTTTAATTATTAATTGTACGCAAATTTTTATGAAATTGTATTATGGAAAAACGTAAATTATTTATTGAAGCAAATATTTATTTTTAAACAAACACAGTCTTTCTTATTGTTTATGCCTAAGTAAACACAAGATACAGAATCCGTTAATTATTTCTTGATCCTACTATGAAATCCATTCGATTTTTAGGGTGTACGCAAATTTTTGTGAGTGACTGTAAGTGAATCAGAAGTGCTTCAGAAATAATTGATCTTTGATTATACAAGACAAGTTTTATCAAAGACCCCGTACGTTCAACGGAAGGGTTCAATTACAAAATAATTGCAAATGGTAGTAGAGATTTATCTATGATAAGTTTTAACCTTTTGTTGGTGACAGCTGAAGCTCGTGAAGGAAGGCGCGACACAGCAGCAAGCCGTTATGTGTAAAAACAGTATACAATCGAAGTGATTCCGATAATAAAATATTTGAAGAACTATTTAACTATTTGATGTTCGAGACACCAACTTATAAAAAAGTCAGTTACTGTATAACCTCAATGATATTGTAAAATTTGTGTTCCAGATCCAGCCGAATGTGAAATTGTTGAATCATTATTTTTGAATTCTACTTTATAAATAAACAATACCAAATATTTTCAATGGAGTTTGACAATGCGTTTTCTAGTCCTAGATTTATCTACATTATTAGATTGCGAATGCCAAATTGGCGAAAAGCTTGTATAAATAAACATTGTAAACATTAAATTAACCTTGAAGAATTGTGAAGCAAGTTGAACTTGGCTTACTTGAACAAAATCGCCCTGTGGCTATTTTAGTACGTAATAAGCAAAACAAAAATAGCCGGATTAGGTATCTAGGGTTACGCAATATAAATTAATTTTTGTTAGGTGTGAACCATTTGTTTGTTATATGCGTGTTAATCTCTAATCTCTCTGTATTACGAGCAAGGCAGTTATTCCATTCCAATCAGTTGACGTTTCAACATTTACGTATATATTGCATATGTCGATATAATATGTACCAAAAAAAAGCGCGCTTTGACTCAAATTTATTTCACAACCGAAATGTAATTTTTTTTTTGTTACAGTAAAGCAGATTAAAATATTATTATTACGCGATATTAGATTATTGTAACTCACGGCATGTGGTAGGTGTCGCTCATACATATATGTAACTGAACAGACGGTTATGTCACGTCGTGTGGGCACCATGAAATTTTATATCTTTGTAATAATATAATCTCAACAAATATTATTATTGTTTATTTGTGTAGACTAAAAATTAATGTAATTTACATTTGAAAGCCAAGATTCAATAAATAATTTAATTAGATTTATGTAAAATTCAAGTTACACAGGCAAAATGAATTTATTTGATTTTTATTTTTATTACAGATAATTGGATAACAAACGCAAATTATACAAACTATGGAGGTAGCAATTGGTAGTACAAGTGGACCTTTCCAACGGGAGGTGCGTGAATGGCAGCATGTTGATCCGAATACGGGGGCCCTATTAAGTGGTCGTATTGAGGCTGATCGATGGATTGATGGTCCATTGAATAAATATGGCAAAGTAAGTTACAACAATAAAATTTATTAATTTATGTATATTTTATCGTATCAAACTTGACTTTGGCCATAACACAATAAACCGAAGTCTATAAATAAAAATTAATGAATTCATTAAGAAATCAGCATTATCATCGTATATAATAAAATATTACCGACGCATAATATATGCGCTCAACCATGCGAGATAATGTATATGTTGTAATTTTATGTTTATGTTGTTTGTTTTTCACTGGCATGGTACTTTACTGCGTTCATTCAAGTGATTTATTAATTAAACGTATGGCTGTATACCGGTCGGTATATCCATTGCGTTCGGAAATGATGTATTCTTGACCTTTCAGTTACATGTTCTCGTATATTATACATACATATATATAAATAGTTATTTCGTGTACGTACGACATGATTGTTGATGTAGATGGCAAAACATTTATTTTGAGGAAGCCTTTCACGTTCCATACGTATTATGAGCTGATGTTATAAGTTCGCGATTACGTACGTTTAATTATATACTCAACCCTTACGAAATCCTTGATCTTTTGATTACAAAGATACAAAATACATTTTCTCAGAGCTAAAAGATTAAACCGCATGTTAAATCAAATAATTATAATTGCAGGTATTTATAGATTGCGTACTACTATTGAAAGTACCATTTACCGCGCATGCATGGTACGCATATGCCCACCATTACGTTGATTGATTTATTTTAAATATTTGTAATGCAAGTTGCGAACAATTAACTTTTATTAAATTTTGTAGTGAAAGTGATGAATTAATTTTGTGAAAAATAACCATAAAAACGTAATGTTAGTAATTTATGTGCGGTTAGCCCAAAATTCATCCCAGAAAAATAAATAATTGCATCAGGCAATACTAAAGTTATATTTTCATCCCAGCCGTGATTATAAGTTACTTTCCAATCGACCACCGCAAGTACTTGTAAGTGGGAAAAATGTGTATTGTGTAAAGTGTCGATTGAAAAGCACAAAAATGGCAAAAGCAAAACATAACCTGCAAATGTGTAGTATTAGCGCTTCGCATATGACATTCAATTATATTTTTGACAGAAAAATAATGCACACAATCACCAAGCGGACAAATTTATCGTAACTGCTTTTAACTACTCACAAAAAAAAGGTTGAACAGTTGTGAGTAGTTAATTTAGCAAAGACAAAAACCTTAAGTGCTTATAAGTACTTACGATGGCCGATGGAAAGCGCAAGTGGGTATTACCAACTTTGGTTTCCGGGACTAGCGGTTTCTGGCAACCAAACGGTTCATTTATTGGGCCAAACACATGCGAGAGTGAAAATAAGTTCAAAGTGTTTTCCAAATTTTTATAGTTTGATTATTGCCAGTTTCATTAGTTCGAATCAAACCTACTGGTAGCTTTACCACGATGTAAAACTAATATATGACTATCACGCAGAATAACGCAAATTTTTTTCAATTTGCAATTTAATAAGTTTATAATGTTCCAAACCATGTAAAGAAGGGAATTTTTAAGCAAAACAGGAACAAATAAAAAACAGGAATCGTAATTTTGATGAAGTTTTCAGGAATTATAGATGGCTAGTATGGCTTACCTAACCATCGTCTTCCAAGGGTCTTTATATTTTTTATAAATAAAATTGAATCACTTTACTTAAAAAAGCCAAATGAGCCGAATTATGGGTCCAAATATGCAATAGGTTTAGTCGTTAAGTGGATCAAATATACAAATTTCGTCATTCCGGTTGAATACCATATTCTATGATTTCGACAACTTTTTAACCAAAGGAATTGTAGGGATGGCCCATGGATGAGGAATAACCGATTGACACACAAATAATCTCCTTGCGACTAAAGCTCACCCCGTATAAATTTGGTATTGCACAGTAAAATTAAGATTATTGCATATTGAAGGACAATTAAATATTTGGATTCGCGCCACACACAAAACATATCAAGATCGAAAATCAAATAGTCCACACATTATAAACACGAATATTTAACTAATATATTATGAAGATGACTAAGAGTAGTTACACAGATAATATATTTGTGTTTTATAATTAAAACAAATTAATAAATCGTGCTTGAAGAACAAAAGTTTATTTGTCTTTTATCTCGTAAGCTTATTATCGCGCACAGCTTAATATTTTCTCATGAGAAAAAATCTTCGTAAACACTTCTTGATCAATGTAATTAACTATTAATTGTTAACTGAACCTTGAAAATTGAATAAATAAAATGACCAGAGGATGTTATACCGGATGTCATTTTTTTATATTTCTTCATCAAAATAAAAATATGTATCAGGAGGAAGTTAATGAAACTTAAATTATTTCACTTTGCTACATATTATATTATTTTGGGCGACGTCATCTGTCCAGTTTATATTTAAAGCCAATGCTTTTGCCGATGAAATAAGAAGAAACAAAAATAAATTTTTGTTAAGTCAATATTCTTTAAAAAATGTGTAGGTTTCTATGCTTAAACAACTTTACGATATTTTTTGCAGCCACGGTTTGTGTATTTTGATTTTCTACAAAATTAAAATTTATTTAATATTACATTTGTTTTTGGCGTGAACACACACATCCATAAACACAATTTTTGGCTAATTAATTTTGAAATTGTGACGACGCTTTTAATTAATAATCACGTTTCTATTTTATTTACAGTTATAATCGTGTCGTGTTAGATAAAACGATCAATAAATTAATTTTTGTTAATTCTTCTATTATTTTGATTAAGACGCCTGATTGTTATAAAACAATTAAAGCGCAGATTTTATCTAGCATCGTTATGTTGGTTTGTCTCATTTGATGGAATGTTAATTAAGGTTTATGTGGTTTTCTAATATTTTGGAATGTTTTAGGTTTGTTTGTTTGCCACGCTAAATAAATATACCGGTTTTCACACAATCCAAAGTTATAAATAACTTTAGTACTATTTAAATTAGAATATCTGTCAACTGTTTTTTAATATATAAAATCATTTTACAAAGGAAAAGCTCCCTGAACAATTTTCATCGCGAGGCATGGTGACCATTCATTGTTAAGCTAACAAACTATATTACTTTACTTGATGATTTTTTAAATTGTCTTAGGAAAATGTACAACGTTTCCGAAATCGTAAAAAAAATATTCAAAATACTTAGGACATAAAAAATGTTAATTAAATTCGAGTTGAAATCAATTTTCATACTTATTTGTTGTATAACCTATTTCCAATAGTAGGCTTTGCGTTAATTTTTCTACTTTAAAATGTTTTTTACGCCACATCAGTGTTTTAACAGTTCACTTTGAATATTCGGCATTTATAGTGAATCGAGTATTCCAAATATTTGAATTTATTTTTAACACTATGTAAGTGAAATATTCTATCAGTATTAAAAGTAAAGCAATGTAACACTGCTGTGTAAGCTAATTTAGTAGTGTCAGTTTTTGAAGAAAAAAAAATCAAAGTTGTCCAGTTCGCTTCGTGTCTTTTTTATACTTTCCCCTTTACAAACGTTTATTTACATATAAATGGCAATTTTCTACGATTTTATGTCAAATTCTATTTAGCAACTTTGTTGCGTGTGCAAAATAAGGCATTTTACTTTCTTTTACGTAGCCAATCATGAAAAATTTTGGCCTCGAAATGTTTGCAGATTTACCATAATATCACCGGACAAGTGGTGCAGTGGTTAAAGCTTCAGCTCTTGGACCGGGAGGTACTGGGTTCGAATCCCATCAGAGGCTAGATGCAAATCGAATTTTCATCATCGATTACAATCGGTGATGTTAATAAACACAACTAAGACCCTCTGATGGAGTGCAGAATTCAGCGCCGACCCACCGTCCATGTCAATGTACAGGTTGACATGGAGCTTGCAATGTGCAGGTGGTATACTGTAGTTGTGTGAGTATAGGTGAATAGGTGAATGGGTTAATGATGTGGCGTGAATGCGTGGTATCACAATGGGCCAAAAATGGCCTAAGTGTCAACCACTGAAACCTAACCTAACCTACCATAATATCGACGAAGTAAAAGTAATTTTTAAAAAATCTCTGTGTATATCTGTGCCATGCAGATTTAATGTCTCGTGATCCTCTACATCCCAGACGGATTGACTGATCGGGATGAACCATCATACTTTAGTTTTTTATAAATTGGGAGATCCCAGTGATTTTTGATCGAAATCGGCCCACCGGAAGTGGCAGCTCCCATAATAGCGTTTTCTTTTTTTGCAAACATTTTGCAAATTATGTCATTTACGCAACAATCAGACTACTAAAGTAAAAGGGAAAAGATTTCTATCGTGAGCAGGGTTGGGTGAGGTAGTTTACGCAATGATACGCGATTATCGACACGTAATCTATTGGGTTAGCCACATTATCTCGCAATACAGAATCTATTTTACAAAATCTTTTTTACAAAATCTCGCATTACAAAATCTTTTTTACAAAATCTCGCAATACAAAATCTCGCATTACAAAATCTCGCATTACAAAATCATCTCGCATAAACTTTTTCCCGTAAATATATGAAATCGCGCGCGCGATTTCATGTATTTACGGGAAAAAGTTTATGCGAGATGATTTTGTAATGCGAGGTTTCATAAATTTACGGGAAGTATATGCGAGATGATTTTGTAAAGCAAGCAAATGTTTAGAATCATATATTTTATAGGCTATAGTGTTTAGGATTTTTTTGCAAAACCAAGTAACAGCCAGTCTGTTTTACTACACTATAAGTACAATTTGTTTATTGATTGTTACCATTCAAATTTTCACATCGAATGAAATAAAATTAGTTTATCAATTGGTATTTAAATACAAAACTATTAAATCAGTTAACTGGTATGTAACATATATGGTTATTTTATCTCTTATTTCATGCGAGTTACATATAATTTCTTATAATTAAAACAGATCTAGAATATACATAAATCATGAATATCGACATAGTCAAATCGAACAAAGGCAATAATAAATTATTTATTAACGGATATTGTTGAGAATACGATGATGGTGTTTCGCTGCTATTTTTTGGACAACATAAAAATTTTTCAAACAGTCGACATACATCTTTTAAAATGCTAAATTATATTTTGTTAAATATTGTGTGGGTCAAAAAATCACCCAAAATAATTTGTGAAAGTTCATAGTGTAAGTGCAGTTCTAGTGACATAATAATTACAATATGCTTGATTTTATACTAATATTTTTTCTTTATGTTGTATAGTATTTTACAATAACTATGATTTTAATTTTTATTTATATTTTTTAAACTCAATGTACATAATTTTAAGGTAAAGTTTTTTTCTTAAGTTTAGTTTTTTCCATAATTTTACATAACGGTTTTTAACAAATTTTGTACTCAATTAGATTATGCCACTGATGAAGACAATTTAAGTCGAAATATATGGCGATCACATTCGTAAATTAAAAGCTGTTTTTATTGTGAAAATAACGGATATTGTTATCATTTAAGCAAAAAAACAAAAACCACATTTAATTGGGTTTGCTCCAAGCAAAAAAGTTATAGGTGTAAAGGTCGTGTTGTAACTCATGTTGTGCAGAATAAACACGAAATTTTAAAATCGCCATCGGTGCATTCTCATGAACCGTTGGCATCGGATATAGTTGTAGCTGAAACTAACAGCGCCCTCAAATTTCAAGCAAAAAATTTTGATCAGCCACCATCGATTATAATGAGAGATTCCGTAATCAACACTTCCTACGAATCCCGCATTTATCTGCCATCAGCAAAAGCTCAAAGAATTAAAATTCAACGGGCCCGCCATAACAAAGTGAAAGAACCCGAAAACTTTGCAGATATTATCATTCCCGAAAACATTCGTTATGTCGAAGGAGAGTTATTTGTTTTAACCGAAGAAGAGTTCGATGGTGAAAAAATTATTTTGTTGGGAACGGTTTCATCACTAAAGCTCCTCGCTGAATCTAGTTGTTGGATTATGGATGGTACTTTCGACGTTGTACCATCCATAATGCGACAGCTATTTTCAATACATGGACGTATTGACGGAGAGGTATTACCCTTGGTATTTTGCTTGATGAGCAAGAAAAGTAAAAAAGTATACGACCAATTGTTTTCAACTTAAAAAAAATTTGTATCGAAAATGAAATTCAGTTAAATCCGAAAAGAATAGTTTGCGATTTCGAAAAAACAGTAGTATCATCAGCATCATTTTTTTTCCCGGAAACCGTTTTTAAGGGATGTTTATTCCATTTCGGCCAAATTATCTGGCGTAAGATCCAAAAAGAAAGGTTGGTACACAAGTATGGGAATATCGAATCATTTTCATTGCAAATCAGAATGATAAAAAGCCTAGCTTTTGTACCAGATCATGAAGTTGCTACGTATTATGCAAGTTTGTCCAATGAGTTCAATGACACAGATGTCAAAGAAATTGGATCATGGTTCAAGAGAAATTACATTGGCCATGGTAACCGAGCACCAAGATACAAACCGGAATTCTGGTCTATAGCCGACTCAGGAAATGCTAGTGAATGCTTCCCTCGCACGCAAAATAGTGTGGAAGCCTGGCACCGTCGTTTAAAAACTGTAGTCGGCCAACGGCACGCGGGTATTTATAAAATAATAGATGATTTGGCAAAGGAAGCGATTTTGACAAAGCTTAGGATTCAACAAATTAAATCCGGTGTCCAGTTTCCCAAAAAAATGAAAACAAATTATCAAAAATAAAAAAATACAACGAATAATAAAGAAAAAATCAAGACTCACTCCAGTAGAATTTTTAAAAAATATTGCATATAATATAATAATTAATTGATTTTTTTAATTTTCTTTCATTGTTAAATGTTATTTTTGAATTTTTAAAGATAATTGGTTATAATAAAATAATTTAATAATTTTCTGTTATTGTTATTTTTCAATTATATTTTTGGGTTTTGCAAGATTTCGCAATACGAGATTTTGTCATGCGAGATTTTGTAATGCGAGATTTTGTAATGCTAGATTTTTTTAAAATGCGAGATTATGTAATTCGAAATTTTGTAATGCGATATTTTGAGGCGCTCCCAATCTATTACATAGTTAAACAGCGATTTTTTGTGCCCGTATAACGTCGACGTTGTAGACATAGTCGACAACTTAAGAAATCATGTTAAACACGAAATTCTATCACCATTTTTCTTTATTTCACGTTAGCCTGTTTGATAAAATTGCTGTTTAGCTATTAGATAACCGTCTTATTATCAGGGATGCCATAAAAACTGACATTTTAATGACATTCTAAGTGGGTGTAAAAGAACGCAATTTTACATGTCGTTATAGAAGTACGAGTGCATGGTCAACCTGGACAACATCCTCATAGTGCACGGTTAGTATGATGATTCACGTAAAACTGCATTTTAAATAAAAACCAACCAATTCGGTCTCACCATTAATGTACCTGGTTCACATTCAACTAGCTCACTATATTTAAGCCAAAAATACATCAGCTGCCATATAATCAATTTGACAAAACAATTTTTCTGAAAACTTTTGACATTTAATCACATGTTCAGCTCAACTTCACATAATTTTTAGTTTGGCCAAATAAATGGTTATAATTCTTTACCAATTTTAAGGAGATGGCACTGCGAATTCTTAATTATGGTTTTCAAATGAGCTTTCATGTTTTATGTAATGCGGTTTTGTTTAGAAACATTTTTTTTAGTCGGAAATTAACGTTTAGACTCCTACTAACTAACTAGATGGTTAATTCACAGATGGCGCAAAACACACTGCACCTGAATTTTAATTTAAATGTCCTAAATAAATTAAGATTTATACATCATCAAAATATTGCACATTGGAGATAAATAAATTTTAACTAACTTTGCAGTTTGTTACGGAATGGTTCTGCACCATTCCGCAGATTTTATCTAAATACGCGGAGGCCTCTCTCACGTTGATTTTTCCGACTAGATCTCAGGGTTTTAGGTCGGGTGGCAGTTTAGGCTTGCGTGTTACTGGCCCATACTGTCGAACAGAATAAACAAAAATCAAAAGCAAATTAAATAAACTGAAATTAAAGTAACTGATCCCATAATTCGTCGCACGAAACTTGAGGGAGATAATAAATAAAATAATAATCGAGTGTGCCCACCCAGATAAGACCGGTCTCCCCGAGTGAGAAATAATCGGTCTGCTGAAGCGACACCTCGAATGACACATCGACCCCGAAATAACAATGCGCAGCCATAACGAAGCAGCATTAGAAGGTAGGGAGCTCTCTTCAACAGACCAGGCTTCTCTTCACCCGGAGAGACCTCCAGCTAATTCCCCACAATTCAGAGCGTCTTCCCGCCTTTGGATAAACTAACGTTGGGCGTTGGCTCGCCTTGTTAACAAACAACGTTGGCATTGGCTCGCCTTAACCGTATATGATACGTAAATTCGACCTTGCTAGGCCATCGGAGATGTTGGGCGGAAATGTGAAGTGACCTCAACAGACCACTCGCTAACTCGTTGGGCGTCCTTCAGCCTTAACCGTAGAAATAAATGGATCAATTTCGTTCTGGTAACCATGAAATCAATCAATTAATGGCGTTCTGGTAACCATAGAAACAAATTAACCAATGCTGCACGCCTGCCGCCCTTATATATACTGGGTGCCTTTTACACTTCCGTAGCAATTAGCTCACTTATATACACAAAATATTTTCCAAAATTAAATCTTTAACTTCATTCGCTACAGTTTATGCAAAACAAAAGAATTGGGGTACGTAATAAACTGTATCCCCTTTTGCACAAAAAAAATCAATAGAATTGTACAAAAAAAATTACATAACTTCAAAAATACCGGAAAATCACTTTTGAAATTAAACATCATCAATTTAATTCTCAATAGGTTTTTTTATTTTATTGAGCACAACTTTCTTGTTAAATTGTTTTTATAAATTCTATACTTGAGCGTTACAGCGCTCTAAGTTCACAAACTCAAAAAAAATTTTCTTTTAAACTAAACTTTAATTTAAACGAGTCAACTAAAAAAACTCAACTGATTTTCGTCAAATTTCAAACTAGACTTTATAAAATCCAAAACTAGACTAACCGTTCCTACCGCGCATCAACCGCACACACCAAAGCGAGAAATATACAAAAATACTCTTTTGTATATAATATAATAATTCACCAGTCGCACAAGGTACACATTGGTCTCGCTCTCAATTTATTATAAATTCACACGACACGGCTTGCGGATAAGGAGCCTAATTTCCCTAAAATCAAACTTTAGCGTTTATTGAACAACAGATGGCAATGACATAAGTATTAATCAAACGACTATACTGAAATTCAAAAATTCAAAATAAAAACTATAACAGTGTAATATTAGCAACCGGACAAGTGGTGCAGTGGTTCAAACTTCGGCACTTGGACCAGGAGGTATTGGGTTCGAATCCCACCAGAAGGTGGATGCAAAGCGAATCTCCGTCATCGATTATGATCGGTGATGTTAATAAACACAACTATGACTGTTGGAGTGCAGAATTGTTGTGCCAACCCACCGTCCATGTCAGTGAACAGGTTGACATGGAGCTTGCAATGTGCAGGTGGTATACTGTAATTGTGTGAATGAGTGGCCTGTGCGTGAGTGAAAAGGGGTTCCTTTAAACAAAAAAATAAAAAAAAGTTTAGAATTAAATATCAAATATACTTTAATTTATGAATATTAGAGACATCTATCAATGACTAGTATGAGCTACTCGCCATTTTAGTTAATCGCAAATTTAGATAAAAAAATCGACGTCAGGCACACAACATTACAAACTCTAATACTTTGTGAGTTGAAAGATTTCTTTCGACTAATAACTGACTAAACTAATTTCTTGTTAGTTCGTACCAGTTATTAATAGATGGCGTAAAATACAATTCACAGAATTTTATTCTAATGCCTAATTTAATTTAAATATTATCAATTGTCGAATTATTGGGGAGGGGTTGCAGTAAATAGTGGAGATGTTAAAATCCTAGTATTCATTGATTCAAATTTTATAGTTTTAATTTTCATTAATTTTGTTTTAATAACCGGATCGTGTTAAAAAGTGAAAATAAATGAAGTGTCTGTTAAATGAGTTTCCGATACAAGACATAGACCACGTCCGTGTTTTGTTAAGTGTGCATTAATCGTTTCCATACTTCGGAATATCCTTTCGAGTGGAGCTTAATTAGTAACATAAGTTAACTGGTGCGTTATTTAGTTATCTCTTGGAAAAATTGTAAACTATAAAAATCTTTTTTGGGAATTGGCGGTTCCCAAGAGGCCAAATTTTTCCATCGGAAAAAATATTTTTTCTGATGGGAAAATATACACATTAACATGTACACATGCGCTTTAAATTATAATTATATCTCTCAAACAGCGAGCTAAAATTGTTTTTGTTATGAACCTATAGAAAACGAGAGACATCCCTTGCATGCAGCTATCATTAAATTGTTCAAGTCACCGTCAAAAGAAAAGAAGTTACTTTTCAAATTCTGGTTAGGCACGCCTGCCTTAAACCCATAAATAAAATAGTCTGGGCGGCCAGCTATGAAAATAAATAGAAGAAAGTTTTTCTGGGGTTTACAAATCGTTTTTGTGAGGGTTTACAAAACAAACCTCTGTGGGGTTGATTGTTTCAAGAGTTCAAATAAACAAGCTTTTTGTTTACAGCGCTGAATTCATTACTATATTGAATTACAGAGGCGAGAATATTACAGTTTTTGAATACCGATGTATAGTTTCTCGCCTACTCATGGATTCATCTCGAGCTCTCAAGAACGCGTATGATATCCTTGTCGTCCATTATATTGCGGCCTGTCAAGTCATATAGGAGGTAGGCTCGCAGGAAAACAGTCCGCTAAGCGCTAGATGGGGACAGGTGAAAGCAAATGGGAAACATTTTTTTCGTCCTCATCTCCTTCGTAATTATAAAACAGTAATCATGTGTCTGATATAGTTTTCTCTTAGTAGTAACTTGCATGTGGTGAGTGGTATATTAACATCCGCCCTACTTGGTGAAATGAGGCAGGTTGTGTCTTGTCGAGTGAGTTCATCCGTCTTTACATTCCTCGTAATATTGAAATGCCCCGGCACCCATATCAAGTTAATGTTGAACTCATGTGCCATCTCTTGAAGTCCGTAAAAATGCGAATACCCCTTACAGATATTACATTATACCTCAACCATCAACGGCTGTTCTTATCGCGAGGAGTCCAGCTTAAGAAGTCTGCAGTAGTCCGGGAGAGGAAAACAGAGGTTTACATCAAATTCTTCCCACAAAACTCCACTCCCAACCTTCTCATCCATCTCTGAACAGTCATTGAATAAATAACAAGCAGGCTTCTCTGGTTAGAATATCAGTCCTAAGCCTCTGATCAAAAGATGGTGACGGAATGGTATAGTCGGTAGTATTTAGTATGTTGTTGATTCTTAGAATAGATGAGTGTCCTGTATTGTTACAGTGTGAAAATGGAATTGAGCCTTATAGTCGAGCTCGCTGACATTTGTTTACTTAGGATATCTAGAGGTGTGAGATAAAAGAGAATTTCCAGTGCTTGAGTGGATGTGCTCCTAAGAGTCCCACTAATACACAAGGCAGCTGTTCGCTGTACTTTCACCAATGATTTTAGATTGGTCAGAATATTTAAGGCTAGCCACCAAACAGTAGCTTCATATTAAGTGGGCCTAATAGTAAAAATTTAGAGCCAATGTACAATGCGGGGCTCCAATTCTCATATTTTCCCATTTAACCCATTTCCTTGTTTTTGTGCCATACCCATGGTCTTGAGCGGGTTTTGAATCGCTTATTGAGTGACTCCAACAGTTTCAGCAAGCTCCTCTTGAGTTAAGCGTGAATCTCGGACCAATGACGCCTTCAACTCAGCATCTTCAAACTTTACTGGCCTTCCTTAGCGTTCTTTGTCACTGGTGTGAAAATTGCCACTTTTAAATCGGCGTAACCAGTATTCACATGTTTTTATTGATGGAGCATGTTCCCCATGTAGTCTCCCACAAAAAAGCAGCGCTTCCCGCAAATTGTGTTTTGTTGGCACAAAGGTTGACATGGTTGGAGCCCAAAAATTAGGAATTTAAAACGACACATACTGATTTTTAGAGGGAAATGATGACGTTTTAACATGCATATAGTTACATGACAGTCCAATGCCATCTTGGGGCTCAGGGGGGCCTAAAATCGATACCGAGAGTGAATTATACCTAGAATAGTTCTAAAAATATCACTGCCGGGTTTCCTCTTGTTTCTATAGCTAGGTTCTTTGATGGGTTTTGTCTCCCATTCAAATTGGAGATAAGAATGATCAGAATAGGAATTATCTTCCGACTCCTTCCAATTCACTAAACTATCCATAATGGTATCTGACACAAGTGTAATGACTGTAGTTCTTGTCTATTTCTAGTTGTAAACATTTTGGCTTACAGCCAATACTGCATATATATATTTTAGCACTAAGATTAAAATCAAGGAGTAACTCATCTGGTTCATTCGTACAGTACTTCCCCAAATTGTGTGATGCGAATTTTCATAAATTTCTAGGATGACTCCCATTTTTTTGGTGAGCCTCAGTTAATGACCTTACTAAAATGATACCCACAATATTTAATTCTCAAGATCTGCGAATTATTTTTAGCAAGAATGTCACCCCATTTTAGCGCAGCCAGCGACTCTCTATATTTACTATGATAATAGCTGACCTATAATCGTGCTTTAATTATTCTAAATTGGCTGCTCTCCAGCTGGCGGTCTGCAGTTTAGGATTGCTAATTTATAGTATTTCCAGAATTTTTTGTAAGTTCGTGGGTTCCACTGAGATCCAAGCTCTTGCTCTAGGTCTATTTGGGATGTCCTCTAAAGAAACTACTTCTAGTATAGCCCTAGGTTAGACTACACCTAGGTTCTCTGCAGCCTTTTTGTACAGTTCCACCCTCCGTCTAGGCAAGCCGAAACGCGTACAAGCTTTCCCTCATAATTTTGAAGAAAGTAGGGCTAAGACCGAAAATTATGAAATGAAAACTAGTTGTTTACTTCTTCACCTCTATACTATATATCGAATACTAACAGACTTTCACCTACTTTACTACAAATATCGACTTTTTTTTATTTTTTTGATTTTTTATTTTCAATGTCATCTGTTATGGGGCTAAGGCTTTTCCAACTCTTTCGTGGTTTGCTTTTTCCGTCCTCACTTTTACGCTGATGCCAGCCAATTCGGGGACGTACAGCTATAGGTCCGCTTTTTTATCACCATCTGCACATTGCATAGCTCCATGCCAATCTATACTGGCGTAGAGCCCATGAGTTTTGCACTCCGACAGGGGGTCATATATGTGTTCCATTTCATCACCGATCGTAATCCGTAGATGAAAATTCCCTCTGCATTCTGCCCCTATATAGTGATTCGAATCCAGTACCTCTCGATCCAAACGCCAAAGCTTTAACCACTGTGACGCCATTTGGAAATATCGACTTATATAACCTCAACCAAAACAAATCATAGGTCTTGCAAATAAACTTTGGGATTTCCGTTCAACAACTTTGTGTGTTGCAGCTTTATTATAGAACGCCTGTCGCACATAATATAAATGTTTTAAGATAAGGAAGGATACAAAATACACATCTTGGTATTAAAAATTATTGATTTTAACACAATATGCGTCAATATTGATTCAAGAAGAATTACTTATTCATTCTTCTGCCTGAAAGTACTTAAGATGTTTTGCAGAATATAAATATTTATTTAATCAATTTATTTAAGATTTCATAAGAGTATTGATCCTGCTTTTATATTCATACGAAAGTAGCAAGTATTAAGAGACTATAAAAGACTTCCGATCATCGATTTGAAGTAAATCGAAAATCAGATCGCATACACGTATCATTTCATATTCATTGCATGCCCTACATCCGTAACGCATTAAAATTTAATAAAATTTTACGACTTTTCTTCGATACGATTTTCTTATTACGTATTTTGTAATCTCGTCACAGACGCGTGATTAAGGTCAGCAACACACACTTTTTCTGTATACAAAAATGAAAAACAATTAAATTTCTTCTAATCTGATACAAATACAACATCTATACCACTTATCAAGATCTATAAAAGAGAGGCGATTGTTAGTTTTAAAGTGCAATACGCGTAGGTAAAGAAATTAATTAATTCATTCAATCGATGCATAATTATTAATTATGGCGATATTCATTTGGAATTATTTATAGATTTCTGACTGGAAATTACGATGCGATTATGTATGCATGTGTGAGTGTGTGTATGTTGCTATCACAACGATTTATTTATATACTATAAAGTTATAATTAAATGATTATCGAGGTTTACATATTTAATGCTGATTAATTTAATCTCATTAATTAATGGGTAATTAGGTTGAAATTCGTTTTAGTAGCACGATTCAAATCTTATTTTCGTTCTTGGTGCAACACGTATACACGTCAATTTAATAATAGGGCCCTAAGGCACTTTTACAGCTGTAGTTGTTTATGTCTTTTCATATTCATTTTAAGACAACGGAAATGTTGGTTTGAGACGTTAATTGGTTCGTGCTAAGAGATCTAACTGCATTTTAATATTATTCTACACACAAAATTCAAATCTGTTTCGTTTCGTAAAGTGGTAAGTTATCAGTATGTACGGACAGGTTCCGAGAGGTGGGGGCGATGTTTTTGATTCTCAAGGCTGGCTTTTGTCTATAATTATTGCATTAATATAAAGAAGGTGTAATTGTAATAACAATTTTCCATTTTATTTGAAAATCACTGTAAAGTGCCGGTTTCAGTCCTCTTTTAACTTGTTCAGTTCTTAGATGGTCCAGCTAGGTTCAAATTGGTACTTTGTAACCGGGTGTAGACAATCCAAAATGTAAGGGGTGTCGCTGTAAACAATTTATAGTAAGTGATGAAGAGATGCTATAAAATGAATACATTTGATGTTTTTATTTAAGAGTAGTATTTGCAATAAGCAATATTAGAAGTTTCTCCACATTTTTGATTTAAGTTTAATGAGTTCTATAATCAGTCATATTATACCTGTGTTAAATGTTTATCTTATTTATTAGCTAATCGAGAGGATAAAATTTTCAATTATTCATTAGGCTAAAACATTCATACTAAACTGACTGTGTCGGTTGAAATAACATAACGAGTGGCTAGTTTTTCGAAAATCGAATGCCTAAACAAACGATTGGAATTTTGGAGCTAAACTGAGTTGTATTCCTGTTGTGTCTTTCAAATCACAGTCATTTTTTCATAAATAGTTACTAGTCCCCCTCTGTAAACATTTTAAACATTTTTTTTGTTGTAAAAAATCGAGGCTATATTTTATACGTTTCTGTATTTTTCATACAAAATAATTATGATAAATTAGCATATCCTTGGTAGGCAAGATGCAACACAGCGACTAAACTGGAGCATTCTATACAAATTTCCTAAAATCGCGATGTCTTGCAATCATTACCTGATATTCGAAAATATCCTCTCTCAAATTTATTATCAAAATTGTTCGAGCCGATGTTATTTATTAAATAAAGTTCGTAATCCCTGAGGCGGAACAAATTATGATAATTGGATGGTGAGTGCTACAAATAAATATTGTTACTCATAACAAATAGAACGCAATTAGTGTAACCATCTAATGTAATGCAACTAACATAATATGATGCAACATTTCTCAATATAACGGGTCACGCCAGATATATAGTTAACGAAAATAATAAGACACAATATGAAACTATATGACGCAGCATAGAACAAAATCGTGCAACGTGGTGCAACATAACGCAACATGGTACACGAGGCGCAACATGGTAAAATATATCTAGAAACTACCCACACCATGCCCACCATTAAGGAACATGGTGCAATATCATGCAACTAAATGCAATATGACTCAACATGATGCAATATGGTGCAACATGGTGAAACATCATGCAACGTTATGCAACATGGGAAATATTTCGCAACATCGTGCACGTAATGGCCCATCCGGAGAAAACCTAATTGAATTAACCAGAAATCAGAACTCCTTATAATCATTTCCTTGCTTTCGAAAAATGCCCCGCCAAATTTTACCAAAAGCGTACAGGCCCAATAAAATGTTGAAAGATCCCAACCCAAGCCAACATGACGCAACATAGTGAAACATCCCACAATGAAATACAACTCCAAGCAACATGGTGCAACATCAACCAACTCAAAATAACTAAACATGATGCAACACCTTACAATGTAGCGCAACATCCTTCAACATGGTTAACCATAACGCAACATCACGCGACATAGTGCAACATTTTGCAACATTATGCAACATGGTGTATCATCGTGCCACATGGTTCAACATCATGCAACGTGACGTAAAATGGTGCAACATTATGTTGTGCAACATGACAACCTATAAATGAATTATGTATCTAGAAATCAGAATTTTTCCATCTCTTTCCATGTTAAAAATTCGACGATAAATGGAAGAATTTCCTACGATTGTGTATTTAGTTCGAGAGTACTGAAAATAGACCAATATACGGAACAATCGCCATAAAACCATTATAATAAAACAACCAAGTAAAATATAAAAAATTCGAAAACACGAAAAGTTAGTTGTGAGAATGAAATATAGATAAAAAGTTTGAAAGAATCGAATTTCGTGTGCTAAGCAGGGGAGCTCATTTCCAACAAAAATAGCCAAGTAAAGTTTTTTCGAATTGTTGATGGTGCAACAGTTATTCCACTTTTAGTGTTTTTAGTAAAATCACATGCGCACTCACCAAAAAATTAATTTAAAAGAAACTAAGAATTATTTTGTTTAAATTTCTTTTTAAATACGATCTAGAAGAGCGTGCTTTTCTAATAAAATCATTTTTATAAGCTTCATTATCTTCTGTCAAATAAAAACTTTTTTTTGTTTCTTTCTAACTAGTAAAGGATTTATATTTTTATCTCGTATTAATTTAACTGAAAAAAATTGTTTCACTGTGGAATTCTCGCTTTATGCAGATTTTAAAATGGTGTCACACACCGAGCTATTCACAATAGAATGTTGTTTATCAACCCGGGAAAACCGGAAGAAAATCGGGAAATCCAGAAAAATCCGGAACAATCCAAAAGAAATCCTGGGAATCTTTGGGAAATCTAGAGAAAATCCGGAAGAAATTCCGAGAAATTCGGAAAATCCCGGGTAAATCTGGCGGAAAACCGGGAAATTCGGAACAATCCGGGAAGCCTGGGAGAAATCAGGAAGAAAGTCGGGAAAACCGGAAAATTTTGTGGGTATCCGGGAAAAATCGGAGAAATTCGAAGAAAATCCGTATAACATTATTTATAATTAATAAATAAAAATTATTTTATTCATTTTGTTTTATTTCTGACAAAGCATCACTCTTTCAGATTGGATTAAAAAAGAACGTTAAACAAAAGAACACTTGGTTTCTTTTAAATTAATTTTCTGGTGGGTGCGCATGCCAATTCACTAAAAAGCACTAAAAGTGGAATACCTGTTGCACCATCAACAATTTGAAAAAACTTTACTTGGCAGTTTTTGTTGGAAATAAGCTCTCCTATCACCCTGCTTCGTTTGATCTGACAAATTTGGGACACCCTGTACAGACAATATTCCAATGTAAATAAATACAACATTAGTCGTCGCGACCTGATGAGAAGAGTGATTTCTTTAAATCAATAATCTCATCCGTTCGAAGCTGATTGTTGTGATTCTTACAAATCCATCTATAAGTCAAAAAATAAAAAATCAGAACTGCCTGTAACCGTTTTTTCCATTCGAAAACCTTGTCCCTCTCAATTTTATCAAAATCGTCGAAGCTAAATAAAATGTTACAAGAAGGCTCTATGCTTTGTGGCTTCCGAAATCCAGACCAATCGCAATCGACTCCAGGCAAATGAACACCCCACTTCACAAATTTTTAATAAAATCACACGAACCAAAAATAAAATTTAAAAAAAAAGACACGGTCCTCACCGGATGACCCCATAAATTAATTAATACAAAATCAGCAAGTATAGCAATCGTCCCTGGTACTCGAGAACTCTCCTCAGTCCTCATCAATTTTCATCAAAGTCGTTTGAGCTGAGAAAGGAAAATAAGAAAAACGAACCCGAGCCTCACTCGAGGACCCCTTAAATGAATTTTTCTGAAACCAAGGCCCATCGCAATCAACTTTTGATACTAGAAACCAATTAACCAGTATCAGTCAAGTTTAAGCTCCAGTACTAGAGGGCCGACAGACAAAAGTCTGCACCTAGAAATTAAAAAAAAAAACAGTTTTCTCAAAAGGCATTTATTTTGTAAAAAAAGTAAAAAACTGCATAGTAAACCTAAGTGATGTGTGAGTGACTTAAGATTTGATAAAATGAATTAAACTGGGACCATCCAATGCCTTCTAAACTACAGGCCGCTTACACCAAATGATGACGACATGCTACTCGTAAGTCGAAGTTTTTGCTGCTTTCTCTAGTTGTTTTGTTAGTGTAAATATCTTAACATTATTATTGCGCAGTCTCGGTTTAGACATAAATTGACGTCATGTGCCTAAAATGAGAGTAGTAAGAGCCCTGTAGTATAGAAGGCATTGAACGGTGTAGCATTTATATAGGTGTAGCATTTTTGTTATAAATTGTTTCGCTAATTTGGTTTTTAAATGCAATATCAGTAAGAAGTATAAATTATATATCCCTTTACCGGCCTGCGCACACAATTGTGTGGGTAGGGCAAACGAATATTGTGAAAAATGTATGGTTGTATGTGTTTTGAACCAACTTACACATTTGTGTATTCCTTTTTAACGTATTTTCGTCCAAAAAAACACTATAACTATACACACAATTGTGTTCGTACTTCAAATCAAGCGAAATTATTTATCAAAAACGTCATTACAAACTATGTTTTTTTTACTCACACATTTGTGTGGTTTGTACTTCAATTGAGCCAATTTTTTTTTCTTGGTCGGCAAAGGGATATAATATAATATACATATAAACAATTTAAGTCTATTGTTGTTTTATATTCCGATCGGGCTTGCACAACTACTCCAAGTTTGATAGTTAATAACAAAATATCAAAAGAAAAGTTCTAGAAAATGAAAAACTAAGCAGGTGTAATTTTTGAAAACTGGATCTAACCTCTCTAAAATAAATTTACCCATCAGAATACCGTTACTACTCCATAGTGGTCCAAGTAAATAGTTTCCTTAAATTGAGCTCTATATTTGATTGTGTGCTCTTGCTAAATCCAATTTCAAAAAAATTTTATTTCCTACCATTTTTGAAAATATATCGGACAGTTTTCACTAAATATTTACAAACAATACAATTCTAGGGATTTGATAATTCAAAAAAGTGATAGTTGGGATCTCCCATTTGCGACACTAAATTTTTGTTTAAATTCTTCTTATTTGGAATTTTCCATTTAGATGATGTACATGATATGATTTAATTTTTTATTTGTATTAAATACAGTATATTTCGTGGATATTTTTTTTGATTAAACGTGAAAAAGGATATCTCACAAGTGATGGCCATTTTCTACTTGACACAATCGTGCTCTTTCCAATACATTTTCCATAACTTTTTTCAAAACAGCAAGGCGTTATGGTCGGGTCGGGATTTCATTTCGAATGTTGGTTTTTAGTTCTGGTATGGTTGCTGGTTTATTGGTTAATCAATATTTGGAGAGCAACTAAATTTAACGGATTGTCCCCAAAGCACCAACAAATCGTTTTTCCCGCAGAACGCAACCTTTCCTTTTTAACACCAATGAAATTGAACCATCTGAGTCAATATTTGGAGAATTTCTATTGTTTAATTTTTACTCGGAAAGTGACACCGAGTGAACAAACAAAAAAATTCCCAAAGGCTTCGGCAGTTACTAATTCGTATAATATAATAAATTAATATTTATGAAATAATTATTTTTGCTATTCTTGTACACCTTGCACTTACGATTAAATTATAATAGCAAAAAAAAAAAAATAAGAAACCAGTGTAGCTCCATCAACCACAGCTCTAGACGATTTTATTCACAGTTTTACTTCACAGCGCTAGACGAACTTTACTTAGCTGGGCTTAAACAAATTTCCAACATCGTCCGATATTAAGCATCATTGATGGTAAGTGTTGCTCTCACTTCATTTTCGAAGTAAAATAAGCCTAAGATCTTTTCAGATGATACTCCGCACCAAACAGTACACTTAAGAGGGTGTGATCTTGTCGCTGATGAATTGATCTTGGATATTCCGTTGTCTAAAACCTTCAGTATTGCTTGTTTATGAAGCCGTTTAATTGAAAATGGGCTTCATGGCACATTATTAAATTGTGAATGAAAATTGGGATTTTTTTCAAATTTTCCTCGTAGCAAAATGGCAAAATCGAGGCGTTCTTTGTAGTTTATCGGTCATAATTCTTGCACAAGCTGAATTTTATACGAGATTCTATACTGAATTTTATTACTTATTATAAATAATATTAAAAAATAAATACATATTTTCTATATGGAATATATATTTTATTTTATATTTTTTTTTTTCATTATTTTCTTAATATGGTCAAAATTCTCTGTGCGGTTGTCGCGATATTTTCAGTTGTGTTGAACGTCTGCTTGTTGACGTTTCTTGACTATTCTGCACACTCTCCCGAATTTTATCATCCATACGGCACTGTCGTTTTTCGGAACCTGGAGGTTCGTTGCAGCCCCTTTATTTGTAGAAATTTGCTATTAGACGGTTTATTGTTGATCTAGTCGGCACAGAACACACATTAAAATACCGTCGATAAGCACGCTACGTCAAAAAATTAATTTAATTGGTTGTTCTGCCGTATTTTGGTTCATTATAAATTTCCCAAGTTTTCTTTACAAAATTATGAAAATAAAAATAAAAGAACATACAAATTAAAAAAAGTTTTTAAAGTTTCACAATTAAACGATGTTTTTACGCTACCCTGTACGCAATCGCAAAATGGTTATAAGCAAAGAGTATGAAATTTTACAAAGAGTAACGAAGCAGAGGAAAAAATTTCATCAAAAAAACGCATGGGTTATGCAATTTAATTGCGTTAAAAACACATTTACACATTTTTTTTTTAAGTAATTTTTGTAGTTTTCTATAAATGTCATGAGTATGACAATATTCAACAAAAAAAAAAAAAAAAAAATTAATTGTTGCGTAAATGTATGGTATATGCTTGAAACAGACGTGCGGAATTTCCGTATGCGGATACGCAAGCGGAAACGCAAGTTAACTACATGGGCGTATTTTTCAGACATTGCGTTTTTATTTTTCAGTAGAGTTTTTAATAATCAATATACAATTTGTTTTAGAATTTCTGTCAAAATATTGAAAAGCCGTCGTGATCTTCATATTAATTAATGTTATTTTTTTTGTTATGTAGTCAACACTGCTGCGATGCGTCTTTTTTAGAAATAGAGACAACTTGCGGATAAACGCTGCCTATGTGGAATACATATATTTCATTTCATTTAAAGTAGTATATTCTCGCGGGTCTGTTTCCAGCAATAATCGATTTAAATTGCGTAACCCATGCATTTTTTGATGACATGTTTTCCTCTGCTTCGTTACTCGCGTGAATTCCACACGGAAACATTTTTTTCCAGTAAAATTAACACGAGGTAAAAATATAACTCCTTTAAGCCTAGTACTCGGTTCGATTTCACGGGAAATCATACGATTTTACCAAAGAAAAATTAGAAATGAAAAATTCGACATCTGTTTTCATTTGGTAGTACTCAGTTCACCAGTGAAAAACCCAAGTGTGTTCAATACATAAAAGATGGAGCGCATAAACTCTCCAAATTATTTTGATGTGAAAATAATGTCTCGGCACATTATTTTTACGTGAAATTTTGACATTTGTTTGTGTTTAACAGTCAAAAAAAATTAAATACCATAAATCTTAAAATTTTTAATAAAATCAATTAAATAAATTTATTCACGTAAAATAAACAAATTTATCCATGTATTTTATACGTTAAAAATAAAAATTGTCCAAATAAAATTTCATTTCACTTTGAACTGAGTACTAAGCTTTACTTGGTAGAGAGAAACAAAAAAAATTTCAGTAAAATTTACTAGCAAAATAATTGAGTGGGCTAGATGTAGGTGGAAACTAGACAGACCAAGCGTCGACAGCGAGCGGCGAATTTAAATATGCATTAATTTGTTCATGTATTGTATAAACGATAGTATAAACAATTGTATACCAATTATTTATAAAAAAAACCTTACAAATTTTGGATTTTTAATAGAAAAATTGTAATTTTAAGAAATTGTATCGAATGAAGTTATATTCGTCGCCGCGAAATTATGTCTCACACCATGCGGCCAAAAAAAATGTGGTCCATTCATTTCTCATTTGGCATTCAAGTATGCATGCATTTTATTTACCTATATCAAGGATTAATAAAACAAAAGTCTAAAATTCTCAAAATAATCTAAAACAAAAAAGTCGCCGCGCCGCTCTTGGTGTGAACGGATATGTGCGTCGAGTTGTATGGAACATTTAGAATTTGACGCGCCGCGCTTGGTGTGCCTAGTTCTTAAGTGGGGAAAATTTTGCCATAAAAAGTATGAAACTCAGTACTTTTTATGGCAACATTTTAACACATCTTCAAAAAAAGTATGCGATGAGAAATATTTTTCGCACACTACTACAATTTTATGGTTAACAAAATATTACAGAAAAATGTCAAGAGAAAAATGAAACGTAGGATTATTGTTTTGTGCCGCTACGTTCATTGTAGGGTAAAATAAAATTTTGAAAATTTTGTGTTTCGTTAAAATAGTTTATTTTCAAATTTTTTAGGTTATGTTGCCCCCAATCTGTCACTATTTTGACTATAAATTTTGCTATAAAAAATACAAACAAAAGTTGCTGTCTTTGTCACTTTAACGTACTTTAAATATACTCTTCTCTTTTCGGTTTAGGGAGGGGCAGTTAATTAAGCACAACTGTTGATAACCAGTCAATACCACCGACATTAGTAAGGGATTTAACAGAGTTTTCCATAAAGATTTTAGGACTGAAATTTTTAAATTTTTTCGAAAGCGACACTATTCTTGAGATTATTATATCCACAGCAATCTGATTGTTAGAGTAACGATTATCCGTGATTTCGGCGTTTTTTTTTTTAAATTTTATTTTATTATCCCAATGCAATCGGTTCTGGGGCCAATGCTGTTCCACCTCTTTCGCGGTTTCAGCCAATTTGAGTGTATGTACATCTATAGATCCGATTTTATCACCATCTGTACATTGCATAGCTCCTTGCCATATACTGGCATGGAAGATGGTTCAGCCCATGTGTTTTGCACTCCGACAGGGGGCCATAGATGTGTTCCATTTCATCGCAGATCGTAATCTGTAGATGAAAATTGTCTTTGCATCCTGCCCCTATCAGGATTCGAACTCGGTACCTCTCTATCCAAATGCTGAAGCTTTAACCACTGTGCCATTTCGGCCTTATTTGTGGTGGCGATTTGATATTCAAGGTCCACTCAACGAAGTTTCGCCATTTTGTTCTACGTGGAAGCTGCACATACCGTTTTCATTCAGAGAGAAATGATTGACGGTTTATGAATTTTCCTGTATGTAAAAGAATTATTTAGGTGTTGAATTGAATTAGTATATAAATCGTGGTCACGCCTTACATCTTCGAAATATTCAACATGACTTATTTATCAAGAAACTATTTATTGTACACAACGTGTCACCATCCTGCATTTCTTAACGCGTTACATACAAGTATTCAATACATTCGATATGTGACAACACCAACTCTTCAACGTCATACGTATTCAAAATACAAAATGTTGTATCTTAATTTATCACAAATTAACCACGACATCTCATACAAATTAATTAATTAACGTTTAACTTAAATATTCAGAAGAAAAAATATTACGTAAAAATTCAAATGATTGCCACCACTCCTACTTGTCGTTTATTCTGGATTTGATTTGATTAGATTTAGAAACTTATAAACTCGATATGTTATTCTTTCAATATCCACTTTATACAACCAACAACTCCTACCTCAAATCGTTCAAACATTTCTGACGTTATTTATGTCAAAACATCATCAATATAGAAAATGTGGAAAACTCAAATGCAATTAACTGTTGGTAATTCGCTATGATATTGTAAATCAAATCGTGCAACACCTCTTACAATTCGTCATTAAGAACCAACGATCATGAGAAATTACGATGTGGTGTGACACACACACATGATACGTACATAGATAAATCATAATTTAAATGTTTTGTGTGTATAAGCAAAACAGCATACACGAAATGATTGATTTAATTTATTTCTGTTTGTTAAGATGATTGGTCTCAAAAGATTGTGGTGGGTTATAAATTGAAATCGTTTTTTTTGCTTCTTGTATTATATCCTAAGCGTTTATATTCTATGCATGTTTATAGAATTTGTGTTGGCTAAAATTTTTTAGTTTCGGTTTTTTAAGAATTTGTAATTAATTTTTATGGGATTTTGTTTAGTAATGGGAAGAATTTATGTATCGGCGTGCGCGGTCAATGGATTTATTAGCGAGATGGAATTTTTTGATATATTCAGCGGGGGGTTAAATGTAATGTGACATTTAACAATATAAATATTTAGGAATTAACACTATTATCGGTCAATAACTTATTTGTGTAACGATCTCACATATAGTATGTTTAACATAACTATATAATAATTAATTAAAGAATGTGAACTTTCATCTAATTTGAATATATTTTTTTTACAATAATTTCATTTAATATTAATCATATTATGTGGAAAACAAATAGTATTTAAATTACATGTTTTGCTTCAGTTCATTTTTGCGCTTTCCTGAAAAATGAGATTTCTTATCTTAGATCTGTGTGATCACGGTTGGCTACAAAGTGTTGATTTTGATTCGCTGTCAGTGTATTTAGAAATGATTTATGTATTAAGCGGATTTTCACTTAAGCATTGTATTGATTTGATATGGATCTGACATTTTATATCCGCGATGTACTTATATACTTACATATATAGGTGTCAAATTATAATTAGTTTTGTCGGCACTTTGTTTGTGAGCGAGACCAACTAAAGTAGATAGTACATATACACGTTATTTAAATTTGTTCTACTTAAAGCTGCTTTCTTATAGGATTAAATATATTTTCAATTATATGGTGTATAATACTTCGACTATGATTTGGTAATTTATTTTATTTATGACATTTTGACAGGCATAACTAAATAGAAAAAATAGAAAATGTACTGTGTCACCAGTGGCAAAAGCTTAAAGTTTTAAAATACAACATAATTTAGTATGAGTTTAGATCAACTATAAATCAGAGCCCTCTTTACTATATTTGAAGTTACCACAACGCTTATTTTAATAAAACATCAGGATGGAAAATGTCGATATCATATTAGATGTCTTCTTTAGATGAACGTTGTGCCACTAAAGAAACATAAATATTTTAATTAAAGTTTCACCTTAAAAGCTGTATAGCCTTTTAAACTCCTAAGGTTCGTGTTGTTCATTGGTGAATCAAGGTTCAGTCTGTGATCACCGAGTGGACATGAATGAGCAATGTGACATATCCTTAAGAGTCCCATTTCATGACCGCTCTCTAATGGTGTGTGCAGGCGTTTTCTACGCGGTGGCGCCATAACTGCCAAACTGTATTAAGTGGACTGTCTGAAGATTGTGTGTTTGCATACGCTCCATTTATTGTATAGCAAGTTAAATTAATGCATGACAACGCCAGATCCCACTTTGCAAACGTTGTCAATAATTATTTGGTTGAGATGGGAATTAATCGAACTGTTTGGCCCGCTCGCAGCCCTTACTTTAATCTCATTGAGGATGTGTGGAATATACATACTATACACTGAAAAAAATAATCGGTGATATTCACAAAAAAGCGGAGTAATATTTAATGAAAACTGATTAAAAATTCAGCAATACAAGCGCTTTGTATTTACTGCGGTTTTAGCAAATCAATTATTACAACTTGCTGACTAAATTTTATTATTTTTATTTCACGGTGGATCTACAATATTTGGTATTGCTTTGATATATTTACTCTGCAGTTCGTAAAATAATTTAGAAATTCTTTACAGAGCGCATGGTAAATAATGACAGCAAAGTGGATTATGGTTTGCAATGCATTTTAAAATTTGCGGATTGAGAAAATTGCAGCGCCTTAATATTTACTTTGCACAGAAGCAAACACTCGAAATTTCTAGATTGGATGAGACAGAATTTAATATTTAACATATTAAAAACCGATTTTAATGAAACACATTCTTTATAATTAATCTTTTTTATTCACTTTTCACAAAAGGTCATCGATTTTTCTTAAAATAAATTCTTAAAATAAAGATGACAATTAATTACATCTCCGACTTCTAAAGTCGGGTAGAATAAATGATTTGATTGGCTATAATCTCCCCGCAAAAATTGTTTTACAAAGTGCAAAGTAAATTTTGAAAAGTATTTGAACATTTTAAAAACACTTTGCAATTTATTCTCAACGATTTTTTTTTTCATTTTTAATTTGTTTGCATTGAAAATGATATATTCAAATTACGCAGCTCTAATTTACCTAGCAGCATTGTAATATCATTAATTTAATTTGTCATCAGACGGGGCTCAGCAATAATTTTAATATTTAAAAATGCACTGTAAATATTGCACTGCAAGTTTTACAAGGCTCGTACTTAATTAAGACATTATTGGTAATAATTGCAAATTTGGGTTTACACAGCAAAATGTGTAAATATCTCCGCGCTATTTTTTGCAGTGTAGGGCATCATTTAAGGCAAGGGAAACTCTTTCCAGAAACCTTAGATCATCTTCAATCAGCTCTGCAGGAATGGGAAACGGTACCTCAGGAGTACATTGCAAACGTGAAGCTCAGTTTGCTAACCCTGCTGCTTAGATTGATTGTTGATAAATATGAAGATATAACAATACCCGCCTTTCGGTAATTTTGTTATTTCATTTGTTTGATCCTGTGGTTACTTTTATGAAACAAAAATTTTATCCCGTTCGTAGCTTTTGTCGCATATTACATTATTTTGTACAACCATAACTCGAAAAGTGCGAATAGTTACCGCAAACACAAATATTTACTGAAAAAATGTAGTGTCCAAAATTTTTTGACGAGCAGTGTATTATCTATCATACAAACAATTTAAGGCTTATTATGGTCTAATGAAATGTTTCACTAAACAATTTTAAGCTCCAATCGTTTGTGGCCAAGTCAAGGTTATTTCATTTAAAGCTTGCAGAACCCAAATAGAAAATTCGGATTAAACCGGAAATTTGAACGCAAAACAAGATCTTGTATCGGGTTGTTTTCTTCAACTACACAACAACTATCGGTATAGACTTAATTATTTATTAACGGGTAATCACAACGGTTTAACATAACAATGATTGCAAAAGCGATCCTGAACTACAAGACTTACTCTCTAGTTCTACAAATCGATACCCTTTTAAGTGGAATTTCAAAAATTGAAAAAATGAACAAAGATGTAGCCCTGTGTTCTCACAGATCTTGTTTATCCTGGCAAAAATGCAAAATGAAACGCCCCACTAAATCTCTCACTCACAAATGGTGAATTTCCAAATTCCATCAGGTAGATTTGAGAACTTCCATTTAGATATTATTGGACCACTTCCAACATCTACGGATTCACTTACATATTAACCTGCATTAATCGTTTTACGCGGTCGGTGTCCAGAAGCCTACTACATTAAGACATCTCCTCAAGTTCGCACCAACCATTATAAATTGGCGTACCGATCAACATGACGACTAATCAAAGCACACAGTTTGAACCCCACCTATTCTGATTCACTGAGCTTATGCAACTCTTATGCTGATATTTAATACGGACTACTGCTTATACCATCCACAAACAAACGAAATGATTGGGCGCTTTCAGCGAAAACTCAAAACAGCTCCGAACGATTTTTTTTTGTTTAAAGAAAGTATTAATTGTCCAATGGATTTAATGTCCTTTAAAGGTCAATTAATACCCCCCTTTTCATTCATGCACACACCCACCCATTCTCATTCATTAATACCCCCCTTTTCATTCATACACACACAGCCACACCACCCCTTCCCCCCTACTCACATAATTACAGTATAACACCTGTACATTGCAAGCTCCATGTCAACCTGTACACTTACATGGACAGTAGGTCGGTGCTGAATTCTGCACTCCAACAGAGGGTTCGCTTTGCATCCAGCCTCTGGAGGGATTCGAACTGACTACCTCCCGGTTCAAGTGCCGAAGATTTAACCACTGCACCACTCGTCCGGGATTTGTGTTCTAATCTAGAATTCACCCAATTTTATTCAACAAAAACGAATTAATGAATGGATTCCTGAAAGAAAGTGTTCCAGAATCCAACGAACTTAACTGAGACATGAACCAAGTTATGCCAAGTTAGAGTTTAATAAAAACCAGTCCATCAAGCAGGCCTCAAAATTAGCTGTGTTATAAAAAAATGAATTTATCACCACTATTCATAAACTTATAGCTGTTGACATATTAAATTTTATAATTTATTAAATTAAAATTAATTTTTTATTTGGTATCCGCCATATGTAATGGCGAATAGCGTCCGGCGAGTACATTATATTTTATTTATAAGCGCGGCTGTGTGGAACGAACTGAAAAAAGAAATTTATTTTTGATTAGCTGAATTACCCCGGCTGCTAACTTTAAATCAGTTCTAATTTTTTTAAGCGCAAGCTATTGTTTTCCATCCGTGTCTCACTCTGTTCGTGTGTCTCAACACGTTTTGCGTCGGTCGTTGTTATGCCGTATATCACGCTGTTGACTTGTTTCAGCTACTCTAGAGGAAGGCGTTCTTTTTGACGACTGATATTTCAGAGTCAACAGTATTCTTTTCTGTTCGCTGAGGCGATTCAATTCAAAATTGCAAACATTTTTATGAAATAATTGTATGGGACCATCTAGACCCAGCTGGTCAACCCCTCTAAAAATATTAAGAAACCCTGCTCATTTTGGTATAAAATGCCTTTTGCACAATTTGAATCCGATTAAATGGATGGTCCGAAAAATTATAAGAAGGGTCCCCTTGGTCCAGGGGACGGACCCCTCGGATTTGACCATGTCACTAATTTCAATTAACCCCTCTCCTAAAGTCATTCAAGTGATAAGATTTAAAAAAATATGTTAAGTAAAAATTTGTACCTGGTTCCTTAGATCCCGGGCGGGGCCCATCCCCTTTAAAAATATCGTATGGTTGGTTCTAGACACGCAACTTATACTTATGATGATCAGTAAAGCGGCTGAAGCGCCCATTCTGAAAAATCAGACATTTTTTGAAACTCATTTCCATGAAAAAGTTTAAAAAATTGAAATTTTTTGGAAACAATTTGTACCGGGCTCTTAGACCATTCCCGCCTCTTCTATCGTAAGCGGTACAACAACTCATACGGAACAGACAAAGTAACATTCAATTCGTAAAGTTGGTTTTGGACATGCAACTTATACATGGTAAAAATTTCGTAACGATCCTTTGAACGGCCGAGATGCCTTTTCGGAACAAATAGCCATTTTTGGGACAAAAATGTTTTGGAGCACTTAGTTATAGGGGCACACACTTTCAAAAATATTACGAAAACCAGGTCATTTTGATATATAATACCTACTGAAAATAAGAATCCTATTTAATGAATGGTGTAAAAACATATAAGAAGGGTCCCCTTGATCCAGGGAACAGATGATCCCCCTCAGATTCGAGTATATCACTAATTTCACATAACCCCTTTCCTAAGCTCATTCCCGTGGAAAAATTATAAAAAATGGATATTTTAGAAAAAAAATATTTACCGGGGCCGCCCTGGTTACCAACATAGAAACCTTGAAGATTGAAACTTAAAGTAACTAGTAGAAGCGGACAATTGAAATTGTCCGACAAGCGCTCGATAAAATAGGAAATATGCAACAGACGGACGGACAGTGGTGTAAAATCTCTGAAACAACTAAGGTGCTAATACAACAAATTAGCCAATGATTGAATGCTAGAATCTTTCCGTTGTTTTTTCGAAACGAAAAGCTCATGATTCCAGTATATTGTATTTGTTGCTAAGCAACAAGTAATAATTGTACAAGAATATTTTTTCTAGCCCAGAATAATAATTGAAAATTTAAAAAAAAAGTAGACAGCCGCATCTGTATGACCTCTATTTTTAGAAAAAGTTGAATATCTCAAAAACTACTTGACCCAGAGTTCCCAAATTCTAAATGTGACCTTTTTAGAGTAGTATCTATCTGTGTGCAAATTTTGAGTTCTCTGGTATGTATAGTTTTTGCTGTGATAGTGCCAACAGACAGACGGCCTAAGTCTTTATATAAGCTTGCTCGCAAGAGCGAGCGCTAAAAATTGTATAGGATATACAGAAAGGGAAAACGATGAAAGATATTATGCGCAAAGCAAATAGTACTGACCGAATAAGACGTTTTCTACCGAATTAGTTCTGAAAAACACTTGGTGGCCGTAAACTAGCAAGAATGGGAAGTTTAAGCTGGTAAAACGATCAAACAACTATTGGCTTATACCGATTGGTGTATTTGTGCCGAGTGACGTAATAAATTCAAGTGTTGTCGGATCTTATTTAGTTCTATCTCCAGATCCAGTTCTCTCTCCAATAATCCATCCTAGGGTTGGTTCACCTTAGTTGGACTTGGTTTTTTTTAAATTTATTTTTGTTTGCACCATAGCAATGCAACATCCTTTTAGATTATCTTGAGTTTGGTATAGAATGGAGTAACCATATACCATCTTGAAGGTGTTTTCGTTAATTTGAAAACGGTTTGCAAGTTACTGCATATAAATCAATTTACGCGGCTTTTACATCAAGTAAACTTTTTGTTTGATAAACATTTTTGCTATCGAAAAACTATATTTTTAGTTGTTTTTAATATGAATAAAGATTATTTTTAAAAACGTTGATCTTATTTAAGCTATTAAAAATAAAGAAAAATTTAAAGCCATGCGATTTGTGAACTTTTCAGCGAATTTAATATTTCATAAAAACTTCGGTAACTTCGATTATCACCGAATAATTAGCTTATCGAACTCAAAAGTTTATTAAAGAAACGCCAAATCGACAAAAAGGTTACGGTTGTCGATAAAACTAAAATTACTTCTAGCAGGCTATTTCACTTTTAATGTGAGTATATCGAGTAACCCGCGCTTATTACAATGTATTATAGATTGTCAAAATAATGAAATAGGATGGCGGAGAAATTATATTTATTTAATTTTATTATTTTTCACAGATTTTTAGCAATAAGGTATTGTAATATTTAATCTAACAATTTACACAATTGTTATTTTAATCTAGAGTGTTAATTGGTTTGTTTTTATGTTATCTTTCTATTTGAAAAAAAAAATTCTATTTAAATTTAAGTGGATTAGTCCAGCCATTAATGTGGCATATACAATTTTCGGGTCTTCTAAAAATTTAAAATCGAGTCGAACGACGTCGACTGACAGGTTCACAGTATTCACAATTTCTAATAGATGTCGCAAGAATCATAAAAAATCTATCAAATATATTTAATGCATGTTCGTTTGATGTAAAAGCCGCGTTACTGTTAAAATAATAGTTTGCTATAGTGGTAGAAATATTGACCATACCGTATGTCATTTCCCTTTTTAGACAAACTACAAATTAAACAAGCAAAATTAGTCAAGCGTCAAATTGCCATATTTTGGCAATACAGAAAAAGATTTGCGAATCCCTGAGGTTTGACTACAACAATTCTGATGTTGTTTTACAAATAGTCGATGTTACCTATGCTATCATCCTGTTGCAAAGAATTTAGATTCTTCTTGACCATGTGTAATCATTCATTTTAGAAACACACTTATACTTAATAAACACATTTTTATTAACCACTTGTTTTTTATTTCGCAAAATTAATTTTGCGAAATAAAAAACAAGTGGTTAATAAAAATGTGTTTATTAAGCATTTTAGAAAATGCGTGTTCTGCGGTTTTTCCATTGGGGCACGTGAAACACTGTCGGTTTAAATGCAGGGCATAGTCTGATTTCCAATTTCTTTATTTTTCATTTTTGTTACCTGATTTCGACAACTCTTAAGAATATCTCAAGTTTTCAATAACCTAGTGAAACATTGTGCACATTTTATTCTCCTTCATTGTTTCAGCAATAGTGTCAACGTCACACGCGTATATGTCCACTTGCTGTGTCATATCGAAATGCAATAACTGACTTTTATTACAAGGCCGATTTATGTCTGAAATCCTTTGAACGAACGAGCAATATAGGGTGCTATGTCCATTTCCCAGCAAATCGAGCAAAAGTGACTTAGCTGCTCTACTTGTTGAAAAGCGAAAATAACCCTTTGTGTCAATGGTGATGACTGTATTCACTTTTATGGGTTTTGGGTTGCTCGCTTTCAGTTTTCATTCTATAGATTCTTTAATGTGAGTCAATTATCTTCCCAGCCCTGGATAAAGTTATACAGTTTGTCAGAGCCCAATTGCCAATTTAAATCGAATCCTCTCTTCATATCAAGATTGTGATAATGAGTGTAAGATATCGTTGGGTTTCAGCCTACCTTAAAAATTAATTGAATTATTTTCAAAGTCGCATAACACTTATATGTGTGATGGTAATTAAAAAATAATTAAAATTTAGCTAAATTTAGCAGTGTAAAATATGGCTGAATTCAGCGAGCAAAATATTGTAGGTCCTACGAGCACAATAGAGGATTAGTACCAGACTCAGTTTGGAACGATTTTGCACACTTCGGCCCATATATTGAGTTGTTGCCGTTTGGATATGTTTATGTCCTGGCTCGGTTAATAATTTTTTATTCAATTTCTATAAATTAACATTTTTTTAGGATTCGTTAAAATCAAGGGTTAAGTTTTAGGGAAAGATTTTCGGGATTAGAAGTTTGCACTTTTCATTCAATAAACTTACACACGGAAACACAAAAATTGCATTTTATTATATGGGTTCGCTAGAATCTAGCTAGAGGTCCATATATATATTAACTAAGCTGTTGTAAAATTTTGTATTACAAATCAAGGTTAAAGCTACGCATATACATAATTCAAATGGAGCATATGCATCGGTAATTTCGTATAAGAACCGGAATTACCAGTAATCTTTTCCAAGATTGTTATGAAAACCAAATGCTATATTAGTACATAATAATGTATGTAAATGATACTTTTGACTCAAAACAGTTGAGAAAAAATTTATTATCTTATAATTTTCAAACAATATCTGATCTTCTAACTTCATTAATCATTATTTCATTACCAATTTAACAATTACTGAAATCAATTAATTTTTTGTGTTGAAATCAATAATCATACGTCATCGTCTTCAACGATGATGTCAAAAATTTCTGGTTACTTCGCAAACCGTGCAATGATACACCAAAATTTTAAAAAAGCTCACAAACTATTATGTAACGTTTAGCAACATGGTTTAGTATTTGCCGATACAAGATACCTTCTAAACTCAAAAGGTTAATGGCATTTTACCCATATTTGGCCTAAACCCGTATATTATAGAACTAAGCAGATGGCAGAACAATAATTAAAAAAAATATATTAATTAATTTAAAATGCAAATTATTTGTATACACCAAACGATTTTTTTGTTTGTTTATTCGGTGCCTGCATTTCATACGTATACAGATGTTGTGTGTTACATCATAGTATATCACATCACCTTCAAAAAGTTTTGATTAATTACATAAATGGCATAAACTTCAAGCCACAAAAAATCGTATCAAGTAAACCACCGTTTGTGTTTAACACAATATTTGCAAAATCGACGCACACAAATTCAGAGTACAAGAAAAGTTAAAAACTCGATTTAATATAATTCGCGTTTTTTTTTACTCATGTTTCTGTGTTGTGTTGACCAAATTTCACAAGAAGTGATTGTTTTATGTCTCAAGGCCAAGACAATCGATATCGAATGCGAATTTACAAAAAAAAAACTCATATATTTAGGATAATTATTTGTAATATGTGATACTGTTATGTACCCTCGGCCATGTAAATGAACCAATAAATTTTTTACTTAGAGCTTGTGTGACTGACAATTTAAAATGACGCGAACGTCAAAAGATAAAACAGTTGGTTTATTGTTTTATTTTTATCGCGGTTGTCAAAAGCAACGTATGGGGTCCAACTATGTGATATGTGTAATTTAATAATGCAAGTATGTGAAATGGATATTTATGTATGGGTATATAGCCTTCGTGGGTACTGTTATACTGTCGTATGTCGTACACAATGTTGCGTTTGCTATAATAAATTTGTATTACAAAAATCGTGAACTATTAATCAAGTTTCATATAGTTTGAGATTAGTGTAGAATAATTGTCTCACTGGAGTAAGGCATGTCATGGGGTTTTAAGGTTTGTATTTCATTGTGTTCGTTAGTTTTTTGAACTATTGTTTTCTTAGAATCTTATCTCGTTTAGAATTATCGGGGTTTCTTTTGCACGTGGCGAAACTAGACTTGAATACATAGAACCAAAGGTAAACATTATATTTAAGTAGCAATGAGGGATACACTAAATTAATTTGATTTTATAAACAATTAATTTTAAAAGTTGAAAAATGATATAAAACCTTTGAGTTTACCGCTTTTGATGGAATGAAGAGCTCGCCTACTTTTTGCTTGGAAATCAATAAACTGTTGTAAATTTGTATTATTTGAACTGAGTACTTTCAAAATCCTTAGGTTCACTTGGTCTAGGCCTTCACATAATTTAAGCTGCTACACTATATTAGAAATAATCACAATTTGTGCTTGTTTGTGTAGCTTGTTCCAAACGGTAATTCATTCTACTCCTAGTAGACACCGATTTTCTTTATTTTTCGTATGCACCAACCCCTTTTGATTGAAGACATATTCAATTCGTACAGTTTATCGTAATACGAAGATAAGCGGATTAGTAATTCTTAATCTCCACTATAAGTCCTACAAAAATATTCCTTCAGTGTGCTAATTTTTAACCATATAATGTTCACAACGAAAACTTTGGAAATAAAAGGCACTTATTTAGATTATGTTGAATCTTGAATGTATGTTACTCAAACAATCAAATTGATTTTACTGTTAAAATAAATTTGACTGTGATCAGATCTAATAGATGTGTCTTTAGTGTAGCATTTGGCTGAGAATTATCATGGAAAGCACATGAGACCTTAAAATTTCATCTTGATAATGTGCTGATGTTAGGGCCGGGTATGGTGTTACTGCCAAATTACTTTTACAATTTCACAAAATTACCAATTCAAAATATCTCTCTATTCTCTATTAAACACTAAAAAATTATGCACTGCAGCTAAGTAATTTTAAAACAACAGTTAGGATTGTGTAAGAAAATTATTGTTGTTTTGTGATAATTGTTAAATAAATAAACAAAAAAAAAAATAAAAAAAATAAAATTGTTAAAAATGCTTTAATATTATTAAAGCATTTTTATTCAGCCCATTTTTAGGAAAGGTTATGTTAGTAAGGAGAGACTCGACCCGGTTACAGACACCTACTTAGTCGATAGTTAGTAACACAATGACACCATTCTAACTACGAAATAATTATTAATCATGTAACTGAAAAACTTCCAGTCATCTGAAAATTAAAAATAGTTATTTAACTCTGCAAACTTATCTTCTTGAATTTTCGTTAATACCTATTTTTAATAAAATCTAAAATAATAAAAAATTAAAATTAATAATTATTATTAAATACCATCCACTAGATGCAATACTAATAATTAAAAAAATTCTTACTAAAACGCCTAACTAAAAAAGGAGCCAAGCCACTGGAAAAACAGAGGTCTCTATACTACAAAATAGTCCAATAAAAGTTTTTAACTGCTTCTGAAATCGGAATCTAATTTTTAATCATAACAGCATATCTATCGTGTAGCTAATTCCAAATGGTTTCAAAAAAAGCTAATCTGCAATATAAGATCAATAATGGATGTTTGGCACAGCTCCAGAACCCCAACACCTAAACAAACTAAATAAAACTTTTAAAGCAATCACGAATCTGTAAGATGATAGAATTAATAATAAGTAGCTAACACAACTGTATAATCCTTCATCGTATCGTATCACCTAATCGTATTAAATAAATCATAAAATCACCAATCAGCGATAATTATTTATCCAACCCAGAACAATATAATCAAAACCTTCACCAATTTACAGTCTCCCGAAACAACCTAGAAAACCATTTAATTAAAGCATATATTTTTACATATGATGAACTAAAAATTATACAGTCCATACTGACCTTATGGACTGTAGAATCTTTATAAAATTATATTTTAGTACAATGTCATAAACTTTAATTAACTAGCTACTTTAAAAATTCATTCACTCTTTCAAAATTTAGAACGAAACTATCTAGAACTAAGTAATAAACATTTACTCATTCTCAATCAAAGAAAACAATATTAATATAATTACTATTAGTAATATACATAAATCCAATTGAAAATGGTGTCGCTAACAACATTCGGTTACAAGAAGTATTTTGATGGTTCGTTAGATTGAGATAATACAAAATACCTCATGGGTCCGAACGTTGAAAACATATATTTTATGAATATACATTTCTGTATCTATTTATTACCCACCCACAAAACACTAAACTCAAATTAATGTATACACACCTGCGGAAACCATCGCGATTACGATGAACTTACATATTTACGTCCATTAACTGAAGATATAAATCCCTCAGACGCATCCATAAAGCTTTTTTACGCACTACAAATATGTATTTCCAAATTTCCGTCACTTATTTATTTAAAATTAATTATTATTGCAGAGCAAAATTATATTACGATCCATCTCATGATCGCTCAGGGGTGGACCCGTGATTCAGCATTATACTCGTATGTCAACAAAATCAAATCGACCAATTCAGTGCCCGAATTACATATTAAACAATTTGAAAAAATAAAAAATTAGAAGGAAAAAAATACATTGTCGAACTTGTATAAACATAACCGCCAACTTCGATTCGTTTCCCACCAAACGCAGAAGTATATCCAGAACTGGTGAAGATGTAGTGAAGAAAAGTACTTCTTTTCTACTGAAAAAAGATAGGACGATGGGAAAAAATTCACTAGTTTAAAAAAAAAAATCTTTCTCTTTTACTCCTATTATGCAAAATTTGTTCTTGTCTCTTTCTAACTTCTTATTATTCCATATATTAAAAGCACTTTAAAACTACTTCGTTGGAAGTACTTTTAAAGTAGTTTTTTGAAAGTAATTTAATAGTACTTTTATGTCAGTACTTTTGTAGTGGTTCTGGAATTTCATTTCCTCATGATATTGCGAAATAAAAAATACGTTTTAATTAGTATTTAAGTAGTAGTATTATTTAATTAAATTTAATTTATTTAATTAGTATTTCAATAAAATTCAAAAAGTTAAATACATTTTGACTAAAATTCAAACCAATCGCATTGTTCATTTCAATTAGTAGTAACTATCATTAAATAATAAATAAATCTGATTAATACTAAGTATATTATTATAATAGAATATGCGTTCAAGAATCAAACAAATATCTTCTAACACACACTAACATACGTATGTATATAGTTATAAATTACAAGTACTATTTCTTTAGTTTAAAAAAGCGATCATGCGAACGTTGAATGTATGTCCGAATATCCTTTTCGTAATTCTCCTTGCCGAGTGTGCCACCGCAAGCGTCTGAAATTAGTGATTAAAAAATTAAATAAATTTAATGTTTTTTCAATTATTAAAATCTATAACTTACCAAATAAAACGGTACTAAAAAACTTTAAGGAATTTAAAGACCTTTTCCCCGACTTTCCGTTTAAATTAAATTCGTGGTACACACTGTCTGTGACAATAAATCGGAAAACGCTTTCCACTGATGATGATCCTTTCAATTTACGAAAATACATTACCTGTGAAAAAATTAATATGTGTAGTTCAATTCATTTTTGTAAAGTTCATATGATTTCACTTATTAAATTACCACTTTTGATAGAAAATCTGTGTTTTCTAAACGAAGCTCAAACTCGCATAGCTCAGCAATAGTTTTAATCGGAAAGCAATTTGAAAGTGATTTCTCAGACATTTTATTGAACGACCTTATTAACACAAATTAACTTACGGACTATTTACACTTTATACGCTATTATATATGTATACACTAGAAACACGATAGTTAAGAAAACAAATACACATATATTAATTATTTTAAATTAACTTTTATTAAAATATTAATCGAGAACTAAATTAAAAATATCCGAAATGAACGCCAGCTCAACATTAAAAAGAGATACCAATAATTTTTTTTAATATATCAAAGTCTGTCTCATTCTTTTCTATATCGTCGGCCCATTACTTGTTTGTAACATACGCATTTTGGACGTTTTTGAGTTAGAAGTGCCATCTTACTTTAAAAAACGAGATCTTTCGATTGGTAGTTTCAAAATGTTCATATCTCAATCCTATTGAAAGATACCAGTGTGCCAAGTGTTATATATGCTTAATTGGTAACATAAAAAAAATACTTATGTTACATAAACTAATCATATGGGAATAACATAATTTACTATCAAATTTTAGTTAAAATTAGAATAATACTTAAGTGTTACATACATACAATCAATATTAAAAACAAATATAAACGCAAAAGGAAAATTAAGTTTTGAATGATTTAAACATACAACGCCATATGAGATCAAGCTATACATGCATAAAGTAAGTTCAGGACTTGAATGATACAAACATACGATCTGTCTGCGGATACAACGTAAATTATAAATTCAGAATCAGGATTTGTATGATATAAACATACAATATTGTCGAATGAAACAGTTACAAAGTTTTGATTTTTTATTTTAATAATAGTTAAGTGAAAATTTATACGCAGTTTTAGTCTTTCTAAAAACGTTGAACAAAGCACGTCGCATCATGAGTAACACGTGAGTTTTTTATATTCAATTTTTAAATTAATATGTATTTGTGAGTGTGTTGCATAATGAAATGGATGCAAAACTACCAACAACTACAGTAAAACCTCGATTTAACGGACCACAAATCACAATTCTGCAAAATTGAAGCGTCTACTAAATGATTACACCCCATATTACATGGGGGGTGTAAGTAGTCAACAGACGCTTCAATTCAAAAACATAATATGGGGGTGTAACCCCACCGAATTGTGGTACGTCAAACCGAGGTTCCACCTGTAATTACTATACAAGCCAAGTTGTCATAATAAAAGGAAAATTACCGGAACTAAATACCGTTGGTTTCTTTGAATTTTGTGTAATATGTATTTACAAGAAAGCGCGGTTCCGCTGTTTGGGATTCTTCGACAGTGTTTTTCAATACTGGGTTTGAATCGGTTAATATTGTTAAATTTTATATTATTTTTATAATGAATAAAATGTATATTCATTTCTAGTACTTCGGCTGTGTGCCAAACTTAAGGTAAACATCAATTTTAAGTAAATTTTTCGGTAACTTCAATTGTTTTTCAAAAACTCTATGGCAAACTGACCGAAAAATCTGTCCTAAAACCGATTTTTACCTTAGTAAATTATGTACCTTAAGTTTGGCATACAGCCTTCAAATAAGAATTTTTATTTTCTCTGGCATTATTGATTCATTAAATTTCCAAAATTACGTTCTCACCATAAATAATAATTCTGTTTTGAAATAACACGTGAAAAACGAAAATACTGATACATACCATACAAATAAAAAATATGAAAAACGGTTTTGTGTTACATACGCAATTTTAAAAATTTTAAATTTCGGTTTAAAATTAAACTGTGGGCTTGATTAAAGATTCCTTTTAATTTTAGATGAGACGTTTTGCATATTTTAAGAAAATGTATTTTATTTTGACAAATAGTGTATAGGCTTACGTTCGTAGCCGATTAAACTTTAGATTCAATTATCTCAATTTCAAGTTTTTATCGTTTGTAACACTTAAGTACTCGACCGACGATATTATATATAAAAATATTTGGTTGCGTTCAAAAAACTGTTGGCATGTAGTTGTAGTTTTACTTGCATGTATAAAAACTAGTGAACTCACGTTTGCTGGGTTTGAATTGAAACATTTTATGTACAGTGTACAAACTGTGTTTAAATGTATCCTTTTAGAAAAAGACATGTAAATGAGGTCTCTGTGTAATTTATTTGAAACGTCATATTTGACATTTTTTTTTTTGTAATTGTTAATTTTGCATTCTTCCAACATACAAATACGAAATAAAAATAATAATAATAAGCACTGCATGTACATACAATGAAACATCTTTGAACATTCAATCCGCAAGACCTTACTTTGCCCTAAACTAAAAATTGCAATATCCAAAGAACCATTCACAAAATCAGAAAAGTCAAATGTCAGAAAAGTGAGAGAAATTTGCCGATGAGATCAAATATTACAGGTGTCCACCTCTCCGGAAACAACTTATACCGAAGATGACGGCTGCTTGTTGCCTATACACCTCGTTACCGCTGCCCAGCGCAAATACAATACATAAATCTTATTACCGCAAACATGACGTAGCAAACATTCCATTTATAAGACAAAAGTCCATTAACAGACCAGACAATCAACTGAAAAAAAAACGAAAAATACGAAAGAGGTTGATGCATACAGCCACTGTCACATGTACCTTCCTTATGCTCTAAATAGTGTACATATTAAACTTTGGTAGACTTTACGTGGGCTGTATGCATCCCTTACCTGCTTATCAGAGTGAATACCACCATTACCACTTCGCCGTGCCCTTCAATAAATGAGGTTATGTCTGCGTACTTTCCAAGCATGAGGATAAGTTGAGCTAGTTGGAAACAATCCAGTAACTGGTTGCTGATGATTCATAATCAAATGATGCACAATCCTTTGGTAGTAGTCCAATCAGACTCCAGAATTACCACGACTTCTCATGATTGCGATTATTTAGGTTCTCCAGCTGGTATTTTTATAACCTCAAAATTTGATGTCTTCACAATTAAATATACATTTTAGTATTTTTAATATTTTAATATTTTCAAAACAAGACCACACAGTTCGTTTAATAACTCGTGATTATTATAGAAACTAATAACTCAAAATTCATTCAGCCCATTTTTAGGTTTTATACAAAAACCGTCTTTTTGAAAAACCGGTTTTCGAATTCCAGATTTCCAGAAAAACCGGTGTTAGCCGGTTTTCGAATTTTTGTCAAAAAAAATAGAATAAGGAAAAATATTTTATTTATTTTATATAAAATAACCTAAAACAAAATCAATACAATTCCATAGTCAAAATATATAAATAAAAAATTAAAGATTACAGACATTAATTTCACAAAATAACGAAAACTTAAACAAAAATTTCAAATAATATTTATTTCGATTATTTTAATTTCTCTTAAGGAAATAGGATTTTAAAAAGCATAAAATATCCATTGAACGGTAAAATATTCACGGTGTTAGCCACGGTTCTTATTTTATAACATGTTCAGACTAAGTAGGGATTAGTAATCTAGATTTGTGAGAAAATCTAAATTTTCTTATAGTATGAACGAGTCGGCTTACACTGATCTACCTTATTTCGAGGCTTAGATTTAATCCTTCAAATTTTAATAGATTATGACTAAATCTAGATTACATTGATTATAGCGCCCCACGTATAACGATTGATGAGCGAAACAATATTTTATTTGTTTTATGAATCACATTTTTGACATTATTTTTTTTATTTAAATGTTATTAAAAGAAAATTAAAAATGGAAATTATTTTAAATTATTTAGAGCAAATTACTCAAATAAAGCAGCGTATTATTTTTAATAAAAAAAAGAGTGTATAAAATGAAAGTATTAATTTCCAAAAACAAATCCAAAAACCTTATGTGTTTATTGTTGAACAATTCACTCCGCGTCCAGCAAAATAGTGCAATTTGGACTCTCGTAAGTAATTTAATAAAAAGTGATTGTGCCAGTTTTAAGTTTATTATGTACATCGTTTATGTATGTCGTTTATTATAAACGATAAATTTTAGTTTCGCGTCAATAAATTTTGGGAAGAAGAAGTAAATTTGTATACAAATGCCAAATTTAAACAAGAATTTCGGGTGAACCGCAGTACATTTCAGTATTTAATGAAATGTTTACCGCATCTAGAAAAGGCAGACACCCAGTTTCGGAGTTCAATTCCGCTTAATAAAAGAATTGCAATAGCCTTATATATACTAGGGTCATCAAGCGAGTATCGTACCATCGCTAACCTTTTTGGAGTAGGCAAATCTACCGTGGCTACAAACGTATATGAATTTTGTGAGGAGATCATTAGCAAGTTCGAGAAGAATTACTTTACAGCTTATCCACCGATAGCAGAAAGTATTGATGAATGTATTTCCGGGTTTGAACGAGTTTGGCGTTTTCCTCAATGTTACGGAGCCGTAGCTAAGATCTTATAATTCATTACAACGATTTTAGTCAAAGTAGTATTTCATTAATTTAGACGGCTGCCACATCGAAATTCAACCTGAAGAGGCTGATAAAACTGATTATTATAATTATAAAGGTTGGTATTCTATGATGCTATTAGCCAGTTGTGACTATCCGCAAGTATACCTTCAATTATTTATATCTACATATAACTAATTATTGATATTTTAATCTAAATTGTTTTTCAGATATAGATTCACATATATAAATATTGGGTCACCTAGAAGAAGTAACGACTCATATATATTTGAAAGATCATCGCTAAAACAATATCATGAAGAAAATAATCTGTTTTATGAAAAATCTAGAACGATTGAAGGTATTGAAGTACCCGTTTTACTATTGGGAGATTCGGCTTTCAAATTCTCTTCATATTTAATGAAACCCTTTCCGGGGGTGGATCTACCACCTTTTCAGAAACATTGTTACGTTTAACTCTCCAGCTGTGGTGCATAACGCATTTGTATAACGCGTGGTGCTGCATCTTGTGCGTTAAACGTTACAGTTTGTAATTTCCCTTGCATGGACAACACTAGACTTAAATTGAGCAACAACTTGTTTTCGGTGATGGAGGGGGTTTCGACGATGGCTATATAAGAGAAAAAACGAAAAGAATCGAGAGTTAGTCAGTGAAGCTGATTTTTGTTTAGAAGAATAGTAATTTATTTTTGGTTTCGCCCAGAGAGGCCAAAATAGTAAAAATTTGCAAGTGAGGTTTTTCTTTTCTTTTGTGTCAAGTTAAGTAAAAAGTGGCGGGTCCCATTTGAAACGCGATATTTTAAAACGCGATTTTTCAAAACGCGATATTTCAAAATGCGATATTTCAAAACGCGATATGATACAAAATGCGATATGGTACAAAACGAGATATTTCAAAACGTGATATTTCAAAATGCGATACGGTACAAAACGTGATATTTTTTATCATTAAAACGAATTACTGATATGTATTGAACAAAAGTGTTCGTGTCCAATAAAGGGTAATTTATTAAAGATTAGATGAAAATTTTCAAAGTGTCCAACTTACATTATAAAGAGGTTGTCAATATACAGAATATTTTTACCATTTTTGTAAAAATAAATATATGAAATTTCAAGAGACTGAATGAAAGTGTCCAAGATACAGAAATGCCCAACATTGAAGGTTTAAATAAAATTCAATTTTCCATTCAATTTGTACCTGATATCAATTGACGGCCGAAAATTTTAACTGCGTGGTTATACTTCCGAATAGGTCATATACCTCCAAAAGTTCTGAAAATGGGTATACTAAGGTACTTTAGTATGCTGATTACGAATATGGCCATGAAAATATCCAGAAACGACCCTAAGTAGCTCTCAATGATCCCAAGTGGCCCTAAATGCCCCAAATGGTCTTAAAAGACAACCCAAACGCGAAAAAATATTGTCTTTTTTTGAAGCACAAATGCTTTTATGATTATTTTAAATCATTTTATACCTTAAGATTGAGGGCTACCGCCTCAAATCCCACCTTTATACAAATAAAAAAATTTACTGTTATTTCAATTATTTTATTTCAATTTTTTTATAATCCACATAGGGGACATTTAATTTTAATTTAAAGGAATTTAAAAATCGATAGGAGTGGTAGTTTAGGATTGGGTTATATCAGGTGGGTCGGCTCCGGTCGCTTCGCAACGTATATTCTGGAAAAGGGGAAATTTAATTTCAATTTATAGGAATTTAAAAATCGATAGAAGAGGGAATTTAGGATCGGGTTATATTAGGAGGGTGAAGGAGAAATTTTTCAGTTTATAAGAATTTAAAAATGGATAGGAGCGAAAGTATATAATCGGATTACATCAGGCGAGTGGCTGCACTCCCGTCGCTTCGCAATGTACATTCTAGAGAAGGGGAAATTTAATTTCAATTTATAAAAATTTAAAAATCGATAGGAGCGGGAGTTTAGGATCGGGTTAAATCAGGCAGGTGATGGGGAAATTTAATTTCAGTTTATAGGAATTTAAAAATCGATAGGAGTGGGAGTTTAGGATCGGGTTATATCAGGTGAGAGCTTCGCACCCTAGTTAGAAAAAAAACCTTCAGTTTATAGCAATTTCAAAATCGATAAGAGTGGGAGTATAGGATCGGGTTATATCAGGTGAGCACTTCGCTTCTTAGTTAGAAAGAAAAACTTCAGCAGTTCGGGAGTACAGCAATGGAATTAAAAAATCGATCAAAGTGGGAGTATAGGACCGGGTTATATAAGGTAAGCACTTCGCTCTTTAGTTAGGAAAAAAAAACTTCAGTTTATACAAATTTAAAAATCGATAGAAACGGGAGTACAGCCCGTTGTTATATCAGGCGGGTCGCTGCGCTCCTGTTGCTTCGCAATGCACATTCTTCTGTACCATTTCGCGTTTTGTACCATATTGCGTTTTGAAATATCGCGTTTTGAAATATCGCGTTTTGTACCATATCGCGTTTTGTACCATATCGCGTTTTGTACCATATCGCGTTTTGTACCATATCGCGTTTTGAAATATCGTGTTTTGAAATATCGCGTTTTGTACCATATCGCGTTTTGTACCATATCGCGTTTTGAAATATCGCGTTTTAAAATATCGCGTTTTGTACCATATCGCATTTTGTACTATATCGCGTTTTGAAATATCGCATTTTGAAATATCGCGTTTTGTACCATTTCTCGTTTTGTCATATCTCGTTTCGAAATATCGCGTTTTGAAATATCGCGTTTCGAGCGGATCCGCAAATAAACAGATATTTTAACCGATAGATCTGTTATTAATGTATTTGGATGGATAACATTACTCGTGATTATTATGGATACGGCGAAAATTAGTTGCAACTATTATTTAGAATTAAATTATATTTTCTGGGGTCTTAGTTAAGTGGTAGATTAGATAGGGTATAGAAAAACTCTTTCAAAATTTAATTTTTTTTTAGTTTATATTCTTTATTATTTTCGAAATATAAAAGTGAAAATGTATTTTGTAAAAACTCAATTATTTATGTTCTCATTTATTTCATTCACTGTGATTTTGTGGAATATGCATTAAGGTCGTACGTTTGTTGTGGGATGTGAGATCAGCATAGCATAGTATGTCCGTATAATAGGTGAGTATTCTCCATAAGTTTTTTCCTCTTATTGTTCAATTTAAATCTTATTAGTTTTCTTCCTATTTTTATGCGGTCCAACGAGATTTTATTATCCTTCAAGAAACCCCACCCCAACGAAGGCTCTGACGAAATAATTTAAAAATTTCGTTACGGCCGATGTTATCAAGAGTGATGCAACATTTTAATTATATGCTTTCTAGATCGAGGAGAGCGATCGAAAACGCATTCGGACAATTAAAAGCGCGTTTCAGGAAAGTAGGAAAAGGTTTAGAAGTATCAGTAGAACACTCATTGTTGATTGTGAAAGCATGTTGTATATTACACAACCTTTTAAAAGATAAAATGGACTACGTTGAAGATTATTGGCTCACCGACATGAACATGAAACATCAACCAATATTTCGGACTTATGTAGGAGATAATTACGCCACCGCAATACGAAATGCTTTAACGCAGAACTTATTTGAGCAAAATGGAACAATCACTAATGCAACATAGCTCAGCGTACGCGCAATTATTTTCTTTTCCGGTTTTTGTATTTCAAAATAAAACTATTTACCTAGCAAAATTAATTTCAACATTTTTTTTAATTTTTAACAAAAAAAAATCACAGTATAATTCATCTCTATACAGAATAACTCTACCATCGTTTTCAACGACGATTGTCTTGAAATTGTTGTTTAAATAGAAAAATAAGCGATTTCTGCAGCTCATTCGACTCTCTTAACAAACTATTTGTATCTGCATCAAGCTCGATTGTTTTATTAAGAAACTTTTCAGTTTCTTTGTCATGTCTCTTGATTTCTTGCAGCAAGTCCTCCTGAATGGCCGGTAATTTCCCTTTTGAAGTATTAGACCGAATACTTGACGTTGAAGGGGTTGACGAAGGAGTCGGCGAAGAACTCGTTGATTGTGAGTCTTCTTCAATATAACATTCGAATATGACTATTAGGTCGTCAAAACAAAAAACTTTCGTTTATTAATGAATCATCATGGATGGAAACCTTTCGATAATTTCATTAATATCGTTGAAATATATCCAAGATGATGGCGATCCTCTTGATAGGCCAACATTTTTCTTCTCATTCCTGTCAAAACGATAATTTAATAAAATTCTGGTTTGATTTTCTTAAAGCACACTTACCTAAACTTGTATGTCAAATTTTTAATTTTAATTTTTATTTCTTCGACGGATCTAATGACATCATTATTCTCCAATTCGTCCTTTATTTTAGAAAACACCGCAGAATTGCGTTTTGTCCGTCTTAAATCTATAATATTTTGTTTCCAGGACTCCAATAGAATTTTCGTTTCGGTGTTGCTCCAATCCGATCTTTGTTTCCTGGATGAGTCCATCTCCATTGAGGTATACGTGCTCCATTGAGGTATACGTTTATAACCCGAAAACCAGCGTGGAATTTGGATAATTAAGAATAACGGTGATTTTCAAAAAATAAAAGACAAAATTATTGAATACTATGATTTGAAAAAATATCTTACACCAACTAACGATTAGTGACAATCAAGATAAAACCAAAATGTCAAATTATGGTAGTTTGCGGTACGAACGCAGTCTGAACACCAAAAAAATGAATCGGCTTCACGTATAAGCTAAATTTAGTTAAGCTAGATTACTAATCCCTAGTCTGAACAAGCTCTTAGAACACAATATTGCCTGAAATTGAAAATACTCGCTCACTAGCTACTGAGCTTTGTTTTAATGTTTACAAAATAATTTGAATTCTTTGAGAGCGGTTTTCTTAATTTAAAAACTGGTTTTCCAATGTGACAAATTTATTTAAAAAACCGCTTTTAAAAACCGGGTTCGAAAAACCGTCAAACCCTAACTGATACCATACTTATGTAAAGTGACTTGACTATAGTCATTTAAAAATACATATTCTTGAATTCGTTTTAAACATCAGGCTACTACAACAAAAATATCGAGCAGCGCTAATATTTTCGTTATTTTTTATGTCAAAAATGAAAATACTACGAATTTTTACTACTTAATTACTACTTACGAATTTGTGTTGTAACGAAGGGGCCAAATGAAAATTTACTTATTTAATTAGTAAATTTTGTAATTTCAAGATGTACGCTTTCTTGATAATTTATACCAATAATTTTCACCAACATTAAAAAATTTGAGTTATTTTGTCACCTACTAAGTTTTCTCGATTAAACCAACCAATTGATGTTTGAATTTTTAAAATAATATACATTTATATCGTGAATATAATCTGATTTATGCTGAAAACGGACGTGCGGAAAAACGCGTGCGTTTAAATTAGAATACACTACTTTAAATGAAATGAAATACATGTATTCCGCATAGGATACGTTTTACCGCAAGTTCTCTCTGGGTCTACTTTTTAGTTTAGCCCGAGCAAGCAGGCTTGCCCTGGGTATTGTACACCGAGTACAGGTTGTGCAGTACCAAATAATCCAGTGTGCTTAGAGTAATAATGTGTTTTTTACTTTGCATGTTCTTCATACACTGGCATTATGTTCAGAGTAAAATTTGATGAACTGAGTATGCGCGATGAGAGCACAGTTCACAAATAAAAACATAGTGTGCAGAGTAAAATTACTCAGGTTGAATAATAAAACACGGAGTATTTTTGATTTAAAAAAACGGCCCTCTATAGCATGCGTAAATTCCGCTCGTCTGTTTCCAGCATTATGGAGAGAGAGTATGTGGGACATAACATTAACAGGATGATATTTCGTAATAATTTCATGAAAATTTATCGTGAAATAGCCTCCTAATAATTTGCACACATACATTGACACCTTGATAGAAAATATCAGTGGATTTGCAGTGTATAGTTGATAAACAAGAGATAAGGTGGGAGTAAAAACACAGAGAATATAGAAGAAACCGAAGTAAGTTTATTTGTTTTCTCGCTTGGACGCGTGCAAATATTTCAATCTATTTCATTTTGATATCAACGTTTGTATTGCTGGGTGTACACACGAGTTGGCAAATCGTTGATAAATTTTGTGTGACTTCTTAGTGAAATTTTAGTTCGATTTTTTAAACAGGAAAATGTGATTTGAATAAATGCGTTTGGTTTTAAAAAAAATTATGACCTAAAGTAAAGTGATATACCTATAGATTTATGTATGTACATATGTATGTATATAAAACTTTTCATACTGGGTTTAAAAAGGGATATTATTATTTTTTATTTAAAACATTTTATTTCTATTTTGTCAATGTTCTGTAAAATAATAATTGTACAGTGTACACAATTTTTTATTATGTTTACAAATTCCGGTATATACTAGGTAATTGTTTGGGCACTCAATATTTGTCGCTTCGTGTGGTTACAACATTTGCCAATGTAGGACCAATCTTTGCACATTACCAATGTTGGACGCCACCAATGTTTGCAAATATGCGAATGTGAACAAACGTTGGTACCAATATCCAACCGTGGGGATCGGGTTTTACTAGTTTCATAACCGTAATATTCCGTAATTTTCCAAATGAGAAGTTAATATGTACCACAATTTTTTTTCTCATATGGTTTACAATAGCAGATAAAAATGCCAAGATTAACATTTAATTGACTTTTAAATTATCAGAAATGATTTTTACAATAACAAAACAGAAAACACTTTTTCCCAGCAAGTTAAATATATCAATGGTTTCGTTCACTGTATGACAAAATGATATTAAATTTACTTTTATTGACAATTTGTCGTTCCCTGAGCACCAAAGTAGATCAGTTTATTTTAACTACTTGGCGTTCACTGCATAGGTTGTCGTCGACACAAAGTAACATTTTTGAACCACAATCGCATTCGCAAGCGTTGTCGATTGATGCTAGATAGTATATGCCATAGTAAATGGCAGTGAAATGTTTGTGAGTCAGATAATGAAAATCGAAAAATGCGAAATTGCTTGAGTTTGTCAAAAGTATTAGTATAATTATTTATTAATATAAACTAAATTATTTTATTATATTATGGTTATATTATTATATAACCATAATATAATAAAATATTATATTATGGTAGGAAAGTAATTTAATGTGATTTCGAATGACACCGATGAATATTTTACATTACTAACTCTACACCACACCGACAACAATTTTTTACTGTGAACGCAACCAATGACCAACCGAAGACTCAAAGAAACTATTTTTTTTAAACTGTTACTGTCCGGAATCTCTATTTTTGTATTACTTGACATTGTGAGCACTAACATGGCTCACCGTAAGAAAAATATTTCAATTGAAAACTATGTTTTAAAACTAAGTTGGAAGTTATGGTTAAAAATTAGATGACGAAATCCTGGTTAACTGGAATCTAAAGTTATAAAACCAGTAGTCTGTAGTGTTGAGAGTCTACAGAGATATTACTAGTGTCGTGCTGAAGACACACTACAATATGTTTTGTCATGTCATTTGGTTTTAAAATAGTAACGGAGTAGTCGTTCACGAAAATTCCAATATTAACATTAAAAGCGATGATACATGTACAGTTTTTGCCTTTAAGCCAAAGTAATTCTGCGTTTTAATTGGTTAAATCACAGTACCTTATGGCAAAAAAAACATAATTCTTTATAGAGAATATATTTCATATTTTGCCATAAGTTGCTTTTTGTGCAACTCATTCCCTTGATAGAACCTTTTTTAAAACCGGCTATGTTTTAAGAAAATTTCCATCAAAAAGCAAACTATTCAACTGCAAAGATGAGTGCATTGACGCTTCAACTGTGTTTCCAAAATCCACGACCCTGTACCCACTCATTATTAGCTGTTCAGGCAAAATCTTATTTATCCCAAGAGTATTTATTCCTCGAAGCTTACAAAATAATAAAGTTGCAAATAATAAAAAGTATAACTAAAATGGTACATAAGTACTTTTTTACCTTTAAATGAAAAGATAAGAAAAAAACCAGTTTTTAACAAATTATTTATGTTTATCTGAAAGCCAATTTTTCTATCTACAGTTCAAACTTAATAACTAACAACTTTGGCGGTATGGCACGGAGCGCTGTCCTGCTGAAAAATAAATTTGCAAATCCTGCCCAAAACCTTTAACACAGAAGGCTCAAATTCGTTGTGTAGGACCTGCAGATGAACAGCTGCTGTAATGCTGGAACTAAGAAAGCACAATTGGCCGGTTTCATTTCCGGAAAAGCATCGCCAGACCATAACTCCTTCATTTTTCGGTGCAACTCTTAAAATACATTCGTTGCCAAGCCTCTCGCCCGGTTTTATTCTTACGAGAAATCTTCAATCTCCAACATACAGCTTGAATTTTGATTCATCGGGGAAAATCGCATCATTCCACATCTCTGGAGTCCAAGAAACATGCTCCTGGGCCCATAGCAAAAGTTAATTTTTCACTAGTAAAGTGAACTCAGGCTTCTGGACTGGTTTAAGTGCTCTCAAACCAGCTTTAACAAGTCTTTTTCTCACTAAGCTGGCTGAAATGTGTTTCCTGTTGCTCGCTCAACATCCCGTCTTATGTCCGATGAAGTTTTAAAACGGTTCCGATGACATTGTAATATTATGAAACGATCTTCCAGTGGCGTTGTTTTTCTTGACTTTCCAGAGTCTTTCTTTCTTTGTGTACTGTCCATGTCTCGCATTTTTTAAATATTTCACGCGACAGTACTTTTAGGAATGTTTAATCTTTCTGCTATTTTACGCGTGGTTAAATTTTCTCGCGCCCAAATTAACATATTGCTTTTACACTGCTCACTATTTTTCCCATTTTTAAACTAAAATTGCACTTTATTCTTTATTTGACTAGGATCACTTACAGAATAAATTAATCTTACAAAATATGCACTATTTATACCTAAAAAATAAATTACAGGCAATAAAACATCTACACCCTAATGTCGGCCAAGAACGGTCGGCTTAAAATAAAATAATTGCTTGACCAATTTTTTGCACATCAGTTGCGGGGTCGTACCGGTTTAATAAAAACAAATGGCGGTCGACCAAAATACTAATATTAAAGATAAAACTTCTATAAATCAATAAAAAATAAAAAAAAAATAAAAAATAAGTGTTTAATTTATTCCATTACTTTAACTCCAATCACCGTATTTTGAATATTCTGGCATTTTTCGGGGTTTTACCCCTAAATTGCAGGTACATTTTTTTTTCAAACAATTGCGTCATACATGTATTTAAAATGAAATAATAAGCCAATTGCGTTCAATAGTTTTGTAATTTTAGCAAGAAAGACTCCAATTTGCAATAAAATATGTTTGCTCAATTTTTTTTCCCAGCACTGTATACATATAACAAACTGAATATTGAAACTTCTGCTAGTGCCCACTAGGTAACCAGCGAAAAGACAATTTACGGGCTTATGTGGGAACTATACATAGAACAAAAAAAATAAAAAAATAACGTAAGAGAGCGAGAGATAGGATTCGACCATACTCTGAATAACAAAAATAAAAAGAATAATGCCGCAGCCACACGAATGCAAATACACACCAACATTGGCGTATTTGGCCAAATAACAAATAGTGTAGCCACAAAACAAATGACAAATTCAAATCAAGGTTACATTTTTCCAACTGTGGTACACATTCGTTCAATAGGCGGTTTTACAAAAAAGATCAAAATAAACTACCAACATTGGTATGCACATTGGTCAACCGTCTCTACGAATGGTATCTTTTACCAATATTCGCCAAATATAAAATACGCCAATATGGGTGTGCATTTGCATTCGTGTGGCTGCGGCATACGAGAAAGTGCGTTTTAATTTTGCTGTCACTTAAAAAGAATAACAAAGCGAAAATTTTCGTCCAGGAATAAAAAACTTATCAATTACAACAACAAAACTCAAACAAATTTTTGTGCGTTGTATGTAATATACATATTAATTATTTTCTAAATGGGAATTTGGAATTATTTGTGTATTTTATCTTTTCTATTTATAAAATATTCATGTACACATATACTAATATGAATATAAAATCAGAAATAATTTTCACTACACTGTAGAATTTTATTTTTCTAAACCTAACCTAAAAAAATAATTTATCGAATTGCGGTAATTTAAAAAGCATATAAATAATTTTTATAATTTTAAACACACATATTTGTTGATATATAATACGTTTATACTCAAAACTTTTGTAGTTTCACTCAAGATTTTAGGAAATATATCAACTTAATATTTTAAGTAATCTATAGCCGAAAAGTCAAATTGGAATATGTAATAATTTTTTGTCTTCGTTTCTTACGTTATTCCTGTTATTTTTTTATTTCATCTATAGTTGGCCCTTTACTTTTCATTTACTTTAACTTATGATGACATTGATTTTTGTTTACATCTAAATTTACAAACATACCACACATATTAAGAATCTTTGTTAGGTGACATCTTCTTTTAAATTTTACTAACTTCGGCTTTTAATTTCAGTCAATTTTATCGATCAGCGTAACTCTATTTTGTAGATTTTCATAGATTTTGTGCATTAAGAGTTACTGTAATTAATAAAAAGGGCGGAAAGATAGTAGAACGAGAGTGGTATCACAATCAGTCAACCACTGAAACCTAGTAGAACGCGAAAATTGTAAGAACAACATTTAGTTTCAAAACTCAAAATAAATTTCAGTGACACTCAGATTAACTTTTCTCGTGTATGTTTCACTTTTCAAAATATTAGGACGAAAAAAACTCCTATTAAAGCTTTCTCTCCGGTGAATTAATTTTCTCTAAAATTCATAGGACTTTTTAATTTATATAGAAGGTAAAATATATATTTTCATAGTTGTGGAGCGCCTTCAGAGAGATCGTTTGGAAAACCACCTTATGATCTACGGTGATATATCGACATTCATAATTACTACACTCTTTACTTTACTCTGTAAATGAAAGTAAAAGTACACGGTGATTCAACTCGAATAATAATTTACACACACACACACACACAATTTTGTGATCTTGCTGTGGCTTATGTTTGATATACAAAAGTGCCAATATAAATTATTCAGCAAATTATTAAGTGTAGAAAACAAATTGTTTAGGACTTACCACCTGATTCCGGAGAGCTGAACATAAACAATTAGTTATAATTTCGGTTGTAAACGTATTAAAATCGCCATAAAATTTTCGAGAGGACTTCCAATCACTTCTTTTAAGCTCGATCAAAAATTTATAAAATATTATATGTTAAACTCGAATATTTTGTAAAATAAAATAATAATATCATCGTTTTATAATAAATCGTAATCATTTTAAAATTATAAAATTATGTCTTCTGGCTACGTTTTTGATGACTTAATTTAAATTAGTTAAAAAATTGAAGATCGCGGTTTACGCGTTACACGAACATATTTTATCAAATGTTTTGATCGATCGCACATTAAAAATTTAACAAAATTTTACTGTCAGTTGCAATCGTGATCATACTAATAATATTGTAAAGCAATTTTATATTTGATTATTTTGCGTAGATCGTTCACGATGATATTATAATGTGGCGTTTATGAACAAAACTACAATTCCACTCGAGGTCAAACTGCGTATAACCACAATTTGGCCTCTTATATATAGACTGGTGTGGTGATCAAATATCTTTCGTGTCGATAAGACAAACCGCCAAACCATATACGTTAAAAATGTGTTAATCACTTAAAATTAAATGTTGCTCGTTACGTGCACACAAAAAACGAATATTGGAAAACCGCAAGAAATCGAGACACATTGAAATCCAACGTATGTGGATACACAGCCATACGAACATTCGAATTGCAACGTCCAGAGAGAGCAATGTTTTGTACATTATTTCACCACAAATAATTTTATAAGTAATTACAACATTGTATTTGTTGTTGTTGTTGCTGCTATTTAATTTAACAAACTATATCATAAAACTACAATTAAAATACTTAAAGGCATTGACAGACATAACGACACCATAAAATTCGAAATTGGCCTACACACATTAATCAATACACATTTTTGTATTTCGTTACTTAAGATTTGTATCACACCATTTATGTGTGTTGTCTTATTATTTTCTTACATACACGTATATATTACTATTTTACCTATACACGCCACAAATTATTATTTATTTACATTTAATTTATGTTTTTTTTTTTTTTCGTTTTAGGTTATTGACTCAAAAAATATATCAACGCCAAATGGTATACAGCATTCACAGCGTAAACAATTAGAAATATTAAAAGCTCACACATCATCGGGATCGTTGCAAGTGGTGCGCGCACAAACCGTACAAACATCATCGTCACGATGGTCATCGTCATCATCATCAATTGGATCGAAAGCGGGAAGTTTTTTACATCCAAGTCCTACTAAATCGATCGAGTATTACAACAGCAATAATATCAGTACGAATAGTTATAATGATAGTAGTAATAATAGCAGTACACCCAACCATTACATGAATGTAAGTATAAAATGTTTAATTGATTTTATTAAGCTTAACTTCTTGTTTTGTACGTTTGGTCGAACATTTAAGATATTTTTTTTTTGTTTTAAACTTTAAATTTGATAGTTTTCGTTGTTTTTGGTTATGGTGCGCATGTTACGAAACTATTAGATCAAGATTTATTTTTAGATGCATTAAATAACAACAACAAAAATGTTAAGTGATTTTTGTTTCTTTGTAACATTAGGTTATTTATCTTATGTACGATATTAATGTATCACTATTAAGTTCTTTGAATTATGTACTCGTATGTATAACGCATACAAAAACGCTTACATCATTAAAAGTTCAGATGTTGTTATTGTAAAATTTGGTAAACGCTAAGCGCACTAGGAAATAGTATTAGTTTAGCAGACGATGCTTCAAGTTCACGTTTTTGTGGTTTTTATATTTTAATAAGATCATTATCGGTAATGATTTATACATGACTCAGAGATCCTGACGCATCAGCGGTGCAATACATCTTTATTAATGTACTATCAAACTAAGACCTATAATTCAGAAAATTTAAATGAAGTTCTTGAAGTTTAACAGAAATTTCAACCATTCAAATGTATTTTAAATATTAACCGAGGCAATCTTCGAGGGTTGAACTGAAAGTGACACACTTTATTTATAAATAAAATTAATTTCTGAAACACCCCATAGCAGTCTCAGTTTGGAGAAATTCCGATAATTACCGTCTTCTGTAAATCTGTAAGCCTTCACGGCATTTTATTGATGCTGTATTGAGAACTATAAATGTCCGGGGTAGTGACATCTAGCGCATTAAAAATTAGCTGATTGAGTATTTTTTACATGAAATTTTAGCACGGCTACTTTATGAAATTAAAAATTAACATACAAAAATAGACCCAATAAGTTTAATTTTTTTTGCCGTCAGATCTACAAACAGTTCTCTATTGACGATTGTTGGAAAAACGCCGCTGGTGGAACAGATTGAAACTAACTTAACTACAAAAAATTACATGTGGTATCTTTAATATTCGGTTTTTTTATAATCTACAGGTTACAATGGCTTTTTGGTATTAAAATAGCAAAAATGTTAATTTTTCTTTTTCAAAAATTAAAATTTTTATATTTTTCAATAAAATTGAAATAGTTTCATATGAAATAAATAAATAAGGATGGTAATAAAAAAATTTAAATAAAATAGACTACTATTTTAACGTTACTTTAATATTCGTTTTTTCCCTTAGGTTTCAGTGGTTGACTGATTTTTTTCCCTTATATATAGTCAAACCTGTTATTGTGTGGTCTTTTTTGTGCGGTCCCTATTACCACACAAAAGCAGTATAGGAACCATGCGCAAATTTTAGCGAATAAAAAATTCGATATAATTTCTTGTAGTTGCTAGAAAAACGCACGTTCAATTTTGAATTTTTTTGAAGCATTTTTTGAAGCAGACGTGTGTGTGCAACGTATGTTCATTTTGTTTATGTTTACATAATTCAATTTGACGTCTCGCATTGGCGGTTAAATTTTTTGTTGTGTTTTAAATTTAATTTATCTTAACACACTTAAATAATTAAAAAAGTATCTAAGTTATTATTTTATAAACTAATATATTTAAAGCCTATACTTTTAATTTAATCAACAAAATTAGTGTTGTCCATTTCGAGTGCCATAAATATTGAAATATATCGCATGATACATTGAATAATTTTACTAAAAAGGATGTGAGCTAGATTAAACTCTTTCGATATACTGATAAAAAGTAAGATGATTTTAATTTTCATTTCAATAAATTTATCTGAATATGATTTCCATTTTTTATTAGTTTTGAAGAGATGTACCGTATCCATTCAATTAAATGTGACTGAAAATGTAATTATCATGCACACGATTTTCAAATGTCATTTTGATTCTCGAAAAAATAAAATTAAATATAAAAAATTGTGTATTTTTAAATAAAGTTTATATTACGTTAGTACCGAGTTTTTATTTTTTTTATCAACCAAAATAATTTTTGCTTTGAAAATAACAAAATTTTTTTTATATGTACTGATAAAATTTTTGTCTAAATTTATTGAGTTTTTATGTTGGTTGCATACACAAAATTTGTATAGTAGTTTGGCTGCAATCATTTATTTTTATTTAATCGAAAAAAAATTATATCTAGTTTTTTTTTCGCTAAAATCTGCGCATGGTTCCTATACAGGTTTGACTATAAATGCATTTATTTGTGAAATAACGGTACTTCGATATTTTCAATGATTTTGTTAATTATTATGTAGTTCTCAGTTGGCCGTGATATTGTAAAGTATTTTTTTTATTTTTTAAATTTAATATGGGCCGTAAAGGTAAAAATTCAACATTGGAGCAACGAAAGTTAATAGTTTGCCAATATGCTAAGCGTCGTACGTATGCGGAAATTGCAGAATGGCTGAATATACCAAAAAGTGCAGTTGGCGATATCGTTCGGCGATACAAAAATGAAGGGAGAACATGAAGAAGCAAAAGGGCCAATCTAAAAAATTGACAGAAAGTGATGAAAGTTGGATATTAAGACAAATTAAAAAAAATCCGTGTTTAAGTGAGCAAAAAATTATATCAGAGGAGCTGGAAGAACAGGGAACAGCAGTACATCCACAAACCATTCGCAGAATATTAAAACAGCAAGGTTATAACGGCCGCGTAGCCAGTTAAAATCCATTTATAAATCAGCGAAACAGAAAAGTAGAATCCATTTCGCCAAGGAATATAGTGAGAAAGATTCCAGTTTCTGGAACGACGTAATATTAAGCGGAATATGGCGTGGCGCAGGTGTAATGAACAGCTCAAACCATCTAATATTACTCCAATTGTAAGACATGTAGTCTGGGGATGTATAACAGCTAATGGGGTTGAGGAAGTAGTTTTTATAAATGGAAACATGAATAAAGAAATGTATTTAGACATTCTAAAAAAAAATTAAAGAAAATCACTGAAAATCTAAGAATATTTTCCATTTTTAAATTTTACCATGTCAATGATCCTAAACATAAGTCATGTTTGGTCCGAGAATGGCTATTATAGAATTGACTAAAAGTGATAGAAACCCCTCCCCAATCAACTGACTTGATTCCCATCGAAAATATATGGGACGCTCTAGACCGGCAAATTGGGAAGACCTCGACTACTTCAGTAGCTGATTTAAAAAAGAATCTTGAACAGGAGTGGACTGAAATCAGCCAAGATTATTGCAACATTTTTGTTAAGAATATGCCAAAACGCTTACATCACGTTTTGAAGCAGAGGGAATATCCCACAAAATACTAATTTAAAAAATTTTACTTTTAAAACAGATTTTTAAAATTAACATTTTTGCTATTTTAATTCCAAAAAGCCTGTGAAACCTGAAGAATATAGAAAAACCAAATATTAAAGTTACTCACTGTAGATTCATGTTTTTTATATTACATAAGCCAATCACTACATAAGCTAAACAATTATACAATCATCATTTTTAATTAATATATTTAAACAAAATTAAAGTAAGCAAAGCTAGCACAGTAAAAAAGATGAATTATCGCGAATGTTTCCGATTGTTTATTTTCTTTTATTTTGACTATTGCTTATTCAAGATGGCGATCCAATACAATTGGACGGCAAAAACCAGAAAAATATTAATTCAAGAATACGAGGCGAATGAATTTTTAAACAACCAAAAACATAGCGGATATTTTTATTAACGATATAAAAATAAAAGCGCTTTTATTTTGTTGCACACGCTGCTCGTTGTTGTTCAAATTTTGCTAAAACTTTTATGTAGTGTAATTTTCAAATATTATTTGATCAAAATTGTTTTTAAAAAAAAAAATGATTCAAATATTTTATAAAATTATTTTGACAAAGATCTCTTATAGTGTAGTTCCGGCCTAATAGATTTGGTCATACTGAGACTACATGGAAAATTTGGGGAAAATGTATTTAAATATTTTTCTAGAAATGAAAGCTAGGCTAAAAAAAACTAAAAATAACTTATAAGGCCAGAGAAAATCAAAAAATTCTCATGCATAAATTGTCTCCAAATTTTTCATGTAGTCTCAGTATGACCTAGGCTATTATAAAACTAACCAAAAGTATTGGTTACTAGTAAAAGTTTTTGAGATATCGGTCAAAATCTGAAAATAACTTATATGACCGCAGAAAATCAAAAAATTATAGTGAAAATTCGAATCCATAAATTTTTTCCGAATTGTCCCTGTATGCGATGCAAATTTTATTAATCAAGAAATAGCCGAATTCCCTCCAGTTAAAAATTTATTTATATCATGTAGAATGTACAGATACCATTTTTCATGACGATTGGTTATGAAATGGCCAAGTATATTAAAGCATACTGCACGAACAGTTCCTAGAATTTTATCCATAACTTATTTTAACACCCCTGATCAAAACTACTATCCAAATTTCATCGTAAATCGTTAAGAAATGGCGGAAAGACGGAATATTGTATAATTTCAAGATTTCATTTGCCGAGTTCTTTTACTTCGGAGATACAAATTGATTTGTCATTTTAAGGATCACTTTTAATATTTTACTCTGCTAAGATGTTTTATTAAGTGAAAAAAGAGATAAAAAATGAATAAAAAATTTCCGCTGATTACAAATTCATTCTCTTTAGTGATTGTTCTGTCACTTGCGGCGAGTAGTGTAATTTCTTATTTTCTGCTATCTTATATAGTGTTATGATAACACCTAGATTAGAATAGAATAACTTAATTTCATTAATTGTTCATTGCATTTATGTTTGGTTCAACATTTAGGCGTCATTTCTATACTAACATATTTGCTCGATGCGCATTTAGGATTATTCTAGAAACAAATATTTTGGTATATAAAGGCGTACATTAACGTGGAATGCTGAGTTTTATTTTAAACGTGAAACAGTGAAGGCTAAATAGAAAGATTATTAAAGTGATTATTAAAGCGATTATTAAAGTGATAATTAAAAAGTGTGTTATAATTATAATAATTAATTGTTAATTTTGTGTTGTATAATAAATTGTGTTGTGTAAATAAATTGTGTGAGTTCAAATTTGAAGCAGTTGTATTTATTCACAATCCAGTGACTCGTACCTTGAGTGACAAGGCAAAATCGTACCAATATTTACTGTTTGTTATCGATAATAATGATGATGTACATGTAAGCCATAGAAGCCAAAACTTTTTTTAGTTTTTAGTTTTTTGGGCATCGCAGTCATAGTTCTAACAGAAGACCAATATGATATTGTTACGATTTTGCCTTGTCACTCAAGGTTCGAATCACTGGATTGTGAATAAATACAACTGCTTCAAATTTGAACTCACACAATTTATTTACACAACACAATTTATTATACAACACAAAATTCACAATTAATTATTATAATTATAACACACTTTTTAATTATCACTTTAATAATCGCTTTAATAATCACTTTAATAATCTTTCTATTTAACGTACACTGTATCACGTTTAAAATAAGATTCAGCATTCCACGTCAACGCGCGCCTTTATATATCAAAATATTTGTTTCTAGAATAATCCTAAATGCGCATCGAGCAAATATGTTAGTATAGAAATACGCCTAAATGTTGAGTATAAATCATAAACGCTATTGAACAATTAATGAAATTAACTTATTCTATTCTAATCTAGGTGTCACCGTAACAATATCTTTATTACGGAACTCTGGAATTATTTCTTAGTGATCTGCGAATAATTAAAAACAAAAGAAATGCATCCATTAAAATTTGACACTTGTAAGAAAGAAATATAATTTCTCATTCTATACACGCGATATGCTTGCACCTAAATTTATTTGTATTATAATATAAAAGGCGCTCCTTCAAAAGTTAACTCAATTTTATAATCAAAAAAAAAATCTATTTTGCTTGCCAAATCCCGTTTTTTATTTTCTTTTTCTTTTTTCTGTTTTTTTGTTTCTAGAATTTTTGGAATTGGGCCTGCTCAATTAAATTTGACCATTTCACAATCAATAATTGTAAAATTTAATTTTCAACATTGGAATTATATAAATACGTTCTTTTAATAAAATATATTTTTGGTCGTCCTGAAAAGAACGTTTGGGTTTTTGACGTCATTAATAGATTCTATATAATCGGCTCCTACGTGCGGCACGCAGTGCGACATGTTTGCTGATCCCGGCTCCTACATCCCCCGAAGTTCAAATCTAAAGCCCCTCGGAGGGCTAAGCGGGGGGGAGCGCAGCGACCTCCCGCGTGCCCGTGAGAGTTATCGAAGCCGTTAGCCTCTACAATTATTGCATTTCAAAATGTTGTGCATTTCAAAACCTTGTCGAATGATTGACAATAATGTGTGTTAATAATACATAATTAACAAAAACTAACTAATACAACTATAGCAAAAAAATAATCTCGTAAACAAACAAAAAACACCACCATAAAAAAGAAGAGAAACAAAATTTCCTTTACTTCATAAACAAACTCAAAAAAAAAATACGAAAACAATGTAACGTGTGCTAATGATAATAAAACGAAGTTTGGCAAGCAAAATAGATTTTTTGTTTTGTTTTTGAAATTGAGTTAACTTTTGAAGGAGCGCCATATAAAACTCATTTTCGAAATACAGGGCTCTCTATTCAAATTACATAACAGATATAAACCATCCGTAAAACCAAGTCATAAACTAATCAAAAGAGTGTGCCCAATCTAACACCAGAATGTTGAAAAAATGGCATATAATTAATGAAAGCAATTTCAATCCGGGAATTCATAGTTTGGAATATTTTGCACATGACTATTTGATCCATAGGTGTGATCTAAGAAATGACGGCGGCGGCCCTATACCTATTTTAATAGGTATGTTTTCTAAACTGGAGTGTGACGCTAAATTATTACCATCAGGAAAGAAGCTGATTTCCATGAAAATTAAAATCAACCAAAGTTTTTATTCATCTACGCTCAAATCACTTTTACTAGCAAAATCGCAGTCTATTTCATTTCTGAAATTGCGTATTTTTTATTGTGTTCTCAGCTTGCTTTGGTAAAACATCACTCCATTTCAGTTCTACGATCACAATTATATCAAGAGATGGGAACACGTAATTATTTGCGTGAAAGAGAATGATAATTGATTCCAGAAAAATGAAACATAAACTAAGTCGAAAGTTGTGATGGTACAACAACCCAGTCCTGGTATTCCTCAAGAATCATATATTGGACACAAGATTTTAATTATTTTTTATTGACAGCATAACACACATAATAAGAAACTATTAGCAAATATGTTCTCCTATTTTCCGACGACCTCAATAGACTTAGTAAATATGCGCAAAATCATGTCTTTTATCCCAAACGACATTATTGCATACAAAATCCTCCTACTGCATAAAAATTCGGAGGGTGCAAAACATTATTAATTTGGGAGTCACCTTCGTTGAAAATGTTAGTTTTAACAGACATATCGATTACTGTGTTACTTACTTATATGAGATATCAAGCGGAGTATGCTGTAATCGTGTGGGATCCTTACTACGATGTTGCACATCAAAAAAATTGAACGCATATAACAAAAGGTCTAATTTTCATTTTAAAAAAACTGGCTGAAATAATGCTTATAGCAAGTGATTCCACCGGTGTGAAGTTTCTGGACACTATTAAATTTTTAGACACTTTTATAATTTAAACAGTAATTTATGCGAGTGTTCAAAACTTATTTTTTATACATATTTTCGATTTTAGACAGATATTTGCACACGTGTACATTTCTAAAAAATGTAAATACAAAAAACTGTTTTTATAAAAAAGATCAAATTTTTGATAAATCTCTGAGATTTGTGTAATTTACCCAATACAACGACATCGTTTCATATAAAAATGGCGAATAGGGTGAATGATGATTAAAATAATTTCTGAAATGTTTATTACGTATATGAAATACAAAAATTTGATCTTTTTTATAAACAAAATTTATTTCGTATTTACATTTTTTAGAAATGTACACGTCTGCAAATATTTGACTAATGTCTCAACCAGTCAGACTTAAGAGCTTAAGTTACACGCCGATTGCACCACTTCGGTTAGTGCTACAATCACCAAAATTTTATAGGCTTCTCGTCACAAATAACCAACTGACCTCTAAAATTTTGGTGGTCGTACCGCTCTCCTAACTGGTCCAAAACGGTGCACAAATTAAACTCTTAAGTTTGACTGGTTGAAGTTTAAAATCGAAAATATGTATAAAAAAAATAGTTTTGGACACTCGCATAAATTTCTGTCCAAATTATAAAAGTGCCCAAAAATTTAAAAGTGTCCAGAAACTTCACACCGGTAGTGATTCCATGGAAATTCAGCTTGCTTACCTATACATATGCAACAAGGTGCAAACAAAATAATATTTGCTACAGATACGTAATTCTGGATGCTATACGATCATCGGAAACGTGTTACTCTGTCATATTGATTCAAACTAATTAATAATACATAGTAAAATAATAGTAAGTCTATATAGTAAGTCTATTCACTTCTCACAGCGATGCGATGCTCCCATCTCCAAACGCTGCAACCCGTCCAAAGAGTACATGGCGTCTTTCTCTGCAAAATAGATGTTTACGAAAGTGGTGGTCTTCCCATTCGACGAAAATCTCGGTTCTCCGAGCGTAACTTTTAGGTTACGGAACAAAAAAAAAGTCGCTTACGACTAAGTTTGGTAAGTAAGGAAGGTGGTCAATCAGTTCAAACAGTAATTCGTTGATTTTTGCCATTGCAACCGCTGTGGTTCGAGACAGTGCATTGTCTTGGTAGAGAAAGATTTCTTTACTGGATATTATGGCTGTTATTTTCATTCGAATACGTTTCTGGTCCAAAGTGCGGTACTTAACGCGCGAACAGCTTTCTCATGCCTACATCTTGATTCATTATGTGATAAGCACCTTCTTTGAACATATTCATATCCTTTTCCATCTCTAACTTTAATTCAACGGTTGTCTAGCATCATTTGGTGAACTTGAGCGATTTTATTCTCCGTGGTTGCAGTTTGTGAATCTTTTAAGAGCTAGGGTGCGATATGAAAAAAATATATGTTCGAATATTTTTCTGTGTTGCAGAATCCGTAGTGAATCATTGAGGATATTTTATTTTTCCAAGCAACAGCCGTTAAATGTGCCCTATTTTTGCCAACAAGTCTCTTTTAAAGAGAACACGTTCTCTATTTAAACGGAAAAAAATATTGTTCTCTATCATTTTATTAAATTGTTGGTTTTGTTCTCTTTTTCAATAATATTGGAAAACTAAACAATTTTTCATTTTTTTGATTAAAAAAAATAAATATACCCTAAATTCTATAAGTTATGAGCAACTTTCATGAAATAAATATATTATATATTCATCAGAAATTGATAATAGAAAGTTAGCTGCAAAAGTGGGGACAAGTTTAAATATACACATCAGATGAACCAACATTATCAAAACATAACCATTGGATTGGTTCAAAAGATTTCTTTGCCTTTGTCTTGATGGGCAGAATATTTCATAATAAATGGAAACTTGGAGTTCTGTTCAGAATTACTTAAAATTTGCCAATACTCCTTTGCGATTCCGCAAAGGTAAACGCAAATATGGAACGAACTTTTTCTATGATTAGTGGGCAATGGATAAAGGAGCGAAATCGATTGAAAATGGCTACAGTTAAGAGTATTTTAACAGTGGTTATAACTATAAAAATGTTAATGGTGACGATTTCTATGATGAAATTAAGAATAATACCCAACTGTTGCACCAAATTAGCGGCGCTGCAAAGTACAACGAATATGAAGAAAGTGATATACTAGATGTGCATATGCATACTTCGGTAACTTGAATCCGGTAACTTTTATGGTTTACACCCTTTACGTCCACACGCATTTTATTTGAATCCGGTAACTTATTTAATTTTCTATGTGTTTCTGTAAAATGCTAATTCAAAAAAATGGGTTTTCTTGATAAAGGGGGAAAAACCGAAGAAGTTACCGGATTCAAGTTACTCTAGTGTGGATATGGTGGAAGGAGTATAGAAAACTGAATGTAAATCAATTTTTAATTTGATTATGTGTGATTGTAATGTGATAATTAGCACTTCTGTATGTTCCTTTATAATTTCTACAATATTTTGAAACTTCTGAATTTTCCTTTGCTTAGTTACTTATTTATTATTTGTATGATAAACATAAAGAATTTTATAATAAACATTACATAAATTAACACTATAACGACTGCACGTCTGCGCAGTTAGCTTCGCCAGGGACCGGTAATATTTTTAATGAATTAATATAAAAAACGTTATATAAATACAAATCCAAAGTGTTTTTTTATTTTTTTTTATTTTTTTTTTACTTTTCGTAATTTTTTTTTTTTAATTAAAAAAAATTAAAAAAAAAATAAATAAAAATAAAAGCAAATCAAAAAAAAAATACAAAAATAAAAAAAAATTCATTATAAATTTGTACTTTTGCTATTTGTACTTTACCTCGTGTGAGATCGGCAGTCTCGTTTCCTGGAATGCCAGGGAGGCGGTGGCCACATTAAGATATTTTTGTTTTTCTTGCCTATTCTTATAAAAGGCAATTGCAGCTCCATATCAGCGTAGAAAATAACGGGCTGACTAGGGCGGAATAAAATTTATCAGGAAGCCTGATAATTGGACAATTTCATTTGTTTGGCCAAGATACTGCTACGTATTATTTACAGGATTTTCCTGAAACTAGTCCACGGTAAATCAAATTTTCCTGCGGTTTGTAAACAGGGCGCGGACGATTTTCTCTTAGATGATAATGTGGCTGGAAATCCCGGTGGACGGTCAATGGTTTCGCTCAATTCGCTTGGCCACTTTGCTAGAAATTGCGAATGAAGCGAAAAGTAATATTGTTTAAAGCAATAGTGTATGGATTGTTACTAGTCGCCTCGAGTTGGTCGCAGAATGCGAATCTGCAACCTGTGGTTTAAATATGGATCGAAAACTTTATGGTTGTCCCAAAAATACGAGAATTATTGTAAAATTATGTGCTATTGATGAGGTTTCGATAATCACAATTTTTCGGATGGCGAAGACAGATTTAACATTTAATTTCCTCCACTGTTTTTTATGTTCCCATGCGACCATCTAAATTAACGTTAACCATAGCAATGACGTGGTGATAAAAATATTTGCATATTTTCTGTCTGTGATACACGCGTGCATATAAAAATCGCATGCATCAGCTTCAAATAACTTCGGAAACCCACTAAAAAACCCTAACTACGATATGCAGTTTATCAGTACAGCATAGTATCAATTCCATGTAACTAATTAGTATGTTCATAATTGATACGAGTAAAAAAATATTTTATCAAAATAGTTTAATTAATGAATCAGTAGAATAAATGTTGTATGTTATTTAAAGTGTGAGTTGTGAAATAAAAACGTTGTTCTCATTGTGCGTGTGAAATTTTTACATAAAATCTGAGGTAATTAGGGATACTGCCACAGAAAATATCTTCCATGTTGGCCTAATGACATAGTGTGTAAACATTGTTCGTAAATAATTAATTCGCCTTCATCTTGACACATTTCATTTGTTAACAATACATATAGCTAAATATACTGATCATCACAACCGAACGGAAGTAATTTTTTGGAGCTGCTATGCACATATTTATACAAACAGATTATGCAATCACCAGCATATTATCCAAATTCATGAACCAGAAACGCGAAACGAAGAATTATAAAATGTCCACCAAAACATTGACCTTTAATTCACGCAAGAATAATTTGTATATCCTACACTATATATGTATATAAAATAATATTGCCGCCTCGAGTCATACACTCAAAACTACTTTCAAATTTATATGTACTTAGAGTACAACAACAATTCGTTTTTAAATAATTTAAATTCAAAACGCATCTGAATGTTTTCGGTGTATCGGTGTATCGCAGGATTCCGATCTGAATCACGTGTTTAATTGTAAATCATGTCAGCTAAATTCTAATTCACTTTACCTCCTGCGGTTCAATAGACGTATTGTTGTGACGTGGTCTCTATATGTACACGACCATATATAAATTGCACTGAACGAAATGTGTTTAATAATTTAAATTGATTTTATTAATTTCTTTACAGAATATTGCAGCAACCCCACATATGGCTAGCAGCAATAATAATATTAGTAAGACTAACAATAGTATTAGTAATAATAATTTCACATCACTGTTTCAACAACATCAAGACCAGAATGTAACAAGCCAGCGACTTCATGACGTTAAAATGAATACAACAGCGACAGAACTACAACATATATTAAGACCTACAGATATTTCAACAATATCAAATGTAGGTGTTGTTATTCGTAGAAAACCAGTAACAACGTCGTCATCGTCGTCGTCGATGTCGACGGTACCACAAAATCATTTATATGAGATAAACGAAAGAGAAATTTTATTAAATAATAATAGCAATAGTAATTACAACAACAGTACCAACAATAATAGTTCTCATAGGTAAGTTTATATTTTTTATTCTACATTTATTTATGTATAATATATACATAGTTGTGCTAAAATGTACAGCGGGCACAAAATTGGCCACCAAAAACCACAAAACATAAAACTTTCGATTATAATTTATTTATTCCGCTATTGTTTTATTGGCATAATCAATTATTACTATTATTATTTTTGCGGTATGATTAGTCATTCATAAGCATTTGTCATAATTATACAATGGGTACAATATTACAACGAATTGCTACTACTACTACTATCGCTGCTGCTACCGGAATTATTACAGTTTAATAGACGTGTTTAATTTGTGGTAACGCGCTTAAAACTATCGTAATTATTGCGAAAGTGAAATAGAAAAGTATATTTTGTTAGCGTATCAATTTAATAAATGATGACGAATTTTTTTACGGAACAATTTGCTCCTCCATAAAAATTTAATTTATCCTTTTCAAGACCGAAAAATAAGATTTGATTTGCGAAAATCAAAATTATTGTTCGACCATTTAAAGAGATAAATTTTTTATTTTAAAACAATAAAAAATCAAACTAAAGTATTGCAAATCTTTACTTTGGTGTTTGCTGTTTTTCGCGATTCCACGTAATACCACATTTTTGACAAAATTGAAAACGTCGCGGAGATTTTGATTTAAAGTGTTCCGTGTGGCAGCCAGCACAAAGTTTTGTTGTGCGAAATTCTACAATTTCCAGTACATCAGCGTATTTACGAACCGCGCTGAAAAAATTCGGTTTAGGTGCTTGCGCATAACCCTTGATGGTTGAATTGCCAGATGTTCTCGTTGATCTAATCACCACAAGTGTTTTATTTTTAACAACGGTGCCAATTATTGATTTTGCAAGATTATGACTTGCCGCTTCAACTCAAATGGATTTTTTAAATTTTAATCTTGCCAACTTTCGTTGCACAAATTCCAATTAAGATGTGGTGAATATTGAAAGTTGATGATTTGTGTACTCGTTGAATCGCCTAGATGACATTTGCTTAAAATTGTTGTTGTCGTTGTTTAACGTAGATGGTGTCCATTTCTTTTGTAATCGCAACCTTTGGTGAAATCCCACCATGTGTCGTAATGTAGAATTTTTAATTTTTAACGGTACATAATTTCGTACACCAGCAACAATTAAACGGCAACCTGGATCGAATCCAATCATAACATCGTAATCGCTAATATTTTTAAAAAAATTCCTTGTACCGCCATCTCAGCTCATTGTTGTTGTTACTTGTTGTGTAATTTTCGTTGTTTAATTTTACTTGGTTTAGATGTATCATCATCCGCATCATTTTTAATCATAGAAAATGATATTGAATAATCAAATTTTTTTGTATTCGCTTCCACTGCCGCAAACTTAAAATATTTTCGCCATTCATTCGGTCTTACTTTGGCACAAGCTAAATCCATTCTGGAATAGAATAAACATTGTGATCAAAGTAACAACCAAAAATTATATTTACTTATTTTTATTAGTTGGGAGCAATTACATTTTGAAGTTAAGAAAAACGTGAAAACACAACTAAATATATCTAATTAATGTCGAATATTATTACAAATCGTAACTAATTTACAACCGGTAGAATAGAATTATTCTATACCAGCAAAAAAGTTGGTTTTAAACAATTCCAATTTGGAATTACACATATGGGATTGTTGTTGTAAATTTCCCAAAGTAAGACCGCATTTGTGTCACGATCGAATATCTTCCATGGTCCTTTGAATAATTTTTGCGAACAAAAAAGTAGATATAGCGCATACGAATCATATCTAGCGTGATGCTTGTCGTAGTTGCGTATTAGAACAAGTGTAAAAATTTTTAATAGATTATAGAAAATCTTATGTATTTTGTTTATTTTAATTTATTTTTGATATCGTTAAATTTTGTACCATTCCACTGTAAATGTTGTCGTAAGGCTTCACATAATTCAGGATTTGGTGTTTTCCACGAAATAAATATGTAATCCAAAGTCTCAAAGGTATTTTTTATTAAATTTTCGTAAAAATTCTCGTGTATGAGCATGCATCCAAATATTATTATGAAAAAGTGTTGCATATTTATTTGTTTCGGCTACGAATAAATTCGTATTTACTTCGAATATCTCGATATTCATTATCCAGCTCGTATTTTGCTTTGGATCCATTCAACAAATGAAAATAATAGTCGATAAATTTTATCGATGTCGAAAAAACAGCAGCATCGTCAGCATCATCATTGCGCCATTTTTTGTACAGCGAATAGTGAATATGTATATCGAGAAGTTTCCACAAACAAGATGACATTTCTTCAACATCTTGTTGAATTTTTCTAAACACTTGTGAATGCAAACACTTTGATTTTAAACAACATTTTTCATTAACATATTTTTTATTAATTGTTTATCATTTTCACTGTAGTATAATTTACGTTTGACCATAATGTCGTCTAGCCCGTGAAAAAAACAATACTGACTGGCTTTATACTTTTTATGTAAAACAAAATTAATAAAACAAAATTGGAGTGATCTCATAAAATTTTGTTCAAAATTGCATGGCTAGCTGTGATATTTTTCAAACAAAAATTTGTGACAGTGAACAATTTTGCTTGGCTACGTTGTTGATAATTAACATAGCACATAGTAATTTTAGAAAGATTGATGCATCGCAGTTTGATCGTGTACTGTAAAATTCACTTTAACTTAAAAAAATGTCTTGTGGCCTTTCATATTTTCTTGAATTTGATAGATTTTGGACGTTATGGACATGGTTGATTTTCCAAAATCATGTACATACACGTTTGTGTTGGTAAGTCGTGAAAGGGTTATAGATGGATTTCTAGGATATGAAAATTCATTACTTGGTTCTTGTTGTGAAATCTGTTGTGATCGCTGTAAAGCAACAAAGCTCGAAATATTATTATTTTAGCTACAAATTTTACTCAGTGTACGAAGTACAACAATCATACACGTTCAGACGTGCGGTATCTGCTAGCTGTGTAGTGCCAGTGTTCCTGAACTCAAAGTCAGCAGAAGCTGAATTCAAACATTTTCCTTACTGCGTTGTTACCCAGCCCAATAGCACAGGTATATCACAGGTATAACAGATAAATATTTTTATTCCATATGACGAGTTTTCCATTGGTGTTCTGAGATCAAGTGAATTTCGCCCATTAAACTCAGATTTAACAGAAGGTTACAATGCTTCCCACAAAGAATTTAAGGAATGCGCCGATTTTTGAGTTCTCTAATGCTATTATCCTAATATAACTATTTTGATCTTCATTATCAGAATTTCCAGTTGAAATTTTTCATTCGTTATTTGTTCCTGATTCCGAACAGACCTTACAACACGAGTTATAACTTAAGATCTCGGGCAAGCCAACTTTTGTTTCCACAAATCAGTCCGATTTCTCACATGTGCATCATTAAAATTTTGCAGGATTATCGCACGTGCTCCTCCAATATTGTAATTATTTACTATATTTTTATTTATTTACACGATTACCTTATTTTTTTTTTTTTTTTTTTTTTTAATAAACTTAATAAACACATTTTTATTAATCACTTGTTTTTTGTTTCGCAGAATATTTTGAATATTTTTCAAAAAGTTTAAAAAATCACTCGATCGATTTCGACTTGTTAGGTCATCATCAGGAGGTCATCATCATAACAAGTCGAAATCGATCGAGTGATTTTTTAAACTTTTTAAAAAATATTCAAAATATTCTGGGAAACAAAAAACAAGTGATTAATAAAAATGTGTTTATTAAGTATAAGTGTGTTTCGCCAAGTGTCTACGGCAAATAGCGTAAAAAGTATTATATTTTTTTCAATAATATTTTTATTTTCTTTATGTTCAACATTACAGTTATTTTTTAAAATGAACAGCGAAAATTATTTTCATAGCATTTTTGTCCCAATTTTATTTTCTGGCCTACTGATGCAATAAGTTTGCACTTAAACATAATTAGTTTTCCCCATAAAAAATTTTAGGAACAAAATTATCCTTGTCAACTTTGTTTTGAAAATATTTACACTAAACTTATTTCCTTAGTAACCCAAGAAAAATAACAGAAATCTTGCTTTTTCCATACTACTTTGTTCTAGAATTTCTTGAAAAGTGTTGCGTCTGTAGTCAAAAAAGGCAGAAAACGCTATAAAGTTACCAATAACCAGGCTCATTCATAGGCCTCATCAGATTGTCAAAACTGTTGTAAAATATGGTTTATTGAAGCTAAACGTTCACAATCGACTAGCGACTGCTTGGTAATCTAAGAACGACTTAGAAATTTAAGCTCAAAAACAAAAGTGTCGAAGACATTCATCGACCGATCCAACCATTAAAACGCACCCTATTACAAGCTTTAGAGATTGTGACGGAATTCTATGGGAACTATCAGACTCATTTATAGAGAGGTTTAAAATTTGTCTAGTTGTAAAAAATACTTTCAACCGACAGCGATAACAACTTTAGGCACTTTAGATATTTTGAAAAATATTTTTGAAGTCAACGGTACCAATTTCGCATTAAATTTTTTGCTTTCTGCCAGAACAAATGCTTCCAAATGTTCCATTTATTTTTATTCAAAGCCCAATAAATATATAAAGGTCTGTATATAAAGTTTACTGCCCAAAATCAACTGTCATCCCGCTTTAGTTGAAAACTCTGCACTACCTAGTGACCAGGCTAATTCTATCTAATATTTTTGAAAACAACTTTTCCTCTTTTGTGTGTTATTTTTATTTACCAATGGGGCAATGTAAAGTGAGCTGAACTATAGGGAATTAGTGGGCAATTACAGATTTTGTGCACGTGTTTGCAAAGTTTTTGCAGTGCAGTATACATTCATATGGTACCATAAATCATGCTATTATAATGTACAGACTATACATAAACACTCACTGCAGTAACTAAACCCATTTGTTTTAATTATTTAGACGTTTCCAAGTCTTAACGATTACCCTAAACAATAACCTAAACAATTTATTTACTAAAATATAGGATAACCACCTTTCTTGCTCATTTTCCTTATTTCAAAAACCGATTACTTTGCTTATTCACGTATACGCATATATTTCAGCAGGCTGAGAAATTACGACATGCGCTAATATTTTGAGAGAATAGTTAATTAACTGTTTGCATTTTGCCCGAGAATACGTTTCATCCAATTTGGCTGTAAAGGATCGTCTGATCATGTATTCAATTACTTGGCCCGTTGTCCGGTTGATGTTTCTCGAACATACGTTACTCAGGTCTTGGCCACGTCTACTACAATATATGGCATATCATCTGGCTTGTCTACATGCATTATGCTTCTGTTTACATTACAAATGTCAAAGTAGCGATGACGTAACAACTTTTGCAAAACCTTGAAGAAGAAACAAATCTATAGAAATCAACATACACCGATGACAACATTTTTATTGCCCCTTTCTGAAAATTAAATTTAGATCATGATTTCAAGATCAACACTAATTATTATTTTATCTATGATGTAGTTTTTACCGATTTTTACGCGCTCTTATGCAATCTACTGCATATATTACTAAAACTGTCAGTAAAATTTGCATAACAACCCATACATAATTCTGCGGTCTGTTTCAAAGTTATACAATTTCAATTTTACTTCAAATTCTTCTTCTTTTGTTTATGCACTTAATTTTTAAAAACAAATTATGTACAAGAATAAATACTTCGTTCACAAATGTTACGTTAAATCAATGTATTATTACTTTTAAAGAAAAACGGGAAAATTGTCAGAATGACATGAAGGAATCGTTAAAATACATAAAATGTTCAAAAAAAATTTAAAATAATTCGCAATTTAAAAATTGGACATTTCCAATTGATTTAAATCCAAATCAAAATTTATCAGCTTATACATCATTTAAATTGTATATTTTAGTTTAAATTGTGTTGCTTTAAAGTAGTTTAGTTTGAAATGAAATAGGTGCTTTGAATATCAAAGATACATTTAAAATTAGACAAAATCTGATGTTTGTTGTCTCCAGTGGCCCTATTCTGTCTTTCCCTGGGAATAGGGAATTGGGAAAAATATTTTCATAGCATTTTTGTCTAAATTGTATTTTTCTGGCCTACTGGAACATGTTTGGTGTTAATATTTTTGAAACAAAGTGAAATGGGAAAATATTTTTCCCAATAAAAATTTTGTGGAACAGAAGTTTCCCAATTCACTTTGTTTTGAAAATTTTTGCACTAAACTTTTTCTTTCAGTAGGCCAGAAAAATACAATTTAGACAAAAATGCTATGAAAATATTTTTCCCAATTCCCAGGGAAAGACAGAATAGGGCCACAGTAATGTAAGATGTTCCTTAAGTACCTTGAATTAAGTTTTAGTTTCGTAAATTTTTTTTTCTTTCATGTTAGGTGGTAATAGTTTCATACTATGGCTGCGGGCCAATACTCGGGTAAATTGAACAGTAAGGTAAATTGAAATTTTAGTACACATTTAGCTAATATAGCGGGCCAATTCTGTAGTAAATAAAATATGATAAAAATGGCTTAAAGGGTAAATTTATTTAAGAGACTCTCTTGAATTGGCTCATAGGTAATTATGTAAATGTCAAAAATTGTGTTAAGTTTGATTAGTTTTGGAGTGCTTTACAATTATTGCGATAAAAAAATTATAATTACTTTTTAGGCGAGAATGTTATGTAGCATCAATTACAAGCCGACTTTCGTTATAAAAATATTAGCGGGTGATTTCGAAGAAACGAAATCGAATATTAGAATTACCCTTTAGACGTTTTTGAAATTAGTTGGGCTAATTCCGGCAAAAACACATGGATGGGCCACCGAAATTGAGCTTATAGTTTTGGTTGGGAAAATAAAAATTATTTTATTAATCTAAAAATTCTAATAAGCAAACAATTATTTTATTAATCTAAAAATTCATATGCTCGAGTTTCTTCATGTATCGTATATACTAATAATGTAACACGAAACGTCAAAATAAAACAACATCAAATCAAATTACCTACTTTTTATATGGTTTATCCAGCTTTTTAGTACAGTACAGTATTTTAATTTACTCAACACACTGCTAAAAGTTTGGTAAATGTACAATTTAACCGAGTATTGGCTCGCAGCCTATGTACTTAATTCGAAATTATTACGTTTTCGTTTTTAAAATGTGATTAAATCTAGAATATCTGGACACCCCCCCGCCCCTCTCTTCCAACTCTCCAGATTATCCATAGTTTACAAACCTGATACCTTTTTTCGAAATGTATAGTACAGGTTTTTACGGTTCGAATTCTTATTAAACAAATTCATGGGTTGGCCAATAAATAAAATGTAAGCTTTAATTTTTTACTGATTTAGTTTATTGTAGAACAGTTTAGTTTATTGTGTTTTTAGTTTCAAGATTCGAACCTGTAAAAATTATATTCCAACACTCAGAAAAAAGATTACTACCAAATACTTAGTTAAATAAATTTGGTTGTTTTAACACAAAATTCTGAGCTAGATAAACCAAATCTCTTGTTTAATTTAGAAACTTGGTATTTCCTTACTTGGTTACTACGAAAAATGGGTAAAATTTGAGTTACTAGGATGTTGGTACGTAGTTTTGTTTAATTTCACTAATAGAAATTTTGTTGGGTGAACAATATTATTGTTATATCTAACAAAGTATTTTGGTTTTTCTTAATTACTTATTTTGACCAATAAGCTTTGTCATTTAACCTAAGACTTGTTAAAAATTACAACATTTACGAAGGAGTTGACAATTGCGTAGCAAATCATTAAAATTCGCTAAGGCATTGAGATTATACTTTAAATGTAAGTTCAAAGTATTTTTAATATTTTTGTAGTTTGGTTACTGCAGTCTAATGAGGCGACCAAATTTTTTAAGATAAAGAATTCAATGTTTGATTAATTCTAAACCAAAGTTCCAAGTTCCAACGTCTTGGTAAAAAGTCAATTTTATCAAAACATTAAGTTTCACTTACTCAGACTACTTTGTGTGTTGTAAAAAGAATTTTGTTAATGTTAACAAATAATTCGTTGTTTAAACCTAAAAAATTTTCAACATTAACCTCCAATTTGGTTACATTTACTAAGAAAATTTGGTAGAATTATAGTAAAATATTTTTTTCTCTTGGTCGATTTAACAAAATAGTTGGCCACTGTTACCATTTTCTCCACTTATATCCATTAAAATAGCCATATGTTTTTGGTTAAATTAACTAAGTTAAAAATTAAATAACCACGATTTGGCGATTTAAAATTAAAATTTTATTCAACTAAAATCTTGTTCTTTTTTTAACTAAGATGTTTGGCTGATCCGAAAACCACCAAGATTTTTGCAAAATAGACTCAGATTTTTGTTTCTTTTGACCCAAGTTTTTCTCTGAGTGAACGGTGTCAAAATAGAAGAAATTTATATAAACGAGTTTAACTATGTATTTTGTAACAAATTTCGAGATTTGTTATCTCAAACAAATAACATAACTGGAAATTTGCCACAGACTTTCCAATGGTTGATGCAGCACAGCATTTTGCAGCTGTCTATGTTTCAGTCATTGGGGGAGTTCTTTTTTGGACCATTAGAGAGCTTGAAATTGCTGTGAAAAAGAAAAAAAACAGAGGTGGTCCAAGGTCTCTGTTACGGTTACGAAGACGTTGATCCATCACCAATTGAAAATATAACGAATTACGAAATCTTTCTACGAAAAATAAAACTCGAACTCTAAATTCATTTTAATGGAAATATATTAATTATAAGTTAAATAAGAAATTGATTGATTGATTGATTCTGAATGTACGACCAAGTTCTTACACAGGAGCTCCCGTGTGACGCCGGGCCCACTGTACACTCTTTTTTACATATAACAAAACCGAAGGATTGGATAGGTTAGTTAAGTAGGACAGAATCGGCCCTGTTACAGACACCTAGGTATAGCCGATAGTTAGTAACACAAGGACAGCACAAAACTAATCTACTTGGGGAAGGATAAAGGTTTAATAGGTTAAATGGCTAGATTAAATACCATCATTAATATTGGTCAACAAGAATTGCATCTTTAAATCAGCAACCTATGAAAAAATGTTATTATTTCACATGTATCTGGAAATCACCTGAAAATGAATACTATATATTAATACTTTTCGACTTCCTAAACAAAACTGATTGATTGAATCGGCCCGATTACATACACCTAGGTAGAGACGATATAGTTAGTAACACAAAGACAATACAACTCTAAACTACACAATCAGCAATTAATTTTATAAAGAAATAATATTTCACAAGCAATATATAATTACTAAAAATTAATACTAAATTAATATATTGCAGCTTACCTAAATAATATAAACATTTATTAATTTTATTAAATCCAAAAAAAAACGCAAAATAAACAACAAAAATTAATAATAATAATAATAATTAAGGGAAACGGCGTGTTTATTACTTTTACCTCGGTGCCGGTTTATAAATTTTGAAAAAGTGGAATCCTTAATTAAGATGAATTATTGAAATCAAATGAGATAACCGCACAGTGGTCAAAATTCAACTATGACAAAAATGGGCAGTTTAAAGAAATTTTGGTGTATTTGTTGAGGACCATGTCAGTTACAAAAACTAGTCAGGGCTTCCCATCGAGGGGTAGGGACACTTTATAAGATTTTGTATTCAGACCAAATATATTAATAGAATTCTTCTTGGCCAATTAAGATATCCCTAGAAATCCAAATACAACCTTAGGTATATGGAGTGTTAGTTGGAGACCATGTTATTTTGACTGATTGATTAGTTATAAGTTAAATAAGAAATGAAAAAAAAAATTAAATTGACCGTATTACACCATTACAAAAAAAAATATTATTTACAAAGTAAATGTTTTAAAAAAAATTTATAAAGATTAAGAAAATATCAACAAAATTTTAAATTAATATATCTAAAAAAAACACTTTATAGAAATTATAAATACTAATTGCAAAAAAATTATACCCGTTGCGGATTAGTTACCGCTGATCGAAGATCTTCCATAAAGATTTGGCATCCAATTTTATGTTGTTTTTGTTTTGTTCATTATGGTACTATTCCATGGAGAAAACAGAAAAAATTTGTTGGACATCTGACAAGAACTAAAATTTACATTAGAGCTACTGAAATACAACATTTTTATTTTATGGTAGAAAAAATTGGAGAAATTTTGACATCAACAAAATGTAACCTATAAATTATTTAAAAAACATGAAAAATCTTTATTTTGAATGTTTAACAAAGAATTTTATATCCCAACATTTACTAAAAAATATTATATTATTTTTGAGACGAACAGAATCATGTGATTTTAATATTTTTTTTAATTTTCGAAAATATATAAAAAAAAATGTGCTACCACAAATATGTAAGGGGAAAATTTTGGTATCAACAATATCTAACCTATAAATTTGACAATACATAATATCCTTAAAATTACTAATAAATTAAATAATATTTTCGCGACAGGCAAAAATAAATAAAAAGTGCTCTGCTATAGAATACATAGGCTACAAAATAACTCGTGCAATCGCGCATTAAATTATTTTTAATAAAAAAAGTATTCTTCTGGTAAAGCAAAACAATCAAATCAAAAATTTATTTTTGTATGTGTTTTGAACCAATTTACACATTTGTGCATTCTTTTCAAACTTATTTTCGTCCGAAAAAAACACTAACGATACACACAATTGTGTTGGTTGTACTTCAAACCAAGCGAAATTTTTTATCAAAAACGCCATTACTCACACATTTGTGTGGTTTGGAGTTAACTTAAGCCAAAAAAAAATTTTTCCTAGAAAAAGGAATATACGAAACGATAATATAGGTGAGCGCAATGCTTTATCCATAAAAACATTTTAGAAATAATATTTAGTAAGGAGTGGGATGGGTTTTTTCATTTTGGTTGCTTTAAAAAATACTGAACTTTATATTTTTTATGAAAAATTATGGCAACACAACAACAAATTTACTAAGCAAATGCTCAGCAAGCTATAATCGGATGCGACTTTCTCTCAAATAGTCGATCTATATTTTTGTCTCGTTTTAGTTTTGCTGAGAGATTTGCTGGTAGTTTTTTCCATGGAATAGTACCATTATTTTTATTTTAAATTTAATTAACACTATCTAACAGATTTTTATTTTTATCAAGAAACGTTCATCGCCAATTTTAATTTTTCATAATTTTTAAGGTTTTTCACGTCCATCTTTTCGTCTTTCAAATTTTATCATTTTTTTTCACTATCTTCTTATTAATAATTTAATTTTATTATTTATTTATTATCAAATTATAATACGATGAAACAATTTTACAATATTTTTTATCAAATTATATTGTATTCATTAATTTGTTAATATGGCAGCAACTGTAATAATTTTTTTCTAAGTAAATTTTTCCTAATTAAACCAGACGTCCCTCCGTTTTTTCTCATTTCCGGCCTCTCCAAAAATTTTCGTTTTCGATAGCGTTTTCATTATTTTTTTTATCTCTTGCCAGAGGTATGTACAGTCTATTTAAAAAAAAAATAGGTAAACTGGAATTTTGTAAATAGGGATATATAAACTTACAGGATGGTACTAAATATTTAATTTTTTAATCTATTTTTTATGGCCTAATCTTAAAAACAATTTTTTAAGAAATGAATTGTTAATTGAAAAATTAAAATACTTTCAACACAAACTGGTGTGCCTTGCAACAAATCGTGGGACAAACCCAGCATCTTGAGATATTCTCAAAGCCGGGCATGCCCGGGCATGCATAATCAATAACTGACATTAATAACAACCGTAAAATATACACATACATAAAAAAATAAATGCAATTTTAGCCAAGAATAAAAAACATTATATCCTTGTATACGTTTAATCAGTTCAACGTAGATCCTTCGCATGATATACATCTAAGACTTTTCATTTGACACGTTTGGGGCCAACTTGCACAAAAATTGTCACCAGCTTTGCTTTGAAAAAAGCGTACGAAAACTTGATGGGCAGGACAGGAAAGAATTGACGAGAATTGCTTCTCAAATTGTGATTTGTAACATTGCGAGAATAAGCATTTTTAAGATGTTATAACACAAGTGCCTGTGCGTTTGATAAGCGATTTACATTATCTTCTGCAGTGAAGTAACGATCGGTTAGTAAATTAAAATCCCACATTAATCGATATGAAGACCCATGTCTAACCATGTGATGGCCGAACGTCAGAAACTAGGGGGAAAACCCGTCGAATAATGGTAAATATTACGCAAAGCAGAGTCTATTTCGTGTATATACATATCCCAATACCTATGATTATCAGCGATATAGGCACGAATAGCTGAGATTATCGTGCGATTTACCTTCTCTGTAGCATTTGATTGCGGGAAGTAATTGGCTGTGAACTGCTGTACAACCATAGAATCTTAAAAAGTCGCCTAATAAATTCGAATGAAATTGCTTCCAGTTATCCGAAAACAAAAATTCCGGTACGCCAAAGATATTAAAAACTTTTGTTGAGTAAAGTAAGTAAAATTGACGCTGCCTGTACCTCTAATGTTTTAGCATAACCATGATGAACTCTCATAGGAGCATCGTGCGCTTGTTGTCTTCATTTGTGTTACCATTAAGTAAGATATATAGTTTGCCATCAATCTCCCTGTAATTGGTGTTTACTGCTGAATTTTGTCGTATAGCCTAAACTTTGACAACGTAAGAACCATCTGTAAATGCTGCGTGATCCAGGTCCACATGAAAAGGTGGTAAATTTGCACAACCATCATCGACCACATCATCGGAACAACGTTTAACGAATCCTTGCGGTACTCTATATTAAAATTAAATACTCCATCTCTAAAGCCGCCAGCATAAATCCCGTTGGTCTATTAACCAACGAAGAATAAAGACTTGAGTGGTTAAAGATGATTGTGAAAGAATACCCTTTTGTCGCTCATTACCACGAATAAACATTCAAGTTCTGTTACACTATACCTACGTTGGGCAGAGTTTAGCTTGTGTGAGTAGTAAGCGATAGGATATTCAGTGCCATCTTCAAAACGCTGAAACAAAACACTTCCAATCCCGCTTGAGCTAGCATCACATTGGATGTAAATGTGCTTCTTAAAGTCCGCGTAATGAAGTACCGGCGCAGATGTTAACGCAATTTTAGGAGATTCGAACGCTGCTTGAGCTTCCTCATTCGATGCTAACTTCTGGTTGCGTTTGAGAACATCAGTTAAAGGGGAACAAATTGTGGCGAAGTTAGAAATAAATCGATGGTACCACCCAGCCATCCCAAAGAATCTACGGAGGTGTCGAGTTGTTTTGGGAGTTGGTTATAGATGGTGATTGCTTTCACTTTATCTGTGTCCTTTTGGATAATCCCAATACTAATTACATGGCCAAGGTATTTCGTCTCCTTTAAGACAATCTTGCTTTTCTCGATGTTTATAGTGAGATTCGCGGACTTAATCAATCTAGGTACCTCCATTAGAAGAGAAAAGTGTTCATTGATATCTGCCGGAACCACAAGCAAGTCGTCCAGGTAAACGAAAATCCGGTCATGCAAATGATAGGGATTACACGGTGCATCAGCTTGCACAAGGTCTGTGGAGCATTGCACGGCCCCAATGGCATAACAGTGAATTGGTACAGAGATCGTTTATCCCTCGACTGTGGATCCAACGGGATCTGCCAAAATGTCTCCTTTAAGTCAATCTAAGAGATATACTTAGTACGGTCCAACCTACTAAGCAATCCCTCGATTAACGGCAAAGGATAAGCATCCCTAGTATTCTTACGAACAATGGTCACAGGTGAAGACCATCAACTTTGACTTTCTTCTATAACCCCGAAGTTCAACATCCTATCCAACTCTCGATAAATCGCCACCAGAACTGCTGGTGACCTTTGATAATGGTGTCGATTCCTTGTACACCTTCTATTTATCTTTTATTCTATTCTTCTATTATTTCAAAGCCACTCGATATTTATTTATTTCAAAGAAAAGAAAAATAGAAGGTTCACATTGAATCGACACAAATATCGTTATTTTATCGGTTCAGCTTCTTGCACGTCAGTAGTGTGAGTTACTAAATTTGTTCGACCTAACCCATTTTTGACTGAGCAAGGGAACATGGCGATAATTTCATGTAGTTTATGTTCCTGTTCTGGTAAAAGTTGATTTTCTGGGATCACCAGGGGCTGAGGCACCTCCAAAGAGTTTACACAGAGGCTTGAGACCAAATGATTCCCAGAAATCCATTCTGAGATAAAGCGGTTGGAGCAGAGCCGTTTTCTTAATTTGCCTCCATAAAGACCCGTATCGGACGGATCGGCATAAGCCAAGCCGCATGCGCGCATGCATAAGCATGCGAAAAATAGATGATACGATTGGATCTGACTGTGAAGAAGTGCTCATAAATGTGGATGGAATGTTTAGCTCGCACAAACGACGTGAAAAGTTTGGAATATGACAGTCTAATGATGTTATGTATGCCAGGCCTGCGATAAAGTTCCAAACAAGTGTTTGTGGCTTGTTCTACGAGTTGGTTCTTAGGTGCTTCTTGGGAACGATGAATTCCAGGAACTTTCATTTCCCACGACAATACGGTTTAACCACATTATGGGAGTACCGCATCCGTAACAATATTTGCCAGAACTGGAATTTGCCACATTTCTGAGTCGAGGCGGTTGATTGCTAAAACGAAATTGCGAATTATTTCGATGTCGACACACTGATTAACCGATTCGGGGACCGTTGAGATCTTGTGCCTTGCTAACTTCAATTGCAACTCGGAACTCATGTTTTGATGCAATATGAAAATATTTCCGATTCAGGCAAGGGTTGGTTAACCGATAGAGTTGAATCTAAAATTGCAGAGTAGAACTCGAGGAAATTCTCACGGAATTTTGGTTTTCTGGCAACGATTGGCTGCCAAATTTCAAAATCTGTCTTCCTTTCTTGGAATCTACTACGCATGTCCTGGACCAAATTTTCCCATTGTATAATTCCATTGCGTTGCAAATACTACCAGTACCACTCTAATGCAATTTTTCGCAATAAAATGTGTAAATCGTTTACTAACTTGCTAAATGGGATTCTGTTTGATTTGGCTTGGTTCTACGCGATATACAAATCGATCGATGGGTGAACCGAAAGGCGTATCAAAAATAATATTCCATTTTCGTTAAAATTTGGTGACCCCTCGGGTATCTGACTTGTAAAGGGATTGGCGCAATTATACAGACGGTTATTATTATTGGGGCTAGTGTCTTCCGGAGTACTGACTTTAATTTGATTTATATACTGTCGGAGTGATTAGGTATAGGTACTACATCACCATTAAGCGAAATTGGGTTGACCTGCCCACCACAAAGTCCATCGGGTAACATTTGTAGTATAGGTTTCATTGAGGCGGGCTAATTGGGTCGGTGCAGGTTTAAAGCTCTAGCACAGTGTCATTAAAAATCTTGGGTTCAAATATTTTAAGTGTGAGAGATTGAAGCTCTTCATTTTGAAATGGTTCCATAACAAAGAAGTTATACAATTTTTCTGATTGCTGATCGAAATTAAAATTTTCTACATTGTCTACATACATTGTCTACTCATGTAGAATATTAATTAACTACGCGTTTTTGTAGACAATATGGTACAACACTAGGATAGCCCGTGTACCTCAATATCACTTAAATATCTTCGGTGGACTCTGCTTTCACTTTTGATTTCAAATATTTCAAAAAATAATTAATGTTGTAGGCACTTTGATTGAAAAAAATAAACTGAGCATTTTCAGCCTTTTTATTGTTTTTATTAAAAATAACGGGATTAACTTAACGGATTCAAACAATTGCTATATGAAATAGTAGCTGACTACTTAAAGTTTATCGTCCGTGTTAGTTACATGCTTGATCCCTTAATTTTTAGTGACGAGTGTTTATAATGGTTTATCTTTTCGTATAATATTTTTGAATCGTCCAAATGAAAGGTGGAAGAACTTAAGTGAACCCATTTTAGCATACTAATTAAGTATACTACTAAATGCATATTAAAAGATTAATTGGGGGGAGGCTATTTGTTAAGTGAGTTGTTATCCAACTCTAATTTCGTTTAAAATGAGTATTTTTGTCATTGTGTTGTGTCACCGCAATTATCCTCCAATACTTACAAAGAATGCTTTCTTAACTAAGTATGAATAACTGCCCTATATTATAACAAATTCCGGTTAACAACAAATTAGCACTTTGTCTTTGTACCAATCCAAGTCTAGACCGCGCCATCAAATTTGTCACTTCGTTTTGTTTTCTTTACCCGCTGTATTCTATTTACATGTGTAATTTTAATGCAAATACAAACATGTATGCATTAATATAATGCGGCATATGGCTGGTGAATAAAAAAATAGTAATAATATGAGTAAACTTTTAAGACAACTTTAATTTCAGAATGAATCAATCGAGTGTGTGTTGTGGTAAAATAAAAAATCGAAAAACTACAAAACAAAAAACTATCAAGCAAAAATAATTTGTCTCTTTCGCTCCACCACACGTTTTTTTATTTATTTATTTTTAACTTTAGTATTAATTTTAAATTCAACAAATCAAGTCGTTTCCATATACACAATATTTATTTTATCGTAGTAGTAACAATAAGTGATTTATAGTGATTTATTAAGTGAAATTTTTGTTCTTGTGTGTTTTCCGTTTCTTTATAGTGGTAATCTGTCACGCGGTAAAAGCGTATCGAATGAAGATTTAACAATTGAAAATCCGGACTTAAATTTAGATGAAAATGGTGAACCAATCGAATGGAAACGTGTTAGTAAACTTCGCCGATCGTTGCAATATCCAAAATCGTCGACATCAGTAAATCTAAGGTAAGTCACTTTTTTTTTGTTTTTTATTGGTGTGCACTAGATTTTTTTATTTATTTATCAATAACAAACTGGACATAAGAATTATGTATATACGTATAACGAAACGCAAGCGAAATAATAATAATAATAATTAAAATTGGGACACAGTCATACACAGATTTATGTTTTCACGTTGCAATTACGCGATTTGAAAATTGAAAGCAGCGGCGCGGTAGCACCACCACCACCAACCAGCAGAAAAATTTTATGCAAATCAATAAAAAATTTTAATGAGTTAAATTTAAATTTTTCTTTTTTGCTGTTGTCAAATTTGACGGATGATTAATAATTTGCTAACCGTGAATATATTTTTTTTCATGTTTTCTTCCAAATTAATAATTTAAATAATGTGTAAACACACTGGAGTGTAAAATTATTGGCATGGGATGATACAAGATCGAACGATTGATGACGGATTTTTTTATTTTTTTTGTAATTTGGCTTAGTTAAATGCATTTTTTGAAAGGTGTGATATATTCAAACAGAGAGAGAGAAAGATTTTAATGTATTTTAGTTTTTTTAAATCGCTCGATTCTGCGTAGGACTCACTGCTGAACCTACAAGATTTTTGATAAAATCTTTTGTAATATAGCGATTGTTTTGTTGAAAATTTACCTCCTCTGTATATTAAATAAGTTTGTATGATTATTTGTTACTTGGCTTAAAAGTGGCAAGAATATATGACAGAAACTTTTAACTTTTTGGTATATATGATAGATGATTTATCTGTTTGTGCCCACTTTTAGAGATACGGTGCTGTGTGTCAAGAAATTAATTAGAAAAAATATTGATTGAATTTACTTACGGAAGCAATTTAACTTGAAAGTTGCCTTCTCTTCATAAATTTCCCAAACGTTATAAATTCTAATATCTTCATTGCAAGAATTGTATTGACAACATTATAGATTTTGGAGAAAAGTGTTATTTTAAGTAAATTGATAGTTTTAAAACTTTCATTTAAATCTAAAAATGTCTCTCGAAATTTCCTTTCATCGATTAACGGAAATTTGAAATTTAATATTCTAAAATAAACAAGTAATTTATATATTGAGATAAAGTAAAGATTGCAAAAACAATTGATGACTTTGATGAAACTAAATATTGTTATTCAACCGTGGGATGATTGTAAATAATGAGCCTTCGTCACACATCTAAACTTTACTAATTAATTACAATAATCACCAGCACCAATGACACCCTACAATATTCGCACGGAACATTGTTATCAACGGTTATCAACGGCCTAGTTAGCAATAAGATTTGGTTTAGTCATTCGGCGATTAATTTGTCAAAATTTGTTGCGATTTGAGGACAGGACTGTATAGGTACTAAATACGTCATACAGCATTTAATCAAAGGGTTTACTAATCGAAATGTGCATACACTTTGTATACAATTTGGTTTTGTCACGCTTCTAAAAGCTCGATGAAACAGAAAACGACATTTATATGCGTTTTCGCATATTTAAAGCATTTCAACAAACTCGCAAAATATAGGAAGTCGTTTTTGGGTCGTACTTTTACTACTTCATTTGAAATTTTTGTAGGTTTTTTAAATCGACTTGATATCGTATTTTCATATTACCAAATGGCAAAGCTAATTTTAGCTTTCAAAAAGCCACGAGTTGTTTGTGATTTACTATTTGTAATACGTGCTTGAAAGTATCGCTTTAAACATCATCTCCGAATGTAAGCAGGTATTTTTTCATCTAACGCTATATGTTGAACATACTAAATCTAAAACAAATTAACTTACAGCACAGCAGCTCAGCCTCATGTGAACTAAGGGTGTTTACTTGTTAGAATGCATACCGAATTTTGTCTAATTCAGGAGCATTGCCTTTCTAAGAGTGTAGTTGCTGGATTGATATAATTTTTAAGAAGTTTGCAGTTAAAATCAGAGCTTGCATATTTTTTATAGCAATATTAATGCATTATTTTTTGAAGAATACAGTACAATTGATCTCTCAGCCGCATTTATTCATTCTTGTATCCAATAGTCACTTCACTGGAATCGTTCTAGGGTGGTATGTTATAACATCACATTTTCGATACTTTATCGAAATTTAATTTATATCTCGCTTCTTTAGAACAAAATGTGAAACTATATTTCACATTTTATATCATTTACCAGGTTACTAGATTGAAAAATTGTGATATTCTACTCCGTTTCTATCACCAAATAATTTGTTTTCGATACTTGAACGAAATTAGGGAAAGACAACATGTTCGCATTTATACTAGTTGGTTGTGATAGCAATAACGACATATTTCATAAATGAAACAGTTACCCATTTCAGTTTAGTAAAACGAGAAATAAACTTCGATAAAATAACGAAAATGTGATGTTATAACATGCCACCCCTGGTTTTAATGCAACTGCTTTACAATTTTGCATCGCCGTCTTGTTCAAAGGAATTTATTAAACTTATGCTGTGACATCATAATAAAAAAAAATCCTGTTGTAATAGGTTGAAATGCTAACGTACATCATAATACTTAGGGAAGTATCAATTTTAATAACCGGAAGTCTTAGTTCCTTAACTATATATTCTCGACTATAGACATGAAGTTCTGGATGTAAGGTGTGAGCCTACGTTCATCAGTGTATGTTCTATTTTAATGACTGGCTTACTTTTAAATTGAAATTCAACGAATGGTATTCTGATACCTGACCAAAGATTAGTAGACACTGCTGTAATTCTGGTCTTGGCCAGGAGGTCGGTCCAAAGAGAACTGAGGTCCAAAAGTGTGTCTCCTACTAAAGTATAGCATTAGACCATTCGTCACGAAGTAAAGTAAAATTATCTCTGTCTGGACAACATATCAGCAATTTCCAGTCTCAATAGTCACCTATCACAATACTAGAATTCACATTGTGTATGCGTAAAAGACCAGAAATATGTTACTTTTACATAGTAAATATCTTCCAATATTCAAATGATGGAAAAGGTAATCAAGTTATTGTCACGGGTGATTATAGTGCAAGATGAACCTCCCCATTAACTAAAAAGTAACCAAAGGGTAAGTTGAAGTAAACTGAACTTCAAACGACCGCAGAGAAATTATATAACGTTGCAGACTCGCGTATACCGAAAAATAGTCATATATACCCAAAATTAACCCAGATAAATTAAGGTCAACAGAATTAACTGAAAATTTGGTTTGACTGTCCTGTTGAAGAGCTGAATGCTCTCCGTTGGTTTCTTATGCTATTTTTACGAACAACTCATCACTAATATTGTAGCAAATTCTTTCGAAACAAAATTTTGATCTTAGATCAAAAAAATGACTGGCAATGCAATGCATTTCAGGGACATTTCGATCAAATTTATTGCATTGTCATTCGTTTTTTTGATCTAAGATCAAAATTTTGTTTCGAAAGAATTTGCTGTAAAAAAATAATAAGCAGGAATATGACGTTTTGAGATAGTTAAAACCTCGAGTACAATTGAATATAATTTCGTTTCAATGATGAACAAGATTTTTCTTTTCCAAGTGATATTTAAGAATTCGATTGACTTTAATCAATACCCGCTGCATTACCAACAAATCCACTGTGGTCGCTTTAAAGCTATCAATGGGGGCTGTACTATGGTATTTGATTGAATCGATGACGATTGTGCCCCCAATCGTTGTTCCAAATGAATCGTCGATGACTCTGGCTGTGGCTAATGATGTGACTCTAATTCATTGAGTCACACAAAGGTTTATTTCATCATAATCTTCAGCTGATAGAATAGAATTGGGATCAGTAATCGAACCATCGCCATCAAAGTCCACATCATCCGCTTCACTATCACTTGATGTACTGCTTATTGAATTCTAAATATTTTGAATATAGAGATACAGTGACATCGCGAGCTATCAAAATTCAAATACATATAAACCATAAGATTCGCTTACACATGCAATGTCACAGGCAACGACGACATTGTGGCACATATTTTTAGGACCTATTTCTAATTTTGTCGTAGGCACTGCAGTGCTACCAACTAGTTGGGGATTATTATGTTGATATCAAGTTATTATGTTGTATCTAGGGAATAGTGTCTGTTTACCACGGGTGGGGGCTTGACCACTATTTCTAGATAAATGGTGAAGTGAAAACAAAACTAACTTGTTGACATATAATTTTGTTCTGATCTATTCTAAAATTTAAACTCTTTATATACAAAATTTTAATGCCTATTTTGCTCATAATATCAATATATAAAGAACTTAGAACATATTACATAACAATTACATATAGCAAACTATACATAATATATTTTAAATTATAATTGTGATTTGGCCTAATTAAATTTCGATATTGCTGTTTGACTAATTGTTATATAGTTCAAAAAATAAAAATTAATTGTAATTGCTGAGTTAGCATTTATGCTTCACTGTTAGATTTATGCTTATGAGGAAATCGTGTAATGATGAATGTCGTAGTAATTCATTTCTGTTGGCATTCGTTCATTTCCCTTTATTGTTTCCAGCTCCTTTTCAAATCTGTATAGTATCAGGTGCTTGCATCAATGTAAGATTTTGGTTTAGTGCTTTCTGGTTTTTATTTGTCGACCGAAATCCTTTTAAATTGATGGCTCTGTCATTTGTATCTTCTAGGTTCCTTAGTATTATAGAGTCAATTCTATCATGTTTGTTAGTATTGAGCGTATTCTTTCCTCGTATGTTCGATATTCATCGAGTTGTATCATTTCCAACCATCGAGTTGTATCCAGTGATTAGATAACACTTTAAGATAATGTACGCCTGTTGTGTCTTCCAGACCTCGTCTTCCTCGTCGTCGTTTCTTATTGCTTATTAATAAGAGATGGTTATCTGCGGCCAATTTGTTGAATTGCCACTGAAGTTGTTGTAGGATTATATTGCAATTTAATCCAGATAATTCCTTGTAGGCTACTGTCAGCTTGACTTGTGCTTTCTCAAAATTATGCATCTCCTCCCAATAGCTCGCTATATTGTTATAAATTAATAATGTCCACTTCATAGCTACTACTTCGAGTTTACCTAGATCCTCAAATTATATATTTGTTCAACTGTTGCAGCAGACAGCAAGTTGAGAGTATTGCAAACACTAGATGATTTGCTTCCGCTCGTCTTTGGGGCTGTTCTCTCAATTTTTGGTTCATCTTTGTGGACTGTGTATTGTCGTCTTGCATGATTATGGTTGTATTTTGTGTTGCTGGTTGATACTGATGTCTTTTTTTTATCTATTACCGACTGAGCAACATTACTATTCTTGGAGTGCATGTTCACGTGGTCTTCAGACTCGTTAGTTAAGGGAAGGCGGCATACTTTCGTAAGATTCCTCACAATACGTTGACGTTTTTATATTTGAGTGTAGTTCGGATGTAGTTCGATTACTCTGGTAACCAATGCATAGGGGGTAGTTGTTCATTTTTGAGGATTACTAGTTCTCCCAGCTGGAGGTTAGGTTTATTCTAGTAACCATTTTGGCCTACGTTGTAATCTTCGAGGTGTTGCTATAATAGCTCTTCCTATCAAGAAATATGCTAGACTTAAAAATCAGTCTTGATCGGAGTCGTTTGAAAGAGGGATTGATGCCCTGGAGTTCAAACATGCTATTATTTGAGCTAGAAGTGTTGTAAGCTCCTTGAAGGTTTTGTTTTTTTTTTTTTTTTTTTTGTTTTTATCCCTGCAATCTGTTCTGGGGCCTGTTCAGCTCTCCCTGCTCTTTCGCGGTTTGCTTATTTCCGTCCTTACTTTACGCCAGTCAGCCTATTCGAGGACGTACGGCTATTTTTTAAGACCATCTGCACATTGCAAGCTCCATGCCAGCCTATACTGACATGGAAGATGGGTCGGCCCATGAGTTTTGCACTCCGACAAGGGGTCATAGATGTGTTACATTTCATCCCAGATCGTTATCTGTTGTGAAATTTCACTTTTGCATCCTGCCCCTCCAATTGCAATTTTACATGTTTTTGTGTATTCTGTCTGAACGCGGTGTTGCCTGCTAGAGGGCTAAACAACGGTGGTGACGAACCGATCTTACCATCAAGCGAGCTAGATTTTATAAGCTAAGAACGTTCTATCAAAGAACAACGGATCCTTCGTTGCGTGTGCAAAAGAAGCGCCAGTATGTGGCGTCAACAAATGTTATAAAAACTAGTGGTCAAGTTGCAATACGTAATGCCAATAATGACTACTGAATACCCCTATTGTGAGGAATCAGATACAAATGAAAAAAAGCTAATCTGAGGGAAAAAAGCTAATTAACAGGCATAGAAAACATCGATGTCAGGAGTAAGGGGGCAGGGAAACAGATTTTATTGATCCCAAGCAAATACACCTTAAGGCTTTTCGTAACCTACTTAATAATCTGCCCTCTCAGTAACTAGCAACATGCTTACAGTGACAAATCTTGTATGAAACTGCTTTACTACGCGAAATAATTACTCACATTAAACGAACTCGTGATAACAAAAGCTTCTTGTTAACCCCCTTTTTTAAATATTAATGATTTTTCTGTTCCTTCTATATTTGGGAGATTAGTTATCACGTCAGCCTATCTTAGATTAGGTCCATGAATGCTATTTTGGACAGAAAGCTATCCTGGAAAACTGAGGTTCAAACTTCAAAAATCTTCTGAGCAGAAGTGCTTTTAGTAAATATTCCGGTTTTCTCAAAATCCTTTCCTTCATTTACAAATCGCTGGTTCTTCCGATGTTATCGTGTCCAATGTAGTCAGTGTCTCAGTAGGTGTATCTTTCCGCTTTCGTTATTTCAAGCACAGCGTGTTTTTCTGCATAGTGGGTCATATTTTATTCGGAAAAATTATCTATTTTTATTATAATGTAATAAGTGTAGTGTAAAAACAATCGTAATCCGAAAATTGCACTATTTTTTGTAAATTCAGAATTGTTTTTGATTTCCTGGAGTTTCAAATACTCACCATTCTCTTTTCTAATTTTTAATGAAAGAATTCGCTAGAGTGAATTGTTTTCCTGCATAAAAGTGCAAAAAGTATTCAACTTTATGGTTGAGCCCAATAAAAATCGGCTTTACTATATCGGATAAAAATTTCAAATATCATGGCCCATAGTTTGTTAAATTTTAAATTGTAGCCGAGTAAAGGGCCAACCAGTCAAAAATAAAAACTTAAAAATTAAATAAAAATATTCCAGTCCAATTGTTTTTTTTTTTTTGACATTCCAGCAATGCACAACTTATAATTCTTAAGTTTGTAATAACAAAATAAGTACGATGTTAATTTACAACTTTTATGAATAAAATATGATTAGTTTTTTATGTATATATTTTGATAAATTCATTATAACAAACTTTTAATAATTGAAAAGTCACAACTAATATTTAATTTTAAGCTTTTTAAACAACGTGAAGAATTCAATCTAATTTTTAGGTTAGGTTTCATAAATTCAATAATTCATTATAAGTGAAAGATGCATATAAAATTATTCAAATATCTTTATATATTAATTTAGTATTTAATTATATGTACAATTAAAATAATTTCCGCCTTTTTACTTAACCCTAGATCCATATACATATGAGTTACTTCGCTTTATCGTACTTAAGGGTACTCAAAAAATGCCCCAATATTTTTTAGTGGAAAATAATTGTCCTGTGGCAGTATTCCGGTAATTCACCGGGAATACGGAATTGGGGAAATAATTTACATGCAATTTCTGTTCAAATATTTTTTTTTTCGGCCTACTGAGGAGAAAAGTTTGATGTAAAGATTTATAAATTGGGAATAATTTTTCTATATCTAAGTTGGCAGGAAAAATTATTCCAATTTAATTTTGTTTTCAAAAAATTGACACTAGCTTTTTACCTCTCAGAATGCCAGAACTTTTATTTAAATATAAATTACATATAAATTCTTTCCCCAGTTCCCTATTCCCGGGAAATTACCTGAATAGTGCCACTGTAGAATAAAATACATGTTTATGTTTAGAAAAAGGCTGTTTTACAGTCTTTGCTTTGTTTTTCGAGTACCGTGTTCTGGTGAATGCGTTTGTGGTCGCTTTGATGGTGGTACCGAAGAGGAGGTGGATTTCAACGACAAGTTATTCAAATTACAGTCTTCTTCTTCATCAGCCACTGGATCTGCGTTTGCGTATAATACTGTTCGCATACCCTAATATAGTGTTTGGAGTATGTTGTGGTGCGACAAACATCGCACAAACTGCAGTGGTTTTGTATCACCTTTTTGCTCTTTTCGATTACGCTTGCAAGCTTTACATCTTTATTTTATTTTATTGTTCAGAATTTCCGGGAGTATTGTAATGTTCGTAATCTCATAATTAATTATGAAAAGCTGTTGTGAAGGACTTGAGTAGTGAACCTTTTGAAATTCTCTTTTGATTATGTGCGTCTGCCAACTCTGTGGCTAGCGATTTCAAAAATATTTTTTGCGTATTCGATGACGTACATCATTGGTAACATTGTAGCCCAAAATAACTTACGGTTTTGGGTGTTACCACCTATAGCTTCATGCGCGTGTGCTGTAAAGAGAAGCAGAACTTTTTTTTTTGTGCTTCTCTACGTTTTATTTCATTTGTAACTAACTCCTTTGCGAAAGAGACACTTGTGAAAAAATTATCCATGCGGTGATGTTGAAACCTTTATTGAGATCACTTAGACGAAGCACGAGATCGAGAGCAATATTTCGAGATCTGTTCCCCTGGCTGTGTGTCCAAATATATTTCTCCTGCTAATGGATAATTCGTAATAGTATCGATAAGCCAAAAAACTGTATTTCGTACTTCGCTGGTTTGCTTGGGATGTATCGTTTTAAGCTACATCTTCCTCGGGTTGTAACCAACTGTTCATCGATGTTATCTCTCTGGACGGGATACAGTGCTCTGCAAGGTTTTTAAAAATAAATTCCACACATGGCGGAATGCAGCTAATTTGTTCGACTGCAAGCGAGCTGGTCTTGTACGAGTGTCATCGAATCTAATAAAACGAGTTATTTGTTCAAATCTTGCTAGAGACATCACAGCTCTATAGAAAGGCATGTACAACTAATGGAATAGATCCTTTGCCTGCAATGAACATGACTTTTTAGCGCCAGTGTATAATAAAATTGATATGTAGGCATACAATTCATCAGTGTCTACATCGAACCAATATTGCATGTTCTTGGGAATGTCGATTGCTTTCATATGCTTTTTTATTTGTAACTATTACAATAGCTTCTACAATCGATATTTGTATGAGCCGATTGAATGCATCTACTTTATTTGGAAATGATCCTTTACACTAAAGTTCAACAATGTGATTTTTTCTGGCAGCTTTTGTGGCAATTTCTCCGTTTTCTCAGAATGAGGGACGCGATCACCAAATGTTCTGAAAATGTTTGTTCTGTGCGATGTAACACATTCCTCGATTGGGCTCAACCGCCGGAGCTTCGTTTCGTTGTATTTCTGGAAGATAATCGGAAAAACTTGTTTGATTATCAGTTTCACGAAAATCTTCTATAATTTGCAGACGGGGCTCGGCAAAGGTTCATCTTCTCCGGTTGAGTCATCGCTGTCTGATATATTATTATTTTGGTCAGTATTTAGTGCGTCAATCGTGAATTGCACCAGCTTCTTCTACTTGAACTATAGCAGGAGAAATAAACCCACCGATTATTACTGTAATTCTCATCATCTGAATCTGATACTGAACATTGTCGATTTCATTTTCTAATCCCAAATTTAGTCGCTCGCACTCAAATCTCTCATTTCTGAGGTGTTTAGCAAACTCAATAAACGATCCATATTTTTTAGAAAGAATAGGGTATCTGAATAGAGTTGAATAGCTGAAACATTACAAAACTTCTATGGAATGTGCATAAAACACTTGCAATGAGCAAAAGATTCTAAAACCGCTACAAATTGTGTTTTATACAGTAATTTATTTGTTCAATTATTATTATTTACTAATTGTTTGTTCTACTTACCTAAAATAATAAAAATATTGTGTACCACAAAATACAACGAAGGGAATAGCAAAACGATTTTTTCAAATCAATTATTTTTCACAACACGCACTAATTCTACTAACACAATCTACCTGTTCTAACGAACACAATCTACCTGTTCTAACGAACACAATCTACCTGTTCTTATTTCTCTGTTGTAACTTGTAACCGATAAACAGAGAGGGCTGAGAGTTTTGCATATTGCAATAAAAATAAAAATAAAATTGGTGTACATATGCACACTAGAATAACTTGAATCCGGTAACTTCTTCGTTTCTTTCCCCTTTATCTAAAAATTTTATGGTACGATTCCACCTGAAAACAGAAAAATTTTACAAAATTTTTGCAGAAATTGTGACAAAGACAAGTATTGAAATTTACATTACAGCGACTGAGATACAACATTTTTATTTTATGGGACAAAAAGTTGGGGAAATTTTGACATCAACAAAAACTAACCTATACATTATTTAAAGATTATGAAAAATCTTTATTATTAATGTTTGATAATAATTTCATATCCTAAAAATTACTAAAAAAGTAAAGATTATTGTTGCGATGAAAAAATAATATGATGTTTGATTAATTTGGATAATTTACGAAACTATCTAAAAGTTGTTTTGCTATAAGTTATGTGAGGGGAAAACATACAAAAATCATTCAGTGTCAACGCACCAAGCGCAAAATGTTACTGCACACCATAAAAATATCAAAAAAATAAAAGTTTGCTGGGAGTGGGGGAATTTTTTCTGTTTTGTTGCCATAAAAATAGTTTGCTTGATATTTTTTATTTATAATTATGGCAACAAAACAAAAATTTAAAAAAAAAAATATTGATGTGCGGGTCACACACAGAGAGAATCTATATTTTTATCTCGTTCTAGTTTTCTAAAAAATAAAACGCTGTGTAGTGGAATAGGCCCATTATGGTTTTATTGGTAAAGAGGAAAGACACGAAGTAGTTACCGGATTCAAGTTACTCTAGTGTGCATATAAATTGTTTTTGTTTTGTCGAATGAGAAAAAAACAGATATTTTCTCTGTTTTTTTTCTCATTCGACAGAAAAAGAAGGAATTGGCCGTTTTACATAAAAAATCCATTAATAATTTTACGGGGCAGTGTATACCCCAATATTCTTGGCCCGCTCACGCATACAGACCTTTATAATACATTTCGGACAGCATATTTGTGTATTCTATATAACTTGCTCTTTCGAATGAATAACAATTGTTAGTATTTTATAGAATAAATTGTAAGTTTAAAATTAGTTTGAAAATCGTTAAGGGCACTGAGTGCCCCATGTACGGCTCTAAGGAATAAAAATAAGATTTTCGCGAGAAATCACGCACACTTTTTTTTAAATGACAGCTAAAATTCAATGAAGTTTCGTTGGGTTTCTTAAGTAAAAATTAAGTTTTACCGGGTAATAACAGTGACATGCCATTTATCATATTCTTATTTTTTTATTAAGTTAAGATTTTATTTTTGACTGGTTCCCACTTAAAACTAAATAAAACGGTTAGACTTAATGATGGCCAGTTGAAATTAGATAATTTGACCATTTCATGTTTTTATACAAATGGCCAGTTAACTAGGAACTGCGTCATTCAACAAAAATTCTAACTGAATATAAGAATATGAGCTACCTTCTTGTCGATTTTACCTTGGCCCAACTGGCCTTTATTTGTTATGTGTCCCAAACTTAAATATGTTCTTGACATTTTGACGTTAAATAAGTTTTGAAATTACTATAGACTAGACCAGTAACTTAAATATTTTTTTTTCAAACACGTTTATCTTGCATCGAAATATTTAAAATAGTCAGCGATAAGTCACTGAGTAAAAAAATTGTATGCAATTTCGTACATCTCTAAAACACACAACACAAAAAATTAAATGTTACCATAAAAAATACTTCAGTTGAATTAGTTTATAATTACCTATCAATCCCAAAAATAGTTTTTCATTCGCAAAGTTAATTCTCGCTATATAGTTCCAACTGTTTTAACTTTACTTTACCGTTGTAGATATGACCATTGACCGTACAAAATAATTTTCTTCTTGAAGGCGTATCTTGTTTGTACCATTAATTTATCAGAAATTTCGCATTATTGGTTTATTTGTCCATACATAGAAGCGTTAAATGGTAAAACAAATGAGGGTAAATGTGTTAAATACCTGTCAAAACTCGCGCTGAAACATATAATTTGACATTTAACATCACCAATTTGAACATGACTATGCATAACTCTTCTATATACCCATATTATGCATCAGTTACATCTTTAATTATCCTCTGGCTTTATAACATCAATCATCGTGCTGCTGCCAACGAAACATAATATTAATTAGCATTTTAGCTAAATGAATTGCATAATTTGCTAATAGTATTTACAATTTCATTTACTATTTAAAAATCTTATAAAAATTTGTCGAGTGCATTCGTGTGCATTCAATTTTTTATATCGCGATTTATGACACGGAATCCTAATACGAGACAACATATAAAGTTATGCATAAGCACTTTTGTACATATATTTGATGACCTTTTGCCGGGTACTGATTACTAATCAACGTAAAAAAATCACGTATCGGATATTTTTATGGCAAATTGAGTAATTAATTTGTTTACAGTAGATTTATCTTGTATTGTGTTACTGCGGGTGCGAATGAGAATTTTGCCAGTGGGCGGATGTGTATTTAATATTGATCATCGTTTGGAAATATTAAACTTATCTCTCACGATTTTTATAGCTTAGTTTATGATCTTGGTACTGCTATATCTAGTTGTGTGTTCAAGAAATGCCTAATTATGTTAACAAGACAAAACAGTTAAGAACTCTAAGGCGGTGCGAAATATATTTTTTCTTTTAATGAGATAGATGTTTCTCTTGGGTTGTATGTAGGTTGGGTGTTAAAATCGATTTTATGCTTGTTTTTTATTATACATTGCTTATCTTTTCGTTTTAACAGATAATTTGATTTTGGCCAATAACCTTCTTCTGCTTGCTTAGGACTTAAAAATAAGTAAATAGACATGCATTGAAAAAGAGACTACTACGAATTTTCTATTGATTCAAGAGCTGCGCTGCAGCGACAACCACAATTTAAAAGATCAATTGCTAAATATTTTATCAACAAAGCTTTGCATAGACCTAAAATAAAAAAAAATAGTTGCTTATTGGAAACTATAATCAGCTGAATACATAGCAGAGAGTTAAACAACATTTGCTTGCAATACTATTTCCAGTTAATTGAAATGTTATCCTAGAGTTGGCTTAAAGTTATCTCTTATGATGGGTTAAACTGTTACAAATTAAAGGTAGATGACATTCAAATTAAAGGTAGATTCGTCCACTGAGGAAGGAACTCAACCCAATTTGCGACTATCTTTTGTGGAACATCATGTGGCCGGAATTTATATTAACGGAAACAATATGTGCTTGGCGTTGGTGTTGAAGTCATTATCATAAAATCACAAATCTTAAAACTTAAAGTAAAACAAGCACTGCATTTTTCGAAAATTTAATTTTTTTCCCTTGAAAATGTTGGATGGTGGATTGACGGAGAGTTAAAAATATTTGGCAAATCTTTCAGTAAACATTGACCGAATTTAATAATAAAGCTTTAAGGCTATCACGTCCCTCAAAATTTATGATTTAAATAAATTAACTTCTAGATGTCTTAGAGATGGAATCTGGTTTCGATGGAAAGATTTGGGGATGAAAGATCAAATTTTATTCAACGGGCTTATTCAAAATTCACCATGGTTATTTGTTTTGAAGAAAATAAAATTACTCGAAGCATATAGCACCTCCTCTCCAAATTGATAGATTTTAATTTTTATTGATGTAGATTCGGCCAACATTGGTGGGGCAGCAGTCTCAATTGATGGTAATTATTTAAACAGTTATACTGTATTTTCTTATTATGAGATGACGTCACTCAAAATATTTAATTTAAATAAACTGGCTTATTGGTGTTTTAGAGACTTGGTGGTAGATATGTCCTAGATCTGAAGGCCCTCAAAATGTTCAAATCTTTTTCACCACGTTTATCCAATTTTTTTTTTTTTTTTTTATAAAGAGAAAGTATTAATTATCCAATGGATTTAATGTCCATTTAAGGTCAATTAATACTCCCCTTTTCATTCACGCACACATCACCAATTCACACAATTACAGTATACCACCTGCACATTGCAAGCGTCATGTCAACCTGCACACTGACATGGACGGTGGGGCGGCGCTAAATTCTGCACTCCAACAGAGGGTCATAGTTGTGTTTATTGACATCAGCGATCGTAATCGGTGACGAAAATTAGCTTTGTATCCTGCTTCTGGTGGGATTCGAACCCAGTACCTCCCGGTCAATTCACCACGGTTATTTATTAAAAATAAAATAAAATTGAATACACGTAGCGAGTATGAGCCTGAACAAAATTTGATCTTTTTATTTTTTTTATCGATATGAACTGTCCAGCAATCATTAACGGGGCAATAGTTTTATTTGACGATAATTATAAAAACAGTTATACCTTCTTTTATATAAAGCTTTAGGGCTATGGCGTCTCTCAAAACTTCTAATTTCATGGTGTCTTAGAGACTCGATGGTGATGTTGATGGAAAGGTTTAAACCTGAGGTCTTTCTAAATTGTTAAAACTTATTCAATACGCGTATTTAAAATTTCCATGAATTGGGAGATGCCAGTGAAATTTTCCGAAATCCGTACCACGGACAGCTTTCATATTTGGGTTTTTTGTTTTTTTGAAAATATTTTGAAAAGCATATCATTTACAAGAAAAACGATTATGAACTAAAAAATTCTAAATTAATTTTGCAACGATACATTCTAGATTAGTAAAAGCGGAATTTACGGTTTTTGTCAAAAAAACTGTTTTATAGTTAAAAAAATTGGTTCCTGCACAGCCCATACTGATTGCTTGATCGGGATGAAACTTCATACTTAAGCTTTTTCCAAAAATTGTGAGATCCCAGTGATTTAAGCCGAGATTGGTTAACCGGAGGTGGCAGCTTCCACTGGAGCTTTTTCGTTTTTTACAAATATTTTGAAAAGTATATAAAACGGTTAAGAACAAAAAAGTTGGGTCTGCCAAGGGGCTGTGGAATTATAGCAAACAGTAATTTAGTACTTAATTCAATTTATTTTTTATTGATAATCTCGACAGACATTTTTGACATTAACACTAAATACGTCATGAAAGTTGTTTGACAGTCAGACTAGTAACATGGTTTTATTTCTGTTATTTAGTGTGCTTCATTATTAGAAATCGCAATTTACTTTTTCAAAGTCAATGATATAAATCAGAAATTTTATGTGATGACATAGTCTTGAAACTGTATATAAAATACGGTAAAATTGTTGTAACCATTAAATGGTTATCGATGAACCTGTCCCTATAGAAAATTAAAAAAATATTAGGTGTCTATGTGCGTTGGGATTTCATTTTCTACATAATTAATTACTGGAGAATAAGAATGGTGAACAAAATTTGGCATGATTGTGAGCCTATCCATTGACACCACTACCGAGTGTGTTGCAAAGACACTTTAGTCAATTTATTTATGTTAGAATTTTGTAAAATTATCAAATTACCTAGATTTAAAGTACAATATAACTTTTTAAATAAATACTGTCAAATAGAACGGTTTACTTGTCAATTTACATTTTTTATAGGGCGCTGTACAGTATAATTTTGCTTTCTTAATAATTAAGAAATAGGCTCCGTTAAATGTTTATAACCGTCAAACATTTTCAAAATAGTGAATTCAATTTCTCAAAAGTGGGATATTAACACAATAAAGCTACAAGGTTGAACTTCAGGCTTACAAGGCTACAAGGCAAATAAATCGTTTTTCCGGGAACGTGACTCACAAGCCTAGTGAGGAAGTGAAAATAAAACAAAAATGCAACTTAATATTACTCGCAGTACGCTGATTAGTAATCGATGTTATTTCCACACAACTTTCCCATCGCTTTTATCTGGCTGCACGATAACCTTGAAGCTTAATTTAAACATTTGCTGATTTGGATGGGTTGATTTTTCAGTTAATTTTTGTAAAAATAATAGTTTAGTAATTTTTCTTTTCCTTTTGGAACTGAGCAACTTCTCTTCCTGCTCTAATTATAAAGAAGTATAGAATGACACAGTAGAATGGGCATTTTCAATTGATATTCTAAATACGAATTGCAATTCTCATGAAAAACTTAGACACTTCAAGAGTTGACCTATATGAAATTCGATTTATTGCATAGAATTAGTAATAGGGATTCAGATGGAAATACAAAGGTAGTTTATTAGGAGTACTTGTTTCGCTCGGTTAAAATTCGAGGAATCCAGTATTTTACACGTCTTCGGATTATATTGCCCAGGACAAGGTTGCTTAACGTTGACGTTAAAGTTGTCGTTGCATTATCTCGTACATAAATTTATTACAAATTTAATAAAGAAATGGAGAATATACAAGTATGTAGAATATGAGTGGTCCTGCTTATGGTTAATTTATTAAGAGGAAGAGATGATTTCCAGACTAATTTTCACGAAACATTTCTTCCAGTTGAGGCTATCTTAAAAAGCTCCAGCTGCTAAAATGGAATGAATTCTAACCAATTTTGAAATTGCTCAATATACTCGTATCTTATATGTTAGAAATGTCTTGAATTCATTACATTCGATTATTATCAAGGAAGAGACAAGATTAAACACCCACATTTTTATTTGAATGACGAGAACCATAGGATAAGGTCACAGATTTCCAGTTAAGATATATACTCGTAATTAGGTGTACGACCACGACCACACCAAAACTCGAGTTTTATTCGCAATTCGAGTTTCGACATATATATTCGAGTACTGATTTTTTTCACTCATTCTTAAGAACAACATGAAACTCATATTGGAATTCCAATTTCAGATGAAAGATTTCTAGTTCTTTAAAATTTTCCAGATTTCAGAAATATAATCAGGAATCACATGGAATACAATTTTAACGAAAGGGGCCGAGTTTCATCTCTCTCAAGTTGTGCAAAATTATTTAAAAGTGCAGGACTATGGAAGTTTTACCTCACCTGCCGTATTCGCCATTACTGCCGATGCAGTCGTCTTTTTCTGAACAGCGTCAGTTCTCGCGCAGAGATCGAATATTGGCTTATTGATTGGATCGCCTCCAAAGAACAGGATTTTTTCAGGGAGGAAATCCATAAATTATCTGAAAAATGAAGGAAAGTTGTAGCTGCAAATGGAGCAAATGGATACTTTCAATAAATAATTCTTTCATTTTTTAAAGAGCAAATGAGTTTTATTTTAATAAAAAAAAGCGGAGTCATATTCAATACACCCAATACAATATTACGAAATGTTTTCTCTCACATCTATAACGAGTCAGAAAATAATACGCGTGCAAAAATTTTGTATACGTCACATAAATTGAAAAACCAATTTGTAATTTTTTTACATATTCAGTTTCATTAACAGGTGATTTTTTCCGTTCTCATTACCAGGTGAAAGTTAACCTATAGATGACTTAGATGGAATTAGGGTTTCCATTTCGAGTACTCGGATACTCGAGTACTCGACAATTTTATCAATCCATCCAGTTTTCAAATACCCGGTTAATTTAATCGAGTACTCGAAGATTAGAAAAACTAATTTTTTCTCTAAAATAAAAATTGAATTCGTTGCATAATTTTAGGCTTTGATTTGTATGGTATAGTTAAAATTCTTTGTACAAGAGAACACTATTAATGAAATTTATTTAACGTTCCAATTTTTTTATGTTCACATTGGCGTCGCTACTTATATTATTATAAACGGAAACTTGCTTAAACCAAATGAAAATGAGTTTTTAAACTACATCTAAACATAGCCTTAAAAATTATGATTGTTTCTGGAAAATAAGAATTACGAAATTGAAAATCGTGAAGTTTCAGAATTAGATTCAGGAACTGAAATATTAAAAATAGAATATGAATTAACGGAATACCACAATTTGCCAAATTGTATCCAAACTTTTATCAGACCTAATCAAGCTATGACACACAGCTCAGTGACAAAAATCCATAGTCGACTAGGCATAGATATAGGGGTCGGTTCTCAAAATGTTACCAATTAAAATGCTGTAAACTTGTCAATTTTTATTTTTTTTATTTCAAAACTATACAGTATATCGTAAAAAATATGTTATTGTTCGATATAGCCACCTTTAGTGTGTATAACAGCATCGAGTCTGTCCTAGAAGGCTTCACATGCTGCACAAATGTGGTCTAATGGTATTTTGTACCATCCTCTGCGAAGGGCAATCTTTTAAGAGACGATTGTTTCATATTTTTAGTTAATATATTAGCTACCAGAATGGACTATATGAAAAAATCAATTGAACTATGTATATGAAAAAATCCATTCGAAGTCTGGGGAATGTGGAGGCCATTGTTGTGGAGAAATGAATCTGGGAATATTTTATTATAAAAAACGTTGAGTTTCACGGTCTATATGGGATGGTGCCGAGTCTACTTGAAACATCCAATGGTTTCTATACGAATTGTTTACGTGCCTAAGGTAACAATGCATCGTTTAAAATCTTTTCACGGTAGATTTGTTGATTTACCTTTAGCCCTGTTCAATGAAAACGAGTAAGCGTCCTGTGGCAGTTTCTGTGGCCCAAAGCATCACTGATGCAGGTGCTTGCTTTTGCAGAGCAATTCGCTGTAAATTGCCATTTGATTTGCAAATGTAACCAAACAAGATCTTTTTGTTTGTTTACATATTGCTGAACCGTAACCATTTCTTCATCAGAAAAGATCAAATTCTCAAGCTCGCCACAAGCTCGCACTGTGCTAGTGTTTTAACACCTTTGCTTGCTCTTGCTAGGTGAACTGTCTTTGGTGCCGGTGTTAAACTTGCATTTTTTGTATTTTGTAGGGCTTCAATCGTAGTTCATTTTTTAATATGCACACTATGCTACGAGATGACACATTGAGTTTTTCCGCCAACTGAACTGCGCTTTGTCGTGGATTACTTTACATTCTGGCCTTCACTTTTCGAACCATTCCTGGCGATGTTGCTGTTTTTGGATGTCCATCTCCATGGCGTTTTTTGATGCTACCAGTATCAGTAGCGTGTAATGGTCCGCTACACAAACATTTTAATCACATGTACATGTCGTAGCCCATTATCAAATGGATGGTTGCGATTTTTTATCCAAATATAAAGCAACTATTACGTTTGAATTCCATTTTGATAATTTTTTTAACTGCAACGTAAAACTTCGCGCTTCTGTAGGCTTGTAAACAACATAACAGACTGACGCTTTTCAAAAATGAGCGTGGTGTCATTAGCTGATTGGTTGCTTCAACAGCATGAAGTTGGTAACATTTCAAACGCCGATTTTTATTTTAGTTTGATTTGCTAAAATAATATAAAAATAATAATATAAAATAATATATAAAAAAACAACTCTTTTTGTTATTAAATAACAAATATTAAAAGAACTATTTAGCTGTTTTTTAGTAAAAAAAAATTATTCTTTCGAGTACTCGAGTAACCGGGTAATTAGAAAACAGAAACTCGACTACTCGGGTAACCAAATTTCGAGTAAAGCTTCAGTTCAAAATGAAATGAAATTTTACCGCGGTCTCCAAAAATCTATTTATTTTCGCGTGAAATAGAAATGAAATTTTATTTGGAGAATTTTTAATTTTAACGAATAAATTTGTAGACATACATAAATGAATTTGTATATTTTAAATAAATAAATTAAATTAAATTGACTTTAATTAGAATTTATAGATTTGTGGTATTAAAAAAATTGTTTATTGCCAAACACAAACAAATGTCAAAATTTCGCGTGAAAATAATGTGCCGAGTTATTTTCGCATGAAAATAATTTGGAGAGTTTATGCGCACCATCTTTGATGTATTGAACACACTTTGATTTTTCGCTGGTGAACTGAGTACTACCATAGAGCAAAATATACATAAGAGGGCTCATGTAGACTTTCCGAGGTTAATCTATTTTAAGCAACCTGTATAAGCCTAACAAGAACAATAAATTATAAAATAACTATGCCGATATGTTTATAAGATTCGTATATATGGATTAAATATAGAAAAAAATTAAATTTGTGTATATAAATATATTAAAATTATAAAATAAGATTAACCTCGGAAAAATCTGCTTATAAAATTTGCACTACTTGATTTCTTTTATATATTTATTCCTCGATGGTACTACAAAATGAAAATAGAAGTGGAATTTTTCATTTCTATTTCACGTGAAATCGAACTGAGTACTAAAATGGATGGCTTAAAATGGAAACCCTAGATGGAACCCCACACTATTGGAGGGATTTTCAAAAGGGGCCAATATACCTTCAAAAATAGTGAGGAGGAATTATAGATGCAATTATTCTGCTACAACAAATAATTAAATGAATGTCGTGGCCCTGAATATCGTCTCCCTATGAGGCGTATTACTTAGAAAAGGGTTTATGACGGCAACCAACAATTTACCTTTACTCAATAAACTGAAAATTGTAGACGTCGTTGAGTATGGGAATGTTCTCGTATTAACCCAAGTAAGGGCTGATTGACGTTGATGATGTAATTGTGATCGCATTATCTCTTTCTGCCACGTGCCTAAATTGGCGTTTAAGTTTCATCGCTTATTTGGGAATGTCAATTTCACCACAGATAATATACACAGTTCGGTTAAGACACTGTGATTATATTTTGTAAGTAATGCCTAGTACGCTAGCTGACGTGAAATGAAATTTTTCATTCAAAAATGACACAGGCGAAAACGAAAATGAAAATTCCGTTGCTAAGTTTTATTTTGCGGTACTCAGTTTAGCTATTGAAGTTGATATGTCCGTATTAAAATATCGATGTCTCTGTTTAACTCTACACATTTTTCACTGCGTTTTTATCTGCAGATACGATAAAAGTAAACTAAATTTTTGACGTTTCATAATTATTTATATTTCTTGTTGCACTGTGTATCAAGTGTTTTTAAATATGGCAAATGAAAATTTTATTAATTTCAAATATTTAGAATGTGCGTTAAAATTTTACGAAATTCTACAAACTAATTTTTCTTTTAATATTTAACTGCTTAATTTTGGAGACAAATTTCATTTCACGTCAGCTGCATACTAGCCTTAAGTTATAAATATTTTCAATGTGTTTGTAGTTTGGTCACTGCGGTCTGATGAGACGACAGAATTTTTTAATTTAATCAATTCAATGTTTCATTAGCTCGAACTAATCTTCCAACATCTTGGTAACTCGGGATAAAATATATTCTGAATGTATTCCCAATCTGTGTATATTATTTGTGGTAGAATTGTGAAAAAAAAAATTAAATCAGTTTTTTAATTCAAAAAACTTTTTTAAACACGAATTAATTTTACATACAAATTCCACTTTGTTTAATCATCATTTTCTGACAACTTTTATTAATTCAATTTTCATTAATTCATGTAGCCACAAATTTGCCATACAGGGGCTGGAATATAAACACCACACAGCAATTTGTGAACTAGTGAATTTTTGTATGATAACATCAATTTTACCGACCCTACCCCAAAACACATTGAGGGAGGCTATTCGGAGTTGCTTCTTCGGTGTGAGACCCCTCAAAACATGAAAAAGTCATATATTTTATAATTTTTATGGATTGCCGAAGAAGTGATTGTAGATTATTGATTAGTTGAAAGCGCTAGTTGGTGAGGATTAGTTTTTATGTTTTTACGTAGTTTTATATTGGGTATAATGGTAGTACATTCATTTTTTGAAGAAATTAAATATTTAATAGAGACAGGTCCACTGTTGAATTTATGCGATAAAATTTGAAAAATGAGGTTCCAAATAAAAATTCTTAACTTCTCAATTTGTATGTAACCCATTACCATATACATACATGGTATATAATGCACATTCATAACCAGTAATAAATACACACACGCATGTGTACTCGTGTACATAATAATAACTTTTAAATCACATAAAAACTAGTCACAATAGAAATAATGTGTCGCTGGGAGATTCCAATCTAAATTTCAAATTTAGATCGACACTTAGCTGTTTCATGTCTAGTACGTACTTAGAAACTAGAATATTTTTAAAAATGTAAATAAATTAAATACAACAAGGTGTGACCAGAAAACGAGATCCAATGTGAAGATATAATCAATACCACCCTCGCACTTTGTAATTTTCTAATTTTTTGTTTTAAATGACTTGGTGTTTGTGTAGAAATGACGGTTATATAAACCACGGCCACGAGATATATAATTATGTATACACAATAAATAATTCAAACATTAAATTGCCATAAAATATAATTTACGTAAATTTGCAATTCAATGTACATATAACGAGTTACACATAATGTGAAGATCGATCGCTAAATTTGGTAATTGACAACTTCCAACTTAATATTTAATGTACTCGACTTACCAAATAATAGTCTTAAATAAATAAGTAATTAAAGTCCAAATTTGGACACAACACTTTCACTCTACGCTGGACGTACTTATAGAAAATTAAATATTTAGATTTTTAAACCGCGTTAAATTGATATAAAACGGTGCGATTTATGTCCAGTTGTGTGTTAATTTAATACCTCGATATTAACGCTTTAATAGCAGTTTTATACATTGTTGTTGTGCCATAAAGCACACGAGAAAGTCTTAATCTTATGTTAATTAATATTATTTATGTTTGTTTATTTACAGGCATTCATCTTATTCACGTCCACCTGATCTGCCGGCTAATTCGGTTAGTGTTCGACGTATAAAACAGGAACTTGAAAATGGGCAACGACTTAGTACGGTAATGCGCAACAATCATATTGATTTGGTTGCGTTGGAAAATATTTTAGGTGATAGTTTAAAGCGGGATTCTATATCTGCGCCATCATCTGTATCGTCCAGTTCGTCATCATCTGATAAAACTGAAAAACGTACGTCATTTATAACGGCCGAATCGTTGAAAGAAGTTCGTGGAAAACTTCGAAAATTAAGTGACGAATCATTGTACAAAGAGGACATGTCGACACATTTCGAAGAAGAAGAATCAGAAGATCGAAAAATTGGATTAGTTCAAAAAGCTAGCATAATTGCTGAACCGACTGTTAAGCAAGATAGTGAAATGGTTAATACCAGTAGCAGCGTATCAAATTCGAGAAGTAAATATAAAAATTTATCGTCCACCAATGATTGGTATTTGCGACGTAAATCGTATGGTTTCGAAAAAATGTTGCCACAGTCAGATTCATCGTCGAAGATGCTGGAATCAACGGACAGCGGTATTGGACGATCCAGCGAAATTTCGAATTGGTCTGCGAATGAACCATCCTCGAAAGGAACGGTTGTAGCATTGAGTGATTTAAATTCTACAAAAAAGAATAACGCATCAGCCTTGTCGATCACATTTACAAACGGTTCACATGATATTAAGCATAGCAATTCGCGACAAATGATGAGTTTGATGTCGAACGGAAACTACGAAGATGAAATTAAACGCCATTCGATTGCAGTCGATGAGGCCAAATATGTGCGTGATAATTTACGACGTGTATTTGAATCGAAAACATCGATACATTTAAACGGTATGTACTCGGATGACTCTTCGTCCCAAACCAATAATTCCGACGACAATCGAGATAGCCGCAAAAATGCCAAGCGTGTTGAATTCTGTAAGACCGAAGTGCATTTCGCGGCCGAATCGGGTCGAGTAAATATTGTTGAAACTGATGGTAAACCACCGCCAACTAATAATTTTCGACGTAGACGGCGGATTAGTTCGGGCAGTAGTAATATTAGTGCATCGTATTTAGAGGCAATCAATTCTGGTGTGCCAGTCACACATTTCGGGGATACCGAGAAAAAAGCTTCAACAAGTACCTTGGAGCGTGTAACAAAATTAACGGCAACCGATGTCGCAACTACCGCAGTATCCGAAATTAGTTCAACAATTGCGGCGACCACTACCACATCAGTATCTACAAAAGAGTATGACGAAACTCTTGAACACGACGATGAGAATACATTAATTCGTGGCATATTAAAAAATAAACCGATTAAACCGCGCCCTTATCATCTGGGCGATAATATTGAAAATAGCGAAAGTTTATGGGGGGTACGCCTCCGTCCTGTCTCGAACGATTTTACAAATTGGCGTTCATCGATATGCAATAATGATGAAACAAATGAAATTTCAACGCCATCACCGACGTCGTCACCACCGTCATCATCGTTAAATAAACAACAAAATATTAATAACAATCATAATAGTAGTAATAATAATAATGTTAGTAGTAGTAATAGTAGTAATAATAATAATAATGATCGTGATAAAACAACCAATAGTATTACAAATCAACAAAATGAATCAACCTCTACGAATTTAGGTTATTCAACAAAAGTTAATCTATCATCGAATCCCTCATCATTTTCATGGAACAATAAAGGTAGGATGATTGATTTTATTTGTGTTTTAAGTAAGATTGTTGTTGTCTTAATAATTAAGATGAATTTAATAATTTTCTGTAGTGAGGTAATGGGGTTTCTGGGAGTATATAACCGTACAATTTGGTAATTTGATACTAAAATCCTGCTACATGATGATGTAGATCAGTTTGATCTAAATTTTTGCATCGTTAAATTTGTAACACGTCAACCGCAATTTATATGATTGATCGATGTGTTTTATGTTCATCGAAATTGCATATCGATCGTTGGAATTTTTCGGGTATTTAGAGTACAAAGTAATGTAGATTAAGCGTATTTAGAAGGCTACTAAACAATTTTAATTTGAGGTTAATTTATTATTTTATTAATTCGATCATAATGTATAACGGAGTCGTGATCTATTTATAATTTAGAATTTCCTTGATAAGTTCTTATGATAGAATCTAAACATATTGATTTAAGCAAAAGCAAAAAGTAAAAGTTATTGGCGTAATAATGGAGTCGAATGCCTGGGTGTAGATTAATGCAGATTTGTAAATTACGTGAAATATGTTATTGAAGGTTTTTCGGTAGTAATTTTTCGATTTCGTATCTACAAATTAAATCTAACCTTGGCCTAATATACGATGCAGTCATCTGATATAAAACGAATATTTAAAAAAAAAAATTGTGGACGCTTATTACAAAACAGTTAAAATTAATACTTACCGTATGGAACAAGTACAATAACAGAGGCTATAAACATCTCCTAATTTATCTTTCTAATGTTGTAATCGTATCCAATTTAATCTTTTACTTTTAGCAAAGAACATAATAATAAAATCGAACCCATTTATTTACAACCAATTTGTGAACATAATTAAATGATCAAGTGATCGACACATTTCGAATGTTAATTAATTTTACGACCATGTGAACAAATTAGAGAGGTTTTAAATATTTTATTGCAAGATTTTAACAAACTATTTGTTTTAGTTGTACTTGCTGCGCGATGTAACTTACTCATAAACATTTTTTTTAACAGCGGTTATTTAACGAAATATAATTGATCATGAGAAAATTACTTCACCGAAGTTAATCAAAATTTAACAAATTTATTACCATAACGATCGTTAAACTCAATAATTTTGGCAACGTCTAATTTATATCGTGCTTCAGAATTAGTTAGTTCTAAGTGTAATGCTCGAGATTAATAACGATATTCCAGTTGCGATCATTGATAGTGGTTTTAGACTTTGAATTATAACTGTGGTATTAAACTACCTACGCAAAAACTTGTTGTATTTAGTGCATAAATAACTAGTTTAAAGAAATTTGCAAAATCTGGTAATTTTTATATTGTGTTCATACCAGGAAGATACCTCCGATAAGCATTTCTAGCAAAACCAGTTCACTTTTATTTCTCTCAAAATTTTAAAGTTTATTTTCGGATATGGTAGTTTAATCTACCATTTATAGTACACGAGTGTTGAATAATAACTGGATTAGTATGCAATAAATATATCACTGAGATTTAAGCTGATTGGACTGAAGTTGTTCGACTATGAACATACCATTTATCACTAATTCAGAAGATATAACAAAATTCAGAACCCAAATACTTTTAACGATACTTATAACGAATACGGACCTAAAAATCATGAGATTCAAAAATTTCAATTATTAAAAGGATTTGACGTTATCGGTCCATATATAAATTGTTAAATGTTTCACATGTTTTTTAGAATAATTGAAATGGTCAAAGCTCCAATTATTATTTAATTATTATTTCCACTAAAACCGGGTTTTCTACTGTACACAAGAACTGCCAACTGTAAAGAAATTAATGCTCCTAAATAGACCATGGGTAGCATGTTGTACCATCACTTCGATTCGAATCGACTTTGAAAGTTGAATTGAAAAAAGTGATAGTCGGCGGCATGTTGACCGCTGTGAAGTTAGCCCGAAATTTTAGTTACTAATGGCAATATAACTTCTGTCATTACACAAAATATAAGCAAATTATAACTATAAAGCAAACTTGCGTCACACGCAAATTATAACTATTAATTAATTGTATATTAAATAAATATCGAACTAATCCAGGCTTCTAATCTTTGATAAAAATAATAAAAACAAATTTATTACTGCTGAAACATAGAAGTAAATAAAAATTAATAAGTCAAGTTTTCAAAAAAAAAAATTCTAAAAATGTCTTCAGTGGAATTATGGGAACTAAATTTAGCTTGAAAAATAGTTTACCGGATATTAATTGGAATATATTCTATTAAATCTCGCCTCATAAACGATTCACGAGCACTTGACCTATATCACTTTGGCTACAAAACTAGAATATTTCCAGAAAAATTCTATCTGGATACAGCTGATTGCTCAGTCGAGATTCAAACGACTATATTCAGAGTAATTCCAGATAGATTTTTTTCAAATCTCTCAGTTTGTAGTCAAAACTTCAAACGGCTATATCCATAAACAACAAAATAAAATTTTGGGCTGAAATTTCTTGCTAGATTCGTATAGTGTTCAATCACGTAATGCTAATTAAGTTTCCGCATTGTCGTTTTCAGGCTAAGTTTGGTCTGTCTAGGTTTCCCAACAATTGAAGGGATAATTTAAAATACGTAAAAGTATATTTATATTAATATTTACCATAACACATTTTACTGTCGCGACAGTGATATTTTTTTGGGTTGGGATATAAAACTTTCTCGATAGTTATAGTTTGAACTGAATATCGGGCTAGCTTCATAAATGAAGAGTTTAGGACTGACTAGGCTACCAAGCAATAGTAATATATCTTAAAATACATAAAAGTAATTTTAAAATTGCGGGCTGAATGTTATAAATGTCATGACATTGTATCATGGTATTGTTTACTGTCGCGATAGACGCCTTTTTTCGGGCTGTGATAGTAAACGCTCACGGCATGTTGTATCATTTTCGACTACTATCTTTTTTTTAATCTTGCAATACTTTTTCGAGAATGAAATGTCAGCTATACATTTATTATTACTTTAGCTGTGTTGCTTTCAAAATATTACAAATACAATTGCATTGTATTCAAGCCGATTGTTTTTAATGTTAAGAAAAAAAAATTTAGGATTAGGAGAAATAAAATCATTTTATGGTTATGGTGTTTACCGCAAGGCATTATTTTTTCTATTTTTTTTCGAAAAATTTATCTTGTAGTAAAATTTGGCATTTGTTATTTGATAACAAAATACCGAATTTAATTTGTTCTATTTCATAAAATAAAAAAAAATAAAATAAATATTAATAAAATGAACCAACACAGAAAAACTAAAACGCATTAAAAAATTAAAGCCAAAAGTTGTTGCTTTCACATTTCTTAGCTAAGCTAAGCCGATTAGCGAAAGCAACACTACTTTTGGTTTTAAATGAAGAAACATTCTCATTATCGCCATTCAAAAATGTTCCCTTCGACTTTTTTTTGAATTTCGAACGATTCGAGCATACAACAGCTGCCCCATATTTCTATAATTTAGTTCCTTTTGTAGTTTTTGGTTTGCAAGCTTGAGGAAACCATAGTTCAAAATAAAAATATTTCAATTCGATTGCGGTAAGAGTAGGCGGAGCATAGAGCATAGAGCAATTTGATTGGTTTAGTTTGCTTGAACGATTGCGGCAATCATTGTATCTGCAAGTATGTATTCAGCATAAAGGACCGGAAATATAAATATTTTAAAAATTAAAACTAAATGAATGGCAAAAAGTATGAATGGCAAAAAATACAAAGTCATTAGACATTCTCGTTAGTCATTGAACCGGAATTCATGCCATGCAGCTCGATTTCGGTTTTCCTATAGGAAAAGGAATTACGAAAAATATTTACGTAGCGTTTTTGTCAAAAATATCATTTTCTGGCCCACACAATTTTAATGAAAGTAAATGTATACACAGTAGCCATGACAAAAAAAATTAAATGTCAGAAAAAAGTTGTTGCTCAATATTTTCTAGCAGTTAATCGAGCAAAACGAATTCAATTTTGATTCTTTTTTTTTGACAAGAATTATTTTGTCAAATATTTTCAGTCAAAATGAATATTTTCACGCAAATTAAACAAAAACATTGTATTCTAAAACTATTTGAAGTGATTTGATAACCGTTTCAGATAGTTTTTAACATTTTTATTGGTACACAAAATGTTTATTTACCAACAAAATGAACGTATGACATTTGTAAAATTGTGTTGTCTCATTCGTTTTAGTTGTTTCTGTCCTAGTCACCCTTTACTATTTTTACTGCACTTAATTTTTTCAAGCTAGTGTCATAATACCCGAAGCCGCTCACTATGGCACATTTCAAAACAGGATGTAATAAAACAGGACATCACAAAACAGTACATGGTACGGAACAGGACCGATTAAAACAGTACATCACAAAACAGTACATGGTACATTAAAGTACATGGTACACAACAGGACCATTTAAAACAGTACAACACAAAACAGTACATGGTACACAAAAGTACATGGTACGAAACAGGACCGATAAAAACAGTACAACACAAAACAGTACATGGTACACTAAAGTACATGTTACTGAACGTTAAGCTAGAGGATTTTTTCAGCTTGATTTGTTAAATATTTTTTTTATTGAATACGTTTAGTAATTAGGATATTATCAAGTGGATATTTGCCTTCACCTAGAGTAATTAGACAGTATACTATATAGAATTATAATTGCTTTAAATTATAATAAAATATCCCTTCACCTAACAATATATAACATTATTTTAATTTAAATCGCTAATACTCGATCGTTGCAAAATAGATCAAAAATTTAAATAAATATATAAATAATAAATTTGTTTTATTTATATATTTAATTAAATTTTTGATCTACTTTGCAACAATAAGTAAAACTTAAACAATTTTTTGGAATTAAAACCTGCAAAATTGACTATTAACAATTTTGTGGTGTTCTCTTTTAATACGTGCTGTTTTGCGATGTACTCTTCCGTACCATGTACTTTAGTGTACCATGTACTGTTTTGTGATGTACTGTTTTAATCGGTCCTGTTTCGTACCATGTGCTGTAGCGTACCATGTACTGTTTTGTGATATCCTGTTTTGTGACATCCTGTTTTTGCACATCCTGTTGTGAAATGTGTCGTTTCGTATGAGACCCCATAATACCATTAGGAAAAATATTCCCAATTTAATTTTGTTTTTGAAAAAATTTACACCAACTGTTTACCACAGTAAGCCAGAAAAAAAAAATTGTGACGAAAATACTATGAAAATATTTTTTCTAAAGGGGTAACCATAGAAAAATTAAAAAAAAGTATAAACGTAACTTTAAAATGTTTACGATAAATGCTGTTTCTGTGCTTTCTCCCATGGAAAAATTAATTTAAATTAAAAAATTTAACGAAGCTTCGTTAAATATGAATTGTCACTTAATAAAAATTATTGGAGCGAATTTTGCGTCCAAACTTAAAAAAAAAAAAAAATATGTGTCGTGCTATCTAAAAAACAAAAGCTATCATTCAATATTCAACAATATTTAGATGCATACTCGTTACGACTAGTATGGCTGGAATGTCATTAGAAATTAGTGTCGTAAAATTGTTTAATTTTATAATTTTTTTATGGTTGGCCCTTAATTCCTTTTTCGTATAAGAAAGCCAGAATCGCTCTGCTGGTCTAGTCGAGGCCGGTTGCGTGCTCAGAGACTCTGAAATTCAGATAATTGGTTTAGGTACAGCCCAACACAATATAAACAATTCTACACTCGTCATTTAACTAATCTATTGAATGGTGCCAACTGTCTACAAGTTACGGGAATTTAGTGCATTTGTAAAAATAAAACGATGGAAGATAATGAATTGAACTTACTAACCACACCAGAAATAACAAAATTGGATAAACACATAAAGACATTGAATGAAAAATGGCAATAGAAGTTATTCATCATATTCAACATTATGCACTAACACGACCAGAAGAAAGGATCGTGTAGCAGTAAAAAAATTGTATTATGTTTAGGGTAGAGCCCGCTAATATGTTGAGATCAACTAGAGACTTGAGATCAAGTCAACAAAACATGTTGAGAATACAACATGCAGAATAATCAGTCTGAAATATTTCCAGACGAAGTTTAATTTTTTGCATTTTTGGTTTTCTCTATTTCAAATAATCTGTTTAGACAGCGGACATTTTTTTACCGTATAGTTCTCTGATTATTTGGACCCCATCAGTAGTAATTCAAATAATCATTCAACAAAATCAAAGCAGATTCAGTTTATCAGAATAGAATTAATTTTATTTGTTTCTGTGGCATTTCCTGTAAAATTCTTTATTTGAGATTTATTTACTTTATGTCTGCGTATATTTTATAGGGAACATGTTTTGATTGAAAAATTGCATTTTAAATGGGAGGTATAAATTTTACCTAAATCACATTAACATATTTCGATCCAGATTATAAAAATTGAGCGACTAACCTTCGTACGTATGTGCTACGCCCGGTATGATTATATCGGCAAACAAAGAAGAGCTGATGAATCCCAATAAGGTTCTGTATTTCTTCGAATAAATTATGAGTTAGATACAAATGTAAAGATACCAAGGCCAGAAAGAGATCACAAAACAATAGAAAATAAATTTTAAAAAATCATCTCAAATATATTCTTTATTAATATACAATATTCCACCTTAAAAAATTTTGACATTGACCAAATTTTGAGAGCAATTTATCTGCGAAACTCAACAAACATATACCGCGCGAAAAAAAGAACTTTTCGCGCAGCGCCCCATATTTATAAATTTCTTAATCGTATGTCAATATACACATAATACCAAAATTATGCTATGATTAATGTCTTCAACCCAAATAAAAATTCGCAAAATCGAAATCTCTGATTCACATATAGTTCAAATACATATACGATGTATTTCAGATCAGATTAAAGTTCGTACTGCGACTGAGTCCTAAATGAAATTAATTTTTTTGGGTTTGGTAATCTTAAACTCATAATCGAACCGCGCACGGTCTTAAGAACTATACGAGTATATACGCTCGTACAACAAGTTGTCCTTCAAGTATAATTTTAGTTTTTTTTTTGTCAAACCGATTTATTTAACACACAAAAAGTGAATTTAAAATTAATTTTTAAATCCTACGATTTTTTTCAGTTTTGTATAAAATTGTAAGCTTTTATAATAAGCATATATTTACAACAAAAAAAAAATTGGTAAGAAATTTATTACCGTTTTGTATTGAAATACAATTTACGAGTTGATTTGCATATAAGTATAGAAATACGTAAAAGAAAGGCAGCTACTTGTTGGCGATATTTAAAAGGATTTTTAAAGTGTTGGTCATAAATATTTTTTATCATTTTTGTTTATTTCTAGATGAACAACTTTTATTTCTTGAAGAACATTTCCGCCTCAAATTACTTTCAAATAAGCCAAATCGGCGGCATTCGTTTATGTAATAAGGCGATCGTTGAATTCGATTTTGTAAATCGTAATTAGTTTTAAGTGTTAAATTTTTACTCATAGAATTAATATTACATACTAAAACGTGATCCTTCTGTTAAACTTAGTGAGTAAATGTCATAATTTTTTCGCTTCTACAAATTTTTATTAAACGCAGCATACCACAAAAATATTTAAGCTCGATAAAATCTGTATTTAAATTTAATTAATTGCGATCGCTTCTTAGTTCAATAATTTAGATCGCACAACAACAAAAGATTTAGATTTAAATAGATTTATATTCTACTAGCGTCTAGTATGAATCTGGTCTTTAAAAATTGAATCTAATCGTAAGTTGCACTTACATTTAAAGCTATTAAGCATAACTGCCTCTACAGTTTGCATAAACTTGTTACGCTAATGCTTGACTGAAATGAAAAATGAAAGCTTCAGAAAAATCAATAATGAATTTATAAAATTCATTTAATAAAATATTTAATTGTATTTTCAAATCTTTCCGGAAAATAACTCAACAATCGGGTCAAGGCAGACGTAAAATTATATGTCATGTTGACTTAACGTCTTAACAAACTTAGTCGGGTAGAAATTACGTCCAGCTAGCAGACTTGGCTGCACCTTTTCTGGATTTGCATATTCAAGAATAGAGTCATGTGACTGATCATTATTACCAAACAGCATGTTTTAGAATTGTAGTACGCCAAGTAGTGTGTTAAACCAGTGTTCCTAGAATACTACAGGTCTCATTGTTTTAAAAATTTTGACGTCGGTTTATGTCAACAATTTGAATTTCTGACTATAGATATCAGTTTAACTATTAAGGCAAATATTTTATTTTATATCTTTTTTTTTAGTTTTGTTTTCGTGAAACGTCATTCGTGGTAAAGAAAGCAGTAAATTTTGAGAAATAACAATTAAAAATTATAATTCGAAACTTTGTTAACAAATAATTTATTGGTGTAATTGCAAAAATATTAATTTAACATTTCATTAAACAACTGTATAACGTGTAGTACGCGAAAAGCCAGTGCATCTAGAACAGTGATTCTTAACAGGGGGGACGCGGCTCTCTAGGAGTCCGTAAGAAGTTTGACGGGAGGCCGCCAAAGTTTTCAAAATTTCAGAATATAATAAAAAGAAAATTGATGTATAACCGAATATCGTATTGAAAAGTGAAATAAGAAAGATAAAGTTTTCTTATTTAGTTTTTTTTTTATTTATTTCTTACTTCTTCCGATATACAACTTTGTTAGTACAAACGAAATAAATGCAAATATGCTAACCATAACCCGAAATTGTGAAGTGTCAGGTTGGGAAAATATATTTCCATTATTTTTACGTTAATTTCGGGGCTTTGTTTAACATGGTTACTATTATTCGTTTTGGCTCAAATATGCGCCGTTTTTTCGATATTTCGTTGCCATTTAGAAGGCAATTGATTTTACCGCTATCCCGAAACGCCATGTCCCTATTAGCAAAAAACTGGGATAACCAGTTTTCACAAAACTCTCTTGGGACCACCTAGAGCGTTTGCCATGGATAAAAAGAGATGAAAATCGTTTGGTACCAACTCCGGACTATAAAATGAAACGTGAAACAAAGCTCGCGGAGCTTCTGGTGGGCCATCATAAACGTGTGTTGTCCTGGTGAAACACGGCACCTCTAATATTGGCTACTCTGGCCGCTTCTAGTCGGTTGGTGCCTTTAATCGGTTCAATTTCTGGCAGTAGAGGTCCAATTTAAGCGTTTGGTAATTGGACAGCAGCTCATAGTAGATGATTCCCTCCCAATCTACAGCTTAACCTTCCTGGTTGCTAATCCTGGTTTGGCACCGTTTGGACCTCTTCACCGCCTTTCAATCGTGATTGTTTCCACTTTACAATGTCGTCCATTTCTTGTCACCAGCGACCATCCGCTTCACAAATGGCTCGATTTCGTTCCGTTTGGCCAAGGATTCCCAGATAGAAATACAGTCCATATATCAAGGTGAGGTTATCAAGATGATGGAAGTTTGGTTTCGAACTAATGAAACATTGAATTTTTTGTATTAAAATATTCGAAACCAAACTTCCATCATCTTGATAACCTCACCTTGATGTAAAAATACCATCTGGCTATCAATCCAGAATAACCCAAAATTTCATACAGTCCATATAGTTTTTTGAGTCAACTCGTACGGCATCCAAACATCGAGGTTATTTTTGAAGCCTGCTTTATGCAAATGGTTTGAACTGATTTTGGTCAATCGTCAAGGCGACTATTCGAGTGCGATTACGACTGTTCGAGTGTGATTTTTTGTCCGAATATTTAGAATCACACTTTTCCACCAATCAAATTCCACCCATAATAGATAAAATATTTTTAATGTTAAGCAAAATATTCGCAGACGACCAACCTAATTATAAAAAAAAATTAAAATTGTGAGGTACATTGTGTCCAATAAGCTCTTGCGGACAGCTCGCTTGCGGTCGACCTCGATAATTTTTAGGAATTTGATGACATTTTCGACGATAGGCTTTTCAGTGCGTGGTGCAACTTTATTATTGAAATTCTCGGACGTTATTGCACAAGATTGGCTGTGGTAGTATTAGCACCATAGATACCATTCACAATTTCAGCGCCTGGCTAGCGTTTTCGTCTTTGTCGAAACAAAATTGTAAAATACTACGATTTTTCTCTTTGTTTACCTCCATCATTGACACGCTATAACTCACAACTGAATCGTGACGAAATAATATTTTTAGTACGTGAAAGTACGTTTTAGTACTCATTTCCAACGAGTATAAGTATTGTCCACTCCAACAAATGCATCACGAGATATATGCCACTAAAGCCATCTAGTGAAAAAATAATGGAAATATATTTCCCCAATCTAATATATGAAAGTAAAAATAGATGAAATAATTGAGACTTGTACCCCTGTGCTCTCGCGGGAAAATTTATTACTACGAAAAAGAGTTTATGCTGCTTTTTCTATGAATTATTTATGAAAAGTGATCTTGGAAAGTTTAATATTATTTGTATATTACAATAAAATATAAAAACTATAAATGTATCTACAATTAATATTAAAATTATCAATTTAAAAATGGAAAAAGTGTCTCGGATGCATCTTAAGCAAGCTTCATTTTTTTCCACTGGTAGCGTTTTCTGTACTTTCCCTAGTCTCAATAAAGTTATTTTTTATATTTATTAAAGTTGGAAAATCAAGCTAGCGGAAAAAATAAAAATTTAATTATAGCTATCCTTCAATGACATTTCGTAATAACAAAAATAACGCGTATTTTCAAATCAGCATAGCTCGTTAAGTTTGAAATTTTTCCGCTACGTGCTATTCGTGATCCTCCAATCGTCTATAAGAGGTTTCATTTTGAATAGCTTGCTATTTGGACAGCTGTCAATTTTGAAGCTGTCATCTTTTGACATATGACAAGTAAAAACTACACCATTACTAAAAATGGTACGACACACGCAAAAATGGTGAAAAGTTTGCACTCACAGTTCGCAAAACTAAAGCACTTTTGGGTCGTCGTGAAGCACCTTCTCGGCCGGCAATAATGAAACTGGTGGACAAGCTTGAGCTGTTGGGACAAGTTAGTGATTTGAAGAATCGAAACCGTCTGCGTCGCTCAAGAGCAACTGAGAATATTGCTGCTGTAGCCCGTAGTGTTGACGAAAACCCAGGTTTGTCGGTTCCTCGTCGATCTTTGGAATTAGACATTCCACAAACCATAGTACACCGTATTGTGCATAAAGATTTAGGTCTTAAGGCTTTTAAAGTTCAGTTAACACAAGAACTTAAGCCGGTCAATCCCCATAAACGTCGTATCTTCGCTGATTGGGTTCTTCAAATGCATCAAAATGATCCGGCTTTTCATCAAAAAATCATCTTTAGTTATATGAGGCCCATTTTCACCTCGGAGGCTGTTAATAAGCAGAGTTATCGCATTTAGGGCTCAGAAAATCCAAGAATGATTGGTGAAAAGCCTCTCAATCCTCAACGTGTCACTGTTTGGTACGGTTTTTGGACTGGCAGTGTGATTGAACTTTGCTTATTCGAAAATGAGGTTGGTGTAACTGTTACGGAGAATGGATTGCGCTACCGAGCTATGATTAATGATTTTCTATGGCCGGAATTGGAAGATGTTGATGTGGACGACGTTTATTTTCAGCAAGACGGTGCTGCATGCCACACAAGCAACGAGACAATCGCAATTTTGCAAGAAAAGTTTCCTGACCATATTATTGCTCGAAGAGGTGATCATAATTGGCCACCGAGATCTTGTGATTTATCACCTTTAGACTTTTTCCTTTCAGGTCATGTGAAAGATAAGGTATATGCCAATGCTCCACAATCAATTCAAGACCTTAAAGATGGAATTCGTGAAGCATCGAGGACATACAGCCGCAAATGTGCGAATTGCTCATGGAAAATTTCATAAAAAGCATATGGCTTGTAGCGTAGCCGTGGCGGCCATTTGGCTGATATCGTTTTCAAATGTTAATGACATACCTCCGTCCCGTTCATTGATTTCTCTTAAAAAATACTCGTTTTTTAATATCAAAATGAAACCTCTTATTGGAAAACCCTTCCAAAAAATAAAAAAATACTAAAAAATTAATTTTTTAATTAATTAATTAACAAAAAATTATTGAAAAAAATGGGGGCCACAAAAATAAATTTTAATTATTTGGTGGGCCGCGATTAAAAAAGGTTAAGAACCAGTGATCTAGAATGTGCACTGAAAAAACATACGTAAAATGTGTTTGTTAAACAAAAAAGCAAATCCATTCTCTTTCATTTCGTTTATTGAATTCTTTTTATGAACTTGTATGCCGTCAACAGTTCAAAAGTAAACTGTAGACATAAATTTCATGACAAAGCAAGCAATACTGCCTGGTATTCTGGTGCTCTGATTAAACCAATGCACCTATTATACCAGACAGTACTGCTTGATACGTCATGAAATTTATGTCTACAGTTTCTTTTCTACACTGTAGATGGCAATAATGTTCGTAAGTTTTTTTTGAGATTTAGAGGTTTATCGAAATGTTAAATCCATAATTTAATAATAAAATAATTCATCCAATAGCCCGTAATATAATTTTTAATTTATATTAAGGTATTAGTTTTTTCACCGCGATTAACGTTTTATGAAACAAACATTATACAAAAAATCGTATCATTTATTTTATTATACTGCCATCTATGGTCTAAGATTGGAACATTCAACATAAAATGATGTCATATACGAGTATAACAAAATTAAAACTTATTTTGGTTAAACTTACTATTTTCGATAAATAGTTAACACCCGTCACACTTTTAATATAAAAATACACACTACTATGTCTACACTTGTATTCCAGCTAGATCTGATAAATGAAGATTAACTGCGTCGATAAAAACGTCAAGTCACTGCTAGAATGCAAGGGTGAAGGTACCGGACATTTACGGATAAGTATGAGCGTTTCGTTATTCGAGAGTAGAATTGGCATTACCGCAATTAGCCAAAAGAAATTATTCGATTTGCCAAAACGACGAATATTTATTTTTGTCGAAAAATTAATATCCGAAAATAAAATATCGAACATTTGTAAGTATATGTTCGATATACTTACATATGTTTGATATTGCAAAAAGTCCCCAAATTATTATTCCAACATTAAATCAATTTCATTTTTATTTCTCAAAATTATGAAAATTGAATAAACAGTGGTTTGGGGCGGTAGGAGCAGCTCCATCTTGTAATGTAAACAACGAATTAAAATAGCCTTAATAACGTTGCGTCTTTGTCGAAATTCTTTCAAAAATTGGACAAAATGTTCGTATTTTCGTTTCGATTTTTTCAAAATTGGTCATTTGAACCAGACCCGAAGAATTATTGGGTAATCTTTGACCAGTTACGTGATCTACAATATTTATCACATTCCTTCCATTTCTATATGTTCTTTAATGTGCTGGAGGCAATTCTATATTTTAATAGCGCTTTGCTTATCGTTTATTTTATTTCTACTCGTTTGTTTATTCTAATTTAGATACATATAACAAAATTTGTATTTATTATAATGAAAATACAAATTCAAATGCTAAAAAATATTACGTGTACATAATGGGCAGGATTAGTGAATAAGTATTTCAGCAAATCATAATAATTTTTGGAAAGTATCTTAGATACGAAACATTAGGATGCACAAGTCCACAAGAGTATCGTAGTCCAAGACACAAATAGACGACTACAACAACTAAATTACTAAACACAGTCCCGAGCTTTAATTTTTTTGACGATCAGCTGTTTAAAAATATAAAAATCAATATGAAACTCGTAGCTCGATAACCACACTGAATTTGATGCAAATTATTTGGAAAATAGTCAAAAAGCTAGCATTGAAATTGTTCGTTTTCCACCAACTATGGCTGCGAGCCAATAGTCGGGTAAAAGTCAATTTTAAGTAAATTTTTCGGTAAATTCATTTATTTTTCAAAAACTCTATGGCAAACTGATCGAAAAATCTGTTCTAAATCCGATTTTTACCATAGTAAACGATTTACCCGACTATTGGCCCGCAGCCTAAGACCTAATTTGGTGTGTAAATTGAAATTAAAAGCCTAATTAGACATTTAAGTAAGGTTCTTTAAAACAGCTTTACCGTTAGCTAGATGGAACTGGACTATTTTTTCCCCACTTTGATTTAGATTATTTAGGCTGGACAGGTTTTTGTGTGTTCGTAAAGTTGTTCGTAAAGAAAATGTCTGCTGCATCCTATTTTATATAACTTCGTTGCAGTAGAGTGAATTTAATGTTCTGAAATTGAAGATCTAAAATTTGACCACGATCAATCGAATTTGACAATGATCGATGCGAAGAAGTGTAAGAGACGTAGACCAAACAACCATAGAAGTCTCAATAAATTGTATCTATTTCTTACTGTTATTTAAAACAGTTATGCAATTAGGTTCATCGGCTCATCGGGATCTTTTCACCCAAATATGAACAAAATTGGTTGGGAGGGACAGAAATTGTAATTCTAATACGTAGATTTTCGAGATTACTAATCCGAACTTGAGCCATTCCTCGTCTGGCAATAATCAATCTGAAGCATCTGCTCTTAAGCGGTTGATTTATTGGTGTACGTACACCTTTCTCTCCAAGTACCCCGATAGGAAGCAGTCGGGAGGGGTCAAAACAAGGTATCATGGGGCCAGTCGATGGGACACCGTTTCTTTGGAACCACATGTTATGTAGGCCTAATTGATCCACTTTGGTCACAAGAAAGTTTTCGAACATATCCCGATAGCGGTCACCAATAACTGTTACAGCATTGCATCTAGCATCCCCCATGGCCCAATGATGCCGCCACCCAATTCCGTACCATACATTTACTCTATGAGTGTGTAGTGGTCTTTGCTGTATAATGATTTTTTGCCGAAAATGGTGGTCATCTATACTGAGCTGTAAAACTCGAGCACGTCAATGCTCATTTTCCTGTAGCTCTTGTGGCAAATGAATTTTCAAAATTTTCCATTACACGCTGAATGGCTGACTTGCTCAGCACAGGGTTAACACCAAAAAAGTCACAACAATTATTTAAATAAAATGTTTTCATAATTTCAACAAAACTATCGAATACGAATCGACAAATGTCATTCAAAACAAAATGGCGGCCAACCATTAATATCTGCAACGATGGTATGGGGGCAAAGCACAAATGGGCGAGAACTACGAGTAAAGGAAACAATTTTAAAACTAAAATAAAGGTAAAGTTGGGATTTGACAGTAAATAGATAGAATTTAAAAAATGTCGGCCTTTTTAATACTATTTTAGTATTTTCACTGTCAATTATGGATATCCTTGCTTGAACGCCAAAATTTTGTATTTTGATTTATCTAATATTTTAAAGATTAATATTGATAATAAGTGTTCTATAATTTTGGAACATTACTTTTCCAGTATTAAAAGAGGCCAACATTCTTGATGAAAATTCACATTTTCCGATACGTAAAACTATTGCAACCTGCAATTTTGATGTACAAACCTGTAACATTTTGACTGTTCCGTATACAACCGTCGGAGACAACTATTTTAGTGTGTTTCACATCGCGTATTATCTTGTCAATTTTTCACGTCAGTCGTCTATTATTCAAGGGCGACTTCAACGACGCCAATTTTGAAATGTCATGATACGCCTATATCCATGTAGCGTGACATGACACGCCTACGATATTTGGAGTGAGTTTATTCTTCAGGATATTTAAAAAAAAAAAAAAATTGGCGTGTTTTCAAAATGGATGAATGCAACATTTCCTTAGGTTGTCTTTGGTGACAGTTCAGCAACTGAACTTTTATTTGACAGAATATTTTATGGTGTTAAGTATTGAATTAGTCGATGTTCAAACGACCACCGCGGTTTTGTTTTGTGGTACGTATTCGAGGGGTCCAATTTTTGATGACTGTCGCATAAATCTAGGTGAATTTGCTAAGGCGTTAAATCGCATGATCTAGTTCTTCTCGCCGCCGCGCAAGATAACCATCCCCTCAAATCTCTCGTATAGAATGTCCATCGTGTTATTCACTGTATTTCACGTAACGGCGTCCTGTTGGAACCACATGTCGTCGGTATCCATATCACCCAATTTAGCCCACAAGAAATTACTTATCATTGATCTGTAGCGCTCACCGTTGACGGTTATGATGGTTCCGCCAGACTAAGGCTGCGGTCCAATTCGTGACTTATTTTATGGAGACAGACTTATTTGAAAGTCTACAATAAACCTCCAGTCGGCTAGACTTATTGTAGACTTGCTTGACATTTATGCGGGGTTTGCGCCCAAACTGGTAACTCATCAAATTAATTCTAAGATGTTTCTAATAAGTCTGTTCGACAGGAGACTTATTGTAGACTTTCAAATAAGTCAGTCTCCACAAAATAAGTCACGGGTTGGAAAGCAGCCTAAAATCGAAAAATTGCGTTTCGATGACGTACGGGTGTTGGCTGATTATTTATCGAACCGGTTAACTCGAAGTTGGCCACCAAACGTTTAAAAGTTGACTCGGCAGGATGGCTGTGGCGAAAATAAAAATCACATAATGCGCGAAACGTTTCTCGAACGGTGTACTGATTTTAAAAATAAAATTTTAATGATGTAACCTTTCACGCTATAATCTTCCATCGTGATTTGCTAACTGCCATACACTACTGAACAATTCACTACAAATTTGACAGATGTTGCTTTAACAACATCGCTTTTACAACCTAATAAATTTCGAGCGTCCCTATTGAAAGACCCTTTATAAGACAACCCCAAAACTAATTAAATAACACGCTCAAGACAGCCAAAAAATAACTCGGGGAGTTAATTCAGCAATGGATTCTAGGAACTTAGTCAGGCTTAGTAAATAAAATATTTAATTTAAACAGAATAGTTTTAATTACTAAGCCTGGCCAATTATTCATTATGCCTGACTAAATACCCTAGTTAAAAAATAGCCTCCAGTTTTAGGGCACCCGTCAAAAATTTATAATTAACCGAGAAAATAATATTGCTACATATAGGTTTAAAGTTTCTATCTAGATGACAACAGATACTACAAGATTTAAAGATCGCGTTGCTCCTCAAAATGATTGTTCTTTCCTTCTTAGTATTATATTAGCTTAAAGCTTCGCTTAAAATGCTTGTTTTTTATTCGATTCGAACTAACATAGATTTTAAAATATTTTATTTAGACTAACCTTAAAACTATTGTAGTACTTGATTAAGCACTAAATGTATGTACTTTGTGTGTAAGTAGAATTGAATTTCTTTTTGTTGATTGAACTATCTAAATCTATTCATAACCAAATATTAGAAAAAAGAAAGCATTTAAACTAAAACCACTAATATCTTTCAAAATTTTATTATAAGTTCTTAATAAATTGGCGTTTTATCCATATCCTCATACTCTCAATCCTCTTATCAAAATATAGATCAACCAAGCCAACATCCACATGGAAATCAAAAAATCACCGTAAAATTACGCGGCAATGAAAAAAACAAGCCGCCGGAAGATGACAAGGAAACCACTAAAATTTGTATCGATATGTCAACAGCATCATCATCATCATCACCAACCGATCTAAAATCAACCTCGTTAATAATGCAAACAATTCGATCCTCGGGCCATTTCGATGACCTCATGAGGAATTTAGAATACGGTACAGAAAAGCTTAACCGTCTAAATATAGGCGATGCAGAGAATAATAAAAGATCGGATGGACCAAGTCAACCAACATCCGCCTTGAAACTTATCTCACAAATGAATGCGATTACAAAGTCGAGCAGCGCAAATAGCTTGTTAAAAGATACATCAAAATTGTCGTTGTACGATCAAAAAAGTTTGATGCGTGGTAAAAAATATTCATCGTCGCTGGACGGCGGTGACTACAATAGGGATTATGATTCGGAGCTCGACACTATGGACTCGACAAAAATGTATGTTGCGCGTAAGCATTCGCTTCAAAGTAAAATCGAAGAGAACTATAAAATTATATCGAGCTATTCGAATTCATCGTATAGTAGCTGCTCGGACAAATATGATTTTGCGCCCGTCGTGCCAAGTCACGAAGAATTTGGTGATGATGAGATAAAAACACCGATAGCGGCACCACGTATGAAAAAAATTGGTCCTACAAATGTACTCAGCCAACAATTATCGCAGTTGCGACGCTTGTACGAGGCGGCCGATCAGGACAGTGATGATAGCGCAAAAGCGGATGAAGAGGTGAAACACTATTTGGGCAATTTGATCTCGATGGAGGAACGGGCGAGTGAGTTGAGCGGAAGTTGGAGTCGGGTGAAGGCAAAACGCAGTGTGATGAAAAAAGAAGAAATTAAGAATGTAGAAAGTGGAAAAGAGAAGGCGTCAGGTATGGGAGATTAGATAGTTCAATCGGCGTGATTTTAATTTTTGTTTATGTTGATTTCAATTTGACAGCTTCATGCTCACGTATATTAACCCCGATAATTTTTTATTTTTCAGAATATAAATATTCTAATGGCCACAAGGACCTCATCCATTCGAATGTTATGTCGATTGCATTACATTCGCCAACGTCATCACAAAAACGTAGCACGTCACCAATTCCAATAGCAAAACCTCGTTCGGTTGTTGCGCCCGTTACAACGAAAACAATGATTACATCGACAGCAGTCGCCGCACCAACGGCAACCAAACAACAGCATCACAAAACTGTTGTACGAAAATTAAATCCGAATGAAAAAGATGGCGATCGCAATAGTTTGAAACTAGCAAGCGGTGGTCCACGAAAGTTACGCGAGCATGAATTATCATATTTTGGTGTAAGTATACCAAAATCTGGATCTAGTTCATCATTGCAACAACAACAACAACAACATCAAACGACAACACCAAATAATACACACATCAATCATCATAAAATACTAACCGCGGCCACAACCGTATTGTCTGGATCGAAAAATTTGTCAACGGCCAAATTGAACAATACGAACAGTAGCAACAATGATAATTTCTTAAAGAAATGGCAACTAACGCATGATAAACCAGATTTATTGCGTCACAGTCCCAACAATAATCCAGGTGATTATTCAAATATTAAATCATCATCATCGACATCGTCAATAATGACGACCACATCAACATCGTCGCTAGTCAAGATGAATACGAAAATGGCCGACGTAGGTCATGTTATAAAAACACAAAAGATGAAGGTAGACGAGGACGAGCCTGTATACGAGAATCTTCGTAAGGTAAAAAGCTATGAGAGAAAATATGATTTGAAGCGGGATGAACTGATCTTGAATGAATTATCAAAAACAGCGGATCAAATTTTAGGTGTAAGTATTGTATTTACTAGAATTATTTTTACTAGAATGTTTTAATATGAAATCTGTTTTACAGTCGATTTCGGGTTATACAGATGATGATTCAAACGAAGAAAATAGAAAAATTTCATCAAATCATAAAAAAGCATCCCACCTTCATACAATCGACGAACATAAATCGATCACCCAGAAAACGATGCATTCGAAAGGTGTGCAAGTATCAACACCCCTGTACGCTGGCACCAGTGCCAGTTTGCGTCGTAAAAGCAAAACTCCACCGGATTCTCGACATCATGGCACTCATCATCATCACCATCATCATCATAACCGGACACATGTTTCATCGGCTTCATCGAACGAAAGTCTACCGAGAGGTTCGTCAAGTAAAACGACGGCCATGACATCGGTCCAAAAAACAAAACGCTTATGCAACAAACAGCACGAGTCGCAAAGTGCTGATTTACGTAGCGGTAGTTCAATGAATTCGGTCAAATCGATTACGCGCCGAAAAGCTAGTGATCGCATGCATCGGACAAGCAGTCGCGATACCCTAAATTCAAATAATGCTAGTTCGTCGGAGGATTTACAGAGTAGCGTTGAAATACCAAGACGGCCTAGGCGTATTCGCACCAAGGATAAAACCGAAAGGTAAGGTCGTAGTAGTGTGCTTTTTGTCGGATTTATTTTCATGTCCCGTATCGTTTCAGTCAACATACATCGAAAAAAAGCGAAACAAAATCATCCACGATGCGAAGTGGTAGCGCTGATAAAACGTTAAGTTCTCATCGAAACACGGTACGGTCGACATCATCGTCGCATCGTAATGATCATGGACCTGTAATTAAAGATAATAAGGGTAAGTGGCTGATTACATATGGAGCCCATGAATTTATTGTATAATGTTGTAAAACATGTCCACTTTTGCAGGCTCAATACTAATCGAACAACAACAAAAGCATCGTATAAAATCCGGGGTTGTGACCACAACGTATGTATTACAATCATGTTTAGTACCACCGCTACGACCCAAGCGTCGAAAAAATCGAAAAAATTTACAGCGACATAATTCGAATTCGTCATTTATTGCAAAGACACGAGAAATGAAAATGAAACGAAGAAAATCAATTGGAACATGTCTCTGTTCATGAAACAGGCCGGGCGGCGCTCGAATATTTTGAATTTTTTTTTTTTTTTGTTGTATTTGTGTTTTAATGATTTTTCTAGGAAAATTAAAAAAAAATTCGAAGTTTCTTGTATGTTGATTTAGGTAGAGAATCTAGAATTCATTTTTTTTAATTCAATTTAGATTAATAAAAAGGACATGCCCCTGCCTATTTGTATTACTACATACTTAGTTAGTCTCTTGATATTTTCTATAATTTTCATTTTTCTTAACTCTATACAATCTAATGAAATGCATGTTCTTCGTAGAAAATTCTGTTCGTAGAACCTTTATAAAATAATGTGGCATCACCTCCAACCAAATTATTATTTTACTTCTCGTACTCTCGGTCCTAGAGGACGAATATTTTTGTATTAGAAATTATGTAGCTAGAACTCGTATAATTTATAAGTAGAATAAAACTAAAACCTCTATTAATTTTTTTTACACACAACTACTTAGTACTTGAGTAGATTCGTATGATACGTGATGTTGTGTCATGTGACATGAGACTAATTTAATTACCAAAAAATAATTAATTAATTTAATATTATTTATATAATTTTCATTTCTCGTAATCTTTTACCAATCATACACAAACATATCACATACACAATTGAAGACACTTTACCAATCATCTTGCTTGAACACTTTTTGAAACATGAATCATTCATTTACTGATATGCGCTTAACATAAAACATTAAATATTAGAATTTTAATTTATCTAACATATAGTCGATTTAGAATTTAATAAACAAATAATTGTTTGGTAATTCTTTTCATAACAAAACACTAAATATTTTAAAACCATGATAATTTCAGTTCATCATCATCCGCAAACGCTGCCGCCACCACACCAACTTCAAAACGAGGAACAATCCGATCATCAGAGAAAGTATGGAAATGAGAGAGTGGGTCCAGTGGATCTTTCGACTGTGTGCTTTTAATCTAAACTATTTTAAATTTTTTATATTTTATTTATCTACATAATTTAATTAAACTTTTTTTTTTTATTTAATTTTTGTTCCTATAATTATTTTTTAAAATAGTCATAGAAGGAAAAAAATGTTATCGAACGGTTCGAGATTTATGTGATAGAAGGTTTTCAATATGTAATATGAAATTAAATATTTATAATTATTAATACTTTTGACTGTAATATTTAGGTGATTTATTTTCTATTAATCGACATATTTAATTTAATATCATTAATTTTTAATAATTTTTATATTAATTTTATGTATTCTGATTTATATTCGTTTTTGTATAACTTTAATATTCAATTTTAATCGAAACAAACTTTTATGTTCTTTAAAAATAATGCATTTATAATTAAACATAAATATTTACTACTAAACTATACAATTTATTTGCAATAAAACTAGTTTTGCTTATTAAAAATAAAATGTTGTTTTATTTGAAGGGCACAAACACAATTAGTTTGCCCACACTTGATTCAAGAGAATAAAAGTAAAAATCTTTACTAAGCAAATAGCGCCACCTCTTGATGATAATAATAACCAGTAGTCAAGAAAACAACATGATTATTTTTTAATTTGATAGGATCTATGTGTCCTAAATTAAAATATTAGCCGTGTTTTTTTATTAGTGCCCGATAGATTCATCCGGAGCACCCCAAAACTTATATTTAAGATTTTTCATTCTACTTTTTAGGTAAAAATTGATATAAAAATATTTTGCTCTACCTATTTATCGGGAGCGCTACTCATTTCAATGGGAAAATTGAAAAGCCTTTATTTTGTAAACCCCTGAAACTATTAGAAATTTAATCTTACAATAAAAATTTAAAACGCAGCAAGATGAATTCTTGTTTATAATATCATGTCAAAATAAATGTCAATTAATATATTTCAGCAATACATGTTTGTTTTATTGATGAATTTAGTTTTAATTTTCATTGTACAGCGACATCAGTGAATAATAGCTGCAGTTTCAATAGAAAATTGCCATTTGGCTCCGGATAGTGCTCCAATATTAAAACACGGCTATTGTTACCCACTCAGTATGCAATGGGCGCTTTCAGGGCACCCAACAGTTGGCAACATGTTGAGGAAAATCGCAACCAACGCTATGAAAATGTTTAGCACTATGAAATTTATAAATCAAATTGGCGATGATTTTACTAATCATGATAGGGGACCTGAAAGCGCCCAATATGTAAAAAACCAGTTCCAATAAGAACCAGATTTCCATAGTACTTTTCACGATTGTTTTAATTTGAAATTAAAGAACTCTGACAAAACAATAACAAACTAAAAACCCACAATTTCATGTATCTAAAATGAGAAAAAATTTAGCTAAATTGAAAAAAAGTTTAGATTTATGAAAGCTAAATAGAATTTTTAGTTAAGGGTTTACTACTCGGAGATAATTTTAAGATTTTTTTTTTCAAAAGCTGTAACAATCAAATAATAAGCTTTCGTAAATCTAAAAAAAATTCAATTTCAATTTAGCTAAATAAATTGTTCATAATTTTCAATTAAAATAGAAGAAAGAAAACATTTTGAATATCAGTGAAACTAGCTTTATTGGATAGATAATTTTAAGCCATTAATGCTTGAATAAGATTTCTGCCATTTGGCCGCACATTTTCGCAGCAATTGCGGCCGTAACTCGCTAATAACTCACCCAATGTTGTGTTCCAAGATGAAACGGAACCGTATCTGCAAAGATTAGAGGTTATAGTTAATGCGCTAAAAGTAAGGCAAATTATGATATGTGGTAATTTTAACGCCAGGTCAGCTGAAATCAGCTTGAATTTAATATTTTATATCTAGCCATAGATTACACTTGCTGAATAAAGAAGGCGAAGCAAGTATCTACTGCCACAATGGCGAATCAAATATTGAACTCACCTTAGTGACCAGTAGGCTATTAAACAAAATTAAAAGTTGGAGTGTCAAAACGAGTTGGACATCTAGTGATCACAGGGGTGATCATATAAATAAAAGGTATGCTTTGGAGTGCAAATTGGACAATTCTAAACGACTATCTTTCTGGACAATGGGATCGTATAAATTGGGAAGACTGCAACAGCAAAGACTCTGTAAACAGACTTGATACTACAGTCACCGACAGCATAATCAAAGCCTGTGAAATTGCGATACCAAGGCAAAAGTGCTCCAAACGACAAGCAAGTCGCATGGTGGACTCCGAGCCTTAACGGAAAACATAAAGAAATTCAAAGAAGTTGGAAAGAATTCCAAAACACTAGACAAACGAGCCAAGGCAAATTAAGAAACAATAGTACACGGTATTAAGTAATTCGTATTTTAATGAGATTGGACGCGAAAAACAAAAAAGCTTTGAAAAATTTGTCCCCTCACATGGTAATAGAGAGCCATGGGGATTTATTTATAAATACCAGGCGGGTGAAATTAAATACCGGGAGACATTAAGCTCAATTCTGTGTCAGGGAACAATAACTACAACATGGCAAGAAACAAACCAACTGCTACTAAACTCGCTGCTTCCTGACGATGATCCTGCCTCGTGCAGCAGGCTTCTGCGACTGGAAACAATCCACCTTTCTGTGAAGAGGAGGTTAAATTAGCACTTATGAGTAGAAAAAATGGCAAGGCACCTGGACCTGACCTCGTAGAAACAGAAGTGCTGAAGGCAGTATGGCCCATTATTGGGACTAAACTTAACACACCTGTTCAATAAGTGTATAGATCTGGATGGAGGAGAGGAGGAGATAGAAACGGGGCTGTCCCGAAAGCGTATATACCATTCGTCTTTCTTTCGGTTACGGGCAAACTGTTAGAAAAATTAGTAAAAGACAGGGGTGGTAGAAAAATTTAATGCCAGCGGATTATACTCTGCCAAACAATTCGGGTTCCGCAAAACTAGATCAACGGGAGATGCAATCCTAACTCTAATGAACAAAGTTAAAGCTGCAAATTCAAAGTACGTGTTAGGGCTCTTCGTGGATATTACAGGTGCCTTCGACAATATCTGGTGGCCTTGTATAATGAAACACCTCAAAACTATTGACACCTCAAAAAATATTTATAAAATAATATTGGATTATTTGAAAGATCGGACAGCTATTATTGACGACTGTCATGGAAGATTTAACAAAAAAATTTAACAAAAGGATGCCCACAAGGCTCAATTATTGGCCATAATATTTGAAACATCGTGTTCAACGAAAGCTTCTGCAGGAAGAATGAAGAAACTGTATATGATGACGATGAAGTTATAATCATATATAGGCACTCCAGACAGGATCTTAAAAATAAGACTCGGTTGACACTAAATCGCATGTGGGAATGGTGTATGTAAAATAAACTAGCTCTATCACCTGGGACAACAGTAATTATGTTACTTTAGTAAAAGGTAAATTGGACACTAATGGAGCGCCTATAGTAATATTAAATAATGTGAGAATAAAACTGACCAAAACTGTAAAATATCTAAGCGTTAGTATTGATGAGCGTCTTGGTATTACAAGTCACGTCAAAACTATCGCTGAAAAGGCCAAAAAAGTCTTACAAACAATTGCAAGAATTTCGCTCGAAGAATGCGGACTTAATAACCGTACACTGCTAATCTTTTATAAGGGCGTAATAGAGCCTGTACTAATGTATGCGTACGCAGTTGGGTGGATAAATAAATGTACACCACATAAACAAAGACATGCTCTACTGAAAGTAACGGGTTATTATTGCAGGTGTCATGTCAATAGATATAAAATTAAAACAGTAAAATTATAAGCAATATTAAGAAGGGACGCCCGACCATGACAGGGAACATCCTCATCGAAACTGATAGAACGATGGACAAGAAATTGCGTATCAGGAGAACGAAAGAAGAATGCAGTAACTTGTGGCAACAAAGATGGGATATCCCTACGAAAGGCAGATATACAGTGGGCTCCAAAAGTTAGTTGAAATGGTCAAAAATGTAAGAAATGTAAGAAAATGACAATAAAACCACATGATATCATAGTTTTAACAACTGGTTATCATACCAATTTTATTGATTTTTTTTTATTGATTGATTGTTTATTTGTTTAAAAATAAACAATTAAAAAAACAATGCCAAATTGACACTTAGGCGAATTTTGGCCCATTGTGATACCACGCAGACATGCCACATCATTAATCCGTTCACCTATTCACCTACGCACACAACCACAGTATACCACCTGCACATTTCAAGTTCCATGTCAGCCTGTACATTTTTAATTCTTCTAGAAGAATTAAAAATAGAAAAAGAATCCATGCAAGTAACCACCGTGACGGTAAAATTTGGTCTAAAATCACAACACCTGTAATATATCTGCGATATATTGCCCCCCCACGGTATAACCTAAAGAAAGAAAACTACATTAACTTGTTCCACAAATTAGGAAGTAACTTCATTATTGGAGGTGACTTTAATGCAAAAAATACCTTCTGGGGTTCAAGATTAACCTCTCCAAAAGGCAAAGAGTTACTTGCAGCTGGCCAATGCTCAAACTGTGAATTTTACTCAGGAGGGAAACCAACGTACTGGCCAACTGATCCTAACAAAATCCCAGTACTATAATATATTTCTACATCACTAAAGGCATATCGGAACGCTACAACTTGCTAGAAAATGATGAAAGTCTAACATCTGATCATTCTCCTGTTATTATGACGGTTAGTGAAATTGTAATAGAAAAAACAAATTCACCACAGCTCACAAAAACAAAACAAATTGGAAACTGTTTAGGCAGTTGGTAGAGGAATAAATAGAACTTCAAGTGCCAATCAAAAGTGAAAATGAAATAGAAGAAGAACTAGACAAGCTCCTTGATGTCATACAATGGTCGGCTTGGGAATGCACCCCCAAATTATCATCCAAGAAAGAAAACTCCGTTATTTACCAAATAGAAGTAAGAGAACTAGTGCAGGAAAAACGAAAAGCCCGAAAGAAATGGCAGACTACGCGTGCGCCGCAAGATAAAACCACCTTAAACAACTCGTGCATTAAACTTAAGGCACTCATAAAAAAAGTGAAAAATGAAACAATTGGAAAATACCTTTGTTCCCTAGCTCCAACTAAAGATACTGACTATTCCCTCTGGAAAGCAACAAAAGGGTTAAAACTACCAAAAACGCAGATCCCCCCAATCAAAACAAACGATGGGAAATGGGCTAGAAGTGCGAAAGATAAAGCTGACCTGTTTGCTGAACATCTTGAAGAAACATTTCAACCTCTAGGTCAGCAGACCAATGACGAAAACACTGCTGATACGACCAGAATAACTGATTTTGAAGAGATCAGGCCTGTAACATTAAAAGAACTAAAAGCTGAAATTAAGAACATAAAAGTAAAGAAAGCTCCTGGTTATGATCTGATAACAGGGCAAATAGTAAAGGAGCTGCCTGAAAAAGGTACCCGTAAATTACTGCACATAATAAATGCGATTCTCGGGAAAAAGCATGTGCCAATGCAGTGGAAAGTAGCAGAAGTAATAATGATTCCGAAACCGGGCAAGCCACCGAATGATAGAAAATCCTACCGGCCAATTTCACTTCTACCAACACTAGCGAAATTGTTTGAGAGACTGTTGCTCAAAAGATTGAAAAGAACCATAGAACAAAGAAACCTTATCCCAGAATATCAGTTCGGTTTCAGAGAGAAACACTCAACTATTGAGCAGGTTCATAGGCTTACAGATGTCATTGAGAATATATTAGAAAGGAAAAAGGTTTGTTCTAGTATCTTCTTAGATGTGGCGCAGGCCTTCGATAAGGTGTGGCACAGAGGTTTAATCTTCAAACTACATAGAGATTTACCAAAACAATATTATATGATTTTAAAATCTTACATAGAGAATCGCCACTTTAGGGTGAAATATGAAGATGAATATTCCGAGCTAAAAAAGATTTTGGCAGGAGTCCCGCAGGGTAGTGTTTTGGGACCTATTCTTTACCTGCTCTACACCAGAGACTTACCTCAATTAAACGATGTTACCATTGCAACATTTGCTGATGACACTGCAGTTCTCTCAGTAGGAGACACTATCGAGGAATCGACAACGAAACTCCAAGAAGCATGTGACAAAATCATAAAATGGACAAAAATGTGGCGTATCGGGCTCAATGAATCGAAATCCACGCATATGAATTTCACCAATCTAAAAGTCAGTTACAAACCTGTAATCATTAACGGTCTGCAGATTCCGTATGCAAATAATGCTAAATATCTAGGGATGACCTTAGATACCAGGCTCAGATGGAAAGAGCACGTTAAAAAGAAAAAAGATGAGCTTAATATCAAATATCGCAAAATGTATTGGCTGCTCGGGAAAAATTCGGAATTGTCAACCGAAAATAAATTGCTATTGTATCAACAGGTGCTAAAGCCTGTATGGACTTACGGAATACAGCTCTGGGGCTGTACAAAGAAAACCAACACCAAAATAATACAAACTTTTCAAAACAAAGTGCTACGTGGTATAGTTAACGCTCCGTGGTACATTAGGAATGATGACCTTCATAGGGACCTAAATATCCCGACGGTCCAAGAAGAAATAAAAAAATTTGCAGTAATTCATGGACAACGTATCTATCAACACGTAAATGAAGAGCTTCGTGGTATGTTGGACACTTCACATGCAGTAAGACGATTGCAGAGAACGAAACCAATTGATTTAATGGATTAAGGACACCAGAGCAAAGACTACTTCAGTAAATAACCTATAAATGGAGCTGGCCAATGGGCCTCTTCTCATTCACAAGTGACTAAATTAAGAAAGAAAAATTACTAGATGAATTGTATTCAGTTGTAATAATTTAAATAAAAAAAAAAAAAAAAAAACCTGTACATTGACGTGGACGGTGGGTCGGCGCTGAATTATGCACTCCATCAGAGGGTCTTAGTTGTGTTTAGTAACATCACCGATTGTAATCGATGATGAAAATTCATTTTTGCATCTAACCTCTGATGGAATTCGAACCCAGTACCTCCCGGTTCAAGTGCCGAAGCTTTAACCATTGCCACTTGTCCGGTATGCCAAAAGTTAATTCAAATAAAAATAAAAAACTAATATGCATTGTTTTCCCAGATATCTTGTCTTTTATAGGTCTATTATGAATCTCACTTACTCGTCACCGAGTGAAGAGTCGTCACTATAATTCTATTTTGGTATTATGATTTTCACAGTGAGCGAGTGATCACATGCTTGTCGCTTGGCGACTCGAAATCATCGCATAGAATTTTTGGTATTATAATTCTCACAGTGAGCGAGTCTAATGTCATATATGCTCACCTAAAATATAATGTTGAGAGTCAAGTGACAAAGTATTTTTGGTATTAAAAATATAATATTTTATTAATATTTTTACATTATAATAATTAATTTATATTTTTCATGTCAGAAATAATGTAAAAATTACCACAACTCAACAATTTGTTGAAGAAATGGAAAGATTATGGTCACCTGCAGTGATTCTTAACAGAGGGGCCGTGGCCCCCTAGGGGTCCGTAAGAAGTTTGCCGGGGGCCGCCAAAGTTTGCAAAATTTCCTTCAGAATATAGTGGAGGAGTGATTCTGTATTTTTTGGAAGAAAACGGTCCACCGGAAGTGGCAGCTCGGAGATGACGATTTTTGACAAGAAAAAGTTTTTTAACAAAAATCCGGCCCGTGATTTAGGTTTTCGCCAATTATGTCTTTTTCGTGGTTTTCGGCAATGCTAATTAGGAATATGGCAACCGTTTTAAGATCAGAGATGGAGAAATTTTGTTTGTGCGAGGTGTCATTTTTAGTACCTCCTACTAATATCTACGCCTATAATGCTGACATGGGTCTCATTTTCGTGGTTTCCGGAGTACTGCTTACGTTACTGACTTGTTTTTCGCAAAGCGTGGTGGAGGGGGTGGTGTCAATTTTGGTACCTACATGAGCTATGTAATTATACCCTGAAAATGACATCCATGCTGACATGACCTTTTTTCGCAAGTCAAGATGGTGAATTTTGATACCTAATTATACTAATTGCGCCTATAATGTGTATATACATGTCATTCTCGACATACAAATCAATTGATTGTTACAAATCAGTTGATCATTTGTGTGTTATAAGTTTTTCCACAGGAGTTAGTTTAGAAATAGGTTTATATAAAATTAATGGCATGCTTGAATTTAATAGGTCCATCCCATGGATCCCTTCTTATAAGTTTCTACGCCATTCATCCAATCGAATTCTAATATATCATAGGTATTTTGTATCAAAATGAGCACGTTTTAGTATTATTTTTAAAGGGGTTGGCCTAAAATTTTTATAGGGTGTTTGAGCCGCTCACCATATCGTCATTAAATGTTTACCATGTAAAAGTTGCATGTACAGGATGGGGAAAGAGATTATATGAAATTAGTGACAGACTTGAATCCGAGGGGTCTGTCCCCTAGATCAAAGAACCCTCCTAAGTGTCCGCACCATTTATCTAACCTGATCCAAACTTTTCACAGGGAGTTTATATTAAAACGGGCAGGTTTTTTGTAATTTTTATGAAGGGGTACGCCCCCTGAATCCAGGTATACCTGACTCGCCTGAAATGTGTTTTTCGATTTAGAATGCCAAGTCGCCCAAAGCATTGCTGTCGCTGTAAAATCAATTATTTTAGACAAACGACAAGCAATTGGTCGTTATACACCTCAAGTACGAAATAAAAGTGCATCACGAACTTCACTGCCAGTTTATATACGACAGATAAAAAGGTGTGTCTGTTGTATAATTACAGTATAACTCGCTGTCAGCAACATACAAGCAACGGAAAGCCAGACAATGGATAATTTATGCAATCAATACACGAAGTGCCTTCAAATTCAAAAGACAAACACAAGGAATATGCTACGCGGTAGGAAATGTGAAAACACCTGAATTACATTCAGTACCCGAAACTAAACCATTGCCAAACGAAATTTACAAATTTGTTCAAATCTATTTTAAACTAGAAATTATCGAAAGAAATTACTTTATTCGATCGTAAAGCATCAAAACTATTTTAAATAATTTATTATAATAACCAGAATTATGTATTTCATTTGATATATTTTTTTATTGCTAAAATTGTACTGTAATTTATATTACGAATTAATTCACTAAAATAAAAAAAAAAAAAAAAAAAAAAATAAAAAAATTCAAAAATTTCGTAAATCCGAAAAGGGTTGGGAACCATAGAAATGGGCAATCAACTTGAAATCTAAGTATGTTATAGTCTAAACACTTCTCTTTCCAAATATCTGCCTTTGAACAAATGCCAGCTGATGACTAGAAAGCTGTAGTTAGAGAGCTTTTTTACTCTAAAGTGCCAAGTGTAGTAAACACATGGAATGCATTAGCGAAAATGTTCTAACGTCACAAACCCGGTAAAGCAGTTTATTGACATCCCAATTTATATTCAACCGACGTATTAGGTCGTGCGTACACTACCCACACTGTAATAAACCTCCAAGAATTTAGAACTCTTAACGGTCAAGTGCCACTTATAGTGAAGCTTGAAACCCACCTAATCGTGTCAAACTTGTAAAATGACGCAATCACTATCAAAGCACTGATTCAATTGAGACTTCAATTTCAGACTGGGCCGAGTGGATCTGCAAACGATATTTTCGATGGTGATCTTGCAATAAGAAAGATATTTTCATGTCAGAGAATTGGGTATGTTTGTTCAAACTGATCTACAGTACTTGGTTTCAGAACAACGCTTAGCGTATTTTAAAATTATGCATGTTATTACAAGCCAAAGTGACGGATTGAATTTTCTAGATGCGCCCGGAGTCACAAGCAGTTTTCGGAGCGAAAAGATATTGCACTCTCAATCGCATAATTTAGAATTTACTTTTTTGAATGGTGGTCGAATAGCACATATTCAGTACTGAAACTGCCATCGGCACACAAAAAAGCATTGGAAGCGCTTCATGGAACACTAAAATATTTGAGAGGAAATTATCAGCGGTATTTATGGCGGCAATTTACGAATCCATACAATTGATTCACAAAATTTTCCTAAATATCGCACTAAGTTAGCAGCCTGAAAATTGACGTGTCTATCATTTTTCTCTTATCTATGTACCACGACTGCTCCATGGCTGCTACTGTATCAGGTTTTTAGTTAAAAAGATGATGGAGAATAGCGTCAAAGCTACAATTCTAAGTGGAATATTTAAGCCAGAAGAAATACTGTTGCCACGAATCGCAATGATTCAGACAGATATGCCATTAGAATTAAAACGTTTGCAGTTTCCAGTACGACTCGGATTTGCAACCATCAATAAAGCACAATCACTACAAATGTGTGAACAAAATTTGGTATGTCTATTCTTCTCATATGGACAGCTGTATGTGGCATGCTCACGGGTCGGAAAACCGTCTGATTTATGTGTACATACCTGACGGAAAAACAAAAAATATTTTGTATCCAAAAGGACTTTAATAAACAGAATTATAAATAGATACTTTCTTTCATTGTGTGGCATTGCAATGCATGCCGGGATTTGTACTAAAAATATTATCGCTTTCAATTGAAAACCACGCGAACGTTTGGGGGTAACAAAAAAAATATGAATTATTTGGTGGGACGCGAGTAAAAAAAGGTTAAGAACCACTGACCTAGAGGATATAAAAAAATGTCATGTTGAAAATTTTATATACTTTGAATTTTTTAAGTATTCACAAACATTGTGTTTAGACTACAATAACCTTATAAATTTTGTCGAACACATACAAAAATATCTTTTCATGAAAATTATTTGTAAACATCTAAAACTTTTGACATTACTATATGGTTTCCATAACGACAAATAACAAACTCTAAAAAATACAAGAATCTACATACGACGCCGCAAACAACGGCTCGCCAAAATAAAAGGGTAATCACAATACCAATTTTGAACTCGGGTAACTTAGATAGTCACGGCGAGTGGTGTGGTGAGGCGAGAATCATAATAGACACAATAATATTTTGTGTGACCGCCATTATTCTCCAGAATTGCTTTAAGCCGTCTAGGCATTGATTCTACAAGATTTTGTAAAGTTTCATCCGGTATGGCTGTCCATGTTTCAATTATTTCATTTATAAACGAATCGGTGTCAAATAATATCCCACCGATCGGATACAAGTTTCTTTTATCCCAGTGGAGTTTTTATTTTGATTGTGATTTACTTTTTTCGGATGAAATTATTATTTATACTTTTTCCACCAGATCGGCGCTTGTCCTATTTTTAAAATCGTCAATTACTAAGAACTATTACTTTTACACCAAACGGTGTAAAAAGTATATTGTTTAATACTATCGAATGTTTTAAAAATAGTACCCTTCCTTGCGGAGTTAATTTGACGTAATTGGATAGAATGTAAAGTATTTTTTGGGATTAAATTCCATTCACACCGCGTTTTTTTTACTGTGCTGGAAGTAGGAATCCTGCGGTCTATTTCGTCTCATAAATGTTCGGTGGTGTTTAGATCGGGTGACATGGAAGGCCATTCTAGCAAAACTACTTCGTTATCCTGAAAATATACTTTAATTATTATTCTAGCTGTGTGCTTAGGATCATTGTACTGTTGGAGTTTGAAGGCCCGACCTAAACCCATTATTTCAGCAGATTGTTTCAAATTGTCGCATAGAATATTACAATAGACCTGTGCTGTCATTCTGCTTTCAATTATGTGCAACCGCCCCACACCGTTCCAAGAAAAACACCCCCCAACCATTACAGTGTCACCGGCCATGTTGCACGTACAGTTTGTCGACGTCGATTTCCAAACATTTCAAACTTCGTTTTATCACTAAAGACTACTCTCTTCCAAAAACTAAGTGCATGAAATACTTTTTGACAAAACCTAATCTTCGTTTTTTATGAAAAGAGGTTAACAAAGTTTTCATTCTGGCGATATGTCCTCGTAAATTAGCATAATGCACGCGTCGTCTGATAGTAGTTTTAGAAACCAAAATTCCCAGTTCCTGTAACTGATCTGTAATCTCTCGTACCACAATCTTGGGATTGATTTTGCACTGAAGTAGTAACCCCAGGATGTCCCGATCGAGGTCTGATTTTAAACAATTTACCCCAGCACTGAAGTTTTTCAATTTTTCGTATTCCCACACGACCTTTGTTTTTTCTTCCTACGTTAGTTTCCGCCTTGGAGATATTTCATATTGAAACTGCAATCAAATAATCTAACAATACCTAATTATTTAATAAAAAGTACTGATACTGCACTAACAACAATCATATTAAATCAGTTTACAATAGAATATTTTAATAGTATGAGTATTGTTAATCAACAGAAGTTACTACTTCAACTGACTTATGATGCACTAAAATCAAGTAGTTAACAAATAAACACAGATTATAAAATGAAACAAATTATATTTCGAGGAAACACCACTGTAGTTATTAGAGTAGTGTATCAAAAATAAAAAATTGGGTCTGTGTCGGACCAGACGGTGGAAGTGAAACTTCTTTGGCTATTCGCTCACACATACGCACTCAGACAGACAAACAGGATACATAAATGAAATATAACACATTTTTCCCTGTTATTCAATATATTTCTCTTCAATATATTATAAGTGACTTCAGTATTATATTATACACCGATATATATTATCATTATCAGTAATTTCTTCTATAATCATTCTTTAATCGTGGTCATTTTTTGGTTGGTCATTAGAAATTGTACTGTATTCCAGGAAAGACAATCGGCTTATGAAAACTACAGTAACTAACAAATATTCTAGATTCAAACTTTTCTAGATATCTACTATATACAGCATCGATAGTCGTTCCGTATTTGGTTGTACTTTGATTCTTATCATTTGTCTAGTTTTTCTGATAGAAAATTTATGAATGGCTCTGTTTTTTTTCGGAAAAATTGATGTTGAAATCGCTGCTCATTATCATTGGGATTTCATGAAAATTTTCATCGAGCAGTGCGGAACCTTCTCTGTTATAAATTAACAAATTTTGGTGCATACACTTTATGATCTGGTTCACAATTTTACCAGGAGAGATGTATAACGCTACAACTACGAATTATCGACCAGTTTGTTGAACGCATTTACTAATACAAATTTCTCCAATAGCAGACTGTGCTGTAAAATATAGAATGATAATCATTGAAACACGATCAATAAATAATCATAGAATCTTTGAGAAGGGAAATTTCTCTTGATTTTATACAAATCTATATTGCCCGATTGAGAGTAATAAAACAAGCCTACTGCTATCCCGCAACGAAAGTGTCTAATGCACAAAAACATATAATCGTCGATTTTTCTCGCGTGACGCGGTTTCTCGACCAACACCCCATGTCAATGTGTACAACGGGCGCAAAAAAGTTTCACTTCAATAACAAACGGTTAACAATTTTAAATCAAGGATTTTGGACGATATATGTCGCGTCATAGCTAAGGTAATAATCTTCAACTGACTTTTGGAAACCACTGTACGTATGAGTTCTATCCAAACATCAAGGAAAGGTTTGATACGAGAATCTCACTAAATAACTATATCAAAATGAGAGACGAAGGCTTCAATCTAGCCTAACCAATGCAAATATTACATGGTCCCCAGCTTCACAGACTTGTGTGTCCGTGTGATGCAATGAAAACATATGATAGTAGACTAGACGCATTATTGTCGCCTAGATCATGCATGCCTCCACGATGGAGGGGACGGATACACATTCAGGCACTGGTGCATGGATAGGGAAAAAAAGCATGGATGAAATTTAAATATATACAAATATCATAGACGCCAGCAGCATATAGAAACATCAATATAGGTTAGTTACCTTGATGTTGCGTTTCAGCCTGATAGCTTAATTTAATAAATGACTAAATAATTATGTTCAGATCATTATCGGCGTAGATAAGTAACTTAACATATCCTCAAAGAAAATAGTTGAATGGAGTAAGATCACACGATATCGGTGGCCAATTAAATGGACCTTTACGTGAAATTAGTCTTTCATCAAATAGTTGTTTGAATAAATTAATTGTATCCCGCGCTGTATGGCAAATGTCAACGACCTGATAGAACCACACATCAGCAAGTATTATGCCAGCCAATTGGGGTACAAAAAAGGTAGAAATCATGTTTCTATACCGTTCACCGTTGACTGTAACATTCCGCACCTCATCGTTTTTAAAGCCATATGGACCAATGATTCCGTCGGCTCATAAAGCGCACCAAACAGTGATTTTCTCTGGATGTAATGGTATTTCGGCAAAGGCTTGCAGATTAACTTCACTCCAAATCCAACAATTCTGTTTATTAACGTACCCATTTAACCAAAAGTGTGCTTTATCGCTGAACAAAATTTTGTTTGGAAAATCAACATCAATGATAAAATCATTTAATAAAAAATTTCAATAATTTGCAAGCGTTGCTCTGGCGTGAGTATTCATTATGAAATGGCAGTCAAACTAATGACAACCTCGACCCGACCTCTAAAAAACGCCCTTTATTATAATTTTTTAATTTAAATTTCATAAATCCCGCTAATGTATTTACATCGCTCACTCGGCATCCATCTTAAAAAAATACACACATGAATATTGTCAGTATCAAAAGTATAATGGGCCAACTATAGGTAGAATAAAAAAAATAACAGAAATAACGTAAGAAACGAAGACAAAAAATTATTTTTCCAATTTGACTTTTCGGCTATAGATTACTTAAAATATTAAGTTCATTCATATTTTTCATGTAATATTTTTTTCATGTATTTCCTAAAATCTTGAGTGAAACTACAATAATTTTGAGTATAAATGTATTACATATCAACAAATATATGTGTTTAAAATTATAAAAAATATTTATATGCGGTTTGAATTACCGCAATTCGATAAATTATTTTTTTAGGTTAGGTTTAGAAAAATACAATTCTACGGTGTAGTGAAAATTATTTGTGATTTTATATTCATATTTGTATATGTGTGCATGAATATTTTATAAATAGAAAAGATAATATACACGGACAATTCAAAATTACCATACATAAAATAATAAACATGCATATTACATTCAACGCACAAAAATTTGTTCGAGTTTTGTTGTTGTATTTGTTAAGTTTTTTATTCTTGGACGAAAATTTTCGCTCGGTTATTCTTTTTAAATGACAGCAAAATAAAACGAAATTTTTCTTATAGTTTTTATTTTTCTTATTCTGAGTATGGTCGAATACATATAAATCCTATCTCTCGCTCTCTTACGTTATTTTTTTTATTTTTATTATTCTATCTATAGTTCCCGCATAAGTCGTAGATTTGTACATGAGTATTGAAATTCAACTTTATTACCGGTTTAGTTATTAATTGCGATGATGGCGAAATACGGGCCGGTTTAGAAAAGAATAAAAATTAATAAAAAATTTCTTAAATCATTTTAAATAAGCACAACATTTCGAAAATAAAACAAAAAACTTTTATAAATAAAAAAAAAACCGTGACTGCATGTTCATTCGTCGTCGCGTCACACGAAATGACAAAAACTGAAGATACAAGACAAATCTAAGAACTGATTCATACTTCGTTCATTCATTAAAACAATTTTGCCGACCAAGTATTTCTTATGAAAAAATGCAGAACGTCATTTTGGAGCAATATGATTCCGCCCTCCCACACTTTAATTCTTTCGTCGTGATTTTTTCCTCATTGTCTTCTCTTTCACCAACAAACTATAACAAAACAGTTTGTAGGTGAAGGGGAATGAAACAAGAAATGAATCGCGACGAAAGAACCAAAGTGTGAACGGCGGATTGGTCGAATATTTTTTTTAATGAACGGAGAAGTAGAATCCGGCGAATAAAATATCAAAAAAAATTGCAGATCAGAAAGAGAAAGAAAATTTGTTTTACTGATAATCGGGGGGTCTATTATGAAATTTATCCGTCTCGGATTTTTCCGTTAACGGATATATCCGTGCTATTATGAAACTAAAAAGTAAAATCGAATCGGATTTTTCCGGTCACACTACAAAAAATCCGACTACTATTTAGTTGACGTATTTGTATCCGATTGATGTTAATTTTTTTCAAAAATTATAAAAAATTATAAAAAATCAAAATTTAACCTCAAATTATTTAAAAAAAAATAATGTTGCTAACTTCAATTTGTTTATTACCAATCCGATAATACAAGTTTCATAATAGGATAAATCCGTGTCGAATCCGTGTCGGATAAATCTCATAATAGACCCCCGGGTTTCTTGTGCCTTTGATATTTTGTAGTACCCCAGTATGCAATTTTTCCACTGTGTGGAAAAAACTGCTCAAATGTCGTACTAAATTCCGTACTACAAAATATCAAAGACACAAAAATATCGTTTTTGGAGAAAAACAATTGTCTTTCTCTTTCTGTTTCGCGGTAATATTATTTTCGTTATCTTTTATTTTCAGTTTCTTCTGACAAGTCGACGTGCACGGTTGCACTACATAATTAGTTTTGTTTTCTTTAAAGTGTTGTGTTTCATTATAATGTTTTCTATTTGTTAAAGTAAATAGTTTTAAATTTAAGTATAAAATAATAATTATTAAGTTATTTAGTGATCGCGATGTACAAATTTGGACTAAAAAGGTAATAAAAATCTGTCTCACAATGGCGTCGTCGCGAAATACATTTACGTTGTAAATTTTCAATACATTTTTTTTCAAGATCGGTTGTGCTTGTTGGGATGTTCAATTGGATGCGCGTATGGTGAACAAACAAGACGTATGGTGAACGTGTTGAACGTGCTTAAAATTTAATTTATAAAATTTGTGTTATAAAATTTAATTGTGTATTTTTGTGCTAATAAAAAATTAATATTTATTTTATTATAAATGGAAAATTTTGTTTTATTTCAAATAAGAATTATTATTTATTCCAATTGGAAAATATATACAAACACGTGCTTTTTGTTTCTGTGGTTTTTTTCTCTTTTTAGTTGGGATTCACACCGACACCGGAATTTTTGTGACACTTTTCTTTGGCGGGGAGTACGAATTTCCGCGTGATACACATGGTTCTTTCCATAGAAGCAGTGTGGTTTTAGAACGCGAATGTAAATGGAATTCCGTCGGCGTTGCATATTGGGACGGAATTCTAATTGGAATTAGAACAATTTTTCATACTGGGAAAACAAACATAACTTACAGTTTTTAATCCCGGGGTCCCATTATCTGACTCTCTGGTTCCCTGCATAATCTTCAAGGTTGTTATTAGTTATACACAGTTGCTTTTCTGGTAATTTTATTAGGTACCTAATTAATTTTGTTGAATAGTTCCAATATTTATTCAACGCTACCTAGCCCGTGAATATGATTCACGCTTTCTTGCAGCTGCCGAATCGAAAATGCCATATTAAGATAAGCAAAGGTTGGATAAAAACAGTGGCACAAAAAAAACACACAAATTTGAGAAGATTTATTCTTATTTAACAAAAAAACATACATTCGTAAATACTAGTTCATGCCCAGCAAAACGCTAAAAATCCAAGATACGAATGGTCTCACATCAATAAAAGCTGAGGCACCAATACCGCACGGACGTTGTGATCCATAAGCAATGCCGACTAAAATAAATTGATTGCCCGCAACATGGTAAACAAGCGGACCACCATAATCTCCTACACAAGTACTAATTCCAAATGGCGTTGATACTGCACACATTGTCGTATTAAATGCTGGTAATACTTCAAGTGCCTCCACATTATGACAATTCGCGGTTGCTGTCATTGAAAGAATTGCGGCCCGCAACTGATTCGATAGTTGTTGCGGTGCATTTTGATAAACTCCCCATCCCATGGCAATAACTTCATTTAAAACTTGTGACGAACCCTCCGGTAACAAAGTAATCTGAGAAATTGTTGTTGAGAGCGCAAATGCTTGACTAAAACGTACCAATGCTATATTAAATGCGAAATTTTCGGGCCGCGCACCAATTTCAAACCCTTCATGTACAACAATACGGTCGACGTTACGGCGCTCTCGCCCCGCCACGCTTTGTGTTAAATCCGATACGCCACAATGCACAGAAAAATACGATGGACGCAACGGAAAGAAAAAACATTGTGCCGCTGTCAGTGCCCAGAGTGGATTTATCAGTGCTGCGCCACATATATGAAATTCCCGTGTAGGCCATACAAAATGTAAGGAACAGACAAATGTATATGGATTTGGTGTCGGAGCAACACTGCCTCCCACTATAAATGAGTTGGCTAAAATTTTAAATAGAGATTAGTTATATTTACAACTTTTCATTATGCTAACATACCATTTTCACTTAAGGATATGGCCGACGTCAATGCTAAACATGCCGATAGAAAAAATAAAAGGCTTAATTTGACCATTTCGACTACATCACTTTTAACAAACAACTCTAATGAATTGACCAAAAATTTCATTAAGAATTTATAGACAAAAATTTGATTTCGTGATAAGACTAAATACTGATAAGGTATAGTAGCTGTCCGCGTTCTTGATGCACCTAATCTGAGGTATTATAGAAACTAAAATACATTGAAGGTCGTATTATTGATCATCGTCTTTGGAAAATAGTTCTGATTAATTATTTATAAATATGCGATATAACGACTGTAATCACTTAAAAGTTAATTTTAACCCGTGGGCACCTAAACGTTATTTGCATTTGCGTCTATTGCAAAAGCTATTTGGTAGGACGCTTTCATATTTTAATATATCTCAGTGATCCCAAGCTTATTGATAAGATAACAAAAATCGCCTTAAAGAAATCAATATAAAATTCAATATCCAGTTTTTATTTATACATTCGATTCAAAATCGTGACAACATGAAATCACCGCTAAGTGCGCTACTCGTAATTGGACTGCTTGGTCAAGCCGTATATAGTTTTGGTGAGTACTCATTATAAGTGGTTTATTAGAGGTTCTTAACAACCCGTTAGTGACATTTCAGATGTCCAGAAACAACAGTTTATCGTTCAAGGCAACGAAACGGCACCGTTCGCCTATCCGTTTATGTGTTCAATACAATTAATTTCGCCGCTCCATAATTTTCGTGAACATTTATGCGGTGCATCAATATTGAATCAAAATTGGCTGCTCACGGCTGCTCATTGTTTTGGCTTTCCAATTCGCCCCCGTTTTTATGACGTAACATGTGGAAGTTGGGATTTGAGCGTAACTGAGACGTCACGTCAACGACGTCAAATTCAACGAGTGATTCCACACGCAAATTTTTCGTATGGCGAAACATTGGCACATTTTGAGTGGAACATTGCATTAGTAAGCACCATAAAATATTTATTTTGCATAACTTTAAATGATGATTTTAAATTTATTACAGATTCAACTCGAAACAGAGCTTTATTTTGATGAATTTATACTACCCATTGCGCTGGCACCGTCTGATTTTATACCTACCGGAACTGGCCGCAAAATTGGATGGGGGGTTACGAATATAAATAATTGGGTACCATCAAACCGGCTACAACAAGCTGATTTAACTATTATTCCAACTGAACAATGTGCCAATTTCTACGATCACGAAGTATTTCCAGTATTTCAATCGACCATTTGTTCAGGACATTTAGCCGGCGGTACAGCTGTGTGCCATGGTGATTCGGGTGGTCCACTATTATTACTGTCGCCTAATCGTTTATGGATTCATTTAGGCGTTTCATATTGGACGGTGCAGCCTTGCGGTGCAGGTGCCAATGGACATATTTCAACATCGGTATATCTTCAATGGATGCTACAAGCTATGCAAAGCACAGGTGATACGGTTGTTATGGCCGATGGATAATATTTTATGTATTGTATTGGGATTTATATATCTTAATAAAGAAAGAGTCTGAAATTAGAATATTTCATGGTAAGCTCAAAAGACTGTGCGCCTGAGAAACAAACGTTTTAGTATCAATTTCAAGTTAATTCTAAACCGTCTATTACCAGGGACCTGTAGTTTTTTTTATAAAAAATCGTATAATTATTTAGTTCTAAGTTATGCAACACACTTACACACGTAAATCTAAATCTATAATTCTATATTTTAAAATCATTAACAGCATTTTTAATCCTTCTTATATCACGAGAGTAGGTCCGACAACAACCACCGATAATTTTAGCATTCAATGTAATCCACTCGGGAACATAATATTCGAGTGGGATACAGCTTTCCGCGCCAGTCCATCTAAAAACATTTAAAAGGAATCGAATTAAAATATTTTGTTGATCTTGAAGACGTTTTTCTCTAAAGTTATACATACTCAGCATTTTCGACCTCATAAACTTCACCACTATTTGGATATACCACGAGTGGGATACTTTCGGATTTTGAACGCCCTGCGTTTACCGATTTAAAAAGTGGCGATACAAATTTCGGATGTAAACAATTAACACCCACGGCCAAAAAATTATCCATTCTACGCTCTTTCACTTTATCCCATATTGAATTAACCGTTTCATCGAAACTATCGCCGCTTGCAATACTTGAACCATCCTAAATAAACAAAACATTAAATCAGTTACAATCGTAATAATTAACTGTCTATAAGGATCAATAATATATATATAATTGGTTTCTGGTTTAGTATTTTTCCCATGAATCACATATAAATGACCCAAAAAATGTTGGCATTCCTGCGTGTTTGGTCGATAAATGATTCTATATGAAATAAAATAAATCATGCACCATATTGATTGATCTGGTTCCCTGCGAGAACAGCACGAGCACAAGTGTTTGCGAGTTTCTTTTAAAATGAATCTGAATATATGAGGGGTGTTAATAAATAATAAATCATACCACCTTGCATTGGAAGCTTATCCAAAATTTAACGTCGGGATAATCATCGTAAATCATATCGAGCAAAGCTTCAGCTTCAATCTAAAAAAAATTAAATTTAACATATTTACCGAATAATATTTACATACAAATAATACTTACACGACAAGGGATGGTTTCAATCGCAAGGGCATCAACTCCCGCTTCGATAATCGCATCCATTCGAGCCCGGTGCCACTTTTTAAGCGTATCTGCCGATACTGTATTCGCATAGCTCCCGGTGTATTCAGAACCATCATGCAAATGTGCTCCATAAGGACCAATTGAACCCACAATCCATGGAATTTGATTAACTGACAAATCTTGGTGCTCTTTTAAATAACGTTGCCGTGCGATGTGCGCTAATTTAACTGTTTTTTTTATCAAATCTACAGATTGTTGCTCATTTAAATTTAAATATTCCATATATCCCTCAACACTAGCTTGATAAGTATTCGTCAGTATAGCATCAGCACCATCCTTTAAAAAATCTAAATGTGTTTCAATCACAGCAGCTGGCTCTGTAGCATTAAATCGGGCCGACCACAATGGATCTCCATCGACACAGGCACCAACATGTACACTTAGTTGGGTGGAAAACCCGCCATCAATCACAAGAACATTGTTCGCCATGGCTTCTAAAAAATGTCAAAATATAACTGAATGCTACGATTTAAGACGAAAATTTAAATGTAAACTAAAGCAATCTGTAGTGAAAACATTTATTTATACTTAAGCGACGGACTAAGTCAATAATGATAAGATTTGAAATTTATTTATAGTTAAATGCATAACGGGAGAGATATCACACAAAGGCAATTTGATTAGAGATTTGCAACACCAATATACGAGTATTAAATGAGGGTATATAACCTAAAGATAACTATTACTATTTATGTTCGTGCTACTGACCTGATAAAACAATTCCTATCAATAAATCTACATTTAAATTCTAAGGCTGTGTGCCAAACTTAAAGTAAATCGTTTACTACGGTAAAAGCCGGTTTTAGGGCAGAATTACTTAAAATTGGCTTTTACCTTAAGTTTAGCACACACCCTAAATTTAAAGCTCCACATGTGTTGTCTTTAAAGGACTAACTAGCTATTAGCTTTTAAAGAAACGTAAGAAACAAATATTAATAACGTGATCAGCTCATTTACTGTGCTACACACTAAGGCTGCGGGCTAATAGTCGGGTAAAAGGCAATTTTAAGTAAATTTTTCGGTAAATTCATTTATTTTTCAAAAACTATATGGCAAACAGGTCGAAAAATTTGTTCTAAATCCGAGTTTTACCATAGTAAACGATTAACCCGACTATCGGCCTGCAGCCTAAGTAACTTTGACAGTTTAGTTTTTTTATTCAAGCTATTAAAAGCATTGATCTGGTCAGCCAAACTGACAAGCACAGAAATAATCGTTTTTTTTTTGCTTTATCTCCGATTTAGGAGCATTGGACGTCTACTAGACTGGACAATCTCACTTTATTAGGAGCTAGAATTGCTTTTAGTTGCTCCGTTCTCTCCTATAGGTTATTGCTTCTCTTTGTATTTTGGTTTTAACGTCATAGCCATCCCCACATAATGTCACGCTCGTTTCATAATGTCACGCTCAATTTTGATCTGTTTTTTTTCTTGTTTGACCAGAAGCATCTTATTAGTCGTCTAAGACATTCGCTTACAGATTAATACCTGTAACGTTCTTGTAATCTTCTGTACATATTTCCATGTTTTACCAATACATACACTGATTTTATAGGCATTGGACATTCGTAGCTTTGTGTTTTTCGAGACGTCGGATGCACTCCAGGAATCAAGGGGATCACTTTATTCTTTCGTTTATTAGTATCTTCTGTAGCGCATGCTTTTACTGCAGAACAACCAAGGTATACGAACTTGGCAACTTCTTCGCCCCTTTCATGTGTGAATGTTGGTGAATTCAGTCTCATTTAGCGTATTTTTTTATTAGCGCCCGATAAATTTATCCGGAGCAGCCAATTTTCTATGTCAAAACTTATATTTAGCGCACTATTTTTGCATGTAATTAATTTATTTAACTCTAAACTACTATAACTAAAACTCATTCAACTTTTTAGTTAAAAATCGACATAAAAATATTTTGTCTACCTATTTATCGGGAGCCGCTATCGGGAACGCTATCCATTTCAATGGGAAATTTGAAAACGCCTTTATTTTGTAAACCCCTGAATCCATTAGAAACTTAGACTGTGTGCCTGAGAGCGATCTTTTCGACTAAATTGCCGGCTAAACTAAATTAATGTGTAGTTATGCTATTACCCACCAGTTTCTATCATTTAGACTCCTGCTGAGGTTGCTTGACTATTTAGTTGTCATTTTCATTTCTTGTTTTTATTATTTTTTTTATCGAATACATTCAAGTAAAATTGTCTAAAAGGTAATAATTCTTAAATTTCAATTGTAATTTATAATCACATTCATGAATGCGATTCCCATATCTATATTTGTTTTATTTTTTCTATTTCCTTTATTTCAAATATGTAACAACAAATCAGTGTTGCTGAAAACAATGTGACGTATGAAAAGTCATAATTTAGTTTAGTTTGCAATTTAGTTTACAATCAGAGGCACAGCATATTTAAAAGATACTAGTGCCACCTTTGAATGAATGATATGAATCAGTCATTAATTTAGTTTAGTCGGCAATTTAGTCGAAAAAATCGTTCTCAGGCACACAGTCTTAATCTTACAATAAAAATTTAAAACGCAGCAAGATGAATTCTTGTTAATAAGGTCATGTACAACTAAATGTCAATTAGTCTATTTGAGGTGATAAATGTTTGTTTTATTGATGAATTTAGTTTTAATTTTTATAGTACAGCGACACCAGTGAATAATAGCTGCAGTTTCAGTAGAAAATTGCCATATGGCTCCGGATAGTGCTCGAATAATAAAACACGGCTATTGCCTTTGTTTTCCTCGTATTAATTTTGAGACCCACTTTCTTTGCCAAACCTGATAACTTCTGGATTTTCTGCTGAATGTTAATGTGTTTATAGATGACATTCGGGGTTGAACCAGAAGCACCACGCAAGAAATTCTGAGCACCGCTCAGAACCAGAAGCACCACGCAAGAAATTATAAAAAGAAAACGTAAACAAATAACTAGGGAGGCCTATTATGAACTTTATGCGAAGCGAATCGCATTTCTTGTGATTTATCAAATACGATCCGCTTCGTATGAGATAATTATGAAATATCATTATCGCATATCGCATTTCCCTTATTCGGAAAATTTATTTTCTGTCAAATTGTTGTAAAAAGTGAGGTCAATTGTACGAATATTTCACTAAAAATTATTTTTGAGGTAACAAAAAACATAAATTTGATAAAAAAAAGAAAAAATATATGGATACTGCGGCTTTATATTTTTTATGTGATGAGGATGACGAAGAGGAAAATGTAAATAATACGAGAATCAGACGAAATGTACTGCGGAACGAATCATGTCCTTTGGATATTCCCGAGAAAAAAATAATTATTAATTAATTTTTAATTAATTATTAAAATAATTCAATTATTTTTATAAAAATATTAATTAATTACATTTTATCGCCGCACAAAATATTGTTTTACTACTCACTGCCGGTTCAAGCCGTATACATACGTCGGATGGAAATCCGGGATTTTCACATCTCGCCGTTTTATCCAATCAAACGAAAGAAAGAATACAAAATACACGCCCCCCTTCATCCCAAAAAGTTGACAAAAACTCAACTCTGAGTGTGGGTTCACGGAACGAGGTAAAAAAAAAGCTGACTTTTTTCTACCAACTTTTGCTCAAAAATATTGTCTACGGTTGTCGTGTAAGTCATATCGCACATCCTGTAAAAAAATGTCATAACACAAAAAAACAGTTTTGAGATAAATGCATTTTAAATTACTAACGCTACTGTGATGCTGATATTATTTATTTTATAAAGCTAATAATGAATAATTTCAGCATCACAGTAGCGTTAGCAAATAAAAAAAAATTAAAATGCATTTATCTCGAAACTATTTTTTTGTGTTGACAGGTTTTAAGAGGATGTGCGATATGTTTTCTGATGTTTTGTATTTTTTGTTCACAATTTCTGCTTTGTTTTCAAATAGTTGGGACTTTATTTTAATTTAATCGAATAAACCTATGTCTGGGGATTACAAATGCACAATATTCGGTTTTATACACACATCACAATTTACAAATTAACAAATAATTTCGTATCAAAGAGTTGCATATCCAACAGTTGCAGCAAAATAAAATTTTTGTTTCTCATCCTAATTGCTTTACTTAAATGCATCTCGCATATTTATTCCATTTATTTTATATACATATTAACTTTAAATTAAATTATTTAATGCGAAATTCATTTCAAAAATGTCATAAATAAACAACAACAACAAATATTTGAGCAAAAATGTTGCTCATACTTCCGGTTATTTTTTTTACTATGTTGGTACGACTTAGACTATTTGCTCAAAAGATGGAAATATTTCAACTAAAGCTGGATTAAATTGGGCGGGGTTTAGTTGTATATGAAAGATTTGATTGGCTAACGAGTTGGATAAAAAATAATCCCGTTCCGTGAACTCAGCATGAGGAAAAAATCCTTCAGACAACCAACCTAAAAAAACAAAACTGTAATTTTTGAGCAATATTTTGTAGACTATTTTACTTTTTTTGCTCGTTTTTGTCGTGTTATGTGATGCGTTCTTCGGGATGACATTTGAATTTGTTGTGTTGTAAAGCGTTCTACCAATTCGTATTATTTTGAGATTATGAGATGTCACAATTAAAATAGACCAAATACAGAGCAAAAATCCGATATTTTACCAACTTCTCGTTTGAGATGTAAAAAATCCCAGATTTCCATCCGACGTATGTATACGACTTCATACGACGGATAAAAATCTCGGATTTTTCTATCCCAGATTTTTGTTTAATTTTTTTCAACTTTTTTGTATGAAAAGAGGCGTGTCTGTTGTATAATTTACGTGATGTAATTGGTTTAAACGATGGGATAGAAAAATCCGAGATTTTTATCCTTCGTATGAACTCGCTGTCAAATGCGATATCCGACTGCAGTCGCATTTGTCAATTTTATTTTCGCAAAAATTCGCAGGTTGAGTTTATAATATGGCGCATCATGCGATTAAGAGCGCTTCATATCCGAAAAGGGTGTTTCATAATACCAAAATGCGACATCGCATGAAAATGCGAAATGCGATCCGCTTCGCATCACGTTCATAATAAGCCCCCGGAGTGCAGGCTAATTTAAAGCTTCAATTCTAATTTCTCTGGACCACCAACAATCGGATTTTAATAAAAAATCACAACAAAACCCTTAAACGATTTAGATAAAAGCCGCGTTTTTTTAAACAATTGTTCGAAAGCACAATAGCTTAAGTCGAATTTAGTCAATTTAAAATTAAAAAGTGATTTTTTTTTAATTAAATTATTTTGATGAAATCCATTTATCCATTTTTTTTTCATTTTTTTAATCCATTTTTAAAGTTCTATATTTTTCTTGCGATATCCTAGTTCTCTATAGTTCTGTATAACAGAACTATAGCGAACAGGGATATTGCAGAAAATAACCTCTCGAACATTTGTGTTCGATTTTTAATGTTGTATTTATTGTATTAGACACTGGCATGAAAAAAATGCAATAAAAAAAATAAACGGTGACAGAAACAACTAAAATGACAGCGACAACACAATTTTTTAATTATCATGCACATTTTGTTGATAAACATTTTGTACACCAACATTTTGTGTTAAAAATTACTTGGAACGGTTATCAAATCACTTCAAATAGTTTTAGAATAAAATATTTTTATTGATATAAAAATATTCGTTTTGCCTGTAATTTATAAAAAAAAAAGTTGGAGAGTTCAGACAAAAAGTATTGGTGTTATGACACTGACTAGTTTTTCAAATTGTTCATGTGATTAAAAATAAAAAATCATTTGAAATAATGAGTGTAACATATACGGTAAAATCCCGAAATCGGTAAATGCCCGAATGAAAATTGGAAACAACTGTTTTATTGATTCAAAATCTATGAAATGAGAGTCGTATATTCTCGAAATGGTTCACCCTTTACCCACGGAGTATTTTTTATGATATTAGTGCAAATTGGAATAGTAGGAACTAACGACTTTACTAACTCTAATAGGCTCGCGGAGGCTAATTTAGCCCCTCATGAAGCTTAGCCCTCTGATGAGAAATAAATCAAACTACGGAGATGTAGGGGGTTGATCGACAAACATTTAGTAACGATTGGACTTCTGGACAACCGGTTTTTAATCGTATAAACGAATTTAAAAAATTAAAATTTCATAATATATACAGCAAAAAATAAAAAGAAATTGAGCAACAAATTGATATAGCTTACTTTTGCAGCAGATAGAATTGGGCAAATCTATAAAAAATAAATCAATTTCAATTATTTTTTCGACGTATTGGCGATTTTCATCGAATGCGTTTGTTTCTACGTCTACAAGGAGGACGAGAATTGTCAAATCCATTGTTATGACAGTTTTAATCCCTATTGCTTCATAGCAAACTATGATTCACATTTTGTTCACCAGATGTCAGCTACTTTGTTGCTAATCGCGAAAAGTCATTTTCTAGTTATGTGATTTTGTTTGTACGTGTATAGTACAAACATATTTCAAAACAAAATGTTTTCCGTATTATTGTATTGAATATAGCGCACGCTGCACAAATATATTATTTTGTTTTCATAACGTGAAAATAAATCCGCATAGCGTTGTATACTGTTGTTTCTCTTTTTTGGCTTATTAGTTTTACAGCACTTTACAGCACTTAAAAACTAGTCAGTATTTATTTATTTATTCAAAGAAATCTATTTTGTAATTAACATGTATAATTTCAAATTATTTAGTTTACAACACAAATTTATTAAAACAAAAATAAAATAAAAATTAAAAAATTTAACGAAAAAACTTTAAACAAAAAAAAAATATAAATCAAATTTTGATTTAACATTTAAAAAATAATTAAACAGGATATTTTTGAAGTTGTCCTTTGATAAATTAATGAGAAATAGGTCGTCGATGATGTTGTATGATTTAGACATCCTTTTAATGGGGCTGTTTTCTCCATAATTTGTAGAATAGTGTTCTAGTGCTAAAAACTCATTCGAAATGTTCTGCACGGCATATGAATTGATGTTTCCCAAGGTGTAAACTGAACCAGTGTGACCAAGCAAAACGTTTCCAATAAAAGCCGCGCCTAAGAGCAGTCGTCTATTTTCAAACGTGCATATTTTGTAATCCGTGCATCTTGTTGAGTACGGAGGTAACCGAGCCACATTTTCATGGAATGGTAAGTTATGATCGTAAACCCAGTCACTTTTCTTTAACAAGAAAATCAGAAACTTCTTTTGAATGCTTTCAATTCAGTTAATGTGCACAGCATAGTATGGATTCCAGACCGTTACAGCATATTCCAGTTGAGATCGAACGTAAGCGAAATAGAGTTAACATAAGGTTTGAATGCCTTTAAATGTACCTGTCCATCTTTTAACAAAACCAAGCATGACATTCGCTTTCGCAATACAATTTTCAATATGCCTATTGAAACTGGCATTTTTGACAAATGAGAAAAAAAGTAAGTAACGTAAGTAAAAGTATCATAACATCATAATTCTAAACTGCTAGAATTGCGCTTTGGGCGGCTTTTTTTATTCAATTTTTATTAATATACCCAAGTATAACAAGGCGAAACTCAAAATTGAACTATCGTATTTGCCTTCGAAATATTAGAAAAAAGTGGAAGAACATCAATACTTTAGTATTGGTGCGTATATGTATACTGTGTTGCATCTAGAAATCTGCGAATTATTTGACAATATGTGTTTAAAATTTTGCCTGGATATTTGGAATTTCCAAGAAATGTGAACACCTGCATTTAAAATAAAATGATGGGTGGAAATTGTATTCGTTTAAAATAAAATTATGGGTCTAAATTGTAAGGATAATAAAAATATTCGTTCCAAAAATATGAATTTTATAGTTTTGGTAAACCACAATCACACCTAAAATATCTATTCTAAATTTTATTTTATACATATGTAAATATTTCTAAAAAATATTTCTAAAATATAACTGTGTCTAATTGTAGTTACAGTGGAACCAAAGATCGTCCTGTGTTAGTGATATTTCATCCCTTTGGAAATTTTTTAATTGAGAAAAGGTTTGTGTAATATAGATATGGTAGTTAAATTAGGCCACAAACTTATGTCCGGTAATTTAAAGCGGTTCAACCGAACTGACAAAAGTGTTAAATTTTCCGAATTTTCCAGAAAACGTTAAAAAAATCATGTAACAATTCGCATAAAATGTAATTTTAATTTTAATTAATTTTAAAATATCAAATTAAATTTTTCTTAATCATGTTTCTAAAATAGAATATTTAATAAATTTCAAATACTTATTAAAATTAAATAAAATTGTAACAGATTTGTCAATTTTCAGGTTTGGCTATTTGAAATTGGCGTTTATAGTGGCATTTCTCATATTTAGATCACGTTTTCAATCTGATTTTGATTCATATTTTATATTTCTTGAAATTAACGATTGTTGGAACAACTGTAGCAATAGGTGGTTTGAGTGTAACAGTGGCTAGTGGGTATTTAGTTTTGTCTATTTGGATTTTAATTTGGTTGATCAATCTTAAAAATGTCCAAAAGAACTAGACAGCGATGAATAAAATGTGATGTTACTCGAAAGTTACACATAGCGTGATCGAATAATAGAATCGTCTTCAGACGGATTCACAGAGGATGCAACGGCAAAGCAGCATACTACAATATGCAGGAGACCGATGCAGACCGTAAAGAGGAGTACAGACCGATTTAGATCAAACGCAGCAAGGCATTGATAATACACAATTTCAACGACTACTGGATTTGATTAAAAATTTAGAAAAAGGCAACAAACCTTAACCCGTGAATTATTATTATTAATTATATGCAATCATCATTTATCTAAAAAGTGTAGTTTTTAATAAATATTTTGAATTTTTTTTGAATTTTGAAGAATTGACTGTGATTTGCAATACAAGCAATCCTTACTTATGTAAATATTTTAGTTTAATTTTAATTAAGCATGAATGAATTTTTTTGAAAACAAATTATCTAATCGTTATTTATGTAAATAGTTTATTTTTAATTAAATAAAATATTTCGAATTTTTTTCGAATAAATAATTAGTAATTATAACTTGCTATAAATGAGATTACTAATATATAAATTAAATTACCTGTAACAAAAGAATTAATCATAACGAAATTTCGTTTTTAACTAAGTTTTATTAAAATATACCATACAAAATAATTATAGTATTTATACAACTTTAACGGTTAATGTAGATCTGGAATTATATTAATATGAACTTTTTGATATCGATTATTATGAAAAAATATTAAAATATCTGTTAAATAATCTTTCAAATTCATTCGTTTGAATATTCATTTAAATAAAGTGTTCAAATTATTTTCGAAAATTAAAAATTTTAGGTATATAAAATCAATTTTTAATTATTATTTATTAAATTTATGAATTAATCTTTAGTAACTAAGTTGATTTTAATATTACAAATATTAATTAATAAAATTGATTTTAATATTTTTACAGCAGTAATATGTTGTTTTATTTATGAAATATAAATTTAACCGCCAAATTTTGTATTTGACGTTTCACGTATACATGTACAAAAATATTCCCGCCAATTCTATTTTTTATATTTAAACACACACACATAAGCACAGTTTTATTGTATATATATTGTAAATTTATTCGTACAGTAAAAAGCGTTGCCACATACACATCTAATAACAGACGATTCGTGCGTAAATTTATTTTGCCTCGCCACATACCAAAAAAAAAATACAGACGATTTTTACAACAACAATTCTTTATATTTTGTTTTGAGCTGAATGTTTATAGCGCCATTTCTATCCAAAGTGTATATATTTATATAAAGGCGATGCCACATACACATTTCTACGGACGACATCTAAAAACAGATTTCGCATTTACGAATTAATTAGAGCATATTTTTGACTCAAATCAATGAGATAATATGTAAAATATCTCAAGTTAGTAGCTAAAATAATAAATTTGGAATTATTTAATGATTTTAATTGAAAAATTATCAATTTTCTATTTACCCGTTCCTAGAAACGATCTTTTCTCTGAATGGTCTAATTTTACACGTGAACGAACGCACAAAAATCTAAAACGATTTCCGAACTCATCAAAAAATGTTAAAGCGTTGCCACATACACATCTAATAACAGACGATTCGTGCGTAAATTTATTTTGCCTCGCCACATACCAAAAAAAAATACAGACGATTTTTACAACAACAATTCTTTATATTTTGTTTTGAGCTGAATGTTTATACCGCCATTTCTGTCCAAAGTGTATATATTTATATAAGTGTATATATTTATATTAATATATATTTTGTTTTGGAATTTTTTGACATTTGTTGAAGTTCACAGACAACAGAGAAAAAAATCGTTTAACATTTTTTGATGAGTTCGGAAATCGTTTTAGATTTTTGTGCGTTCGTTCACGTGTAAAATTAGACCATTCAGAGAAAAGATCGTTTCTAGGAACGGGTAAATAGAAAATTGATAATTTTTCAATTAAAATCATTAAATAATTCCAAATTTATTATTTTAGCTACTAACTTGAGATATTTTACATATTATCTCATTGATTTGAGTCAAAAATATGCTCTAATTAATTCGTAAATGCGAAATCTGTTTTTAGATGTCGTCCGTAGAAATGTGTATGTGGCATCGCCTTTAAACGATTTTTTTCTCTGTTGTCTGTGAACTTCAACAAATGTCAAAAAATTCCAAAACAAAATATATATTAATATAAATATATACACTTATATAAATATATACACTTTGGACAGAAATGGCGGTATAAACATTCAGCTCAAAACAAAATATAAAGAATTGTTGTTGTAAAAATCGTCTGTATTTTTTTTTGGTATGTGGCGAGGCAAAATAAATTTACGCACGAATCGTCTGTTATTAGATGTGTATGTGGCAACGCTTTAAGTGTATATATTTATATTAATATATATTTTGTTTTGGAATTTTTTGACATTTGTTGAAGTTCACAGACAACAGAGAAAAAAATCGTTTAAAATTTTTTGATGAGTTCGGAAATCGTTTTAGATTTTTGTGCGTTCGTTCACGTGTAAAATTATACCATTCAGAGAAAAAATCGTTTCTAGGAACGGGTAAATAGAAAATTGATAATTTTTCAATTAAAATTATTAAATAATTCCAAATTTATTATTTTAGCTACTAACTTGAGATATTTTACATATTATCTCATTGATTTGAGTCAAAAATATGCTCTAATTAATTCGTAAATGCGAAATCTGTTTTTAGATGTCGTCCGTAGAAATGTGTATGTGACATCGCCTTAAAGTTTTAAAAGTCTAAACTAAAGGATGAAACACACCAAGCAGCAGCAGCGAGCAGCAAATTTAAATATTGGCTTTTTCGCTTATGTAATGATACAAAATCATAGTTTGGGTGTAAATAAATATACATATTTCCAATAAAAGAAATAAAATATTTTGTAATTTTAATAGATCTCTAGATGCAACTATTCAATATAATTTTTTTAAATATAAATTTTTCTATTAAAATTACAAAATATTTATTTCTTTTATTGGAAATACGTATATTTACACCCAAACTATGATTTTGTATCATTACATAAGCGAAAAAGCCAATATTTTAATTTGCTGCTCGCTGCTGCTTGGTGTGTTTCATCCTTAAGTCTCGAAAAATGACAAAAAAGTCGAATTTTGTTATACTTGGGTATTTTGTATACATTTTTTCTCACTTCATGTGTATTTTTCAGACGTAGCCAGTGTCATAATGCCATTAGAGTATCGTTTTATTTAGCTTTAAAACTGTAAGAAGAATAAAAGAAAGAGGTCGTGCATTTTAATTCTGATTTTCTTGTAGAATAGTCGTTAGAATTTTGTATCATGCGTATAAAGTTACTCACTACCATTATAATGTCACTCCGCCATTCCACACTGATTCTTTCGTCTTAATTCTTTCCTCGTTTCCTCCCCGTTCACCAACAAACTAAAATCAGTTTATAGGTGAAGAGGAACGAAACGAGGAAAGAATCACGACGAAAGAATCAAAATGCGGAATGGCGGACTTTGTAATATAAATTCTATATAATATGTACTGTACTGTACTTATTTGGCGTACGTAGGATTTGTGGACGGCGGAATTGATTTATAAGAACACAATGAAGCAAATTCAGAGGAAATAAAATTTATTATACAATATACATTTGTATGTGCATCATACATCCAACTAGATTCTCAGACATTTAATATTTATGTAGTTTAAAACAAAATGTTGTTGAAACAATTGCTTTTTCAAAAAATCCTTAAATAATCGTACTTTTTCAAACAGTACTCGAAAATTTATATTTTCGGGTATTCTTCAGGTATGTACCTTTCAGCTAACCACTTTTATACCATAAATTAGCTACGCAGAACTCAATAAAAAACAAAATAATCGAATTCAACACAACATAGCCATAAACAAAAAAGAATAACTCAATTTTTTAAATGTATTTAATTTTAACATCTACAATTCGATAAAAGCTATCGCGAACTCGGGAACTTGAAATTCAACAAAACGCAGCTAAAATTAACTAATATGACGAATCAATTACACAATTACATCAGAATAATCTCCAATAAAATTAACAAACACTAAACACAAACAATATCAAATTATAATTATATTTATATTTTATATATGTTAATTTTTGTTATTTATGTTTAGATAAAAAAAAATTAAATTGCGTTAACTAAACGTAAACAATATCAGCAGTTCTAAAAACAAATAACAACGTGCAAATGACATTTCTCAAATAGCGGATTCAGTAGTAACGTAAATTATGTAGTAGGATTCAAGTACTGTCGTGAAAGATTGGAATAGTTATGTCAATATTTTATATTTTCATATCAGGATTCAGGGACCCAATTTTGGTGGAAAAACGGGGGAAAAATTTATGAGTTTTAGCTTAGTGTTGCTTTTGCAATACCGCTTAGCTTAGCAAAGAAATGTGAAAGCAACAACTTTTGGATTTAATTTTTTAATGCGTTTTAATTTTTCTCTGTTGGTTCATTTTATTAATATTTATTTTATTTTATGAAATAGAACACATTAAATTCGGTATTTTGCTATCAAATGACAAATGCCAAATTTTACTACAAGATAAATTTTTCAAAAAAAATGGAAAAAATAATGCCTTGCGGTAAACAACATAACCATAAAATGATTTTATTTCCCCTAATCCTAAAAATTTTTTCTTAACATTCTAAGACAATCGGCTGGAATACAATGCAATTGTTATTGTAATCTTTTGACAGCAACACAACTTTTGTTTCACATACGTCTTAAGGTATAAACTATAAACAGAACCAGAGATACAACGCATGTCAAAATAAAATACACAGAAACCATTGAATGCTAACACAACCAATGTCGCTGGCGACGACGACATTGTCGCCGAATTGTTTTCCTAATTTTGTCGCTGGCGCTGCAATACCACCAATATAAGTGTCAGATTATTATGTTGGTAAACATTTTTTACTACTGTTTTTAAAGAATTTAAACCAAATCTGAATTTTGTACACGTTTTATGTGAAAAATTATAAATAGAGTCGATAAAAAGATAAATGAAATATTTTAGGGTTAATTTATTATTATTTTTCTTGTTTTGTCGCTTCAACGCTGACGCGCTTATTTTTCTATGAAAAGAATTCGTCTTAAATAACAAAATAAATTTCAATTTTTCGTACGCTATTCGGAATGTATCTACAATTGAAATTCAAACTTTTACAAATTAATTTAAAATTGTTCTTCTGGATTTGAACTGCAATCAGAAGATTGCAAAGAACATAACAAGTATTTTGAACATTGATAAGTTATTTAATAAAATATAATTTCAAATTATCAGTACTATGAATAAAAATGTTTATTTGGAGAAAATTTTGAATGGAAAATGTAATAGGTACTTTATTAGTTACTTTGTAGGGATTGCATTGAGCTGATGGAAATGGTTTTGAATTAACATTTGATGTATAAAAACGATCCTAGCCCTAGCGCAATTGAACGAAAATCTCTGAGAGTTTTGTTATTCGAGAGAGAATTTTAATCTTTCGTAATACTTTAACTCAGCTTCCACGGATCTCATAGAGATGATCGATCTACATCAAATGAAAATTCAAAAATTTTGTGTTCTACCTATTTATTGTAGGTACACAATAACCTATTTATTGTAGGTATACGCTTATAAATTTTTGGAATAAACTATTTTTAACTGTTTTAACCCCATAAGAAAGGGTTCAACTAAGAGATCCAGATGAAAACTTTCTTGGGATCTTTAGAAAAATCGGTAGAAAATATTTAAACAATTTTAAAAGTGTTCTAACAGATATAACGGTGGAATTATAAATTATAATAATAGGTGTAGTAGTTGCTGCTAAGAGCGTCTCATGTTCTACAAGCTACAGGTGACCAAAATTGGTTTCTAAATATAAGGATGTACTAAAAAATTATTATTTTTATATATAGAAAGATTACTTATAACTCAAGCTAAAAAAATTCACTAACTGTTAGATATTTTTACGCTGCACTGCGAAAAATATAAAAGAAATGGACAAAGTGAACTCTTTTTATTTATATTCCAGAACCAATAATATATTTCTCCGCACAATTAATTTTACAATTGCACTTTAATTATATTTAAATAACCTTATTCCATAAATCAATCATCATCAGGATTCCTAAACCATAAATATTTCGCTCTGTCGTCACTGGATATTTGCAGATATGCTTTTTTATTACGACGTCATTAAGTATTCAATTACGAAGAATAAGAAGTGTTGCTAAACGTGACCAAAAGAAAAAGAATTATCCTGCGACGTTTATATAATCACTACTGCTATGTAGCCAATTTGTACCAAACTAACACCCCAATTCCCATAGTCGTATCACGTCACTTCAAGTGACTATAGTTACGTCGTCTACATTTTCTTATTCTCAACTTACGACTATAGTCACTTCATGTGACGTTCTGTCACTTAATTTTTTGAAGTGACAGGAATTTTTTTGTCGAATTCATCAAAAGTAAATAGCATTTTTATTAATGAATTACAACGTGGCTAAATATAGTTTTATTTTGTGTTTTTAAATCATTTAACCCGCGTCACTTGAAGCGACTTCAAGTATATGAATGTTCATCTCACGTGACACGACTATTGTTACTTCACATGAAGTGACACGACTATGGGAATTGGGTTCTAAAAGACCCAGTTCGACGTCAAAGTCCAAAATAAGAGGATAGTTATATCTCCACACCAACTTCCGAAGGGCCAAAGTTATTTATTTAAATTCGATTTTAATCAAAAAGCATAAAAATGAGAATCGGTAAAAAGTGCCACGGAATAACTATCTAAAACAAAGATATTTCTTTAACCAAATTATGAGTTTCACTTTAACAGTTAGTTATTAACTAAAAGCAGCATAAAAATAGCGTAGTCGTATATAATATCGTATCAGCTTGGTACTCCCAGTGCAATAGGTTGTCAGGAAGCTGACAAAAATGTTAAGTTGAAACCACTCACAATATAATGATTAAAATTGTTTGAGTCAACAAGATCAAAGATTCTGAAATTTTTCCACAGGAATAAAATTACGAACGACGGCATCAAAATATTGTTTACACCTAATTTTATACTTATTTGTGTCTAAACATAACGATTATCGTTCTTTAAAATGCTTTAATTTACCATTACTCGAAAAACAAACAAAAAAATTGTCCTTAGAGTAATATAAAATATTATTATTTTCCTTTTATTAGCAATACACCGAAAAGTTAGTCACTAAAACGCACATTGACGAGAAAATCAAAAAAAGCGTGCGTATCTCGTGCACAGGTCATTATAATGACCTGGGTTATTTGATTAACAGCTTCCTAATTAATTTTTGTTTCTAATAACTGTCTCTTTGGATTTTATTATTATTTGAACAAGCTGATAACAATTTGAGTAATAATTAATTTTAAATGATTATGATTTCTTCTGTTTATATGTGTTTGTATATGAGCCGTTAGTGATTTGGTGGAGTGGTAGATAATACCTAATGAAACATAGCTGAGATAATGAACGATAATGATAGTATGGGAATAATAAATCAACTTTCTGATTATTTTGATGAAATTTAAGATTGAATGTCTCGCTACTAGCGAGAACCTTATCACTGCACAAATTCGGAAAACCTTGACACAATTTACACAAGTCAGTTTGCAAATCAACTTTTATAAAAATACATTCGAATATTAATTTGACAATCACAAGATGAACTCATAAACTCATCAACTCATATCACTTTGCTTAAAATGACACATTGAACGATTATTAATAAACAATAATTCAAACCCGCTTGTTTTCAACTTTTGTTCGTTACACATATTGTAGTATTAAATATACGTGTTTATGTAAATACATTAAAACATTTTATAAAAAACATCATTGAAATACAATGTACGAGTAATTACAAATCACGGAAAAAATATAAAAAAATGTAATCACAAAGTTCTGTGTTTACAGTTTGCCACTTACATCTGCGCAATTTATAGAATTTCTAACACTTCGATGCACTTATAACTCTACGGTCGTAATTTCAATTTACAATTAAAATTATTTCCAACTTATTTTGGGTTTATATATAAATAATAAAACGCGAGCGAACGATAACGTTGTTGCAATTAGTATATCTGTGCGCACGCGAGTTGAAAGACGAATAAACAGCAATACTACTCGGTATAATACAAAATAAATTGAATTGACTACAATTAGCTGTTGTTATAAGAATAAGAACTAAAAGCTTAATGGCTTAGTTTCGACGTTAGGTAAAGTGAGCTCTGCGCAAAATGCAAGAAAAATTTGAAACTTGTTTTTGATATGTGCTTACTTGATGAATATAAAGTGGTATATCGGAAATAATTAGAACCTTGATTTAGATACAAAATGCCTATAGGAAGTAACAGACATTTGTATATGTCACACTTTGCAAAATAATATGTTAAAAATAATTTTTGAAAACCCACAAATCCAAGTAGGCCAAGTTTTCCCATTAGAAGAAAATATTGTACTGAAAATATCACACTGACATAAATCGGATATTCTTATACCTTCGACAGACACAAAAATTATCGTAATAATCACTGATCACGATTTCAATTTTAACTGTACGATCGCGATCTGCAAAAATTAGTGACACACAGCAAACGCGTTTTTTAATTTCCCCTAACTTCATTCGACATACTCGTAATCTTCACAGTATTAAGAAGGTGCAACAGCAAAAGATTACTAGAAATAGTAAAACTTATAATGACATTACAAATAATGTTCCTGGCACACTTACACAATCGTTCTCTTTTTATGGTATATTTCATAGTTATTGAGTTTTTGAAACTCTGTTTTTTTGGTCCAATTCAACTTTATTGAAAATATAATGGTTTCAAAGATTAATTATTGAAATATTCGCCATTACTATCTATGGTCTTTTGCCATTTATCAGGTAGATGATGAATGCCTTCGCGATTGAAACTTGGTGGTTTCGAAACAAAATAGGCATCGAGCCATTTTTGCACATCTTCAACTTTCGTGAACCATGTCTTTCAATAAAATATAATAAATAATCAGAGAGAGCCAAGTCTGGAGAATACGCCACATGCTGTAAATCTTCCCAGCCTAAGGAGAAGATGAGTTTCTCTTACTAGCTCGATTTTGCTGTATGTGGACGAGCGATGTCATACACCAATATCACCTTCCGCCTTCCTTGGCCCGCAAATTGCATTTTTCCCCCAGAGCATCACTTAATTTGATCAATTGAGCCTGGCAACGTTCAGCTGTAACAGTTTGACCATGTTCCAGAAGCTCGTAGTAAATGACTCCTTTCCAATCCCACAAGACACGCAGAAATACTTTCTTGACATGCATATTTATTTTTGCAACTGATGTTGATGGCTGGCCTGAATCAACCCATGGTCTCACCCGTAATGATTTTGTGCAAAAAATCTTTCTTTTGTACCGAGAAAGCAAATACATGCAGATGTCAATTGTCAAGAAATCTCCTGTTTACTATACATATTACGTAGCAAGACAGATCAAGGCACTAGTATGTTTTGGCGCGTAATTTCTTGTCGATCGAGTGTTTTTTTTACCTAAAGAGTTTTTTTTGATATTAGTGGGGATCAAGAGGGAAATCGGTGATGTATATAAACTCACAAAAAAGATACGCAGGAGGCTAGTTGGTCAGTCGAATATTGTACGTTTGTAATGGCAAGTTAAAAAAATAAAAGTTAAATTATAAAAGGAAATAAAATCCATACAAGATTAAATGAAAAGAAAATCTGTGTATGTGCAAGTTAAACTTTAATAAAATACAAATTGATATTGTATAGAATAGAACATTAATTTGGATTGTTAAACAAAAAATCTACAGTTTATAATTTATAAAATCAAAATTAATAATTGTCACAGTCATGTACGATATTATTATTTTGTGAGGTGTATTTTTTTAAATGCACAATGTCCATGTTTCAAATAAAATAAAAACAATAAAAAGCTTTTAAACTAAGATCTATGAACATATTCACATTTAAAAATTGATATAAAAGTTCAAGAATATAATTATAAAAAAAACAATCCATGTGATCATAATTTTTGTGTTTCATTTTTTTCGGTATACCTCTAAGTCTGTTTTCCTAACACCGACTTATTTCTGGACACCGACTTATTCAAATAAATCACCTGGCAATGAGCTTCTTCCATATAATAGAAATTGCGTTTTGGTTTTTGTTACTTCGTCACAAATAAGTCGGTACGATAATTTGGAATGAGTTGACCGAATTATTCAAGATGGCGTCAAATAAGTCAATAAGTCTGTAATAAGTCGGTGTTTGGAAAACACCCTAAGACTGAGGTTCAATTCGTGACTTATTTTGTGGATCCTGACTTATTGGAAAATCTTCAATAAACCTCCTGTCGGCTAGACTTATTGTAGACTTGTTTTAGTTTTCCACAAGGCTTGCGTCCAACCTGGTAGCTCACCAATATATTCTAACAAGTTTTCAATAAGTCTGTACGAGCGAAAATAAGTTACGTCTCCATAAAATAAGTTACGAATTGGACCGCAGTCTAACGGAAAAGGAAATTAAAGAAAATAAATCAAAATAAAATGGATAAAAAAATGTTTACTAATTAATTATTTAGTTGTATAAAAAGTATTTTAAATTAGTATAAATTAATTTACTTGCAGTCGTTCATCATATATTTAGTTATTTCGACACAACTCAATTTAAAATGTTTACATGATCAAATTAGTTTTCTGCTTGGAAGAAAGAGATAGAAATAAGTCACCTCGATAGCAGACTTATTTGATTAAGTTGGTATAAAAAAATAAGTCGGTGAATAAGACCCTAATACCGTATTTTCTTATGGCGGGATTGTCACATATTGCTGGTCATTATTGATAACTACATAATAAATACATACAGTTATATTCGTGGTTGCAGTGGTGAATGAAGATCCTAAATATTGTAGTGATAATCAAATCCCGTAAACACTTTTCTAATAATAATATCGTTAATAAGAAATCGATAAATAATCTCTCCATATGTTCCACCATTAATAATTTATTATAATAATAGCAAACCTAATAATTATTCAAAATAAAGTGGTTCCCCCAACTAGACATGAATAAAAAAAATTATATACGAAATTTTATAAGTACATATACGGGTCGTTCATAAAATTCGTAATGTCAAATGCGATCACAGTGTGTTTCATTTTGTATACAACGAAACAAATTCTGCTTGTAATCACCATAAACCACGTAAACAAGCGAGTACCAACGAGGAAGTTACCACTAGTAACGTTATCATCAATAATACCTAGGCTGTTTCTATTACAACTGCAGCCACAAAGTTTGATAAAGAAGAGTGAACGAGGGCACACAAGGACACCATCACTCAGTACATTTATTTGATGACGTACATGTTTTTGTTTTCTAAATTAATTTTTTGTAATTATCGATTATCCTTGCAATTTAGTTAATTGTTTTTGTAGTTTATTGGATCGCTTTAAATTTTTAAATTTTGTTTTGATTTCCCTTTAAATTTATTGTTGTTATATTATTTATTTTGTTTTGTTCCACGATTTGATTTTTTTCTTGGGAATATAACGGCGAATTCTATCGTACAAAAAGATTTGATTTAAATTTTATTTATTTTTTTATCTAAATCAAATCTATTGGTGAGTTTAATGCTTGTGGTGGTAGTTTAGATCAAATCGAAAGAAGGTCAAATCTCTCAAAAAATAAGATTTGATCTAAATCTAGTAAAATATTGATTTAGGTCAAATCTTTTTGATTTAGATCAAATCTTTTTGTTGGATGGAACTCCACGTAAGTGTATATTTACAATACGCGAGTTAAGTTATTGATCATATGTGAGCATTCTGCACATTTCGTTTTCAGTTTCTTTTTGTAATGAATAGTCAAAGTTATGTTTTGAAGTTGATTTAAAAATGAGATGAGCTAGAATGTAGCGGTATAATATGAAGAACCATTTTAATCATACAGACACACTATTTTTATTTGTTTGTAACAATTTCTTTCGACGCTCCATTGAGTGATACGATCTCTCAGTAGCCACTGCTAGCTATCCGTTGTAGACAAAGTGTGTCGCGCGGTGTCGGATGGACCCAAGCCATATGTTACAGCAGTTTATTTCCCTTCCTTCTGTATTTTTCTCATTGCAAGCAATTTAAGTGATATTGCTTGGTAAGTAACTCCTAACTGTTCTGCTAGATCTTTTTGAGTTTGAAACGGATTTTTAACCAGTAAACCTTTGAGTTCTTCGCCTTCAAATTGTTGTACTGCACTTGGACGTGGATCATCCTCAAGACTAAAATCGACATCACGAATTCTTGCAAACCACTTTGTTACACTCAAAGAATTAATCAACTCCATAGCTTGAGCAGCATTTTCTTCTAAAACTGAATAATATGCCTGCAATTCAACGAGGCCAAATTGGACTTTGAATGATATTTATCGCCATAGCCGGATGGCCCCAGGTTTGAATGTGAGATATAGGGTAACAATCTGATACTGTTACCAAAATATGTAAATGATCTCCGCACATGATCTTCAAAATAAATGAAACCGAGAGAAGAGCATTCTTCATTACCATTTGCAGTGGGACATTCCAGGGTATTTGTTATTAATGGTGGGCTATTTTCCATTCTACAAATTATTTACCTTTATTCAATTATTCACTAAAGGCGGATTCATTGTTGTAGTTCGTTGTGTTCGTTCCGTTCGTTGTGTTCGGTATTTTTACTGGAGTATTATTTTAATGAGTTCATTGTTGATGAAAAAATAAAACATCAAAATACAAAATGAACAACGTACTTGATTACAAAATAAAAATATCGAAAATGTGTCTGTTTGTTTCTACTATTATACTATATATCATGTCGTCTCTTTCTTGCCATGTTCCTTCGGTAAAATAGTTGAAGATAGATCAATTTGATGAAAAAAAATACCGAAGAAATAAAACGTCATTTGCGACAAATCCTATTGGTTTACAAAAAAGCATAACGAACGGAACGAACGGAATGAACACAACGAGCTACAACAATGAATCCGCCTTTAGTGTATGCTATGTTCAATAGGAATTTTATAATATATTTTAAATTTTGCAAATTACTGGTATAGAACGTTATCTAAGTTTAAAGTTCAATTTTGAATACGTTTTGTGAGGAATCAACTTTATCTTCTACATACAAAGATTGTAACGCTAAATTTTTCCAACACATATTTGGGATCTAAAGTTCAAAAGAATTTTTGTACAAAAATATCAAAAGCTTAATCACTAGGAAAGTATGTAAATAAAAATATTGACCAGAATATTTTTGTAAAAAAGCTGAATTGGCAACGATTAAAGAAATAAAGATTTGAACTCATACGTATAAATTAATTGTTTAGTTACTTTGTGTACAGCTACAGATGTTTAAGCACGACGAATTTATAAACACCATGAGTAGTGATAACGTCTTAACTTAATTTACGGTTCAGATTTAGTTTTGTTTATAAACAGTTTCAGATTTTGTAATCAACTGTTTACATGACTCATTTAATCGTTTTATAGTTTAATACCGTTGCTACGACAACAGAAAATTTATTTGTGCAAATAAAAAAGATTTGTTGATTATAAAATAAATTTTATGTTTATTTTGTGGCCTAAATTCAAAATAAGTTTAAGGTCACAACTAAATGATACTACTTGTAACCTGGCTGTAAAAGATTAATTTTTGGCGGCAAATTTTTGCGATGCCGAAATTGGGTTATGATCTAAATAAATTTTAGGACATCAGTTTCGTGTTGCCAGCTGCTCTGAGGTATTGGGTAGCGACTTTAAAGAAAATTGATTTGAATTTATTTATATAGATCTAGAAAGGTGGATGGTCATTTTAGCTAAGTAACAAGCACTTTTTTAATACCACTATCTCAATCACAATTTTAATCCATAAACTATTTTTCTTTTATTATCTTTGAAGGACAAAACAAAAACAAGTAACCCTTTAAATATGTAGCAAAGTATTTGTCTAAATACTTATTATTTGAAGGTTAAATTACTTGCCCTTAATTGAGATAATGTACTTAATTTATCGCTGTGTAAATCGAACACAGACACAGATGAAATAAGCGCTTTTAGAAAATCTTAGAAGCTCTAAAACTGGATGTTTCCAGAATATTCACCCGATATCAGCTTATATAATCGTTATATATGCTGTACATTATAATTATATAACCTTATCAAATACGATGATCTTTCAACTACGGCGTTGAGCTCAACTTCATACATTCCAACATATACTACAGATAGCTCCGCTAACACATCGAGAATTTCAGACTCTGAGGTATTTTGCAAATCTTCCCACATTGGACCGTTATAAAACATGCTGGAGCAAATATTTCACGTAATTTTCCGGCACGTATTTTTTTTTTCTCTAGATTGGTTTATTCTGTTATTTCGAGAACGAAATAAACTTAGAAATATGTCGCTTTTACCATTCTAAGACATGAATTATTCAAGCAGAATATTCAGCTCCTGTTACCATAAGCTCATAATGCGAGAATGTACATCATCCGGACTAATCATAAATATGTATGTTGTTTCACCTATGTCACTTCACTATTTACAAATATATTTCGAAGAAATAAACTGAAATATTCGATTCTAATGACCGACAAAAAACAAACACGGTTGAAAAAATTTCCAGCTATAAACATTTTGTTTGTACGAAATTCGGAATGTAACATTAAATTGTTAAATTTTTTCGATCGCACTGCGAGTATGTTTACCGAAATTGAGAAATAGGCGAACTTTTAGATGAACACCGTCCAATATAAATGGACACGAATGCTGGAGATCAGTATATACAGTACGCTGACTCGAGAAATATTCGTAAAATTCGAACAATCCACCTGACTCGTTAATAATGAATGGTACAAGCGTAATATGAAAGATATGAAAACAGGCTGCAAGCAAATTTTTGTGAATTTTTGGTTACCGTGTACAATGCCTTCTAAACTACAGGCCGCTTACACCAAATGATGACGACACGCTAAGTCGACGTTGTTGTTGCTTTCTCTAGTTGCTTTGTTAGTGTAAATATCTTAAAATTATTATTGCGCAGTCTCGGTTTAGACTTAAATTGACGTCATGTGCGAAAAATGAGAGTAGTAAAAGGCCTGTAGGTTAGAAGGCATTGCCGTGTACAACAATTTATTAATTTTTATAAAAAAAAGTTTTTTTATACAAATTAAAAAATACAAAAGCGAAAAATTGCAGTGAAGTGCTCTAAAAACGAGCAGTGAAGTGCTCTAATCTGAAATTCACAGCATCTGAAATTTCGAGTTCATTAATTATGGTAGCAAAATTGTAAGAGGTGGTTCGCAAAAAAAGCATTACGAGAAGTGCAGTACCTTCCTTATGTTTTCAGCGATGACTGAGTAAGATTTTATAAATAACCATTAATAGAAATTTTGTAACGAGGTAGTTTTTTTACTAAGATTTTAAGAATCTGATTAGTTAAAAAAGGAACGGGGAAAAACCAGATACTCTTACTTTAATTTACTTTTATATTTGTGTATCTTTATTTAATTATAATTCACAATAACAATTTTTATTAACTTTAATTCACTCAAAATCTAACACATCTCGTTTTGAGCAATAGTTGCTCATTCATAATGAGATATGCAGGTCGGGGTGGACTTTAAAATTTTAACATAGAACCCAGTACATGTTGCTTCTGCACATATTCCTTGGAATAATATTGTTAGTGTATCTTTTTTTCTTATTTGTTCCTATAATGCATCCTTAGGGTTAGGCTGCGGTCCAATTCGTGACTTATTTTAAATAAGTCGATTTATTTGACTTATTCAAAATGGCGGCTTGAAATAAGTAATCTGCTGGTCCAATTCAAATCGTGACTTATTTCATTAATTGACAATTGACAGTTCACAGTTCTAATATGTATTGGTCTTTTTTATTGTTTGTGGAAATATAAATTACACATTTGAAAATTTATTAAAATGGAAAATCGTCGGCGTCAAATGATATTACTCCAAAATCATCAAACATGATATAGAAATACTGAAGTATTTGGAAACGCGTCTTATGCGACGAGTGTGTATTCAAAGTATTTATTATTTGATTCGTATATTGTCTAGTTCATATTTGGTCTAGGGCTTGAAATATTGTACAACCAGCTTTAGTTTTGGGATTATATCTAAAATTATAAGAGGGAATACCAATTTGGTAAAAGAACATTTTAGAGTTAGTTTTATTACGTTTAGAAAAATACTAGAATTGGTACATGCCATCAAACGGAAATAGAACTTATGTTTCTCAACAAATCATATATGTATGTATAGTATTCATTTTTCTACTGTTGTTGTATTATCACGGCTAAACTCTATTACGAACAAAAAATATATGAAATGTCATTTTTGTGGGAACTCTCCAAAATAAGTCAAGAAACTCTACAATAAGTCTCCTCGTGAGGTGACTTATTGTAGACTTTCAAATAAGTCAGTTTACACAAAATAAGTCATGAATTGGACCGCAGTCTTAGGCTGCGGTCCAATTTGTGACTTATTTTGTGGAAACTGACTTATTTGAAAGTCTACAATAAGCCTCTTGTCGGTTAGACTTATTGTAAACTTGTTTGACTTTTAAGCGAGGCTTGCACCCAAACTGATAATTCATCAAAATAATTCTAACAAGTTTCCAATAAGTCTATTCGACAGGAGACTTATTGTAGACTTTCAAATAAGTCAGTCTCCACAAAATAAGTCACGAATTGGACCGCAGCGCAGTCTTAGTATACGATTTATTGTACATATGTGAAGTCTACTTAAATAGGTGAACCCATACTTGATAACTTGTATTTGGCCCCTCTTGGTATATAATGTGGCTCACATCTTCTGATGCACTAGTAAACGGGTTGTAAATTCGTTGTAAGGCCTTTCTAACAGTGGCCTTTTAATCCTTATATCAGCGATGGAATATTTTATTTTGTGTATTTAGATTTTGCTCGAGAATGCTTAAATTGCCAATCACAATATTTACAATTTAAAAAAAACTGCAAAACCAAAAAAAAATCGAAAAAATATAAACCGTTTTGACTCAAAAGCCGTAAAGATCATTGAAGTTTTGTGGGCAAGAAAACGGTGACAAATAATGAGTTTTTTCTAATTTTAGATTTCGCGGGTTTAATGATAATGTAAAACTGTACACTAGAACAAGTCATTAATGTACAATACAATACCCTCACCACTTTTCTAGAATAAAAATGTTAAGTTCTTCATGTAGACGTGGATTTTACTCATTCACTGAAAATAGCCGATTTAATTTTCTTTAAATAAATAACCAAATTTATCCATGGAAAAGACCGATTCATGGTAGACCTAATTTAAAATTTTGGCTTCTACTAAAAATTGTGTGATCAAAACTTCTGATATTTTTTCGAACACCTAAATGCTTGTATACTTAAACAACGCCCCAATCTTATAGAGAATTACTATTTATCTAATAAGATATCGTGGTTCAAATAGCAAATTTTAAAAAGTTAACCTAAGCGGACCTATTCTATATAAAACTACCGCTTCCACGCGTTCCGTAGTTAAATAATAGTATTTAATCGTATTGATTAGATTAAAAATTTTGATTTTTAACTAAGCTTAAAAAATCGTGAGCTTTGCATACGTTCGATTTGAGTACATTACTCAAAATCTAGGATTACCGAATAATCGAAACAATTTCAATAGACATTTTATTAAAAATCGCAATTGCATTTTGGTAAACATAATAAACTGAGCGCGAATATTAAAACCCTATGTAGCTTCGAGCCAAAGTAAAAATATTTTAAAAGTAAATTTGATGCTGCTACAGTTTTAAAAACGAATGAGTTGAGTGTTATTGTTATATTGTAACTGAATTTTTTATCATAGTTACAATACAGATGGCATTCACCAGTTTTAAGTGTTCTATGGAGAGTACAATGTCGGAACATATTAATTTGCTAAAGAAATGAAAGTTTTCGAAGTTCAAGATGAAATCTTTAGGTGTTGACACTACACGTGGGAGCTACCACTCGCTCGATTGTAATAAGTTCGATTGCGTCTCATATTGACTAATAGAAACAGTGGATTCATTTTAATGTATAGGTATCTAGGATGAAATTTGTATAAGCAATAAATTTAAAAGTCGTTTCCTTTATAAGGAAGGTTTCCTCTTCCAGATCTACAATAACAATTGTTGAGAAATCTGCGTAAATGTTTCCAAAAAAGGGTACATGTTTAAAGTTGGGTTTTCATCTCGTCCAGATTTCTTCGAGTGTTACGTCGCCATTAATACTTCGTATAGGGAATCTAATGATTATGTAGAATGCCGTCGATACTACTATTCTCCCATATCTCATTCCCTAATCCTGCATCAATACCTATACATCTCACTTTCTCAACAATTATCCGATTCATTCTTTCGGCGATTCCATATTTTGTCCTGGCGTATATCAAACTGTGGTCTGGTGATATATCGCAGCTTTTGTCAAAATATTTACATAAACCTGGTTAATGTACATTTGGGTTCAAAAAATTCGCAGTTGCAATTTTTTTCTTATTTTTCTCGCAAATCAAAATGCTTTTTTGAATCAAGGTATGTTAAGTTAAAGATCATTTCACCACCTAGCCAACGAAACCACACATGTGTATTGTCTGTTCAAAACCAGGACAATAACAACAATAGAACACAATAACCCGAAAACGCTCGTTCCAAGTAGCAAAAGTTGCGGAACTTGTGGCAGGTATAAAAGTGTAGATTTTACGGGGATTGTCATCCTTCGCATATCAACGTTTAGCCTGAATGGCCTTCTATCGATTACGTTTTCATCCAGAACAAGGAAATGAATACTACTCCAGAGCTAGTCGCGCAAGTGGTTGCACTAATTGGTGCAGAAGGCAGAACCAAAGTGAACTGGCTCGACAACTAAATTTGAACCGTTTCTCCATTCGTCGAGTGTTGCACCGACATTAAGAACCTAGCGGCTACAGATGGCAACAAGGATTTGGCCGACCTCGTGTTATAACACAGCATCATGACCGCTTTCTTGTGATGAAATCGTTGCGAAATCGTCGTTTGAATGTGGTTTAACTGGGAGAGCGGCTCCGAGAAGTCATAAATTGGATCGATTCTTTGATCGCCTCAAAATACAAGAAATTTTTTGAATAAAATACATTGTACCATTTTCTCTGAATAAAGCTTCGAAGTGATAAAGAAAAACTTAAAACGTATTTGTTCCCCCAATAATACCGCGCTTAATATTAATTTCCAAAAAGGGCCACTGTTGTTTGAAACACTAACTGGTTTAGTGCCAAACTAGGGAAACAAACAGTGGAAACATTAAAACATTGCCGATTCGGATATAGATTTGAGAAAAAATATGGTGTGTTATTAACCAAAACTCATCACGTTGCCGTATCTACTCTGATTTTCGTAGTCACTCTTCTCAAGTAGCAGCATTTTTGTATTACAATTAAACAATTAAATAACTGTACTTTTATTGTTTCGTAACAAATCCAATAAAACAATGCAAAATTATCTATTATTCATTTCTATTAATAAAGTCAAAATTATTACAATATAATAGAAATCAATCAACAAATTGCTTAAAATTGACAATCAAATTATAAACTTTGTGTACCTGTTTATTATGCTTTGTACCTGTTTATTATGCTTTGTTTTAAACGATTAGGCACAAACACTCACAATAATATTATTGATAAATTGTGGGGAACTCCCGATAAATTTAATCAAATATTAACTTACAGTGAGTTGTCAGCCAAAAAATCAATCGACAAATTGGGTAAAAATTTTGGTTAATGTTGTTCCATCACATTTTCGATATTTTATCGAAGTTAATGTCTCATTGACACTTTTCTTTGTTTTACGTTAAGGAAAGAGTTAGCAAACTCTCAACTTTTGCCTTAAGAAAAGACTAATGAAGTTAGCTATATTTCAAAATCGGCGTTTTTGTTGCCGTTTTTCAGACAAAAAATGTTAAAAAGCAAATAAAAACTAATTTATCGGTCTAACATACATTAAAACTATAATTAGTAAAATAAAATACAATTTTAAAAATATCACGGAGTAGTTCGTGTAAAAATGTTATGGACTGACCTAAATAGCGACCGATTTTAGTCTACCTATCAGCCGTTTACATCCCAAAAATTATAGGTCACATTTGGGTCACATAACAAGATTTGTTATGCACCATCTATTGTATAATACTAAAACTATTACTTATGTTCCATCGCAGTTCATATTTTTTTCTCATAAATAATTCCAGTAACGTTTTCGAAATTAAATTCATTCATTGTAATTTTTTAAATTTGACTAAATTAATAGCTGTAAAAGTAAATTTTATGCCGATATGATTAGTTAACATCAATCTATTTCATGATGCGAAAACCCTTTAGGTCGGTGTCGTTTACATCACATTTTTCATCGACCTAATTTGGGTTAGTCCACACAAAAAAGTTACTCAACCTAATTTGGGTAACTATAACTAGCGTTTACATCATGTGTTTAGGTCAGATATAGTGTATGTATAGTCCGTGGACTAAATATGTCGATGTAAACTACCTCACTAGGTACATATGTAGTATGAAAAAAATAAATAAGAACTACTCAAAAGGTAAAAGTTTAAGGCAAAAGAAAAAGCAAATACATTTTCTATTGTGAGAGCTCTGTAATTTCGCTGAAGTATCGAAAATAAAATATTTTGTGGTAGAAATAAATGATATAAAAAATAGAAAGATAAAATATAAAAAATAAGAGATAAGAGATAAAAAAAATATATAAGATATAAAAAGTGAGTCTTCAATTTTATTCAAGGTAACGCGACACAATCTTCGATAAAGTATCGAAAATATGATGGTAGAACATATCGGCGCTGTTTATTAAGCTTTGTTTTGAATAATTAGTCATAATTTTATCTATTGTATTGATAGATATTATTGATAAATTATGGGAAACCCCCTATAAATTAAATGAAATAATGTACTTACAGTGAGTTATCAGTTCCTATACATTCAAACCAGCAAATTCAATTTAAAACTTTTTTATTTTAAATATTTCAACAATACTTTTTATATAATATATCTAGTTATATTTATTTTCTTGTATTTATAATAAATTAAAAAATAGTTCATAACTTTATAATAAATTAATAAATTTATAATTAGAATAAATGAAATCACTGCTCCTGCTTTCTAAACTGTAGGTACAGCAAAATATACAAGTGTCAAAATGAGTTTCGACTAGTAGTATATAGATGTCAGATTAGTTCATTGTTTTTTAATGTTGTCACCAAAAAGAGCCATTGGCAACTTGACAGATTTAAAACTCGAGCGAGATCTCCATTAAAAAAATTTAAAAATACATTTTATTTTATTCGAAACAAAACAAATAAAACAAAAGAAAAATTTGTTGCGATTTCTGCTATTATTATAAAGAATAAGAAAACCAATAGATCAAACGTAAATTTATAAAATGATATAACATAAAATTTAGTATTTGAATGAGATCACGGAATGTTGTCAAGTTACCATTGTCTGACACATATGAAATCGCCTTCAATATTATAGAACTGTGGTTGAACTCGCTACCAGTATTATATTATGTATTTTAAAAAATTGTTTTATTTTGAAACTTTACGAGACACCAGTAGGATACATCGTTCGTTTTATGTAAGGAAAAGTGTTTGCAAAATAGGACTAATACTCTAACGAATTATTTTGATAAATTGGTGATTCGTTACCACTCTACCGAAATAAAAAGCATTTCCTCTAGAGGTAATGTTTTATATTTTATTCATCCGGTGATTTTCTTTTAACTCAAACAAAACTCCATTCTTCTTTTTCTTTTCATCGCTCGCTTGCTTATTATGAATTATTAATTAAATAATTTACAACAAGCAACAAATAATGTAAAATTAGGCGCGTAACAGCCACTAATAGTTAGCCACTTTAGTTTACAAAAAAAAACTATTATTATTAGAAAATAGTCAAGAGTCAACTAGTTGTACGAGGAAACGAAATATACGAAAGCGTCAAAACTGCATTTTATCGAGGATCTATACATTGCTTTACCCAAGGTAAACCACCTGCCATTACCATCGAGTTACACCATTAAGATTCGAACAGTTTGCTACTGGAGACTCGCAATACCATCGAACTATTATAATCGTTACGATCATAGTATACAATATCGGCGAAGCTTGATGGTATACAATATATTGCCATTTCATAAAAATTAAAATGGTGTCAATAGCATTTTAGTGATTCGCGTCGTAGATATCAATATTGTTGCCAATAGAAACCAATAGAAATTTTAATTATTTTAGTGACACTGTTGAATATCAATAAACGAGAGATTCTCAAATGACAAATTTATGAGTTAACGCGAAGTTGACTCGATCCTATATAATATTAATATTTCAATACGGTTTCAATACTGATTCAACTCTTAATATAAACGGGGTAATTGATTTATTTCAAACGGGGAAGTTATTTGCAAATGACCCACTTCTAAACTAAATTCATGAAATATAAAAAACAGGGGGCCCTATTATGAAACCGAAAAAATTGAATTACGTAATGCGGTAATCGAAGATCACATTTGCAATAGGACATTTTTGTGGAACAATTTTATGTAAAATGCAAAAGTTTAAAATTTTTAACATCGAAAGACTATTTAACTTATTAATTTTAATGACGGTGACAATTTAGTATTAAAATATAGGTATAATTCATATATGTATTTTGTACATGATTTGAATTACATTTTTGACAGTAACAATAAATTTTGTTCGATTCATACGATATCAGACTGTTATTGAGCACTCGCATTTGATTTCACTTTTGAAAACATCGTTTTATACCAAAATGCGATATCGCATGAAAATTCAAAATCGATTTTTTTCATGGTAGGGCCTCAAATGTCATTAAAAACATAACACACTTAATCTGAACGTTTTATTTGTTAATTAATATGTAAACATATAATTGATTAATCAAGTAATCTCGTAAGTAAATTGACTTTCCTAGGCCGCGTAATGAATAATGTTAGAAGGTTGAACATTTAGCCAATTTAGTTTAGTTGTTTCAATGCCCGGCATAAGTAGTTTGATCAAAGTACATATCATAATGCTACTTTGAGGCGTTCACAAAGTTCGGTAAATCTATATGAAATAACGGTAATAAATTTTTTTTTATTTTTCTTCCTCTATGCACAATTGTTTCATTTAATTTCTAAGTCAATAATGAACACTTGCTTTAAAAATTCAAAAAAACTGAAAATACATTGTGGTGTGATTTCAATTTGAAAGATAAACGCGATCTTCCGGCTCGAAATTATTGTCAGATGGTACTGGTAAAATCTGATAGTACATTTTTTCGAACCGCAAGAACCCGTTTATCTGTTAAACTTCTTGCATAATGTTCAATATTTTCCATTTTTAAAATTTTAAAACACAAGCGCGTTCATTAAATCAACGAAGTTTTGTTTTTGTCAGAAGAATAACTAGAGGAACAAAACAAAACAAGCAATTAGGCAAACACAAATTAAGAATCTTTTAGTTTAGAAATATTTTGCTGGTAGAGTTAAAGAAACGGCGATTAAAAGATCCTGCGAAATGGAAATTCCAGGATAAAACTAATTTCAAACAAAACAAACCAAAACTGAAAATCGTAGATATCTCGTCACCCCTGTAACGACATTAAAAAAAATAGGTTACATTTTCGTTCAGTTCTCAATCAGGGTTTCCAAAAACAAAAGTATTCTATTGCTGTTTTTTGTATTCAAGTTTGGTAAAGCATAATCTTTTATTTATTGTTAAAAATTTAAACGGCAAGCCGGCATTAATAACCACGTGCATTCAATATATATTTGGAAACCCTATTTAACAACAATAAAAATAATTTCTTATCACAAATGCATAAACGTGTTTATAGATATTTTATTTTATAAAATAATAATAATAATAGTTTATAGTTTTTAGATAATTTCAATATTATATTATAGATAGATAAATATTTATAGTAGTTAATAATAGACTAAAAATATACAAAGAATGTTTTAGCTACCTGCATTATTTAATTTTTTTTTTTTTGTGTTAATAATAATTACTGGAATGTAGTCTATAAAAAATATAAATCTTTTCGTAATTGACACAATCTTTTTCGTTACGATGGAAGTGACGACAAATAAATTAGAATAATCGTTTTCAAGAGAATGGATTACTGCGTCGTTTCAACGAGCCAAATTTTTTCTCAGCCTCCATCAAACTTTTTTCGTTGCGCACCACTTCAAACGGTACCGTTGTCTTACCGATATTAACCGGCTTCTCGAGTGGTTCGTCGTCCGATGGGAAATCTTCAAAACTCATGTTACTAAAACCAAAATCAGAAGTCATTTTCTTATGATGATTATGACTATTTTCATTTTCCAATTTTTTCGGTTTGTTTAGGCTTTTAACTTTTTGTGTCAATTTTGATGGTAAATCCATCATTGATGAGCTCGTTTCATCTTTAAGTTTTAATTTTTCTTTAAGATAAAATTTACTTTTTTCTTTTTTATATTTTGTTGGGTGAGATGATGAGGCGGGCGTAATTTCAATTAAATCTTCATCATAATCATGTACATCATCCACTATTTTATCCGTAACTTTGTCGAAATTAACAAATTCATTGTCTGCAATGGGGTATAGTCGATCAATTTGTGAATAATTGACATAATTTTTCTTTGCTGCTTGAGTTTCATGTGAACTTACGATTGGTTCGACCGACTGGTTTATAGGAATTGTACAAACTACACGTTTTTCTTGTTTAACTATATTATTATTATTAGCTTCAATACTTATTACGGTAAATAAAGATTCATTGCGAGTTTCTTGAGGTTTAGGGGGTAGAATTGGAAACGGTTCAGAACCAAATAGATCTGGGTTAGATTTTGGTTTTATCGCGATTGTTTGAATATCTTCTGGAGGCGGAATTCTCGGTGCTGAATTTGATACAACAGTAACAATTCCATAATCAGATTTACTTTGTACCGGTGTTGTTATAACAGATACTAATGGAGGAGGCACTGGCGAAGGTGTTTTCTCAACGACTTGTTTATCCGGCTGTTTCGGCAAATTATTTAATTTATCAAAATCGAACAGGTTCGAATCTTCCGGTATAGTGATCGACGATGGTTTATATTTAGTTAAATTGCTTCGTTTTGAACTAACTTTCGGCCGTCGGGAAATGCTCTCAGGTAATTTAAACGGAGCCATAGCAAAAACGTCAAACTCAGCGTCGTCCTCTTCGTCGACAACGTCGCTGTCAGATTTATCAGTTTTGTTTCTATTGTCGGTTGTTTCACCAGATTCGTACTGTAACTCGTCGTCGAGTAGAAGTGGCTTGTCACCGTATTGATGTAAAAGATCGGCAGACGCCGGGGAAATATTTCCCTCATCGATTATCGTGCTGAATGATTCGTTCATTCTATTACGTCGTTTGATACGAAGTTTACGGTTTACTACACGACTGACATCATCTTCATGCGTCGTCACACTTTCACACTCGGCGTGATACGCACTAGAACCACACGTTTTAATACTCTCACTAATAGCATCATCTCTTTCATATGGTTTATTCAGATCATTGTGTACTTCAACAACAGAGTCATCCTCTTCAAGAGGCCCCTCAGCGTGCAAATCACTCGCCGAACCAATCGAATCATCATCTGAATTGCCATCATTCTCTTTCGGCTCAACCGAATCACCACCTTGAACCACTTTTTTCTTTTGACCCTTCACTTTACTACCTTTAGTCTTTAACTTTTTAACAATTGGTAACTGAGTCTTATCCACTTTGTGGTAGACAGCCTGAATTTTTTCCGGTATGTTATTTGCCACAATCTGCTTGAAAGTGATCTTTTTAAGAACGATCGTCTCTATACGAGGCTTTTGTACGTCCGAATCACTGTCATCCGACGTAATATCGTGCGATGATAATTTTTCATATTTCGAACGATCTTCGAGCGGCGTCTTGATAAACATAAGCACAGGCGGTGAATCATTATTACTGGTACGTATCGTCGTCTGACTTATTCGATCATCGTTCTCCGTATGCGATATTAGGCTGGTTTTATCACCACTCAATAAACTTTGTGGTGTCTCCAGAGTCGGTGATAATTTCCATATTTTTTTTGTTAGTTCACCGCGCCGCTTGATGGCGGATAGTGCTCCGGTGCTGGTCGATCCGCCCGTGTACAGTTCGGCTGAAATAAATTTACTTATGACAAATTAAAATAATTTTTTCGGAGGTAAAATTAAATAATTAGGTAAATAACCAAATTTTAAAAATTTAATTAATTAACATAAATATTAAATAAACATAAATATACTGAATAAAAATGAACGTTAAATTATAATGATAAGGAGTCACCAATTTGATACAAAAAATTTAAAGCATGCTTTAATTAATTTTTTATCAGTTATTGAATGTGTTGTTGTTTAAATTATAAGAAAAGCTCGGGTTTGTTCATTAATTTTTAAAATCATAATTAGTGATTTGTATACCCTATCCCGTGCAAAGGCCAAGCGACACAGCCAGCGACCAATTAAATTGTGCAGTATAATTTATAGCTTTTAGTAAACATCCTTAAATATTGATAATATGTTGAAGAGATTTTATGCTCGCGGAGTTCACAAAACAGCTTTAGCTAGTTTACAATAAATTGGATTATCCAGTTTTCGTAGAAACATCGAAAATCTATTAATAGACATCCCTGTAGTTAGGCATCTTAACTTAGGTTAAATGTAAGTATGTTTAACGGTTACCTTACATCTGTTTTATAAGACGAACAAGTAAAAGCGAAATACTTTAGGGAGTGTAGCTATTTGGGAGTGGGGTGAGTTGTATTAATTGTGTTTTTAAATTTAAATTAGTCTCTAGCGAGTTCTCAGTTTTTCCACGTCTCCGCTTTTGCCCAGGATGTCTTTAAACAGAAATAAATAAAGTAGGGGAGAATATGCCAAGGCGTGTTACTAACCACTTGAAGAATTTAGCTGTGTACTTTTGAATTATTTGAAATAGGAAAAATCAGGTTTGCGATTCTGGAATACGAGTACATAACATTTGGTTAAATTGATAAAAAAACTACCATCTTATAACTTTCGCAGACTTCCAAATTTCGATGAATATCAAAATTTTCATGTGCGTATTGTACTAAACTGTTGGTGTATTAACATTAAATGTCGATTTCCCAACCAAAATACCACTACAATAAATGTCCTTTTATGGTTACTCATATTAGAAGATTTTGTTTGTATAAGATTTGATATAACTCAACATTACACTTTTGCACTTTTATAGTCGTCTTTTTTTCACAACATGTCAGGAATGAGGTCCAAAACGACAGATATCCCATCTTTCCATATAGTTATTCTAAGTTTCTCCTATTAAAATAGCGATTGTAATTTTGATTTGAGTTGAAGGTTACCAAGCATATTTTTCAATGGAATTAAATTTGTAAATGAAAAGTAGATTACTTTTATAATAACGACTTGATTCAAGATGAATATTTTTCGTCAATAATTATTGTCTACGCCTTTTGAAATGTCAAAAACAATTTTTTAATTATTTGGGCTTTTGCGGTTTAAACTAACTGGCGGCCATTTATCAAATTTTTTGTTAATATTGGGTATATCCAGCACATGTAGTCCTACGTGATGTCTCATTTGTAAATTTTCCTCAACTGTAGAATTCTACATGGGCTGGATGCAATATGTTCGTGTTATTATGGATTTATGTCTAATAGAATTGATTTTAATAATTAAGTAAATATGAAATTCCTTCATTTATTAAACTTCACACCATGCAGATAACAAAAAAATAAAAATAATTGAAAATAACACAAAATAATTTGTACAGGTTCAAACCAAAATATATCTATTCAAAAATAGAAAAAAAATGTTTACCTCACTAAACAGTGAGATATCTACATTTTTTTAGTGAGATATTATGCATCCAGCCGATATTTTTTAGTTAGGCCTACATGAGCTGGATACACCCTTTCGTGAAATGAAATGATAATTTAGGCTTAGACATTTTAGCGTAAACATTGTCGGAAATTCAAATTTTAATGACTGTTTGATTTAATGAAACTTTTGAAGACTGAACTGCGAACAATTAGCAACTTTTGAAATATTAGCTCCATCGTCAAAAAATGCATAAGTTTAATATGTATAAGGATAAATAAATTTAAAATAATAGGAGTAATTCATTTATTTATTATTAAAAAAGAAGCAACTATTTCGATTTTTTTTAATCAATAAAAAACAGTTCATAAAAAAAAAGAATTACTGCTGTTTAAGTTTTGTCCAATTCTAAATGAAACCAAATTAACCAAAATGAAAACTGTCATTAACACAAGAAAATAAGATTATGTTTGGTAAATGGATACCTATATAAGAGCTATACAATTTGACGGTAAGAGAAATTTTAACATTCAGCTGTCTTTGATATTTTTAGTTACCTATATGAAAAAGAATAAAAAGTACAAAGAATTAGTCCAACACTGCATATTTCACTTTCTTCTCAAATTAATTTAATAATCCAAATTGAATTAATTAAAATGCTGACTACAAAAATATCGAGCCATACAATATGTCACTTTATAAAATGTTCAGCAGTATCCATTTTATGTTTTTGCATAATATTTCAATAAATTTAAAAACATCCACATTTAGCTTTTTCTCTGAGAACTTTTGGGATTCAACACAAACTCTCCAAATTTTTTTGGTAAAGCTACATAAGTATCCAGCTCGCACTTAGATAAATTTTAACGCGGTCTCCACAAGTCTCTACTAAATTACAGATAAATTAGTAAGGTAGAAAGTTTATGTAGAGATAAATTTTGACGTTTGTTTTATTTGTCCTATAACAAACAAAAATATAGTTCGAAACTATTTTCATAGTCTAGAAAATTAGTTTGTTCAAAAGTTACAGCGCATCCCCAATAGAATTTCTTTAACTTTTTCCTTACAGAAAAGTATGAAAAAAAACTTGAGAAAAAAAATTTCTCAAGTTATTTTTCATACTTTTCTGTAACGAAAAAGTTAAAGGAATTCTATTGGAGATGCGCTGTTAATATTGATAAATATTAATTGATATTTCATATCACTTTAAGCAACCGTTGCTTGAGTTAAGTACAAATTGGCATTTGTGTGCTTTCAGCAGTAGTGTGGCACCTTTTAATTATTAACCTCGATAATGAGGCGGCCAAATCTCTACATGGTATGTAGCGCTAGCAAAATAAAATAAAAATTTCACTTTTGAAATGGACGTTTTGCCAAGAATACAATTTTTTCTTTATAAAAACTCGACATTTTGTACATCGGCTTTATTTTAGTCGATATGAAGCTGCCATGCAGGGGTGGAAGCTTATAATAAACTAATTAAAATTTTTATTTATTAACTTCGGCAAAGACATGCAGTTTGTATGACCGATCACTACATTCGATCAAATCCGAACACAGAAATCGATGTTCTGAAGATTTTTCTCTAAACAGTAAACAATTTTTGCTTCGCAGTTACGGGAAAAAAACTAGATGATTACAAACATTGGTGCTCAAATAACATAAAAAATTAAACTTTTAGTACACAAATAATTAAAACTTCGATTTTCTTTGACACAAAAGTTACACCGATCGATAAATTTTTATGCCGCAAGGACAATTTGATATTGATTCTTTATTATTTATTTACAATGCTATTTGTTTTGGGGCTCAAAATGCTCACTTTGCTCTTTCGTGGTTATGCTTTTTAAGTCCTTACTGTACGCCTATTCAGCCAACTGGAGGACGTGCGGCTATAGGACCGATTTTAGACAATCTTCACATTGCAAGCTCCATGCAAGCTTATACTGGTATGGAAGATGGTTCGACCCATGAGTTTTTCACACCGACAGGGGGTCATAGATGTGTTACATTTCACCACAGATCGTAATCTGTTGATGAAATTTCACTTTGCATCCTGCCCCTATCGGGATTCGAACCCTGTATTTTCCAATCCAAACGCCAACGCTTTAACCACTGTGTCATTTGGTCAGTAATTTGATATTTTTTTCAAAGTTTCTAGAATGACAAATCAATCAGTAACAAAATTATGTGTCCAAAGTTGAATGTAGAAACAAACAAATAATTAGTTTCACATAAACGTGGTCAGAGAACTACCTAGTTAGAGAGAAACCGAAAGCTCGTAAAGTCTGGCAGCAAAATATCCTCAATTTTCTGTGCAACAGATTAAAACAAATTTTCTTTATATAACTAATGAAAGCATAAACTAAACTGAAGGATGACGATTACTTACTTTTGTAAACATCGAGGGAGTTAAAACGAGTCAAAATGAATACGCCACATATCAAAAGTGATAACGGATTGTCTCATGGGGAGAAATTTTGAGCTCACAGTACATAAAAAATTGTTCTTGCCTATATGCTCTAACCAGTATGGACCTATGGCATCCAACTTTGGGGTCGTGCCAAGAAGACCAATTTACAAATGATACAATGCCTTCAAAATATGAAGGATTGTGAATGCCCCATGATACATTAGAAACGATAACATTCATAGAACCTTAAGGATGAAACACACCAAACAGCAGCATCGAGCAGCAAATTTAAATATTGGCTTATTCGCTTATGTAATGATACATAATCATATGGGTGTAAATATACGTATTTCCAATAAAAGAAATCAAACATTTTGTAATTTTAATAGATCCTTAGATGTAACTTCATTGAATATAATTTTTATAAATTTAAATTTTTCTATTAAAATTACAAAATATTTAATTTCTTTTATTGGAAATACGTATATTTACACCCATACTATGATTTTGTATAATTACATAAGCGAATAAGCCAATATTTAAATTTGCTGCTCGCTGCTGCTGCTTGGTGTGTTTCATTCTTTAAATATGGAATGCGCCAGAGAGGAAATAAAGAAACAAGCAAAAAGGAAAGGCGTACAGCGATTATCTTGGTATGAATAGTAAGGAAGTAATATAATATTGTGCCGTTAGGTTCCTTAGCATTTTGTTCAGAATGTGAAATTACAATTTTAATTTTTATTGTTAATCGTTGTGGTATTATTACGATCTCTATTCGTATGAGGTTACAAAATTTTTATCATCGTTCACAATTATATCACAATTTTTGAAAGGAGACTGCTATAATTACATTTTTAAAATTAAATTGTTACATTAACAAATAAACAATTTTATTAAATTTATATGGTTATGTTAATAAAATTCATTATAAATGGCACAAAAATCATTAGTATACAAGTTTGCATTAGATTAGCGCAGCACTTGGAAACCCGGCCCTCCACTTCAATAACTGATAACAAAATTAAGAACAATATATGTAATAATATAATATAATTGCAAATTAATTTAATTATAATAAAATTAAAAAATTTAAATACCAAACATAAAAATAAATAACTACCTTGGTTGTGTTATTAAAGAACAAATTTTATAATTAAATTTATAATTTTATACAGCACCCTGAAGTAAAATATTTTAATTTCGATTGCACTTTGCACACACACACGCACATAAACAACAAATATTCCAAATTCCATCGGTGATAAAATAAAAATAAATAAAAAAATTAATAAAATTGCACAATTTTAGTTTTAACGGAATTAATAGTTCGAAAAATAGTATTGGGAAGAAATAGTTGTTAGTTTTATAATAGAAAAAATCAAATCAAATTACAGAAACACCAAATCCATTAAAATATATGCTACCAAAATGCCCAAAGAAACAAACATAAAATTATACATAAAAAAAACAAAATAATAATAATTAATTTATTAAATATTACATAATATACTAATTAAAAATAATTGGGTTTAGTAGTTTTATACAATAATAAAAATGATAAATTTAGTATAATTTAATAATAATTAGAACAAAGTCCCCCACCACCAAAATTTATATTTGTAATTATGCTGTATTTTACAAGAGAAAAAAATTAATTAAAAAATTTACTAGATACTAATATAATATGTTTTTCTAGTTTTTGTAATTAATTAATGCAAGCTTGACTTGATTGTTTATTTTATTTTTCTTGTGATTTATAATAAAATAATAAAACTTTTACATGTTATGTTCTGCTTGATAAATTTTTGTTTTAAATTGATTAATAAAAAAAACAATTAATTAATTATTTAAATATAAAATATAATCCTTTTTTTAATTAATTTTTTTTTATTTATATTTATAATTTATATATATTATAAGATAAACAATTTACTAGATATTTTTTGGGCTTAATTAAATTTATTTAAAATTCAATTAAACTGATTTGTTATTGTATAATTTATAAATAATTTAACTAGTCCAACAAACAAGATTACTTTTTTATTGTATATTCTATATGTTTTATTTGAATTATGCTGTGTGGTTCGCTGAATAATTACTGTATTTTGTGGAGGTAAGTTTTTTAGTAATAAAAATAAGGTGTCTGAATCAAATTGCTTTTTATAACTATTTTAGTGTTTTGTATTAAACAGCTTAATCGAAATATCACAGTTTATTCGTGTTCATGTGTTGCTGGAGCAAGGAAGAGACTAGAGTTGCCTAATCAATTTTAAATCGTGGATTGGAACAGTATTAGAAGCGTAGTTTATTTGATGAGATTTATGTCGATAGTAATGATACGCCAAAAGTTTAAATTTGTTCAAATCATTATTATTAATAAGATGAATTAACAATAGCGTTAAAGGGGTCTCGAGCGATAGTGGATACACAATAAATTTGTATACCTGAACTTTTATACCTTGGAAGCAATTTTATTTAACAATAAAAAAGCCTTATAGAAAAAAATATTCAACCTCCATTTCCTTAGGCGCGAAGAAAAGCACCATATGGAAAATCTTAAAGCCACATAAAGTTTTACAAAGAATTTATTTAACCGTTTTAATCAACACATTTTACGGAAAACGTTATTTTGCGATGAACATTGTAACCCTTGCAATACAAGAAATGACGCACGTAAACAAAAAAAGCAGCTAATAAAACAAATGGAAGCGCTGCTGTTCAATAAAAAATAAAAGTAAACGGTGGAAGTGCACTGCACTTAATAAATTAAATGTTATATCAGTCTTTCAAAGGGTTTGCGATCCGGCTTATGTATTGCATTAATAAAGGAAAAATAAATCTACCTTCTAAATTCTAAACATTTTAGTAATCGAGAGATTTCCAGAGCATTAGCAGTTTCATAATGGTAACTAAAATATCAATTATGTTAAAGTGCCCGTGTACGAAGGAGTCTTTAAATATTCGGCCTGTAAGAAAACGAAAATATTCTAAATTATTATTCTACCTAAACTCCCAAATTTATTTCACTGTTTATGTTCTACCAAGGTTTCACCAACAGGTTTAAAACCATGGTAGAATTTTTATGAACACCTCATTTGATATGCCTTTTAGTGAACCATTTGCTGCAGCTTCATTCGTCGATCCACTAGCACCTTTACTGGTGATGAACTGGAACCTTCCAAGTATGGAATCCTTTTAAACTTTAATAATAGTGGAGCCTTTACAACAACAACAACAACAAAAATCTATAACCACCCGAATTTCTATTTTCCCCAGTTTTCATTACTTTTCAGTAGACAGGTCTTAAATTTGTGTTGTTGTGGTTTATTGCCATTTTTTCTCCACTGTATAACTTTTATCATTTTGAAAATTTGATTAAAATGAAACGCTTGTAACACTTGTTTTCCTTATAGTAACAATATAATTTTAATTTGGAATATCGATTTCGAAATATGTAATTTTCATCCTCAGTTCCTAATTACAAACTAGATACTATCGAAATCGTAATAATATTTTCGATATCGATATTCCAAATTAAAATTATATTGTTACTATAAGGAAAACAAGTGTTACAAGGGTCTAAAATATAATAAAAAGCGCAGTTCCATCAATTTAAACAGTATAAGGTTTGGCATCAAAAGATTATTTCTTCAGTTTTCGTTGTTTTCTCCGAACATTTCTTGTAGCTTTAAACAACCATCCAAATATAATATTTCTTTCGGCCCCAAAATAAATGTCTGATCATGTCACCAATGATATCTTTTCCTGTCACAGAAATTTGAATCTCGTGAATAGTGAATGAGTGGTGAGTGGTAGGTATAATTCGGCTCATTGAAATAGAAAAAAAAATATTCTAAACCATATCAGTGTCTAGAAAAAGACTTATTAATGATTTAATAAAGCAGAAAATATTAAACCCACACATTGGATGAGAGCGGCGCCATACGAATGTGTAAATTACGTAAACTAAGATCTTGATATGAAACACTGCTCGGTGTGCCATTTGCATTAAATTAATCTCTGCAGCAAGTAGAATGTAAACAAAATAAACTAGGTAATGTTTGGTATTGCTACGCCGGCGTTTTGATTGCTTTCCTATAAGGTTGCTCAATTTTTTTTACAAAATTTCTTGTAATTTATGAAAAATATAAATTTCGAAATTTTTTTTGAAAAATATAAATTTCGAAATTTTTTTTGAAAAATATATTTTCCGTTTCTTGTTTTTAGGGTGACTAGTACGAATATTGGATGTTTCACATTGCCTGAATTGGATATGGGACAATTATGATTTGTGAATTATGATATCCAGCTCATAAAAGGATGTTTCATCTAAATTGCTGTATCTTGAGAAAAATTTCTCCTAACGATATTGATTCGTTCGCATGAAAATCTGTTTCAAATAAGGAATACTGAACTGAAATATATAAGTTAAAAATGCAAATTATAGCAAGCTTTTAACCAAAACATGCAACAAAGCAAAATTTTCCTTCCACCAAATACGCTTCCATACCATGTTTTTACTGTTATATACGCCTTTAGAAATTTTGCGTGTTTCCTCTTGACGAGATTTACAGATCAGTACCGTTTGTACGTAAAAGTATCATTTATCGGTGTAATTTTTATACCAAATGATAAAACTTTTAGTTTTTTAATAGCTTATTTCTCTCATTTCGATTACACCCAACATTAGATATCGAAATGTGTGCAGCTAATTTTTTGTTCAATTTTTATTGACAAAGGAAGTGCACTTCTTCACATAAACGCTTAAAAACAAACTTGAGGGTTATGCGAAGTACTTTTGATTTTTGAGAAAAGGCGCTCACAAAAGCGCTTTACACATTACATAATGTACAGACATTTTTCCAAAAATTATAAATTAGAAATCTTCTATGGTTTCTTTATAAATATTTTAATTCAGGATCAATTTCGGTATCGATTTTATAACATATTTAGCGAGAAATTGGCATAGACGTTTTTGAAAAATAAGCAGTACTTATTTTACCAATTATTTAATTTGCATTTATCCGACTATGGGCTCGCAACGTTATAAGTAAAATTTATCGTGACAAATAGGTGACTGCTTGTGAATTTTAAAAATGAGTATAGACGAGTCCTCGAAATAGGAAAGATTAAATCAAATCTGTCTATTTTTACTACACAACTTGGTTTTACAGATTGTTGCGATTATTCTACCGCTAAGATGCTCAATGCAAACGGCAACACACATTATAAATAAAAATAGAACAGCTATTCATGAAACAAGCTACAATTTATTTTTTCAGATTAAGTTTATGTTGTCCTTAAATAAATTAACGTCCTTTAATTAAAAATATATAAACAGACAAATATCAAAAAAACAAGGAATTGATAAAAGTTATCTTTAATTTTAAAGTAAATCTAGCACTTTACTTTATCTGTGTATTTTAATATCTTTGATCTTTTAGTGAGATTTTCGAACGATCGTTGAAATTTTTAAAGAAACATAATTTTTTTGTTTAGTCAATTAATTTCGAATGACCACTACAACTAAAATTTCTGATCCATGATCATAAATGTTTATTCGGTTTCTTGCACAATAACTGAGCATGTTATAATATTATACGAACATGTACGAAACTATTACGTAAATGTTCGCAATATTATCGAAATATTATCCTAGAAAAAAAATGCTTGTTTCGAAATATTGCAGTGTTGCCACCAGGTTAGCCTATACTGACTAGAACTAACGAATAAATAAACTGGTCAGTCCATCATTAACAAATCCCATCAAATAAACAATAAGCTCGTCCACACTGAAAGTATTAAAATAAAATCTAGCGACTCGCGTAACAAAATTAGATCGAATATGAAATTAACTCGAACTAAAATGGGTTAAATTCAAAGAATTGTTTAATAATTTCAATATACACTTATAATAATATTGATATTTGTTTAATGGATTAAAGATAAAATAATAATAGTTTTGAATAGTATTTTTTAAATATTTACAAAAAAAAAAAATAATAAAAGTAAATATATAATTAAATATAGGATAATATAATTTAGTAATTTCGTTGTATTTTATACACAAGTGCGGCCGCAAAAGAAATTCTATCATAAAAATTGCCGATTAGGTTTTTTTATGTATTTATGCCAAATGAGGCAGAAAAAAATCTTTTTTTACTCTCTCTATAATATTTTAATAAAAAATTTTATTATATATTTTTGTCAATTTTAATTATTAATGTCTTTTATACGTGCATTACAATTAAAATTTCAAATTGTATGGCGTAAAGTTCACGCACCCTGAACTCAGTATATTTTATATGCCTGCTTGATTGGGTAGGAAATTTTATGTAGTCTCACTTTAATCATATTTTTCAATAAACATTATTTTTGTAAGGCATTTACTGTGTTTTGGTGAGTGAATGTGTTTTTGTTTGTATGAGTGTTATAGGAAAATCTTGAATTTATAAATTACCACACAAAAACTCTATATTTAAACTTATTTTCCATAGACTACATTCAACAAACAAATTTCCTTCCGTTCAGCGACGCCAGGCGAATAGATTGTTCCTTTTTATGAGCTAACTTTTTAAATTTGTAATTAAATTTTTTTTTATTTTTATTTACACTAATTCAAATTATTATTGGTTCAATTATAAAAGATGAATATGGATATTGTACGTGTCGGTAAAAGATCGATGATTTACTAAATGTTAGTGACATATGTTTCCAATGTTTTCCCCAAAAATTTTATAAGCTGAGAACGTGTGCCAAATGAATTAAAAAATAAATTTTTCAGCGAAGTAACGAGAATGATCATATTTTGAAATTTTTTAAGCATTTTGTATTGATGTGATAAAAATAGAGAATTCTCCTATATTGGAAATATATTTGAAAATGTTTGAAAATAAAAGCAAAAACTCTTCGCATAAATTAGTGTAACTTATGCCCGTCTATAATTAATTTAATTAAGAAGAAATGAAAATATTTACAGCAAATTCAGATACAATGGAATAAACCAAATCAATATAAAAAAATGTATCTCCTTTATTGCAAATTTCAGGCCCCACAGTTGTGAAAAGCTTTGTGGTGGTTATAAAAGTAAATATTTTATTTTGTAAGTTTTGAACCGGTTGAATTAGTTTGACACACGCTCTAAATTATTAGTATACGATTTGCATCTTAAATTATTTTTGCTTGAATCTGTAAAGAAAAATACTAAATGCTGGAGCTAAAGAAATTTATAAAACACTCCAAATCGGATTTAAACGATAAAATTACATTTGGAGTTGATACTTATTGTCATAAAAATATTAGAATTTGAGTATAAATGAAGTTAAAGAAATAAAATAGAATTTGTCTTATAAAGGGTAGCCTAAATCTAATAGCTCTTCGAGTATAGCTCTAAATAATATAACTTTAACAACAAAAAAAAAAATTAAATCGACAATTACTATTGGAGAGCATTAAACTATCGAAAATTGACAAAAACTACTACTATATGGAACTTATCGATTCACGGCTTTATAATTATCAGAATAAAATTGAATTTTCAGGAATGAATAAAAACGATCAACGCAAATTTTGAACTAATAAACCCTGAATATTAATTTAAAATAAAAATTTGTCAAATTTTAAATTAATTAAAAAAAACACAATTTTGAAAATAACCAAATTTCCAGATCCACTTGGAACAGTAACGAGAGAGCTAAAGAAACCCCAAGTGCTTGCCGATCTACGCCGTACCTCGAACTTAATATAACATAACCATATTCATCTCAATAATTTCAGCTACAACAATATTTCATTTATCCAAGTTTTAAAGTTCAAACGTTTTCTAGTTGCATGTTTAATCTTGTTGTTAATAATAAGTTTTTAATGGATAATAAATCAATTTGTTAATAGTTTTTGTTTGTTTGTTTTAAAGTAAAAACGACTAGAAATTTGGTAATTTTGTTTTTAAATTGTTTTAAATAGTAAATTAAATTATTTAATTTAGGCTTTACCTCCGGCTTTTTTGATTGATGCTCGTTCACGCAATGCTGGCGGTAAACTAAACGGAGCCGAACCAAATGGATCATCTTCCGCAGGAGCGGTCGCCATCGGAGCTGCGGTAATTGGCGTAGTGACAACTGTGGCTACTGCTGTAAATGTTGGAAGCACCTCAGTTTCGGTTGGAGTTTGCTGGAGTTTTGAAATACCTAGAATAAAATGAATGCTTATTTATGAAGTATGCAGAATCTTGTCACAGGTGAATTATTCATACTGGTTTCACTACCCTCATTTCGAATCTTATCGAATTCGGCCCCAAATATATGATCTTCGGTCATTTGATTAAATGGCGTTGGATCTTCGAACGGATTCCATTTCGATAGGTCCTCGTTAAATTGTCCATTCACATTACCTGAAATGTCTGTATTCGATACTGATGTGGCCATTTGAGACGTTTTCGTCGTCACCGAATATTGAGGCAATTGGGGTGCATGCACATTTTGTTCAGATGTAAATGCAGCTGTTGGGAAGGCTGTAGTTGGTGATATTGGAGTAGAAGAATTTTTTATTGAAATATCATACGGTGCTAAGAATTGTGATGTTTCTGTAGCATAAGTCCTATAAATAATAAATTAAAAATTACAGGAAAATCCAATTATCAATAATGTCTGTGTGACTGACGCCGATTTTTTGTCTAAATTTCCGACCAACTAAATTGATTGATATGGTACAAACGCGTTTTATTTTATAAAATAATAAAATTTTAAAATAATAAATCGGCGATTGATAAATTTGAACTAGGTTTGCAGTTAGAAATAAATGTCAAACATAATTTCGTTTATTTACGTTACAGACATCTATCATTAAATAATCTGTGAACTAAACAACAATTTAGTCAGAAATGTAGACAAAAAAATCACTAGCACGCACACAGTATAAGTCGCATACTTATTGAACGCTGAGGTGTCACTCATATTTCTTCGGTGGCCAGCTTTCTGAGTTATCATCAGTTGGGTGGATTTCGTTGGTGTTGATACTAATTGAGTCGGAACAAAATTTACTAAACCGCCGCTTGCGTCCAATGGCGGTAATGAGGCATGCGGTTGATGTGCCGATAAATCTACACTATTATGAACGTTAAACGGATGATCACGAGTTTGAATTATTTCATCGATATCATCAACTTCAGTTTCCCTAAAAGGATCTGGATAATTTGATTGGAATAAGCTATCTATAATACGATTTTCAACAAGATCTGTACTTGAAATTATGGCTTGCTGTGATAATTGTGGAGCCTGCATTTGTAATTGTTGGGGCTGCGGTTGCGGTGGAATACTTTGAATTTGTGGTAGCGGTTGTGGTGTGGGTGGAACAATAGGCACACTAATAACTTGTGGTTCGGGTTGAGTTGGCGGAAAATTTACATTAAACTGAGCCGTAAATGCTTCAACCGTTGGAGGAATATAACTTGGTGTCACTTGCTGTAGAACTTCTTGAGGCGCAGGAGACGGGATCGTATTACGTGGCGAAGGACTTGGAGGTAGTCCTATTGGTAAATTAGGTATATTTTGTGTTGAAGCTTTAGGCCGCATTCTCGGTGCAACACTAGTTCCACTTTCCACAACTGTAACTGTTGTCTTTGATTTAGATGCTCCAGGTAAACTCGATCGTTTCGTCTCAGATTCCATTGGTGGTACAGGCAACGTTTCAAGTGGAGATGCAGGAATTTTCTGTAAATCATCAAAATTTATAAATCTCTTAAACTAAAAAAAATTAACATGCTCACATGAAGATTTAAAATGGGATTCTCCTTCCCGGCTATTTTAAATGCAATTTCACAAACTTGAAAAATATTTGGACGTCTGTCAATATCTGGTTCCAGCATATATCGTATAAGTTGATGCATTGCTTTCGAGTATCTCGAATTGTCTGGTATAAAAAAATTACCACTCTGTATCGCCAGCGTACTTTCGCCGAATGGCAGCGTAAAAAAACATAGTTTATATAATAGACATCCGAGTGCCCATATATCAGCCTTCGTTGTAATATTTTTATCAGCATAAAAATCGATCATTTCAGGTGCACGATACGATAGTGTTGTATATTTTTTAATCTCTTCCTCCACTATTGCGACACCATGCACTTTAGGGTTTAATATTTTGGCGGTCGCCGAACCAAAATCGCATAGAACAAAATGACCAGATTCGCTTTGTAAAATATTCTCTATTTTTAAATCACGGTGAATTATTGGTGTTTGACAATGGTGTAATCGAGACACGGCCTCTGCTGTGTCACAAAATATTTGTAATACTTCCGGTTCAGTAAATCCTACTTGAAGTCTATGAAAAAAATAAAAAAATTGGATTATGCGGTTACGTAAAACTAGCATTAATTGATTGGTTACCTTGTATTCATAATATTTAATATATTCGTTTTACAGTATGGCATAAGTAAAAGCACCTCGTATACACCATTCCCTTTATGTGTGATACTCGAGTCCACATATCCAATTATATTTTTGTGTCCATTTAAATTACTCTGAAATGTACAGGGTATGATTAAATTTAATGTTTCCAGTCAGTGGATTATCTATATATACTCACGGCTATTTGAATTTCTCGTTTGGCTACACTTAAATCATGCTCATTATTGACATACATACGTTTCAGCGCGTATCGTGTACTTCCACTATTTGCTTTTGCCAAAAACACCATAGCAAATCCTCCTGTAAAAATAACAAAACAAAAATTACTATTGATTTTCTTACATTGAGGATAATTGAATAAGGTAAGTAAATTATCAGAAATTTCACTGTCATTGAAACGAGTTTTAGTCTTTCTTCTGTAATAAATCACCTATAAGATATAAATCACCTGTAAGTGTCAATAAGATGTTGTGGTACATATCTAGTTTCAAATTCAGATGTGGTTTCATTATTAGTTTAGTAATTGTTTTAATTTTTTGGTTATTCAAAGTTCTTTTGAAGTAGCCCCATAAAAACGCTCACACGATAACAACATAAATCGAGTGTAGGTGATGTTGAAGTTCATTCTCCGCTTACAAACATTGACACCTAGATCATTTGTCAACAATTCTAATGACATATTTAAACTAATCGCTAGAGCAGAGGTGAATCTTGAAATATTTTTTGTACACAGCACCTAAGCGTTCCACAATAAAATTTGCAAATAGTTTACGTCGCCACAGTGTGAGTTACAGTCATCCGTTGACGTAATAAGTTAATGGCATATATGGCACCAAGTCCACGCTGCTCACGATTCTCAAAATATTAACTTGTATTATGTCAAGGAAAATGGAATATGTTCACAATTTATATATTACTTGCACGTTTTCATTTCATAAAACATAATTAAACAAAGTAAAATGTAATCCACTAACGAAATTTAAATTGCGCGCACAGTTTTTTAGCGTTTTCACTTTGACATTTATTTTTGTTTATATGTTGAGCAAAATCTCAAATAAAATGCAACAAAAGAATGGGATTTTTATAATTGATCTAGGTAGGGTTCAAGAAGACATATTAAAACCTTATAAAATAAAAAGAGACATATTAAAACCTTTTCTTAAAAAAAGTAATAAGAATGCACTTCTACATACAGCTGAACCAATGTTAAACCCTAAGAATTATTTCAGGATTATTTAAGGTAGCATTCCAAATCAAACTAATAAATAAACTCCTTTGTACAGCAAACCTTTTGTACAGTCTGAAGGTGTATAAATAACGCCAAACAATAGTGATAAAGTCTTGTAACGGTCGTGGGTTGCGGTATCGCACATGCTCGTATTTATTTATTAGCCACTACCTTAGTTGTTAAATATGATACGCTTGACCTGGTTACAGACACGTAGGTAGTCAATAGCTAGTAAAGTGTAGTTCGTTACATATTTGGCATTTGTTCATATAACAACAGTTACAGTTTGAATGAAAATGTAGAACTGCTTCCTAGAAACTCAGGCTGTCTATAAATTAAAATTTATAATCATTTAAAGTTAGAAGTAGAAACAGCTTTCGATATACTATGTCTACTAATCAAATGTACAATTTATATAATTTCTGCATTACAGCCTTCAACACCAATGAGCATGATTGGAATAATGGAATAATGATTCGAAAAGAAGGTCAGAGAATTTATAGTGTTAAATTGAATTTAATTATTGTGACTTAACGTTGAAATATAAATTTATTGCTAAATCTGAAATAATAGGAACTATGCCTAGCTTCGGCAACTTTCTTAAGTATTTTGAAATTATCTCCTCTTTTGAATTTAATGGTAAAATACACGAGTCTCAGAGATTTCGAAATGGCATTAGGTGATTTTAAATTGTGGAATTAAAATCACCTAATGTCCATTCAAACCTGAATAGCCACATTAGGAGCCAATCTCTGAGATTCGTGTAATTTACCATAAGCTACAACGACATCCTTTCATACAAAAATTGCATATATTCCTGATGATTAAAATAATTCCTGAAAAGAATAATATGAAATAAAAAAATTTGATCAATTTTCCAAACAATTTTTTTTTTGTATTCACACTTTTTAGAAATGTACACGTGTGCATCTGTCTAAAATCTATATTTTGTCTAAAAATATTAGTTTTGGACACTCGCATAAATATCTGTCGAAATTATAAATGTTCAATAATTTAAAAGTGTACAGAAACTTCACGCTCGTACTAAACGGTAATGTAAATTAATTCGGTAAAATGTGAATGTGAGCCGGTTACAATAATTTCGAAATATTGCGTTGGCAAGAATATTCTTGTTTGATCTTATTGATAATCGCGTGTTAAAATTAAATTCAGTGTAACTCGATAAATCACGTGATAAATTTAAATTAAGCGCGGGGACTTGGTAACTTCACTTCTAGAATGGTTAATTAATAAATAAAGAATTACATTACATTGTTTAGCAGATCAGAGTAAATGGTTTATTTACACATAAGTTTCAAGCTGCGCCAGTGTGATCACTGTAAATTTAAATTTAGAGCGATTAAAAATAAACTAACTTCTAACTAATTATTACAGTTATTTTCGTCACTAGTTTTATTAGTTTGTAAGCTATTTTACTTTGACTTTCAGAATTATTCGATAAATTAAATTACATAAGAAATAAGAAATGTCAAGGATGCAGTACAGGTAACCCTCGAAGAACACGATTAATTGGTTCCGTGTTCTTTGAAACCGGGCTTTTCGAGACTACAAAAAACGGGAGAGTGAAAATAAACAAAAATGTTACGTTTTAATTTTTTTTTTTTTTTTGCATGGTCATATACAAAAAACAAAATAAAAGAGGGGCGACATATAGTAACGGGGATTCATTTAGAGGTTTAGGTTCATTTTTTTAGTAGGGATTTTATGACAGATCACGTGTGAGTCGTGTCAAACAGTTATGGTATTTTTGTTCAATATTGTTTGGCATTTCAGCAGCCAGCGTTCTACGAGGAATGTGTTTCGTGCGCTTAGAGCAACTTATGGTCCACATAATCGGCATACTGAATGCACAATTCGCTATACCATCGAAACATTTGAAACCCAATTTTCATTATTGGATAATACGCGACCAAGACCACAACCAGCACGTAGTGAAGAAAATATAGCGGTGGTAACTGAGAGTGTACGCGATGACCGTGATGAATCGATTCGGCGCTGTTCTCAACAGCTTGGCTTGTCGTATGCAATAACTTGGCATATTTTACGTAAGGATTTTGGTTTAAAAGCATACAAAATTCAACTCGTGGAAGAATTGAGCCCGGTCAATCTTCCAAATCGTCACCATTTCAGTCTTTGGGCTGCCCATTTCAGGCTTAATGGCTACGTTAATAAGCAAAATTGTGATATTTGGGCTAAAGAGCAACCCGAAGAGGTTCAATAGCTACCATTATATCCAGACAAAACAAAGGTTTAGTGTGGTTTATGGGCTGGTTAAATCATCGGTTCATATTTTTTCAAAAATAAGGCCGGCCGAAACGTAACTGTGAATGGCACCCGTTACCAAGCTAGATGATAACAGACTATTTGATGCCTGAAATTGAAACCCGTGATCTCAAAATTTGGTTCCAACCAGACGGCGCTACTTGCCACACAGCCCGGGAAACCACGGCTTTATTGCGAGAACAATTCGGCAAACAGTTAATTTCACACTTCGAACCAGTGAATTGGCCACCTAGATCATATGATATCACACCTTTAGACTTTTTCCTTTCAAGCTATACGTAAAGTCTAAAGTCTATATGGATAAGCCGGTTACGATTGAGGAATTAGAAGCGACATTGCTTGCATCATTGATCAAATACCACTCGAAATGCTCGAACGCGTCATCGAAAATTGGAACTTCGGAATGGACCATGTTAGCCGACTTTGCAGATGTTCATAGAATAGTGATTACTAGCAAGATGAATAGACGCGAAACAGCCCGGAAATAACCACAGAATTAAATGTTGGTCAACCAAAACCAGCTAGTGTTTCTATGGTTAAACTTCGCCTACATGAAGCCGGACGTTATGGTAGTGTTACTACTAAGAAACCATCACTTCGTAAACAACAAAATAAGCAAAATCGACTTAAATGGGCCCATGAACATAAACATTGGGCGATAGGAGATTGGAACAAGGTTTTATGAACAGATGAGTCCAAATTTAAAATGTTCGATACCCGAAGACGAATATTCGTGAATATTTGTGGGTGAAGTGCTAGAAAAGAGTGTATTGCCGCTACCGTAAAGCATGGAGGTGGTTTAGTGATGATTTGGGACTGTTTTGCTGGTACTAGTGTAAGTGAGCGATGTAGTGAAAATTAACAGAATACTAAGAAATGAAGGATACCGCCAAATTTTGGAATTCGACTTTTGGAACAAAATTTTATCTTTCAATAAGATAATGACAAAACCATTCCTCTCAATTGTATAAAGGCTATTTGCGCCATTTAGAGGAGGAAGGAGATTCTTAGAGATTTTCTGAAAAACAATCGGGTTGTGTTCGCGATAGTTTTTTTCCAATTTGTCCAACTTTCTTGTAATATCGTTGTTCTGTATAGTTCTGTATAATAACGGAGTAGTTCAGAATTATCAGAACATCGATATTACAAGAAAACTAAAGAACTTTTATGATGGATTTTTTTTTGTTATATGTACTTAGACTACTCTTAAATCTAAGCTTTTTAATTCAAAAAAAAAAAAAAATTTAAATTGGACAAATTTGAAAAAGCTATCGCAAACACAATCATATTGTTTTTCTGAAAAACCGCAGCTTACATCTCCGAAGTTAAAAGTACTTTTTAAAAAATCTCTGGAAATTACAATTTTTAACAAAAAAACTATTTTTAAACAAAAATTCGGCCTCTGACAGCCCAGACGGATTGATTAGTCAAGATAAAATTGCATACTTAAACTTTTTCGATAGATTGGGAGATTCCAGTGATTTTTGGTCGAATTCGGTCCAACGAAAGTTACAGCTTCCATAAGAGCTTTTCGTTTTTTGCAAATATTTTGAAAAGTATATAGCATTTATGAAAAAAAACGATTTAAAAGTAAATAAGACAAATAAAATAAAACTAAAAATAATTAGTCCATTTATTTAAATTATACCAGAAATGACGGGTGTTGATAAAAAAAATCACTAATTCGACATCTTTAAAGTTCAGGCGGATTCAGCCATTAATTGGGAGATCCTTGGCGAAATTCGGTGGAAATCTGTGTACCGGAAATGGCAGCTTCGCGAGCTTTGACAATTTTTGCAATATATTTACTTTCCAACTTTTCAGTTTATTGTAAATATATTCAAAGATTCAAATAAATTTAGATTAAAAGTTCAGCGAGAGTTGACCTTGTTGTTGGCTTTTTGAAATTTAAGTTTTACCAAAACTCAGGTAAGTTTAATTTTTCGCTTTAGAAATCAAGTGTGGTGTATTCGAGATCTATTGAAACATTCGTAGTAAAATAATGTCGGGTGTTGGCTACAATATATTCACCAATCCATTTTCTGTTATCGTTGCCGTTGTTCAACGTTTCCTATCGTCTTTATACTGCTACTATTGAAAGAATAGAGTTCGTTTCTATTCTAGATAACATTACTTTAATGAGACACATTAATTCAAACATAGCACGGCCCGGTCTACATTATATTAGGTCATAATTTTACAAATAACATTCGAGCAAAATTAAGTGAAACATTTTGTAAATATTTTGGTCCTTCCCTGAGTAAGTAAGAAATATTATTAGATTCCAGACGAGAAGTATCATCCTCAATCATTGTGGACGATATAATGCCGATTGCTAGTTAAATAATGAAAATGGCTCTCTAAAACTTGAAGTTTGGACAGATTTATTTTGTGGTAGCATCTCTGCCATAACGCATGCAATTTCTTAGAAAAATTATATTCCACATTTAATCATAAATTTCTCAGTTGACTGGGCTGAAATGCAAAAAACTTACGATTTTAAAAATTGTTTTATGTTATAACAAAAACCACCTTACGCTATAATAACTCCCATAAGATTACTAAACACATATGTTAACACAATTAGAATACGCCTCTAAAATTCACACCAAAACGCACGAACTTTATTTGATTAGTAACGCTAAGGCATTTTTATTATGCTCTCACACACAATAATGTATTCGACGTAACATATACAGGTGATAAAAAAACTGTCTAATGTTGCATTACGATACAATCAAGCCTATGTTCTAGTTCGATTAACTTTTTTGTTTTGTTGGGAATGGATAGTGAAAATCAATACAGAAACATTAGTTGTATTGTATAAGCATGCCGTCAGCCATCAACTTATAACAATAATTCGTCGTCGTCTTCATGTACAAAACTATTATATTTTTAATGAGATAACTACTTGAAAATATATATAATTTTTGTTGCTTCTTCGTTTAAACATGACATAGAGTTGTAAAGTTTTATCAACACTGATAAAACCTACTTTATATTTATGTTGAAAACAAGGATAAAATATAAAAATCTTGAAGGCAACTTTAATTCTCATTGTCATGGTAAAAAATAATTTTTTTTTTATAAGGAGTGCGTAGAGCTTAACGCAATAATCGAATTAAATATACACTTCTACCCAGGGAGTTATAAATTTGCCATTGTGGTATAAACGAGAAGAACAAACTTCCGCTGAGTAAATATTTTTCATTTCCATACTGCTCAAATTTTGTGTCCAATATACACATGCTAGACTAGGTGATATAATAACAAAAATATGGTCACAAACATTTTCTAGTAAACTTATAAACCGCAATTAATCGACTGATTCATCATAAGCTATAAGATCAAAATTGAGATTATTTATAACTGGGCGATAAACTTCCTATGACCGCAATCAATGTCTTTGGCTATATTCTTTATGTATACGATAGAAAGACGCCAATGAACGTGTTGTTAAAAATTACGTGCATATATTAAAAATCAACTGTTGCTGCAAAACAGTTATAAATAAAACATAGGGTGGAATGGACTCAAATCATGAAATATGTACATGAAGAGTAGTTAGGTGTAACTATAAGCAAGCAGATAGTAACTATAATGAAAAATATATTCTACTCATGATCCGCCTATGCGGATTAACCCTAAGTACTATGTTTTGCTCTTTTTTCATCCGACCCATAAACTTATCGATTTAAACTCGCCACACTAGGTCATGCTGTCACCTACACTCAATTTTGGCTTTTGACGGTGTGGGAGAACTTTCAGATTTATACAAAATGTCGATAGGTTAATAAATATTTTGCAACTTTAAAAGTATTCTTTATTAAAGAAAGGATAAGTTGTGCAGGTTCGATAAGCATATGTGGCGACATTTTCTTCTAGAGTTTTTTTTTATATCTAATAGCTATTTATATTTTTAAATATTTTAATTTTATATTATAGAAAAAATTTAAATAAAACCAGATTACCCATAATTTCTCAAAAAAAAAAAAAAATCTGAAAACTAACTCAGACAATTGCCGATAGAGACCTAAGGATTATGTGGTGTGGAAATACGGACTTTTTCTTTTATGTAGGTTCGAATGGTAAGGAAAAAATATATATTTTAGGTTAGGTTCAACAACAAATTTAATTTAGCAAAGAATGCTCTAGATATGCTAAGCAAAGATTTATTCTCCATGCCATACATTTCTGATGGAATCTATTTTGCTGTCAAATTTATTGCAAACATTTAATTCATCCAGAATATAAATTTTAAATAATTCCCATCTACTATAAATGGACAATACATATTAATTAAAATGTTACAACTATTCATATAAAATCAAGCAGTAGTTGTTGAATAAAGGCTTTTAAACTAATTTCTCTAACTAAATCTTAGAAATAATGAATATTGTGATTCGTATAGGATCATTGTCTCACAAAATATTCTATGACCAATTATGCCAATTATGTTTGTTATGGATTCCGAATTCAACAGATTAATTCAGGATTCAAGAGATGATTGGTGTATGTTGCGGAGATTCCACAACCCCTTAGAATGTTGAGAATTATTATTATTATGCATGCACAAAAGAAATTTTTTAATCCGTTGTCACATCACGACTACTAGAATTTTTTTAAATAAATTGTAAAGGACCGCACCCCAACTCAAGCCATGCCGCAACGCTCAGCATCTTTTTGGCCAAGAGAATGTTATAATTCGATTACTTTGCAATGATGAAAACGTTTTGTTCGTTACGAAAAGTAAATCGATAACAAAAACAACGTGTAGACATACTGTCATGAAATTTATATCTCGTAATTAAACTGATGCGTTATGTACCACATGTTTGAAAAGATCCAATCATCTGCGAGACCATATAGTTTAAAACATCATCTCTTCCAAACATAAAGAGTTGATAACAACAATACCATATTTGTGTGCATTTTTTCTGAAACCAAATGTTTCCAACTCCATGGAGCGAGCGCACAGGATTTCAAAAATATTTATTTTGTTTTTTCTCCAACTTCACAAAAATACATATTATTTTTCGCTAATTCTATTGGCTTCGGGAGCCAAACGACCTGATTCTGAATTTTTTTCAATGTATTTTATAGGTGTTTTAAGAGTCGCCATCGTCAGTGAAAGTATTAAACTCTTTCCAAGCGGAACAATAAAGACATAGAGTGAATCAGTTTACAAGTTTTTTTCTTAAAAATAAGAGACGTTATGCACAACAGAGGGGGGAGGGGGCGAAATCTAAGGGGTCATACCTCCACACTGGTGCTTCCATCGGAACACTAAACTGTACCACGCACTGGGCTGAGATAAAATGTTAATGTATCGTTCAGTTTCTAACAGTGTATCTGGATATGTAGAACCCACCGGATCAAGTATCGTTATCTTTGTATCGCTGATCTCTGGACACAAGGAAACCACTTTTTCCGCCACTATATACTACATATTATGAATTTAAAACAAACCAATATGAAAAATTCTGTTCTCTAGCAAATCTGGGAACTAACCTTAAGGAAATGCTACAGATGAATACAGATCAGCTACAATTGTACTAAATAAAGAGTCGCCGGCTGCATTGGTGATACCAATGAGTTATACCAATTCAGTGCAGTGATGCTTAAGGTATATACAAATAATAAACGGGACATATCAGAAGTCCTGGTACCGGAAGAGGGCACATCGAGTAGCATCTCGCTCGTTGATGGTAGTGCGATCGTCATTGGGGATGCTAGTCCTTGGAGAGAATTCAGTTAGATGATATGGAAACAACCTCCACCGAGTCAAAGATATAGGGAGCAATGGGGAAAGACTAGTCGAGTAGATTTAAATGTTTAGGTTCTTGCACATCAACTTTAACCATTGCAAGGCACCTCGGCCACTCTTCTGATTAAAACAAATGCAGAGCAGATTGATAATCACCCTTATTGCGGTTGTCGTGTCGATCGACAAACGACACGACTTTGTCGTGTCGTTTCGATCTTTATTTTGTATTGCGTAACTGGAACGAATCGACCAATAAGTGTTGCCATGTACGATTGAAATAAATCGGAGTTATTGTGAATTTTTCGAATAACTTAGCAATCGTGATTTAGTTTTGAAGTTATATTTTGTCAAACAGCTTGACGCTACCCTTCTGTCAGGAAAACTACATTGGATATTATGAGGGATATTTCGCCCAAATTTGAAAAATAATAGGAAAAGGAAAAACTTCTGTATTTGGTGTGAAGTACATATTTAATTTATGTCTAATTTTTATTTATAATTAAAGTGTGTCCAACAATATTTTATTTCATCAATTTTCCAGCTGAATGCGAAAATTACTTAGACGAATTCAAATTGGGGCTTGTTTGTGATTTTGTGCCTAATATGTATAATTATAAAAATAAAAAGTTATGGTTTATTTAATTGTTTTCTATTTTCTATTATTTTATTATAAATTATTACTACTAACATTTTAAAAATATGTTAATACGCAAAAATATATAACGCAGTCGTTGGTAAAAATGGCATCGACAAAATAATGGCAGATCGATCGACAAAAGATAGCGATATCGACATTCACAATCACAATTTTGTCAATCGACATCATATCGATGTCGATACGACATTCGCAATAAGGGTGATTGTATAAATTCAACTACTTGCCTTTGAGTAAGTGGAGACCGAGTGCTCGGACTAAACTTTATGTACTTTTACACAAAGAAAACAGGTAAACTTCGTTCAAGTATTCGTACTACATTTTTCTGCCACAAAATTACAGCAACACTGATGTAGCAACGGCTATCACTCGGCCTCCTACTCATTAGAGGAAAATGAGTAAAACCGACTGTGGCTCCTTCAAAATTATTCTAGGAAATTCATTAAACCTTTCGTGTCAATACAGGAGCTTGATGACCCCGTGAACCGGCTCTCTAATGCTTATAATTAAGGTACGTGTGTCCTTAGTGTAGACTATTGAGTAAATGGTGTACACTAAGGACACAGCTGAAGCAAATGGAAATTTAAACTGTTTCGAGACCTGTCTAAGCAATTTTACCAGTTATCCTAGCGATTAACACAGTGAGCAACTGGACCAAACATCACGCATTATATTAAATGGCGTAAAATATTTAAAACCAAAATATCAACTGGATTCTCGTGGAACATAACTCTAACCAAATTCCACATGCAAATACAGCTAAAATCGAAAAGAACAAGCTAACATTGGAAGAGCCCAACAAATAGAAAAAAGAAGGCTTAAACATCAAATATATGAAGTATCGGCTCTTGGGCTGAAGTTGTGACCTTATGGACTGAAGTTGTGACATAACAAATGCAGTATCCAACTTTGTGTCTGGAAAATCAATGTACAAATGATAAAATGATCCATGGTACATTAAAAACGACAACCTTTATAGGATCTTGGAATACTTTATCGGTCAAATATAAAAACTACCAAAGAAATGCGTAGAATGATTATCTCGACATGAAAATGCAGGCATACGAGTGCATCGTATGTTGGGCCGCACGAATTCAGTGAGAAAGCTTCAAAAGCAGAAATCATTGAAGTTGGGCCGTTCTAATTGAAACAAACAAAATTTTTGTAACAGGGGTAATCAATGAGTTACTCTTCGTCAACCGAGATCTTATTTAAGATAGATAAATTACTAGATGAACTCTGAATTAGTTGTAATATTAAATAAATAAAATAAAATAAAAATGCTAAGCTGGCGAAATAAGAATTGCACTTACAAAATGTTGTTTACATTTACGAAACAGTTTCATTAAATTTGAAGAACTGTAATTTATCTACTAAAATAAAACATTATCGAGATTCTGCTCTCTCCCTTCGAATTTCTTAATATTGCGTACCAATCACTAACAGTCTTTTTTAAAAATTCATATTTAATAAGAAAAGGCATTGTTGTTACAATGTTTTACATTTACCCTTACGCTTGCTAACGTACATGCTTTCTTTGAAACAGATTAGTCACTAGACTAAGGCAGTAAGAAAAATGTTTTTCCATCCCGCGCATAAAGTTTGTTCATACTCGACTGATTACAGCCGTTTCGCTCGTTTATCACATTTTCTTTCTCGTGCTAAGGACATGTACTTTAGGCACTAGAAACCAACAACTATGGAAATGTGGAAAATGTGATAAGTTACGCAAAATCACGTTGTAACTGTAGGCTTTATGGAAAAGCCAGGTGACTGTGATATTTTAATACTTCGAAAAACTCCGAGTTTGGAAAAACTTTGGAAACATTAGATTGCACTGTTATTACCTTAAGATTCGATTAGGTATTCATTCCGGATCGAGTCAACCTAGAATCAACTTTGGAATTCTATTTCAAGAGTTATCTTTTATAACGTAATTTATATATTCGCGTTATGTTGGGAATTTGGGAGGGAAGCGAAACCAAGTTGAAATACAAACGTCCAAAATAAATATGTAATTCTAAATCGTGTTTTTCGGTAAAAAATTTACCAATCGCGCATAAAAATTGTCAAAATTGTAGAAACCGTATCGTAAACGAATAAAAACATGAGTGTTTTATTAATTTTTGATTGATATTTTTAGGATTGAGTTTACTCGTCTCTACAAATTTTGTGGATCGAGTCGATTTAATGCAAAATTGATTCGGACCATGGCTAAAGTTTACTTTACGTATATCGAGAAAATCAGGTAAGGAGTATACATTTTTAAAATTTTTAAATGCAGGATTGTTTATCAACCGTTTTAGGAAGGGGACGCTAAATTTTTCCGAAAAATTACCCCATTTTCCGGAAAAAATTTCACTTAAAAAACAAAAAAATGCATATTATTTTATTCAAAATACGTACAAAAGTGTAATTTATATAAAAATTTTGATATTAGAATTGTATCTTAACAGTTTTTTGACAATACAAGTAAATTTTCTGGGAAAATTTTGCAATTTTTTGAGAAAAATTTTAAATTTTTTTCAATTATGTATTTTTTTTTTTACTTAGTTTGACATTTGAAAAGTTGTATAAATTGTAGAAAAGCGGGGGTTTGGGGCGGCAGCGAACGAAGGCGTTATACAACGAATTAAAATTACATTAACAAAAAAATTATATTTATGAAAGTTGATATTTTAACATTTGTGGCACTATCAGAAGAAGCGATAAGAGCGATAGAAACTCTTTGATCTGTGTCTGCAAGGTTGACGAAGCAATTATTATTAATAAAAATAAAAAAAATATTGAAAAAATAAAAAAAGTGAAAATTTTTCCAGAAAATCAAAAAAATTAGCTTCCCCCTCCTAAAAACTGATTGTAAACAATCCTGCATTTAAAAATTTCCAAAATGTATACTCCTTACCTGATTTTCACGATGTATACGTAAAGTAAAATTACGCCCGGACTATTATATATTGGAATTTCAATCACGAAACTCTACTTAAATTTTAAATTCACGAAGATATTTTAATTTTGTAAGAAAATATTCTAAAATTTTCAATTCATTTCCGGCTGCTATGCTTTTCCATTTAGGCACTTTTTCGGTATGACCAATCCATTTCGCTTTTTTATATGTATATCATGATCTTTTTTTTTGATTTCCTTGATGTTTAACCTAAGACCAATTTCTTTTTCTAGAGCTGATAACTTTGTAATTTTTACTGCGTATAAGACATCTGCGTAATATCACACTCATAAAATTAAACACTGCATGCGGTTGTCTAATCATCTGTTGATGCTGCCTAGCACTATTAGGAATAATACTGCTGACATTACGCAACCTTGTGTCCCAATTTGATTAAAAGCGATTAAATAGTTCGAGTACTTTGTAACATATACCTGATTTTATTGAATTTTTTATACATTTATTTAGTAACAAATAAATTTGATTACTTTAGACAATTATGTTATTTTTAATAAATGTAAATTTCTTTCAAATTACTTATTTGGAAGAGTGTTAAAAAGAAAAAAACAAGATTCCCGACTAAACCATTTTTTCTCTCTCTCGTTCACATATTTTTTCAATATTTTCATTCCTCATTTCGGTTTAAATAACCTCTGAAAATATTCCAGGAATTACTAGAAAAATCTCCTCTGTGTTAAAGGCATTGAAAACTCATTGAAGGCATTGAAGAATCTATAAAAAAGTACCAATATACTTCGTCAAGTACCAAGAATACGGAGAGTCTAAAGCGATAGCCAAGTACCCTAAATGAGGTTTGTGTCATTTGCAGCGAATGGAACAACTCAAACCGTAGGGAAATGTCTTTTTAAGTATCTTCAATTAATAATTTGTTAAGAGGATGCCACAAATTTATTTACGTAAATCTTACATTCGCTAGAAATATTTTATCGACAAATATAATACATAATTGAAAAATACAGTGAGACAACATCTAGCCCCGAAGTGAAATTTGCTATATCTTTTCTGATTCTTTCCTACTAAGATTCACGAAATCGATTGCCCTCAAAATACAAATTCTATTTATAGACTAAAATATCTCCTATTTTCGCGTCTATTCTCAGAATGCATTATCAGAAAAACCATAAAAATTAAAAACAGCTAGTATGTATATCCAAAATATGAATACAATCAAAAAACCAAAACGAGATCTTTAATCCACCAACAAAAGAATTTTCGATTTCCTTTAACGAAACACAACTGGATATGCCTTAATCCATTCTCATGCTCATTCCTTTGATTTACAACAATTCAATCATATCATTTTTATACAGTTAACGAGTTCATTTCTATAGTTTTTCCTCATTTTTATTCTATTTATACAAGATTTATTAAAATTTTCCAAACAATATAAAAAAATAAAACTCGACACAGAAAAGGGGAATCAATTTGTTGTCAGTATATGGCATCAGATATCCAATTGGATTAAGATACAAAGTTTGACGTTTATAGGCTTAAGATGCTGAAATGAATTCCTTGTAAACATTATTTTCGTAACTGTCGCATTATGTGGTAAAATAAACTAGATGATCAAGGTATAATTTTATTGATAAATTTTGGTTTGGTCTGCCCTCAGGCAAAGAAAGCCCGTTGTGGAATTCAAGAATAATCCATAACGCCTACAAAAATTCTATCTATAATAACGGACTGCGACAAAATATTGCAGAAACAGCTTTATGTTTGAACTCCAGTTACGACGACGGCACCTGTGGCGATATTTTTTCTCGTTTCATGTTATCTTTTAATTCATGGATTATTCAAGGAAATTGAAAAAAAATCGTCCAAACAAACTGAAATTGAAGGCCAGGAGTCAGGTCCATTACCTTTTTACCTTACGAGTGAAAATGTATTTTGGGCATATTTGGCAATTCTTTTTCGAAAAAGGTAAACAGGCAATTTTGAGACATGGCGCTCGTTGATGACAAATAAAATCCATTTATTATAAAACAGGGAAGGTAAAAGGTAGTTTTTTTTAAATTTGCTTTCAATTATAGATAGGCTTTCTTTCCAATGTAATTAAATTTATATGTCTCCATTTTGAGATCCATAGGGATATCCCCTGCCTCGGCGATGATGGCTGTAACAGGCGTACTACTCGTCAGACCCAGACAGATTCTCAGGCTTCTATTTACTATCTTTTGTAATTTTTGATCCGCTTGTTTGCCTTTCACTGCTATCGCGCTGTATCTCAGTCTGCTTTCGATGAGGTTCTTATGAAGGTTCAGCAACGTGGATGGATGGGCACCTCCCTTTTTATTAGCTGCAACTTTTATTATATTTGTGGCTGTCATACATTCTATGTTTAGAGCGTTGATGTGTTTGTTTAAATTGGCTTTAACGTCGATTAGGAATCCGAGAATTTTCATCTCATTCGTTTCTTTTATTGTAGTATAGTTTATAGTTATCCTGCTATTTGGGAATTTTCTGTTACCACCTATTGTCATAAATGTCGTCTTCGTTTCATTTATATTTAAATTTAACTTCGCTAATTTTCTATGGAAGTTCTCCAACCCTTTGTTAACTCTCAATGATGTTTCCTCTGGCTATTATTACGAAGTCATCTGCATACTGTAGCACTTAAAAGATTGTTGTTTATCAAATTAGCAAAAGGTCAATTTGAACGTAATTTAACCATTTACACTCGATTTATTTTCAAGGCTGTTGGGTGTCAACTTGTATTATTTTTAGCTAAATGAATTAAAATAATTTACAGTGGTAGAATCGAACGCATTATATTTATTTCATTTATTACTATTATAAAATATTTTAATTTTTGGTAATCTTTTACAGAATGGTACTTTTTTTGGTCTATAGACTGATACACGAGTTTTTAGAGTAAATTAGTGTTGTCACCTCCATCGTGAAATGCAAGTTGTAGGGTAAATGTATATTGTCACTGCCAGAATGACATACGAGTGCAAAAGGTTAAAAAAGAATCGATATTTTTTCTGATTTTGTGGCCAACTGTTAATTCGTATTTGGTTTAAGCCTTTGCTCTGATTATAGCATATCGAAACCAGATAGAACTTTTTAAACTATTAACTATCCATTTCTACTTATGCATTTTAGTCATAGGGAGAAGGAATGCAGTTTTTCATATTCTGTTAATTTATTTAAATTGCGAAGCAGTAACTCGTCACTGTTGTTAACAGTAGTCAACTGGTCAAATGAAATGCACTATAACGAAAATTATTTTTAAACGACCGTAAGCTGGAAATTAGTTTATGTTGTCATCCAGGAATGTTTTGTAATTTTTGAATGATTTTTTGGCTTTTTTGGTTTCGATTCTTTCAAAGTTACAAAAACAAACTTACCCTTTGTAAAAATAACAAAACCTTTTTCAATGAGGGATTATTTTATGGTCTACACGAATAAGAGTAAATGTTGTTGTTGGCGAAACACCATGTTCATCGATAATTGGGTGTTTAAAATTTTCAAGGTTTTTTTGTAAACGATATGACCGAATCCGTTAATATCTCTCAATTGCTTACCAAATTGGCCTAAAACCTCTGAGGACTGATTGATTTTGTCGATGGAGCAAAAACTAAAAAGAAAAGTTAGTAGGAATGGTTTTAAAAATGGTAAAGTAAATATAATATAACTATGAACCTTTCTGCCTTATGTAGAAAACTATTAGGTATATTATACTTCAATTTAAAACCATTTAATTTATGAATTGTGAAATGAATTGGTGCAAATTCAATTTCCAAATGTAGGAACATACATAGGTCACTAAACAAGTTGACACCCAGACAGAGTGAGTCGTAGATGAAGACCCCGACTGCGCTGGCGTGACGACGTCGAATAAGACCTACTCGTATTAGGATGTCGAAATTCAAGAAGGAGAGCAATCGACCGAGACGGATGAAAGACCATAGTGCGGGCGGCAAAATCCCTTCATGGGATGTAAAAGCTAGAGAGAGAGAGAAAGAGACACCTGGAAAGTCGAAGAACAAGTAAATTGAAGCGATTTAAAGAAATTGAAAGTACATAGATTGGTTAGGAAGAGGTTGAAAGTACATAGATAGGTTGGTTACATATACAAAATAATAAATCATCTAACAAATGCTTAAAAACTAATATTTATGCAATGCTCTAATGATATTGAGTAAAACTGAAATAAAAAGTTATCGAGGTATTTTTTAAATCAAATTTACTATAAATATTATGGTCAGATACGGATTGTATTTGAAAATATAGGTAGCTTTTAAACCAAGCAAGCAGACCGCCCGTATCAGAGTAAAACGAAAGAAGCAGCCTGTTGCTTCTAAAGAATGAAATAAAAAATCGCTCGAACTCCATTGACTTTAATAATCTAAGCTTAAGAATTCTATCAAATAAGTCTTAAGTATGATAGTAGAAATGCCAGGTTTTATGTGACGATCTGTACACATTTTCTGTTATATAAGCGCGTATCGACAAAAACGTTACTTAGTACAACAATACTAAAAATTGCACAATTATAATTTATCTATAAAACAAAAAGGCGAATTCGATAACACCACGTTAGGTTTACTAAGCGATAAGACTTGTTTGACGTAGCCCCAATTGGAAAAATGCAAATTAATTAGCTGTTGAGTTGAGCGGCGCAGCGTGACACGATGAATAATCGCCGACTTATAATAAGTTTTCTCCTACAACCAAAACAAAAATAAACAGTAATTGTAAGAAATCATAAAAACTATTGTTGTTCGAAACTATAAAATAAAATAAAATAAAAACGAGTAGTGAAAAATCTACACACAAATAATAATTGTTACCCTACTTTTTGTTGTTGTCTATGTATTTCTACATGTTTTCTTTTCGTATTTTAGAGGTCACCATTGTAACAATACTAAATCCAAACACAAAACTTGGAGAAAAATTCAATTCCGCATATAAATAACACAATTTCCAGCTTGGTTCCAGACTGACTGGTGCTAAGTTTGTGTCCTGCTGCTAAGAAAACTTACCTTCGGCGAGACAATCTTCCACGGTAACCGAAACGTGACCAACAACAAAAACTTTTCCAACATAACTATGTGTTTCTTTTGTTGTATTTTCCAACTTTTCATTTTTTTCAAATTTTGAAAATATTTTCTTCATTTTAACAAGATCCGTATTTTGGTCGTTCCTTTGAGCTTTTTCTTGAGATTCTATTCACTTTGTAAAATGTATAAAACAGTTAAACCAGTAAAAAAAAAATCTTTTCTAGATATAATTTTATAGAGCACACAGAACTTATTTATTTCTTATCTTAAATTTTCGGAAAGCCACACACATAATAAAACAAAAAACTTAAAAGTTGTAGGAACAAAAACGCGAAATGACAAGTAAACGTCAAAAGATATAAATTTTTGACATTAGAAAATCCAAGAAAATATTTTTTAGATTTGTATTCCCCTCTTTATTTCACGTATTTATTACACTTTGTAACTATTTCATATAGTTAATTAATAACATTTTTATGCAAATTTATTGATTTTGCAACGTAATTGTTACACTTTGATACGGGAATTGTGAAAAATTTGCGTGCAATAATTTACTTTATTATCGTCTACAACAATGACAGACGAGACATGTCGCTCAGCTGACGAAAAATACAGAAATGGAAGTGTGTCTTGCTTCCGCGGTGCTATGGGTTTTTGTGTACTAAAACTAATTTGTTCTACGGCGAACTGTATTATCGACGGTTGAAGGCGACGTGCAGTGCCTATGAATGTTTATACGGCCGTCTCGCAAAATATAGGCTTTGTATTTATGCACTTCAGGCACAAAAATGTAAACACGACAAAACACTTTCATACAAATGCTATGGAATCTTGTTGAAAATTTGTTATTGTCTTTATTAATTTATATCTTGCAAATGCGGCAGAAAAATAAATTTTCATTCTCTTGAGCATGAACTTTGTTTTTTATCTTTAATTTTAGTAAATTGTTTTTTATTTTTAAGGTAGTTTTCATTTAAAAACTTGCCATTTTCCGCTATAATGTCTTTAATTTGATGATAGTCCTATAAAATATGTAGAGCATAGTTAGTGTGTATGCGTGAAGAGTAGTAATTTCGTTCAGTTGCCTTCTCTATGCAATGCATCCACTCTACGTACATATATACATACAAAACTTTCTCTCTACCCCTTTTCTGGCCAGAAGAATTGTTTTTTCTTCAATATAAGTCCACCACGCCCAAATGTGTATGAAAAAATGGCAGGTTGTTAAGTATCCCAGAGTTTCACGGATCTTAGTTAAATCGTAATTCTTTTTGAAAAAAGCATTATAATTTGATGATTTGATAATTATTTTATTGTTATTTATGTTATAGTGTTATTTTTTGGACGACAACGATTTAAGTGGTATGCAGGCATGTGTATGTTGGTCTAAAATACATACAAAAATAAAAGCGTATTTCATTTGCCAAGGAATTGGATTTGAAATTGGAATTTAATTCTTGGTCAAAAGAAATAACAAATGAATTCCCGTGTTTTATTTCTTTTATTTCATCTTTTTCTACAGAAAAAACTCTAGTGACAAGCACAGTAACTAAAAAAAAATTGGAATTTCAATACCATCAAATCTGTAGGAATTCAACGAATTCCAAATTGGTATTGAATACATACCATTGTTGTTGTAATTTGGCAAATGAAATACACTTTAAATGTTTGCCATGATTCTCTTTCGTTACCACCAAAATTGTGATGGCAGGCTGGAAAAGAGATATTTTATACGGAGATCATCAAATAAAAGCATCAGCGAAATTGTGGTAAAAAAAACAATTGACAAACAAAAATGAAAACAATTTATCAAAATTAAAGGTAAATAAACAAAGTTTATGCTCGGAATTTAGATGATTGAAAATTTATTTTTCTGCCACATGTACGAGATATCCCTTTTTCAACCAAGAAAATAAATAAATTGCTTCAATTTTAGTCCAATCCACACAAATGTGTGAGTAAAAACCCTAGTATCCATTTCCTGACCCGCATACACAATTGTGTATGTAAATTTCGATTACAACAAACGAAGATGTCAAACATAGAATTAGGTGGTAATTGAAGACCAGTCTACACATTTGTGCAAACCACTTAATTTTGTTTTCGTCCGAAAAATAACAGTAACTATAATAATGATAAAAAAATTAATATGTTATCAAGAACAAATAAATTATATCTTATATAATTAATTTGTGTACAAATTATTATGCTTTTTTCAAAAAGAATTCCGATTTAACTAAGATCCGTTAAAATACGGAAGACATTACAACCTGTCATAATTTACATACACAATTGTGTATGGTGAACTTAAATTGAACCAAAAAAAATTGTTTTTTGAACTCGAAAGGGGTATGTAATGGCGTTGTTGATAAAAAATTTCGCTTGATTTGAAGTAAAACCAACACAATTGTGTGTATAGATATAGTGTTTTTTCGGATGAAAAAAAGTTAAAAAGGAATTCACAATTGTGTAAGTTGGTTCAAAAAACATACAAAACTAAATTTTTGACATGGTACTTTTGCCCTACCCGCACAAATGTGTTAGTAAAACACAAAAGGGATATAAGTAAATAAAGTTAAAATTAATCTTGACAATAAATAACGTCCATAGCATTTGTATGAAAGTGTTTACGTTATTTAGGCTTTCGGTTTTATGCGTGAATTCTACAGTGAAATAATTTTTTTCAGTTCAATAAATACGAGATAAAAATATAAAACCTGTACTTGTTAGAAAGAAACAAAAAAAATTCAGTAAAATTTACTGGGGAAAATGTTGCCATAAAAAGTATCAAACTCAATACTTTTTATGTCAACATTTGTTTATCTTTGTCACTCTAATGTAATTTTAATATATATTATTTTACTGGAAAAAATTGTTTCACTGTGGAATCCATGCATTATTCTATCTCGTATCGCATCTTAACTGGGACTCTTCAAAGTCTAAGTCTAACTTAAGACTCATTCAATGCGTTCATCACACCCGCTTGTATATACCGCTCTGAATATTCCAAATTGTCCGCGAACAATCGCCACTTATAAATGATCTCCTTCAGTGGCCATATTCTGGTAGTTTCCCAAGAATAGAGAATATTTTTTTTGTAGCAGCTATTCCCCGGACATTTTCCCCAATTCCTCGTTTTCTAAAAGCTAATTCTGTCGACTGAGTAATAAATTTACAGGAAAATAATTTAATTATTCGCAGCCGACACGCGAGCGCAATAAAACAAGAAAACAAATGTCTAAAATTGGTTTTTTGTTGATATTTTAATCGAATTCTACTTAAAAAATATTTTTTTTTTATTAAAATGAAAAATTAGATATTTATTTCAATTGATATTACCAATTTTCAGTGTAAATTTACAGCCATAATATTGCTTTAACTAAATACAATAAATTTCCGTTAAATTCTATTCCCAATTAATTCTTTCCGAAAATAGGTATAAACGTCAAAACTGCTATAATGGGTATAATTTGTTCCCAACAATTTTTTTTCGCAAATTTCTGGCTTAAGCCAGAATACACTTTAGGGGAAAAGGGAATAAAACTGTTACAAAGTTTGAAATTTCCATTCACCGGAAATTATCAGAATAAATAGGTACCTAGTTCACGAAAGAGTTAACTGGGAATAGAATTTAATGTGGAATTTTATTAATTAAAATCCGGCAAAAAAAAAATTGATGTACATCAAAAATGTTGTTCTATTTGCCAGAAAAAAATCAATTTTTCTTTTGATGTACATCAATTTTAAAAAATGTACATTTTTTTTATAAATTTTTTTTTTGGTGTGATCAATACTAATATAAAAAGAGAAATGTCGATTCTTATAAACGCGTCGGAAATGTCATTCTTCTTGTGTTTTAAGTAATTCAAGATCTAAAGTGAATTTTTCGCTCGTTCAAATAATATGGGCTGAAACTTTATAAAATCATCATCATCCGATGAAGAAAAATATAACAATAAATCATCTGATGATGACGAGGAAGACAACGCCAACAATTCTTCGAGAACTTCCATTTTATCTATAAAAACACTTTTATCAGTAAAAAATCACAACCAAACCACAAATGTCATGTCCATTACTGGAATTTTATTTACCAAAATCCCGCAAAAAAAATTGATGTACATCAAAAATTTTGTTTTATTTGCCAAAAATTATTTTTTTTTTGATTTACATCAATTTTAAAAAATGTACATTTTTTCGTAAATTTTTTTTGATGGAGAAATACCAATACAAAATGAAACGTCAATTTTTGTAGAAACGTCAATTGGTGTGTTAAATTACTAATAAATTAAAGCATGTGTTTTAAATTCAATTGAAATATATTTTAATCGTTCATTAATAAATATATGAAAATTATTCGTTCGAAAATATATATATATAATTTCGTATAGTGGAGTGCACAATTGATGTCGTTTTGACGTGCCATTTCTAAACTTCAAAATCCTATTTTATATCTCCAATACATACATAAAACCACATCAATTTTGTTTTTTTTGTTCTATTTGAACCATAAATTTAACATTGATTTGAAAAAGTAAATAAAATTCCACAAAAGTACATCACTAATTCAACTTTAATACCATTTAAATTTGCCGCTATTCAATTTTGCTTTTAAGGACTAGACACACCAAGTGTCGACTGAAAGCGGCGAATTTAAAATATGCATCAATTTATTTATGTATTATATCCGTTTTCCTGCACGCCCACACAAAATTGTTTATACACATGTACATACTATGTTTTTTTATTCACACATTTGTGTGGTTTGGACTTAGCTGAGCCAAGTTTTTTTTTGGTAGAAAAAGGGACATAGAAACGATAGTATAAACAAATATATCCTTTTTTCGTCAACACATATTTTTTTCTTCTTTTTAAGTTATTAATTATTTAATAACGTAATTATTATAGTTATAGTGTTATTTGTCGAACGAAAACAATTTAATTGGCATGCACAAATGTGTATGTTGGTCCAAAATACATACAAAAATAAATATTTGAAAGGAAATTTTTTTATTGTGAGAGCTCAAAATATAAACAAGTAATAAGTAAACTCAAAATATTAAACAAACGGCCTAGGAACCATGCACAGATTTTAGCGAAAAAAAAATCGATATAATTTCTAGTAGTTGCTAGAAAAACGCACGTTCAGCTTTGAATATTTTATTTATTGAAGCAGACGTGTGTGCAACGTTTGTTCATTTTGTTTATGTTTACTTAGGACCTGTCCGAATACTGTTATAATTATTTCTATTGTAATAATTGTGACAGAATTCTGAATGCAACCAAATTATTACAACAGCTATATGCGTAATAATTTTTGACGTAAATGAAATAATTTTTGTATTATTTCATTGTTGTTGTTGGTAATGCGCCATTTTTCGAATTACGAAATTATATTTGCTTAAGTTATGAATGTAACAAATTATGGTGTGTTCAACTAAATTATATAATTATTGAAATATTGGATCCAAAATAAGTTTCAGTTATCTTGTTTTCTGTATGCAATAACGATTATTACAATTTTTTAATAATGTCAAAAATATTTCAGTATTCGGACAGCAATCGAACTCTAACAAATTATGGAAAAGAAAATTATTTCAGTAATGTCAAAATTATTACAGAAAATTAAATTATTGCAGTATTCGGACAGGTCCTTAATGCAATTTGACGTTTCGCATTGACTGTTTAATTTGTGCTAGTCTTTAGTGATCTAAATTTGATTTATAAATAAATAAATGTGTTTTATAAACTAATATATTATACAAAATTATAAGAAAACTTTATTATACTCGTATATGTATGTATATATTGTACAATTATTTTTTACATCTATGTCCGTATCATCAACAAAATAAGTCTTGCGCCTGTAAATGTTCTTCTTTGGACCATGAAATGTATCATTAAAATTGTATTATTGAATGTATCATAATATTTAAATTTTACGGAAACTATGAGCGAGAACCATTTTCGAAATAACTGAAAACAAGTAAGATTATTTTAATTTTAATTCCAATAAATTGGTCTGCATAATTTCCATCTTGATTAGGTCCTAAAGAGATGCCCGTCTGCCCGCTACCGATAAACCTACCGATAGATTTACTAATACATAAAATTATAAAGTACGCATCATTTTCTAATTTTAATGTGTTTAAAAATTAAATTAAATTAAAATATAAAAAAAAATTTAAATAAATTTTTTTTACAATAAAATAACGAGTTATTATTTTATATGTTCCTCCATACGTACTGATAAAATTTTGTCTAAATTTATTGATTGTTTTTGTTGGTTGCATGCACAAAATTTGTATAGCAGTTTGGCTGCATTCATTTATTTTTATTTAATCGAAAAAAAATTATATCTAGTTTTTTTCGCTAAAATCTGCGCATGGTTCCTATACTGTTCAAATAATGTAATAATTATTTCTATTGTAATAATTTTGACAGAGTTCTGAATGCAACCAAATTATTACAAGTTATAATATTTTACGTAACTTAAATAATTTTTGTATTATTTTATTGTTGTTGTTGGAAATGCGCCATTTTTTGAATTGGGAAATTATATTTGCTTAAGTTATGAATGTAACAAATTATGATTTGTTCATCTAAATTAAACAATTATTGAAATATTGGATTCAAAATAAGTTTCATTTATCTTATTTTCTGTATGCAATAACGATTATTACAATTTTTTAATAATGTCAAAAATATTTTAGTATTCAGACAGCAACCGAACTCTAACAAATTATTAAATCAATAAACTATATCAGTAATGTCAAAATTATTACAGAAAATTAAATTATTACAGTATTCGGTCAGATCCAAAAGTTATCAAGGGAAATGGAATTCATTTTACAAAATCCATGTTTAAATTTTACATTCATATCACCCTATAAATTGTACAACCCAATAAACACTTTAAAATAGCTAAGTGCCCCATCTACAATTGAATAGCCAAACTAAAAATAGACAAGCGGTTTTTAATTTTCCTAGCGGTAAATTTATGACGTAAATCGTAATCGTAAATAAAAAGAAAAACGAAAAAACGTAAACAATCGTTTCTTTTGTTTTCATTTTGTATTTTGGGAATTTTGCTTTTTTCAGTATTCGCGAAATTGTTGAAGAGAAAGGTGATTTGTTTAAAAAATTTTTTTATAAATTTTATTTTATATTAATAATTTTATTGTGAAATATAGTAAGATTGTAATTTACAATCATGTACTTTACTGAAAAATAACTAATTATTGTGTTTATTTACATATATATTATAAGAGTGAAAAGTGAGTTTTGTGTTGTGCATTATTTTTGTGTGTTTATTTTGATTTTCTTTTTACCAAGAAAATCGTGTCGTAATTTTATTTTTTCTACTCAGTTTATTATTATTACAATTAAAGTGTTAAAATACGATTTTAAGTTAAAAATTTCGAAATGGATCCCCTAAGGTGAACAAATTTTTCTATTAATAATACCCGAATCGGAACAAAGAAAACGGTTTGCTGCATTATCAGGATAATAATATGGCGACTGGAGTTTTCTTTGTTGTTGCATTCGATCGTATATCCTTGTGTAATAATGAAATAAACAATAATAATGATCATAAAACTTTCTTTGTTTACAGTATTGGATCGAGTGCTTTTAGTTTGCATCAAAGGTGAGTGTTTATTAAATTATAAGTACCTAAGCCTAGGTAGTTCTTAAGTTAAGTTATTTTGAGATTGCCGCATCTTGTTTTATTAGAAGCCGGTGACAAAAAGATGGCGACCCGAGAATAATCAAAGTAAAATCTTGATTGTGCAATAAATAAGTCAATGAAATAATTAAAGTTTCATTGAAGATTATTAAATAACCGGTTGTTTCTTCTTCAGTGCTTTCTTTGTGTCTAGCACTGTGCAAACATTAGACACGCGAGATAATGATGGATGAATTATTGAAATCCAAACAAATTGCCCCGTCATAAAATACGAACGGTGACCTTAGTACGATAAACAATGTATCATAATTTATTTCAATATCGGCAGCGTAATAAACCATTTGGAGGTGAAGGTGACACCAATTATAAGGCGAAGCCATAATTTCGGCTTTTTTGTATTTGCTTTGTATGTATACTGTGGAATGTGGATGGTTTTTGTGTTTCGCGTATCACGATATAGCTTTAATTTATCAACCGCGATATCTGCATTTTGTTTGTTTTGATCGTCACAGTGGGGGTGAGAAATCAATCAGCTGGAACACGGTACTAATATGTTATATCAATGAGGATTAGCTACTGCTAGTATAATGTAGGATTAAAAGCTTACAATCATTTTGTGTTTGTTGTTGTCTGTGAACTGTGATCAACAAGTGCATACTGGTTTCATGTTTTGTTGATTAGCCTTGGACGAGTGACAAAAAATATTTATGAATTTTGCGTGTTTACGTCGCCGCATTTCTCAATTGATTAAATATTGTTGTTTTTGCTTTACGTTTATTGTTCTTGGAACTGTCTTGTCTGTTATTTTTTGTAAGTTTTTGATGATGACGATATTTACTAATAAATAAGTGTGGATTTGTTTTTATTCTGGCTAAAGCATTGAGACCCAAACATTCGCTTTAGTACAAACACTCAAACTATTGGTTAGTTACTTTTGCTTTAGTGTTGAACAGACTCAAAAGTTTAATATATATGTACACGTGATACCTACGTGATACAAATTCTTGCCAAACCTGAATCATTCCGATTTTAATGTGGATCCATGTTATTTAAGTAGTAAATTTCAATTTATCTCGTGTGCAAAACAATAGTCATTTCGGCTATCGGGATCGTTAATACTATGATAGTTGAATCCGGTCAATTTGTTTATACGTATTTCAAATACTAAAGCCAATTGCAAAGTTGCGAAAAATGAAAATAATTGCTTTGAAGAAGTCGAAAATAAGTAGTTTTGAATCGTAAACCTATTAAACACATAGTCATTCTTTTGCTATCATTCTTGATGTTTTGGTGCATTTAACTGAATCTCAATGTTGGCAATAATGCTTGGATATTCATATTTCTACTTTTGATTCAAAATTGTGAATGGTTTTCGCGGCATCTATGTCTAATTGATTTTCTTTGATGCAATTTACTAATCCATTTAAAACTAAACCACAAAATACAAATATTTACATCTAACCAAAACAGACATGCGCAGGCCAAGAAATTTTTTCCTACCTTAAATTTTTTGTGGGAAACATAACTTTTATAGGCGATGCATGTACATATTTTACCTTAAGCATACAAATTCTGATCGCTGATTGGTTAAAAGTCGGCCATCTTAAATCGCCTTAAAGACAAAAATTTAAAATTGAACAATTCTCAATTTTTGTCTACTTAGGCAAATTTTCTTAACCTGAAAAAGTTGCAGCTAACAACAAGCAAAACAATCAGACAGATTATTACAACGATAAAGTGTCGGCTTGAAATAAATTAGATCAACTTTATTTTATCTATCTATTAATTTTTACAAATCCGTTGAAAAATGTTTACGGCACGTAAAGCGCCTTATGCCAAAACATTACATGTATTCTCCATAAAAGAATTTTGTTTTTTTGCATTATAAGGTACTGTAAATTAACCAATCAGAACTCAGAATTATTATGCCTTAAAGGCTTAAAGGCAAAAATTGTACATGTATCATCGCCTTAATTATGAATATTAATTATCTTGACTTTTTTTGATGAAATATTCTGTCAAAACTTTATGAGTCCGTAAATATCGAATTTTTCCTACCTTAAGTCAGCCAAGGGCAAAAAATGAGTCGATATTTTTCCATACAAAACAGCGTTATGACGTTTCTGTAGTTATTGTTATGATAGTTTTGTGCAACAATCTAGCTGGAAAGGCATTATGGGTGCTCCCCTCACCGATTACCACCGAGCAAGTGTAACTAGATTTGAATGGAGTCATTTGCTCAGTTAATGAGGTAATAATAAGGAAATTACCTAATAAAATATTACATTAAATTTCTTATATTCTTAGTTTTACAATAATCATGTCTTAATTTCATTCCAATTTGCTGATATCGTGCAGTTTTATTGTAAAACTAACGAAACCACTTAAATATTATGATAAAATATTTTATCGTAAATATTCAGTGACTCATACGGTTATAACAATGGCTAAGTACGTTGTTAAGTGACAATACGTTGTTGATCATATAATTTGGATCAATATCTTACATTGATATTTCTTTGGCTCGCAATAAATTTTTTCTGCTCAACTGTTAAACCCTCTCAATGTCTGTACTTGTAATCCTTTGCTTTTTGGAAAAAAAACTGATCTAGTATTTAGGTGCTATTAAAATTATTCGGTCGAACCATTTTAGAAATATCTAGCTAGAAACTAGATAGCTCAGATTGATTCGAAATCGGTACAGCAGAAATTGAAAGCTGTATTGAAACTTTCCGAAATGGTGGCCAGTGATAAAATGTCAACTCAAGTAAATAATATATTTTTAAAAGGGCTGAGACCCAGTGTGTCAAAGATTGATGTGCATGTCTACCATGTTTAGGTGTTTACCCTACTGGGCAATGTTGATCCCGTTTCAAACACAAAACCGTAAAAATTTACCCAATCCCATATTTGCACTTATTTTGTATGTATATAGCACACTGAGTGCCAGCTCCTTTCCAAAGCGAACTATCTTTCATTTTTGAAGATGAATAATTTGACGGAAGAATTAAACAATTTAAATCTCATACTATACCAACTTTATTATAACTTTATGGTAATATTCTATGTACAATTACCACCAAATTAGTAGTTTATTCGGTTTGTTTGTTGTACTCAGGAATGTCCCACAAAATAAATCGGCTGAAATTTAATTTGGACTCTATATACAAATTAAGGTTGAGACTTTTTAAACTACTAGTTTGATAAGTCAGTGAGTTTTTGAATTTCCCACGTACTAACTATAAATGCAACACCGCTCCCGTCATCTGCCATCTATTAATAGATTTCTGTCAAATTTTGAGCAAGCTGCATCATTTAGTTTGTGTTTGACAGCCTCTGAAGCAGACATCCTCGTGAATTTTAACGAAAATGTAAAAAAGTGAATATCGTGTGCTGATTAAGAATTATTTTTTGCGTAAAAAACCATCACTGAAACCAACGAAAGGCGTGATAAATACTATGGGAACTCTGCACCATTAATTTCAATGGTAAAGAAGTAGTTTGCTTAGTTCCGTTGTGGTCGTACTAGCACAAGTGATGCTGAACATTCAGGTCACCAAAAAGAGGTCGTCACCGCAGAAATAGTCGATAAAATCCATGGAATGATATCGGACGATTGGTACATCACATTTTACATGAATATTAGGACATGAAAAAGCTATCCGCGCGATGGGTGCGGACTACACCTTGGCAAAAATCCATAAATTGGGTTACAAACTGCCACCCCATTCAACATATTCTCTAGATTTAGCCCCCTGCGACTATTTCCTGATTCCAAACCTGATGAAATGGTTGGGCGGTAAGAGATTTGGGTCTAATGAAGAGGCCATCACTGAAACAAACGCCTATTCTGAAGGCCTTGAAAAAACTTATTATAAGTATAGAAAGAATAAAAAAATTGGAAAAACGCGACCTTTGTGAACCTCAAGCTCTTGTCTCATTAGCACACTATCTAAGCGGGGTCTGTAATACATAATATACAATGTACTTAACAGAATGTTTTGTAGTTCTGTCACTGGCATCTTATTACCGCATCTTAGGTGATCTAATATTCATAAAAATAATATAAGTCTAGTCTCTCTCAAAAGTTCGAAACGACAGCAAAAAAATTCTTGGTAACAAATTTACACAGATACCTTACACTGAAATACCCTTATCAAGTTCATTAAATTATTCATATTCATTAATTATCAAAAAGTACCTAAATAACCTTAGTCTCGAAGCTCGAGGTGGAGCTGCACATCAATGTAATTTTGGCCATTATATGGTTCATTAGGAACTCATCGATAATCTGCATTAGTCGTTGCTGCGTCTTGCTCAATAACAAAAGCACATTTTTACAAACAAATAAGAAATTATTACTTTATTTTCATACTTGGCCGTCGATGAGGTCGTCAAATTAAAAACATTAGCTAAAACTTAGCACGCAGCATCTTACGGATGCAAATAGTTACCCTAAACACAAATATTTACTGAAAATTTGTGTGTCCGCAAACTACGAAATACACGAGTAGTGTATTTCGTAGTTCTTGAAACAGAGGTCAATTTTATTTTTGAATAACGCTTAATAATCATGGAAAACGATCATGCGTTGATTTGAATTGAACACCAATAAAATATAAATACTATAAACTTCAACAACAACGAGCCACGATGGAAAATCCCCTTTACACCGAATAATAAAAAAGTATTCATGAAGTGGTGTACGTCGCAAGAGGAGTATTAATTGTATTATGAAATAGTGACCCACCGAACCGTAATAAATTGGTTTTGGTTCAAAATCGATTGTATTTTTTCATGAACCCATAATCCAAATGTAAGTTAATGGAAAATTTTTCCCTAATTGTGTGTGTGTGTGTGTGAATCATATTGAATTTTTAAAAAAGTTGAGCATATGAGCTGACATCCACCTACAAGAATTTAGTTTTAGAATTTTCCTATTCTTTGTTTAACTGAAAACAAGTAAACAAAATCGTAAGATGTTTACTGTCAACGAATTGGATTAGTCTTCCGTGATTTAAAGCTAACGAATTAATTTTTTTATCTTTTTAAAAGATGTGCCTGGATTCTTCCCAAAATACTAAAAACTTAAAAGAGCAACACTTTGTTAAGAACGTATGTAGCTTTAGTAAATACGAAATTTTATCTTCTTCAATGGAAACAAAAGTGACACGATTTAAATCTATAAATTTCTAAATTTGATTACTCAAATTCTCTTAATTTTTGATTTTATTTGAATGATTGAAATCATGAGGTATCGAGATAGAAAGCAAATTGCGAAAGTGATAAAAACAAAAAACAAATTTTAATTTAGAAACAACGATTTAAATTCAATTTAAATAAAGTATTGTTCGATGGAAAAACACAAATTAATTATTAAGGCTGTGCAACAATTTATTGTCGAGTACAAGACAAGTCAATTTTATGTAAATTGTACTAAAATCGATTTTCACCGTAGAAGAATTTTATTTTTTTGCAAATCAAATTCACTGCATTCAGTGCAATCTCGCAACGATAATTGTGAAATTCATCCACTGAGATTAATGGGAAACCGTTGTTAGAATCGCATGCCTTTTTATCCTTATTTCGTAAGTATGTATATCTATTCGGCGAAATTCTCGTAAAGGTAAAAATCGAATTCTATTTATTTCATATTTTATTCTATCACTTTGTGAGGTCAAAATCATAATAGCGGAATAAACAAAATAAAAATGTGTGAAAATTTGATGTCGCGTTGAAACTGTGTAAGTTTAACCCTCGTTCCATAAAAAGGGGCTAACTTATAGGGGTGTCGACAAAACTCTGTCTCTAAATGCCTTAATAAATTTTGGTCGTCTCCTGATAATATGTTGGCAGTACATATACAATTGTTGAACTAATTATAATTTTTTCCCTAACGAAATGCATTCGATTCTAATAAAACTCCACAACCCCCGTGCGGTGTAGGGCATAAGGGATAAATTTAGAAAGCAGCTCCAATAAAACATTTAAAATTTATCATTCTTAAATCGTTCCCGACATCGCATTTTTTTGAGAAGCTCTTTGTTAAAAACATATACATTAAAACACAAAACATGAGAATTAAGAATAAGAGAGTGTACAGTCAAACCTGTTATTGTGCGGTCTTTTTTGTGGAATTTTTTTTATGCGGTATGAAAAAAATTTCTTCAGTACAATCTACTTAAGTTCTTTAAATTTCAATCAAATTAGAACATAATTGAATGTGATTAATCTACATGAACACATCCGGCTGACGTTGACGGAAGGAGAAAAATACTCGTGTTGACACAAAAGTTAAGCAAGCTTGAATAATTTTGTATGAAAACAAAATCGTCGGAGTAAGGCAAAATCGTTCAAGCTAAACCAATGAAGCGTCAACTTTTTATTAAAGTAGATGTAACCCAAAATTCGATGCTCAGTTCTACTGATGACACAAATCTCAACTTCTAACTGGGTAGTTTGACAGCATGCTTTTTTATTCCATATTTGATGTATTCCATCTGTAAGTCCCTGTGAAGGTCTTCATTTCTTGTGTACCACGGAACATTTACGATGCTACGAAGAACCTTGTTCTGAAACGTCTGTTTCATTTTGGCGCTTGTTTGCTCAGTACATCCCCAGAGTTGAATACCGTAGTTCCATATCGGCTTCAGTATTTGCCGATGTAGCAGCAGCTTGTTGTGAATTGTAAGCTCAGAGCCTCTACCTATGAGCCAATACATTTTTCTGAACTTATTGTTAAGTTCTTCTTTTTTTATTACTTGCTTTCTCCACTTGAGTTTGGCATCGAGAGTCATGCAAAGATATTGGGAAGCCTTTTGATATGTAAATTTAATATGCATGGATTTCGTCTCATTAAGCTTGATTCTCCTGCGCTTAGTCCAGTTACAAACGCATTACTAATCTTCTGGCGTTTGCTCGTTGCATCAGCGACATTACTTCCAATCACCATGATTGCTATGTCAACTGAAAAAGTGGCTATGGTTTCTTCATTTGTTGTTGGAATATCCTTTGTATATTATAAATACAGGATTGGTCCTAAGATACTTCCCTGTGGGACACCGGCAGAGATTTTCATTAGTTCGGAGTATTCATCCTCATATTTCACACGAAAATGTCTATTGGTTAAATAAGATCTTAGTATGGCATAGAATTACTTCGGCAGATCTCTATGCAGCTTGAATTCCAGTTCACTATATGCCAAACCTTATCGAATGCTTGGGCGACATTGGGAAATATGCTGGAACATACGCTCTTTTAATAATGTTGGTCATTCTATGCATCTGTTCAATTGTGAAATGCTTTTCTCTGAATCCAAATCGATGTGGAGGAATTAGTTGTCGGTCATCAATTATTGGTTTAAGTAAGTCTTTTTAGTAAATTTTTTTAAAGAGTTTTGGCATAATTGGCAGCTATGTGGCCTGTATAATTTTTTATCGTTAGGTGATTCATCAGCTTTTGCTATCATGATTACTTCTGCTACTTTCCATTGCCACGGAACATATTTCAACCGAAAGTTTGCATTGATTATGTGTAATAACTTCCGAAATTGTTTATCTGGTAGAGCCGTGATTATTTGGCAAGTAATCAAGTCACACCCTGGGACTATTTTTAACATTCATGTTGCTTTTTCACTTCTTCTTTTAATTGTTTGAGAGACTGGGCGTATATCAAAATCATTTACTTTGTGGATTGACATTATATTTTCATGCCGTTTGTCTTGGTGGTGGTTAGAAGATATCCTTGAGATACTCCGCAAACAGATCAGCCTTCTCTTTAGGACCTTGGCTCAGGTTCCATCCTTCTTTTTAAGTGGTCTTTTGAGTCGCTTCGTCGCCTTCCACAGTGAATAATCAGAATTTTTTTCATCGGTTAGGCTAACTAGAAATCTGCTTGATTGACGCATTTTTAATTTCTTTAAGGAGAGATCTGAGACTTATCTAAATTGTTTCGTTCTTCGGAATTCTAATTATTTGCCAGGTTTTACGTGCCCGTCGTTTTCCTCTTACCAACTCTCTAACTTCCATGGGGTAGGATATGTTAAGCTTATTCTTATTTTGTATAATGAAGGTACTTGCCAAAGCAGCATAGTGAATTGTTTCATTGAAATGTTCTAATTCCAACTTGTGAAAATTTCTTATCGGTGCCTGAAGATTAATTTTTTCCTCCCTTACTTCACGAAAGAGATCCCAGTTTGTTTTTGAATTTGTAGATGTTTTTCGCATTAAAGTCACCTCCAATAATAAAAACACGTCCAAGCGATTTAAATAGTTTAAGGTAGTCCTCCCTTTTCAAGTTATGCCTATGAGGACAATATATTGCTGTCTGTGTTTAATTTGGATCCTTACAGTAGTGATTTGCATTGTTTCTTCTTCGATATTTGATTCTAAATGGTGTTTTATAGTTTCTTTTATTAGCAATGCCGAACCACCTTTTGCTCTTTCCGCTAGATGAATGTAGTGATATAAGTTATAACCCTGTATTTTAACAAACGAAGATTTAAACAAATGGCTTTCATATACTAAGAAATTATCGATTTTTTCTGATTTTAAAAATAAATCTATTTCTGGAATATGTTGCATAATCCCATTCGCATTCCAGATTGCTATTTTGAAAGTTGTGTTCTTACTTAACATTTTTTGTTGGATTGCGTTGTGGGAGTTGCATTTTCTCAGATTACTTTGGTCATCTAGCCGCTTTGTAATAACTGCAATGCTGTTCATAATGTTTTCTATAATTTGGTTATTTTTGGAACCTATATGTTTGGTTGAACCCAAACCTTTCACTACCTAGGCAAATAATCTTCTTTGCTCTGTGTTGCTTGCTTGCGGGTTTTGTTCCATCTGATTTGATATATGACCCTTCGATTTTCGTGATTTTGCAGTTGATTTCTTGTCTTATCTATTAATTTTTGCAGTTGTTTAGCCTCGATAATTAGCCGGATGTTGGCCTTTACAATTTGTATACACTTGGCTGGCACATCTCTCCCCATTGTTCATGCTTGGGTAATATGATTACCTGAGCATTTTACACATCTTGAATCCCGGCCGCAATATCTTTGGGTGTGATATCAATATCTTTGGGTGTTATGGTTTTCCTCATTGGTTCAATTTTCACCTTCATGTGAAGGATTCCTTTTATTCCATAAATGTTTTGAACAATAAGTATGCGTGGACAATATGCGTCCAGGAAAAATAGTTTGCCTATTTTTTTTAAATAAGTCGATACCTAAATAGCTTTTTGTTTTTCTGTTTTTTTAAATTTAATAATTTTAGAATTACGAAATATTTGTCTTAAATTTGAAACAAAAACATAAGATGGAAACATTATAAGCTTTAATTAATTATTTTAAAATGTTGCCTGATTAAAATTTTTTATTTTCTGGGATAGAATTCTGGGATAACTTCACATTCGTATATATTATCTTATTTTACTTTTCTTAAAATACTTAAGACTAATGTCAAATGAATTTTATAAAATCCTTGGCTGTGATGAAACTAACCTTTCCTCCACATCCTCGTAGTTTCATTTAGCGTAGTTTCGTTAGCCCCTACTATTCCAAATGACTTTACGTTAATACAATAAAAAGTAGTCTGTGGGGTGAAGGATGAATCATTTCGTGAATATAGGACTCCAATTCATAGATTCCAGACCAATAAAACAGCTTTTTCCAATTTTTATTTGAACATTTTATCGAATTTGGACTTTCTCCGTATTCAATATATGGCGACATATTTATTGTTCAACTAGGAAATAATATTTGTATGTTTTGGATGTGTTTTGTTATTCAATCCAAGTGTGTTTTATCATTTAATCGTAATTTCATATTTTTTATACTTAACACTATTATTTGTTATCGAAGTATTAAATTCCATCTGAAAACACTTGTAAAATAAATGTGCAATGAATATTTCGCTTATCGACGGCTGGTCAACTGAGAAAATAGAAATAAAATAAATTTTTTTTAAATGAAACTACTAAACAAAAGGTTAGGTGGGGGTGTACAAGACTGCATACAAGAAACCTAAATTATTACCTAAATTACTTGCATTTGAATCTATTTCATTCTGATATCAACGTTTATAGTGCTGGGTGTATTTTTTTTCCATTAATTGTTAACTTTTTTATATACTATTTTTAAATTCGTTTGAAGTGTTTTCTGTGCAAAAGAATATGGAAAACGAGTAAGTTAAGCACGTATAGTATTTCTAGTTAAATTAAACTTTTTCAATTATAACAAAACAACTATTTCTAAAATAAAATAATTTTTTAAAAATGAATTTAAATTTTTTCCCAAAATTTGTTTCCTTTACGAGAATTTGTGCGCTAAATTAAAAACCAAGCTTATGTTTAAAAAATTGCTGGATTGGGTTTACCTTACTAGAGTACAGTAGAAGGAAGACTAATTTAATAGTTTTTATTTAGTTAGATACCCAGTCTACTTTTCCTCAGAATAGTCTTATGGTTGATCGCATTTTCCTCATAATGAACCACATTTCATTGCCTATTTGGAATCCTAACACAATGCGATCTAATTCCTAAGTTTAATATTATTTCAACTGAGAAAAATTGTATAAAAATATCTAATTTGAGTGACGTATTTATGTCTATTTCGTTGACCCCCAGGAGAGAGGTAACTGCTGGTTTAGCAAATAGTTATAAACATCTTACCGTTTAGCGCTGCAGACGATTAAACTTGTTGGACCATTATGTCGGTCTTCCAAATTTGATGTCACATGATCCAATCTACCAACCGTCGATATTTGGTTTTGTTTCACTTCTGTTTTCACTTTTAATTTATTTTTGTTTCCAGTGTAATTTTTCATGTGAATGACGAAATATCGTTCAATATCCAACTTGGTTGGATGGATGGTCGGTTGGATACAATTACTACCAAACACGTCCAACTTAATATTATCGGATCAACTTCATCGTCCGATTCAACCAAATTCGGCCAACTACCTATCCAAATTAAGCCATCGCCTAAAAAGTTCCCGGTCTAACAAAGAAAACACAATTTTTTTTATTACAAAATAAAATACATTTTATTCATCAACATTAGTTCATTTTAGAGCGATACAATCAGTCCAACGCCTCTTGAACATTTCGATGACTTTTTTGTAGAACGATTTATCTTTGTCTTCAAAATAAGCTTCAGTTTCGGCAATCACTTCTCCATTGGAATCCAATTTCTGTACCTGAAGCTTTTTTTGAGGTCTGCAAACAAGTAATAATAAAAAATCCTTTTTATTGCGCTTAAACAGCTCCAAACAGCTCATGGAATCGTCGAGGCGTTGTCGTTTTTGATCCATTGTAAGCAAACGCGTTACCCACTGCGAACACAGCTTTCTCATGGAAAAATGTTCGTGCAAAATATCAGCAACACGTTCCATTTATATCTTTACTATGTCAACTACTTCACGCAACTTCAGTTTACGGTCTTTCAAAACAATTTCGTGTTTTTTATGTTTTCTGGAGTCCCAGCCTCATTTGGGCGTCCGGTATCGGTGGTTGTACGACCACGTTTAAGTTCAGCATATCAGTCAATGATGGTTGCTTTTCCTGGTTCCACTGCTTTGCTTGAACGGTATTTTTCCCATAAGAAAACAGTGTTTAATCAACACACGAAATTCTTTTTTCTTTATTGTAATAGATGTTCTGTGACACCTAAGATTGATATAAATTGGTTGAATAAGTTCTCGTGGTTTTTCAACAGATGGGGTTATTAGCACTCTGCGCATATGATAATATTAGTTTACCACGCGTGTGATAGTATTGCGAACAAGCTTTAAATCCGTATTTATCTTTCTGCTAAAACGCAAATACATTTTATTTTTCTTTGTGTTAAATATGTCAAATTTTGTACCAAAAAAAATTTGCGGGGAATTCTGTTGCACTACTTTTTTCGAAAAAATCAGCAGCTGAAGCACATAGAATTCTTGTTGAGACTTACGGTGATCATGCTCTCTCAGAAAGAACTTGCCAAGATTGGTTTAGGCGTTTTAAAAATAAAGATTGTGATCTTGAAGACAAAGAACGATCTGGAGCGCCAAAAAAGTTTGAAGACGAAGAATTAGAGAAGCTTCTCCATGAACTTGCAGAATCATTAGAAGTTGATCGAACAACAGTTTCGAAACGTTTAAAAACGTTAGGAATGATTCAAAAGCAAGGAAATTAGTTACCGTACGAACTAAAACCAAGGCACGTCGAAAGACGTATTTTATATGTGAACAGCTGCTTCAACGCCAGAAAAGAAAAGGATTCTTGCATCGTTAAATATCAGGCGATGAAAAATGGATACATTTCGATAACCCTAAACGTAGAAAATCATGGGTTAAGCCCGGCCATGCATCAACATGGTTTTAAACTTTTGCTCTGCATTTGGTGGGATCAGCAGGGAACTATTTATTATGAGTTGCTAAAAACAAATGAGACTCTCATGGCAGATCGCTATAAGGAACAGCTGATACATCTGAGTAAAGTCTTGAATAAAAAACGCCCACTTTACGCAAAAAGATACGACAAAGTTATTCTACAACATGACAATGCTCGACCGCATGTGGCAAAACTAGTAAAATATTACTTGGAAACGCTAAAATGGGAAGTTCTACATCACTCGCCGTATTTATCAGACATTGCCTCTCTGATTATCACTTGTTTAGATTCATGGCCCATTGGCAGAGCAGCACTTTCATTCATGTGAAGACGCTAAAAATTGGGTTGATTGTTGGATAGCCTCAAAAGATGAAGCGTTTTATCGACGTGGAATCCAAATGCTACCAAAAAGATGGGGAAAGGTAGTAGCTTGCAATGGGCAATATTTTGAATAATTCATTTTTATGTATTGGTTATAATAAATCTTTAATTTAAACAAAAAAAACCGCGAGAATTTATTCAACCTCCTAATAGTTTTATTTGAAATGGAATTAATTTTATTTATTTAAAAAATAATTGTTTTGTTTTATTAAGTTTGAGGTTAAGGTTTTATTAAGTTTGGAAAAAGTTTTCAATGAGGTATTAAATTTTTAGAAGTAAACGCGATGAAAAATTTGTTCGATTACTTCATTTATGAAATTGGAAAATTCATTTTAACTATCATTTTAATGAAAAGTGTTTTTATATTGTACTTACCACTTTATAATCCAGATAGTTTTATCAATGACAAATATTTTGTAGATTAAGATTTTACCGAACGACGGTTTTGCTAGTAATTTTCCATTGAAAATATGAGTATACATTTTAATTCTAGGCCTATAACAAGCCATTACTAGAAATTTGGGCAAGGTTCCTCTACATAGGTCAGATATATTTTGCTAAATAGAAGATTTCATTTTGAGACAATAGAAGATTTAACATATTCTAAAGGCCGATGTCGTAGATAGATCCCAACGACTCAGACATACAAGGTTTTGTTTAAAATAGTTTCAAATTTTTGTCAGTTAAATGTTTTCCATCCAGTGCAACTATAATTAAATTTCATATACTTAATATTTTCTATTCATTTTGAGGTCTGTCTGTAATATTATAATTGTGTGTGTTAGAAGTTGTTCAGATTCATTTTTTTTTGTATTGACATATTTATTTATTATAACTGATTTACAAATCATCTTGTAATTTATCTTGCATAATTTAGATTCTCGTTTGGAGCCTTGTAGTGCTTTGTCCTCTTTGCGGTTTTATTATAATTTTAGCCGCCCTAGATTGGATCTAGTAGATCAAGTGGTTTCTTCCTTCGCAGCCCCTTATTTATTCAAATTTTTTAGTTTCATGGGTACGGCTTTTGAATAATTCATTTGAACGGTAACAAGGCGATTTAAATAAAAATAACTCATTATAATCCATCATCCAGTATCACTTACATCGTGTTGTTCGACATATTTCAATGAGTTTTAACTTCACACCAACGCAATAATTTGTTTCATTTCACAATACTCCGAATTTCAAGCAAAGGTGTTCCATTTAAATTCACAGGTAAATGAAACGCGCAAATTCGAATTTTAAGACTTATTCAACAATATAAATTAGCATTTCCCATAAGTACTCCATTTCTAACAACTTTAATTGAATTCGAGTATAAACAATCAATATCTAAATATGTATATTGTATTTTCAAAGTTAGGTAATTGAAATATATTTTTTGTTGTATTTCTTTAAAATAGAAACGAATCGAAACGGCAACAAATTTTATTAAATCGATAAAATGTTTCAATTAGAATAATATTAGATATAATGTTGATGTATATATGTAGCCTTGACTGGCGAATTATATCACGTTCGTGCACATCGATATGTGAAAATATATTTTGCACAGTGTTTTCAATCTTCAACTTCTTATCTCAAGTCCTGCTCACTTACGATGATAATATTTAACACCGAATCGATAAGATCTGGCCGACTATTTGAAACAATAAACACTTGAAAAATGAATAGTATGTATATGATAAAAATAAATTAAGAATGGTCAGGTAACCTTCGTTGTTCACAGGTCTTATCTCTCGTATTTAGCGATTTTGATACGCGAGATTAAATATTTATTTAACGATTAAAGTTCATTCACAATGTGTAAGAAGTTTAAGTTAAAAAAATATTAACAATTTCACGTTAATCTACAGAAAATAATTAAAGCTTGTTAATAACTTTTACACAGTCTATTATCTAGTAAATAACCTAATAAATCACTCTAAAAAATTTTGAATCGATTGCGCGCAGTAATTCTGTCGAGCAACCACGTGTGGGCTATAATCGCCCTCATATACTATACATAGTATTTTAGTAACTCATTTTTGCGATATCGATTGAAGTATACGTACATGTATTACATGATCACATTATCTAATCACATGCCTGTATCTCGAGAGATTTATTTAGATTTTAGTACGAGGTAATTTTTGAAATACTTTTTAGTATTCAAGTATACGGCTCCTTTATCTGTGCATACAAAAGCGCAAACTCGTACGTATAAATATAGCCAGTATATCACATAAACGTTAGAATAAAATTTTTTAAGGTTGAATTAATTATTTATTGAATATTGAAAATGGCACATAAAGTAATATCGCCTATTCGCCTTCAATTTTTATATTTTTAAGAGATAAACGAGAATTCTTGAAGATATACTCATGTATTCCTTACCGACATCAATCTTAACAAAATACAAAAATTCGCTAATAATTATATTAAAATATACTGAGTCAATAAAAGTAGGCGACATGTCTGCAAGAAAAGTTGGTCACAGATATGTATTCGAGAGATGTGGTATCTCACCAGGGTTGTTACGCTTGAGATCATATTATAACATAATGTATATATACATTTGCAATTGTAATAAGTAAGTAGTTAATTGAAATTGCGCAAAAACTGTTTCAGTCGGATGTTTACACCGGATATGCTATTATTCAATTATGCTAACAAACAAAACCGTGGTAGACATCGTATAGTTAAACATTATGTTGGATTATCGAAATGGTCGCGCACCAATAAATCATAATCGATTTTCATCCTTCATCAAATGGTGTCACGTTTAAAAACGAGTAAACAAGATTTTAAATTTGCATTTATTCAAAAATTGTACAAAAACTTACAAGTAAAATTTTGCAAATTATGTAACGGTATAATAACTTTTGAGTTAATAGGAGTGGCCTCGAACTTTTCTTTATTTCTTTAAATACATTTAAATGAAGAGTATTTGGCACCTCGATTCGATTATTTTATTGTTTATTGTGAAAGTGGAATCGATTTGTGCAAATATAAAAATAAGTAAGGCGTGGGCTCTTTTCTGTTTTTTTTTCTTGTTATATGATCCTTAAATTAACGATTAACTTTCGTATTATTGGCGTTTTTATGTTCAATTGATTTTTTAAGCGTGTATTATTTGGGACAGGTCAGGGAATTAAAACTAACACATACACATTATATAATGTTGACATTTACTTAAATATTTGTTCGGCCAACGTGTGTACGAAAAGTAGTGTAACAGTAATTATTTGGCTTAGTAATTGATAATAGTTGGGAAACAGCTGATTCATTCTACGAAATTTTACCAACTTGGTATTCTTAAACGGTTTACGATGCTCGCTGTATACGAGGTTGCTTGTTTACTTTTGTATTATGTCGCCACAAATTAGATCGTAAACCTTGGATTAAAAATGTGAAATTCTAAAATTAGCCTGGTCTCTAGAATAGCGCGAGTTTATACATAAAAATGTATAACAATGTGAAAATTTCAAAATAATTCGTAGTTTTGCAGCTTTATGGCTAAATTAATTTTATTTTTCTATGGCTCCGAATGGTTTTTAATCGGTCGTTGCATCCGCATACCTCCGGATAGTATATATTTAAATTTCACTGATTGTAGAACTAGTAGTTATGTCGATCGACGGCCGGTCAGAACAGAATCAAACGTATTATAAATTTGCAGAAAAGAGCAATAACTAGTTTTATCTTATTATGAGATTAGTTACAATTTCAAAACTGGTTATGGTAATCAGGGGAGTAGTGATTCGATGAATATTTCGTTATGCTGTTCAAAGCGGTTTTTCCATTTATCATTAAATATATTAATGATATCGATCGATATCAAAATATAAACCATACGACAAAAATTTAAGCTTTTTCATTTTAATGACAGGCAATATCTGCGACGATAAAACAAACTTAAGTCTAACAACTTGAAATTAAAATTAAAATATTTCATTGGTACCAACTACAGTAGTAGAAATTACATAAACAAGACAAAGAAAATGATTTGAGTACTACCGATTCGAGTAAGTATACATGCTTACTTGATTTATCATTACAAACCTTTTATCGATCGAGAGTCACCAGCTTCTTATTGATTTTATTGATTTTGTGACTAGTTGACATAACAACGTACATTACTACTAAAGATATTCTAACTACAAATTTGTATTCCCCAGGTTGTCAAGATTTTGAACAAAAACATCCTTGGTAGACCAGAATTACCCTATAAAAGATCTTTGACAAAACTGTTTTATAAAATATTTGTATCAATTTTTTTTAAAACAATTTTGATCAAATACTGTTTGAAAATTATACTACATAAAAGAGTTTATCAAAATTTTCCTCAAACTTCACTAAAAAATGGAACAGCAACGAGCGTACAACAACATTAAGCGCTTTTATTATTATGTATATCGTTAGCAACAAAAACAGGAAAAAGAATGTGGGTGAAACCCCGGGGTATCGAGACGGTATTCAAAAGGTTCCCATCAAAATTAATAAAGGAGCTGCAGACCCGAGGACGTGACCTGCTACATAAAATATTTAAGGATGGATGACAATTCATTTAATTTTATTGTCCACAAAATTTCGCCGTTAATTAAACGACAGGAAAGACACTTGCAAAATTCAATAAGTGTGGAGGACAGACTAATGGTCACATTTCGCTTTCTAGCAAAATTCATTCGACTCGTACTCTTGAATTAATATTTTTGTGATTTTTGCCGTCCAATTGTATTTGGTCGCCATTTTGAATAAGCAAATGTCAAAAATAATTTATCAAATTTACATGCATGAGGCTAAATATGATAAAAACATTTTTTAAAAGTGATAGTTTTATAAAACATGCATCAAAGAAAATTGATAAAAATATTTTATAAATCACCTTTGTCAAAGAACTTTTATAGTGTAGTTCCGGCCGTATAAAAGGGAACTGCCTACTAATTTTTGCAATTACAGAAATGGTCCAAGGCAAAGATTGTGAGCTAAGTAATTCAGTGGTGACATGTTCTACCATCACATTTTCGATAATTTATCGAAGTTTATGCCTCGTTACCAGTCTGCTATAGATTAAAAGATGTGATATTTCTACTTTAATTCTATCACAAAATATGTAATTTATTGAATAAAATTAGGGAGAGAGGTTGTCCACATTTTTTTCTAGTAGGTTATGACAGCAATAGAAAAGAAATAATTGATAAACGAATTAGTCGTCAATTTAATTCAAGGAAAAAGAGACATAAAACGATAAAATATCGTAAGTGATTTTAGAACACATCACCGCTGTATTGCGTTAACTCCTGGAGGATAACTGATGGCTATCCATCTACACTGATGTACGATTATCACATATTTTTGTACGGGTTTTCTAAAAACGTCACAGAGCTAGATGTGAACTTCTAAAATCTTTTGAATAACTATGCTTAAACATCTTGAGCCTCCATCTGGTCCCAATGGTCTGTCCCTTCATCCGTCCCTCAAAATTAATAACACTAAAGTTCCTCGAGGCCAAAATGGACCCATATGTATTTGCTTAAAAAAACCATCAGAAAATGTTTTTCAAATTTTATTTCAAGTTTTATTAATAAAAGAAAAGAATGAATATAATATAGATTAATTAAATTTTTTTAATTATAGTTTCTAAATTTAGTTTTTGGTACACTGTTGACATATATGGTTGGTATGAGCCTTACATATAAATTTAGTGCAAATAAAACATTTAGATGTATGTTTGTTGTCCGATTTAAGGCAGAGGTAACAGCGTCCCCGTTTTCGGTCACCCACCGTACTAGCTGACGTTCCTGGTGATGTTTGTTCCGCGTGTGAGGCTGCAACTTCCGTGATTAAATTGCGGCTTCCTACGGAGCGTGGGAGATAAACTCTTCTCGCAATTTCACCTTTTATCAATGCGTCACCAAGTATTTCAATAAAAAGGCGTCTTCTATGGTGTTTTTGTATATTCCATTCAGGGCAAACGGTGGTGAACAACACGAATGCATTGATAACAGATATATCCAAAATGTTGGCGAACACAACTATCGGCCATCTATTCGTTTTTCTTTTAGAGGTATAGCAAGCGATCTTTTTATCGACAGTGTCGACTCCGCCTTTTGTCTCGTTGTAGTCCAAAATTATAATTGGTTTTTTCTCGGCGTCATTAGCGACTTCATTACGGTTATGGAATGTGCTTTGCAAAACAACGCACTTTTTCTTCTTCGGAATATAAGACACCATAGCTGTGTCTTTGGTAAATGCAAATACTGATGAAAATACAGGTTTTCCCTTTACATCTAGAAGTACAGGCGGAATCGATGTTTTGTTTTTTCTTATCGTTCCAATCATCGTCATATGTCGTTTCAGCAACATTTGTCCAAGTTCGTACGACGTGAAAAAATTATCAATCGTTACATTTCTGTCCTTCAGTTGAGTTGTACACAAATCAAGTACTACGCGTAATCCTTGATTTCTTTCTGGAGCCGCGTTAGCTGCCTTTCCTGTATAAACTTGTATATTCCAAACGTACGTGTTTTTGCTATCGCAAAGTATCCAACATTTGATACCGTACTTTGCAGGTTTGTTTGGCATGTATTGACGAAATGGGCACCTTCCACGAAACCCGACTAATTGTTCATCGACGGTCACATTCTCACCTGGGTTGTATAAGTTCGGCAAAATTTCCACCCATTTATCCCACAATTCTCGAATCGGGGCCATTTTATCCGTGATTCTGCAAGTAGCTCGTGTGCTGCGATCATCAAATCTTATTACTCTTGAAATGACTTTGAATCGTTTCAACGACATAGTGGCCCGAAAAACATGACGACCTTTGTGCTCATGCCACAAATTTTCCAGCGCTTCATTATTTGATTTATACACGCCAGCTAATATCAACAGGCCAATATAAGCTTCAAGTTCTTTGTAATCCAATGGTTTCCAATCGGCTCCATATACCCGTATTCCTTCCTAGTTTGTATTACCAATAACACATTTTTCAATGACTTTTGTGATTAGTAGTTGAAAGGCTGACAGTTGATCCGAAATACGTGTAATTGCATATCTAGTAATTCCCGGAGTAAGGACTATTATATTCGAGGATGAAGTTCGGCCACTCTGAGGAAACGAACTAGATTTCCATTGAATATGCTTATCTTTTGATAAGTATGACGACTGCGGCTCTTCAAGACAAACATCGTCCAAACTATCGTCTGAATCTTGATCAAATTCCACATGACCGGACAATTCAGAACACGTATCATCGTCAGAGAATTCAGCACTGGAAGCCATTTTGTACTCGTGTGTACGTATCATATCCTTACAAATATATCGTTTTCTAAATCGCAGGTTATACAAATTTATATTATAAATACCACTTACCTTTCTTTATATAATATATGTATGTTTCGTTTTCGAAATTTTTTGCTTAGTTTATCAAGCTAAAACTATACACAATCAAAAAAAAACTGGACGACTAATTTATTCCAAACAAATAACTTCGCAAAGGAGAAAATTACAAAATCGCAGAGTATAGTTTTCGACACGGACATACTATCAGAGCCTCCTTAATATAAGAGCCGTAACATTCCACCATTTTTTCCCATGAGCTTTCCATAGAGGGGAAGCTTTTTGTTCTTTTTCATACCAATCAGTGTATTTTAATATTTTTTTAGAAGCTTTTTTGTATATAAAAACATTAATGTTTCGTTTCAATTTTTAATTTGAATGGTTAGTTCAATATTCAGGAAAAGCATATTTTAAAATTGAGTCATATTATGTCGAATTAACGCAAAAATATTTAAATTAGTCTACCACAAAATTTTTTGCTTTATTGTAGAAATAAGAATTTGTTTATATGTGTATGTAAGAAATTAATATAGAGTGTTCCATCAAAAATTTCAGCATTTCTTTCCCAAAACAAACGTTGGTTAAAAAATGCTTGTTGAGTAGCTATGTAATATGGGGTTTATTGTTCTCTGGATTCTATTACAACATTGTTGATGCACAAACTTCGAACACTCTTTTTTCGTTATTTGTTAAAAATTTGATTTTTCATCGCAACAAATTTGCAGCCTACATTGTTTCATCCTGTAGTATAAACAAACTGGAGCTTCATAAAATAAAAACATTATATTATAGAGCTTTTCGCAATAAAAAACCAATCAAAAGATGTCGCTAAGTATAAATTAAGGCTAAATATTAAAACCTAAGCGTTTGTTAACTAAAATTTAACAATTTATTATGTATACTGCAGGGTTCAATAGATTATTGAAATCTCCTGGAACTGAAAATAAACGAAAACGAGCGAATTGAAATAAGAAAAGAAAAAATTTGGAAAAAATGTGACATTTTCCTATTATTGTTTTTCAGCGCGCAGCAACTACGATGATAAATATTTTGCGATGAAAAGCTTTATTAATTATGTTAAATTAATATATTAAAGATTTCGCGCTTAACTTACATTAATAATGGTTTATTTTCACAAATAGTTATTTAATTATTTTACAATTTTCTGTAATTTCAAGTAAATTTATTACAGAGACATCTGTAAACGGATTTTCAAATTACAGAAAGCTCGGTTTTGCAATCGAATAAAATTGAAGTTTTTTACGTTTTGTTCTGTTTTGTAATAATATTTAATTAAGAAAACCATGACAACGTTGATTTTTTGTATACAAAATAATAATAGATTTTGATGTAAAAATTTTATTATATGAATAATATTATTGTTTCTACATGGTGATTCATAAAATTTCGTTTCAGCTCACGTTTTCTCTTTAATTTTGTTATAAATGGAGAATGTTTAGATTGCTATTAAGTGCATCGTTCATCTCAAAAATTCTGAGATGCATGTGACCAGAATTTACCAAATAAGTTACATTTTTATAAAACTAAATTTTAAATTGGATTTAAGAGGAATCCGCGGCACCACCCTTTATTATCTTACTTTATAGCTACACAACTAAACGGAAAGCTCATTTTTATAGAAAATTAATAAATTTATGTTCCGCTTTAGTTTAAATTTACCAAATAAATACTACATTATGATGGCTGATTTTCAAATATGTGTTCTTTGAATAGTTTATTAAAAATATAAAATAAAAATTGAATGATTTGTTTAATTTTTTATTCATAAATTCATGTTCAAAAATTTTCTAATTACTACGGTTTCTTATAGTAATTCAATTAAAGCTTCCCCTCTACTGAAAGCTCTCTTTTTAATATTACGGCTCTTCAAAATCATAGATGGCTCTGATACTATACATAAAATCGGCGAAAACTCAAGAAATAAAACAAAATATAAATAACACAAATATTAGTCTGTGATTTCCCTTAATAAAGGGTTATCCAATTCAAGCTTGATAAAGTAAACTTAAAAAAACACACAAAATATTCGGAATGTATTGTAATTTTTATTTCATTTTATACAGACTGATCCTTGCCATTTTTAGTTAAACAAGATATCATTCAAATGTCCTCCACGGGACTTCTTACAGGCCTTGATTCTTTTGAGGTAATTTTCAATGACTTTTCGGCACATTTCGGGCGGTATCTCGGCCATTACCTTACGAATATTAGTTTTCAATTCGTCAAGAGTTTGAGGATTGTTTGCGTTAACACGATCTTTCGCGTAGCCCCACAAAAAGAAATCCAAAGGCGTTAAATCACAGGATCTTGGAGGCCAATTGACATCAGCCAATCGCGAAATCAAACGTCCAGGAAATTTCTCTTGCAAAAGATCTCGATTTGCTCGTGTTACGTGACTGGTTGCTCCATCCTGCTGGAACCACATATCGTCAAGATCATAATCTTCGATTTTCGTAAAAAAATAATCGGTTAACATGCGGCCATAGCGCTCAGAATTGACGGTAACGGTTCGTCCATGGTTGTTCTCAAAAAAATACGGCCCAATCACACCACCAGACCACAATGCGCACCAAACAGTGACTTTTTCCGGGTGTAATGGCTTCTCTACAATCAATTGTGGATTTTCTGAGCCCCAAATTCTACAGTTTTGCTTATTAACGTATCCACCAAGCGAAAAATGAGCTTCATCACTGAAGAAAATTTTGTTCGAAAAATCAGCATCGACGGCCTGTTTTTCCAACACCCAATTTGCGATTGTTAAATGCTCCATATTCTTAAATGGCAGAATGTCAACTAAATAAATGACAGCGTACTTGACGTTTATCTTTGACAGATGTCGGTATACAGATTTCTACTTTATCAACCTCGAATTGGATAACCCTGTATATGAAATATGTTTGTAAAGAATATAATATAATTATATTAATGCAAGTAACAACTAAAAATTTTATAAATTACCATGGGTCATTTTGGACCCCGAGGATATTTAGTGTTCTTTTTTTTATACCAGTGTAACGGTACATCGCAGATTATTAAATTTTTGTTTAATGCGTATTTATATCAAAACAAACAAAGTCACTAAGTCACAAGTTAGAGATTTTTATATTTATCCGAATATTTAAAAATATAAGTTCATTTGGGTCAAAATGGACCCGAGGGACGGAAGAAGATTAAATAGTCCTAAAACATGTACTAATAAGTAGTTTCAAATTTGCTTTCTATTGGCATTTTTCCAACCATAAGCAGAGAGATTCCGATTCCGTTTATAATTCCGATTCACAAAAAGTGTAGTAAATCAGTAAATCTCTCTGAAAGTATTGCACGATAATTTATTATTTCATTGTAAATCATGAACTTCCCCCAGTTTTCGTTGGTTTCTAAAGATTGGTTTACGATTGGTGAACTTGTACCGAAAATATTAAATAATTTTCGGATTCCCAAAATCCCTCTTCCCCACAGAAGCCTGTGGTGTACTACAAGGCAGTTACTTCGGACACATTTTGTTAGTTTTACCAATTGGTGTATTGGAGAATGTGTCTACCAATTTATTAAAAACTTTCATATTATTTAAGAAACGTACGTTACCTATCGAACATATTGGGAGTATAACTTAGTTTTTTGGAGTTTTTTGCAGAAAAAACAAGTTTATTTCTAAGAAATGGTAAATTTTATTTTACTCAAAATATTTTCTATCGTTATCTATGACTTTAGACCATCTTTTTGGGAATTTATGGATTCCATCGGAAAAAAGTTGTTTGACTTTTGACGCGATCCATTCGTCGAGTCATTTTTTGATTTCTTCGTGGGTTCTGAAGTGCTGGTCTTGAAGATCGCTTTGCATTGTTCGGAATAAATAGGAATCTGATGGGGGACAATCAGGTGAATATGGAGCATGCGGTAAAATTTCCCATTTAAGTAATTCCAGCGTATTTTTTACTTGTTTTGCGACATGTGGTTGAGCATTGATGTGCAGCAAAATACCTTTACGCTGTTTGTTGGCTGGAATCGGACGATTTTCGTTCAATGCATGGTTCAAATCTATCAATTATTGTTGGTAACGTTCACCAGTAATAGTTTCGTTCGGTTTTAGCCGATCATAGTGCACCACTCCTTTCTGATCCCACCAAATGCACAATATTACCCTACTTCCATGAATGTTTCATTTTACTGTGTGATGTGAATGGTTCGACTGGATGAACCCATGATATTTTGCGTTTAGGGTTATGGTAGTAAATCCAATTTTCATCGACAGTCACAATTTGAGACAAAAAATGCCAGACATCGAATGTCTTGTAAGCAAAGAATTGCAAACCGATAAACGATTTTCGATGTTGGGTTAGTCAGTTCATGTGGTACCCTCCTCCTTTTTGTATCATTTTTATGGCATGTAAACGTTTGCTTATGGCTGATTGAGTGACATTTAACTGTTCTGCAAGTTCTATTTCTGTTTGAGTTGAGTTTTCCTTCAATAATGCTTCCAATTCTTAATCTTCGAATTTTTTTGGTTGACCAGAACGTTATTTGTCACTGACATCAAAATCACCACTTTTGAATCGTTTAAACCAGTTTTCGCAGGTTTGTTGAGTTGGTGATGTTCACCATAAGTTTCTTGAAGCAAACGAAGACTTTCAGCACCTTTTTTCTTTTGATTAAAGCAAAAAAGTATTGCTTCCCGCAGCAAATGCTGTTTTGTTAGTACGAAATTCGACATGTTTAAACAGGGTTAAAATATGTTGTTTACGCTTTCACGAATAATGACAAACTAAATTTTAATGGGAATGTCAACACTTTAAAACACCGTAGGTGTCATTGAAAAAGAATATTTAGTACTAAAGTTACGCCATCTCTTAGAAAATCCAAAAAACTAAGTTATACATCCAATAAGTACATACCTTAATAGAAATATTTATAATACTTCCGATTTTACCATCATCGACCGACATTTTTTCCATGTCTCAAGTCTTACTTATGGAATGCGATTAGCGACTACTATATGACAACTCAACAGGTTAGTGCTATTAAATAAAAATATCAGGTTCCGCCATTGTCGTCCTCTATACCTTAAACAAAATTTAAATCTTTTCTGTACAATTTTGCAATTATTTCACAGAGGTCAAGTATTAAGTTGGTCTCGTGGATGGATGTGTTTAAAATTGCACGAATTGATGCGACTTTTCCGACCGCTGATGCTGAGGAGAAGAAAAATGAAAAACTAAGAGAAATAATTATTATTTAAAATGGGTATATCCCTTTTTCAACCAAAAAAGAATGGCTCAATTTTAGTCCAAACCACACAAATGTGTGAGTAAAAAACCATAGTATGTAATGGCGTTTTTTATAAAAAAATTCGCTTGCATTGAAGTACAACCAACACAATTGTGTATAGTTATAGTGTTTTTTTCGGACGAAAATAAGTTTGAAAGGAATGCACAAATGTGTAAGTTGGTTCAAAAGACATACAAAAATAAATTTTTGACATGGTATTTTGGCGAACCCAAACAATTGTGTTACCGGGCAGCAAAATGGATATGCTGGTGGTGAAACTTGTCCAGACTCAAAAAAAAGAGCCTGGAGAAATGTAATACTATAAATGTATAATCCTAGCTTTTAACTTTGGTTTTAATTTATGAAAATGTATTCTATTTTGTCCATCAACTGCCCAGTAACTTCAAATTGTCGATTACTCTTGTATTCAACGAGACAAACTTGTCATGGTGACCTAATCTGTAACAAATGTAAAATCTTCAGACCCACTTGCTCTATTATTTTTACTGTTAAAAGTCCGGTTAGACTTACTCAAACTGCTCGACGCACTCTTCTTTTTAACTTACAATTTTCTTCTTTGGCTGTTAAAGCCAGATATTTTTTAAAACCTGACTATCAACTTTGGCTCACTTTCGGCCAGAACATTGTAAAAATTATTTTAATTTCCACGATGAAAAACAAAAGTTATTAGGTTTGGAAAAAATATCCGTTCACTCTTAATGGAATATCTCGGTTGTAATCTTGACTTGTGATACCAAGTTTTAAGGGTTTTATTCCTCTTAATAGTCCGCCCCGATGGCAAAGTGGCTTTTGCAAATTTTTTGAAAACAAAATTAAATTGGGAATAATTTTCCCTGCCAATTTAGATATGAAAAACTTATTCCCAATTTATAAATATTTACATCAAACTTTTCTCCTCAGAAGGCCGGTAAAAAATATTTGAACAGAAATTACATATACATAAATTCTTTCCCCAGTTCCCTATTCCCGGGGAATTACCAGGATAGTGCCACTGGTATAAACAAAAATGCAGTACAGAAAAATTCGAAAGATCACAAAAATTACAAAGTGTATATCAACAATGTACTTAAGTGTAGGTAAAAATTTAAATAACAATATTGTTTGAAGTCCACCTAAAAATTCAAAACATCATCGCTCAGCATTTTTCAATTCTCTCTCTACCTTAAGAGATAAGTGAGGAAGGCTTTACAAATAAGAAGTTTTTATCTAATATGGGGCTCCAGATGAACATCAACAAAAGACAAGCAGTTGTCGCAATGTATTTATGATGTAAAATAGGATCACATTTCTGACAGATCAACATATTAACTTAATAACACTAAGCACGCAAGTCCTTAATTCAGAATCAAATATATTCTTAACCGATACACTAATTGGCTCAGTGCAAGTTTATCGTAAAAAGAAGGGGGTTTATTAGCATCCCAATTAAGACAAAATCGGAAATTGATGAAGCAGTACAAGACCTGACAGATACGTCTTAACAACTAGCAAAATATATAAAGATACATTTAAAGAAAAATAGTGTTGACAAAGGAACATCCTGAGCCAATCCAATACTATCTAATTGAACTTACAGTGACAGAAGCAACAGATTACATATTGTGGAAATCTATAAGAAAGCTAGTTTGGATTTTGGGATTATGATCATCAAATCAAAAATTCATTTACTCAAAAGGAGCTCTGCAACATTTATAGATATTGCTCAAGTTTTCGATAAAGTATGGTATGAAGCACTTATATGTTAAGGGCACAACTACCGACGAACTTTAATGCGATTATTAAAAATTACATGCTAATCGGAAATTCTTGGTCGAATACTAATTTAAATGAATTAAGTACTCAGAGGCGTTCGACAAGGCAGTGTACTTGATCAAGTATTATATTTAATTTTTACAGTAAACCTTCTTATTAATATCTCTGTAAGAGTTTCAACAATCCCAAAGTTTGAAGTTTGTCAAGAAATCTGCAAGATCGCCTAGTAGAAACAACGAAATATGTATCTTACTTTTTGTTGAATTAAGGCAAACGAGCAGAAGTCAGCAGAATGTTTGTATAATGATGATTAAATGAATCACCCCGAGTGATTAAATGAAATTATTTATATTAAAAATATTAAAAGCAGCTTATCCCAAAAACATAATAATCGAATAATGAATTTTAAAAATAGGTTGTCTCTCAATAGAAATAAAGATACAACATTTATTGAATGAAATTAAATGACAAAAATCGAGCACTATCGACATTCAGTCTCAGCTAAAGATTTTATTACAATTTTTCAAACAAAGCCGTGGTGTTCAATTTCAATATAGAAATTAACTTTATTGATTAGGTTTTCGGCTCTTGATTCATTTCGATTCGAATAGTTTAAGTTCGCCACAACTGCTGAAGAAGTAAGTACCTATCGCACGCGTAACTATCTATAAAAATCTGCCTTTGACATTTGAAAAATAAATTACTTTTGTTAAAATTTGAAAACCAAAGGCATCCAAGGTGACAAGGGTCACGTTTTTAATGTATGCAATTAAATTTTTCTTGTATTGGAATTTAAATTATTTAGCAATTTTTTGCGCATTTGCTTCTGTTTTAGATTTTTATTGCGGTTGTGTTCAATATTAGTAATTAGGTAGGGTACTTATTGTTCAATTTCATTTTTTCTTTGTAAATATATAAATGTATATTCCATCACATCTAATTTAAGTGGAATTATAAGGCGGTTTTGTTTTAGCGGCGGATCTTGCCTATCGTTCCATGTTTAATGTTTAGCAAAAAGTTATTCATACTTTTGTTTATAAAATTCTGCTCAAAATCTTTGTAGTTTTTGTTGTTGCAATGAATTTTATTTTGATCATCGTTACATCGGCACATGTACATAAGTAATTACAAAAATTTTCGATGTACACGCCGCCTGTAACTTTATGGTTTTGAGATGATATTTAAAGCGTAGTTAACGCTCACGGGAAGAGATGGCGAGGAACTGGAAAACCGAAAAACAAGAATTAAAATATTTGTTAGACTTACTAAGGGATATTAGTATTTATTATTGAAGAGGAATGTGATAGATGATTCAATTTCAGTAATCTCGATTGAAGAAGATGCTGTATCCCGCCGCGTTACGTTATCTTGTTTAGATTAATCCGAGGTACACAAATTGTTCGTCACATTTGAAATTGTTTCCAACAGTTACCAGGTTAAACCCGGTGATATTTCTTGATGTTGTTAGAACTTTCTTCATACGCCTTTTAATGAAAGCCTTCTCGCATTTTGGTCTGGGTTAACCTCTAGAAAGGTATCTTTGGTATTTTTTTGCCTTATGTTGTTTAATGCAGAATTTTTGATTATGAGTGTCTAAACAACTCTAATCTAAATTACTAATCTTTGTTATAAAAGCTTGGGACCAACAAAAACTATAAACTGATTTGTATTTTTCGACATTTTGCCGCAAAGAATTATGCACAATGGAATTTCAACGGCTGAATTAAAAAGGCTTTAGTTTAGATACGCAGTATTGAGTACGTTCTCTCTCTTTATCTCTGGCATTATATCCCATCAAGGGATTTGGCCGCCTCAAATGAGGTTTCATAAACATATTTTCATTTCACCTAAACCAGCCTTGAAATTTTTTCCTTGTCACCACCGGGAATCGAACCCGGGACCTCCGGTCGCTGGCACAAGCATGCTGACCACTTTGCCATCAAGGCGGCTATAATAGATTGACGTTCTGATTGATTTAATAATTTAACAGGGGCAAGATATTTACCTATTTTCAGCAGTATTAATTATTCACAAATGCTCGATATTTTTCAGTTTTTATTTTACCAACTAAGTATTTCATTTAATTTTTTTTTAAACTTATTTTCGAAATAAAAAAAACTGTTTTATTTTTAACACGTTGCCGCACACTTTCAAATGTGTGTTTTGATAACTTTTGTAATTGCAATGATATTTCGTTGCGGAAAAGAATGTGTTGTTGAGAATTGAAAAATATGTCGGTATTCCTTAAAAAACGAAAAAATTGTATGACTGCTATAGCCGTTATTTGCGCTAATGAGTTAAAAAACGAAAAAGTTGTATGACGGCTATAGCCGTCATTTGCGCGAATGCGTTAAGAATGTTTTTCATACCTTCTATAATCGAGTAAGTAACACTTATCTCTAATTTATTGAGTTAAAGGAAAATTTCGAAAAGTAAAATTTAGATAAAACGAAATTTAAAAAAGTTATGTTTGCGTTCTCGTCACAAAACTAGGAAAGGTCCCAATAATTAGGAAGCGCCACAAGTCGTTCAAAATGAACTTAGAAATAGTGCTCTTGTTCAAAAGTTGGGTCATACTTAATCCGTTTTTCTGAAAATACACTACCGCTCATCAGTGTTTAGGCACCCTTTTTTCAAATTTGACATTTGAAACATTTGAATAAAATGAAATACTAATCTTCAGTTTCATTATATAAACACCTACGATATAGGGTTAATTTTACTACTCTCTCCGCTTGGTCGGATTGTCGTAAACGGTTTATTACGGTACAGTTACAATAATAGTCTGTAGAAATTTCCAGAAAAATTTATCAGTCGGGTTTATTCTAGGTAATGATGTTTAAATTGTTTTTTTGAAAAGATTTCAGTGAAATGCGTCAAATACGATCAGTTGTAGTCTGATATTTACACTGTTATCATCACAAGCGAAATATCGAGTAATAATTATTTAAAATGCCTCCAAGAAGAGTACTTAGTACTGAAACACGGGCGCTTGCCATACAGCTGATAAGTAATCGATAGATTGCCAAAAAAATGAAATAAAACACGCTACGATCGATTATATTGTTAAAAAATATCGGGAAATTTGCAGGTTTCTTAATAAAAGACGTAGTGCAAAATCAAGAGCGACAAGATCTGCAGATGATCATAGAATAGTGATTACTAACAAGATGAATAGAGGCAAACCTGCCCCGGAAATAACCACAGAATTAAATGTTGGTCACCTAAAACCAGTTGGCGTTTCTACGTACGGTTAAACGTCGCCTACAGGTAGCTGGACTTTATGGTCTTGCAATGAAGAAACCATTACTACCTAAACAAAATAAGCAAAATCGACTTAAATGGGCCCGTTCACTAACATTGGACGATAGAAGATTGCAACAAGGTTTTATGGACCGATGACTCCAAATTTGAAGTGATCGGTACCCGAAGGCGAATATTAAAAAGAAAATTTGTTAGTGAACGTGCCAGAAAAGCGTGTGTTACCGCTATTGCAAAGCATGGAAGTGGTTCAGTGATGATTTGGGGCTGTTTTGCTGGTACTAGTGTAGGCGATGTTATGAAAATTGACGAAATACTAAGAAAAGAAGGATACCGACCAATTTTAGAGAACCACGCAATATCTTCAGGACTTCGACTTTTCGGTCATAATTTTATCTTTCTCCAAAACCCAAAGCATTCATCTAAATTATGTAAAGATTATCTTCGCCATTTAGAAGAGGAAGGGACGATTAAAATTATGGAATGGCCACCCAAGAGCCCTGACTTGAACCCTATTGAGTTACTGTGGGAAGAACTTAACTGGGAAATACAGCAATCGGCTCCAACACCAGCTACTAAACTTCAATCAATTTGGAACTCAATAACGCCGGAAACTCTGGCAAAACTTATTGGCAGAATGCCTCGACTGTGCGCTGCGATTGTTCAATCAAGAGGAGGTCACATAGATGAAAGTAAAATTTGAATTAAGCGCTTTAATCTATAAGCTATAACCAGTGAGTCTGTAAGAAATTTAAGTAACAAAGCGACATCTGAAAAATGTATGCTTATTGACATTACTGACCAGCGAAACTCAAAGTACTTTTCGTTCAGTTTCGTTAAATTTAAATTGTCATTTAACAATCTGTAACAAGAGCGAAAGTTATCGCAAAAACTGAAGGAAACGTCAAAATTGTATATTTGAAATGGCGGTATGCTGTTATGTTTACATTTTTATAATTTATGTGTACAAATATTTATTTATATTTTAATAATTTATATAATATTTTATGTACATTTTTCATCAGCTCATTTTTCATCATTTTTGAGCAAAATTGTGGTGTGGTTAGTTTGTATTTTTGCAGATTGACATTCCAAAATTCAATTGACAATAATAATCGTGTTACAGAGTCGCTGGTCAAACTGTCAAATATTCTGTAACAAAACGTTCTCGTTAAATTCTGTAAGGTTTCGTTACTGACTCTTACAGACTCGCTGGTTATAGCTTTAATTTTGACATTTATTTAGTATATTCCTAGTGTTCAGTCGGGCAAAAATGATAAAAAATATCATGATATTTTTTATCAATTTTTGCCATAAAACGCACTCATTTATCACAAAAAAAACCAAGAATTTTTTTGGTTCTAGGTGTCAAATTTTTGTTCATTTTGTTTGTTTCAATTTTTTTTGTGTGTTGTGATTTCGAAAGAGAGTATAGAAACTTTAATGTTATATTTATTTATTAATAAATATTAATCATTAAATTATTTCAACAGAAATTAAAATTTATCAAGGCTGTGTCGTGTCTTTTGTTAACAATAATAAATAATTTTGCTTATAGTAATTGTGTTTTATTTCGTCAAAATTACATTTAATGTGTTATTAGCTCCTGCATTGTTTGTTCTGTGGTTTTGTTCATGTATTCGAGATGATGAACGTCAATGCATAAATTGTATGGTACTGGCATATTATTGACGGCCTTTACACCTAAGCACAACGTAAAATCCAACGATTCGTTTGTTCATAAATTTGATCCTGATTCTATGGCACCTAAATTCCGCTACACTAATTTTAACCAGCTAAATTTTCTTTAAATCTGTCATATGCGGTTTATATCGCACCTATTAGTCGTATTTGGTATTTTATTTTTTAAATGAAGGCCGGTTTTTGATGAAAGCCCATTAGGGATTGGTATTACATATTTGTTATGACTTGCAGCTACAGTATTTTGACGTGCAAAACCAATTTGAAAATGTTTTATTCGATTTGGTTGTTCACTCGGGCTTGACATAAAATTATACGGATTGAAGTTAGGGTCACAAAATAAATCATGATAATTTTTATCATTTTGGTCGGACTGAACACGCCGATTGCCATAAATATATGTGTGTATGTATCTAAAAAATAAATATTTTCACGTCGTTACTGAGTTTTTATATGTTTTATGCTGTTTTTGACAGTGCCTAAACATTTATGAGCGGTAGTGTAAATTAATTTTTAAACAACAATATCCTAATCCAAAATGAATATGCGGAAAATACATGCGAATAAATAATTTTTGCAGTACAGACTTGTGTACCCGACCCAATTTTGTTTTAACATATTAAAATCATTGGCTCATCCAATCTACTACTGTGCCATGTGATTCGAAAACATTTAAGTAGTTTGATAAAATACATTTACAGAATTTTTCGAGTTTATAAATTGTTAAAACTAAAGCTAATATACGAGGGTATATCAAAAAGTCTTGCAATATCATATGAAAAAAAAGAGTGAGTGAGACAACAATATATTTTTCAAAACCATTTTTTGTCGCGATGAAACTTCTAGAAGAACATTTCGATGTAAATTTTACAAGTCGTTTGTTTTTGTCAATTTAGTAACACGTGTTTTGAATTTTTCTTAAAATGAATGAAATTGAATATCGCGCCGTTATTAAATTTTTCTGTAAAGATGGACGAAATGCAATTTATATATTCAACTATATATCAAAAGTTTACGGCGAATCTGCACCATCATATGCCACAGTAACAAGGTGGGTAAAATTATTCAAAAGTGGTCGGGAGTCATTAGAAGACGACAACCGCTCGGGTCGGCCAGCAGATGCTATTAGCCATGAAAACGTAATTTTGACCGAATCTATTGTATTGGAGGGCCGGCGTATTTCTATTCCGCGGTTAGCGTGGAGACTTTCTTTTTCATACGGTACCACATATACTATATTACATGACCACCTTCACATGTCGAAAGTAAGTGCGCGATGGGTTCCCCGTTTGTTGAATGCAGAACAAAAAAAAATGTGTGTTCAAACTTCAAAGGCGATTTTAGATATGTACAAAGAAGATCCAGAAAATTTCTTGGATAACATAATAACAGGCGATGAAACATGGCTTCGTCACTGGGATCCGGAATCCAAACAAGAATCGATGCAATGGATTAAACGTAGTGAACCACCACCAAAGAAATTCAAAACTCAACCGTCTGCTGGTAAGGTTTTGGCAACAATTTTTTGGGATGCTGAAGGAATTTTGATAATCGATTATATGCCACCAAAAACCACAATCACAGGCATATATTACGCAGAGGTTTTGCGAAAATTGAAAAAAGCGATCCGGAAAAAACGGCCAAGGAAAGTTAGGAAAAAAATCTTGCTTCTTCACGCCAATGCACCAGTGCACAAGGCTAATATTGCTCAAGCTGCATTAAAGGACTGCGGCTTCGTGGAAATTCCGCATCCACCGTACAGTCCAGACTTGGCATCCAGTGACTACTTTCTGTTTCCCAATTTGAAAAAAACACTAAGGGACCGGAAATTTTCCAGTGACTATGAAGTACAGTCTGTTGTAAATGAATATTTTATGGAGCAAAAGAAATCATTTTTTTGGAGGGTTTAGGCAAGTTAATTGATCGATGTGACAAATGTATAAACCTTAAAGGAGATTATGTCGAAAAATAAAAATATTTCTGTCTCACTCACTCTTTTTTTTTCATATGATGTTGCAAGACTTTTTGATATACCCTCGTATCTCAACTCAATCAATACATCAGCGATGTTGATCTTTCATCCACAAATTAAACAAATTTAACTAAACAAAATAAACGGTAGCTTATGTAAACTTCTAGAACCTGCTTCATTTTACGTGTTTACGTTTTTTGTACAATTTAATCGCGGGTGTTGTTAAAATCATTAAAAATGCATGCCGCATATTTGTGCATGTCATCAAATAATGGGTGTCTGTTTCTGTGAACAAACAACATATGTGTATTAAATTTTGAATTATTTAATTGCTAATTTTTATATTTTTAATATTATTTTACCATAATCAAAATTACGAAATAATTGAAAATATTTGTTAAATCTTCGAACATTATTGCGAACAACTCAATCGATCTTCCGGTTATTGGTTCCGCGCGATTCACCTTGAAAAAGTTGTTTTGTTTACTTCTTCAATCGGTTTGGTTTTTAATTTTTTAGGCAAGCGTACAGTTACGTATACTGTGACATTCAAATATCACCAGATTCGCGTGTTAAAGTAATTGTTTATTGTATAAAGGGCATCTCATTCTCCGTAATTTACTGTGGCCTAGTTAATGTCAAACCTTATACATAAATAATATTTTAATCGACTTACATTTTGCACAAACATATGTGTCATACACTAAGATTACGTTTTATTCTAAGCACCATACTCAGATTGTGTTTATATCATTGAACAATACTATATTGTATTGTATTGTACATAACCTCGAATATTTCAATTGATTACAAATAATTGGACTTTATCGAACACAACGGCAACCATCGCATCACATTTTTAACATACGTATACATACTTGAATTGTACAATCTGCAAATACCGCGCGACAAATTGCCAGCTTGCAAAATTCCCATTTGACGTACTTACATATTATTTTATACTATGCAATACGAGGTTTGGTGTAACAATTTATTTTCAATTACAAACAATTAGAATGTGATCGATTGCACTCAAAAGCTGATAAGACCATTATAATCACGTTTTTCAAGTGACCATATTAAAACAATTTCGGTGAAACCTTCAATAAATCAAGAGCCTGTATATATAGTCAAGGTTATCATAAAAATTTGGAATTTCTAAAATTGGGCGATAAACAACTACTTATTAAGGAAGAGGAAATATTTGCTTTATCTTGATGTATTTTGTTATTGTACCGCAGTGTTCAAGTTACGTTGAACTGTTTATCATTATCAAGTTTTCCTCGACGATTATGCATTACGTAAGAATACCTGAATTTTTAATTATCATAACATCACTGTGCGACTTCTACATTTATGTGATTTACAATTATTGTCTGGATAAAGAATACCATAAATTGCAATCCATTATTATTGTGTTCAAATTAAGTACGATTTGTGTTAAATGATAGATAACCAAATTTGTAAAATATTTTGAGGGAATTTGTAAAGTTGAACGACGAGACAAGATTTGTTAATTAGATATGCGGTCAGTTTTTTTTTGTATACGTCTAAACGAGTTGGTGAGTTTTATGAAGGTTGTTGATGTCTCGACATGAAATATTTTGAAACACTTTTCGTAGCCCTTTTTTATCCGGAAATTTATATTACAAGGTGTTATTCAAACGATAAACAAATTAAATTAATGCTTATCAGTGTCACATGCGGGCATTAAAATGTATATTATTCGTTTAAGTACATAGTGACGTAAATTACGTATATTTTAATAGATTTAAATCTATATTTTTTATTGAATGTTTCGCCATCACATGAGTATTTTTCATTACCACGCGTTTTCAGGCATGTTCAATTAAAAATAGAGTCCGATTTCGAGAATGATCAAGTAAAAACCTTTACGCGAGCAATAAGCACGACCATAAGCATAGTTGAAGATTACAAAATCGTTCCAACACAAAATAGTTCTGATTTATAAAACATATTTGGTTGGGGTGCCCTGTACATAGGCCCTCATCCATGGAAACTCATCAAATTAAAATAAATCATTTAATTTTACTAGTGTTCTCGCAATATAACCAGCGATTAAATCCAGCAGCCCTTTTTATTATAATAAAACTTAAGTATAAAACACATCTAGTCCTGTAATTTTATTAAAATGTTAAATTAATAAAAAATAATCTTATTACATAGTAATCACTTTGTAAAGATTTTACTATAATTAGAGAACTAGCAAGTTGTGCAAAACTATTTTTATGTCGGTACTTCTAATTACTAATAAAAATTAAACGTTTTAATTATTAAAATACGGAACTTTTGACCCCCAAGTCAAAACACAAAAAAAAAACTAGACCACTCAAAATTATTTCAAGTACAACTAAAATAAAAGTTAGTAACTTCCTTCCAGTCTAGCTTGTGTAAATTCATAAGGTAATTTCAGAATTTGTAGAATTTCTTCTCTAAACTGGAATAAATAATCAAAGTTGTTAGAACTGGGGCCCTATTTGCGAATCCGTTTCGAATGACAACTCGAGTTGAACATGATTTGATATTTGTGAATTCGAACGAAAATAAAAATATACACTGTAAAGTAATCACTAGGAAAATGTTATACTCGTTCGAAAAAAACAAGCCTGGGTCTTGGAATTTTGACGTTTGATGACTAAAAGAAAATTGATTTGTAATTAATATTTTCCAAATTATTAATAAATAAAAAAAAGATTATTAAAACATAATGACAAAAAATTCTTTCGAAGTGTTTTACAGTTGGCGTATTTACAGTGGGTGAAAAATAATAGAGGTGGGTTATCTTAAACAAGATAATTCGTTATACTCGGGATCCGCTCGAAACGCGATATTTTAAAACACGATTTTTCGAAACGAGATATGGTACAAAACGCAATATTTCAAAATGAGATATCCCAAAACGCGATATGGTACAAAACGCGATATTTCAAAACGTGATATGGTACAGAATGTGCGTTGCAAAGCGACGGGAACGCAGCGACCGACCTGATACCGATCCTATATACTCTCGCTCCTATGGATTTTTAAATTCCTATAAAATGAAATTAAATTTCCCCTTCACCCGCCTGATATAACCCCATCCTAAATTCCCGTTTTGTACTATATCGCGTTTTGAAATATCGAGTTTTGTACCATATCGCGTTTTGTACCGTATTGCATTTTGAAATATGACGTTTTGAAATATCGCGTTTTGTACCATATCGCATTTTGTGCTATATCGCGTTTTGAAATATCGCATTTTGAAATATCGCGTTTTGATAATTCGTATTTTAAAATATTGCGTTTCAAATGGGACCCGTTATATTCTTATCCTACTTTGAGTTATTTGTATTTTCTAAATTGGTAAAATATTTATTGTTATGGGTATTTCAATCAACTATATTTTGCATGCACACGTTTAATTTAGTTTTGGGCAAATTCCACGAAACGCAATATAGAATAAAACAAAAGAGTAAAAAAAATAATAGGTGTGCATTAAAACATTAGTGAAATCTAGTATAAATTATTATTTTCTCATACAGTAACGTAAGTAAGTTTTGTAAATATAAAAAATGGTATTTTTTTCTTAATTATCAGTTTCTTCGTAATTGTTAGGAACATTTTGTTATAGCTGCAAAATGGGGTGTGGCATGCACTGCACACCAGAAGAAAGAGGAATCATCATCAAGTTTCGAAATGAGGGCAAAACATACAAAGAATTATCCAACATACTAAATTGTTCTCAAAATATGATCATAAATGCCTTAAAGTCGCCAAAATCTATTGATCCAGAGGGAGAAAAAGGAAAACTACTCTGAATGACGACAGAATGATGGTAAGATTGGCCAAAATGGACCCGTTTGTGTAACATGAGAAATTAAAAAAAAATTAAAACGTTAAATTTCTTTCTTTGTGTGGCATAAATCTAATCTTTTATAAGAAGACCGGTTTCGGAATCGTTGATTCATTCTTCAATTCTATTTCAACTATAGATAGTTTTAACGTGTAAAATAATTTAAATACATTTTAATTAAATTATATTTTATTAAAGTTAGTGTTTAAATTTTTTGTAAATAAAAATTGAAAAATAAATTCTGCGATATAAGAGCAGCAGACATAAAAATGGAGAATATCCAAAATATAATGTAAAAAAATTTAGTTCCGCGGCGGCCAGAAGGGTACCACACAAGTTTGCCAAACGCTATCGCGACTGGAGTGGGAAAGAAACCTACAAAATTGGCTCAATGTACTTTGGAGTTACAAATCAAAAATAAATTTGTTTGGGTCCGACTCCAAACATTGCGTGAAACGACCAACAAATCAGGAATTCAACCCATATTATGACTACTTTGACGGATATTATTGTGTAATTGAACACGTAATGCGAATATGATGCCCGACATTAGAAGAGACTATTGGCTTTGGTAAAGCTGTTTCTCTGAATTTGGCGGTATTAGTTTTCGATATCTTATGACAGTTTCTGATCCCTGGGGACGCCGGAGGTCCACAATGTTTGCATTAAGATTTTAACTTGTATCAAGTTTGGAGATAGCCATCTTAATGGATCGAATACGTTGGATGATTTAGGTAGCATTTTTCTTTTGGCCATAATTCCATTTTGATCGTGGAGGTTCATCTTAAACTCAAAGGTGTCTGTGACCGGGTTACAAAGCAATCCTAATGCATCAACGTTAAATACGCTAGGCTCGAAAGCTCTCGAATCTGATTCGATAGCTCCTATTAGTTGAGGATAATTAGAGGTTTACATTCTCAGATTTAACCCTCCGGTTTTTAGTGTGCTGATCAGTTGGTTTTGAGCTTCTTCTAGATTGTTACCTTCTGTTAATAAGTCATCTACTTAGAAGTCACACATTATTATATTAACCGTAATTGGGAACTTTATATTTCCTCGCGTGCCAGCTGCTGCAATGTCTTGATTGCCAGATATGGCGCAGACGACATTCCGAAACTTACGGTTGTTAGCTGGTATGCTCTTATAAGTTCGCCTGGTGTTATCATCCATAATATTTTCTGATATCGTTAGTCATCAGGATGTACTTTTATCTGTCTGTCAAAGTAAATATTTTAGCACTCGAAATTTTGCAATAAATTTGTGCGTGATATAATTAAAATTGTGATATTTTTAAGACCTTATGATATACCGATAGGTATAAAATTCTAAAATAAACGAATATTTACCGGCGCGAAAACGGTCGACTTGTGAACTTAAGCGTTCCTTTCAAACGTCACATGCTTATACAAGAATCAGGAAACTTTGATTTGTGTCCCGCGCATTCCGATAGTTCTGAGTACTAACGTGTTACACCTAACATTATGGTATTATTCAAAACCGTTTCACCGATATAGAATAAATATATTTTCTATAAGAAACGAATAATTTGCCAACAGCACCAAAAGTACATATTCAAATAAGTTTTGAGGTTTTTTTATAACTTCGAAGCTTTAGTTACGACTAGCTACGGCTTTTACCCATCTTTCAGGCAGCATAAGGATTCCGCGTCGAAAATTTTTCTCGTGTTTTGAAGCGATCCAAGAATCGACCCAATTTATGGCATCTTCGTAAGCAGTGAAGTGCTGTTCGGCCAGGCCATGAGTGATCGATCGGTACAAGTGGTAGTTGGAAGGAGCAATGTCTGGTGAATACGGCGGTAAGGCATCCATTGAATCACCTTCAAAGTTTCCTTTGAGCTTCAATGCTCGGTTTAATTGCATAAATTGTTGTCAATAACGTTCTCCAATGATGGTTTTGTTAGGCTAGCAGCTATTAGTAGATCACTCCGAACTGATCTCACTAGATGCACAGCTTCTTGCTATACACATTAGCTTCTTGCTATGAATATTCGGTTTGACGGTTGAAGTTAATGCATGCCTGGGCTTACCCCACGACTTTCTGCGCTTTGGGTTGTCGTACTGGATTCACTTTTCATTCCCCGTCACGATTCGATGCATAAAAACTTTCCGATTTTGTCATTGGAGAAGTTGTTTGCACGTGAAAAACGGTGTTTCGCTTGATTTCATACGGAACCCAATTTCCTTGTTTTTACCCCATACCCATAGTTTTGAGACGGTTTTGAATCACTTCTTGAGTCATGCCGAAATTTCTGCGAGCTCTTCTTGAGTTTGGCATGAATCTTGTTCTAATAACGCCTCCAACTCAGCGTCTTCAAACTTTACTGGTCGCCTTCTCGTTCTTTGTCACTGGTGGCAATATCGCCACTTTTAAAACTGCGGAACCAGTACTCACATGTTTTTATTGATGGAGCATGTTCCACATATGCCTCACATAGCAATCAATGTCTATCAGCTGCAAATTTCTTCAAATTAAAACAAAAAAGCAGCGCTTTCCGCAAATTGTGTTTTGTTGGCACAAAGGTTGGTTGACCTGGTTAGAGCACAAAAATATGTTGTTCACACTTCAGAGACTTACACATACTGATTTTTAGAGGAAAATGATGACGCTTAAACACAAATATAATTACAAGATGGCGATTGAATACTAGTTACGCCATCTTTTGTAAATCCATCAAAACTTATTTGTACCCCCAATACATTTTTCAAATCGCTATCTTCATTTTCGGCTTCTCAATAAAAAACAATCAAAAACGGCTTACAAAATTAGATAATTTCGCGATATCCAATATATATTATCATCGATTACTATATAAATAAAATCAATAAACGATTATTATCGGTAATTATTGATTTCGATTACTACTAATCTTTATAGAGTATTATCGATTATTAATAATTGTCATGGTCAAAATATTAACAGCGACTTCGCGATTGATCATTACGGTGTTACAGACATACACTCAGAGAAAAACTTGGGTCAAAAGAAACAAACATCTGAGTCTATTTGGCAAAAAATCTTGGTTATTTTCAATCAACCAAAACTCTTAGTTAAAAAACGAACAAGATCTTAGTTGAACAAAATTATAACCAAATCGTGGTTATTTAATTTTTAACTTAGTTAATTTAACATATATAATTTAACCAAAAACATTTTAATGGATATAAGTGGAAAACAATTGGTAACAAGTGGCCAACTTTTTTTTATTAAATCAACCAAGAGAAAAAATATTTTACTAATGACCTGTTAATTCTACTAAATTTTCTTTGTAAATGTAACCAAATTGGAGGTTAATATTGAAAAAGTTTTAGGTTGAAACAACCAATTATTTGTTAACATTGACGAAATTCCTTTTAGATACACAAAGTAGTCTTAGTAAGTAAAACTTTATATTGGTATAACAATGTTTTGATAAAATTGACTTTTTACCAAGACGTTGGAACTTGGAAGTTTGGTTTTGAGCTAATGAAACATTTAATTCTTTATATTAAAAATTCGATCGTCTCATCAGATTGCAGTTACCAAACTACAAAAATATTGAAAATACTTTGAACTTACATTCAAAGTATAATCACAATGCCTTAGCGAATTTTAATGATTTGCTACGCAATTGTCAACCCCTTCGTAAATATTGTAATTTTCAACAAGTCTTATATAACAAAACTTATAGGTCAAAATAAATAATTAAGATAAACAAGAATATGTACTTTGTTAGTTATAATAATAGTATTGTTCACCTAACAAATTTTTTTTGGTTAAATTAAACAAAACTACATACCAACATCTTGGTAACTCAAATTTTACACATTTTTTTGTAGTAACCAAGTAAGGAAATACCAAATTTCTAAACTAAACAATATAGATTTGGTTTATCTAGCTCAGAATTTTGTGTTAAAACAACCAAATTAATTTAACTAAGTATTTGGTAGTAATCTTTTTTCTGAAGTGTATGCTACGTACAGAACCTTCACAGTACAACCACAACCAACTATAAATCTGTAGTATTATTATACTATTTTAGTTGTTTACTATGTCTTACTTTAGTTTAGTCAGTATACCATCTGCACATTGCAAGCTCCATGTCAACCTGTACATTGACATGGACCGTGGGTCGGCGCTGAATTCTGCACTCCATCAGAGGGTCTTAGTTGTGTTTATTAACATCATCGATTGTAATCGATGATGAAAATTTGATTTGCATCTAGTCTCTGATAGGATTCGAACTCAGTTCCTCCCGGTAAGTGCCGAAGCTTTGCCGACTAAACTAAAATTAAATTATTAATTAATTAAATTGCCGACTAAACTAAATTAATGACAGATTCATGTCATTCATTCAAAGGTGGCACTAGTATCTATTAAATATGCTGTGCCTCCGATTGTAAACTAAATTGTAAACAAAACTAAATTATGACTTTTCATACGTCATATTGTTTTCAACAATACCGATTTTTTATTATTTAAAATCAAGAAAATAGCCAAAATAAAACAAATATGGATATGGAAATCGCATTATTCATGAGTGTGATTATAAATTACAACCGAAATTTAAGAATGAGATATTTCCTTTTAGACATTTTTACTCGTATGTATTCGATAAAAAAATAATAAAAACAAGAAATGAAAATGACAACTAAATTGTCAAGCAACCTCAGCAGGAGTTTAAATGATAGAAACTGGTGGGTAATAGCATAACTACAGATTAATTTAGTTTAGTCGGCAATTTAGTCGAAAAAATCGCTCTCAGGCACACAGTCTTAAATAAATTTGTATAATAAGCTTTTATTTCTGCGTATTGCTTTTTTTTAAATAATAAAATTTGTTGATGCCTAACGATTTATTTTCTAAATACAATGACATTGGAATAATATTAAATCCAATCTTGATGTACTTAAAACGAATCAATCAATTTTAAAAGTGATGTCACACAGTAAATTCAATTACTTAAGTACTCAATATTTAATTTTTCTTAAACTCAATTGAAGACGGAGTTAAATTAAAAGTGTTGAATGAAAATAATCGAATTTTTCTCAATTCTAATTACTTGGTAAGAATTTCAATGTAGCAAATTTATGCTCTTTTTGCCGCAAAACGGCTCTCACGGTATAAGCGGCTCTAAAAGGCCTCACAACTAGATATACATATTAACAATTAAAAAGTACTCGTATGTACGCATGGTAGTATTTTATATAAATATTTCATCATTTGTTTACTGCCATATGGCATAATTCCAGCAATTCTTATTAAAACGGTTATCAAATTTCATAAATCTCTAAAAAACTAATGTTGCCTTGGATACAAATAAACAACTTTATGAATTTCTTGGTTTTACGATAATAGTTTTTGATCATCGTTTTTGATAGACGTAAACATATGTAGTGATATGATAATAAAAGCAATTATTACAAGGATATAAGGGGCTAACTATACTTTATATTCCGTGTTATCAACCCCGAGGTTGTTACACCTTAAATTCAAACATACCGCCTTTTAATTTCATGACCTTGAACCAGATATACGAACATAAAATTCTGTGACAAACGTCAACATTCTATCACCAAAAGTATTTATTATTGCAGCCATGACATCTGTCCGCTTATCAAGGTGACTCATAATGAAATTCAATTTGGATTCGGAGCACAAAACAATAATAAAATTTATCGATCATACAACAATTTCGTAACAAAAGACTTAACCGTATATGGCGTGAGAATTGAATATTTTCACTTTCAGAATATGGTTTTGTGTGCACTAAAAGGTTAAGAAAACGTTTATTATTTTATTTCAATACAAAAACAACTAATGACAATAAACGAATGAACTTGAAATTTTCTTAATTTCAAGGTGGCATAGTATAGGTTTTTGTTCGGATTTATAATGATTCGGAAAAATCGTGTAATTGTCGCGTGCTATTTTCGAGGTAAATAAGGTGATTGTGTGATATACGAATTTGTGGTACTGTATTTTGTTGCAATAATTGCCAACTATGGGTCGTTGGTGTCTGTAAATATTTCTGTATATGTTTCCGCATTTTATTATTAAAAAATTTAGTTTTACCTAGTGTTGATTTAAATTTATAGTTAGTCGTTCTATCCTATGATGGTCGCAATTTTACAGTATAAAATTTTTTCTTAACTTATTTAGATTTTAGTATAGAGTTTTAGTGCTTTACTTATAACAATATTAATAAACTTTGATTTATTAATAAACAATTTTTTTTTGTTTCCTTTAGAGAAAATGAAGAACAAAAGGCTGATGATGCGTTTCGTGAGATTATAGCAAGTTGTAGATCGTTAAGTAAATATGATTCTGGCACATTTCGTTCAGCACTACCTCAGGTAAGACACAATTTTCATATTTGAACTTTCATAATTAACACACTCTTACATTCAATTTATAATTATATCGCATCCACTTAAAGGATCATACACAAAATATTCGCGTATGTTGTTCTTACAAACTTCCTATATTTATGAGTTATTATAGTGGCATGGTTCTTGTAGATGGTGTTTTCTGTTTTCTGGGTTAGTTGAAATTAATTAATTTATGGCCTAACGCAATTAGCTATTCAATGATTATTAATAACAATAAAAATGTGTAATTTTTGTGTATGTATAGAGTATTATGCCATGTATTAGTATTTTTTTATTTTGTTTGTTTTTCATAAATATAACGACAACCCTGCGATGAATTTTTTTGGCATAAAATCTTATAAAAATGAAAAACTGAAAATTATATTGACTTTTTGTCGTTGCTGTTGTTGGCTTTTGCGTAATTAGTTCTTTATTCTCTCTAGATACCGGCACGGAATATTATTTATAAATTTACATTTTTGTATCGCGAACTTGTTTATAGTCTTGAATTGAGCCATTTTTATATATGTATGAGTACATATACAGTAGTTTTGGGTTGGGAAACTTTTCATTTTGTGAATGACAAAGCTGAGCGTTCTTTTTAGAACGTGAACGATTACGTATAAGATTTAGAATACATACACTGGTGACTTATACTAAATTTGATTCTCAATTTGGGTCATTTTCTTCAAATAGAGTGGTTAGCTTATGGTATTTTAATCGTAGATTATTAGGCTTTAATATGGGTAAAATGACTACAAATATCTGGATAAAGCCTATAAGTTTTATGTAAATATTTATTTATTCAGCTGACGTTTTGAATAGAAATTTATTAATCTTCAAAGCCAAAAAGATCGTAATGAGAATGAAGGTCATATAAAAGGAATTTTCTTACAAATAAGTAACAAATTGAAAAATGAATTTGGTAAGACTTGAAGATTTTTATATTGGCATATAAGTCTTAAACCCACCCTATGGGCTGTGATTTTCAATGTTGATAAGGTTACGGAAACTGCGTTTCGCTCAATTAGTACCAGTTCTAAATATTTAAACTCTAACCTTCTCATACTGTACGTCATCTGAAAAGGACTTCGCCTGTTTGCCTCCTTGCAGTAAGCATATATTAGATTTTTGTTTTGTTGATTTGAAGGCAGACATGTTACGCTAATAATTCCTATGAAAGTATAACTTTTTCAAACGAAATGTACGTAAGCCTATAATGTATTCAGCAGAGCTGGGGTATGCTTAGCTGATGGATAACATACAAATACAAATTAAGTTAAGCCCAAATCTCGGGATGTATCACCTTGCCGTACTTCCGACAAATAAATCGAAGGTCTCGGAAAAGAGTAACCGAAAAAACACCATTTTTTCGCCCGTTTTTTGCATAGTCTGTAGCAAGAACGGGGAAGGTCGTGCAGAGGTCCCCGTGAGCTTAAATTGACCGTCATAAATAATATGGGTGAGCATAACTCGATTTTTTCAATATTGAGTCAATTTACCCCTACTTGAGGGGTGGAAACCACCCCCAGAAGAAAGAAATGGGAAAACTGTCGGGAAGTTCTTGATAAAAATGCTTGGAATTTCATGGCAAGAGTGACATCACAAATGGTCTTCCAAATATCCTCAGGGTGAAACACACCCTCTGGGTGAGGGGGAAACCACCCCTATTGCCGAAAACGGCAGAATATGATATTCCCTTAATCCATTAAAGCCCGATGTATGATATATCATACGCAAATCACTACTTCCTTAACATCTTCTCTCTTCAATACTATATATACAAGTTTTTTGTGTTTTATCTTAAGTGGTTGAGGATGGTGTATACTAGTAAAATTATTTAAAACCTAACGGATAAAAAAGGTTTAGTTGCATTTTGATCGATATGCATTAAGGACAAAATGGACCGTCGTTGGAAAGTAGAAACTTTATAAAAAATTAGTTGTGTCATCAACATTTATTGTGTGTTATGTAATTTTTTGCAAAAAGGATATACTAATTCATTTAATTTTAAAGAATATAAAAATTATAACTCTTAATTAAAGGAATTATAGTGACATTTTTTCAATGGTATGATGGTATCATACAACGGACTATGACGTTCACGTTAAATGAAGCCGTTACTAACAGACGGTTTTTTTACAGACGGGCATATCCAAAGGTCCTATTCCTATAATTTACTAGAGATTTGGTTCGCTTAATACTTGCAGAGAATCTTCTACATAAACCCCGTTCCAAATTTTTTAAGAGAATTTTCAAATACTTACTTATTGTGCTAAAAAATTTTATTTTTTCAGTTTTAAATGAATTGTATGTGTTTTATTTATATTATTATATGTTTTATTTATGAATATGTGAATATGTTTTATTTATATTATTATTTGTTAAATTTATCATTAAAAATAGAAATAAATAAATAAAACAGGTGAAACAATAAAAAAAATATACTGTTTCTGCCCATTGTATGATATATCATACCAGCTCCAGAGCCGAATTGACAAGACTTTTTGAATTTTTTTTTCACCATTACATTTTTCGACTTTAAATATACGTGAATTATGATTTTCGGAGAAATCGGGCCACTAGAACATAGTGCGGGTTTTAATGGGTTAATGAATAATATTTTTGCGCCACTATTACTCAAAACTTTAATTGATATGGAATACTGACCCCCATAAATGATTTGTCTGACGTATTCTGACCAGTTACCCTCACTTGAGGGGTGGTAACCACCTCTAGAGGGCGAAATCTGAGAAAAGGGTCGATGAATTCTTGTTCTAAATTGACAGAATCTTAGACGGCCAACAGGAAACCAGGAATGGTCTTCTAAATATCCTCAGGGTGAAACACACCCTCTGCATGGGAGTGAAACCACCCCTATTGCCGAGAACCGTCAGGAAATGATATTCCCTTAACCCTTTCAGGGGCACATTTTTGGGAAGGAGATCAAGCGATGACACTAATAGCACTTAAGGTTTTCGGGGTCGCTGATTCCGATTTCGGTGCCAGAAATGAGTTTTGACAGCTGTCAACTGTCGGAAAATGCAATGAAAATCGGGAAATGGCCTTTCATTGGCTAATCCAGGAACAATACAGATCAAGAATGATGTGGGAAGAATTATTCGATAGCTGACAGCTGTCAAAATGGACAGAATGTAGTGAAAATACAAGTCGGGCGTCGTTTCACCGCTTCACAACCTCACTGAACAAGATCCCAACATCCGAAAAGAGTGTTGACAGCTTGTCAACTATCAAACCACCTGTCAAGTCATATATTATAAAACCAAACCCAGTACCCAGACGTTTATCGGCTCTCTGTGAATGTAATTGATGAGTAACAATGGAGTGGGAAGAATATGTTGGCAGTTGACAGCGGTCAAATGTCTATTCCAGTGAAGAAAACGAAATCAAAATACAAGGCTGGCATGGTTTTACCGGGCTGAAACTCGATATCCGAGGCGGGTATTTAAAGCTGGTAAATCCCAAACCAACTAAAAAGCATTGTAATCAGCAAAGATCATACAAAAGACATTGTTTATGATACCTGTTGACAGCGTATTAGGGAAAGCTGTATATCGAATTTCAGCACTGACATTCGACGTCGACGTACTCAAGAGGTCTCATACATCTGTCAATATTTTTAATCGAAAAGGTATGAATCCTTCAGAGTTCTTTAGGCGATTGACAGCTGTCAAAAAATATTTTAGGCCCTGAAATCGCGAACAGTGACTGCACTCAGAAAAAAAAAATGATAAATACATGATTACATTTACCATATTATGATAAAAGTTAATCATTGTTATTATTAATATCATCATTGTGTGTTAAATACAATCATTTAAATGATTGATTTTATCATACTATTATATTCTTGATCATTTTCTTGATCTTCTTCATCATAAGAATGATGATCACTTGCGACCACTTGTGATCATCATTCTTATGATGAAGAAAATCAAGAAAATGATCAAGAATATAATAGTATGATAAAATCAATCATTTAAATGATTGTATTTAACACACAATGATGATATTAATAATAACAATGATTAACTTTTATCATAATATGGTAAATGTAATCATGTATTTATCATATTTTTTTTCTGAGTGTGTCAGCTGTCAATACTATATATCCTGTGTATACGTTTGAAATCCCCAGCCAATTCTTGGACGTTTTCCTCCGACTTGTGTCATTGAATTTCCCATTTCTTTCTTCTGGGGGTGGTTTCCATCCCTCAAGTATGGGTAAATTGACTCAATATTGAAAAAATCGAGTTATCACAATCGAGCACACCCACATTTTTACGACGGTCAATTTAAGCCCACGGGGACCTCTGTACGACCTTCCCCGTTTTTGCTACAGACTATGCAAAAACGGGCGAATTTTGCGGTTACTCTTTCCTCGACTATCATCTTACATTTTGATCCATTTATTAAAACTTTGTACATAGAAATGAAATTTGATTCGATATCCAAATAAAACAAAACGACCAATTGTCTGTTTCTCTGTATGCTGTCGTACGCCTTCTGGTGTTCTACAAATGAACAATGAACAGGGATATCCTTATCGTAACATTTCTCAAAAAGCATTCTCAGAGTAATCCCTTTCGTTACATAGAAATTAATGAGATCTGGTATTTTATTTATATCAGCAGGCCAGAATGAAACTCTCAGTTCTTTACCCGACCTGCTTCGAAAAGTTCTTTCAGTTTACCGGTTGTAAGTCTTGATCCCCAATAGGTGTTTTTCCATAAAAGTCACCACCAATAATAAAATTCGATGCTAGTGATCTAAAGAGTCTGCTATAATCTTCTTTGTTTAGATTGTAGCGTGGAGGGCAGTATATAGAGGAAATACTGTAATCATTATTCTTGTTAGTTTCAACTTTTACGGGTTTAACTTGCATATTTTCTTCTTCGATACCAGGTTCTTTATAGTGTTTGACATTTTTTTTCACTATTACTGATGATCCTCCTCTTGCGTTTCGTCCTGGGTGAACAGCATGATTAATAAATGATGTTCCTGTCAAATGGCTTTTCGATATAAGGCATCTATCTATTTTATCTAAATTTAGAAAAATTTCTAACTCTGGAACATGCTGCGCTAGTCTGTTACCGTTCCAGGTGACAATTCTTAATGTACTGCTCATTTGAATATAAGAAGGCTGTTGGCCCTGTTCGTGGTTTCTTGCTTTTCTAGACGCTTATATAAAGCTTCTAGACAACGTTGCTGCTTTTTAGCATAGTATTTATGGCTTCTATGCTTCTACATATCCCTTCTAGAGGGTCATCAGTAATAGCATTAAATGATTGTTGTACAATTTGCGAGTAGGTTTGCCGCCCTTTATCTCATCTTTATCTAACTGGTGGCTTTGGCTCCGCTTGGTTTTTACTTAATTTCTCTCCGAACCTTCGAGTTTTGATTAAACTGATACATTTTATTTCTTAGCCTTTGAAGTTCTTTGGCTACTTCACATCCTCTGTAATTCGCAGGATGATGCCCTTTACAGTTTGTGTATTTTGCAATATTTTTGCGTGTGTGGTTGAAACCTTGGCCTCGTATTTTTCTTTAGGGGTTCTATTTTAACCCTCATATTTAGTATTGCTTTGATGTTGACATTTTTTTCAACTTTGTCCTTTTTAATAAAAGTAAGCATAAAGAGTTGGAGCCCTCTTTTTTTTCTTCATTGTTCTCACCTCTCTCTTGTTTTAGGATATTTACTATATCTTCTATTTGCAGATCTTTAGCCTTTAGGTCCTCCAATATATCCTTCTTACACATTGAATGAACTCTTCTGGCCTTATCCTTAATTGCACGGTTGTTTTTATCTTCGTATGTGTACCATTATTTATCTTCCTCATTGAGCTTTGTGGCTAGAGCTCTATATGTATCGGAATCTGGTGTATTGATTTTCCACACGTTATTGCTTAGTGACACTAATCTGTACTCCTTAGTTTTCACTGATTTCATTATAGTTTATATATTAAAGCAAATTCTGTTATGCCGAATACATTAATGGCTTGTATTAGTATAAGTAATATCAGGTACATTAGCTTGCGATTGTTCTCCAACTTCAGGCGAGAATTCTGTTCTTCGTTTTTTGGCACGTCTTTTTTTCCTTTTCAGTACCCAATCTGTTTCTTTCGCGAGTTCCTCTTCATCAGTATGAAGCTCGGTGTTATAACTGGTGTATGTACATGCTTCGTTACTGGTTAGAGGGTTTACAGAAATCTCCATTTCCATTTCTTTGCGCTTCTTTAATTCTTCATTTTCCTCTTTTAGTTTGTCAACTTCGCTTCTTAGTTGGGCTATAAATGTTTCTACTTCACTTACTCCGACAGAGCTCAGCGTTTTCATTTTCCTGCTGATTTGCTGAGTTAGTTTATCTAGTTGGTGATCTTGACAACTTTGAACTTCTAAGACCTCGTTAAAGGGTGAATTAGCTAACTGGGTAATTGGTGTACCACCTGTGGTATTTTCTCCTTTTCCGTTCTATTCATTGCTTTAATTGGTCAGGTTATACCTCCAAACACTAGGTCCCTGGTAGAACTTAGCCAATGCCAGCAGTACACATCCCCCGCGACGTGGGCGCGAAAACCAGGAATTGACGGGGTGCACACAGTTACAGCCGAAACCCTCTGTGTGCCACAGCCGAGGGACGTGTATGCTGGACAAATTAGAAGATGATAAGCTTAGACACGGAAATTGAATTAGAAGCTCAATGCACGATTATCGGGGGGGGGGGGGGGGGGGGGGGACAATTTTAAATTTACATAATGGAAGCAAAAGCACAGTTTATAACACTTTGATTCGCCCAATAAAACAAATGATACCTTTGACCATCACAGTTGTCTTGGATTGGGTTACAGTCGAAAGGGATTCGATACATAAAAATATATATGTCGCTGTTTTGAAAAATAATATGCGGCTGCGGTCGAATAGTCGGGTAAATCGTTTAGTACAGTAAATTGAAATTTTAGATTATATTTACCTCAAACAGTGTCCCAATTCTTTGGTAAATATGTGTCGCAAAAACGGCTCGAGGGGTAAAATATAGTGTTTAAAGGGTTCATTTCGGTGGTATATTGGTAACTGCCAAATAATTCTTGTTGTCAAAAGTTTAGAAATTATTCACACAAAAACATGGAAAAAATTTAAAAAATATTTAATTTGATAATAACAAGCCATTTTGTTTAGTAGACTTACTTTTTGAATTGGAAACATACGAAAAAAAGAAAACGTCAAACGCACAACAACAAAAACTAATTATCCTGCTATTTAGTACAGTATTTCAATTTACCCTGTACACTATTAAAAAAAGAGAAAAAGTGCAATTTACCCGACTATTCGACCGCAGCCATGTTCTAGTGTTTTAATTAAAGCGTTCAGTGGCATTTGTTCCCTTCTAGGTAGCTAAAAATTCTAACGTTTGCTACATAGTACAATTTTCTGAGCAAATTGCAAATTTACTACGGCCCATTAGTATATTGTGAACCAACGCCCGCAGAGGTCCGCACTCAATTCCAATCTGGGTCGATTATATAATCCAGGAAACATCTGACATATCGATACATATTTGTTATTGTACACAGTTGAAACTTATTATATATTATATACTATAGGTATATTAGGCACGAGATGTAAATCATTTTTTAGTCTGTTGTGGGTCAGTAACAACCATGTTATGACCAAACAATGGCGTTATCATGTCGATTACCGATGAAGTGATTTTGACGAGATAATTTAATTTCTATTTAAAAGGCACGAGTATTGGAATTTCCATCCACGCTTTATAGATTGTCATTATCACATATTACTCCATATTATTAAAAATAGATTACCAAAAATGCGAAATTATTTAAAAAATAAAATGTTGCATTCAAAATATTTTTTGTTATCATGAATGACTGCGATAACCCACATTATTAAGGTGGCGATTTATTTCATATTTCTTTTCACTGTTGTTAACAGCCCCAAACTTATGCTTTTCGCTAAAACATTATTAAATGATGATCATACTTTCGGAAGAAACCTTCACCAGCGGTAGCTTTTACATAACTTAATCGAATTGAAATTATTTCAGTAAAACGGTCGTTTAAGCTAACAGAGCGTTATATTTGTACAGTGTTCTACCTAATACGAATCAACCAAGAGTGTTTTTAATTACATAGCTATGTCAACACTACATTAAAGCCTCACGGTCGTGACAAAGCATTGACGGCATAAAGTTATAACATCTGAAATCTCTTTATTAATTAGTGAATTAAATTAGTAATTTTATAATTGACCTAATTTCATTTTTCTTTCTAGATATTATCAGCCGTATCAGCTGCATCATTTCACATAGTAATCGGAATATCACTAGCATTTTCCGCCATATTAGTTCCACAAGTTGAAGATCCAAACAGTGACTTAAAATTAACACTAGCCGAATCATCATGGTGTGGTAAGTGTCGCTATAGAAATATCTAACCCGCACATAAACCTAATGAATCATATTAAAACATAAATAATTTGGTACGCTCTACACAATTAATATTAATTTCGTTTTATTGGGTGGGAAATTGGTTAATGTACAAAACAATAAACATGTTTATATACATCGAGTATTATAGTTGTAATTCATTGATCTGGTTGTGAAACTTATATATGACAGAGAGATGATAAAAAATGGTTATGACAATGACCTAACTTTCAAATAAAAAAATAGTAATAACAATTATTATTCAATTGTTGTAAATCAGCTGGTTAATACTAGATATTTTTGATATGGTGTTGTTTTATTTTGTAAACAATTTTATTTAAACTGAAAGCGTTCTAAATTGCTATTAAATGGCAATTTGATTGCGCAATATATTTTAGTATGAAATCGTAGATTATTTATACAGTACCAAAGTGATGAAGAAGTATTATTACCGCGCGCGGAATAAAACTCTATAATCATGGCAAATTATCATCTCTCGAAACTTTCATTTCTCTTTATATGTGTAAGCGCTGTGCTTCGTTGTAAAATATATAATTAAATTTCCATCGCAATTAAATTCGACCAGATATACACATGTGATCGGGAAAAATCTGTTCGGACAGTCAATGCATTCATTGTACTCAATTTAAAAGTACAAAATATTTATTTACAAAATAGGATATTTCCAGATAAAAGAGCACACATAAATAATAACACATGTTGGGTTTAGAATGTAAGTTGCATGTGAATACTCCTCCGCATAATTGATTTGTATGGTTTTTATACTATAAATTTGTGACTGTTACAAATGGGTTGTGAGATAAATTTCTTCATATTTGTAATGCTAAATTAAGACAATTGAACTAAATTACCCCGTCCACGTAGAAGTTTCTCAGATTTTTGCAGTCTCCATCGAATGTAGGTTGAGGATTAAGCGAGTTCTGCAAAGAGCGAATCATATAATAGTGTAAATGGGTAATGTTAGGAATTTGAATGGGAGACTGCGAAGTTTTGCCAGATTAACTCTTCTAATTTTTTAATGAATTTAGTTTTAATTTTAAATTCGCATCGTTTTTGTAATTAAATTAAATTCCTCATTATTCGTAAGTATATTCTTTTCGAGACGCATCAATTTTTATATAATCAAAGTAAAACACTTTTCAAAAAGACTATAGCATATTGTTATAAGATTCTAAGTCCATCTCCCACCAGGGGGGCTATTTGGGAATTCGATTCGATATCGAGAGTACAAGATTCATATTGGATTTTAAATAAGAATCGTTCGAATCACATTCAAATCAAATATGAATCTTATACTCTCGTCATCGAATCGAATTCCCAAATAGCCCCCCAGAATACGAATACAGTCGGGTTGCTGAAGGTTCAAATTTGTAAGTTCGTTTTCAATGCAACGTAGCATTTGCATTGAAAACGGAGTTTAACGTTAATCATAAATCATAAATCTAGGCAAAATATCATAATACACATTATTATTTTCCGGTTTGTTCGCGCTGGTTAGGCAAAATTGTTACCCATTTTTGTGTTTTATATACATTTTGTCCCTGTTTATGTTTTTAATAAATTAATACTTTTTATCTGCAGTTAACTAGTTTTTTGAAGAATTTCAACAAGGGCTATCAATTCGTTTCAAAAGTGTAAACTAAAAATCGATTGATTTTTACTATTTTCCAAACTAGATAAATTAAATATTTTTATTTTTTTGGGCTTGGCATAGCCATATCATCACCAAATTTAACTATTTACAATTCGTATTTGCTTTTGGTATTTATTTAGATTCTATTAGGAATTTATTTTCTTTATTATCAAAAATGGTAAATAATTGTTTTTCGTGAATTTCAGTAAATTGAAAAACAAGTATTTTTAACAACAAACTGGCATATTATTTTTATGCCAATTTTACGAAAACAGATTTCGTACATAAGTTCTAAATTTCATCAGTGGCCTACGACAGCCTCAACGTAATCGGGCCCTATTTTTGGAAACTTTACTTATTCAAATATGGTTCGTCGCTAATCGACGTATTTGAATAAGCATGACGCTGCATACAAAATGTCTATTAACTTTTTAAATTAAAAAAGAATAACATTTTTTCCTACTCTTGCGATCAAAATCAGCACTATTTGTTTAAAAGTCGAAAGAAAAGTTCGTCATTATATCATAGACCAAACAAAAGTAAATAATGATGTGTTTTACTCTGGGACTAAAGTAGATGGGTTCTAAGGATGTGTGCCAAACTTAAGGTAAATGTCCATTTTTGGTAAAATTTTCAGTAAATTCAATTATTTTTCAAAATCTTTATAGCAAACTGATCGACAAATCTGCCCTAAACCATAAAATAAAAAGTAATCCAAGTACTTTTGAAGCTTTGTTGTACATCACTTAAATTATACAACAGACACGCCTATTTTCATACTACTGTGGGCAAAAAGTAGTGAGACTTATTAATTTAAATTTCGCGCGGAAAACCATTCGTCGAAATATTTTTTTTTCTATCTTGCTATGACTGTCAGTGACATCTGTGCCAAATTTCACATCAAAATAATCATTAGTGTTTAGTATACGCTTTTCTTTCTAAAGTACAAAAAGTGCATTCGGCGATTTTTACGTAATGAGTGAAACTATTTTACAAAGAAGTTCCATTAAATTTTGTGTGCGGAATCAATTTTGTGGTGCCGAAATGTTCAGATTGCTGCAAAAGGCCTTTGGTGATAATTGTATGTCGCAAGCAAGTGTTTTTGATTGGTACATATTTTTCTAAGAGGTTCGAGAACGTGTTGACGATGAACCACGTCTAGCACGGCCATCAACATTAACTGATGATCAACACGTTAATGAAATCAAAAAATTGGTGCTCGAGAATCGACGATTAACAGTCAGAGACTTTACTGGCATCGTTGAAATATCGGAAGGAACAGTGAAAACCATTTTGAAAGATCATTTCATCATCAATCATTTTCATTATCTCATATTGCATTGGTTTTACGTGATTTTTTCGCCAAAAATTCCACCCATACCGTTCTGTAACCACCGTATTCGCCTTATTTAGCGCCGTGTGATTTCTGGCTGTTCAGCAAACTCAAAAGACCGCTCCGGGGAAACCGTTTTGAGTCAATTGAAGACATTAAACGTGAATCGCTACGCGCATTGGAGGCTATTCCGGAAATTAACTTTAACAACTGTTTTGAGGATTGGAAAAAACTTTGGCACAAGTGTATTGTGGCCGGGGGGGATTACTTTGAGGGGGACGAAATATATTTGGAGAAATAAATAAAGAATTTTAAAATTATGAACAAAGTCTTACTATTTTTTGCCCACAGTAGTGCAAGATTTGAAAAAAAAAAAATCTCGGATGGAAAAATCTGAGATTTTTATCCGTCGTATGAACAAAGCTTGAATGCGTATTTGGGGTAAATACTCGATCGGCTAGCAAGCAAGCAATTTGCTAATCGAAATCCCAACTACTCAATCAATTATACCAAGGAATTTTAAATTGAAAAATATATTTTTCATAAATTTTTGTTTATTTTTGCGATGTTACAGTAAAATTTACGGCTTCAAAAATTAAAAGCAAATTTTTGTGTTGTACTTTGCAATCGCAAAAAAGAACAAAAAGCTTATTGAAAATATGTATAATTTGAAATTTAAATTTCCTTGGTAAATTTTTTTTTTTTTTTTTTTTTAATCATTACCAATTTTTATTTACAAGAAATATATACAATAATTTAAATATATATAAATTGGTAAGAAAAAGTGTACCTTTGGTTCAACAGAACACGGGCCAGGTACACTGATTCCTTTTAACGAGAAAATGTACTGTAATTATAAAATACTTAGAAAAAGAAAATGTAACATAATAATACAATTCAGAGTATAAAATAAATTGATTGAGTAGTCAGGATTTCAGCTAGCAAATTGCTTGCTTGCTAACCAATCGAGTATCTACCCCTTTGATTTCCTTAGTACTGTATGTAATTTCTGTTCAAATATTGTTTTTTCCGGCATGCTGAGGTAAAAAGTTAGTATTAATTTTTTTTAAAACAAAATTTAATGGGAAATAGTTTTCTCTGCCAATTTACATGGCTCCTCCACCTGCTATCTGAATACTATTGCAATCTATTTTCTCTTTCTATCAAAAATTGCCAAGATGGAGTCTGGTGTGGTAAACTTGCTATAATTTGACGTTAAGAAATCATTTTTTTGTCGTCTTTTGTCATCATTTTTTGTATGAAAGCGATTAAAAAATTTAGTAGACGCCATATTGAAATAGAAGAAACGTCATAATATGGTATATACATGCTATCTACTTCTGCCGACATAGCATGTATTCATAGCATACAGATATCATATAAATATTATTGCGAGTCTCCAACTGCCATTTGAACGAAATTTTCTAGCATAACTAGATAGCAATAGCAGGTTAAGAGTCCATGTTAGGTATGGAAAAATTATTCCCAATTTATAAATATTTACATCAAACTTTTCTTCTCAATAGGCCGGGAAAAAAAATATTTCAACAGAAATTACATATAAATTCTTTCCCCAGTTCCCTATTTCCGGCGAATTACCAGAATAGTGCCACTGTAGAATAAAATTTGTCTCTGTTTCAATTTTTATTTCATTCTTCTGCCGATTGCAACATTGTAATGTTTCTACTGCGTTTCTTACACCAAATAATTTATTTTCGATTCTAGAATCAATCAAATTAATTCTAGCAGACGAGACGAAAACTTCGATGAAATATCGAAAAATGGTGATGTTAGAACATCCCAGCACAGATCTCGGGTTTTGAGTAACGGTGCCTCCCTCTCGAAATCTTTTGAAGCTTCTTTGGACTGTTCTTATACTTGTATTACAAATTTTTGCAAGTTTTTTGTGCTCAATGTGGAATCACTAGCGAATTATACAAAAAAATTTTTGCACACATCTTCCCTTGTCGAGGTTATTTTGATAACTAATGATAAACTACGATGCAAGATGCAACTTGTAATGCGATGAAAACAATAAATCACGAATATAAAAAACAAAACACGGAAGGAGATGAACAGCTGACACACCGAACAATGAATATCTGATTCGCATGAACCACGAGATAAAGCAAATTCTTGGAGGTTGCGATATTATCGGATTCATCAAATCCAATCGAGTAAGATGGCTCGGCCACGTTGCAAGGTCCCCACAACAACGGATGACCAATAAAGTGTTCCATCAACAACCAGCCGGTGTGCGTCGTAGAGGAAGACCCCGACTGCGCTGGCGTGACGACGTCGAACAAGATCTGCAGGCACTATAGGATGTCGAAACTGGAGGTCGAGAGCGATGGACCGAGACGGCTGGAGGACCATAGTGCAGGCGGCAAAATCCCTTCATGGGATGTGAAGCTAGAGAGAGAGAGAGAGAGAGAGATGAACAGCTATATCAAAAGTTATACGAATACGAATAGGCGACATTATTTTCGCGACTATGTGATACGTCAGACTTTGAATAAAAATTGTAGTATATATTGGTAATTTGTGGAGTAGAAATAATTTAAATTGATTTTATACCAACTAATTTGATACTCTGTTTATTTTTATTAAAATTCATGAAATAAACTTTTAAATAATAAACAATATAATAATAATTAATATGTACGTAAACAATTCAAATACAATGATAGTTAATATAATCACAGTATACCTACCCATAGCGTAATCCAGCTTTAATTTCCATTACATTCCATAAAATACACGGTTATTGGTTTTAGTGGCTTATTTAAGGCATCCTTCAAAAAGTAAAAACGTGCGGTAATCTTATACAGTTTGGTTACTAAGCTTGCAACGTCTGTTTGTATGACTAATGTTCGAACTTGACGCCCAACTAGAAAAGAAAGAATAATATCTTTTAAATTGGGATAATACAAATATTTCCTCAAAAATTGGTTTGCCTAATTGCGATTTTTCTAAAACACGGTTGCTCAAACTCATAAATCCAAGCGTTCTTCGCGCGCACTCCATAATACGTGTTTCGTCATAGAAAATGAGTTTGTTCTATTTCAAATCAAACAGATATAAAATTATTTTAAACATTTCATTTCATTGAATTAACTTTATAGTACATATATAATTACTATTATTGTAACGGAATATAGATACATAACAATTTTGTCTTTACTGCTCTTCACAATTTAATTAAAATTTCAATAAATTAAAGTATACTGTATCGAAAAGTGATACATGATTTGGCCACGAGTAGAAGAATTTTATTTTTTCGGTGAAAATCGTCCTTATTTGCATCTCACTTCGAATCAGCATATGCTTTGCCAATCAAATATGATCAGCTGCTTCTTTGTAAACCTGATAGGAATCGTATATTTATCGTACTTTCCGACGTGCATATTATTTAAAGTCGTTTAAAAGTTCTCAATTTTGAACGAATAAAGACGATAAATGTGGTGTGTAGGGGAGAGGTTTATTGGTTTGTTTATCAAGCAGAACATAATTATGATTTGCCAAACAACCCGGTAATCTTTCATGAGTGCGTATCATATTTGGAAACTTGCATGTTTTAATAATTTGTTCAAACTAGAGAAAAAAAAAATTGTAACCATATTTTTATAAAAATTTGGGAAATTTTTTTATAATATTAAAAAAAAATCCAAAATGGTGGCTTGGAAATTTCCAAGCATTTTATTTCATAATACAAAAATGATGTGCAAGTTTACCTGAAGTCTTATACTATATGATAATGTATCGCATTCGAAATTTCGGTTTCTTCTACTTTAATACAATTCAGTGATGCTGAACAGATGTGACGACGAGTATTATTTTTTGTTATAATTATGTTTTGTTAGTATAGGCTTCAAATTGAACAACATTGTTTGACGATTAGAAATACCGAATGGTTTTCAGTGTGTTCAAACTAGAATGAAAAATGTATACGTGACAGCTTGAATGACTTTCTTAGAATTTTCTATATAGTGTTTATCTTATGAATGTCTGTTAAGAAACATGTAGATGCTTCTTTAAATTAAATTCAAACTTGAAAATTTTTATTACTTTCGGGTAGCATTCTTGTAAAGAAAATTACTTGGTGGACGAAAACAATATACGTCCGTTATTCAGCAGTTCGGCGTATATAGTGGTTCTGGATTAACTAGCTGTAAGCGACCCATACCAGGGAGATTGTAATGTTGCCCACCCACGTCACTCCTCGTAGATCATAACGAGAAAATCATACGCTACACTGCCTTCGGCATTCGATTTGAGGCTGAACAGCGCCGTATAAAGAGCACCAGTAACACCAAGTAATTTTTAGACCCGCGCTATATGGAGCCACGCACACAGTCCCCCTCTTTATTTATTAGCAGTGCTCTTTATATATTACAGTAGAGTTCTTTAAAATAGGACACAATACGATTTTTTATGAAAGTGCTATATAAATTCAAAATTACGCGTCGATTTTCACTGTTTTTTTGTTAAGATAATACATAATAAAACATATCAATAATCGCAATTTTTTTATTGTATTAATTTTGAACCTTTTTCAATTTCGTAAAATACGAAATCGTACAATTAAACCCACAGCGAATGTTATGAAACTTTTTATGGTCGTAAACATTTAACTTGCATTTTAAAAAGTAATTGAATATTTTATTTTAATAAAAAAGTAATATGTATACTCTATTCGTAAATATGATATTCGTCACCTATAGAGCAGTCGTTTTGACATTTGATTTTCGTAAAATTCGATTTCGTTGTTTTTTTGGTTCATAATAAGGCGGATTATACGATTTTCGAATTTTACGGGAGGAAAAAAAATTCATAATAAGAATTTTGGCGGAAGATCGAATTTTACGAAATCGAAAAAACTTCATAATAAACTCCCAGACTACAGTTAGCGAATACACAAAAGGTTGAGCAAGGCCAAATAAACGACAGGTCTGATTATACACAAATAAAATATCATCAAGTTTTCGATAAGGATACCCAAACGAGTGTTTTCTATGAAGAAAGCTTTTCGATCGCAAAGTTATGAAATACAATTAAATTAATTTTACGATTTATATATTTATGTTAATATACAGTAACCGGACAAGTGATGCAGTGATTAAAGAATCGGCACTTGGACTGGAAGGTACTGTATTCGAATCCCATCAGAGGCTAGATGCGAATCGAATTTTCGCCATCGATTACGATCGGTGATGTTAATAAATACAACTAAGACCCTCTGATGGAGTGCAGAATTTAGCGCCGACCCTGCGTCCAAGTTAATGTACAGGTTGACATTTAAATTTTGGCTTATTCGCTTATGTAATGATACAAAATCATAGTTTGAGTATAAATATACATATTTCCATTAAAAAAAATTAATTATTTTGTAAATATAATTGAAAAATTTAAATAAATTATATGGAATGAAGTTGCATCTATCGCGGAATCAATAAATTCCACACCCAGTAGCTTCAACTTGCTGCTCTATGCTGCTACTCATAACCTCGATAAAATTCGCACAATTCAATTTTACTACTAAAACAAAACAATCTACTGCGCTGCTTGATGTGTACGCCCATACGCAGCCGTTAGCGTGGATTGTTTGGAATATGCTGCGCTGCTCTTGGTGTGTTTCATCCTTAAAGGTTAATGTTTGGCCTGTAGCTATGTGGCATTTGAGTGTGTTCGCATTGGCAATGAATGAAATTTGGTCATTTTAATGAAATGCTCTCGGGGATATCAAGTAGCGTATTTTTTGATTAATTACGCTCAACCGGAACCACGATCCACTATTCAAGCAACCAGATGGTTTTTATGTGGGAGACCGGGTAAAATAATCGTTTAAAGTGAAGTAATAACACTGTGCTAGTTGAAAAATGCAACAAGCTGGGCACCCGGGGGGTAAACCTAATTCGACTATGCTGAATTCATTGGTGCTAGTCCCATTTCAAAGTTAGTCCCCATTTTTGAGATATCGCTTTCGACATATTTTGCCTCTGAGACAAATATTTGTCAAAATATACACTCATATTCACGTTGATAGCTCCTGAACCATTAAGATTTTCGTTATGCTTTCTTCAGCAAAGTTGTTGCGCAAGCCAAGACCAACAACTTTGCTGAACAAATCAAGACCGAAAAACGACATCTACAATCACATTTTTGTGTTATTTTATTTTTTGAAACGCAAAAAAATAAAATAACACAAAAATGTGATTGTAGATGTCGATTTTCGGTCTTGATATGTTCAGCAAAGTTGTTGGTCTTGGCTTGCGCAACAACTTTGCTGAAGAAAGCGTAACGAAAATCTGAATGGTTCAGGAGCTATCAACGTGAATATGAGTGTATATTTTGACAAATATTTGTCTCGATGAAAAACATGTTTTTTATCATTTTTTGTCCATTTATTGAATTTAAATTGATCGAATAAACACCTCATCGACAAATATAGATACAATAGAAACTATTTAACAGAAAATTAGATTGATTCAGTTGATTTTATTGTGATTTTTCTCAATTTTTTCCTAAATAATTTACATTTTTCTTAACTTTTAATTTTAATTTTCTGATTTGTTCGCGTCGTCTTCGGGTCCTCTTGCAAATGCCAACAAATGTCGCCCAAGAGTGCATCTAGCTTTTTGCCGCTGTACCAATGTTCGAGCCTTGCCGTCACTTGGTGAAAACGCTCGCCGTGCTCATCGGATTCGGCTGGTGATTGTTCGGCGAACTTTTCCACATGAATGCAAAAAATGTATTTTCAGTGACATTCTAACGTTTATATTATGAAAAGCTGTCAGCATATTTTCAATATATCTGCGCCAATCATCGGCTCGGTTAATTCCGAGAACATTCTTAATAACTTCTTTTACACATTTCCATGCCACAACCTCTCGTTCACTAAGAGCATTTTCAAATGCATCATCTTACATCAGACGACGAATATCTGGTCCATTAAGTATTCCTGTAATAAAAAACAAGATGTGAGATGAAATTTCATTTGATCAAAACTTAGATTCGGGTAGATTTAAACACCAACCTTCTTTTATTTTCATTCCACTTAACCGTGGAAAAATGCGACGCAATTCGACGAACGCATTTCCATCTGGATTCAGCGCTTTTATAAAATTTTTAACTACTCCAAGCTTGATATGAAGTAGTGGTAGCAATATTTTTTTAATTGGCACAAGTGGAACCTCAACGATGCTGTCGTATTGCAATCTAAAGTTCTCACGTAAAGCCCAGTTCGGTTCGTTGTATTGGTCGCCTTTAAAACGAGTATCCCATAAGCACATAAAACACATGTTTTTAGTGTAACACAATTGCATGCCACTTAAAAGAGCTATCACTTTTAAATCTGCACAAGCTTTCCATTGATGGTCATTGTACATATTTAATCAAATCGATGATTTTTTTCATTGATGCATAGGTTTCCTTTGTGTTTGTGCTGAGTGCAATTGGAATGGAATTCTTTGAGTTGGTAACGTGAAGGAGAACTGCCTTCAAGCTGCTTTTAGTGGAATCGATGAACAATCGCCAATCTTCAGGATTATATGCATTGTGGATACCAAACCTCGGATATCAGTGCAAAAAGCGAGTGAATTATTCTCAATTGATTTGAAAAAATTCGTAAAATGACGATGACGATTTATTGCTCCATATATCCGAACGTTTGAAGCCAAAATGTTCACTTGTTTTAAATCCTTTGACAAAAGAATGGCTTGCCGCTGAGATAGTTTCAGGCGTCGTACCATAATACCCAAACGACTTTGCGAGATTTCAATGTGATTGCATGGCGCGGTGACATTTGATGGTTGATATATTGATGCAGATGTTTCTCCGGTTTCACCTGATTCAAATGTTGTTGGTAAATAATCCTCGGTTGGGTTTGATCTTTCCGGAACAGGCATTTCATCTGAATGCTGCAGCGGTAGATGTGTATTTCTCGTTGCAGTGTATGTCAAAGAACCACTTTTGTTTCTGTTTGTACCGAAAATATAATTCATGCACCCATAACATTGAACTGCATCATGTCCTTGTGGATCGACCCATATCATCGGGACACCAAATGGCATTGCGGCCCCAGTGTTTTGCCATCTATGCAGATGGAAAATGCATGTTGTACAAACAAAAGGCGGCATCCAATTTACACCACTAATAACAGTTTGTGAAAAGTATAGTCGATATAAATCAACGGTTTCATCACTTATTTTGCGGCGATTGCTCATAATTGTAAATTTTCCACACACATAACAAAAGCACTTGAGTTTATAACACCTATCCATATTATTTATTTCACCAGATTCACAAGACGATTTTCACTTTATTTTTTGTATTCTTTTGTCACTTTATATATTTAGATGAATAACTTTTTATTTTTAATTTTATATTACAGTTTTTAGTTCTTACTTCTTGTGCCAATTTTTTAACTTTTTTAGAAATATCAATTTCGAGAATAATCTCTTCTTCGGTTTATTTTCTGCTACTGTTACATAATCTATTTTGAAGCTCTTTATATACTGTAGCGCTGGTGTTTGGTACCTGCTTTGTTTTTAAGTTATGGAGGTCGTTAATTTTATTGGGGTTTTGTGTTGATTTTGTCGCGAAGTAAATTGTGGGTGTTTTTGTTTTTGTACATTTTCAGGGTGTGAATTTTGGCCGTAATTCGTATACGTGCAGAATACAAATGTCTCATGACTCATGAGTCAAGTTGGGACACCTGTCTAATTTCAGTCCTTTTTTGATTCTGTGCAAAATGGTTACATTTTTATTGAATTTACTGTATGGTTTTCAGTTTTTATGTGTTGTACGAAACTTGATTTTATGTACTTGTGATGTGTTCTTTGTATCTTATCTGAGATGAGTGTCTTGTTTGGCCTAAGTATGCCGAATTCCAGTTGTATTTAGCCTTACCTGTGCACTTATGTTTCTCGAAACGGCAAGGTGGAGCCGGAGTCTTCTGTGAGAAGCTTTTGCCAAAACTGACAAGACCCTGCCTTTTTGGGGAACATGCGAGAAGGCTGGGTTTACAGACGAATGATTTTGTAGAAGTTGCATGGACGAAAAGGAAGAAGAGACTTTAGATAACTTCCTATGCTCGTGTCCGGCACTATCATACAGAAGGCATAAGTATTTGGGCGTGTCCAGTGTGACCAGCCTTTCAGATCTCGCTGAATGTGGAGTGCGAGATATTTTGCGGTACGTACGTAGCTCCGAATGGTTTTGAACAGGGGTAAAGGGGAAATAGGTTCCTGTGGTATCACAACGGGGCACTCCTGGTCTAATTGTGCGGAAGTGCCACTCCAAGCTCACCTTGGCCTAAGTAAAACACACATATATGGAAAAATAACACAAAAATGTGAATGTAGATGTCGTTTTTCGGTCTTGATATGTTCAGCAAAATTGTTGGTCTTGGCTTGCGCAACAACTTTGCTGAACATATCAAGGCCGAAAAACGACATCTACAATCACATTTTTGTGTTATTTTATTTTTTGCGTTTCAAAAAATAAAATTACACAAAAATGTGATTGTAGATGTCATTTTTCGGCCTTGAAATGTTCAGTAAAGTTGTTGCGCAAGCCAAGGCCAACAACTTTGTTGAACATATCAAGACCGAAAAACGACATCTACAATCACATTTTTGTGTTATTTTATTTTTTTGCGTTTCAAAAAATAAAATAACACACAAATGTGATTGTAGATGTCGTTTTTCGGCCTTGGTATGTTCAGCAAAGTTGTTGGTCTTGGCTTGCGCAACAACTTTGCTGAAGAAAGCATAGCAAAAATCTTAATGGTTCAGGAGCTATCAACGTGAATATGAGTGTATATTTTGACAAATATTTGTCTCAGAGGCAAAATATGTCGAAAGCGATATCTCAAAAATGGGGACTAACTTTGAAATGGGACTAGCACCAATGAATTCAGCATAGTCGAATTAGGTTTACCCCCCGGGTGCCCAGCTTGTCACGCAAAAAAAGTTTGAAATTCAAGCACAGTGTAATTAGTAAAATTGTTTATTTTATTACTATTATGGTTATCATTTTATTTTAATAAATTAGTATGTGAACACATGATTTATTTTTTTAATGTATGTTTATTGTGTTTTATATTTCATTTATCGTAAATAAAAATAATAAAAATAAACGGAATCAGTAAACTCGTGCGAACGACATTTGGGATAAGTTATACAGCAGTCAGCAGCTGAAAATTCTTCTAGCAGTTGGGAAATTTTTGATTCCGCAAAGTATATTCTGACGTTTAGACAATTTTTCTTATTTGGAAGAGAGAATTCCATTTTATAGCAGTGTTGACAATATAATTTTTTGCCATTATGTTTTTGGGAGATTGTGATTCTTTCATTTCTGGATTATTAAACATTATTTTATCTTACAAATATATTATTTAAAAATTAATTAAACTTCTAATAAGGTCATTATACTAAACTAAACAGTTTATAAAAATCAAGATACAAAAATATTCCCCCAAAAATAATTCTCCATCTGTCAGAGTATATATTTATGAATGGGAAATAAATATTTGGGTGTTAATGCAATTTGTAATTACAGCAAAATAGTTTCCCAATTCTTTTTTCAACTATTCCCAATAGTTTCTCAAAAATGCCATGAAAATAATGGCAAAGCTTGGGAAAGAGAACTCTTTATTTTATTAATTAACATAATTTCTCATTATTTTTGTTTAGTGGAAGTAAATTCAAGTGGACCAACATTTGCAGTATTTATATGTAAATGCTGAAATTGTAGATTTAGGGCCATAAATATAGGGCCATATAAAAAGTCTCCGATTAAAATAAATTTTAATCAAGTACCTACATATTGACCATTATTATCTACGACCTTTTGCCATTTTTCGCTTAGCTTCATAATTCCATCGGTGTAGAACTTTGTGGTTTATCGTCGAAAAACTTAGCCAAGTGATTTTCAGCGGCGCTTCGGTCGGCGAATTTTTTCCCATCAAAAGAGTTTTGCAAAAATCGAAACAAATGGTAGTCAGACGATGCAAGACCTGGGCTCTACCATGGATGCATCAAAACTTCCCAATCAAGTTCCGTCAATTTGTTTCGAGTCATCAAAGATGTGTGTGGCCGCGCATTGTCATGATGGCACACAACTCCCTTTCTGTTGGCCAATACTGGACGCTCGTTCTTTATTGCTTCGTTCAAACGGTCGTGTTGTGCACAGTACAGGACCGAATTGATGGTTTGGCCACGTTGCAGAAGCTCATAATGGACAGCTCCCTTCAAATCCCACCAAACACTCAACATAACCTTGTTTCCCGTCAATCCAGGCTTTGAAGTCGTTTGTAGAGGATCAGCAGCCTTTGACCATGAGCGCTTGCGTTTGATATTCTCGCATGTCACCCATTTTTCATCGCCTATAATGATTCGCTTCAAAAATGGTTTGATTTTGTCAATCAAGTTTCTTTGCACTAATTCAAGTGGCACCCAAACATCGAGCTTCTTGTTGTAGCCTGCTATTTTTAAATGATTCTAAACTGTCATGTAGTTGCTGTTTAGTGCCTCCGCTATTTCCTGACAGCTTGCGTGCTGGTCCCTAGGGTACTGCAGAAGACGCCATTAACGGGCGAGCGAGTGTTGTAGATGATCTGAACAGCACTTGATACTAATGTGTCATAAGATTAGATTGCCATCAAAGTAAAAGAAGAAAATAAAGTGTTTCATGTTTAAATAAGATAATTTTATGGTAAACCCTATCAAACTATTTACTGAAGCGCAGTGTCAATGACATTAAGTTTTCGGACTCCATGGCAATCAAAATTACTAGATATAAATTTAGTTAGACGTTTGTTGTCGTACATTGTTCTTTAATTAAACCATGTGCATTGTCCGAAGGCATTGCTTTATAATAATAGTACAGTGCACTGTTCTAATCAAGTTAGTCACATATCGGAAATTTAGTAATCTTAGGAATTGATTAGCGGCACTGAAAATTTTAATCCAAACTAGTGTGAACGGTGTTGAGATTCAGTAAGAGTTACATTTAATCCATTTGAAATATTACAATTTTTATTTAATAAAAGGATCTCGATAGAAACTTCAAACACTTCATTCTACAAATAAATGAGCAACGATTTGAATTAAAAAATTTGTTCCACATTAAAGCGACAAAACAGAAACGGTTTTACCTCTACCGTTTGATAAATGTCGCAGCCCTAGCGGATAATTATGTCTTGTCTCCAAAATCTCTTTTTTCTGTTTTTTGTATCGGCTGCTTATGTTTCGAAACAATGTTACTATTTTGGGTCTTTTTTTTTAATTCAACCCGAGCAAGCAGGCTTACCCCGGGTAGTGTACACCGAGCAAAGGTTGTACTGGGTAAAATTATCCGGTGCGCATAGAGTAAAAAATTGTTTTTTACTTTGCACACTCTTCGTACACTGACATTAATTTCAGAGTAAAATTTGAAGAACCGAGTAAGCTCGGTGTAAGCACAGTTCACAAATAAAAACGCAGTGTGCAGAGTAAAATTACTCAGGTTGAATAAAAAAACACAGAGTATTTTTTGACAGCGCACTGCTTGCTCAGGTTGAATTAAAAAATAGGCCCTTTATCGACTTATTATGTGGAGGAATAAGGGTAACTTTTAAGTTGGTGCAGCGCTTACTTAGGTACGGTTGTAGGAAAACGATAAAAGCGGACAATTGAATGTTGTTTGGATGATTACTCCCATGGGTAATTTTGTATCGAAAGTTATAGACAAAACATTATTTTTAATGGCATTTATACAATGTCTAGTCATAGAAAACAAAATGGCGGTTAGTGAATTTTTCTACTTTTTGTAGTAGATATATTGTGAGTATATGGCCTCTTTGTATTATATGACTAGAAAAGTCGTTAACATTGTACAAATGCCATTAAAAATAATATTTTGTCCAACATTTTAAATAAATTAATATCACGTTCGAATTTAAAAAAATTCTTAGTTATAGATTTAGTTTACGTTTATTGTCTTGTAGTGCGACATTACTTACTCATAGCTCGATTATGTTCATAAAAAACACAATTAAATTTTCATTAATATCCACTAAAATCTTTATCAATTTGGGAATTTTATAAAAATGATTTATATTTTTTATTATAAACAACGTAAATGGCCATGAAAGAACAATTTCGATATTTATCACTTTTCCATACGTTGCTTTGTTGCTTGATTATACAAGGTGTCCCAAAAGTGGAGGGCCAAACGAAGCAGGGTGATAGAGGAGATCTTTTTCAACAAAAAAAGCCAAATAATTTTTTTCGATTTGTTGATGGTTAAAAAGTTTTTTCCCCACCAGATTTACTTAAATATCCAGTAAAGATTTTGTTTGAAACGAAATGGCTTCACAAAACCACGGTTTTAATTTGACTAAAGATATCAAAGTTAACAAAAATGACTTTATTTGAGAGGCACACGTTCCAAGATCATATTGAAAAAGTAAGATAAACAAAAGAACTGTTAGCTTTTTTTTCACCAAAATTTCACCAAAAAACACTAAAAGTGGAATAACTTTTTAACCATCAACAAATCGAAAACAATTTTTTTGGCTTTTTTTGTTGGAAAAGATCCCTTTATCACCCTGCTTCGTTTGGCCCACCACTTTTGGGACACCCTGTATACCGGGTGAGTTTTTAAGCTGAAACTTTCAAATATCTCGGAACATAAGCCCTCTACGATAAAAATGACCAGTATCAAAATTAAATCATTCTGAAAGGCAAATACATTAGTGCTAAAATTAGGACCCTCCGCCCTGTTTGTAAGGGGGGGGGGGGGTGGGGCTATGTATCCAGAAACTTCTTTTTTATGAAAGTAATGATTCCAATTCCGCTTTATGTCGTATCGCAATTTTTCGATGTTAGTTTTTACGGCAAAGCTTCAATATTAAATTTTTTATCTCACTATTTTAAGAATAATTTGAAATAATTAATAACATTTTACTTTAATGCGTTTGTAGTCTTTTGTTCCAATTCTTTAATCACTAAAATTAAGAAAGACAAAACTAAAAGTTAAGAATATAATCAGTCACAAAAAGTCTACATACGCCACTAAAATTTGCAAAATCGTGATAAATGAAACGAACTAAATATAGTAATATTAATTAAATGAAAAAATTAATATTGGACAAAAAAAAATAAATAATTTTCAATATGTTTAAAAAATTCATAAAATTTATATCACAAAAGTCTACGTATAATAAGTAAACAAAACTAAAAAGATCATGTTCAAACACATTTAAGAACTAAAATTAATATTTAGTTGGGCCATTATTAGACTCACTAATATTAGACTCACACTCATGCACTCGAAAGGGCACTTTTTTATGAATCTGGGTGACTGGGGATGCGGATGAAGTTGTTTCGGCGCATGCAGCAACGCAATATGTTCAAATACCTTCGATAATCCATATTACCTTCTATAAATATTAATTTTCCGACACCAGCTGCAGCCATAGATCCCCAAACTATTACATTGTCACCGCCGTGTTTAACGGTGGGGCGCAAATTTTTTGGGGCCATATCTTGGTTAATTTTTTGCCAAATTTTTCCTCCGCCATCTGATCCGAATATATGAATTTACTTTCGTCAGTGAAAAGCACTTTGCTCCAAAATTCTGTGCCTGCATTAACGTATTTTTTTTTTGCAAATTCAAGCCTTTTCTGCTTATTTACTAAGCTCATAAATGTTTTTTTCCTTGGCACTCTTCCATTAACCTCTTCGTTTCGTAAAATTTGACGAACTGTTTTGGGATGAGCATCCTTACCATTGCTTTTCCGAATCAACCTCTATTTTTGAAGCACTAATCTTCGGATTGGATGCCACTTTTTTAATTATGGTTCAAACATCCCGTGCGTTAAGTTTTTTAGGACGCCCAGATCATTGTTTACTTTGAATACTTCCTTTGTTATCAAAATTTCACACTATTTCTTGTATGGTTACTCGACTTTTACCAATCATTTTATATATTTCATTATAACTTTTATTCTGTTCCCGTAGCTTTATTATTAAATTTCGTATTTCGATTGAAACTTCCGTTCCTTGCACCTTTTTTTAATGCCAAAGACGATAAACATTTCTCACTCTAGACGAATGCAAAGTTAATACTGAAAGTGTCGATAGACGTGCCTAGGTATTTATATAAAAAAAGATAACGGTACTTTGCAATAATTCGAGAATAAATAGAAATGTGTGTAACTGTATGTAGACTTTTGTGATATAAATTTTATGAATTTTTAAAATTTTTTGTCCAATAATAATTTTTATTCGTTAAATATGTATTATTTAATTAATATTACAATATTTAGTTCGTTTCATTTATCTCGATTTTGCAAATTTTAGTAGTGTATGTAGACTTTTGTGTATGACTGTAATTCAATTTATTTTAAGGAATCTCCTTAATTTGTAAAAAATAGTGGGTTTTTAGTTTTAGAATAGTATATCCTTAAATTCAAAACGAAATACTTTTCTCAGTGTAATGGTGAAACCACGAGTAACTAAGTAAATCGAACGAATTTTTTAATTATAAAATAATTAAATACGTGTGAGGTTGTTACTAAGACAAAAAGCTATGCTTGTAGCTTCGCGGTTTAGGTGTCGGAGCTTGCTAGTTATCAGTGGTTAGAGTTAGAAAGAGTAATCCCCCACTTTTTTAAATCTTATTTTTAGAAGTCGTAGTTTAGATTGTCGCAAACTTATGTCACTTATCTATATCTCACTCACTCAATATAATAAAATTTTATTTACTGAAACCGGCCGACGAAGCTAAGCATCATAGTTGATTTCGTGGAGAGCGTCGAATGCTCGACCGATCAAGGCAAATAACTTTACAGATCATAGTGTTAGTTATTTGAAATTTATGTCGACCTTTTGCATAACTCTGGTTATACTTTCCTCTGAGGAATTTCCCTATCCTTTTCATGTCAACGCCTGTTATCTCATAACGCAGATGTTGATTAATTTCCAAATTATTTTAGATTCTTAAATTAATTAACAATTTAATATTTAACCAGTTGTGGTTTGTTTCTGTTTTTGGGTAGTCTAGAAACCCAATTTCAAATACAATATCATAATCACATCAAACTTGTTGTGAGAATGAGCTGCACCTTAATCTGTCCAGATATTCATTGGTCCCTTCACCCAACTTCATAACACTTACAACACCGGATATTTCCATTTGCAATCAATTTTTAATGTCTCTGAAGAATAATAATTAATTTACTTATTTATATACACATTGTATAGCCAACCACTAAAATTGTAAATTTATTAGATTATAACAAACAAACTAGAAGATAAAATATAACATAATAGAATTTTCTAAGAAAATATAAAACTTCTATTATACAACGCACATCATCATAAATATTTTTTATTTTGCTGTTGCCGTATGGCCGGCGCGGCGTTCCATTCATTTTCATTTCTATAAATTGCGAATTGAAAATGTATCGTGTATGTCTCGTTATTATCTCAAAAAACTAAGAACAAAATAATTGTTACTATAAGACATAATAATTGATTTTAAACGATTATTGCAAATAGGTCATTAGATACATTGTGTAGAGTGGCATCAATCTGCACGCCCAGTAGGTCAACAAAAAATCTGTACGAGTACGCTATGAAATGTTGCCTAATTGTTTTTAGTTTTTGTGTGTGCGATTTCTTTATGCATAATGATCGTCTAACAATCGATTTGTTAGAACAAAACGACTTTTTAAACAGATTATGTATTGTGTCTAGTCATTTCGATACATTCGCACAATAACTTAAGGAAATTGACATATCAATTAACCATTACCATTTCTTTGTGAACGATTTTTGTGTCACCACTCACCACATCTTTCATATAAGTAAACACAATAAGAGAAACGACTCATTTGTCATCATCACATGTTTATCGTATACATACATTTTAGCCATAATAATATGTGCAGTTACATAATGTATCCTCTTATGATAGCCTCGTATATAATCATTGCTTTGTTGTAGTCATATGACAATAATTTTAAATTAAGAAAATGTTTTGTTTTCTTCATCATTAAGCCATATGCATGCATGCATGCATAATTGAATATGAAAAATGATGTGAGACCGATCGATGCACATGCCTCTAATCGAGAAAATTTTTATAACAACTAATTGATTTTGATTTTATTATTTTAATTAGAAACATTTAAAAATAGTCACACATCATTAGCCCAGACAAGTTCAATGGCAATTAAGCTCAGAATTGGTAGAGTACATTAGTCGAGCTCTACGCTTGTGTGTGTGCGATAAGAATGCACACTTGAACATTTTTAAATAAAGAAAAAGTTGGTCAGAGGTCGAAGTAAAACGATATATTATGTCCGATTTAATTATAAAAAAGTGTTAACAGACATATTTTATAAATTCTTATTTATTCCGACTTTTTCTAGTTAAAACTGCTTCCTGGTAATAAACGTTTTAAGTAATTATAAAATATGTATTTCTTACACTCATTGAGTCCACAGTAGAGTAAATTCTGAAAATGATGCTAAAATAATTGCCGATATTCTAAAATGCAGTTCTTTAAATAAATATGTAGATCAAACTTTGTAAAACGTTCTATAGTTCGGGATTCTGAATGTTATTCCTGTTACATCATCAAAAATATTGTAAGCATATTTTTTTCATTGTGCGGACCACTTATAACGTGTAGCAATCGGTATAGGAGCCCCACGGCAAGACATAAATGATTTGATTCGAAGCCGGGCGAAAGTTTATTTTTTCTCCTATTCAATAAAACCAGAGCTTTCAACAAACCTAGAATAGTCCTGACGTCTACTCTACATAGGCAATCGTGTCATTTAGAAGAGGGACTCTCAAAAAACTTAATTCTGGTTTGTGATAAACGGATTCTGGTGCAAAGCAAATGCTGTAATATTTACAAAGACAATACAGCTACGAGAACAATTACGCAAGGAGATAGAAACGCTGCCCGGGTGTTGACAAATGAGACACCGTCTTCTCTCTAAAGCATCCACAACCACGCTGATATAACACTCGCATTATTGTCAGCCTTCCCTATCGAAACATACGAGGGTATATCAAAAAGTCTTGCAATATCATATGAAAAAAAGAGTGAGTGAGACAACAATATATTTTTCAAAACCATTTTTTGTTGCGATGAAACTTCTAGTTGAACATTTCGATGTAAATTTTACAGTTCGTTTGTTTTTGTCAATTTAGTAACACGTTGAATTTTTCTTAAAATGAATGAAATTGAATATCGAACCGTTATTAAATTTTTTTGTAAAGATGGACGAAATGCAATTTATATATTCAACTATAAGTATATCAAAAGTTTACGGAGAATCTGCACCATCATATGCCACACTAACAAGGTGGGTAAAATTATTCAAAAGTGGTCGAGAGTCATTAGAAGACGACAACCGCTCGGGTCGGCCAGCAGAGGCTATTAGCCATGCAAACGTAATTTTGGCCGAATCTATTGTATTGAAGGACCGGCGTATTTCTGTTCCGCGGTTAGCGTGGAGACTTTCTCTTTCATACGGTACCACATATAACATATTACATGACCACCTTCACATGTCGAAAGTAAGTGCGCGATGGGTTCCCCGTTTGTTTAGATATGTACAAAGATTTTAGATATGTACAAAGAAGATCCAGAAAATTTCTCATATAACATAATAACAGGCGATGAAACATGGCTTCATCACTGGGATCCGGAATCCAAACAAGGATCGATGCAATGGATTAAACGTAGTGAACCACCACCAAAGAAATTCAAAACTGAACCGTCTGCTGGTAAGGCTTTGGCAACAATTTTTTGGGATGCTGAAGGAATTTTGATAATCGATTATATGCCACCGAAAACCACAACCACAGGCATATATTACGCAGAGGTTTTGCGAAAATTGAAAAAAGCGATCCGGGAAAAACGGCCAAGGAAAGTTAGGAAAAAAATCTTGCTTCTTCACGACAATGCACCAATGCACAAGGCTAATATTGCTCAAGCTGCATTAAAGGACTGCGGCTTCGTGGAAATTCCGCATCCACCGTACAGTCCAGACTTGGCACCCAGTGACTACTTTCTGTTTCCCAATCTGAAAAAACACTAAGGGGCCGGAAATTTTCCAGTGACTATGAAGTACAGTCTGTTGTAAATGAATATTTTATGGAGTAAAAGAAATCTTTTTTTTTGAGGGTTTAGGAAAGTTAATTGATCGATGTGACAAATGTATAAATCTTAAAGGAGATTATGTCGAAAAATAAAAATATTTCTGTCTCACTCACTCTGTTTTTTCATATGATATTGCAAGACTTTTTGATTTGCCCTCGTATGTACACTGGGTGCGGAAAGTATTTGCTCAAAAGATTTATCAATTTTTTTTTGTTAAACTACTTTTGCAAAACACAAAATTAATTTTGTATGTAGAAACATTAAACGTAATTCATTCTCGAAAAAAATGTCCTTTTTTTTGTCAAACTCGGGGAATCACAGAAAATTGTGTTTACTAAATACTGTGTTTTTAAAAGTCTAAGCATCGTGTGAAGTCTAAGCATCGAATAGGGCGGAAGAGATCCAAAACAAAAAAGGATGACAGTTATATTTAAACCCTAAGCAAACGAAATAGACGTGTTACAGCCGCTAAAAAAATTGCTAGTGTAAACAAATCTCTAATTTCATTATTTTTCCAGCTTATGGTGTGATGAAGAAGAGGTGGTATCTCGACGAGCGAACTTTTCTGATTTTAAATTAGCAGTAATAATGAAATCTCCAGGCACCAACATCAAGTGTATGTTGAAGTGATTTGTCATCTCGTCTAGAAATTCTGGGCTACTTTCGATTTAAAGAAAGATGTTTTTGGTGCTTTGATCGAGGCCTGAATTTCGTACAACACCCTACATCCAACCTTCCCATCCAACCTTGATCAATCTGTAAAGAAATTTATGCCTTCGGGATTCAAAACTGCTTCCCTCATCCAGTCCCCTATGGTAGAAAGGTCCAGTATTGCTTAGAATTAATGATTGTCGGTATTATTACAAGTTCATATGAACACAGTTGTGCCTTATGACTGAACACGGATTTTCGTTTACCATGGATATCCAAAACTGCGAGATCCTAAGTGAACTACTGTACAGTTCACGCACTTTAGCAATAAGTTTAGGTTCGCCAGAACATTCCGAGCCGATCCCAGATAGACTAGTTGCATATAATAAAATGAACTATCGGTTGATTTACGATCATTTCCCAATATGATTTTTACAGGAGTAAAGTGCATTAGGTTTCATCAGATTCCGCGCTAGTTATGGTCCAGAGTTCATTCTAGCGTTGAGATAACTAAGAGTAGTAGGACAAGTAGATAGTACTTTACATAGTCTAAGACGCCCCGAAGAGTCCTTAGATACCTCAGGACTTCCTTATAGCAATTTCAATCCGTAGTAGCTTTGGAAAAAGCCTCTTGCATTTTGGACGGATACTTTGGAGTTTGTTCGATCATCAGGCTGGCCTGAAATCGTCGCATTGGAGGTTATACATAAGTCAATATGACTTTCCAAGATCAGTCCAGTTTCCATTTTTGGTTCTATCAAACGAATATTTAGGTTCTTTTTAGTGAGAATACATAAAAAGCCTTGTAGCCTTAGACTTCTTTGCTTGTATGAGTATATAAAGTTTGGAGTCCTACACCCGGTCTTCACTGTCCAAAGGTACTTTTATTAAAACAATTTCAACGTTATTCCAACGTCTGCCTTGTATAGTGGTGAATGTTGATATGAAGGAATTTGACCATTTATGTTAGCTCGTTTGCCTCCACTAAAGTCGGGTTAGCCTCTTCATCTGACTTTAATCCCTCTTACAGTCTAGCAAGAGACCTCATTACTGTAGACGTCTTCGATGTGGTTGAGACCGTCTCGTGACTTTGGTTCTATCCGGCTGACCTTCATTTTAGCCGAACGAGTGGTCAAGTGGCTAAAAATTTCTTCACTAGAATCGGGGTGTGAGTGTGGAATCCCACTAGAGGCCAGATGTAAATTGAATTGTTTTCTTCTAATTACGACAGGTGATGTTGATAAGCACAATTATGACCTGGTGGAATGCAAATTTCAGCACGTGTATTTGTACATGGTTCATCCACATATTTATATATAACTCATGGATACGGCACAAAACTAAATTACCATAGAAAACAACAACAAAATATCGTGTAACATTGTTTTATGTTCCACTTGCTTTTACATATTATATACAACTCTTAAGGATGAAACACACCAAGAGCAGCGCAACATATTCCAAACAATCCACATTAACGGCTGCGTATGGGCGTGCACATCAAGCAGCGCAGCAGATTGTTTTGTTTTAGTAGTAAAATTGAATTGTGTAAATTTTATTGAGGTTATGAGTAGCAGCAAAGAGCTGCAAATTAATGCTGCTGGGTGTGGAACCTATTGATTCCGCGATAGATGCAACTTCATTCAATCTAATTTGTTTAAATTAAAATTTTTCAATTATAAATACAAAATACTTAATTTTTTTAAATGGAAATACCTATATTTATACTCAAACTATGATTTTGTATCATTACATAAGCGAATAGGCCAAAATTTATGTTTGCTGCTCGCTGCTGCTGCTTGGTGTGTTTCATCCTTTAATCGAAAATCGGAACCAAGACAATTTCGAAAATTATTTGAAATCGTTTTGTTTTTCCTAATAAACATATAGGACAAATAGAAAAATATTTTGAATTGTTAATTTTTTAAATCATAATCTAATAAAAAACACTACTGCCTAATTTCAAAAAAATATTTAAATGATTTTTGTATGTTTCCCCTGAAATATGAAGTAAATATACGCAATGAACAATATACAAAAGCCAAAAACAAATGGAAAATTCGACTTAATTGTCAAACGTAAATAAAAATAAACAAAGTTGATTTTTTTTTCAAGATTGTTTTACTATTAAATTTTGAATACTTATTTGCTTACATATGAGGGCAAATCAAAAAGTCTTGCAATATCATATGAAAAAAAAGAGTGAGTGAGGCAGCAATATTTTTATTTTTCGATATAATCTCCTTTAAGGTTTATACATTTGTCACATCGATCAATTAACTTGCCTAAACCCTCTAAAAAAAAGATTTCTTTTGCTCCATAAAATATTCATTTACAACAGACTGTACTTCATAGTCACTGGAAAATTTCCGGCCCCTTAGTGTTTTTTTCAAATTGGGAAACAGAAAGTAGTCACTGGGTGCCAAGTCTGGACTGTACGGTGGATGCCGAATTTCCACGAAGCCGCAGTCCTTTAATGCAGCTTGAGCAATATTAGCCTTGTGCACTGGTGCATTGTCGTGAAGAAGCAAGATTTTTTCCTAACTTTCCTTGGCCGTTTTTCCCGGATCGCTTTTTTCAATTTTCGCAAAACCTCTGCGTAATATATGCCTGTGATTGTGGTTTTCGGTGGCATGTAATCGATTATCAAAATTCCTTCAGCATCCCAAAAAATTGTTGCCAAAACCTTACCAGCAGACGGTTCAGTTTTGAATTTCTTTGGTGGTGGTTCACTACGTTTAATCCATTGCATCGATTCTTGTTTGTATTCCGGATCCCAGTGATGAAGCCATGTTTCATCGCCTGTTATTATGTTATCCAAGAAATTTTCTGAATCTTCTTTGTACATATCTAAAATCGTAAAATCGTCTTTGAAGTTTGAACACGCATTTCTTTTTGTTCTGCATTCAACAAACGGGGAACCCATCGCGCACTTACTTTCGACATGTGAAGGTGGTCATGTAATATAGTATATGTGGTACCGTATGAAAGAGAAAGTCTCCACGCTAACCGCGGAACAGAAATACGCCGGTCCTCCAATACAATAGATTCGGCCAAAATTACGTTTTCGTGGCTAATAGCATCTGCTGGCCGACCCGAGCGGTTGTTGTCTTCTAATGACTCCCGACCACTTTTGAATAATTTTACCCACCTTGTTACTGTGGCATATGATGGCGCAGATTCACCGTAAACTTTTGATATATAGTTGAATATATAAATTGCATTTCGTCCATCTTTACAGAAAAATTTAATAACGGCGCGATATTCAATATCATTCATTTTAAGAAAAATTCAAAACACGTGTTACTAAATTGACAAAAACAAACGAACTGTAAAATTTACATCGATATGTTCTTCTAGAAGTTTCATCGCAACAAAAAATGGTTTTGAAAAATATATTGTTGTCTCACTCACTCTTTTTTTTCATATGATATTGCAAGACTTTTTGATATACCCTCGTAGATACTCGTAGTTTACTTTTTCGGTTAAACCTCGCATTGTATACATTTTATCAAGTGCTTGTCAACTGTTTTTGTTGTAGTCTAACTGACACTAATTTGAATTTGATTTCTCTATTGCACATTAGGTACGATTTTTAGTTCTGTTTTTTATACCACAGTTTTTTATGTATGCCGTATCCATGAGTTGTATAAATCAGCGGGTTCACCGAAACAGAGTAGCTTGCAGAAAAAATAATAAAAATCTTACTTTGAGCAACCATTGATCCGCTGTCAACGGGTGAGATACAGGATAGTTTTTTATTTCTCAATTGTTGAGTTGACTACGCCATTTTTAAAATTATTCGATATAATGAGAAATGTCGGAGGCATGTCACACATGTTTTGCCTAAAACAACGTCATGAACGAAGAACGGTTTGCTGCTTTCGTAAAAATGTATTCACTTGCGTTTTGACAAATTTCCAGCTGCTTTGATGTGAATTCATATGTTGATTTCGATTGAAGGAAAAATGTAACACTGAGGGTAAAAATGGTACTCCAACAGTTGTCAAAACGTTCGATTGAAAAAAAAAAAAATACCACGAAGGTAATATTTTGCTACACTCAGGGTAATTTTCTCTACTCCAAAGGGTCTATTATGAAACCTATTCAATTCTGGAAAATTCGATTCGCGGCGTATTTTGGTATTACGACTTTTTTGTCTACCGAATAATTCGAAATTGACAAATTCGCCAGATTATGAAACAAAAAAAAATACGAATCGAATTAAACGAAAATGTGACGTCAAAATCCGACAGGCCTTTAGGTGGCGAATGTCGTATTGTGTCAATATTATTTTAAAATAATAATTTTTTTTTATCGTGTAAATAAATTCGGTCGTATATTTGTATATTTTTAACTTAAGGCAATTATAATTATTCGGCTCGACGATTCGCTTTGTTTCATAATAGCAATCGAAGCGTATCAAATTTTTAGATATCGAATTTTTCGAAAGCAGAATATTTCATATAGACCGCCAGGTTTTTTTCTATACTTGTCAAAACAAAATATTTTCAAGCAATGTTAATTCGTTATTTATCGTAAAGATGAAACAAATATATTGTTTTGACATTTAAAAGCGGTGTAGTTCATTTCTGTTCCATTGATACATTCTGTTCCATTGATAAATTGAGGGTACTATTTTTAGAGTATGAAAATATCAATCGAAATCAACATTAGACTGCTGTGTTCTAAAGATAATTTCAATATTGACGTCGATCTAAGGAATTTATTATATGTATTTTATTTTTCATCTACATTGCTATGAATCCTCGATATAATTCAAAGCCGTATCCATTGTTTGTTTAGAAAATTAGAATTGAATTGCCATAAAAAATCAATATAAGAAAAAGTAAATAAAAGACTTACATCAGGCCGCTTAAATTATTAATTGTAGAGTAATTTTAAAATGTTTTTCCATTATATTTAATAAACCTTTCTACTTGATTTTCACTCCAAAAATTTTGTTTCGCCATTTATACTAAAGGTAAACTCAATCCCATTGACATTTTTTCGATTTTTATAGAAACTGTTTTGTTTTAAATGCACAACCACCAGAAGAAGAGCAACAAATGCTCGAAACTAGTTATATTTATTTTTTATAAATAAAAACCAGGGTTCTAAAATTCGCTCTACAAAATATATTATTCTTTCTTTACTGATCGAACAAATATTTTTTACTACTGATCGTCGCGAATAGTGAATAGAAAACAAAATTTTACTGATTATATTCATCTTGCATTGAATAGAAAACAAAAAAATATATTCTCTATTCCCATAATAGTGGAATATTCTATTATCTATTCAAAGAAATATGAAAAGTAAAACAAAAGAAGAGAATAAAATTTTGTTTTATGCGGGAACTATAGATAAAATAAAAAAAATAACGTAAGAGAGCGAGAGATAGGATTTATATGTATTCGACCATACTCAGAATAAGGAAAATAAAAACTATAAGAAAAATTGCGTTTTATTTTGCTGTCATTTAAAAAGAATAACCGAGCGAAAATTTTCGTCCAAGAATAAAAAACTTAACAAATACAACAACAAAACTCGAACAAATTTTTGTGCGTTGAATGTAATATGCATGTTTATTATTTTATGTATGGGAATTTTGAATTGTCCGTGTATATTATCTTTTCTATTTATAAAATATTCATGTACACATATACAAATATGAATATAAAATCACAATTACACTGTAGAATTGTATTTTTCTAAACCTAAATTTAAACCGCATATAAATAATTTTTATAATCTTAAACACATATATTTGTTGATATGTAATACGTTTATACTCAAAAGTATTGTAGTTTCACTCAAGATTTTAGGAAATACATCAAAAAAATATTACATGAAAAATTTGAATGAATTTAATATTTTAAGTAATCTATAGCCGTAAAGTCAAATTGGAATAATAATTTTTTGTCTTCGTTTCTTACGTTATTTCTGTTATTTTTTTTATTCTACCTATAGTTGACCCTTTAGTTCTCGCAAACAAAAACAATTGAATAGTACAATCAATTTCCAAATGGAAAAATATTTACTCTAAAATACGAAATGTATAAAGTATTCGCCAACTATTCGTTTAACAAGGAGCGGAGAGTAGAAAAATATAATTTCTGATCTATTTAAAACATCGATCTGTTTGTTTTATCATTATTCGCTCACTATTCGTTGAAAACTGAATATTATTCTTAATTTTTTATTTTATTATTTACGAACGAAAAAGTGGGGAAAAAATTAAAAAATCATTTTAAGAGAATATAAATGGAATAGAAAGAAAGTGAAGAGTAGTTTTGAACGCTGATAAAAACATATTATCACAATTTGAAGTTTTTTAAAAACTCTATTAGTTATTTTTATCAATCCCATTATTTCGTGGATTTAAGCTGAACAAAACTAAACCCTAAACCCAGGTTTTTGAATTCAAATTTAAACTTGGCACAGTTTGAACTCTACATGGGAAATCTACTGCATATTCGTTACTCAATAAGTTCCGAGGCTACCGTCAAAAAACATTTATTGTTTGTGTAAAATTCGACTTTGTTCATCCTTTCCGGAGAATTTTTTTGAAGTCTGCAAACTGGTAGCAGTCGTTGAGATTTGGAGAATATGGGTAGATGGGGAGCAATTAAAACTTCAATTTGTGCAATATTACCGCCGTAGCTACTGACTTGTGACTCGGTGCATTGTCATTTGTCATGGTAAAAGAGCACTTTTCTGTTGCATTTGGGATCGTTTTCCGCAATTTTTTTTCTTTAAACGCACCCATAAACCTTATCGGCCAACATTTGCGGTTTCTGGAGTATAGCGGTGGATCCATGTTTCATTCATTGTCATCGACGTAAAAAATCCTGTGATCACGGTTATACAATTTCAAACAGTGTTCTGAATCATTGAAGCGTTACCGTTGTTGGTGCAGCTTTGTGATGGACAAATGTTTATGCAAAATAGTGTAAACACTGCCTTTTGATATCTTTAAGGTGTCAGTTATCGCACACAACTTCACTTTACAGTTTTAACTAAGAAATCGGGCGACCATAGCAGAGCGGCTAGCATCATCGATGTTCGTACGACCCTATAATAATTATCACGCCACCATTTAGCTTGAACGGTATTTTTTACCATCAAAACACAGCGGTTAATCATACACGTGATACACATAATGTATTTATTCATCATCACACAAAATTCATTTTTCCCATTGTTTTTGAAAATATCAAAAGTAGCCTACCGAAACAATTCTAACTTGTAAACTACTGCTAGGTCTTCATTCACAAAATTTTGTATCGAAAAAACTATGTCGTAACAAAATTGTATTTTTACACTCCCAACTATTAACGCCAAAAGATATGTAAAATCATTTTATGTTCTCTGTTTTGTTTAATAGAGAGTCAAATACAAATTTTCTACTCATTTTGCCACAGTTTCATGACAACAACATCAGCGATTTTAATAAGCTTTCTCATTGTCACGGCGTAATGCGCATGATTCAATACAAATATATTTTGCCATGGCATGCTAGCGTCATGACAAAATTTTACGAGTGGGGACCGAGCACTACAGCCACTCTGTTTTGTTTAATTGAGTGTAAAATACAATTTTCTACTTATTTTGTGAAAGTGTCATGACAAAAACGTTAGCAATTTTAATAAATTTCCTGTTTGTCAAGATGTAATGCACATGATCAGATTCAATACAAATACATTTTGTCATGACATTGAAGCGTCATGACAACATTAGACGAGCGAAGGTCCCGAGCATAATGGTCAGATTGTCTTAAAATTTTGATACATATCGTTGAAGGTTGGTACTTTCTAAAAATCATAGGAATTTTTTGTTAGATGCGCCATGTATGTGTCAGCCTCAGAACTTATTAAGTGTCGTTTGTGGTGTTTCTAATTCAAGTCGAACTAATTCGATCATTCCGGGAAGCTACAAGTTTTAGTAAATACAGTAAATTTTTATGGATTGAATCATTTTTTGTCATCATGTAAACGATTTTGTTCAATTTTACTTTGAACACGATTAAATAAATTTACCAGCCAACTAAATCTTTTTGAACCATACTGTCTGTTGATGTGAACGCGTTGAGAAGTATTTAAAAAAATCTAATATCGATCAGTGATTAGCAACACTAAAACATATTAGAAAAATGTTAAAATTATATAAATACTCCTCTTGAAAGCGTCTAGAGTTCCTCGTCTTTTTAGGTTCATAGAAATCTAAGCTAACATACCAGGTCACAGTAACATTAAACATGGTAATATTGGGATTGTCTATTAACAGATTTCATGGAAGTTGTTAAAGTAACAGACCTAACAACCCAGGCTAACACTTAAGGCGGATCTGAATCCGTTGCGTTCCTTCCTTCCTTCCGATTTTTTTTTAAACCAATTTGAGTTGACGAAGAGATTTCACAAGGAGGAAGGAAAAAGGAAGGAAGGAACGAAAGAACGCAACACTAAATCGGTTTCGGTCCTGAACCCAATATAGTCTAGCCCAAGAGTTAAGTGATTACATAATTAAAATAGGAAACGCTTACGATGACTTTATTAATGTTTTCTGATTGTTTTAACATTATCAATGAACCAGATGGTACAGATTAGTGGAATACCACATGCTTCACTAAATGGCATAGTATCAAAGAATCACAAACCTCAATGAGCATTTCAAATTAGGCAGAATACGTTCAGAAATCCACTGCCAAATTAAAAGTGGGACAGTGCCCCGAAAATTAAATATTCATACCTCACAATTTTACAATAAACTATTTTGATTAATAGTCGAATATATTGTCAATGTCATACCGAACTTAATATTTCGTCGTGCAAATCACAATGCGTATATTATACACATTTTTGTACAGCAATGACGAACGTGCCGACTATTAAATTTTATCAATTGCACACAACCTCGTCGTTTAGTCAAAATACAACATAAAATATCATAAAGCAAACAAATCAATATTTCATTTCCTTCCAGCAGTAGCAGTGTCAAACGCCTAACACATTTCCCTCTAATTTTTTTTCAATCACCATCAAACGAAGCCAACCAAATCATCATAATATTCATTCGACAAATTTCGCGCAGAGTACACACTAAACACATTTTTGTGTATTTAAGAACCTAAACGACATGTACAAAATTTATTTATAGCCAAATTTTTACTCGCTGTACTAATTCGTTTTGTATTCAAATTAATTTTCAATTTCATTGTCGTGCGACTCGTAAAATACTCACGTGATATTATAGTAAACTGTAATTACTCAGTCTTAAATCATATACACACGTATGTATTATTATGAGTGTACACAATTTACGTTACAAAATATTGGACCTTGCAAAAATTAGCATCGCAAAGCAACCTGATGAAACGATGGTTCACTGACACATTAATCCCAAAGTGTACAAAACAAACAGAATGATGCAATCGAAAATTTGGCAAATTTGTTTGTTGTGTTGTGTTGAATGAATAAGAAAAACAATTTTTCACATTTTCAGGCCGCGAGAATTGTGATTCTATATTTAAAATGAATATGAGTAGTGCTTGTAAACGTAAAATATTCTACAGCTTTTCTAAAGGGTGTTCCATCTGTTGCTTTTTTTAAGCTCAAACAATTGTTTATTGTGCGGTGGCAACCCGAAAATTTTTGGGCACATGAAAAATCAAGACTATGCCAATTTTAGGCATGTGTCCGTTTACAACGCAACAACGCGTTTTGTTTATCGAAACTTATTACGAAAATGATGATTTTGGTCAACATGGACGTTCTACAGATCCTGGAATTCGCAAAATGGTTGAAGGTTTGGAGAAACTGGATCTATTGCAGATCGTTGAGCATATGAACACCACCGTCCAGTTCTTACTCGGTGAAAGTAATAGCTGTAAGTGAAAATGTTCGTGAAGAGCCAATTCGCATCTCTGAGACGTCGTTCACAACAATTAAACGTGTCTTTAATCACTTTACCTCGAATTTTGCACGTTGATTTTCACATGCATCCTTACTAAAAACAATTGAATCCAGTACACAATTAAGAACGTCGTCATTCCGTTGATTGGATGCTTGAACAAAATAAGAGTTTTGATCCATAAACAATTGATTTGTATGCATGATTATGGTAAAATTAATAATGGTCTGGGAATATAGGTGTCCCGAACATCGTCGGTTAAAATTTCATTTAAATATTTTTGTACAACTTGAATCGTAAATGTTGAGAAATCTAGATGCATTGTGATTCATGTTCTGTTTTTCTTCCGTTGAACCGCATGATTCTACCTATTTCAACATGGTCTGCAATTTCCCGGCTCAACCTTCAAAGATGACTCAATTAGAAGTGTGTTTATGTTTGTTGGGATAACTTAAAAAAACATTTCGATGCAGAAGGGAACTTCCAACCCCAAAAAATAATCTACGGGCCTAATTATAATCATTACACTTGATGAGGAGGCGCAAGTTCCGTCTTTTTAAATTATGTACGTGTTTTTTCGAAACGATGTTTAGTAACGTAAAGGGAACTTGTTCCAAAAATTAAAGGAAAAGTACACTTAACTAATAGACTCTTCGCTTTCGGTCTTAAATCTTAAATTATGCAAGTAATTTCAAATTTCTATTATATTTTCTACTATTGTAGTCTTCTTTATTAAGATCTTATTCAATTGACGGTAGTATTTCGGGGTATTCGTAACAGCAGGTTCTTATAAAATCTCCCACTAACAGCTCGTTTTGCTCCCTGGAACACCATATGTTCATGCGGTATTGCACTCACCAGTAAATGTTCCTTTGTTTTTAAATATTCTGTTCATACGTCTCGAAGACGCCTTGTATTGGCAGTATTAGGATGTGCAAAAGCTTATCGGAAGTTTCGCTGCACTAAAGAACTAACCTCAACCTTTTTCAAGGGTTCGACCGACCCCTTCTAGGATTTGCAAATAAGGCCATAACTTAAGCTATTGAAACGAGAAACAAGAGTTGTGAATAAATAAATTATTTCTCCAGACATGATATCGTACATAGGAACTCTCAATTCCACTTGTTATCAAATGTTAATTGAATGAAACGGCGAACGAAATGCAATTTGAAATCATGCATCACTAATACTACGTAACAACTAAATAACTAAAACATAATTTGAAATACATTTGATCGAAATGGAATAAATAATAAATGATAAGAATTTCTAATTGATATTGAGTCGCAATTGTTAGCTTATGTCATCATTCATTTCACAGAACAATTAATTTCAATCTGCTATATGATTAACGTTTTGCTTATATTAATGTGCCTTTAATTAATCTTAATCGTAACAACAATAACAATATATCGTTTTTATATTATTTCCAGCTTCAATTATTGTAATAGCGGTCCCGGTGGGATGCCTTTTCGCTGGTCTGCTCATGGAATATTTGGGCCGTTTAAATACCATCAAAATAGCTGTGATACCATGTATCATCGGTTGGGTGCTGATAGCCACAGCGGAAAGTTTTACTATGTTACTGATCGGTCGTATATTAACGGGTTTGGCGTGTGCGATTGGTACAAGTCCTGCTTACGTTTATATCACAGAAGTTGCTCGACCTGAATTACGAGGTTCGCTACTTACGTCCTCACCAATTATTGCTTCATTGGGAATGGTTATTGCCTATACCAAAGGTGCCTTTATGACATGGAGATTTGCTGCATGGTGTGGCATTGGCTATTCTTTAATACCAGCAATTTTAATACAAATTTTTGCTACTGAATCACCTGTTTGGCTCGTGTCCAAGGGACGAGTTGAAGATGCGGCAAAATCGTTAACATACTTGTATAAATACTATCCGCAACCGGAACATACCGTAAGTTTGAAAAGCGTGCATTTAAAAAAGATAAGATTATGTAATTTACATTTATTTTTAGACGCAAACACTGGCCGATATGCATCTCCAGGCCCTACAACGTGATCAGGAATCAAAATTCATGACTAAAAATTTCTCGAAATCAGATTTTACACAAATTGCGGAGTACAATAAGATTACTTCATCAAAAATGGCACACTTTAGAAAACCAACAGGCTACAAACCAGTAATACTTCTATTTTGGTTGTTTTTGATTCAACAATTCAGTGGAATTTACATCACTCTCTTTTATGCGGTCACATTTATCCAAGATATTGGTGCTAAAGTTGATCCGTTCTACGCTTCCATCTGCATTGGATTAACACGATTTATAATGTCGCTTGGTAATGCGTGGCTTTTAAAACGATTTAAACGTCGGCCTCTAATTATGATTTCGACAATTGGCATGGCCGTGTGCATGAGTGTTTCTGGTTTAGTGACGTACTGGATCAAGGATGGCACTACAGATCATACTTGGATTCCGGTTGGATGTATATTAATTTATGTTTGCTTTTCGATGATTGGACTGCTATCGATTCCATGGACAATGACCGCGGAATTGTATCCCCAAGAAATTCGAGGAATTGGTCACTCCATTTCGTACTCATTGGGAAATTTTCTTATGTTCTGTGCCGTACAAAGCTATCGCTATTTAGTTATATATTTAGGTGGAGCATGGGCCGTCCAGTTTTTCTTCGCCGTCGTATCGGTAATCGGATTTGTGTTTGCATTATTCTTCTTGCCCGAGACGGCTGGCAAAAAATTAGAGGATATTCAAGCATTCTTTGAACCAAAGAAGAGTAAGAAAGGTAAAAAGAAGGGCACGTCGTCGAAAGCACAACAAAACTCATCCTGCAGTAAAAAGCCAAATTTAGCGACAGTTGAGGAAGCTGAAAAAATGATCAATAATGATAATAAAGTTTAAACCCCGAGCCTACATATATAGCATTTTGCTATGTACTTAAATTTAATTAATTTACTATATTTTATATTTTACAATATAGATAGGACGTACATATTTATAAGATGTTAAGCGAAAGACAAAAACAATATAGAATTTATTTTTTTTAAAGTATTTAAGAATTTTGTTAAGCTACAATCTACAAAGAAGAAATTATTATTTTTTATATATTAAGGCTTTTCATATTTTAGCTACTTATGCATAACTTATGTATTCTACTTAATAATCTACTTAATAATTTATTTGTATTAAGTATTTGATTAATTTAATTTAATATGCAAGAATATAAAAATTTCAAAATTTATTTTAGAAATGATTATAAATGACAAAATAAGATTGAAAAAATAAAGCAATCGTGAAAAAAAATTTTTATTGGTTTTATTGTGCGGTTATATGTATTTAGCAAAGATTCAACCCAAGTTTTTTATTGAATCTGTTGAATTACAGAATCCCACTTTATTTTTGCATAGGCTGTATTTACACCAAACAGAGTGAATTTTCAATACGAGTTACGTTAGTTAAAAAAATATGCTTAAAAGTTTCATCTCATAATATTATTCGAAAATGTTGAAACTACGCAGAAGACTGAGTGAAATAGAAAAAGTTGCATCACAACTTAGCAATGAAATCGCTAAGTTAAAGAAAGAAACTGAAGAACTGAAGAAGACCAGACTGATAAAAGTTCTAGAAACTCCTCTTACTAGCTATAACGAAATCAGCACACTTGCTTGTACTAACGCTGAGTTCCGTACAGATGATGAGGCAACAGAAATTTATTCTCGCCAGACGTTGAGGAGCACTCGCAAGCAAAAATTAATGAAACTACCCAACCGGTATCTACCTCAACATCACCAGCTACAAGAACATTGTAAGGCTGCAATCAAAGAAGACTAAGGCACCACCACCATGACTGACTTTGCGAAGGTCCAAGCTCTAATGAAATCATTGTCCACAAACGAATATAGAGTATTGGCACGAAACAATAATGTTCGGAAGAAAAACATAAGAAATCCCGATGCATATAGAGCTTTAGCCACATAGCTCAATGAAGAAGGTAAAAAGTGGAATACCTACTCTGTCAAAAATAACAGAGAAATTAAAGTTATGGCCGAAGGTCTTCATCCCACCTGCATGACGGAGGATATAATAGAAGATTTCAAAATGAAAGAACTGGAAATTGAAGACGTGATAAATATCCTTAAACGGGAGAAAGTTGAAAACAGTAATGTAAGAAAGATCATTAAAAGAGGGCTCCCGCGATTCATGCTCACATTCAACAAAAGCGAAAAAATAGAAAATATATTTAATATAGTAGCAAAAATAGAACCCCCATAAAGAACACGAGATTAATACCTCAATGCAAGAAATGCTAAGGTTATAACCATACCCAAAGATATTGCGGGCCAGACGCTATGTGTCGACAGACACAAAGCGAGAGACTTCCGTTAGCCGAACCGACCCTCAACGTGTATAAATTGCAAAGGACAACACCCAACCAATCACAGAGGATGCGAAGTAGCAGTACAAGTGCAAAGATTAACTAATAAATCACGCTAATCGACTCAAAACACTAACGTTATAAGAGAAAGGATTCCAACTGGATCTAGAATGCCGGCACAACCAGAGCCCATAGGACCAGAGAAGAGATAATACCCACAGATAACTACTAAAAAAAATCCACTGGAAAGGATATTCCGAAGTATAGAAAAGATGAATGCATGCCTTGGAAAATATAACGTGGTCTAGAACTTGGATAGACAGGAAGCTACGAATGAGCTTAGATCAATGCTATACTAATCAAATAAATATAATACTTTGAATTGTTCCAGAGTTAGAAATTTTTCTAAGCTTGGAAAAAATAGATATATGTCTTGTACCGGAAACTCATTTAACAGAAACTTCATTTATTAAAATACGTGACTATGAATGCTACCATTCTATTCATCCAGGAGGAAACACTAGGGGTTGATCTACCGTAATTATTAAAAATAATATCAAACATTATGAAGTGCCCCCTATTGAAGTAGAATTTATGCAAGTTAGAACCATACAAGTTGAATCAATCAATAATAGGGATCTCAGTATCTCCGCTATTTACTGTCGCCACGCAATCACATAAAAAAATGACTACAGTCGTCTTTTTAAATCACTAGGATCAAATTTTGTCATAGGCGGTGATTTTAATGCTAATAATACCTATTGGGGATCTAGACTTACAACCTCTAAAGGGAAAGAGTTACTTAATGCAGCTCACGAAAACAACTGTGAATTTCTCTATGGCGATAAACCATCATATTGGCCTGCTGACATACATAAAATACCGGCTCTTCTTGACTTCATTGTAACAAAAGGAGTTTTAGAGGACTTCATTTGTATCGAAAATAGTCAGATGCTAGACCACTTACCTGTGATCATGACAATGATACAATGATAATAAAAAGAGATAACTTGCCTAAATTAACAAACAATAAAACCAATTGGGATTTATTCAAGAAACTAGTGGAAGAGCGAACAAATCTCGGCGAACCAATTAGAACAGATGTGCAGCTAGATGAACTACAAACATTTAATAATAATATACAACAAGCAGCTAGGGAAAGTTCACCAATTTCTCACACCAACACCACAAGGAAGCACAACTATATCCTTGAGGTCAGATAACTAGTTAAAGAGAAACGGAAAGCTCGTAGAATCTGACAGCAAGCTCGTGTTCCGCAACACAAAAATACCCTCAATTTTCTGTGCAATAAATTAAAACAGATAATAATGGAAATAAAGAACGAAAGCATAAATTAGCGACTTCGAGGTCTTTCTGAACTAAAGGATGACGATTACTCGCTTTGGAAAGCTACGAAGAACCTAAAAACAACCAAAATGCATGTGTCACCTATCAAAAATGATGATGGGTCCTCTGCTAAAAATGACAAAAAGAAAGTCTCTCTTTACTGCGTATTTAGAAGAGGCTTTTCAACCGTTGCCGAGACAAACAGCAAATGAAAATACGACGATCGTAAACAAAGTAGATTATCTTAACATAAGACATGTGACCTTATTGGAACAAAAACTGAAATCAATAATAACTTAAGTATCAGAAAAGCTTCAGGTTATGACTTAATTACTGGGTAAATTGTGAAAGCCATTCCCGAGAAAGGTTTGCGTAAATTACATCAAATAATTAATGCCTTCAGATTGAAATATGTTCCACGTCAATGGATGGTGGCAGAAGTAATTATGATACCTAAACCAGCAAACGATAAAAAATCATATAGATCGATATCACATACTTCCGGTCATATCAAAAATATATGATAAACTGTTGCTGAAGAAACTCAAAACTATTATAGAAGAGAGATATTTAATATACTCCACCAATTTAGGTTTAGAGAAAATCACTCTACAGTAGAACAAGTTCGCAGAATAACCGATATCATAGATGATGCACTTGAGAATAAGAAGATATGCTCCAGTATATATTTAGATGTAGCTCAAGCTTTCGTTAAAGTTTGGCACCAAGGGCAATTTAAAATGCATCGAGACCTGCCTAATCAATTTTATCAAATTCTTAAATCCAGAGAGTCAAATTTGAAAATTAATCCTCTGAACTAAAAGGAATTTCAGCAGGTATACCACACGGAGAGAAAAAATTACCAGATTTTTTCCTATTCCTTTATAGCAATCAAATTATAGCGCTCTGTACCATAATTTTAGTAAATACTTCTATTTTTATTGCGGAATTTCCTATTTCTTTGGTAATATCTGCTATATAGAAATTAGTACTATAACATTAACTAAATCTTATGTGATATAGGAACCGTTGGTTAAGCTAAGGCAACTTGTTTAGGAATAATTCCTTTTTGTTAAGGAATAACTCCCATTATTTTTCACTAAATTAAAATGCATTTTTATTTTTCTCTAGTTATTACAACTTCTTCGTGGTGAACAGTTGTGTTGTGGTTTTAGATGAGTAAAAAATGTTAAACAAAAAAATTGTGCAAATTATTTGTGTCATTTTAAAAGTTTATATACTTTCTTTGTTAATGGTAAGTGAGTGAATTACTTTGATTCAAATTTATAATTATAAATAAATTATTAGAATTACACTTGTATTGAATTATTGTAAATACACTATGAATATGCTATTTATAATATGAATATTATTTAGATATTTTGTAGGATTATTATCCGCCATGATTTATGAGTCTGTAAAGTTATGTTGTAGTCGTATTATTTACAATTTTTTAGAATTTGTAGTGTGTTTTTGAAGCTGAGGAATGAAACTAATCTTACCAAATTGTAATTATAATCATTTCAGAAGAAAAAAAAATCAGATGACTACCGTACACCCTTATCGTTGTGATACGCGACACATACGTTGTAAGTAAAAATATTTTGTGATTAAAATTATATATACATATTTCTAACATGTGTACAATTATTATTTATTTCAGATAATACCGTCTAGAAATGGCTAAATGTGGATGCTGCATTTCCAATGAAAATTCTCCAGAGTAACTATTTAAAACTATGTAATTCAACAATATTGTACGCTTTCATTATAAATAATTTATTAAATATGTATTATGAAATCAAAATTGCGTTTTATTTGTTCATATGTTAGACGGGTGCTTTGCTATATTACAATGTAGAAACTCTCCATAAATATCATGAATGTTCCTATTTTTCAAGGGATTCAATCCAATAAAATATGCAAATGCTGCAATATTATATTGGAAAAGATGCCAATAATATAAGAATAGTTCCCTTATCGGTGTACATATTGTCCTATAATGCATGAGGTAGAGTGCTTTGTGTATGATCATGAAGATGAATATTATAGAACACATTCCTATTTTTGTGACAACCGGGTTTAACATTTTTAATAAATTTTACTATATCTCGCGGTAGTCAGTCCTTATCATTAAATAGTAAGCTTTCCGATAATAGGCCACAATTCCGTGGGCTCCGATATTTTATGGAGATGTGTGCTATATTTTTTTTCCGTGCACAAGGTAGCGTACTTGAACCTATTCTGTTTATTCTTTATACGAGAGATTTACTAAATAAACAATGTAACACAGTAGCAACATTTGCAGACTATACAGCTATTCTAGCAGTTGGAAAAGATATTACGGAAGCAAAAAAGCATACTTCAAAATGCCGTTAGCACAGTGGGGACTAAAAAATGGCGCATCTTATTAAATGAAGCCAAATCTGTACACGTAAACGTTACAAATCAAAATGTAATCTGCAATCCCGTGGTTCTCAACTTAAGCTAAATTCCATATGCAAATATTTGGCATGAAATTTTGAGCTACCAGTACACAACAAGTTCCTTCTATACAGACAAATGCTAAAACCACTATAAACCTATGGTATCCAACTTTGGGGTTGTGCCAAGATCATACAAATGATACGATGCTTCCAAAATAAAGTGCTGCGAGGGTTTGTGAATTAGGAACGACAATCTTCATATGAACTTGAAGATGGAATACTTCACCGATAAAATAAAGAAACACGTACAGCAATTATCTATAGACATGAAAATGAAGATATCCGTCGTATGTTGGACACCATCAATGGAGCGAGGGGACTCAAAAGACAGAAACCGATGGAGCTGAGCAGTTCTAATTAGAACAAGAAATTATTGTAAAATGAGTAACCATAGGTTACTCAACTTAATCCGAGAAACTAATTTTACAAGGATAAATTACTAGATGATCTCTGAATCAGTTGTAATATTGAATGAATTTATTAGGTAATTAAAAAAAAATAATATTATAAACAAATAGAACAAACAATCGGTTCTTTCTCTCTCTCTCTCTCTCTCTCTCTCTCTTCAGCCAGAGATTTCACATCCCATGAAGGGATTTCGTCGCCTGCACTATGGCCCTCCATCCATCTCGGCCTCCAGTTTCAACATCCTAATGCGTAGATCTTGTTCGATGTAGTCGGGGTCTTCCTCTACGACGCACTCCGGCTGGATGTTGGTGAAACACTTTATTTATCATCCGTTGTTGTGGAGACCTTGTAACGTGGCCGAGCCATCTCACTCGATTGGATTTGATGAATCCGATAATATCGCTGCCTCCGAGGAGTTGCTTTATTTCGTGATTCATACGAATCCGATATTCGTTGTTCGCAACTTTAATTGGACCAAAGATTGAACGGACAACCTTCCTTTCGAAGGTAGATAATAATCTACAATCGTTAGAGGTCATGGTCCAGCTCTCGCTTCCGAAAGCCAGCACAGGTCTTATAAGTGCTTTATAAAGTGCGAGCTTGCACGACTGCAATAGGTGTTTAGATCGCAATAATTTTGATTGGGCGTAGAAAACTTGTTGTCCGGCAGCGATTCGGGCTTTTATTTCTGCCTGCATATCATTCACGGATGTTATAAGTGACCCGAGGTATTTAAAATTTTCGACGCTATCAAAGTTATGGTCGCCAATTTCGAGATTTGCCATGAAGATGTTCCTGGGTGTAGTTAAGAATTTCGTTTTGGTACTGTCCACCTCCAAACCAAGTCTTCTTGCGCAGCGATTGAGCGGTATGAAACTGTCCTTGATGTCGCTAGGTCTTCGGCCAAGAAGCACAATATCATCTGCATATCCAAGAATTTGGCCTGATTTATTGAATATACAGCGCGAAGTTTCAATGTTGCTTTTCCTCACTACGTACTCAAGCGCCAAATTGAACAGCACAGGCGCGAGTGCACCCAGACGTGATCGATTTGGTTTTTCGTTCTTCCATCATTCGATCTCCACGTTACTTTGTGAATTCTCTTATGTGAAAGAAACGTACTTGATACAACTAAGTTGTACATTATTGCCAGGCCGGTGACGCGTTGGCCGTTGTTGTTACTAGTTAGGTGCAGGCTGTTAGGACCGATGTGCGTTGTATTTTCTGCACTTCTACCGATTTTTGATGTCATCAGATTTATCTTCGGTGGGTGCATGTACATTAACGATCGTGATGTTAAATTTATTAGTGCGAAGTCTGACCGTGCATATCCGCATGTTGGTAGGGAGGAAATAGATGATGTGGTGCTTCACGCGCCGATGGATGAGGAAGCCAACTCCAAATTCTCCTCCGTTCTGATGGCCGCTGTAATGAAGAGTGTAACCATTGGTGGTGTCATGTATCCCACTCCCAGACCATCTAAGCTCTTGTAGTGCAAGTACGTCTAATGTGTAACTTTTTGCTTGATTCGAAAGGTTCTGGAGATCTCCAGGTCTTAAGAGGCTAAACACGTTCCATGTTCCCATTTTTAAAGCGTTGTCCGTGTACAATTTCCGAGGTCGAGTTTTTAATGAATCCGATATGGTAATCCGAGGCCTTTGTTCAGGGTTCATAACTTAAATGGTTTTTATGAGGGAAAGTTGTTGGCCTGCCGCTCAACCCTTCACGTACTGGTGTAAATCTTGAGGCACCCAGTCCTACCTTTAACACATTTATATAGCGAGCTGCTTGATACAAGACAGACGCCCGCTTCAGCCGCACCTAACCTGGAGAACAGACGCTGATTTGGTATTGGTTTTAAGGCGTCAATAACCCGCCATGTAGTGTCCATGACTATAAACAGGATTTAGTCTGCTCGTCTCCACTACACCGCCTGATTCATTTAGCGTTACCCAGGGAGCACCGCGAGGAGGTATGAATTTCGGTCTTCGCCCCCCAAGACCAATGTAATGAAATTTCAAAACATTTAGTTAAAAAAATGCATAAATATTCTGTTGATAAAAATGCAGTCCACGCATTTTTATATTAAGTAGCACGATCGTTTAAAATCAACGAATTAAAAAGAGGCGTGTTTATACGAGTTTGATATATTGATTGTAAGCATTTTCCTGTTCCAACAAATTTTCCCGATAAAATAATCAATTAAAATTCGTATAAATATCGCTTAAAAACATCGATATAGTCCGTCAGTTCTTGGAATTATCAATTAAGTGTAGATCTTAGTTCGGCCGGCAGATAATAAGTTTAGTAAATTTAGCAGTTATAAATAATTAAATAAACAGAAACGAAAAGGCAAAGTTTGTGTTTCCATGATAAGTATGGAGGTGTTAGAGAAGCAACCTAATACTCAAGGTACTGGTAACAGTCTGTAGTCCAGGTATCTTTCGGAGTGAAAATTGTTGATGCGTCAGCGGCTCTTATCTTTTCTTTCAGAAAAAATCGTTTACCCTCTTAATCTACTTAACAACAACTCCCTGATTTGGGCCATAGTCCTTTCTCAGATTCTGTAATGTTAAGATAACATTATGATTGTTTAAACCAGTGTTTCCCAACGGGGGTCGTACGGCCTTCCAAGGAGCCATACCAATATCTGAGGAGCCATATGGTAATAATAATTCATAAATTTAGGTCGCTTTGGACTTAATTAGACAGGCCATGAACATTTTATTTATTACTAATACAAATAGGAAATTAACATGTGAAATGATACATTTTTATGTTTATACAATTTATAATTAAACGCAACGTTAAAATTTTAATTCAATCCCTATAATTACATCCATGAAAAATCTGTAAGGAGCTTTGACACGATTATAATTAAGTTCTCTAATTAAGAATTGGTGAAAGGACAGATGATGTGGAAAATCATTTAATCGCACATCTTCAGATCAAGAAATTTGCTTTACAACTCGATGAAACAACACTACGCGATAATGAAGCGCTTCTGATGGCGTATGTCTGATTTTTAAATAATGATCAACTCACAGAAGAAATGCTTTTTCTTTGGATGCTCAAAACAAACGTCACATGTAAGTTAATCTTTCAATAGGTTAAGGGGGTCGATTTTGTTAAAATTCGACAGACGAAACATGACATTTTCGTATGTGTAAAGAATATAGTACAATTTTATATTAGTGTGCAATTTTTCTGTGCGGTTATATTTGTTTGTTTTCTGCGAATGCAAGCAACACAAATTATGAATCGGTACAAATCGGTTCAGTTTTTTGTGCTTATTTGCTTTCGTTGTCTCGCTTATTTTGACATCTCACCAAGTTTTTGAGTGGCGAGTTAACACGTTCGCGCAAACGTTTGCTATAGCAGTCATACAACTTTTTCATTTTATAACACGTTCGCGCAAACATCTTTCATTTTTTAAGGAATATCTCGACATATTTTTCAATTCTCACAATACATTCCTTTCCGCGACGAAATATCATTGTAATTATAAAAGTTATCAAATGTGTTCCTGAGCAGCACAAACACTTAGAAAGTGTGCGCCAATGTGTTAAGGAAAAAATTAAGCTACACATATTGTTACGGTGACACCTAGATTAGAATAGAATAACTTAATTTCATTAATTGTTCAATGCATTTATGATTTGGTTCAACATTTAGGCGTCATTTCTATACTAACATATTTGCTCGATGCGCAATTTAGGATTATTCTAGAAACAAATATTTTGGTATATAAAGGCGTACATTAACGTGGAATGCTGAGTCTTATTTTAAACGTGATACAGTGAAGGTTAAATAGAGTAATTAATAAATTGATTATTAAAGCGATTATTAAAGTGATAATTAAATAGTGTGTTATAATTGTAATAATTAATTGTTAATTTTGTGTTGTATAATAAATTGTGTTGTGTAAATTCAAATTTGTGTGAGTTCAAATTTGAAGCAGTTGTATTTATTCACAATCCAGTGATTCGAACCTTAAGTGACAAGGCAAAATCGTAACAATATTTTTATTTTTTTTTTCAATGCCATGTCGAATGAATGTTTTATTTTCGCAGAAACACAGAATTGGCCCTTTTCCAATTACCTACTTATTTGAAACTTATTAACTTATTTGTCGCCATCTTTAATAAGTTAGTGAAGTCATTCCAATTCATGTATACTTACTTATTTTGACAGCTTGTTAATGAAATTATAAACAAACTCTTGACCCAACATTTTTATTAGGAATGGACGGAAAAAAATAATTCTAAACTACTTCATAAATCGAAATAAGAAAAAACTATTGAACTAATAAGCAACTACATCATAAATAAATAATAAATAATTCAAAATCACGTTTTAGATTAAAATTGCGTTAGAAATACATATTTTAATTATTTGACAGAACTCAATTTAAAATGTTTAATAGACCAAATAAATTTTCTGTTGGGAAGAAGGAGATAGAAATTAAACTTAGTATTTGAATAAGTCGGAATAAGAAAATAAGTCGGTGTTTGGAAAAGACCCTAAGCGATGAAAATGACTGCTTTTATTTCTAGATTGTGGGACAAGCCCGACAACAAAGCAAGCTTGAAAAAGTTGAAGTAAGTGATTCACAAGGAAAGCTCCATAATAGTGGCCCTATTCTGGTAATTCCTTAGCAATAGGGAACTGGGGAAAGGTTTTACATAGCTTTTAGCATAAAAAAATTGTTTTGACTTTTGTGTTAAAAAATTGTATCGTCGAGTCACGTCATATTTTGTGACTATAGTCACGTTGCTTACTTTTCCTATTCTTACAGTCGCAACTTACGCCTATTGTCGTTTTATACGACTATAATTGTCATATCGTTTTCTTATGTGACTGTGAAATGGAGGCTCGTAAATCATGAACATTTAATACAATAAACATTTTTATTTATGATTTTCTTGTAATACAATTTATTTGGTAATTCATTTACGAATATCCCATGTGGAGATGCCGAACTCCCATCGTGGCGCGTACCCAGATGGTGGATAGGGGAATGCTCTTTAACCGGCTTGCCGCAGGGTAGTTGGGAAATAAAATACCATGCGCGTACCAAATCTGGCTAGGGGAAGGAACCCTGAATAATAAACCAATAATTAAGGCAATGAGTGTACAACAAAACGGAATGTATACCCCAGGTAGTACGTCAACTTTACAGTTGGCCAATCCACCCTCACACGAGGCTTAATGGATTCTGGGGTGAGCCAACCATTGCGAAGCCCATTTATACCAAGCACAAGTATCTCTAGATCACCAACTAGACAAATGCTTCCCACTACTCAGCAGGAGAATGAAAATGCTGAACGTAGGGAGAACGGTAACCAAGAAAACCACCACGATGTTGCTAGAGAAAACGATGATTTAAAGAAATCGATAGATACCCTAATGAAAATCAATGAACAGCTTTTCAAAGAAGTCAAACATCTTAAAGAAGAAATTGCTGTAATAAAAAATGATAATCAAGCCAAAGAAAATACTGTAGCTATCTCTGAAACAGATGAAGATGAATTGGCATATGAAATGAGTTTTATACGAAGGCAAATTAAAACTAAACGTCAAAACAAAAGAGAAAAGCAGAATCTTCATCTGAAGTGGAAAAATCAACACAGAGCGTCAGAAAACCACAACTCCAACGACGTCAACGGTCATCTACGGACCTAGTGAATGTACATAAGAACGTATCATTGATACTGAAAGAGACCACTGAAACCGGTTAAAACATCCAATGTAATTAACCAAGGGGAAATGCAGGAAAATCAACCAATACATAAAGAGATACCACCTCCACCCATTAACATACTTAATGTTAAATAATAACGTTTGGAAAGTGAATGCACTTGACCCAGAAACCTACGGAATGTTATCAAATGCAAGCACCGCTCAAAACATCGAAAACAAAGCTGAGCAACCAATTAAAGTCATGGCCAGAGGGCTACATCATACATGCCCCAACGAAGAAATAATTGAGGAACTTCGCCAGAAGTGATTCAAAATTCTAAGCGCTGTAAACATATTAAAGAAAAAGATCACTATAAACGCAAACGGTGAACGAAAAACAGCCAAAGTTGGCCTTTCCCTTTTCATGCTAACATTTGACAACGCTGAGAGCATTGATAAGGTATATGGAATCTAAGTAATCCTTAATATGAAAGTTCAGATTGAAGCATTAAAAAAGAACCCTAGTAGAATGTCACAATGTTACAACTGTCAGGCGTATAACCACACACGCAAATACTGTAATAGGGAGCCCAGATGCGTAAAGTGTGCTGGGAAACATCTAACAAAAGAACGCAATAAAAGTAAGAACGAACTAGTGAAATGCATACACTATGGTAATCATCACCCAGCAAATTACAGAGGCTGCGAGGTAGCGAAAGAGCTGCAAAGAATGAGAGACAACAAGAGAAATCAAACAAGTCAGAGTTCTCAACCTAGGATGCAATCCTACTCAAAACAAACCCCCCTAAATAGAGGCAAAGTATAAGATAAGGCATATCATATGCATAGAACGAAAATACCATGTCCTGCAAGAAATACTTTAGAAGCTTAAACGCTATCAATTTCCATCTGGCTGGGCAGAAGCAAAAACTAGAATCTATGGGCGAGCTACTGAAACAACAACCACAGAGACTAGAAACACTACAAAATGTATCGATGATCCAAGATAAAGGAATAACGGATGCGTCAAGTAAAACTAGTAACTCCACTAAAATCATTAATTCTAGTAAAAACAAACTTATCAAGAAAAAATAATGACACTATTTAAGAATTGCTACCTGGAATGCAAATGGCCTAGCGCAACGCATTTCAGAATTAGAAGTATTTTTTAACACAAAAAAAAATTGAAATATGCCTAATCTCAGAAAGTCATTTTACCAGAACCCCGTATGCCAAAATTCGTGGATACCAGTGCTGTCAAGCTCTACATCCAGGAGAAAGAGCTAGAGGCGGGACAGCGATCTTTATTAAGGATAATATAAAACACCACGAAGAATTAAAAATAGAGGAGGAAGCTATGCAAGTAGCTACTGTATCTATCGAAACCCAAAATAACAAAAGCTATAATATATCAGCAATCTACTGTCCACCCAGCTATAACCCAAAAAAAGAAGACTACATCAAACTTCTTAAATCGCTTGGCAATAATTTTATTATTGGAGGCGACTTTAACGCGAAACACATATTCTGGGGATCAAATATAGAACTAGTCCCAAACAAAGGGAGCCATTTGAAGCAGGACGATATTAAAATGTGAGTTTCCCACCAGTAGAAAGCCAACCTACTGGCCTACGGACACAAATAAAATTGCTGACCTTCTGGATTTCTATATATCAAGGAGGTTCTCCGAAAATTACTTAGCAGTTGAAAATGAAGAAGGGCTATCGTCAGACCATTCTCCAGTTTTAATGACAATAAGTGACACGGTAATAAGGAAGGCCAGCCCTCCAAGACTAACAAATAACAAAACCAACTGGGAATATTTTCGACAGCTAGTCGAAGAAAGCATCAACCTACAGGTGCAGATCTCGAACGCTTATACGATAGAAGAAGAACTAAAAAAACCTCATTGAAAGTGTACAAAAAGCGGTTTCGGAAAGTACTCCTGATCAGCAAGAATTATTACAAAATCATATATATCCAGTTGAAGTGAGAGAGTTGGTTAACAAAGAAAAGAAGAGCTCGTAAGACTTGGCAGAGAACGAGAGCCTCTGAAGACAAAACAATCCTAAACAACTTGTGCAAAAAACTTAAACTACTTATAAAGGAGATTAAGAATGAGTCAGTTGCAAGCTTCCTTATAGTAATCTGACAAGTAAACCTGACACAGACTTGTAACATGCTCCAATGTTCCAGTACACCCTGTTTTATTTACCGGTAACAATTAAAACATTTTGTAATAGAACGTCCAATACTATGAAAGAAATTTGTATTTAACCAAAACCAACAACAATTAAAAGCCCTGAACAAAGTCTGAAACGCAGATACCAATATACAACAAACTACAGAAGATTGTGTTGTTTACACTAACAATCCCATGTTAATTTTTTTCTTTCGCACCACTACTTATTAAACTAGTGCGCCCATACGATGTACAAATACTTTCTAATACAACTATCTATAGTGTAGTTTTTTCTGTATTTGGTGCAATAGCATGGCTTTATATTGTTGTTGGTTTTGATTTAACCCGTTTTTTTTGGTTTGTTGTCGGTGAGACGAAATATTGATTTGATGGCTATTAAAAAAATTAGTTAAAATCTTCCTGTGGCACGAGGCGGTGCTTAAAATCAAATTAAAACGGTGATTCGCAAAGTGTATCAGAAAAGATACTCGGGATTTACTTGGTGTGAAAACAAATAAATTTGTTATAATATGCAATCGCGCATAATTAACTTTAACTACAAGTGTTTAAGTGATTAAACACAAACATAGTTATGATTATAATTAAACGATCGTAGGATATTACCTCAAGATCGCATAATCTAAATCAAACTGTATGAATGAAAGAAAAACATTGATTTTAAACGATCGAAAGTTCTACAGTGTGCTCAATTCGATCGCGTGGAGTGAAAAATCGTGTTAGGTATTATAAAGACGTTATTTGTCTGATTATTATAAACTCGAGTGGTTTGTCCGTGTTTAGGCAAATCCTTAAATTGTGGAATTCATTGATGTTGTTAGTTGGACTAACAATTAACTATCATTGTATTTAGAAGTAATTGTAGTTTATATTATTAAAAATTAATATCCATATAGTTAAAGTGTGTGCAATTGTTAATTGATTGCCGAAATAAAAGTGGTTTCTTAAGAGGGCGTGAGAAACGCACATGTGCAAGGACATTTATTATACAATGCCGCTCGTCCGCTTATACCGTATATAATACAATGTTGATAATACGTTCATAATAATACTTACTCAATAATATATAAAAAAACATTATTAATAATACGCATCATAATTCATCGAAGATTATCAAATAATAAGTTAATTAAAATTTGTATTAAAATCATAATTCTTAATACAATACTTTCGAAAAGAAGCTGATTAAAAGTATAAGTGTTTTAACGGAATTTGATAAACAAATATAAAATTTCCGTATAAATTAGTCGACCTTAATCAACTTAAAATCATCAGTGTACTTTCTATTAATCGTACACGAACACGCCTACACACGCAATTTATTATTAATTAATTAGTATTACAAACCATTATAACTATTATAATTAATTTTTTTTCTTAATTAATTTTCAAAATTTATAAATTAGTTTTTTTGATATTTATAATCAATTTTTTTTAATTAAGCTATATTAATATAAGTATATAAGGTACGCGTACTCAGATTTTTTTTTTATATAAATTTCATTATAATGTTAAGCAAATTAACATCATTGATAATTGTACCTCAGAAATCCGAATGAGTAATTTACATACAATTGTTAAATTTAATTTCAATTTTCAAACATCGAATCGTTTTTCTTTAATTTTCTTTCATTCATTTGTTGTTATTTTCTGAAAAGATGAACCGTTAAAGAACTCTTATTGTGTGTGAGTGGATTATGATTCAAGGTAAGTAGTCGTAAGTCGCGCAGTTCAAGTCAGTATTCAAATTTTACTTTAATGTCATCAAGCAAGCAGTGGACCACATGGTAACGAACAGTAATCTTTACACCCACGACTAAGGCACCTTTGCGATTGAGCTAGCGGCAAAATATGACAACGTTAACCATGCCACTGAAATCTTTTATGTTTAACGGACATTAGTTCACCTAGCGTTCGTTACAGACTATTCCCTGTGAAAAGCCACCAAAGGTTTAAAAAGGCCTAAAATGCAAGTGCCACTCATTAGAATAGTTGATGGAACCTAGGCTCGCAGCGAAAAACAAAAAGCTGATCTGTTTGCCGAACACCTATAAAATACCTTCAAACCACCAACTGGACAAGCGGATAATGAATATCTAACACCTATAAGCAAAGTAGACGAGGCATCTGTACTACCAGTTATTCTGAAAGAAATCAAACAAAAAGTAAAAAATCTCAGAGATAAAAAAGCCCCTGGATACGACTTGATAACAGGGCAAATAATCAAAGCGCTACTTGAAAAAGCACTAAGGAAACTACATCACATAATCAATGCTATATCTTAAGACTATGTTATGTTCCGAGACAGTGAAAAGTAGCGGAAATCAAAATGATTCCAAAGCCTAATAAATCACTAAATGACAAAACATCGTATAGGCCTATTTCTTTGTTATAACAACAACATCAAACATTGTCGATAGGCTGTTTCTCAAGAGATTAAAGCCAATTATAGAGAGCAGAAATCTTATACCAGAACATCAATTTGAGTTTCGAGAAAGGCACTCAATGATAGAACAGGTACATAGGATTACTGATACAATTGAGGAGGCGCTTAAAAAAAAAGGAAGTATGTTCAGTAATATTCTTAGCCGTAGCCCAAGCATTTGATAAGGTTTGGCACCGTGGTCTAGAATTTAAGCTCCAACGAGATTTGCCAAAACAACATTTTGAATTGCTAAAGCCTTACATCAACGACCGTTAGTTCCGGGTGAGACAAGAAGAGGAATACTCAAAACTAAAGAAAATATTGCCAGGGGTTCCACAAGGCAGTGTTCTAGGCCGCGTATTACACCCGTATTATATATTAAACATAGAAGAAGCTAAAATAGGAACGTTTGCTGATGACACAGCTGGTATGACCACCGATGCTAGTATAGTTGAGTCCACAAAACTACAAAATGCTGTTGATATGGTGAAAACTGATCAAAACAATAGAGAATAACACTTAACGAATCGAAATCAACACACATCAACTTTACAAATAGGAAATTAGAATATATTCCGATTAGACTGAATTCACAACAAATACCATATTCTGACAATTCTAAGTACCTCGGCATGACGCTAGACTCTACACTCAGGTGGAAAGCGCATGTTAAAAAGAAAAGGCAAGGACTGAATTTAAAATTCAGAAAAATGTAATGGCTTATTGGAAGAAACTCCGAACTGACAACGCACAACAAACTGCTGTTATATAAACAAATCCTAAAACCTATCTGGACGTATGGTATTCAGCTTTGGGGCTGCGCAAGGAAAACTACAGTGAAGATCATTCAAACATTTCAAAATAAAGTACTACGTAGCATTGTGAATGCTCCTTGGTACATTAGAAACGACAATCTCACACATCGAAACTTAAACATGGAAAACGTCAGCGATGAAATACAAAAATTTGCAAGGGGTCATGTACTGCGACTGCAGCAGAATGACAACGAGGAGCTGCGGAACCTACTGGATCGCACCAATGGACCAAAGCGCCTAAAAAGAACAAAGCCTTTAGAATTAGTGGTTCCTTGAGCCGCTCAAATAAAAGGACTGACGAGCTGGGATGAACCGATAGGTCACATCCCACAAGAATGGACTACTTAACTTATAAAAACATTACTAGATAATCCATATGATTAGTTGTAATATTATTAGATATTTTGCATCCATCATAAATTATTTTATGGTTTCTGGAAATTAACTTAATAATTAAATAATTAGATTTTACTTACCTCTTTTCAATTTACGTGCTTTTTACAATAAAATATTCGTTAATGTTTTGATTTTTGACATCGAATGGCTTGCCAATTTTAGGGAAATTATTAGTGCTGCCCGATATTTCTATTGTAGTATGCTTGTCGTTTAAAACGACTGTGACAGAGCTCTCACAATAGAAAGACTTTTCCTTTTTTGAGAAAAAAAAAAATCGGGTTTACCCGAAAAGTTAGTAAACTCGGCTTAAGAAAAGATTAATGAAGTTAGCTACACTTCAAAATTAGAGTTTTTGTTGTCATTTTCCAGATAAAACATGTTAAAAAGCTAATAAGAACTAATTTATCGGTTTAATATATCTTAAAATTATAATTAATAATATAAAATACGATTTTAAAAATATCATTAGTATCAAGATAAATAAAACGGATTTGGTTTCACTTTAATTTTTTTTTGCTCATTGTGAGAGATACTCTTAAGGTAAAAAGTTTAAGGCAAAAGGTAAAGGCAATTTTTTTTTCTATTGTGAGAGCTCTGTGAGAATGGCAAATTTCAAGTGAAGTGACACTACTATTGTCACTTCATAATGAAAAGTTGTTGTTTTTTAATATACTATATATTTTAATAATATTTATTTATTTTAATTTTATTCGTATATTACACGCATGAAAATCACTTCATATAAAACATTCGTATAACTAAAACGGAAATGTCAAATTATCACTTTTAGTTCAATATTCCCCTTCAAAATTTATTTTGCAGGGTTGTATTTGTAGACTTCCATGTTTTAAATTTAATCACCAAAAAACCCTCCACTAGTGATATAAATTGGTGATATAGCACCACAAAATGAATACCCGGGATAATCTACCTTATACGGGACGAAGGGAAAAAATACTCCAGCGCAAGACTTCGAAGGTGACTAGTCTGTGGGTTAAGTCCCAATCTGGTGGATTGGCAGTAGCGTTGGGTTTTTCGGAATCTACAGACTTGGTAATTCTGCAATTTTCCTATAGGAGGAGGTCTGCATGTCATCAGGGAGTTGCAGTACATTCAGACATATTAAATTTGGCGATGCCGGAAAGACTGTTAATTTCTTCATAGAACGTAATCCAGGAAGCTGTACGAGCGGTTCTTAAACTTTTTTTATATTCTCTTTGTGCTATTAAAAATACATCGCAACTCAATCAGTTTGAAGGTTAGATATTTTTGCTTTATTCATAAGTTTTCAGGAAGTTTTCCTTAGTTTTTTAAAATTTGAACGCCATAATGGCTTATTTCGAGTTTTTTGCTTGGATGTCCCAAAACTAAGAGAAAGTTTCTCTAGGTTTTTATTACGGTAAGGTTTTAGAGATAGTCTTTTAAGGTTTATGTTACCATTAGTGACTTAATTGAACACCAAATCAATAACTGAAATACTATTTAAACCGCAAACTAATATTAATCATTTCCCTTCTTTTAGAGTTCACTAAAGATGGCTTATGCAATTTATTGAGGATTTCAAGTTGAAGACGATCCTCATTGTTATCATTCGAGCTGCCCCATAATGAGTGATGAACATTAAAATTACAGCCTTTCACCGGAGGTATACCTCTATAGGCCCTTATTTCTGCACTAACCTTGACTTCAGACCCCTTGTAACAGATCCGGCCAATGTTGTTGTTTAATCCAGAGATAGCACCATCAAGAAGGTGTGGTTGCAGTAACCACATACATGTTATGTTCAATAATTAAAATAAACTCCCAATATAATTAGAGTAAGTCATTAAAAATGTATCGCATGATTTACTGTAGCTATAAATTAAGGTCACGACAACATCTTCATCGCATTCATTTTATTTTAGCATAATTTTTTTAACATAATCATAAAAAATATTCCATAATTATGAAAAACGCAAAAATCATCTTCAAAGGGAACCATTTCCGAACAAATAATTTTATAAAACCAAAGAACAAATAATAAAAACGCAAATACAACGAGAGTATCAGACATGCGTCAAATAATGCCGGCGAAATATCTAGCAACAATAAAATTTCGCATTCTTTCGATATGTTGATATTCATTCTTGTGCCTTGTGTGTGTAATGCTAATTTTTCTCGTTTCTCCATAATCAAATTGCGTATTCCTTGAATGTATCTCTAAGCCATCGATTAAAGATTCGAAAAAATAATTAGATTTGCTTCTTTTGAAATTTTGCGAGAATATTGATTTTTTATTCTCTCGTGTGCCTCCCAAATTACTTGAAACGTATCAAAATTCTTTGAAAATATTTTCCCATCGGTTTAACCCACTGCAGCTGGATTCGTTGCATACGTGTTCGTGCCCTACTGTACAATTATTTATTGCATGATTTAGAACAATTTCAAGTTTGCATGCAAACCTTTGCATTGTATATTTAAAACTATTTTACCCTTTAATCAAAGGCTGTATACATTTACAAATAATAATTATTCACCACAAAGTTTTATCTAGGCCGTATACAATTTTTCCACCCCTCAAAAATTTGGTTGAAAAACATCGAAAATGAGAAATTTTGTATGAAGAGAAAAGCTTCAGCATTGTTCGTACATGCTGTTGGTTTGAACTATTCATGTCCCAAGATGTGTTGACGAACTCAAACTATCGTAACACGATTTTTATATTTTCCGACATTCCTAGCGTTGGGTCGATTCGTATCGTATGTAGTTTTAAGGAGAAGATGGCGGTGTACTCCGTGTGTATGTAGTACTGCCCTATATGAAACGTTTTGTTTTTACCGGAAATCCTGGGGAAATGTATAAACATAAATTGCAAAGGTTATTGACCGAGTTTTCTTTATGTTTACGAGTGTTTATGTTTATTGTGCGAGTATTTGTGTAGGACATGTATACAGCTCCGCATTTTTATGTGTTACCGTGTCAAATCGTATTTTTGAATTTCGTCATTTTGTGTGTAGAAAATTCGATCGATTTTCAAGTTTTTTATAACTTCTAGCAAATACGTAGTAGAGTAAAATTATGCAATGTTTGTTTTGATTTCGGGATGCACGTTTTGAAATTAGCATTTTATAAGGATGATGAAAAAAATGTATTTATTCACGTAACAGGTCCAACATGTGGTTTATGGGCATATTTCCAGTGCTGCTTATAGATTATAGTTGTTTATAATAATAAATCAAACATTATTGCTTTATATAAACTTGTTCAAACTTTTACCTGAAAATCAATAAATCTCGGTCATAAATAATCAACAATTAATGTTTAAAAAAAATCATATTTTTCATTACCCATTTGTAACCAGCAACAAGTTAACAAAGGAATCGGGTGTAGCCGATCAGGTGAATGAATGCATCCTCTCATGCAGTTACAAGGTATCTGCCTGGCTAAAAAATTCTGATTCGTGTCGGCATTTTAAAAATGATAACATATTATTTCCAACAATTCAGCCAACTACTTTAATGTCAGTAATAAAAACATTATCTAAACCTGGCAGTGTAAATGGAAAAGGAGCAATAGGCGTGGTAACAACTACTAAAAGTAAATACGGCCTCAAATGTTAAATTTGCAACTATTGTGATTTCGCAAGAATTAAGGTGCATACCATTATAAATTGCCATGTAGCGAACAACCCACTGGTCACATGTATATTTGTTCAAATTTCAATCGCTGCTTAACAATAAAATGCTCAGTCTGGTAAAATTAGATGGTCTGCCGAAAGTAAATCCAGTTAACGAGTGCTTGATTACTCCCAGTTTATCGTTGTTGCAGGTGGATCGCTTTAGGTATAATTTCGCATACGGAAATACATATTAGTAGGTTGGGAAGTAATAAAGGTACCGTTAGAAGTTATGGCGATGGTGAACTGCTTTAGGTATTTGAGCAAAGACAAATCCGTAAATGAACGGTATACGTTTAAAAAATTATACAAAATAAGGATGAGACATTCCGCCATTTCGTGACACATTTTGTAATCTGTTCTGGACCCGAAGCACACCCAACTCTTCCTCAGTTCGCTTTTCACGTCCTGACCTTAAGCAGTTGCCTGCCAAATCAGTGACGCACGGCTATAGGCCTGATTTTATCACCATCTGTACATTGCATTTCAGCCTACTGACATGGAAGATGGGTCGGCCTATGAAATACACTATACTGTGGGCAAAAAACGTAAGACTTTTTAATTTAAATTTCGCGCGGAAAACCATTCGTCGAAATATTTTTTTCTATATTGGTATGACCGTCAGTGACATCTGTGCTAAATGTCACATCAAAATAATCATTAGTGCTTAGTATACGCTTGTCGTTCTGAAGTACAAAAAGTGTATTCGGTGATTTTTACAATGAGTGAAATTATTCAACAAAGAAGTTTCATTAAATTTTGTGTGCGGAATCAATTTTGTGGTGCCGAAACGTTCAGAATATTGCAAAAGGCCTTCGGTGATAATTGTATGTCGCGAGCAAGTGTTTTTGATTAGTACCAAACTACGTTAAAGCAAGTCAAAAATCAATGTGATGTTGACGGTTTTCTTCGATTATTGAGGTGTGGTGCACTCCGAATTCCTTCCGACCGGCCAAACTGTCAACAAGGAATACTATTTGAGTGCTATGCGTTGTTTGGGCGAAGCTATTCGTAAAAAGAGGCCGGAATTATGGGTCGACAACTCTTGGTTTTTGCACCACGATAATGCACCTTCTCATACTGCATTGATTTTATCTCGGAACTAAAATTCGGAATTAGAATTGGAATTGAAATTCCACCCATATCGTTCCGCAACCACCGAATTCACCTGATTTAGCTCCGTTTGACTTCAGCCAGACAGCTAACTCAAACGACCGCTCCGCGGAAACTGTTTTGAGTCAATTGAAGACAGTAAACGTGAATCGTTACGCACATTGGAGGCTATTCCGGAAATTGATTTTAACAATTGTTTCGAGGATTGAAAAAAACGTTGGCACAAGTGTATTGAGGCCGGGGGGATTACTTTGAGGGGGACAAAATAGATTTGGAGAAATAAATAAAGAATTTTAAAATTATTAACAAAGTTTTACGTTTCTTTGCCCACAGTAGTATACTCCAACAGGGGATTATAGTTGTGTTCCATTTCATCCACAGATCGTAATCTATTGATGAAGATCTCCTTTTGCATCCTGCCCCTATCGGGATTGGAATCCGGTACCTTGTTACGGGTGACACGAACGCAACCCACAGATTTTATCTAAACACACAGAGGCCTTTCTCACAATGATTTTGCTGACTAGATCTCAGGGGTTTGGATCGTGCGGTATTTAAGGCTTGCGTGCTTTTGGCCTACACGGTGTAGCAAGTGTAACAATAAACTAAAAAAAAAACGAAAATTAAATTGAAATGCCACAAGAATCCGTTAACCGAAATTTGAGAATGTGAATAAAATTAATAATAATCGGGTGTGCCCACTCAGGAACGACCGGATCTCCCTGAGCGACAAGTACAATGTCTGCTGAAGAAACCCCCACGAATGACCTATCGACTCCTAGAGGCCGATGCCCAGCCACAACGAGGCAGCATAATAGAGTAAGAACGTTCCTCCAACAGACAGACCTTCTCTTTACTCTGGGAGACCTCAAGAGGATCTCCCACAATTAACAATCCGACAGCTTAAAACTGTCGGACTGCCACGGGGAGACCGAGTAGATTATACGGCCGTCTCCGAATGCACGACAGATATGCTGGACCTGCCACTCCGACCTTGTGGATGTCCTGTCAAAGGGTAGACGGAGAGTGATACTGACAAGCCCAGCCTGCAACTATGGAACCGACACGAAATGAGAATCCCTCTCCCAACATACCGATACGAAAAGAAATTTATTACTTCATCTTATTATTCGAAAATGAAAAAAAATACAAAAAAATTTAGATGAAATGTCGAAATAATCAAGGAAAGCAATATACCGACCGAAGAGGAAAGAAATGAATCACATGCCGGAAATAATTCACAGTGCTATTTTTACTCAAATACAAAATTTTATACAACGGAAAAAAATCAGAGGCGGAAGAGGGGTTGAAAATGGAAGAAAAAAAAATAAATCAAGCTAAAAATGATGGTTAATTTTGAGGGCGAAAAATAAAATGAACAAAACGTGATTAATTTGGAGCTGAACGTGATTAATTTGGAGAGCGAAACCAATGTGACTTCCCCCCTTTCTCTCTCTAACACTATTTCTCATCACGGGATTTGGCCGCCTCAAATGAGGTTTCTAAATCATATTTTCATTTCGGAATCCATTGATCCTAAACCAGTCATGATTTTTTTTTCTTGTCGCTTTTAAATTTTGATAATGGATATTTTTTTCATAGAGTGCTTATTTTTAGTTCTCAGTTTTATATTGTACAAGAAAATGATGCGGTACCAATGAGAGAAATTGCAACTAAAAATATCAAACCGGGAACAAAAGTTTAATAAAAATAAAAAATTCGACAGTAACTCAAAGTCCGACAAAAGTGAAAATTTTTATTGTAAAAGAAGTGGTATCGGCTAGCAGAAGTTCTCCAGCGTCAAGTGTTAAAAGAAGTATTATGTGAGGGCTTGATAATAAACTCAATTCAAGCCATAGAAGTTTTTTTTTTTTTAATAAAAACTTTATTGATATGGCTACTACAATCTTAAACATTATTAATTCATTAGTAAGGTTGACATTAGTACTTATGAGATAAGCATAAACTTGTGTGGGTCTGCAGGACCAGTGTCCAGTTAGCTCATGTGGTTTGATTCGTTTGAGCCGCCTTACCTCGTTTGTACTGTCCAGTAGTTGTACGGCCTCAAGATTGGTGTGGGTAAGAAGTCTCTTTTCATGTTTTATGGCACATTCGCGGATAACGTCGTCTATCAATTGTATTTCTAAATCATTGTTGATTTCCTTGTTAGTCACAAATCGGTAGGCGTTGGTGACCATTCGAAGAAATTTATTTTGGCTTCGTTGTAAAATGTCTCTATTGGATTTATGTGTACAACCCCATAGCTGCGCACCATACATCCATATTAGTTTGAAGATAGTCTGGTATACCAGTCTTTTGCAATACAGGTTCATTTTGGAATGATGTCCAATTAACCAGTACATTTGACGTTGTTTCAATCGTATCTGTTCAGCTTTTTGTCTCACGTGATGTTTCCAGTTGAGCCTTGAATCTAAATGCAGACCAAGGTATTTTGCCGATTCAGCTTGCGGCACTTGCACCCTATTGAGGTATATATGAAGAGTGTTATTTTTATGTCGGAGCGTAAATGTCACATAGGTTGATTTGAGCTCATTCAGTGCGATTTTCCAGTCAATTGTCTATTTAGTAACGTTGTCCATTGCTCGTTGAAGATTTTCCACTGCTCTTGGTTGAAATTCGTCTACTGACATAATTACAGTGTCGTCAGCGAACGTGCCGATGAATGTTTTATTCGTCGTAGGTATGTCCGCAGTATAAAGAAGGTAGAGGAGGGGACCCAATACACTTCCCTGCGGAACTCCCGCAATCGCTGGATAAAAGTCCGAACATGTTTCTTCATGAATGACTCTGAATTGGCGATCAGAGAGGTATGATTCAAGCAGCTGGTAATAGTTTTGTGGTAGTATTTTGCTCATCTTGAATGTCAATCCCTCATGCCAAACCCTATCAAAGGCCTGGGATACATCCAGAAATACGGCGGGGCAATATTTCTTTTCTTCTAACGCTTGCTCTATTACCGCAGTTATTTGATGGACTTGATCTATTGTGGAGTGGTTATTCCTGAATCGAAATTGAAAATCAGGAACGTTTACCATTGACTTTAAACGTTTTAGTAGCAGTTTCTCGAACAGATTTGATAAGGTCGGAAGCAGTGAGATTGGTCTGTATGATGTTACTTCTTCATTTGGTTTACCTGGTTTTTTTAGCATAATTATTTGGGCCATTTTGAAGCATTTGGGTACATACTTCAATCTCATACAGGCATTAAATAAGTATGTGATCAAGATGATTGCTTTACGTGGAAGTTCCTTCAATAGACCCGGTGATATTTCATCAATTCCTGGTGCTTTTTTATGATTAAGATATTTCTCGATTTCTTCAGCAATTTCCATTGGCGTGGCCCTCTTAAAGTCCTGATTTGGTTGATAAACAGGTGTTACATCAATGTTGGATTGAATGTCATGGGGTTGGAATACTGCTGCTAGATGTTGAGCAAAGAGTTCCGCTTTTTATTTGTCTTGTCGAACCCAACTGCCTTGAGCATTCCTTAAAGGTGGTACTCGAACTACAGGTCGTTTAAATCTTCTGGTTGCTTTCCATAACGAGTAGTCCTTATCCATTTCTGGACTTAGCCCGCTTAAGTATTTATCGAGGCAATTCTGTTTGAAATTTTTGATTAGCCTATTGACTTTGTTACTTATTCGATTAAAAATTGTCTTGTCAGCGCGATTTCTGGTGAGATGCCATATTCTCCTCGCCCTTCTTCTTGCCTTGATTTGTTCCCTGATTTCAGCCCTGTATTTGACTTCAATCTCCGCTTTGTCCTTTAATTCAGGAGTAGCTAATCTAACAGCCATTCGAGTGTATTCAATGAAATTATTTGTTTGTTGTTCCAATTCTTCGTTGCTTTTAATACTAACTTTTAATTCAACTAGCTCTTCCAATTTTTCTCTGAAGATGTCCCAATCCGTGAATCTATTAGTAAGGTTTGGTTTTTCTGTTTCATTATTACTATAGCGCTTATTGACAACAGTACAGGAATGTGATCAGATGTTTGGTCGTTAATTCCTTCGACTCTAGCGTAACTTAGAGGAATACCTTTTATGATGAAGAAATCCAGTAGATCTGGTATTTTTCCTGTATCCGTTGGCCAATACGTTGGCCCCCCTGGGGACAGATATTCACATTTGTTTTCATGAATGGCATTGAACAAGGTGTTTCCTTTCCCAGGAGAAATAAGCCTGGAACCCCAAGCTGTATGTTTTATATTGTAGTTCCCACCAATAATAAATCTTGGACCGAGCAACTTCGTTGTTGTATGTCTGCGCCATTATACTGGATTGAGATAACAGTTGCTTGCAAATAGTTTTCACGAATATCCTCTTGTTCATTAGGTTTGATATTATTTTTAATTAGTACAGCTGAACAACCTCTGGCTCTTTCACTTGGATGAGTTGTCCAGTAGGAATTAAAACCCCTTATTCTGATAAAGCTTTTGTTGGAGAAGTGCGTCACTGAAATCAGCGCAATATCAATGTTGTTTGTATGGAGACATATTTCCAGTTCTTGGGCTCGTTGGTTGAGCCCATTAGCGTTCCAAGCAAGCCATAGAAGATGCGTGGATAATTGGTATAACCAAATTCAAGACGAAAATTAATTGGTTAAGATGAAGCTGGACTCCAGAGCTCAATATAGTGCTTCAAGAAAGAGAAAATTAATTAATTTCTTGAAATTAGTGTTCACTACCAGATTAAGAACAACAAAATAAATGTAAAATTTCAAATAGCTGGTGAAAAAGTAACATCAAGTTTAGTTAAATCTAAATTGGACTAAAAAAGACTAGGTGTAAAAGGTAGGGCTTAAATGTCTTTGCACTAATCAAAGATTCGTCGATGAAATAAAAAGCATTAATATGAAGTTTTATTCCGAATATTTATTCCGCCTGATCTGTAGAGATACCGAATTTTGGTGAAATAAAGTTTATTTTATCAATACTCGTTATTCGCTTCGCTTTTTCGTAAACGCGATATGTACTTTTCAAAATATTTGCAAAAATCGAAAAAGCTTTCCATATGAGCTGCGACTTCCGGTGAACCGATCTCGACCAATAATTACTGGGATCCCTCAATTTGTGGAAAAAGTTTAAGTATCAAGTTTCATTCCGATCAACGCAGGTTCCGAATTTTTGTTGATAAACGGTTTTTGTTAAAAATCATCATTCTCCTTTAAATTTTGGAAAACTGTTTTAGAACGGTATTGTTGCAATTTTTATTTACAATCTTTTAGTTTATTGTAGTTTTTCTAGTAAAAACTACATTTTTCAAAACATTAACATAAAATGGAAAAGCTCCTACGGAACCTATCACTTCCGGTGAATCGATTTCAGCCAAAAATCACCGGGGTGTCTGGATTAAGGAGTTAGACAAACAAAAGTTAGAAGCTTCATCAGTAGAGAGGGTACAATATTTATTCTGCACAACACAACAGGCGCACACACACAGATATTATTTTTAAAAACTACTTTTTTTACTTCGGTAATATAGCGAATGGAAAATCTGCAAAAATCTCAAGGTCAACATTTTTCATGATTACTTTACTACGTAAGAAAAAGTAACATAAACTTCAATTAACTCGATAGATTCTTTATTTACAGTCGAGAGACGAAAAAGTATAATTTCTCGTTAAACAATTCTACTTACTGTTGTATTATAGAGCACCAATTTAGCGAATTGATGCTCAATCATAGATCAAATTCAGTTAACTAATAAAATGAAGAACTACAATACAAAGCGCCGAAAATAATTTTTGTTTCCTGGTGCTTTCGCAAATTTCAGCATGCCGTTCCATACCATTTTCGTTGACCGCTCAAGCAAAGTACAACTGCGGTGATATTGCATTTTAATTAAATTCCTCGTCATTTTAATAATTATCGCTAGATGAGTAAACGGATATTGAATTGAGAAGGTACGAATGTGGCTTCGTTCCTCCTCAATTCAATATCCCTCGATATAAAGTCTAACCCTCGGCTTGGGAACTCTTGTCGATCGTTTTGCTAATCTCGGATGAATCTGATTCTGATGTCTGTGAATTCTATCCCCAAACTCTAATTATTTTCCGTAGCTACAACTGACGTTTTTTTCCGTAGCTACAACTTAAAGCTCTGTTACACTTCCAAAATTCTTCACAAATAGCTTCGCATTCCGCTAGTAGTTTACATGGCGAAAAACGACAAGTAGACAAATACTTTTGCAATGCTAAATAAGTTGACCCTCGATCCATATGCATTTTTTTCATTGCCTTTTTAAATGAATGTACAAAACGTTCGGCCTCTCCATTTGAAACTGGATGAAACGGAACTGTTGAAAAATGTTTGTCTTCATTTTGATGGTAAAACTCATTGAATTTACTTGACATAAATGATGGTCCGTCATCTGACTCTATACGCAGTCAAGTAGCTTTTCGATCAATTACTGTGTCTAGTGGTACTTATTTGTTATGCGTGAATTCCACAGTGAAACAATTTTTTCAGTAAAATTAACACGAGATAAAAATATAAATCCTTTACTTGTTAGAAAAGAACAAAAAAAAATTTCATTAAAATTTACTGGCAATAAGCGGGGAAAATGTTGCCATAAACAGTATGAAACTGATACTTTTTATGGCAACATTTGTTTGTCTTTATCACTCTAACGTTATTTTAATATGTATATGCTCTCTTTTCGGTTTCCCAGTGTTTTTTACTGAAAAAATTGTTTCACTGTGGATTTCTCCTTTCAATCTGACATCATGATCAACACTTTCGAACTACGTCTACGATATGACGATTAGTTCATTTTTACCATTCTTCAATGGCATTCAAATAGAAGATTTAGAAATTTGAGTCGTAAGGTGTTTGGTACAACCTCACGAACATGATCGTTCTGTAACATAAGAACCCGATTATGTGCGTTAAATGAAAGTTTTTTCATATTGTATGCTTGCAGATCGGAGCGAATTTGACCTGGCCAACCACTCTTTACAAAGTGAACGATAGTAAATCAGTTATACTCAAGTAACTATTTTTTTCATTTTTCTGTAAAAATTTAAATTGAATGTATAATACTGTGTGTAGTGCATAAAATAATAAACTAAATCTTGACCTATATTAAGTGTATTTGTGTTACGGTCATAAAAAAGTGTTTTACAAACTAAAATAAACTGAACCAGTGAAATGTCTGTGGAAAAAAATGTGTTGAGTGCTCCGTCATAATTGTGGATGAATGGTTTCTTGCATGTAAGGGATTTATGTGCGATAGAGTCATTAGTTACACGTGTGCAACATCTAACGCCAAAAAGCTAATGACTAAATTTCCCAATGACGTCAAGAAGGCCATGAAATTTATATTTGATGGATTGCCCGGTTTGAGTTGGTTTTGCTCTGAATGTCTAACTAACATGAAAGTATTGCATTCTAACTCGCTCGTCACATCAAAAGAAATCGTGCAAGGAAATGATAATTCGCACAATGATACTCATACAGTGAACGAGGTTTCTAATGAAACTGTTGAGAACCGCAGAGTAACACGATCCCAATCAAAAACTCAACGAGAAAATGACACAATACCACAAACTGCCTCTTCGAAAACTTTATCTACTGATATCCTGATACCGTCTGTATCGAAGACCACAGACCCGCTACCTCAAACATCTCACTCTTTATCAACACCTTCATCAGCGATATCTCCAAAAACAACATTTGTATCGCCAACGGAATCATCGCACTTAAAGCCTATATCATCAGTAACCACAACTGCAGCTCATTAAACTCACATCTTACACATGAACAATCATATCAGTCAGCTTCTGATGAAATAAAAGCTGTAGAACCTCGACGATGGCTCTTCGTTAGTAGAATTGAAAACTCTGTGACGAAAGAAAAATTCGAAGACTTTCTAAAAACTAAAATGAACCTGGATAACGCCGTGTGTATCAAAATTTCCCGCAACCAGGAAAACGGTCATATGTATGACTATACATCATTCCGTATTAGTTTACCACCAAATCAATTTTTAACTGCATTACATTCCACGTTGTGGCCTTCTGGACTACTGGTTAAAGAATTTGAATGGAAACGACGTCGCCAAAATTTTCGACTTATGGCACCAATCACCGACCTTTCTGAACATGAACTTAAGTTTCCAAAAAAGCAATCGGATTTTCGGAATTCAATAAACCACAACCAAATAACTTAAAAACTTCCAAAACGAGCAACTCTGCCTGCAACTCCAATGGTGGTTTTAATATATGTACTATGGATGAGGTTGATGAAGTCAATGCTGACTTGATGAATTTTTCACGCTATGAAAACCTCGTCAAGACAGCGAGAGTTAAAACAAACCATCAAAATGAGAGATGCTGTGTGCGATTCAAATGGAGGCTTATTTCATTTTTCATCTTCAGAAAACTACTCAAAGACTCCAAGACTGGGTAATAAGTGCACATCTAAACACTGCGAAACTCAAACTGATATTGACATCAAATCAACATACAACAAATCAATCATCTCCTCATTTAAATTTAAACTTATGTTAACAAGAAGCATAAGTAACAACCACCAAGAAGATTATATAAACGGATATGAGTTTGTTAAAATTATCCCATCTGAAAAATTCATGCATGCTGAACCACAGATTTCAACCTGGCTAAATGGCAAACACTTAATAAAATCATCTATTTTTATTTGTATTGCTTTTGAAGAAAAATTGGATAATTGCAATCTTAAAAAATATCTATCCCGAAATGGACTTATACTACATAACTTCTACATTAAATCAGTTAATGAAGTTACAAAAGTTTATAAAATTGGAGGTAACTACGTTATTGTGGTTACTCATCAATCTAAAACTGATTGCAGTGATCTAATCTACGCTTTAGAAACTTTAAAATCCTACTTGCAGCATCGAAAAAATGAGCCTTTCATAATTACTTTGGATGTTAGCCATCATGTCAACAAGGTTTTGCCAGTGTTGGATTATGTTACAAACTCTCCATTTAACAACATCAAATGGGTTTTAAATATTCCTTTCAATATGTCACTGCAATATGAGAGAATGTTATCTTCCCGTTGGATTACAGGTGATCCCTCGAAGTTCTCATATGGAAACTGTACGGATTTTCCATCCACATCTCCGACTTTTCACAAGGTGTTGTCTGCAGAGTCCAGCTATAAGAATTCGATCATGGAAATAATGTTTTACATGAAACACTCAAACAGCCTAATAAAAAGCCACTTAAAGGATCATTACATTAAGAACATAAATCTATTGCCTTTCTCCGCTTCTTCCTTACGACAATTAAACATATTTATATTTGACAACGCTACCAAACAATATCTCGAAGAACCGACCACAAAACATCAGTTTGGCTTCGATGGGAATAATCTGGTGCAACTGTGTGAAGACACAAACACATTTATTACCCCAAACAGATACATTTTTTGTTCATCGGGTACGGTAATTATGTTAGATCATCAGACTTACAACTCGTTAAACAATATCTATCTTAAAACAAACATAAAGATGCTGGACATTACAAATATTCAAGGTGTACCTGGGTGTGGTAAATCAACTTGGATTATAAACAACCATAATCTGGGCACTGATCTTGTTCTATGTGCTACAAAAGAAGGACTTGCAGATATAAAATTAAAGGTAACATCACGTTGCGAGCACAAAAACACTAACTTTAATAACATCAAATTAAACTACAAAACGATTGCCTCATACCTAATAAATGGTAACCGGACCTACGATACAGTTTTTATTGATGAGTACATGATGGTGCATGCTGGATATATCCCTTTAGTGATTTACTAACACAATTGTGCGGGTGGGGCAAAAGCACCATGTAAAAAAATTAGTTTTGTATGTTTTTTGACCAACTTACACATTTGTGAATTCCTTTTTAACTTATTTTCGTCCGAAAAAAAACACTATATCTATACACACAATTGTGTTGGTTTTACTTCAAATAAAGCGAAATTTTTTATCAACAACGCCATTACATACTATGGTTTTATACTCACACATTTGTGTGGGTTGGACTAAAACTGAGATTTTTTTTTTGTTTTCTTGGTGGAAAAAGGGATATAGGACTTGTGGTTATCAAAAGTAAATGTTCTAAAATATATCTTCTAGGTAACAAAAACCAAATACCATATATTGACAGATTACATCATGTCAATATGAAATTTTCCGATGCAAGTGCTTTTGTAACAAAGACTGAATACTTGAATGTAACGTATCGATGTCCAGCTGATGTTACTTCTGCTCTCAAAGAATACTACCCTAACATCACTAGTATGAACACAGTGGAAACTTCCGCCGAATTTATAAACCTGCCACCAAATCTATCATCATTACCTGTGTTAGAGAACGCTTTCTATCTAACTTTTACCAGAGCTGATAAACAATTAATTAATTAAGCTTAAGATACCAGAAACCAGTAAAGTCTTGACGATCCATGAAGCACAAGGTTTAACCTCACCAAATGTAATATGTATAAGAACCAATTCTCAACCTCTTGAGCTGTTCGATAGTGTACCGCATGCCATAGTTGCAATCTCTAGACACACAAAATCATTTAAATATTTTTCTCCGGTGGCCAATGATAGACTACACTCACTTTTAATGAAAGCTCGAACTTATACTATTACTCAAAAGGTAAATCAGCCCATAAAGTCCAAAAAAAGATCGGTATATGAGAAATGTGCAATTTACTATCAAAACGTAAACAAAATGGCATCAAAAGCATCTAAATTCTACAAATTCGTTTTAAAATCAAACTACCTTATTTATGTAATTTGTGAAACTTCATTAAAACCAGACATACGGAGCAGCGAATTTTTTGGCCATGACTACGTTGTTTATAGATGCGATCGGTCTCCTGAAACTAGTTCAAAGAAATCGGGTGGTGGCGTACTGATAGCAGTTCATTCTAAACTCTGGAATGCTCCAGTAACTTTAGCCCCATCGAGAGTCGAACAGATCGGTGTAAAAATCAAAATCAACCAAATCAATCTAACCATCTACGCAGCATATATACCACCTCAATCAAATAGTGATCATTATGCAACTTGCATCGATGCGATTGATGAAGTTATTAATACAACAAACTCGTCAGATTTAGTTCTTGTGCTTTGTGATTTTAATCTTCCAAATATAACTTGGAACTTGGACCCAGAACTAAACTGTATTTTACCTTGCAATATAACAACAGATGCGGAATCTTTATTTGTGGACGCCATGCTTGGTTATAATTTGAACCAAATAAACACAATTGCTAATAATCGTGATAGATTATTGGATCTTGTCTTCAGCAACGACATTGACACCTTTAAAATTTCTGAATCCCTATTACCTTTTGTCATAAATGATGTTAATCACAAATCTTTGGATATTGTATTTGACTTAACTAAAATGGCGAGATCAGAACACCTACAACCAATGAAATACAACTTTAAAAAATCTAACCGTGTGGGGCTACAACGTTACCTGGAATCCATCAACTGGCAAATAACTCTCAATTCCAATGATATAAACGAAAATGTGGACAAATTTAATGACATCATGCTTCAAGGCTTCGAAATGTATGTACCTATGTGCTGTAAACCACAAAATGCTCACCCTCATTGGTTTGATGATAGACTAGTTAACTTAAAAAATCGGAAGTCGAAAGCGTATGCCAAAATGTTGAAAAGCGGGTTAGAAGCGGACAAAACTACGTTTCTACAATATAGTAATGAATTTGAAATTTATTTCAAATCTAAATACAGGTCGTATCTTAATCAAATTCAAGACAAAATTAAAGTAAATCCAAAACAATTTTCGAAATAAACGCGAAATTGACGGATACCCTGCTAATATGACGTACAACAATACCTGCTCTTCAAACGCCAAAGATATAGCTAACATGTTCGCGTCGTTTTTTCAATCAGTCTATAGACCAAGCGTTACTAGTGGATTGTACGAACAACCCAGCAACAACAACACATCAATAACTCCTCCTATTATTTTTGAGGACAACATTTTATCGGCTTTAAGGAGGTTTGGAGATGGTTGCGGTCTTGACGATATACCCTCTTCTATTCTGAAGGAGTACGCTGAAATTTTAACAATTCCATTATGATATCTATTCAATCATTCCTTAAACACCGGCGTGTTTCCTGACAAATGGAAAATTTCAAAAATTACTCCAATTTTTAAATCGGGTAAACGTGATGATATCTCATGCTACAGAGGAATATCAACTATATCATCAATTCCTAAATTATTTGAGTTAGTACTATGCAACAGCTTTAAATCCACAATTACACGTCATATATCAATAAACCAGCATGGGTTTATGCCTGGCCGATCCACATCGACTAATCTGGTTGAATTCACCAGTAAACTAATTAACGAGATAGAAAAACACCGTCAAGTTGATGTAGCGTACACGGATTTTAGTAAAGCATTTGATTCTATCTGTCATCATAAAGCACTCCAGAGTTTATTCAATTTTGGTTTTTCTCTCGATTACATAAATTGGTTTAAATCATATCTAGCAAACCGGTGCCAATTTGTAATAATGGGAAATGAGAAATCAAACGTTATTAAAGTTACATCTGGTGTTCCCCAAGGATCACACCTCGGGCCTTGGATTTTTATTGTTTTCATAGACCGAATAACCGAGATAATCAAAAACTCAGACGTGCTCATATTTGCAGATGATGTGAAAATTTTTCGTACTATTAATGGATGGTTAGATACGGAGAAACTTCAAGAAGACTTAGATAGATTAAGTGAGTGGTGTGATCAGAACTCACTATACTTAAATATTAAGAAATGCAAAATCATGTCTTTCCATCGTAAACGAAATCCAATAATTACTTCATACAAAGTCAACAAAGAAGTACTGCAAAGAGTCAATGAGGTTATAGACTTAGGTGTTACATTTGTCGAAAACGCCAGTTTCAATAGGCATATTGAAAATTGTATTGCGAAAGCGAATGCCATGTTCGGATTTGTTAAAAGATGGACAGGTGAATTTAAGGATATTCAAACCTTATGTTCACTCTATTTCGCTTATGTTCGATCTCAACTGGAATACGCTGTAACGGTCTGGAATCCATACTATGCTGTACACATAAAAAGAATTGAAAGCATTCAAAAGAAGTTCCTGATTTTTTTGTTAAAGAAAAGTGACTGGGATTACGACCACAACTTACCATTCCATGAAAATGTGGCTCGCTTACCTCCATACACAACAAGATGCACAGATTACAAAATATGCACGCTTGAAAATAGACGACTTCTCTTGGGAGCAGCTTTTATTGGTAACGTTTTGCTTGGTCACGTAGATTCAGCTTACATCTTGGAAAACATATCAATTCACGTGCCATGCAGAACATTTAGAAACCATAAATTTTTAGCACTTGAACACCATTCCACCAACTATGGAGAAAACAACCCAATTAATAGGATGTCTAAATCTTTCAACTTAATCGACGACCTATTTGACTTGAACTTATCAAAGGACAACTTTAAAAATATCCTTAAAGAATTTTTTCTAAATTTTTAATTGTTTAAACCAAAATTTGGTTTATATTTTTTTTTTTTTTATTCTGTTTTAAAGTTTTTTGTTGTTTTAATATAATTTTAACTATAACTGTAAATAATCTGAAATCATCCATGTATATTACAAAATAGATTTCTTTAAAAAAAAAAAAAAAGTTTTCAACTCTGAATCGTCCCTAGGGCATTGTGCGAATGTTCTCTCCATGTTTAGGTGTTTGCTTGTATTTAATTGTACAGCGACAACCCATCAAAATAATGGCTATCTTTGGAAATGCTGAAACGTCATTACGGCAGGTTCTTATCATGAAAGAGAGAGCCTATTATTTCTCTATAAGATTTTGACGCTGAGGTTCATCACAGTTTTGATCCCAAACGCGACGTACCGGTTGCCAAAAAGCCAGAGGTTTTCAAAACTGAGGACTAACTGGATCTTCATTCCCGTTATCAATTCTGTCGAAAATTTCTCGAGTTTTACATTAATTTATTTTGCTCAAGAAAGATGGAATTTCTTTTTTTTAATACAGTATGTGCAACAAGAGCGTGTACGACAAAAAACTTATACTACGTTTACACCAGTAGTATAAAAGTAGGTATCAAAAAAGTATGACGATGTAAACTCAAAGTAAAATACTTTATTACTTTATTACATTTTTTTTTGCTATTAAACTATTGTACGTATCTAAAAAGTATTGGTAGAATGTTATGCGGTGTGATCTGTTAATATAATATTTTTTAGATACGAAATGTCATTTTAGTCAATCTGCAGATTGTTCTTGTTTATTGTAATAAAATAAAACTGTTTTTGTGAATATTAGTGAAAAATATAAGTAATAAACTATTATAATATGTGTTCACACCACTATGGTGTAAACTGAAGGAGAAAAATACTTTATTAGTAAAATACTGGGCATGTCTGGGGAGGCCTATAGCAGCGCTCAAATTGACGCTCAGTAAAAAGGCAATCGCCTTAACAGATGAGAGGTGGACCAACACTCTCACGTGCAGGGTAGCAAAACAGGTTTGGCCAAAACTGGACCTGCGGCGCTCCAAGGCACTTGTATCCCTGGGAAAACGAGATTTAGGATTGGTCGTAGGGATACTAACAGGACACTGCCTTTTTGGGGAACATGCGAGAAGGCTGGGTCTAGAGACGAATGACTTTTGTAGAAGTTGTATGGACGAAGAGGAGGAAGAGACGCTAGTTCACTTCCTATGCTCATGTCTGGCACTATCATACAAAAGACGTAAGTACTTGGGTGTGTACAACATGGACAGCCTTTCTGAACTCACGGACTGTAGGGTGCGAGATATTTTACGCTACATCAGTAGCTCTGGTTGGTTTCAGCGGGAGTAAGGGGAGATTGGATCCTGTGGTATCACAATGGGCCATTATTGGCCTAAGTGTGCGATAGCAGCCACTCTAACCTAACCTAACCTAACCTAGTAAAATACTATTATACTATTAAAGTAGCTATGGTGTAAACGTGGTATTAGTAAAAATAAAACTATAATTTTATTTGTTTTTATTATGAAAGTTTGTTGTGTTTTCTAGGGCGCTATTAACTAATACATAGTAAGAACACTTTTACTGTTAATATTTGCCTTTCACTTTTTGTCCATACGATCAACTAATTTTTCTGCATACTGTACACTGAGAAAAAAAAATTGTAAATTTGTTAACAAACCATTTTAATTCAAAAACTTTCAAATATGAAAATGCGCTATTAGCGATTCTTATTAAATTATGTTTAAAAATAGTAATGCATTGTAAAATAAATCATAGTTAATTCAACAATTTATGTTGTTAAATCATAAATGAAACGTTGTTAATCTACCAGTGGGCATAGTAAATTCATCGATGTTTCGTTCTTAACTCTACAATTTGTAGAGCAAAAATGGTATACAAAATGGTCACTTGGTGGGGTATTATAGCTATTTATGTTTCTATACTAATGCGTCATCATTTTATATTTGCTGTAATCATTAATATTCGGGATTTATTTTCTTCGTCGTGCGTGACCACCAAAAGTTTGGTTTTTCTCTATCAGATCAGTATCATCTCAAACTTTTATTATATAACATTTGTTATAAAATATTCGGTAATCGCATTAGACTGTATTACACTTGCCATGAAGCTACAAAGTAGAAGGAGGATATTTAGTGTTTATATACGAATTAACCTCTTATTAAGATAGCGAATTTTTTATTTATACACTAAAAATTATTAATCAGTCAATAATCACAGAATAAGCATAGTAAATTCATCGATGCTCCGTTATTAACTCTACAGTTTGTGTAGTTAGGGGTTCAACAATTATAAATTTAATTTAACACTAGTTTTTTTTGTTTAACACCGTTTCATGATAAATTCATCAACAAACGTGATTGATTTTTTTAATCAGAAACAATGTTGAATTAAAAGTTTTCACCTATAATTTTACTACTCAACATTTTTCTCAGTGTAGTGATACATTTTTCTATATCTTCCGGACAACTCGCGCTAGAGCGCACAAATTTTTTATGTGGTACATTTTCAACTTAATGGCTTGATGGCTTATAAATTTTGATAGGACTGGAATCAGGAGACTGAGATGGCCTATTCAATGTTGTAATGCCCTTTTTGAGTTTAAATTTCGAACAGAGTATGCTATGGTATTTTGGATCGTTGTCTTCTTGCAAGATCCAATTAGAGTTCCCCGCTCTAAATCATTTAAGGACAGATAGTAACAAACCTCGTGAATAAATTTTATTCATGAAAAGTGCGTTTAGGTTCCGTGTGGAAACGATTAATTTATTAAAACTTTGCTTGTTGAAGCATCCCCATACATTTAGCTAGGGCGGGTGCTTCACAGTTCGGACAATCCTTTTTTTATTTAGTTGGTCAAACACGCCTTTTAACATAAAAACTCCAAAAAGATGACTCATCGGTATAAACACAATATTCGTAAAATCTTTGTTTTTCTGTTCATTCGCCCACTGTAGTCGTATTTTTGAGTTACCCGTGGTTTGACTCAAGTATAATATATGCGTAGCCATGTTCCATAATTCTACTTCGTATGGTTGTTTTTTGTATAATAATATTCTTTCTCGTCAATTCTTCCACAGCTGCATCCAGGGGAAGCGAAGAATTTTCATCAAATAAGTGAAAGATAGCCTCATCCTCGTTTTTTGTAGTGGTTCGGATTTCGCCTCTATCTGGCAAATCGTCCACATTTTTATCCATTGAATAATGTGTAAGCCTCTTTTATACAAATGTTTTCGACTTTTTTTTATATATTTTGCTGCACTTTTGCTGCATATAAAAATATAGCTTCAATTCGTTTTTTTATAAGTCACACTCATTTCTTTCACATAGATTATCAGCAAAACAGTTGCCGTTAAACTCTTGTTTGTTTTAGAGCGCCCAAGAGGAATCAATAGAAAACCGATGTGAACCATAGTTTTAAGTATAGTTATGCCGTACACGGTCTTGTTGAACATACTGTAGCTAAATTCCAGTCGCTGACATGAAATGACTAACATATTAAACATTTAATTCAAAAATTTAAATTTTTATGTGTTGTCTGGCAACCTCCAAATTGAGTTGGACGTGGTTTCAAAGGATGATTTCGAAGAGTGCAATGCATTAACAGCTTTTTTCGAAATCATCCTTTGAAACCACGTCCAACTCAATTTAGAGCTTGCGAAGACAAATCAGACAGCACTTTCAGCTACGAATTTATTGTAACTTGAAAATCGCTAAACAACCGAACGGATCCGTTTGATTCTGTTACGACTACGATTGGCGTAACCCACTGACTACGCTTACTCGGCTTCAAACCGCCATTGGCACAGAAATACTGAAGCAAATTTCCAGTTCCGTCTCGAAATTTTTTAAATTGGAAATATATAATTTTCAGTTCTTTAAATTCAGTTAAATTCCGCTCTTCGGAACTTATGTTAGTTGAAAAGGAAGTCATTACTGATATTTCCTAAACGAAAACATTCAGTTTTAAACCAGTCCATTCCAAAAATACTTGCTCCGTTGTCACTTTGCTGTAAGGAATTTGTCGATTGGCTTGCAAATTGGTTCGCCATTCTCTGAAAACTTTTACCTCTTCATTTAACACATATTCTTTATTGATGAAACTGTTATTTTCTGATCAGACATCCTCGATTTGCTCAACTACGTTTATCTGCATTAAATTTAATGGCTGAATGACTTATGTTTCTTACTAGTCGGATTCGGAGATCTCTGTTCCAGATTTCCTCCTATCATATGAAAAGTCGTAATGTTTGCACTTTGTTTCTCTCTCCGAATGGTATCTGTAATGAGCTTTGTGCCGACTCCATTGCTTTGGGGATATCGATTTTAAATATTTCTCTAAGGTCATCCTCAACGTGAAACACTGATTACGGGTGATCGGTTGGGGCGAAAACCTCATTGATAATGACCGATGATATTTTCCCGAGAGGAATGATTCTGGCAAGTACAACATTAGCAAGCATTTTGTAGGCGGTGTTTAACACAGCTTTGTCTCGATAATTTTCATTTGAGATCTCGCACCTTTTTTATGTAGCAGGCAAATGAGTGCGATCTTCCATTTTTCGGGTTCCAGATCATCATCATGAGATCTTAAATATAAGATGCAAAAACACCTCCTCCGTGTTTTAATAATTCTGCGGGAATTCCGTTGATACCGGGTGCTTTTCCATTTTTTAATCCATTAATAGCTGCGTCTATTTGTTTTATAGTGGGATATGGGCCAACTACAGCTCTAATCGGAGTCTTTTCGTTAGTCCGATTTAGTTGATTTTAAAAATATATTTGTTATACTGAGGAAACATCAGCCGCGCTTGTTCTCAGTTCTCCATTCGTAGTTTTGACGGCTGTGGATCTTATTAAGATTTTTGGCATTTGTAAAAGAGTTCTTGAGTTTCCGTTTTTCACATGCAAGCTAATGTTTTCGAAGCATTCGAAGCAGTCGACTCCAAGTTCACCTCTATTCTGACGGCCGCTGTAGTAGAGAGTGTAACCTTTGGTAGTAGCATAGATCTACCAGAGGATCTAAGCTCTTGCAGTGCAAGCACGCCTTGTGTTTATATTTCCACCTGGTTTTAAAGGTTCTGGAGATTTGCAATGCTTAGCACGCGTTCATGTATGTGAAGTTGGCCCGAAAAGTAGCCCAAAAAAAATGTGTCTTTGCTTAATCGGTAATATTTTCGAATTTAGAAAAACTGCATTACCTTTAATTCTCATCCCGAATTCTTTTTTACATCAACATACTACAACAAGATTTGATTTTACAAGCCAACACGAAAAAATAGAAAAAAATATGTTGAATAAATATTTAATACGTATGTAGATAAGTATGTATGTATATAAAAAGCAAATTTAGTGAAAATTTCAAAAAAATAGTCTCACGAGTAAGAAAATACGTAAGATTTAAAAAAAATACCAAAACATTTTGAAATAAGGCGTTTAAACAGGGATTGCCTTAGACTTCGGCGACTGTCGACAATTAGTCTACGTTATTTAAAACCTAAATAATGAAGCCCCATTTCTGTACGAGGTGGAAAAGAGGTTCGTACCAGTCTCAGTATGTAACGATTTTCAACAAAAAATTTACTAAGAAATTTTCTTCTGTGGCGGTTTTCACAGGGATTACCTGAAACTTCGGTGACTGTCGAGAATTAGTGTAGGCCATCTAAAAGCGAAATAATGTAGCCCCATTTCTGTACGAGGTGGAAAGGAGGTTCGTACCAGTCTCAGTATGTAACGATTTTCAATAAAAAATTTACTAAGAAATTTTCTTCTGTGGTGGTTTTCACAGGGATTACCTGAAACTTCGGCGACCGTCGACAATTAGTGTAGGCCATCCGGAATCCAAATAATGTAGCCCCATTTCTGTACGAGGTGGAAAAGAGGTTCGTACCAGTCTCAGTATGTAACGATTTTCAACAAAAAATTTACTAAGAAATTTTCTTCTGTGACGGTTTTCACAAGGATTACCTGAAACTTCGGCGACTGTCTAGATTTAGCGTAGGCCATCCGGAATCCAAATAATGTAGCCTCATTTCTGTACGAGGTGGAAAAGAGGTTCGTACCAGTCTCAGTATGTAACGATTTTCAACAAAAAATTTACTAAGAAATTTTCTTCTGTGGCGGTTTTCACAGGGATTACCTGAAACTTCGGCGACCGTCAACAATTAGTGTAGGCCATCCGGAATCCAAATAATGTAGCCCTATTTCTGTACGAAGTGGAAAAGAGGTTCGTACCAGTCTCAGTATGTAACGATTTTCAACAAAAAATTTACTAAGAAATTTTCTTCTGTGACGGTTTTCACAAGGATTACCTGAAACTTCGGCGACTGTCTAGATTTAGCGTAGGCCATCTGGAATCCAAATAATGTAGCCCCATTTCTGTACGAGGTGGAAAGGAGGTTCGTACCAGTCTCAGTATGTAACGATTTTCAACAAAAAATTTACTAAGAAATTTTCTTCTGTGGCGGTTTTCACAGGGATTACCTGAAACTTCGGCGACCGTTGACAATTAGTGTAGGCCATCCGGAATCCAAATAATGTAGCCCCATTTCTGTACGAGGTGGAAAAGAGGTTCGTACCAGTCTCAGTATGTAACGATTTTCAACAAAAAATTTACTAAGAAATTTTCTTCTGTGGCGGTTTTCACAGGGATTACCTGAAACTTCGGCGACCGTTGACAATTAGTGTAGGCCATCCGGAATCCAAATAATGTAGCCCCATTTCTGTACGAGGTGGAAAGGAGGTTCGTACCAGTCTCAGTATGTAACGATTTTCAACAAAAAATTTACTAAGAAATTTTCTTCTGTGGCGGTTTTCACAGGGATTACCTGAAACTTCGGTGACTGTCGAGAATTAGTGTAGGCGATCTTGAATCTGAATAATGTAGCCCCATTTCTGTACGAGGTGGAAAGGAGGTTCGTACCAGTCTCAGTATGTAACGATTTTCAACAAAAAATTTACCAAGAAATTTTCTTCTGTGACGGTTTTCACAAGGATTACCTGAAACTTCGGCGACTGTCTAGATTTAGCGTAGGCCATCTGGAATCCAAATAATGTAGCCTCATTTCTGTACGAGGTGGAAAAGAGGTTCGTACCAGTCTCAGTATGTAACGATTTTCAACAAAAAATTTACTAAGAAATTTTCTTCTGTGGCGGTTTTCACAGGGATTACCTGAAACTTCGGCGACCGTCAACAATTAGTGTAGGCCATCCGGAATCCAAATAATGTAGCCCTATTTCTGTACGAAGTGGAAAAGAGGTTCGTACCAGTCTCAGTATGTAACGATTTTCAACAAAAAATTTACTAAGAAATTTTCTTCTGTGGCGGTTTTCACAGGGATTACCTGAAACTTCGGCGACCGTTGACAATTAGTGTAGGCCATCCGGAATCCAAATAATGTAGCCCCATTTCTGTACGAGGTGGAAAGGAGGTTCGTACCAGTCTCAGTATGTAACGATTTTCAACAAAAAATTTACTAAGAAATTTTCTTCTGTGGCGGTTTTCACAGGGATTACCTGAAACTTCGGTGACTGTCGAGAATTAGTGTAGGCGATCTTGAATCTGAATAATGTAGCCCCATTTCTGTACGAGGTGGAAAGGAGGTTCGTACCAGTCTCAGTATGTAACGATTTTCAACAAAAAATTTACTAAGAAATTTTCTTCTGTGACGGTTTTCACAAGGATTACCTGAAACTTCGGCGACTGTCTAGATTTAGCGTAGGCCATCTGGAATCCAAATAATGTAGCCTCATTTCTGTACGAGGTGGAAAAGAGGTTCGTACCAGTCTCAGTATGTAACGATTTTCAACAAAAAATTTACTAAGAAATTTTCTTCTGTGGCGGTTTTCACAGGGATTACCTGAAACTTCGGCGACCGTCAACAATTAGTGTAGGCCATCCGGAATCCAAATAATGTAGCCCTATTTCTGTACGAAGTGGAAAAGAGGTTCGTACCAGTCTCAGTATGTAACGATTTTCAACAAAAAATTTACTAAGAAATTTTCTTCTGTGACGGTTTTCACAAGGATTACCTGAAACTTCGGCGACTGTCTAGATTTAGCGTAGGCCATCTGGAATCCAAATAATGTAGCCCCATTTCTGTACGAGGTGGAAAGGAGGTTCGTACCAGTCTCAGTATGTAACGATTTTCAACAAAAAATTTACTAAGAACTTTTCTTCTGTGGCGGTTTTCACAGGGATTACCTGAAACTTCGGTGACTGTCGAAAATTAGTGTAGGCCATCTAAAAGCGAAATAATGTAGCCCTATTTCTGTACGAGGTGGAAAGGAGGTTCGTACCAGTCTCAGTATGTAACGATTTTCAACAAAAAATTTACTAAGAAATTTTCTTCTGTGGCGGTTTTCACAGGGATTACCTGAAACTTCGGCGACCGTTGACAATTAGTGTAGGCCATCCGGAATCCAAATAATGTAGCCCCATTTCTGTACGAGGTGGAAAAGAGGTTCGTACCAGTCTCAGTATGTAACGATTTTCAACAAAAAATTTACTAAGAAATTTTCTTCTGTGGCGGTTTTCACAGGGATTACCTGAAACTTCGGTGACTGTCGAGAATTAGTGTAGGCGATCTTGAATCTGAATAATGTAGCCCCATTTCTGTACGAGGTGGAAAGGAGGTTCGTACCAGTCTCAGTATGTAACGATTTTCAACAAAAAATTTACTAAGAAATTTTCTTCTGTGACGGTTTTCACAAGGATTACCTGAAACTTCGGCGACTGTCTAGATTTAGCGTAGGCCATCTGGAATCCAAATAATGTAGCCTCATTTCTGTACGAGGTGGAAAAGAGGTTCGTACCAGTCTCAGTATGTAACGATTTTCAACAAAAAATTTACTAAGAAATTTTCTTCTGTGGCGGTTTTCACAGGGATTACCTGAAACTTCGGCGACCGCCAACAATTAGTGTAGGCCATCCGGAATCCAAATAATGTAGCCCCATTTCTGTACGAAGTGGAAAAGAGGTTCGTACCAGTCTCAGTATGTAACGATTTTCAACAAAAAATTTACTAAGAAATTTTCTTCTGTGACGGTTTTCACAGGGATTACCTGAAACTTCGGCGACCGTTGACAATTAGTGTAGGCCATCCGGAATCCAAATAATGTAGCCCCATTTCTGTACGAGGTGGAAAAGAGGTTCGTACCAGTCTCAGTATGTAACGATTTTCAACAAAAAATTTACTAAGAAATTTTCTTCTGTGGCGGTTTTCACAGGGATTACCTGAAACTTCGGTGACTGTCGAGAATTAGTGTAGGCGATCTTGAATCTGAATAATGTAGCCCCATTTCTGTACGAGGTGGAAAGGAGGTTCGTACCAGTCTCAGTATGTAACGATTTTCAACAAAAAATTTACTAAGAAATTTTCTTCTGTGACGGTTTTCACAAGGATTACCTGAAACTTCGGCGACTGTCTAGATTTAGCGTAGGCCATCTGGAATCCAAATAATGTAGCCTCATTTCTGTACGAGGTGGAAAAGAGGTTCGTACCAGTCTCAGTATGTAACGATTTTCAACAAAAAATTTACTAAGAAATTTTCTTCTGTGGCGGTTTTCACAGGGATTACCTGAAACTTCGGCGACCGTCGACAATTAGTGTAGGCTATCTGGAATCCAAATAATGTAGCCCCATTTCTGTACGAGGTGGAAAAGAGGTTCGTACCAGTCTCAGTATGTAACGATTTTCAACAAAAAATTTACTAAGAAATTTTCTTCTGTGGCGGTTTTCACAGGGATTACCTGAAACTTCGGTGACTGTCGAGAATTAGTGTAGGCCATTAAAAGCGAAATAATGTAGCCCCATTTCTGTACGAGGTGTAAAGGAGGTTCGTACCAGTCTCAGTATGTAACGATTTTCAACAAAAAATTTACTAAGAAATTTTCTTCTGTGGTGGTTTTCACAGGGATTACCTGAAACTTCGGCGACCGTCGACAATTAGTGTAGGCCATCCGGAATCCAAATAATGTAGCCCTATTTCTGTACGAGGTGGAAAAGAGGTTCGTACCAGTCTCAGTATGTAACGATTTTCAACAAAAAATTTACTAAGAAATTTTCTTCTGTGACGGTTTTCACAAGGATTACCTGAAACTTCGGCGACTGTCTAGATTTAGCGTAGGCCATCTGGAATCCAAATAATGTAGCCCCATTTCTGTACGAGGTGGAAAGGAGGTTCGTACCAGTCTCAGTATGTAACGATTTTCAACAAAAAATTTATAAGAAATTTTCTTCTGTGGCGGTTTTCACAGGGATTACCTGAAACTTCGGCGACCGTCGACAATTAGTGTAGGCTATCTGAAATCCAAATAATGTAGCCCCATTTCTGTACGAGGTGGAAAAGAGGTTCGTACCAGTCTCAGTATGTAACGATTTTCAACAAAAAATTTACTAAGAAATTTTCTTCTGTGGCGGTTTTCACAGAGATTACCTGAAACTTCGGCGACTGTCTAGATTTAGCGTAGGCCATCTGTAATCCAAATAATGTAGCCCCATTTCTGTACGAGGTGGAAAGGAGGTTCGTACCAGTCTCAGTATGTAACGATTTTCAACAAACAATTTACTAAGAAATTTTCTTCTGTGGCGGTTTTCACAGGGATTACCTGAAACTTCGGTGACTGTCGAGAATTAGTGTAGGCCATCTAAAAGCGAAATAATGTAGCCCTATTTCTGTACGAGGTGGAAAGGAGGTTCGTACCAGTCTCAGTATGTAACGATTTTCAACAAAAAATTTACTAAGAAATTTTCTTCTGTGGCGGTTTTCACAGGGATTACCTGAAACTTCGGTGACTGTCGAGAATTAGTGTAGGCCATCTAAAAGCGAAATAATGTAGCCCTATTTCTGTACGAGGTGGAAAGGAGGTTCGTACCAGTCTCAGTATGTAACGATTTTCAACAAAAAATTTACAAAGAAATTTTCTTCTGTGGCGGTTTTCACAGGGATTACCTGAAACTTCGGCGACCGTCGACAATTAGTATAGGCTATCTGGAATCCAAATAATGTAGCCCCATTTCTGTACGAGGTGGAAAAGAGGTTCGTACCAGTCTCAGTATGTAACGATTTTCAACAAAAAATTTACTAAGAAATTTTCTTCTGTGGCGGTTTTCACAGGGATTACCTGAAACTTCGGTGACTGTCGAGAATTAGTGTAGGCCATTAAAAGCGAAATAATGTAGCCCCATTTCTGTACGAGGTGTAAAGGAGGTTCGTACCAGTCTCAGTATGTAACGATTTTCAACAAAAAATTTACTAAGAAATTTTCTTCTGTGGTGGTTTTCACAGGGATTACCTGAAACTTCGGCGACCGTCGACAATTAGTGTAGGCCATCCGGAATCCAAATAATGTAGCCCTATTTCTGTACGAGGTGGAAAAGAGGTTCGTACCAGTCTCAGTATGTAACGATTTTCAACAAAAAATTTACTAAGAAATTTTCTTCTGTGACGGTTTTCACAAGGATTACCTGAAACTTCGGCGACTGTCTAGATTTAGCGTAGGCCATCTGGAATCCAAATAATGTAGCCCCATTTCTGTACGAGGTGGAAAGGAGGTTCGTACCAGTCTCAGTATGTAACGATTTTCAACAAAAAATTTATAAGAAATTTTCTTCTGTGGCGGTTTTCACAGGGATTACCTGAAACTTCGGCGACCGTCGACAATTAGTGTAGGCTATCTGAAATCCAAATAATGTAGCCCCATTTCTGTACGAGGTGGAAAAGAGGTTCGTACCAGTCTCAGTATGTAACGATTTTCAACAAAAAATTTACTAAGAAATTTTCTTCTGTGGCGGTTTTCACAGAGATTACCTGAAACTTCGGCGACTGTCTAGATTTAGCGTAGGCCATCTGTAATCCAAATAATGTAGCCCCATTTCTGTACGAGGTGGAAAGGAGGTTCGTACCAGTCTCAGTATGTAACGATTTTCAACAAACAATTTACTAAGAAATTTTCTTCTGTGGCGGTTTTCACAGGGATTACCTGAAACTTCGGTGACTGTCGAGAATTAGTGTAGGCCATCTTGAATCTGAATAATGTAGCCCCATTTCTGTACGAGGTGGAAAGGAGGTTCGTACCAGTCTCAGTATGTAACGATTTTCAACAAAAAATTTACTAAGAAATTTTCTTCTGTGGCGGTTTTCACAGAGATTACCTGAAACTTCGGCGACTGTCTAGATTTAGCGTAGGCCATCTGAAATCCAAATAATTTAGCCTAATTTCTGTACGAGGTGGAAAAGAGGTTCGTACCAGTCTCAGTATGTAACGATTTTCAACAAAAAATTTACTAAGAAATTTTCTTCTGTGGCGGTTTTCACAGGGATTACCTGAAACTTCGGTGACTGTCGAGAATTAGTGTAGGCCATCTAAAAGCGAAATAATGTAGCCCTATTTCTGTACGAGGTGGAAAGGAGGTTCGTACCAGTCTCAGTATGTAACGATTTTCAACAAAAAATTTACAAAGAAATTTTCTTCTGTGGCGGTTTTCACAGGGATTACCTGAAACTTCGGCGACCGTCGACAATTAGTGTAGGCCATCTGGAATCCAAATAATGTAGCCCCATTTCTGTACGAGGTGGAAAGGAGGTTCGCACCAGTCTCAGTATGTAACGATTTTCGACAAAAAATTTACTAAGAAATTTTCTTCTGTGGCGGTTTTCACAGGGATTACCTGAAACTATATCAAATAAAATCAAATATGGTTGTAGAATGTTAATGCAAAAAAAAACGAGATAAGAAGTAAAGGTAATGCAGTTTTTCTTAATATTTATATTACAGATTAAGCAAAGACACATTTTTTCGGGCTACTTTTCGGGCTAGTTTCACATCGGTCACGCGTTCCTTGTTCCCAATTTAATAGCGTTGCTCGTGTGTTTTTCCGAGGTCGTTGTTGTATTTTTTTTATGTATTTCGCTGGTGCCACTGGCATGACGGGGGTACGTGATTGCATTTTAATCCGTTTTTTTGCGTATTCTTGTTTTGCGTTCGCATGCGATCGCCCAAATTTATATTGACTATATTGATGACTGCTTCACGCGGTGACGATGTCGTTTACGTCTTTTCTCTCTGTGCTACTCGCCCTCTTGTTGTGATGAATCCGACAAATTAATCCAAGGTTATTATATAGGGTTCATAACTTGATGGTTTTGTTAGATTAGGTTGTTGGCCCACTGCTCAACCCACTTTTCAAGTGTGTGGGTAACTTACTGGTGATACATCTTAAAGGCACCCAATGTACGACAGACGTTCGCTTCAGGAGGCGTGACATGTAGTGTCCATGACTATAAACAAAACTGCCTCTCCTCGAAGACATCACTACACTGCCTGATTCATTTAGCGTCATTACCCAGGGGGCACTGCGGGGAAGTATTAATCTAGAACTTTGCCCCCACCTTCATACCAGCTGAATTGGTGACACTAATTGTATTTTACAAAGCGACCAAACATTTCATACGTCGACCAAACATTTCATTTCCATGTATATTCAATTGCTTTCCGGAAACCAATTAAATCTCAAATGCATAAACGTAATCGATGACATTTTTATATTTTATAGCACGCTTCGTATCGTTAGCATAATTTTCCGTCTCATCATTTTTTGTTACTGACGCCTTCAAACCATATTTCCATTCAACAATAGTGCAATATTATAGTCACAACAATTTTCCAAATCGTGCCATCATACTCCCGCATACCAACAACACGCGATAAACAACCCAAATAAATAACCACCATCACTAAGAATTTATCCTTTTTTGAGGGTGGTATGGGGCGTTTAAACCAAAACAACAAACCAGTTCCAAAATTTCTATATTTTCTCCTCGTTTTTGTATATAATGTAGAGAGAGAGATACCGAGAGCATAAAATACATCTCTGATTTTCCACCACTCTATCGCATGTGAGCTTTTTTATTTCTTTATAAATTTTTTCGATGTTTTCCACATAATAATTCAGTCGTAATCAATTTAATTTCACAAAAAGTTGTTTTACTCGAAGCTTTTCCATTTTGGAAAAAATTAAACCCAATTAGCTATACAATTTAAAAGTAAATAAATATAAAAATTGTTTAATAATTAATAAATCAATTTTTTTTTGTTAAAAGGAAAATATTTCTCTTGCTCGTGCCACTTGCGTTTTATAAAGCAACTTTGCGGTTAAATGTGAGTCACAACACAAATTTAAGGTGTGCGCTCTACATATAACTATACGACGTAAAGTGTTTGTATAGTTCAAAGTGGTTTTTACTAAAATATTTTTTGGTTTATTTAGGTAATGGTGAAAATTTTTAAAGGTTTTGTGGAAATATAAATAGAAAAGAAAAGAAAATTTTTATTTTTTGTAGTCTACAGGTAAGACCAAAGTTGAATTTTGGTTTTATAGCAAAAAGTTGTATTATATATTGTTTTTGGTGCCAAAATATTTAAATTAATGTGTTGTGTGATTAAATAAATAAATAAATTAACTAAGTATTGTACAAATTTACATAAAAGGATATATAACATAAACAAAAAGTGCAACAAAAAATTTTAATTTGAAAATTTAAAGTTTACGAACCACTTCAAAAACGACCAGAGTGAAACGAGAATAATTTATACGTTTAAGGTAGGAATATTCTATTTGATACACTGTAAAGGTACTCGACATTTATGCACATAAAAATATATTTTATGTAAAACGAGAAGAACGTCAATGATTTATTGGAGCATGTAATTATGATTGGCTCCGCAACATAAACAACACCAACATGCTAAATTTTAAAAATACATATAAAATCGATTTTACTGTAGAAATTTTACTGCCTCTCGATAAAACAACAAAGCTAAATAGGATAGCGTGCCGTAGGGATTTCTGTCCTCGTATGTAGATAAAGCAAGGAATAGATTATGAATAAGTAAATAGGTTTTAATTACATACGAATACAACAATTTTGGTGTGTGTAGGTGTTTACTTTATAATTTATTTTTACACTTTTCTCTGACATTTTATGTTGTTTACACTTTCTTTTCATCCGTGTGTGTGTGTGAGTATGTTATGTACGACATACATTATTTTTGTTGCATATCTGCCGGCCAAAAAATTCATGGTTTGGTAATGATTTCTATAGAATAATAGAAAAATCCTGTTCTGTTCAACAAAATGGTAAAGGTAAATTTGTACAAGTTTTCCACCCAGCGTTTTACCGATTTATCAGATTTTAGTGAGAAAATTTAAATATTCATCTATTGTCAGTTAAAATTTTTTGAAACTTTTATTTATTTACCCAGCAGCGAATCATGGTTACGTGTTCTGTGTCTGACGAGTTTTATTTTGTAACAGCGCTGTCCAAATATTTTTTCGATGGAATTTCAAGTGTCGACAAAAAAACCCTCGGGAGACTCGAATGAACGTTTTTAAAATTTTTAACATTTCTTCATTTTAGAGATATTCAGTTGAGTTTTTGTATTTTCGAGATGTGAAAGGTCAAATAAATATTAAAATACATTTCTAGGAAATTAAAATTGTTTTTCCGATTTTTATAAAAACGTAGTTTTGGGGAATAACAAAAAGTGTATAGGGTATTAAAGCATTGGAAATGTGTAAATATGTATTATAAAATTTCTTATATACAATTTATCTAAACTTTATACATATTAGGGGGCAGGTCGTTTAATATTACCAAAACAATTTTGCTCGTTGATAAAATTTGGGTTTGTTAAAAAAAATTACATATAAAGTAATTCCCAACTTGATATGTAATTTTTTTAACAAACAAAAAATTTATTTTAACTCGACCAAAATATAAAGAGTTTGGGTTGTTCGACAACATTTTCTGAGTATTCAAAATAATATCGTAATTCTTTTATATCAACTTGTTACTCAATCACAATTTCAAAAAGCTCAGATATGTTACATAGAATACGATATGATATGATATGATACGAGACGTACAGGCCAACCATCATGGTGATCCTAAGTATGCATAGCATATTCCAATCCAATATCAAAAGTATATTTGAAAAACGATTCGTACTCCAGAATTATGCGGATCCTCACATTAAAGGTAATATAATGAAAGGATTCGTTAATCACAGAAACAACTAGCGCGCCGCGCAGCAAAATCAATATGTAACTACTATGTAAATTATTTATATGATTTATTAATTAGTTACACATACATGCTCTATATAGATAAGAATGTTAATTTATTTGTTTTAATTAGTGTTGATTAGGTATAGGATGCCTCAATTTCAACATATGTATCTATCGTCCTCATAACACGACTGGAAAAATAATTCAATTAGCATCCCCCACTAACACCCCAACCTACACCTGCTAATCCGAGGGATATATGTTCGTAAGAATTCGACACATATGATGACTTTATAATTCTTAGTCCATTGCCGCTTATTAAAATTTAATTCAGTATTGTCATATATTTAGCTACCTTATGCCAATCATTTCAATCATTTGAATATATATAATACAAAATTTTATACTCCTAAATTACATAGATAACACACTTGAATCCAATTAGAAAGAATCCAGTAAGCAACACTTCAATGCAAGAAGCCTTTAGGATGGGTTCGTTTAACTAATAAAAATTGTAAATAACTAAACCTCTTGAACAAAATATTATAACTACACACTTCCGTAAGATTCTGATGTGTTAATCTAATAATAAATATAATAAAATAAAATAAAAATAAAATATAAAATAACCCAAAATAATAATTCCGCCATTATTAACATTGAATCATATTTACTTTCCAGTTACGTATTGAAAATATTAGTAAGCTCTTCACTATTAAAAGTGACATCTATTATTTAACACACGAATTAACTGTTAGTCACCATTCGTAAACTTAATATTTCGGAAAACATATACTCCTTCTTTTATAAGCGTCTAATAGCCTGGACAGACTGCAGATTAGTCAAACTGGTTTATAGTCCAGTAAATGAAGGAGGAAAAAAAGGCCAACCTGTAAGTTATTAGTTGCAATTTTTATTTTCTGGTGATAAGTGGCATTTGGTACCTCATTAAAAATGAGACTGAGTTTTCAAAAAAATATTTTGTTGTAGGGGGAGAAATGGCCCCAAAAGACCCGGAAAATTGGTTTTCGGCGAATATCTCCCAAAATATAGCAGTTACAGATTTTTTGTTCAGATATGAACTGAAGATCAGTTAGTTTTCTATAAAAATGGTCCTAATGATTTTTTTTGCAACATTTTTATTTTATGCAAAAAGTCCGGTTGAAAAATCCAAAATTTTGAGACTCATGAAATATGCAAGTTTTTTACAAAATTTGAGATAGGGGGTGTTGCAAATACATTTTTTTCAATGTTTTGGACTGTGGAAAACCAATTGTAGAGGGCGGCACTACAAACGCCGTAAACCATGTAATTTTCAAGAATTTGTATGTTCTATTATTTTCACGATGACCTTGACTTTCGTGAATTTTCTCCATGTTTTCGAGGTAGTTTCTCATTTCCTGCACATTCCAATGCGCTGACCGTGCGTAGTTGAAAAGACCTGCTGCATGGAAATAAGGAAGCATTTGCTCGATACATTTTAACTGAGAAATAAAATCGCCTATTTTTTCTGATTTAATAAAACACTTTGCTATATGAAACATGCGCATGTATTGATCCACAACTTGGCTGTTTTTCCTCGCCCCACAATTTCATTCATTTTACTTATAAATTTTTCATTTGCGATTTTAACGAATGGCGTCTTTGACATCCCTATAATCGATAGTATCAATATTTGTGAGGTAATCTTTCATGCCTATCTTCTCAAAAACAAGTGAATGAGCTCGCATCGCACGGTGATACGCGTGTCCGTAGAGCATTTTCTTGGACGTTCCAGCAGCGTAACAAATACTCATCAATTCTTCTAACCCACTGCCGGACATCATGAACCCAATGCTGCCGAGATACGACAGAAGCAAATGAAATTCACCCAGTATATAATCCTAGAAATGGCATCACCAGCACCCGCATCTTTGACAATTTGAGTTGCTTTCTGGTAGAGTGGCTGGTCGAACGTAACAAAGCAGGTATGAAGACCCATTTCTTGGGATTTTTCTGCAGCATATGTCAGGGTGGTAAAAATTGTGTCCTCGTTACTTGGCGGATGATTAACAAACGGCAAGCATATAACGTTACTTCGTTGATAAGGCATATTTTCGGTTAGTTTCCCCATGAACCCGTTCCACCCTGAAGTCTTCCAAACCTTAGCTCTACCATACACCAACAAGAAATCCGCATTATCAATATTGGCAATACTGAAATACTGGAATATCAAGGACTGCGTCAATTATATTTTTGTACCCGATCTCGTTGCCCCATCATAAGTTTTCTACTTTATTTTATACTCATCAATGACTTGCTCATCGACATTGTCAATATAGCGTATTAAGGGCTGCTTGGCCTCGTAACAATCTTCGGGTGTGATAGCTAGAATTCCTCCCATTCCATGAAAGGTATTTTTTCCGTCAATCGTATTTGTGATAAAGTCGCAATTGTCAAAAGTGAATTGAGCAAAGGAATCTTTCTTGATTTTTGGGGGCTTAGCGTATACACTATACTATTTTGATACTTCACAACCTCCGAATTAGACACGCAATTTCCCAATTGAGAAAGGATATCGATAAGATTTCGAGAACTAAATTTTCGAAAAAGCATTACATGCAAACCGAGCTGCAAGTGTGACAAAAAAAAAACCTCGGTCGAGCTGTCACCATTATTGCATGACTGATGCTAGTGCATTTTTGTTTTAGAGAAGCGAGATCTTTGTTTTTATCGGTCAAAACAATCTTCTTAACTAAATACTGTAACTTATCTGGGACACTATCATCCACTTCGGTCAGGAGGCAGTCACTTGGAGGATACATGGCCCTATTACGTGGAAATGCCAGCATGTGGCGTCGAATAATTGCTGCCGCTTGGTCCAGAATTTTCGTCTCTTCATCCTCGCTGTTAAGTCCATCATAGTTCCATTTTTCCCTCATAACTTCATATTCCTTATACTTGAAGTACATCATTGTTCCACTACCATTCTCAGAACAAAAACTTTTCCCATGCAATCAGGGTTACACGAATCATACGAGGATCACCTGGGAAGAAAAATTCGCAGCTATTAGATACAATACTTCTAATCAGCAGCTCCACACGAAACGGGGCACAATCACACAAAAATACGCTGCACGACACGCTAGGGCAAAACTAGACATGACAAGGTAAGAAACACTTGGATACGATAAAAACACACTAAATCTGAAAACTCTTCTACAATTCTTGTTCATATAGTACATATGAATCGCATATCGTGACGAACCAAGTATTGTTTCTACGTTGAAAGTTTTTTTGGCCCTGAAAAGTGCCAGTTTTTTTGGAATCTTAATGTTTCTTGAAACACTCATCTGAAATTTCAAGCAAGTCAGCTAGGCGGTACAGTTTTTCATTAGTTTCCTCAATATACTTCAGAACTCTGCCCATTTGGACCAGAATATGTTCCTGTTTGGGACGCCTAGGCTTTGAATGGACAGGTGGAGGCGTGAAAAGCTTTGCGTAACGTTTTTTGTGGTATCTTGCTTCGGCACTCACAAGATTCATTGTTGAAATTCTATCCAATAATGTTTTACAGAGTTCCTGGATTCGAGTTTTGATTTCTATCATAATACGTGTGTGGAGTTCTGTTTTTTTAACTACATAAAAAGGGTCCCCTGGACGTCCTTTCATTTTCTTCGGAAGCTGGCAAGTCACAGAACATACAGTTTGCCCTGAAATCAAACCCATCACTCGTGCGCTTTTTCCTCTTGGGGCTGCTCAAATGGTCAAATCCTTTGCTCTCGTCCTAAGATCCGTCATTCCGTTTGAGAATGTAGCGTCTCCTGCACGCTTTGTGCATTTGCAATGACGACTGTTTTTCCAAAAATAAATGATGCTCATCCTTCCATTCCTTGCTAACAATAATTAAATTTTTTAAGCCTCGAGTTACGGTGACGGCATCATTCGCAGAAACATCTTCCTTACAAAGGAAACACACCGGTGTTGCGGAATTAACCTTCATTTTTCTATAACCAAAATAGAGAGAAGATTTGAGTCAGACTAGACCAAGATGTTACTTGTAAACAAATTTTCTTGAATAAAAACAACATAAACAAATGCTCACCTTTTTGCTCCAATTGGACAAGATTTGAATCTTCACTTTCTATGTTTTAGGTTGGTGATGTAAGTTAATTTAAACGAAAAACCTCAATATTTCTTCAATGTTCTTGACTTTTATCACTCTTTTTTTTCTATAATTGACTATAATATTTATCAAAATAATCCCGTCGATTCAATGAAATCTTTTTGAAAAATCTTCTTCACTAAACAAAAGAAATCAAGGATAACTAGAATAATCTTCTATTTTGGTATTCAGTGTAGCAGTGGGATTCTAATCTTCTATTTGTATTATCGAAAGTTCGAAATCGAATTTTTTCCTTCTATTTGCTCTTGCAACATAACATGTCAAAAATGTATTATTTCCCAAAACTATAGCATTACGTTTAGACCTCGGGATGTTCCCCACGTATCAATGAGATGACTTTATATACATTGATGGAAAGGTAAGAATTCCACCTATACACTAACCAAGGTGTCAAAACGTCAGATATAAAGAGCCGGGTGAAAAAAGCTACGAAAAGAAAAGTGCGCTTTTTCCTTGAGCACGCGTTTCCCAAATTTATTGGAAAATGGCCGATTTAGTGAAAAAAAAAATAATTGCACAGCCGAAAAGTAGACGTTCTCAGCTTTCAAATGATATGTCATAGAGACCAATCCGATCAGGTATGAATTTTTAATTGGTGGTTGCTTACAAAATTTTCCCGCGCTCCAAAAACAGCGAAAAATTGGGATTAAACAAAGAAATTTTTATTCAAAATGGAAGAAAATTAGACTATACAAATTTCACAGATGACAAAGGAATTTTTGAGGACCCATAATCAACAAATTTTGATGCAAATTAGTGCAATACAAAAAAAAATAGAAACAAATTCCTGGCGAGGTCAAAATTGTGCGGGAACAGAAAGTTTGACCCGTTTTTCCAATATGGCCAAAGAGTCAAAATGTAACTCAAGTGACGAGGGTATGATAGCGGTAGATTTCTTGTTTCACATGAACTTGGAATCATGAGAAAATATGCATTTTTAACAAAGTTATTGAATAATTTGTCCGCCCGCCCATGTGTAAATGCACCGACTGTGCTCTCCGACATACAACACAAAAACTCAATATTCTAAATGCGCTTGGGCCCGTTTATCTTGGAAACGGTCAATTTTTTGGAAAACGTCATTATGACCGACCATTTTTGTAGAAAATTAACTGATCTTCAATGTTTATTTGAGCAAAAAATCTGTAACTGCCATAGTTTGGGAGATATTCGCCGAAAACCAATTTTCCGGGTCTTTTGGGGCCATTTTCTCCCCCTACAACAGAATGTTTTCTTGAAAACTCGGTCTCACTTTTAATGAGGTATCAAATGCCACTTATCACCAGAAAATGAAAATTGCAACTAATAATTACAGGTTAACCCCTTCATTTCAAGTATCCTATGGAAAACGCCGGGCGAATTTGTATTGAACTGAATTGAATCTTATTTCTTAGAATACTTGACCGAATTTTGCTAAACCAGTTTAACTAATCCACAGTCTGTCCGACCTATTACTTTGGTGCAGCAAGCCATTCCCATTCTGAATAGGAATAAATATTGTGTTCAAAATGACAACCAAGTAACAATTATTTATTTATTTTTGATCTATTTTTAGACATTACATTTTGAATTCCAAAATAACGTAAAAATACAACTAGATAGGTTCAAGTAAATAACGTAACTAATTTTTCTTGTTAAGAAAAATTCGATGTCAAAATAACAAAAATCACTTTTATATTTTTATTGCCAACATTTAAAAATAAAAGTATTCAATAAAACTGCCCTGGTGGTGTACATTAAAACTACAGGTAGTATAGAATAATACTATATACCAGCAGAAAAGTTGGTTTAAAACTATTCCAATTTGGAATAAAATATATGGGATTATTGTTGTAAATTTACCAAAGTAAGACCACATATTTATCAGTCGTAAATCTAAGATGCAGTCATAAATATAATCATCAACCATGCTGCGGAACTGTATTTCTTGAAAATACAATAAACATGATAAAAGGAAGCCTTCCCTGGTCCCCACGATATAGCCAATTATTTAATCATATGATCAATCGCATTTCGGGAATGAAAACACAACAGAATTTCTGAACACACGAAAAGAGACGCTTATACCATAAGCGTAAAAAAGTCGTACAATAAATCAAGAAACAAGGCTAAATCAAACCAAACACATGATATAAATTCTATCGTCGGTATTAATAAAATAAAAATTATCATTTATGCGCGCGTATATTTACGTTACGCAAAACAAACAATCATGTCCATTGGGCATAGCCACACTGTGGTAACCTGAATCCGGTAACTTGAATCCGGTAACTTCTACGTTCCTTTCCCGTTTACCAATAAAATATTATTTTGTTGGTAAAGGGGAATGAAACGAAGAAGTTACCGGACTCAAGTTACCCTAGTCACAGAATATACTACAGAAATGAAAGTTAGAAACCATTTTTTTGACAATACTCCTAAAATAAATGAAAATAAGATTACGGAAGTTGAGGCATGCGTAAAATTTCATTCCGCACAAACTATTCACTCGCTCTGAAAGCATTTTCAAGAGAACCAGTTGCCGGAAGCTCGAGGCGAATTTTAAAACCTCCGACATTCAATGGGATTGTCATTCAAGCGATAGTAAGACACGGTAGTGAAGAACAGAGGAGCAGCTCACTCAAGGGGCAACTACGTGGAGAAAGCTTGCAAGATCTAGAAAGGAAGCGAATAAATCAGGCAGTTGGGGTGGGTCCGAAAAACGAAGTTACACCAGTTTCGATGACGTAAGCTGGTAGAAGGAAAAATGCCCCAAGAACACCGTAAAACTACACAGCTAGGGGCGGAATGCGGTTCAAACATCGGTTTATCGTAACTGGAATAACTGATGAATATCTCATCGGACTGGATGTTATGAAAAAATACCAGATGGTCTTGGTTCTGGATAACCAGAAACTAAAATGGTGTAATGTGGAGGCACCCCCGTTCAAATAAAACTAAGTGAACAAAATGTATGGCGGGTTACAGTCGAAGACAAGGTAGAGATTCCATCGATGTGAAAAAAAGTCATCTGCGTGTTAATTGACGGTGGAGCCTGTGAATGTCAAAAATAACGATTTGTTGTGTGCGAAAACCTTGGTGATATTTCAGCAGAAAGTACGTGCTCCATCCTTATCGAAAATGATTTTTATTTCGTTATCCCTAATAAAATATTACCAATATATTGATGACCAGAAGAAGGTGAATCGAACTGCAAGCATGGGCTAATCAGTACAAGTTTCTGTTACAAATTTAATTTTTTGCCGTTGTACCATAAATCACCAATTGACAAAAATCGCAACATGATTACTATTCCGGTCCAAATGATTTAATAATCGTTTTTATAATGACCGTCGAATGGTGTGCTTGGAAAACCGACGTATGTTTTCTTTGCATTGTTATATTACGATGTTTTGTTTTATCTAATAGATATAAATTATGATCATTCTGTTCTATAATGCATGTCTTTAAGGCTGTACCTTAAAATTAGCTGCTGCCTAACTATTCGTAATGCATGAATTTTATATCTGTCGTTACTTGTTAATTTCAGCTTAATGAGGAAAGTTCTACCTTCCAAGTACCCCAAGATAGAAAAAGTGCTACCGCTCATAAGTAGGACTGACCCATATTTACAAAAAATATTAATTCCATTCGGTATATGCACAATCTTGAAAGTAGATAACCATCTAAATGTTATTGATTTTTAATAAAAAAAAGAAAATTAATTAAAAATTTAATCTAATTAATTATGATAAAGTTATAAGTTTCATTACAACTAATTAATAATTTAAAATTTCGTAGTTGTGAAGTTGTGATGAGATGTTCTTTTTACAGCGACGCCTTATTTATTTACTCATATCTACATAAAGCACACCTAAATTAATATTAAATGAAGAAAATTTTCAAAAACCTTTCAATGGATTGAATTAAATCTAGTTCATATAAATCTGTGGCGACAAACTCATAATATATACGGATGCCATATAAATCTTGTAATATGTATTAAGTTTTATTTCAAATACTTAAGTAACGTTGAGTTGCTAGATCACGTAACAAGTAGAAAGAGTAGAGCAAACAAAGATATTATGGTATAATGCTTTGTTATGACATCAGGCAAGTTACTACCATAACACTTATAAAATACCATTAATAACCAATCGGTAGTACATATTATATTTTAAAGTACTGGTAGTTAAATAGTAGTGAGACGGCGGTGTAGAAACTGTTCATGAAAATTGTTTTTAACGACCTTAATATTAAAATACGTCGGTTAGATGTAGTCTGTCATAAACAAATGCTTAATGTCTTCTCTGTAAATGGAACACAAATTTATGTGCATACAAGATCGTAATCTCGTGCTGAAAATTAAATAAATAATGGAACGAAAATCTGAGATGTTATTTTTTCGGGACGAAAATTTCTATTAATAATATTATGATAATAGAAATTTCTATTCACAACGTGTCACTTTAATTAAATTTGACATTTTTCGGCAGAATGAAACAATCTGGTATAAGCAAGATTATTTAAATGCTTGATGTGATGCGTTATGAATGAATGGTTTATTTAGATTACGTACACAAAATTATGTTGTCATAACAGTAAGTAATTTTCTGCTTTAATGTGAGATTACAAACTTTTTCACAGGCTGTGACGTTTCGGGTTGCGGGGATCTGCCGTTGAGAAGGAATATTATGGTTCACGACTTGCAGATTTTTCTCTGTTTCGACTCACATTTGTTTTTAACAAAAACTTTTTATTGTTAGTTATTTACTGTTACATTATTGGATAATGAAATTTAGGACAGCTAAAATAAATAACTGAGCAACAATATGTGTTACTCGTATCTGTTCAATTTCACTTATTCACCAAACAAATGGAGGGGTGAATATGTTGTTGAAAACAGCCTACTTCCTTTTAACAAGCATGCACATAGATCTTAAACTCAAATTCACCACACTTGCGGTTTAATTTACAAGCTCTATATACCTGTAAAATTTCCGATATGTACTAAAACAGTATTCACAAAGTCTAACTCGGCTCTATAAACGTAAGTCTTGTTCTGTAATACCACAGCACCAAATTATATGACATAAAGTTACACAAGTTGAAGCTAACGACAATTGTATATTTTGAGCTTTAAGAAAAAATTTATTTATTTAAGATTTTTACTTTTCTTATGTGCGCCTAACTGTTGATAATAAAATACATATACATACAGTCGAAAGAATTAGTTTGGCTATAACACATACAGAAAAAATACTGTTTTAAGGTATATAAACGATGGGCTTGAAGCCGGCGCTGGTGCGCTGGCTTAACACGGCAGTTGTAAGGCCGATACTGCTGTATGGTGTGAGTGTATGGTGGCCTGCTCTGGAGAAAGTATCATATAGAAACATGATGGCGAAGGTACAGAGGGCAGCCTGTTTGCTCATTAGTGGGGCGCTGAAAACGACCCCCACTGGTACCCTGGAGGTTTTGCTGTACCTTCTCCCGTTGGATATTATCGGCAAGCAAATGGCGGTTAACACGACCGCCCGGCTCTCAGCGACTTTGGGTTGGAAGTGCCTACAAAAAAGGCACTCAACTATAATTAATTCAGTGAGGTATGAACTGGTGAATCTTGACTACAAAACACCTCGTTTGTGCTTCGACAAGTTTTTCAAGGGGATCCTCTCCTCTAGGGAGGATTGGAATAGTGGTCTCGTTATGGAGACCGGGATAGTTAAATTCGTGTAAGCGGGGTATATTATTAGGCTTGGGCCTACAAATAGAATATCTATGCAAAGTTTGAGGCCAAAGTTTACATAAACTTTGACCTCAAACTTTGCATAGATATTCTATTTGTAGACCCGAGCCTAATAATATACTTCCCGTTTTCACTACAAATGGATTATGTGAGCTTCGTGGATTTTCGTAGATACGGTATAAATTAAAATTATACAAAATTTGTAATTATCATAATACTTAGAAGCTGATAATTAATTAGGTAGCTTTATCATATGTACATATGTCGCAGAACCGATTTGATAATGATTTTAAAATTTGTTAAAATATTTAATTTATTTATTTAAAAAATTTTGTACTTTTCGTTTCCCTCTATTATTTTATCGGCAATGCAGTTTCCTGTTGAAAATACGCAAATGATGTCGATAATGCAGTTTTTATATTATTATTGGGTTTCGCCACACTTTAAATCTTTCAGCGTGATTCTCTGATTTCAAAAAACCAATCGACGTCCACATTTGATTTCTTGCGCATTTGTAGGGGGTACCAAAAAATTCGGATTGTTTTGTTTGCTTATACATATTAAAAATAAAAATAATTAATTTAAAACTGTAATATTTAATTAATATGTTTTATTTTTAATTATATATTAAATTAAATATAAATTATATTTTAAATTAATAATTTTTATTTCTATTTTTTTATTATAAGCAGAGAAAACAATCCGAACGATTTTTTTGGTACACCCGTTTTTTTACTATAGCCTTTCTTTTTTTATGTATGTGCGTAAAATTATGTTTTTTGATTTATTCGAATAGTAAAAAAACATTTATTATTTGCTGCGAAAATGGCTTCCTTGGCTGAAAAAATATATTTTTTCCACTCGAAGCAAACATTCAACTAAATTTAACCCAAAAACGACAAATAAACAAGATGTTTATCTATCTACGTAATAGTGCGAAGAAATCAGTGAATCAAAAAAAATATTGACGAAAAAAGAATCAACAATTTCCCCGCCAAAAAATTAGTTTATGGGTGAAGGGGAAAGAAACTAAGAAAGAATCACGCTGAAAGAATTAAAGTGTGGAACCGCGGATTGAGTCCCTCACAATATGTCGATAAAATAGTTTTTCTGCTGAAATTTCGGCTGAAATGTCGATAATGCAGTTATCATATTATTATGAATTCCGCTCTCGATATGTCGGTAAAGTAGTTTTTCTGTTGAAATTTTGGCTAAAATGTCGATAGTGTAGCTCAATTTTCTGCTAACTTCAGTAGTATGGAATTTAATAATTTATATTAGAAATTTTTGTTTAGTTTTTCCTAAAAACCAACTAAAAAATTTAAAATAAGAAATTTTCATTCGAAGAAAAAACAAAACTAATACACAAAAGCAAATTTCTCTAAGTGTTGTAGTAGATGGCACGAGAAAACGGAATTGAATATAGCGCATACACACAAAATTTGAAAATTTCTAAAAATTGACCGTTCAAAGTGTCATGGCTGGAAATAGACTCAAATAAAAAATCTTATTGATGCTCACAGCTGCATAAATTTCAGGTCAATTTCTATGTTGGGAGTGGAAAAAATTTAAGGTAAATTTTCATGTGGGGAGTCTGGAAAAATTCAGTTAAATAAAACATATAAAATGGTTAAGAAATTCACTAAAATACATAGCCGGAAAATGCCGATAATGCAGATTAAAAATAAACAAGCAGTGTATTTTCTTGAGACAATTACAACAACACCACCATGGCTAAAGCAAAAACTAAAGCATTTTAAAATTTTGCTTTGGCTGAATGATAATGCAGATTTGCATTAGTTGAAATAGCTGAATAGCGCTGATTCAGCTAAAGCAAAAATATTTTATTTCTCAACAAAATACAGCTAAAATTTGAAGACAGCCGATTAATGTCGATAACGCAGATACAAATTCTATGTCGGAAAATATTTTTTTTTATTATAAATTATTATTAGTTAATATAACACACCAAATTTTTGTAAGTGCTGTATTAGATGTGTGTGAAAGTAAGATGTAAAATTCATCTAAAGTGACATATTCGGAAAATATTTTAAATGGAGTGCATTATTAATGTAACAATTTAAAAAACCTCAGGTCAATTTTCATATTGGGCGTCCGGGAAACCCCGATTGAATATATCGCACATATAAAGATAGAAAATTACTAAAAATCGACCGATAGAAGTGTCATGGCTGGAAATAGATTGAAATGAAAGGTCTTAATGATGCTCATATACCTAGAAAAATATTAAAGCCAATTTTCATGTGGGAAGACCGGGAAAATTCGATTGAAAATATCGCACACACATAACGCATCAATAAGAACTTTCATTTGAATTTATCTTCAGACATGACAGTTTAAACGGTAAATTTTTATAAATTTTCAAGTTTTGTGTGTGCAGTCTATTCGTACAAATTTTCCCGGACTCTGAAATTGGGAAAATTGACCTGCAATTTTTGCTGTTTTGCTTGATTTGTGCCATCGAGTTTTCTCAGTAATAAAACAGTTTTTTTATTGTAGTTTTAGAGTATTTAAAAAAAATTATTGTTGTACACAGAAATTATTTATCTGCTTGATCTACATTTTTCGGCTGGGTATTTATACGAATCTGCCGTGCCGATTTTTACAGGCGAATGAAAAAAGTTGTTTTAATCTGCATTATCGTCATTTCTCGGCTGATACATTTTAGTTAGTACAACCGAATCTGTATTATCGGCATTTTTCGGCTGACACATTGTAGTTGTTATAGCCGAATCTGCATTGTCGACATTTTTCGGCTGGAGTAAGTCGGCTAACTTTAACAGTATTAATATTTACTTCTTATTTAATTTACATTAAATTCAATATTTTTATGATATGCATGCATAGAAACTTTTATTTATAACGCGAGTTTATAGTTTGCTTTAAAATAATGTGCAGTTTGGTTTCAGTGGTGAATTGATTTAAAGCGGTGGAAGTCCACAGTTTGTGAATACATTTTTACATTTTCAGAATTAGACCATAAAATTTGTAAACTGAAAAATTATACTTACCGAAATTATGGTAAACATTTTCTTGTAAAATCAAAAATCATTATTCCCACTTAAATTTCAGAAAACCAACAAGGTCAACAATTGTTGAAAATCTTCAAATTTATCTAAACATTTTAATTCTTTGTCATTTATTGTAAATGCTGTACTTTTCAACATCATTGCAAAAATAGAAAAGCTTCTACGGAACCTGCCACTTCCGGTACACAGATGATTGGAAAGCACCACCACATTTCGCAAGGATCTCCCAATTTATGGAAAAAGCATAAGCACGAAGTTTTACCTGGATCCGTCAATGCTTTGCGTGACACCACACACAGCACACTTCTTAAAACCACGTTTTCGTACTTCGGCGATATAGAGAATCGTAAATCTGCAAATCTCTCTATCTACCTCGAGTTACGTTCCGTCATTACACTAGGCCCAACATAGCTGCTAAGTCCCACTACAAAAGAACACCAACTAAAAACCAATGCAACATAGTTGTACATAGTCGCAATATTCTCATAAGTTTATAAAATATATCGAGGTGAGGTTATCAAGTGTGAGCATCGTGATCTGATGGGCCTCTAACGTCAAGATAGAGTATTATTGAATTTTGGGGTACTAAAAAAATTCTAAAGTTGCAAATTTATAAGTTTATATTCATAATTTGCTGCAGTGTACATAGCAAACATTTATCGGAAAAGAAAAATATATCTGTCATTCAATGTCACAATGATGACACAATTAAATAATTCGCTTCAAAGCTTCTGTTGAATAGCTGATGAATACGTTATTTCGTATTTATCTTTATCTTAACCCTAATATCTTCCCTTTTACATTATGCATGTTAATAATGAAAGCAGCTCTGGAAACTTATGTTTAAAAATTATAAATTCAAATTAATTGTTCTATTTCTATACGTACATATTTTCATAAATTGTAGATTCGAGAAATAAAATATTTATTTTGTTTAAATTTACATAACATTTTCATATAGATCAGTTTAGTATTTCATCATATATCCGACTCCGAGTTAAATCGAGAATGGGTTTGGGTATTTACGGTTCAAAAACAATTATTCTAATTATCAGCACAATAAATATAAAGCTTGTCAAATGGAGATTAAACCGATTTTATTTAAAGAAGTTAAATTGTTTTCAACCAGTTGTAAAATGAGCTGTCTCTTCGGCACGGTCCCCTTTTTTCTAAATATTCAACATAAATACTTGTTGACTGCTATGTTGAAATCGTTTTGGTACCACATTATTTGTTTGCCTCTCCCAAAAAGTTTTTTTTTAATCCAAAAATCGATTACCTCCAAATAATTGAATTTTTGTCTTCCACTTGTATTTATCCTGGCGTTATTTTTTATGAAAAAAGAAACCACAGCAAACTTGTTTCGATATCAATACAATCTTCTGCCACAAACTCAATATATCCAGACGAATTATTGGCGAATGAAGACATGGTTTTATCAAATTGACTGATAATTGCGCCAATTGTTGGTGAGAAAAATTTAAACTACATCGAGGAACCCCATTAGCTATTTTGATATTCATTTGACATCTACTTACTAGTAGATGGCACTACCATCAACATAGTCGAAAACATCACAATTTTTACGTATGCAGATACACAAAAAACTGAAAAACAATTTTATAAGTGAAAACTGTAAATTATTATTTTTTATTTGTTTTTATTTTCGTTATTTCATTCATTGGTTGTTTTAAATTATATTCATATTGTTTATTTTCATACCTACCACGGATCAATAAGAAAATTTATTGATAAAAAAATTACTATTAGTATTAGCTATATACGAAAAATAAAAACCATGAATAGAACAAAACAATATCGGCAGTTAGTTCGACACACATACACACAAAAAATGACACATGGTATGGTATGCACGTTGTTTTACTTGAAATTAGTTTTAATTGTTATGTTAAATAATTTTTTGTTTAATATCGAATTTGTCGTGCAACCATTATTAAAATCAATTAACTATACGATGAGTTAACCCTTTGACTGTCCTGCGCATCATATGTGATGATGATACACTTTGCCTTATTTTGTATTACAAAATTTTGTTTGAGACTGAGAACTTTACTAACAGATAAAAATAATTAATGTACCTATATTTACTAACTGTAAAAACAGTTATAAATTTTGTACAGAAATAATAACAACATATGCTTTGGTATATTTTGTATTTAGTCTTAATACATACATTTCAACTACATATTTTGATTTGATGCTAATTGATAACGAGAAAAATTATGAACGATATGCACAGAACGTCCGACAGTAAGTTTTAATATTAATGGTGGGCAGGCAAAGGGTTAAACAGGTAGGGCATTGAAAAATAATTGCGATGAGGTTATTCAAGAGAGTGAGGTTATTTGACATTAAATTTGAATTTTTAATCCCTAGAAGAAAATGTACATCAAACATATGTATGGGGACGTTTCCGTATACAATAAATCATCCACATACAATAAATTTCACTTGGTATACCACTAGATAAAGAGGAAGAAACCAGCAATTTTACTAGTTAAGTTATAATTAATTTATTTAATCAAATTCAATAACAATAAAACAAATAAAATAAAAATTTCAATAATAAAGTTTTATTAAAATTAAAATAAATTTTAATAAAATTTAAAAATAAAATAATAACCCATGTGCGGTACATTTCATTATATAATTATTTGTTTTGCAATAGTATTCGCCAATTAGGATTTCGTACGGTTTTTAATTTTTTTGTATGTGTTATTCAGCTAACCAGGAACATTGTTTTCTGATTAAAACTAAAATCATGAAGTTTAAGGCTGCCTTGTTATGCTCATGGCACGGATTTTGTTCGACATACAAATCTTTGTAACACCTGCTGGTGTTAACAATACAAAGTTGGACAATATTCTTTTTCAAATCTTTCATATTTGCACGTTCTGAAAACATCCGGGAAAATAAATAAATTTGTTCTTTGCACATTTTGAAATAATAATCAGTTGGAGCTTTAAGATTCTTCTTTTTTTCATCGTCAAAATTTTTATTGCTAATCAAATATTCTGTCGGAGCCTCTAAAATTTCATCAGTTTTGATAAACATGTTTTCGCATCGGGAACATTTAATTTTACTCAAAATTTTGAACGCTACGTAGCCCACAATATACCGCATTGAAGCTTCTTGCAAAGGTACATCCAAATTAAAAAAAATTTCAGATATATCTGATATGTCATTAGCAGGTGGCAGCACCTCATAATGCACGATTCCTTTTCGCGTTTCGCTAATAGAAATCCGGTTCATTAAATTTTTAACTGTTAATTCATGAGGTACCCAAACGTCAAGCTTTTTTGTATCCAGCCATTTTCAAATGGTTTAAACCTGTTTTGTGATCAATATTGAGTTCTTTACCAATGCCATGGCTGCTTATATGCTGGTCTTCTTCAATTTTCTGCATGATTTCATCGATTTTCCACTGGTTGGTCGACTAGAGCGAGGGGCATCTTTCACATCCATATTTCCAGAAAGCGAGATTTCTTTGCTGCTCATTTTGATAAAGCACCTTCTCCATGCACAATACCTTGTTAAAGTTAGCCGAAAGTTGCCAGCCGAAAGATAATGCAGATAGTGTCTTGACTATTTCAACAGAAAATTAAACTCTCTGTATACTCTCGCTCCTATCGATTTTTAAATTCCTATAAACAGAAATAATTTCTCCTTCACCCAAAGGATATAACCCGTACCTAAATTCATCCTAAATTCTAGTTTATGACTGATTTTTGCTGTATTCAAGACACTATCTGCATTATCTTTCGGCTGGAAACTTTCGGCTAACTTTAACAGTATATGCACAATTTGTTCGCAAACCTGAGCCACGTTTTTAATTTTGTCGTAATAAAATTGTAAAAGTAAACGAATTTTTTTATTATTTATCTATATGTTTAAAATGTAACTTTTTATTCATTTCACCGATTTTAATGTTTTGTATGTCAAAGTGCAAGTTAAAATGTCACCTTTCAAACGCATACAAGGTTGCCTGATTTACACCAATATAAATGTATTAAAATGTTAACTAGCACAATTTTCCTTAAAACGAATTTAAAGTTTTCGTTATATTATTTATCCATAGATCATCGTTTTTTATTTTTAATACAATTTTCATTAAGAATTTTTCCACGAAGGTACGTGTGAAGCGCTCAAATGCGATTCTATTATGTTTCTGTGTAAAAACATTTATTGCTCATGATGCAGAAATGCTTTAGAGTATCCGACCAAAGCAAAAACAAGTGGACGGCGGGCCATTCGCCCACCCTTTTATATATAAGTTAATTATTCTGAAATGGACCCAGTTTCAGACATCTAAATAGTCAATAGTAACTGAGTTGTTAGTTCAATGAAATAGAATGTAAAACAGCAAGCTTTTGCTAGCGACATAATTGTTTTCAACATTTATTATAACTATATAAATTAATAAATCATCAGCCTCAGCTATTTATCTACTATTTCGAATAACAACATAAACGAATGATTAATATTTTATTAAATAATAACTAAATTAAAATCTATATAACACAATGATCGTAAAGATTGGTATTAATTAATTCAACCCGGACAAAAACTAATATTTTAAATGCAAAGAAAAATTAAAGTATCCATTGAATGTAAGTTGTAAAATTTTTTCGTTTGTTGCCAAGTGAAAGTGAATAACACAATAATGGCATTAGAAACTCTGGAACATTGGCCCCTTAGCAGGCGTTTCTATTCCAATTACTCCTCATCGGCGATATAATAAATTGCGAAAGTAGGCGTTAATTTAGGTGTATATCTTTTCATTGGTTGTAGAATACTGCAAAAAAAGATTTATTATTCAGAAAATTGAAACTACATTAATATGTGGAAAACATTCTTGGTGGGTGGTTAATGAATTCAAGAGTTGTTAGAATGAACAACTTATGCCATTTGCCTTGACTAAACAAATATTGAAGCTTCTGCTATTGTTCAGCACGCGACTGATGCAATTAAGTTTAGGTGGTTACTTTTTGATTACATTTTATTAGATTAGAATTGTCATAATTTTATTATGGTGTACTCCGGATGATTTTAAAATTTCTGTACATGTACATTAACAAATAAACTACACAGAATAAATATTTTATTTTAGTGATATCTGTCTTTAAATTTCAGGGACTTCTAGTTTGAATTTAGTTTAGTCAATGTAGTTGATTGCACACAGCATTAATATAAACCAAAAATTTAGCTTTCAAGTGAATGTGTAAAATCCTTCGGACTTAGAATAACTTCAATGTTTGGTTGGCATGGCAGAGAGAAACAATTTAACAATGTATCCCAACAAAGTCAAACAATCGTTGTTTTGGTCAGTAAATGGAAGGAAATAAATTCATCCTCCGGGCATGCTAGTATTCCTCATCCAGTAGCAATATGCCTCTTTCAGCTGCCCTGGGATCTGGCTTGGTTTCAATGAACTAATCATTTGCTCATTAATCCGAAATTTAATTGATTGTGTACCTTAGAAATAAAGCGGCTAAATCCCTACTATGTTGTCAAATAACTTTTGCTTACTACCATTTGCAAATAACTTTTGGCAGTTTTGCAAACAGCTTCGCATAAAAAGGCAAATGCCAATCAAACAATTAGCCGAAAACCAGTTTAAAACAAGAAACAAATATTATCCATACGTATTTTTCTATGATGAAAAGTAACTGATTGTTTTGTTTTGAACGAATTCCACCAATTATTTTAGATAAAAACTTAAGTATAGGAGAACTGGTATAACTAAAAATTAGTATATGTTACTAATTTTTACTTATATTCTTCGATAAATAGGCCATAATTTTGTTTTATTTCAAAATAGGCTAACAGTTTTTTTTTATTGTTTCACTGCAGAGTTCATCGAACAATACGCAGATATTTAATATTTTACAGAAATACTTTTTTATTTAATTATTATAAACAAATCATGAGAACTTAACCACTTAAGTGACGGCTTTTTGTGAGAAAGTGTGTCCATAAATTGTTAGGTTTTTTTTACATTTCTTTAGAAAATAATTACCAAGTAATCTGAATACAAAATTTTTATTTTTCAATTATTGTTTCAATACAAGCTTTGCGCGAGCAAGACTCGAGCAAATCAAAACACAATCGAACTACGCGTCCGAGTCACGCTCGGGCAAACCACTCAAGTGGTTAAAGATGCAGTTTAGCAAATATTCTGGTGCCCCACTCCATATTGGGTTTAAATACACTATATGTGAATATATGGATGATATGTAGATCATACTGAGGATTGGATTGGGTAAATTGTTTCGCGTTATTTTTATCGCAAATATATAATGCATTTCTTTAATTTATCTATATGTAAATTCCATTTAAAGCTGGAGTCAATTACAAGCCTCAAATATGAATATGTTGTTGCTCTTTATGATTAATAAGAATAGTATTAATTTTAGTATTCAATTTCAGGTAATCTCTACATCCAAAATATATATATTTTTATATATTATATATTTTTTATTTTTTATATATTTTTATTTTTATTTATTTTTTATATATATTTATATATTTTTATATATATATTTTTTTTTTATAGTTTATATATATATATTTTTATATATTTTTTCCTTAGGTACTGATTTAATGAAGCAATTATTGAAGACCAATATCATTATTAATCTCGATTAAACCTATATTAAACCTTTATCCTTCCTTGCAGTAGATCAGAATTGAATCGTGTCGTGCCGTAGGATCGCTATGTGTTTGACATACATTTTTTGATTATCAATTATATGTAAATAATAATATAATTACCGAGACCTACTGAAGCACTAAACACAACTAAGACCCTCTGATGGAGTGCAGAATTCAGCGCCGACCCACCGTCCATGTCAATGTACAGGTTGACATGGAGCTTGCAATGTGCAGGTGGTAATACTGTAGTTGTGTGAGTAGGTGAATAGTTGAATGGGTTAATGATGTAGCGTGAATGCGTGGTATCACAATGGGCCAAAAATGGCCTAAGTGAACTGAAACCCCTAAACCCCTACTAAAGCATCTCTACATTATGATGTATTGCTCATTTTTACACGTTTTTACAAACATAATAGAAGCGCATTTGTCTTCACACATATTTAACTCTATTGATTATCAACAATCAATAAATATAGGTACCTACGTGGAAAAGAAAAATTCTCAATGAAAATTGTATTAAAAATAAAAAACGATGATCTATGATAAATAATATAATGTATACTTTATAATCGTTATTGATCGAGTTAACATTTTAATACATTATATTCCTGTAAATTATGGTTCGCATAAATATAAAATGGGAAACGAAGGACGAAAAGTGCAAACTATATAAAATATTGCTTCCCGAATTAAAAAAGGCTGACTTAAAAATTGTATTTTTCCGGACTTAAAACCAGCGTTTTTATTTCATTTTAAAATTGACTTAAAATCTGTAATGAAAATTAAATAAAAAAAACCGTACTTTATTAATGCATATCATAAGCCATTTTGAAAATGATTTAAGAAGTGTATTTATAAAAAGCATAAAATGTATATTTATAAATGGCATAAAAGTCCACTTATAACGCATGCATTTCTATATCTATCAAAAACAAATGTAAATTTTATGTTTATAATGTAAAATAAAATATGGCTATTTTAAGTCATTTTGAAAATGAATTATAAAATGTATTTTTAAAATGACTTAAAATATGCCTTCCTTGTGTCATTTTTAAATTAAATTTGTTTTTGTAAAACACCTTTGTTAAGTCAAAAAATTTGTTATAAATATGACTTAAAAAAGGTCCCATTTTTTCATATAAAAACATATTTTTTAAGTCTACCTTTTTAATTTCGGCCTTTTTCAATTCAGGAAGCCATAAAATATGTCTGAGTAATTCATAAAAAATTTAAACTACATATCCACATACAACACAACTATACTCGAATATATATAGAAACAAAAAACTACATGCAGCAACATTATAGAAAAACGAATTATGTATCTATTTTACGAAATTTATTTAAAATCTATTTTTCTCTGTACATGTATAGCGCACATGGCCAATCTCCACGTGCTTCACTACCCGTGTGTTGTGATATACATGCATATTTTATTTTTTATAAATATTTTATTTTTTATATATCCATACTACATACACACAAAACAACTAAACCATGAATAAGATGATCATCGTGTTGTTTTGTTATTGTTTCCTTCATTCATAAAGTTTTATTACTATGTGTATGTAGTTTAGGTGCGAAAAAAATACGAACGTTTTTTTAGGCTGTTTCTGCTATGTATATATAGATGGCAGGGTTATGGGGTTCCTCGATTAGATTACAAAAAATAATGTAATATGAAAAGTGGAGCCACAGTATTCGACCAAACTTTCTTTCGCAATAATTCGTCTGTATATATTACGTTTGTGCTTCTGCCTTTTCGTTATGATTCATTATTATAAAAAGAGATTACTGTATACAAAGAAAAATTAAAAATTATTTTAATGGCAGACAATTTAATGTACATATACGTGGTATCGTATGCTATATTTTATTTGGCAGCACTACCCAAAATTCAGAAAAAACCAAAAGACGAATTATTCTTATTTAAATATAAATAAAAGTTTATCTTGTGGTTTGCTACATAAGGACGGAGTTTGGAAAACGTTTTCCACGCGATTATGTTCTATTACTTTTATGTTTATCTTTTCAGTTTTATAACGAAAAAGGTTTGCATCCTACGTCATCATCCCAGGAATTAAACGTCATGCTCAAACATCCTTTATGCTGCGTACATGACATCGGAAACAAAAAGCGTCATACTCGCTCCTAAACTCAAAACCAATCAAATTTCGTGCAATACTTTATGCCCCGCCTACTAGATCTATACTCGAGTTGAAATATTTTGAACTTTGTTGTTGTTTTAATACATTCAGTACGATACCATGGTATTTTTTTCGAACGAACTCCCGATGTCATGTACGCAGTCTTTATGACTACTTCAGCCAGATAAGAATAATTTCTGTGTTATTCTGGGCTGTGGGCAATTGCAAAATAGCAATTTCTGTGATATTTTAAGACTAATAAAGGCTAGTAAAATTAAAAAAAAAATCGCTGGTCTCCAAAACAAACGGTCCAAGCCCGGTACATACGACTGTTAAAACTCTATCATTTTCCATTCACCCGTTTAATTTTGTTTTTTTGTTCAAATTTTGTTTTTTTTGCTTTTCGCTGTCAATTAATTTTTTTATAATTTTTGCTTGGCTTAATTCAAGAGTGTTGGTAATTTCGTGTGTTTTATCGTGACTTTTTTTATTCGATTTTTCCTACAATTTTTTGTGGTTTTCGATCTCTCTTGCTAGTTGTCCGGTTTTCATTATAATTGATTAAAATTAATACATTTTTATCGTAATAAATCTTGAGTTAATCTGGCATCGCTTCATTTGTAATTTCCTCGCGTTTCATTTTTGTTAATTTGTTCTTTTCATTTATTGAATTAAGTCTAAAAAATGTCTTTTTCAAGACAAAGTATTAAATAATAAAAAATTAAATTAACTAAATTTCGAATTCAGTATTTCATTAAATTTATCACATTTATTTATGACATTAACATACATATTTACCTAAAAAAAATTATTTATTTAATTTGTCTGTAGTTGCCGCATCTTTTTTTGCTCCTTCGATACTCTTGTTTAAGCTAAAGAGGACATTTATTTTCTGCGAGTATGGTAGTTCGGTGAAATCTGACTCCACAGATGCCGCAAAGACCATTTTATTATTATTTTGTAAATTTTGGTTCGGCTGGCTTGTTTGTTGATTTATTAGTTCTCTATGTGCCTCCATCTCTCTCATCACTGACTGCATAATCGGTCCAAATAGTTTTTCATCATTTCGTTTTCGTTTTTGAGATGGACCAGCTCTGGTCGATAATACAGGCGGCGTGTTATTAACGTTCCGCATCGAAGGACTCGTCATTATTAATTTCAGTTGCCGTTTCATTAAACAAACTTTGAAACGGATTATCAGCCTGGTTTTTTAGCATGAAACTAAATAGTCTATAATAGCCTAAAATAAAAATAAGACGTTTGTATTTACAATTATGAGTAAATATGAAATATATAAAATGTAAAATATATTTTATTCAAAGAACTTACAATCCAGTTCCACTATTCCTAAGTTTCTGTGTTCATGGATTAATTACCCGTTAAGCAAACATAAAATTTTAATATCCGATCTATAAGAATATTAAACTTAAAAAAAAAAAAAAAAAAAATTACTCAGTGTCTGTGACGTCTTTCATAAAGTCCATATTTTTTCCAGCCATTCGTCTTTGGACGAAGATGGTCTCTAACTTTTTCTTTTTGCCTCTTTTTTAAGATTAACGGATCGAGCACTTAGAAGCTTCCAACTTTTTTGCAAAGCTCCGCACTCAATCCTATTGCTTCGGGAATTTCACTCCAAATTATTATTTTTAAACTTACATTTTTATAGTCTTTGTGTGTCAAGGTGTACAATATCAGAGCCATCTATGATTTTGAAGAGCCGTAATATTAAAAAGAGAGCTTTCAGTAGAGGGGAAGCTTTTATTGAATTACTATAAGAAACCGTGGTATTGGAAAATTTTTGAACATGAATTTATGAATAAAAAATTAAACAAATCATCTAAATTTTAATTTTATATTTTTAATAAACTATTCATAGAACACATATTTGAAAATCAGCCATCATAATGTAGTATTTATTTGGTAAATTTAAACTAAAGCGGAACATAAATTTATTAATTTTCTATAAAAATGAGCTTCCCGTTTAGTTGTGTAGGTTTATAAAGTAAGATAATAAAGGGTGCTGCTGCCGCTGATTCCTCTTACATCCAATTTAAAATTTAGTTTTATAAAAATTTAACTTATTTGGTAAATTCTGGTCACATGCACATCAGAATTTTTGAGATGAACGACGCACTTAATAGGAATCTAAACATTACCCATTTATAACAAAATTAAAGAGAAAACGTGAGCTGAAACGAAATTTTATGAGTCACCATGTAGAAATAATAATATTATTCATATAATGAAATTTTTACATCAAGATCTATTTACGAAAATTATTTTTGTATGCAAAAAATCAACGGTGTCATGGTTTTCTTAATTAAATATTATTACAAAACAGAACAAAACGTAAAAAACTTTAATTTTATCCGATTGCAAAAACGAGCTTTCTGTATTTGAAAATCCGTTTACAGATGTCTCTGTAATAAATTTACTTGAAATTACAGAAAAGCGTAAAATAATTAAATAACTATTTACGAAAATAAACCATTATTATTGTAAGTTAAGCGCGAAATCTTTAATATAATAATTTAACATAATTAATAAAACTCAAAACAATTATTATTTTTATTTATAATACGGTTGGCATAAATAAAGCTTTTCATCGCAAAATATTTACCATCGTAGTTGCTGTGCGCTGAAAAACAATAATAGAAAAATGTCACAATTTTTCCAAATTTTTGCTTTTCGTATTTCAATTCGCTCGTATTCGGTTATTTTCAGTTCCAGCAGATCTCAATAATCTATTGAACCAGAAAGTATACATAATAAATTGTTAAATTTTAGTTAACAAACATTTAGGTTTTAATATTTAGCTTTAATTTATACTTAGCGACATCTTTTGATTGGTTTATTAATTGCGAAAAGCTCTAAATATAATGTTTTTATTCATTTGCTCCGGTTTGTTTATACTACAGGATGAAACAGTATAGCCTGCGAATTTGTTGCGATGCAATTTTTATCAAATAACGAAAAAACAGTTTTCGAAGATTGTTCATCAATAATGTTGTACATAATAGAATCCAGAACTCAATAACCCCCATATTACATAGCTACTCAAAAAGCATTTTTTAACGAACGTTTGTTTTGGGAAAGAAATGCTGAAATTTTTGATGGAACACTCTATACTAATTTCTTACATACACATAGAAACAAGTTCTTATTTCTACAATAAAAAATTTTTTTGTGGTAGACTAATCTGAATATTTTTGCGTTAATTCGACAAAATATGACTCAATTTTAAAATAAGCTGTTCCTGAATATTGAACTAACCATTCAAATTAAAAATTGAAACGAAGCATTAATGATTTTATATACAAAAAAGATTCTAAAAAAAATATTAAAATACACCGATTGGTATGAAAAAGAACAAAAAGCTTCCCCTCTATGGAAAGCTCATGGAAAAAAATGGCGGAATCTTACGGCTCTTGTATTAAGGTGGCTCTGACAATATATCTCACCCCGGCTTTTTAATTTCATCGAGTAGTTTTTCATCGGAATCTCTCATATTGGCCATTCTGAAAAAATACAAAATAAATTATTAAGCTTTGAATCACGATTATTTGTATTCATTTTAATCATTTATATCTGGGATGTATAATAATGCTCTCATATTTTTTAAATGAAATTTATTTTTTTTAAACCAAAATACACACTATTTTTACTATACAAATATAGTAAATTTGAAATTTAATAATACACAAAAGGAACATTTGCAACACAATAAAAGTTTAAAAATTCAAATGTTTTCCCCCAGAATACGTTACAAAATACAGTAGAAATCGGATAACACGAAATCGAAGAGAATAACAAAATATTTCGGTATGATATCAAAGGGCCGAATGTCGAAGGGCCGAATTTCAAAGGGCCGAATGTGTCGAAGGGCCGAATGTCGAAGGGCCGAATGTGTCGAAGGGCCGAATGTGTTGAAGGGCCGAATGTCGAAGGGCCGAATGTCGAAGGGCCGAATGTCGAAGGGCCGAATGTCGAAGGGCCGAATGTGTCGAAAGGCTGAATGGGTCGAAGGGCCGAATGGGTTGAAGGGCCGATTTTTTTTGATTTTTTTTTTTTTGTTTTTAGAAATATTTTTTTTGTTTAATTTAATTATTTAATTTAATTATTTTTTTTATTTTTTGTACCATATACCTATTATCAGAAGGCTGACAAATAGGGCCGAATGTCTCTGGTGGCGAATGACAAAATTTTCCTTCACCAAAATGTCTCGCTGACCGGATACGTGGAATTTCATAAATATTCAAATATGAAAAATATTACAATACATAAATTCATCAGAAATTCATTTATGTTTAATAAAACAAAAATTTACAAAATATTCTATAAAAAAATATGAAAAATAAAAAAAATATAAAAATATTCTAATATTCTTAAAATATTTTATTTTGTTATAAAAGAACAAATTTAAAAAATTATATTTCTAAAAACAAAAAAATTCGGCCCTTCGACCCATTCGGCCCTTCGACATTCGGCCCTTCGACATTCTGCCCTTCGGCACATTCGGTCCTTCTACACATTTGGCTCTTCGACATTCGGCCCTTTGACATTCGGCCCTTCGACATTTGGCCCTTCGACATTCGGCCCTTTGTACCTATTCCAATATTTCGTGTTATGAAAATTTCGACTTAAGCGAAAATATCAATGAAAAAATTTAAATTTAAAGGCACACATATCCACTTAAATTTGATTCCCTTAAATAAACATGTAATAACATATGAATAATTATGTATTTTTTTCATACTTTTAAATACATGTTACTAACCAAAAATTTCATATGTAATTTCATTTAAATAAAAACTTTTATACATTATGTAGGTATTGAAAAATAAACTTCATAAAAGGTACTGTTAAAAACTTGCACATTTGAACCTACTTTTCAAAAATACATATCTAGATTATAAAAAAAAAATACTGATGCTTTAATTCATTAATTTAAATAATTTTCCAAGTCGCCAAGAATGTTGTACACTTTTTCTCCATCTGTTTTGGCTTCGGTAAATCAACGCAAATCCAGTAAGCTCGTACGAACGGTTTCCGCAAAAATACCAAAACTGGAACATCATCTTCATCCTCTATATCACTATCCTTGTTTCCTTGGGCGGTTCTGGATTTTATAATATCACAAATTTCGCGACCACTTAAAAGCGGCGTAGTATCAAATTATCCAAACTCAAGTGATCTTCGGCCGTGATATTTTGAGGTAAATTTGTAACCAAAGAAATAGGTTCAAAAATATTATTCACATCATCGTTTACAGTAATTCCATATATTATCTCTGGCTGATCATCGTCGGAAGATTGTAAAACCAGAATGGCGAAAGCAATTTAATATAGTTACAGGCGTGACAAGTTTCCATGCGTGGCGTAACATGTACAACGCATCTAAGACTGATACCTGTTTCATATCTTCCTAGAAGCTCAATACTTGCTAAATGTTTTTGAATTAACATTTTTTTGTAAAACACTTTTAAATTCTTAATGATTCCTTGACCACAAGGCTGTCACACACTGGTAGTATTTGGAGGCAGAAAAAATAATTAAAACTTTCTAGCTGAATCTTCCGATGTGCTGAGTGATTATCTATAATTAAAACTACCTTTCTCTTTTCCTTTAAAAAGTTTTTATCTAACGATTTCAACCAACTTGAATATAAGTCCGGTGTCATCCAGGCTTTTTTATTTGTGGTGTATTGAAGGGGTAGATTTTTAATCTTTTTGAAACAACTCAAAATTGGAATTACATCCAACTAGTGTTGTAAGACGTTCCTTAGATTGTTTACTACCGCAGAACAAGTTTCTCACTTACATGCTAAAATTTTGTCCGAAAAATAAACCGAATTCATCCACATTAAAAATGATCGAAATCGGAAGTCAAATCAGCTGATACTTGTCTCGCCTCAGATTTAAAGGTAATTCCCATTTCGATGGCTATTTTATCAGCCTTTTCCATTAATAAAGGTTCAGAAATAGGAGCACCTTGAGATCGGGCTTGTTTAAATCAAAGTGCTGCTTTGACCCCGAATCTAAATCTTCATATTTTGGTAAATGCAAACGTTTCCGGCTTCCTTCGAAATCATCCTTTTCATATGAAGATTAAATTTTTAGACGATTTTTTATAATCATTGATAAAGTAGAGTTTGGAATCCCAAATTCTTTACAAATTTCTGTTTTTGATCGATCGCCTCGATCAACATTTTCCAGAATATCAATTTTTTTTACATTAAAGCGTTTCGTTTTTTATTTCCGCTAGCCATGCTTTTGCTTATTAATCACTGAAGAAGCAACAACAATTTTAAAGAATTCTAGAGATCATCACAATTTAGACAACAAAAATAATTTTATGTTTCACTCACAAAAACTAACACGGTCACCAAAAGTACACCGAAACTAACCCCGCGAATGACACCAATAAGTTCAATTTTATGATTTCAAATAGAAACAATTTTACGTTTAATGAGAATTATATACCCACTACCCACTACTACCAAATACAAAGAAAACTAAAACCATTTCTCTCCAACAAAAAAAAATTAATAACAAAATTTAATTTCGGGAATTTCCTAATACTGAACGATTTTTTTTGTTTTATGAAAGCACAGGTGTTCAATTATAAAATTCGTGTTAAACGAATATTTCTGTACTAATATTATATAAAGGGACTGAAAAATTTGTTCGCGTTAAACGAAATTTCGTATTAAAAGTTTCGTCTTAAGGCTGTATCATAGAAAAATAAGTTTATCATAGATTTCTCATTTTGATAAATCGAAAGATAAAAATGAATTGAGTAAAAAATGTTCTGACAATTCCAATGTCATGATTGTATTTGTGACTTTATATTGCGCGCAATGTAAAGTCACAAATACAACCATGACATCAAAATTATCAGAACTTTTTCACTCAACTGGTTTTTGTTTCTCGATTTATAAAAATGAGAAATCTATGGTAAACTGATTTTTCTATGGCTGTATGATACTGAAAAAACAAATTTCTTTTTTAGTATCGATATTTAGATGTGTCTAAACTGGTTCGTTTCTTTAATAAATATTAATACCAACATTTTATATAATTCGTTTATTAAACTTTACTTATATTGTTTATATGTGTAAAATTAATTAATAAACTTACTATTTTTCATTATTTCTGTTCTAAACATTGCATATTATAATAAAATTAATAACCACTTATCTTGGACACAATTTTTATTTCGTGATTTGCCATCTAGCGACAGTAAATTTTTCAAAAAATAATAATAATATTGCTGCGTAAAAACAAATTAACTTATCGTTTGACGTAATTTTTCGATCGATAACAATCGAAATTTTTATCATTTTTAAACTAATTTTTCCATTTTCTACGTCATTTCAAGACTAATCTTGATAATCCTGTACTAATAGCTCGATTTTATGTTTCTTAACACCACTTGATGCAAAATTTTGCTCCTCCTAGTTATTCGATTGCGTTTTCTCATCATTGTCCTAGTGACACTAGGCATATGGTTTTTTACCCCAATTCCAGGAATATAACTGTTCTATTTCTGAGAAAATAGAAAAATATTTATTTTATATTTCTTTCTTTGCTAGTGCTACATCCCATGAATGGAGGTTGAGGGCCACCTCAACAATGCTCTTCCATTTAACTCGATCGACAACAAGGGGACGCCAGATACGATAGCCCTGATTATTAAGGTCTTGTTTAACCACCGAATAGGGAGCCGCCCTCGAGGTCCCGTCTTCATTGGTGCCGATTCCAGGGCCTGTTTTATCTCTTGAGTCTTGATAATTTAATTGTTTCAATTATATCAGAGTTCTCCAGATCATTCCTGGTTGTAGGATTCAGACGCATCCTGTAGATTTCCCCATCCTTAGTAGAGCTCATCATACGCACTAATTTACGGTCAAAAACTGAAAGCTTTTGGCTGTCCCGTGTTGTTAGCTTCCAAGACTCGTTACCAAAAGAGACTGCTAGTCTTATCAGCGCTTTATAGATATTTTATTTTTCGCAAAATATAGCGAGATTTAAAAATATTGATGTTAGCGTAAAATGCTCGTTAGCCCGCTGCGATCCGTTTGCATATTTACTATCGATCCCAGGCATTTAAACTCATTCACCTATTTGTACAGTATGTCGCCTGTTTAAAATTCTCCATGTGTTGGCCATCTCGCGATAAACATGTATTTGGTTTTTGCTTCGTTGATATAGAGGCTGATTTTTTGGGCTGTTATTTCCGACGGGAGCAGAAATTCTTTGAAAGACACGGTCTTACGACCAAAGATGCACGTAAGGTAATATTTGGCTTGATTTATAATATAAACTGCTGCCCTGGGCGCATATTCTTGAAATCAGTGGATATTCCCGGATTATAATTTGCATTAATTTTTTTTATATTATTCGAATTTTTCACCGGCTACTTTAATCGTTTTTTCAACTTTGCTTACAAGTTTTCTATTATTTGGGGCAATAAATCTACAATGATTTGAGCAAATTTGAAAAAAACGATTAAAGTAGCCGGTGAAAAATTCGAATAATATATAGAATTTTAATGCAAATTATAATCCGCCGACGGAAACATCTACCGATTTCAAGAATACGCGCCCTGCGCTATGATGACCTGGTAAAAGACATTCGAACGAAAACCCTTGCAACACTACAGATATTATTTCGAAAGCCTCCGAGAGTTTGCCTTCGACTATCACTTTGCCTTGAGAGCCATCCAATAATATTTTGCACATAGTTATCAATTTTGGAAGAATGTCCAAATGTGATAAGACGCTCCATAAAGTGTTCCACTAGATGCTTTCGTATACGGCTGTTGAAAGTCTATGAATTGAGAATGCACCGGGATTTCCTTCTTGCATTGCTCCTTTCTAACACAATCCTTAGATAAAAAGTTTGATCGGTTGTCAACCTGCCTGGACGAAAACCGCTTTGTAGTTGCCTAAAATGCGTTTACTGCAACTGGATAACTTGCCAGCAACTACAGTGGCCAATATCTTGTAGCAGGTGTTGAGCAAAGCTATTCTACGTCTGTTGTTACGGTTCAGCCGGTCTCGAGCGATTTGCTACTCGTCTAGAATATTGCAAACCAAATGGTTGAAATCAACTTAGACATGCGGTAGTCGCTCACGTTCTTGAGCATATTGTTATTGATGCCATTCTCACCAGTGGCTCTATTCTGGTAATTCCCCGGGCATAGCGAACTTGGGATAGAATTTATATATGTAATTTTTATTTAAACTTTTTTTTCTGGCACACTGAAGTAAAAAGTTAGTGTTAATTTTTTTGAAAACAAAATTAAATTGGGAATAATTTTCCCTGCCAATTTACATAGGGAAAAATTATTCCCAATTTATAAATACACAAAACATAAATACATAAAGTTTCCTCCTCAGTAGGCCAGAAAAAGAACAATTTGAATAGAAATTACATATAAATTCTTCCCCAGTGGCCCTATTCTGACTTTCCCTGGGAATAGGGAATTGGGGAAAAAAATTCATAGCATTTTTGTCTAAATTGTATTTTTTTTGCCTACTGAGGGAACCTGATTGGTGTTAATATTTTAGAAACAAAGTTAAATGGGAAAATATTTTTCCTTACAAAAATTTTGTGGAACAAAAGTTTCCCAAATCACTTTGTTTTGAAAATTTTTGCACTAAACTTATTCTTTCAGTAGGCCAGAAAAGTAAAATTTTAACAAAAATGTTATGAACATATTTTTCCCAATTCACTATTCCCAGGGAAAGCCAGAATAGGGCCACAGTTCTCTATTCAAGAAAGAAAAGTAACCTAGAAAGAAAATATAAAAAAATCTCATTCCATTCGTTCTCACCAAACCGGAATCTATGCGCAGGGGCCTTATTATTTTTCATTTTGACGAGAAATTATTTCGCCACACTCTCAGGAAGGTGTTTGTGTTTATTTGTAACTCTCCAGATTAGTTGAGAATAGCACTACATGGATCGAAGGTGTTTACAACCAATCATTTAATCTTCAGCCAACTATCATTGAGTTGATTAACCTAAAAGTAAACAATAGCATTATAACATTAACCGTTTGAGTCCCAGGGGGTATTGAAAAAACACTGTCGAAGAATCCCCAACAGCGCAACCGCGCTTGCTCTAAATGAGTACGAGACACATATCTATTGTAATTGAGTAATGAATAATTGAGACAAACTTATTGTAAAATGTACTGTTTACATTAAAAAGAGCTGCGTGATGTACTGGCTTCAGTTAATCTGAGCGCGCGACTTCGACAATCGATCGCGCTGCTTGGAACTCAAACGGTTAATTAATACCACATATACTTACCAACCACATATTACATATTTGTATATGCATTAAGCCAATCGAAATCAACCTAAAATGAAGAAATATTATGTAAATAAATATTTAATTGTTTTTTGTAAATTAGAAACACATAATTTGTACTTACCGTTTCCAAATGTTATGAAGTCAAAATCTAATCAAAACAACTTGTCAATTTTCCAGATTTGCTTATTATTATAATTTTAAGATGTACTAGAGTAAAGCAGTTAGTTCAATGTAATTAAATATTATTACTTAACTTATGCTGTGTGCTTTTAGGTCGATTTTTTCAACAAAATCATGAACTAAACTAAATTGCTCAGTAATTCACAATAAAAATTCATAGGTGGCAGTAAGAGCAACAAAACAAGCTGTGCCTGAATATTTGAAATACTAAATTGTCGACTCTCCGTAGATAAACGAAATTTAAATAATGGAAGATGATATGGAAGTTGCATTATTAGCAAATTTATGTCGGTAATGCAGATTTGGCTGTAACAACCAAAATGCACCAGCCGATATATGTTGATAATGCAATTTCGGCTGCAATATATGACATTTATCAGCCGAAAAATGTCGATAATGTAGTTTCGGTTGCAATAACAAAAATTGATCAGCCGAAGAATGTCGCTAATGCAGATTAAAACAACTTGTGGCATTCGCCTGTAACGCCGGTAAACCAGATTCGTATAAATAGCCAACTGAAAAATGTCGATAAAGCAGATACATAATTTTAGTGTTAAACAGTAATTTATTTTTAAACTAGCTGACCCGGCGAACTTCGTACCGCCTCAAAATCAATAAATGTTGTTTATAGTTATTATAGCTTAATTAAATTGAGTTTTTTATTAAGATAAAATGAATTTCTCTCTCTCTCTCTCTCTCTCTGGCACCATATCCTATCAAGGGATTTGGCCGCCTCAAATGAGGTTTCATAATAATATTTTCATTTCGAATAATGAGTGATTAATTCATTGATCCTAAACCAGCCGTGCAATTTTTTCCTTGTCAACACCGGAAATCGAACCCGAGACCTCCGGGACGGATAAAATGAATACTCCAAATTAATTAAATTCAATCAAAATGAAATATATTTTAATAACATTGAAATGAATGTAATTCACGTGGCAGCAAGGCTTTCGTTTTATTGAAATGATTCGCGTAGCATTGTTGCACAACTTTCTTTTAAACTAGTTGCTGGGTGGGTTGCAATAGGGTCGATTCCCTAGAGAAACATTCATTTTCTAGATTCAGGTCACAAACACTGAAGGATGGGCCTTGTGATTTGTTGATCGTCATGGCGAACGCAAGACGAATCGGAAATTGAATTCGTTTAAACTCGAATAGCATATCGGTTGGGATCATCAGAATTCTCGGAATGAGATCTTCCTCACCTTTCAACTTTCCTTGAGTTTTCTCAAAACCAAACGCGTTCCGTTACATAGTTTTGGTTGATTCAGGTTTCGTAGCATGATGATTACCGGACAACCTTTCAGTTGTTAGTTGTGCGGCGGCAAGCCAGCTAGATCCAATGAGTTTAGAAATTTAGTTGGATAGTTGATTGCTTCGAATTACTCGTTCACTCACCCAATTGTGATTTTTGAGGTTAGTAATGATGTTCGGGAACACTTTGTAGATGAGCTCGTCCTTCGTTGAGACAAAAATGCAAAAGTTGTGAGGAAACGAAATCAATCCGTTCGATTCGTCGACCGGAACACGGCCATTATCGATAGTCAGCAATTGCTTGGAGAAATTTTCGGCAGATGGATCGTTTAACCACAGACAAACAAATTAAATTTTTCGCCCGAGCTAAAAAATGAAAACAAAATATATTTCTAATAATTCCAATGTCATCGTTGTATCTGTCATTTTTCGTTAAACTGCGTATACGTATACGCAAAAAAACAAAATTTTCGCAGTTTACGTTTTTCACGTTTACATAAGATGAAATATCTCTTGAAATATCTCTATCTCTAGAGTCAATGATTTGAGGCAAGCGTTTATTTCATCGACAGTGGTCCATCTTGGAATGACTGCTATTTTTTAACGAAAATCGCCGAACAGTTGAATTCTTCATTCGCCTCCAAAACATCTTGAGTCATTGCGTAGATCTTTCATAGTTCGATTGAGTGCTTCCAATGTGCATTTGTACGCCATTGTACATTCATAATCGATGATGATTTTACTTGCTACCAAAACTTTCGCCATTGCTGAGTGTTTCGCAATGTTGCAAGTCGGGTTTTCAGTCGATTGAAGGTTTAACGACAATTTCAACGCTGAGCAACTGCTACAGCAATATCGGATCTCAACGAATAGTGGCCAAAATCAATAACATGAGGAATACCTTCCCAGTTCCACCGGGCGCATCGAACAAAAATAATCCACCATTTCCATCATGAATTATATAGCTAAGTAGATAAAATAAAAAAAATTGGATACAAAATAAAATCAAATTTGCATGCAGCCTCCAGTCGGATTCGAATCCAGTACCTTGCGGCCCAAGTGCCGAAGCTTTAACCACTCCACCACACGTCATATACAAACTACACATACAAAATTCATATAAAAAAAGGTTTTTTATTAGATTTTTGGGGTTTTCCTTTTGATTTTTTCCGACTTTTCTTTTTGCCCTAAACCACCACTGTATTGAGACGAACAAAATAAAAAAAACAAAATGTACAAAATTTATGAGAAAATGAAATTTCTTGATAAATTTTTTTTTCGTCAATTTTTCCAATGTTTTAATAGTTATTATGCTATTCGGAGCGAAGACAAATCCAACAAAACAAAGATCATAAAAATCGGTCCAGCCGTTCTTGAGTTATAAATGGTGTAACTAACCCGACTTTGTTTTATATACATAGATAAAAAATGTTTATTTCAGATCATTAACGTACAGTATATTATTCAAAATTAAACTTTTTTATTAGATACATTAAAATTACAAGAAAAAATTGTTTTATTACTGAGAAAACTCGAAGACATAAACCAAACAAAACTTCAAAAATTGCAGGTCAATTTTAATGTGAAGAGTCCGGAAAAATTTGTATGAATAGATCGCACACTCAAAACTTGAAAATTTCTAAAAATGTTCCGTCTAAAGTGTCATGGCTGAAAGTAGATTCAAATGAAAGTTCTTATTGATGCGGTATGTGTGTGCGATATATTCAATCGAACTTTCCCCACTCTTCTCACATGACAATTGGCTATAATATTTTTGCAGGTGTGAGCATCAATAAGACATTTCATTTGAATCTATTTCCAGTCATGACACTTTAAACGGTCAGTTTTCAGATGTTTTCAAATTTTGTGTGTGCGATATATTCCATCGAGTTTTCCCGTACTCTCTACATGGAACTTGACTTGACGTTAACTATAAATGCATTTCACGTTTTAACTCCAAGCATGTAATACAGCACTTAGAGAAATTTGGTTTCGTATATTAGTGTTCATAGTTTCGAATGAAAATTTCTTATTTTAATTTTTTTAGTTGGTTTTTAGGCAGAACAAACTTAAAATTTATAATATGAATAATTACATTCCGGCATAAAATTCGTACCTGTATTATCGACATTTTCGGTTGTGATGTTACCGACATAAATCGGCTGTCATTTTTGTTTGATTACTTTGAATCTGCATTATGGGCATTTTTCGGCTGGAGTCGGCTAACTTTAATAGACTCATACAGTATTAATATAATTTTGAATAGTACCTTTAACCTGGCCATTTTTAGTATCATCTACATTAATTAAACATTTAAAATTGGCAAAAATTAACGACCAATTGCTTGTACAAAATAAATTAATTCTCTTGAAACTGGCGAACAGAAAAGATTACTAAACCGAAGTTTTCTTTAAAAGTGTATATTGTAAACAATAATAAAATTATTATAAAGTCTGTGATGACAGTGTATTTCATTAATCTGGCATACATTATTAAAGATACTGTTAAAGTTAGCCGAAAGTTTCCAGCCGAAAGATAATGCAGATAGTGTCTTGAATACAGCAAAAATCAGTCATGAACTCGAATTTAGGATCGGATTATATCATTCGGGTGAAGGGGAAATTATTCCAGTTTATAGGAATTTAAAAATCGATAGGAGCGAGAGTATAAAGAGAGTTTAACTTTTGGATTAAATAGTCAAGACACTATCTGCATTATCTTTCGGCTAACTTTAACAACGTTTATTAAAGTGCAATATAATTTACAATTCAAGTTGGTTCTGATTCACATTTTTCGGGATTTTGTGTCCATAACCTAACAGCTGTACAATCCAGTAATTATTCATCGTCATTATCCGGATTTCAACTGTAACTTCATCATACGAGTTAATCGGAATAACTTCATCAACGATTCCACCGGCTGGTTCTTCGGATCTGACTAGAACGGTATCTGTCTGTGCTGTTCACATTTCGTCTTTCTACATAGTCGCTGTGTGGATGCCTTGTTAATTGAGAGAGGTTTCGTTTTCGTGCGTGAAATTGGTCAGACTCGATGATGACGGCGCGTCGTTGATGTAAAAATGCGTTTTGCACACGAGGATGTATGTGGTCGATCGTTTATTTGACTGACCGTAACGTAACTTCATCTTTCACTTTGGTTTTTATTGTAACGGTTTTATTGTGATTGTTTCGTACATTGGCCTATTTCAGACTCTCGAATTATTATTGTGATTCTTGCAAATTTTCCATCTATAAGTCAAAAATTCAAAAAGTAATTCCATCGTTTGATTTCCACGTGTCTTTGTGGGTTCGCTTTTGTGGGAAGTATGTGCTGGCTATCACCAGATTATATAGTAGAGCTAGCTCGATGTCGCGCATCCCACTGTTGTTTGATGTCAGAACCTTGATTCTAATCAAGTGACAAATGAGAGTTTTTTGTGACATTGTACTAAAAAGTCTGCTACAATTTTGTGACAAATACTTGTAAGTACTAAATCGCGATTAGCATGCGGTGACTTTTCTGAAATATCACAAAAAATAATCTGACATTTTTAACAATATTATCATTGTTTTTTATTATCGTGGCTTATAAGTTTTCATACAAAATATGTGTGAGTATTTATAATTTTAAAAACCTTATAATATATCTGCTATAAATTAAAAATGCAACTACTGTAAACTGCTGTAAATGTCATAAATCATTTTATCCGAATCGTAAATTTTCAGTGACTTCAATTTGTACCAATAAGCAAATGTCACAAAAAATTGTCATTTTGTCGGAATCTACCCCCAGGTGTAAGGAATCTGAGCTGATGCTACCACCATGAATACTGTCTGCATTGCTGAATTGTAGTAGTGTGTGCCATTAAGTCATCTAAAACAATCTTTATATCTGGTTGTGGAATATTGTTACAAACATATTCGAGATGGTCGTGTCTTTATCATGTTCGGATTTTACCTCCGTTGGTGCATCTACGTTCACAAATGAGATGTTGAACAGATGCGTATGCAATCTGAATTGTTTATGGATCTAAAATCTGTTACGAATTTGTGAAAAAGATTGCTGATCAGTAAAATAACTTTGAACTCGTCCCTATCGAAGTTGCTACTTTGACAGACAGTAAATGCGATTTCATTTCAAATTATTTTGAGTCCGAGGTCGATGCTGTAAACCCGAATTAATTATCCGAGGCTTTTGTTGAAGTTTCGTAGCAAATTTTTTTCCAAGTTCCACAGCCCTTACACAGTTAGCCTGCCCCAATTTGTTTCGTTTCGCTTGCCGTTGTTTTATTTTGGACACTTATGTTGGTTTATATGTGAAATGATTAATTGGTGTAATGTTAAACTTAAATTTAAGTGACGCGTTGGAAAAGCGTATGTAATTTGTTTTAAAGAAATACTATCCTTATATAATTAATTGATTTGACTCAATTAATTATAATTTAATTTAATATTCCCTTAGCCCAATAACCACTACGTATCAGGTCAGGTATCAGCTATGCACTGCTATTAAGTCAGGCTAGATTAACGGGATAATGCTGGGAGCTATTTCTTAATTTTAATATTATTGTTACTACATATTTAGTCATTGTGCGTGTTCGGTTGGACAAATGGTGATTGAACACCTTTGTTAGTAAGAAGATATTTTTGTTTTGGTTAGCTCACTAGTGGGCTTTGACTTGCCCAAACTATAAATCCTTATTCAGAACAGATACAAAAGTGAACTAATTCGTATATTTTGCTACAAAAGAATACTTACCAAATTTGTCTTTTTGCTGCTGTGCTCAATCTTGCGCTCTTGTTAAAACTCTATAAATTTTATTGTCTTTAGTTATTTATTTTAAATTTTTCACTTGTTATCGAATGTTTAATTTTTACAATTTTACGCAACTTATTGTTCAAAACTTAAATTTTAATAGTTAAGGTTTTACAACTCATAAAAAACTTCTGCCACAACCTTAGAGTATAGATTTTTTCAACTTATTTCTTTAACGATACTTATTTTGTTAACCCAATTTTATTTTTTTTTACTGATTTTGCAATTGTATAATAACTGATCAACTTTCAACTCTCCACGATTATCAACTGATAGCTTTTATCAACTTTATATTAACTGATCAACTGTTCGACTTTCAACTTGGTTATGATGTTTACGACTGACTGTACGAATGATACAATGACCGAATGAATGAATTTTTGGGTTTATATACGATTTTTTGCTGAAGGCGATGCTTCTGATTTAGGATAATGTAATCTTTCCTAGGTTTTGACGCTCAGTAAAAATGCAATCGCCTTAACAGATGAGAGGTGGACCAACACTCTCACGTGCAGGGTAGCAAAACTGGTTTGGCCAAAACTGGACCTGCGGCGCTCCAAGGCACTTGTATCCCTGGGAAAACGAGATTTAGGATTGGTCGTAGGGATACTAACAGGACACTGCCTTTTTGGGGAACATGCGAGAAGGCTGGGTCTAGAGACGAATGACTTTTGTAGAAGTTGTATGGACGAAGAGGAGGAAGAGACGCTAGTTCACTTCCTATGCTCATGTCCGGCACTATCATACAAAAGACGTAAGTACTTGGGTGTGTACAACATGGACAGCCTTTCTGAACTCGCGGACTGTAGGGTGCGAGATATTTTAAGCTACATCAGTAGCTCTGGTTGGTTTCAGCGGGAGTAAGGGGAGATTGGATCCTGTGGTATCACAATGGGCCATTATTGGCCTAAGTGTGCGATAGCAGCCACTCTAACCTAACCTAACCTAACTTAGTACGCTCCTATTTCTAGATGTTCTAATTTTGGTTTTATTGCGGTCTTTGTGTGATTAGCACGATGTTTGGCGTCTTCTATCTTCTTAGGCCCATTGTCCCGAACACACAACCGTTTTGTCCATATTGTTTTTAATTGTGACTCTTTTCCTCTATTTTGTCTAAATTATTACAATTAAAGTCATTGCAAATGGAACTACGAATTCATAATTGATGTCCTTAATCGGCTATCGTGCGCTCCTTTTTCCAGGACAAACGGATTGTGGTTGCTGTTCACACTTGCATGTTTTGATCGAATCATAACGCATGGTATTGTCGGGCTTGGGATTTCGTCCTTATTGACAGTCTGCTAGAAGATTCGGTGGCCCCTACTATGATTCTCACCTCATCTAAAATTACTCTGAAAATGTTTGTATGGAGTCACTCGGTGAGGTGAGAACCATAATAGGGGTATTAGTGTATAGAGTAATTTTCACCTCTCTCTTGCAATGATCTCGTCTATAACGACTATAGCGTCATAATGTGATTCTTTATTAAGAATCTTCAACGTAAATTCCAGATGTGCTCTGGCTCGACAACCACCTCATTTTGGAATCCCTGCTTTTCATATAGAGTCCTTCTTTGACTCTAACTAGTTTTAATAATTCTTCCCCCTCGGACGTGTAGCAGACGATTTATTTATTTCCTAAAACTGCTGAAGGCCGATATGTACAGCATTGCTTAACATAAGAATTACAGGACAAAGTTCGGGTTATTTCGAGATGAGGTTTGGATTAGTGTTTTAATTATCAAAAAACTATAGAAGACGGTATATTCAAGTTGGGTAGGGAATTTGTGAAACCGATAATATATATAATACGCGAGAATATGTAATAAAACGGTTAAATGTGTGCAACGACAGTCAAATTGTTATTCCCACCGTTGCAAGTTAGGGTTAACCTTTTAATAATTAAATATGCAATAGCAAGACAAAATTTTGGCGCGATTTTTTTTGGTTGGCCTATAAATCGATCGTTCGATTTTTGGATACCGGTTGATGAAATATTAAGTTTTTTTCTTGATGAGTTGATGTGAACGTAAAAGTCAGTCAAGATTTGGTTTCGAAACAAAACACTTAGATAATAAAAAAAATAAAAATAAAATTGTTTGTGAGTGCATTATTAGTAATCGAAAAATAATTTTTTTTTTGAATACGACGCGAGTTTGTGACATGGTTCACCAAAAGTTTTTTCTTCTGATAAATAACTTTGTGACGTGATTTTTAGTAAAACGGAACATAAAACTGAAAAAAACACATATTGAAAACATATTAGTATGACTGAGGTTTCATTTCATTGAATGATTGAATGTGGTTGCTAATTGCTACTTATTACTTAAATTGTCGATGATACAAAGTACTTTTGGAATCAGTGTGAAAAATAAATAATAATAAACATCAACAACAAATATCAAACTAAAATGATAAACTAAGCACCCGTACGGCCGATAAATACTCGTACTCTATTGTTGAATGAATCGCATGGTGTGCATGGTGGTATAAATTGTACCGGTCAGTAAAGAGATAAATCTCAGGAAAGCAATTTGGCAAATTAATTTGACGACCGTTTGAAAACGCCTATTGAAATCTGGTGTGCACGAGCAATTGCGGTTTGCGGCGAAGCGGTAGTTCCGGAACAAGGACGTAGCGGAATATTGGGACACTATCCTGTATAATTTGGACTTATCGGCAAGTTATTCATTTCATTTTTAACACATATTATTTTATATTGGTACATTTTTTTTATATTCTCTTGCAATTTTCCATTTGATTTGTAAGCCGTTATGTTTTCTTCATGTTTGATCAAAATTTAGTCATGAGTCGTTAAATTTAAAAAAAAAAAAATAGGGAATGAAATTAGAACGTTTTGAGTGATTTGCATGTGGTGTGACTATAACTTAAAATAAAATAAAGGACATATAGTTAGTGTTAAGAACTGCGGTTATTTCTAGATTGCTGTAGCCTTGGACCACCCAGGCCGTACCCGACGAGCCATAGCCGGAAAAAGTCGACCGCACCAAGGTAACGCTACAGCAGTAATTCTGATAGCAACCTTAATCATATGTAATGTATATTGGTATGATAAGGGCTGTTACATGTGTTGTGTAGCATAACTAAAAATTTTCTACAACATGCCAAAATATATGAAATTTGTCGCTAAATTATAGATTTTGGATGCGGAGACGAATGGATGAAAATTTTTTAATTTTATAAATGTATCCAAATTGGCGTCAGCATCTTTTTTAATTATCGATTAAAAAAAAATTTTCCCTCTCTCCTACTTACTCGTACCGTAGTTATGCAAACGCGATAACAAATCCTTACTCAAATTACTCTAACGACATCATCAACATATTTTACACAAATAAAACACTTCACTGACGAGATTTGAAAAACATAAATGGTTGGTTCTTGTGTGAACCTAAACTAATGAGATGAAACTTCCATTTTGCGAGAAACTCTTTTATTTGCCTAAAAACCAAAAGGTTTTACTTTCAATTCTTCAATTTATCACAAAATTATCATCATTAGTCACATAATAATGCTTTTGCGGTTTACAGTGAAACGAATAAACCTTCCCTTATCCATATTTTTGGTTCAAGTATATAGACGACGTAAATCACAATTTATTTTGGTAGAATTATATTTGGTAGAATGTAAAGAAAGCATAAAGATATTTTGTTCACAAGTTGTTATACGATAAAGTTATGACCGATCACCAACATTTCTAATTAATTAGTTGATAATTTTAGACGCTGGTGTGCTAAACATGTAACACCATGCCTCTTAAACTAGAAACAAACGATTAGTCAAAGAAGCCCTTTAAATGTTTTCTTACACAAATCTTTAACAGTCTTTATTGCTAAAATATTTTTTCTGTTACTGAAACCTTAAAGTGATTTACCACATTGGTATAATTTTAATGTGTGCGATGGAAAAATGCTTTTTTACTTATTATAATTTTAAATTTATTATGGATCAAATTGCTGAATATTGAATTTCAAAGATAAAAAGTATTTGGAGAATTAGAATGCTTATGAAATGAGACATACAGTAACAGACAAAACTTTTCTAATTACACACAGTTTATTTAAACAAAAGTATGTACATCAGGTCATTCCAATACATGGAATCATCTCGCTATTCTAATGCTAGTGAATTGCTGAAAGTGTTCCACTTATAAAATGGTCTTCTTCAGAAACAGTTACACCTTCTTTGCGGTATACGGAAAAGATGAAGTGACGTGTTTACAGCAACTCTGGGTACTGTCCAAGTCGGCATCAATTAGTGAAAATAGATTGTAAGGAAGTTTCTGCGGGATTAAAATTCACCATTTTATTTATTTATTTCAGGTACACTAGACGTACTTGATAATTTCCATTTCAGCACCCTCAAGCTCCGATATCGTAATCGAACCCAACAATTCACGTTTTCTGACATTATTTAAAAATCTGAATATAAAGGTCATTGATCGTATCAATGTGAACCTACTAGACATTATCTTGCTATTAAAAGAGTGACTTTGGTGTGCTTGCTGGAGGACAGGAGAAGATGTTGGCCCCTCTACATTCTGTATTTGAAATGCATCAACTTTCTTCACACGACTTTCTTGATCAGTTTGAAGCATAGTGGGATGGTTCATTGGCCATAAGTCTTCTGATAAAGGTAGCCAGGATGTCCTTTAAACCATCTGGAAGAAGTTGATGAATTGTCACTACCCGGTTCGCTACAACGGTTTTTAATTTTTTGGATTATTTGTTAACCAGGATAATACCACCATGGAGCCGGTCCATGCTCATGTGGAAACATGTTTATATTCATAGGCCACTTGTATCTTCTTTAACAACCTTGCTAATAGATCAACTCCATTTAATTCTAATCTTGGTAGGCTTACCGGATTTATTGGTGCAACTTTAAGGCGGTGATTCATGTATAAATTTTATCTGACAGACATAAATAATAATCGCTCTGATTGGTTGAATGTCGGCCATATTTTTTTATCGTACGACAAAAATTAAAAATTGAACATTGCTCAAATTGTGTTCAAATTTGAAAAAGAACAAAAATAAAAACATGGTTGCTTTATAAAATTTCAAAAAATATCCATACGGCAAAATTTTAACATGTATCGTTTAAGTGTGAATTTCGATTTTATCGTACAAGACAAAAAAATATTAACCAATCAGAGCGATTATTATTTATGTCTGTCAGATAAAATTTATACATGAATCACCGCCTTTACTCTTTGAACTAATCAAGTTTACGAAACATTGCCCATTTTTCCTTACTCTGAAGTTTACGGCCACGGCATACGCTGCTTCACTAGAATCACAAAATCCATGTATCTGGCACTCAGTCATTGTGCTGCCCACAAAACGAGGAATTTTCACTTCATTTAAAAGGTTTAATTCCTCATACATGTTTCTCCATTCCCTTTGTAGATCTACTGAGAGAGGTTCATCCCAAGTTACTTTCGTGAGCCATAATTTTTGTATACAAATTTTCATTTGTATTTGTAACCATAAATGGACTTAAGAATCCCAAACGGTCAACAATTTTAGAAGCGATAGATAAAATATTACGTTTAGTACATGTCGTAAGGTATTTCTAACATTTTAAATAGAAATAAATCTTCTGTAGGATCCCAATATAGCCTTACGTCATTTAAGGTATTCACATTTGATCGCCACTTCCTTAAATAAAATCCACTTTGAGACAGTACTTCTGTTATTTCTTGTTTTAACTTCTTCGCATGTGATTCGTCTTCAACACCCTGTCAACAAATCATCAACATAAAATTTTCTCTTAATGGTATTCGATACTTCAGGATGAATATTTTTACATTCTTCTGTTAGTTCAAATAACATTCGAATCGCCAGGAATGGTGCAGATGATGTTCCATATGTTACGGTTTGCAATTCGTAATGACTTATTGGGTCATTCGGTGATATGCGCCACAAAATTCTCTGGAAAAGTCTATGTTTGAGATCGATCCATATTTGCCAGCACATTTTCTCAATGTCCGCGCAAATAACTATCTTAAACCCTCGAAACCGTAACAAAATTGTCCACAAAGTATTTTGCATCGTAGGCTCTATCATCAGGTTATTGTTAAGTGATACTCCAGTAGAAGTAGCAGCTGATCCATCAAAAACACCCTTAATTTAGTGGTCAAACTATTTACCTTTAGTACCCAGTGATGGGGCAAATAGTAGCATTGAGCGTTATCTATCACCACGTCGTCAGCTGGAACCTTTCGCATATGATTCAAGTGTACGTATTCTTCCATAAACTCTTTATACATTTGATAGAACCTCGGTTGTCTCTTAAATTTCCTTCCCAGTGACATGAATGGTGTTTTACGATACATGGATCAAAAAATTTCCTCTCACACTTCTTTTTCTGGCGTCCACGGTGCATCAGCTAATACTTCTTCCTGATCCCAGAATTTTTTCAATGATTATTCTAACACTTAGTCGTCTTTAATTACAACGTGAAACATTTGATACAGTTCTTCTTGTTCATTGTGGTGTTCTGGCAATAACGGTAGCCAAATATCGTGTCTTGGGCAACTAAATTTCTGTTTAATTGAACTCGGTTATTTCGTAAAATGTGAAAGAAATAATCAGCATTTCACGAAAGGTCGGGTCTGCTAATTATGAGGTTGGAACTTTATCCACTAATCCGCCTTGACTATTATCAGTATAGGAACCATGCGCAAATTTTAGCGAAAAAAAATTCGATATAATTTTTTGTACTTGCTAGAAAAACGCACGTTCAATTTTGAATTTTTTTGAAGCATTTTTTGAAGCAGACGTGTGTGTGCAACGTATGTTCATTTTGTTTATGTTTACATAATTCAATTTGACGTTTCGCATTGGCGGTTAAATTTTTTGTTGTGTTTTAAATTTAATTTATCTTAACACACTTAAATAATTAAAAAAGTATATAAGTTATTATTTTATAGACTAATATATTTAAAGCCTATACTTTTAATTTAATCAACAAAATTAGTGTTGTCCATTTCGTGTGCCATAAATATTGAAATATATCGCATATTGAAATATATCGCATATATTGAATAATTTTACGGGAAAGGATGTGAGCTAGGTTAAACTCTTTCGATATACTGATAAAAAGTAAGATGATTTTAATTTTCATTTAAATAAATTTATCTGAATATGATTTCCATTTTTTATTAGTTTTGAAAAGATGTACCCATTCAATTAAATGTGACTGAAAATGTATATTATCATGCACACGATTTTCAAATGTGATTTTGTTTCTCGAAAAAATAAAATTAAATTTAAAAAATCGTGTATTTTTAAATAAAGTTTATATTACTTAACGTATCGAGTTTTTATTTTTTTTATCAACCAAAATAATTTTTGCTTTGAAAATAACAAAAAAAAATTTAATCTGCACCTCCATATGTACTGATAAAATTTTTGTCTAAATTTATTGAGTTTTTATGTTGGTTGCATACACAAAATTTGTATAGCAGTTTGCCTGCAATCATTTATTTTTATTTAATCGAAAAAAAATTATATCTAGTTTTTTTTCGCTAAAATCTGCGCATGGTTCCTATACAGTTTTCATTAAGGTCGTAATTTTGGGCAACACATACACATCGACGTTTAAAAACTGAGATTCATTGAAACGAGAGTATATTACGAATTGGGCTTTTCCTATGATGGACACATTCGATGTTGCTAGGCCTTCTACCCGAACTCGACCAGCCTTACGAATAATACCTAAGCGGTTCACACGCGATTGTGATATGAACGAGGTTTGCGATCCTGAGTCTAACAGCATTCGACGTGACCTTAATTGACTAAATTGATCCCTTACATTGATAAATCGTTGTTGGAAGTATGGTAGCACCAACACCACATACATTTGGAATAGTCGACTTTGTATTTAAAGTTTTAGTACTGCATTTGGTACTTGTTTCTTTGGACTTGTAATGGCTACATCGGATGCGTTAGATGAGACCACGTTTAAACTAATGGGCGAAATACCATAAAATAGACTATGATGCCGGCGATGACACTTTATGCAGTTCTTGGTACTGCGACATTGACTGGCTTTACGCCGAGCTGACAAACAATTGATGCATACGCGAAGTTTTGCTGCATCACCTCTTCGTTGATTTGGATCCAAATTCGTAAATTTATCACACGAATGAATTCGATGATCACCTTTACAATATACACACTGGATTGGACCAGGAGTCAATACAGTGACCTGATGCATTTGGGGGGTAGTTGGTTTAGTTGTATATTCCCGCGACTCACTGAATTCCAAAGTATCACATCGTTCACTTGAAAATTTAAGAAGTTCATCAAATGAAGAGTATTTTTACACCTTGCTTCGAACGTAATACCCGAAATTGTTCCTCTTATCCGTCGCGTTTAATTCCTCTTGTCGTAACAACTACCGTCGAATTCTCCACTAATCTCAACAAATATTTAATGACTATATATTCACTTACTTTGTTTATTCACTGGATCCCGGTTTCTATCTGTTCCCTCCAGACTGCACACTTATTTATGCTAATCCTATCATAAAGCTGACACTGCGGGGAACTCACCATAGTTTGCCCTTACCAACTCAAAACATAAAGAACCATTTCCGGCTTAGGAAGTTCTTAAGAGATGCAAATTTTTATTTAACTGGACCTGAAATTTTGGAACTTGGCCATTTCCTCAAATTTGAACATACGGCTGGTGCTGGTCACTTGGTCAGACATTACTTAATTACGTACCATCTCAAAACATCATTCGCTTTTTCCAGCCCAGTGGCCTTATTCTGGTGATTCCTGGTGAATGGTAATTTTAAATTTTGTAGCAGTTTTATTCCCTTTTCCCGAAAAGTGTATTCTGGCTTTTGGGGAAAATTTTTTTGGGAAAAAATTATTCCCCATTATAGTAATTTTGACGTTTATTATTCCATACCTATTTTGGGAAAGAATTAACTGGGAATAGAGTTTAACGGAAATTTATTGTAGTTTATACTTATAGCAATATTATGGCTGTAAATTTATACTGAAAACTGGTAATATTAATTGGAATATCAATATCCAATTTTTTACTTTAATAAACAAATTTATTTTTTAAGTAAAATTCGATTAAAATATCAACAAAAACCAATTAAACGTAGTAAAATATTTTTAGACTTTTGTTTTCTTGTTTTATTGGGATAGCGTGTCGACCGCAAATAATTAAATTATTTTCCCGTAAATTTATTCCCCAATCGTCAGAATTAATTTTTAGAAAACGGGGAATTGGGAAAAATGTCTGGGGAATAGCTCCTACAAAAAGAAATTATTCCCAATTCCCGGGGAATTACGAGAATAGAGCCACAGGAAGATTTTGGAAGTTATAGACGATTTTCATATAAATTTATATGGGGCCATATCGAAGCTGGAAGATTATGCCAATCCTAACATACGGCAGTACTTATAGTACTACTTATAATTTGGACTATAGTACTAATTATATTTTACTGAAATTAAATTTTTCTGGCCTACTAAGGGAATAAGTTTGGTGTAAATATTTTCGAAACGAAGTCAAATGGGAAATTATTTTTCCCTAAAAAAATTTTGTGGAACAAAAGTTTCCCAATTAACTATGTTTTAAAAATCGTTGCACTAAACTTATTCCTTCAGTAGGCCAGAAAAATGCTATGAAAATGTTTTTCCCAATTCCCTATTCTCTGGGAAAGCCAGAATAGTTCCACAGGGTTGGTATGTTGTACAATCACTATTTTCAACATTTGACTTAGTTTTGTCTCATTTTTTATACCCGTGAAGTTTGTCCTAACTTTGTCTTCAAATTCCAAAAACCAAATTTAGGACAAACTCCACGCGTGTGTCCTCGAGCGTGAAGTTCGTCCTAAAATTGTCCTGACTATTTTATTATGAGTATGTATTGGTTAATGTCTCGTTATAATGAATTATCATATTTGTAATATTTGAACATACGTATATAAACAAATTTGAAATTAAGGCATGTATAGTGAAAAATCGTTAATTATCATTTCCAATTCAGCGACTTATTTATTGACCAATCAGCAATATCAAACTTCCTTTATCAAGAATATGTACGTATACTGAATTTAAACTTGGTCGTACAACCATCGATGAAGCACCACGATCTGGACGCCAAAATGAGTCTGTGACTCTAGAAAACATAAAAAAATCCACGAAAGTATTTTTGTTGACCGTAAAGTGAAGTTACGTGAGTTAGCTGACATTGTGGAGATATCAATGGAACCTGTTGGTCATATTTTGCACGAACATTTGTCCATGAGAAAGCTGTGTTCGAAGTGAGTACCACGTTTGCTCACACTGGATAACAACGATAACGCGTCATGATTCCGTGCGCTGTTTGAAGCTGTTTGAGCGCAATAAAAAGGATTTTTTATGTGGTATATGACAATGGATGAAACGTGGATCGTCCGAAGCGACCAAAAGCACAGTTGTCGGCTGGAAAGGTTATGGCGTCTGTATTTTAGGATACACATGGTATAATATTTTTTGACTACCTTGAGAAAGGAAAAAAAATTAACAGCGAATATTATATAGGGTTATTGGAAGGAAGAAATCGTTGAAAAACGACCACACATGAAGAAGAAAAATTGCTCTTGCACCAAGATAAGGCACCACGTCACAAGTCGATAGCACCAATAATAAAATTGCACGAATTTCACATTGAATTGCTTCCGCATCCGGCATACTCGAGATACATACTCGAGATACGAGGTTTGGACCCAGCGATTATTACTTGTTTGCAGGCCTCAAAAAAATCTCCAGCGAAAGAAATTTGGCTCCTCTAACTAAAAAAATGCGATTAATCAAAATTAATTTTTCGAGTGATTAATAAGACTGCGGTCCTTGAGATTTTTGCAGATGTACCATTCGTTTTATCGGCGATGATCGAAAATTTGATCTTGAAAAATTCTTTATGAGTCTGTCGTAAGGATTGGCTGAGCGGTTTGAAATTGCGGACTTAAGCTTTTCCTATAAATTGACGGTCACCTTGATTTTTGCCCGAAACTGGTTCTCTTGAAATGGCCGCTTCTATGTGACTTCTACGTTTTCCAGATAGACTCTTTTCGTTTATTGGAACAAATAATGGGGAAAAATTCATTATTTTTTCGCTAGACGGCTTTAGTGACATATATCCCGTGATGTATTTGTCGCCTTATACCATACTTGGACTCGTTAGAAAGGGGGGTTTCATGCACTAAAAATATCGTTTGTCTTGGTTTTGATTGATCGTTTCAGTTGTGAGTTATAGCGTGTCAAGGATGGAGGTAAACAAAAAGAAAATTCGCTATATTTTACAATTTTGTTTCGATAAAGGCGAAAACGCAAGTCAGGCGGCTGAAATTGTGAATGGTGTCTGTGGTCTCGATACTGATCACAGCCAATTATGTGCAATTTTGGTTTCATTGATTCCGTTCTGGTAATTTGCGTATTAAAAATGTACCACGCACTGGAATGCCTATCGTCGAAAATGTCGATAAAATCCTGGAAATCGAAGTAGACTGGCATACCAGCTGTCGTAGCATCGCTCAGGAGCTGAAGGTCGTCCTTCAAAAGGAACCTCGATGTTTGGGTGCCGACGAGTAGATGCAAAAAACTAGATGAGTCGTGATTCCATTTGCGAATACTTGGCCAAACGGAAGGAAATCGAGCCATTTCTAAAGCGGTTTTTAACTGGAGACGAGAAATGGGTCATGTACGATAATATCAAGCGGAAACTATCATGTTCGAAGGCCAGCAAAGCGGCCCAAACGGTGGCCAAAAAAGGAATGAACTGCACCGATTGAAGGCACCAATCGACCAGAAGCGACGATAATCAGCCAATACACTGAAAGAAAAAATCTCTGTTTTTTTTTACAAAACGGGCAAGTAAACATAAAAATGTTAAACTAACGTATTTTTTGTGAAAACAACATAAGCATTTGCTGAATTTAATAGGTATCATTTACGTATACAATGATAATCTAGCAAAACGTGAAACGTAAAATAACATCAACTAGACATCCTGCTACTTATAGGAGAGGTGTCGCGTTCCACCAGGATAACGCCAATCCCCCCTTACACGTCCATGATGACCCACCAGAAGCTCCAGAAGCTAAGTTGGGAAGTTAATATGCATCCACCGGACCTGGCAGCAAGCGATTATCACCTCTTTTTGTCCATGGCAAGCGCTCTTGGTGGTGTAAAAATGGCCTCAAGAGAGACTTGTAAAAACTGGCTATCTCAGTTTTTCGCTAATAGGAGCAAGTCATTTTAGAAAAGCGGCATAATGACCTTCTAAATGGCAACGAGTTATCGAAAAAAACGGCTCATATTTGAGCCAAAATGGATGATTGTAGCCATGTTAAATAAAGCCCCGAAATAAAATAAAAATAATAGATTTTTTTCCCCATCCTTATATTTCTTTTTATGTATTAGGTGTGCACGTTGAAACTGTGCTGTTTTTAGTCAATTTCACCTTTATTGAAAACATAATTGTTACAAAAATCAAGTATCGAATTATTCGCCATTACTATATGTTTGATCTTTTCCCATTTATCAGGTAGATAATGAATGCCTTCGCGATAGAAACTTGGTGGTTTAGAAGCAAAACAGTCATCGAGCCATTTTTGAATATCTTCAACTTTCGTGAACCGCTGGGCTTTGAAATATGACAACATCGATCTGAATAACTAATTATCAGAGGGAGCCAAGTCTGGAGAATACGCCGCATGCTATAAAACTTTTCAGCCAGAGACGTTGAGTTCCTAGGTCGATTTTGCTGTATATGGGCGAGCGTTGTCATGCAACAATATCACCTTCCGTTTTTTTGACCCATAAATTGTCTTTTTTCCTCCAGAGCATCACATAATTCGATCAATTGCACAGTTTGACCAGGTTCAAGAAGTTCGTAGTAGTTGACTACTTTCCAATTCCACCAGACTCACATAAACAATTTCGTGGCATGAATATTCATTTTTGCAAGTGATGTTGATTCCTGGATCTATCCATTGTTTTCCCCGTTTAGGATTATCGTACAAAATCCACTACCGAGAAAGGAAATTCATGACATCTGCATCATTCGGTTTTTGTTTTCTTCGGTCTGTTTATGATGAATCCATTTTCCTTTCTTCTGTATTTTTCCCATTGCGATTGCATGCTTCTTGAGTTGTGAATATTCGTCTTCAATAAAATTGTATTACACCTGGATGTGGATCGTCCTCAATCCACATTTTTTAATCCCAATTTTTCTATCTTCTATACGTTTACAAAGAAGTTGCTTGGGGAAATCGGTACTGCTATAACTTCGGCTATCGGTTAGTATTAATATACAACGGGATTCATTTGGAGTTACCCAGGAAGCAACTCGACTCTTTTCGATTGTGCTAGGTCTAAATTTCGGGAAACAAAATGTACAGGGTCGTCCATCGGGACCCGGGTTCCGCTTTCTTTATTTTAAGTTCAAACGTTTTCGATGAAAATTGCCTAAATGATGTTTCGAGTGCCAGGAATCGGTTGGATTGGGTCTCAGATTAAGTAAATTTTGTTGGGACGTTGGGGCCCAGCTTCTGTTTTTAATTTTTTCACACTTTTGGTAAAAAATATTGAAAATGGGTTTTAAATACCAGGAGTCGATTGTGCTAGGCCTAAATTTCGGGAAACAAATGTACAGGGTCCTCCATCGGGACCCGGGTTCCACTTTCCTTTTTAGGTTCAAACGTTTTCGATAAAAATTGCCTTAAAAATGTTTTGAGTGCCAGGAATCCGTTGGATTGGGTCTCGGATTAAGGAAATTTTGTTTAGAGCCCAGGTTCCGTTTTTAATTTTTTTTTTCTAAATTTGAACATCTTTGGTAAAAAATATTGAAAATGGGTTTTTAAGTACCAGAAATCGATTATGCTAGGTATAAATTTCGGAAAATAAAATGTACAGGGTCCTTCGTTGGGACCCGGGTTCCACTTTCTTTTATTTAAGTTCAAACGTTTTCTAACGTCTAAATTTCGGGAAACAAAATGTACAGGATTTGCCGTCGGGTCACGGGTCCCACTTTCGATCAAAATAGCCCTAAGAATATTTTTGAGTGCCAGAGATCGATTGTGTTGGGTCTCACCTTAAGGAAATTTTGTTTACATGGTCCTTCGTTGGGGCCCAGATTCCGTTTTTACGTCTAAACGTTTTCGATAAAAATTGTTGAAAGGCGGTTTTTAAGTACCAGGAATCGATTGTGCTGTCTCAATTTCGGAGGAAAACCTTTACAGAGTTCTCCGTCAGGACACGGGTTCCATATTTATTTTTTATAGTTCAAACATTTACGATAAAAATTGCTGAATCTATGTTTTCGAGCAAGTGGAATTGATTGCGCTGTTTTTCAAGTCAGACGATGGAATTGTTGAGAGGGTTTTCGTGGACCACTAATCGATTGCGTTTAGTCTCAATTTCGGGTAGACTTGTTTATAAGGTCCACCGTCGGTGCCTATTTTCCGTTTTAAATTATATCATCGTAGAACGGATTTAATAAAATTTGCTAGAAAAATGAGGCTTCGAGTACCAGGAATCAATGGTTCTCTGTTTCGGAAAAACTAATCTACAGGGTATTCCGTCGGAACCCTAGTTCCATTTAAATTTTCTTTTATATGCTGAATGCACACTTTCTAGCGCCAAAAATAAATTGCGTTGGGTCTCAGTTTCAAAAAGCGCTTCTAATTTTAATATCAGCGCCAACTGCAAGCCGTTCAATCTATACTCGAAAATCACACGAAAGATATTACTGAAAATGAGATATTTCCGGCAAAAATCATAGAATTTCTCTGTATGTTGGTCAGATGCTAAAGGACACTCCAACAAGTTTAACGATATATGTCACGGTACCATTAATCGTTGTTTTGTGTTTGAAAGATTACGTATTCTTCGGATTTCGCTTAAAATCTTTAGCAATGCCCTAAATTTTATTTGTAGAAAGTTCTTATTCGTTCAATATCAATAGTTTCTATATTTGTAGAATCGCGAAATTTATTTGTATATTAATTTAATTTTATGCACAGTACCATCTTTTGGTCATTAAATATTTTTCTGCAATTAAAAAGGTAATATGCGATACCTGTATACCCAATTTGCATATAACATTATTTTAAATTTGAAAATTCGTTATAACGAGAGTTTAACCAATACATACTCATTTCAAAAGGTTAGGACAAAAATAGGACATACTTCACACCCGTCATTTTTTACGAATTATTTTAGATTCTATTTCACGTAAGCCTGTAAACGTTTTATAACGCACTTTCAACCTATTGAAATAATTGTGGGCTCTTTCTCTGTTCTACATTTCTATAAACGTGTATCACGAAGAATTATTTGCGGTGATAAACAAAACCAATCTAGTAGTTTTAGAAATCGTAGATTGGAAATAGAAAGATGTTTTACCCTAGCAAGCTGAGAACACAATAGAAAACATGAAATTTTAAAAAGGAAATGCGCCATTTTAATTAACAACGTCCTAAAAATACGCACACCACTAACAATTTGGGTTACGTTTAATTTTGAAATTTTATAATAAACTAATTTTTTAAATGTATACCAACTGCTTATTAACCACACAATTTTGGATTCATTAATTTTCAATTTGGGCTGCATTATTCAATTATTCGAATACAGTATAACCACAATAATCCCTAATCTTGCAAATTACAATATTCACTCACCGTTAAAATATTGATTTTCCAAATAAAAGCAATAGTAGAAATTCGGGTAATGGTGACTGGTGAGTATAAGGTTTTTAGTAGATTCCGAAGCGCTCTCGATGCAATCACCAATATCATTCGTACAGCTGTAAGGCTGGTGCCGTTCCAATCCATTAAATTGTGTTTTAATATGCCTTTTGGTTTTACAAAAATTATAAAATTTGCGGCGTTAAATTTCTTAATGATGTGTAAGTTCGTTAATTTTGTGATCTAATTACGTAACTACAATTAAATGTTAATGTGTATATAACAGACTAATCTGAGCTTTTGATTATTTGAAATTTCTTCATTTCTGTATACTTTGTATTTTTGTCGATATATTAGTAACAATATGCTTTTGATAAAAAATAAACTGATTTCGAAAAAGAAATACGGAAAATTTGTTATCTTGTACCAAGTAAATATTTCTTATGTCACCAAAATAACATCTTTGAGGTCTTTAAATTTAAAAGTATGAAAACCTGATATATTAAATCACCGTCTGTTACGAGATATCAAAAATTTGACCATTTAAGGAAATGGAATTCTTTATAAAGAATATCCAAGGTTTATATGACACGAGATGGAGTGGAATTTATAATTAATGAGATTAATAATCATCATCACTCATAAATACGATGTAGTAAACTTCGGGATCTTACAAATAAAAACTTAAGTTCAATAAAAAAAAAATGTTAATAAGATAAATGTTACCGACCCAGTTTTCCTATTTGACATGACATTTTTAGTTGTCTGCTTGTCTGATGTACAATTAGAGTTAACCTTTTCATGCGATTATGGCACTCAAGCATCTTTTATTTATAAAGTTCTGGAAAATATTATTGGTTTGGCAGAATCATGTGGATTTTAAGTACATAAAACATTTGTTTGGAATAGATTAGATTACAAAAACGTCGATAGTGTAAATTTCCCAGAAGCATTATTCGTCTAAAACAAGACAAGACAAGTTATTTTATGAAGGCGCAAAAAGGATATTTTCAACACACGCACAGACGATTAAAGGATTATGTAACAGTTTTATATTTACATGTTTTATTCGTTAATAAAGTAAACACAAGCATTACATAGAATTCAGTAACGAGATAATTACCTTTGTTATACATAGTCGTACAATCAATTTGCATGTTTTGATTTTTAATGAAAAATAAAATAACAGTTTATTACAACTATAAACCAATTGAGCCATGCTATAAGTAAATAACAACCTCGTACCTTAACCCCGAACATATTCAGCAAGCACCTACGTATGACACCCTTGACATAATTATAAAATGTATGTATACATACTAGTTAAAAAAACGAATCAAACTAGTGTTTCCCGACAATCTAGAAAAATGTATAACATTTTAGCAGCCAACAAAAATGTTTCGTGCTGAAATTTAATTATAGAAAATCAAATCGTAACAGCTCATAGCAACATACGACTATACGAGCACATAACAAGAACTACTAACTAAATTGAATTATTCACCGACAAATGTGACAAAATGGAAATTTCATAAACACATACAATATTTCGTTGGTGTGAAAAACAGGTCAGTCTACAGGAAAATCGAAAACATAGATTTTTTTAGACATCACCATATCCTCGAGTAGAATAGGAGGATAGAAACGAAAATGTTTACAGAAATGTATTACAATATAGTACCTGTTCTTGACTATCGTGTGACCGACATCCATTTAACCCTCGAAAGGAAACGCGGTGTGAAAAAACACCCCAGACCAGTTTAAATCTCGTGGCAAATACAAACGGCTTTCGTTTACGACCCGGGGCCGTAACCATAATTCAGTTTCATCATCTGAGAGTAGAGGGAGCACACTCAAAGCATCAGTAGCACATGGAAGCTGGAACAGTAAACATTTGAAGTGCGTCTGGGGTGTTTTTTCACCCCGCGTTTCCGTTTGTGTATATTTTTCGTTATCTTAAAGTTTTTTATAATTTCGTGTTTTTTACACTTTTTGGGGCAGTAATGAATGTATAGTGGCCCACTATATATATTTACATATGTATACTGATACTCGCGTGTGTATACCATAACCTCACTTTAGTTTTCACTGTTTCAAGATTCGAAAAATGGCTAGGCGGTACAATTTAAGATCTTTGAAGGCTGTAGTTCAGTTGATTAATCAGGAGAAAGATCACATTGAACCTGTGGAAAATCTAAGTGATGAAGAAAATCTAACGGAAGAGGAGAGTGGCTCAGAATCGGAGCAAATTGCAGAATCAGGCAATGAACAAGTTGAGCCCGAGAGTAAAATTGAGGCATGTAAATCATATTTTTCGGTAAATTTCGGTGCGAGAAAATGTATTTCTTAGTTATTTATTTTAATTTTTAGTCGAAGGAGTCAGATGATGATGGCTCGGGTACAGCTCCAGCATTCAAGAAACTGCGTAATACAAAGAGGAGAGAAAGTAGGAGAAGAGGGCCAGGAAGAGGCAGCAGTGGTAGTAATCGTGTTCGACGAAAGAGTATTGTTGTGGGTAAAGATGGGCATAAGTGGTACCAAACTACACGTGAAAGACTGTCAAATAGAGGCCACATAGTCACAAATCTTGCCACTCCACTTGGACCTGCAAAAGAGGTCAAATCTCTTTATGAAAGATGGAGTTTATATTTTGACGCAGCCATGCTGTCGTCGAGAATTGTCCGGCATACTAATGAAGAAATCGGCCGTTATACCGATGATCGAGAAATAAACAGGCAGTTGGATAATACATATAAACATGTCGACGTAATTGAATTGAAGCCTTTCGTTGGTTTATTGTATTTTTCTGGTCTGCAAAAAACAAAAATGACCAATATTCACGATCTATGGGATCTAAAAGTCGGTTGCATAAGATACCGTGCCGTCATGTCCCTAAAAAGATTTCAAGCCCTTCTACAATTCCTGAGATTTGATGATAAGAACACTCGAGCAATTCGACGTGTTGTGGATAAATTCGCCCCCATAAGACAAATTTGGGACTCATTCATTGAAAAATGCAGGACTCTATACAGCCCCGGAAAGCACTGACCATTGACGAACAAGTGTTATCTTTTCGTGAGCGCTGCCCTTTTAAGGTTTATAACGGTCAAAACCAGATAAATATGTTCTAAAATGTGTCAATTTGAATGACTCTAAAACATTCTATTTAGTCAACGCAATTCCATATGTCGGTAAAGTGGTTTTGGAGGACAAAACAGAAAAAGTGTCATCCTTATTATGTTAGAAAGTTGAGTGAGCCAATTTATGGAAGTTCCAGAAATATAACCTACGACAACTGGGTTTCCTCAACAGACATTTTCGATACAATGTTGGAAAAGAACCTCATAATGGTTGGAACATTAAAAAAAATAAACCTCAAATACCTTTGTCTTTCAAGACTGCTGGTGAGCCAGGAAGTTCAAAATTCGCTTTTGACCGAACGAAAACTCCGGTTTCCTACACTCTTAAGAAGAATAAAGTGGTCCTTGTTTTATCAACGTTCCATCGATTGCAAGAAATATGTGAGACTACAAATAAACCAGAGATAGTCAATTTTTACAAAAGGTGGCACTGACACATTTGACCAGATGTGTCACGAATATTCAACAGCAAGAAAAACTAACAGATGGCCAGTGCAAGTTTTCATGGGGATGCTGGACCAATAGGGGATCAACGCCTCGATTATATACAATTTCAATGCTGCAAATCCATCACTCAACATTAGAGATTTTTTGAAAAATTTAGTCGAAGATCTCACAATTCCTCATATCCGGAGGAGGAAAGAGTTGAAAAAAGAGATATTGGATGAAGGGCCAATACGACGGGACATAGGTGAAACAGGAAGACAGGGAAGATGTGTTCAGTGTCCCCGAACCATCGACCGAAAATATGGGGTCAAATGCTCCAAGTATCAGGCCTTCGTGTGCCAAGACCATAGAGCTGTTATCTGTCAGGCGTGTGGTGAGCAAGAATGAGAGATAAAAATTAAGATGAAAAATGTTTAATGAAAAATTTAATATTCTATTCAATAATTGTAGTTTATCATTCCAAATAAAGACATTTTTTACCAATTTGAACGAAATTCTTAATGATTATAACGACCTGTGCGGCAAAAATCGATTTTTCAAATTCTTGCTATTTGCGCACTTTGATTTCTCAAAACAAATACCTTCTTTAAAGAATTGGCCAAAACCACTATAATACTCTTAAAAATAGTATCTCCCCTTTAGAACGCCGTTGGAAATACTCGATTCACTCAAAAACTCACTGAGACATCGTGATTGTAATGAATTCCATTCGTTGACTGCTCTATGGTGATGCGTTTTGTGTTGATATGATAGGTACAATATTCCTGATCTGACACCTGTGTGTTCCTTTCTTAATTTCGAGCTGATCTTTGGTGAAATTTTATTCAGGATGATCATTGCTAATATATCTTTATACTTGTGTTGAGGAAGTACATACGCTGCTAATTTATGCATGCTCTCAGGTTACCTTTACCGAATCATTATAGTCAAGAGTCATTCTATCGGAATTCCATACTTCTGTAATTAAAGGTGTTAGAGGTTTTGCAGTTGTTGATAAGTTTCTTTTGAATATTTCTGCTGGCATATTGTCCGATCCAGTGGTTTTGTTGTTCTTCATTATTGGTGGAATGTTAGTGAATCTCTTTGTTGCCCATCGTACATATTAACTGTTCGCTCCTTTGCTGCAGCTTCTTCTGCTGCCTCGAGAATATCTTCAGTGTATTTTCTACGGTCACTCATTATCATATTCTCGATTTCTTGCGTGTCTGAAATTTCTAAGTATTATTACTGATCCAGGGTTTGTGTTGATGGTAGCTATTTCGATACAGGCTTCTACGATTTGTTTTCACTGTTAATCTACACTGATGGCTGTTGCTTCATTGGTTTGGAAGCTGAGCATAAGCGCTTCGCAGAATGTATTTCTTGTGACGGCGTCTTTTACTCTGTCGGTGTTAAATTTCTACCTATATTTGTATTGATGTGGTTTACAGCGATAGGCTTTTTTTGGAACTGTGGTATTACCAGTTGATGGTCACTGTGAAATTAATTATAACTATGTGTATTTGTGTATATTTAGGTGTAAAACTTTAAGCTTTCTGTGAATAGCGTTTAAGACGTAGAAGTTGATGTATGTCAGGTCAGTGTTATCTATTCTAATTTTTGCATTGAAATCTCCTTGTATTATCAATTGAGATCATTTCGGTTTGTCTTTGCTAATGAGGCTTGTAGTTGTTCAAATCATCCTTCGTTGTTTTACCTGCGTCTTCTGTTGCAGCATAGCACTGGATTATGGTGGTGCATCGTATTTTTGAATGGAATCTTACTACGATTATTCCGTTATTAACTGTTTTCCATTCCAATAGTGCCGTCTTTGCTTTAGCTGTTGTTAATATCAGGTAGTTCCTTGTGCTTTTGTTTACTACACCGTTGATTTTCCATCTCATTTCACTGAGGTCGAGAATTTTGATTTTGTAACGTTTCATTTCTTTCTTTAATTATGTTACCTTGATATGTATGCGCGTGTACGACTGCCGAAGGCCGATATGTTATATTATTTATTCTAGTATTCGTTTCCGTAATCAGTTTGATTTAGGATTAATGTATGATTGAATCCTAGCCAGCTACTAGGGCTGCCGAGTAAGGCATACTATGGCATGCCGGGTTTTCGTTTCATTCCATTATTCAGTTTCTTCTATGCTATTTCCAAGCAGGTACCCAAATTTGTATAAGGCCAAGCACTGGCTGCTTTACGTTTGTGATGAAGTTGTTATCGCCTTATCTATCTCTACCACTCGTCTCCTAGAGTTGCTTTAGTTTCTGAGTTTTATTTATGTATTTTCTAACCAACACCACACCTGAAATGAGCAGATCTGTCTTAGGCTAGGTCCGAAAACTATAATTTCTGTCACGTATTTGCCGTCGAATCGAATATCACGACATTTAATGATGCCTTTAATGATACTTTTTACTATGCCAACCAGCGTTCCACGTCTCCTCACCTAATTTGGTTTTTTTTCTCGTAATTTTTCACTCTTGGTTTTTGTCTCGCTTCATTTGTATTTGGTTTTATTCGAGACTGTACATCGCAATGGAGGTCTTTATTGCAGCAGTATCCAGTATTTGCTCCTTAAAATCTAATCTGTTATCAATGGTGACACTTAAATACTTAATCATTGCTTGCGAGGTAATACCGCATTCGTATTCTGCTCAGCCAATGGTAAACCCACCTACTGCAGCCAGTGGTAAATCGTGCGGCCGGTTTCGCTGCAGATTCGGATTTGCTTTCCCTTTTGTTTAGCCCACCTTGGTGTGGAACACCAATAGGAATAGCGGATTCCACGGTGCCATCGTTTGTTTTATATTTGAGGATCCTGTTAGGAAATAGTCATTGATAATCTAACAACTATCTTTGGATTTTTCGTCGAAGTAGTTCATCAAGAATGCACTTCCGTCGTGCATGTTAAAAGCATTCCTTACATCTAAGGTAAATATTCCACAGTATTTCTTGTAAATTCCTATGCATTTTGGGTTGGTTTTAGGTTTCAGTGGTTGACACTTAAGCCATTTTTGGCCCATTGTGATACCATGCATTCACGCCACATCATTAACCCATTCACCTATTCACCTACTCACACAACTACAGTATACCACCTGCATATTGCAAGCTCCATGTCAACCTGTACATTGACATGATGGACGGTGGGTCGGCGCTGAATTCTGCACTCTATCAGAGGGTCTTAGTTGTGTTTATTAACATCACTGATTGTAATCGGTGATGAAAATTCGATTTGCATCTAGCCTCTGATGGGATTTGAACCCAGTACCTCCCGATCCAAGTGCCGAAGCTTTAACCACTGCACCACTTGTCCGGTTGCATTTAGGGTAATTTATTTGACAAAGTTGATCGCATGAATTGTTGAGTGTCCCTCTCTGAAACCATATTGGTGTTTGACTAAGTCACCGGAGCTTACAATATTGCCCCTTTTAATCTTGCAGAAAGACACTTGCTTGAATCGAACATAGTTTCAAACAGTTCAGTTATTGTTCGAATAGCCGCTTTGAGTGCTAAATTTGGTATGTTGTCAGGCCCGCGTGGTTCATTGCTACGAATATTCTGATAGCTTTGACCACTTGACCGTCCTCATCTTGCGGGAACAACGAAGTAACTTTATTGCCCATCATACCTTGGAAAGTAGGGGGAGGGGGCGGGGGAGGGGTGGATTAAAATTACTACCTTTCACCTTTTTGAATAGCGTTGGTAAGGTCCACCCTACTAACGGGCTCTCTTACGAACTTTCACACGGCTCACTAAAACAATTCCGTTTGCTCAATTTTATATCAGTCTGGAGCTCCAGTCTAGCACTGTCTGCATTAAGATTCTCGAAAATGATCAGTCCCTCTACGCCTTGAACGCTGAGAAGTCCCCCTCTGTTTGAACCATTTCCGACCCATAAAGCCGCAATTTTCTCATTCCACCAATACTAATGTAATGCTATACCACGGTTGTTTACCACTCTTCTCAGCATTACTACGACAATTAGGTGCCTTCTTTCACCCGTTTCGAAGACGTTTTTTTTCTAACATTTACAAGAAAATATTCTCGCCGAAAAGTTTGGATGTCCAACCCTCATTTCTGATAGTTCGATTGCCTTCTATTAGGAGTAACACCACGAAGTTTGAAGTTTATAACTTGGTGGTCACTCACTATGTGTGCATCAATTACTGTGTGACACTACCTCTGCAGAATGTTTGTGTTTTCGCCGTATTTAACAGAACAAGCTGTAGTATAGCAAAAGGTTTTAATAAAACGAATTTTCGATCGTTCCATACTCTGCTGCCCCATTCAGTAGACCAAGCATTAAAGTCGTCTGCGATAAGCACATGATGACGATTTCGAGTATCTTTCACCAATCGATCCACAGACGTTTAAACTCCGCGCTCTCACACGCGCGATTTTTGCCCTCTCGAAATCAGGTTCTCTCCAGCTACGTCTTCCCCCGAATATAACGCCTAGGCATCCATTTCGAAAATTTATGTAATAATACATATTTTAAAATTTAATGTATAATCTTTAGATGATGTAGCAGTCTATTGAATTATGGTGATACCCATTGTACATTAAGATTTAAAAAATAAAATTTTAAAATATGAATTATTACATAAATTTTCGAAATGGATGCCTAGGCGTTATATTCGGGGGAAGACTGTAACTGTAGTGTTACAGTTAATAAAATCAGTTAATAAAAAATACAGTTAAAATCAGTAAATTAACAACCAAGTTCCGTTTAGTAAGTCTAATGAACGTACATCTGAATAGCACTGAAGAATGGAATAAATTGCAGCCCCGAATTGTTCTATTCCAAAGTCCTTCTAATTGGCGAGTTGCCTGATTTTAAGCCGAGAAACATTTACAGTCATGGTAGGGTTCGTAGTATTTTCGGTACCGCACATATTATTAATGAAGTAAGCTTTGTCTCCGATTTGTTTACACACAAGGTTAGTTTCAAAAATTTCTGCATACTGCACAAAACTTACTTTCCTTATGGGCAATTACCATTCATCAGGGCTCATTTATTTCAGAACTGCACTCAAAAACTAATTTTAGAATTTTAATATTTTTACTCAAATTGAGTTTGGTCAAGATATATTTCCATTCCAGTCGGTACGACAATGTTGCAAAAATGCACCAAAAATTAATGTTTGAATGCCAATTGTGTTATACAAACCAAGTTTAATTTTTTTAAGCTTGGCTCCCTACACACAATTGCAAATTATTATTCCACTTATTGTAATAAATTCATATATTTCTTTATAACCCAAACCACACTCATTCATTAATTCACTTACGTTTCTTGTATTCCGAAGGATGTTGAACTTGGATCTGTTTACATCGTACACACTTCCACACAAATCAGAATTTTTGTCTTCACTCAATTGACGTTTACACAAACATTCCTTCCAATTTCCATAGTTCAGCCTGATTCTCTCAATTGTTTGCAACATTTGCGTATCTCCTTTGAGTACTTTCTAAAAAGCAGTTCTCAAAGGCGCACTATCTAGTGTAGAGTGCTTCGTTTCTTTCATTAAATTTCTCTCGATAAATTGCCTCTCACATTTTCTCCACAGATTGATCTGAAGCATTCGAGGTATGTCTCTTGCATCTTTCCTTCCGTACTCCAGAACCGTGTCATTCAATTCACCCTTTTTAGCTAACATATCGGCTCAGTTATTCCTTCCGATCTGTCTTTGCGATGGGATCCATTGTATGGTCACATCACGTTGGCAGAACTGAACACATTCGCAAATCATTTCTACATAAATTGCCCTCTTTTCCACCTCCACTTTTTAGCAAGCATAAACCACTCTTGGAATTGGAAAATATTACTATTTCCTTTCCCCTTCATTCACAGCCAGTTTAATACCTTCAAATATTTATATCAAGTCAGTATTCATTATACATTTTTCCACATTCTTACTAGGCATAAAAATACCAGCACCTACTCCATACTCACTCAAACTAGCATCTGTATAAACAATATCTTGTTACAAATATCGCTGACTGATTTTCCCAAACATATTTTTGGCAATAACTTCATTCATCTCTTTATTATATTCCTCCATTTTCATGCATACATTAAGATTATTGCGAATGGGTTACGGACCAGCATTGCCGATGTTTAGAAACATGTTCATATTTTCAATTACATTGCTTGCTCTATATGTTGGTTTATACACTGCCCTACTTTGTAATCTTAATACCATTTCATTCCAATACTCATTTTTCTTAGTTAATCTCACTAACTTACTGTGATCCACTTTCTCTTGTAATCGAGAGGTAAATCTCCAATTTCAGTGCACAGAGTGTGTATTGGTGTTGAATTAGTAACACACAATACCACTCGGCACATGCATTCTCTCCTTTCATCAATTGACTAAAAACCCCGTTCGAACCATTCCCATAAACACTAATACCAAATCTAATTTTGGAGGAAACGGCCTTTCTCAACATATCAGTCACCCTCGGATGCGCGCTCCATTTATAGGTTTGCTCACCAGTTTAATCACATTTAAACGTTCTTTGTAGTTATCTGCCAAAATTCTCAAGTATTTCCCAAAATTTATACGCTTGTCAATCCAAATACCCAAAAACCTATGCATTCACTTGTTCAATTCTGTTACTATCTACATTAATATTAAGATTTGCGATATTCGTTCTAAAACTCATATACGCACACTTCTTAGGACTCACTCTCAGATTTGGCATTTTAAGTTTTCCCATTAATTCATCTATTCCCTTTTGAGCCGCTGCATCAATACTTCTTCTTTTTCCAATCAATACAAAATCGTCTGCAAATTGCAGAACGATTTGATTTTCTGCATTGATGCGGTGTATCTCGCTGGTATATATAGGTTGAACAGAGCTGGAGATATTTTACTTCCTTGTGGAAGTCCCAACAATTTTCCTCTCAGACATAATATTTTATCTTACATACACACTTTCCGTGAAAATTCAAAATTCGGGAGAATTTGTTGTAATTTCCACGAAACCACGTAATCATAAGCTCTTTCATTTTCTTTTTTTACTTACCCACACAAACTTTTCCGCGCACTCGATTGCAGAGTGGTTCTTTCGAAATCCGAATGTTGCCGCTGGCACCAACTTATTTTCATTAATAAAATATGCCATTCGCTCTTTTATCATTTCATTCAAAATTTGTATAAAAACATTCAACATACATATGCCCTGATAATTTGTTGCCACATTTGGATCCCTATACCGTTTAGGCATGGCAACCATCCTGCTCTCTTTCCACACATGACTTGACTTTCAGTTTCTAATAATGTATTCAAATCATTACTTACAACCAAATTTAGTTATAATCGGTTAGAGAATATTTGAGATCATTGATCATAGCCGTAATCTTAGACATTGGAGTGAAGTTTATACCAAAATAACAAAATATACACGGTAACCTATAAATTCTTAGAATTGAAAAATCACTCAAATATTGAACATTCATAATAATATCTGAATCTTTTTAATAAACACAAATATTTTTACACTATAAGTAGCAAACATTTAATTTTTGTGAAAAGTTTTGAGTGAATTTTATAAAATGATTTTTTTACAACAAAACAGACGTTGAATCGCACAGAGGTAACCAAAGTGGTTCTTAGCTATTATTTGATTTTAGAAACAAATTTTATTTATCCAAATGCTGGGAAATCTCTGAAATTGTTGTTATTCGAGAGCGAACATCATTCTCTGACGAATAGGGGCCGAGATAAATAATTTCAAATGTTTACGAATTTTCGTATTACACTCAATAATCTTTTCTCTCGAATAACAAAAATCTCCTCTTCCTTAAAGGAACATATTACCATCATAAAAACGATCTTTACATCACTTCACGTTTGGATTACGATTGTTTAGGTCACAATCTGGGAGAAGTATAATGAAACGCGGCCCTCGGGTCAAAACGTGAATTTATAGAAATTGTTCGGGCACATCATCGTTCATTTGTTTTCATATTATATAAAATAATTTTCAAATTTAAAAGAAAATTTAAATTTAAACACTTTATTTTTTATTTATATTAGAGAAATGTATGAAGTTTTGAAGAAATATTTCCGGAATCCGTGAGAGATTCGTTCACACCAAATAATCTGATATTTAGCTAAGGAAATAAAATCAAAATCCGAGTGAAATAAAAAAACTCCGCTTGTTAATGGTTGGTTCACGTATGCGATCAAAAAATGATTAATAATAATTCGCGAATCAAGCCAATTAATGAGCGTCATTATTTCGCATTATTGCTCATAATTTGTAATTTTGTTTATTATGTTGGATGCTTGCGATCAAAATTTGCCCAAAGTTAAAATTTTTTCATCTCGGGCGGGGAAATTTGTATGTGTTTTCAATGATTTAATTTTCCTTTGATTCGCGAATCATTTTTTGATCGCATACGTGAACCAACCATAAATGTATAAATAAATTCTCGAAGAATTATACTTTGTTTCTTTTTAATAAATCACTTTATAATAATTAACTTTTAAATTTCGAAGATTTAATTTATTTTGTGGACATATAATATGTATATGTATACACTTTATTACTTTTTCTCAACGCACTAACGCAGTTCTCTTTCAACTAACTCTAAATTCAAAAACAAAATTCTAATTTTATTTATTTCTTCTTTTTTTTTCTCTTCTTTCCATGAGCAGGCGATAACGTTTGTTCCTTTCTAGATTTTTCCCATATACACCTTTCCCTACAAACATTAAATGAATAATCTAAACCGAATTCCATGTAAAATTTTATTTAACACCGCTATTTGTAGGAACAGCTTCTTTGCAATTTTACACAATCATATACTTGATGAAATGCATCTTTCCGATACCAACGTCCAGGTCAGACCTAATCAAGCCACTACGAAAATTCCAATTTAGGCCAATTAGCGATATAATTGACTTAGTTATTTAACATTGTGGTTATAAATACTTGAAAGCAATATTTCATTAAACATATAAGCTTGATTTAATTTGTCCTATTAATTCAGCACGATAAAGTAGGCTTACGAAGCTTTAAGAAATAAAATCTATAAGAAAGCGTTATCTGATATAAACAAAAGAAGTAAAAAAAAAAAATTATTATAAATGGGATAGCCTCGTTTTATCATCAAAAAGACAAATCGATTTTTATATTGTAGATAAATTTCTACCCATGGATTTAAAGCACTTCAATATAAAGTTAAAACTAAAATGAATACAATTCATAAACTTCTTCACAGTTACCAGTTTGTCTATATCCAGTATTTATTGTGAATTACAATTTAACCAGAAAAGTCCAGTATTTTATAAATTTTGCTCGCTTGCCAATTTTCGAATAAATCTACCCTATATGCTAATCCGATTCATAACACAATGTACGCCAGTCCAGATTACAAAACAAGTAAATATTTACAATGCTGCATAGACAGTTAAAACAAATAATCATGCGACATCAGACGAAACGTGACACTAAAGCATTTACAATTCTGACTCGTTTTGTTATGTTTGTCAGTAGCCACGTATAAAATAGAATTTTCATCCAACCATCATACCAGCATTATTATTACAATGTCATTAAAACAACAGAGAATGTTGTTTTCCATTTAGTGAACACGAGCAGCACTCATACATATTGATACACCACACCACACACAGAGAGAACGATGTAAATGCCTGCATGTAAAATAAATAACAGCGTCTTTAAGTCTGTACCTAAAACAGGATAATGTGTGGGGGGGGGGGGGTGATTGTGGTAAAAAAGAGAAAAAATACAAACATCAACAACAAGTAGAAAAAGAATTTCCCATTTTCCATTTTTCACACACACACGAACACACACATACATAATACAGTAAACAGTTAAGTGTTTTAATTAGATATATGTATAAACCCACATTCCGCATATTTTTTTTTGAGGTCTATATCGAAGGATTATTTTAGGTGCCGCACCCATGTATACAACTTGTCATAATACATACATATATACATATATGTACGAGTATGTACCTCGTTACCTACATGTTATGTTATAGTTTTTTAATTATTTTAAAATTAATTTTTATGTTTTGTGTTTTTTACGTACACGAGTACGACAGACATAACATGATATAAGATCAGCATTTAGATAATTGGCTTTAAGCGGCCATAAAACCTTAAAACGATGTATCGACTGTACCAAAGTCCTCCCGAGAATTGCACGCATTCGAGATATCCTTTTATATTTATAAGCGGCATTAATTTTATGTGCTTGATAACAATTTTTAGTGCTTCAAATGCCATTAGCATTAAAATCGATCTGTGTGTTGAAAAATATTAAAATGGGATTTTCTTATGTGCACATGGGTATTAAAGACGTTTGTAAATCAAATATAACGTCAGCATAAAAAATCTTTATTGATTTAAGGCATTAAACACCAGGAAGTATGTATGAAACTTTAGGAGGATTTCTATTTTGTGTTCTAATTTATACCTTTTAAATAGAGCACGTTAAATTTTTTCCGTAATTGAAAGTTGTTTGAATTACAAGCTGTTGTCAAAACTTATATTCTCTAACACAGCTTTAAAGTTGAACCCAGAAAATTCCTTCATCGAATGGAGCTTATGGTTGCCATTTATATATTCATACTTAGCATTTAAGTAATGCTATATAATTAGCGTCTTTCTTTGGGAATTTTACAACAACAATTCCATATAAATTTCAATCCGGAATGAATAATTGCATTCCACATAAAAATAGGATTAGAATTATTTCATTCTTCGTGTAGTTCAAACGTTCACCGTCCGGTTAATTAATAAAATAATTTTATTTTTATGAGTTGTCATACTGGGAGTAATTGAATATTTTTATCGCATAACGGTAAAGAATCAAATGACGTAAATCACCGATACGAAAAATGAACTCCGATGCTAAATTAATCTGAAAAATAAGACATATTTATGTCGAAAACGCATTTTACATTTTCATAAATATTTGTTATGACATAAAAGTAAATCACATGCTTCGTTTGATTTTATTAAATTTTTATACCAACCGATAAAAGTATAAAAAAATCGCTTGGCTGTTACTTTGGGCAGAAATTTCATTCCTATTCGAATAGGAATAATATTTCCCAAAGTAAGACCGCAAATATATCATAAGTTTAGGCCCGTTGCTCATTTCAGCTAAGGTAACTAAAGTATGTGAGCTACGTTTTTAGTTGTCAGTTGTAAATAACGTATTTTGCTCTACACATTTCAACTAAGCTATGTTAGCTATGTTTTAAAAAAAAAATTGTAAAAAATGCTATATGGTTTCGGTTTCCGTCTGTCCGTCTGTGTCTACGATAACTTGAGAACAGATAGAGATATCAACTTAATTTTTTCACTAAAAGTTCAAGCAATTCATGGACATTTCTGTGTCCAAAGTGTTCGGAGATACGTAGGGTTTTGTTAACCCCCCTCCTTAAAATTGATAGAATTTTTTTTTTATTTTCTATACTAATTTGATTTCATAGAACATGTGAATGTGGAATAAAAATGTATCTCGTGTGGATGTGAGTTTGTGTGGATGGTGTGATTATGGGGGTGGTAGGAGTGCTGGTATAGGGGGTGGAGAGGCAGATGGGATGAGGTGTTTAAGGTTTGGTGTGGGAAATGTGATTTGATGGATGAGGGTTTGTGAAGAGTGTGTGAGTGGGAGTGGGAATGGAGGTGGTGTTGATATGGATTGTGCAGTATAGGGTAGTGCGGGTGAGATTGGTTTCAGGGGTTGGATAGTGGGTGGGGTGTGATAAAAATTTTTAAGTGTGGTTGTTTGCGGTTGATTGGGGTCGGTTGAGTTATGATGGATTGAGGTCGGTTGGGGTGGGTGTAGATGGGTTAGGGGGTGTGGGTGATTATGGGTGGATGTGGGTGTGTGTGTTATTTGAATTACGCAAATCGCGCATCACATCATTATAGGCAACAAAAATGCTTATAGAGTTCGGTTTCGAACCTTTCCCGTCTTTTTTATTTTAGCTACGTAAACTAACTTAGCTCGCGTTGTACAAATATTGTAACGTGAGCTAACTTCGCTCACACATACATTGAACATACTCAAACATACATTGAAAAATGATAACAACTCATGTACAACAATACTTTGATATGATATGATGATATGATAGAGGTGTATAGGCCAGCCATAACGGCGATCCTAGGTACGTTACCATAATCCTGAAATATCCACAATCAAATAACTAATTATATCTGAATGCGAATAATATTTCAGCATCATGCGGGTCCAGGCCCTGCCTGCATCCTTAACAGATAAGGTTATTTAGGAAAGGATGTTAGTCACAGAAACAACTAGGGCGAACCGCAGCAAAGTCGTTATCTAACTACTTAAATATATTAAAATGTTAGTCTCAATTAAATTCACACTCTAGATTAGATTTGTTAGTTTATTAATTTGGGTTAGTTGTGGTTGAGGTAAAGGATACTAATAATCATCATATGTATTCGGCATCAGTCATAATTGACTGGTTAGGTTATTTAATTCACATCTACGGGTCATTTCATCATATGCTGTTTGTAACCTTATTTTGCCCTATCTTCCCACCCTACACCATCTAACCGAGGGACTTTACGTTCGTAATGACTCAACAGCATTATCATACATATGATGACCTAAATATTCCGTTTATATTGTAAAAAAATTAAATTTAAATTCAGTATTGTCAATTAGCTACCTATATTTAAATTCATTCAACTAAAAGCAGGGTTGATTTATATCTAACATTCACACACTTCACTAAAACATAACCTGAAATTAACCAGAAAGATCGTCGAAAAACAACATTCTATAGCAAAAGGTCTTTGGATCGTTAACATATTTGAATGTATTTAGTTTATCCTCAAAGGTTAAGTAATTAAATAGACCCCCTGATCAAGAATGTTGCAATCACAATCTTCCCTGACCTTCCGGTATGTTCAAAAAACAATAAATAATAATAATAATAATAAAATAAATTGAATTATATTTGCCGACAACTTTATTGTTTCTTTAAAGTCAGGACTTTCGGCAAAATTTCAATTTATAGAATTGTTTAAGGTAAGGCAAAAATTTAATTTAAAAACACAAAACATTCTAGAAAAATCTCGAGCCTAGAATGCACATTTAATTAAGAACAAAAATAGAATTCGTGAATCGAATCCTTTTCAAGTAAGTAAAATTTTCGTAAAAAGAGACATCGTTAAGCGAGGGATTGGTGAAATCAAAATGATACAGAGATAGATGTACAGTTTGTCAAGAATGAGTTTACACATTAAAAATAAATTCAATTTTTCAAGTTAAGTAGCAAAAAATATAATTTTTTTTATTTCTGATTAATTTTTTTCTGTATAGTTATATTTACAAATCCTTTTTAAAGGGAATTCAATAAAAAAAGTGTAAATTCAATGCACGAAAAACAAAAAGTACAACAAAAACAAATGTTATGTAATTTTTCAAGTGTCAAATAACTCTTTTCACAAATGATAAGATGATAATTTTAATAGAATATACCTTAATTTATCCTAGATCTTAATAAATAATTAATATTTGGTATGACGACCTTTAGCATTTATCACGCATTGCAGCCGTTTTTTCATTGAATGAATCAACTATCCCAAGTCATAACTGCTCGGTATGTTTTGCCACTCTTCAAGTATTGCACTTTTAAGTGCTGTTAGGTTCTTTGGCTGCCTTTTAGCTACTTTTTTCTTTAAATAGACCCACAAATTTTCAATAGGGTTTAAATCGGGGCTTTGGGCTGGTGTATCCATAACTTTGCCACAATTATACAGAAGCCACATCCGCACTCTATGCTCCTTATGCTTGGGGTCATTATCTTGATACAGTTTGAAATGTGGTTTATTGTCTTTAATAAACCCGAATTTTAACGCACTGCTTAGTAAACATCTCTTCAAAATTTCTAAATATTGTTCTGCATTCATTCTATTTTCTATAAATGCTAAGTTTCCCACTCCTCTGCTAGAGATGCAGCCCCAAATCATTACGGACAATTTTCCAAACTTTAGAATAGGAATGATATTACGGCTTTCTAACGAAGTCAATGCCTTGCGCCAAACTCTAGTTGGTCCATCGTTGTAATACAGCATCATCTTCGTCTCATCACAGAAAATAACGTCGTCCCAATAGTCAACAGGTTCATATATTAGCATCGTAGCAAAAGAAAGACGCTTTTCAACATTTTGTGCGGAAAGTAGCGGTTTCTTGCGTGCAGATCTGGAGCAGTACTTGTGTCGCAATATGGCCTGACGTACTGTTTCATGAGAAACAATAATGCCACATTCTTCCTGAAGTTCCTTTGCAAGAGTTCTGGTCGAAATCCGAGGGTTTTGATGAAGTTTTCGAATAATTAAGCGGTCTGCACGTTTAGTTATTTTAAGCTTAGGGCCACTCCCACGCTTTGGCTCTAATCTACCCTCGTTTTCAGCGCGATTTAACACGTTGTAAACTGTCTTACGTGTAACAGAAAACATTTCTGATAATTCCTCCACATTTTTACCCAAATAGTGATTGTAATATATCAGTTGGGCCACCTCAAACGATACTCTCTTACCAGGCATTTTAAAAATACAACACTTCAAATTGTGATGGGTACAAAGCAAAAACTAATCACCAACTAATTAACAATATCATACAACAACACATTGCAAAGCATACGTAATGGAAAAATACCACTTATGTTAACGATGAGTGGTATTTTTCCATTACCGAAAGAAGAAAAAAAATGAAATAGACAATTGTGAAAAGAGTTATTTGACACTCGCGAAATTAAATAACATTTGTTTTTGTTGTACTTTTTGTTTTTCGTGCATTGAATTTACACTTTTTTTATTGAATTCCCTTTAAAAAGGATTTGTAAATATAACTATACAGGAAAAAAATTATTCAGAAATAAAAAAAATTATTTTTGCAACTTAACTTGAAAAATTGAATTTATTTTTAATGTGTAAACTCATTCTTGACAAACTGTATATGTACAACAATTTATGAGCAAAATGTACGTACTAGTACAACAAGAACAATGTTCTTAGATGAGAGGATATTATTTAAAGTAAAACAAAAGAGATTGTGATCGTAAAATAATTTTAGAGAATAAAATAGTAAGCAAAAGAGAATCAAAAATAGTATGGTACACCAAACATACACAACGACAACCCTATAATTATAACCAAGCACGTATATTGTCCCAAAACCAACAACAACATTGCTGTTGTTTGTTGGTTTGTCAAATTGCAATTCATAACTTGCCCATACACAAATTATTTTTACAATTTGTGTATATTCTCAGGCAAATACGCATGCATGTATATAGATTATAAATACTGTGTTCAAACACAAACGTATTTACACGGAACACACATAAAATACAAATAAAATATAGGACCTATTTCATCCCAAATGTACGAAAACGACCAAATGCACTATTATCCCTGCATAAAACAGCCATCTGTTTTATTTTTTTCTTATTCTCTAAATATCTCACAGATTCATATAAAATATTTTTGTTTGTTTGTAAATGTTGTAACAAACATTTCATAAGCAAAAATTGTATTTCCTGATTCAGCAAACTCGAATCAACCAAAATATTTGAAATTAAAATTATCCGACAAAAAAAATGTGTTGGGAACACAGGCGTATAAATATGCGAAGCCGTTCACTATGGCACATTTCAAAACAGGATGTAATAAATCAGGACATCACAAAACAGTACATGGTACGGAACAGGACCAATAAAAACAGTACATCACAAAACAGTACATGGTACGCTACAGTACATGGTACGAAACAGGACCGATAAAAACAGTACATCACAAAACAGTACATGGTACACTAAAGTACATTTTACTGAATGTTAAGCTGGATGATTTTTTCAGCTTGATTTGTTAAATATTTTTTATTGAATACGTTTAGTAATTAGGATATTATCAAGTGGGTATTTGCCTTCACCTAGAGTAATTAGACGGTATACTATATAGAATTATAATTGCTTTAAGTTATAATAAAATATCCCTTCACCTAACAATGTATAACATGATTTTTATTTAAATCGCTAATACTTGATCGTTGCAAAATATATCAAAAATTTAAATAAATATATAAATAAATATATCCCTCTTTTAACCAAAAAAAATGGCTCAATTTAAATCCAAACCACACAAATGTGTGAGTAAAAAATCATAGTATGTGACGGCGTTTTTGATAAAAAATTTCGCGTGATTTGAAGTACATCAACACAATTGTGTATATAGTTATAGTGTTTTTTCGGGCGAAAATAAGTTTGAAAAGAATGCACAAATGTGTATGTTGGGTCAAAAACATACAAAAATAAATTTTTGACATGGTACTTTTCCGTACCCACACAACTAGTTATTAAAACCGTAAAATTGACTATTAACTATTTTGTGGTGTTCTCTTTTAATACGTGCTGTTTTGCAATGTACTCTTCCGTACCATGTACTTTAGTGTACCATGTACTGTTTTGTGATGCACTGTTTTAATCGGTCCTGTTCCGTACCATGTACTGTTTTGTGATATCCTGTTTTGTGACATCCTGGTTTAGCACATCCTGTTGTGAAATGTGTCGTTTCGTATGAGACCCATAAATATGAAATAGTTATGGGTTGAAATAGGTTTAACTTTAAATTAATATAAAACAAAAAAACTTCTCTTTTTCTGCAAGTTGCACGTGCACACATTGATAATGTTCATTTTACGCTTACGTGTTACATATAGAGAAACACTGCGCACAAATTAATGTCCAATAGATTATAGATACATCACACAGTGCACCTAGAATACTACAGGCCACACTGCTTGCTATGTCATTAAATTTATGTCTACAGTTTATTCTTTGAACTGTAGGCGGCAGTCATGTTCATAAAAAGAAAAAACGAAAACAAACATAAAAAAAAAATTATATACGAGTGCTAAAAGTAAGGTTATGTCTTCTCGTAAATTATAGGAAATGTGTACACATTTTATACGTATTTTCATATTTAAGATAATTTAGAATGCATAATTTTATAATAATATTATGAATTAATACTTTTACCAATGGCTTTTTATTAAATTTTAAAACATATTATTAAAATATTTTTCTTGATGTTTGTTTACAATTTTTTTCTTATCAATAGCTTATCATTTTTAGTGCTGCCTATAATACCCAAAGAGAGAACTGTCGACATAAATTGACGTCATATAGCAAAATTTTTAAAGCAATGTGGCCTGTAGTATTCTAGGTGCACTGCATCACATAACTTATTTACACACTATGTAGTGTATTATATCAATAATACACTACAACACATATTTATTATTATTAAATTATTTATTTTTTACGCACAGAAAAATTAAATTACATATATTTATATTTTAAAATAAGGAGCGACACAAAACACGTCTACTCCGTTTTCTTGTTGCAACCTCACTCCAACTCATGTACAACAATACTTTCTGTCAAAATTAAATCATGTGGTTGTGTCGTTCATTGTGATTGCAAATTTTATTTATTTATGAAAAATAACGAGTGCCGTGATTTAAACAAATATGTCGACCGAACAGTTGGAAAAACTAATTGAATGTGTCCGAGAACACCCAGAATTATACGACACAGATAACGAGAAATATAAATTTACAAAATTTAAAGATGAAATTTGGGCGGAAATTGTGCTGGATTGTAATTTTGAAAATGGTAATAATATTTGTTTTCTAGATTTTAGGGCTATTTATTTCCTAAACATGAAATTTCAATTAAGAATAAACAATTTTTCTTTAATATTTCCCCTTTCGAATTACTTCCATCTGCCAAGGGACGGAACCTTCTAGAGACAAAAATATTTTGTGAATTTTTTTCTAATTTCAAACGCCTCGTTTGTGTTTCTTCTATTAGATGCAGGTGAATCTATTTGTTGATCTTCTGGATTGTCAAGATCTATCGAATCGAACTAGTTTATATGTTGTTGAAGTGAACTCTTCTTTCGTAAATAGTTATGCAAAATACATGTGGCTTTAATTATTTTATCCACTTTTCTAAGATTAGCCTCAAACGGTTTTATATACACGCCATCTTGCACTCAAAATACCGAATGCACATTCTACAGTTTGACGAGCTCTAGAAAGGCGGTAGTTGTATGGGGCCTCATAAAATTTTTCTTTAATTGGAACGCCTCATCCCTATGAAAACAAACGGTAAATTGTAGCCTTCACGTGCCGGTAGTTGCAGCAAATTATTTTACAGCCTTTTGCAAAACTGCTGTTTGCGAAAATATTTCCGTCGCTAAACCTTCCTTGGGATCCGACATCAATAAATGTAAATTTGTAAGAAGCGTCTACTACAGCCATGAGTACAACCGAAAATGTTTTTTTATAATTAAAATAAGAGGATCCAGAGTTTATTGGTTTCCGTATGGTGACGTGTTTGCCATCCACTGCTGAAATGCACTGTGAAATCCATTTTCGTTCAAACTCTTTAGCTTTTTCACGCCAAAACTCTTCACTAGGTTCTGGCATTTCCATTAGTTGCATTTTATTCCATATCGCTTCGCTTACTTTTTCCACTATTGTTCCAACCGTGCTTTCACCCAGGCGTTAATTAAAAGTTAAATCGCGAAATGAACAACCAGCTGAAAAATATCTGCAAGATTATTAAATCAAATTTAATTTATTGTTTTCTACAAATGAGGACTCACACATACATTGAAACCCTGATAATATCGGTGAATTTGCATAGTGTAGACCAGCAGTTCCCAAACTTATTTTTCCATGGAACCCTTTTCCGATTCTTCAAATTTCATGGAACCCTACCCTCAATCTTTTAAAATTATAAACATAAAATATATTCTTAACGGGATCCGCCGCTCGAAATGCGATATTTTAAAATGCCATATTTCAAAACGCGATATGGTACAGAATATGCGTTGCGAAGTGGCGAGAGAGCAGAGACTCGCCTGATACCGATTCTATATACTATCGCTCCTATCGATTTTTAAATTCCTTTAAACTGAAATTAAATTTACCCTTCACCCGCATGATATAACCCGATCCTAAACTACCGTTTTGTCCATATCGCGTTTTCTACCATATCGCGTTTTGAAATATCGCATTTTGAAATATCGCGTTTTGATTATTCGCGTTTTAAAATATCACGTTTCAAATGGGCCCATTCTTAACGTACAAACTATAACAGAACTTGTAAAAATCGAAACATGCACTGATTAATGCGCTGAATGCATCTGGTTTTTGAATTCCAGTATTCTGTGAAATTTCGGAATGATGCTGGATAACTGAACTCTCATATCTGGTGAAGCATCCACTCTGTTGCGATATTTAGTTTTTGTAGCAGGATATTTGGAAAATCCTGATTCACATAAATATATTGTTGAGAACGACAATAGAACTCTAATAGCCTTTTTGGCTAAAATTTGGATATTTATCAAATATATTACACCAGAAAGTTGCTAACGGCACCTCTTCGAAGTTAGCTTCTAATTGAGTATCAGAACTAATTTCAATTAAATTCTCATATTCTAATAATCAGCCATGTATGCGATTCTTAATAACCATGACTTATTGGTTAATTTGTCTGATAAATGGAATTTGTGTTCGGTAAAATATATTAACAAGTTCAAACAGCCTTACAAAAATTCTACCTCGCGATAGCCATCGAACTTCCGTATGTAAAAGTAAATTGCTATGGAGACTACCCATATCTTCACACAAGTCTTTAAAAATATACGTGATTGCAATGGTCGACTCGTAATGTAATTATTAATTTTTACTGCTTCATCTAAGGTTGCCTTTAAGTTAACTGAAATCTGTTTTGTCATTAATGCGTATCTGTGAAGAATATAGTAGTTAGAGCTGCAGTTGTTTGCAATATTCTGAATTTGTGTTACAGCCCCAGCAACTTTTCCTACCATTGCCTTTATTCCATCGCTGTATAGTGTATACTGCAATACATTTATTCTAGCTTATTTTATGGGATTTCATAAAACTGTCAATGCAGTTAAATATATGCTCCCCTCTGTAGTATTCATTTCTAATTGTATCGCACAAAAACAAGTAAAATTGCTAACCCAGCAACATCTGTCGACTCACCTAACAGTAATGAATAAGCGTGACATAAATGTAATCGTGAAACAAGCTCGATTTTAATGTCATCTGCAATATCGGTAATGCGCCTTGATACGGTAGTATTGGAAAGGACAGCTTCAATTTGGTTAATTTATTCTTCGCCAAAAATACATGAGATGATATCCTTTACACAAGGGTTGATAAGTGATTCACCTATTACATGTGCCTCGCCCGAAAGAGCAATGCGGTAACTTGCTTTTTACGAGACTTCTCTTGCTTTCTTTTTTTCTTATCCATCTTAAATTTTTGTTATCATGAAGCGTTTAGAATTATTATGGCTTTAAAGTTTTCTTTTCGAAAATGAAATGTGTTTGTCCTTATAAGCCGGATGATTTTTTCTAAATGTCTTTGTAATTTTGCTGATACTAATGAACTATTGGCCAGCATGTTGTTGCAAAGTGAACAAAGGGCATCTGGTGCTTCTTTATTTCCAGTACTAGTAAACCCAAATGATAAGAAATTGGTATCATTTTTACGTTTTTTTGTTGATATCTGTACAGTATCGGAAGATGCATGTTTTTGTGTTATAAGTATTTTAACTTTTGGTGATGGTTGTACGGGTTCTGGAACTTCGGTGTCTGTAAATTCAGTAGTTTCCGCGTTACTGGCAACTACACTTATTTTAAAAGACCCATATACTTTAACCATCGATCCATGATTACATTAAAATTTAAGAAATTTTTAGTAGAAACAATACAAATGATAAATATTATTACAATTTATACAGTTATACACTTTTGTAAACACACAACACTTTTAAAATCAAACAAACTGCGTTGTAATGAATAAAACCGAAATATAACAATAGTCGTGTTTTATTATTCGAGCACTATCCGGAGCCAAATGGCAATTTTCTACTGAAACTACAGCTATTATTCACTGGTGTCGCTGTACTATAAAAATTAAAACTAAATCCATCAATAAAACAAACATTTATCACCTGAAGTATACTAATAGACATTTATTTTTAAATAACCAAGAATTCATCTTGCTGCGTTTTAAATTTTTATTGTAAAATTAAGTGTTTCTAATGGTTTCATGGGTTTACAAAATTTCCCATTGAAATGGATAGCGCTCCCGATAGCGGCTCCCGATAAGTAGGTAGAGCAAAATATTTTTTTTTTCGATTTTTAACTAAAAAATTGAATGAAATATCTTAGTTTAGAGTTAAATAAATTAATTACATGCACAAATAGCGCACTAAATATAAGTTCTGACATAGAAAATTGGCTGCTCTGGATAAATCTATCGGGCGCTAATAAAAAAAACACGCTTAATATCAGTACTCACCGTATTTCTTCTGAGTAATTAAAAAAAATCCCTATTTTGTTTTCTCTCGTTTCAAATAATGGTTGGTTCACGTACGTGATCAAAAATGTTTGATCACAATATGAAATTAAAAACAAAAGCTGTTGCTCTAAATATTAAGCTATTTTACTTGACATTTCATTTGTTATTTTGAACCATTTTATTTTTGTATTGTGTTTGGCTGTAGTGACGTCTGATAATTAAATAAAATAAAATAAAAACTTAGAAGTTTGTTGTGAAGTTTTGTTAATCGGTAGTAATACCCAAAATGTCTTTGCCAAGACCAGCTTCTATAAACATATTGTCACGCGACTTGAATATTGTAAGTGCATTGCTTACAGCTTGATCGCTCTTTTCTCGTTCATTTTATTCATTCTGAAGAACAGCCGATAGATTTTAATGCTTTTTACTTATTACAGAAAAATTAATATGCATTATTAAAATGTATTTATATGTATATTATTATTAATTTAAATAAACAGTATTATCTTATGTAAACGCACGAAAAAATTAAAACACCAAATGTCGATAATGAAAATGGCGCGTGTTTGTTTGTTTGTTTGTTTTTGATATTGACGTGAGTCATATAGAAATGTAAGAAAAATATCAAAATTATATATCCCTTTCCCACCGACCCACACAATTGTGTGGATAAGACAAAAAAATCACATCAAACATTTATTTTTGTATGTGTTTTGAACCAACTTACATATTTGTGTTTAGAGTTAAATAAATTAATTACATGCACAAATAGCGCACTAAATATAATTCCTTTCACACAATTGTGTTGGTTGTATTTCAAATCAAGCGAAATTTTTTATCAAAAAGTCATTACATACTGTTTTTTTACTTACACATTTGTGTGGTTTGAACTTAAATTTAGCCATTTTTTGGTATAAAAAGGGATATAATGAGCGTCATTATTTGCATCATTGCGTTGCTCATAATTTGTTTTTTGTGTTTTGATTGGCTTGATTCGCGAATCATGGTTTGATCACGTACGTGAACCAATCATAAAAACAAATGAATTTTATTTTAGATTTTTTTCTTTTCGCTTTTACTTTTGTTATAATAGCCGTGTTTTATTATTAGTGCCCGATAGCTGTATCCGGAGCAGCCAATTTTCTATGTCAAAACTTATATTAAGCGCGCTATTATTCCATATAATTAATTTATTTAACTCTAAACTAAGATTTTTCATTCAACTTTTTAGTTAAAAATTGACATAAAAATCTTTTGCTCTACCTACTTATCGGGAGCTGCGCTATCGGGAGCTCTATCCATTTCAATGGAAAATTTGAAAAGGCTTTTATTTTGTAAACCCATGAAACCATTAGAAACTTAATCTTACAATAAAAATTTAAAATGCAGCAAGGTGAATTCTTGGTTATAAATAACTTCATGTAAAAATAAATGTCTATTATGTTACGGTGACACCTAGATTAGAATAGAATAAGTTAATTTCATTAATTGTTCAATTACGTGTATAATTTATACTCAACATTTAGGCGTATTTCTATACTAACATATTTGCTGCGCATTTAGGATTATTCTAGAAACAAATATTTTGGTATATAAAGGCGCGCGTTGACGTGTATTGCTGAGTATTATTTTAAACGTGATACAGTGAAGGTTAAATAGAAAGATTATTAAAGTGATTATTAAAGCGATTATTAAAGTGATAATTAAAAAGTGTGTTATAATTGTAATAATTAATTGTGAATTTTGTGTTGTATAATAAATTGTGTTGTGTAAAAAAATTGTGTGAGTTAAAACTGAAGCAGTTGTATTTATTCACAATCCAGTGATTCGAACCTTGATTGACAAGGCAAAATCGTAACAATTGGTGACAGCGGTGGGATTGTGAATAATAAGAAAAATGATTCTCTACGAATTAAAGCTTGCGCAATTAAAGGAGCAACTGAAGCAGCGAGGTTTGGCTAGTGAAGGCACAAAAGCTAGTTTGGTGGAGCGACTACGTGAGGCCATGGAGAAGGACGTTTTAAATCCAGATGTGTATGATTTCGAGGAGGACAACACGGATGAGATCAGTATGGATAAGAAAGAAAAGGACGTACAAACGGTGGTCGAAACAACACAAAACCCATCTGGAAGTTTTGATTTATCGCAGTTGATGGCAGCTATGAATCAAATGATGGGACAACAGTTGGGTGGAATTAAACAATCGATGGAGCAACAAGGGGCGGACATTAAACATCAAATGAAACAACAGATGTTACAAGTGGAGCAACAAGGGGCGGACATTAAACAATCGAACCACGAAATAAAACAGCAGATGTTACAAATAGAAGATGGCCAAAAGAAAATGGACGAGAGGTTTCTGGAGTTATCTTCTACACTACACGGTAAAGTGGAAAAAGTGCAAACAGAAGTACAAGAAATACACGCAGAAATTCAAAATGTCAAAGGGACGGTTCAACAAAAATTTGAATCGGTTAAACAAGATTTTCAAACGGAAGTTAAACGTCTCGAGAAGGAGCTCCAAGATGTCAAGGCGAATGGAACGACACAGCAAGTGATTCAGACGGTTAATGCAGTTAAGATAAAACCACCAACATTTGATGGAACAACATCCTTCAGTATTTTTAAGTTCCAATTCGAAACGGCCATTAAGCAAAATCAGTGGACTGAAGAACAATGTGTTGCAGCGTTAATTGTGGCTCTTAAAGGCGAAGCGGCGGAAACACTACAAATCATTCCCGAGCAGGAACGGAACGTTTACATGGGAATTATGAAGGCGTTAGATCGAAAATACGGAAGTGACCACAAACGAGAAATCTATCGCATGGAATTGAAGGGTCGATACCAAAGAGCAGGAGAATCGCTACAGGAATTTTCATCGGCAATTGAGCGGCTCGCGCATTTAGTACATTCAAATATGTCGGCCGATTACATGGAGCGAATTAAAATGGATGCATTCATTGACGGTATTCGAGATCCTGAGACGCGCAGAGCGGTGATGTTGTCACCTAAGGCAACTTTTACGGAAACCATCGCTTGTGCGTTAACAAACGAAACTGCGCAAACCATCATCAAACCAGCAATGAAAATTCGTCGAGTGGAGATTGATTCCAGAATAGACACCGCACGGGCTACGCCAAGGTTCAGAGATGGAAGTGGCAGGATTAAATGCTGGGTATGTGATAGAATGGGCCACATCTCACGGGACTGTTGGGAGATTAAGAAGAAACGAGCAAGGCCGCCATCTCCTATGAAGCGTAGACCAAACGAAGAGCAGTTAGAATCCAGAAAGGAGCTTCAGACGACAGCGGAGTCGTTAAACTAAAAAGAGTCAGCTTGAAGGGGCAGAAGCTGACTCCCACAACCGATTGCCCCATAACCTCCATCCATGTTTCGAGAATAGCAAGGAGTGGTGACAGCTTAACAATTGAAGCCGATATTGATGGGAAGAAATGCATGACCACGCTGGATACGGGAGCAACTCATACGATTGTTCGTGAGGATATTATCGATGGAATTATGGAACCAGCTAATGGCATGAAATTACGAACGGCGACTGGAGAAAATTCAGCAATAAAAGGAAAAAAGGTCGTAAAAATAAGAATTGGGCGAAATCGTTTTCAACACGAGGTGCTGGTTGCAGATATTGTAGACGAAGTCATCTTGGGAATGGACTTCATGAGAACAAATGGCTTCGTGGTGGATGTTGGACGGGGTGTTTTAACCTACGATAATATCGAGTTGCCACTTCACGTTAGCGCTATAGGAGAAACGACCAGGCAAATTATAATGGATCATCGGGAGAAGCTGCCACCAAATTCGGAAACAATAGTATGGGCAAAATTGGAAGGAGATTCTGGGTCACCCAGGTTGTGGGTTGTGGAAGCCAATGAAGCGGAGAGCGGAGCCAGAGAAATTATGATCGGGAAAGTTTTAGTGAAACCAGACAGCGATAATAGAGTACCAATTAGGACTCTAAATCTCTCGGATAAGACGAAAACCATCAAGAAAGGGACAATAATCGGAAAATGCGAAGAAATATCTGCGATTGTGAAGTGCGAGCAGAAAAATCCGATTAATACGACTAACTTGCCAGGGCAGAAAGAGGTTGTAGAACAACTCATGGAGAAATGGACCGAAGATCTTACTAAGGAACAGAAAAGTTTGGCAAAACAATTGCTCGAGCGGTACATGCCAATATTCTGCAGTACATCGGACAATAATGGGAGAACCACAATGGTAAAACATCGAATAGATACAGGAGCAGAAACGCCGATTCGACAACCACCCAGGAGATTACCATTGGCAAAGCAAGGAGAAGTGGATCGAATGGTAAAAGATATGCAAGCAGCAGGGGTAATCGAAACATCAAGCAGTCCATGGAGTTCACCAGTGGTGTTAGTCGAGAAAAAGGATGGTAGCATGAGATTCTGCGTGGATTATCGAAAATTAAATGCTGTGACGAAAAAGGATAGTTACCCATTGCCAAGGATCGATGACACGTTAGACACATTATCGGGTGCTCGAATATTTTCGACATTAGATCTGCAAAGCGGCTATTGGCAAGTGGAAGTCCAGGAGGAAGATCGCGAGAAAACGGCATTCAGTGTGGGTAACGGATTATGGCAATTTAACGTTATGCCATTCGGATTATGTAACGCCCCTGCGACTTTTGAACGGCTAATGGAGCGCGTGCTAAAGGGATTACATTGGAGGACGTGCCTCGTATATTTGGACGACATCATCGTTATGGGCAAGGATTTCGACGAGCATTTAAGGAATTTGGCAGAGGTTTTGGATCGGATACAAGCCGCCGGATTGAAGCTAAGCCCAAAGAAATGCAAACTATTTAGAACGGAAGTAAAATATTTGGGTCATAAGGTAACAACCAATGGAATCCATACCGATGAAGACAAGATCGCAGCAGTGAAGGAATGGCCACGACCTAAAAACTTACATGAATTACGGAGCTTCCTTGGATTGTGTACCTATTATAGACGATTCGTGCCAGGATTCGCCAATATTGCAAAGAGTTTACACGAGTTAACCAGGAAGAACAAGGCATTCGAATGGAAGGATGATCAAGAAGAGGCATTTGTGGAACTAAGACGACGATTATGCGAAGCACCAATCCTCGCATACCCTATACCCAACGTTAAATTCATTTTGGACACCGATGCAAGTAATGATGGTATAGGAGGAGTATTATCACAGGCAACAAATGGTGAGGAGCGAGTTATTGCATATTACTCCAAGATGTTATCAAAACCGGAACGGAATTATTGTGTAACACGGAAAGAGTTGTTGGCTATAGTGGAATGTGTTAAGCACTTCCATAAGTACCTCTATGGCCAAAAATTTCTTTTACGGACGGATCATGGAGCTTTGCGCTGGTTGTTACAATTCAAAAATCCAGAGGGACAAGTAGCACGTTGGATCGAACGTTTGCAAAGCTACGATTTCCAAATTGAACATCGAAAGGGAACCGCACATGGAAATGCCGACGCATTATCAAGAAGGCCATGTCCCGTGGAATGCAAGCATTGTGGGCGTGTGGAGGGTAAGGAAAACATCATCGATATTCGGCTTATGCAAGTGCTACCTGATGAGGAATGGACTGATGAAATGATCAAGAAGGAGCAATTACGGGATGCTGACCTGTCATTCATCATGAAACATAAGGAAAAGGAACACCGGCCCACATGGAGTGAGATAGCTGACAAAGCTCCCATTGTAAAAGCATATTGGGCTCAATGGGATAGCCTCCACATAGAAAATGGATGTTTAAAACGAAAGTGGGAAAGCACGGATGGTAAAGTAAAACAATTGTTGGTAGTGGTGCCAAAAGATCGGATAGCGGAAATCCTCAAGGAGTATCACGGAGGAGCAAGTGGAGGTCACCTAGGGATTAATAAAACATTAGCCAAAATTCGCCAACGTTTCTACTGGTCCGGATGTAGACAGTCAGTAGTAGAATGGTGTCGAAGATGTGACCAATGTGCGGCAGTGAAGGGACCAGCACGAAAAAGCCGTGGAACCATGAAACAATATAATGTCGGGGCACCATTTGAGAGAATTGCAATGGACGTGGCGGGGCCATTTCCGACCACCGAGAGCGGAAATAAATATGTGCTAGTAATAATGGATTATTTCAGCAAATGGCCGGAAGTGTACCCCATACCCAATCAGGAGACAACAACAATAGCTGATGCCGTGGTTAACAATTGGATTAGCAGATTTGGTGTACCTATGGAAATTCACACGGATCAAGGAAGGAATTTCGAATCGGTGGTATTTCAGGAGATATGTCAGATGCTTGGAATCAATAAAACAAGAACGACGCCTTTACACCCACAATCGGACGGTATGGTGGAAAGATTCAATGGCACATTGGAGGAATATCTAGCAAAAGCTGTGGAAAGGAACCAACGCAACTGGGATCGACATATACCAATGTTCCTGATGGCCTACCGATCAGCGGTACATGACACAACAGGAGTGACACCAGCTAAAACCATATTTGGGAACAATCTGCGATTACCAGGAGATTTAAAATTTGGGGCTGTTCCATCAGCAGCTCTATGCGGACAGGATTACGTCGACCGAATGAAAGAGGAACTTAATGAAATACATCAATTTGTACGGGAGAAAATTCGAATATCAAGTGATCGAATGAAAGCTCGATATGACATACGAGCAAATAATCAAGGCTTCGAGGAAGGGCAATTGGTATGGCTTCACAACCCGCAACGGCACAAGGGATTATCACCGAAGTTGCAACCCACATGGGAAGGACCTTACACTGTCATTAAAAAGTTGAACGACGTGGTTTATCGCATACAGAAAGGACGGAAAGGTAAACCAAAGGTGGTGCATTTAGAGCGTTTGGCGCTCTACAGAGGAGGTGATCTGGATCCTGTTCGGGACGAACAGGCTTAGGTGGGGGGTAGTGTTACGGTGACACCTAGATTAGAATAGAATAAGTTAATTTCATTAATTGTTCAATTACGTGTATAATTTATACTCAACATTTAGGCGTATTTCTATACTAACATATTTGCTGCGCATTTAGGATTATTCTAGAAACAAATATTTTGGTATATAAAGGCGCGCGTTGACGTGTATTGCTGAGTATTATTTTAAACGTGATACAGTGAAGGTTAAATAGAAAGATTATTAAAGTGATTATTAAAGCGATTATTAAAGTGATAATTAAAAAGTGTGTTATAATTGTAATAATTAATTGTGAATTTTGTGTTGTATAATAAATTGTGTTGTGTAAAAAAATTGTGTGAGTTAAAACTGAAGCAGTTGTATTTATTCACAATCCAGTGATTCGAACCTTGATTGACAAGGCAAAATCGTAACAATTAGTATTGTTACGGTGACACCTAGATTAGAATAGAATAAGTTAATTTCATTAATTGTTCAATTACGTGTATAATTTATACTCAACATTTAGGCGTATTTCTATACTAACATATTTGCTGCGCATTTAGGATTATTCTAGAAACAAATATTTTGGTATATAAGGGCGCGCGTTGACGTGTATTGCTGAGTATTATTTTAAACGTGATACAGTGAAGGTTAAATAGAAAGATTATTAAAGTGATTATTAAAGTGATTATTAAAGCGATTATTAAAGTGATAATTAAAAAGTGTGTTATAATTATAATAATTAATTGTGAAAATTGTGTTGTATAATAAATTGTGTTGTGTAAATAAAATTGTGTGAGTTAAAATTGAAGCAGTGTATTTATTCACAATCCAGTGATTCGAACCTTGATTGACAAGGCAAAATCGTAACAATTGGTGACAGCGGTGGGATTGTGAATAATAAGGAAAATGATTCTCTACGGACTAAAGCTTGCGCAATTAAAGGAGCAACTGACACGGCGAGGTTTGGCCAGTGAAGGCACAAAAGCTAGTTTGGTGGAGCGACTACGTGAGGCCATGGAGAAGGAAGGTTTAGATCCAGACGTGTATGATTTCGAGGAGGAAAAAACGGATGAGATCAGTATGGATAAGAAACAAAAGGACGTACAAACGGTGGTCGAAACAACGCAAAACCCATCTGGAAGTTTCGATTTTTCGCAGTTGATGGCTGCTATGAATCAAATGATGGGACAACAGTTGGAGGGAATAAAACAATCGAACGAGGGAATGAAACAACAGATGTTACAAGTGGAGCAACAAGGAGCGGACATTAAACATCAAATGAAATTGTCGAACCAGGACATGAAACAGCAGGTGGAGCAACAAGGGGCGGACATTAAACAATTGAACCAGGAAATGAAACAGCAGGTGGAGCAACAAGGGGCGGACATTAAACAATTGAACCAGGAAATGAAACAGCAGATGGAGCAACAAGGGGCGGACATTAAACAATCGAACCAGGACATTAAAAACCAAATAGAAGATGGCCAAAAGAAAATGGACGAGAGGTTTCTGGAGTTATCTTCTACACTACACGGTAAAGTGGAAAAACTGCAAACAGAAGTACACGCAGAAATTCAAAATGTTAAAGGGACGGTTCAACAAAAATTTGAGTCGGTTGAACAAGATTTTAAACGTCTCGAGAAGGAGCTCAAAGATGTCAAGGCGAATGGAACGACACAGCAAGTGATTCAGACGGTTAATGCAGTTAAGATAAAACCACCAACATTTGATGGAACAACATCCTTCAGTATTTTTAAGTTCCAATTCGAAACGGCCATTAAGCAAAATCAGTGGACTGAAGAACAATGTGTTGCAGCGTTAATTGTGGCTCTTAAAGGCGAAGCGGCGGAAACACTACAAATCATTCCCGAGCAGGAACGGAACGTTTACATGGGAATTATGAAGGCGTTGGATCGAAAATACGGAAGTGACCACAAACGAGAAATCTATCGCATGGAATTGAAGGGTCGATACCAAAGAGCAGGAGAATCGCTACAGGAATTTTCATCGGCAATTGAGCGGCTCGCGCATTTAGTACATTCAAATATGTCGGCCGATTACATGGAGCGAATTAAAATGGATGCATTCATTGACGGTATTCGAGATCCTGAGACGCGCAGAGCGGTGATGTTGTCACCTAAGGCAACTTTTACGGAAACCATCGCTTGTGCGTTAACAAACGAAACTGCGCAAACCATCGTCAAACCAGCAATGGAAATTCGCCGAGTGGAGATTGATTCCAGAATGGAAACCGAGCGGGCTACACCAAGGTTCAGATATGGAAGTAGCAGGATTAAATGCTGGGTATGTAATAGAATGGGTCACATCTCACGGGACTGTTGGGAGATTAAGAAGAAACGAGCAAGGTCGCCATCTCCTATGAAGCGCAGATCAAACGAGGAGCAGATAGAATCCAGGAAGGAGGGTCGGATGACATTGGAGTCGTTAAAAAGAGACAGCTTGAAGGAGCAAAAGCTGACTCCCACAACCGATTGCCCCATAACGTCCATCCAAGTTTCGAGAGTAGAAAGAGGCGGTGACAGCTTGACAGATGAAGCCAATATTGAACATCGAAAGGAAAGCGCACATGGAAATGCCGACACGTTATTAAGAAGACCATATCCCGCGGAATGCAAGAATTGTGGGCATGTGGAGGTCAAGGAAAACATCGTCGATATTCGACTCATGCAAGCGTTACCTGAGGAGCAATGGACTGATGAAATGATCAAGAAGGAGCAATTACGGGATGCTGACCTATCATTCATCATGAAACATAAGGAAAAGGAACACCGGCCCACATGGAGTGAGATAGCTGACAAAACTCCCATTGTAAAAGCATATTGGGCTCAATGGGATAGCCTCCACATAGAAAATGGATGTTTAAAACGAAAGTGGGAAAGCACGGATGGTAAAGTAAAACAATTGTTGGTAGTGGTGCCAAAAGATCGGATAGCGGAAATCCTCAAGGAGTATCACGGAGGAGCAAGTGGAGGTCACCTAGGGATTAATAAAACATTAGCCAAAATTCGCCAACGTTTCTACTGGTCCGGATGTAGACAGTCAGTAGTAGAATGGTGTCGAAGATGTGACCAATGTGCGGCAGTGAAGGGACCAGCACGAAAAAGCCGTGGAACCATGAAACAATATAATGTCGGGGCACCATTTGAGAGAATTGCAATGGACGTGGCGGGGCCATTTCCGACCACCGAGAGCGGAAATAAATATGTGCTAGTAATAATGGATTATTTCAGCAAATGGCCGGAAGTGTACCCCATACCCAATCAGGAGACAACAACAATAGCTGATGCCGTGGTTAACAATTGGATTAGCAGATTTGGTGTACCTATGGAAATTCACACGGATCAAGGAAGGAATTTCGAATCGGTGGTATTTCAGGAGATATGTCAGATGCTTGGAATTAATAAAACAAGAACGACGCCTTTACACCCACAATCGGACGGTATGGTGGAAAGATTCAATGGTACATTGGAGGAATATCTAGCAAAAGCTGTGGAAAGGAACCAACGCAACTGGGATCGACATATACCAATGTTCCTGATGGCTTACCGATCAGCGGTACATGACACAACAGGAGTGACACCAGCTAAAACCATATTTGGGAACAATCTGCGATTACCAGGAGATTTAAAATTTGGGGCTGTTCCATCAGCAGCTCTATGCGGACAGGATTACGTCGACCGAATGAAAGAGGAACTTAATGAAATACATCAATTTGTACGGGAGAAAATTCGAATATCAAGTGATCGAATGAAAGCTCGATATGACATACGAGCAAATAATCAAGGCTTCGAGGAAGGGCAATTGGTATGGCTTCACAACCCGCAACGGCACAAGGGATTATCACCGAAGTTGCAACCCACATGGGAAGGACCTTACACTGTCATTAAAAAGTTGAACGACGTGGTTTATCGCATACAGAAAGGACGGAAAGGTAAACCAAAGGTGGTGCATTTAGAGCGTTTGGCGCTCTACAGAGGAGGTGATCTGGATCCTGTTCGGGACGAACAGGCTTAGGTGGGGGGTAGTGTTACGGTGACACCTAGATTAGAATAGAATAAGTTAATTTCATTAATTGTTCAATTACGTGTATAATTTATACTCAACATTTAGGCGTATTTCTATACTAACATATTTGCTGCGCATTTAGGATTATTCTAGAAACAAATATTTTGGTATATAAGGGCGCGCGTTGACGTGTATTGCTGAGTATTATTTTAAACGTGATACAGTGAAGGTTAAATAGAAAGATTATTAAAGTGATTATTAAAGTGATTATTAAAGCGATTATTAAAGTGATAATTAAAAAGTGTGTTATAATTATAATAATTAATTGTGAAAATTGTGTTGTATAATAAATTGTGTTGTGTAAATAAAATTGTGTGAGTTAAAATTGAAGCAGTGTATTTATTCACAATCCAGTGATTCGAACCTTGATTGACAAGGCAAAATCGTAACAGTATATTTCAGGTGATAAATGTTTGTTTTATTGATGGATTTAGTTTTAATTTTTATAGTACAGCGACACCAGTGAATAATAGATGCAGTTTCAGTAGAAAATTGCCATTTGGCTCCGGATAGTTCCCGAACAATAAAACACGGCTAGTATAAATCACGACTCATGAGCCGCTCTTGAAATTGCTGCAAACGTGCTGCAATATACCCCTACTTTAAAATTTAGTTTATAGGCGAGGAGGTAAGATACAAAGAAAATCGCATCGTGTTGTCGCATTGTGTGGAAAGGCTAAATTGAAGTATAAACGTATAAACACGCCCGATATAACCTACATAACTTTATTTAATATTTTATTTTTAAATTTTAACATTTATAATTATTTATTTTAATTTTAGCACATCAATTAGTTTTTTATAGACATTTATTGTTTTGTGATGTCGCGATACACAATTACAAAAAAATACCAAATTTGTTTTATTACGGTATAAAATGCATTATATTTTTTTTTTCATTACCCTCTAGATTCAAACAGTATAACAAAAAGAAAAATTCTACCAATAATATAATTTTGCACAATGCCAAAAGTTCTGCGTACTATTTATTGTGCATTCCTCCCAAGTTTTTGCAATTCATTAAAAAAATTTACAATAACATTATTAATCACATTTAATTATCATGTCTGTATGTATGAAGTTAGTTTCTATGAAACTATAAATTTAAACCACCTGTTAAAGGCACGTCAAATTAACTGCAAGGTGGTTGAAGCTGTATACACAATAGAAATGTTGATTTGTTATTGTGTATAGTCAAATCCAGGATACCATGTTCTTACTAAATCCACTCAATAATATACGAACATAAAGAACACAGTTTTCCTGTAACGTAATGTATAAATCCCATAAAAATACGACACACCCAACCAAGTTACATCGAAAATAAGTTTGTTGTTCAGAATATTTCAAAAAGTATTTCGTTGTTTTGTTGAAAACCTTTTCAATTATTCATCACATGTTGAAATTTTTATTAAATTAGAAGATATGTGCCTACTCTTATCCATTTGTATTACACGACTTATACAAACACAACTTTATATATTCACTGGCAGCTAAATGTAAATTTGCTATACATATATTGGCTTAAAATGTATCACGTGGACCAGCCATACTGTGCTCAAGGCGGGTCGCATATTAATTTCTGCACACACTCATCGTAAAGTTTAGTTGTCGTTGACTGGAAAAACAATAATAACTTAATTTAAATGTCAAAAACGATTAAAATTCAATTTGAATTAATTGCTTATTTTATGTAAATAAGTGAAAAGGGATAAAACCGAGAACAATTAAATTAAAAAAATAAAATGGAAATTTGTTTACCAAAAAAAAAATTTACATAAAATAAGTTTGGCGTACAAAGTAAAACGCGGTTTAGATAATAATAAAAAAAAGTCATTACTTTGATGCCTAAAGAATTCATTTATCCGAGAAGATGTAGTTATTCTAATTAAATTGTTATAAAAAGCAATGGACCAGCGATTCTTCAATGTCAGTCGCAAGGTTGTTATTTCGTTAAAGGCACATATCGTGTATAAGAAAAATGTAATAATTTTCCAAATTATACCCTGAGCGGTAGGTGGCATACACATATAGAGCTGCTGTTATTTTTCATTAAAGCAATTTGCTAACGCGTTAATTTGATGAGACTTTTTTGCGTTGGATAACCTAATTTATTGACATTTTCACGATTTATATCCGACGAATGATTGGTAATTTTAATTTATGCAAGTCACACCACATCAATTAGGTATATGAAAAAGTCATGTGCCAAATAAATATTCATAAATCGATGAGATGAACAAGCGTGAATTTCGAAAATGTTTTATTTATTGTGCCGCGGTATATTATAAAAGTATGTTTACATGTATAAGCGAATACGTTATGAAACAGTATTTTTATAAAATTATGTTTGTCCTATATACCTAATAAAATGAAATTAATTATTAAAAAATAAATTTTATTTAAAATTTTTTAATATTAAATGTTTTATTACAATTCCTCGAGCATATACAGTGAGTCACAGTGAAAATGGCCCACCGTTGCAAATATTCTGTTCAGTAACAAATTTTTAAGAAATCAATTAACATTAAAACCAAAAATGAATATTTTTAAAAGTTTATTGTATTGTTTCAACAATAAAAAAATTATATTAATTCAATAACAATTATAACAACAAATAACAAATAAATAAAATCTGAGGTTAGATTCTAAAAAGTGTTACAAACAATATTTCAAAACTAACTTAGTATTTTGTTGAAAATCCTTTTTGTTTAATAATGTACAACAGCCATTCTTTTACAATTCCAGCCGTGTGTTTTGGATCGTTGTCTTGATAGAAGTGAAACGAGTCTTTAATATTTTTCAGCGCTTTGTTTTAAGTTTGCACTTAAAATATTTAAGTATTGATGTTTATTCATATGTCCATCAATAAAATGAAGGTTACCAACTCCAGCTACCGAACAAGTACCACAATCTGCCACATAATCGCGACCGTGTTTAACTGTGGGACGTAAATGCTGTAGTCTCAAATCTTCATTGGGTTTTCTCCATACTTTGACTCTTCCACTAGACCCAAATATGTTATATTTACTTGTTATTGTACTTGTTACGTAGTTGTGGATGAACTCCAATCTCATCTCTTTATTTTTTTGACTAACGAATGGCTTCTTTCATGCAATTCTACCATGTAAATCTGCTCTGCGTGGAACTCCTCGAACAGTATCAGCATTACAGTTGATTTTCAGATGTTGTTCCACCATATCACTAAGTTTCGGCGCGCTCAGTTGTAGATTATTCTTGGATTTATTGACAATCCAACGTTCATCACGTCCAGTAAACATTTTTTTGTCGTTATTGTACCTTTTAATGACAATTTTGACTTTTTTCGTTTTCGTAATGATCTACTATAAGAAACCCAACGAAACTTTCGTTAAATTTGAGGTGTCACTTAAGGAAAAAATAGTGCGCGCTATTTCTCGCTCGAAAATAAGTAAAACTTAAAAATACGATTTGTTGTTGTTTTTATGAACAGCAGAAGCGGATAAATTTTTGATGCGGTAGGAAGCCATATTTATTTTGCTTACATTTTTTTGTTTACTACTTTATTTATTAAATACATTTTTTTAAATATTTTTTCAGATTCTGTGATTAGTTTGAATAATTTGTGATAAGGTAAAAATAGTGTTTAAGTGAATTTTGTTAAAAAATAATTAGTTAATGGTATGATATTATAGTCGTGGGGTAAACGCTATTTTACTACTATAATACTTTAATTTTGTTTAGTTTATTTTCTTTTTCCAGTGTCATGTTTAGTTTATTTTCTTTTTCCAGTGTCATCTAAAAGACATTTCACAATAAAAACAGCTGTTTGTAAACGAAAAGCTGTCACTTAAGAATTATTATTTTTGCATGGCTGGAATGTCAAAAAAAAAGAAAAACAATTGATTTCGTTAAAATTCTTATATTTTTAAGTTTTTATTCCTGACTGGTTGAGGCTTAATCAATTGCATTCAAATGTGAGAAAGGAAGCAGAAAAAAAACACAAAACTTTAAAAAATTATATTTTTTTAAATTTTTTAAATAATTTTTCGCATTATCAGCATACATGAATAATATTTGTTATTGACTCGTTTTAATTTTTATGATTTTTTTATTTAAATTTCAGATATTTCGCCATGTTAGGCATCATCAGTGTGAACGTGCGATAGTTGTACATTAGTCGGAAATTATATGAGTTCATGTTAAGGGGCAACCATAGAAAAATTAAAAAAAATTATAAACGTAACTTTAAAAAAATTATGTTTGCGTTAAATGCCGTTTCTGTGCTTTCGCCCATGGAAAAATTAATTTAAATTAAAAGATTTAACGAAGCTTCGTTAAATATGAATTGTCACTTAATAAAAATTATTGGAGCGAAATTTTGCGTTCAAACGTAAAAAAAATTAAAATTTGTATCGTGCTACCTAAAAAAAACAACAAACAATAAACAGCTGTCACTATAACAAATAGTTTATAAATAAATAAATAGTTGTCATTCAATATTCTACAATATTTACGGCATACTCGTTACGTCTAGTATGGCTGGAATGTCATTAAAAATTAGTGTCGTCAAAATTTTTAATTTGTTTTAATTTTATAATTTTTTTATGGTTGGCCCTTTAGTGTTATTGAATACCTGTGATAGTACTAAGTACAAAAAATGGAGTGTAAAAATAATATTTTTCTTATATGTTTTATTTATTTAATTTAATAATTTAACAGTAATTTATTTTTTTTAAATTTTAAACAACAATGAAATAAATTAAATTTATATTATTTCAATAACTCCTAATGGTAAATATTAATTAAGTTTTAATCATAATATATACAATAGTGTCATAGAATCAAAAAATTGTTTAGATGTACAACTATCGCACGTTCACACTGATGATGCCTAACATGGCGAAATATCTGAAATTTAAATAAATAAATAAATAAATAAAAAAAATTATTTAAAAAATTAAAAAAATTAAAAATAAATCAGCGAAAAAGATAATATACTGTACAAATTTAAAAATTATCGTTATCTGAGAGATTTTTGTGGTGCACCATTTTCATTGTGAGATAAATTTTTTTCTCTTTTTGTTTATTTGTAATTTATGGTAATAAAATAATTTTTATTGAATTCATATTATTTGTTTTTTTTGCAAACAAGAATACAATAAACTTTTAAAAATATTCTTTTTTGGTTTTAATGTTAATTGATTTCCTATAAATTTTTTACTAAACAGAATATTTTCAACGATGAGCATTTTTCAATGTGAGTCACTGTACGAGTACGTGATGTTGACTTAGAAAAAATGCAATAAACATCCACAAACGTTCTTTATTAATTCAAGTGTGCCGGATAACGCCGTTCCTATTCCTACAGCCTGTTTACACATAGCAAGAGGGAAGGACAGGAAAGAGAACGTAACGATCCAGTTGCAGACACATAGCAATCACAAGGCAAGACAATTCTAATCTACTATAAAGAAGCATAAAGGTTTAATAGTTTAATGGTTAATGATGGTTTTGGTCTTCAACAATTCCTTCTATGAATCAACACCTAAGAAAAATATTATTAGTTCACATGAATCTGGGGATTTCCTGAATTGCACACTAGCCCCTGATAAATATAAAAATTATTGTAAAAATATATTTAACTAGCAAATCTGAAAATTAATCGTATTTCTGTTGGTTAACTTCTTAAATTACTGTCAATTATCAACTCCTATTTAGACATTCTTATTATTTAAAATTTTCATAAAAAAATTTGATTAATTTTGAATTTGTTAGTTCAATATTACATGTATGTGAAGATAGCCCAAATTCCATTCCTGAAAAATACGATGGCAATACTAATTATTGCTATCATGACATTTTCTACTCTCAGCCCAAAAAATATCGACATTTTTACTCTCAGCCCCGAAAATATTTGCTATCATGATCGTTAAAAAATGTCATGATAGTTGAAAATTTCGGGGCTGAGAGTAGAAATAATACTATGAATGTTTAAGTAGCGTGTATAATTCTTTTAAAAAAACTTTTATTATAGGAGCTGAGATATAGTCCATAGAAGTCAGAAAATATTCGTTGGCCCCCAACTAGCGGTGTACATCGTTTGATAGGTGCATGTTTAAGGAACGTATATAAATTTTTTCTAACGAATATTTTCTGACTTCTATGGACTATATCTCAACTCCTATACATAGAAAAATCTAAAAAAATTCATACACGCTCCTTAAACATTCACCTATCAAAGGATGTACACCGCTAGTTGGGCCAACGAATATTTCCTGATTTTTATAGACTATATCCAAACTACTATACGTAGAAAAATTCTAAAAAAATTCATACACGCTCCTTAAACATTCACCTATCAAAGGATGTGCACCGCTAGTTGGGCCAACAAATATTTCCTGATTTTTATAGACTGTATTTATTTCTATGGACTATATCTCAGCTCATTTTGAATTAAAAGATCATAGAAACTGTGATCAAATATGTCTCGAGACTTTTATATATCATATACTAAAGTTATATACTATGTTACAATAGTTAACAGTAATTTTGCTATAATTTTCTATTTAGAATCTAAGAATGTTGTTCATGTTTTCAATGATGCGTCTAGTTTTATTTATACAATTTCGTAAACAAAATTTTACAAAAAAAAAAATTTTAAATTTTTATACTTATACATATATCATGTTTTTGACTCTCAGCCCCGAAAATATTTACTGTCATGATAGCTAAAACTGAGAGAAAAATATTGCTTTTTTGTGAAGGAGGAAGATTCAAAGTAATTTTTGATTTTCGATGTCAGTATATTTCTTGGAGAGTAGAATTTAGTTGTTTTTGTTTATTTACACATTTTATCAGAACTTTTTATTGTTTTTATTAAACTCATAACATTTTTATTTATTATTTAGCTGTTATTCGGAAATATTTATACCCGAATTTAGATTTATTGCTATAATTGTTAATTAAATGTCGTAATAGTATACATAAACTTGTATAGTATTGCCATAAGCAACTTTTTCGATTTTCGGGGATAGAAATTTGGACTATCTTCACAAAGGTCAATATTACTATTATACTGTTTATGTTGGAGGTTGAACCTTCAACATAAACACCAAAGGTTAACTTGGAGTTAACTCGACTCAATCCAAAAAATTTCTTAGGTCGAGTTAACTCTGGTTAATATAAACGCCCAGAGTCGAGTCGAAAAACAACAACAAAAAATAATCAGTAAAGTAAAAAAATAAAAATGGCGATTTTTCATATTTTTCTTGTACGAGCACGTCTGTATCTAAATTCGGCAGCATATTCTTGTGATTTTTGCGATTTTTTATTTTTTGAAAGTTCGAAAGAAAATGTTAGAATGATTTTTTGCAAGAAAAAAATTTGAATGATTTTGTCAGTTATAACCTGGTTTCGACTCAACCTCAAGATAACTCTCCAATATAAACACTAGAAGTTAACTTCAAGGTTAACCTAAAGATAACTACAAGTTGACTCGACCTGGGTTCAACCTCCAACATAAACAGTATATATTGCTTAGTTCCCTATTAAAGTTAGCCGACTCCAGCCGAAAAACGTTAATAATGCAATTTCAAACTAATCAAACGAAAATGACAGCCGATTTTTGTCGGTAGCATCCCAGCCGAAAAAATGTCGATAATGCAGATACGAATTTTATGCCGCAATTTAATTATTTATATTATAAATTTTTATTTTGTTTTTCCTAAAAACCAACTAAAAAATTAAAAATAAGAAACTTTCTTTCGAAACAATTAAAATTACTATACAAAACCAAATTTCTCTAAGTGCTGTATTACATGCTTGGAGTTAAAACGTGAAATGAATTTATAGTTACATGTTTGGAGAATTTTTTAAATGGTACTGCATCTAATAGTTATCATTTAAAAACGTCAGGTCAACTCGATTGAATATATCGCACACACAAAATTTGAAAATTTCTAAAAATTTACCGTTTAAAGTGTCATGGCTGAAAATAGATTCAAATGAAAGGTATTATTGATGCTTACACCTGGAAAAATATTCAGATCAATTTCTATGTTGGGAGTTGCAAAAATTTCATTTCAATTTTCATATAGGGAGTCCGGGAAAACCCAATTGAATATATCACACATATAAAGATTGAAAATTATTAAAAATTGACCGTTTCAGTTTCATGGCTGGAAATAGATTCAAATGAAAGTCTTTATTGATGATGTATGTGTGTGTGATACATTCAATCGAATTTTCCCGCTTTTCCCACATGAAAATTGGCTATATTTTTTTCCAGGTGTGAGCATCATTAAGACCTTTCATTTCAATCTATTCCCAGCCATGACACTTTAAAGGTCAATTTTTAGAAATTTTCAAAGTTTGTGTGTGCGATATATTCAATCGAGTTTTCCCGGACTTCCAACATAGAAATTCACCAGACGTTTTTAAATGATAACTATTAGATGATGTGCCATTTAAAAAATTCTCCAAACTAATGCATTTCACGTTTTAACTCCAAACATGTAATACAGCACATAGAGAAATTTGGTTTTGTACAGTAATTTTAATTGTTTCGAATGAAAGTTTCTTATTTTTAATTTTTTAGTTGGTTTTTAGGAAGAACTAAATAAAAATGTATAATATAATTAATTACATTCCGGCATAAAATTCGTACCTGCATTATCAACATTTTTTGGCTGGGATGCTATATTGACATTTTTCGACTGGAGTCGGCTAACCCTAATATGGTACTAAGCAATAGTAATATTTTTCCTTGATTTGTGCCATCGAGTTTTCTCAGTAATAAAACAGTTTTTTTATTGTAGTTTTACTGTATTTTATAAAAAAGTTTAATTTTGAATAATATACGTTAATGAACCGAAATAAACATTTTTGATCTAAAAAGAAATTACTATCTTCTTTATCTACTTGTTTCGGCTGGCTATTTATACGAATCTGCTTCACCGACTTTCACAGGCGAATAATACAAATTGGCAATCTGCAATATCGTCATTTTTCTGTTTATAAATATTATTTAGTAGCTGTATTTTGTTGAGAAATAAAATATTTTTGCTTTAGCTGAATCAGCGCTATTCAGCTATTTCAACTAATGCAAATCTGCATTATCATTCAGCCAAAGATAAATTTTAAAATGCTTTAGTTTTCGCTTTAACCATGGTCGTGTTGTTGTAATTGTCTCAAGAAAATACACTGAGTACAACCAAATCTTGTCATTGTCAAAATTTTTCGGCTGATGCATTTTAGTTGTTACAACCGAATCTGCATTATCGACGTTTTACGGCTTAAGGCAGTCACCTAACTGTAACAGTATGTTTTGTAGTACTGTGATTCTCAATATTTATTATTAATTTTTAATAATTTTAATTTAACCACGTTTTTCAAATTCTAAAGTTTTTTTTTCTTTTGTAGCTACACTTTTCAATAATTTGTGTATCTACACATTTTGAGTTTAGACTTTTTGTTCAAATCTGTAGCTACACTTTTTATCAAGGTAAAATACTTCACACCGGTTATTCTTTGTTGTTATTTATACCGGGTAATTTTTTTAAGCTGAAACTTCCAATATCTCGGAAAATAAACACTACAAAAAAAAATGTCCATTACCAAAATTTAATTTTTCCGCGGTGTTAGTGCTAAAATTACTACCCCCCTTCCCTTCTTGAAGATGGAGTGGAGAGGGTAACCTTTGAAATTAAATTAGGAACCCCTATTTTTTATTGAAGATCCGAATTCTACGACATAAAGTACGTCGGGTTTATTTGAAACAGTTTTTTCGATTTCTCTTCCTGAGAATCAGTGCATACGATTCTGCAATACGTTTGAATTAAAGTTAATACATACGTTTTCAATGTAAATACTCGAAAATAATCTTAAACAAATATTTCTTAAATTTTTAATTACTGAAACTGACAAAAAGTTACCCGATTTTGGAAATCAATGCCATGAAGATCTTAGTGTAAAAACACATAATACGGATGATACTTATGACGTTTTAAAATGTTCGAAAACTGGTTTGGTACAATCCAGAATCGCTAGCTATTTCTCGTGAACTAATATGAGGATTATAAGTTACTGCAGCCAATACAGCAATTTCATTACTTTCCTCTGTGACTGTTGCTCGACGAGTCTTGTTTTTCGGTTGAACACTTGTATCAGTAGTAAATTGTTTAACAGTCCGGTAAAATGAAACACGTGACCGAATTCTATCCGGAAAACGCGAAGCGGAGAGAATGACAGCATCATCAAGACTACGGCCAGCTTCTCCATAAACCATTACCATTTCAATTTGTTCTTGTATACTTAAATATTCCATTTTGTATTGTATTAATAACCTAACGCAAACATTTCTTTTTATTCTCGAAATAATCTTCGAACTGAATCGATATTTTTAAAACAAAATACAAAAAAATCATTTATTTGATTTATTTGAAAGCAAATTTAATCGCATGTTCTTGGGTTACGATCATCAAACGTATTGCAGAATCGTATGGTTAGGTTCTCAGTGGCCCTATTCTGGTATTTAATTGGGGAAAGAATTTTTATGTAATTTCTGTTCAAATATTTTTTTTTTATGGCCTACTGAGGAGAAAAATTTAATGTAAATATTTATAAATTGGGGAAAAAATTTCATATCTCAATTTGCAGGGAAAATTATTCCCAATTTAAGATTTTTTTCAAAAAATTAATTCTAGCTTTTTACCTCAGTATGCCAGGAAAATAAATTTTAAATAGAAATTACATATAAATTCTTTCCCCAATTCCCTATTCCCAGGGAATTACCAGAATAGTGCCACAGTAAGAGAAATCGAAAAAAATTTAATATCGTTATTACAGCGCCATCTATCATAAATCGAAAAAAATGTTTCAAGGAAATCCTACGACTTTAAACCGTAGAATCCGAATCTGCAATAAAAATAGGGGTTCCTCTTTTAATTTCAAAGTTACCTCCGCGACACCTACAAGGAGGGGTACTAATTTTAGAACTAATGAAAGTCCCCCCTCCACCCCTTGGAAGGATTAAGTTTTGATACTGGACATTTTTTTCGTAGAGTGTTTTTTTTCCGAGATATTTGAAAGTTCAGCTTAAAAACATCACCCGGTATATACATTTAAGGTGACTACTTGCGTAAGTTCCTCTTCAATTTTAAGAACTTTCAAGTGTTTGATGTTTTCTTTTGTAACCACCGATGATCCTTATTTTTTTTGTTTGGCTAGGCGAATGTTGTATCTTCGGCAGTGTCTTTCGAAATAACTGGTTTTATCATTACCACTTGCGAGAATAGTACTGGTTCTGCCGTTTTACTAACATGAGGGTTTGGTTCCTCTTTGGCAAAAGTTTGGTTAATTTTTCCGGTATTCCTGGATTTTTTCCCGTTTTATTTCTTAATCTTTGTACCTCCTTAGCTATTTCACTTTTCAGGTAATTTGCGGAATGTCGCTTCTTGCAATTATCACATTTTACAGGAATGTCTTTACTATTCGGATATACTCGGGCGTGATGCTTTCCGGCACATTTCACGCATTTAGTCTCTCTTTGGCAATATTTATGCGTGTGATTAGAACCTAGACATTTCTTGCACTACGATGACCGCTATTTTTTCAATAGCTCTATTTTAACTCTCATGTCGAATTGGCAGCATCTCTGCTGCTGTACCATCACCATCTGGGGTATTACATTCCGTGTCTGTGGTACTCATTGCTTCTTTTTCCAAGTTATACCGGTTGTACTTTGCTATTGCCAAAGCAGAACCCACCCCGCGACATGGGCGTGGTTACCTAGCTGTTACTAAGTGTACACATAGAGACAGCCTAAGCCCTCTGGGTACCCTAGGATGCGGGGCATATTTTATTGTGGTAAAACATATATTTTTTAATAGAGTAACAGTTTCTGGCATCAGGCGCTCCTAAATAATTATAATATTTCTTTGCGAAGTCGGTCCTAACTAAGGAAGTTTCCCACTTGTTCACTACAACTCCATCAGATATTATAAATCCTGAAGAATATTGATTTCAGGATTTATTATATCTGATGGAGTTGTGGAGTTAAGCGAATAAGCCAACTTGAATTTTAAGTGTACACAGGGTGACTCTCAAGTAAGTACAATAAATTTGGGAGGCGATGAAGGACACTAATCTGAACAAAAAATTAAATGACAAAATCAAGGTTCTAGGGACATTATCCGGGGCTGGATATCACAGAGATTTTTCATCATCTGATTACGATCAGTTCTATGAACACATCTTTGACCCCTGTCGGAGTGCAAAACTCACCATCTTCTGTGCCAGTGCTATAGGCTGGCATAGTACTATAGTCGTAGGTTCTCGACTTGGCTACTGCGTAAGGTAAGACGTTTAAAGCAAACCACTTCGTTTGAAAATCTTTAAATTTTTCAATATTTGTTTAAAAAATGCATTTATTGTAATCTTTTTCAAAATATTTGGAAAATGTACTGTAATTTTTAGGTATTAGTCGACTGATCAGTTAAATATTTCCCAACAAATGCAATTATAACAGCAAGCTTCAATAGTTTTATACGTAAAATGTGAGAAAACGAGAAAAACATTATTATTACAGTAAAATTGATTCTTGCTTATTGATTCGTGTACTTGTTATCAATTTACCTTATTATTGGCCCTGTGTTTGATAAACTAATTAATTTGCAAAAAAGAAAACCTTTATTTGTGAAATTTCTGAGTAATAGCTTTTAAGTTATGATTGAAATTCAAAGTGAATAATTCTACAGTATAGAACCTTGATTATCTCTATAACGGTTACGGATATGATACGTGCTGTCATATAATTTTTTGTTCATATTAGTATCTTCCTTCTCTTCCCGAATTTATTGTACTTACTTAAGAGCCATTCACACCCTGTATACCAATTTTGTTGTTCTGTGCAAGCTGTCTTTTTAAGATGTAGGTTCTGGTTACCGTAATGTTGCCTGATAAAAAAAAATATTTTCTAGGAAAGTATCGTACGGTATCTTCATATACGTAAAAGTAGAGGCATATATATTTGTTGAAAATGTTTTTTGATATAAATAGCAACCTTGACAAACAAATCCTAAAGTAAACCGGACTTCCAAACCTCCGACAGTTTAAACCATAACCATTTTATTTAAACATTTTTCTTAAATCGTCTTATTGTTTTCATTTTGGGTTCTGAATTTTTTTCTAATACGATTTTCACAAAACCAATTTATTATGCCCCATACCTGCGTAATAACGAATTCGTCTGCCATCTGTCGAACAAAATATTTTATGATTGAAAGATTAGCAAATCTTTTAAACAATGGGTTTACGCAGCGATAAGCATTCCCTTTTCTCAATTTTAATTCCACAATCAATCTTATATACTCTTCAAATTTATTAAGATACGCATAAAATCTCAATTTCCGCAAAACATTATTTAAATTTTTCAGAGGAGCGATTAAAACTATAGCTATATAAAGATAAAAGTATAAATCTGTTTACGGATATAAGGGTTGGTATGGTGGGAAATTATATTTACTCCCCAACATTCATATCGAGTTTGAAAATGATAGATGTTCTTTTAGATCAATCTCGCACAAATGGATGGGAAAATTTTAATTTTCACCTGCCGTAATGTACTTTGCCGATTCCTTGTCGCGGTGTGTTGTGGATTAGACAGCGAAGATGAATTTTCAGGGTGTTGTTGTATATTGAAGTATGATTTATGTTCTAACTCAAACTTTTGTATTTCATATATTTTGCGTACAGCCAAAAGAAAACTTTGGAAAACACAGGTGGATTTTTTTTTATTTACGTTACAATATATGCGCACGAAAAATTAAATTAAATGGAGTATAGAATTATTTTTCGGAAAATTATGTTGCTCCCCTTACCAATAAATAATATTATTTATTAGGTTATTGTGTATATATACGTTGTATATTGGGTGGGCGTTTGGTATTTTTGGGAGGTAATAAACCGGCCTATTGTTGCTCTTTCTGGATCAAAATGAAACAAACATATTTCGGTTTAATCACAAAACAAGTCTTACATTTCTTTTTTGATTTCCCTAGAAAATTTGTATAATATGTCGCAAATAGTAAATAACAAACAAATCGTGTATATTTTCTGATACAACAGTTCTGATTTTCAAATTTTGGATTTTCTCCAAATATTTATACAACCGTATATGTATAAGACAAACCAACAAGTGACAAAATTTAAGTTTGTATTATCTTGAGAGATGTACGTAAACAAACCCTAGATCTTCTGTTTTTTGGTTTACCTACAGTTTATCAGCTACCGGACCGGTGTCGTAACTTTTCAACAACAACACATTTACAGCATTACCGGTAGGTGTACTAAGGTGGAGAAAGCAGGCAAGATCAAATGTTGCAAATTGTTGTTAACCCTTCTATTATAATTTCTAATTATATTTTGATAGGATAATGAGTCCTAATACACCTACCAAACTATAACATTTGTAGATTTACACAATTCTACCTTCTCAACTTTTCTGAAATATTAAATAAGCAAGAAGTAAAAAAGAAATTTATAATAAACATTATTTGAAAGGGTATAAGAATTACAACAATTTAATCCTTATACCCTTTGAAATAATTTTCATTATAAAATTTTTTTAGAAGCTAGCAAACGATTGTACGATTGTACCAACTTTAGTTTAAGAAAAAAATGTTAATATTTAAAGTTTTTAATTGATTATCACGGTAAAGATAAAATGGATATTATTATATTAGGGATTGTAATGTTGTGGTGGATTCTTGTTTTTTTGTTTGTTTATTAACTGTGCAATCTGTTCTGGGGTCGAAACACTCCTATCTACCTCGCGGTTCGCTTTTAACGTTCTACCTTAAGCAACAACCAAATCGAAGACGTATGGCTATTTTCATGTTACTAAAAGGAAATGTTTAAGTGGTTTTGATGGGCGGCTGTTTGTAATAGTACTTATTGTAACTGCACAGCATGCCTAGACTTAGGCCGTACAAAACACAATTCGAGGGTTTAATTTTCCTTTGGTGATAGTCTATGATAAAGCTTAGTATCATTTTACCTTCATGTGGCAAAATTTACCTATAAGAAGTGTTTAGTTGATGATACTTTAACTGGACGGTGATAAGAAACCTATATCAAGTGAATATCTGAAAAGAAGCCATAACCCAGATATGATTCTTTAACTTGCTATAAAGAAAAACATATATACCCACAAATAATATTATAATATGTACTATTACGCATTTGCCCTATAAAAACCGGTTCGCATAACTGGATTGAGAATATCGCTTAAGAATTTGTCAACAATGCTCGTAATTTACACCGCATTTACACATTTTCCCGAAAATACTGAAAACAGTTGCTGTGTTTTTTATTTGCTATCCGTGGGGCTTTTGAGCGCTCAATGAGCAATAATCTAACCGAAATTCCGCTACTACCGCACTCGTATTGTCGCTCTACCATTCAAATTAATAATAAATTCCATAAAACAATCTTTTAATGACCTGAAATACAGTGGGTCACAGCCAAAATGATGCAGAAAATTTTTATTTTTTTTAAAGTACATATCCAAAAAACAATTATAAATATCTATTTTTAATTTACATTTATTATAAGCTTCAGTATTAATTGTTAATATCATAAAACAAAACAAATAAAAAATTTCAATTTATAACAAAATAGTAACAAAAATCAAAATTTCTACATAAAAATGATGCAGTTTTATAAATTCTTTAACAAATTAATTCATATGTTTGTAACTAATATTATCACATTGCATAATTAATTAATTAATATTTGGTAGGATATCTATTTTGTTTTAGAACCGCTTTGAGCCTTTTTGGCATTGAATCTACGAGCTTTTTCGTGTACTCTGGAGTTAATTTATTCCACTCTTCTAACTATGCCTTTTTAAGTCCGCTACATTATTAATCTCATGTTTTCAGATTTTGCTTTCAAGTTTAGACCATAGATTTTCAATAACATTGATGTCTGGTAATTGAGCAAGTGTTTTCATTACATGAGGAGTATTCCAAATGAGCCAACTTTGAACAATTCGAGATTTGTGTTTCGGATCATTGTCCTGGTGGAACCGAAAATGATCCTTAATATTTAAATTTTCAGCACTTTCCTCTAAAATTCTTTTTAGTATATCTAAACTTACATTTTGTTCAATTTTTGATGCCCTCAACCGTGTTTAACAGTGCTTCGTAAATGTTTATAGCTGCTGCTTGGTATTAGTCTTTCTTCATATGTAGTTTTATCCGTCTGATCCAAAAAGGTTAAATTGCCTTTCATCAGAAAATAAAACCATGTTCCAGAATTTTCATCTTTATTTTTATGGTCTTGGGGAAATTTAATTCTAAAATTACGATTAACTTCAATGATGTATGGCTTTCTCTGCATTGTCCTACCATGAAAATTTTGGTTCTCTTAATATTCTGCGTATTGTTTCTAGATGACACTTTTTATGAAAATATTTTTCAGCTTCCTCGACCCACTTTGGAGCACTTAATTTGGGGTTTTCATTTATTTTTCGGCAGCTCATCGATAATCTTTTTCGGAAAATATTTTATTGTGCGCTTTTTTAGGCTTATTTTCAACACGGTGTTGATAAATGAAGTGTTCAATAATATACTGAACAATAGAAGAATTTGTTTTTACCGTTTATGCAATTTTTGTTTGAGTTTTGCCATCGTTAAAGTGTTTAATAGGTATTTCATGCGTTTCAATACTTGTGTGGCGACCTATTTTTTCGATTGTTACAAAATTTCACTTATATGTCTATATTGACACACTATAATTGACTATAATTAAATAAAAGGTTGTTCAACTGATACTCAATATTTTTTTACATTGATCATTTTGTTTTGTCTAGAAAAAGTACCGCCATTCATTTTAGATGTGACATGTTTTTACGTGAAAATTTTGTTTTTTGTTACTATTTTGTTATAAATTGAAATTTTTTATTTGTTTTGTTTTATGAAATTAACAATTAACACTGAAGCTTATAATAAATTTAAATTAAAAATTGATATTGTTGGGGTTTATTTAGGTACTAAAATAACACAAATTAAACTCAACATTTTATTTTTGTTATTAAACTTTTAATTAATTTTTATTTCGTGCCAAGAATATTAATTATAAGAAATTTATTTTAATTTTATTTTAGTTTATTATAATAGAATTATTTTTACACTTTTCACAAAAATTTTAAATTATATAATATTTATTTTTGGGGTTTTGACCCGACCACAGATTTTTACTCAATGATTACAATTTTATACTTATACAATAATTGCAAAATTTTATGTACTGAGTTTTCAGTTATCCGATTTTGATTGGTCTAAAAATATGGCTCGATAGGCCATAAAATGGTTTTATTGTTTTAATAAAATAGAAAGTATTTCTAGAAGAAAGGCAGGGCCGCTACAATATTTATAATTATTTTTTGGATATTTACTTTAAAAAAAATAAAAATTGCTCGCATCATTTTGGCTGTGACCCACTGTATATCAATTGACATTTATTTTGACATGGCATTATAAGCAGGAATTCATCTTGCTGTGTTTTCAATTTTTTATTGTAAGATAAGTTTGTTATTTACAAATTTCTCACTGAAATGGATAACGGCACCCGACAGCAGCGCCAGATAAATTGATAGAGCAAGATATTTTTAGATCGATTTATAACTAAAAAGTTGAATGAAAAATATTATTTTTTAATTTTTTTTTTTAGAATCACAACAATCAGTTTTTTTGATTGCTCGACTCGTGGGCTTTAAAATATGATGAAGTGCTTTCAAAATAGTAACAGCTTTAGACTCTGAAAAGAATTAATTTTTTTAACATATTAATAACCTAAGTATATATTAAGTTAATAGATAACTGGTGTATATGTGTATGTATATTATAATATGTAATCTGGACACCAAATGGACATCGTTTATTTTAAAAGTGGTTTATTTATTGTTTAGGTTCTAGTATAATAAATGCTTGATATTGAAATAATTAAAATAATTTATGACCTTTTAAATTTTCTTTAAATAACTCCGTACTTACTACTATTGTTCGACACAGAATTAAATTCTTGAACCATAAGTTTGTTTTTTATCTTTACTTTTAAAATTGGTAGAGTTTTTTTTTTTAATCGATCCACTTCTGCTTCAAACAATGATCTCTGCCGGGATACCCATACAATTAAGCCAATCTTTGTTTCTTTTGTAGGTTTCATCCTGATCACTATAATTTGAGGACGATTCTAAGGTAATAATCATAATATAGTGGAAATCTATAAATATCTTTCGAATATGTAATGGTTTTATTACTTTTTATTTCTTTAAGAATTGTATATAGATAATCCTTAAAAAAATAAAAAGTATTAAAAATTGAAAATGTAATAAAATGGTTGCGAGGAATTTATAAACAATAAAATACTTCCTGCCATCAATTACTACTGAACTTTTCGAGCGTTATTATAACTATATTCTACTACTTTACTTAATAATATTTAAAATTTAGGGATTCTTGCCAATGTAATTTTCTTCCGTGCACTTTTCAACCTTTTGGAAGTACTGAAGTATCAAATTTTGTTAAGACGAGGCGCTTCATTTCGGTATTTATTATATAATCGCCCAGTTGGTCTTTTCTTATCGACACGATGATAATAAAAGTTCTGCTCGGAGAATATGATGCATATAATTAAAATAACTTGATAAAGAAAATTATATATAGAGCTAAACATTCGTATTAGGAAAAATCTTAATTGAGGTCGATTCTGGGACGAGAAAATCTATGTTTTGATATTTCCAGAATTCGGACCGATTAAACTATTTTTGCTTTCTCTGGAAATGCTCACAATAAACGGGAAAGTCACAAATTATAAATTTACTTTGTCATTTCCACGGTCGATCCTATTATAGTGCTTACCTTGTCTTCTCCAAGAAACGTTACGTTATTCTTTCAAAATCATCATATGACATTCTTATATTAGCCATATAATGGTATTCTTATTAAGAGTTTCATTTTTTATTCTCCCAATCTAGGTGGTTGTACACCATTGAAACATTTCCAAATTTTTTGACCACGGTCTGTGTCCAATATACTCAAATCCTGCAATATTTAGAAAAGTGATTCTATTCTTTTATATGTAAGAGCAAACGTTTAAGTATTACTTAAACGTATTTATACTACACAAAAATCATAAAAGGCTATACTTACGAAACGTGAAGTTGGTTGTTGTTCTAATGAACTTGATGAAGGTCTGCTGTCCCGAGTTTCAAACCATTGGTTTACTGAACTCGTTACAGATGCGGTAGATGCTGATAAAAGCTTAACTTGCACTGTGTAACCTTATAAAATATTACAATTATTGTGAAATTTAAATTGTACAGCGCTAACGAAATATGTTACATTTTTCTGGCGCCATTCGATAATTTTAGCCCGAAGTCTAGCCTTTTGGCTTCCCTCCGAAAGGTCTGGAAACATTGCATCAATGTCAGATTCCGATTAAATTTTAAAATCCTCAACTTGATCGTATCCACTTGCTATGAAAATGTACAAAATAAAAATTTTAATGTTGGATGGTAAGTACACCAATAAGTAATATGAAATGATTAAAATACATACCAGCACCTTTGCCTTTTAAATGAAGAAGATTCCATTCATTCAAAAGTAACTCCAATTCATTCAATGGTTGCGATCTCCTGCTGGCAGTGGAAACGTTAGCCCAAATAACTGATCAGAGTTACCTTGTTGCTCATCGACAATGTGCATGGCAATATTGTTGTTCGCACATAAATCATTCAAATTCAAGATTTCGCTCTGTCCGTCTATATAATTAATAATACAAGTAGCAATTATTGTATCGGAGAATATTTTGTTGGTAAATAATATTTATAAAGCGTTTATATACCTTTTAGTTCAATCATTGTTACATTCAATTAATATTAACAATACCAATTCTAAAATATTTATAAAGTAAGCACAATTTACATAAGAAGGAATTTAAGTTTTGTTATAAATTCGGCTGCGAAGTAAAATATTATAATTTACATACATCAACAGATAACTGACACTAGATATATTAAATACAACATGCAACAAGTAATATTGAAAATTAGCGTTATAATAATTACTATATGTTAACTTACAAAATGTATTATAATTAATTCATCTTTGTTTGTATCACTAAATTGCACTCAAAATTTGAACAAACACTATCACAACTGTTATAATTAAAATTAATTTAAAACAGATAAATAATTTTATTTTTTGTATTTTTTGTTAATATTGCACTTTGCAAGTCACCAGTGTACGCATAAGAATACGAAACTAGAATAACCTAAAAAACACGAGAAAATTGTAAAATAAACCGTTATAATATAAAAATTTCAAGGAAAAAAGTCACAATAATGATGTTTATATCCTTATATTGAGGAATAAATGCATAAATATTTGGAAACTCTAACATCAATTTTAAACTCAATTTTTTGCTACGATTCTATGCTGTAAAAACATTAATAATAGTTCTGCATTTGTCTTAAGGATATGTAAAATATTCTTTAAAATTTGCCGCAGAAGGGCTCACTTTATAGGGTTAAGTTCAATGTCTTTGATTTAAGGTTTTTTTCCTATTATCATGGCATTTCTTATAACAGTTTGACGAAAATAGCTTACATTAAATTATGAATTATTTAACCTAAATTTGATTTTGGCATTTTCATTAGCTTAGAGAGATTTTTCATAAAAATTGTGTAAATTTTTCACTTTTTTCAACTAAAGCTGGTAAATCATCGAAATAAGGTGCAACAATTTTTTCAGTGTAGTAACCAATACGTTCGGTTGTTTTTCAAATAGGCTAGGTCACATTGAGACTATATGGAAAATTTTAGGAAAATTTATGGATTAGAATATTCCAATTTTCTGATTTTCTGCGGCCATACAAGTTTTTTTTAATTTATTTATAATGCAATCTATTTTAGGGCTCAAGGCTCATTATGCTCTTTCGTGGTTATGCTTTTGACATCCTTACTTATAGACTACTCAGCCAACTCGAGAACGTACGGCTATAAGACCGATTTAAGACCATCTGCACATTGCTAGCTCCACGCCATCCTATACTGGCATGGAAGATGGGTCGGCCCATGGGTTTTGTACACCGACAGGGGGTCATAGATGTGTTACATTTCACCACAGATCGCAATCTGTTGATAAAATTTCACTTTGTATCCTGCCCCTATCAGGATTCGATGCCCGGCACCTCCCGATCCAAACGCCAAAGCTTTAACCATTGTGCCATTTGGTCGGTGGCCATATAAGTTATTTTCAGTTTTTGACCAATATCTTAAAAACGTCCACTAGTAACCAATACTATCGGTTGTTTTTCTAATAGCTTAGATCATATTGAGACTACATGGAAAATTTGTATTAAATTCATTTATTCATAGATTTATTGGTTTATGGATGGACCTAAACTGAAAAACTCAAAAACTGCAAATAACTTATATTGCCTTAGAAAATCAAAAAATTACAGTGAAAATTCTAATCAAAAAATTAGGTCGGAATTGTCCCGATGCAAATTTTACAATTATTACTTAGTTTTCTCCAGTTTTCTCTGGTAAATCGCATAGAATGTAGAGATACCATTTTTTCATCTAAAATTTAAATTTATACATATTTCAATAAAAAATCAATCTAGAAAACAATTTTCATAAGGACTGGTTATGAAATGGCCAAGTTTGGTAAAACATGATCAAATTCTAGAATTTTGTCCAAAACTTAATTTAAAATCCCTGGTCAATACTACTATCCAAATTTCATCGTTAAGAAATGACACAATATTGTTAAATTTCAAGATTTCATTTACCGAGTTCCTTTACTTCAAAGATCAATCAATTTGTCATTTTAAGGATCACTTTTAATATTTTATTCCGCTGGGATGTTTTATTTAGTGATAAAAGAGATACAAAATGAATAAAGAGCTTTCGCTGATAATTATATAACAAAAAAAAATCTCTTTTGTGATAGCGCTGCCGCTTGCGGCGAGTAAAATTCCCACTATACCGCGTTCGTTTTAATGTCATTGGCCCATGCCACACGTAAAAAAAAAAATGCCGCATTTTTCTTCGTTTCTTTCCCCGTTTACCTATGATACAAGTTTTAATTGCGACTTAAACAAATTTTCTGTTCAACCACACAACTCAAACATAAATGAAATAAAAAATATTTCAAGGACATTTTTGACTCATTTTAGTTAAAATTTTATTTAAGAGAGAGCAGAACAAAACATTGGTAGAAAAAAAATGCCAAAATACAAAAAACTATCGTGTGTCATCAGCCATTTAGTTCATCGACGTTGTCTACATTGTTGGCGTCAAGAACGCAAAAAATCGCTTTTAAACTACTTCGCACCTCTGTGACGACCGATTTTGTATATGCCACTCGAAACAGTAACAAGATTTGTTGGAACCGCCGATTTGGATGCTGTACTCCATACCAAATGAAATTCGTTGACTATGGATCTAATAACACAAAATGATGATGACTATCTTGTTCTAAATCAGAATTGTAAGAAATCACAAATCAGCACGAATAATATAAAATTTGTTGACCAACGTTTATAAATGTGCACGTGCAACATTTATGCGCCTGAAACATGATCTGCGTAGTAATGTCGTTTTATGCGTACATACATATATAATATTATGTTTACACAAAAAATTTCGAAGTATTTCTTTTTGAACCTCATACAAAAATCCTAAACCAACAAACATGTTCGTCCTAATTTTTTGTTTATTTATTTGTTTCCTTTGAAATCCCAGGTCCAACATAACGAATATATATCGAAATGTACACTGGTTAATTAGATTTGTACACATATAAATAAATCAATTGAACATCTACATATTGGCTGCCATTTTCGATATGGCATGCCAGTGGTCTCCCATAAAAGTTTACCCCCAGCATAGTTTCATTATATTTTATAGAATTTTCTTATTACGATTTTCATAATTACAAAAACAACAATGAACAGCTACTTTCTGATACGTAATATAAAATTTTCTTTTACGAAATAGAGAAGAGGAATAATCATTTTACTAAAAAGTGGAAATGTTTGTTGGTACACAATGTTGAAGGAAAATTAAATTTTCATAACTTTTTGTACTCAATTCGGTTTCAGGTCTTCGTGGTATTATGTTTACAAACTCGTACAACGTTAGATACATATGTATATGCCAACCAAAAGAACTACAAACTTTAAACTCTCTACTTTATCTTAGGCTATTCGTACGAGTTATCCAATCCTCCTATTTATGGTACATTTAATATGCTCGTACATAATTAAAATTCATGGATCATTTTTGTAAAACGAAATGATGTATGTTCCACATATAATTTACAACCCGCCTGACCCCAAAATTGTTATATAAATCCTTCCCATATGATGATAATCACATATAGAGAGTGGTAGTAGTGGTGGCATTTTGTAACACGATATGTTATTAAAGTAGCATTTTTATGTATGTACTATCAAGTACATACATATGTATGAATGTGTGTAGTGTGTAGTTAACGTATGTGTTATTGTGTGACAGCCATAATATCCATGGATAGTTAAATATACAATTATATTTTTATGAACGAACATAAATGCTTTTTGTATTTTTATGTTGAAACACACACACACACACACACACACAACATATGTTTGAAGTTTATAAAACATCGGTGGCTCTCATTCACGTTGAATTGGTCCTCGCCCCAGACTATAGTCTAACATAAATGTTGATCGATATTTGGGTCAATTGACATTTAATGAGGGTTTTGACTTGCACTGCCATAAATACCAAAGTTGAATACCCAATTTAATTTAGATATTTTGTTGTTTACATTTAAATTATATAATTTATGTGTTGAGGCTAAAAATGATGTTTTAACCTTCTTTTAGAAATATACTACTTGGCTAATTGAAAATTTTAAATAAGGACAGCTCTACTGTGACTGTAACATATAATATGATGAGCTCAAAATAAATTTATGTTTTTGTTGAGTATTTTTTACAAAAGCAAGGGTAGGTTGCAGGTCAAAACTCATGCTTAGTTTATTTTTTGAATATTTGGTTATTTGCAAGCATTATTATCTTGGGCAAGTTCAAGCATATTAAGTTAGGCCAGTTTTCCTTCCCAGAAAAAAATAAAATTTCCTCAAACAATAACTTTTTTCTCAGCCCAGTTTTTCTATTTAAACTTGTAAAAGACGAAAAAATCCTTTACAATATTTTACTACAACAAATTTCAAATTCCAGATTTTTTCATTTAATTGTTATTTTTGTAAACTCGTAAACTCGACGTTCAATAAGTCCCGAGGTTAACTACTAAAAAACATTTTTTTTGTAAAATTGAACTTACATCCATCAACATATGGTAGTTTTCTTCAAGAGCGGTACATTCATTCCAACGCTTCTCTAATATTTCGATTAACAATTTGATTACGGAGTGTAGTGATGAATCTATGTTTTCTCCATGTCACATAGCGATGCAAAACCGTGTTTATCACGATTACACAGCTTTTGTCCTCCTGCCAAGATCCAATCGTTTAAAAAATGGCATTGAATTGATTAAATTGCGTGTCCGTCACCCTAGCAGGAACCGTATCAGCTGGAACGGGCCAAATCAACTATGGCACAAGTACCACGATGCATTGTGCATCATTGTACACAATATTATTTTCAGCCGGAACCATACCATCTACAGAAAACCTAACTATGGTACAAGTAGCACAATGAATTGTGCACTATATATGCTTTTCCAGATGGAACCTTATAATGCCAACCTAAATCTAATAAAGCCAGCCGGAGCCATACTACTGCCAAATCAACTATGGCATAAGAAACGCAATGTAGTGTGCATCATTGTACACAAAAAATTTCAACCAGATCGTTATAATTCCATCCGGAGTCTAAAAAAGTCAGCCGGAACCATACCCTCTACAGCCAAACTATCTATGGCACAAGTAACACACAATGGATTGTGCATCATTGTGCACTATATGATTTTTCAGGCGGAACCTTATAATTCCAGCCAAACCTGGATAAGGCCATCTTTCAACAGACATAAATCAATTAGAATTGAAAGATGTGAGCAACTCAATAAACATAAATATTCGGGATATTTTACTGTAGCTGTGGCAACTTACATTATATAAATAAAGTATATAATAGTGTTTGTGTAATAACATTGAACGTCGAGCCGTTAACCACTAGAAAAACATCAATAGGTTTCTTTAAGGTGACATATACGTAATAAATTCTTTAATTTGTGCGGTGTAATTTACTACGACTCTATGCATTTTTAATTAATTAACACTTTTAGCGGATCAGGAATTATAATGTGTTCAAATAATCGCAGTGGAAATTTTACCTAGTTCACAGTAACCATCAACCATGCTTATTGTTTAATGATCCGAATGGTTCACACCAACTTTATATGTTCCGCATTCCGGAAACCTCGTATATGTTGCACTATCATCCAAATTATTTTTGTAAACATTATGTTTTGGCTGGATTATTATGGTTCTGGCTGAAAAACAATTAGTGCACATTGATGTACTATCCATTGTGCTTCTTTTGTTATAGTTAGTTTGTCTGTATATAACCATATGGATACTATATGGATACTATAGTATACTATCGGTTCCGACTAGAATAATAATGTTTCTATCGAAAAATCATATAGTACTGGATTTATAAGGTTCCAGCTGAGAAATTATATAGTGCACAATAATACACAATACATCGTGCTACTTGTGCCATAGTTGGTTTGGTTGTAGTATGGTTCTGGCTGGCTTTATCATGTATTGCCTGGAATTATAAGGTTCCGGGTGAAAAAGCATCAGATTTCGGCTGAAAAAGCGTATAGTGCACGATGATGCACAATTCATTGTGCTACTTGAGCCATAGTTAGTTATGCTGTAGAGAGTATGGTTCCGGCTGGAATTATAAGGTTTCTATCGAAAAACCATATAATGCTGGGTTTTTAAGGTGCCAGCTGAAAAATTATGTAGTACATAATGCTGCACAATGCGTCCTGCTACTTGTGTCATAGTTTGTTTGGCTGTTATTTGGTTCTGGCTGGCTTTATCAGGTTTTGGCTGGAATTATAAGGTTGCGACTGCAAATCATATAATGCACAATGATGCACCTAATGCATTGTGGAAAAAATAAAATCAAATTCGACTAAAAAAATTAATTTTCCTTACTTTAATTTTTTACACCAGAGTATCGATTTTGTACCAAAAATTAGAACGCGAGCAGGCGAGGTGACCAATAATTTTGTGTATATATACACTGTATAATATACAATTTTATATTTGTATTGTATTTTTTCTCTCATGTGTCTGTGCATTTTGTTCGTTAATTTTTCAAAGGCAAGTAGCAAAATAAAAAGTTCCGGTTGAACCGGTTGAGTATTTATGATGATGAAGTATACCTCACCTCTTCTATTCGCTTGCTTTTGAGCAGTGGAACTGATTGTTTGCTATGCGATTTTATTTTTCATTTTCACATATTTAAACAATACGAACCCGCATTTGACACATCAATTAAAAAAATATATAAACAAAACACCGCGCATGCGCTCAAGCAAACCAATATTAATAAAATAACCACTACTATGTTTTTCCGGTTTGCTCACCTCGCGCTGTCATTTTTGGTACAAAATCGACACTCTGATATTTACAAAAACTTAAAAGCAGGAAATTTTTATCTGATTAAAGTTTTCAAATACTTTATAATTTATATACTTTGATTTTGAAACATTTTCCTTTCAAGTAGCGTTTTTGCTGAATTTTGTTGATTCTTCAGTTACCAGTCGGAAAAACTTATTTGGTACTTTTCAGTCGGATTTAAAAGTTTTTATAAGTAAAAAGTCTAACAAAAAATGTTATTTTTTCGATTTGTTTTCATACAAGCTTAAGAGTTTCTTGGATGGTTCTGTTGGACTTTTTATTAAAACAGTAAATGGGGTATGTATATTGCTTCCACAAACTAGTACCTAAAATGAGTATGTATAGGAGAAAAATATTGCCTATATTTCATTCATTCAATTCAAATATTACTTTTAGCTATTTACAATATTTGCAGCGTTTATGACACAAATCAGTTCAAATTTTGCATACAAAATTGCAATAAGATTTGATTCAAAGCAGCTTTGAGTTATATTACAAAACATAAACAGAGACTATCCCAAATTAATTAAAGCATTAAGAAAGTGCAATCTATATACATAATTTGCCTCACGGTGCAATTACACAGTGTGTCTCGCAACTGACTAACACGAACGGGATCACTGGATTTCTTGATCAAAGTGACGGAAACTTTACATGTACCACTTCACAAGACGATGCGCCGCTTCAAGTTATAAACGTTTAAAAGGCTTTTCACCGAATTACGCTGTGTTAAAGAAACTATTATATCTCTCTACTAATAATATATTTAATATTATTTAGTTCCGAAATTTAGTAAAAAGATAGACATTTACCATTTTATCATCAAACATTTTTCGTTTCGCAAGTGTTTAATCTTTAAAATTTTTCTAAGGCTATAGATATTTCAAAATATGAAACCGTATATCTATATGCTTTTGTTAAGCTATAATTTGACATGGTTCTATAGTTGAAGCATTATTTAAAATGAGTATAATCTTAGACGAATAAAATTTAGGAGTGGCCTCAATAAGTCAATACGAATAAAAAATTTGACCCAAATTTGACGGTTGACAATTCACTCAAAACATACGCGGCTCCTGAGGCCGTACTCTTGAAATCGGTGGAAATTTCCCCAATCGGGCAATCGGAGTACAATTTGCTTTGAAATTCTCTATATTATTCGAATTTTTCACCGGCTACTTTAATCATTTTTTCAAATTTGTTTTCAAGTTTACTAATATCTGTCTCCCTACTATAGGCGAATAATTTCGCCAGGCGAATAATATAATAGGCGAATAATTTTGCACAGCCGAATTTTTCCCTTGGTAGGGGGAAAAAATTATGTTTCTTATAGCAAATTCTTTCGAAACAAAATTTTGATCTTAGATCAAAAAATGACTGCCAATTCAATGCATTTCAATGACATTTCGTGCAAATTTATTTCATTGTCAGTCATTTTTTGATCTAAGATCAAAATTTTGTTTCGAAAGAACTTGCTATTAATTTAAAAAAAAAGAAATTTAAAAAATGATTAAAGTAAGCGGCGAAAAATTCGAATAATATGAAGGCTTTCAAAGCAAATTGTATTACAATTGGGGAAGTTTCCACCGATTTCAAGAATACGGCCCCTCAGGTTAGTGAAAAACAACCTCAATTGTATTGGCACCCAGCGTTTATTTTTCTCATTTCAATTAAGATGTTTCTGCAATATTAATTTTAGTCAATGGTATAAGTGTAAACCTAAAAATTTAATCATGATGACCTCAACATCAAATTCGTTATTTCTTAGTTCTTATTAGATGGACCATCATCGTGAGTTTTTGGTAGCCATTCGTTTATCTATTATTACGGTGATACTTTCTTAATCTCCACAACTTCAGATCGGTTTTCTATTATCTCAACATGGGGACTTTACTTTATTGGCATTCTTCATAATCATTATAAATTATAATGATTCTTGGCTCTCTACAGTCCAGGCGGATTGACAATTCGGAATTAAACTTCACACTAAAGATTTTTCCACAAATTGCGAGGTTCTTACGAAATGTAGTGGACATCTATGTACCGGAAGTGGCCGCTTCGGTAGGAGCTTTCTCAATTTTTGCAGTAAAGATTTAATTTTCAACAAGGGTTGACCTTTTTGGTTTTTCGAAATTTAAGCAGGAATAATGGCTTTTCATTATACGAGACAGTTTGTATCAAAAATTCGACAGGTTCAATTTTTCGATTTACAAATTGAGTGTGTTTATTTGAGCTCTATGCACATTTGTCTTAAAAACATGTCAGGTGTTGGTCACAGTATATTCCCGTCTACATTTTCTGGATATCTATTAAACGATGTAGAATTCTCCACTTATAAACTGATAAGACATCGTATATCGCCCGCGCTTCATTTAAATGTATGCAGTACTAAAATAAAAACATAACCTGCCAAGTAGCGTTCATAATGTTGTATCGGAATCGAATTTGTGATGCGATATCCATTATCAGATTAACCTTGCATTGGCTTAAACGCGGTGATTTTAGCAGGCTAGGACTCGCCGTTAGGCGTGGGGGTTTGTGGAAACTTTCAATGTCTTAACATACACCGCTGATATAAAGTAAAGGGATGCCACAAATCACGGCACGAAATACTTACCTGACGCACATCAACTCCACAGGTCGGCACCCAATTATTCCATTGTAGAAATTAGCGACTTATACCATTGATTAATTATGACTTCAGATAATACCACTGCGAATTACAACAATAATTTTTATTTTTTGTTGCTTCTTACACATTGTAAAAGAAGAACACAACTCACTTCATGTAGGTTTAAGAAGAACAAAGATAAACCTAATTAATTCAAAGCAGCTAGAAAGAAGCAAAACATATTTTTAATTTATTTTTACCCACACCACTAAATATTTTAACAAAATTAAAAAAAAATTGAATCAAATGTATTTTTCTCTCTCTCAACTGAATATATGAAATATATATGACAAAAATAAATAGAAAAAAACAATGAAATTGTATTTATGTCTTCATTCTGTTTTCATTTTTTCAGTCGTATTCCAACCTGAACCATGTGAGTGGAGGTTGTTCATGACGTTTTTACAGATTTTACAGATATGGCGATGGGAATTTTTTTTATTTGCACTGCGACACAATTTGTTTGTAATTATTTTTTTGTTGTTGATATTTTTCGAAACAAATTAAAACTAAGGTTACTCCGTTCAACCATATATTTATTTTGTTACTGATGGTACAATTGTATGTAAGAGTAAGTGAAATAGCAGTTTTAAACATAATTTTTTTTTTATGTAATAAAAAGTTGATACACAATACAAATGCAATTTTTATATGGGAGAAAACAACAGCAATTAAATTGTTCGGTTTTTATGTTGTTAGAAAGAAAAAACCACTCTCGCACAACAATGCCTCTACCTATATGTGACTAGTAGAGACATTAACCAAACTTAGCGGCAAAAATCCGAGTAGTAATATCTTAATGTATTCAATCAACGCTTATACGCAAGACAAATTATTTAGGAACAATCGAAACAGAGCAGAATTTTCGTTTTCATACATAACAATAGTATAACCGTTATATTTCTGATTTACAACTTTAAATTGGAACTTAAATAGGAACTTAATTAATAAAGTTTTGTATTGTTAGCTAATCTGACCCTACACATAAACCTACGCTTAGACTTATGACTAAAATCATTCTTAAATATTTTAACATAATATAACAAGCTAATTAAATTATAGGGTATTTATAGTTTATGTAAAAAAAGGAAAAATTTAATATTAAATGGAAATGGACTACTTAACGTAACGGTGCTGCTTGTTGGTTGGATGATTGATGAGGAGTATCCTTTACTATGGTGAAGTTATCCATACACATAACAGATTTATCTTTTAAAATATGTGTTTTATTGCTGTTGATGCGAGTGATGAAAAACATTAACAATTGATTACATTTTCTTTTTTATACGTTCGATGAACTTGATGTCACTTATTGGTAAAACACAGCTGTTCGCTAAATTCAAATTTTGGTGCCTTTATTCGAACCGAACTATGTTTTCACCTTATAATTTAGTTTATTATTAATAATAATTATTAATTTAATTGATTTGAAATTATATTATTTATAGGAGTTATTATTAGTTAGATGGCGTAGTCTTTCTTATTGCAGGGTATTAATTTACACAGTAACATTTTGGTATAAGATAAGAAGGGGAACTGTCTTCTATCGACATAAAAATTTGACTGTCTCATTTTTTTAAAAGCCACCCAGAAAATCAGTTCCCTATTCCGTCCCATGCGTTCACATACCATATAAATGCAAATTGCGCTATGTGTGATTTACATGATCCCGCGTCTATGGTTTGGATTGGATATCAATCCCGGATGCACGTGTCAATAATATTTGAACGATTAATAATGTTTCAGCGATTCCTCGATCACATAATTAGATACATTACTTACAATTACTTACAAAAACAAAAAAAAAAAAAAAAAAGTTTCCAGCCACAAGCACTTCGATTCGTGCGAGAATGATGAGTTTTTTCTACAAATTCTCGCAATAAATCAATATGAAGGGTTTACCAAACGAATTCAGCTATGTAGTGACTAATCTTCAATGACAGAGTCGACCAAACGATTCCGATCGTTGGATTAATAAAATTATTGTATTGGTTTACCCTCCAGAATAGAAAACTTCAAATTGTGAGGGAAGATGAGTTTTCATAAATTTTCGCAATAAATTGTTACGTAAAAATAACCAAACGAAAACAACTAGTGACAAATCTTCAATAACATAATTAATTAACGGGTGTGAAGTATTCCAGACTTTCCATAGATGCTATGTATGTATGATTCCCAGTCACATTATTAGTTCAAATTCGAATGGGCGCTAGAAAAAAATAAAGTTAACTCAATTTCTCAACCTAAAGTGATTACTAAAAATTTATCTATTGAAAATTATAATTCTTATTCCCGATTTTATTAACGCTTCATAAAGAACTTTAAACTTAGGTATTATAAAACATTCTTCGTCCTAGTATTAAATACCGTTTGCAAAAAAAATAATAATGCCAAGGGCCCCTCACTCAATAAAACGATATTTGGTTTGAATTAACGATTATGAAAGGTCTGCGATTAGGAAGGAAAAATTATTTTCCACTTTAAGATTGAGTATCGGATTATTACAAACTTTTGGACCAAATATTTAGAAAATTCTTATTCATTGACCATATTCAAGTGAATAACGTTTTAAGGTTATCTCAAGGTTAAATGGTATCTTCATATTTTAATAAACTTAGCCCCTTTACATCTAACATTTAGATTGTGGATAAAGCGAAATGACCAAAGCGAACTAAATAGTAATAATAAAGAAACCTTAAATAAGAATACAATTAAGAAGTTTTCTTCTATTTGATATTATGAAAAATGTCAATCCATATTTTTCTAGTATTTACTGGTTCTCGCCTAATAAAATCAGAACGAACATAACATAACTGCATAAATTGACACAATGACACTATTGTATAAAAATTGTAAAGCACTAAATCTAATTTAGTATTCTTTTAATTGAAACATAAAAATGTTTTTAATATTAATATAAACAAAAGAAAATCGATTTTTTGTTTGACTTAAATACAATAAAAGTATTTACATCCCCCCCACTACACATAACGACCGACACAACATAAAAGCTGGAAAATGATCCAAACGGCAAATCTTTGTATATTAAATATTTTTGTTTTTAAGGTGTTTTAATCACCACCTTCTAAACCGAGTATAATACTAATGTTTTTTTTTTATTTTTTGTTTCAGGCTTCAAGATATCCTTATGCAAAGGATAAGAAAAGGAAAAATACTCTACAAGTAAAACACAAAGGTATGTAAACTGAAAGAAGTTAATTGCTTTAGTATTAAAGTTGCTTTGTTTCGTTATTAAACGTAACAGTTTAAAGGAGAACATAATTGATGATACAAATTCTGTTGATAAAGTGTAGATAGATAACGATGTAAGGTGGTTAGTTTGTAACCAAAATTTAATACACTATCATTGAAAATTAATTTATTCGGTTTCCATACATGTTGCCCTTAAAACTCTGTGGGTGAGAATAATGAAGCAGTCGATTTTATTATGCGAGTACACAATATTTTATCTATTTTCTAATCCAAGTGTAATTTATTAAAAAATTCAATTATGCCCAGTGTCCTAAACAACATATTTTTTTAGTATAGATTATAATCGTTATCATAATCATATTTTCATAATTGTTGTCACCTTGTCTGTCCTTATCTCAAAGAATTTAAAATATTTATTTTTATTTATTTTTAACGATACCTTTTTGGGTAGACCCCCGCACATTCTACAAATTTTTTCAACTTGGATAAAAACACGTGAATTTTTATAGTAGGTAATTGGATTTACTGCTACAAGAATTTCGTTTTTTTCTACTGGCAATCTCTTTTTGCCGTATACATAACGATTAACGATATATCTTGTTATTGTATATCAAACCATAATTCTTGGTATCCTTATATTCTAAAAGATTTGTGTACATAGAAACGACTTGGAATTAAATCATACCCCGTAAGATAATCTCTGTATTACGTTTATAAAAACAAAATTGCTGATCTCGTTTGTTAACGAGTTTTCCCGCTCCTTTAAGATGGTTTAATAAGAAAAGTTTATTTTAAAACAAAAATTGGAAATTTTAATATCAGCAGTACAAACCACCAGCAGAAACCGTCAGACACATACCTATATTTATCTTGGTATTATCCAAATATCAACCAAGGATTGTATTCAATAAATTATCGGCAGCATCAGTGTCTTCATCTTCTTCGCATCAGTCATAAATTTCAATTTTATGTGGTTTTGATACGGTTAACGAAAAATTAAGGATGTTTACGTAGAGGATATACGCTTCAAGTAATTTAATTTATTTTTTTAAATGAGATAAATTTATATTACAGGTGGCCAGGGGCGAATAAATATGTATATAGAAAATTTAAATAGTTACTTTCTTCTCCTTGGTGTTTGCCCTACCACACCAAACTCTTTCTTAGGCTATATTAAATTTAAAATTTCTTCTAATAGCCATCAATGGAATTCTACTATAAACTAGTTTTCTTACAAATAATAGTCGACTAGAGAAATATGAAGATACAAGAAATCATACAAGAATCATCGTCCAGTGTCAAGTCAAAAAAAGTCGCAAAATACTGTTGAAGTGTCGTCACCAAGGATAACAAGATCATAGGGCCAGAAAAATACAATACCAACAACTGAAAATATTGCATCTACTCAATTGTGGTATTAATGATTCAACTTTGCGTGCTAAAATAAATTTTTGTCTCTCGTCCTTGCAAGGGCTTTATAAAGGATTATATGCTATTGTACATAAAAAGGAAATTCGCGATTAATAAACCTTGTTTGGTTCGTATGAAACGTAATGATGATCGGGATTATATATCATTTAAAATTGGTGTTCCCGAAAATAAATTTAATCAGTTACTATTCCCTTTTCCACAAAAGAATTCCGGCTTTTGGGAAAAATTTGTATGTTTGTTAAAACTGCTATAATTATTCCCCATTATAGTAGTTTTGACGTTTATTATTGTACCTATTTTAGGAAACAATTAACTGGGAATAGACGGCTGTACATTTATACTGAAAACTATACATTTATACTATCAATATCCAATTTTTCACTTTAATAAACAAAATTTATTTTTTAACCCATTCCTGCACACTTTTATATCGATGACCGTGCTCAGAAACACACTTTTTTTCAAATGATTATGACTGCCATATGAAATTGAGCATTCTTTATATGTTTGGAATTAAAAATTATCACATTTTCTCACAGTTTTTCCATGAAAACTATCGACGGCTATAGCCGTCATTTGCTCATCACATCATTTTTTCTATATATTTCCGCCTACAGAAACAAATGACGACTATAGCCGTCCGATTTTTTGGTGATATATAGACAAATGACGGCTATAGCCGTCATTTGCGCGAACATAATAGGACGGATATAGCCGTCATTTGTTTCGGTAGGCGGAAATATATCGAATTGCTAATCATGAAAAATTGCACAAAAAAACAATTGATATGTTATCTGGAATGTTACATCTTTTTTTCTTTGATGTATTACTGAATAATTAACAAAATAATGCATTAGTACACTTCGTAAGAATGATGTTCCTTTTTTATTAATTAAAATATGTAGGACCGCTATAGCCGTCATTTGCATATATATCAACATAAATTTGACGGCTATAGCCGTCATTTGCGGGAATGGGTTAAGTAAAATTCGATTAAAATATCAACAAAAACCAATTAAACATAGTAAACTATTTTTAGATATTTGTTTTTTTATTTTATTGCGATCGTGTGTCGGCCACGAACAATTAAATTATTTTCGACACTGAAGGCACGAAATTTGTCTCGAGCTAGACAAAGTTGAAAATGTGTGATATCAGAGTGGTGGTATAACAACAATTGCAGTACTACAACAATAATTTACAACAACAATTTGCATTATACATATACCAATATCACACATTTTCAACTTTGTCTAGCTCGAGACAAATTTCGTGCGGCCGCCTTGAGAGAAATTATTGCCCACAGAGATATATTTTCATAGATTTGTACATATAAAATATATCTCGTTTCGGGACAAGAATATTTTATATCTAAAAATTAAAAATATATCTAATTTTTTTATAACATTTAGAGACATAAACATATCTCTCTTAGCTTGGTATGTACTCCTCAAAGTTAAAACAAATACTAAATTCGTAATAAAATATATCGATATCAAAAATATGAATTTCTCCAATTTTACCTAATTATAACTGGACAGGGTATTTACTTGTTAAACAAAGTTTTATATATTCTTAAATTCAATATTTAATTTAACCATTTAAATAATAATAATAATACCCAACGACCAATCACCCCTCCCTGACCGCACGCGGGGAGTCACCAACAACATTATTATTATTTTTTGAATATAATTATAGGGAATTATAAACAAGGATATCATTCTACTAAATTAAAGACTAAAAAGAAGAAAATGGCAAAAATAAAATTAGTGTTAATCGAATAAAAAATGTATTAAAAGAGCTATGATTATCAAAATGAAGAGGCTGAAGCTATATGTACTAAATTAAGGAAAATGATACCCCACCGCAAAAAGGAGAGAACGCCCGTTGGTCTACTTAAAGCAAGCAGATTTGAATCTACAAATGACAGAAAAAAATAAAAAGAAAGAGAAAATAAATAATAAAAAATGAAGATAAGTTAAGAAAAATTAAATGAAGCGCAAATGGGGAGAAGCAAAAAAAATGTTAAAAACAAAGAAGTTAAAATACTAAAGAATCGGTGGCAGTATTTTACCCATATAAAATTTGCTATTTCATCTGTCACAAGCCAGCATAGGATGGTTATATAAAAAATCCATATGGTTTACTCATATTTCGCTATAAGAACTCGTCAAACCAGTTTTTGTTGTTGTACGAAGTGACGTTTTAATTTTGCGCGTTAAAATTATAAATTATAAATTTTTAAAGTTGTTATTTATAATACATAAAAACAATAAAAACTTTATCAAATAGTTATTTGTTTATGTAGTGGTGCATTATATGATAACAAAAATTAGAGAATTTTGTGCAAAATGAAGTGTATCGTGAAAAATGCCAAAATACGCCTAAAAAATACAAGAAAGAATATCTTGCCATCAGTAAGTTTACCAAGTGTTTAAATAAAATAAAATGTAAATTGTGTTAAGAAGCTAGTGATTTGTGGTAAATTTATCCTTAATTTAAGTTATATATCAGGAAAAATTAAAGAAACAATTTTGGTTGTTGGCGTGGGGTTCTTATAGATTTTTTTGTTGTTGTAATCCCGTTGATTTAGATACTTTCTCTTTTACCCTCCGAATTTGTGCCACTTGACAGTTGCTTAGGCTCATTCTGTACCTTTAACTTCTTTGGTTAAAAATTATAAATACTCGATAGAGTAGTTAAGTCAAAACGATAAGAAAAAAGTTAATATAAAAATAAAATAAAAATTAAGTTTATTAATTGGTTTGTCAACTGGTAGCGAATAATAACTTCTTAATGGCGAATTTGCTAATGCGGTAGTCGAATTGTTCGAAATATTTATTAGTGTCGCGTAGCATTCTTGTTACAGGCTCGTTCTGGCCGTAGGTCGTTCTGTGAGGAGAAATTCTGTAAGCTGGTACCGTTCTCAAACCACGAGCATTTACGTTAAGATTTACCTTTTCGAGTAGAACTGCAGAATGTACACCGCCAAATAAAACTTGATGAATGAAGACGATGTCTGCAACAGATCGTCGCTTACTTAGTGGCTTTAAGTTAACAAGCTCCAAGCGGTCGAGATAAGGAGGCAAATTGGAAACGTCTACCCATGGCAATCCACGCAGAGCAAAGCGCAAAAATCTACGTTGTACCGCTTCAATTCTTCGTGTGTGCACTTCATGGTATGGGGACCAAACCTGATTAGCATACTCGAGCAGGGGCCGAACAAATGTCATATAGGGAGCCCTCGTAACATAAGGGTTCAAAAATTCCTTAGACCAGCGGTTCACAAATGCAAGCGAAGAGTTTGCTCTGTTAACAATAAAATCGATGTGATCTCTAAAGTTAAGTTCGCGGTCACAAATTACTTCTATAGTACCGTATGGTTAAAACTTTCACGACGACAGCGCTATTGATGGTATACTCACGACTAATGGAATTTGTGCGTTTTCTTGAGTATGTTATGCATTGGCACTCACATTCAGATCAAGATTATTTTTAATACACCAAGTCATAAAGTTGTTGAGGTCATTCTGCAATAGGTTAACATCGGTGGAACATGAGATTTGTCTATAAATTTTGACGAGTTTTTGATCATGAAATCGACATCATTAATGGACAAGATGAAAAAAATAGACGCAAGATGACTGCCTTGTGGTACCCCGGAAGTAGCTATAAAAGGAGCAGATATGGATAACCTGAAGATCACCTGATAAATACGTTCCCTAAGATAAGAGTCCACCCATACTAAGAATTGAGGTCCAAAACCAAGCGCCGGGAGTTTAAACAAAATTATCTTATGGGAAACCCTGTCAAACGCCTTGCTGAAATCCGTGGTAACAACATCAACTTCCTTTCCACATTCCATAATGTTCAAAGTATCAGAAACAAATTCGGTTAGATTGGTTGTAGTAGATCGTCCTCTGAGGAAGGCATGCTGATTCATTAAGCTAAGTTACCAACACAGTTTTTTAAAATAACAGAAGGTAATCCATCGGGGCCAGCGGAAAAATCATCTTTTAGCTTGTTAATGCTCCTTACCACAGCTTCAAGATCGATTTGAATGGAGACCGGAGGCGCTAGAGCGCTGTTATTCATATAACTAAAGTAGGCCGCATCAGGCTCAATATCATTATTGGAGTGGGTGCTATTAAAAAAATTTGCGAAAAAGCCAGCAATGGTCTTGGGGTCACCAGAACAATGATCGCCGAACTTCATCGTGGAATTAATGAATTGCCAAAAGCGCTTTGGGTCAGCGATTATTTCTGACTGCATACTAGTGAGTAGTGATGTAACCATTGTAGCGTTTTTATCTTGTGACCGCTCAACACATCGGGAACACAGCAACCAGTCCAGAAAATTAAATAATTATCAAAAGAGAATAATAAAAAAAAAATTGAATTTTTCGAGGATCTAACATAAAAAAAATTTATTAATTGATAATTGACAAAATTAATATCGAAAATATGATTCGAATTTATAACTAAATAATTACACATATTATAAAATCCTATTCTGAAAAACTTTAATAAGAATCCATTTTATATGGAACATTAAATAATAATAATTATAATTTAAAGAAAATTTCAAGTTAAAGAAAATTGGAAAACGTAAAATCGATTTGATAAGCAAAAAAAATATTTTCTGGAGTACAGCACCTCGTACAACCAGTTTTAATGCACCTTTTATAAAAAAAAAACTTCATAGAGCATAAGATGATAACATAAATATATAAATGTGAAATAGAAGAAATTAAATTATAATACCTTTTTTTTTTTGGTCCAAATGAAGCGCTTCTTCGGAACTTACTGTAAAAAGAAAACTGTAATCACTGTATATATTTTTATTACACTTATGCACTCAAATTTATGCGAATTTGCAAAAAATTGCACGAAAATTTTAAATAAAAATCACCAACCAAATCGATTTTTTTTCTAAATAGTAAATTCTAATTAACAAAATTATATTAAATTAATGAATAAATAGCATGTTATACACAAAAAAAAACAAAAATGAATTTTAATCTTTAAAATAAACATAGCAATTATTAAGCATAATCGCGCGTTACGTTTCTTTTCCACAATCACACGTGATCACTAAACACCAAACTAACAGATATTCCGCTTGTTGATGTACGGTTATTGACCAACACCCAAAATCTGATGTACGACACAGCAAAACAGCGTCCTTCGAAAGCCGTTTCTTTGAACAGAAAACTGTCCGACATGTATTTTATACGTGGAATTTGCACTTGTAAAATATAGATGAAATTGCTACGTATTTTATCCGTTGTGGATTAAATGTTGAGAGCAGCGATGTTATTTTCTCGCTGAAACTCCCAAATACCAAATTTATCCAGCGATTTCTAATATTCGTTTTCTCCAAGTCTTAGTTATCTTGAATTCAATCCGCGTTGTACTCCCAAAACTGTTCGTATTTAAGCCAAATTATTTTTTTTTTTGTGTTTTTTTTATTTATGCCTTGTATGATGTTCGTCGCACCGTCTCTTCCACAACCATCCATCCCAAAAAAAAAATAATCATCCGTCTCTCCAAAAAAAAATTTTTATTACCGGTAATTTATAATACCAATATAATAAAAACAAAACAAAACAATCGAACGCTTCCTAATGAATTTGATAAGTTCATAATTTTAGTATATTCCAAAAACAAAAAGTTATCTTACTTGAAAAACTCAAGGAAGACCTCTACACCATCATAGAGTTCATGAGACATGATCAAAAATGCATTGTAAACGTTCATATAATTTGAGTAATCCGAGTCCAATCCAGTCTTTATGAATTTTTTCCAGTTTTTGTTTCTTTGATTGCGCAGTGATCGCAATTCTCTGTTGTTCCAGGGTGGAACTACCGGTTTGTGTCTTCGTACAGTATAGGGAATGGACTGTTGAAAGCTTTCAACCATCGCGGCATAAAAATTAAGAGTTTGGGCTTCCAGGTTGTAATTATTATCGAGAATGAAGTTAAAATCGACGTTAGCTAATAATTCATTAAGCTTCTTAAAATCGGCCTTACGAAAATTAAAACAAGGTAAAGTTTCGTAATTAGTTAATAGTTCGCTGGGAATTGAAATTAAAAGAGGCGGATGATACAAATCAATTGTACTGAGAACCAGGTTTGTTTCTAAGACACTGCAATCAATTGTGCCGGAAGAGAATACTAAGTCAAGTTGCCTGTTAAGATTATTCTTGACGTTACTTATGACTAAAACTTATTTATGACTAAAACTAAAAATAATATCTAACTTTTAGAAGTAGAAACTATTTCCCACAGAACAATAAATATGCTTTACTGTGATAAAAGCGACGCGCTAAATTTTGTGTTCTTAAAAAGTCGTAATATTACTAATTAAAATAAATAAAATATTATAAAACAGTTAGTGGATCGTGTATTAGTCCCTCCTTTGTTAATAAACATCGAAAACTTTGAACATTGAAATGAAGTGTCTTGTGAAATGTTGTCAAAATGCGCATCAAAAAATTCAAAAAAGAATTTCTTACCATCTATCGCGGCTTTTACATCAAGTAAACTTTTTGTGTGATAAACATTTTTGCTATCCAAAAATTATATTTTTATGTGTTTTTAATATCAACAGAGATTATTTTTAAAAACTTTAATCTTGTTTAAGCTTTTAAAAATAAAAAAAAATTTAAAGCAATGCGATTTATGAACTTTATAGCGAATTTTTCTTCTACAAAAACTTCGATAGTGCATATCCATACTACAGTAACTTGAATCCAGTAACTTTTATGGCTTACACCCTTTACATCCAAACACATTTTATTTGAATCCGGTAACTTTTATAATTTTCTATGTGTTTGTAAAATCATTTTATTAATCATTTAATTTTATTTATCATCCATTTTTTAATGATTTTATTAATAATTTAATTAAATTTTATTTTACTTTTTTATTATTCGAATTCGAATATTTAATACAATTAAAAGTTTAGTTTTGTGATGCACAGTACACAGCCCAAAAACAAAATCAAACCTTAAAAAATACAAACAAATGACCTTGAGCATTTTTTTATTTCATTTTTGTTTGTGTTGGTGTGTTGAAATATTTAAATCTACAAAAAATGTAGTTTAAAAAAGAATCCACGACAAAGCCGGTTTTGTAGGTAAAGGGGGAAAAACGAAGAAGTTACCGGATTCAAGTTACTCTAGTATGGATATGCACATAAAGAATTAACTCATCGAACTCAAAAGTTTATTAAAGAAACGCCAAAATCGACAAAAAGCTTGCGGTTGTCGATAATACTAAAATTACTTCTAGCAGGCTATTTCCCTTTTAATGTGAGAATATCGGGTAACCCGCGCTTGTTTGATTGAATATTTGATTATTACTGGGTTTACACCAGAGCTACTTTAATAGTATAATACTTTTTTGCTAATAAAGTATAATACCCGGCCAGTTTACACCACAAGCGGTGTAAACCCATACTATAATACTACATTACTTTTTTTGTTGACAAATATAATTTTTTTGTGTAATATCACAAATGGAAATGTATATCCAAACAAAAAATGTCTTTACCGGCCACTTGAAATAAATAATAAACAAAATTAATGTATAATAATAATAAATTAGAGTTTAAACCACGACAGTAATACCAATATTTTTTTGATAGCTATTATACTTTAATAGTAAAATAGTACGTGATAAAGTATTAAAGTATTTTAGTTTGGGTTTACACCAACATACTTTTTTGCTACATACTTTAATTCTACTGGTGTAAACGGGGTATATGTCAAAAACTCAAAATATTGAAATAGGATGGCGGAGAAACTATATTTGTTTAATTTTAATATTTTTTACAGATTTTTAGCAATTAGGTGGAATTATATCATTTAATCTAACAATTTACGCAATTGTTGTTGCTAATCTAACAGTGTTAATTGGTTGCTTTATATATGTTATCTTTTTGAAAAAAAATATTCAAATTTAAATGGATCCTCTTAGTCCAGTCCAGCCATTAATGTGTCATATACAGTTTTTTTGTCTATTGAAAATTTAAAATCGAGTCAAACGAATCTCTTTGAATTTTCCGTTTCTACAGTTTAAATGAAATTACAAATTTCCATTTTATTCTTTAATTTTTATTAAACATAACTTTTCATACAATTTCTGATTTCGTCTCCAATTCAAAATTCGTATAGGTTTACACTATTCACAATGCGTAATAGATGTCGCAAGAATCGTAAACAATTTTATCAAAGATATTTAATGCATACTCGATTGATGTAAAATCCGCGTATAAAATCAACACGTTTATAAAAAATAAAATGTAAATTATGTTAAAAGCAAAGTGATTTGTGATAAAATTATCCTTAATTTAAGTTATAAATCAGAAAAATCTTAGAAACGAATTTTGGTTGTTGTTGTTTGACTTTTTATTTTTGTAAACATAATAGAATCATATTTTATATTACAGTATCGCATTATTCTTATTACTACGTTCATATTCTACGTGTTATTATTTTCTTAATTATTTTTTATTTTGGAATACTATAAGTACAATATTTACCGAAAATAAAAACAATTAATGCGTACTATTTTGGAATAAAAATAATTTTGAATTTGTGTAGTTTTTTATTTCGATTGAACAAATTCTAAATACGACCCGTTGATTTATATGCTTTCTCTTTTGCCCTCCGAATTTGACTCACTTGACCAGCTGCTTTCATGCATTCTTTTTAATTTTATTCTAATTCTATATAGCGTGCACTATTTTTTTAATAAGTGACAGCTTAAATTTAACGAAGGTTTCGTTGGGTTTCTTACATGAAATTTAAGTTGGACTGGGTAATAACATTGAAATTGCCATTTATCGCATTCTTATTTTTTTATTAAGTTTTTATTCCTGACAGGTTCCACCTTTAGTTATATTTATGACACCCCTAGAAATGTGAGGTTATGCTAAAAACCAAAACAGAAAAAAATATTGGGTCAATCGAAGGTCGTTTAGAGGTCGCGACTTGAGCGCCTTCAATAAAAACGGTATTTTTTTCAATTTTTCACTTTCAAACGAACAGAAAAATTATTAGAAATTTTTTCTCTGACTAAATAAAAATTGTGGTCAATAGAGGATATAATTACCTTTCCAAAACATCAAAGATAACGAAAATCGGTTAACAAATAGCGAGATTATTGTCAAATTTCCAAAATACAAAAACAAGACAAATTATTACTATGCTTTTATTTATTATTAATGCATAATGCTTCTATACAATGATATTACGAATTAATTTTTATGATGAAAATAATCAATCTTGGATGACCTTCTACTCATTAAGGATGTTTTGGTATATGTTGCAAACTTCTGTGTGCAGTCCTTTACGACTTGTAGTAAAATATTGCATGTCATCACCATTTCTTGTTAATTTCTTATTTTAATCTTGTATTAACTTAACACTGCGTTCTGCGATATCATTTACGACTTTTATTTGAGTGGCAATCTTCATTCCGTTCTTGAAAATCATCCTGAGGCCACATATTCGGATTTTGTGGAAATGTTGAACCGTTATAAAAAATCGCCTGTTGCGAAATAACCATCCCAAACAACACATAAATTCAATTAACATTTCAATCATAAGCAAACAATGTTCTAATTTTCCTATTCCCACGCGCAACACACAAAAACACGTGTGCGTAAAGAATTTAAGAAAATTACAAACTATAAAAACAAACCCAGAAAGAAACCTTGCACATGAGAAAAAATGTAATTTCATGCAAATTAAAATTCGAACAAGTTATTAATTTTCTGACCCAAAACCCAATTAAAATTTTTAAAAACAATCTAAATGTGTGACACAAAAAATTTACGAGTGGAAAACTACCACTCAGCACCATTTTGAAACAAAAACAAAAATTAATAAGGGCTATAGTATATAAGCCAAAAAATTGTAAAATGTTTTTTTAGTTAATCAGAAAAAGTGGTCAATCACAAAATAGTATCTCATCAACAAACAAATTTAAATAGTTCAAATAAAAGTCTAAATAGTGTGAACCAAATATTTTAAAATCTATATGTGAAATTTATATCTACTCAGTGTGTAATCGAATTGAAAAGTCTATCAATAAAGCTTTTATTTACTTTCATACATTTCATATACAAAAATCAAATTTAAGTAGTTCAAATAAAAGTCTAAATAGTGTGAACCAAATATTTTAAAATCTATATGTGAAATTTATATCTACTCAGTGTGTAATCGAATTGAAAAGTCTATCAATAAAACTTTTATATACTTTCATACATTTCATATACAAAATCAAATTTAAGTAGTTCAAGTAAAAGTCTAAATAGTGTGAACCAAATATTTTAAAATCCATATGTGAAATTTATATTGAACACTCTATCAATGAAAACTTTATATACCAAAATCAAAATTTAATAAGTTCAAGTTAAAAGTCTAAATAGACAAACCTATAAAAGTTACCAAAATATTACACGTAAAATCCATAAGCAAAATTGTTAATATATGTAAATTATTGTGTCGAAATTTAATTGTCAATAAAAGTATAAATCACAAAGGAAACAATCTAATAAATTAATTGTGTTTTGATTTAAAATAGTGAAATACAGTGCATTCATTATTATTTAACGTATAACATTCATCAACTCTTCCAATACAAGTATAATCAGGTAAGAACTTGACACTACAATTTAATTTCCACTACATTTTTATATTACATCAAATTATATTATTTATATTATTTCACAATATATTTAATCCAGTTACTAATTAAAATATCATTTACTAAACAAATATAATTCAAACCATTTTCAACTACATACAAATATTTATAACATTTTTATAAACTATTCCACAATATTAACTCTCTACGATACTATTCTCATACATAATATATATATATACATTTTACAGCATGTAAAACTCGCATGTACAATATATACGCTATGTACAATATATACGCTATGTACAATACTAGCGCATAATTCTTATTTGAAATCAATTACTATCAATAATAAACTTTGTCAAACAAATACAACAGCAACATTAACATTACATGTAAAACATTGGCGCTGTAGTTTACGAACCCGTGTCAACATAATCTTAAGTAAAAATAAATTCACGCGTACAAAAACAAATCTCTTAGGTCGAACACTCATCCACTAAAAAACCAATCTCCCAACTTACACACCCTTTCGCACTACCTTTTGGTCGAACACCCCTTTACCAAAATAAAGTAAAAGTCCCCCCGAGGTTGTAAAACCCTTTCACCCAAATTTGCAGTTGTAAAAAATTCTCTTGTTTCCCCAAAATCGTAAAGCAAAATCAAGATCTCAAATGATCAACAAAAACTACAAATTAAATGAATTAAATGAGTGGAACCGCACCATTCAGCAGTAAATCAAATAAAACTACAAGATCACCAACTCGAGCAAGCGAAAGGCTCAGAATAAAATCAGAACCCAACGAGCTACACTCGAGGATCAAAAATCACTCAAGTATTCCAGTCAACAAGGAAAAAATCCAAACACCACAAACCATAAGTGAACAAGTTAAAATCCCAGCAGAAAAACAAATCGAAAAGGACACCCAGGCAACACAGAAGCCCCAGATCACAGATTTCGAAGACACAGGCAAACGCTCAACAAACACAAAAATGAACCAAGCAGCAATCCAACAGAACATAGCGAGCTTCGTGCCTGAGTTTAACGGCAACACATTATACCCGCAACAAGCACAAACCGATTATAACATACCACAACAACCTCAGCAGGGAAACTCCAGCGGATCCGACCAGCTGTAGGAGAGCCACTGCCACCGGATCAAAATCAAACAAACCAAACATATAACGAACAAAACGAAAGTCAAAACTACTCTCTCCAAATGGGTATCATTCCAGAAATGTACCTAAATCATTTCAATCATACGAGCCAAGACGCTCACTCTATTCTAATAAATAAACAAAAGAGCCCAGACGCTCCTCTTAAATCATTAACAAACAAACAGACGAGCCCAGACGCTCCCATTAAACAAGTAGTATATAAGAAATCGAGCCCAGACGCTCCCATAGAAATTTTAGTAAATAAGGAAAAGAGCCCAGACGCTCATAACACAAACCAACAAACAAAAAACAATCATCCAGGTCAAGACGCTCCAACATTAGAATTACACGAAATACAAACAGACGACGACGACATTATCCAAGAAACAGCAAACTTACAAATTGACAACATATTTTTAGTAATACACATCATAATCCTATACCTTTCTACTAAATTCTCAAAATACCATAACGTAGCGAAAACACAATTATCTAAGATCAAGCAACAAATAACGACTATCAAACAGAACATACTATCAAACATAAAACGAAATTTATCACATAATAAAAACATACTCTACAAACTTTCGAACAACAAAAATATCAAACACACGTCCACACGTAAATCAAACCACATCAAACAAACTTTTATAATTGAACAAAGTCACAAATCCCCTACCACGAAACGAAAACAACCAAATCAAATTAAAACAAACTTCCTAGAACAAGAACTAGACGAAACTGACCACAACAGCTTAAAAAACCTACTCTATCCAGAGAAATCCACGTTAATAAATTTATTATCCAAATATAAGACGAACAGAGACACTATATCCCCTCTTATAAACCAAAAAACAAGACCGAATTTATTAATAGATTCAGGTGCAGACGTATCAGTCATCAAACAGAAACACATCAATACGGACGAAGTCAACAAATTAGATACACTAACACTATCAGGCATCGGAACAGGCACAGTAAAAACAAACGGATCACTAACACTAACACTACAATTAAACGATGAACTAAAAATACAACACAAATTCCACACAGTACCGAACGATTTCCAAATTCTCGAAGACGGAATAGTAGGAAGAGACTTCTTTGACAAATTTAAAGTAGACATACTCTACAGTACGAATAATATTAAAATCAACGAACATTTAATCAAATTTTCAAACAGAACTAATTATAATATAGTTCTACCAGCTAGAAGTGAAACAGTTATCGAAATACAAACATCCACAAACGAACCGACAATTTGCACAGCAACTGAAATAAAACCAGGGATATTTATTCCACACACATTAATACAACCAATCAATTACAAAGCAAAAATCATGATAGCAAATACGCTACCACAAGACAGCGAAATATCCGACTTTAAACCAATCTTAGAAACCCTACCGGAAGACATACAGTATTACCACACAGGACAAAAAATAGACTATTCTTCACGGCAGGACCAGATTATTAAAACAATAACAAACAATCTAGATACAAATAATAATGTAGAGGAGAATATGACAATACTCGACTTATGCCTCCAATATGAAGACATATTCTTTTTGGAAGGTGACAAACTGACAAGCATTCAAGGTATATACCACAACATAAACCTATATACAGATTCAAAACCGGTACACGTACAAAGATACAGACTACCTCAGACACACAAAGAAGAAATCAACAGGCAAGTACAAGAAATGTTAGATGACGGAAAAATACAACCCAGTACCAGTCCCTTCAATAGTCCACTCCTAGCAGTCCCCAAAAAACCAGGAAGCGACGGCAAGCCCAAATGGCGCGTAGTCGTAGACTTCCGCAAACTAAACGAGATCACAATTGGCGATTCCTTCCCTTTACCCAACATTAATGACATCTTAGACCAACTCGGTCATGCACAATATTTTTCAACGCTAGATATGGCTAGCGGTTACCATCAGATAGAAATGAATCCCAACGATGCACACAAAACAGCCTTCAGTACAGATTACGGTCATTTTGAATTCAATAGAATGCCCTTCGGTCTCAAAAATTCGCAGGCCACTTTCCAAAGAACAATAAACCACGTCCTAAGAGGATTTCAAGGTTTAAAAGGCTTTATATACCTAGATGATGTAATTATCTACGGTAAAAATTTAAAAGATCACAATAACAAACTTCTAGAAATTTTCCAAATCTGCAGAGTAAACAACTTAAAACTACAATGCACAAAATGCCAATTTCTAAGGAAAGAAATAACATTCTTAGGTCATCTCATAACCCCAGAAGGAATTAAACCCAATCCATCGACTGTAGAAGCAGTCCAAAATTTTCCAGAACCTAAAAATATAAGAGAAACACAATCTTTTCTAGGTCTCGCAAATTACTACCGCCGCTTTATACCGAAATTCTCCGAAATCGCCGAACCACTAACAAAACTGACCAGAAAAGGCACTCCATTCATTTTTTCAGAAAATTGTAAAACAGCGCTATCCACCCTAAAAAACCTATTGATAAAACCCCCCATCCTTAAGTACCCTGACATGAATAAACCCTTTACTCTTACTACGGACGCAAGTGACTACAGTTTAGGAGCAGTCCTTTCACAAATCCAAAACCAAACAGAGTTCCCAGTAGCCTATGCCAGCAGAGCATTAGGCAAATCAGAAAGAAATTACAGCACAATAGAGAAAGAAATGTTAGCCATTTATTGGGCGGTAAATAACTTTAGACCATATCTCTATGGCAAGAAATTCACAATAATCACTGACCATAAACCACTTACAGGAAATCTAACAAAAATACCTAACAGAATCTTAAAATGGAACCTAAAGTTATCTGAATATAATTTCGAAATTATACACAAATCTGGTAAAGCCAACACAAACGCAGACGCACTCAGTAGAATTAAACAACAAAATCAAATCTCAGCAATCACAAGGGCACAAGCTAAAACCCAACTAGACACAACACCCAATACAAATCCCAATCCAGTCCACCATCCCCAGACAGATTCTACAAACTCTAATAACACAAACACACCTCCAAATTGCGCAAGACCACAGAACCGAAAACAAAATTTAATGAACAAAACAACCACACTAGCACAAGAAGAATTCACTCAAAATCTAGATTCAAATAACTTAAGAAATAATAAAATAGAAGTCGTGACAGACATAAGAAAAAGACAACAAATTTTAAATGAATATCACAATCTACCTCTAGGCGGTCATGCAGGCACATGGCGCACATACAAACGTATCAGAATGCTATACTACTGGCCGAAAATGTTACTAGATATCAACAAATTAATTAGAAACTGTCACACATGCAAAAGAAATAAAACCCACAGAAAGACAAAAGTACCACTACAATTGACTGACACATCAGAACACCCCTTCCAACGCGTAGCTTTCGATATTGTTGGCCCTCTTCCAACCACAGAAAATTCAAATAATTATCTGCTCACTTTTCAAGACGACTTATCCAAATTCTCAGGTGCCATTCCTATACCAAACCAGAACGCTAGCACAGTGGCAAGAGCACTATGCGAGCAATATATCACAAAATACGGAATCCCCGAAAAAATATTAACAGATCAAGGCAGTAATTTCATGAGTAACACATTTAAAGAACTCTGCAAACTTCTAAAATTAAAACACTTAACAACCACTGCATACCACCCAGAAACAAACGGTGCACTTGAAAAGTCGCATAACACATTGAAAGAATATTTAAGGTCTTTCACCAACCTCGATCGAAACAATTGGGACGAAATGTGCCACTACGCAATATTTGTGTATAACACTACACCACACTGTTCAACAAACTTTACCCCCTACGAATTAGTTTACGGACGACCAGCATTAATCCCCAGCGCAGTACAGAAAGACCCAGAACCGATATACAATTACGACGACTATGTTAACGAACTGAAAGCAAGACTAAGGGTCGCACACGCAATAGCCCGAGAAAAAATCATTAACAAAAAATTACAAGTCAAGACACAATATGACAAATCAACAAAACCATTGATTCTTGAACCGAACGACTTAGTCTGGCTAAAAAATGAGAACAGACGAACAAAACAAGATGCCTTATGGTTAGGCCCATACAAAGTTATAGAAATAAATTCACCTGTAAATACTACCATAGAAATCAACAGAAAATTCATAAAAGTCCATAACAACAGGTTACTTAAACAAAACTAAAATTAACTTAAATTCTCAAATAAACTTTACAGGTAACAAAACGAAATTTAGCATTACTATCATACTAACAATGACAATAACAATAACAACTCCTTTAACAATATTTCACAGGACCAGGACTAAGAAATCACAGAATACAATAATTTCCGCACTCTACACAAAAAACTCAAACAAAATGGCCATGGGTAGACCAAAACACACATGAGTAAACCTACATGGAACGAAAAAAAAATGACCGAACTTGAAAATGCGAAAATTTAAATGCATTAAACGGTAAAATATTAAAATAGCTTTTTCTTCAACGAGCAAAACAATAAAAACTAACACTCGAGGAAGAACAGGCTATACTTTAACAATTATTATTTCAAAAAAAAAAACTAACACCTACCAATTAAGATAAAATTTCCTTTTTTAAATATTATATACCTAAGCAACAAAAGCAATATCATTTAAATCAATAATATTATTTTACACTATATCTCGATCAATCAAAACAAAGAATAAAATAAAACATTTAGCATATAAGAAAACTTTCAAAGATTAAAGCATTTAGTATATAAGAGAACTATCAATAAAAATTCAATTAGTACATAAGAAAACAAAAATAAATCATGCACAAATAAAAATTCATATCCCAAATTACACATACAAAAAAAAAATTTTTACTTTCACACTAAAATCATTGTCATATAAAAACTAAATATCATGATAAAAACAAAATGAAACACACATTTAAATAAAAACTAAAGTATATAAGAAAAACAAAAATGGCTTCACTCAAAAATATTGCACACACAATGAAAACCTTACTTATTAAAATACATAATTTTCATATTTCTAATTATACATATAAAACAACAAAATATTGTCATCAAAATATATACATACATAAAAACACATAACTGTACAAAATGGGCATCATAAAAAACAATACTACGTTGCATAAAATTACACAGTAAAATTTCTCGGTCAAGTAATACAAATAATAAACATAAATTTTCAAGGTTGAAAATAAGCAAAATGGTAATATGATATATGTAAACAAACAAACGACTGTAGGTCAAGGAACAGCAAAATACACAATAACGGCACGCGACAAAAAGACAACACCGAAGCAGGAAAAATAAAAACGAGAAATAAGAGACAACCACATGTAAGTCAAGGTCTTTAAGACACAGCAAGAAACTAAGGACAATAACCTACACCACAGGAAGATACATAGACAAAAAATGAAGCAATAATAATAGACAATAATACAACAAAAACTATATAACAACAAATAACTCATTACTCTATACAAAATAAATACACATATAATATTGAATAAAAAACTAATAACACGTGGTAACCTAAATGAACAGCATCAGAACATACAGTACAAAATACAAGACCAGAGAAACGGAACAACGGCAACATTAAAAAACCAGACAAAATTCATCTCAGAAAACACACAAGCAGCACAACGAACTTCAAACCAACACGTCAACGAAACAAACCAAGACACATATACATATATATCATATTAGCAAAAATTTTTTCAACAACCTCAAAATTTTAGCTTTTTCAAACGGGGGAAGTGTTGCGAAATAACCATCCCAAACAACACATAAATTCAATTAACATTTCAATCATAAGCAAACAATGTTCTAATTTTCCTATTCCCACGCGCAACACACAAAAACACGTGTGCGTAAAGAATTTAAGAAAATTACAAACTATAAAAACAAACCCAGAAAGAAACCTTGCACATGAGAAAAAATGTAATTTCATGCAAATTAAAATTCGAACAAGTTATTAATTTTCTGACCCAAAACCCAATTAAAATTTTTAAAAACAATCTAAATGTGTGACACAAAAAATTTACGAGTGGAAAACTACCACTCAGCACCATTTTGAAACAAAAACAAAAATTAATAAGGGCTATAGTATATAAGCCAAAAAATTGTAAAATGTTTTTTTAGTTAATCAGAAAAAGTGGTCAATCACAAAATAGTATCTCATCAACAAACAAATTTAAATAGTTCAAATAAAAGTCTAAATAGTGTGAACCAAATATTTTAAAATCTATATGTGAAATTTATATCTACTCAGTGTGTAATCGAATTGAAAAGTCTATCAATAAAGCTTTTATTTACTTTCATACATTTCATATACAAAAATCAAATTTAAGTAGTTCAAATAAAAGTCTAAATAGTGTGAACCAAATATTTTAAAATCTATATGTGAAATTTATATCTACTCAGTGTGTAATCGAATTGAAAAGTCTATCAATAAAACTTTTATATACTTTCATACATTTCATATACAAAATCAAATTTAAGTAGTTCAAGTAAAAGTCTAAATAGTGTGAACCAAATATTTTAAAATCCATATGTGAAATTTATATTGAACACTCTATCAATGAAAACTTTATATACCAAAATCAAAATTTAATAAGTTCAAGTTAAAAGTCTAAATAGACAAACCTATAAAAGTTACCAAAATATTACACGTAAAATCCATAAGCAAAATTGTTAATATATGTAAATTATTGTGTCGAAATTTAATTGTCAATAAAAGTATAAATCACAAAGGAAACAATCTAATAAATTAATTGTGTTTTGATTTAAAATAGTGAAATACAGTGCATTCATTATTATTTAACGTATAACATTCATCAACTCTTCCAATACAAGTATAATCAGGTAAGAACTTGACACTACAATTTAATTTCCACTACATTTTTATATTACATCAAATTATATTATTTATATTATTTCACAATATATTTAATCCAGTTACTAATTAAAATATCATTTACTAAACAAATATAATTCAAACCATTTTCAACTACATACAAATATTTATAACATTTTTATAAACTATTCCACAATATTAACTCTCTACGATACTATTCTCATACATAATATATATATATACATTTTACAGCATGTAAAACTCGCATGTACAATATATACGCTATGTACAATATATACGCTATGTACAATACTAGCGCATAATTCTTATTTGAAATCAATTACTATCAATAATAAACTTTGTCAAACAAATACAACAGCAACATTAACATTACATGTAAAACAGCCAGTATTTGGTATAACAGAAGCTGTCGAGATGTCGATAAGGAAAATATAATAAGCTTCGATCCAGTATCTGCTCTAAAATAAAAGCTGCTCCATATTATCTTCCTGTATTTGAATATGTTGTACCGAAGCAAGCCACCACGACACCGCCAGCTGCTCTCTACTCGAATAAGCTTTAGAAAACAGCCTCCGCCATTTCCAAGTTAATCTTGATATTTTGGGAACGCCCTGTAAATGTTCTCCATTTATATCGGAAATAATCACCGGTAAATGATCCACGGTCTCCGTTCCCGACAACTCCGGAAGTAATTTTCCTGCCCAATGTACTACGCCTGTTGTAAACTTGAACGTCGATTTAACTGATGCTGCTATTTCTAATATATTTGCTTCACGAAGACGCGTCAGTGTTGTTCGATTCAAAACGAGTTCATCAATAGAATGTCTAAAGTCTTGGACTAATATATTATATTCTTTCGCTGTCACTCTCCGATGACGAAAATATTGCTTGTGAGTCTATTGGCATTGATTTACTTTTTCTTCAATATATCTTCGTGTACAATTTTTATCTGCCTTCATACGTTCCGATTTCCGATTTTCTTTTTCAATTTCATATCGACCGGCTCCAGCCAAATATCCGGAACGCCCTTTCTCACGCTGTGACAAGAGGAATCGCTTATCGTCGTTACTGGCCATCATGGACAAGGCATTAGTGTGTGCGATATCGAAAATATCATCCAGTTTACTATTAAAGGCAATTTTTCTTTCAAGATTAACTTTTGTAGGTTTATTTTTATTCTTTAGAAGATTTTTCCACTCATCATGCAATTGTTCCAATTTTTCAATGGTATGTTGTTCCTTTTTCACTGTAATTCGTACTTTTGACCAAAAAATAGACACTTCCTGGATTGTCAGAGCTGCACTTTCACGAATAGTTAATATTACAGTACGGTTGTTGTAAAAAAAGACACAACACTTGCTTTTTTGATGGTAACTAGAGCACCAATAATTTGATAGTACTCATGCCGAAGAAGATAAATTTCTATAGTGGACCGTAAAAAAGCTGCCATTTTATCAACTGTAGTAGTACTGTAATCAACTGTAGCTGCCGTTTTATCAACTTTCTTAAAAATATTAATACAACTGTTAAACGGTCTAGATTTAATTATTACAAATTTGTGTTCTTTTCTCGAGAGATTTGGATTTAAACTGAAACTAATTTGAAATACTATATTAGCCATAGCAGGTCATAATTAATACGGTGGCGGATTTAAATTTTAAATACAATAACTAATGAGACGAACGAGTCATAAAGACTTATCATAGTTGTGTGTTATGACTTAAGATAATACCACTGCGAATTACAACAACAATTTTTATTTTTTTGTTGCTTCTTACACATTGTAAAAGAAGAACACAACTCACTTCATGTAGGTTTAAGAAGAACAAAGATAGACTTAATTAATTCAAAGCAGCTAGAAAGAAGCAAAACATATTTTTAATTTATTTTTACCCACACCACTAAATATTTTAACAAAATTAAAAAAAAATTGAATCAAATGTATTTTCCTCTCTCTCAACTGAATATATGAAATATATATGATAAAAATAAATAGACAAAACAATGAAATTGTATTTATGTCTTCATTCTGTTTTCATTTTTTCAGTCGTATTCCAACCTGAACCATGTGAGTGGAGGTTGTTCATGACGTTTTTACAGATTTTACAGATATGGCGATGGGAATTTTTTTTATTTGCACTGCGACACAATTTGTTTGTTATTATTTTTTTGTTGTTGATATTTTTCGAAACAAATTAAAACTAAGGTTACTCCGTTCAACCATATATTTATTTTGTTACTGATGGTGCAATTGTATGTAAGAGTAAGTGAAATAGCAGTCGTAACATTTCAAAATGATATTTTTTTATGTAATAAAAAGTTGATACACAATACAAATGCAATTTTTATATGGGAGAAAACAACAGCAATTAAATTGTTCGGTTTTTATGTTGTTAGAAAGAAAAAACCACTCTCGCACAACAATACCCTTATCTGTATGTGACTAGTAGAGACATTAACCAAACGTAGCGGCAAAAATCCGAGTAGTAATATCTTAATGTATTCGATCAACGGTTATGATAATGAAATCATAAAACACAACTATATAAAGTGCTTATGACTCATACGGTTTGTTATGACACCATAAAACATTACATTGTTAATTCGACATAACTAATTTTTGTTTATTTATTTATTTTTTTCTGTAATTTTGAATATAAATTCCAGGATTTAAAAAAACCATTTATTTTTTGGGGATTTTCTTAGTTTCGAAAATTGGCAATAATCTCGCTAATTGTTAACCGATTTTCGTTATCTTTGATGTCTTGGAAAGGTAATTATATCCTCTATTGACCACAATTTTTATTTAATCAGAGAAAAAATTTCTAATAATTTTTCTGTTCGTTTGAAAGCGAAAAATTGAAAAAAATACCGTTTTTATCGAACTTGGCGCTCAAGTCGCGACCTCTAAACGACCTTCGATCGACCCAATATTTTTTCTGTTTAAGTTTTTAGCATAACCTCACATTTCTAGGGGGTGTCCCGTTAGATATCTCAACACTTTTTTTTCCCATACAAACGTGGGCCACCCTACGATAATCGTTGTTTTAACACAACTAAAAATTTATTTAACCTTAAAACTGCGTTTGGTGCATTCAGTGCCCCAATCGATTCTTGAATGAAAATAAATTGTGTAATTAATTCGAGAGTGCTGAAATAGACCAATATACGGAACAATCAAAATACACCATTACAAATTGATAAAAACCAAAGTAAAGTATAAAAAATTCGTGAATTCGAAAAGTTAATTGTTAAAAATAGAATATAGATGGAAATGTGAAAGAATCAAAAATTTCGTACGCTACGCAGTAATTCGCTAGTTGTACAACTACATGGTATTGCTCTATATATATAGACAATATTTCATTGTAATAAACAACATCAGTCGTCGCGACCTGATGAGAAGACTGATTTTTTCAAATCATTAACCTCATCTGTTCGAAACTGATTGTTGTGATTCTTACACATTAGCTATCTATAAGTCAAAAATTCGAAAATAAATTGTTTTTTACAGTGGATTTGTATTGAAACAACATTACTATGAAAGTTACACATCGTTACTTTAGCGTTTCGGAAATAAAACATATTCTCTTGATTGTTGTAGTATTTGCTAAACACTTGTAAAGAAAATTTCTAGCATAATCGTGTTATGGGGCATACAGCGCCCCTAATTGTTTCCCATATATTTTGAACTATTTTCTCTGAAAACGATACTAAACCAAAAAATAAATTGTTTTTTTTCATCGTTTATAACGGAATTCGATATTCATATATAAATACTTGTACGTTATTCAGTATTTAGTTTTGTAGTTTATTTTATACGATAGTTTACAACGTTTATTTCGTAAGTAAATACGAGTAGTGCCGTAAAATGAAAAACCAAAACAAAATTATTGAACCTGCAGATGAGAAAAAAAAACTTTCTGCAGAGGAGGAAGAACAACTAACCAATTTATTGGCCGTTGGTGAAAACGTAAATAACGGTCGAGAGAATATCGGCAACACTGCAGTAAGCGATAGTGATTCTGATAGTAACGATTAAGATTTTGGCCAAGGAAATGGTGATTCGGATATGGATGATCCAGCAACGGTAGGACATACTCTTATAGACCCACGAATACTGGATTTAGCTGAAGGTTTACAAGAGGCAGCAGGCAATGGGGAGGAAGTAGTGATAGCGGATAATAATTTGACATCGGCTCAGATGTTTGGATTTGAACAGCTGACTCGTTTCTTTAGATTTGAAACTAGCTGCATTCCGGTACGTATATGGAAATTGTTCTTAGATAACTTCCAGCAATTTTATAAACCATCTCTAGAACTAACTATTGATGAACAAGTATTTGCTATTAGAAGCCGCCGCTCCTTTTGCCAATATATCCCGAGTAAACCAGGCAAATATGGATTAAAAATTTTTGGCTGGTTGACGCGTGCACCAACGACTGAGAATCGAACTAGACACGTAGTAACTGACCTGGTCTTGCGATTGTCGGATAATTATTTGAACGACGGATACAATATAACAATGGACAATTTTTCACCAGCATTCAGCTAGCCGAGGAACTTGTTAAAAAAAATGCTACTCTAGTGGGAACAGTAAAATCACACAAACCGAAACTGTCACATGATTTTGCAAACGCAGATTTAACAAAAAAGCGAGGCCCATTTAGCTCAATATTTTGCTTTTCAGGCCCAATTTGCCTTGTTAGCTACACAAGTAATACAAAAAATAATGTATTACTGCTATCAACGGCGCATGTCACACGAAATATTGATGAAACCAAATGTAAACCTAAAACAATTCTGGACTATAACAAAAATAAAGGCGGCATCGATACATTCGATAAGATGGTGAAATCGTTCACGTCTAAGAAAAAAATAAATCGCTGACTGATGGTATTGTTTTTTAACGTAATCGACACAGCAGCTTTAGCTGCATATCGTTTATTTAGTTTGACAAATCCGTCGTGGTCTCAGGCTAGATCGAGTAGACGAAAGATTTTCCTTAAGGCCTTAGCGGTAGAATTTGTTGATTGCCATATAAAAAATCGTATCGAAGAAAGTAACCTAAAAGATTCTGCAATAAAATTGTATGGTTATACTGTCGGAACTATAAATATTTCTCCACCAATTCAAGAAAATAATAAAACATCAAAACGGTGTAAAGATTGTAAAGTAAATCGCAAAAGCACGAAGGAAGATACAAAAACTACTGCAGTGTGCGATGTTTCCATCAACCCGACCTGTTCAAAACATTATATTCGGGTTTGCCAAAATGCTTCCAGACAAATGCAGACGCAATAGCCATTGACGAGGAAGTAGAAGGACTGTTCAGTATGGTGCCATCAACGTCATCTGATTTACCTCCGACCAAACGTCAAAGAACACATTCTCCAGTTTAATAATTTTTGTAACTTTTTAAATTAGATCGTAATTATTATAATATTTTTTAATTTTTGTTTTAAATAATTTATTTTGTATTCTTTAGTTAACATAATTACAATGAATTTACATATTTGAATGTGTTCCTAATAGAAATAGTATGAAATACATGTGGGAACACTGAATGCTCCCAAACACGGTCATATGTTTTTTTGTATGAGCATGGATCTAAGTTTAATTACAGATTTACTATAAAAAGAGAGAGTTGAGTTAACTAGTTAATAAATTCGTAACTAGAGTACGGTGGCAGTTGAATGAAATCGTTTTCGCCGAGAGCCATTTGGATTGTCGTCTTATTTATAGATGCAGTAACATAAGAGTCTGTAAGCAACATAAAGGATAGAAAATATTTCCTACTGGATTATGAGCGCGTCTTTTTAGAACCGGGTTGTAATTTCAAAAGGCCCAAGATTTCAAGGGTATTCCGAACGGAAGCAAATTCAGTTTGTCAATGTTTACTGTGAATATTAAAAATACAGGAGGTAAGGGAATAGTGCATTAGATCATGGTTAACTTACGAAAATCCAATCCTGACTGAATAGATACTTCATTACGTTGTGCAGCATTATTGCCAGAAGCAGTAAATTTTTTTAGAAACCTCATAAATGGGTTCGTTTCATTTTCAGACGCCGTAGACTTTTGTAATCTAGAGTCTGGTCTACTGGTAGTTGTCGATATTTCTGATTATGGTAAATTTGGCAATTGAACATCAGGTTCTTTATTAGTATCAGATTCCACTAAAGCGTGTTCGACTATTGGACGTTTTGTTTTTACTTTACAAAATAATTTCTTATATACTGTCATTTTAAATAATAATAACTGATTGTGAATCGAAAGTATGCATGTTTAATAGAAATCTGAAATGATAAGTGCTACGTATATAATCTGATAATCACAAAACTAGTAGGTTTGTTTATTAACATTATGGTTTGTCTTTGCAGAGATGAAAATTCGGATTCTGTCGCAAATCAGAGCCATGATTGTCAAAGAATATTAGATTTTTTAAAATTGCAACTACGTGTTCTTTTGCGAAGGCTTGACGATGATATTCCAGCACTTCGTCGAACGCTTAGAGTGCAAAATTAGTGCAACAAGTGCCAAAAAATATCAATGCTCTATCTGAAAAATCGGTGAATAATATTGCTTTGGGGAGTAATGCCGCAAAGATGCCCAATCATAACCGACAGCGAAAACAGCATACATCAATGGTCTACATAAATTTAAAACCAAATTTTGGAATCTCTCTTTCTCCTGTCAAAAATAATATCGTCCAGCATAAGCCCGCGACAGAAGAATCCATTTTTGTAAATGAAATTTGCAATGAGGAAAACGCAGAAAATAATGAGGTGACTGAGCACAAGTAAACTTATCAGTGGTACGTTTTGTGAATTTTAAACAATCGGCTAATCGGAAGTCCTCAATTTCAGCTGTGAAACGTAAACTGTACTCCTCCGAACAAGCACCTCAAATACCACCAGAAATTTCTGATTCTGCTGCAACACAAACAAATCGAAGTTTCAAAAAGATAACTCCAACGAGGCTCCGATCTTCACCCGTCTTTGATTCAGATGAATTTAAAATTCCAAATATATCACCACCCCGTACTACCAAACTACATCACCAAACATGTACATGTTCATACATGTACTATATAATAAATGACAGCACACATATTCAAAATTGTCTATTGCCGAATTTACCATCATCAGAAATATCGACAACTACCATTAGACCTAACTCTAGATTACAAAAGTCTACGACGTCTCAAACGAACCCATTTATGAGGTTTCTAAAAAAATGTACTGCTTCTGGCAATAATGCTGCACAACGTAATGAAGTATCTATTCATGTCAGGATTGGATTTTCGTAAGTTACCCATGATCTAATGCACTATTTCTTTACCTCCTGTATTTTTAATATTCACAGTAAACATTGACAAACTGAATTTGCTTCCGTCCGGAATACCCATGAAATCTTGGGCCTTTTGAAATTACAACCCGGTTTTAAAAAGACGCGCTCATAATCCAGTAGGAAATATTTTCTATCCTTTATGTTGCTTACAGACTCTTCTTTCTACTACTGCATCTACAGTGATAGACCTTCGTATAAACCAATCCCTTCTAAATTACAGGCCGCCTACACCAAATGATGACGACACGCTAAGTCGACATTGTAAATATATTAAAATATGTTAAAATTATTATTGCGCAGTCTCGGCTTAGACTTAAATAGACGTCATGTGCGAAAAATGAGAGTAGTAAAAGGCTTGTAGTTTAGAAAGCATTGTATAAACGCACTAATTCTTTCCCCTTTAATCATTTATTTCTTTGCTGTTCTTTCTCGATCAATTTGATTGTCTAACGGGAACTTGCCTGAACTAAAAGCAATATAACAGTACAGCGAAATATAAAAAATAAACCAAAGATTGCAGTCAGTATCTGTAGAGACATTCGTTTAAACGCAGTACGTGAAAAGTGACTTTTTATTTAAGTTTTAATTTGTTCTAATTGTTTCTACATATTCATAGGTAATTACATACAGCAATTTGGTATTTTGTTAAAAAAAAAACATTTTAAGGATTGTTTTTTAGCAATGCCTAAAGGCTGCAAACGATTTCATTCAACTGCCACCGTACTCTAGTTACGAATTTATTTACAAGCCCTCGAAAATCGCAAGTTTTATGTCAATTCGAATCAGGGTCGAAGAATGGTGCGAAGAAAATACAAAATATGTAACAATCTTTGAGATGTTAATTTTTTTATTTTTTATAGTAAATATGTAATTGAATAAATCTTTAGTTGTGTTAAATCAACGATTATCGATATACATAGATACAAATCCGCGAACTAGCCCATATCGTAAACAGAAAATCAAGTGAAGCAAAAGTTTGTAAAATAAAAATATTTTTGAAGTGAAACTTCTTCCCATATTTCATTTTCGTCGTTTTGTGCGCATTACGTCACTTTTAACCAACAAAACGGAAATTTACAATTAATATGTCGATTTTCGATTAATTGTTTAAATAAATCTACAATAAACGTATTTTTTTTAAACGACCTTTTTAAATTTTGATAACTACAGTTTAACTAAGCACTTTTTTATGGTTGACCCTTGCATTTGTTGATGTTTCATTTTATAGTCGAAATATTTGAGGAAATAATCAGTCGAATATATAATATAAAGAAATTCAGCTCTCAAATTATTGTTAATGATATTATAGCTATGTTTTTCGATTTACAATTTTCAAAAATATTCGTGGTCTTAAAAATTCACTTATCTAAATAGATAATAAAATAAAATTCATTTATGTATTTTAAATTACCAATTAAAATTAAATCTCGATTTTATTTCATTTGTTATTTTATGATTTCCGCTAGTTAAAAAACGAAGTGTTTAATATTTCTGTTCTTTTCAGATATATGTTGTTGATGGGTTTGGCTACAAATTAAAGAAGGCCCCAATTTCTCAGTTGATGTGGATTTCGAAATTTGTTAAATGATTTATTTAAGTAAAAAAATTGTTTGATTTTAACTGAAAATCAGAAAATAATTAAAAAATGTCTTCAATTATACTTATCAAACTTAAATAAGCTATTTATTTAAAAAAAAAATACATTTATTATCCATTTATTTAAAAAAATAATAAAATGACGAAATCACATGTTTGTTGGCTACAAGTGGTGTCACATTAACAAGCGCAATATTCCACCTTGTTGTCTTTCCATCGTGAAATATGCACATATATGTCGAGTTCACGTATGCGATCAAAAAATGATTCGCGAATCAAGCCAAACTTTGAGCGTAATTATTTCGAATTATTACTCATAATTTGTAATTTTTTTTATTATGTTGGATGCTTCCGATCAAAATTTTCCCAAAGTTAAAATTATTTCATCTCGAATGGGGAAATTTGTATATGTTTTCAATTATTTAATTTTCCTTTGATTCGCGAATCATTTTTTGATCGCATACGTGAACTCGACAATAAAACCGATAAAACTACTGTCAAACTTGTTTTTGTGTGGTAATAGGGAACGCATAAAAAAAATCGCAAAACAAAAAATCTTTCTAAACTTCACGAGTATATAGGTATAAAAAATAGTTTTCGCAACACATTTAAAAAGTTTTTTTATGTGGTGAACAGGGACCGCATAAAAAAAGTTTCACGCAGAAAAAAGAACTCAAAACATTTCGCAACATGACACAATACTTACTTTTATTATGCAATCTGATGAAATTTCAAAATACGAAAAATCAAAATGGCCAGCGTCAATTAACTAGTTAGATTAATCACATTCAATTATGTTCTAATTTGATTGAAATTTTGAACGAACTTAAGTAGATTGTCCTGAATATTTTTTTTAATAGCAATACAGGTTTGACTGTAATGCTATTGTAAAAATTTGTATATCTCATTGTAATAAAATTTACGAGATATGCGTTTTGAAACAATAAGGCTGTTTGAAATATTTATTGAACTTGGTAATTTTAATATATGTATATGCTTCTATATTTATTTCCACATCGGACAAATGTTGCAAATAAATCTTTATATCTATATCGTAAATAATTTTTTTTTTTAGTGCAATCGCCAGAATTAACTTTTGGGAAACAAGGAATTGGGGAAATGTCTGCGGAATAGCTGCTACAAAAAAAAATTATTCGCTATTCCTTGGGAATTACCAGAATAGGGCCACAGGTGTATTGGTTAAAGAATTTTTAAATTATCGTCGACAATCTTCGAAGAATTTTTAGTGCCTCGCTCATCTCTAATGATATAAGTTTATCCTGTACATCTGTGGCGCAGCCGTATCAACCAACCATTTTAAAATACATTTATAAATTAAAATCTATCATTTCAAATACTAATAAATCAAATTTTTCTAATAATACTAATACGTTGACTACTAATACTTCTAATTCCTGTATATCTAATTCTAGCAATAACATCATTGGTGGCAACAATTTCATCAATAACTTATCAATTTTTTATTTTAACTTCAGTGGCATGCGGTCTAAATCTAAAAAATTTTACCTTGGAATGTTACAATCCAATTACGATATAATAATTGAAATGAACGGAAATGCTATTGCAGTGCGTAATTCTTATTGCTGTGAACTTTTAAATTCCGACCCAAGCATAGAATTTATTGTGGTTAAATTAAAACTTAATATATTTCATTTAATACTTAGCACCGTTTATTTTCCACTTAATCCGACCGACTATGGCTTTTTGCCACGATTTTCTTGACATTGTTTCTAGTAACCATTTATGAATGAGAACTTTGACTTCATTATTTTTGGCGATTTCAACTTTCCAGATTTCCGTCTGGATGATGGACGACAATGTCTTCATTCCAGCTTATACTAAAGATCATTCTGCCTTAATCTGTGATTTTATGGCAAGCATATAGGCACTTCTCAGATTAACAATATACCAAACAGTTGCGGAACTTATCTGGACTTAATTTTTTATACCAACAATAATCGATCTTATAACCTTGAGGCCTGCGATGACGTTGCCGGATCTTCGAGTATTTATCACATTTCAGTTTCAATCCAGATTTCCAGCGGATTTTCAAATAGTATGAATTTCATTAAGAACTGCTCTGTATTTGATTATGCGAATGACGATCACGGTTCTATAAACAATTTCCTAGCTGAAGTTGATTGGACAGTAAAAAGATAATAAAAATCCTCACGCCCGTCATTGTCCATGGTTCACTCAAGAGCTCAAGCAACTGGAGGCCCTGCGTAATAAAGCTCACAGGAGATATAGGCGTACTGGTCTAGGTTTCGATTTTACTCAGTTTGCGTTTGAGCACATTCAGTTCTCCTGCCTTAACCAATTCCTGTACAATAATCACATGATTAATGTAGAGGACGATTTACGCTGTAACTCTAAGAAATTTTGGAGATTTGTGAAACTGAAGAACCAAAATAACGGCTTACCGTCGTTTATAGAATTCGGCGGTCCATTAGCAATCTGCAATTTCTTTGCCGATTACTTCAGTAGCGTTTTTGTTAAGGATATCTAACAAACTCCAATGATATCTATCTCTAGTAAACAAAAAAATGTTCTTTTCTGAGCTTGATGTATTGCAGCCATTGATGAATTTGGTCGCGTCAAAGAGTCCGAGGCCTGATGTTTTACCAGCGTCTCTGTTGAAGCTTTGCGCAGTTGGTTTTGCCGCCCTTTTATGCCAATTGTTTAACATGAGTCTCAGGCAAGACGTTTTCCCTGATGTTTGGAAAATATCAAATGTAATTCCAATGTATAAAAATGGATCCCGCAGTGATCTGACTAATTATCGTGGCATTGCTATTATGTCAAAAAGGTAATTTTCTTCAATTCTAAGCAATATATTAGCACATAGGTCAGCATGGATTTTTTCCGAGCCGTTCAACGGTCACTAATTTGGCAGTTTTTCAGAATAAGTTAACCAATTCCATTGCTTCAAAAGTTTGTACCGACTTCGCTAAAGCTTTCGATAATCTCAATCACCGGTTATATTTGAATAAGCTTAGCGATCTAAATTGCAGCATTATCCCTGTATAGGTTGTTTTTTATTTGTTTGTTTATTTATCAATAATGACATTTTATAATACATTGTTATATAAATTAATTAAATTTTATTTTATATACTAAATGTCTACTTTATCTTTAACGAATGTATGCAATAATTTATTAAATTGACCGTACTCTAATTCTTGAAGTTCACCTAGCATGCAATAGTCACCCAATGAATTATACAACTTTACTCCATTATATCCCAGCGACCGTTGTGAAAATGATTTACTATACATTGGTAGTCTGAAGTGTGTACTCCGAGTATTGTAAGTATGAACATTTCTATTAGAAGAAAGCAAAGTATCTAAATATTTTGGCAGATCTCCCTTTTCCAGCCTAAACAAGAATTTTAACACATTAAATTGTATTCTCTGTTTGATTGACTTCCAGTTTAAAATTTCCAACATGTCTTTTATGTGTGTTCTACTTTCCGCATTCAAGATACGTCGCATGAATCGATTCTGAATTTTTTGAAGACGTGTAATTTGAGTTTGATTCATGATAAACAGCACAGAAGAACAATAATCAATATGTGGAGTCACAATTGATTCATAAAAAAAAACTTTTGTCTGCATTGGCAGTTTGTCTTTAATTCTGGTGAAAAATCCAAGTTTTTTATTCATCTTTTTAGCGATATAATCCAAATGATCGTTAAAACTTAAGTGCTCGACGATAATAACACCAAGATATTTATACTGTTTTACTCGTTCGATAATTTGGTTGTCAACTATTATATCTGCATTACTCTCGAACTTTGCTTTGATTGATAGGAGCATGTACCTCGTTTTCGAGATATTCAGTGATAGTTTGTGACACATCAGGCATTTCCGTAGACTCTCGAGATCTTCGTTTACTTTCTGCACTGCTTCTGGAAGAGTTGTTGCCGAAATAGTAAGTAAAGTATCATCTGCGAACATATTTATTTTGCAATTTTGAATAACGTCGACTATGTCATTAATGTACAGAATAAAGAGTAACGGACTCAGGGCTGATCCTTGAGGTACTCCGAGATTATTTTGTATTAGTGACGATGTGTAATTATCAATTTTCGTATATTGTTGCCTCCCTTGAAGATAACTGTTAAACCACTCTAGTTCTTTCCCAACAACTCCGTACTTGGTTAACTTTTTCAGTAGAATTCCTCTATCGATGATTTCAAAAGCCCTTTTAAAATCTAAAAAGACTACAATGATTACTTTGTTGTCATCTATTTGACTTTTCCAGCTATCCAACATTAGGGTTAAGGCCGTTTCACAAGAATGGGATTCTCTAAATCCAGATTGTTGATCAACCAATATATTGTTATCAGCGATATGATTTACCAGTTGGTTTTTAATTACTCGTTCCAGAACAGTCTCATACAGTGGGAGCATATTTATTGGCCGGAGCTCTTCTGGCGTGGTTGGCTTCGAAATTTTTGGAATGGGAACAACTGTTGATATTTTCCATGAATCTGGTACCACTGCTTGCCTTAAACTACAATTAACTATATCAGTAAAATGTTCAGAGAACATTTGATTCTGCATTGCATCCAGCATGACAGTTTTGTTTATACCATCTATTCCATATTGCGATTTTATTCTGCTTATTATTTTTAATATTTCGTTTTGTGATGTTTGTTGGAATTGAAGTTTTTGTATGTTCAAAACAGCATTGGGAAGTTCAAAATCCGATATTTCAGGGATGTTACGGTGAATATCTACCACGCTGGACACAAACGAGTGATTTAGTGCATCTGCTATCTGTTGTTTATCGGTGAGTGTTTTGTTATTAAATTGAATACTCCATTGCATCGTATTTTTAGTCTTATACATAGATTTGAGAGTTTTCCATAGCTCCTTTGGGTTATATTGGTTTTCAATGAACTTATTCTTGAAGTATTCAGATTGTTGCTTTCTTAAAGATTGTTTGTAAATATTTCTAGCTTTTCTATAGACAAATTTTCTATGACAAATTTTCTGAGAACCAAGGGATTTTATTTCTACTTTGAACAATTTTTGTTTGCGTCAGTTGTTTAATCGCATTCTTTAACTCCAGTATTAAGCTTTCAGCTTTCTCATTCAATTCATTCTGTGTTCTGTAGTGCTGCAGGCTAGTGTTTAGGATACAATTTAATTTTTCACCAGAATAATTTTTCCGATATCTAATTTCTTTAAATTGATCAAGTAACTGTGAATTATTTCTGCTTATATCCACACATAACATACAATGATCACTTATTTGTTGTTCTTTTATAATTTCACATTTTGTATTTACTGAATTAGTTATCAAAAGATCTATTAAACTTTTGCTGGTTTGTGTGACTCTGGTATAATCTGGAACTACTTGCGCCAATCTATAATCCATGATTAACTGCTGTAATTGTAAACTGTAAATATCGTTGCTTTTCACGTCAATATTGAAATCCCCAAATATATAGTTCGATTTATTATAATTGATAACTTCTTCGAACCATCCATCTAAATTGTTTAAAAATGCTGCTTTTGTTGTTTGGTATGATCTATAAACTACGCCAAATATTCCAGTTGTATGGTATCCTTTTATGATCTGAATCGCCAAAAACCAAGTGCGGTCCTTCTCGATATTCGATATTATTTTAAAGCTTATATTTTGGTGAATATACATGACAACCCCTCCAGTATGACGACTATCCGAATCGCACCGTACACATTTATAATTTTCAATAAAAAATTCCGAGTCGTACATGTCTTCTGTTGTTCTAGATTCACAGAGTAATACAATTGACGGTTTATATTGAATAATTATTTGTGATAACTCTAAGAAATTAGAGGGTAAGCTGCGAATATTAGTGTATAGAAGGTCTTTTGTTTTGAACTGCTATTGATAACTTATTTGGTTTTTCAATGTTTTCATCTTTCGTTGGTATACTGCACATGAGGTGTCCCAAGTCGTGTGGTTAATAGTAACATTTAAATTGAGCTTTGTATTTACAGCAATGCAATTGCTACACTTTACTTCTTGACTTTTACATTCACTTAACTTATGATTCTCGCTACATCTTGGGCAACAAAGTTTGCCGGTACACCTATTGCTATGATGGCCATAACCATTACAGTTATAGCATCTTGAGATCCCTACTGACTCTACGACATGGCATCTATCAAAATGTATATTTAACTTCTCAGCTTGTAAGATTTTTGTAAAATCTACGGAGCCAACTTCAATGATTGTATCAATTTTTTGAGAGTTTCTTCTGCAATAAGTGGTTATTACTTTGATATCACTATTAGCGAGAAAATGGTTTTGCTGTTTTAGCGCAGATACGATTTCATCACTTTCTAGCTTCTCCGACATTCCAAGTATGTTTACCCTTGGTTTAAGCTCCGCTGGTAGTTTTACTTCATAATCAGCTCCCATCCTTTCCGTCACGATTGTCTTTAGCTTCTCCTTGGCATCATTAGTGTTGCACTGCAAAATAATTCCACCATTCGCAATGTTGCGACAGCCCATTACTGGTATAGTTTTTGGATCGAGTGACACTGTTAAATCTTCTCTAGTTTTTTTATTAGCTTGAGGTTGTTTTGGTTGTAACATAACCAGGTTGGCTAATGTCCTACTTATCAAATCGTAAAATGTGTGTCAAGATTGATATTACTTAGAGTATGTCATTCCTTCGTCTGGTGTGCCTCAAGGTAGCCACTTGGGTCCACTGTTATTTTTATTATTTATTAACGACGTTATGGACAGTTTCACATTCGCTGATTGTATTTTATTTGCTGACGACATGAAAATATTTAATATATGAATCTGGTATAAAGCCTATATTGGTTTTTTTAATTATTTATTAATATATGCCGACGTTTCGAGTATAATTCATACTCATTTTTAAAAATGAGTATGAATTATACTCGAAACGTCGGCATATATTAATAAATAATTAAAAAAACCAATATAGGCTTTATACCAGATTCATATATTAATTACAACATTATAGCCTAATAACCATATTATTAATGAAAATATTTGCTAAATCTCATGTGAATTAAACCATGTTCTATTTCAGCGGTACTTGAACATGTTTTGCGATTGGTGTGTTACAAATTATATGTTTGTGAATGTGGATAAATGCCAAGTAATCACATATTGTAGAAACCAGTCTCCAATAGTCTTTGTTTACTCTTTAAACGACTTTATTTTTAATAGAGTTTATATGATTAACGATTTGGGGGTTATTTTTAGATCTGATTTAACGTTTAACTCGCACATCGATGCGATTGTTAATAAAGCCTGTTCATAAATATTATCTAAAATAGCCATCAAGAAACGGAGGGGTGAATATGTAACACTTGACCTTGTTTTACCACGAAATACATACATAAATTTTGAATACACCGCACTTGATTTCTAAAGTTTAAAATAAACTTACCCGTACTTAACTTCTAAAAAATACTTACCGGAATATTGGTAAAAACGTATAATCAAGAATCTTCATTCTCTCTTTTGTTGTATTTCAGAAAACCTGCAAAGTCAACCGGTTTTGAAAATGTAATCTTTAAATTTATTTGAATCTTTTATATCTTTGTCTGTTTTTGTAAATGCTTTGCTTCTCAACATCATCGGAGAAATTAAAAAAGCTATTTCGGAACCTGTAACTTTCGGTACACAGATTTGTACCAAATTTTCTCAAGGATCTTCCAGTTAATGAAAAAAGCTTAAGTATGAAGTTTCACCCCGATCAGATAATACGCCTAGACTATAGAGATACCAAATATTGTTTTATATTTAATTTTAGAATCTTTTTGTTTGTAATCATGTTTTCGTAATCAATACACTTCTCAAAATATTGGCAAAAAACTAAAAAAGCTTCTATGAAAGCTACTACTTCCGGTGGAGCAATTTCGACCAAACATCACTGAGACCTACAGATTTATGGACAAAGCATACGCGTGTAATTTTATCTCAATCAGTCGATCCGTCTGGGCTTTACAGAGGCCGAAAAGCAGATTTTGAAAAGCAGTCTTTTTTGTCATAAAGTATCATTTCCGCTTGAGTTTTTGAAAACTGATGTGGTCCGGTATTATTGTAAAATAAATGTCGAATCTTTAAGTTTCTGCTCGTTTTTCTCGTAAACAACGAAAAAGCTCCTGTAAAATCTGCGATTTCCGGTAAACCGATTTCTTCCAAAAATCACAAGGATCTTCCAATAAATGGAAAATATTAAGTATAAAGTTTCACTCTGAACAGTCAATCCTTCTGAGCTATGTTGGGGCCACATTTTTGTTGAAAAGACTTTTTGGTCAAAAATCGATATTTCTGCTTACATTTTTGGAAAACTCCTCTGCACCATTATTGTGCAAAATTAATTTAGCATCTTTCAATCTCTCACTACGTAGGTAAAATCACTGGTAAAATTGTATAAGAATTTTCTCGTAATCAGCTTAATTCGGTTGGAAGTTTTTTGGCATCAACTGGGATTCGGAAACTTTTGTACGGCAAGTGTTAAAAATGTTTGAAAACGTTTGAAAGTCAGTATAAGACATTTCTAATTTAATTGAAAGCATAAATTTCTTTTATACTGATGATTGTTAAAATGACACTATTTATTCATAAATCTTATATAATAAATATTAACTGTTGTATTTATAGCCCAATCGGGACATGACCCAGACTGTGTTTTAGTTATACACGTACATAGATCTAATTTCTGTAACGACCTTAATTAATTATGATTTTGAGGTTCAAATTTAGGTTTATCGCCTGTTACAGTGGTTGATTATATAATTTGCAAACCCTCCAATGGAATGAATAATCTTGATGATTTCATCTTTCAGTGACTGTCTAACTTAGCTATATACAGAGAAGAAAATTATATCGATACTAAACACTTTTAATTGAGTTTTAAGATTTTGAGAAATGATCTAATTAAGCACCCTAATCATACCTTTCCTCCCATACAATGTTAATTGAGATGGATAAAAGTCTGTGCCAAAAATGTATCCTTTTTTGCCTTTTTATAAATAATTCTAAAAACGGATTTTTATTTTGTTGTTTCTGTATTTAAAACGATGAATGGCAATTAGTTCTAATTTTCTAAAATATAAGTATTGCGTTTTTTTAGCAAGATAAACCAAGGTAAAACTTTATTTCGTCCTATAAATAATTTTGCTGGATAAGTCACAGAATAATTCCGGAAATCGCACAAAGATCATTAAACATTTATCGCAAATCTGTGTGCACGAGAAAATCAAAGATTTTCATTTTTTTGTTGTTGTGCACAAATTAAAAATTTATTAGCGCGCAGCACAATTTTCAAATTCAATTCAAACGCTATTCGAGTACATCTAAAAACTTTTAAAATAATTTAAATATTTAATTTAATTCAATTTCCTTATTAATTTTAACGATAACAACAACAACAACAACAACAACGGAATCTAGATTGCAGCATAATACACGAGTTAATTCGTAATAATGATGCGACATTAATTCACTTTAATATATTTGTGTGTGTGTAAGTCAAGAGCGTACAAAATTTTCCCATCGATTCATAAATTATTCGTAATTTAATCCATTAGTAGTGATTTTAAAACTTAAACGAAACAAGAAAAAACTTTTGATTTTAAATTAATAATTTTGTGAAGAAAGAGGAGAGGTTTCAACTCGGCCTTTAAAGGGTATTTCGAACAGTTCGTTAAAATCATCAAATTTAATTATAAATTTCGTGTATTTTTATATATAAATGAAATTATAAATGAAGTATTTTTCGACTCGATACAAATGAATTTAGTTAGTAAGGTCAAAAGCTATTGAATTGAATTAAGAAGAAATTGGGTGATGCTTTTTTACTCTAAAACTAATTTTGCGATGGTATCCAAACACAGAGAATGTTCACACCTTCTCAATTTTAATTAAATTTTCTTGTTATAGAAAATGAAAATAATTTGTTCTTCTCCGCATTAATTTAACAAATGGAGTACCACCCAACAAAATACCTATACAATTAACTATGAACAGGTCAGTTGCCGTAAGATATGCCAAAAAAATTATGGTTTAATTGTTTACGAGTACGATACATGTCATAATAAATTTACTTCCTTCCGTGACCACGTTTTTTTGTTTTATTTTACCCCTCGATCAAAAATAAAAGTGGCAAATTTGCATATTATGTTAATTTGGTGTTTATAGTTTAGAAGTTTAGTCTAAATATGTTTTATAAACGTGCTGAACACGAAATAAATAAAATTGCGTGTCTATATGATGAGGTTTTGAGTCATGTGTTGTAACCGCGTTAATTTTTAAAAAAGGGTTAAAATGTTTTTCCTTTAGTGTGACGTACACGTAACAAATTAAAATATTTATCGTAAGAACAATTTATCGTGAAACAATATATCGTAGGACATTGCCCGGTTGCACAGAAAATGACTAACGGTCGGTTAGTTGTGCGCCAGTTAAATATTTTAAATAAAATTTGTGCCCTAATTCTCTAAAAACCAAGATAAATTGTAAAATGTAAAAGTGATAACTTTTACACACGAAAAAAATTATCGTAGATGTCTAGATTTATATTGGATATCGTGATGTTTTAGTAATTTCGCATTCACTAAATTTTTTTCAAGATAAAGGGGTATATCCTCTATCCGGTCGCAAATTAATTATTTGCGATCAAAAATATGGTTACTAGATTTAATTTGCCATGCCAATTGACATATTTTTTTTTAATTTAAATTTATTTTGCGATTGTAGAGTAGAAATCTATGAAAAGACTGCTACGCCTTTTCAGAGGTCGCAGTACATATTTGTATGTATTTCTACTTAACAATCGCCAAAAAAAATTAAATTTAAAAAAGATGTGAGAATTGGCATGGCAAAATAAATCTAGTAACCATATTTTTGATCGTAAATAATTAATTTGCCACCGGATAGAGGATATACCCCAAAATGTAAAGTGGCAAGATAAGTTTATGTCAAAAAGTAACACAAGTAATTTATCGCGGAATAACTTTGCTTGATTGTGTAAACTGCTTTCGTTTGGATATTATTCATAATTAATTGCAATTTTTGATATTTTAGTTTATAGTTTTATTTTAGAATTAAATAAGATCAAGCTCTAACATTTTAATTAACTTAATTAATTAATTTACTAATTATTAATTAAATTTGTGTACTTATAAAAATGGACTATTATCGTTGCAATTAAAATATTCTTTCAGTAAAGTTAAACATTCGAATATGTTCATCGACCGTCTTCACTATTACCTATACTTTTACTTAGGTTTATATCTAGTCGTTGCACAAATACAACAAAACAAATAAATATATTATTAATAATTTTATGTTTAAAGTAGGGAATAAATAATGTACCTATTTATATAAGAAGAAGAAGACTTAAGAGGTAGAATATCCTAGAACAAGATGGTCAGTGGATTACAGCAAAAGCAATTTTAGTTGCTCAATTTTCAAATATAAATGTCAAGTGTTTCAAGTGTCTGATTTGACAACATCTAAAATGGACCCGCTCTCCACATAGCAAGCAAAGCTTTCAAGTTTGTGTGCACTTGCAATATTTTAGTTGATCATTAATTCATTACACTTGCACAATTAAAAAACTGACGAGCACCATAAATATGACGGCCTATAGAAAATCTAAATTAGTAACAAATTTCAGTTTGTTGTTGTTTAATATTTCATTTAGAAGCACTAGGAACTCTCAACAGTTTATAAGATCTTACAATGCTTTAATTCTAAACTATTTATTAACTTATGTTTGAGAAAAGTAACAATTAGGACAAATTTCGAAAAATAATGAACGAGAACAATATTTAATTTTATATTATGCATTAAAACTAGCTTTTAACTAGGACTAAGGCAAACAAGATGTATATTGCATAAAATCGATTTCTAAAGTGCAGGTAATTGATCAAAGTCTCACTTCCTACTCGTTACCGATCCTTAAGATTAACCTAAACATTTTACAAAGATTAAAAATTAACCCATGGTAAAAAAACAAATCGTAACACTAAAACGTCCCTCCATAACTAGACCTACATCAAATGCTAGAAATGGGTCCGATTAACAAATTTTCGGTGTTATTGGGGAGGCACATAAAAAAAATTTGGATGAGGAACTCGTGGAGTTCGGAAAACTCGCAATGACTAACCAAATTTTATGGTTAAATGAGTTTCGTTGCTTAAAACGCATAGCTTTTTGTAATTTACTCGAAATTCTAAAATTCTAATAAGACAATCCCCGGGCTTTCCGAGATCCGACTTTTATACTTAGGTATTGTCAACTTGCATGTGCGGAAAGAACTAAATATGGCATCGGAAAGGGCTAAATATGTCTTCAACAACGAAATACACTGAAATTATGATCTACTTAAGACAGATTTCATTGAATTTCAAAAACATATCGCAAATTATAATTATGTACATAAAAATGCAATTTTGTACGTAGTATAAAGAATGACCTTTAACCAGATTAGAATACACAACTTTAATCAAAATTCAACGGATCGATCAATTGTAAATAAGACTTATATTGTACACGTCTTTACCATACGAAGTAAAGAAATAGCTGACTGTTGTAATGTTCTTTTCAAACATTTGGTTTGTTTTATGAAATTATCTAACCGTATCTTGATTTGAATTTCAAATAACTCCCGACTCCGATCATTTTTCAATATGATTTTGGGGGCTATGTGTGATTCTAGATGGCTTTGATGTATATGCAACAATTTACGTTTCTAGAGATTATATTTTTTGAGTTATTAAGGATATAAAATAATTAAAATTTCGTTTTGACGTTTAATGTTATCTTGCTCGCTTGCTGTCAATAGGTTTATTTTGGGTAAAAAAACTGTTTAGAGAATGCGATTTAAAAATGCCAAGATAATATATTGTACAAAATGTTCACCTGTAAAATTACCCTTACCACAACAGCATCTGTTTAGAATAACTTATATTTATAAGATTAATGTTGAAATTTAAATCAGAACAGTAGTTATGGGCCTTTAAAGTCTAAATATGAACCTACATACATCGTAAGAGTGTGTTAAGTTTTGCCATTTATTTATCGTCACCGTTTTAAATTTTATCTTGGAGTGCAATTACGGAATGCGAATATTGTAAAAAGGCAAGATAAATTATCGTTTACACGTTTACAAATTATCTTACTGCTTAGAGAATTAGAGCACCTGTTTTCGCAATCAGAAAAAAATCAGCGCAAACTTGATTAAATATATTTTATTCCACGGAAATATTTAAAAATTAGTTAAAAGGTTATTCAATCAAAATAGGCCATTTAAATATTTATACGCAACCTAAATATTTCCACCGAATAATAGTATATTATACACCAAGGTTACTTGAAAAGTATGCTTCGTGCTCAGAGTGTCGAGGGTTGTAGTAAGCGAGAGCTAATAATAGCACTTCTCAAGCGTGGTGTATATACTATTTTTTCCACTACTTGTCGTAGAAGGCACTCCAACCAATAAGGTTTTTTGTTGATAAGAAAATTAATTTGATAAGGAAAACACTTGCTCTTTAATAATATTAACTATGTCGAAGTAACCCGAATTTTTCACTGAATTGTAGTAAGCGTAAATTTAAAATCACACTGCATTTTGTTTTGTTATTTAAAGTTTTAATTTTGTTATGTAGAATAATCATAATCTCCCTATCCATTTAATTTCGTTACATCTAGTGTTCATTTTTCATGATTAACTAGTGGTGGCAATAAAATATTATTAACCACAAGCCGATAAATTTTGTTTCTCAGGCTACTAAAACACATAATAACACTGATATATACGCATGGACACGGCATACATAAAAAACTGTAGTATAAAAAACAAAACTAAAAGTCGTACCTACTGTGGAATAAAGAAAGAAAAAATGTATCTTCCTTGTCTAGAATTTTGATCTTTTGGAAATCAAATTCAAATTAGTGTCAGTTAGACTACAAAAAAACAGTTGACATACACTTGATAAAATGGATGCAATCATGCAATGCGAGATTTTCAACTTTGCTTATTTTTATTTACGTTTGAAAAATTTTCCAATTGTTTTTGGCTTTTGTATATTGTTCATTACTGATATGTACTTCATATTTTAAGGGAAAAATACGAATTTGAATAATTTTTAAAATTAGACAGCAGTGTTTTATTTATTAAATTATGATTTAAAAAATTAACATTTTTGAATAGTTTCCTGTCTATCCTATGTTTATTAGGAAAAAGAAAACGATTTCAAATAATTTTCGGAATTGTCTTGGTTCCAGTGCGGCTCTTACTTAACATTTTCAGTAATACGATTTTCGAGTAAGAGGTGTATACAGAGTGTCCCAAAATTGGGAGATTAACCGAAGCAGGGTGATAGGGGAGCTCATTTCTAACAAAAAACAGCCAAGTAAAGTTTTTTCGAATTGTTGATAGTGCAAAATTTATTCCACTTTTAGTGTTTTTTAGTGAAACCGCACCTACCAAAAAATTTATTTAAAAGAAACCAAGAGTTCTTTTGTTTAACTTTCTTTTTTAATACGATATGGAAGAGTGTGCCTTTCCAATAAAATCATGTTTATTAGCTGCATTATCTTCTGTCAAATATAAACCTTGGTTTTGAAAACTTTTTTTGTTTCCCAAAAATTGTTTGCTAATGTTTAAGTGACGCCAGCGGGAAAAGAATGTACTACAGAAAGATGACCTATCAGAAAAATATGCGACACTATTCACAATATTTTTTCATCAATTTTTTTCACAAAGTAAGTCGTGTTTATTACTAAACGCACTTAACACAATTTCGAATTCTAAAATAGATGCCGTTACGTTTTTGCCTTGTCACTCAAGCTTCGAATCACTGGATTTTGAATAAATACAACTGCTTCAAATTTGAACTCACACAAATTTATTCATACAACACAATAATTATACAACACAAAATTAACAATTAATTATTCCAATTATAACACATTATTTAATTATCACTTTAATAATCGCTTTAATAATCACTTTATTAATTACTCTATTTAACCTTCACTGTATCACGTTTAAAATAAGGCTCAGCATTCCACGTCAATGTACGCCTTTATATACCAAAATATTTGTTTCTAGAATAATCCTAAATGCGCATCGAGCAAATATGTTAGTATACAAATGATGTCTAAATGTTGACCCAAATCCCAAATACAATTGAACAATTATTGAATAACTTATTCTATTCTAATCTAAGTGTCACCGTAACAATACCTTGTCAGAAATAAAACAAAATGAATAAAATATTTTTTGTTTATTAATTTTAAATATTATAATACAGATTTCCTTCGCATTCCCCGGATTTTTCCTGGATTTCCACTAAATTTCCCGAATTTCCCGGTCTTCTTCCGGTTTTCCCCAGATTTTCGCCAGATTTCTACCGGACTTTCCGAATTTCCCCCGGTTTTCTCGGGTTTCTTCCGAATTTCCTTAAAATTTCCCACAGATTTACAGGGTTTTCGTTGAATTGTTCCGGATCTCCGGGTTTTCTTCTGGATTTTCCGAAATCCGGGGAACCCGATAAATCCGAATAATAATATTTAAAATTAATAAAAAAAAATTATTTTATTTATTTTGTTTTATTTCTGACAAAGCATCGTTTTAGAACTCGAAATTTTGTTAAGTCCGTTTTTTAATAAACACGACTTACTTTGTTTTTGTGGAACAAATATAGTTACATACATATATTTTTCTTCTTTATATACAGGCAACCCTCCAAAAATACGGTATTCGAAAAACACGGTTTCGAAAAGCACATACCACTTTCCTCAAATTACACGGTTTTAAACAACACGATTTACATTATTCTGTTTTATTTTATTTTTTGTATATCATAACAAAAAATAAAACAACATTTTTTCTTTTCTCTTTTGTAGTTTCGAACAACACGGTTTTAAAAACACGGAACGAATTAATCGTGTTATTAGCACTATCAGAAGAAGCGATAAAAATTCTTTGATCTGTGTCTGCAAGGTTGACGAAGCAATTATTATTAATAAAAATAAATAAAATAACAAGTAGTTTGTTAATTCAAAATTTCAATTTTAATTTATTCAAAATCGAATTTATCGTCAATTTGTCCTTTATCTTCATTTTCAGTTGTATTAAGGTTGTGATCTTCTTCAGTAGTTTCATGAAGGTTGCCTGGATATAGAATGTCCGCAAGTTTCATGTTTCATGAAAATTGAGTAACATGTTTTTTATATAAAAAAAAAATTGGAAAAGTAAAAATATTGAGGAAATTGAGATACATTTTCTCGGAAAAATTGGCTTGTACTTTCTAAAAATTAAAGATACACAATCTTAACGTCAAAAATTTTCAAAAAATGAACATCTTACCTTATTTTAAAAAAATTAGAAAAGTGAAGCTGTTGATAAACAATCCTATATTTAAAAATTTCTAAATTTTTACTCTTTACCTGATTTTCTCGATGTATACGTAAAGTAAAATTACGCCATTATTATTATTATAGTTTTAAATTTTCATATTTATCATTTTAACCAAAGGAGTATGGTAATACAGGTAATAATTCTAAAAAAATATCATATTAATCGACGCAGTTGGTAATTTTGTATAATAGCCTGTAATTATATATAATAACCAGTTATACACTTTAACCGTAACATATACATATATAACAAAACAAAATTGATTCTTCACGTTGATTCTGACTGAACGAATCTTCATTTGGATCTTGTTTCGCGTCATCTTAGCCCTAAGGTAAAGGAATAAAAAAAACAAAAAGTTAGAACCATCACAACAGAAAAAAAATTTAACTGAAAAACAAAAGGATATTAAAGTTTATATAAAAAACACACTATAAATTATTCCAAAACAATTTTCCTTTATGTCACTTGAAGTTTCGTATTTTTTTTATATTTGGCCGCCATGACACTGATACACTTCTTAGGCTCCGGCTAAGCTACAAAAACAATCTTCTCTGGAGTGGGTGGAAAGAAATTGTTTTGAAACCGATAATCTGAAAAATAACAAAATAAATGTGATGGCTCACCTTTCAAAAATTTAAATTGTCGTTCGGACTTGAATCTTGATCTTAATACTACGCCTATTGAACCTCTACAACAGCAGAACGTCCATCTTGACGTAAGTACCTCTAGTAAGCAGTAAGCACTCGTCTCGATTAATACTCCGACACAAACCTCCTTTAAACGTCTATGACTTTGTTTCCATTGTCAATAAAATTTTCACCGCCACACACACACATAAAAAAATATCTATGCTGAATCAATGCCTTCTAAACTACAGGCCGCTTACACCAAATGATGACGACATGCTAAGTCGACGTTTTTGTTGCTTTCTCTAGTTGTTTTGTTAGTGTAACTATCTTAACATTATTATTGCGCAGTCTCGGTTTAGTCATAAATTGACGTCATGTGCGAAAAATGAGAGTAGTAAAAGGCCTGTAGTTTAGAAGGCATTGGCTGAATATTCTCGCTTTCGTATTAAAATTGTATAGCATAAAAGCGTTTTCACTTAAACTGACTATCACCGTTTATTGAATATATAAAAAGTTTTTCTTGTTTTTTTTTTTTCACCAAAACGTACGTACATAATTACAAAAAAAAATTTGTCAAAAAAATATAAAATTCACCAACCTCGTTGTACACCTTTGTTTCGTACCACTCCAGTTTTTCGATACAGCCATCTTATACATCGATGACGTTGTTTTCCTGTGTGCTGTGTACCTGCTTATTTCTTCACAGTCGATTTGTATATCCCAACCGGTGTGGTCGACTCGATATGTCCGGGTATGTTATGTTGTTTCTTCCAGTCGTAAAATCCAAGTGGCCCTAAATTTTTATTAACGCGACTTATATAAAGTTCTTTTCCAAATACTGAACTAGAATTATTATGCTAAATGAGCTCACCCCATATTATTTTGCAATTTTATGTGCATCACCCTAATTAGATTTTAAATTAAGTTTACTAACAAAATTTAGGTGACACGATGCATCGTCTAGAAGAAAAAAACCTAAAATAAATAAAAATTTGTATGCCCCTAAATGACCACCAAAGAAAAATCTTTTTCGAACAAAATCAAAGTAAATAAATATTGTTGTTTCTTTATTGCAATAAAACAACAACAACAACAAATGGAAATATAATTTAAATAAATTTGCCGAACCATGATGATCCATCCATTCAAACAGAACCAATAAAGAAAATGTTAAAAAAAATCAAAGAAAAATTTATCGTTACAACGTATTTCGTGAGCTCATAAATTGGTCCATCATATCAGTGTCACCTAGAATACTAATTATACTTTAATAATTTTTCTATATCGCGTCATTTTATGTTGATGATTCCATCTTTACCCATAGGTTTCAGTATAATGAAACAACAAAATAAAAAAGCAGTAGATTCTTTATTGTAAGAATTAATTTATTAGATCATTATTAAATTATGAACATTACTGCCGCCTATAGTTCAGAAAAAACTGTCGACATAAATTTAGTGACGTATAAAGCAGTACTGCCTACTCTAAGTGCAGTGATCATCCAACATTAAAATATTCATTTTGTTTCTATTTTAAAAGAATTTGATGCTAAGGGATAGCATAATTCAAGCTGCACGTATTTCATAAGCTCATAAATCCGTACATCATCTCCAACAATGAAACATTTAATTTTTGCAATTTTAAAATGTCGTTTATATGTACAAGTATACAATACAAGATTGGTGACCAACCAATTCAAGAGTTTTTTATGGTTTTAAGAGTGAGGTCAAAATTCGAAGTTAACTTAAATTGAAAGCTCATAAATAGCTCCAAATTCTACAATCAAAATATAATCAAAATATTCTGTTTAAATTGATAGTCAACGCTGTCTCAGCCCCCCCCCCCCCCCCACCACTATACCACAACAGGTATTTAAATTCCTGCTAAACAGAGTGAGCACAAAATGTTTTGTTTGTGAATTTCGAGAGCTCATAAATAACTCATAATTCTGCACTAATTGTTCTTCTAATTTTACAAGGTGAGGCAGGGGCATGCTCAACAAGAGTAAAAAATGATTCACTAGTACCAGGTATGTTCTATGGGCAAATAATCCATGTACAAAACACAACTTCAGTCGCCATGGTATGATGAGACGACTAATTCAAATCAATAATCTTATCGGATCAAAACTGAATGATGCAGTTCTTCCAATTGTTTCATCTATATAGTAGAGCCAAATTCCACTAAAATCTTACTTCTTACTTTTTAACACAAATCGTAGATAAGAAACAAATTGCTCTTAATAACAAAAGCAAATAGTTATTGATTTTTTTAGGGGAAAATTTTTTTTCGGCAAACCTCATTACACCGTCTACCATCTTAGTAAATAGCAATCATATTCAAATTTATAATAACAATGGGACAAGAAAGTTATAATACGTATATTGAGATTCGTATCGGAATTTATCAAACGATTTCATAGAAATCCAATTGTTTGGTTTGAATTGATCCTTCAATACGTAATAATTGTCCACCCAAAATCAAACGGAAGAAAAAGGAGAAATTCCAAAATATTTCGAATAAGCACACAAAGGGAAAACATAAAATTCAAGTGTTCTTCTGCTATAATACAAAATTTGATTAAGACATTTTTGCATAAACCTGATTATCTTGAAAAGATTTTATAAAAAACTATAAGTACCGAGATAAGGCGTAATAAATACAAGTGGGACAATATGAGAATGTATCAAGGTTCATTGTCGAATCGTTTTAATAAGCAATCATGCTATGGAAACTCCAATATAGAGAGTTCTGGAAATTGTATGCCCAGGATTATAATTAAAGGTAAATTGGATTAATTAAAAATAGTTTATGGGTGGCTAGAGACTCATAATACAATAAAAATCTCAGTTTATAAAAGGAGCAATTAATTCGAACTGAATACGTTTCCCAATAATCATAACATTATAATGGTATAGACAAAACATATACTGTACAAACAATAAATTATTCAAATATTTTATTAAATTAATTATTAATTAAATTTAATTGTATACAGAGTGACTCAACACAACGAAATTTTGTATAATTAATTTATTCTGGAATAGCGCGAGTGTAATAATCGCTGGATGGTAAGAAGTCATGACGGGAAATAATTAATATTCGCGTTCTTACCAGGAAATTAATTTATTTACAATTTTAGGACCTTTTTGCGCAAAATACGAGGCTAGGCGGTATCAATTTCGTTCTAGAAATACGCAATATTTTAATTGTGATCGGAAATTCATTTTTTTATTTGCTTTCGCTATGCCATGTCCCCTTAGGAAATAAGAAATTAATATTTTCGTTTCTTCTGCTCGTTGCCTTTTGGAATCGACAATATATTTATCTGAAAACCAAATGGGCAATTTTTTTCTTGGGACGTGTACGAAAAATAAAGGAAATTTGTTAAGTATAAACAGTTCACTTTTCTACCATGTACACAATATTCCGGATATAAATGGGATGAACAAAAAATAAATATGAATTTCAATTAAACATCTTGGGATCTGAAGGTTAATTGATTATACGTTATATGGATAGAAAATGTCTTAAAGTTACACAAGAATATTAAAAAATATAATTGTTTTTGATAAGAATTCCTTAGAGACCACACTAATATATGGAGCATGCAAACTACAAAAGTACAAAAGCAATTATCGTCTTGCTAATTTCATTACTTAGGTTAGGCTATGAACTACATTTAGGAATGTGGGTTAAGATGAATTGATCAACACGTTCTATATAGTATCATAAATAGGGTTGCGTTATTTCTTGACACAATATAATTACCTACTAAATACTACTTTGATGGCAGTATATATACATTTAACCAACCAAATGGCGCAGTGGTTGATTCTATTGCGAAATCGAATCATTAATCGGGTCAAATGCAAGTAAAGCAACACACAGATGGTATAATAGTTAAAATGTGTCAATAGCCATATATCTATAAGCTGGCATTCCTGTAATAGACGGTAAGACGCAAAACAATTTAAGCATTCGAAGAAATCATATCGGACAAATTGCTACTGAAGTAAAAACAAAATTATAAACAAATCAGAAAAAGAGAATATTGATGTACCACCTGAAACCGATATGAAACTAGCACGTTAGATGTATGTGAAGATAGCCCAAATTATATCGCCGAAAAATGCGATAGCAACACTGGCGGCATTATTGCTATCAAGACACTTTTTTACTTTCAGCCTAAAAAATCAAACTTCTACTCTCAGCCCCGAAAATACTTGCTATCACGATAGTTAAAAAATGGTATGATAGTTGAAATTTTCGAGCACAGAATGGAAATTATATACAGGTGATCCTTGACGTACGTCGTTTTGAGTTACGTTCTTTTTGACTTACGTCGTTTATAAACTACACCCTTTATTTAAGATAAGTCGTTAATCGTCGATACGTCGTAAAAAAATGCAACATGAAAAAGAATTGGAAAACACAAAACAAATTTGTGATTCCTATTAAATGTAGCTAATATATAAAGCATAATTTTGTTTCGGTTTGTTTCCCGTTGTATTGTTTTGTTTATGCATTTGTACACACACACACATTCACAAGTGCAGTACATATAGCTCTTTTAACCGATAAAAACGATTTAGTAGATAATCGTTTCTATATAAGCAGACAACTTGTGTGTTTCGCCTTCGTCCTTTAAAATAAAGCTAATTTGTGTGTGATTTTACTTTACAAACTATAAAATTAATCGGGTAATATTTTTTTCATATTTAAATTGAAAATAAATTTATTTACTTATCGGGTAATCTTCTAGGAATTAGTTATGAGTGTTATAAAGCGATCAAAAAAACTATCAACTGGTCCAATTAAAAAGAGAAAAACGATTACGTTGGAGTTAAAATTGAATATTTAAGACAGATTTGTCGCTGGTGAGAAAGCCATCGAAATTTACATAAATTTTAATATCCCACCAACAACTGTAAGAACAATTTTTAAGAAAAAAAAAATATTCGCGATCACGCTAAAGCGGGAACCCCTAAAAGTGCAAAAATATTTGCTAAATGTAGAACTCCAACAATCGAGAAATGGAATTATTGTTGATAGATTGGATAAAAGACGCAAATCAAAAAAATATTCCACTTAGTACGTCAATTATCCAAACCAAACTAAGAGTATTTTCGGGACTCTTACCGAATTAAGCAACGAGGAAACAAATACTTTCCAAGCTAGGCGGGGTTGGTTCCAAAATTTTAAAAATCGGAACGAATTCCTAAATATTAAAATTTCAGGTCGGTCAGCTAGTGCAGACACAGCTGCAGCAGACGCTTTTCTGCAAACAATTAAAAACATCGTTGCAGATGAGGGACATTCAAGCCATCAAATATTTAACGTCGATGAAACAGCTTTGTACTGGAAAAAAATGCCCTCGCGAACATATTTGGCCACAGCAGAAAAACATGCTTCCGGCTTTAAAGCAGCAAAAGACCGTTTGACGCTTCTTCTTGGCGGTAATGCCGCCGGCGACTTCAAGTTAAAACCTTTGCTGATTTACCAATCGGAGAAACCAAGAGCTTTAAAGGGTATCACCAAAACAAGTTTACTCGTTGTTTGTAAATAATAATCTGGCCTATAAAGTTTTATTCTTGTTGAATAATGCACCTGGCCACCCCGTTAGTTTATATGAAATGCACGAAAATATAAAAGTCATTTTTCTTCCACCGAATACTACATCCAGTTTACAACCGATGGATCAATGTGTTATTGCGACGTTCAAGGCATATTATTTAAGACGAACTCTCTAAATAAATGATAATTGAAATTGACCGAAGAGCCGAAGAAAACGAGGCCACTGTCAAAGATTATTGGAAAAACTATACGATAACACACGCAGTTTTCAATATTGGCAAATCTTGGGATAAAGTCAGCGGTACTACTATGTCTGGATCGTGGAAAAAGCTTTGGTCGAATCATTCCACCAGTTCTATTGGAGATGTAGCTGGAGTACAAAGGGAAATCGTCAATATGGCCAAAAAAATTGGTTTCATAGATGTGGATTTGTCTGACGTAGAAAATTTATTAACGGAGCAACATCCTCCACTATCAGACGATTAATTAATTGAATTGCGCGAACATCATGAAGACAGTGAAGCTCAAACAGAGGACAATGATAATCCATAGGCAATACTTTCTTTAAAAAAATTGGCAACCATTATAGGCTCTACTGATGATTTAAAAAAATTAATAAAGGAGAATGATCCAGACTCAGAAAGAAGATATCTCGCAATAGAAGCAATAACTAAAGGCGTTAAATACTTTTTCTGGCTTGTACATTGAAACTAAAAAGGCTAGTTTAAGTTAACCTACTCTTAAAAAATATTTCCTATCGGTCACAGAAACATCGCCTCAATCATCTCATTCATCATCCGATGAAATTATTTCACCATTTGATGAATTCGAAGGGTTATAGATTAAAACAAATAACGTAACGATTTACATACTAATATATGTTTTGAATTGTATTTAATTTTATTTTATTTTTACGATTTATGAATTGAAATAAATTGTACTTTGTACAGAACCAACATACATATTTTTTATTACATATTTGAAAAAAAATTCGAAATACGTTGTTTTAAGTTACGTTGCATTTTTGAGGAACGCATCTACGACGTAAGTCAAGGATCGCGTGTATATAAAAATAAAAACATATTTGTGAGGCAGGCCCAATTTTATGTATGTGAAGATAGCCCAATGTTCATCCCAGAAAAATGAAGTGGAAATACTATAATTATTAATATGATGACAGCTTTGACTATATCAGCCCCGAAAAGTGCCACATTTTTACTCTCAGCCCCGAAAATATTTACTGTCATGATAGCTAAAACTATCAACTATCAGTACCGAATCTTTAACAACTGCACCACTTTATCTGTTCACCACCACCAAAGCAACATAGCTATGCTAATTATTTAAATCTACTGCAATTGTTCATACAAACTAGATTTCGAACGGCCTTCAGCTGAGATGTATAACTGAAACATCATTTCGGGGGTGGTACAGGAATTATGTTAGGAGTAAAAGACACTCCGTATATCATCGGTTTTTTTGTCCGAAAAAGTTTTAAGTGGATTGCACATTGAATTTACTTTCTGTTGGTATGATTGATTTATGTTAAGAAAAGTCAACTCCTCACTCGGCAATCTCTCAATAGCAGGAAAAGTTCTTGCGAATAAGAAAGCCAAAGCAACAATCATTCAAGGTTGATTTCTCAGTTTTATTGTGCATTGTTTGGCGTACTCCCTGCATGTGTCGGGCAAATATTAATACAACGTGGCAAGAAACCGGACGAATTTGCGTTCAATTTAAAAATTCACAGCAACAATATGAAATTTATACTTTTTACGCTATTTGCCGTAGGCACTTGGCGAAACACAATTATACTTAATAAATACATTTTTATTAATCACTTGTTTTTTGTTTCGCAGAATATTTTGAATATTTTCCTGAAAGTTTAAAAAATCACTCGATCGATTTCGACTTGTTAGGTCATCATCAGGAGTATCTACTGATTTGTATTAGTAAAAACTTTGTTATATAGTAGAAAAAAGCAAAATATAAATAAAAGAAGGAGGGACAAAAAATAAGCAATAAAAATTAATCTACGGATCGTGCAGGTAGGCGATGAGTCATAGGTTGAGTAACAAAATTCAAGGTATATTATTGCGTACGTGAGAATAGAAAAGGGCGGGGTATGTAATTGGTGAGAACCGGATTTCTCTCTGTTCGTTAATGATATTTTGGTTAAGAAATATTGATTAGTTACGAAATTAGAAAATCAATATTTCTTAACCAAAATATACTGAACAGAGAGAAATCCGGTTCTCACCAATTACAGACCCCGCCCTTTTCTATTCTGACGTATGCAATAATATACCTTGAATTTTGTTACTCAACCTATGACTCATCGCCTACCTGCGCGATCCGTAGATTAATTTTTATTGATTATTTTTTGTCCCTCCTTCTTTTATTTATATTTTGCTTTTTTCTACTATACAACAAAATTTTTACTAATACAAATCAGTAGATACTCCTGATGATGACCTAACAAGTCGAAATCGATCGAGTGGTTCTTTAAACTTTTTGAAAATTATTCAAAATAACTGTGAAACAAAAAACAAGTGATTAATAAAAATGTATTTATTAAGTATAATATGAAATTTGATACTTAATACTTTTATCAGCGTTAAATAAATTTCTCTCAATTTTTTTCACAATAACTATATGAAAATGGTTTATTTATCAGTGTTAGTTTAAATTAAAAAATGTTTTGTTGCTTGCTAATAAATAACCTAAAGAATATAATTTCATGAATTGGGTGAAACATAAAATTTTCCCATGGTCGCACTATGAACTTCACTGAATTAATTTTTAATTTATGGTTTATTAAAGCATATAGCGCGCCATATAAGCGCCTGACCAGGTGTATTCGTGGATTACATGGACTTCAATCACCTTTCAAATCAAATAGAAAACAAAAGAGAATTAATTTCGACCACCTCTAGTGCACGGATTCATTAACGGAACTATTGCAGATCACAATAATTCGAAGGTTTGTGGATTGCCTCAAAATCTATAAAATTGTGCAAAACATCAACGAAATCTACGCGATTCCAAGCTTCTCCAACCTTCGTATGAGAGATCCATCTTCACTGCGCCACTTCCGTCCCAAAACTGCGCGCTCTCCTTTCAAACCATTATGCATATTTTTAATTAGATACTGCTAAAATTAAAAAAGGGGAATTAATAACGAGAAAACAAAAATAATTTCATCAAAAATATTTGTTATTTTAGTAAATTTTCAAAATGTTTGCCACTACACATTTTTTGGTATAATTTAATCGTTTCCCATTCATTTTGCGGCTTTATCATTAGTGCAAAACATCTCCTTGATAATACATTTTATATTTGATTACGAAGAGAATTGTAATATAAAATCAAGACTAGTAAAATTAATTAAATTGTAAAATACATTTATTATTTTAATTTGCTAAATAAACCAAAAAGAATTGACTTTATTTATTTTTATTTTCGTTACAACGAAACACTTCAACAAATAAATTTTTGTGAATTCTGAAACCATGGACTATTAAAAAAAATTTATATGAATAAAAAATTATTTATTTATTTATTTTTAACTGCTTAAAAAATGGTGCACTCATAAGCATTAGGTTATAATTTATACAAAATTTACTTTTGCCAAGATATCCCAAACTAATTAATTTCAGGATCAATCAAAATCACCTCTAAACGTACTCCTTGACACTGAACAATTTTCATTATAATTGATTTTCTCCTGTCTCTCACCGTTTCCAAGATAAAAACCAACATTTATTAAAAAAACTCACGATTTAGAAACAAGTATACATAATATAAAAGATAGGACTGAGGGACTCTACCATCAATTTACCTTCTATAGTTTATACGACTCCATCTCCACAAACATTTCTATTCATACACATTTCACTAGTGCATTCTGTTTGACCCTCGAATGTTGTTTGAACTTTAACCCCGAATTGTTTTTAAATGACACATTTTTTATTAATAAATAATTTTTGGTTTTTATTACTACAGATGGAACTTTGACATTTCATCTTTTAACGTATGTACGTTGTGTATAGAAAATAGGAATTTATTTTAATTTTATTTTGTTAGGCGTTAACAGATTAACAGAATAATATTTAATAGGAGGTCGTTACTCGAAGCCTACGTTGGTCCTAGTTGTACGGAAATTTCCAAGTACAAACCGAATTATTGTAGCTTACAAATACGAATGCAAGGTTGAAGTCCACGAAGAGTAGGTATAATGGTGAATTCTATTGGTTAGACTGCTCTATGATGATGCGTGTTGTGTTGATATGATTGGTGCAATTTCATCTAGGCCTGAAACAAGCGTGTTCCTTTCTTTATTTCGAGTTGATTGTCGTTGAAATTCTATCGAGGATAATCATTGCTTTTATCTTAATGCTTGCGTTGAGGAGAGATATTTGGCATTCTTTCAGGTCATCTTTCTCGGGAATGGTTATAGATAAGCCATCCATCCAGTTTCGCGGAATTCTGACGGAATTTCGTATTTCCCTTATACTGGTGTTAGACCTCTTGCAGTTGTGAATAAGTCTCCTTTGAATATTTTGAATATGTTGTATATTGTTTTTTGTTGATTTCAGAGGCCTTGTTGTTCTTATTTTAGCAATTACATTGCTAACTTCCCGTTCTGTTGGTGGTGGATGGGCGTTGATAGTTCTCTTATCAGCGCCATCATATGTTAATTCGAATATTTGCTCATTGTTAGTGATGACTCTGAAGTATTCTTTGGACCTCTTTAATTCTGCTTAGTCTGTTGATATAATTTGACCAGATGCATCCCTTGTTGGTGGTATATATTGAGCCGGTGCGGATTGTTGCACCCTCTTCTGCTATTAACTTTGTCACTACCGACGCTAACGTGTTTGTTGGCATACACTTGCCACAACTCCGTTGTGTTCTTCAATTTTCTTTCAACGTTTGCATTTGTATTCTTGGTACCCTAGTAGCTGTTTCGATATAGGCTTCTTCTATTTATTTGCATTGTTGTTGTTGTTGCTCTACACTGATGGCTCATTGGTTCGTATATGTTGATCTGTTGGTGTTATATTTCTTCCGATTTGACTTGTGACAAGTGCAATAGAGAATCTGCTCCTGCGAAAGCAACTGTCGAACATGCGTTTAAACGTGGTCGTACAAACACCGATGATGTTGAACGAAAAAGTGCTCAAAGTTGTTCTGAAAAACTGTAAAGTGAAGCTCCGTAGGATAGTGGACACCTTAAAGATATTAAAAGGCCGTGTGTAATCTATTTTATATGAATATTTGTTCATGCGAAAGCTCTGTTCAAAGTGGGTTCATCCACCTTATTCTCTAGATCTGTTTCAGTGACTACTACCTGTTCGCAGGCAGTCTATTTTGAGGTCAAAATAAATCGTTCTCCAAAAAAGGCATCGAAATGTTACAGAAGCGTGGGGATGAATGTATCACTCTAACCATGTTAATGATTAAAGTAAACGAATTTTTCTATAAAAAATGTTTTGTTTTAGAAGTCTACCTCGGACTTATGGACGAGTTTTAGAAATACAGCACACAACAAAAATATAGAAGATAATTTCATTTATCACGCCTTTATACAATTTGGTAATAAACTCAATCATTCTACTAAAAATTGCAAAAATTTAAATTTTCGAGATCCTCAATTAAACACTTTCAGCTTCAATATCTTGACAAATCACCATTATCTTGAATTTATGAAAAGTAAAATTGAATGACTAATGCGTTACATACTATGGTAATAGACAATCAACAATAATTCTGAATATAGTCAACCTATAGAAACAATGGTTTCAATAAAAAGGAGGAATAATCAGTTATTGCTCTCGAAATAAATTGTCAATCAAAACAAGGAGGAATTTCTCGATCGTTTCCATTATTCTTTAACGCTCAATGAGTTCGATATGAACATTGATTAATAAGCATGTAACTTGCGTCCATCGTTGACTTCCTTCAACAATTTCTAATTTGTTCTAGCTAAATATGAAGATATTTTACCTATGTTCCGGGGTTTCTCGGGTCGTGTTATTTGAACTGTTCACCATCCATATCCACATTCACATAAAAACTCTCGAATTCACAATTAGCTATATTTATCTTTCTGGGACTTAACCAGGTCTTTTAGTATATTGGCAAAACGCAGTTATTATAGCTTGATATAGAGGGTGCTTTAACTAAATAACCGAGAAAAGTAAAACGTGAAAATTAATTTCAAAACCAACACAACGCATAGGTCCTTGCCTTTCAGAAAATAGATATAAAATAATTCAGGAAGCAGCGCAGTCAAAAAATTTTCGAGAGGCGGCGAGGTTAACGAACAATTTTGTTAGTAGCATATTTTTTTCACGACACTTACGGCGCTTCATTTGGTAAAATACACTAGAAACACCGCAATATTTATTTGTATATGCCTGTCTTCCAAACGGAATACAAATACATATGATAATTTTAGTATGCCTCAGAAGAAGGAACACTATTATCACAGCACTGAGCAGTTCGACATAGAAAAATAATATCAACGTCAGGCACTACAGCGTAATTTTACTTTACGTATGCATCGAGAAAAGCAGGTAAGGAGGATACATTTTGGAAATTTTTAAATGCCGGATTGTTTACTAACAGTTTTTAGGAGGGGGGAAGCTATTAGCATTTTTATTAATAATAATTGCTTCGTCAACCTTGCACAAACAGATCAAAGAGTTTCTATCGCTCTTATCGCTTCTTCTGATAGTGCCACAAATGTTAAAACTCAACTTTTGTAAATATAATTTTTTTTAATGTAATTACCAAACCGCCGCTTTTTCAGAATTTACACAATTCTTCAAGTGTCAAGTTTTATTTATAATTTCTAACTAATTAAAAAATAAAATTGAAAAAATTTCAAAATTTTCCCAGAAAAATTACTTGTACTGTCAAAAAACTGTTAAGATACAATCCTCCTAATACCAAAATGTTTATAAAAATTACACATTTGTACGTATTTTGATTAAAATATTATGCAATTTTTTTTAAGTGAAAATGTATACGTAAAGTAAACTTTAGCCGGCACTTCATTAAAAATATTCGAGAAAGAACTATTTTATCGTCAAATACAAATGCTTGAGCACCTTAATTAATTTGATTTTCTTTACAAATTCCAATTGGGTTTCAAATTTGGTCATAGTATTACAACTGCGTTATTCATATAGTTGATGATATTTCTGCAACTTTGGATAAATGTAACTCATTTGTGATTTTAGTACTTTTGGATTTCTCTAAGGCTTTTGACTGTGTCAATCATACACAGTTGCTTCAAAAGCTTAAGTTGTATTATAAGTTCTCTAATCCTGCTATTTTATTGTTACATTCATATTTTGATAATCGTAAACCATTTGTAAAGCACGGTGATGATATTTCCGTCCTACGGGATGTTTTTGTTGGTGTTCCCCAAGGTTCAATTTTAGGTCCTTTACTTTTTTATATTTACATTAATGATCTTCCCTGGTTTATTTTAAATTGTCGTTATCATTTTTATGCTGATGATTTGCAATTGTATATTGGTGGGGACTTGTCGAATTTAGATGAAATTGTGAGATTTCTGAATTATGATCTTAACAGTGTTTGGCTATGGTCTAAAAATAATGTGCTTACCATAAATTCTTCTAAAAGTAAAGCATTATTTTTCTCCAAAAATAGCTCCCATTGTATTGTACCTGAACTCTTCTTAAATAATGATACTATTTTATTTGTTCCAATTATTAATCATTTAGGGCTAATCATGAATTCTAAGCTGGGATGGAGTGATCATGTAAGTTTATTGTATCAGCGAGTTAATTATAGTTTGTACTCATTGAGGCTAATTAAAAAAATTTGTCCAGTTGACTTACGGATATACTTGGTGAAAAGTTTGGTTATACCAATTTTCTCATATTGTGATGTGATATTTTCAAATTGTGATAGTTCGTCAAAACGTTTGCTTCAGATTACTTTTAATAATTGTGTACGTTATGTTTACGACCTAAAGAAATTTGATCACGTTTCTGATTTTAAACATTCGGTTTTTGGTTGTGACTTGTTTGAGTTTTATCGTTATAGGACTGCTCTTTTTATTTTTCGTGTTATTAAATCAGGTTGTCCTTTGTATTTGTATGTTAAATTGGATTTCTCCAAATCACTACGAACAAAAAATATTAACTTACCCGTCAACAGAACTAATATTTATAATAATTCGGGGTTAACAAATGCGATTGTCACTTGGAACAGCTTGCCACCTGCGGTAAAAAATTTAACCTCTGTTGATAATTTTAAAAACGTTATATTTAATTTAATTATGAATAATTAATTTTTGCTAATTATGAATAATTAATTGTTATTGCACATATTTGTAAATATTTCATATCATTTTTTGTTGCTTTTATTTCTGTATGTATAATTTCCATAGTTTTTAAGATGTTGCATAATTGTTTTTGTTATTATTGTAAATATTCATGTACAAAAGCTAAGGCTTATGCATTAAAATAAAACATTATTATTATTATTATTATTATTATTATTATTTGCACACTGACGCTTTCGAAAAGGTTTTCATGAAACCAAGACGTTCGTATGCTCCAAAAAACTGAAGTCAGTCTACTAGCAGAGCCATCTATGATTTTGAAGAGCCGTAATATTAAAAGGAGAGCTTTCAGTAGAGAGGAAGCTTTTATTGAAGTACTATAAGAAACCGTAGTAATTGGAAAATTTTTGAACATGAATTTATGAATAAAAAATTAAACAAACCATCTAAATTTTAATTTTATATTTTTAATAAACTATTCAAAGAACACATATTTGAAAATCAGCCATCATAATGTAGTATTTATTTGGTAAATTTAAACTAAAGCGGAGCATAAATTTATTAATTTTCTATAAAAATGAGCTTTCCGTTTAGTTGTGTAGGTTTATAAAGTAAGATAATAAAGGGTGGTGCCGCGGATTCCTCTTACATCCAATTTAAAATTTAGTTTTATAAAAATGTAAGTTATTTGGTAAATTCTGGTCACATGCACCTCAGAATTTTTGAGATGAACGATGCACTTAATAGCAATCTAAACATTCTCCATTTATAACAAAATTAAAGAGAAAACGTGAGCTGAAACGAAATTTTATGAATCACCATGTAGAAACCATAATATTATTCATATAATAAAATTTTTACATCAAAATCTATTATTATTTTGTATACAAAAAATCAACGTTGTCATGGTTTTCTTAATTAAATATTATTACAAAACAGAACAAAACGTAAAAAACTTCAATTTTATTCGATTGCAAAACAGAGCTTTCTGTAATTTGAAAATCCGTTTATAGATGTCTCTGCAATAAATTTACTTTAAATTACAGAAAAGTGTAAAATAATTAAATAACTATTTACGAAAATAAACCATTATTAATGTAAGTTAAGCGCGAAATCTTTAATATAATAATTTAACATAATTAATAAAAAACTCAAAACAATTATAATTTTTATTTATAAAACGGTTGGCATAAATAAAGCTTTTCATCGCAAAATATTTATGATCATAGTTGCTGCGCGCTGAAAAACAATAATAGAAAAATGTCACATTTTTCCAAATTTTTTCTTTTCTTATTTCAATTCGCTTGTTTTCGGTTATTTTCAGTTCCAGGAGATTTCAATAATCTATTGAACCCTGCAGTATACATAATAAATTGTTAAATTTTAGTTAACAAACGTTTAGGTTTTAATATTTAGCCTTAATTTATACTTAGCGACATCTTTTGATTGGTTTTTTATTGCGAAAAGCTCTATAATATAATGTTTTTATTTTATGAAGCTCCAGTTTGTTTATACTACAGGATGAAACAATGTAGGCTGCAAATTTGTTGCGATGAAAAATCAAATTTTTAACAAATAACGAAAAAAGAGTGTTCGAAGTTTGTTCATCAACAATGTTGTAATAGAATCCAGAGCACAATAAACCCCATATTACATAGCTACTCAAAAAGCATTTTTTAACCAACGTTTGTTTTGGGAAAGAAATGCTGAAATTTTTGATGGAACACTCTATATTAATTTCTTACATACACATATAAACAAATTCTTATTTCTACAATAAAAAAAAAATTTTGTGGTAGACTAATTTAAATATTTTTGCGTTAATTCGACATAATATGACTCAATTTTAAAATATGCTTTTCCTGAATATTGAACTAACCATTCAAATTAAAAATTGAAACGAAACATTAATGTTTTTATATACAAAAAAGCTTCTAAAAAAATATTAAAATACACTGATTGGTATGAAAAAGAACAAAAAGCTTCCCCTCTATGGAAAGCTCATGGAAAAAAATGGCGGAATGTTACGGCTCTTATATTAAGGAGGCTCTGCTACTAGAGTAGCTTTAATAAACTTAATAAGTTTAATCGTTTCAATTTAATGCACAGTAGGAAATTTGGTTCAATTCATTATTTACTGGTTTATTTGAAAATTTTCTATAATCTTTGCGGAGACTTATTGAACTAATTTGGAAAATTTATTGCTTGGGAGGAATTATTAATATAAATGAAAACGCGAGACTACTAGTTGTTGATCTACAACTAAGGTAAAAGACAATACATATAAGTTATAAAATCTTACACAGACATAAAAGACACTTGAATGCATTTGGAAATCGTCCTACCTATTCCCGCATTTTCAAACTGAGGATATAAAAGTACCAGTAACCAGAAATTTATCTTGACATTGAGAAAAATTTTGGAATTTGTACATTCATTTAATTATTTTTACAGCAGATAATGTGCAGTTGATGTGCTATGTAGTTCAATTTCTATTTTCCAAAGATAAACATGAAATCTGAGAGAAAACAGGGGTTCAACCCTTCTTTCCTACATCCCTGAATTGTCGCTAGCATACAGTGGGTCACACCCAAAATGATGCAAGCAATTTTTATTTTTTTTAAAGTAAATATCCAAAAAAACAATTATAACTATCTATTTTTAATTTACATTTATTATAAGCTGCAATATTAATTATTAATTTCATAAAACGAACCAAATAAAACATTTCAATTTATACCAAAATAATAACAAAAATCAATATTTCCACGTAAAAACATGTCACACCTAAAATGATGCAGTTTTAAAAATTGTTTAAAAAATTAATTCATATGCGTTTGTAACTAACATTATCACATTGTATAATTAATTCATTATTATTTGATAGGATATCCATTTTGTTTTAGAACCGCTTTGAGTCTTTTTGGCATCGAATCTAGGAGTTTTTTTGTATACTCTGGAGTTATTCTACTCCACTCTTCTAACAATGTCTTTTTTAAGTCCGCTACATTATTAATCTCATATTTTCTGATTTCACTTTCAAGTTTAGACCATAAGTTTTCAATAACATTGATGTCTCGTGATTAGGCAGGCGTTTTCATGACATGAGGGGTATTCCAAATGAGCCAACTTTGAAAAATTCGAGATTTGTGTTTCAGATCATTGTCCTGGTAGAACCGAAAATGATCTTTAATATTTAACTTTTCAGCACTTTCCTCATCATTTCATTTTAGTATGTCTAAATATACATTTTCGTTCAACTTGCCTTCGATTAGCTCTAAATTTCCAACTCCGGAAGAGGCTATATAAGCCCGTAACATAACATGACCTCCACCGTGTTTAACAGTATTAGTCTTTCTCCATACGTAGTTTCTTCCGTCTGATCCAAAAACGTTAAATTTGCTTTCATCATCAAATAAAACCGTGTTCCAGATTGTTTCATCTTTGCTTTAATGGTCTTGGGCTAATTTAATTCTAGCCTTACGATTAACTTCACTGATGTATGGTTTTTTCCACATTGTTCTACCATGAAAATTTGGTTCTCTTAATATTCTGAGTATTGTTTCTGGATGACATTTTTTATGTAAATATTTTCACCCTACTCGGCCCACTTTGGAGTACTTAATTTGGGGTTTTCTTTCATTTTTCGGACAATCCATCGACAATCTTTTTCGGAAAATATTTTATTCTCTGCTCTTCAAGGCTTATTTTCAACACGGTATTAATAAATAAAGTGTTCAATAATATGTTGAACCGTAGAAGAAATTGTTTTCACCATTTCTGCAATTTTTCTGTGAGTTTTACCATATTTAAAGTGTTGAATAACTAATTCACGTGTTTCAATACTTGTGAGGCGACCCATTTTTTTCAATTATTACAAAATTTCACTTATTTGCCTATATTGACGCACTATATGGTTGCTAAAAGTTGCTCAAAACTGATACTCAAAATTGTTTTCATTGAAAATTTTGTTTTGTGTAGGAAAAGTACTGCTATTTACAAAACAAAGAGAGTGCATCATTTTGGCTGTGACATGTTTTTTTCGTGGAAATTTTGATTTTTGTTATTATTTTGGTATAAATTTAAATTTTTTATTTGGTTTGTTTTATGAAATTAACAATTAATATTGCAGCTTATAATAAATGTAAATTAAAAATAGATAGTTATAATTGTTTTTTGGATATTTACTTTAAAAAAAATAAAAATTGCTTGCATCATTTTGGCTGTGACCCACTGTAGTTAAAATAATAATCCAATTATTTCTTTGATAATATTAATGCCAGCCCGAAAGCTTATCATATTTGCATAGAAAACGCATATCTAATCTTAAAACATTTTTTCTTGGATTTACCACCATATGGCATTTAAAATTTTGTAACTTTTCGGGATAGTTTAACCTTTCTCATATTAATTATTATTTCGCAAATGCGTTTTCCATGCAATTATGATATTTTTCAGGGTCACATTGAAATTAACAAAGAAACACACCAAACTTGAAAAGTTGTTTTTCAGGCTGCTTTTTCTGGCCAGCTTCACATACATGCAGATCGTTAGCGTTTTGGATAATATTATGGTGATTACATTTCCTACTAATTTTCGCTTCATGTTAGAAGTTAATTAAATTTCCAAAAGTTGGCAGTAGGGAAAAAATATTGTCAAACTATATATATTTATTTAATATTATGTATCATAATAAAATTTTTATTAACTATAATATGATATTTTAATTATTTCAGATTCATAAACTTTGATATGTACATGCAAAAATATTTAGCTGGTGTTATTTTAAGTTTATCACATTTTAAAATAACTGCGGTGATTCATGTTTAACTGCTATTTAAATAAGAGATTGTCTACAAGTTTTTCGCATACGCTTAACTCCTACAAAATAAAAATAATGATTAACATGATCTAACCGCTAATAGGCATTTACGTTAACCCGCCTTCCACAATATAAACTAAATCAAATGGTCAAGTTATTCTCATTATATTCTCATGTAGTCATCCTGAATATTAGTTCTTTTGAAATTTGGATATAAAATTTTTGAACGCATTCACCTTTAGTAATCTTTCCTTTAGTGATCTGCCAACCGACAGTCAGACAGTATTCACCGTCATCGCGGCGTAGAGTAGTTGGAATCTTTCATTGATTGAAACAATTCTTAATCATTTCGTATAAAAATAACGCACTTTTCGAAGTGTTGCTTAATTTAATGGATCGTTATACAATCCGATATTCCTTGTTCACATCTTTAGAGGACGATTTTTTCTATTTACTTTATACTTATTATAACGGAAACAAATTATCTCTATCCATGTCCAATCTGTGCTATGGTTGATCTGCAGCTATGCTGTTAGTTCCTCATAGCTCATAGCTCGATAGTAACGTTATTCTGCCATATATTTATAGAATGCCCACGATTGAGAGTTCCCAATGAGTTTCATAAACGAACGACGTCTTCGCGCCATCTTAACCTGTGGTTAATTCATTGCCATTTTGTGCGACGTACTCCGATGGAAATGGTCACTGTTGTGTGACTGCCTAGAGACTTGCGTTTACTGGAAAGTTTATGAGTAATTTTTTATTTTTGCTGTCATATACAAGAACTACTTTAATGCATGTATTGAAGATGTAAGAGAAATTATCTACGTCTCCGATTTTCACGTCATCCATGTTAAACGACTGTGTGATTTGGATCGATTTAGTTTTGCGGACTTTGATCTTCAACCCAACCTTTTAGTGTTGACGGTTGACCTAAGATTTTTTACAAAGCCGCCAAATTTGATATAAGACAGATATAATCAACAAAGTCTGAGTCGTCTATATAGTGCCAATTGGATGCCGTTAGCAGCTTCGATATTCGTTTGCTGTCGAAAACAACTAGGTGAGTAGGTGGCATCAGTATAGTTCACGAATGAGTGTAAATATTACATAGAAGCTGCCATGATTTCCTATGAGAGCTACATACATTACCTGAAAAAATCATCAAGAAAGAGGAGGAATAGAAATCGCCACTCTATTCTATTCTATAAACTGGTATACTGTAATGCTAGATGTGTTTGGCTGAAGATTGATTCGGTCTGGATATACTGGAATCAGTATACAGCTTTTCAACAGTTAGCACAACTCGATGTATAGAAATTAATTGGTATTCGAACGTGAATTTTCAGCTATGCTGACTATCCTAGATACAAATCATCCGCATTCTCAAATCTAAGTATGATAAGTTTCGGATTGAACGACATGTTTTGAACCCAAATATGATTTTTTCGACACAGTTTAGAAATTTGAAGACGACATGGAATTATCCTAGGACAGCACAAAAACAGGTTTGAGTGTACCTCAAAATTGTTCTCAGAATTTTTTGTGAAGCTACGATTCATTAAGCCTTTAATAGCCTCTGTTCCAGGACTATTCAGATGTTTAGAACGGCAAATGACATATTTTTTTAGAATTTATTAAGTATTCAATTAACTGAAACTGGTCGTGTTTAACATTTCACACGCGTTTGCAACTTGGCGGGTAGCAAGGTTCACCCAGTTTGGCTTCTACTTTATAAAGTAGTTTCCACATAAGAACTAAAGTGTTTTCGGGGCAAATAACCTTCGATGGGTTACAAATTGTGAGCTGTTTCATAATTGTTTTTCATAATTTGGCATCAATTCATTCTGAAATAGTCACTGAATTTCTTCCATTATGTGTCCCAGTTTGTGAAACACCTGGTAATTAAGTTAAGTTAACGTTAAACAAATTCCATTTTGAGATAAGAAACTTATTGTATTTTGAACTGTAGTGTATTATGCAAATTAAAAAAAATAATGTACGCATTAATCGATGTACAATGGGCCTTTTCACACTTGTACTGATCACAACACAGAATCACCGCTAAAAAGGTGCATCTAAACGAGTGTCTGCCATAATTGTATTTTTTTCTATATTGTTTATAATTTATCGTAGCATTGCACATAACATGCGTACAAAGAACACAATACCCAGAAAAACAGGAGACAATTTATAGAAAATTATAGCAATTGCGAACACTCGTTTAAATTCACCTTTTTTGTTTTCATGGGATGTTGTGTTCAATACTAGTGTGGAAAAGTTCAATGAAAATCAAAGTAATCGAAATGAATGACAAAATACACAAAAATAGTTTCTTAGCCATTCAATGGAAAGACCATTACTTTTAGACATTTATAATTTTTACACCTGATATTAAAACAATTTTGCAAACTTTTTATGTCACAGCGATTCTTACATTTTAAGTAGTACTATATATAATTAATTTAACCATAGCTCTTTATTTTACTAACAGGTGGTTTTTATTACAAAAACGAGTGAAATCAGCTAAGTTTATCAAAATTTTAGCCTGAACTAAAAGGTCTTAAACGTCCCAGATAGATAATTGAAAAGCTTCAGTATAAACAGAGTTATCACACTTGCACCAATAAAATTATTTATTGGTGCAATTGTGATAACCCTGCAGGAAGCTTGGTATACGTTCAACAATCTAAAATGTGTTAGTTAAAATCCTAACGCCTATCATACAATGAGACATTTTTATGAAATGATTACACTGATCTGGTTTACCTACACTATTCAGTTATATTCAACAAGTGTTGGCTTAAATCGACGGCGAAAATCGACTTTGATCTATAAGAAATCAGAGCAGGATGTGCAAGTTTGCTAATGCTATGGCCCTGATTTATAGAGATAACAAATTTATGCGGAATAAAAGTAGTACCCACTTAGTCATGATTTATTAATAAAACATACTTGGAAAATAGTAATACTTGGTTGTAGAAACGTACCATTGCAACAGCAAACGGATTTAATAAGTTTGAAAAATTCAATTGGATTGTATTTGTTAAAGTATGAGACCAGAATTTTCAGAACAATAATTGTTAATCTGATTTAGTCAGTTACTAATTTAAAAAATTTAATTAAATTCCATCATAATATAATCCAACAATTAATTAATAATCTGTCATCCAATGATGCATAAATGGACCAGTTGATATACAAAAGGAAGTATCCGAATCAAAATCATTGCATTAAAACGTTAAAAACATCCAATTGACTCAAATAGTGACTCGGTAACAAATTATTCAATTGAAATTCTTGTTATTTACTACTTTTTTTTATTACTGTGTACTCGATGATCATTCATGATCTTTAAATTATCATCTAATTACATATGATTATTTTAAATTAAATTAAATTGATTATGTTTGTGTTTAATGTACAAGATGAAGACGACATTATATACGAGATCGACCCCAATCTAACCTTTTAGGTCATTTAAATATAATTTTTACTTAATTTAATTAATTTATTATACGACATTTTTAGAATTTCCCGTTAAAATATTTTTATTAGCGTGTGTGTGTGTGTGTGTCTGTGTGAGTAGGTTGTAAAATTCACTATTTGATGATTAACACACACGCAAAAAATGTAAATTACTTACCACCACAAAAATTTTAATTAAATAAAAAAAAAACTATAAAATGTTTAGGAAATCCGATGAAAGATCAAAACCCTTTGATAAGCACTTGGGCAGCAGGAGTTCTAATATCTCCTGCGGCACTAGTACTTAGAAAAGAGATAATATAATTTCCGCATAATTAAATCACAAAATTTATTTCACTAACGATACTTATTATTTAAAGTCACTTCACCAAAAACTATAAAAAAAATGTCACAAACTGTATCTACAAATGGATACGAGTATAACCAAGCCGCACAAACAATCGAGTTGAACTGATCAAATCTAACAATTTTGATCTATAATTTCAACTTTTTCCTGTAGATGTTGCTGGGTTGTTAACACAAACCGTGTGCGCTTGGCAAAGGCTCTTGATTAACTACTAAAGACTGTAACTGATCGCACAGAAAAATTGTATACTTTGTTTAATAAAAAAGAATTGAGAATGTCCGGTAGCCCACATTCATTTCTAGCAGAGCACACACAATACAAAAAACCATATATTCAATTAAATAATTGAAATATTTAATAAACGAGAGATGAAAGATCAGGGTTGAATTGTTATAAAATGTACTCTAGTCATTTGTATATCGAGTTTTGTGGCATAGCCCTTTACGCAGAGGAAACAAAATCAGAAATAAAAATATTAATTTGAGAGGGGAAGATCGACTTACCATAACACAATTAAAAACTTTGACTCGGCGCGGCGATCCTACACGAGTTACATAAAGTAAAAAAATGTTGATTGTCCATTCTTGACTCAATAATTGTCAAATTTGGCACTGGATACGGGCATCTTACATATATTTTTTTTTTTTTTGGTTTTAATTGAATTTGATGGTTTATTAATTTTTTCTTCTTGTTAATTTGTGTTGCTGGAATATATTAGAAATGAACCAATACACGCAGATGCATATCAAGAACTTCGTGTACATACAAAATACATATGTATTTGGAATACAAATGTTAACACATTTGGCTTGATGCCCTTGTCTTATCGGGTATGATATAATAATGGTTCTAATTGCTTTGATATTAGATATAATCGTCTAATAAGTCATTGTCATCAGATGTGTTGATAATTTAGTGATTTATATTTAAAGAATTTTGTGGGGCTGCGACCTACAACCACACTGTAATACACAACAGGAAAAGTACAAAATATTTTAATTATATAATAGACCATAGTTGTTAAATATGTAGGTTCACGGATAGTTTTCGGCCCGATTAGCAAACTAAAGTGTCTAAAAATAAAAAAAACTCAACGATACTAATTAAAATTTTTGTCTGAATTATTAATTATTAACTTTCATTCGTGGGCATATTTGGTTCATCAAGTTATATAGTTTACTTGAAATGGCAAATATTTGATGCTAGCTAGCCAAAAATGTCAGCCGAAAAAAACTGCGACATAGACATATTTTGTATCAGGTGGTAGTACAAAATGCTGATGATGATTGAAGGAAATTACTACATGTTATTGAAGTTAGCAGTAAATTTTCGCCGAAAAAAATTGGATTATCAATAACAATTGATTTCACATAATTCGCATGTTAGGTAACGTGAACTGGGGGAAGTTATACCAATTCGTAAATTACTGGATCCTAAATTCAAAACATAACTTTCTTCAGTTGCATAAATATTTGTCTATGTATTGGTTAAAATGTTGACGGCAAAAATACTTTTCTAATTTAATCTAATTTAATTATTTTGCAGCTGTAATGAGATAGTAACAAAAAACTGTAATTTGTTTTATAAAAGTCATTAACCGTAATTTCTTAAGCCGCTTGGTTGGGTTGGTCTGTGCTTATGATTTTGATGGCAATTATACGTAAACAACAAACAAAACCAGAGGTCGATTTTGGTTTCGATGCAGAATCGCGATAAGATTTTATCTTTCTAACAGAAGACACAGAACCATAGATACAGTCTACTGACATAGAAATGGATTGGCTCATAAGTTACATTTATGAGTTGAAACTTGGTTACTACATGGGCTTCAATTTATTTATTTCAGGAGAGGTATAGGGTGTACTTCCCGTTTGCCAATCTATAATTTTTTTTAGTAAAACACCACGACTTTCTTTTAAGTAGTAATATTGTTCATGATTACTATACTTTATTAGTAATCATGAAAAATGTTGACCACAAATTTTCTGGGTATGTGTACGTATGTGCGTATATGTAGTGCCGCGCCCTCTAAATATATGTTGGTTCTCTCAGTACACCTAGAATACTACAGGCCGCACTCTTTGCTATGCTATCAAATTTTTTTCTACAGTTTATTTTTTCAACTGTAGGCGGCAGCCATGTTCATAAAAAGGATAAACGAAATGACAGAAAAAATATTAAAAATAAAAATAGTATGATTCGAAAAACAAAAGAATGAGGGTGTAATTATTTTACAGTGGATATGTTCTCACACGTTTATTTACTAGCAGATGTTTGTTTTCATCGTCTTCCAGAAGGACTCTCCATTTCAATCCCTTCAACATCTATTTCTGCAGCTGTGACATTGTTTATATACCTAAAGGCACCACCGCTTTAAGTTCAAGTACATGCACATCATCCAATTCAAGTTTTGCAATAGATGAGGTATTAATTACATTGTTGCCCTGAAACAAATTTTCTATATAGGCTCTTCTTTAACAAGCACTTTAACAGGCACGTTTCTCGAAAACATAAATTTTGAAAAAATTATTATTCAAGACCAAATTAATTAATACAGTATGATAACTTAAGCGTTTGAAAGCTACAAAACTACGAAATTGGCCGTGTATTATAACGAGGTGACGGTTTTTATGTTTTTGCACGTTTAAAAGACCAACCAGTCAAGAATAAAAACTTAAAAAAAATAAGAATTTTAACGAAACCAATTGTTTTTCTTTTTTTTTTGACATGCCGGCCATGCAAAAATTATAATTCATAAGTGACAGCTTTTGGTTTACAAACAGCTGTTTTTATTGTGTGTAACTTGACAATATTTTTATACAAATCCAAATAAAATAAAACAATCAGTTTTTATTGATAAAAGATACATGAAATATACATAATTAAAACATACGAGTCAAACAATTTATTGAAATTTGAATTTTTGACTTACGGAACAATCACAATAACACCATTACAAAAAAAAAATAACAAAGTAAAATTTATTAGATCTAAAAAAAATAGATGTAAAAATAAAAGTTAAAATCTTTAACTTAAATGTGAAATATGTAGCTAAAATGAAAATATAAAATAAAAATTTACTTGGTCTTGACAAGCAATGGCTTACATGAATTTAAACTAAAATAATTTTTAACAAAATACACTTTAAAACTTATTAAATTATTAAAACTTATCACACCATCTGAAAATATATTGAAATGATTTTGAATAATAAATAAAGCAGTAAACAAAAAAAAATTAATATAAATAAAAATGGCTTCCTACCACATCAAAAGTTTATTTTCTTCTGCTGTATAAAAAACAACAGCAAATTGCATTTTTAAGTTTTTCTTATTTTCAGGCGAGAAATCGCGCACACTATTTTTTCTTAAGTGACAGCTAAAATTTAACGAAGGTTTCGTTGGGTTTCTTAAGTAAAAATTAAGTTTGACTGGAGTTCGGTCTAGTTCCTACTTAACTCGCTCTGTACTTAAAACGTTTAATTTCTTACCCCAATTTTAGAATTACCTTTGTTGGACGAGGCAAACTAAAATGCTTCTTAGTTTCCATATCGAACATCTGGACGGGCAGCCATAACGGTTACTTAGATAAAGTAGGGAAATCTACAACGAACTGATGAAGAATCGGCAATCCGGAAGGAAACATAATTCAAAAAATTCAATTACTCTTCATTATTATTGTTGGTTATTAGTCCTAGACATCCACCATCGTGATGTCCAGTTAGCAGTAACATGCGGGAAAACGTTTCATTGCATGTGGTGATTTGATCGTTCGCCGAAGGCACGATGACAATGTTCACATCTGAATGATTTCTCGCCCGTTTGTATATGTATGTGGCTCTGGAGTAGCCATCGGCGTGAAAATGCTTTACCACACCTAGCAACAAGTACACATTTCCACAATACTTACAGCTACACGGTTTTTTAACTTCGTTGGTCCGAATAAGTGGATTATGATTTACCACAATCCGAACACTGGTACCGCGGAGCACTATTATTATTTCCAATATTCACTATCTTGTCGGGTGAACATTATTCGATTTTTCCAAAAATATCGTTGAATTTGGTAAAGGATTTCATAAATCTTCAGGTGTCGATGATGTTGACATCGACAGTAGTGATAACGAACGACGCGACAATATAATTGGATGGTATGATGAATGTTGTGTATTTTGATAGTGTAACTCTGATTTGATTCCACTGCTATGCCGTAAGTACGGGGTGGTATTGATGGATGATGTTGGTGATGATACTGGGTTGGTGGTGACAATGACCTTTCACGATTTGAATAAGTATACGGTGATAATTGTTTGGATTGTGTTGGTGATATCCGAGAGTAATGTTCTGTTACGATACAGCTGAAGCTCTCTGGGTAACATATGCTGCCACTGAAGGGCAATCGACGACTGACGAGGAACTTAACTGGGTTAATATTGATGAAATTACTTTCTTACAATCGTCTCAAAACTATCGTTCGTTGGGGTGGAACGAGATACCTGGAAATCATCAGCAATAAGCGACACGCTAGAGTCATTTTCTATATGTTACATAAAATTTAAGGTATTGATAAGAAAAGAAAAAATTCTAGGGCCTAGAACTGGGCTCTCTAGTATTCCTTCATCTATTTTTACTGGATAATGTTGCTTATTATTAACCTAAACAATCCGGATTCTATCAAAAACAACGGATTTTGGGGTTTTGAAAAGTTGTTGAGAAATCGATTACTTCAGAAAAATCTGAATCAATAGGCAAATATAGTTTACTGTGAGCAAGCAAAATAGTAAAAGTTGTCTCTGATTTCTTCACACATCTAGTGCTGTATTTTTTTTAATCTATAAAAGAAATGCGGATGATTTTTCTTTTTAAAAACGTATCGTGGAGTAGACATAATCGTTTATGGTGCCGAAAATTAATCAAAGAACTATGTATATATATTTATTTTGCAATTATTTGTTTCTTTGTTGTTTCCATTGTTAGCTAGCTGGAAATTACTCTACAGTATTTGTGGATAATTTAAGCTTAGTGCAAAATCGCTTATGTTGCGATGCGTTACCTAACATCTCCACTTGATATACATAATTTGTATCATTACCATTAACATAAATGGTACGAAAAAATTTTAATATGGCGTCGGGTGTAGTAAACGTAACATAAATTTAAAATTTGAAAATCATTCGTTTATTGATATTCAACAGCGATGAGGGTTTTGTGATACCATTTTAAATTTACGATATGTCAAAATATTGTATACCATCAAGCTTCGCTGATACAGTATACTATGATCGTAACGATTATTTTAGTTCGATGGTATTGCGAGTCTCTACTAGACGCCGCATATCAATTTGTTCAATGGTACTATAAAAGAATTAAAACTAAGGCAACATCTGATGACTTAAAAGCTATTTATATTCAGGGACCATATTCAAACTAATCCGATACAGAATTTAAATCAATTACATATTTTATTGAATGGTACTGTCATCGGAATAATGACTATGGGGAGCCCTTAAACCTCCGATTCCCCAACAACTGTTTATGTCGTATAATGCTGTGATGTACATATATCCTTAAATTTAAAAGCCATTCTTATTCAGGGGTTATACACAAATTAATCAGATACTGAATTAAAATTAAATTGCATATTTCGTTTTATTTTACTTTTTGGGTTGACAGTATTATTTTTCTTTAATAATAGTATCATGACAAATTTATTTTGGGCTGACATTAAAACATGGCGGTTTTTTTTCGTTGACAGAATAATTTTTGGGTTGGTATATAGAAAATAGAGTATTTTTAAACATTTTTGGCCTGACACTTGCCTATAGTCAAAGTCTGTATATTTTGGTATTGCCATCGATTTTTTTTTTGGGTTAGAAATTGGGCCAACTTCATATACATAAGAATATCATTCTTAGTTACACGGGCTAATACCAAAAAAGGACCACACTAAAACCTTTGTGAAGTTAGCCCGTAAAATCATCCCGTAAAATGATTATAGTTAAGTATGGCAACACCATTATATATTAAAGAAATTATAATGAAACTATAACTATCACGATATAAAAATATAACGATAGTAAGTAAAATTATTATGAAAAATAATACACAAAATGGCGGCCATTATAAATAAAAACCGATTAACAAATTTTACCTTGCGCTATATATAGCTATAATGTATAGCTGACATGATGACAAAATAAAAAATTACATAATTTGTATATGAACGAGTGGGTTTGTTTATATAATAAGTAATAATTAAATTTGTAAACAACAACAATGTCACAAAAATTTGGTTTCTTCTAAAAGTTGTCAAAATTCCAGATTAATTAAATAATAATTAATTAATAAATAATTTTATTAAATTAAATAAATTAATTAAATAATAATAAATACACTTACGAATATAAATTACTGTGTACTTCAAAGTAATGTAATACAGAGATTGACCTGTTTATAGAACAAGTAGCAAAATAATTCTATGATTTAGAGCCTCGCTATAGTTGTTTGAATTTAAATAACAAGAGGCAAACAATTCTTTGATTTAGAGCTCCGCTATAGCCGTCTGAGTTCCTAGTAGATGTCCATTACCAGAAACCACACTATATAGGTTTTGAAGTTCAGGAATTGGCCTGTTTAAATAATATGTAATAGGCAAAAAAAATTCTGTGATTGAGAGCCTCGCTATAGTCGTTTGAATTTAAATAACAAAAGGCAAAACAATTCTTTGATTTTGAGCTCTGCTATAGCCGTCTGAGTTCCTAGTAGAGGTCCATTACCAGAAACCACACTATATAAGTTTTGTAGTTCAGGAGTTGGCCTGTTTAAATAATAATAGGCAAAAAAAATTCTGTGATTGAGAACCTCGCTATAGTCGTTTGAATTTAAATAACAAAAGGCAAAACAATTCTTTGATTTAGAGCTCTGCTATAGCCGTCTGAGTTCCTAGTAGAGGTCCATTACCAGAAACCACACTATATAGGTTTTGTAGTTCAGGAATTGGCCTGTTTAAATAATAATAGGCAAAAAAAATTCTGTGATTGAGAACCTCGCTATAGTCGTTTGAATTTAAATGACAAAAGGCAAAAAAATCCTTAGATTTAGAGCTCCGCTATAGTCATTTGAATTCGTAGCAGTCCGTTACCAGAAACCACACTATATAGGTTTTGTAGTTCAAGGATTGGCCTGTTTAAATAATAATAGGCATAAAAAAATCTGTGATTGAGAGCCTCGTTATAGTTGTTTGAATTTAAATAACAAAAGGCAAAACAATTCTTTGATTTAGAGCTCTGCTATAGCCGTCTGAGTTCCTAGTAGATGTCCATTACCAGAAACCGGACTATATAGGTTTTGAAGTTCAGGGATTGGCCAGTTTAAATAATAAAAGGCAAAAAAATTCTATGATTAAGAGCTAATTGGCGAAAACTATTTGTGATACCCTTGACAGACTAGGGTTTAGCTAAACGCGTTTAGCTAAACTAGTTTAGTTAATCTACAATAAAACCAATTAGATTGACACAAAATGAGGCTTAGCCAACCCTGTTTCAATAAAATACGGTAGCGCTATGATTGTCCGGAATCGGTATTAAACAAATGTCATTGTCATTGCTCAGTTCTGAAGTACTCCGTTATTATACAGAACAACGATATTACAAGAAAACCATACAACTTTTATGACTGATTTTTTTGGTTATAGTTCATCATACATTTCTATTAAATCAAAATTATTTAATTTAAAAAAATTAAATTTTAATTTTAAATTGGACCAATTAGAAAATAGCTATCGCCAACTCTACTCGATTGTTTTAAAAAAAAACGCAGCTTTTATTTGTCATGTTATTGTAATACGCACTCTACGGTATGTGGTATGCACAATTGTGTATGTTGGTCCAAAACACAGAGAAAAATCAATTTTTGGCATGATTCGTTTTCGGTACCCACACAATTGTGATGTCAGGCAGGAAAAGGGATAGAACCTAGCCTGCACTAGCCCTTTCGAGTTCAAGAGAAAAAAAATTTTTTGGTTCAGTTTCAGTTCAATATACACAATTGTGTATGTAAATAATGATACGTTGTAATGTCTTCCGTATTTTAACGGATCTTAGTTAAATCGGAATTCTTTTTGGAAACAGCATAATAATTTGTTAACAAATTAATTATATAACATATAATTTATTTGTTCTTGTTAACATATTAATTATTTTATCATTATTATAGTTACTGCGTTATTTTTGGGACGAAAACAAAATTAAGTGGTTTACACAAATGTGTACACTGGTCTTCAATTACCACCTAATTCTATGTTTGACATCTTCGTTTGTTGTAATCGAAATTTACATACACAATTGTGTATGCGGGTCAGGAAAGGGATGCCAATTTTGATTACGAGAAACGAATGTGTCAAACATAGAATTATGTATAAATTGAAGACCAGTATACAGATTTGTGTATACCGCTTAATTTTGTTTTGGTCAGAAAAATAACACTAACTATAATAATAATAAAATAATTAATAAGTTATCAAAAACAAATAATTAATATCTTATATAATTTATGTGTTATCAAATTATTATGCTCTTTTTTAAGAATTCCCGTTTAACTAAGATCCGTTAAAATACGGAAGACATTGCAACCTGTCATTATTTACGTACACATTTGTGTATGTTGAACTTAAATTGAAGCAAAAATAAACTGAACTCGAAAAGGAGAATTTTAAAAAGTAAGCGGCATCTATCATTGTATCACAGCACTAAATGACATTGTCCTATTTCTAAATTTTAACCTTCATTGTTAGATGGCGCTCTCACTAAACCCATTCCGCGGTTCCACACTTTAATTCTTTCAGCGTGATTCTTTCTTCGTTTCTTTTCCCTTCACCCATAAACTAATTTTTTGGCGGGTAAATTTTTATTTCTTTTTTCGTCAATATTTTTTTTTTTTTTTGATTCAACTGATTCTCGCATTACGCCAAAGATAAATATTTCAAGGACACCTTGTTTATTTGTCGTTTTTGGGTTAATTCTAGTTTAATGTTTGCTTCAAGTGAAAAAAATATATTTTTTCAACCAAGAAAGCAATTTTCGCAGCAAATAATAAATATTTTTTACTATACGAAATAAATCAAAAAACATAGTTTTACGCACTTACATAAAAAAGAAATGTGCAAAGAAATCAAATGTGAACGTCGATTGATTTTTTGAAATCAGAGAATCACGACGAAAGAATTAAAGTGTGGGTGAATAAATCAAAAAATATAATTTTACGCACATACATAAAAAAAGAAAGGCTATAGTAAAAAAAAGGGTGTACCAAAAAAATCGTTCGGATTGTTTTGTTTGCTTATAATAAAAAATAGAAATAAAAATGATTAATTTAAAATATAATTTATATTTTTTTTAATATATAATTTAAAATAAAATATATTAATAAAATATTTATTACAGTTTTAAATTAATTATTTTTATTTTTAATATGTATAAGCAAACAAAACAATCCGAACGAATTTTTTCGTACCCCTTACAAATGCGCAAAGAAATCAAATGTGGACGTCGATTGATTTTTTGAAATCAGAGAATTGTTTTGCCTTTTGTTATTTAAATTCAAACGACTATAGCGAGGCTCTCAATCACAGAATTTTTTTTGCCTATTATTATTTAAACAGGCCAATCCCTGAACTACAAAACCTATATAGTGTGGTTTCTGGTAATAGACTTCTTCTACGAACTCAAATGACTATAGCGGAGCTCTAAATCAAAGAATTGTTTTGCCTTTTGCTATTTAAATTCAAACGACTATAGCGAGGCTCTCAATCACAGAATTGTTTGTGCCTATTATTATTTAAACAGGTCAATCCCTGAACTACGAAACCTATATAGTCCGGTTTCTGGTAATGGACTTCTTCTACGAATTCAAATGACTATAGCGGAGCTCTAAATCAAAGATTTTTTTCGCCTTATGTTATTTAAATTCAAACGACTCTAAATCATAGAATATTTTTGCCAATTATATTATTATTTTGGTTTGTTTTTTGTTTTCCTACACCAGTGGCCCTATTCTGGCTTTCCCTGGGAATAGAGAATTGGGAAAAATATGTTCATAGCATTTTTGTCTAAATTGTATTTTTCTGGCCTACTGAGGGAACATGATTGGTGTAAATATTTTCGAAACAAAGTTATATGGGAAAATATTTTTCCCTATAAAAATTTTGTCGAACAAAAGTTTCCCAAATCACTTTGTTCTGAATATTTTTGCACTAAACTTATTCTTTCAGTAGGCCAGAAAAGTATAAATTTAACAAAAATGCTATGAAAATATTATTCCCAATTCCCTATTCCCAGGGAAAGCCAGAATAGGGCCACTGCGGGTCAATTCGCGTTGCGTGGAACAATGAAAATGAAAAGTTTTTTACATTAGCAATCGAGTAGGTTTGCATTCCCATAAGAAATTTTGATTTCACACAGTAAAATTTAAAATTACGTGCGAATAATTCAAACTACTAGATTGCCAATGAAAAAAACTTTTCATTTTCAATATTTCACGGAACTCGAATTGACCCGCAGCAGTTTTCAAAACAAATTGTTTATAAATTTTTATGATACAGTAAAAAACTGTCATGACATTTTTTTTCCGGGATGACATTCAAAAATATCGTGATATAAATATTTTTTTAGGATGACACTGGAAAATGTCGTGATATTTGTATGTTAGTGTTGCCATCGCATTTTTCCGGGATCGTTTACGGGCTAACTTCACAGACATCACACTAAATTGAGTCACGTCACATTCTTGCAACTTTGAAGACAAGATTATATAATCCATGAGAAACCCAGACAAGCTGATGCAGGTACCGAGAAATTAGTAGGATGATGAAAATCAACATCGTTATTAATAAAAGATGTTCCAATTTAGATTATTTTTTAATTTTAAAAAAACTAAATTATTTGATAAACAACAATTTTTTTATTTCAAATCAAAGTATACAAAGTGTTCAGTTTAGAAGTGGAACATAATGTCTTGTAAGTGGCCTCCTCTTTACGGCGAACTACTCTTTTTTAGAACAATTTTTGATGATTTTCTGACATAACTGCTTCTCATTGTCATAAAAACATTTAATCATATTTTTTAGGTCATCAATTGTTTGTTGGAATAGATTTTCGTTAGATCACAAGATCTAACCACATATTCTGTACATCTATACCTTATAATTAATTGATCGAACAATTGCTGTGAACGATGACGAATTGATGTTTTTGGACTCCCATCAGCCCTTACAGTAACAATATTAATTTCTTAACGACCACTACGATGGCCCATTTTGCATATTTCATCCTTCACTGAAACAGTTTTCACAAATTTTGCAACAGTTATTTAAAGGGCCTACAGTTGAGGGACAGTTTTCTCTTCCATATTCTGAACGAAATTTTCTTTTTCAAAACTTTCACCCAATTTAAAATAATTTTTAACAATAAAAATGAATGCTATTGTATATCCCTCCATTTTTCAAAAACCGCAATGTTCAAACTTGTCATCTGCAAATATCATATGGCACTCTAAGCAGTACGAAAAACATAAATCATGGAAAATTTAAAATTAACCTCACATTGGAACACTCTTTAACTTATAAAGGAAATCGACATGTCGGGGACATGTCGTCGGCTACACCCACTTCTTGCCTTTTGCTGTCTTTTCGGATAACGGATAATATCTAGATAAGTTAATAATACCATCTTTGATTTAAGCTTTCAGTTAAACGAAATAAATTGAAACAACACTTTAAAATACTATTTTTTAAATTAACTATCATGAAATCACAGACAATCAAAGGAGATATTTCATTTAAATTTAAAAAGTAAAACAAAATTTATTTCCGATAATTCCAATGTCATCGTTGTATCTGTGACTTTTCGTTAAAAAGCGTATACGCATACAAAAAACAAAATATTTTTGATTGTATGCGACTATTTACAGAAAATGAATACGCAGTTTGAATTTTTACGTTTACAAAGGATGAAATATCTCTATTAGGTTGCCTCTGGTGATATCAACTACAAAATGACACTTGATGATGTGACTGATTTGTAGTAGAACATGCTCGTTCCTGTGCCGCTTAAAATAAATTGGGTAAACAAAAAAGTGGTACTTAGATAGGATGCTGGCCAATAGTCGGATAAAAAACTCTTTGGCAAAATGATCGAAAAGTCTGTTCTAAATCCGAATTTACCGCATAAAAAATTTACCCAACTATTGGCCCGCAGTTTTAATGTTAATTTCGATTGACGGAAAAATGTTACACTGAGGGTAAAAATGTTCGATTGAAAAAAAAATACCACAATGGTAATATTTTGCTACACCCAGGGCAATTTTTTCTACTCCAGATTTTTTCGTCGAGTAAACCATTTTTGTTGTTATCACTTATCACAAAATTTTTTTTCTATACTTGTCAAAACATATAGTACGTGTTTTTTACATTCGATTCACATTCATCTGATGACGAATTTTTTGAATTCAACAAAACGCTTTTTTCGAGGAATAAGCATCGAGTGAACAATTTCATTACGGATGTTGTTCTTAAATATTCAGAACTTGAAGTAAGTCTGATTTCTTAATTGGCAATCATCGACATGACATGACAGCAAACTTGAAACAAATATATTGTTTTGACATTTGAAAGCGGTGTAGTTCATTTCTGTTCCATTGATACAAAATGAGGCTACTATTTTTTAGTGCTCACTTCCATTGGTGGTACGACGGTGTTAAGTATACAAATATATTAATTTGTTCAATATTTAGCTTTACCCATCTCCAAAAAAAAAAAAAAAATATTCCAATTAAAATTTCACTATTTCTGATGTATGTAGTTTGTGGAGGTATGAAAAACTAATTCACATGTTAGTTGGTCAATACTCAATTAGTCAAATTATATCATCAATCTTCTTGACAAGACAAAATTTAAATTTTCATTTGGAAGTGCTTACAGTATTCTAATAATTTTATTTAAAAGTTTTCACGAAAATTTTATTATTCCAAACACAGTTTTGGAGAGGTGGGCGGGATAATCTTAAAATACACTCGTTTATATTTAAATTGGCATTTTTGGATCTTCACGAATGTGGGCAAACCCAAGGGTAAGAGATTGTTTTATATAGTGGACAGCGTTACTCAAATATTTGTTAGCCGGAATCCGGCCATAATGACACGTATAATTTGATATAAAAATCACATCTCATCTAACCAGAATCAGACAAAAAATGCTGTAATCGAGTTGCTTAAAACGATTCATGGAACAGTACAAGTACTCGTATGTTTTATGTGGCATTCATTTTTCTAAATATTTTAAATTAATTTTTTTTATTTTTAAATTAAATATTCATTTTTTTTTTTGTATAATGCAAGCATAAAATGATAATAATTTCAATTTTTTTTATGAAATAATGAATACGTTATTTTTTTTTTTTTTGTTCAGTTCTTTAAACCACATTGTAATTGAATTTACTTGACGACAAAATATACTTATAATTCTTTTAATACTCGTGCATACATAAAAGGATGATTATTCGAGATTATTTTATTGAAAATTATATTTGGATTTACTTAGTATATATTATATATGACTAGTCACTCGAAACGAGTGCATGTAAGAGTTCAAAGTGCTGGCGTCACAAAAAGCAAACACAATGACTTAATCTCGCTTAAACCTTTATTTTGATATAATTTATAAATATGAATAAATAAAAATTAATGGATTTGTGAAACTGTTACTGAACTGTGCTAATTTTGCTTATAGTTGTAATCTATTGGTTTCTCATTTGATGTTACAAGATGCCACTTTTTTGAAGTGTTCCGTTTCCAACATCTCCTTTTTCTTTAATATCATCGCATTATAACACCAATAAATGTGAAAAGTAATCAAAACGGATGCAATATCATTTGAGCTCTGCCGACAGTGGAAATAGAAAGTTAAACTGTCGTCCTCACACTGCATAGAAGATGCTGCTGTTAAGATAGTATTTGGGTTGTAAGAGTTGAGAGTTTGATAATTTAATGCAACTATAAATCGTCTGGTGAAAAGGGAAAATTTGAACTATAGTCCAGGTCACTATAGCATAAGAATAAATATTTTTCGAATATTATTTTGGATTCGAAATATTTTATTTCACGCTACCTTTTTTAAACAGTCTGTAGTCTTAAATTCCCATCCACCTGGAAACACTTATCATAACAGCCAAATAAGTTCGACTATAAATGGAAGAATAGAGGCTGTAAAGATGAAATGTCAACATTTCTTAGCTACCTACGAAGTGAAAAGAATTTTTGAGCCGCTACATCACTCCCCTCCTGGATCGAAAGCCGTAGTGTTTTAAATTAAATGTAGCCGTTTTTCGAACATTACGTTTTTCGACTGGATTTACAAGTTTACAGCTTAAGCCTGTCGATGCCAATTGTTGTTGATTTTCCTTCTATATCCACAACAAAGAATTTGCACAAGTTGCGCGTCACTGGATGCGGTCAAGAATATGGTGTACTCAAAGGACATTTGACTCTATCCACACGTACGAATACATGTGAACAGGTTTCCCGATTTTTGGGAATGTACGTTGCCTGTTCGGTTGGATGTCGTGTGTCCGTAGGAACTAAGGCTCTCATGGTGGTACGAAGCTGCTTCACGAAATCCAAAGTATCTGTGTTTGGGTTCGAATTTTGGTCGTTGATGAAGAATTCACCGGGAACCTTGATGTTTTGACCATATACTAGCTCTGCTGGTGTGCAGTTGAGGTCTTCCTTGGCGTAGGTTCGAATACTCAATAGCATCGTTGAAAGTTGTGAATTCTAATGGGATGTGTTACATCGAGCTGTTAATGCGGCTTTTAGTTGCCTGTGGAACCGTTCGACAAGACCATTCGTTTTCGGGTTGTATGCAGTTGTCCGAATGCGATAGGAACCTAAGAGCTTCGTTAGCTCGGCGAACAACGTTGATTCAAATTGTGTTCATTGATCTGTCGTGATGAAGAGTAGTCTCCCACTCACTCTCTCTACAGATATACTCATTGTAGAAGATCATACTCACAGTTGTTGCGGTTATTTCTCGATTTCTCGGATTGAATACGCTTCTGGCCAACGGGTAAATCGGTCGAAAATCGTTAAAATATAATGACAGCCATTCGATTGGGGCAGTGGATCAACCAGGTCCATGTGGATGTTTTCAAACTTGCCACTTGGTACCTCAAATTTACCAAGTCCTGATTTCGTGTGGCGGTGAACTTTGGACTTTTGGCATGGAATACAAGATTTCGCACAATTGTTTGTATCGCAGTATTCATTCCTGGCCAGAAGTATTTTGAAGCAATAAGTTTTCGCGTAGCACAGATAGCCATCGCATGGTGAGAGGAACGTAGTGTCGATTTTTACCTGTAGAAGTCTCACACCGAATTTGCTGCTTGTCTGGTAAGTTGAACCATTGCAGGTTTACGCTTGATTTCGGTGTGCGTGCTGAAATTAATTTCTGCAATTCATCGTCGCGTTGTTGCTGTACAAGTAATTCCTTCGTGTCGAAGAAGAAGTCGCTGAGTTCTATGAGAAGTGTTTCACCAGAATGAGACAAACAGTCGCTCACCACATTCTGTTTCCCTTTGACGTGATGAATGTCGGTAGTGAACTGGGCAATATAATCGAGATATAGTTGTTGACGCAACAGCTGTAATAAGAGGATTATGGTAGGTAAATATAGAGAAATTTCGGCCGTTGACGAAATGGCGAAAGTGTTTGATTGCTAAATACATAGCAAGAAGTTCTCTATCAAAAGTAGAGTATTTAATTTCCGCAGGGCAGCGCTTCTTTGAAAAGAACGCTAATGGTTGATAACATCTTTTATTACGTCGTTGTAAGACAGCTCCATCCAACTGTTACATTGGAAGCGTCGGTAGTTATGTTGAACTGCGCGTCGTTCAACGGGTGTGCCAAAAGAGTAATAGCGGCAAGAGAACGCTTGACTTTTTCAAAAGATTCTGTGCAATCTTCGGGCCAAGAGAATTTTCATCTATTTTTGCCTTTCTTCAGTAAGGTGGCCAAATGCCTGTGAATAGCCGATAACAGTTCGGCTAATCGTGGTCTAAATCGGTGGTAATAGTTAACTATACCGACGAACAACTGTATTTGCCGGATTGATGTTGGCTCTGGAAAATTTGAAAAAACATCGACTCTGTCTTTTGTGTGGCTCAAGATGTAGAGTGACTTCACGCCGAAAATACATTATGAAGCTTTAACACTAATTCCGTATGTGGAGAGACGTTTAAATTCTAATTCGAGATGTTCACTTGTGTAATCGTTACCTGGTAGGGGTTGGTGGAGAAACGTTCATAACGAACGGTAGCGCGGGTTTGATCCAGCACTCACCATTTGTATTCGTGCAATCGCATGAACCGGCGTCGGATTCCCCTTTTGACTTTCCCTTCCTCGTTCTCCTACCCGGTCTCGATTGTTACAGGCTGGCTACTGCCAACCTGCAGATTTTCACTAAGCGCATGCAGAGGCCTCCACGGTGATTTTTGCCGGCTACGTTCTCAGGGAGAAGTGCTAAGGTCGTGGGGTTTGAGGCTTGCAAGACGCTCCTGGCTTACACCGTGATCATACAGAAAGTTATAAAATAGATGAACGCAAATAATAATAATAAACCCGATGTTCCGCCGAAATTCGTCGGCCGGAACTTGAGGAACGAACACAACAAAATTGTAAACCGAGAACGGTGCCTTGGTGCGCGCAACCATTCGAATTCAAACAGGGCTAAGACCTGGTTACGAAATTAGATGCGGGCACCAAGGGACCGCAATCAACACTATGCCGACACAGAGGGAGTCTCCGCTCCCATCACACCACACCGAAAATTTAGTAATTCATTTTACTAGGAAAAAACAACAAAAAAAACGAAGAAAACAACTTCCCCCTCCACCGCACCACGATAAGAGAGAACGAGAGAGAGGGAGAGCAATACGCACCGAACGCGCACCCGCGCATTTGAAAATTAATATAATAAAAAAAATATATAAAAAAAAATAAAAATCGAAAAAAATTAAAATGAAAAATTAAAAAAAATTGTACCTTAATATATATAACAAAAATTACTGGTTCGGCCTTGGTGCCGTCATGCCACAGGTGACCTTCCCACCCGGACCGTTGCGGCTTTGGTGCCGTTAATGTGGCGGGGCCTCTCCCCGATATAAAAATGGGTTGCGGCCTTGCGGGCCTTTCCCCGATACCAAAAAAATAATAAATTCGACTAGCCGGTTGGCCACCCGAACCGTTGCGGGGCGTTTCCCCGATACCAAAAATACACACAAATGGCCGGCTGGCCACCCGTGCCGTTGCGACCTTGTGCGGTCGTGCGTTGCGGGGCCTCTCCCCGATACCACTATAAACACCAATGGCCGGCTGGCCATCCGTGTCGTTGCGGGGCCTCTCCCCGATAAAATAAAACCACGAATAGTGAATGGTCTCCACAGGAAATCCGTAAAAATTTGCAGCACCCGTTGATTAACCGTACCCTTTGAAAATACGGCACAAGAAAATAACGTGGTACCTATAGGTTATGCGCCACCCGTTGAAACGTGATAACCGTAAATACTTGCGTCACCCGATATACTATGGAACCCGTTATGATACAGTACCAGTAAATTCAAAGAACACAATACAGCACTCGTTAAACCGTGCCCGCTCGGCAGTAGATAATCAATAATTTCAACTTATATCTTCTATGATAGATATTTAAATGCACTTATATAATTTGCCAATAATACGTTTCGTAATTAACAACAACAAATTGACGAATTCCAAAATCGATTTTTTCTAATACCACATTATAAACTTCTTCATCACTCACAAAATATATTATTATTAAAATATACCTATATTTAAGTAAAAATAAAACTCAAAGTACTTGTGATTAACAACAATATTGTATAAACTATAACAATTTTATTTTATTTCTGTGAATTTTAGTTTTTTCCAATTTTACATACGGCCATATTAATCTAACAACTAGAACGACTCTACTTTATCAAAAAAAACAAAACGCGACTCATCCAAAATCACAACTTTAATGCTCAAAAATCAAAACTCGAATCGAATTTTGTTCAAAAACCAAAACTCGAATGTTTTTTCCAGAAAAAAAATTCTCGCGCCGCACAACTCGCAAAACGTTATAGAAAAAATAATCTCTTTTCTCTGTTTCTCCTTTATATCAATTTGCATTGATAGAAAAGAGAAGCATATAAGAAAAACATTTTTTCTAAAACGTTTTACTTTGCACACACTCGATGCGCATTGCTCTCTCTCTCCCATTTTCGTTTGGTTACCATTACCAACAAAATAAAAACGTCGCGGGTGCGTTCAGCGCACAATTAACAAACAACTACCGAGGTAAATATAATTTGTGGTTGCAACCACACAGTCGTAACACGATCTTAAAATTCCGTTCTCACCTAGAAGACTCGTCCGTTGACAAACAAATAAAGTCGCAATTGTACCAATGTGTTGTTGCTGGAGATTGCAATTGCATGGATGCAATTTTGTTTATTGTCCGACCATAAAACAATAAAATTGTAAATTTTTATTTTATTTCTATGATCATAAAACTAAATGAGCGCCCACCATCTATGCCGACGTTGTGCAGCATACGTCTAGGCGAGAAAAATGATTGAAATCGCAAAGAGCTTCCCACGATCATCATAAGGGGGGTGAGTTGGCGTTGAAAAGGTATTTCGGACATGTGTGAGCAGCAGGGCGACAACACGGAAATGTTAAATTTCCATGGTAGAAGAAAGACAGAAAAGAAGAGGGGACGGGATGTCAATCAAAATTTGACTGCCAAGTTGAGCGGATCGGAAAAGAAAAGTCAATGTGGACTATACATATACATACCTACATGCTAAAGGTTTTTTTTTTGTTGTTCGAGTAAAAATGTAATTGTGTTAACAATAAAAAATAATATTTTGTTCAAGATTTTAAGTGAAAATAAATTTTTGTATGAACAGTGTGAAAACTAAATACGAAAAATAAACCGAGTGATTTGTTTGGGCGAAGGTGATTTATTTCATTTGTTGTGGAAGAAAAACGGGGTGCTACCATTTTATTGTGCTTCAGCACATGGTTAATACCCAATGAAGGCAGTCGGGGTGGGCTTGCTAAAGCCTTAGTTTGGTGCTGTGCGACAATGCGTAACAGATAGAATTCGGTTTGTGCGGTGCCTGTGATGGAAAAAGCCGAATAGTCGAATCAACGGGGAATCGGCGGGAGTGGCAAACCGGTATCGAAAGTCGACAGGTGAGTCATCCTTTTGTTCCATACACTTTCCGACGTATTGTTTTCCTGATTTGTTCCGTGTGTTGTGTATGGCCCGAATTCAATAGCGAGTTGCTGTCATGCTGTATTCGGGTAAACTGAAAAAGCCCAAAAAGAGTAGTTATCGCTGGTTTTTGAATATCCTCGAGAGCCATGGGCATTTGATGATATGCCCTTACCAAATCTATTTTCGAGAAAACAGTGGCGCCGACGAGTTTCAACGAGAAAATGTGTATGTGGGGATAGGATACCTGTGACAGTGTTTAACTGTCGATAGTCTCCACAAGGAGATTGTTGATGATGAGGGGTGGCAGATTCCGTGATCTGTCAACTGAAATTCAGTTTTTGCAGTTTAGTTTCGTTGCGTCAAGTTGTCGCGGTTTAGCACAATGAAACCTACCTTGTGTGACAACGCAGTGGACTATGATGCTTCACTGGGAGATTGTAATTCGGAGCCTCAGTGAGCGAAGGATATTTCTTCAAAAGTATAGAAGTAGAAGTACGGATTGTGTAGAACGCAAACGGTGTCTTTCGCATGTCGGGGAAACTTGTTTACGGGTATCAGAGATACTGCCGATTAACAGTTTTTATGTTTTATTTTATAAATTTTTTTTTATCACACTTGACGTTTAAGTGCACCTGTTATTTTTTAGTTAGCGTTTTAGTTTTTATTCTACGTGTTTTTTTTTTATTATTGATGATGTGTTTTTTACCGTTATGCTCGCGCGTCGGGGTCACCAGTTGTAGCGGTGTTACCGGGTTTTTATTTATATTAATAACACTCACTATATTTATTTTTGTAAACTATTGTATTTATTATCTGTTTATAAAATATAGTTATAAATTTTAGCTATAAAACGTTATTTTTAATATTAGTCCATATCTTCAATGGAGGACGATTGTTCGGTTTTTTCATTTTTATTATTATTACTATTATTATGTGTGTGAGACTGTGTCTCTTTTAACTTCTAAAACCCGACTGTTTCTTTTTCGTTTATTGGTTCTCTTCGTTTTCTGTAATTCTCGATAACTATCGACTATCGGTAAATATCGAGATTCGCGAATATAATTTGTAGGTGGCGAAATAGCTCTATTCAGCAAAACGAGCTATCCCTCGTAATTAAGCGGCACGGTATATAAATAGTTTTGCTACGAGGAGTGCTACGAAGTGAAAAGGATTTTTGAGCCGCTACAACGTACATTTTTAGTCATGGCAAACTGTGCAAACATGTAATCGAATTTCTAAAAACTATTGAGTGCAATGCACAGTAATAATTTAAAATTTCATTGATTTTTTTGAAAATGGTTGGCTTTTTTTGATAATGTCTGAAAATTTTGGCTATACGTTTTTTAATTTTGCTATACAAACTTTTGATTTATAAAAATATGTTTGTTGATCATTTGCAAAGCTTTTAAAAAGAGTGTCGAAAGCTTAAGCAAAAATAAAATTATGAAATTGAAATTCTAAAAACTTGATTAAACATTAATGATGAACTAAGTAAAAATGCTCGACTACCTAGTATTCCGTTGTAATTCAAAATATTATTTTTTATTATACCTATACTCAGTAATTGAATTTTCAGCCTATGTATGAGTAGAAGCATATGTTGTATTCACATCATATTATTAATTTTTAATTGCAATTAAAATAATTTTTGGTATGTACTGTATGATGAATATCAGAAATTATTTTTTTTATGTTAAATAATTTTTGACTAAATGTTTGCTTTTAGAATTTTTACTTGTTTTTAAGAATTATTTCATATCGATTAATATACGATTACTGTTACAATTAGTTTACGGGGTCGGATTAAATTAGTATATTTGTCCACATTGATGTTCCGCCTGTCTTTTCTAAATTTACGAAGTTACAGGAAAACTAATAAAATTTAAGAAATTGTACAAAGACGTCAATTCCATCTTTACACATACAGTACATATTACAATCGATCAAAATATTTCTAATATGATTACGACAACGTTTGAGTCAATAACTGATTTGATTAAATTTCATTTCAATACTTCAATATTACGTATGTATATTATATTCAAACTTTATATTTTCCATTTTATACTCAATAAAAGATTCGTCGTATAATTTATTCATGTACTTTGCAGTTTCCCCCATCTGCTAATTTGAAACAAAAAACACCGACAAAAGTCAATTTGGTGAAGTTTTATGTAAATCTATAAGTTTGTTTGTCGAACACAAATTTGTGAATAAGTTGATAACTCGGTATATATGCATAATGTTTCAATTTCATTTCCAAGAAGGTTTATCGTAACTAAATGTCAAAATAATATCTCTTCCTATTCATTATAGAAGTAGAAAATATAATGTTTTGAAGGAGGACCTGAGAAAGCATTTAATAATGTAAAATGTGATATGATTTTTTATGATTTCCTTGCCTGCGTCTATTGATTACTTCTACGTTTCTATGACGCAATCATTATTTCTATTGAGATAAGTATGGATCTCAATCAAATTTATTGTTTTATGGGTTTGATGATGAAGAAAATCAATTTCAAAAACCTCTGACCGTGTCATGTAAAATAATAAAGGAAAAGGAAAATTGTTAAAATGTTGAAGATAAACGTTTTTATTGTGATTACCTAATACATAATATATTACATATGTTTATAATGTGGTCACTATTTGTGTCGTCCTGATCGCAATTTAATTCTAGGTAGGTATTTAATATTTGAATTATTTATTATTACTCCTATATACGAGTATGTAATCATATTAAAATTGTTGAAATGCTTTTTCTACTATTAGGATGGACCAATAAAACCCCAGATAACAAAATAACAAATTTCCGGTCAATAAAACCTTCACACTATTTTGTTTTTATCTCGCGGTAATCAAATTATACCAGTCAACGTGTACTTGCATCATAAAAATATTGTGAATGTTTCCACTGTCTTTTCTGTTGAGAATCATGTTTAATATTTACACGTGTAGAAGATTTTACGGTCTTAACGCTCTGTAGAGGAATTACATGAAAAATAATAAAAAATTCCTCATCTGTAAAGAATTGTGTGTATCACATATTTTTAATCCGATTAGATTTCGTTTGATAACAAACACCATATACGTATCTACATTACCAATAGGATCAAATGGCCAGAAAAATGTTTTACAGTGCCATATATGTATGTGTATTAAGTAAAGATAAAGGGATTGTTTGAGAGATATCGTTAAACAGAAAACCAATGATACACAATTATAGCTGCCCTAGTCGGTTTTCCATCCAACGTCGTGAAGGTAGTCTCTGTAATTTTAATCGCATGAAATCACTTTCGTAACACCGAGTTTAGCTAACTTCACAACGTTCAAAGAATCTCAATAAAGTACTGAATCGCGCCATTATTAAATTTTTTCTTGAAATGTGACAGTCATCACTGGAAACGCGTCCAAAATGCACGTGTAATTGTGTTTTTCCCCATATTTTTGTAATATGTCATATACGAGGGTATATCAAAAAGTCTTGCAATATCATATGAAAAAACAGAGTGAGTGAGACAACAATATATTTTTCAAAACCATTTTTTATCGCGATGAAACTTCTAGAAGAACATTTCGATGTAAATTTTACAGTTCGTTTGTTTTTGTCAATTTAGTAACATGTGTTTTGAATTTTTCTTAAAATGAATGAAATTGAATATCGCGCCGTTATTAAATTTTTCTGTAAAGATGGACGAAATGCAATTTATATATTCAACTATATATCAAAAGTTTACGGCGAATCTGCACCATCATATGCCACAGTAACAAGGTAGGTAAAATTATTCAAAAGTGGTCGGGAGTCATTAGAAGACGACAACCGCTCGGGTCAGCCAGCAGATGCCATTAGCCATGAAAACGTAATTTTGCCCGAATCTATTGTATTGGAGGACCGGCGTATTTCTGTTCCGCAGTTAGCGTGGAGACTTTCTCTTTCATACGGTATCACATATACCATATTACATGACCACCTTCACATGTCGAAAGTAAGTGCGCGATGGGTTCCCCGTTTGTTGAATGCAGAACAAAAAAAAATGCGCGTTCAAACTTCAAAGGCGATTTTAGATATGTACAAAGAAGATCCAGAAAATTTCTTGGATAACATAATAACAGGCGATGAAACATGGCTTCATCACTGGGATCCGGAATCCAAACAAGAATCGATGCAATGGATTAAACGTAGTAAACCACCACCAAAGAAATTCAAAACTCAACCGTCTGCTGGTAAGGTTTTGGCAACAATTTTTTGGGATGCTGAAGGAATTTTGATAATCGATTATATGCCAACGAAAACCACAATCACAGGCATATATTACGCAGAGATTTTGCGAAAATTGAAAAAAGCGATCCGGAAAAAACGGCCAAGGAAAGTTAGGAAAAAATCTTGCTTGTTCACGACAATGCACCCGTGCACAAGGCTAATATTGCTCAAGCTGCATTAAAGGACTGCGGCTTCGTGGAAATTCCGCATCCACCGTAAAATCCAGACTTGGCACCCAGTGACTACTTTCTGTTTCCCAATTTGAAAAAAACACTAAGGGGCCGGAAATTTTCCAGTGACTATGAAGTACAGTCTGTTGTAAATGAATATTTTATGGAGCAAAAGAAATCTTTTTTTTTAGAGGGTTTAGGCAAGTTAATTGATCGATGTGACAAATGTATAAACCTTAAAGGAGATTATGTCGAAAAATAAAAATATTGCTGTCTCACTCACTCTTTTTTTTCATATGATATTGCAAGACTTTTTGATTTGCCCTCGTACATAATGTAAGATTTTTTATGACCGACTTTTTAGTTTTATTTCGTGTTTCGGTGAACCTAGGTAGATTAATTAATTAAATTTGTTGTTTAACAATTTTTTTGGTGACTATGGGCACACCCGTCAAGTTGTTATGGGGCAGCTCCGTCGGTGACGAATGTACCCCTAAAAAAGTACAAATGTACCCATAAAATAAAATAAAATTGTTTCGAGTTTTTATTGAAAGGAGTAAAAAAGTGGTACGTATTTACAAAATAAAACCCAACGATTTACGATTGACGAGATATGAAAAAATCGATTTCAGATGTCCTGAAAAAATCAAAACACCAACAAGTGCTTCGATAAAATATAACATTAAAAGGACCACACTAAACTCCAGACTTAAAACAGAATTAGTTCGACCGATTCATTAGCGTTGGATGACTCTGATTCTGGAAATGAGCTGAGAGAAAACGAGCATTGATTTAAAAACAGTTCCTAATACCAGTTTGCCAAGTTTTCACAACATGTCAAGAAAATCAAATTGCAAGCCAAATGAAAAAATGCTCAAAATTCTATATGCCTTGAGTTCAGGCTGCTCTTAAATTTGCTTGCACCATCTCACAATTTTTCCCCAATTTTCTTTCTCTTTTGCAATTATCTATTATCATTGAAAATAATCGATTAATATCGATTCTGCACGTGTTATTGTTTGCCTTCATCTAGCGTGAAATAATTTCAAGCCTATGATTAAAAAAAAATGTTTTGTGCATTGTCGATATAATTACCAACTGCAATTGCAACACGTTGTGTGAAATAGATCATCGACGAAACGAAGTGAAGCTTCCCAAACGGTATCAAAGCCAGGATTAACTCCAATAAAAGTAGTGCTGTGGGTTTGATGGGATAGGAAAGGAATCGTGCTTTATGTGGTGTTGCCACCGGGCCAAACGATTGATTCTAATCTTTACTGTCAGCAACTAACGCGTTTAAGACAAGCAATTCAGTTAAAACGTTCAGAATTGATCAACAGAAAGGGTGTTGTGTTCCATCATGATAACGCTAGACCACACACATCATTGATGACCCCGCAGAAACTGAGGGAGGGTGGCTGGAAAGTTTTGATGCACCCACCATATAGTCCTGTCCTTCCACCATCGGACTATCATTTCTTCCGGTCCATGTAGAACCATCTTAATGGTTTTATTATATTTAAAAGAGGCGTGCGAAAATGAGTTGTCTCGATTTTTCACTTCTAAACCGCAGAAGTTCTACAGTAATGAGATCATGGCTCTACCAGAAAAATGACAAAAGGTCATCGATCAAAATGGCACATATTTGGTTTAATAAAGTTCATTTGAAATAAGAAAATTCTTTATTTCAATGTCACCGCAAATTTGAAACCTTAAAACTTTCAAAGTTTGCTTCTTTGCGAATTTTAACAAACATGATGGATGCGTTCCCAATTCGTGTGCCCAACGTTGGTAACACTACCGATCTTTTCTGGTACCGATCTTTTCTGGTGTATGTTGGCTTAATTGTCGCCCAGTCTTTGCTGTATCTCCTAGTGTTTGCAAATTTTCAAAATTATTCATTACACCCTGAATGGTTGACTTGCTCGACACACGCTTACAACACAAAAGTCACCAAATTGAATAATTATTTAAACTAGAGGGCCTGAGGAATCGACGAAATCACTTCGTTTTTGCGTTATGTAGTTATAGTGTATATAAAAATATACACTCAGCGTAGTTACAGGGGGGTTTTCCTAACACTTTTGTTAAAAACTGAAAACATTTCACATTAAAATGACTTCAGAAATGTATGGAATGCTTTCAACGATGGCGATTTTTTGATATTGCCCTGTGTTTGCATAATGATGATTATAGTAATTTTAGTATGTTTTGAGAGTCCTTACACTATACATAAGCAAGTCGTTTTTTAAAGTAAATTAACTCTCATCGCTTCATAACATTTAAACATACATTTTCCCTTCTATTTCATAAATTCTCTGATTTTTTATAAAACTTTCTGCTGAGAATTTTTAATTTGCATAAAAATTTCCAAAATTTTCTGCTGGTGTCAAAAAATATCAGCAGAAAAAATTTCATTTTTGTGATAGTGATGCCTCTAGCGATGAATAGAAAAACTTATTTTTCTGCTGGAAATGTTCTGCTCTCTTATACAGGTGATTATTCCAAGCTAGTGATAAACTTCCAGTTACATATTAAGGAACGTGATGAGTTCAAATAACGTGCCATGCAAAGAGCGAGCGTCGTGATCGCTGACAGAGAAATATGATTCCTCGCAATAATGTAGTAACCTAGTTATTTGATGTGATAACCTTTCCCATCTTAAGTTCAAATGTTTATTTATTTATTTATTTATTTAAAGAAATCTATTTTGTAATATACATGTATGATTTCAGATTATTTACAGTTTAGTTAAAATTATATTAAAACAAAAAAAAACTTTAAAACAGAAAAAAAAAATATAAACCAAATTTTGGTTTAAACAATTAAAAATTTAGAAAAAAGTCTTTAAGGATATTTTTAAAGTTGTCCTTTGATAAGTTGAAGTCAAATAAGTCGTCGATTAAGTTGAAAGATTTAGACATCCTATTAATGGGGTTGTTTTCTCCATAGTTGGTGGAATGGTGTTCAAGTGCTAAAAATTCATGGTTTCGAAATGTTCTGCATGGCACGTGAATTGATATGTTTTCAAAGATGTAAGCTGAATCAACGTGACCAAGCAAAACGTTACCAATAAAAGCTGCGCCCAAGAGAAGCCGTCTATTTTCAAGCGTGCATATTTTGTAATCCGTGCATCTTGTTGTGTATGGTGGTAAGCGAGCCACATTTTCATGGAATGGTAAGTTGTGGTCGTAATCCCAGTCACTTTTCTTTAACAAAAAAATCAGGAACTTCTTTTGAATGCTTTCAATTTTTTTTATGTGTACAGCATAGTATGGATTCCAGACCGTTACAGCGTATTCCAGTTGAGATCGAACATAAGCGAAATAGAGTGAACATAAGGTTTGATCCTTAAATTCACATGTCCATCTTTTAACAAATCCGAACATGGCATTCGCTTTCGCAATACAATTTTCAATATGCCTATTGAAACTGGCGTTTTCGACAAATGTAACACCTAAGTCTATAACCTCATTGACTCTTTGCAGTACTTCGTTGTTGACTTTGTATGAAGTAATTATCGGATTTCTTTTACGATGGAAAGACATGATTTTGCATTTCTTAATATTTAAGTATAGTGAGTTCCGATCACACCACTGACTTAATCTATCTAAGTCTTCTTGAAGTTTCTCCGTATCTAACCATCCATTAATAGTACGAACAATTTTCACATCATCTGCAAATATGAGCACGTCTGAGTTTTTGATTATCTCGGTTATTCGGTCTATAAAAACAATAAAAATCCAAGGCCCAAGGTGTGAACCTTGGGGAACACCAGATGTAACTTTACCAACGCTTGATTTCTCATTTCCCATTATTACAAATTGGCACCGGTTTGACAGATATGATTTAAACCAATTTATGTAATCGAGAGAAAACCCAAAATTGAATAAACTCTGGAGTGCTTTATGATGACAGATAGAATCAAATGCTTTACTAAAATCCGTGTACGCTACATCAACTTGACGGTGTTTTTCTATCTCGTTATTTAGTTTACTGGTGAATTCAACCAGATTAGTCGATGTGGATCGGCCAGGCATAAACCCATGCTGGTTTATTGATATATGACGTGCAATTGTGGATTTAAAGCTGTTGCATAATACCATAAAGCAAAATATACATAAGAGGACTCATGTAGAGTTTCCGAGGTTAATCTGTCTTACTTTACACAACCTTTATAAGCCTAACAAGAACAATAAACTATAAAATAACTATGCCGATATGTTTATAAGATACGTATGTATGGATTAAATATAGAAAAAAATTAAATTTGTATATATAAATATATTAAAACTATAAAATAAGATTAACCTCGGAAAAACCTGCTTATAAAATTTGCACTACTTGATTTCTCTTATATATTTATTGCTCGATGATAATACTAACTCAAACAATTTTGGAATTGATGATGTAGTTGATATTCCTCTGTAGCATGAGATATCATCACGTTTACCCGATTTAAAAATTGGAGTAATTTTTGAAATTTTCTATTTTTCAGGAAACACGCCGGTGTTTAAGGAAAGATTGAATAGATAACATAATGGTATTGTAAAAATTTCAGCGTACTCCTTCAGAATAGAAGAGAGTGTATCGTGAAGACCGCAACCATCTCCAAACCCCCTTAAAGCCAATAAAATGTTGTCCTCAAAAATAATAGGAGGAGTTATTGATGTGTTGTTGTTGCCGGGTTGTTCGTACAATCCACTAGTAACGCTTGGTCTATAGACTGATTGAAAAAACGACGCGAACATGTTAGCTATATCTTTAGCGTTTGAAGAGCAGGTATTGTTGTACGTCATATTAGCAGGGTATCCTTCAATTTCGCGTTTATTCCTAAAGTATTTCCAAAATTGTTTTGGATTTACTTTGATTTTGTCTTGAATTTGATTAAGATGCGACCTGTATTTAGATTTGAAATAAAATTCAAATTCATTACTATGTTGTAAAAACGTAGTTTTGTCCGCTTCTAACCCTCTTTTCAACATTTTGGCATACGCTTTCGACTTCCGATTTTTTAAGTTAACTAGTCTATCATCAAACCAATGAGGGTGAGCATTTCGTGGTTTACAGCACATAGGTACATAAAGTTCGAAGCCTTGAAGCATGATGTCATTAAATTTGTCCACATTTTCGTTTATATCATTGGAATTGAAAGTTATTTGCCACTTGATGGATTCCAGGTAACTTTGTAGCCCCACACGGTTAGTTTTTTTAAAGTTGTATTTCATTGGTTGTAAGTGTTCTGATCTCGCCATTTTAGTTAAGTCAAATACAATATCCAAAGATTTGTGATTAACATCATTTATGACAAAAGGTAATAGGGATTCAGAAATTTTAAAGGTGTCAATGTCGTTGCTGAAGACAAGATCCAATCATCTATCACGATTATTAGCAATTGTGTTTATTTGGTTCAAATTATAACCAAGCATTGCGTCCACAAATAAAGATTCCGCATCTGTTGTTATATTGCAAGGTAAAATACAGTTTAGTTCTGGGTCCAAATTCCAAGTTATATTTGGAAGATTACAATCACCAAGCACAAGAACTAAATCTGACGAGTTTGTTGTATTAATAACTTCATCAATCGCATCAATGCAAGTTGCATAATGATCACTATTTGATTGAGGTGGTATATATGCTGCGTAGATGATTAGATTGGTTTGGTTGATTTTGATTTTTACACCGATCTGTTCGACTCTCGATGAGGCTAAAGTTACTGGAGCATTCCAGAGTTTAGAATGTACTGTTATTAGTACGCCACCACCCGATTTCTTCGAACTAGTTTCAGGAGACCGATCGATCTATAAACAACGTAGTCATAGCCAAAAAATTCGCTGCTCCTTAAGCCGGGTTTTAATGAAGTTTCATAAATTACATAAATAAGGTAGTTTGATTTTAAAACAAATTTGTAGAATTTAGATGCTTTTGGTGCCATTTTGTTTACGTTTTGATAGTAAATTGCACATTTATCATATACCGATCTTTTCTTGGACTTCATGGGCTGATTTACCGTTTGATTTGATTTTTGCAAGAATCGAGTTTCGTAGAACGTTCTTCTGTGAGAAACTATACTTGCTAGCTTTGGATACATCGGCTGACATTGACATTGGTTTCCATAGCTTCGTTTGAGTTTTGATTGCTGACTTTATCTTGCAATTCATGATTGATTGAAGTGGCAATTAAAACGTTCTCTTCCGACTATTTATTATGGTGGCTATAATGAGTGTGGGTGGTAATGATAATGGTTATTGAAAGAAATCCGATGTTCCTAGATTGTTGCATAAATGTATTCTGCTGAAAGAGTTTAATAGTTTTCGTTTTGTTCATACTTAGATTCTTCAACAAATGAATTGAAAGTTTTTTTCTATATTCGTTCTCTTCAGGTAGGATGTAAATTAGGTTTTAGTACTTCAACTACTGATTTTTCATTCGCATTGAATTTCATGTTACGTCAAACTTGAATTGGAAAATTTTATTAAGTAAGTTTCAGCTTCTGTGTCTCGTTGTCAATAAAATAAACAAATCAAAAAGAGGTTATTCCCACCTGATATTGACATAGGGTAGTTTCCAAATCTTATTAGTACATTGGCCTATCTTGCCATATATGCCGATTTGTGTCTATACCTCTTGGTATTTCAGTATATACAACTTTATTTGGGCCCATAGTCACTTTTCGGGGAAATAAACAATTCAAAAAATAGGATATTTCCAATTTTAATATTATTTAAATTTTAATATTATTTAAAATGCGTGCTTTGTTTTCTTGTACTTGCGAAAATTTATTTTTCTACTCATTATATTTTTTCACATTGCTTTCAGTTTTCGTTTCTCAAATATCTTTCGGAATGAGGCTACACGTTATTTGCTATTTACTCTCTTTTGAGATGACTATACACTTATCAAAGACATCTACTAATAACATTATTCGCGTTCGGTCTAACTTCGGCGAGCTTTGTACCATCTTCTACAAGAGTCAAGTTTGCACAAAAAACTATGTCTAAAGTAAGGATGATAAAATTGAGTTGTCTTCGTTCCACTACGTTCGCCTCAACGAACAGCGAAATACGCTGTAAAAACAAGCTAAAACGATTTTAAATTTCAGGTCAATGACACCACTAACATCGGTTCCTGGCGGTATATCAACGATCACACCTAGCAACATAACTGTAAAAGCAATCGGATGTAAGGATGTAACCAATGTTTATTAATTCACCAACTGATTCAACAATTTTCGACGAACTGTTTTAACGATTATCTACAAGAAACGCAGGATAGACGCAAATGGACAACGCAACAACCAAATATCAAAATTGGTCCAAATTATTGTATTACAGGATGACAATTATACTCAAATAATTTTTAATTAGAGAGTGACAGTTTAGTTGGCGTAGTCAACGTCAAAACTGAGACTGGCATTTATAAACTGACATTTATAAACGGGTTACCACAAAAATTTGTATTGACAAAAATTTGTACAAATGGTATTATTAGATGTTGAACTCGAAGAGAGTTCAAGAGAGAGAGGAGAATGAACGGTGTTTTGGTGATTGTTTCAAAAATGTATAGAATACTTTTTTGAAGGTTTTGAATAATACCTGTGATAATATACTCAATACTCAAGGAAAGCGATGAAATCCTTGTTTGGCCTAAATATCCGTACTTTGAGAAAAATTTTGAGTTTGTATTTGAAAAAATTAAATGTGGACCAGATGAGGTTAAAGCAGTGGTAACCAAATTATATACATTTTCCATGAGCGACCTTTAGTTAGGTTGAACGAGGAATTGTAATTAGATTTTTGGTAAATTTCAAAAACATGTAAATATTTGCCAGACTTAGTTCCATTTTCAATTAGATACTTCGAAGTAAAGTGATATTTGACAGTGTATCCGATAATTTTTGTTACAATATTAAAAGGGACACGGAATATTGAAAAGATGACAAATAAATAAACTATGAAAACGAAACTGGTGGGGAAAACGTTGGTAAGGCGCATTCATAACAGACTATGGCTAAAATTACGGTACAAAGAAAAATTGCGATTTCATTTCACAAATAGACTCTCCTTTCCGAATGAAGTAATACAAAGATTTTTTGTATTTAATACAAAATAAAATATTCCTCTTCAACTTTGAAACTATTGTTAATGTCTCGGTCACCAACTATTTATTTTTTATTGGGCGCCGGCCTTGTTTCCGATAGAAAGGTACACCCAATATGTTTATCGACCAGAATAAACGCATGATCACTATTTAAAACAATCAATACCTGATAACATATTTGAAAACTTAAATTATTCGATAAAAAAACACCAAATGGATAACATGTCGCTCATTTGTATCAACAGTGACACAACTCAAAATTCACTCATTTCCAGTAAGTGATATTTTTATTATTAAATTAGGTAAAATTTCATATAAAAAATCACTGAATTCGCGAAAGAAATTAACATTCTAAGATATTGGAAAAAATACATTGTTAACCCTTAAATGCTTGACCTCTGTGATATTAATACGAAAAATATTTTTTGATTATTTTGTAATGCAGATTAAAAATCCGAACTCTTTTCCAATTACTTCTTTCCAGCTTTTACGTCTTTCCAGAATCTGGAAAAAACTGGTTGTCCATTTAAATGGACATCATGCACTAAAGTAATGTATCCATAACTTGTATTACATCACCTGAAAAGTTACCGGTCTGACTCATAGATGATGCCATAAATTTAACACTTATATGACTTTTAAATTCTACCAACCTTCAAATGATACCTGTTAAAATTTCACAACATTTCGATCATTACGGTTACGAGTTACAGTTGTTTTAGTGACGCTACTTTTGTTAAGTTCAAAACAAGGAAAAAAATCGTTTTCATGGAGGAAAAATACCGTTCAAGCAAAGCTTGATAGTGGCTTGATAAGTGATATCCGGACCTTGCACCAAAAAAATCAATCATCTGGCTGGTATGCTGAAACGTGTTCGCACAACCACCGATGATGCACCATGCCCTGAACGCCCAAATGAGGCAGTGACTCCAGAAAAAATAAGAAAACCTCCACGAAATTGTTTTGAAAGACTGTAAAATGAAGTTGCGTGAGAACATATTGGTCATATTTTACAGGAACATATGTCCATCAGCTAAAAAGACGACAACACAACACATTGCACATTAACTTGCTTCCGCATTCACCGTATTTGCCAGATTTAACCCCCAGCGCTGTGGCAGTTCAACATAACCACTTAATATCAGTTAAGTGATTTCGTCAAATTTTATTTCTATCTGTTCCTTTTCGCATCATTTATGACCCAAGCAAAGTTTGGACAAATTTGTTTGATTCTTGACCATGTTGTGGCTATAAAACAAAACCACTTAACTGCACTGAATTGCTATATAATACTTTATTATTTTCAAAAAAACACTCTGAATATTCACTAAATTTCAGTTAAGTGATTATGTTGAAATGCCACAGATATGTTTGCAGACCTCAAAAAAAGCTCCATGGAAAGAGATTTGGCTCCAATGAAGAAGTGATTGCCGAAAGTGAAGCTTATTTTGAAGACAAAGATAAATCGTTCTACAAAAGACATCGAAATGTTAGGGAAGCGTTGGGCTGATTTTATCGCTCTAGAAGGAAATTATGTTAATGAATAAAATGTATTTTTTCCAAAAAAAAAGTGTGTTCTTTGTTAGATCGGAAACTTTCCAGGCGATGTGCTACATACGTATGGACTGCGTATTATCAGTTTATAATGACGATCATTTACATCATATAAAAAACGCACTCTTTAATTTTATCTGCACAAGCGAAATGATTTGTTTGGCGATCGAGAACTAACTGACTACTGTTACTAAATTAAACTCAACCGACCGTCTAAATATAGATTACACTTGTACTTAAACACACACACACACATATTAACACATGCTTAAAATTGGTTTTCTGTTTACCTTTTTTATTGATTTTCCTGGTTGCCATTTATAACGGACTTGATGCATTTAAGGGTTAACACAATCTTTTTTGCATATTTTCAAAAGATTTGAAAAATTTACTGTAATTTTGAGGTATTAGTCGTACTGATCAGCTAGATGTTTGAAGCTTGATATTATAATTGCATCTGTTCGGAAAACATCTAACTGATCAGTACGACTAATATCTCAAAATTACAGTAAATTTTCCAAATATTTTGAAAATATGCAAAACATTTTACGTTAATAATGCTTTCCCTAAAGGAATATTGATAAAATTAAAGATTTTCACACCCCTTTTAGTGTGAAATATACTTATTATCAATATAATAAGGTATTTATTGGTTCTGTGTTTGACCAACTATTTAATTTGCGGTAAGAAAGCGTTTATTTGAGAAATTTGTGTAACAGTTTTTAAGTTATTAGTGAAATTCAAAATCACTAATTTTACAGTAGAATCTTGATTATCCCTACAACCGTTACAGATAGATAATTTTTTATTCAGATTAATATTCTCCCTCCATCATCTACATTTATTGTGATTACTTAAGAGTCTCTTGTATACCCAGTATACATTAAACAGAAATATGTTTACAGTTTCATAATTTATTTATGTTTATATACTGCTTCAGGTGACCTACTTTTCAACATCTTTTAATGTACTGTATACAACTAATAATATTTTTGTGCTTAATTGATTTCCTCTCTAGTGTACATATTAGAAAAAAAAATCGTTCACCCTTTAAATTCACCTTCATAAATCTTTCTGCTGTATAAAATGTTGATAATTTATAAAAGGATGCTGAGCTAAATTCAAACAAGAAATGTAATAAATTTAGTTTGTTATGGAGGGGAAGCCATAGATTTAGTAAAGGAACACATGACCATTATATGTCGAAGATATTTATTAAAGGATTTATAATGGTTGTCTAGTCGTGACTAATTAAATATCAGTGCCATTAGGATTTGTAACGTATTCTGCGCCAAATCATAAATAATAGACTTGGGGTATACTTTTAAAAGTGTCACGTTTATTTAAATGGAAATTTATACGAAATACTTTTTATGTATCTATGAAATAGAATAAAACATAAATTTATGTTACATGGTAAGTAGGTTGCATCACAAATTTCCACGAAAACTGGTTTTATTTTTACTTCATACTGAACAATTGAATAATATTCTAATTTGTAGGTACTTTTTATTTTAATAATAATATTTGAGTTCTTACTGTAACAGTAGACATTTATTTATAAATTATATATAACAATATCCATATCAAGTCCATGATAAGACTCTGAAAAATGTGTAATTGGATGTACGTTTATGGATGACAAGTGATGCTTCTAGTGAAAGTGATTATCTTATTCTCCCGTTGTAAATTATATAAAATATAAATACACAGTTGTCATTTAAATATTTAATTTAACAAATAATTTCCCTTAATCACAAAGAACTACAGGTAGGCCTCGTACAGAGCTTTACAAAATAAAAATAAAATCCTCTTCGCTATTATAGAATTTGAACTCCCATTTGAATGAAGATTATCTGCTCAGTGATACCCGTGTTTTTATTTACTATTTTGTGGATTTTCCACGTTTCAATCATTTCAAAATACCTCTAACTTATACGTTATACATAGAGTTGCTGTAAACCACATTCATACATAGTGAGAAATTTTATATAGATTTTGATTTTTTAATTTCAAATTCTTCGTCAATTTATTCTAATTTGCCTGTTTAGTCATTTAATTTAAACAATTTTTTTATGTGCCAATTAGATTAAGTACATTATGTGTGTTATGTAGATTGTACTTAGAAAAGCAGTTTATTTTATTTGTGGTTAACAACAAGTAAAAATCTCTTGCACGATGTACTGTGTACAGTGTACGTAACAAAGTAAAATTACGTAAATAAATTTATATCAAGAGACTATAATGTAATTTAGCCCGGCCACTCTCTTGAATAGAATCGTTACGCCCTCATCGAATTGTTAGTAAAATTCTAAATATTAAATATAAATCTTATCAGTACTACTACAGCACGTGTAGGTACTGTAGTAGTGTAGTGTACGAATACACAAAAGGTTATAAAATCACAACGTTTGCATATTTAAACTAAAACTGATTTTCGGCCGCCATAAATCAATATGCTTGAATCTGATATGTACAAATTTTCAGATTTTATATTTATTTAGTACTATTATTTTAGGAAAAATTAATTAAACTTTTATAGCAATTTATCAAAATATATAAAAAATCATTAATCATTAAAAACGTGCAATGCTTTCAAAATTGATTTACATTGTTGTTGTATATTTATAAATGAAACCGGATACTCTTGAAAATTATTTAAACAGCCGTTTAACTCTTACTTTACGGGTCGTTATGAGAAGAGGTCACTTTTATAACACATGTTTATGGAAACGACAAAGTGTCACACTTTTGGCCTGAACGCCCTACAACCTTCAGTACTCACATAGAGTTTCCAAAATACCCGAAAAATAAATACGCGGGTATCGGGTACTAATTCTTTGAACAACACGGGTAACCTGGAAAAAGACAAATAAATACAAAATTCATTTATTAAATAAAACAAAAATGGTGAAGAAAAATTCAATCATGCTAAAATTCATTGTTCATTGCAAATTATTAAGTGTTCAAATAAGTTATTGAAACTTTAAGTTTATATAGGAATAAAATTTTAAAATATATTAAAAATAATCAATACCAGTCCATTAAGAATGTCAGATAAACAATGGAGTTTTGTTATTAAAATCCCGGCAACTGAAAAGACCCGTTCGTATGGCGTTGAGGTGGGGTTTATTGTTAGGAGTACTTGATATACATTTTCCAATGTTTTACTTCGCATTCCTCTATTCAATTCGACGAATTTGAAATCCTTTTCAATATTTGCACTCGAAGCTGTGTGTTTGGTGAATTTAGTTGATGTAAATGAATTAAGGGACTTCTGTAACTCATCGTAGGCTATTTTTTCACAATCGCGGTCCGTATCATCAGAGGAGCTGGAGCTATCCGATTTCGATATCTCGTTCTGGATTTGATCTGGATTTAGTCTATTTATTAATTGTTTAGCAAATATAGTTTTATTGTCGTTTTTGATAAGTAACTTAAAAAATATATTTAAAAAAACTTTTTAAAAAACCACGCTTATATTTAAAGGCTCTAAAAAGTAGATAATAAAAGGCTTTGAAAAGTAGAAAATAAAAATGATCTTCCTTACTCTTATCAAGGTATATTTATAACAAATAGAAATTTAAAATTAATATGTATGACTAAAAATATAAGCGTGTGGGGCGCTCCTTCTGAATGTATATATGTACTATCTCTCAATATACCATTTTTACGTTAATACTGAAATGCTCCAGCAAAAAATCTATTCTTAGGATACATCAGAATAGACTGTTCCATTAGTGTTACTAAAAGACTTTACTTCATGTGTCTAGTAGTCTTAAATTACTAATGCCGTAAAGGAGCGCCCCACGCTTATATTTTTAGTCATATTAATTTTAAATTTCTACTTGTTATAAATATACCTTGATGGGGTAAGGAAGAAAAATTTTATTTTCTACCTTTCAAAGCCTTTTATTATCTACTTTTTAGAGCCTTTAAATATAAGCCTTTTTTAAATATATTTTATTTTGCAGTCTTAGTAGAAGCATAGTAGTAGTGTAAAATCCAACATCCAAACATTTTTCCATTCAAACATTTTTACAAGCAAATTACAACTACATAAACGTCTACGTCATATTTTTTATATGAAGAGAAACAGTAACACCGCGATAACTAAATCTTCATACAAACTGTATACGTATATGTATAAATTTATTAAAAATTGATCGTTCAACTGTAATTGAAAAGTTTTCATACTTTTTAGCTAGATGGCAGCATTTTGAAAAAGATTTTCCTTTTTATAGCTTTTCAAATTTGGTTTTCTTCTTCACTAATTATAGTTTAAATATAAAAAACGATAATAAAAACTTTATATAAATTTATTAAAAATCAGGTGCTAACCTGTAAATTATTATTAATTTTTTAACTTTACCTTTAGCTTTTAAAGTTTATAAAAATATTTCGATTTTAGGGTCTTATCTTTGACAAAGAATTTATAATATCCCAGTATGCAATTTTTCCACTGTGTGGAAAAAACTGTTTTAATTCCATTCTAAATTCCGTACTACTAAAAATCAAAGACACAAAAATATCGATTTTGGAGAAAAATAATTGTCTTTCTCTTTCTGTTTCGCGGTAATATTATTTTCGTTTTATAAGTTTCGATTGTATCTTTTATTTTCAGTTTCTTCTGACAAGTCGTGCACGGTTGCATTACATAATTAGTTTTTTTTCTTTAAGTGTTGTGTTTCATTATAATGTTTTTCGATTTGTTAAAGAAAATAATTTTAAATTTAAGTATATAATAATAATTATTAACTTGTTCAGTGATCGCGATGTACAAATTTGGACTAAAATGGTAATACAGATCTGTCTCAATATGGCGTCGTCGCGAAATACATTAACGTTGTAAATTTTCAATGCATTTTTTTTCAAGATCTCAATATGTTGAAGATTAATAATCGGGTAGCACGTGGCGGATGCAATACAAAACACAATTTATAAAATTTAAATATATAAATAAATTTACTATGTATGTTTAATTAAATAAAATATGTATAATAATTACCTTCACAAAAACAAAAGATAATAAAATCTTTTATTTGGAATTCAAGTTTTATGTGAAAAATACTAATCAAATCTGCTCTTTTTCGCGCAGAAACGTATTGGAAATCAGTATAGAAAAGTGTATGGAAAAATTCCGAGTTTCCGACGAAATTCCACCTTCTTTCCAATTAATTTTTTTCTCTTTTTAGTCGGGATTCACACCCACACTGGAATTTTTGTGACACTTTTCTTTAGCGAGTAGTACGGTTTTCCGTGTGCATAACATGGTTCTTTCCATAGAAAGAGTGTGGTTTTTGAACGCGAATATAAACGGAATTCCGTCGGCATTGCATATTGGGTATATCCCAGTATGCAATTATTCCACTGTGTGGAAAAAACTGCTCGAATGTCGTACAAAATTAGCTTTCCATATTTAACTATAGCGTTAGCACCATTATTACATCCTTATTAAATTGAACTCCATATTCTTGTAAATGATTTCTTACAAGACTTTCAAGTACTTCCGATGTGCAACTCCCATTTATTTTAACTAAACCCAAAACAAATTTAGTAGTCGAGGAATGAAAGGAGTTCGTCGAGGAGTTTAAGAATCTTCTCATATTAACCCATTGCCGCACACTTTTTAATTGACGACCGTGCTCAGAAACACACTTTTTGTTTTTCAATTGTTTATGACTGTCATATGAAATTGAGCGTCATTTATATGTTTGGAAGTGAAAATTATCACATTTTCTCACAGTTTTCCCATGAAAACTCTCGACGGCTATAGCCGTCATTTGCTCATCACATCATTTTTTCTATATATTTCGGCTATAGCCGTCATTTGCGCGAACATAATAGGACGGCTATAGCCGTCATTTGTTTGTGTAGGCGGAAATATATCGAATTGCTAATCATGAAAAATCGTACAAATAACAATTGATATGTTAGGTGGATTGTTTTATCTTTTTTTCTTAGATGTATTACTGAATAATTAACAAAATAATGCATTAGTACACTTCGTAAGAATGATGTTCCTTTTTTTATTAATTAAAATATGCAGGACAGCTATAGCCGTCATTTGCATATATATCAACAAAAATTTGACGGCTATAGCCGTCATTTGCAGAAATGGGTTAATGTCCGTCCACATATTAATGACTGTAAACTTGTTATTATTTTGTAGGTCTCTTGTTTCTTTTCTTCAAAGAATTCCATGACATGTTTTTGGACAACAGTGGTAACACTTTTCGGTATCAAAATCTTTGATAGCTTCAGACTGTGTGATGGATAGAAAGGAAAAGCCATCTTTTGTTGCACATTTTGCTAAAATCAAGGATGCACAGATTCTCCGCGTACATATGTGAATATTGACGGCGTATCCAGTTTAGTTTTTGTATATATTTTTTTGTATATAGTACTCGAATACGCGAAGCAATTAATTACCCGCGTATTTGAGTAGTAGAATAATGACAAAAATACCCGGATACCCGATACCCGGGACTGGAAACCCTAGTAAAGGCGTTTTTTTTAAAACGACTTAAACGATTTTCTCAAAACATTATTTTTTTGAAAGCCTGATATTTTTACGTTAAAATTACACTATTTTCATGAAAATTGGTGCAGTACTTTTTTTATAACGAATTTTGAATGAAAACGGAACCAAAATTGATGATTTTGAAAAAAAATATTTGGGATATTTAAATTTAAATAAAAAATTCAAGCAAAACAAAACCATTTTGGTTAATGCTCCAACTTCTCTTTCAAGCGTCTTCTTATTGTCCATTAACTAACAGCTCCATCTCGAACTTATCTTAGCTCCTGCTACACATCGACTCCCGGGAAATGGCAATTTCGCAGTGAAGTTGGGACCATGAATTGATCGTCCTTCTCAAGTGTACACCGATACCGGTGAGTATGTGGTCTCTGATTTAAGGTACCAGTTTCCTGAAACCTTCTAGAAACTCTTGAGACAGCAGATTGGCTCATGTTTAGCTGACAAGCGACTTCTTGTTGATTGCATCCTTCTTACAATAAGGCAACAACTTGTGCGGCTTTTCCTGGGGTAATATTCATGATTTTGGGGAAACAACGAATGAAAGTGGTAGAGATTTGTTCAGGTCAACGTCTGATAAGTGACTGATGGCAAATATCAGTCAACGTGGTATTATACAGGTGATTGCAATACGCCAATTATTTTCTCCGAAACATCGCATTTTGCTTCGATTGCTTTAATTCTAAAAGTACTGTACATACATTTTTAATGCTAAAGGTGTTCTTGAAAAGATAAAACACTAAGCTATCAAAAAAAATTTTTTACGAAAATCTGTTAAGCTGGAGGTTTGAGTCCGTTTAGTTACTCGCGAGTATAGTTATATAAGTTAATTTCTCGAAATTTCAAGAGCGCAACATACCCAAAATTTCTCAATATTCTTGATACCAGTTTTTTCTAGAATATAATTTATTCTTGCGAGTTAAAGGTGATACTGTTTCTCCTGATCTTTCACTAAATTTAAAAAAATACTTTAGTTAATGTTTTTTAAGTAATATTGTGTTGTTTGCCCTGATTAGAATTTTTATCCAATGACATAAGTCGCTATAAAATTAAATGTTTACCTTAAAATTCCATGAAACTCAAATTATAAAAAAACACTGTATAGAACAACACGTGATTGTATATACATATTAGGTGTATGACTTAATTTTTTACAGATTTTTCAGCAAATTTATTGGGGATGGAAATATTGTCCATCGTTTTTTATGAACTTGCGCCATCTCTCAGGTAACATGGTAGTCGGATGGACAAATCGTACTCGGATGGATCCAAATCCGGTGAATATGCCGCGTGCGGGAGAACTTCCCATCCCAAGAACAAGAGGGTCTTCTGAGTCACGCAAGCAACGTGAGGTCGAGCATTGTCATGCAGCAGGAAGACTTGCTTCTTTCTTTACCCAGTAAATAGTCTTTTCTGATCAAGCTCTTCACTTATTTTGTTCAATTGTCAGCTGTAGTGTTCTACAGTCACCGTCTGACCAGTTTAAAGGGGTTCGTAATAAAACATGCCCCTAATGTTCCACCAGATAGAACACAGAAGAACCTTCTTTAAGTGGGTGTAATTCCGTCTCTTCAAACTTCAAATAAAAATTTTTATATTGACTTCAACCGACTACAAGTGCAATACAAGAAAAATTTTATCAGCTCTTAAAGCAGATAAAAAGTTTGACATTTTTATTCGCCTCAATTTTTAACTTTTTAATTTTAAATACCGCATATTTAAACCAATTGAAACACATTATGCGTGTCATAGTTAAGACTAAACTCAAAAAAAGACAAAAAGTCTTACCTAAGACCATTTTTTAGACATTTACTGTGTTTCAGAATCGGGGTGTACATTTTTATCAACGAAAAAATCGTCGTCGCCTGCGTCGATGGTTGTATTAGTATTGCATGTTATCGGTGTTTTGTAATATGACAGGCCATTTCGTTCGCCGCTTTCGCTCTTGTTCAGTTTTGAACTTTAAACCTCAAAACAACAACTTTGTTCAATATTTTACACAAAGATCTTCATGTAAAACTTACAAAATACAGTTAACACAATTCGTTAATTGGGCATTAGAAAAACAAGAAGAAAATGAGAATTTTTCAGGCAAATTATCTTCACCGATGAATGCTCATTTTGAAATTAGCGGCTATGTCAACAAACAAAACTGCCGCATTTGGGGTGAAGAAAATCATAGAGATTTGTTTGAAAAGACTATGAAGCCAAAAAAATTACTGTAAGTTGTGCATTTTGGTGTGATGGCGTAAATAGTCCATATTTTTTCGAAATCAAAATGGCAATGTAATTACTGTGAATGGAGCTCGATATCGAGAGATGATTATAAACTTTCTGTGGAATCAATTGGAAGATATTGATGTGCTGAATATGTGGTTGTTTCACCAGGATATATGGTGCAACATGCCACACAGCAACGGAATCAATCGATCTTTTGAAAGAGAAGTTTAATATTGGAATAATTTCTCGAAGAAAAGACGTGCATTGACCACCAAGATCATGAGATTTCGGGGGCTTGAAGAATAGTTTATGCGGATAATCCTCAAATTGTTCAACACCTTAAAGATAAAATCATCGATCAAATATCATTAATTGAATCACCATCATCGTCAAAAGATTGGCAGCCTACCGAGCTAGCAGAGGAGGTCACTTGAACGACATTATCTTTTTCATTATTAACCGGAACCAATGTACTTTAATTTTCAATAAAAATAAATAAAGATTTCACACAATTTATGTCTTTTATTTAAAACTTAAAAAGATACCTCAAATTTGAACACTCTTTAAATGCTTGTTATGTAAGCTTTAAATTAGTGAAAATCTAACCAGATTTATACTTAAAACCTTAGAGAAAATTTGTTAGATATAAAGTTAATACATTAATCATTCAGTCTTCTTAAAAATTTGGAATGGTAAACAATAATGGATAAAGATTCTTGCTAATTTATTTAGAGTAAGGGTATTTTCCAAAAACATTCTCAATACACAAGATTCTAGTTTTCACGAAAAACTTTTAACCGACTTACGAAAATACTTTTAATATTAAATTATTATTTATTAGTAATGATTGCCAATTCTCTATTACACGAGTAAATGACTAGAACTTTCGAAGATAAAAATAAAATGTCCAACACTCATTACAGCAATACAAGCAATTAAATAAAACAACACCAATAACATTTCCTATTAAATATCAAGATTCCACCACCGCACCAGTACCAAACACACCAAAAACGTGAAATTTATTCATTTTATGAGGATAAATCATAAGAAACACCTTACATCGCATATAGCGTTAAATCGATATATGCTATAGATAAAATAAAAACAATAAGAAGATACACGAGCATAAAAAAATTGTTTGTATGTGTGAAACTTGAGATAATGATCCTGTAATTGAAAATATTTATACAAGAGGAGTTAATTAGATTACATACTCAAGATTATTTTTCGTTTTGTTTTCATTTCAGCGGCCCATAAAGAGACAAGAAAATGCATGCGGTGGGAATACATTCGGCGCTTGCCATAAAACGCCAACGTAAACGCCGTGATGAACAGCGACGCGCCAAAGAACGCCGGTATAGCACACAAAGTGAAGAAAGTTATGATGGATCTATAAGACGTAAACCACACAACCACCAAACAGGCAGTCACCCAGATTTTCTTGATACAAAATCCGTTTCAAGCATTGGAATGTTACACATCGGTGTTGTCTTTGCATTTTTCGGTGTATTTTTACTTGGTGCAGGTATACTACCAGATGACATGTCAAATTGGGATTTATCACAACCAAATGCAATATGGAATGAATTAGTGTTCACCGGACTATTTGCACTAGGTTTGGGTATATTTTTAATCGTTTTGAATTCATTCATTAGCAAAAAAGAGGAAGAAGACTTAGAAGATTACGTACAGAGGCAATTAACAAGATCGCGATCGGGACATCGTTTGGAGCGTGATTGTGAAACTGGAGTCCTTACAACACGGCATCATCGACGAGTAAATGAATTACAAAAAGATCGTACACATGACTCACTATCACAATCACAGCATACACCTGTCACGCCGGTCACAAGCGAGTTACAATCCCCGTCAACACCACAAGGTAAATTGCACGGTTTATTTAGCCCGATAATGATAATATTTTAACGGCATCTACTATAATTTCTAGATATCGAAGGGTCCAATGATATACTACTAGAGAAAATTTTGGAGGAAGATAGTACCTGCAGTTATGGTGATGATTACAGTCGAAGAGAAATCATTTCACCGAATAACATTAACGATAAAAGATATCTTATAGGTAATGGACATGCAGTTCATATGACAAACATTTAAGCTCACACAAAAGCACACAATGTGATTGGCACAACAACATCAAATAATCAGTACTTTTTACAATTTTAATATGTTAGATTTAACTTATACACAAATAATTTTAATTGTTTCCAAATTTTAAGTAAATCACAGAACATCTTCTAGTATTTTCTAAGATGTAGCAAATCGAGACGAAAGACATCGATTTCAAAATTCCGATGTAATGTTGAAATCAGCAACCAGCGCTTCGTAATCTCGTTTTGGGTTTGTGTGGTGCGTGCGTCACGCACGCAAAACACACATATCTTATACATATGCTACACGACGAAATACGAATTATATTTATTTTAAATAGCTAATTAAATCAATTTATTTATCTAGATAAATTTACAGTTTAAGGTATAAGACACGTCACACCAATAACAACTACAGAACATAGTTAAATGAACGCCTTAAAAATTTTTTTTTTTTTGTAATCAATAACATTTGAAACACAAACTTACAAAACTATTAGATATGAGCTTAAAGTGCGAATGGAGAGACGAAAATACAAAACTTTTAAGCTAAATTAATTTGTAAATTTAATAACGGTAAAATTTCAATTAAATTAATGAGTTGAAAATATTTAAAAAATAACAAAAACAACAAAATGCTATTTTATACAACTTACATTAATAATTCTAAATTAATTAAACTTTTTTTACCTAAAATATACCTAAAAACTTTAAACACAAAATTAAGTGAAAATCTAAGCTTTTCTATCATAAATATTAAATTTTAAGAAATATTTCGTTGTGGTAACGAAAAGTTTTTGAGAAACTTGTGGTGCGGTATGTGCGTGTTAACATATTTTATGTCGATGTTACTCACGGGTTATAACGAAGGCGATTCAGCAATCCCATCAGCTTAGGTTGATATTTATTTGAAAAGTATTTTTCAAATTTTTCGGTAAGTTACAAGAACGAAAAATCCATAGCAGTAAAATAACATTTTTAATTACGGTAGTAAAAGTATTTGAAACCGAGAAATTAAATTCTTTAACAATAAAAAAATAGTTTTCAGGTGAAAATTTGACGTTGAAAATTTCCGATTTTAAAATCATCAGCAATGCAAGTATGTGAAACTGGTGGCAATATTAAGGGTATTATTATTTAAGTACTAACGACGACGAGTATAAAAAACGACGATTATTCGATAAGCTAACGAAGGAGCAGGCACGCACGATTAAACAATAACACTGTAGGTCGTCCTCTACCTACGAAGCATATGTCAAAAATACATTATGGTTACTGAAACTGAGGAGGATTCCAGAGGACAACAGTAGCTTTCCGATTGTCGAGATAGAAGTTGATTCGCACGGAAAAAATTGATAGCTCTAAATAAATTTTGATTTATATAGTTTTGGACATTCCAGTTCAAATCACGTGAATATATGAAGTAAGCATTCAGCTCTCGTAATTATTACTATATCAGGCATAACGATTTGACTTATTTTACCATCGATTTAAATGTGCCATTAGAAATTATATTTTGTTTTTCGGCAAATCTCAGTCTTGATGTCATGATGTTTATATCTAGATGACTTTTAGAGCAGACGGATTAGAGATCAGACGAAGTAAGCAATTGTACACATCCTTAGACATAAAGTTTAGGAAATCCAGCAGTGTGGAGCTCTTCAAGGCTTCTATTAGGCATTGAAAATTTTCCCTAATATTGTATTGAATTCAAATTAATCCGGTCCAATAAATTTTTTATAGTGACAGCAGATTTCCGTTGTTTCAGACAGGTTAGACATCCATAGTACCACCTCATACAAAATGAGTTTTTGATTATGTCGGATTTTGTGATAATTAAACAGCATTTGCGGGAATTGTTAATTTATTGTTTTATTTGGAAAAAAGTGCACCTGAAGCACATCGAATGATTATGTGGAAGTTTACGGTGACAATGGTCCAACCGATAAATCATGAAGAGATTGGTCAACAAACAGTTTCCGTATGATTGAAATCTATGAGCGTGATTCAAAAGCGAGGCAAGTATGTCTATAATGTAATTGAAAGGGTTTTTATATCGGGTAGTGACTGGTGATGAGAAGTGAATCTTCTACGACAACGCCAAAAGGAAAAAATACTACGCTTTGCCTGGTCAATCGTTGCCATCGCCCTCAACATAAGCACCAAAGACAAACATTCATGGTTCGACGGTTATGCTGTGTATCTGGTGGGACCAAAGGGTCGTTGTGTACTACGAGCTGCTCTAATCTGGCCATTCCATTACGGGCGAGCACAACAGACTACAGTTAATTCGCCCATGTGGGATTGGCGGGTCACCGGTTCACTTCTTCCGAAGAAATTGAAAATTGGCTTCAAACTTGGATCGCCTCAAAAGACGAAAAGTTTTTCCGAGATGGGATTTGAAAATTGCCTGAGTGGTGCATTAAAATTAAAATTAAAAAAACGGACCGAATTAATTTGTAATCCCTGTACAAGTTTTTATTATCACTGTTTAGTCAAATCAAAACCGGTCCAACGATACACTAAAGGTACACTCAGGGGACGGCAATAAGCGCATTTTGTTTTATTTGCCTAATTGTTTTAAAAAGTATTAGCAGCTCCAAGTCCGTTTAGAATAGGGGACCAGCCGGCTGGACTGCATATAGCAATGCTACTTGGCTATCCGAGAATATAAAGATATCAACGTGGAATACTGCTTGGATTTTCCTTATGATAGGCAAAGTGTGAGCCTAGGCTCAATTAAGCTCCCGTATAGTGTTTTTTATCTATCAGTGTGTCAAATAGATGTATGACAAGGAAAAGAGGATATTATGTTCTCAACTTGGTATCGTTCGAGAATACTGCAAGATTTTATTTGATCAAGATAGTGATATAACCTGCTCCGTGCTGTTGGGTTCTATTTGATTTAACACCTTTCGTTTCATGAACTTAGAACCGACCATAACTTTGATACGTAAGTGCAATGATGTGAAAAATTCAAAAACTTCTCGAGAGCAACTGTGGAACAGGCTTTCATAGCTGCTGTTGCACTAATCAGATTACGCTGTGCATTTTGATTAGTGTTACATAAGTTTTTGTGTGTCTATTTTTGGACACAAAACTAAAGCCAAGTACGAAATCATACGACCGGTGATGTAAGCTTTATTAGCATTGTTGGGGATAAACCGGATATAGGTGTTCCATGCAAGTTTTTGTTCAGGCATAACACCCAGCTTCCGGTATTATTTGCAGGTTTTCAGCATAAATAATATTGATAATGTGAGTTTTTTTAATCTGGTGAGTAATTGTTCCGTCATTAGCAGCCACAAAAGGAGAAGGAGGACTCCATCTTGTGTGAAGCCGAAGAAGATCTGAATCACCTCTTGCTCTAGCGTGTGCTCGAATTATTTTGAAAATGGTGTTGTCAAAAGCGACTCCACTTAAACGTGTCACTAAACCGTATCTGTTATAGGTCTCTGGTTCCACCAGCTGCCGCCACTCTTGAGCATGATTTGATATTCTAATCCTTGGTTACTCGACAATTTCCAAGGGAGAATGGGACTTTCCATCCCATTTAGATTGGTTTTTAGAACTGGGATCGCCTGTTCAACTTCGGTTGCAATTTATTTGAACAGTCCTTTGAGGATGTTTAGGAATTCGATTGGAAAACAGAGTACTAGATCCATATGTGATTTAAATGTGATTCAAATGATTGTTATTTAAAATTCCATAGGAAAGCGACAGTACTGTTCTTGATTTTACCAGAACACTAGTCGTTTGTAGTTCGGTCTCCTTCTTGTTATCTAAATTTGCCAGTTAATTTCTAATGGAGGTGTGTAGTATAGATGTGGACAAGTTTTCTTCGAATATTGGCCGTTGGTCCCTTGAGGCTGGGACATCCTCGTTGAATGTGCTAGTCGAGTCGTAGCTATCTTAACCCATCCTATAGTATCATCTCTGAGATAGGATCGGAGGAATCCTTGCTAATACTACCCATGCAGTAGGTTTGATGAGCAAGGAAGATCCGCAACAGGCTCTTACTGTGGAAAGGCAAACTTGAAAACGGAGAGATTTGTAAGCGAGAGAGGATATATTAGGTTCGCATTATCGTTTCCAGGAAGGCCTCGAGAAAACGTTTGCAGATTTCTTGTCTGCTCCAACAAATATATGTTATCTGGTAGAGGACGACAAATATTTTAAAGCTTCGTCATTGGTGGCCGTATCACATGTTATTTTAGTAAATACATCCGGTAAACATTTTAGACCTGCAGGTTTTATAGCTGGTGCCCAACGAATATAAAAAGTTAAAAATACGAATATTTACTCAATTAATAACATCTACTAAACTAATAGATTAACTATTACACTGACAAACCACGACAGGGGTAAAGTGGATGGAATAGTAAAACGAGTTCGTCATGTTGGCAATTTATAAAGAAACATTTGGTCTAAAGCCCTATGATTGCCTATATTGTGTCTTTATGAAATTTATTTTTGTATACTTTCTATGAAAGATTCCCAAAAAAACTCTCAATAGTTGCATCATTTGCTTACCAAACATAGGCGAGTAAAATGCCCCAAAATATTTAGTTTAGGCAACTGCTATCGGGTCACGGATACTCACACCTATAAGAATTTTTACCATTTGAGGCCAATGATAGTTTTGATAGCGCGATCTCTGGTCCTGTCGTTATAATGGAATATCATGAGGATCTCCTCAGATGAATTTTTATGTTCCAGTTTTGTTTTCTCTGAAAAATCGAAAACAACTTAAAATTATATTTGATTGCTCTAATACGGACAGTTGTACCCAATTGTATTTTCTGAAATTAAATACTACTGTATAAAAAAGGTAAGCACACTTAAGCGTTACCACATGTAGTTGTAAACATAAACGAATACGTTCGTATCTTGAAAATTTTGTCACATGAACATGAACCAACTGAAACAAAGTGGAATGTCATCACAATCATAACAAAACAATCAAAACTGAAGTTTCTTTTATCGCCAAATATTAATTTAGAATTAAGTAATTTAATTTCAAATAAATTATAATTCGGGTTAATAATTGTCAGAAGAAGATGGCATTACTTGTCAGGACCATTCTGCTACTATAATCGTACGCCGTATACGGGGACGGCGTCTAACGTGGTTTTAGTTTACCTATGCGGATTACCTCTCAATGAAAGAACTTATATTTTGACAGACATTTTTCAAATCGAGTAGCAGACTGCGGTCTTGACGAATAATGCTTGATGGCATTGCTCGTCAAGGATAGGTAAAACTATAATCAGCTCGTGCTATGCATCGTTATTAGAAATTGAAGGCATTAATTGCCGAACAATTTTCTTACTTTAAAGGGAATCGTAAAATTATTGAATTCCGATGTGGTCTTTTATTTTCTGTTTCCTGCAGGGCTCAAAGTTTGACTCGGAGAACAGAGTTTATCATTTTAAAAGAGCAAGACTCCAACCATTATACAAATTTCAAGAAACTTAGATCAGTTACATTGTTTTTTGCCTCCACGTAGTCGTTTATAATTAAAGCCAATTTAGAAATAAACAAAGTTTGAGGATTATTTTTGCGGCATTTATTAAGGTATTTACAATGATAATCAACACGGAAAACGAATTGTTTATCTCCAGCGTCAAATTGGAGGATTTCTCAACTGAAGCGCTTATAACAAAATTGGTGCTCGGTCCAAAACCTCTCAAACGATATGCCGCATCATTAAATCTTAATGAAAAAGATGTTTCTGTCTCCAGCACTGCCGCGGTAATTTCTAATATTAAGGTGCTATAGTTAAATTTGTGATATAATACAAGACTTTTTCAATGGCACGTATAAATTCTATAGTAAACTAATAATTTGTCACCAACCCCAAAACGATGGATTTGCGTAGGTACTACTTGCGTATAGAACAGTGGGCTTGAATCCGAATCCGAATTACCTTCGTTACAACACAACAAGTATTTCATTTAAGTTATCTCTTTGGTGTATATAAAATTACTTTCGTGCGGTGGTAATGAGGTGTGATAATGAATATACGCAACATAAATACCATTAGATAATTTTCCAAATAAAGAAATGTAGATTCGTGTAAAATCGGTGAAATCAATAAAATATTACTAAATAAACATCTACCGAGTATATGAAATTTGATTTGGTTGATATAAAAAATCGTCCATCAATTTTAAATTGACCACAATTTAGCAAGTAAAAATAGTTTTCAGTTTTCAAAACTGGAAAAAACTAAACGTCTGATTTATTTTTGATTCATTTATGGACAACGACAGTTCAATTAATTTTAGATTGATATTCCGGTTGCTACTGGAAGAACTATCTGTAGAAACCTATTATAATACAGCACGACATAAAATGTTGCAGCAGAACAGTATTCTGCATTAAATATTTGGTTTTTTAATTTGTAACATTCAATATGCATTCATTGCAGACAACCATTACATAGACCTACACGCGTTTATGCAGTACTAGTATATGTAAAAAGAATTTTTCAAAATAACATTCTCTAAATGTAAAAGAGTCTTTCGTGACTTTTATTCTAAATGCGAAGCTTCGAAATTAAAACTATCAGTTTTCTCAAAAACTTCGTAACACAACGACAATTTGTAAAAAAAAAAATTCAAAAAACAGCTACATACCAAATAAAAGAAAATTCTATAATAATTTTTTATAGTTAATTGATCTGAGTGTTGTAATTGTGATAATAAATGAAAAATAAAATATTTTTTTTTTATTTTCATTTTAATTTTCTTTTTTTATTGAAAAATTGAAATTGCATAAATAAAATTTCAATGAAAACAATAAATATTATATGACCAAATTATAAACGAATAATATTTTATTATAAATAATAAATATTTATATTTATTAAAATCAAAAATAAATAAATAATTGTAAAGTGTATATTTGTGTATGTAACGACATATTATAAAGAATTCATCTATTACATTAAATATCATCATATGTACATTATATTTCATTCAATATATTATTTTATTATATATGTTCATTATTATTATTATTATTATTGATAAGCAAATACTTACCACTAAGCTAAACCATAAACAAGAATTTCCGTGGCGCTCTCTCTTATTATTATTAATAAATCTACATGACCATTGGATTAACATTCACAAGCTAATATTCTATTCCAAAGAAAGTGTGTAAAATATTTGAATATTTCGAAAACAAACTGAAAATACTTTAATAATTATAGTCGCTGCGTTAAAAATGCGGGAAAATTTTGCAATATCTCTCCCAGTATATCTGCTCAGTACTATAAAATGTTTTCTCAGTACTATAAAAAAACACGTTTTGATAAAATTTATTGTTAACATTTTTCGTTTATTATTATAACTGACGCCATGGAAAATTTAATATTTTTCTATCCAATTTAGTTCGTTGCTAACTCTTGAGCTCCACCAAAATAGGTTTGTTTAGTTGTGATTATGACCGTTGTAAAGTTTCAATAGTACATTCGTTAAAGTTTTGGCGTTTGAATCGGGAGGTACTGGGATTGAATCCCGATAGGGGCAGGATGCAAAGGGAATTTTCATCTACAGCTACGATCTAAAACCCCCTGTCGGAGCGCAAAACTTATGGACCGACAAACCTCGAAAAGTTAGAAGAGCCTTGGCCCCATAACAGATTGCAGGGATAATAAAAAATAAAAATAAAATGTTTCAACAGGTACTTTGACCCTTTTCCTGCCCGGTAATACAATTGTGTGGGTACCGCAAAAGTACCATGTCAAAAATTTATTTTTGTTGTTTTTTGAACCAACTTACACATTTGTGCATTGCTTTCAAACTTATTTTCGTCCGAAATAAACACTATAACTATACACACAATTGTGGTGGTTGTACTTCAAATCAAGCGAAATTTTTTATCAAAAACGCCATTACATACTATGGTTTTTACTCACATATTTGTGTGGTTTGGTGGACTTAAATTGAGTAAATTTTTTTTTTTTTTGGTTGAAAAAGGGTTAAGTGGGAGCTATAGATAGAATAAAAAAATAAAAAGAATAACGTAAGAGAGCGAGAAATAGGATTTATATGTGTTCGACCATACTCAGAATAATAAAAATAAAAATTATAACAGAAATTGCGCTTCATTTTCCTTCTATTTTGCTGTCACTTAAAAAGAATAGCCGAGCGAAATTCCGTCTAGGGAATAAAAAAACTTAACAATTACAAAAACAAAACTCAAACAAATTTTTGTGCGTTGCATGTAATATGCATGTTTAATATTTTATATATGAGAATTTGGAATTATTCGTGTATTTTATCTTTTCTATTTATAAAATATTCATGTACACATACATATATTAATATGAATATAAAATCAGAAATAATTTTCACTACACTGTAGAATTGTATTTTTCTAAACCTAACCTAAAAAAATAATTTATCGAATTGCGGTAATTTAAACCGCACATAAATAATTTTTATAATTTTAAACACATATATTTGTTGATGTATAATACGTTTATACTCAAAACTATTGAGGTTTCACTCAAGACTTTAGGAAATATGTATATCAAAAAAATATTACAAGAAATATATGAATGAACTTAATATTTTAAGTAATCTATAGCCGAAAAGTCAAATTAGAATAATAATTTTTTGTCTTCGTTTCTTACGTTATTCCTGTTATTTTTATTATTCCATCTATAGTTGGCCCTTTAATCAGCCGATGTTAAAAACCAATTAAAGACCGTTGTAGTTATATTAGTATATTTGGCTTAAGAGAAGAGAACTGTGGAATGCACATCACAGTAGTTCAATTTTAATTCATTTACGCCATCTGTGCAAATTAACAGGGAAATCTAAGCAATTTTGTTCAAAAATAATTATTCGTCAGAAATAATTAATTTTTAAATAATTATTTAATAGTTGGCGCTGTACTCGTTATTTTTAAGCACCGCAATACATCGCCACCCCATAGAAACTACGTTTTAATTCACCCACAGGTTTTTTATTGGGTTTAGATCGGGAGATTGAGCTGGCCATTCCATTACAATAATTTTATTTGCAGTAAGCCAGTGTTTTACCACCTTCGCCATGTGCTTCGGATCATTGTCCTGCTGAAACGCCCAGCACAGGGGTATGTTTTGTTCGGCATACGCAAGCATGGTATCCTTTAACTGTCCTCAATATAAATTTTATATCAAGATTTTCATGAACCTAGCATGTGAGCTCTACATCAATACTCGCTAATGGTATAACCAGAACTAGAGATACAGCGATAAGATACAACGCCTGTCAAATTAAAATACACATAAACCATAGGATGCCAACACAACCAATGTCGCTGGCGACAACGACATTGTCGCCGAATTTTTTTTAGAATCTATTCTAATTTTGTCGCCGGCACTGCAGTACTACCAATATAACTTTCAAATTATTATGTTGGTAAACATTTTTTACAACTGTTTCTAAATGAATTTCAACCAAATCTGAATGTTGTACACAATGTTTTATGCAAAAAAAATTAAATAGAGTCGATAAAAGATAAATGATATATTTTAGCGTTAATTTATTATTATTTTTCTTGTTTTGTCGCTTTAGCGCTGGCGCGCTTGTTGTGTTCATGAAAGCGACATCGCTGGCAGACAAATGTATTTTGTTGATGTGTCTTGTCGCTGTATCTCTGGTTCTGTTTATACCGTAATAATCGTTTACTATGGTAAAAATCGGATCAGTTTGCCATAGAATTTTTGAAAAATAAATGAATTTGCCGAAAAATTTAATTAAAATTGACTTTTACTCGTACCTGACTTAAATTTTAGTTTGAAGTTTTCAACTTTGCAGTAAAATGTCACGTGAATGCTTGAGATAATTGTTTGTGAATGAATTGGTTACCGGATACGACAACGGAGTTTTCTGCATTGAACTAGTAGAAGCGGACAATTGAAATTGTCCGACAAGCGCTCGATAAAATAGGAAAAATGCAACAGATGGACGGACAGAGGAGTAAAACGTCTGAAACAACTAAGGTGCTAATACAACAAATTAGCCCAATAGACAAAAAATGAATCTTAAGCAAATCAAAAAAAAAAATTACAGAAACTAGTTTTGAAATAACACTCTTTTTATTATAACATAGAATTTTTATATAGAAAAGAATAATAATTGAAAATTTAAAAAAAAAGTAGACAGCCGCATCTGTGTGACCTATATTTTTAGAAAAAGTTGAATATCTCGAAAACTACTTGACCTAGAGTTCCCAAATTTTAAATGTGACCTTTTTAGAGTAATATCTATCTGTGTGCAAATTTTGAGCTCTCTGGTATGTATAGTTTTTGCTGTGATAGTGCCAACAGACAGACGGCCTAAGTCTTTGTATAAGCTTGCTCGCAAGAGCGAGCGCTAAAAACGAGGGTTTTTAGAGTTAATCCTTAAAATTGGATGTTTTATATATATATATATAGATTCTTGGCCAAAACTGTTGTCAGCTATATTTAGTTTAAATGCTGTAGAGACAGTAGAGAAATATAGGAAACAGTAAAAATAATATGTAATCTCAACCTTGAAAAAAGATTTCTATCATCAAATAGCACGACAATTTATTTTGCCTAAAATACAAACATTCACGTTTTCGTTTTGCACCATTTTACGATAACTTAAAAACATTTGGGTGCGACAATCATATACGAGGGCTGCCTTTTATATTTCGGGATTAGAGAACAAAAACCAATATTAATTATCGAAAATCGCTTTATTGTTTTTCAAAATATTCCCCATGAAGATCTATACACTTTTGCATGCGTTTGAACCAATTATCGAAGCACTTTTTCCACTCTGATTGGGGTATCTCCAAAACATGCATTCTGAACGCAGCAACCGCTTCTTCAGGTGTCGAAAAACGTTGACCTCTTAGTTTGTTTTTTACGTACGGGAATAAAAAGAAACGGCGGATGACTCATCAAATCGATGTTTTGAGTGCTCAAAAATGCAGTTGTTTGAGCCGATGTGTGAGAGCTCGCATTGTCGTGGTGAAGAGTGATCCGTCTTCGGCACTTGGTTTTCCTGATTTCTTGGAAGACAACTGGCAAACAAATGGTTGTGTACCACTCAGAATTGACTGTTCTGCGTTGTTCTAGTGGTACGGTTGCGACATGTCCATTTTTTCCGAAAAAACATGCGATCATTTGCTTGCAAGTGCTTCGTGCGCGAACAACTTTTGTTGGGTTCGGCTCATATTGAAACACCTATACAGTCGACTGCTTTCGGGCTCATACGCGTAAATCCACGATTCATCACCTGTCACTATGTCATAGACGTGTTTTGAAGCACCGCGATCGTATTTTTTGAGCTTTTCTTTCGACCAATCGACACGAGCCTTTTTTTGAGCGATTGACAAATTGTGTGAGATCCAACGCGAACAAATTTTTTGACATTCTAATGTTTATGCAATATTGAATGTATGCTGGTCCCACTAATACCTAAGGTTGTCTCAATCTCACGATAGGTCACATGACGATTTTGCAATATCAGTTCGCGCACAGCATCAATGGTTTCCGGAACAACAACTGATTCTGGACGACCTTCACGAAATTTGTCTTGGAGTGAACTACGACCTCGATTGAATTCACCATACCATCGATAAACACTGGTCCTTGATGGAACTTCATCGCCAAAAATTGAATTAAGTTCATCCATGCACTCTTGCTGCCTTAATCCACGTCGAAAGTTGTAAAAAATAATCGCACGAAAATGTTCACGATTTAATTCCATTTATTCGCTGAGATGTTGAGTTAATGAGTACTGTAAACAACACAAATAGCGCTCGAATGTCAAAACGTTCTGAGTACGTATAATCTCAAAAATGTCAAACTTTACGATAGAGCTGTCAGTTGCCAGATTGCAACACTAGGGTTGTCCAATCCCGAAATATAAAAGGCAACCCTCGTAAAACGGGATCCTGCAAACTGCATGTTTCAAATAATCAAAACTAATTTTATTTGAAAACATCGACAGTTACTAGCATTATGTTAGAATTTTATGGATATAATTGCACACTATACGTACTACGTAATAGTGTTAGAAGGTTATCTTCATAAAAAAGGACCATGGTACAAAAAAATAAAAAGTGTACTTCAAAATTGATCTTTTAACTGATCGCAGAAATGAGAGATCCCTGCGAGTACCAAATTTTTAGAATGAGGAATTTACTTTTGGTAAATTTGATTTTCGATTTTTTAATTAGTGGATTTGCTCGTATTAAACATTTATGTGCCAAGGTTTCAGAAATTTGTTACTGTTTAACCATAGACAAATAAATGAATAAAGATCCCTAAACCAATGGAAAATTTATGTTTAAATCAAATTCTCGATGTCGTTACAAATGGAAAAAATTTTCTAGCGGCTGTTAGTATAAATATTAGTTAATACTCAAACCCTATTTTGGTCTACATTATGAGCGCAATACATATTTCTCGCTCAATATATTTTTTCAATACGCGCGCGACAAATAAAATTTTTTATATTTGTGTATACAGTAAAAAAGAAACAAACGAAAAAATAACAAATTCAACTTATTTTTTATTTTCGTTTGAAAGTATCCTTTCTCTTATTCTAATATATATGTATGATTTATATTTTAATAAAACAGAATGAAATGAAACTAGAACGCACGTATTATGTATATACATACTCGTATATACATATGTACTATTTAAAATAATGTTTGTGCACGATCGATAATTTCTTGTTTAGATATATAGAATTTAAACACGTGGTGACCATGAAAAGGAAGAGGATCTATTTTAGATGTAAGTATGTAGCTACGATGATTGTTTTGGTGTGCTGCATGAAGTATAATTTAAAAAACGAATATTTGGAGGAGATGATAAGAAACATCAAAAATTTATGAACGAAAGTATATTTGACGAAAGGGAAAAATATTTTAATTAAATGGTTTTTTAATGATCGCAGTAAACAATTACATATACATATTACATATTTGTGTTTGGTTACATTATGTATATTTTATATGCCTATCTATACTGGTTTGTCCAAATTAAATACATTCATGACTAAATTTTCCCTAAGTATACTTTTAAGGATGATGCATGATTTAAATTCGATAATTTTAAAATACCTAATAATTTTATAAATGATTTTATTTTTGAGAAAATGAATAAAATCAGCTTACACCGGAAAGATGTCTTTGGGAAAATGTACTATGTATTTGGATTTGTCTCCAAAAAATTGGTCAAGCATACAAATTTTTGTTAACGTTTTCCCCTTATTCCATATTATATCTGAAGCATGGTAGGACTTGGTTTGTTTCAACTAGCTTTTGCAAATATTTTAAGACGTCGAAAATAAAAGCTAGTTTTTGATTTTAACTAAATTTGCAAAAACATTAATATTTCGATTGCGGTTGTGGTATATACATATATAGAATTATGAGTATACACAATATCCGTGCAGTTCTATTTTTAATCTGCTAACCCCAAATTAAAATCATCCTAAGGTTTTAAAATGACAATATATAAATATTTCGTTGTTCGTTGTTGTCAATTGATTTACAAGCTCACATTAAAAGTACACTGCAATTTTTCAGATACCAACCACCTTTTATCATGAAAACTACCCCAAATTTCTCTAGAATAAATGACCACTTCTTTGAAAATTTCAAAAATAGACTATTCAATATCGGATAATGGGTATCGCTTTATAATCTACATCAGAAATGCAATTCGATTGTTAAGTTGTAACTTTAAATCATGGACACAAATTTATTTACCCACCCACTTTATTTATTAGGTGTATAACAATTTCTACAGATTTTTTCTTCGCACCTAAAATTATATTTATAATAGAAATATTTTTACAGTATTTTGTGATTTTTACAGGATCGTGAGTTACATTACCTCTCAGAATAACAGAGTTTACAATGGCAACTGATAAACAGCACATTCGGCACTGCATTCTATACGAATTCCAATAAGGAAAACAGCTTCTAAAGCACAGGAATCAATTTGTAGTGTTCTTGGTGCCGACCTTGTGTCTTATGAAATTTGTAATTATTGGTACAAACATTTTAGAAGTGGTGATTTCGATAGGCTGTAGCCGTCATTTGCGCGTACATAATAGGACGGCTATAGCCGTCATTTGTTTCTGTAGGCGGAAATATATCGAATTGCTAATCATGAAAAATCGCACAAAAAAAAACTGTTATCTGGAATGTTACATCTTTTTTTCGTTGATGTATTACTGAATAATTAACAAAATAATGCATTAGTACACTTCGTAAGAATGATGTTCCTTTTTTTATTAATTAAAATATGCAGGACGGCTATAGTCGTCATTTGCATATACATATATCAACAAAAATTTGACGGCTATAGCCGTCATTTGCGGGAATGGGTTAAAGAGTTCGTAGTATAAATATTTTTTGTATATAAAATCAATAAGGACTTCTTCCTGATGACCTAAATCAAGGACAGGATCACGAACGCCGCACGGAAGTCCAAGAAAATATTCGAACCCAATTCAAACAAAATTAATTATAAACGGAACACGCAATCTAAATTTAATAAAATAAAAAACATTTCGCGCTAACATAAAAGGTATTTTTTGAAAGGTTCACAATTTAGAATTAAAATAGAACAAAGAAAAATATTTTGAATATCAGTGAAACTAGCTTTATTGGATAGATAATTGTATGCCATTAATGCTTGAATATGATTTCGGCCATGTGGCCACAGCGTCTGGCGCGTAGATTGCGCAATCTGGATGTTCAATTTTTATACACTTTTCGCAGCAATTCACCATTTTTCTTTTCGCCGGATGTTGTGTTCCAAGAGTACAATCGTCTCTGGTTTACCAGCGTTGACAAGTGACTTAACATATCCCCAAAGAAAATAATCTAATGGAGTTAGATCACACGATCTCGGTGACCAATTAACAGGACCATTACGTGAAATTAGTCTTTTATCAAATATTCCGCACTGTGTGGCATGTGCTTGATTAATTCTTGAGCCACATATCAGCAATATTTATGGCAGCCAATTGGGGTACAACAAAGTTAGAAATCATGTCCCTATACCGTTCACTGTAACATTCTGACCTTCATTGTTTTTGAAGACATGTAGACCAATGAATCCGACCGCCCATAAAGCGCACCAAATAGTGATTGTCTATGGATGTAATGATGTTTCGGCAAAGGCTTGTGGATTACAATTACAATTTTTACAGAAATTATAATGTAAACATTTGTTTTTAGCTTACCAAAATATGGAGAATTGAAAAAGCAATGGTTGAAACAATTGGCTTCGGTAAACAAGATGTACTAAGTGCATGATTATTCCATGCCACAGACAAAAGAGAATCAGAGGAGTTTTTTAAGAAAATCAGCCATTCTCATCTTGTTCATTTACATCTTGTTTCATTTTGTTTTTTTCCGTGTGGATTTGACGTCATTGAAAATTATCTTAAAAATACATGCGCCCCCCAATATTAATCAAACCGTAATTTCATATCATACTGAAAAAACATGTTTGTTTGAAAATTTGTTTCCCAAGACGTTTATTCAACTTCTATAAATGATGCTAACGATATTATCGGGGCCAATTTAGAACTTTCTTCTCAAGTTGAGGAAGATCCAATCTATGGGTTGAACTTATTAAGTGAATTGGCATTCAAGTCGTTGCGTTTAAATAAAACTAATAAAGACCATGACCAGGATTATTTACCACCAATTGACGAAGTACCTGAACTGATGGTATTCGGAACTAATATAGATTTTATCATCGTGGATTGATAAAAAAATTTAATGACGATAATATATCCAAATTAAACAAAGGTCCTTTGAAATTGCAAACCATTACAAAAATCTCAAATAGTTCACCTCTTGGTGCTAGCAATCGTAGTGGTACTACATCTTCTTATTTTGTTAATAAAAGTATAAAACCTTCTTACATATACAAACAATTTAATAAAATAAGGTTAAACCGAGTAATGGCCTCATCACGTGCTGATCTTTCTACGATTTCAAGAAGGACTTCTTTAAGAACTAAATACAACAAACACAAAATAATAAGAATCTACGACAAACAAGTATGAGATAAAGAAGAAAAAAATGTTATTTTGGGCCACCTGATAGACGAACTTGAAGAAAAAATTTTATTAGTTCTTGCCAGAAGGATAATTTTTTAAACCATTCTGACTCAAATTCAATATTTTGAGATAAAATTAAAAATCAAAAGTTAGGCAGAAAATATTCAGAAGAAATACGAAAGTTTGCTTTAAATTTAAACTTTTAAGGCGGTGATTCATGTATAAATTTTAACTGACAGACATAAATAATAATCACTCTGATTGGTTGAATGTCGGCCATATTGTTTTATCGTACGACAAAAATTAAAAATTGAACATTGCTCAATTCTGTATAAGATTTGACGGCAGGGAGAACAAAAGAATAGATAATAAAAAAAAATTCTAAACGAACAAAAATAAAAACACTTTTTTGGTTGCTTGCTTTATAAAATGTCAAAATATATCCATACGACAAAATTTTATACATGTATCGCTTACGTGTGAATTTCATTTTGATCGTATAAGACAAAAAAATATTAGCCAATCAGAGCGATTATTATTTATGTCTGTCAGACAAAATTTCTACATGAATCATCGCCCTTATTCTCCGAAAGCATAGGCCATATGTTCGAAACCAATTTAAAAACTGCTTGCCTCATTCTGATACACTTGCTTATTGGTATAAAGTAGTAAATGGGCATCCAGGTTTTACTTCAGAATCTTTTCATACTTTAAAGTTGCTGGTCCGATCAAAAAAGGAAACAGATGAGGTTGTTATTGAAAATGTATGCTTGGATGAGTTGTCCATTCATCCAAAATGCGAGTATGATTTCCACACCAATAGAATACAGGTAACCATCCAAGAACACGGCGTTCAAAGAACACGGTTTCGAAGAACACGGATACCCATTTCCTCAAATTCCACGGTTTCAAACAACTCGATTTTCGTAATTCTCTTTTATTTTGTGTTTTGTATATCATAACAAAAAATAAAACGTAACGTTTTTTTTATTTTATTTTTTGTAGTATTGAACAACACGATTTCAAAGAACACGGAACGAATTAATGGTGTTCTTGGAAGGGTTCCAGTACCTGATGATAATACTTTAGCTACCCAAGTAATTGTGTTTATGTTTGTCAGTTGTACTGTTCGTTGGAAAATTACTCTTGGATATTTCCTTATTAGTAGCATAACATCTGTACAAAAGAAAAATATGATAGAGTTTCATTTGCCTTTATTACACAATATTGTGGTTGTAACAACTGAAACAAGCATAAAATTATCTATCCAATAAAGCTAGTTTCACTGATATTCAAAATATTTTTCTTTGTTCTATTTTAATTCTAAATTGTGAACCTGTAAAAAACACCTTTTATGTTAGTGCGAAATGTTTTTTATTTTATTAAATTTAGATTGCGTGTTCCGTTTATAATTAATTTTGTTTGAATTGGGTTCGAATATTTTCTGGGACTTCCGTGCGGCGTTCGTGATCCTGTCCTTGATTTAAGTCATCAGGCAGAAGTCCTTATTGATTTTATATACAAAAAATATTTATACTACGAACTCTTTAAACATGTCGAGCAAATTCAGCCCACTGAAGTCTTACCGAAAACAAAGACATGTTTCATATAAGTTTTAATGAGGCCTCACTAAAATCTGTGACAACTCATTGGACTATATATGATTTAAGTATGTATGACTAATGATGATGGATTATTACACATTAATTAAATACATTTACATAACCAGTTTTAGAAAATTCACTTGGTACTGGGCATATTAATGCAATAAATTAATATCTAGTACAGGAGAAGATAATTACTGAAAAATAACTGTCCAGAAAATATTTTACTCTATTTAGTTAATTTTTATATCCTCGAGTCCATAGTACACATTTCTTACAATTCATTTAAATTTTCAGAAGTTTAGGAGAATTTTAACTATCAAATATGTTTATGATTTTTATAGGGATTGAAAACTAATGTGAATCCAATTATTACGCATTATTTTATTTAGGTATTAGGTTTTTTCTGAGTTATATGCCTGTTGCTGTTGTAGTTTCCAGGTTAGCTCGAACATCTTCAAACTTTCGAGACTGTCGCTAAGATCGAAATCACCACTTCTAAAATGTTTGTACCAATAATTACAAATTTCATAAGACACAAGGTCGGCACCAAGAACACTACAAATTGATTCCCGTGCTTTAGAAGCTTTTTTCCTTATTGGAATTCGTATAGAATGCAGTGTCGAATGTGCTGTTTATCAGTTGCCATTGTAAACTCTGTTATTCTGAGAGGTAATGTAACTCACGATCCTGTAAAAATCACAAAATACTGTAAAAATATTTCTATTATAAATATAATTTTAGGCGCGAAGAAAAAATCTGTAGAAATTGTTATACACCTAATAAATAAAGTGGGTGGGTAAATAAATTTGTGTCCATGATTTAAAGTTACAACTTAACAATCGAATTGCATTTCTGATGTAGATTATAAAGCGATACCCATTATCCGATATTGAATAGTCTATTTTTGAAATTTTCAAAGAAGTGGTCATTTATTCTAGAGAAATTTGGGGTAGTTTTCATGATAAAAGGTGGTTGGTATCTGAAAAATTGCAGTGTACTTTTAATGTGAGCTTGTAAATCAATTGACAACAACGAACAACGAAATATTTATATATTGTCATTTTAAAACCTTAGGATGATTTTAATTTGGGGTTAGCAGATTAAAAATAGAACTGCACGGATATTGTGTATACTCATAATTCTATATATGTATATACCACAACCGCAATCGAAATATTAATGTTTTTGCAAATTTAGTTAAAATCAAAAACTAGCTTTTATTTTCGACGTCTTAAAATATTTGCAAAAGCTAGTTGAAACAAACCAAGTCCTACCATGCTTCAGATATAATATGGAATAAGGGTAAAACGTTAACAAAAATTTGTATGCTTGACCAATTTTTTGGAGACAAATCCAAATACATAGTACATTTTCCCAAAGACATCTTTCCGGTGTAAGCTGATTTTATTCATTTTCTCAAAAATAAAATAATTTATAAAATTATTAGGTATTTTAAAATTATCGAATTTAAATCATGCATCATCCTTAAAAGTATACTTAGGGAAAATTTAGTCATGAATGTATTTAATTTGGACAAACCAGTATAGATAGGCATATAAAATATACATAATGTAACCAAACACAAATATGTAATATGTATATGTAATTGTTTACTGCGATCATTAAAAAACCATTTAATTAAAATATTTTTCCCTTTCGTCAAATATACTTTCGTTCATAAATTTTTGATGTTTCTTATCATCTCCTCCAAATATTCGTTTTTTAAATTATACTTCATGCAGCACACCAAAACAATCATCGTAGCTACATACTTACATCTAAAATAGATCCTCTTCCTTTTCATGGTCACCACGTGTTTAAATTCTATATATCTAAACAAGAAATTATCGATCGTGCACAAACATTATTTTAAATAGTACATATGTATATACGAGTATTATTTACATAATACGTGCGTTCTAGTTTCATTTCATTCTGTTTTATTAAAATATAAATCATACATATATATTAGAATAAGAGAAAGGATACTTTCAAACGAAAATAAAAAATAAGTTGAATTTGTTATTTTTTCGTTTGTTTCTTTTTTACTGTATACACAAATATAAAAAATTTTATTTGTCGCGCGCGTATTGAAAAAATAAATATATTGAGCGAGAAATAAGTATTGCGCTCATAATGTAGACCAAAATAGGGTTTGAGTATTAACTAATATTTATACTAACAGCCGCTAGAAAATTTTTTCCATTTGTAACGACATCGAGAATTTGATTTAAACATAAATTTTCCATTGGTTTAGGGATCTTTATTCATTTATTTGTCTATGGTTTAACCCACTACGATATTTCAAATATTGGTAACAGTGATATCGAAATCAAATTATTATTGATGTTTTTCACAGAAAAACCAAATATTTGCGGCTAAAATAGACAATCTTGAATAAATATAGGTTATTGGTCATGGCAGGTTGTATTTTTGGATGTTTGAGGTGCTATTTTAAAGTATGGGTGCAAAGTTATGAGACATTGGCTCATAAAAATGGCAGGAGGTATAGGTGTTGTGTAACTTTTTCATCGAGTTTCCAGTAGTTGTGTCGACCACTTCTAAGCCACAGTTCTTTATGTCGCAATTATTACAAGTGAATTGATTAAGAACATAGCATAATTGTTATCAGCTTTATCCTTCTCACGAAGCAATACGAACTACAGCGGAAAAATTAATAAGATAACTCGCAATCGCAATACTTTATTTTGTGACAGCTGTTAACAAATAATTCAATATCAATTGTTCTCACTCAATTGAGATATTAATTAGCCCCCAATACATGCATACTTGCAGAAACTCATACAAACATTGTTCGTAAAACTAGCGAACTAACTTTGGTGAAAGATGCTTGTATTTTATTTTTTTCGACTCTTTCGGTCAAAAGTAGTACTAGTAGTATTTATTCAAAAATCGAAAATAATGCGTCATTATTAAGAACTGGTCATAGACCTTTTGGGGAAAAATATAAGCTTATTGTTTATATTTTTGTACGAAAATATTTTTTAGATAAACTGTGCCGTGCAAAAATTAGAGAACAAAAAATAAATAAACATATGGTACGGTTTAATCAGAGAATTTCCATATATTCCAGCATTAAAATGAATAATTGCAGTTATCATTCATGTATGTGCTGTCCCTGCCGTCTTTGGAGTATATATTCATATTATTTAAATATGTGGTCTATACTGGCATTTATTAAGATTAAGATAAAAATTTATTGTAAAAGCCACATTTTTATTGACCCAAAATTTTAAGAACGCGTAAGACATCACACAAATGAAATCAAAAAAACCATTTGAAAAAAACCAACGGGGTTCAAGCTCCACCTGAAACGCAAATGTTTGGTATTACATAAGGTCAAATATTAAAAATCACGTATGTCATCGATAATTGCAAATAATCGATGGTTATCCAAACACTGCAGTTCCTTGCGGAGTTCGTGCATTTTGGAATTGCGATCGGTTCAGACCCAGGTGGCCATATTCCAGATATTTTTTCAATAATAATTTATGAATCCCACTTCATCCAACATATCCAATCCCAACATAATCGGTTAAAAATTAATCGAGTTCCACCCCAGGTGGCCATATTTCAGAATTCCTTCCCAAAATCATTTAAGAAGCAGTCTTCCATCAAGCATGCCCAATCCCATCATAATCGATTAAGAATTGATCGAATTCCATCCCCCATGACCATATTCCAGAATTTCTTCCCAAGATCATTTAAGAATCAGAGTTCCGTTCCAGGTGGCCATATTAGAGAAATTCTTCCAAAAATCATTTAAGATTCCCATTTGCATCCAATATACCCAATCCGAAATCGGCTAAGAAATACCTGAGTTAGATAAAATTTAAAACAATTTAAAACATTCGGATTTACCAGACAATCGGATTTAAAGGCCTCCCCAATTAGTTCGTTAAATCGAGGTTTTTCTGTATAAAATTTTACGTTAAAATGTCACGTAATCAACGCAACAATTTAACGCGACATTTAACATAAAAGTATTAAACGCAGCGTGTAACATGAACCCAAAACTAGTCCCCTAAGAGGGGACTCGTGATAACCGTTTTTCAAAACTAGTCTCTCGTGATAACCGTTTTTTACAACACCCAATTGGAGAAATTTTTAATGTAGTCGAATCGTCACACCGTGCCTTTGTGTTGGTGATCTAAATCTACCATATAGATGGGTTTATTAAGCAAATTGTTGTCTACCATTCAAGGTAGCATCTAAAGAACAGTGGTTTATTGAATCAATAACCAGGCTGTTACCGGGGACCGAGTTGGAAACAAGCCCAATCGGTTACAATAAAATTACCTAATCTTACCATACAATGGGTTGGAACAGTTACCAATATTTTCCCATCAACTAAATAGCGGTATTTCTTACTCTATAATAACTGAATTGTAAAAGAATAAATTTACCACTAAATTTTAGGTACGATAACTTTTTATGATTTGAATCATCATGTAATAATTCATCATGTAATAACGCAAAGACGTGTTTCTACATAGGTAGCATAATTATACTTGTAACTGGAAAGCTACCATAATTTGATATCAAATATTATCGAATAAAAATGTTGACCAAAAATTAAAGAAGGTTCTAATATTTTGTATGACACCGGTTGTTGACAATGCAAGATTGCCAAATATTACATATTTTTAAGTATATGTTTTAAAGCGGAAGATAATTCACAAATTTCTACTAAAACACATTAATATTTATTTTTGAAAAATCAAAATTGTTCATGTATATTTAAATGTATATGTTGACATGTTTTAAAAACTTAAAAATATCAATGAATAAATTTGATTTAATACACAAACGCAACTCATTTAGTGTCTCAAATATGACAGCTAAGCTGATGTTATGGAATCTATGTAAAATAAGAAATACATACCTAACGTTAGTTAAAAATTAATAATTTAAATATTTATATTACCATTTTTAAGTTGGGTTGGTGCATCGATAATTCCCAATTAATTGTGGGCAGTATGGAAAATGGGATTACAGCTTGTTACCAATAATTTACCTTCCAATAAAAAATATGGTTGTGTTGGGTTAATCACCATTTGTATTGTTTTAAAAGATTTTCGCTTGAAAGAAATATTGGATTAAAAAAAACGCATTAATACATATCGCAACTACATTTTTTACAAAACATTATTTTTCAAAATAAATAATTTAAATAAATTAATTAAATAAAATTATTATCATTGGAAAATAAAATACATATACTACAGTAAATCTGTAAAATATCAAGAAAAAACCCTTCAAAATTTTCAATTTACAAAAATTGAAAAAGTTATAAATTAACCAAAATTAACCTAACAAATTATCATTTGAGCATGTAAAAGTAAGTTGGAGAGATAAAAAACAATGTTGAGTGTTCTTTAAAAAATGGTTACCGAGTATCAGTAACGTTGGTCCCCAAACATAGTATACGGTTATAAATTGTTTGTCGGGGCACTAAACCGTAAAATTAACGCACCACTAAAAATTTACCTAAAGTTTGAATCCATTTTTTTCTTGTTCCTTGCCTTGTTTTTGCTTTTTGAATGGCAAATACTTGAGAATTCTGCCAAATTAACAGATGTTTTTAAATTTGAATTTCGTAATACTAAGGTAGGTAGTACTTTTTAGAAAGCCAATTCTTTTTTTAAGTTTTGCAATATTGATTTTCTTAAGCTAAATTGTCCTTTACCTCCTAAATAAAATTATTAAATGTAAAGTCATTTCTTACTTTGTTGTTGTGTTTACGGATCCTTCTACTAGAAGTATTGTTTGGGATAGTAAAGTCATTTTTGAACCCAAATATTAAACTATTGCTCACTATATAAATGGTTATTTGATATAACAGATCCAATTGTCAACCAATTTCGAAAAGCGCACTAGTGATGACCCGCTATTTTAATTCTTTGTACATAGCATATTGTCAAACACCTTGAGACCTGTTATTTTTATATAACTTTTTAACATATTTATAATTATTGTAATTTGTATATTATTTCAACTGAAAATAGTGATCGTTAGAGAGATTTTGAAGAAAATGATGCCTGGTTTAAAATAAGTCCCTATTGATTTCAATCGAAATAAACTATATGGGCATACCTGACTTAGTGATCTGACTTATATTTCCATATTTCTTATTTAAAGTGTCCTTTCTTTGACAAATGGAAAGATAGGAAGCCTACATAATGCTAACAGTATTCGTAAAAAATCATGCTGAAGCATTTGTAACGCCACTTTGCCTACTCTTCAACATATCACTACTAAAGGTTATGTATTTGTACCACATCAATCATACCATAGTTCAGCAGTTTTTACTTGTATCAGCCAATACATAAACTGATGGATGGAAGTATTCATCCTTTGAGTTCCCTGTTACCTACTAATTTTGGGTTGTTTTGCTTCTAATATCTTCATGATCGATGTGTTCCACAAGACTCTCACATAGCTCCATGAATTTTCCTAACAATTAATGATGACATCGTCAATGCAATTGTTATCTGAATGATACTCGATCTTCGTGGACGACTTAAAAAATGTTTAAAATCTTCTACAAGAAAATTTTAATCACTTGAGTGAACAAACGGTAATTAACCAATTCAATAACCAACTACACCTTAACATAAATAAATGCAAGAGATATTTATTCAATCGAAATCGTCCAAATCGTCTCTAACTATCGAATATTATCAATGGTACCATTATTAATAGAGTGGATGTTTTAAATGACCAAGGCCTAAGGATTGTGAGAAATATGACATTTATAAAACATGTGAATCATTACTAAATCTAACTCCTTGTTTGGCTTATATACTGTTTATAATATACTGTTTCGGACAGCATTTACAGAAGTTTTCAATTTTCAAATTTTGATTATCAATAAAATGGTTCTAATGAACATTTGAAGTGCTATTGTCTTAGAAACGCGGCGGTCTTTTCCACTATATTTTATCTGATAAATTAGAAATAAGAAACCTATGCACTTCTACTTTTATTACTTGTCATAATCAAAATATTGAATTAGTCAATTTCACAAAATTTGTCAGACTTGATAATGCTAGATACTTACCCATGTATTAAAATTTAAACAATATTTTAACATAATTTCGGCCAAATCACAACATGAATTCCGCAAAGACGCTATAATGCCTCACAAATGTTACTTTATAATGCAAAACTATTGTAATACAAACGGTCTTAAATTTAATTGGTAAATAAAATGTTCAATAAATAAAACCGTTGAATTCGGGGAAATACTGCGTACGAGCAAGGCCTCAATTGTTGAAAATCTTACTTGAATTTAGTCTTTTTTATGACCATCATCTGAGAAAAAATTAAATATTTTTAACTATCCGGTTGTTTCAATCAATCCGGTCAATCAATTTGTTAGCACAAAAAATACCCATTGCCATAATTAATTTTGGAGACAAACTTGAATTGCCACACTTAAATCGATTATTCAGGCTTCTACATACTCCCCGCCACAGCATTGTTTTCGAAATTAAAATATCGAGTGCTTTACTCGAGATCTGTACTTTCATACTAAAATACATTACAATTCAATTTTTAATTTTAAGTTTTATATTTAACTAATAAACACAAACAAAAATATTTCAATTCACGGATTTAACTTTATATTAAATTAAATTTTATTGTTAGTTAAGGTTAAGTATGAAACGTTTAAAAAAAATATTGGATTCTATTTTTTGCGAATCAATTTTTTTTGGGATGTACTCGTTTCGTTTTTTTTCAATTATTGGTCAAAGAATGGATTTACACGTGAATTTTGCTCGATGTTTTTGTTTATTCAGTGCGTGTAATATTAACTATTTAAATTAAATGTTTAAAATACATATTAAGCTTTATTTTTACATAAAAAACGAAAAATATAAAATAGTTTGATATTATATTTCCGTCATAACCCGATAATCGATTACCGTTCTTCAGATTTTCCACTGAAATTACTTTACAAAGAGAAAAGCAACAACAATGGGAATGTTTGGAAAGCCAATTTACGTTACGGTATTTATAGTTATATGGATTTACTTTAAAAATAAATAAAATTATATAAAATATTTATTTAATTAAAATTAATTAACTCTTTAATTTATTTGAAACAAATTTATTATATGCCGGATATATTCCTAATAGGCTTAAATTATGTTTACAGTTGTAACTGAGAACTTTTGTCCAAATTAGATAATATGATGAACGATAATTTAACAAAGCTTGTTTTAACATTTTGAATGTTGCTGTATAGTTATTATAAAATCTACTGTAATTTGAATTCGAAAGGGTACATCAAAATCATTTATTCAAAATTATAAAAATAAATAAAATAATTTAATTATAAAATAAAAATTTATGACTGCATATTGTGATTTTATATTTATATACTTAACATAAAAAAATTAAAAATTAATTATAAAATGTATAATCTTAATTAAAATAATACAAAATACTTTAATCAACAAATTAATTTAAAAAGATAACAACAAAACTTCTATTTAAATAATAATTTTACATATTTAGTATATAACTATAATTATTAAATTATTATTTTATATTTTAGAAACAAAAAATCATACAAATATTTATTAATTATACATAATTATAAAAGAAATAATTAAGAGGTCTTCTTGTATTTATACGCTAAACCAAGCTTTTTAATAAAATAAAACAAAAATACTATCATACAAATAATATATAATAATAATTATTAATATTTCGACGATTTTTTTTTATAAATAATAAAAGTTTTAAATTAATTAAATAAAAGGTTAAAAATAAAATTATAAAATTAAGTAAATTAAAAATATATATATATGTATAATATATATATATTTATAATTTTCTATTTCTATACAGAACTTAGATAAAATATATTTCTATAAATTATATTTATTAATTTTCTACTTCAAAACAGAATTAATAATTTATTTTAATTAGCTTGAATGGTTTTGGTCCCATGTTGGGCGCCAAAACGGGTTCGAATTTTTAGGTTATGTGACATTTATAACACAGTTGGTGTGCATTTTTCAGTATTTCTTGTTTAGTTGTGAGTTATAAAATTATAACAGATTTATTACACAATATCATTAAAATTATTACTTCCAAAGATATTTTTACTTGATGTTATTTCTTTAACCCTAAATTCCACCCAGTTTCAAACCTCTGTAAAACTTAGTTCACATAACCGCATTTAATAATTTTTTATAAAAAAAAATAAAAGCAAATAAAAAAAAATCATAATTTTAAATATAAAATAAAATTTTAATTATTATAAAAATCATATTTCTGCCAATATTTAATAAATATAAGGATCCTTTTTGGTCATAAAATTTCTTATTTCATTAAATATGAATTTTTTTTGTATATTTAACATACCTATTTAATTTTTGTGGTTATTATTTTTTGTATTTTATTTTTTATTTGTAAATGTAAAATGTATTATTTCAGTTAAACAATAAAACAACTACAAAAATCAAGGATAATTTACCGTGTTTTAATTTTAATACAAAGAACTATTGTATTTTTCGAATCGAGGACGACTGTCAAAATTCCATACCGGCTATTTCTGTTTGATCAATAAGGCCCCTATTTAGAGATTCGAATTCGAATAAACGAAAGACGTTTTCGAATGATCGGTATTTATGTACATATTTGAAAACGTATTGATCTAATCGAACGTCACAACTCACGAAGTAAAAAACGAAAACGAATAACCATGAAACGAACGAAAATTACCGTTATCGCGCAATCCGTTTTCGAATAACAATTGTTAATTCATCAACGAATTTTTCTTCTGACGAACAAAAGAATAATTAAAATTCTCAATAATAAATTAATAAATAATGTTATTTTATTGGTGTAAAAATTATGTTGGTGTGTTGTTAGGACAATTTTCAAATAAATTCTTTTATTATTTTAGTATAATTTTTATTAAATAAAAAAAGTTAATCTAAAAAAAAATTAGGAATTTATTATTGACAATTTGAAACATACACTAAACGACAATACAAAAGTAAAAAACTCGGCTTGAGATATTTAAAACTTTTAACACAGTAAAACACTCCGAAATAATATTTTCGTTTGATCGTTATTATGATTTAATATTTTTTATTTAATGTATTAATATTGAAAATATTAGTTACAAATCAAATTGAAATTAATGTGTGTTATGTTTGCAAAAAAATACAATTTTTGTTTTGGTCGTCAATCGTCAAAATGCCCTGACCAAGGCGTGAATTTTCGTACAGGTATGATCATAAATTAAAATTTCCATGCTGATTACTTTACAGTGTTCATTTATATTTTCGTTCGCTTTCACAAATACCAAATCATGTTCGAATCGAATTTATCCTTCGAATCGAATTGTCTTTCGAAACGGATTCACAAATAGGGCCCCAATTTTCTAATCACTAGAACATAATGGATATGTAAATTATTCATTAGGACGATTCGTGCCAGGATTCGCCAATAGTATAACAGTTTGAATAAGAAGAACAAAAGAATTCATTCGTCGAATTATGGAATCCGCTGTGTAGGCAGAAGAAATCGATGGTTGCGGGCGCGTGTTATTGTATGTTACTATTGCATAACGATTCATTCAGAGTTGACCAATTTGGGAAAATCAATTAAAAGCTAAAAGTAGAGCAATAACTTTGGAAAATATTGTTTTTGCTACTGATACTGCATCTTGAGATCAAGAGAGTGATCAATCTATTAAATCGCCTCAAAAATCTGCTGGGTGAGATATAACTGCATGCCGGAGTATATTACTAAATTTCATTTCATTTCTGTTCATTCTTAGTTGTATTGCCATGTGATCACATTGGTTGCTCAACGTTTCTCTGTTATGGGTTTACAACGTTATAGTATGCAATCCCAATTCTTTAAATTAAAACACCTTGCAACCATTTTGCAAAGGTAATGACTCTGATGCAGAAGTATGTGCCTAACGGAAAGTATTTTAATTTACAAGATATAGCCCGAATCCAAACTTTTAAGGAGGGTGGTCACAAAATACACCAAATTACTGCTAGTATTGAAAGGGATCTCAGCGAAGTACGTGTATTAAAAAATTACGGAAAAAATAGTAAATATTGTGTGCGCATGAATGACACCGCTAATAAGAATGCAAGAGAAACGTCGAATGCTATCCTATCGGTTACAAAAATCGAAGAAAAAACATATGTTTTAGCACAACGAAACAGCCCGACGGAAAATTAAAAAATTATTGATTGAATCTCGTAGGAGCATGTGTGTTAACTATGTCAATAGCAACACACAATGTGAATACAGATAGTGAATGAGATATTGAATGTGATCTTTCAGGTGAAATTTTTTGTAAGTAGATGAACCCGGCGGTTTTAACAACTATTTTCAAGATGCTCTTGAGGGATTTGGTTGCCTCATTTTCGAGGTTACAAAATCAAGGTATTTCCGGATTAATGATTGATTGTCTCATTGAATCCTACCCAGATACCAGAGCTGCTAGCATACTAGCATGTCGGTAGCCGAGAATTTAGTGTTCACTAGTTTTCTTCAGTATTTACAATTTCTTTTTATGATGTTACCGATGCGGTCACCCAACTTTATAGTAACCCAAGCAACGGTTGATTAAGTTAATGGTGAAGTTCTTATCGACTTAGCTCCTTGCCATCATTTCTAAAATTAGTTTTTAGTAAAATAAAATTTTGTTTAAACTATCACCAACCAGTGTTTGTAATACAGTGAACACAAAACAAATTTCGTCTAATCAGTTCGAAAAAACTGGCTTTCATCTAATTGGCTCAACCAGCAAAATTGGTTGGAATCAGGAAGTTATAGTCTTTGAAGAATATCTACCATAATACAATTTGTTAAACTCGAAACTCTATTCTGAATACTACCATAACTTCACTCAAGAAAGATAACTTCGTGAAATTTAACTTTAGTCTTATAAAGTCTTAACCAAAAGTAAACAGACATACTCGTTTTGGGAGTGCAGTACCCGTTCAGTAACTCAGTACTCCTAAAATAGTTTGTACCTTTTTTAATAATTTTATACTGCTTGTGTTATTGTACTAATTCCTGGAAAATTTGAGTTCAGGAACCTCTAGTATCTTCGTTTCTTGCAGCGTGGTACAGCCAGGGCCAATCAGTTATAGTCTGATTCAACAGCGAAGTTTAATCTCACGAAGAATTGAATCAACACAAAATCACATTTGTAACCTATTATCCATATTTTAGAAAATTTATTTTGTTTGGAAACCGTAGGATTAATGAACCCTAGCTGTTATTTATTGAGGGTATACAAGATTCTCCCTTCGTTTCCTCCCATTTGAAACTTAACTAATTATCTGAGTGGTACCTATATATCTATTTCACTCTCTGAGCGAATACTAAGTAGCATTCGGAACATACATATTGTATTTCAAAACATTTCTGGATCATTTTTGGGTAAATGCTTAATATTTAATCGTTTGAGGCCTTGTGCGGTGTCTTGTATTTACCACATATTTAAAAATTATTGCCTAACTACCTTATGGTATACTCAGTTATATCATAAAGCAAAATATACATAACAGGACACATGTAGAGATTCCTAGGTAAATCTGTTTTACTATTGGCAATCTGTATGGCCCTAACAAGAACAATGAACTATAAAATAACTATGTCTATATGTTTATAAGATACGTACGTATATATATACGTATATATGGATTAAATATAGAAAAAAATTAAATTTGTGTATATAAATATATTAAAACTATAAAAAAAGATTAATCTTGGAAAAATTGGCTTATAAAATTTGCATTACTTGATTTCTCTTATATATTTATTGCTCGATGGTTATATCAAATGCAGTACTGCTATCTCCCTCTATATGATTTCAAAGTAATTTTTTTTTTTTTCGAAATACTGTTTTTATTTAGACCATGCAAAGCATATGCCTGAATATGGCACGTTGAGGCAATGTACATTCTGCGCAGTACACGTGCAGAAAGGCGACAAACAAAGTGGTCTTGCAGTAGCTTTGTGTATGTCAAATCGAAAACAGTGCTTTCAAAATTTTCACAAGTGAATAATTATCCTAGACTATATTGATGAAATCAGCCTTGTGGTATACAATAAAGGGTTAGGGCCTTTTTGGGTGACATTGAAACAAAGAATTTTCTTATTTCAAATGAACTTTATTAAATCAAATATGTAGCATTTTGATCAATAACCTTTTGCCATTTTTCTGGTAGAGCCATGATCCCGTCACTGTAGAATTTCTGTGGTTTGAGGCGAAAAATCGTGACAACTCATTTTCGCAGGCCTCTTTTGAATTTAATGTAAAACCATTAAGGTGGTTCTGCATGAACCGGAACAAATGGTAGTCCGATGGTGCAAGGTCAGGACATAAGGTGGGTGCATCAAAACTTCCCAGCCAAGCTCTTTCAGTTTCTGTTGGGTCATCAATGATGTGTGTGGCCTAGCGTTATTATGATGGAACACAACGCCTTTTCAGTTGATCAATTCTGAACGTTTTAATTAAATTGCTTGTCTTAAACGAGTTAGTTGCTGACAGTACAGATTAGAATCAATCGTTTGGCCCGGTGGCAACAAAAAATAAAGCACGATTCCCTTCTAATCCCACCAAACACATAGTATTACTTTTCTTGGAGTTAATCCTGGCTTTGATACCGTTTGGGTTTTGAAAAGCTTCACCTCGTTTCGTCCATGATCTTTTTCGCACAACGTTGTATCTTATCAACTTTTCATCACTATAGTAATCATTCGCTTTAAAAATGGCTCGACTTCGTTCCGTTTCAGCTGTGTTTCGCAGATAGAAATCCGGTCCATTAAGTTTTTAACTGTTAATTCATGAAGTACCCAAACGTATATTTCGGTTTAAACTTGGACAGTAAACTCAACTATAATATTTATAATGATTAGTTGAAAGTGAAACTATACGGAACACATTATTAAAACTTTGGTTTAATCATCCTGATAGTGTCTGGCAAGATACGCAATTTGGCCCACATATCGAAGAGTCAGGTGAACGGCGGATAGTAGTTTTAGTAGTGTATTTGTAAGAACACGAAAATGTCTCGGATGTGTCCGCTCAAAACAAGATATCTGTTTAAAAGAATTTGGACAGCTATTTGGTCACCAATACTATTGCAGACAGATGCTAAACTCACGCTACATGAATTTGCCTAAGTCTAGGGCTCGACTGGCCAAATTGAATCCAATCCAATTTGCCCAGTGTTGATGTAATTGTATTCAATACCAGAAGAACTCGTTCTTCATTAGTAATACGCTGATGTACACTTCAAGACAGTAAATGATAGATTTGACCTAGTTATCATAGCTTTGACCCCCCATCATTTGTGTTAAATTTCCATTTGGAGACAATCGACATGGTACACTTTATTGAAAATTCCTTAGCTCGTTTTGTATCATTGCATATCGGGCAAATCTGTGTGATCGTTGTTTTCTAATTATTTTATTTCATCAATATTGTCTTGCATAAAATGTGTGTGCCAAGCGAGGAGACAACGGTTTTATACAGTTTATTTATTTACTTAAATTAACATTAAAGGGTACTATCACAAACGTAATATATACAGACGAATTATTGCGAAAGAAAGTTTGGTCGAATACTGTGGCTCCACTTTTCATATTACATTATTTTTTGTAATCTAATCGAGGAACCCCATAACCCTGCCATCTATATATACATAGCAGAAACAGCCTAAAAAAAACGTTCGTATTTTTTTCGCACCTAAACTACATACACATAGTAATAAAACTTTATGAATGAAGGAAACAATAACAAAACAACACGATGATCATAGTTGCTGTGTTTTAATATTGGAGCACTATCCGGAGCCAAATGGCAATTTTCTATTGGAACTGCAGCTATTATTCACTGGTGTCGCTGTACTATAAAAATTAAAACTAAATTCATCAATAAAACAAACATTTATCACCTGAAATATATTAATTGACATTTATTTTGACATGACGTTATAAACAAGAATTAATTTTGCTGTGTTTTAAATTTTTATTGTAAGATTTAGTTTCTAATGGTTTCAGGGGTTTACAAAATTAAAAGCCTTTTCAAATTTCCCATTGAAATGGATAGCGCTCCCGATAGCGGCTCCCGATAAATAAGTGAGCCGAGATATTTTTTTATCGATTTTTAATTAAAAAGTTGAATGAAAAATCTTAGTTTAGATTTAAATAAATTAATTAAATGCAATAATAGCGCGATAAATATAAGTTTTCACATAGAAAATTGGCTGCTCCGGATACAGCTATCGGGCGCTAATAAAAAAACACAGCAAGTGTCGGCTTATTAAAAACGAGCATTCATGGTTTAGCTGTTTTGTGTGTATGTAGTATGGATATATAAAAAATAAAATATGCATGTATAATCGAAGCCGCTCACTATGGCACATTTCAAAACAGGATGTAATAAAACAGGACATCACAAAACAGTACATGGTACGGAACAGGACCGATAAAAACAGTACATCACAAAACAGTACATGGTACACTAAAGTACATGGTACGGAACAGGACCGATTAAAACAGTACATCACAAAACAGTACATGGTACACTAAAGTACGTGGTACGAAACAGGACCGATTAAAACAGTACATCACAAAACAGTACATGGTACGCTACAGTACATGGTACGAAACAGGACCGATAAAAACAGCACAACACAAAACAGTACATGGTACACTAAAGTACATGTTACTGAACGTTAAGCTAGAGGATTTTTTCAGCTTGATTTGTTAAATATTTTTTATTGAATACGTTTAGTAATTACAGTATTATCAAGTGGATATTTGCCTTCACCTAGAGTAATTAGACAGTATACTATATAGAGTTATAATTGCTTTAAGTTATAATAACATATCCCTTCACCTAACAATATATAACATTATTTTTATTTAAATCGCTAATACTTGATCGTTGCAAAATAGATCAAAAATTTAAATAAATATATAACTAAATATATCGCTTTTTTAACCAAAAAAAATGGCTCAATTTAAGTCCAAACCACACAAATGTGTGAGTAAAAAACCATAGTATGTAATGGCGGTTTTGATAAAAAATATCGGTTGATTTGAAGTACAACCAACACAATTGTGTGTATAGTTATAGTGTTTTTCCGGGCGAAAATAAGTTTGAAAGGAATGCACAAATGTGTATGTTGGTTCAAAAAACATACAAAAATAAATTTTTGACATGGTACTTTTCCGTACCCACACAACTAGTTATTAAAACCGTAAAATAAAATTGACTATTAACTGTTTTGTGGTGTTCTCTTTTAATATGTACTGTTTTGCGATGTACTCTTCCGTACCATGTACTTTAGTGTACCATGTACAGTTTTGTGATGTACTGTTTTAATCGGTCCTGTTCCGTACCATGTACTCTACTGTACCATGTACTGTTTTGTGATGTACTGTTTTAATCGGTCCTGTTTCGTACCATGTACTTTAGTGTACCATGTACTGTTTTGTGTTGTACTGTTTTAATCGGTCCTGTTTCGTACCATGTACTGTAGCGTACCATGTACTGTTTTGTGATATCCTGTTTTGTGACATCCTGTTTTAGCACATCCTGTTGTGAAATGTGTCGTTTCGTATGAGACCCATGTATAATGTAGTTCACAACAGGGTCTCATACGAAACGACACATTTCACAACAGGATGTGCTAAAACAGGATGTCACAAAACAGGATATCACAAAACAGTACATGGTACGCTACAGTACATGGTACGAAACAGGACCGATTAAAACAGTACAACACAAAACAGTACATGGTACACTAAAGTACATGGTACGGAACAGGACCGATTAAAACAGTACATCACAAAACAGTACATGGCACGGAAGAGTACATCGCAAAACAGTACGTATTAAAAGAGAACACCACAAAATAGTTAATAGTCACTTTTGCAGGTTTTAATTCCAAAAAAGTGTTTAAGTTTTACTTATTGTTGCAAAATAGAAATTTAATTAAATATTTAAATAAAATAAATATATTATTTATATATTTATTTAAATTTTTGATCTATTTTGCAACGATCGAGTATTAGCGATTTAAATTAAAATAATGTTATTTATTGTTAGGTGAAGGGATATTTTATTATAATTTAAATCAATTATAATTCTATATAGTATACTGTCTAATTACTCTTGGTGAAGGCAAATATCCACTTGATAATATCCTAATTACTAAACGTATTCAATAAAAAAAATATTTAACAAATCAAGCTGAAAAAATCCTCTAGCTTAACGTTCAGTAACATGTACTTTAGTGTACCATGTACTGTTTTGTGTTGTGCTGTTTTTATCGGTCCTGTTTCGTACCATGTACTTTTGTGTACCATGTACTGTTTTGTGATGTACTGTTTTAATCGGTCCTGTTTCGTACCACGTACTGTAGTGTACCATGTGCTGTTTTGTGTTGTACTGTTTTAAATGGTCCTGTTGTGTACCATGTACTTTAATGTACCATGTACTGTTTTGTGATGTCCTGTTTTATTACATCCTGTTTTGAAATGTGCCATACTGAGCGGCTTCGATCACAACACACGGGTAGTGAAGCACGTGGAGATTGGCCATGTGCGCTATACATGTACAGAGAAAAATAGATTTTAAATAAATTTCGTAAAATAGATACATAATTCGTTTTTCTATAATGTTGCTGCATGTAGTTTTTTGTTTCTATATATATATTCGAGTATAGTTGTGTTGCATGTGGATATGTAGTTTAAATTTTTTATGAATTACTCAGACATATTTTATGGCTTCCTGAATTGAAAAAGGCCGAAATTAAAAAGGTAGACTTAAAAAATATGTTTTTATATGAAAAAATGGGACCTTTTTTAAGTCATATTTATAACAAATTTTCTGACTTAACAAAAATGTTTTACAAAAACAAATTTAATTTAAAAATGACACAAGGAAGGCATATTTTAAGTCATTTTAAAAATACATTTTATAATTCATTTTCAAAATGACTTAAAATAGCCATATTTTATTTTACATTATAAACATAAAATTTACATTTGTTTTTGATAGATATAGAAATGCATGCGTTATAAGTGGACTTTTATGCCATTTATAAATATACATTTTATGCTTTTTATAAATACACTTCTTTATTCTTAAATCATTTTCAAAATGGCTTATGATATGCATTAATAAAGTACGGTTTTTTTTATTTAATTTTCATTACAGATTTTAAGTCAATTTTAAAATGAAATAAAAAAGCTGGTTTTAAGTCCGGAAAAATACAATTTTTAAGTCAGCCTTTTTTAATTCGGGAAGCAATATTTTATATAGTTTTCACTTTTCGTCCTTCGTTTCTCATTTTATATTTATGCGAACCATAATTTACAGGAATATAATGTATTAAAATGTTAACTCGCACAATAACGATTATAAAGTATACGTTATATTATTTATCATAGATCATCGTTTTTTGTTTTTAATACAATTTTCATTGAGAATTTTTCTTTTCCACGTAGGTACCTATATTTATTGATTGTTGATAATCAATAGAGTTAAATATGTGTGAAGACAAATGAGCTTCTATTATGTTTGTAAAAACGTGTAAAAATGAGCAATACATCATAATGCAGAGATGCTTTAGTCGGTCTCGGTAATTATATTATTATTTACATATAATTGATAATCAAAAAATGTATGTCAAACACATAGCGATCCTACGGCACGACACGATTCAATTCTGATCTACTGCAAGGAAGGATAAAGGTTTAATATAGGTTTAATCGAGATTAATAATGATATTGGTCTTCAATAATTGCTTCATTAAATCAGTACCTAAGGAAAAAATATATATATTTTGGATGTATCTAGAGATTTCCTGAAATTGAATACTAAAATTAATACTTTTCTTATTAATCATAAAGAACAACAACATATTCATATTTGAGACTTGTAATTGACTCCAGCTTTAAATGGAATTTAGATATAGATAAAATAAAGAAATGCATTATACTATATATATATTTGCGATAAAAATAACGCGAAACAATTTACCCAAACCAATCCTCAGTATGATCTACATATCATCCATATATTCACATATAGTGTATTTAAACCCAATATGGAGTGGGGCACCAGAATATTTGCTAAACTGCATCTTTAACCACTTGAGTGGTTTGCCCGAGCGTGACTCGGACCCGTAGTTCGATTGTGTTTTGATTTGCTCGAGTCTTGCTCGCGCAAAGCTTGTATTGAAACAATAATTGAAAAATAAAAATTTTGTATTCAGATTACTTGGCAATTATTTTCTAAAGAAATGTAAAAAAAAACCCAACAATTTATGGACACACTTTCTCACAAAAAGCCGTCACTTAAGTGGTTAAGTTCTCATGATTTGTTTATAATAATTGAATAAAAAAGTATTTCTGTAAAATATTAAATATCTGCGTATTGTTCGATGAACTCTGCAGTGAAACAATAAAAAAAACTGTTAGCCTATTTTGAAATAAAACAAAATTATGGCCTATTTATCGAAGAATATAAGTAAAAATTAGTAACATATACTAATTTTTAGTTATACCAGTTCTCCTATACTTAAGTTTTTATCTAAAATAATTGGTGGAATAAAACAATCAGTTACTTTTCATCATAGAAAAATACGTATGGATAATCTTTGTTTCTTGTTTTAAACTGGTTTACGGCTAATTGTTTGATTGGTATTTGCCTTTTTATGCGAAGCTGTTTGCAAAATTGCCAAGAGTTATTTGCAAATGGTAGTAAGCAAAAGTTATTTGACAACATAGTAGGGATTTAGCCGCTTTATTTCTAAGGTACACAATCAATTAAATTTCGGATTAATGAGCAAATGATTAGTTCATTGAAACCAAGCCAGATCCCAGGGCAGCTGAAAGAGGCATATTGCTACTGGATGAGGAATACTAGCATGCCAGGAGGATGAATTTATTTCCTTCCATTTACTGACAAAAACAACGATTGTTTGACTTTGTTGGGATACATTGTTAAATTGTTTCTCTCTGCCATGCCAACCAAACATTGTAGATATTCTAAGTCCGAAGGATTTTACACATTCACTTGAAAGCTAAATTTTTGTTTTATATTAATGCTGTGTGCAATCAACTACGTTGACTAAACTAAATTCAAACTAGAAGTCCCTGAAATTTAAAGACAGATATCACTAAAATAAAATATTTATTCTGTGTAGTTTATTTGTTAATGTACATGTACAGAAATTTTAAAATCATCCGGAGTACACCATAATAAAATTATGACAATTCTAATCTAATAAAATGTAATCAAAAAGTAACCACCTAAACTTAATTGCATCAGTAGCGTGCTGAACAATAGCAGAAGCTTCAATATTTGTTTAGTCAAGGCAAATGGTATAAGTTGTTCATTCTAACAACTTTTGAATTCATTAACTACCCACCAAGAATTTTTTCCACATATTAATGTAGTTTCAATTTTCTGAATAATAAGTCTTTTTTTGCAGTATTCTACAACCAATGAAAAGATATACACCTAAATTAACGCCTACTTTCGCAATTTATTATATCGCCGATGAGGAGTAATTAGAATAGAAACGCCTGCTAAGGGGCCAATGTTCCAGATTTTCTAATGCCATTATATTGTGTTATTCACTTTCACTTGGCAACAAACGAAAAAATTTTACAACTTACATTCAATGGATACTTTAATTTTTCTTTGCATTTAAAATATTAGTTTTTGTCCGGGTTGAATTAGTTAATACCAATCTTTACGATCATTGTGTTATATAGATTTTAATTTAGTTATTATTTAATAAAATATTAATCATTCGATTATGTTGTTATTCGAAATAGTAGATAAATAGCTGAGGATGATGATTTATTAATTTATATAGTTATAATAAATGTTGAAAACAATTATGTCGCTAGCAAAAGCTTGCTGTTTTACATTCTATTTCATTGAACTAACAACTCAGTTACTATTGACTATTTAGATGTCTGAAACTGGGTCCATTTCAGAATAATTAACTTATATATAAAAGGGTGGGCGAATGGCCCGCCGTCCACTTGTTTTTGCTTTGGTCGCATACTCTAAAGCATTTCTGCATCATGAACAATAAATGTTTTTACACACAAACATAATAGAAGCGCATTTGAGCGCTTCACACGTACCTTAGTGGAAAAATTCTTAATGAAAATTGTATTAAAAATAAAAAACGATGATCTATGGATAAATAATATAACGAAAACTTTAAATTCGTTTTAAGGAAAATTGTGCTAGTTAACATTTTAATACATTTATATTGATGTAAATCAGGCAACCTTGTATGCGTTTGAAAGGTGACATTTTAACTTGCACTTTGACATACAAAACATTAAAATCGGTGAAATGAATAAAAAGTTACATTTTAAACATATAGATAAATAATGAAAAAATTCGTTTACTTTTACAATTTTATTACGACAAAATTAAAAACGCGGCTCAGGTTTGCGAACAAATTGTGCATGGAGAAGGTGCTTTATCAAAATGAGCAGCAAAGAAATCTCGCTTTCATTCTGGAAATATGGATGTGAAAGATGCCCCTCGCTCTAGTCGACCAACCAGTGGAAAATTCGATGAAATCATGCAGAAAATTGAAGAAGACCAGCATATAAGCAGCCATGCCATTGGTAAAGAACTCAATATTGATCACAAAACAGGTTTAAACCATTTGAAAATGGCTGGATACAAAAAAGCTTGACGTTTGGGTACCTCATGAATTAACAGTTAAAAATTTAATGAACCGGATTTCTATTAGCGAAACGCGAAAAGGAATCGTGCATTATGAGGTGCTGCCACCTGCTGATGACATATCAGATATATCTGAAATTTTTTTTAATTTGGATGTACCTTTGCAAGAAGCTTCAATGCGGTATATTGTGGGCTACGTAGCGTTCAAAATTTTGAGTAAAATTAAATGTTCCCGATGCGAAAACATGTTTATCAAAACTGATGAAATTTTAGAGGCTCCGACAGAATATTTGATTAGCAATAAAAATTATGACGATGAAAAAAAGAAGAATCGTAAAGCTCCAACTGATTATTATTTCAAAATTTGCAAAGAACAAATTTATTTATTTTCCCGGATGTTTTCAGAACGTGCAAATATGAAAGATTTGAAAAAGAATATTGTCCAACTTTGTATTGTTAACACCAGCAGGTGTTACAAAGATTTGTATGTCGAACAAAATCCATGCCATGAGCATAACAAGGCAGCCTTAAACTTCATGATTTTAGTTTTAATCAGAAAACACTGTTCCTGGTTAGCTGAAAAACACATACAAAAAAATTAAAAACCGTACGAAATCCTGATTGGCGAATACTATTGCAAAACAAATAATTATATAATGAAATGTACCGCACATGGGTTGTTATTTTATTTTTAAATTTTATTAAAATTTATTTTAATTTTAATAAAACTTTATTATTGAAATTTTTATTTTATTTGTTTTATTGTTATTGAATTTGATTAAATAAATTAATTATAACTTAACTAGTAAAATTGCTGGTTTCTTCCTCTTTATCTAGTGGTATACCAAGTGAAATTTATTGTATATGGATGATTTGTTGTATACGGAAACGTCCCCATACATATGTTTGATGTACATTTTCTTCTAGGGATTAAAAATTCAAATTTAATGTCAAATAACCTCACTCTCTTGAATAACCTCATCGCAATTATTTTTCAATGCCCTACCTGTTTAACCCTTTGCCTGCCCACCATTAATATTAAAACTTACTGTCGGACGTTCTGTACGTTCATAATTTTTCTCGTTATCAATTAGCATCAAATCAAAATATGTAGTTGAAATGTATGTATGTATTAAGATTAAATACAAAATATACCAAAGCATATGTTGTTATTATTTCTGTACAAAATTTATAACTGTTTTTACAGTTAGTAAATATAGGTACATTAATTATTTTTATCTGTTAGTAATGTTCTCAGTCTCAAACAAAATTTTGTAATAAAAAATAAGGCAAAGTGTATCATCATCACATATGATGCGCAGGACAGTCAAAGGGTTAACTCATCGTATAGTTAATTGATTTTAATAATGGTTGCACGACAAATTCGATATTAAACAAAAAATTATTTAACATAACAATTAAAACTAATTTCAAGTAAAACAACGTGCATACCATGTGTCATTTTTTGTGTGTATGTGTGTCGAACTAACTGCCGATATTATTTTGTTCGATTCATGGTTTTTATTTTTCGTATACATATAGCTAATACTAATAGTAATTTTTTTATCAATAAATTTTCTTATTGATCCATGGTAGGTATGAAAATAAACAATATGAATATAATTTAAAACAACCAATGAATGGAATAACGAAAATAAAAACAAATAAAAAATAATAATTTACAGTTTTCACTTATAAAATTGTTTTTCAGTTTTTTGTGTATCTGCATACGTAAAAATTGTGATGTTTTCGACTATGTTGATGGTAGTGCCATCTACTAGTAAGTAGATGTCAAATGAATATCAAAATAGCTAATGGGGTTCCTCGATGTAGTTTAAATTTTTCTCACCAACAATTGGCGCAATTATCAGTCAATTTGATAAAACCATGTCTTCATTCGCCAATAATTCGTCTGGATATATTGAGTTTGTGGTACTATATTCTGTAATTTCTTCCCTGTCGTTGGACTGATGTGTGAAGACAGTTTTAAATATCAAGTTCCGTCTAAATTTGGTTTAAAGGGATCCAATTGTAAATTGGGAGCAGACAGAAGCAGTTTATTGCACGGACTTTGCCGAGAACCTAACAAAACAGGGTATGTTTTTGCCTTTCGGATTATGCATACTTTGCCACTCAAGGAGAAAGTTATGTAGTGAATGCGTCTCGGTCTAATATGAAATTTTCCAATCTCCACCAGTGTCATCAATGCGTTAGTTGGTAAGTTTTCGTCAATACACACATACTTCCATGAAGTCGATACAACACAACTGAGCAATTAACATGCATAACATGCTAAAGGTAATTTTCGTTTTTTTAACACAAATCAGTGCCTTCACAATTCAAGTAATGTTTATTACACATAAAAATGTTAAATGAAATGAAAACCAAATACGTATAAATATTATTTCCCTTTATCACTTTTAAACTCCAAACCAAAAAACAAAACTGTAAAATTACACATGTTCTAATGATAACGTTTACGCGTCATTATACACTTTACAACACACGCAATAGAATTATGTGTGGTTAATAATTAAAAGTATTTTCTAACTGATTTGATACTGTATTACAAAAACAGCGTTTCAAAAACATAATCAGAGACATCTTTAATATGAAAGATAAAACTATAAATCATATAAGAGCTTCAACAATAAAAAGCTTTAACTTGCACATTCTAAATTGAAATAGTAAATGCTGCTTCTAATAAGTAGATGTCACTATTAACGCAATTCGCCGTCACACACAGTCATGTTTATAGTGAGCGCAATTGCACAACTCTCCGCTCCTCCATAATAATAATTTTTATATTTTGTATATTTTCTCATTTTGTATTTATTTTTCATTAGTGAAAGTGTGTATATAAAATTGTGATGTCGAGAAGTGTCAAATTAAAACTAAAAATTAGAGGAAAATAAAAAAAACTGGGTGTTTAACAAACCAAATATATTTTTAAAATGTTAAAATAATTTACTTTATATAATATAAATTGTGTTTTGTAATACAGAAATACATAGCTAAGTGCAAAAATTGTGTCAGTGCAAATTACAAAAAGTTAAAACGGGAACAAAATAAAAAAAAACAAAATGACGGAGGAGACAGATGAGCAAATTCTTGTGAATGAATTGTTAAAAGCTAAAAAATGGGAAAGATTTATTGAATGGATACACTGTATATGTGTTGTTACATTTGATCTGGAATTGGGCCAAGCGATGGAGGTATGCATCACAAATTGGGGATGATCTTTTATGTTTGTTTTATCTTCTGAATTGTGGTCTACATTTTTTCAAAGTTTAATGTTTATCGTGCTATGTAGCTCTCCACATCTTTTATGCTATTTATAGATCGGTTTTTAGTTCTGTATTGAATTTTTAAATTTAAAATGTAAATATTATGTGAATTTATTATCTGTTTGATATAAAGGTCATATTTGTATTTCTATGTTCTCTAGATGCGGTACAATAAAATCTACCAAAAAATACTCAAAACTAGGTATTAATTTTAAATTTATCGCGGTGGATGTAAACAGCCAGACTTATCTACTAATGATAATTTTATTATTTTTATGAATATTCCAATATATACAATAACTACATAAGTAGATACTTAGGTCAAAGACCCAGTTGTATTTACTATAAATATAGAAATCTTGAAACTTACTTCCAAGTTTGATTAGACTAGAACAAAGGAATTTAGTAATCCGAAACAAAAGTCTTAAATTAATCTCTTATCTTCTTGTATCTTTTTATTATAAAAATTTATCTCAACGGTTTTATTCGAAAGATTACCTATCAAAATATTGGGCCGAATTCTTACACATCTTCCAATTTACTTCAGTATTGTTTTAAGGCACGTGATATTCATCTTAAAATTTTGCATAATTTTACATCGAGTGTTCATTGTAAAATTATTTCTTAAATTCTAAAACCATGGCGTTCATCCAAGACACGATTTACATTTTTAAATTTATAATATTTTATTAAGTATAAATCGTAGAGCAGTTGATTGAGATATTAGATTTCTTCCTAAGATGGAGTTTATTTCTAGAGCTGGAGCAATTCGATTGTGGATCAATTTTTTGTTTTTTTTTTTTTGTTTTTTTGTAGTCTTGCATTTTTCCCATCAGATATTTGGAAGATTTCTAAAGCATATAAATGTTATGTGATAAAGCGAGGAACCTCGCTGTAACTAGTATCTCCCTCTCTGTACCTGTATCTATCAGCAAACATTTCGATATCAAGTAAACGAACAGAAATTTAAACAGAATTTGTTTTTTTCGCTAGCTCGTAGAATTTGACCGCCTGAGAGTTGGTTTACAATAATCTGATTTTTTTTAGTCAGCTCTAAACACCACCGCCCTATGCTACCTTTCTGGGAAATGGGAAAAATATTTTCATAGCATTTTTGTTTGAATTGTATGTTTTGGCCTATAGATCGAATTAGTTTGGTGTAAAAACAAACATGTTTCGAAACAAAGTTAATTGGGATAGTTTTTTCCCCAGCAATTTTTATAGATAAAAATTATTTCCAATATATTTTATTTAATAGTGGTAAACGTGTTATTAATTCATGTGCCGTGCAGGATATTTCTAAACTATGTGTTTTTAGCACTAGAACACCATTCCACAAACTATGGAGAAAACAACCCCATTAATAGGTTGTTTAAATCATTCATCATCCATGACCTATTTGGCTTATCAAAGAACAACTTCAAAAATACCCTGACGAATTATTTTTTAAATGTTAAAACCAAATCTGATTTTTATTTTTTGTTTTATATTTTTGTTTTAAACTGAATGTTTTAAATCTCAAATCATACATGCAACTCACAGAATACATTTCGTTATAAATAAATAATAATAAATTTATTTCCACGAGACTCAGTGCGACTGTTAATATTTAAGCGGGTTCACCTAGTGGAACTGGTTTTTGTAAATAACACGGTTGCTCTATGACTTAGTTACTACCATCATATTAGGAGAAACTCAGCTGCGTGTTTGGCAAATTATAAAAGGTGTTAATTATTTATTTTGTAACTAAGTATACGGTGCAGTTAATATGTTTGGTCAGGCAAAGAATTTGTCGACTTAAGAACGTATTCATTTTATAAAAAATTCAGTTTTAAAGTAATCTATTATGACTCGTTTAATTTTGATTTTACGTATGCTCACTTTAAGTAAATTTCAATTGTTTTTAAACTAATCTTATAGAAATTATTGTTTAACATTTCTCACATTCTAATATCTAATTCTTTCTTTTAATTATAATCATCGTTGTGTTAATTATTAGATTGATTGGTGTAATGAAATTACGTGCTACCATAAAGAAAGTACCTACATACCTTAAAAATCTGAATGTAAAGAGGCCAGTTTTATTTTGAACTTGCACTTAGGCACAAACAGCTATGAGAATTTAATTATAAACAGACCAACACAATCAAAATTTCAAAAATATAAGGAATTATGAACACCACTGAATAAAAAATATTTTATTTTTTTCTGGGTTACGTTTGTTTCATTATAGGTACAAGCAGTGATATTAGTAGTGGCAGCGTGAGTTTTTAGATACCTTTGGTTATTTTATAACTATTTTCTATTTCTTCATTCATAAAAGGGGACTGAATTCTTTCATGGAACCAGTCTCACTTCATTCGAACCTAATCTTTATTATTAGTTCATAGTAGTTGCCACTACAATGAACTAATCTTAGAAATTAGGTTCGAATCTCTCTGTTGATAATTGGTATTTTTAAACATGCCTACTATAAATTACTAATCAGTATGTGGTATCATGATTTTCATCTGCAAATAAAAATGTAGTTATGGAGAGTAAATATGGCTGGTTGTAAATGTGCTCTCGAAATCATGGTTTGCTGTTCTAGCGGGTGTTCTAAGGCCTAGGGCCTAGATCTTGCAAACTATCCAAAACGGATATAAATCTTAATTTCAATTTCTGACAAAGATAAGCGAAGATTTCAAAGGCCTACTAAAGTAATTTTACTGCATCACTGATACAACATCATTATTTGGTGGAACTTTTCTGAATGAATTGGACGAATTTTCATTTAAATATGTATATCAAAGTACTATTTTTTATAATTTTAATATTCAACAGAGGTACAATCATACAAACAGGTGATACATGAAATTTGATATACTAAACAATACAAAATTGTGTAACCAAATAACTTTAGCGCAATAAGGGCGGTAAAATGATGGTCTTTCTTTAGTTTGCCACAATTTGATGTATTTGGTTGTTGTTTAATTTATTATGTTCGCTTTTCGCACTTAATGATTATGATGATGTTTTAAAAAATTGCATTATTATTCTTTTACGTATAATGAAGTTCAAACTTTATGTACAAGTAGTAGTTCCAACAATAGATCTTATTGTTTATTGTTCATTGAATAATGTGAAAATTATTCATTATGTACCATTATTGCAAACATTCTTAATAGAACCGACAAATCAAAATCTGCTGCAAATCAAAATAGAACAGACTTTGTAGCCTAGCGTACGGCATTCCTCCATTGGACAACAACAATTTACACAAATAATCTAAATTCTATTTTAGAGTATGGGGTTCTTCGCTTTTCGTGTACAAACAAAAACCTAATCACACAAATCACCCCGAACAATAAAATATTTCGCGTACCAAATGTTCCTACATTCTAGATACACGATATATAGTTTAGCTTTGTCCGATAATGAGCAATATTAAATTATAATATTTACCGTTTTTCTTTTAGACAATGTATTCAGCAGCTAGCGTAATGTTAACTCCATATAAAAATTGAAACTTTTGTGCCTCCATGATCTCTATCGTCTCCATTGATAATACGTGCATTTTATGAATTATCTTCATACAATTTTTGTTGTTTTTCATTTCTTCGTTTTATCTTGCCCTTACGATCATCGCCTCACAACAACATTAACTATGGAATAGTAATCAATATAATTACAAAATCAATTGAGGCCCACATAGTTGTTAAGGCAGAAAAATGCGCAGCTTTCTTTCCAAAGCATTCAATGGTCTAAGGTTTTTTCTAAATCTTATTTCTCAGATATCTTCAGGCTCATCATTGCAATTTTCTCGTACACGCTCTAATATCCTAAGTCAAAATGTAAAGAAACGGTTATCAGATTTTAAATAACCATTGTGTTGTTGATGACGTCTCTGGTGGGAGTATACTACTTAGTTTATACACCAAAACTTAGTTACCTAAATGTATTCTTCGGAAATTTAAGATTAGAATTATCATTGGCCAATTAAAGTGTGTTAAATTATTTCCGGAATTATCCCGCTTATCAATGTCGTGTGTTACTTTAAAAGAACCTTTCTTGTGTTAAATAAAATCGTTGTTTTGTTGTTGTTTTTTGTATTTGTAAGTTAAAAAAAAATTTGATAAAAATGCTTTATACTCAGGGATTAAATTAAATAATCATTTAAAAACCGCAATTATTTTTATATTGCGGATGTATAAATTGCGATAATTATGTGTATTTATTATTTTTTATTTATATATTTACAGTCCGTATTTCCACGTCATACCAAGCTGAGTGAGAAGGAAAAAATGAATATCTGCTATTTATCATTCCCCGACTCAAATTCTGGATGTATGGGCGATACAAAATTTCACATACGATTACGTGTTACACCTGGCCATGAAAACACACATTTACGGCCGTGCCACCGAAAATTTAATCAAAATTGTATTCCGGTGCAAAAGGGAGATGCGGGGCATTACTGGGGTTTTGTTTACTTTCGTCAAATCAAAGATAATACATTACCTCGAGGATATTTTCAAAAAAGTGTTGTTCTCCTCACCCGATTACCATTTATAAATTTTTTCTATGAAGTGTTATCGTTAATCGCACCGATATATTTTGATAATGGTGATCCGGTGTTGGAGGTGGCGTGCGACGATATATGCAACTGGCCCGCACTTATTACGGGCGAAACTGTAAATTTACAAATCTTAGGAACAATTTTTCAAACCTTTATCCCCTCGATAAATAATAAAAATAATCATTGTCTTTTTAATACGGAGAATGAGAATAGTAATTTTAATGATTCCACTGACGAGAATTTAGCAACGTCAAAACGTCCAGTAATGCCTCCTCATGTATTGTCGTCGATGCATGAAATTGATATTTACAGGAGTTTATCGAGTGTTATTTCGCATATCCATTTACTGTGGGAGTTAGTTATAACAACGGAGCCGATTGTTGTATTTGGAGCCTCGCCAACGGATTGTTCGTTAATGGTGCAATCGTTAATCAGGTATGTAGTACATTTTTATTTATAAAGTATTAAATTAGTGTTCACGTATTAACTCATTATTGCTGTTAATTATAAATAGTAACGTTTATGCGTAATTTGAAGACGGGAGTAGTGGAAATCGAAGTTTTTCTAGTTTCAATTTTTTTTTTTTTTGGAAATTGGTAAAAATATGTTAGTAGAAAATTTGAATTTACCGACCAAACGGCACAGTGATTAAAGCTTTGGCGTTCCAGTTTCGAATCCCGAAAAGGGCAGGATGCAAAAGGGATTTTTCATCATTTGATTAGGATCGTTGATAAATGAAGACGCAATGTCCGAGTGCAAAGCGCATAGAAAGCCACGCCCTCCATGTCAGTACTATATAGGATGGCATGGAGCAGTGTAATGTGTGTAAGGTAGGACGTAAAAAACGAAACGCGAAAGGATTAGGGGTCTCAAGGCAGATTGCAAAAAATTAAAAATAAACAAAACAATTTTGAATTTTAATAAAAAAACTTATATACAATTTAATATTAGCTGTTTCTTGATGCTTGGTCTGATCTGGTTCAGTTTTTCAATTCAAAATTTGTGACCCAAAACAACATTTGGATAAGGTTTTCCATATACAATTTGAACTAATCCGGATCAATGCGATGAACAAGAGTGGCGGTAAAATTAAAGAAAGTTATGCGGATGTGCTGCAAGTGCGTAAGAATATTCCAGCACTCAATATTAAGCCGAAGAAAGGTGAGAAGGAAACTTCTTCGGAGAATACTAAAAAGAAGCTGAAGGAGGCAGTGGACATTGTGAGCTTGGGTATTGAGATAGAAAAGGTGCAGAGTATAAGTAAAGGTGGGGTAGTAATGGAATGTAAAGGTCAGGAAGATGTTCAGAAATTAAAAGAGACGGCGGAGAAATCCATGAAAAGTAAGTTCTTGTTGGAGATACTGCGAGCTAGAAATCCCATGATCAAGTTGCAGCAAATAAAGGAAAAAGCTGATGTGAATCAGGCAGATCTTGTTGAGGCAATTGTAAAGCAAAATAGGCTAGATAAGGTGAAGAGCAGATTTTGCTTAAGAATAGGTGGTGGAGAATAAAAGATTTCGGGACATAAACTTGGTTCTGGAAGTAGATCCGGAGACGCACAAATGAATGTTGAGTAAGGGCGAGGTATACTGCAAGTGGAGCTGTGCCAAGGTGAAGGACTATGTGTTTGTGAGCAGATGCTATAATTTTTCGAGTCTAAAACATATAGCCAGAGAATGCCCCAGTAAAGAAAAGGTATTGTGTTGGAAGTGTGGAGAAGAGGATCACTTGGCTAGTAATTGTAAGAGGGAGCCAAAGTGTGTAAACTGCGCGGAGGTGGCGGAGAAAATGAAGTTAAATGTAGACTGCAAGCACTCAGCATGGGATGATAAGTGTCCAACGTATGTAGAGAGAATAAGGAGAGTAGTGAAGCGGACGGCAAAATCAGATTGACGTGGGAGTGTGAGGGCAAGTGGACATGTAATGCTTGTAAATGCGGCGGGCATATTAAGATTGGTTGAGGTTGTGAGAGATTTTAAAATATCTGTGTTGTGTGCAACAGAAACCCATGTTTTAACAGATGATGGAGATGGTATTTTGCGAATTGAAGGATATACTCATTATAGATGTGACTCTAGCTCCAGGCACACAGGTGGATTTCTATGTATGTGACCGAGAAACTAAGGAGTAGGCTGATAAGTCAAGTTAGTAAGCCGATGGAGTACTGGATGCTAGCGGTAAAAGTAGGACGAGCAAAGAGGATTGATGATATGGGAATTATAATACGCTGTTACAGGTCACCAAGTGCTAGCGTAGCGCAATTCTTAACTGTCTTTAATGAGTGGCTAGAGGGTTGTTAGGAGCAGTGAAGATAATAATTATGGGTGATTTCAATCTAGACTGGGAGAGATCGGAAAACATTATGTTAAGTGTCTTAAAGAAATTACAGAACCTTTTGGGCTTAAACAGTTCGTGAAGGAACATACCAGAGTAACGGATGCATCAAGAACGACAATTCATTTAGTATTTTCAAATAAGGACGTGAATTGTATTGTTGTGGATACCCCAAAAATTACAGACCATGCAGATTTGTTGCTGTGATTAGGAGTGAGAGGAGATTGTACTATGAGAGAAACATTGATCAGTGCAAAGGCAACTCGGAAAAGATGTGGAAAACATTAAAAAGGGTAATTGGATCTAAGGGAAGGAGTGATATAAATGGAGTGGATTTTGATGGAGTGATGGTGTACGAAAAGATGGACATTGCAAACTGATTAAACAAGTATTTTGTAGATAGTGTAGAGGATATTATAAGGGAGATACCGGAGGAGCATGACAATGTGGATATAGCATATGATGAAGGAGTAACTGAGCATGTGGGCATGGTGCAGAAGGACTACCTAGATAAAATAGTTAAAACGTTAATATTGGCAGGAGTGAGGGGGTGTTAAGCTGTAAAATGTTTAAGGATTTATGGAGGGTTCTAAGAGGATATGTGAGCCGCATAGTAAATTTGTCGTTGGAGTATGCAGTAGTTCCTACAAGTTTGAAAGTATCATGTGTAGTTCCTGTGCTTAAAGTTATGAATAGTTGTCGGATGTCGGAAATAATTTTGGATAAGCTGCTCGAGCACATCGCTGAGAATAATATGCTATCTGAGCACCAATCTGGTTTTAGAGAGCAGCACTCTACAGAGACAGCTGTTAAGATGGTGGTGGAGGATTGGAAGAGAGAGAGAGGGAGGATGGAAAATCGACCCGTAGCAGTTTTCCTTGATTTTAAAAGGGCATTTGAAACAATAGATAGGGCAAGGTTGCTAGGAAAATTAAACAAATATGGTGTGAGGGGCGAATTGTTAAGTTGGTTGGATAGTTATTTAAGTAATAGAAAGCAGTATGTAAAAATAAATGATGTATGCTCTGATCCTGTAGATGTAAAGTATGGAGTGCCACAAGGAAGTAAGTTGGGACCATTGCTATTTATAGTATATATAAATGATATGCCACAGATTCTAAATAGATGCAAAATCCACTTGTTTGCTGATGATACGTTGCTGTATTTGTCGGGAAGTGATGTGGGCGAGATCATAAGTAGTATGAATGAAGAGTTAAGTGAAGTGGCAAAATGGCTTCGTATAAATAAGTTAATGTTAAATGTAAACAAAATGTATGTATATAGGGAATAATGTAGTAAATGGAAATATTGTTACAGAAATGCCGTAATAGCAGTGGTACATAGTTTTAAGTACTTAGGCATTATACTGGATAACAAGCTAAATTTTAAAGAACATATGTTACAAAGTTATGTTACAAAGAAGTTAACAATGAAAGTAGGTGTATTAGCTAGGTATAAAAATTTGTTATCGGTAAAAGCGAAAAAGATAGTTTATAACACTATTGTAATGCCACATATCACCTATTGCAGTACTATACTTTTCATTGTAAATAAGTCTGATATATATAAAATGCAAGTTATCATAAATAGAGCCAATGCCTTCTAAACTACTGGCCTTTTACTACTCTCATTTTTCGCACATGACGTCAATTTAAGTCTAAACCGAGACTGCGCAATAATACTTTTAACATATTTACACTAACAAAGCAACAAGAAAAAGCAACAACAACGTCGACTTAGCGTGTCGTCATCATTTGGTGTAAGCGGCCAGTAGTTTAGAAGGCATTGATAGAGCATTGAGGATTATGTTAAACAGAGATAGATATGCAAGAATCTGTGATATGTTGCTGGAGGTAGAGTTGTTAACATTGGAAAATACGTTGTATATGAACGTAATGACTTATTTTTAGGCTTGATAAAAATTTGTTACCAGAATATTTATGTCAGTTGTTGTGTAGGAGACAGGATGTGCATAGTCATGATACTAGGCATAAGGATAAGTTTTATTTAGAGTTTAAAAGACAATCTAGAAGTAAAAAATCGATATTTGACAAAGGTATATCGATGTATAATGAGTTACCGGAAAATATAAGAAATTGTAGAAGCATAAAGGATTTTAGGGTAGAACTGGTAAAAGAAATTTCATAATTATTAAATAGATGATATATATATATGTATATATATATATATATATATATATATATATATATATATATATATATATATATATATATATATATATATATATATATATATATATATATATATATATATATATATATATATATATATATATATATATATATATTGTACTGTAAACTGGAAAATTAGCTTAAGAGCTATTTGAAAAATAAAATAAATAAATGCATGTCATGAGAGCAATTATTAGTTTATAGATACTTATAAATTGTAAATTTATTTTTATTTTTAAACGATTATGTAGCAAAATATATCAAATAAACGGTATGATATCAAAGGGCCGAATGGGTCGAAGGGCCGAATTTTTTGATTTTTTGTTTTTAGAAATATATTTTTTTTATTTAATTTAATTATTTTTTGCATGACAAAATTTTCCTTCACCATAATGTATCGCTGACTGATGGATACGTGGAATTTTATGAATATAAAACAAAATTTATAAGAAATTCATTTGTTTAATAAAAAAAAAAATGTACAAAATATTCCATAAAACAACAAATTTAAAAAATTATATTTATAAAAATAAAAAAAATAAAAAAAAAATCGGCCCTTCGACTAATTCGGCCCTTCGACACATTCGGCCCTTCGACACATTCGTCCCTTCGACATTCGGCTCTTCGACATTCGGTCCTTCGACATTCGGCCCTTCGACATTCGGCCCTTTGTAACCATTCCAAATAAACTATACCAGAAAAAAATTGTCTGTCTATATGAATGTGAGTTTTCATTGGTGACGATGGTAGGACAGTTCATAAGTGGTTCATATGTGTCTTTAATAACTATTGAATAACATCTTAATAATGATTTTCTTTTCTAAGGTTGTTACTCAAATTGTCAAAAACGATGTGTACTAAAAATCAAATTTTGAACACCAAAAATTACTAGTTGACCTAATTCGTTCTTTAGGATTGTGTAAACACATTTTTTCGATAATCATGTATTAAAACCTGAAATATACACTTAACTTTATCCTAAAGAAAGAATTAGGTCAATAGGTAACTTTTTATAGCCAAAAACTGATTTCTAGTACACATCGTTTTTGACAAGTTGGGTACCGTGGTATTAATACATGATTATCGAAATAAAATGTTTATTTTGTTTATGATTACCCTCTAAATAAATTTTCGAGGCCTCACCAAAGCGAATCGAAAACGAAACGCACGTAAATCGTATTTTTTATATGACATTATATGACACCAACACTACCACGTTCATATATAAGTTGTTTTTTGCTATATATGGATATAATTTTTATATTATTTTACTTATGTAGCCATTTTGCTTTTTAAAAAATAAAAATAATTCGTATTTAATAACAATAATAAGTGCAGTGATAAAAAATTCGTATTTAATAACAATAATAAGTGCAGTGATAAAAATAGTAAATATTAATTATTATTTAGTAATTCATAATAATAATAATATTAAAAGTGATAAAGTATTGTACATAATATCAATTATTAAATATATAATAGATTGTACTGCATTTCGTTTCTGATTCCAAAACGTTTCGTAAATGAATCGAATATGAAGAGAAATGCGAACTACTAATACATACAAATCAGTTCACTTTCATTTTAATTTTCATACGCCAAACGAAATACTAACGAATCGCTTTTGAGTCGCTAAGACGATGCGTTTGCGAAGTGTTTCATATATAAATTTCCTCACTTGCGATTCGTTTTCGATTCGCCAAGTTTAGAGGGTAGGTGTCAAAGTTTTTCATTTTTTTAACCCTTTAACTGTTTAATTATTTTTCAGCGAAGACGAGTATACTCGACGAAAACAGAGTAAAATTTTATACAAAGAAACACAACCAAAAATGAAATACAAAAAATTCAAGGCCATTTTTGTGTAGTGATAGAACAATAAAAAAAAATTTGGGGTTATGATATTTTGATACATATATAAAATAACGGTTTCAAAGCAGTAATAAAAAAATCCAGTTCATTTTTGTGCTTTATGGGCCTATTCCACTACACAGCATTTTATTTTGCAGAAAACTAGAACGAGATAAAAATATAGGTTCTCTCTGTGTGTGACCCGCACATCAATATTTTTTTTTTTTTTTAATTTTTGTTTTGTTGTCATAATTATAAATAAAAAATTACAAGCAAACTATTTTTTATGGCAACAAAACAGAAAAAATTCCCCCACTCCCAGCAAACTTTTATTTTTTTGATATTTTTATGGTGTGTAGTAACATTTGGCGCTTGGTGCGTTGACACAACACGCTCTTTTTATTTTTTTTTCGCCTGCTGAATGATTTTTTATGTTTTCCCCTCACACAATTTATAGCAAAACAACTTTTAGATAGTTTCGTAAATTATCCAAATTAATCAAACATCATATTATTTTTTCATCGCAACAATAATCTTTATTTTTTTAGTAATTTTTAGGATATAAAATTATTGTCAAACATTAATAATAAAGATTTTTCATATTCTTTAAATAATTTATAGGTTAGTTTTTGTTGATGTCAAAATTTCCCCAACTTTTTGTCCCATAAAATAAAAATGTTGTATCTCAGTTGCTCTAATGTAAATTTCAGTACTTGTCTTTGTCACATTTTCTGCAAAAATTTTGTAAAATTTTTCTGTTTTTAGGTGGAATCGTACCATTATGTTTTAGTCATAATTAATTTAAAAAAAATTTCGATAAATTATATTGCATCGGTGCGAACTATGCGAAAACATTTTAAAAATTATTTTTTTTAACAATTTTATTATAGACATTTATCGATGATGACTTATTTTGAATCAAGAAGCAGTGCTTCAAAGAAGCCTCGGTGATTGCCCTTCTTCATGAAAAAAAATAAAATTGATTCGTTGAATAATAAGGACGAATGTAATTTTTTTTATCTTGATGACGAGTATATTCGACATAAACAGTTAAAGGGTTAAAACGTACAAATCAATTTTCTCAATATTTTACCTTTAAACAGCAAAAAAAATGTACATCAAGATATTAAAAAACATCAAATCGAGGTATTGATACATGATTATTGATCATAATTGATCGAAATTTGCTTAATCCAATTTCCAAATGCAGTCTGTGAATGGCATTAAGCCGCAGCCGCACGAATGGAAAATATCGACCAATGTGACTTTACAAATATTCGTCAAATATTCACCATTCGTCTAGACGAAACGCCAATGCTCATAGTTTCCTTTGATAGAAAATAATTCTAAAATTTAAATCGTGGACAAATCAGAATCATTAATCGATATTTGCCATTGGTCTGCCTTTGTGATCACTATACAAATCCTATAACACCAATTCAGATTCTCTCAATGACGCACAATATAATATGTAAAATACGACTGTAAATCGTAGTAAGCGTAAACCGAACTTTTTTAAATTAGGAATCCTACAGTACCTCCAATTCAACCAATTTAACAATCCTTTCTAAGATAATTTCAGGAGGGGGGGGGGGGGAGGACTATTATGGAAATTTTACGATTTCTAATTTTTCCGATATCGAAAAATCCGAATATCGAGAAATCCGCCGCGAATTTACCTATTATGAACCTAGTCGGTCGGATTTGTCAAATAGAAGCATTTTCTTTTTATAAATTTATTTATTCAATATTACAACTGATTCAGAGATCATCTAGTAATTTATCTATCTTAAATTAGTTTTTTGGATTCTATCTTTGGAGTTTCCCCGTTCCGTGGGTGGTGTCCAACATACGACGGATATCTGCATTTCTGCACTTTTACGTATATTTCATCGGTGACGTATTCCATCTTCAAATCTATGAAGGTTGTCGTTCCTAATGTACCATGAGGCATTCACAATCCCTCGCAGCGCTTTATTTTGGAATCATTGTATCATTTGTACATTGATTTTCTTGGCACCACCCCAAAGTTGAATAATATACTGGTCCATACTGGTTTTAGCATTTGCCTGCATAGTAGCAATTTGTTGTGTATTGACAGCTCAGAATTTCTACCCATGAGCCAGTACATTTTCTATATTTGATGTTTAACTCACCTTGAGAAGCACGGGAATAAAGTTTACATTTTGATTTATAAAGTTGATGCGTACTGAGTTGGCTTCATTTAATAAGATGCGCCATTGTTTAATCCAGTTGCTCACAGTGTTAACTGCATTGTGAAGTTGCTTATTGCTTCCGAAATATCTTTTCCAACTGCTAGAATAGCTGTATCGTCTGTAAATGTTGCTACTGTAGAATATTCAGTTCGGTAAGTCTCTCGTATAAATAATAAACAGAATAGTTACAAAAAATACGTTAGCAATAATGCATTTTTTATAATTGGTGTGAAGGTTTTTTATTTTTTTTTTTAATTTGCTTTCTTTGATTGGTTTGGTCGATTTAACCACATCACCAAAAGTTATTTTTCGAAAACACTGTTATGTCTGGTTTGTTGTCTTTCCGCAGTTTTGTTGTAAATCTATATAGGGGTTTTTGTTTTGAATACACTTATATCTTCGCGTAGTGTTCCTTTGCTTTCGATTTTACACTTTTTTTATTATTATGTTTTTTTTTTATATTGATTTTATTTTTACACTGGTTTATCATTCAAATGTGTTGTATACAGTACATATGTAGTTAGTTTGCTTTCTATATTTTATTTTTTTTTTTTATTTTTTTTCTCGATGTAGTCGTCTGACCTTTCTTCACCTAGGATCCTCCGTAGGCCTCTCTCTTCTATTATTTTGTGCTTTTTTCTTATGTAGTCGTATTTTGCACAATTTTCTATTATGTGCTTAGCGTCCTCAGTTGTCCCACACACGTCGTATCTTTCGTCATATATTTTCTGTATTAATTTCAGATATTTAGCGTCGAACGTGTGGTTCGTTGTCAGCTTTGTCAGAGTCTTAGTTAGTTCCGAATTTAGCCTCCTTTTATGAAACCAGGGTTTGTCTTTTACTGTTCCGTTGGTGTTTTCTCTGTGTAGTCTACCTCTTACAATCGTTTCTTCCAGGAATGTATTTCTCCATTCTTTGTAGGTCCTATCGTTGAATAATCTTATCGTTTCTTCTACCGATATGCGAATATTGTAAGTCCTGTTGGATTGGGCGCCTATTTTTGCAGCCTTGTCCGCCTCTTCATTGCCAGGTATTCCTGTGTGGCTTGGAATCCATATGATCTTTGTCTTTCTGTTATACCGAAAGGTGGCGTTGAGAATTTTGGTTTTGTAGTATTTCATTTGGGATGTGTAATTCAGTAGTGATTTGCAGGTGCTTGGTGAGTTTGTTAGAATAATTATTTCTGACACGTCGTTCTTAGCTGCTATTTTAAATGCTGCATGTATGGCTATGGCTACTAGGGCTTTGATTGATATCTCCTCTGTTATCCTGTAGCTTGTGGTTTCCTCCGCATATTCGTTATAAATGCCAATTCCTCTGTGTCCGTTTAAGATGGAGCCATCTGTGTAAGCTTTGTTCGTATTTTCATATTTGTTCATGAATTCCTTTATCATAGCTTCCCGTTGTTTGCTGTTATAATTAGCTTTGTTTTTAAAGGTATTGTGAAGTTGTATGTCGATCTTTATGTATTCTTTTATGTCTCCAGATTGGCTTATATATCGATTTTCCTCCAGTTCGGTAATTTATTCAGCGATAGTCGTTTTTCGAATGTCTCCATCAGTGTTTTCGCATAATTCTTCTTTAGGATATTTTTCCCGTTTCCTCATTCTGGTAGATTTTTTTGCTATGTAATTGAATTTGTATGTGTCCAGTTTGATGTTGATGGGGATATCCCCTGCCTCGGCGATGATGGCTGTAACCGGCGTGCTACTTGTCAGACCCAGATAGATTCTCAGGCTTTTGTTAACTAACCTTTGTAATTTTTTTTCCGGTTTGTTTGACTTTTGCTACTGTCGCGCTATATCTCAGCCTGCCTTCGATGAGGCTCTTATGAAGGCTTAGCAGAGAGGATGGATGCGCATCTCCCTTTTTATTAGCTGCAATTTTTTTTTATATTTGTGGCTGTCATGCATTCTAAGTTTAGAGCGTTGGTATGTTTATTAATCTTGGCTTTTATGTCGATTAAAAATCCGAGGATTTTCATCTCGTTCGTCTCGTTTATATCGAAATTGTTTAAGGTTATTCTGCTATTTGGAATTTTTCTGTTGCCACTGATTATCATATTCTTTTATTTTTTTTGCATTTATCTTTAAATTTAGGTCATCTAGTTTCCTCTGGAAGTCTTCCAGCACTTTGCTAACTCTTGATTTGGCTTCTATAATGTTGTTTCCTCTCGTTATCATAATGAAGTCGTCCGCGTATTGTAGTACTTCTAGTTCTCCTGTCGCGATATCGTGCAGCTCGCTCGTACATAAGTTGAATAGGTTCGGGCTAAGAGGTTCCCCCTGCGGTAATCCCTAGCTTATGGTTCTCTCAAATGTTTTATCACCAAGTTGTATTATTATTCTCCTGTTGATTAGTGAATTATATATCCAATTTATATATTCCGACGGTATGTTTTTTCCCAATAATTCCACCAACTTTGTCGTGTTGACGTTGTCAAATGCCTTTTCGATATCTAATGATACAATAATTGTTATTTTTTTCTCTTCTTTCTTTTTTCTATCTTAGCGATTAGTTAGTTTATTGATCATGCCACCGGTGATTTCTTCTAAAACCGAAGGAATTATCCAGGATTAATTTTGTATTGTCTGCCAACGTCATCATCCTCGTCTTACTCAACTTGCTGGTGATTTTGGTTATCGTTTGGTAGAGATGAATGCCTCTGCAGTTTTCAATTTGTTTGTTAGCTTTGTTGGCCTTGGTGATTGCTACGATTTTTTTTTTCAGCTGCCCGGGTATGTTTGTTCATTCCATGCTCTGTTTAATAGCTCTACTATTTGTATTATTTGTTGCCTGGGAAGAGTTTTTAGTAATTTATAAGTTATCTTATTTATGCACGGAGCGGACATTTTGCTGCATCGGCTTATTTATTTAACTTCTTCTAAATTGAATTCGTTTACCGGTATTGCGATATTCTTCGCCAGTGTAGCTTGCTTTGTGATGAAGTCTATGATGTTTAGGTCAATGAAACTTTCTAGGTTGTGCTCGTTGTTAAATACATTTATCCTTTCTTTCTGATTCTTTTGAAGCTGTTTATCTTGCTCCATATCTCCTTGGATGACATGTTTGGGTTGATGTTTTCGATAAGGTTTTTCCAGCTTTTTCTCTTCTCATGTCTTATTTCTCTTTTTAATTTTCCAGTGGCCTTTTGTTAGTTCTACTTCAGAATATTAGTTATCCCTGTGTTGGCTGTAAATTTTTAACTTTGACTTCTTTATCTTCCACAAGTTTTCTATTTTTCTGTTCCACCAGGTTTTGTAGGTGTGTTTGGTTTTAGGGGAAAATGATACCGAGTTCTCATCTATGGTGTTAAGTAGCTCGTTTTCGTATTCTTTGATGGTGCTAAATGTATCTAGATGATATCTTTCTACATCCTCTAGTATCTTTACGTTGTCAGTCCTTATAATCTTTACCGGGCTGCCCATCTTCGTGTCTCTTATGCTTATGAGTAGTTGATCCGTTCCGCCGATTTTTATTAATTCGACCTTCCAGTTAATTTTATGGCCTAGATCCATCGAGCATAAGGATATATCAATCGCCAATTTTTTGCCATTTGCGCTCATCCATATTATCCGTTCAGGAAAATTGTGATTTATTGAATGATTCTGCCATTTTTATTCCTGTGTTATCCGTTCTGCAACCTGGTTCCCAAAGGGGGCGATACGCGTTGATGTCGCCTAAAATTATTGTGTTTTTGTTTTTATTGTTGTTGTTTTGTAGCGTCAGGTTTCTCCAATTCTCTATTATCGATTTGTTATTTATATTAGCAGGTATGTAAAGGTTTATTATGTTATAATCATTGCCCTCTGCATCTGTTACCACCGCTCTTATGGTTTCTATGGGATGGTATCTAATATCTTTTTTTATTTCTTTTTTGTATTGATTCTTTTATTTATTAACAGTCCCACACCGCCGTAATTATCGACTCTATTATTCATGTATACCTTTATTCATTTATCTTTATCGTGTCATTACCATTTGTCCATGTCTCTGACTGGCAGGCTTCGTCTATGTTTTCACTAGTTAAGAATTTAACAGTTCGTCTTTGTTGGTTTTGATGCTTCTAATGTTGATTTGCATTAATTTCAGTCTGTGCCGCGAGTCCGCCATCTATAGAGATCTTAAAGTTTTTTACGATTGCTTTGTCCATATATATACTAGTTGGTCTATTATTTCGGATAGAACAAGTCGTTTATTGGATCATTCGCGTTTGAAGTAATGTAGCCCTGCGTGCTTGCCTATGTATGTTTCGATTCATTTTGCAGATTTCTATCATGGAGGATCTTAGGGAAATGGATTGATTTTCCATGTCCATTTTTTCTTCTTTGCGTTTTTCTTCGGATGCTCTTATTGTTTCTCTCATTTTTTCTATTTCGTTTTTGAACTCCTCAAAATGTCTTTCAAATGTAATCTTGGGAATTCATCCTCGTTTAGTTTAAATTCCTGCGGGTCATTCTGTTTTTAGCCTCGTTGTAGGAAATTTTTGTTGTAATCATCAGATATTTGATTGTTTTCTATTTCTAGAATGCCTCGCATACGTTGCTGTATGTCGGGTGCATTTCTCCGCAGTAATAGCATTTAGAGTCGTTTTTGCAATTTATTTTTGCATGGGTTCAGCACAATTTTTGCACCTTTCGCTTCCTCTGCATTATTTTCCCATGTGTCCGTATATGACTATGAGGCATTTTTTGAAAATGATTGGCTTTGGAATAAAATACGCCACTCTTCTTCTAACTTCGTATATCGCTATCTCCGTCGGGACGGAATTAGCTCTGAATGTAATTTTTATCGCCTGTGCAGGTTCGGCTGTTTACTCCAGGTTGTTCCATCTCGTTATCATCTCCAGTTTAATTCGTATTTTATTCGCCCGAATCGGCGTTAGTTTGTATTTTATTTATGTTGTTGATAGTTTCCAACATGTAATTTGGAATGTATGCATTGCACATGTGAAGCCTTCTTAGATCTGCACTGTTGAGTATTTTATTTGCAGTCTCCATCTCCCGAGTTTGGATTTTAACTCTGTTTTCACCATTTGTCGCACGTAAATTATGGCACCATAATTTAGCGTGTTCAGCCTTTCTGCAATTTCCAGATCATCTAGCCTTTTTTCGATTATTAGAGTATATGGTCCTCTTTCTCTTGACACGTAACAGTTGTTTTTAAATTTGTCTAATTCTTCCATTTTGCTATTTGTCTCGTTCATGTTTGATGAATCCATTTCCTTTTCATTATCTTTTATTTTGTATATTTTTATTTTGTATATTTCTTTTATTCACATTGTTGCTGTCCTCCTCCATTTTGTCCTCTTTAATTATTTCCGATAATGGTGGGTTGTTCCGATCCATCCTGCTGGAAATTGGTGTTTCTGAGTTTTTCTTGTGATCAAATCCACTAAAATTCATCTCCTCCTCCGATATCGTCACGTTTTTTTCTTTTACCATTTTACTTTTGCCCCCATGTTTTTTTATATTGAATGAGTATGCATCCAACATGGACGCCTTCGCGTCCTCCACCTCGCGAATAAACGTTGTTGCGTCTTTCTTTTTCTTTTAATTTATTAAAAGAAAAAGGGAATTAATTTCCTTCACAACTTATGATTACTTGACTAGGTAGTTTTACTATTAATTACTCATTTTTATTTTTACACACAAAGTAAGACCACAATAATTTGACAGATTAGCGTAGAACTCTGGTGTGAAGTTACTAATTTATATTTGTTGCTTTATTTAATTTAACAGATGAAATAAATTTCATTTTCTATTATATTCGGTTATTTATTTATAAATATTACAGTGTGATTGGAGTTGGTTAAATATAAAATGGACACCATAGGCTTTTTTATGCATTAAAGCGATGAAGAATCGGATGATCGCATACATGAAATTTTTCGCGATCCCCTAGTTTCGCTACATAAAATTTACAAGTAATTCAAATTGTTCGCCGGTTGTAGTCCAAACTGTTAAATACGAATATTTTATAAGTAATAATAACTTTTTTACTTATATTTTTAAAATTTTTATTTCTCGAAAAAATATTTTTTAATTAAAAAACCACATAGATTCAAGAACACTACATACACAATTCATCTGATTTCGTTTACTCTTTTAGTTTCTAATTTGGCGGATTTTACGATTTTGCATTTTATGAAAACAAAAATAATTTAATAATACGAAAATTCGCGACGGATCCAAAGTCGAAAATTTCATAATAGGGCAATAGGCGCAGCTGAGTTAGTGACGGACGATTATCCCAGTTGGCTTGGTACTGAGGGATTTCATTAAATATTCGGCCTAACCTATGAAAAAACAATTATGTTTCAATTTATTTTTATTGATGTCTCTATATAATTTCTTTGAGCTTCAAATGTCGATTACAAATGTACAATAAGCAAGATTCACAGGGAAAATATACACCACGCAAATGTAGCAAAAATCGCCTTTAGGAACCCTCATTTAGTTATCGCAGTTTCCGCAATTTATTTATTTGTTCAATATCTCGAAAATAGTTTCTTCATTCAAGCAAGCTGTCAATTTCTTACGATTACAATTTTCTCGTGATGAATGCATTGAAGAATCCAGTATGGGCAGCATTTGTCTAAACTCCAGACTTTAGTTGTATCTAATTACAACCACGACACAGTTTTGTTATCGCTGAAGGAGCGATCGCAACATTCACTGTAATTTCGGCATTCAAGTCGGACTCTTGAATGTACCCATGTAGCCGCCACAAATTTCATGTACGACGATCAGCACCCGGCCAAGTAAAATAAATATCTTGTATGCATATTTTGAAAGAAATTGTGTTTTTTGTCGGAATAAAGAGGTATTTTTAAGTAGTGGTTGCCTCCAATAGTATAAAATGTAGGTCCTCAGAATTAGATATGCTCACTTAATGTGAAAACGACTACCTACTTGTCATGGTTTTATAAAACTCTTGTTAGATACATATATTATTTCGTTGGAAAGAGTTCTAAATGAGGTTTGAAATATAGTTTTGTTTCTTAAACTTAAAGCATACTAAATTATTCTTAATTAATTAGTAAAGGTTCTTGACAATATAAATTCTAGGTGGAATGGATCGTAGTTAACGCTAATGTAAACATGTTTGATTGTTTGTTGCAATTTCCTCTAGAAATGATAATCTCTACGAAACCCAAAAATATATCTGAATCGAAATGTATGTCTAGTATGTAAACAAGCTTACGTCATACTAATTAATCTGTCCTCTGTTATTTTAGCTAGTAGTTTTATTTTCAGCTTATCAACTTATTTATTCATAGGATTTGTATATGCGTTGCGTTTAAATATAAATCAAACATACATGTTATTCAAAAGAACCAAAAGTTGTAAGACTTCCGTGTAACCAAATCACCTAAAACTTACCTATGTATATTCTATTCTACGTAATAAGACGTGATAGTGGAATTTAAAGCAAATAGACAATCGAAACGATATCTTCTATTACAATATGACGTATTTTTATTCCAGTAAAATAACGTAATATTGATTTGTTTGTGAACAGCTGATAAGCTGTAGAAATATGTTTGGTATTTATTTTTTTATAACACAAGGTTAATTATAGGCTATTTCATAGACTTTACTACAAATATTATCGGTGATTTAATTAATTGGTTGTTTTTGTTATTTCTTTCAGTTTAATCGCCCCGCTAGAATTTTGTGTAGAAAGTCGGCCATATTTTACTATACACGATAGTGAATTCAAAGAGTTTACACAACGACACCAAGGTCCGCCTGCGATTATACTAGGTGTGACCAATCCTTTTTTTGCCAAAACGTTACAACATTGGCCGCACACCATTCGCCTCCAGGACAACAGCATTACAAATAGTTTTAATGGTAATACACCGAAACTGAAAAAGGTTAAAGGTGCTACATCAAAACTACTGCTGGACAAAGAGCCTGGCGTTTATACACAGTACAAACCATTTTTATCGAAAGATAAGGCGGTCATTAAAAAAATTATGCTTGGTGTGAAAACAAAACGTCCAATCGCGGTACAATCAGCACTATTGAGGCGGCATCTACTAGAATTAACGCAAAGTTTTATGATTCCGTTGGAACGATACATGGGATCATTGATGCCACTACAAAAAGATATATCTCCATTTAAGGCTGCACCCAAACCTAGACAATTTAAACAGGATGACTTTTTAGCAACACTAGAAAATTCGGGACCACAACTAACTTCGACACTAAAGGGTGATTGGGAGGGATTGTACAAAAAATTCTTTCGATCCCCAAATTTTAGGGGATGGTACGAAAACCGTTATCACGAACTATCTATGAAATTACAAACACTTCAACTCGAAGCCCTATCCGATGCGGTAAGTTTGTTTTAAATAGATTATATTTCGTATTTTACTAAAACAGTTTTCAAACACTTACTGCAGGATCTTAAAAAATGGGTACAAGGCCGCCACGAAATTGAGATTGTCGATATGATACTAAAATTACGACAAAAATTAAAATTCTGTAATGATTATGATGACACGATACCGAATAGTAATGGTTCTCCTTCATCATCGACTGCTTCCACATTAAATGGGCTGCGGAAAGAGACAAAGGAACAATTATTGCAGCATCTCGAAGATATGAAGCTACTATTGCCCGATGATTTAAAAAATATTTTAAATAACAGTAATTCGATAGCAACAGCACCAACATGATATTTTTAGAATTTACCTGTAATTTTTAAATATTTTATAAGAAAGTGGTTTTGTTTAATTAACATGAAACATTTTGGTAACGACAAACATTTTTGTTTGTTAGTTCTTCTTCAATTTTTTTTATAAATGTGTATTTTTTGTATATAGTGTAAATTTATTTATTCTTCATTTTTTAAAGAAAGCTTCAGTGTTTTTATTTTGATTATTAATTTAAAAAGTGTAGATTTTGGTAGAATTTTGGTAAGCTACATTGCGATTGTTAAACATAAAACCCTGCGTCTTCTAATGTATTCCCGACTGAAATTGATTTACCTAAAGGTTACTAATAACCCAAATAGATGACAAGGCAGCTGAACGCACATGCTTAAAAATTAAGCAACATTACTGGTCTGTCAACCGATTTAATTGATAAAAAAATTAAAAATTTAAAAATCCCTCTTTTCGTTTAGAACTATCTGTATCTTAATTAAATTAGAGCACGAATATTGAATAATGGTATAGCTCCAAAAATATTATAAGCTGATATAAAAATTTCGATTCCAATATTTATAACAATAATTTTACGAAACACACTATTTTCATTTGAGAAATTTGAATGGGCGGACACGTCGTCACGAAAACATTTTGCAACCGATTATCGATTTTTAATTTTTAATAAATCAATTAAATATTGTGGTGGAGTATTTAGGCTTTTAAGGAACCTTTAAGTATGAAATCTTTTTAAAATTCAATTACAATCTTCCTTTACCAGAGAATATTTTACATATTCGACATTTTTAAGCACTAATCTAACCTTCTTCTAGCTAAAATAAAATTCGCAATCATTTTTCTGATTCGCAGTATGTATGACGCAATGAATTTTTGATAAAATAATCAGATGTATTTTGGCAGATATTATTGATTCACAGATTTAAAATTTAAATATATTCGAATAATTTTAGCATTCAACTATCTAGGTCTTAGAATTACGATAAGTGAATTAAATTTTATGCATACATATTTCGATCAAAGCATTTTATTGACTAAGCCTCCCAGTTCAGCAGTGACCAACATTGTCTTCCAAAACAGCTCACTAAATCTTGAACCTGGACAAAATCTCTTCACTTCAAAAGTAAATCCGCACCAAGAAATGTATCATCGAATTGTGTCAAATTATAAATAAAGTGCCTTTAATTTAGAGTTTGTTGTCTAGACGTGCGGTTTCTTCAGTCTGCACATAAAAAATAGAGAAATTTTTTAATTACTTGAAGTGTAAGGGAAAAAGATTTAAAACTAAATTAAGGATAAATTTAAGGTTAACTTAATAAACAAACTGATTAAATTTAGGAAATACGATTGTAAATATTAAATAATTTAATAAAAAAAAATTTATTGGTAAACATCAAACAACAATTTGTTTCATTTATGCCTTTACGGTCACAATGTTTTGCTGGCTTTCTAATTGTTGTTGTTGCCGCTGTTTCTTATAGGCCCGTTTTAATGCCTTCTGTTCCATTTCTTCGCAATGATCACTAAACAATAACTTTAGTATTGGATTTAAAATATGCAAATGCTTTAGATCGCTTATCGTTACTTCCATATTATCGAATGCAATTCCAATATTTCTGTCGAGGTCATCTTCAAGTCGCGGTAATTTGGCGTACCGTTGACTAAAATGTGTCAATAGAACGAATTTTGCGTTCATTTTGACACCTTGCTCAATTGCTTGATTTAGTGTACTGTGCATTTTTAAGCTAGCCTCGTATAGCAACTCGTTTTCCATTGTAGCCTCATGAATCAGAATCGTTGAATTCATACCAAGCTCGATTAAACTCGCACACGGCATTGTATCACCACTATAGACTATTTTGATAGGTTCGTCATCGTGTGTTTGAATTAATTCTAGTGAAACTCCAAACGAATGCGGACAATGCTTAACTAAACATGTCTCAATTTGTTTAATGCCCAACTGGTGAACTCCCTGCGTGCTTAGCGGCTCCCCTAGAAGATTAGCATTGCTTATTAATTCATAATCGTTCGATATACTTTCAATTTGTCGGTCGTAGAAGTATAACCAAGAGGATATTTGTTTCGGCGCTAGTAACAGTAGTTTATCCGCAGCATCACCAATCACAGATCGTCGCATCTGAAGCAGACCAATTAAGCCGATATGATGATCAGCATGTAAATGTGATATATAAATCATGTTTAATTTTTTGAAAATGTTCCGCGCCTCTTGTAGTCCATAAAATCGAATAATTTGTCCCGTTGTACCTTCACCACAGTCCAATAGAACGCAAGATTCGCGATTTGGATGGATCAATATTGAGCTAACATTACGTGTTTTATTTGGAATACATGATCCGGTTCCTAAAAATATTATTTTCGGGTATTCCGACGCCCTTTCATCAATGTTCGTGTATAAACGGTTTATTTTGGTTTTCAACGTTTCTAATGATTCAGGGAAATTTAGTATATTGATAGTTTCTTCTATATACTCATCAAGCGCCAACTTTTGTTCGATTGAACGATCTAGGCCATGATTGGGTCGTAAGTGGAAAGAAGTCATTGATGTTACATCCGTTAAGCAGTTTTCGTTACAGTCGATGATTTCCATTCGTTGATCATTTTTATTTTCATCGAGTTTCAACCGCTTGCTATAGTTTTGGGGAAGGTCTTCTAATTTGAACTCTCTGGAAATAAAAACAATTTGTTAAGACTGTTCCAAACTTCAAAATGTTTTGACTTACTTTAATATGGGAAAAACATGTTCATTTAACTGATTCAATTGAGCTTGGATGCGGTGTGCCGCAATGTAACCAGAAAAATTATTTGTGTCATTTAATGCTAAATGGGTTGTATGCTTTGGAAATTTATTGATGAATTTTGTATACACTTCCGTATCCATTATCGGCTTTGGTGTGAAATGCAATACCACAGTCATATTCGGTGCTTCGTTGCCTTCGATATATTCCGAATAATGGTGGAATTTTGATTCAAATTCTTCTAAATATTTCTCTGATGGAATATCAAGCACGATAATCACTGGCCCAGGATCATCATTGGCTTTGCAATCATTAGCTTTTACTATCTTGCCGTTGTCTAATGTGATATCAAATCCGTTTTTAAGCTGACCTAGCAATGGACCAGGCGGAACGCCTTGCTCAACACATTTCTCTAGATTAAGTTGGCCCGGCTTTGGTTTCAACTTACAAATATAAGACATTACCGTTGTTTCACTGCTCGGGGCTATGTTTGTGTCAAAATACTGTGATTCATTGGATTGCGATGCTCCTAATTTTCCGTCTGTTTCGTGCGCGAAGTAATCAGTACAATCATCGAGTGGTGGAGTTCGGCGATTTTCTGGCTCTGAATTATTTTGATTTTGCATTTCATTTACATCTAATTTGCGTGAGATTGGAACGTAATACACCGTCATAACAGAGTCTTCGTAAAAATCATTTTCTTGGCACACGAGTGCATCGACTTTTAAATCTTTAAGAATTACGAACCGTTTCATCGCCTTGAATATTTCACCTAGTTTAGGCGGCCCATGAAGTGATAAATTTGGCACGCCGGAATCTTGGACCGTTAAACATAAGCCTGGTAAACCTCCTGTCCTACCCCAACAATTTCGTGTTAAGAATATGTGTTCCAGACGTGCTAGCTTTGTTTTGTGTTCGTGTGCTAATCTTTGCGTACCCTCACCACAGTTGAATAAATATCTAAAATTAGAAGTATTAATAACTTGTATATTTTATTAATGATAATTCCTAGTCTTACCGTTGTTGGTCTGTGAACAAATAAACACTAGCTGGTGAGCCTGGAGCCCCCGATCCTAACGTCTGTAGATTAACTGTACCCGGTACATATTTATTATTTTTCTCTTTTATTTTGAGCCTCTGCTTTTGGGCGTCTTGGACATGTTTTGTATCTCGGGGCATATTGATTAAAAGACGATTTAAATTTTTATTTTTAGAACTTTTAGTGGAGTAAAATTTTGGTTGTAATGAAAGTTTACCCTTTCTAATAATTAAGCACACTAAATTATTTTTAAATAATTTCAACATTAATTTAATTTAAAGTCTAATACACCCAAAAGGTTCCACTATTGTGTAATAACAATAAGTAGTAATGATGAAATTCAGTCTTTTATTTAAGATTTTATATACACAATTTCGCATTATATTGCAACAACAATGTTGACGTTTAATGCATGCACAGGCACACACGTTTCTGTTTGACATTTAGATGTGGTAATCCAAACGCTGAATATAACTATAACTGCTCTATTCGACCATAGATGTCACGACAAAATACAAAACCAAACTTTACATACCAAAAGAATATTTATTTTAGAATTTACATTTGCAATTATTCTCATTATTTATATGTTAAATTCTTAATCTTAATACATAATATAATTTTAATAATATATATTAATTAACTGGTCTTTAAAATTAAAATTTTACAATGTTGAAATTTCAGAATGAATTTTACACTTTCTGAACTTCAGTTAAATCTAAAATCCTTTTGTGCACAATGTGCAATCAATAAACCTTCTTAAGTTGATGAATCACAGAATTTATGAAAAGAAAGAATTTATTGAGTTATTTGTAAAGCGAGCAATAAATATTTTTAATTTGATTTCTTCTCCTTTTTAGATTCCTTCTTTTCCTTTTTAGCTTTGGCTTCTAACGCTTCTTTCTCTGCAGCTATTCCTTCTGGGTGATCCTCATACGCGAATAATTGTTTAAGTTCGCCGCGTACTAATGCAACTATTAGTGGAGTACCAAGACAAGTTGGTACTAAGTACAAAAGTGCGGGTTGAGCATGTTTGAATACGTGCATCACGCCTATGGTGAGTAGCAAGCCGGCAAAGTAAGCAATAAATGTAGCATAGAAATAAATCTTGGTTTTACGTTTTAAACTGTTATCGAACCGTAATAAAAGAGCGATGAAGATACCAGGGATTACTATATCACCAAGTCCGAGCATGGCAAAATTGGATGCGTGCAATCCATGTTCCAACAAGTCTTGTGGAAATACTAATTTTATTGGTGCCTCGAAGCTTTTAGCCACTGTGACCATAACATTGGTTCCAAATACCCAAAAGATATCGTAGAAAAAAAGCCCTCCAAGTAAAATACATCCAGTAACAACATTATTCAAATGCAGTAGAGCCACTCCGTTTACGGCGAATGCCAATCCAAACAAGTTGTTTGCAATCCAGTGTTTCTTGAGTAGATACCAGACACCAATTCCGATCGAAATGATTAGACACACAACATCATGGCTTGAAAATTTATAATTTATAAAATATTTCTTCTTATTGCCCTCACCTTGCTGGAAGACTATTTGATACGGTATTTTAGGAATTGCTGTTGGCACCAAACTGGACACAATCGGACTCAATAGATACGAAAGAGCAATCACTCCCAAGATAAAGAAATAAATCGTCAATAAGTAATTAATTAAATCTTTTGAGAATATTTTGAATACTATATAGAGTGCGAAAAGAGTGCACGATGCAATAATTGGGAATGTCATGGCATCTTTCTGCGTCATGCGATCTGGTTTTTCACCCGAATCCTGAAACAAAGATAAGACAAGAAAATTGTAGCAACAAACAACTGTCCCAACAACAACAAAAAGATCGGTCTTGTAATGACACGTAATCTCAACAAGAAATCGCACACATTACAACTAAATTTACCTTCTGCTCTTGGTGATGCCGTACACTGCGGAACGATCCAAAGAATATCGGAAGCATGGCCATTATAACAAGACTACCATATGCCACAACCATTCCTTCGGGTGTTGATGGTGTGCGCTCAATTTTTGTGCCATTTATGTTTTCGACTGGGTCAGCTCGAGTTATATTTTCAAGCACTTCTTTCAGTGTCCTCACCACATTCTGTAGCATATCCCCCATTTTGTATTGAATTTTTTAATTAACGTTTTATTCACTAATTTTCACTTTCCGTGCAAATGTTTTTTTTGGGGAAATAAATGAAAACACAAATATAACAAAAAAGAAGACGTGAATGTGGCGTTTAGTGACACGCACACAGAATAAAATGAACTGACAATTATCGGCAAAATTTGCTGAACAAAATGTTAATGATAGATGGCAGATCGAACGAAATGGTGAAAACAGAGATGCGAACAACCGGAGAGTCGTAGTTCGAAAAAACCCGGAATTGTTTTTTTATTGCATGATCTTTACTTTGGTACAAGCAATTCCCATTCTGGGGCCCTATTCTTGAGTTCCACATCCATTTTCCACATGTCAACATGTGAAATTTTCTGTCAAAATTCCCTTACCATTTCCACATGTAATTTCACATGTATGTACAAAAAATGTATATTCTTGAATCATTCGGAATTTTTTTTATCACAATTTTTTCCATTTGTTTTAAATAATTAAACTTTTTATTTAAAATAACTAAATTTAAAATAACTGTTTAGCTGAACTTTATATTTAAAATAACATAATCGTCAAATAACTAGCATGGGGAATTTTTTCCACATACTTTATACCTATTCGGAAAAATTCCATTAAAGCGTTGCCACATACACATTTCTACGGATCACATCTAAAAACAGGTTTCGCATTTACGAATTAATTAGAGCATATTTTTGACTCAAATCAATGAGATAATATGTAAAATATCTCAAGTTAGTAGCTAAAATAATAAATTTGGAATTATTTAATAATTTTAATTGATAAATTATCAATTTTCTATTTACCCGTTCCTAGAAACGATTTTTTCTCTGAATGGTATAATTTTACACGTGAACGAACGCACAAAAATCTAAAACGATTTCCGAACTCATCAAAAAATTTTAAACGATTTTTTTCTCTGTTGTCTGTGAACTTCAACAAATGTCAAAAAATTCCAAAACAAAATATATATTAATATAAATATATACACTTTGGATAGAAATGGCGGTATAAACATTCAGCTCAAAACAAAATATAAAGAATTGTTGTTGTAAAAATCGTCTGTATTTTTTTTTGGTATGTGGCGAGGCAAAATAAATTTACGCACGAATCGTCTGTTATTAGATGTGTATGTGGCAACGCTTTAATAACAGACGATTCGTGCTTAAATTTATTTGGCCTCGCCACATATTATACAGACGATTTTTACAACAACAATTCTTTATATTTTGTTTTGAGCTGAATGTTTATACCGCCATTTCTATCCAAAGTGTATATATTTATATAAGTGTATATATTTATATTTATATTAATATATATTTTGTTTTGGAATTTTTTGACATTTGTTGAAGTTCACAGACAACAGAGAAAAAAATCGTTTAAAATTTTTTGATGAGTGCGGAAATCGTTTTAGATTTTTGTGCGTTCGTTCACGTGTAAAATTATACCATTCAGAAAAAAAATCGTTTCTAGGAACGGGTAAATAGAAAATTGATAATTTTTCAATTAAAATTATTAAATAATTCCAAATTTATTATTTTAGCTACTAACTTGAGATATTTTACATATTATCTCATTGATTTGAGTCAAAAAGATGCTCTAATTAATTCGTAAATGCGAAATCTGTTTTTAGATGTCGTCCGTAGAAATGTGTAATTGGCATCGCCTTTAGTAGGAAATTCAAGAATACATGAATTTCCGAACGTTTTTATAAATTTTGACAGATATCCACATGTGGAAAATGGATGTGGAATTCAAGAATAGGGCCCTTGAATAGGAATTTTGCGGTCTTAAGGATGAAACACACCAAGCAGCGAGCAGCAAATTTAAATATTGGCTTATTCGCTAACGTAGTGATACAAAATCATAGTTTGAGTGTAAATATACGTATTTCCAATAAAAGAAATCATATGTTTTGTAATTTTAATAGAAAAATTTAAATTTAAAAAAATTATGTTGAATGAAGTTGTGTCTAAGGATCTATTAAAATTACAAAACATTTAATTTCTTTTATTGGAAATATGTACATTTACACTCAAACTATGATTACTCACACATTTGTGTGGGTTGGACTAAAATTGAGCCAATTGTTTTTTTATCCTTGGTTCAAAAATGGATAGAATAATTCTATTCCACCGGTTGTAAATTAGTTACGATTTGTAATAATATTCAATATTATTCGATCATTTACTATTTAATTAGATATATTTAGAGTTGTGTTTTCACGTTTTTTTAACTTCAAAATGTAATTGTTCCGAACTAATAAAAATATTAATAATAATTTTTGGTTGTTACTTTGAGCACAATATTTATTCTATTCCAGGGAGTCAATTCGCGTTGCGTGAAATAATGAATATGAAAAGTTTTTTTTTAACTACATGCGAATAATTCAAACTACTAGATTGGCAATCTAGTAGTTTGAATTATTCGCATGTAGTTTTAAATTTTACTGTGTGAAATCAAAATTTATTATGGAGAATGCAAAACCTACTCGATTGCTAATGAAAAAAACTTTTCATTTCCATTATTTCACGGAACGCGAATTGACAGGGTACGGATTTTGTACGATTTTCTCATGAAAATCTCACGAGAAATTGTGTACGTACACAGTGTATAATATTCAATTTTAATATGTGTGCTGCCATTTTCTATCTTTGTGTGTGTTCAATTTCTCATGAAATTTCGCCGAAATGTTTACTCGATATGCATTATCGGTTGAAAAATTCACATGTGGATTCACATGTGGAAAAAAAGGCATGTGGATGCAGCATGAGAAATTTTCTCCTGCTCGCGAGCAGTGGTATAAATGAAAGATGATAAGAAAATAGTTGCGATTCAACCATGCCACACGAGCATTTTTTGTATTTTGGCATTTTTTTCTACCAATGTTTTGTTCTGCTCTCTCTTAAATAAAATTTTAACTAAAATGAGTCAAAAATGTCCTTAAAATATTTTTTATTTCATTTATGTTTGAGTTGTGTGGTAGAACAGAAAATTTGTTTAAGTCGCAATTAAAACTTGTATCATAGGTAAACGTGGAAAGAAACGAAGAAAAATGCGGCATTTTTTTTTTACGTGTGGCATGAGCCATTGAAATTTTTTTTTTTGTGTATTTTCGTTTATATTATATAAAGCTTAAATAAAATAAATTGTATTAATGTTTTTTAATAAATATAATATTCCCGTTTAATTATACATTTATAAATCTATAACTTTTATGTGATATTTAGGGAAATTATTATTAATTGGATTAAGAATGGGCGCTCACAAAACATGTGCGTGATAGCCAGAACCGGAACAACATACAAGCTACTAAAAATATTAAAGTGCTAAGGAAATATAAATAAATTTGAAAACTAAAAATATTTTTATTCTCTGTCTGTTCCCTCTCTTCATATTTTTTGTATTATATTGTGCTCGTGAGTCGCGAGTCGTGCCGATCGATGTTATTTTGTTGAGTTGTTAATGTTTAGTAGAAATATGGAAATGGTGAAAGGAAGACGAACGAATGAATAAATTTATTTTTTTTTATTTTTACGTTTGAATGGTACGAAAATAACTTTTTGATGACTTACACATGAAATTAATTTTAGATTTATTTACTAGGGATTATATTATACTATATGGGGAATTTCCGGGAATACTTTCTTAATTTAAATGGTATTGGGAAATTTAAATTCCCAAATTATATACATAACATATTATTTTGTGTTTTTAAATGACGTCAAAAACACAAAAACAAAACACGCACACTACTACTATGACGTTCCGGTTAATTTCCAGTGGGATGGAAAAAAAGCGTACAAAATTCATAGCCAGGGTAAAGCCTCAACCAGTCTGGAATAAGAAAATAAAAAGTACGAATTTTGACGAGTTTTAACCAATTGTTTTTCTTTTTTTTTGACATTCGAACCAGTGAAAAATAATAATTTTAAGTTACAGCTGTTCGTTTACAAACGGCTGTTTTATATTGTGAAATGTCTTTTAGAGAAATTTCATATTTGTTCATGTTGTTATATATTTTTATATATAAATTTCGTACTTGAAAATGTACACATACACGAGATGCTTTTACATCACAATGAAAAAAGCAAATAAACTAAACAAAATTAAAATATTATAGTAGTAATATAGCGTTTACACTACGACTATAATATCATACCATTAACAAATTAATTTTTAACAAAATTCACTAAAACACCATTTTTACTTCATCGCACATTATTAAAATTAATCACAAAACATGAAAAAATATTAAAATAATTTTATTTAATAAATAAAATAGAAAACAAAAAAATGTACACAAAATAAATATGGCTTCCACTCCCCGCATCACAAATTTATCTTCTTTTGCTGTGTATAAAACACAACAACAAATCGTATTTTTAAGTATTTCTTATTTTCGAGCGAGAAATAGCGCACACTATTATTTTAATAAGTGACAGCTAACATTTTACGAAGGGGAAATTCGGCTTCTTACATGAACATTAAGTTTGACTGGGTAATAACATTGAAATGCCATTTATCGCATTGTTATTCTATTATTTTTTTATTTTCTTATTCCTGACTGGTTCCGCTATAAGGATTCTGTTGCCTTTTCAAATTCAATTCAAGTTGAATTTTGTATACGTACGTATACGTATACAGTGTATAATATACACTTTTAATATTGTGTGCTGTCATTTTGTATCATTGTGTGTGTGTTTCAAATCCACATGAAATTTCGCCAAAATGTTGACCTGTATAGGAACCAAGCGCACATTTTAGTGGAAAAAAATATTCGATATAATTTCTTGTAAATGCTAGAAAAACGTACGTTCAACTTTTAATATTTTTTTAATGATAGCAGACGTATGTGCAAGTTTGATTTATTTTATTATGTTTACAAACAACTGGACATTTCGCATTGGTATTTGACGTTTCGATTTGTGTTAATTTGTCGCCGTTTATTTTAAATTTGAATGAAATACATATTTTATTTTGAGTTCAACAAACAAAAATGTTTATTTTAAAGATGATCAAAAATCTACATATATGTTCATAATTATAGCTGGTTCCGAGTACTGACTTATATAATTCCAAATAAAAATACTTAAATAATTGGATCATGTACATATACATGTATTATAAAGTTAAATATAGTCAAATTATATATGTAGGTCAAAAAATCCATCAATTTTTTCAATAAAAATATAAATATGTTCAGAATTTGATTGTATCTTTCTAAATAAAAAAAAATCGCTTTGAAAATAACAAAAAACATTTTATCTGTACCTCCATATGTACTGATAAAATTTTGTCTAAATTTAGTTAGTTTTTATGTGAATTGCATGCACAAAATTTGTATAGCAGTTTGGCTGCATACATGGATTTTGATTTAAACGGAAAAAATTATATCGAATATTTTTTTCCACTAAAATGTGCGCTTGGTTCCTATACTGGTTTCGACTCAACCTCAAGATAACTCTCCAATATAAACACTAGAAGTTAACTTCAAGGTTAACCTAAAGATAACTACAAGTTGACTCGACCTGGGTTCAACCTCCAACATAAACAGTATAATACATGCAAGTAATACTACAACTACATGCCAACAGTTTTTTGGACGCAACCAAATATTTTTATATGTAATACATATAGAAAAGAATGAGACAAACTTTGATATATTAAAAAAATTTATTGGTATCTCTTTTTAATGTTGAGCTGGCGTTCATTTAGGATATTTTTAATTTAGTTCTCGATTAATATTTTAATAAAAGTTAATTTAAAATAATTAATATATGTGTATTTGTTTTCTTAACTATCGTGTTTCTAGTGTATACATATTATATAATAGCGTATAAAGTGTAAATAGTCCGTAAGTTAATTTGTGTTAATGAGGTCGTTCAATAAAATGTCTGAGAAATCACTTTCAAATTGCTTAGCAAAACAAAAGCAATCTTATAGAAATGACGTTACTCGATATCGAAGCTTAGATTCGTTTGCCAGAGTTTCAACATCCCCGATTTTGATGGGCTTAACTTTAAATGCCAGTACTAAAAAACAAATTAATTTAGCGTCTAAGTTATAGCGCGTGTTATAGTGATAGCGCTATCGAACTTGATATGGTTTTTCCGATTAAAACTATTGCTGAGCTATGCGAGTTTGAGCTTCGTTTAGAAAACACAGATTTTCTATCAAAAGTGGTAATTTAATAAGTGAAACCTAAATCATATGAACTTTACAAAAATGAATTGAACTACATATATTAATTTTTTCCCAGGTAAAGTATTTTCGTAAATTGAAAGGATCATCATCAGTGGAGAGCGTTTTCCGATTTATTGTCACAGACAGTGTGTACCACGAATTTAATTTAAACGGAAATTCGGGGAAAAGGTCTTTAAATTCCTTAAAGCTTTTTAGTACCGTTTTATTTGGTAAGTTATAAATTTTAATAATTGAAAAAACATTAAATTTATTTAATTTTTTAATCACTAATTTCAGACGCTTGCGGTGGTACACTCGGCAAGGAGAATTACGAAAAGGATATTCGGACATGCATTCAACGTTCGCATAATCGCTTTTTTAAACTAAAGAAATAGTACTTGTATTTTATAACTATATACATACGTGTTAGTGTGTGTTAGTAGATGTTTGTTTGATTCTTGAACGCATATTCTATTATAATAATATACTTAGTATTAATCAGATTTATTTATTATTTAATGATAGTTACTACTAATTGAAATGAACAATGCGATTGGTTTGAATTTTAGTCAAAATTTATTTAACTTTTTGAATTTTATTGAAATACTAATTAAATAAATTAAATTTAATTAAATAATACTACTATACTTAAATACTAATTAAAACGTATTTTTTATTTCACAATATCATGAGGAAATAAAATTCCAGAACCACTACAAAAGTACTGACATAAAAGTACTATTAAATTACTTTCAAAAAACTACTTTAAAAGTACTTCCAACGAAGTAGTTTTAAAGTGCTTTTAATATATGGAATAACAAGAAGTTAGAAAGAGACAAGAACAAATTTTGCATAATAGGAGTAAAAGAGAAAGATTTTTTTTTTTTAAACTAGTGAATTTTTTCCCATCGTCCTATCTTTTTTCAGTAGAAAAGAAGTACTTTTCTTCACTACATCTTCACCAGTTCTGGATATACTTCTGCGTTTGGTGGGTTATCAGTACATATGGAGGTACAGATAAATTTTTTTTGTTATTTTCAAAGCGAAATTATTTTTTATTTAGAAAGATACAATCAAATTTTTTTAAACATATTTATATTTTTATTGAAAAAATGAATGGATTCTTTGACCTACATATATAATTTGACTATATTTATTTTATAATACATGTATACATGGTTCAATTTTTTAAGTATTTTTATTTGGAATTAAATAAGTCATTATTCGGAACCAGCTATAATTATGAACATATATGTAAATTTTTGATAATCTTTAAAATAAAAATTTTTGTCTGTTGAACTCAAAATTAAATATTTCATTCAAATTTAGAACACAAAAGGCGACAAATTAACACAAATCGAAACGTCAAATACCAATGCGAAATGTCCAGTTGTTTGTAAACATAATAAAATAAATCAAAGTTGGACATACGTCTGCTATGATTAAAAAAATATTAAAAGTTGGACGTACGTTTTTCTAGCATTTACAAGAAATATCGAATATTTTTTTCCACTAAAATGTGCGTTTGGTTCCTATACCGATTTTATAAATGATACTATCGGTAGAGAAACAATACATTTCCTCTGCTCGCGAGCAAAGGAAAAAATGACAGATGATAAGAAAATAGATTCGATTTCAATTTTTTTTGTGAATTTTTCATTTATATCTCGATAAAACTTAAATAAAATTAATTTTTATATTTCATAATTCATATATTTTTTTATTTTCGTGTCTCTTGATCGCATCGATGTGTTGTTTTGTTATTTGTTTGTTGAGTAGAAATATGGAAATGATAGAAGACGAAGAAATACATAAAAAAATATTTTTTATTTTTGAATGAAATTACTTTTTCATGTATTTACTAGGAATTAGATTAAACTATATAGGAATAGCGACACAACACTTTATTAATTTAAATAATATTGTGAAAATTAATAAATTCACAAATTATGTACCTAACATTATTTTGTGTTCTTAAATGACGTCAAAAACACAAAACAAAAAAAACACATTCTCCCTTGTCGATCACATCGATGTTATTTTTTGTTTTGTTTAGTTAGTAGAAATATGGAAATGATAGAAGGAAGGCAAACAAATGCATAAAAAAAATTATTTTTACTTTTGAATGTATGAAAATAATTTTTTAATGATAATGAATTTACTTTTAGATTTATTTACTAGGAATTGTATGGAACACTTCATTAATTTAGATGGTATGGTGAAATTTAATAAATTCACAAATTATGTACCTAACATATTATTTTGTGTTCTTATGACGTCAAAAACACAAAACAAAAAAGAACACGTATACTAATATGCACACCACTACAATGACGTTTCGGTAAAATTCAAGTTGAATTGTAAAAAGGCAACAGAATACAGAATGGATTTATTTGTACCAAAGTAAGACCGTTTATATTTGATTTGTACCGGTTATGTGTTATGTCTCGTTCCGAGCCCTGTATATTTAAAACAATTTTTAGGAATTTAGACGCACTCATTCTAATTGTCAAAAATTGTAGATCCTCTTTCTGTAGTGGTCGAGCCGAAAAAATACAAAAATAGATTTTAATTTTAATTTAGAAAAAAATAATAAGAGTGAAATTAAAAATTAAATGACTTTCAAAGAAGATTTAGTGTTATTATTGAAACCCTATTATTGGGTCAATATACTGCTGAGTTTCTCTTATCTAATAGCTAAGCGCGGCCCATTTGTGTGTGAATACTTCAATTTAGCGAGTGACCAGACAACATGTGAACTCGATTCCAGGGAAACGGAAATATATTTCTTGCTAATAATCGTGGTAATGTTGAGAACACGCAAAACTGGGAGTGTCACCATGATCAATTATTTAACTTCATCTTTCATATATACAAAATGTGCAAACTTAATTCTGTGGTTCTACAGTGACGTCCGATTTGGAATAATTTTCCTAGTTCTCTTCATTTTAGCTGGGCTGGTATTACCTGAACCAACATACATAGGCCCAGAACACGTTTTATATTTTAGGTCGTCACAAGCGCTAGAAGAAGAACTGCAGCGGGATAATCGTATTATATGGGTCATTGTGTTATATACCGTTTGGAACCCAGCTTGTGTCAATTTTGCTCCAATATTTTCCAAAATTTCGTTTGATTATAACCTCGATAATCTGAAATTCGGAAAAATAGATATTGGCCGGAATCCGGATGCCGGGCAAAAATATCACGTCTCCGACAGCTCGTTGAGCCGTCAACTACCAAGTGTAATATTGTTCAAGAATGGCAAAGAGTATTGTCGTCGACCAACTATTGATAGCAAAGGAAAACTACAAAAATTCTTCTTCTCAGAGGATAATGTAAAAGCCGCATTAGACCTAAACAATTTTTTCAAGGAATGCAAGGAACATCCCATCAAGTCTGCTAAGCCCATCCAAGACAAGAAAACCAAATAAATTAATTTAGGTTAAGGCGAAACATTGTATTTAGAAGTTTCCAGAAATTATAGACATGCTTTTAGTAATTTAACTAGTCTTTTATTATTACGTAGGTGTTAATTTAAATTGCAATTTATTAATTCAAAAATTGTTTTGCTTTACAAAAATACTCATAAAGGTAAATACTGAAGAGTGAATGTTTGCAGCTGTCAAGTGAGTCAAATTCGGAGGGTAAAAGAGAAAGCATCTAAATCAACGGGATTACGAAAACAAGAAACCAATATAGGCACCCCACGCCAACAACCAAAATTGTGTACTTAATTTTATCTGATTTATAACTTAAATTACGAATAAATTTACCACAAATCACTTTCTTCTTAACATAATTTACATTTTATTTTATATAAACACATAATAAACTTACTGATGGTACGATATGCCTTTTTGAAATTTTTTAGGCGTATTTTTGCAATATTTCACTAGACACTTCATTTTATTTAAAATTGTTTATAATTTTAATTATTAAATGATGCACTACCACGCACTATTACATAAACCACTAATTATTTTATAATTTTTTGATTATTTCAATGAATTTTAATTAATAATTTTATAACCACAAAATTAAGTCGTCAACATACGTTATCGCTGCGCACATAAATAAACAGATGATTTGGGGTGCCTAATAGCGAGATGAGTAAGCCATATGCATTTTTTTATATAACCATCCTGTTCCCACGTGACTCAAAAGAGATAGTAAATATTATATTAATTTTTATATGGGAAAAAAATAGTTGCTGCTCTTCAGTATTTTACTCTAAGAAAATACTACCCAGTTTTAGACTGTCAAATCTAATTTTTCTTTGGTATTAACCGAACGCATACAATTTCCTCTTAATAATATTGGGAAATTTATTGTCGGTCTTCTTCACGAAGCGGGATTATTGACGATTTTAGCATCACGGATGCTACGTAGCGGATTTTATTTTAACTATGATGAACCCAAATGAACTACGAATTTGGGTAACTAGCGTTTACAACATGTGTTTAGGTCAGATATAGTGTATAGTCCTGGACCAAATATGTCGATGTAAACTTACTCTTTGTTTAAGTACATATATAAATTAAAAATGATATAGATGTCATATAGTTGGTGATTTTGTGGCATATGTAATATAAAACATGAATTTTGTATATCCATGATTTTCAGGGCGTATCGATCACATGTCATTTTTTGTAGTTAATTGGTTTCAATCTGATTCACCAGCGGCGCTTTTCGAACTTTTACAATGGTCAATAAAGTTGGAATATTTTTTACCAACTTGAATACAGTCACATGATATTTGTTCAAATAATTTCATTCATGGAATTATATACTTAGAATGGATGGAAGATTTTACCCATATCCCTTTCTCAACCACAAAAAAATTGGCTCAGTTTAAGTTCAACCCACAGAATGTGTGAGTAAAGAATCATAGTATATAATGGCGTTTTTGATAAAAAATTTCGTTTGATTTGAAGTAAAACCAACACAATTGTGTGTATTTTTTCGGACAAAAATAAGTTAAAAAAAAAAAAAGTTAAAAAGGAATTCACAAATGTGTAACAGAGCTCTCACAATAGAAAAAAAAATTGCCTTTACCTTTTGCCTTAAACTTTTACCTTAAGAGTATCTCTCACAATGAGAAAAAAATTTTTTATTGAAACCAACTTCGTTTTATTAATCTGCATACTAATAATATTTTTAAAATTGTATTTTATATTATTAATTATAATGTTAAGATATATAAAACCGATAAATTAGAACTTATTTACATTTTAACCATGTTTTGGTTGGAAAATGACATCAAAAACCCTGATTTTGAAATTTAGCTAACTTCATTAGTCTTTTCTTAAGGCAAAAGTTTAGAGTTTGCTAACTTTTTCCTTAAGGTAAAAACGAAAAAATTTTTTTTTTGCAAGTTTTATTTTCAAACAAACTTGTAAGGCAAAAGTAAAAGTTTTTCTATTGTGAGAGCTCTGTAAGTTGGTTGAAACCACATACAAAAACTAATTTTTGACATGGTACTTTTGCCCTACCCGCACAATTGTGTTACCGGGCACCAAATAGGATGTAACATTTGCTTCTTCATGTGTCACAAGTCAGAGCAGTATAGCAACCAAGCGCACATTTTACTGGAAAAAAATATTCGATATAATTTCTTGTAAATGCTAGAAAAACGTATATTCATTTTTTAATATTTTTTTAATGGTAAATTCTCTAGAAGAAATGAAATGAGATCAATTGTTTTGTGATCCAAAGGACACAAAAAGAAAAATGTTTTTAAAACATTTGTTTAAAGGAAAATCAAATCAAACAACAAAAAAAATGTTTTAGACGTAAAAAAACACTTTTAATTACAACTTCACCAAATTCACCTTAAATTACACAAAAAATAATATTATTTATAATACTTAATTTAAATAAAGATTTATAACTCAAGTTAAAATATAAACAAATTATAATGCCGATAATGAAAATGGCGCGTCTTTTTGTTTTTGACATTGACGTTTTCTTTTTTTTGATCTCAAAACAAATCCTCAAAAAAATTAGGATTTTGAAATTTTATCATAGATCAAAAAAAATCAAATATTTTCTTCTAAAGAACATGAAAAGATATTTGTGATCAAAAATTTTTGATCATAATTACATTTTTTTGATCTTTTTTCTTCGAAAGAATTATATATAATTATAGCAGACGTATGTTCAACTTTGATTTATTTTATTATGTTTACAAACAACTGGACATTTCGCATTGGTATTTGACGTTTCGATTTGTGTTAATTTGTCGTTTGTGTTTTAATAATAATAATATTTATTAAATGTGTTTAAGCTAATGAAATATTTAATAAAATATGAAATATTTTAAATTTGAATGAAATATTTAATTTTGAGTTCAACAAACAAAATTTTTTATTTGAAAGATGATCAAAAATCTACATATATGTTCATAATTATAGCTAGTTCCGAATACTGAATTATTTAATTCCAAATAAAAATACTTAAACAAATGAATCATGTATACAATATATATTATAAAACAAATATAGTCAATAAATTATATAGGTGCAAGCATCCATTAATTTTTTCAATAAAAAATTTTGTATCTTTCTAAATAAAAAAAATGTAATATATGGTACGGTATGTTGTACCATCACTTCGAATCGAAATTCGACAAAAGTCGAATCGAAAAAGTGAAAGTTGTATCATTTTCGACTTTTTTCGTTTTTTAATCTTTCAATCCTTTTTCTAGAATGAAATGTCAGCTACATATGCTTTGGTTTTAAATGATGAAACTTTATCATTTATCGCGATTCGAAAATGATATACCGCCATTCGACTTTTTCGAATTTCGATTGTAAGTGGTGGTACAACATCAGATTAAATGGGGCGAGACTAGTTGAATATCCTTTTTCCGGCCAGACAAATTTTTTTTTAAATATTAGTTGTTTCGTCCAGTGGACGAAAAAAATTACAGATTGTAATGTCTTCTGGATTTTAACGGATCGTTAAATCGGAATTATTTTTGAAAAAGCATTATAATTTGATAACATATAAATTATATAACACAGGTTTTTTTTAGGTTTCAGTGGTTGACACTTAGGCCATTGTGATACCACGCATTTAAGCCACACATCATTAACCCATTCACCTATTCACACAACTACAGTATACCACCTGCACATTGCAAGCTCCATGTCAACCTGTACATTGACGTGGACGGTGTGGGTCGGCGCTGAATTCTGCACGAGGGTCTTATTTGTGTTCATTAATTTCACCGATTGTAATCGATGATGAAAATTCGATTTGCATCTAGCCTCTAATGAGATTTGAACCCAGTACCTCCCGGTCCAAGTGCCGAGCTTTAACCACTGCACCACTTGTCCGGTTATATAACACATTAATTATTGGTTTTTGACTACATATTAATTATTTTACTATTATTATAGTTTATTATTTTTCGGATGAAAATTATTAACAGGTTGCACAAATGTGTACGTTGATCCAAAATAAATACAAAAATAAATTATTGACATGATTCACTTTTGTATACGCATTTGTGATTGCGGGCCGGAAATGAGATATACAGATTTGATTTTCTAATGGGGTATTTACATGTAGAAAATTGTTTTCTTATACAAATTTTTAGTTAAAAATTCTGTTTAATTAAAAATTATTAATATTCCGTTTTTTTGGTCTTTCAAATCAAATTTCCTCTATTTAAACGAACGCATATAATTTCCAATAATTTTGGGAAATTTATTTTCGGTTGCCATCTTGAAAAAGTTGAAATCCAATAAACTTCCTGCGAGGCGAGTCTCTTTCTTTTTGACATCAACATGGCTGATCAGGTATGTTTAAAAAATTGTGTCGGAAAGAATGTTTAATTTAATAATAAATCTTAAAATAAAAATAATAATGGGTGGCTAATATTAAAAAGTACTTCCTTAAATTTAATTATAGTATAAAATAATATTTTATTGAGTGAATAAATTTATGAATAAGACTGCGGAAAACTTTTTTTGATGTTCCACGTGTTGTGTTTAGTGATTGGTTAAAATTTAATAATTTTTCTTTAAATGGTGTACTATAGTGATGATAAATTCATGACGGTCTGCTGAATCGATACATGACGAATTCATTTATGCTAAACCCAGAAACTCTGAATATGCATCAGAAATAATTGAATTTTAACCTCACAGAACTAGACGACATTTTGGGGTATTTGGCCACAGAACATCAATCTGTTTTCGTTTAGACTTGCACTCTGTTTTTATAGAAATAAATGTTAAAATTTTTACCATGAATATTTTTAGACCGAACGTGCATTTCAAAAACAGCCCACTGTTTTTTTAAATCGTAAAAAAGTTTTATCCGGCAAAAAGAAATCTCTACGCCATCATCGTGAAGTTGGCTTGGGGTTCAAAACACCACGAGAGGTAATTATTATTTCATTCTATATTAATATTAGGATTTTGTAATTGCAGAACGAACGTGCCTTCCAAAAACAAGCTGGAATTAATTTAGCTAGAAAGGTTATCAGTGGTAAACCTAAACGACGAGATTGTCGTTTGTATAGAGATGTTGGTCTAGGATTTAAAACTCCTCGAGAGGTATTTTAAGTAATTCGATTATTGTAAAACAAAATGGGTCTAATTCATTAACACAATTGGGGCAAATTTGTAGATATGTCGCTTATATATTAAATGTACCTATATTTATTACCTAGCTATAAATTATACAAACTGATGGCTTAGTTAGAATTAACATTAATAACATGGTATTCTGGTATTCTACACTCATTTGTCGTAGCACAATTTCATTAAATATATTTCAGCATTTCGGGTCAATGGTTTATATGTATAAATTTGGGATTTGTATATTCTCAAATGTGTCATATTAATGATTTTATTTGTTTTTCCGATTCGACTAGGCAATTGATGGATCATATATTGACAAAAAATGTCCATTCACCGGAAATGTAGCAATTCGTGGGCGTATCCTCACAGGAGTTGTTCAAAAATTGAAAATGCAACGTACAATTGTAATTCGACGAGATTATCTCCACTATGTACGCAAATATAATCGTTTTGAAAAGCGACACAGAAATATCAGTGTTCATTTATCACCAGCGTTCAGGTATGTAACTTTGACCTGATCGAATCATTTTATAATTTCCCTCATCATTTGATACTCATTAAATCATTCTATAATATAATTTCTTTCATGTTTTTGTAGAGATGTTGAACACGGAGATGTAGTCACAGTAGGTGAATGCAGACCACTTTCCAAAACAGTACGTTTTAATGTGCTCAAAGTAACAAAAGGAGCCGGAGCTAAGAAAAGTTTCAAGAAGTTTTAAATTTATTCAATAAAAATAATGAAAATTTAACAAAAATTGTTTTTTAAGTTAAATATGAATGTTGTGCAACTGGAATGGTTAATTTTTTTTGTAAATTGCAACAATTTGTTATTCCATTTAAGACGAGATCACGGATTTTATTTAAAAAGAATTAAGGCCGGTTCCAGAGTTGGGGCAGTCAAAAAATTCATTACAGTGACAAAGCATTTGTATACAAATTACTCCACTGGAATAAATCAATAGAATTCTGCTGACAATTTTGCAGTGGAGAAATGTATTAATAACGGAAAATCGAACTACAAAGGGTCTATTTTTTAATTAAACCCGAGCAAGCAGCCTTGCCCTGGGTGTTGTACGCCGAGACAGTGGCACTATTCTGGTTTTCCCTGGGAATTGGAAAACATATTTTCATAGCATTTTTGACCAAATCGTATTTTTCTGGCCTACTGGGAATATGTTTAGTGCAAACATTTTCAAATCAGAGTTAATTGGGAAACATTTTTAATTGGGAAAATGTTTCCCAATTAACTTTGATTTTGTTCCCCACAATTTTTATAGGGAAAAATATTTTCCCATTTAACTTTGCAAAGTTAAATTTAAATGGGAAAATATTTTCCCCATCTTTTTTTCACATGTTGCATAACATATTTCCAAAATATTTACACCTTGTTTTCTCAGTAGGCCAGAAAAATACAATTTGGAGAAAAATACTATGAAAATATGGCTAGCCTGAGTAGATACACCAAGCGTCGACGGCGAGCGGCAAATTTAATTATGCATTAATTTATTTATGTATTGTCTAGAAACGATAGTATAAACAATTATTTATAAAAAACATTACAAATCTGGGATTTTTAATAGTAAAATTGTAATTTTAAGAAATTTTAGCGAATGAAGTTGCATCCGCCGCGGCGAAATTATGTCCTACACCAAGCGGCTAAAAAAATTCGTCCATCGCCGCCAAACATAACCTAAAAATAATCATACTTCAATTGATGTCCATACATTTTTCATCGTCATTCACGTATGCACTCATAGTATTTACCAATATTAAAGACTAATAAAACAACAATCTAAAATTCTCAAAATTACCCAAAACAAAACGGACGCCGCACCGCTCTTGGTGTGAATGGATGTGCGTGCGCGTCGAGTTGTATGGAACATTTGGAATATGACGCGCCGCGCTTGGTTTGTCTTGTCCTATGCCACTATTACAACAAGAAAAATGTACTGTCAGTAAAAAATACTGAAAAACCAAAAAGAGAAAAAATGATATAAAATTGCATTCAAGTGAAGAAGACAAATGAGCGAACAGAAAAGAGCGTTATGGTACTATTCCACAGGGAAAAAATATCATCAGCAAAAATCTCAGCAAAATTAAAACGAGACAAAAATATAAATCGACTATTGAGAGAAGGCGCATCCGATTATAGCATGCTGAGTATTTGCTGAGCAAATTGTTGTTGTGTTGCCATAATTTTTCATAAAAAATATCAACTCGAGTATTTTTTATGGCAGCAAAACTGAAAAAATTCCCCCACTCTCAGCAAACTTTTATTTTTTTGATATTTTTATAGTGTCAAGTGGTGAGAAGTTACCCGAAACAACCGGTAAACATAAACGGGTTGAAAAATATTGGGAAACGTATTTCATTAAAACAATTAAAAATAGCCTTACTGGATTTTGAGTGATGAATAAATGCAGTTTTGATTTTAGTTTGAGAACAATGACTAATGAGTTAGACGATTTTTAAATTAAATTTCTACCGGTTGTATATTTCCGTTATAAATGTCTCAATTCAAAATTATACCAACTGTCCACATTGTTCGTCATCGTCTTTGTATTGGGACGTGGTTGTTTTTAACTAGGCCAAACTTATTCCTTGGCCTACAAACAAGTATCCTATTCTAGTTATCACATTGCACTGATTAATTGGTTCGGTTTTTGAAGTTAATTTTTTTACCGATTGTATACGTTTCTGTTGCTGGCCATATGGTGTATAATCGTCTTTGTATTTTAAATGGATAGACTGAAATGGTTCCTACGAATTCAAACAAACCTTCCACTTAGATGCATATCACGTTACGCTGTATATAAAATATTAAAAACACAGGATTTACAGTTTTGTATGTGAGAAATATTTTATTAAAAAATTATTATATTCTTATATGTATAATAAACAAAAAATTACGCAAGTTAAGATTTAGAACATTGTCCAGATGATCATTTTGGAAATCGGTATTGCTGTCGAACACATCATCGTTATTCTCCAATCTATTTGGAATGTGTTCATCTAATTCCTCTCTTATCGAGTTTTTTTCTTTAACAATCACATTTGCTCGATACGAATATTCCAATTTTTGTCGACGCATCAGACGGTTGCAATGAATCAGTTACGATTTGGGTGCGTTTAGCACCCGCACTTGTTCGCAACTCTCGCACTTGTTCAATTTGGACATTTGCATCGTATGCGAATGTCATACGCGGTAGTTCCATCTCTTGTGGCTCATCTATAGTAGCTTGATTATGAAAATCATCACCCATAAATCCATTATCACTATCGCTGTCATCTAAGTTTATGTTACTATCACCTACCGTTGATTGCAGCATTCTGAAATTAAAAAGATTGTAATAGAGCGATTTCTTAGATGTTTCCAGCCAAATACGTACTTATTCATGTCGCACGGCTTATCACTAATATTGTATTCCCTAAATATATTCCCCTGAACGAATTTTAACGGGCCGTCCAGCTTTTTGTATTTCATTTAAAATTTCTTTTACAACGGGTGCGTCATCATTGAGTATATAAATCCATTTGGTGTATTATCCAAGTACGGATAATCGTAATCAAATAAAATTTCCGAGTTATTAGATTCCAGCGTATTTAGAAAAGCTCGATTCGAACTATTCATATCGCTTAAATAGGATTTTATATCGGCAAATACGGGATCTAAGAAAGGTACCGTATCTAGTTTACCATTTATCGTTGCTTTACATTTTGTTACGGTTGAACTTTGTTGACGTCGCTTTTTTGCTTTAGCCTTGGCCTTTGCTTTTGGATCCTGTACATCATTACTACCCTCAGCAATTGGATCATCTTTTTCGATTCCCCCTTCATTGTCACTTATTTCATCGTCTTTTTTATCGCCGACATTCATACGATAAACTACCATACATTCGAATCAATTACTTGTGCACGATATCGACCCGGTAACCATAAATTTTAGTCGATACTTCCAATAAGGCACCAAATACTTGGAAATTTTTGTCATTTTTACGATGGCCAGTAACCAAATTTACCAATGTATCGATTAAATTTGTTTGAAATGCAAAAACACAGATTAATTAGAAAGATTAGCCAAGCGGTTTTCAATCACCACTTACATTGTCCTGTGTCCATGAACTGTTGCAAACAAACTTTCAACTCTTCATTATCTTCCAGTACCGAAACATTTACACTACTAGTATTGGGCCACCGATCTACTTCAGCTTCGTCATTCTACAATAGAAAGACAAAATAAATTAGCACATTTAATGAAATTCACGATCAAATCTAGCTCTTACTGTGAGCAACGGTGTTTTGAATATGAATGACTTTTCGTTGGAGTAACCATTATTACAAGTATCACAATGCACACAGCACTCAAATTTTAAAGTTTTAATTATAACTATAATACACAAAATTATAACTATAATACACTATTATAACTATAATATATATTTAATTATAACTATAATATTAAATTATAACTTTTAATACACAGCACTCAAATTTTAAACTAATAATTCGCTGCTGTCAGTATGACTATTTTAGGTTAATTTACGAACTTGTCAAAAATTTCTCCTCCATATTTTATAGTAGAACATTTTTTAGAAATTTTCGTAAATTAATCAAAATAATGAAACAACATATTTTTTGTTCATCTCAAAAATGATATTAATTTTTTTATCAATTTTTGTGATATAAATTAATTGTTAATTTTTAAAAATAAATTTTTTGAGTTATTTATTTAAAAAATGTGAGGTTAGTTTTTGTTGATTTCAAAATTTCCCCAATTTTTTATACCATAAAATAAAAATGCTGTGTTTCAGTCGCTCTAATGTAAATTTTAGTTCTTGTCTTTCTCTGATGTTCAGCAAAATTTTTCTGTTTTCTCCATGGAATAGTACCATTATACCATAATTAACTATAAAAAATTTGATGATACATGTGTGAGAAAAATATTTTCCATCGCTACACAATATTTCTTCATATGTATTGAAATGTTGCCATAAAAAGTACTCGATACATATTTTTTAAAATTATTATGGCAACATCACAAACACATACACAAATATTTTGTCAGTAAATTTTACTGATTTTGTTTTTTGTTTCATTCTAGTATAAAGAATATCAATATTTTTATCTCGTTTCGTTTTTACTGACAGTAAAACTTTTTTGGTGTAATAGAGGCCCGAGCCATCTAACTCGATTGGATTTGATGAATCCGATAATATCGCAGCCTCCAAGAATTTGCTTTATCTCGTGGTTCATGCGAATCCGATATTCATTGTTCGCAACTTTAATTGGACCAAAGATTGAACGAATGACCTTCCTTTCGAAAGTTGATAACAATCTACAATCGTCAGTGGTCATGGTCCAGCTCTCGCTTCCGAAAGCCAGCACAGGTCTTATGAGTGCTGTTTAATTCAGCCTCAGCTTGAACTAATTTAACACTTTTAATACACTTTTAATTCCGAGCTTTCCACGGGTGAGGGCTAATACCGGAATATTGTAATAAAAGCATATAGTAGAGTTTGATTAGAACTGAGTTGTTCATTTATTTTTTGTCGTTTATATACAATTTTGATAGTTTCTTGTTGTTGTTTTTTACATTACATATGATCATATATCAATTACAATATTTTAATATTTTATAAACTCCAAAAGTGCAGAATTGCATGTAAAAAAAATTAATTATTTTATTTATAGCTAAATTAAAATTAACATTCTGTAAAACTGCATATTGTTGCAGTTAAATGACCCTGTTCATATTGAACATCTTGCGGCGCGGGTTTGGACGGGACTTGGAAGAACGGATGATTGGTTACGGCGGTTTCTTCGTATGTGGCGAATTATGACAGTTATCCCAACCGCAAGTGCTATCCATAGGATAAGATGTATTGCTGTATAATGATGAATATGATGAAAGTGCTCGTTGGTTGTATTCTCTTCTACCTCTTTCATAAGGGAGATTTGTTCTTCTAAACCCCTTGTATCTGGAGTGGTTAATAGCTCATTTTCCTCATAGTTTTGTTTAGATATCTCTATTGTTAAATCTTTTAAGTGCATCCCCTTTAAGTATGGTGCAATTCCGAAATTCTCGATGGTAGTTTCAAATCTATCAGAGGCCAGTATGCTTAAGTGATTGTCTCTAAGGGCGCATCCCGATTCTAGCTTTATTATTCCCGACCCTGATAATTGCTTTTGGTTTGTAACTGATCCACAAACAACCGTCACAGTTGTTTCCTTTGTCATTACGAATACCCATTGATTTGGTGCGTATAGTTTTATCCAAAGGTTTGAAGTAACATTTTGGTATTTTATCTCACATATGTCTTGTAAATTGGACCTGTGTTGCAATATTGCGATTTCACAGTTGGTTCCTTCCCTGACACCCGACAGTATTGTTGGTATCTCGCATAATAGATGATCATCATTGATAATGTTGCATTTAGATATATCTCTGGCTGATAGTTGCGTAAAATGTTCATTTTGAATATCAACGGCGATAAATTCAGTTGTTGGCACTATATGTGCACGCCTTTCAGTTACTAATATATTATAGGTACAGCTACTACTGAATAAATGTTATAGGACCAAACATATGATAAGGGAATTGAAATTTCGATTATCACATATGCTTTTGTCACTCTAGTCCTGGTTGTCATACTTTTAAATAAGTGGTCTAACTTGCGCAATCCGTGACCCGGAATTGTAATGGAGACTGGTATTTGTTTTCTTATGGATGCTATTTGTTCTTCAAGTTGTGATGGGCTCAATAAAAGTGGGTGTAAAATGTTTAGATGTGCATTGTGAATAACCTCTAGTATTGCCTCCTGCACATCCCGTAAATTTCCCGTGGCAACGACTAGTTCAAGGGATGTCATTAAAATAGTTAATACTTGTTGTTCCGTTACACGTGTGTTATTTATGTTTTTTTCTAAGTGCTGCAACCTCCTCTGAATGTTATTAATAGCCTGTACTGTGGCATTTTGGCTGTGCTTGAATAGTTTTACAGAGTTATCAATCATGGAGGTTTGATTCTTTATTAGCAGTAATAAATGATCTTCATTGGTTTCTATAGTTTGAAAATGTTCTTCATATTGATCTGCTTCTCTCTGCGTTAATATTCCAAACATGTCACCTAACACTAAACCTGTAGTGTCACCAATCCCCCGTTTCGCTCTGGTTACTTCTTTATTGGATGACATCAGTAATTGATTGCCTTCATCTATTCTACTCATTTGAGATCGTACAACGATCAACAACGTACTAAATGGAGGGAACGTCAGCCCAATTTAGTTGTAGGGGATGTCGTTCTACTGAAGGAAGAATCACTGCCGCCGTCACGTTGGAAAATGGGGAGAGTACAGGAGGTGCATACTGGCTCAGATGGCTTGGTTCGTATTGCGTCCATAAAATGCAACCAGAATATCTATAAACGACCTATCACTAAGTTGTGCAAGCTACCAAGCGAAGAAGACAATTCATGGTCACAACAAATAATTAACGCAAATAAGACTCCAGATGCAAAACTAGCAACACCTAACATCAATGACCCAGTTAGACGCCAACCAGGAAGACAGGCGAAAGGGGGAATCAAGCTTCATCTGGCATTATTGGCCCTGATGAGCATTTGTTTTTCTACCACCAGCGCCAAAGAACTGATGCAGATTGAGAACTTCAAACATTCTACTGGCATATATCTTGAGGAAATCAGTAAGATGGAGCTAGTTGCCATGAGATGGACTTTGGTTGTGCGGTATAATTTAAATACGTATTGGGAAGAAACAACTCAAGCATACCGCTTAATAGATGAACTTGCAACTATGTGTAAAACAGTACATTCGGTAATAGATATGGAGAGGTTTAACTGTCAACTAGTAATCCAGCAATTAGCTGGATTACTAGTTGACAGTTAAACCTCTCCATATCTATTACCGAATGTACTGTTTTACACATAGTTGCAAGTTCATCTATTAAGCGGTATGCTTGAGTTGTTTCTTCCCAATACGTATTTAAATTATACCGCACAACCAAAGTCCATCTCATGGCAACTAGCTCCATCTTACTGATTTCCTCAAGATATATGCCAGTAGAATGTTTGAAGTTCTCAATCTGCATCAGTTCTTTGGCGCTGGTGGTAGAAAAACAAATGCTCATCAGGGCCAATAATGCCAGATGAAGCTTGATTCCCCCTTTCGCCTGTCTTCCTGGTTGGCGTCTAACTGGGTCATTGATGTTAGGTGTTGCTAGTTTTGCATCTGGAGTCTTATTTGCGTTAATTATTTGTTGTGACCATGAATTGTCTTCTTCGCTTGGTAGCTTGCACAACTTAGTGATAGGTCGTTTATAGATATTCTGGTTGCATTTTATGGACGCAATACGAACCAAGCCATCTGAGCCAGTATGCACCTCCTGTACTCTCCCCATTTTCCAACGTGACGGCGGCAGTGATTCTTCCTTCAGTAGAACGACATCCCCTACAACTAAATTGGGCTGACGTTCCCTCCATTTAGTACGTTGTTGTAACTGGTGCAGGTAGTCTCTAGACCATCTTTTCCAAAAGTCATCTACAATCTTTTGTACTAAATGCCAACGTGTTCTTAGCGTGCAAGTAACATCATTACTTTCTGGAACTACCTTTATTGGTCCGCCTATTAGAAAATGCGCAGGTGTTAAAGATTCTAAATTTTCCGGATGGTCATACAAGGTAGTCAATGGTCGAGAGTTTAAGCATGCCTCTATTTGAGTCATTAATGTTGTTGCTTCTTCAAATGTCAATGCGGTCTCACCTATGACTTTCTTCATGTGAGTCTTTACTGACTTTACCCCTGCCTCCCATATGCCACCAAAGTGTGGTGCAGCAGGTGGTATGAAGTGCCAGGTAGTTTCATCTTGTTGAAATACCCTTGCAATTTCTGGTTCTAGAGCTGCAATCTTCGTGCGTTGTTGTTTCAGTACTCGTTCCGCACCAACAAAGTTGGTACCATTATCCGAATAGATTTCTCTACACAACCCCCTGCGAGATGTGAACCTGCGGTAAGCTGCTATAAATGCATCTGTTGTTAATCCGCTGACTACTTCTACATGTAAGGCCTTGGTGGTCAGGCAGACAAATACCGCAATGTATCCTTTGTACGTGGTTTGACCTCTTCCTATCTTGTTCCTCAGTTGAATCGGCCCGGCATAATCAATACCCACCTTGCTGAATGGCCGTGATGGAGTTACTCTGCAGGACGGTAAATCACCCATTAGTTGGTTGAGGGTTACTTGTTTAAATCTTATACATGTAACACATTTCTGTATAATATGACGTGTCAGATTTCTACCATTAATTATCCAAAATTTATTGCGAACATTTGCCAATGTAAGTTGTATGCCCCCATGAAGTGTTGTAGTAGTATGAGCATCTTCAATTATTCGCTTGCTGATTGAGCTTTCCTTCGGTAATATAATTGGTTGCTTTTGATTCATTGGTAGTTGCGAATTTTGTAAACGTCCGTGTAATCGTAATATCCCATCCTTGCTCATGACTGGATTTAACGCAGATAGTTTGGATTTTTTATTTAATAAAATCCCACTCATCAATGCCTGAAGTTCTTTACGGAAGTATCGGTGTTGTTCAATCCTAATTATTTGGGCTTCCGCGAGTTTCAGTTCTGGTACTGTCACTTCTTTCGACTGTCGCCGTTGTTTATGAACATGTACGTTTATGAACCTTTGGCAGTACACCAATATACGCTTCAACTTATGAATGTTTGAAATTTTATCAATTAATTCATGTAGCGCGTTTGCTTTAGATTCAGCGGTTATTGTAAGACAAGTGATATCCGCTGCGCTGTCCTGGTTGTGATCAGCTTGTATTTGTGGACCCTTGTGCGAAGGTGATGATGGCCATGCATCAGAATTTTCCTGCAAAAATGTTGGTCCCGTCCACCAGATCGAGCCTTGTGAGGTGATGGTAGCCGCTGCCAATCCTCTTGTTGCTAAATCAGCTGGGTTTAGGTTTGTTGGTACGTAATTCCATTGTAGCTGAGGTAAATTATCTTTAATCTGAGATACCCGATTGGCTACAAAGGTTTCTAACTTCGGGATATCAGCTCTTATCCAGCTTAAAACTATGGTGGAATCCGTCCAAGCGAACATCTTTACATCCTGCATGTTCATGGTATTTTTAGCGTATCTTAGAAGCCTAGATAACAGATGCGCTGCGTTTAGTTCCAGCTTCGGAACTGTCAGTTTTGTTTTGATTGGAGCAACTCTGGTTTTTGCTACTAGCAAACTGGTTGTAACTTGCTCGAACGTATTTGTGGTTCTTAAATAGACCACCGCTGCATATGCTTGTTGCGAAGCATCTGCAAATCCATGTAACTCTGATTTTTGCGTTGACGTTGTTTTAACCCATCTTGGTACCTTTATTTTGCTTAATTCATCTAATTCGTTCTTATACTTTTTCCATTTTGCTTCAATAGCTTCTGGTAGCTTGTCATCCCACTGTGTACCAGCTCTCCAAGTGTCTTGCATTAACAGCTTTGCTGTTATCGTTATTGGTGATAACCAGCCGACAGGATCAAATAATTTTGAAGAGTCGGACAATAGTAGACGTTTCGTTGGTTCTTCTGTTGAAAGATTTAGCCTGGTCAGGTCAAATTCAAATGTATCATCCTCAGGACTATAGAGAATCCCTAGTGTTTTTATTATGTGGTTGATTTTTAAATTAATCATTCCTTTTGCTCGTAGGTGGTCAGGAACATTAGTCATGACTTCAGCTGAATTCGACGCCCATTTGTGCAATGGAAATCCTCCGCTCCGTGCAAGTCTTGTCATCTGTTGTTGAATGGTTACGACCTCCTCAACGCTGTCACCCCCAGTCAGTAGATCATCCACGTAAAAATCTCTTTCCATGATCCTTGCAGCTGTCGGATAGTTGTTCTTTTCATCTTCTGCCAATTGCATTAATGTTCTTACAGCAAGAAACGTCGCTGCCGTTGTTCCATAGGTAACCGTTTTTAGTTTGTATTCTCCTATTGTTTGTGATGGATTTTTTCGCCACAATATGCGTTGTAAGTTCTGGTGACCATGATGCATCCAGATTTGCCGGAACATCTTTTCCGCATCTGCTGTTAGCACGAATTTGTGTGTTCGCCAGCTCAAGATGATGTCAATTAGGTCACCTTGAATTTTGGGGCCGTTCATCATTATGTCATTTAACGATAATCCCGAAGTAGTTTTGCTCGATGCATCGAATTCGTGGTTGATCACTCCATGATGTGGTATATAGTATACTGGATTCTCATCTGGATCATCTTTTGCCAATTGCATATGCCCCTGCGCTAGATAGTCTTCCATAAATTCGTGATATAATTTAGCGAATGGTTTATCTTTTAGAAATTTTCTTTCGATTTGCAGTAATCGTGCTACTGCTTTTTTTCTGGATTCTCCTAGCATAGACGGTTCTACTTTGAACGGTAAGTGTACCATGTATTTCCCATCTGGTAGTCGCGTTGTGCTTTCTGCATATAGCTTTTCAGCGATTGCTTCCTCCTGGGTATGTGTTTTTTCTTGCGGAATGGCATCATTTTCAATTAATAAGTCTAGTTGTTGCTTAATTGTTTTGGTTGTGACCATTGACAACATTTTATCTTCTTGGTTATTGCCTGTGCTGCCCATTATGATCCAACCAAGCTCAGTTTCTTGGGCAATTGGATCTTGTGGGTGTCCTCTAATGATGTTACTGTTTACAATTAGAGGATAGTAGTCAACCCCGATTATTACTTCAATGCTATTGGACTTGTTGTATTGTGGATCTGCAAGTTGTAAATGCTGCAAATGTGCCCATTTGTTGGTATCAAAGTCGATGTCTGGAATATTATCCGTTAATTTTTTGAACACCATTGCTTCAAACTTAATTTCAAACGAACTCTGAAGCCTTGAAGATAAAGTTAGTTCGACCTTATGACTGCACACTCCGGCTTCCTTTCCTCCCATTCCTGAGATTTTAGTGTTGACTTGTTTCTGCGTAGCCTTAAGAAGATTTGCTGCCTTTGCGGATATGAATGACGCCTGAGAGCCTGGGTCAATTAATGCTCTAAAGAGCATGCATTTTCCCTCGCTTGTTGTTAATGCGATTAGAGCTGTAGGTAATATCGCAGGACCTAATTGTGTTGTTAAATAACTTTTAGATACTCGTTGCATGTCTGCGTTTGAATCGATGTGCAGTCCTGTGTTATGCTTTCCATTGCATATGTTACATTGGTTTTTCTGCCTGCATACATATGTTTCATGTTCTGCTGATAAACAGTTTCTGCATAATTTATGAAGCATTGCCATTTGCGATCTTTCACTGGAATTTAATTTCCTAAATCCTCCACAATCATTAATTTTATGTCCCCCTCGGCAGTAGACACAGATATTTGTTGTTGTTAAGAAGGTCCTTTTAACTATTTGAGCTTTGTTTTCACGTGAGGCGGTTGTTGGTAGGATTAATGGCTTTTGGTTGCCATTGGTCTCTAATGATTTGAACCTTCCTTCCAAAAATTTTAAAAATTCCGTTGTTGTTTGGAATTCCCTTGGATCTTCTAAGGAGATCTCATAGAGTCGCCTTGACTCATTGTCTAGTTTTTTAGTTAATATGAAGATTATATTGAGTTCCACGATTCAATGCTTACCCCTGCGTTACGTATTCCGTACAAACATTCAATTGTTGTATCGTGAAGATTTCTCAGTGCCGCTGCAGACTCGATGTTTATATTTACTTGACTGAGTAACGTATTTAAATATGTTGAAATCAGTAGTCTCCTGTTGTTATATCTGCTATTCAAAATTTCCCAGGCGGCTTGGTAATTTTCTTCTGTTGGTTGTAGGTGGTTGATTAATTTGGCCGCAGCACCCTCTAACTGACCCTTTAGATAGTTAATTTTATGGGTATCACTGATCTGTCTATTCTCATGGATGAGTTTGGTGAATGTGTCACGAAATCCAGTCCACTTCTGGTAATCTCCAGCAAATATTGGGATTTGAATTCGTGGTAGCCGAATGTCCGTTGTTTGGTTTGTTGGTATAATTTTATCGGTTTCATCTATCCTCGTTGTTATTTGAAGGATTACTGATTGACACTTGCTATCAATGTTCTCAAAGTACTGTTCTGTGAAGTACTTTATACGTTGTTCTTCCTCATCAGTAACGAGCATGCAAATTTCCTCATGGAGTTCAGCTATTTGTTCCATGAGTTTTTGCATCACTCCAAGTGATTTCATTGCCGGTTTTGGCCCAGTCACGACAAGGTCTTCGGCCTCATCAATCTTCCTGTAGAGACTCCTCATCCGAATAGTCTGTCGTTTTATTAATTGCTGCAACTCTGGATTCATTGTTTCCAAACCTGCATCTTTGTTGTTACTGGTGTTCGACTCTGATTGGCTTCTACTGCGATGATCTGGGACCGGTGTAAGTGGTGGGCCGTTGTTTAGTTTTGCACGCATTATAGTAATAAATTCATTATATTTTCCCACTACACTTGTTACCGTTTTAAAGTACGGGTGCTCTAAGTTGACATCTTTCAGCTTCCTTATTTGCTCATCTGTTTCTAGAAACTTTGTATAAAGCTCCTTTAATTGTTGGATTCGGTTGGTGAGGTAAGTTTTTGTTTTCCTCTCTGGGCCATCCTTCTTATAATTAATACATATTTTATCAATCTGAGTCGCAAGCTGTTCTTGATTGAATGCAAGGGTTTCCATTTTTGAATTTAGGCAGTTCTCGTTCGCCAGTTGATTAATTATCGCGTGTTACTTGTTCTAATGTAGAATACGCGTTTGTTTTTGCCTGTTCTTAATGGCTCGAAGGACCACTGTTTAATTCAGCCTCAGCTTGAACTAATTTAACACTTTTAATACACTTTTAATTCCGAGCTTTCCACGGGTGAGGGCTAATACCGGAATATTGTAATAAAAGCATATAGTAGAGTTTGATTAGAACTGAGTTGTTCATTTATTTTTTGTCGTTTATATACAATTTTGATAGTTTCTTGTTGTTGTTTTTTACATTACATATGATCATATATCAATTACAATATTTTAATATTTTATAAACTCCAAAAGTGCAGAATTGCATGTAAAAAAAATTAATTATTTTATTTATAGCTAAATTAAAATTAACATTCTGTAAAACTGCATATTGTTGCAGTTAAATGACCCTGTTCATATTGAACAAGTGCTTTATAAAGTGCGAGCTTGCACGACTGCGATAGATGTCTAGATCGCAATAATTTTGATTGAGCGTAGAAAACTCGATGTGCGGCAGCGATTCGGGCTTTTATATCTGCCTGCATGTCATTTGATGATGTTATAACTGACCCGAGGTATTTGAAGTTTTCAACGTAATCAAAGTTATGGTCGCCAATTCCGAGATTTATCATGGAGATGTTCCTGGGTGTTGATACAAATTTGGTTTTGCTACTGTTCACCTTCAAACCAAGTCTTCTTGCGCAGCGATCAAGCGGCACGAAACTGTCTTTGATATCGCTAGGTCTTCGGCCAAGAAGTACGATATCATCTGCATATCCAAGAATTTGGCCTGATTTATTAAATATACAGCGCGAAGTTTCGATGTTGCTTTTCCTCACTACGTACTCAAGCGCCAGATTGAACAGCACAGGCGCGAGTGCATCTCCCTGTCGAACACCAGATGTTATTTCGAAGGAGTCTGACACAGTTCCTTCGATTACAATTCTACATACAGACCCAGACGTTGTTAGTTTGCACAGAGAAACGAGTTTCTCTGGAATTCCTAGGCATATGAGCGCGGCCCAAAGGTTATCGCGGTTTATACTGTCATATGCCTGCCGGAAGTCTATATATAATTGATGTATGGTTATGTTGTACTCCCAACATTTTTCCAAGATCATCCTCATGGTGAAACACTGGTCAGTGGTCGATCGGTTGGGACGAAAACCACACTGATAGCCGCCAATGATGTTTTCGGCGAAAGGGATGAGTCTGGCAAGTACAACATTAGCCAACACTTTGTAAGCAGTGTTCAATAGAGCTATACCACGATAGTTTTCACATTTAAGACGGTCGCCTTTTTTATGCAACGGACATATGAGTGCGGTCTTCCAATTCTCCGGCAACTCTTCTTGGTCCCAAATACAAACGACGAGATCGTATAAACTTCTTGCAAGAGTAGCACCTCCGAGTTTAATTAATTCTGCGGGGATTCCATCGAGACCGGGTGCCTTGCCGTTTTTCAATCGACTAATAGCTGCGTCTACTTCCTCTGCTGTGGGATATTCGACAAAGACCTCATCACCTGGAGGAGCTATTGCTCTAATGGGGGTCACGTCGTCATTCCGATTTAGTAGATTTTGAAAGTAGGTTTGCCATACTGAGAGAACATCAGCCACGTTTGTTCTCAATTCTCCATTCCCGTCTTTAATGGCTGTACTTCTTGGGTGGAAGTCTTTAGTGAGATTCCTGGCGTTAGCAAAACAGTCCCTTGAATTTCCTACTTCCGCTTGGAAGCTGATGTTTTCGATGCATAATCTCATATGATCGCGTTTCTTTTGACGAAGGTATTTAGTCGTGGCTTTCCTGGCGCGGAGATATTCTGCATGTGTGCTTCTAGTGTTGCGAGCCAACCATTTTTCACGAAGCTTTTGTTTATTTGCGACGATCAGGCGACATTGATCATCGAACCAATCATTGCGGGGTCTCGGAGGTCTTCTTCCGATAGTGTTTTGCGCCGCGGTGGTAATGGCTGACTGTATTGTGTGCCACTGCTCCTGGGTGTTGGAAGGAGCTTCTTCGTTGTTGCTGGGCCGCTCTAGATAGTTAGTGACAGCTGATTGGTAACTCTGCAGTGACGTTTGGTCTTTTAGAGCATCAACATTCCATCGAACGGTTTTTTGTGCTTGTCTGTTGAAAGTAGATGACAGTTTGCACTTATATTTAAATACGACAAGCATATGATCGCTGTCCATGTCTGCACCCCTGTAGGATGTAACGTCAGATATACTGGTCGAGTGTCTTTTAGACACCATGACGTGATCAATTTGGTTTTCCGTTCTTCCATCATTCGATCTCCACGTTACTTTGTGGATTCTCTTATGTGGGAAAAACGTACTTGATACAACTAAGTTGTACATTAATGCCAGGTCGGTGACGCGTTGACCGTTGTTGTTACTAGTTAGATGTAGACTGTTAGGACCGATGTGCGATGAATTTTCTGCACTCCTACCGATTTTTGCATTAAAGTCGCCCACGATGATTTTAATATCGTGGTGCGGTATGTTATTGATGACTTCCTCCAGCTCGACAAAGAATAAATCTTTGATGTCATCAGATTTATCTTCGGTGGGTGCATGCACATTAACGATCGTGATGTTAAATTTCTTGGTGCGAAGTCAGACCGTGCACATCCGCATGTTGATCGGGCGGAAATCGATGATATGGTGCTTCACGCGCCGATGGATTAGGAAGCCAACTCCAAATTCTCCTCCATTCTGATGGCCGCTGTAATGAAGAGTGTAACCATTGGTGGTGTCATGGATCCCACTCCCAGACCATCTAAGCTCTTGTAGTGCAAGTACGTCTAATGTGTAACTCTTTGCTTGGTTCGAAAGGTTCTGGAGATCTCCAGGTCTTAAGAGGCTAAGCACGTTCCATGTTCCCATTTTTAAAGCGTTGTCCGTGTACAATTTCCGAGGTCGAGTTTGTAATGAATCCGATATGGTAATCCGAGGCCTTTGTTCAGGGTTTGAAACAGTTTGCTGTCGGCAAACAGTGTCAAAAATAATATCCCTGTTCACATTACCTCCAAGCGGCATTAGCCCGTAGCTCAAAGGGTAGAGGTATGTATGGTCGTGGGGGATGGAGGTGTGAACAGAGCCTAGTATACCGCTAACATTTTTGATGTTGAAAGGAAGACGTCTCGCCCAATCGCGAGGGAGCTAAGGAGGGGGAACCGTGAGTACCATCACTAGCAGATGGCTTACCCATTCGGCATGAGCCACACAAGATCCGCTGATTATTCGGCCCTTACCACATTATTGGCAAGGTGTCCGATTAATCAAAACAAAAAAAAATATCTATATTTAAGTAACGGCGCGTGGCCGCGGGTTAGTAATAAGAAAGGTGCTTGGCCATGCACCTTGTTACTATACTAGTTAACAGCGGGAATTTCCGACGAAAAACGTCACACGAAATTCCTTGTTCACTAGTACAGCCTGGACCAGTTATATGTTAGTTCCTTTTTTTTTTACTTATACCTGTGAATAAAAATATTGTTTAGTACATACTCACCACGTTAATACAACTCCCAAAAATAAAAAATAAACGGATTTTTCTTAAAATTTTGCGCCTTTATTGTCCTCCCAAATTAAACTTTTTTTATGTTCAAATACAATACGACTTAGTCCAACAATGATCTCAAACGATTTTATGAAGACTGCCACCGTCTGCTTTCCAAAACATAATCCCTTTCTCAAACCAAAAATCAGACTATTTAAATGATTGAAATCACCTCTAAATAGCCCCCCCCCCCATTTCCATTAATAATCCACATAGAAATTCAGGGTTTCGGATATCACCAATAATCGCATACATATATTTTGTTGATTAAGCAACATGTGCCAAAAATCAGAAATTTCCATGCGATTATTAGTTGAACGACATTACCATTATATTTACTGCAAACGTGGGAAATTGAGTGCAGTGTACTTACTTATAAGCAATATTTACGAACAACGACCTTCAACGTTGTTGTAATAGACACACTGAATAAACTCATATAAAAATGGTTTATTCAGGTAAAATGTAAATACATTTATTATGTTATTTGAGTAACATAAACAATTTGTATACATTTAGAAAATTACATTAGAATTTAAGGAATATTGTGCAGGTCATGATTAACACTGCAAATATGTATACAATTGTATCGGGTAAGTTTAGATAGGTTGAAAGTGGTAACGAGATTTCGATCTGTCTAAAGACAATTCGTTACACCGTGGGGAAACCCATCCTGAGATTAAAAGAGATCTCATGCTCTTATGGAAAGTAGATAGAGTCGAGAACTGATTGAAAGGCGATCAACGTGGCGGACGCCCCACACCCTGAGTAAGTCTCAGCCGGGCAAACTAATCTAATTTTTATAACCTAAATACAGATTTCTTTATAATATTATTAAGTAATTTTAACTATTTCTTATATTTTAACTATATATTAAAACTTATTAAAGCTTATTATGTATTTATTCATGTTTTTTTTTTTTTTTTTTTTTTTTTTTTTTTTTTTTTTTTTTTTTTTTAAACTTAATATCTTATAAAGTTATAAACATTAACGTATATATCCATTCATCATTGAGGTATCTGGTCAGTGACTGTGACGCCGGCGAGGTTGTGTGAAGGTTGGTAGTTGGTTCTCGCTACGTCGCTGCTTAGTAGTGGCTTTCCAGACTCTCCTGATGTTACGGCGCCGCCTCCAACTAATGACTAGTATCCCCCCTATGATGAGCACTATCCCTGAACTTGCATAGTGGTTGAGGTCATGTACATTAACTCGTCGCCAATGTTGTTTTTCGTGAATTGAGTTTACTGCAACGGCCAAATCTTCCAGCTCCGGGTCTAAATTCCCTAGTACCTCCGGGGTCCGAATTATTTTTTTTTTGTCCAATCAAACTTGGCTTACATTGAAACTAGGCAAGAGGTTAATTGTAGCCCTCTGGCAACCTGCATTTAACTGAAGTATACCACTGCCTTGGATTTTTTTTTGGTACTCCGTGGTATTGTTGCATATGACTGTAATTCTTTCGGGTTATGCATTGAATATTAGCCACTGATTTTCCTGGCTTAGTTGTGTTCCCCCATGCTTGTTCCTCTCTTTGTAATATATGGACCTTGCATGACCTATTATCCACCTAAGCATTAAACAACGTGCGTTGCTGTCTACATAGTTGAACCCCGGACTCCCACTGCGTGCACTCGGCTAACACCGCAACTGACATCTTTTGGCATCATCGCTTGTAGTTTTTGGAGTTGTTCACTCAGTTATGTCGGGGTAACTAGTTTGGTATTAATATGCTCCTCCTATTTCCTCCATGAATATGCCTGGGTTGTTTGGAAACTCGTTGTACACACTACCACCCAGCGATTTCACGAAAACCAACACTACTCCTATTTCTACCATCCATGGATAACCTTTTGTGTATGTCCTCATTATGATTTTTTTCCCTTGTTGTTTGTTGGCCACATAATATGGAAAATAATGTTAACTTTGTGTCTTATATGCGGTTCTTATTACTTAATTAATAATATTAATTGCTAATTATTACCATATTCCTATACTATTCTTTAACCTATCCTATATAGCCTATCCTATTCTCTTAACTCTACTTGCAATGGTATTCGATATACCATTCTTCATTCTGTCTTTACATCATCTATTCAGATATCTAGTTCTACGTAGATGGTGTAACGACAGAATGGTCCGCGACAACGAGCTCTGTATTACCCGCGCTACCATCAGCCGTCACCTCCTTCTTCTTTATTTCTCTCTCCTCCCGTCTCCTACGTTTTCGTTCCTTCTCCAACTCCTTCCTCTTACGCTTAAGTGCATCCAAGTGTTCCACCATAAGATGGAGTATTTTACAGAATCAGTGGGGTTACTACACTCGAATATCTTTAGCGTGGAAAATTCCGAGTGGGTTGCCATTCCTCGTGACTAGCTCATAGGCTACTGTCCCAACTCGGCGTTGTACTCGGGCGGGTACAAATTTTTTTGCTAACTTAGCTGTATATTTGGAACTAGCGTTGCTCTGGGTAAAATTTCGCACCCAGACCTCTTGTCCGACTGCTAATTCCCTCCTTGCTGATCTCAGGTTGTACTGGGATGCATTCCGCTTGTACGCTTGATCAAGGTGGAATAATACAAGTTCTCGAGCTAACGCTAAACGGTCGTCTTTCCCTTGAACTGAATGGTTCATCAAAGCTCCTCCTCCCAATAACCGCAATAGGGGGTACTGAGAGCCATGTTGAACGGAATGTTGTCCAAAGACCAGATATGCTGGCGAATAAGATGTAGAGGAATGCACGGTGTTGCGTAGTGCACTAGCAATCTGCGGGATATGGAGATCCCAATTCCGGTGATCTTCTTCTAGGTATGCCCTAATGGCAGCTAATATTGAGCGATTGACGCGCTCTGAAGCATTAGCCTGGGGTGAGTAAACTGGAGTAAAAACATGTTTTACTCCGTGTCTATCCAAGAGGCTTTGAAATAGTTTGGACTTGAATTGTTGTCCATTGTCCGTCAAGATGGTCTCTGGCACGGAGAATACCGGGAATATTTCTTCCTCCAGGTATTGTACGACCCTACTGGCCACTGCATTTCGCAGAGGCTTTAATAGCACGAATCGCGAGTAGTGATCCAGTACTATTAGCAGGTGGGTGTTACCACTCTTAGACCTGGGATATGGCCCCAGGAAGTCAAGATACAACTTCTGGAAAGGACGTTCGAATTCTTTGTATTTGCCCATTTGGGGTCTCAAAGTGGTGTTTGGGGCTTTGGTTTGCTTACAAACCTGACATTGTTGTACATATCTTTGCACGTCTTTTACTAGCGTTGGCCAGTAGAAACTTCTGCGTATGACCTCAATCATCTTAGCCATACCCATGTGGGCTGCATTAGGTGGTTCATGCGCTTGACTGAGAATTGTTGGGACTAGGCTGACTGGGAGCCATAGTTTCCAATCTGGGATGTCTGTCTGATGATCAAGGTTCCTACTCGGTAGGTGAATCAGAATTTTCCCATCTGAGATTTTAATATTTTCTGGTTTATGGCCTTGAAAATTTTTCAGTAGGTCCAAGTATACTGGTCGTGTAAATTCAGCAGACTGTAGGTCTAATTGTAAATTCGTTCCATGCATGGTAAGAGCAGCTACTTCCTCCTCAGGTATTCGAGAAAGAGCGTCTGGCACTACATTTTGTGACCCCTTACGATACTCGATTTTAAAGTTGTAACCTTGTAGCTTTAGACTCCAACGAGCTAACCGCCCAGACAGATCAGTCTGGTTCATCAGCCATTGCAGACTGGCATGGTCCGTAATAATGACAAATTCATATCCCTCAACATAGGCTCGAAATTTCTTTACGCTAAGAACTGCGGCCAGGCATTCCAACTCCGTGATGCTATAATTCTTTTGCGCTCCGTTCAGCTTATGAGAATAGAAAGCGATGGGATGTTCCTCATTTTTACTATCTTTCTGGAAGAGGACACCCCCTACACCTGTCTTTGACGCATCTACCTGAATAAAGAAGGTACGAGTGTAGTCTGGATGCGTTAACACTGGTGCAGTTGTAAGACATTCCTTTAATTTAATGAATGCCTCTTGTGCCTGCTCATTCCACTGGATAATGCCTTTGCATTTTAGGAGCTCGGTGAGTGGGGTCGCTACTTCCGAGAATCTTGGTATAAACTTGCGGTACCACCCACTCATTCCCAGAAATTGCCGAATATGCTTGACAGTTTTAGGAACGGGGAAATCTTGTATCGCCTTAACCTTATCTGGGTCTACCCTAATACACCCTTCACCGATTATATGGCCCAAATATTTTAAATGGGTCAGGACGAACTTAGATTTCTCAATATTGATAGTTAGATTGGCCAATGTCAGATGTTTTGCTACAACCCTGAGTAACTGCATGTGACCTTCGAAGGTAGGTGAAGTAATGAGGAGATCATCTAGGTAGACGAATACTCTATCATGCAGTTCGTGTGGTATTACCTTGTGCATTAGTCTACACATCGTCTGAGCCGCATTGCATAAACCGAACGGCATCACGGTAAACTGATAGAGGGGTCTGCCAGGCACTGTAAAGGCGGTTTTGCATCTTGAAGATTGTTCTAATGGGATTTGCCAAAATGCATCCTTCAAATCTAAACTGGAAATATATTTAGTGTTTTCCAGGCGACTGAGCAAACCGTCAATTATTGGCAGTGGATATGCCTCTGGCACCGTGACCGAGTTCAGTTTTCGTGCATCTAAACACAACCTAACCTTACCATTGCTCTTGGGAACCACAGTAACTGGTGAACTCCACGAGCTTGAAGACTCCTCAATCACTCCCAAGGACAGCATTCGTTCCAATTCTTTATCCATTTCACGTTGCTTAGCAGGAGAAATGGCATAATAACGTTGCTTGATTGGTTTGGCATCACCAGTGTCTATCTCATGCTGCACTAAGTGTGTTTTTCCCAAACCTAGCTTTTCAGACGATGGAAATTCCGATTTAATTCTATCTAATTCTTCTAGCTGTGCTGATGTTAACACATGCTGGCTATTGTCTGCATTTACTTTGGAGGCTACATCACTGATATCACCTGGTAAACTGAGCTCGGATACTGTTATCTGAAGATTGAATGTGGTCCAGAAATCAGTACCAAGGTATAACCTTTGCTCTAGTGAGGGCGCGATGTAGAGACGCATACTTTTAGTTTGTCCTCCAAAAGTAATCGGTATAGTGACGTATCCGAGTATTGATTCAGGTGCACCACTGGCAGTAAGCACCTGAGTTTTTCGGGGGAAGTATTTTAAACCATGGTCTTGTAGAAATTGTTCGCTTCCTTTACCCAAAACACTTATGTTGGCTCCGGAATCGAGAAGACCACGAATATTTTCTCCGTCTAAAGTTATATTGACATATGGTCGATGATCTAACCCTTGGTGAATTATTGATGATAATATTTGCTTGCGCCACCATCGTCGCAAACGAAAATATCTTAACGCTCGAATCCTTTGTCTGTTGTCTGTTTGACAAGATATCGAACGGTGTGTATTATTATTTTTAATATTTAAGCTCGGTGCAGCCGGTACAATTCGGGGTCCGTATTGCTGGCTGCCTCTTCTGTGGCATTCTTTGGCCTCGGAGGTGTGTTCTGGAGACGAGTTTGGCGAGGCTCCCTCATCTCCGATCTCCAGTTTTCCGTTGATGGGGTACAGCGAGTACAATCTGGCTTGAATACATCTCTTGTTCCACAACCAAAACAGAAAACATGAGAGACAAGTTTGCGACAACCCATGAATGTGTGGTTAGGATCCCCACAGTTCCAACACTTAAACCTTGCACCACTCATCAGGGGCTGAGAGTGAATTCTCTGAACTGCTGTGGCTTGTTGGAAGTTTTGCTGACCCACAGGGTCAAAGATGGGGTTTCCCCTGATGGACTGGGCTCTATTCTGTTGATTGATGGCACATATTTGTGGCTGGGAATTGGCTAAGTAGTATGGGGTCGTATCGGGCATTTCATACTGTCCCATATCCCCTTCTTGCTCATCCATCAGACGTGGTCGGATTATTGGACTTGAGTGACCACTTGACTTCAGAGTCCTTGTGGGGTATTCTCCGGGATCGATATTGTAGCCTTGAAAACCAGAAGTTGCTTTAAGCATGGATAAGGGTTCGTCCACTTCCCCTTGCTCCAACATAAACTCATGTACCTTAGGAGTTTGTGTGTTGAACGCAACTCTTCGCCTAAAAGGTTGGTTGCCGTAATTGCTAGGTGTCAAGTCATTGGGTGGTGCGAAGGTGGCTTCCGGAACATGTCCAAATCTTCGCCACACTTGCTCCAGCGTGCTACACCTACGAATGAAGTCGGCCAGGGTTGCAAATCTTGGTTCGTTGTGCATCGCCATTTGCAATCCTGGACGCATGTTTCTTCTTATAAAAGTGTACATAACGCCTTCAGAAATGGTTCTTGTGGATTGTAATGCGATTTTTTGCATTGCCTGATAGTACTCCTGGACAGTTTCGCGGGGGTATTTTTGCTTTCTATCACTTAGCATTCGGTGTATATCATCCTCTGTGATATTAGGAGCAAAGCGTAACGCCATTTCTTGTTTCACGCTGCTCCAGTCTATCTCTGGGTTGCGGTCAACTGAATTCCAGAACCACTCTAGAGCTTCCTCAACTAAGCACAAGTCAAGAGCTCCCACCACACTATCAAGTGGTATCTGGGATCGTTTAGCATGCCATTCAATCCTGGTTAGAAAACGTTGCACTGTCAATTCGCTACTATACCCAGAGAAACTGATTTTCCATGTTTTTACCTCCTGTCGTAGTTTTGCCTCATTAATTTTACTTGTCCGATGCGTAGAATTCGGCATAAGTTGGTATTCATCACTATCATACTCGAAGGATTCCTCCCTTTGGATATCATCATCGAGTCGTATTTGGTCTAATTTTTGGTGAAATAGCTCAGTATCCTTTCGAGCCGCCATTTGTACTGGATTCTTGAGTTTAGATACTGCACCTTTACCTTGGCCGTCATCATTGATTTCTGTTTGCTTTGGTGCTTCTTCTGGGACCTTTAAACTGCCCAACTGCGTACGGGCATCTTCAATAGTTAACTCACCTGCCAACAGTCGGGACACTAATTCCCCACCAAACTCGACAGCATCTCTAAGGGGTCCTACTAATGCTGCAAACTTAGGCGTCCTACCAATTCGTGCAACTCTTCCTTGAAGGTGCACGAACTTGGTGGCCAGTTTTGGTAACCATTCAGCTGTTGGTTTTAAACTAATAACTCCATCCAGCATGCACTGACGTAGATGGCTCAATTTCTTTAAGCACAACGTAATCTCCCTTGCGGGTTGTTTACGCGCCGCTTCATGTGCTATTTTAGGGACCAAAAACGAATTATTGGACTCATTCTCTATTTTGCGCGTTAACTCCAATTTTAGAGTCTCGGTTACGTTCCCTGGAGTGATTTTGTCCACCAGGTTACGCACTTCAAACTCGATGCGCAACTCATCCTCATCCAGATGGTCTACCTTAAACAATTTCTTCTCCGACATTCTATTATTTAGCAAACCCTAAAAATCTACTAACTACCTAATAACTGCTTATTCCTAAATTGTAAATTCACTTATCTTCCGTAATACTTATAACCTATTTAATTTTCGTCCTCTCATTAACCCAACTTATATCGCTATCAAACTCCTACACCCTCTACTTTTTACTATCGCTTTTAAGCTGGTAATTCAAAATAAATACGCCTTATGTCTTAATTCACTTCTTCTAATCTTCTGATGGGTTGGTACACTATATTCAATTTTTGTTTATAAACTTTCTAATAACTTTGGTGTGGCGGATCCTGTGCAGCCCCCGCCGAGCGAGGTCCAGGTGCTCTGGTGATGGTTGAAAAAGGAATGGGATAGGTTAAAATATGAATGAAAATTTTTTTGGCGAAAGTGCACATCCAATTTAAATCATGCAGTGAGAGTCCTAACTCGGTATGTACACCTGAGTGATTCTCATTGCTATTTTCGGATTGGATTAGCAATCCCACAAATTGTACCTACTGGCCAAGCATATTCCAATTGCCCTCATCCTCACAGTTGATAGTCAAGCTTCGCGAGCAAAGGATCACGACTGTGCGAGTAGCTAACCGAAGATATGCTTGTAAATCACCTGTGGTTTTTGAGTTCTATAACTGTATATACCACAATGGACTACCAGAAGGAACGGTAACTCGCCGGCTATCGTTAAGAATTTCCACAATGCGTATCGTAACTTTACTCAGTTTATGTCCAGGCCTGCAGTCATACTCGCCTAATAGCAGAGCAAAGATATCTGAACAACTGAATAGGTTTAAATCTAGACGTGATTAACTAAATGTAGACGATATACGACCTACACCCCAAAGGGTGATGATTAAAATTTTAAATATACAAAGCGGATTTGAACGCGAAACCTAACTATGCACTGTGTGGTTTGACCACCAGGAAATTCATATTTTTAGTCGAATTTCTTTGGAGAATCTGTTTTGAAGAACTCAAAACAAATTACAATTATTTTTGGGGAAATGTGAAACTTGGGTGTTTGTACCAGTTTAATGTAGTGTTACGGCTAAGCCGATAGAATGTCAAGTCCTTTATACCCCCTGCATTTGCAGGCAAGAAAGGAATGATTGACATTACAACCGCGAGCGCATAACACTCTCCCTCACTGGGTCATAAACAACTCAAGTTGAGAAAGCTGTATGAAGACAACAATCTTAATGGATGATTTTGTTTGGGAAAATTTTATTCTCCCATATATATGGAACAACTGTACTTAGAGTAAGAAATATCATTTTGCGCTGATGGGGAACTAAACAACCCAAATGGGTTCGAAAGAATTCTACTAATCACTATGAACCTCTTCTGGTTGGCACAAATAATTGAGTGTGCATCCACTGGTTTCAACTAACTAGCTTTAATAGCTAGATTAAGTTAATCAAAACACGGATCATTCAGAAAAACTATATAGACTAAAAGCAAGATGATAGCGTCTGATATTTCTAACCAAGCACAGCCTGTACTTAACAAATACGATTATTTTCGGGCTTCTAGTTTGGGCGCCATAATGAAACAGTTTGCTGTCGGCAAACAGTGTCAAAAATAATATCCCTGTTCACATTACCTCCAAGCGGCATTAGCCCGTAGCTCAAAGGGTAGAGGTATGTATGGTCGTGGGGGATGGAGGTGTGAACAGAGCCTAGTATACCGCTAACATTTTTGATGTTGAAAGGAAGACATCTCGCCCAATCGCGAGGGAGCTAAGGAGGGGGAACCGTGAGTACCATCACTAGCAGATGGCTTACCCATTCGGCATGAGCCACACAAGATCCGCTGATTATTCGGCCCTTACCACATTATTGGCAAGGTGTCCGATTAATCAAAACAAAAAAAAATATCTATATTTAAGTAACGGCGCGTGGCCGCGGGTTAGTAATAAGAAAGGTGCTTGGCCATGCACCTTGTTACTATACTAGTTAACAGCGGGAATTTCCGACGAAAAACGTCACACGAAATTCCTTGTTCACTAGTACAGCCTGGACCAGTTATATGTTAGTTCCTTTTTTTTTTACTTATACCTGTGAATAAAAATATTGTTTAGTACATACTCACCACGTTAATACAACTCCCAAAAATAAAAAATAAACGGATTTTTCTTAAAATTTTGCGCCTTTATTGTCCTCCCAAATTAAACTTTTTTTATGTTCAAATACAATACGACTTAGTCCAACAATGATCTCAAACGATTTTATGAAGACTGCCACCGTCTGCTTTCCAAAACATAATCCCTTTCTCAAACCAAAAATCAGACTATTTAAATGATTGAAATCACCTCTAAATAGCCCCCCCCCCCATTTCCATTAATAATCCACATAGAAATTCAGGGTTTCGGATATCACCAATAATCGCATACATATATTTTGTTGATTAAGCAACATGTGCCAAAAATCAGAAATTTCCATGCGATTATTAGTTGAACGACATTACCATTATATTTACTGCAAACGTGGGAAATTGAGTGCAGTGTACTTACTTATAAGCAATATTTACGAACAACGACCTTCAACGTTGTTGTAATAGACACACTGAATAAACTCATATAAAAATGGTTTATTCAGGTAAAATGTAAATACATTTATTATGTTATTTGAGTAACATAAACAATTTGTATACATTTAGAAAATTACATTAGAATTTAAGGAATATTGTGCAGGTCATGATTAACACTGCAAATATGTATACAATTGTATCGGGTAAGTTTAGATAGGTTGAAAGTGGTAACGAGATTTCGATCTGTCTAAAGACAATTCGTTACAGGTTCATAACTTATTTGTTTTTATGAGGGAAGGTTGTTGGCCAGCCGCTCAACCCGCTTATTACGTGTGTGGGTCACGTACTGGTGAAAATCTTATGGCATCCAGTCCTACCTTGAAACACATTTATATAGCGAGCCGCTTGATACAAGACAGACGCCCGCTTCAGCCGCTCCTAACCTGGAGAACAGACGCTGGTTTGGTATTGGTTTTAGGGCGCCAATAACCCGCCCTGACATGTAGTGTCCATGACTATAAACAGGTTTTAGTCTGCTCGTCTCCACTACACCGCCTGATTCATTTAGCGTTACCCAGGGAGCACCGACGAGGAGGTATGAATCTCGGACTTCGCCCCCCAAAGGGGCAGCTGCCTCGGCTGCTTGATATTCTTCAATCTATAAATACAATTTTTATTCTAGTCTTGTATTTTATAAACGCCACTCGGTCTTACCGGTTTGGTGAGTTTGCGGTCACGTCGTCTCTCAGCACGGATTATGCCATCTGTAATAAGTGCTTTGCCACCATCGACATTAGTGGCAAGTTCGGATAGCGTAGCGTAGACCAAAGCAGCAATTTTAAACTCAACATTTAAGTTTAATGTCTTGTTTACAACCTCTTGGGCAAACGAATGACATGCCTTAGTCTGGTCGTCTGCATCGGCTGGGAGTACGGGTAATGCAAGAACATATTCCTGTGCATATGGTTTGTCAGATGATAAGACAGGTGGTAAATGAGCTAAACGACTGGCGGGTAATGTCTGAAAAACAATATTTAAAGTTAGTCTCCAGTTTCGATTCCCTCGAGATTAATCTAATTAAATATTACTAATTTTTTAAAAATATTGCAATTCAAAATAATAATTAATAGAATCTGCCCCAGAATTGCTTCTCCGTTTGAAACTTATATTGCAAATTCACAACAAACCCCTTCGTACCACAATAAAACATTGCATTGTCAGAAAGTTCATAATTTATTTTGTCTACGCAAATCTAACAAATTTTACTGCAATCTCAGTTTTAACAATAAATTTTTTTACCTTAATTCTGTGGTTATGTTTTTAACAATGTTTTGACACTTGGGACAATCTCATAGTTAACTATTACGTCATTCCTACAATGACAGTTGTTACGATAAAGTAACAATGTAAATCTCGTGAACATACTCATATAAATTTCAATTTTTATATATTATTTATAATTTTTTCCGCTTTTGGATTAAATTTTTCTACAATTTTTTTAGGTGGTTATAATTTTAACTAAAAAATTGTCAATTTGAATGACTGCCATCTTAGAGATATTTTTATAAATAAATAAATTTGAATTTGTACTATTTTGGCTAAAGTGTAGATGACGCATACATCACGAAAAACGGATAGATGAAAACTTTTAAAAATTTCTTTGTTGGATTGTGTATAATTCCGGAAAAATTATCACATTTTTCGGGAAAATTTGGACATTTTCAATTTTTTTTTTGGACAAAACCGACAAAAGTCGGGATTTTTAAAAAAATATTAAATTTTGTTTTTTAAGATAAAAAAAACGCCATATATAGGTGTCATTAATAGATTCTATATAACCCGCTCCTACGTGCGGCACGCAGTGCGACATGTTTGAAGATCCCGGTCCTACGTCCCCCGAAATTTAAATCTAAAGCCCCCCGGGGGGTTAAGCGAGGAGGAGCGCAGGTGTCATTAATAGATTCTATATAATCCGCTCCTACGTGCGGCACGCAGTGCGACATGTTTGAAGATCCCGGCTCCTACGCCCCCCGAAATTTAAATCTAAAGCCCTTCGGAGAGCTAAGTGGGGGGAGCGCAGCGACGTCCCGCGTGCCCGTGAGAGTTATGGAAGCCGTTAGCCTCTACAATTACTGCATTTCAAAATTCCGGCCGGAGATTTTTAATTTTTATATATTATTATATATTTAATATCGAAGCCGCTCACTATGGCACATTTCAAAACAGGATGTAATAAAACAGGACATCACAAAACAGTACATGGTACGGAACAGGACCGATAAAAACAGTACATCACAAAACAGTACGTGGTACACTAAAGTACGTGGTACGAAACAGGACCGATGAAAACAGTAAATCACAAAACAGTACATGGTACGCTACAGTACAAGGTACGAAACAGGACCGATAAAAAGAGTACATCACAAAACAGTACATGGTACACTAAAGTACATTTTACTGAACGTTAAGCTGGAGGATTTTTTCAGCTTGATTTGTTAAATATTTTTTATTGAATACGTTTAGTAATTAGGATATTATGCGGATATTTGCCTTCACATAACAATATATAACATTATTTTTATTTAAATCGCTAATACTTGATCGTTGCAAAATAGATCAAAAATTTAAGTAAATATATAAATAAATATATCCCTTTTTTAACCAAAAAAAAATGGCTCAATTTAAGTCCAAACCACACAAATGTGTGAGTAAAAAACCATAGTATGTAATGGCGTTTTTGATAAAAAATATCGCTTGATTTGAAGTACAACCAACACAATTGTGTGTATAGTTAGAATAGTGTTTTTTCGGGCGAAAATAAGTTTGAACGGAATGCACAAATGTGTATGTTGGTTCAAAAAACATACAAAAATAAATTGTTGACATGGTACTTTCCCGTACCCACACAACTAGTTATTAAAACCGTAAAATAAAATTGACTATTAACTATTTTGTGGTGTTCTATTTTAATATGTACTGTTTTGCGATGTACTCTTCTGTACCATGTACTTTAGTGTACCATGTACTGTTTTGTGATGTACTGTTTTAATCGGTCCTGTTGCGTACCATGTACTCTACTGTACCATGTACTGTTTTGTGATGTACTGTTTTAATCGGCCCTGTTTCGTACCATGTACTTTAGTGTACCAGGTACTGTTTTGTGTTGTACTGTTTTAATCGGTCCTGTTTCGTACCATGTACTGTAGCGTACCATGTACTGTTTTGTGATATCCTGTTTTGTGACATCCTGTTTTAGGACATCCTGTTGTGAAATGTGTCGTTTCGTATGAGACCCATTTAATATTTATATATTTAATATATTCATAAAAAAATATTAAATTTAAATTTTTTTATCACGGTTTAATGTATTGTTACGATTTTGCCTTGTCAATCAAGGTTCGAATCACTGGATTGTGAATAAATACACTGCTTCAATTTTAACTGACACAATTTTATTTACACAACACAATTTATTATACAACACAATTTTCACAATTAATTATTATAATTATAACACACTTTTTAATTATCACTTTAATAATCGCTTTAATAATCACTTTAATAATCTTTCTATTTAACCTTCACTGTATCACGTTTAAAATAATACTCCGCATTCCACGTCAACGCGCGCCTTTATATACCAAAATATTTGTTTCTAGAATAATCCTAAATGCGCAGCAAATATGTTAGTATAGAAATGGCGCCTAAATGTTGTTTATAAATTATAAATGTAATTGTACAATTAATGAAATTAACTTATTCTATTCCACTCTAGGTGTCACCGTAACACTACCCCCCACCTAAGCCTGTTCGTCCCGAACAGGATCCAGATCACCTCCTCTATAGAGCGCCAAACGCTCTAAATGCACCACCTTTGGTTTACCTTTCCGCCCTTTCTGTATGCGATAAACCACGTCGTTCAACCTTTTAATGACAGTGTAAGGTCCTTCCCATGTGGGTTGCAACTTCGGTGATAATCCTTTCTGCCGTTGCGGGTTGTGAAGCCATACCAACTGCCCTTCCTCGAAGCCTTGATTATTTGCTCGTATGTCATATCGAGCTTTCATTCGATCACTTGATATCCGAATTTTCTCCCGTACAAATTGATGTATTTCATTAAGTTCCTCTTTCATCCGGTCGACGTAATCCTGTCCGCATAGAGCTGCTGAAGGAACAGCCCCAAACTTTAAATCTCCCGGCAATCGCAGATTGTTTCCAAATATGGTTTTCGCTGGTGTCACTCCTGTTGTGTCATGTACCGCTGATCGGTAGGCCATCAGGAACATCGGTATATGTCGATCCCAGTTACGTTGGTTCCTTTCCACAACCTTTGCTAGATATTCCTCCAATGTGCCATTGAATCTTTCCACCATACCGTCCGACTGTGGGTGTAAAGGCGTCGTTCTCGTTTTATTGATTCCAAGCATCTGACATATCTCCTGAAATACCACCGATTCGAAATTCCTTCCTTGATCCGTGTGAATTTCCATCGGTACACCAAATCTGCTAATCCAATTGTTGACCACGGCATCAGCTATTGTTGTTGTCTCCTGATTGGGTATGGGGTACACCTCCGGCCATTTGCTAAAATAATCCATTATTACTAGCACATATTTATTGCCGCTCTCGGTGGTTGGAAATGGCCCCGCCACATCCATTGCAATTCTCTCAAATGGTGCCCCGACATTATATTGTTTCATGGTTCCACGGCTTTTTCGTGCTGGTCCCTTTACTGCCGCACATTGGTCACATCTTCGACACCATTCTACTACTGACTGTCTACATCCGGACCAGTAGAAACGTTGGCGAATTTTGGCTAATGTTTTATTAATCCCTAGGTGACCTCCACTTGTTCCTCCGTGATACTCCTTGAGGATTTCCGCTATCCGATCTTTTGGCACCACTACCAACAATTGTTTTACTTTACCATCCGTGCTTTCCCACTTTCGTTTTAAACATCCATTTTCTATGTGGAGGCTATCCCATTGAGCCCAATATGCTTTTACAATGGAAGCTTTGTCAGCTATCTCACTCCATGTGGGCCGGTGTTCCTTTTCCTTATGTTTCATGATGAATGACAGGTCAGCATCCCGTAATTGCTCCTTCTTGATCATTTCATCAGTCCATTCCTCATCAGGTAGCACTTGCATAAGCCGAATATCGATGATGTTTTCCTTACCCTCCACACGCCCACAATGCTTGCATTCCACGGGACATGGCCTTCTTGATAATGCGTCATTTCCATGTGCGCTTTCCTTTCGATGTTCAATATTGGCTTCATCTGTCAAGCTGTCACCGCCTCTTTCTACTCTCGAAACTTGGATGGAGGTTATGGGGCAATCGGTTGTGGAAGTCAGCTTCTGCTCCTCCAAACTGACTCTTTTTAACGACTCCAATGTCGACTGACCCGCCTTTCTGGTCTCTCTCTGCTCCTCGTTTGGTCTACGCTTCATAGGAGATGGCGATCTCCCTCGCTTCTTCTTTATCTCCCAACAGTCCCGTGAGATATGACCCATTCTATTACATACCCAGCATTTAATCCTGCTACTTCCATATCTGAACCTTGGTGTAGCCCGCATGGTGTCCATTTTGGAATCAATCTCCACTCGACGAATTTTCATTGCTGGTTTGATGATGGTTTGCGCAGTTTCGTTTGTTAACGCACAAGCGATGGTTTCCGTGAAAGTTGCCTTAGGTGACAACATCACCGCTCTGCGCGTCTCAGGATCTCGAATACCGTCAATGAATGCATCCATTTTAATTCGCTCCATGTAATCGGCCGACATATTTGAATGTACTAAATGCGCGAGCCGCTCAATTGCCGATGAAAATTCCTGTAGCGATTCTCCTCCTCTTTGGTATCGACCCTTCAATTCCATGCGATAGATTTCTCGTTTGTGGTCACTTCCGTATTTTCGATCCAACGCCTTCATAATTCCCATGTAAACGTTCCGTTCCTGCTCGGGAATGATTTGTAATGTTTCTGCCGCTTCGCCTTTAAGAGCCACAATTAACGCTGCAACACATTGTTCTTCAGTCCACTGATTTTGCTTAATCGCCATTTCGAATTGGAACTTAAAAATGCTGAAGGATGTTGTTCCATCAAATGTTGGTGGTTTTATCTTAACTGCGTTAACCGTCTGAATCACTTGATGTGTCGTTCCATTCACTTTAACATCTTGGAGCTCCTTCTCGAGACGTTGAACCTCCCCTTTAACATTTTGAATTTCCGCGTGTACTTCTGTTTGTAGTTTTTCCACTTTACCGTGTAGTGTAGAAGATAACTCCAGAAACCGCTCGTCCATTTTCTTTTGGCCATCCTCTATTTGATTTTTAATGTCCGCCCCTTGTTGCTCCATCTGCTGTTTCATGTCCTGGTTCGACAATTTCATTTGATGTTTAATGTCCGCCCCTTGTTGCTCTACTTGTAACATCTGTTGTTTCATTTCCTGGTTCGACAATTGTATCTCATTTTTAACTCCAACCAACTGTTGTCCCATCATTTGATTCATAGCAGCCATTAACTGCGATAAATCAAAACTTCCGGATGGGTTTTGTGTTGTTCCGACCACCATTTGTGCGTCGCCTTCTTTCTTGTCCACACCGGTCTCATCCGTTTTTTCCTCCTCGAAATCATACACGTCTGGATTTAAACCTTCTTTCTCCATGGCCTCACGTAGTCGCTCCACCAAACTAGATTTTGTGCCTTCACTGGCCAAACCTCGCCGTGTCAGTTGCTCCTTTAATTGCGCAAGCTTTAATCCGTAGAGAATCATTTTTCTTATTATTCACAATCCCACCGCTGTCACCAATTGTTACGATTTTGCCTTGTCAATCAAGGTTCGAATCACTGGATTGTGAATAAATACACTGCTTCAAATTTGAACTCACACAATTTATTTACACAACACAATTTATTATACAACACAAAATTCACAATTAATTATTATAATTATAACACACTTTTTAATTATCACTTTAATAATCGCTTTAATAATCACTTTAATAATCTTTCTATTTAACCTTCACTGTATCACGTTTAAAATAATACTCAGCATTCCACGTCAACGCGCGCCTTTATATACCAAAATATTTGTTTCTAGAATAATCCTAAATGCGCAGCAAATATGTTAGTATAGAAATACGCCTAAATTTTGAGTATAAATTATAAATGTAATTGAACAATTAATGAAATTAACTTATTCTATTCTATTCTAGGTGTCACCGTAACAGTATTTTTTTAAATTTTAGTTTATTTTTATTTCAATAGATAACGTTAGGTTGAAAGTGCTAAGCAAATACACATTTTTAGTTATAAAAAATCAAAGTGGCGCCACCGCCGCTCAGACTGTCAAAAAAATTTGACTGCGATACGAAAGCTAGAGTAATAATTTGTTTTTTATTTTGCATACTCGTACACTGGCATTCTGTTTAGAGTAAAATTTAAAGAACCGAGTATGCTCGGTGGCTCGGTGTAAGCACAGTTAACAAATAAAATCAGTGTGCAGAGATTACAGCGCATCCCCAATAGAATTCTTTAAACTTTTTCATTACAGAAAAGTATGAAAAAAAAACGATTTTTTTTCTCAAATTTTTTTTCATGCTTTCCTGTAAGGAAAAGTCATAAGGGATTCTATTGGGGATGCGCTGTTACTCAGGTTGAATAAAAAAAAACAGTATTTTTTGAGAGCGCACTGCTTGCTCATGTTGAATTAAAAAATAAGCCCAAAACATTTCAATTATGCGGTTTACATTACGAGTCGAGTCAGCTTGTGTATGTATGTTCAGGTTAACCTTGAAGTTATCTTCTAGTGTTTATATTGAGCCTCGCCACACTTTCTTTCGTCATGATTCCATGATTTCAAAAAATCAATCGAGGTTCACATATGATTTCTTTGCGCATTTCTTTGTTTATGTATGTGCGTAAAATCATGTTTTTTGATTTTATTCGTATCTTAAAAAATATTTATTATTTGTTGCGAAAACTGCTTCGTTGGTTAAAAAAAATGGAACAGAAGACATCTGGTCTGGACACTTGAGCTGCAAACAAAATACTTCCAACAGCTGACTGGTGGGCACTTCAGCCATTTCATTAAATTCCTTTTATGTGTTTGGGCAAAATTCCGCTGACAGTTTTTGATTGATGTCTATGGGCGTCGATACCGCATTGCAATTCATCATATTATAACGAGAGAGCATCTCGTTGAGATATTGTTCTTGGTCAATCCATATCAGACCATTCTTGCGATCGCGTGTTATTTGTAGACCTAATACATACCGCGCTTCACCCAAATGTTTCATCGAAAATGTCGACATCAGGTGTTCTTTGAGTTTCCTTTTCATCTCTTTGTCGTTCGTGAATATTATCAGGTAATCCACATAAACAGCAACAAATATCATCTTATTTCAACTAACTTGGTAATAGATGCACGGATGGACTTTGGACTTGGTTTAGCCAGACTTTAACAATTCACTGTCTAACTTTATATTTCAAATGCGACTTGCCTGTTTTAAGCCATACAATGATTTATTGAGACGACACGGCAATTGCAATTAGCGTCCTAATCGAACTATACCTAACCACGGGGGAATAAGTTTCTGCGTAACCAATGCCCTTCTCTTGACAACAACCTTTGATTACCAGTCTCGCCTTATACCTTATGATCATTACAGTTGCGTCCCTCTTGGTTTAGAATACCCATTTACAGTTGATCGGCTTTCGATTTAGTGGAAGATCCACTAAATTACAAGTGCTGTTTTCTTGCAAAGAACTGTATTCATTACGTATAGCCTCTTTCCATTTCTCATTATCCGCTCGATTCAACACTTGGCTGACAGTGACTGGATCATCCATTTCGATTGAATGCACATTGTAAGTCATATAGTCATCCCAATTTACTTGCTTAGGTTGTCTGGAAGAACGTCTAACTACGCCTTCAGCCATATTAATCTGGGCTGTATCAGGAGGTACATAGTCATCAGTTGTTACTTGATGAGTTTCATCCTCATCTTCCTGTTCACTGGTCGTGTAAAGTGTATCATCATTGGTCACTTCAGCGGATGATCCTGTATTGTCATTCTGATCTGGATCATTCGTTATGGTCTGCGACAAATCTGCGGTGTTATCATCAATATTGACGCTTCCGGGAAAATATCTAAATAAGTACTGACTATACACAATAAGTACTGACAGTATCCGTTCTTCAACACGTTGATTTTCGTGAAACACCACATCACGACTAACTATAATCCGCTTAGTATCGGGGTCATACACCCTGTAGGCCTTCGATACTTCACTGTAACCGACAAAGATTCCTATCTTCGACTTTGGGTTTAATTTTTTCCGCTTTTGCTTTAGAATATGCACCCAACACTCGCAACCAAACACTCGAAACCGCGACAAATCCGATTTTTCCCCGACCACGCTTCTTCTGGTGTAATTCCATTGATCATTATACACGGTGAATGATTAATCATATTCGCGGCCCTAGACACTGCTTCTGCCAAAAATTGTTTATCTAGGTGGGCATCAAATATCATGCATCGCGCACGTTCTATTATAGTTCCGTTCATGCATTCTGCAACTCCGTTCTGTTCTGGCGTATACGGTGCGGTTAGTTGATATACTGAATACCTGATGTACATATGATCTTCAAAAATTGCTCGTTGCAATATTCAGAACCGTTATCGGTACGTAAAATTTTTATGGTCCTTCCACTCTGGTTCTCGACAAGCCTTTTAAATTCCACAAAAGTATTGACTACATCTGTTTTTGAATTAAGTATGTAGGCAAAAACGCGCCTTGTGAAATGTCTACGAACACCATAAAATATAGTGCACCTCCAAGCGAAGCACATTCGATTGGACCGTATAAATCAGTGTGTATCAGTGTGTGTGTGTGTGGTAAATCGAGCCTTTGATTGGCCCGAACTGCAACATTTTTAAAGGGAAGACGTGTTTGTTTACCCTTCGAACAAATTGAACATCCATCGTGGTTTATTTGGCTAAAATTAACATCTACTGCTCGTTCTGATTTCAACTTCATTAAATTGTTGAAATTTAGGTGTCCCATTCGCCGATGTCATAACATTTCTTCTGATCTAGACATCTCAGCACTGGATATCATGGCCAAACTATCACTCGGCCGATTAATTATAAACGTACCATTTTGCTGTGATAACTACTTTGCGCGATTGATCATAAACATTGCACCCACTGTTGTCAAATACCACCAAAAAACGGTTTTTTACTATTTGGCTGACGCGGATAAAAGGTTTGCACGCAAATCTGGAACAAACATCACTCTTTCCACATTGACAACACCTCCATCACTGGCCTCCATCTAAATGTCTCCAATACTCCTGACGGTCAGACGAGTGTCATTTGCAGTCACGACCTCATTGTTCGGTGGTGGCTCTGTGGAAGTTTTTTTTCATACTTTTCTGTAAGGAAAAAATTAAAGGAATTCTATTGGCAATGCGCTGTAACAAGAAAAATAATTTTTTCGTATTTATAAATGTTGAGGATTAATAATTGAAGTTAAAATTATTTAACTCAAAAACGACAAATAAACAAGGTGTCCTTGAAATATTTATCTTTGTGTAGTGCGAGAATCAGTTGAATAAAAAAAAAATATTGCTGAAAAAAGAATCAAAAATTTCCCCGCCAAAAAATTAGTTTGTTGGTAAAGGGGAAGGAAACGAGGAAAGAATCAAAGTGTGGAGCGGCGGGATGAATGCAATTAATTTTAGGGAAAAATTGATAAATTATAATGGGAAAAAATCACAAAAATATGCTTTCTTATTTAGATACACTGCTCACACAAAAAAGTTAAAATTAATTATTTTTTTTTTATTTTAGTTTCATTTTTGTTGTAGTTTTTCGACTCGACCTAAGAACTTTTTTGGATTGAGTTGAGGTAATTAACTCCAAGTTAACTCTTGGTGTTTATATGAACCTAGGTTCAACCTCCAATATAAAGGTCCAATTTTATGAATGGGGAATCACAAAAACTCCAAGAGTAATGATTAAACTTACTCGAGAATTTTTTTTGCCAATTTTATAAACGACGATAAATAAATATTTACTCTCTTTTATTGCAGTTTTATAGCATTTTTTTGATACTGGCAACACGTTTTCTTGAAAAATGTGTGAATTTAATCAAAGCAATATGTAGGCTCTAGTATAACAATAAAAAGTTGCATCCCCTTTATATTTATTTACACAACAAAAAACGTTTTCTACTTCCTCACAGCTCATTTTCTTGCGCTTCTCCATATTAAAAAATTATAATTATTATTATCAATTATTATTATATGTAAATTAAATAATTTCTCTCTCTCTCTAGCTTCATATCCAATGAAGGGATTTTGCCGCTCGCACTATATGGTCCTCCATCCGTCTCGGTCCATCGCTCTCGTCCTCCAGTTTCGACATCCTAATGTTCGTAGATCTTGTTCGACGTCTTCGCGCCAGCGATGTTGGGGTCTTCCTCTACGACGCACTCTGGCTGCGTGTTGATGGAATACTTTGTAAATCATTCGTTGTTGTGGAGACCTTGCAACGTGGCCGAGCCATCTCACTCGATTAGATTTGATGAAGCCGATAATATCGCTACCTCCGAGAAGTTGCTTTATTTCGTGGTTCATGCGAATCCGATATTCATTGTTCGCAACTTTAATAGCACCAAAAATTGAACGGATGACCTTCCTTTCGAAGGTAGATAATAACCTACAGTCGTTAGAGGTCATGGTCCAGCTCTCGCTTCCGAAAGCCAGCACAGGTCTTATGAGTGCTTTATAAAGTGCGACCTTGCACGACTGCGATAGGTGTTTAGATCGCAATAATTTTGATTGGGCGTAGAAAACTCGTTGTCCGGCAGCGGGTTGGGCTTTTATTTCTGCCTGCATATTATTCAACGATGTTATAAGTGACCCGAAGTATTTAAAGTTTTCGACGCTATCAAAGTTATGGTTTCCAATTTCGATATTTGCCGCATGGAGATGTTCCTGGGTGTTGTTAAAAAATTCGTTTTGGTACTATTCACCCCCTAACCAAGTCTTCTTGCGCAGCGATTAAGCGGTATGAAACTGTCCTTGATGTCGCTAGGTCTTTGGCCAAGAAGCACGATATCATCTGCATATCCAAGAATTTGGCTTGATTTATTAAATATACAGCGCGAAGTTTCAATGTTGCTCTTCCTCGCGCGAATGCATCTCCCTGTCGAACACCAGATGGTATTTGAAAGGAGTCTGATACAGTTCCTTCAATAACAACTCTACATACAGATCCAGATGTTGTTTATTTATACAGAAAAACAAGTTTCTCTGAAATACCTAGGCATCGGCCCATAGGTTGTCGCGGTTTATACTGACATATACCTGCCGGAAGTCTATATATGGTTGATGAATGGTTATGCTGTACTCCGAACATTTTACCAAGATCATCCTCATGGTAAAACACTGGTCAGTGATCGATCGGTTGGTACGAAAGCCACATTGATAGTCGCCAATGATGTTTTTGGCGAAAATATCACCTGGTCCCAAATACAATCGATGAGATCGTATATAAACTTGTTGCAAGAGTAGCGCCTCCGAGTTTAATTAATTCTGCGGGGATTCCATCAAGACCGGGCGCCTTTCCATTTTTCAATCTACTAATAGCTGCGTCTACTTCCTCTACTATAATGTGATATTCGACAAAGACCTCTTCACCTGGAGGAGCTATTGCTCTAATGGGGGTCAGTTCGTCATTCCGATTTAGCAGACTTTGAAAGTAGGCTTGCCATACTGAGAGAACATAAGCCACGTTTGTTCTCAACTCTCCACTCCCGTCTTTGATGGGTGTACTTCTTGGGTGGAAGCCTTAAGTGAGATTCTTGGCGTTAACAAAACAGACCCTTGAATTTCCTAGTTCTGCTTGGAAGCTGATGTTTTCAATGCACTATCTCATATGATCACGTTTCTTTTGTCGAAGGTATTTAATCGTGGCTTTCCTTGCATGTAGATATTCTGCTTGAGTGCTTCTAGTGTTGTGAGCCAACCATTTTTCACGAAGTTTTCGTTTATTTTCGACTACAAGGCGGCATTGATCATCGAACCAATCATTACGGGATCTCGGCGGTCTTCTTCCGATAGTGTTTTATGCCGCGGTGGTTATGGCTGACTATAAAGCGTGCCATTGCTCCTGGATGTTAGGAGGAGCTTGTTCGTTGTTGCCGGGCCGCTCTAAATAGTTAATGACAGCTGATTGGTAACTCTGCAGTGACGCTTGGTCTTTTAGAGCATCGACATTCCATCGAATGGGCTTTTGTACTTTTCTATTGAACGTAGATGACAGTTTGCACTTATATGATGTGCATGATCGCTGTTCATATCTGCACCTCTGTAAGATCTAACGTCAGATATGCTGGTGGGGTGTCTCTTAGACACCATGACGTGATCGATTTGGTTTTCTGTTCTTCCATCATTCGATCTCAACGTTACTGTGTGGATTCTCTTATGTGGAAAAAACGTAATTGATCGGAGACGCGTTGGCCGTTGTTGTTACTAGTTAGGTGCAGGCTATTAGGACCGATGTGCGATGTATTTTCTGCACTTCTATCGATTTTTGCATTAAAGTCACCCACGATGATTTTAATGTCGTGGTACGGGATGTTATTGATGACTTCCTCCAGCTCGACAAAGAATAGATCTATATGATGTCATCAGATTTATCTTCGGTGAGTGCATGTACATTAACGATCGTGATGTTATTTTCTTAGTTCGAAGTCCGACCGTCCATATCCACATGTTGATAGGGAAATCGATGATATGATGCTCCAAGCCAACTCCATAATCTCCTCCGTTCTGATGGCCGCTGTAATGAAGAGTGTAACCATTGGTGGTATCATGAATCCCACTCCCAGACTATCTAAGCTCTTGTAGTGCAAGTACGTCTAATGTGTAACTTTTTGCTTAGTTCAAAAGGTTCTGGAGATCTCCAGGGCTTAAGAGGCTAAGCACGTTCCATGTTCCCATTTTTAAAGCGTTGTTCGTGTACAATTTCCGAGGTCGATTTTGTGATGAATCCAATATGGTAATTCTTTGAAGCCTTTGATTAGGATTCATAATTTAAATGTTTTTATGAGGGCAGGTTATTGGCCTGCCGCTCAACCCGCTTATTAAATGTTTGGGTCAGGTACTGGTGAGAATCTTAAGGCACTCAGTCCAACATTGAATATATTTATATAGCGAGCCGCTTGATACAAGATAGACGCCCGCTTCAGTCGCACCCAACCCGGAGAACAGACGCTGATTTGATATATTGTATTTGAGGCGCCAATAACTCGCCCTGACATATAATGGATTATCCATGACTATAAACAGGATTTAGTCTGTTCGTCTCCACTACACTGCCTGATTCATTTAGAGTTACCCAGAGAGCACCGCGAGGAGTTATGAATCTTGGACTTCTACCCCCCCCCCCCCCCCCCCCCATCGCGATTGCATGTCGAAGAAATAGAATCGCTATTTTTTATGCCGATTTTGAATTAAATGGAATCAGTTACAATAAGTTAATATAAATTAAATGTATAAATAATTTCTGCGACAGTTTAAAAATTTTAAAATTTAATTTACAATCTAAGAATTTTTCTGAATACATTCAATGAAAATGACTTATGTTCCCCAGCCTCATACAATCCCACTGGTTTTTTCTTATAGTTCACATTTATCTTCTTCCTACCACCCGATTGTAATAATGTTGTTCTATAAACGTGATACTAATCCTGTTTTGAAAAATATTGCGATAATCAAGAATTCATGACTAGTTTGTGTCTGTCTACCCTAAGGTCTTTTCCAAACATCGACTTATTTGTGATCACCAGTACGTGACCCACACACGTAACAAGCGGGTTGAGGGCAGGCCAAAAACCTTCCCTCATAAAAAAGTTAAGTTTTGAACCCTAATCAAATGCCTCGGATGACCATATCGGATTCATTACAAACTCGACCTCGGAAATTGTCTGGAGGACGAGAGCGATGGACCAAGACGGATGGACGACCATACTGCAGTGTTGCCAGGCCGTGACAAATTTTCCCTTTTGCAGGAATTTCGACTCTCGTGCAAGATGAAAAGGGATGAACGAAAAATACAGGAAAATTGGGTCAAATTAAACAAACATCAAAAAAAAATATTTTTCTCAAATTAATATATTTAGTACAATTTTCGATTCGAATAAAAAAACAAGACAGAAAATGTACTACTAATACCAAACACTGGTTAACAGGGTAATAGTATTTTTGGTTTGCGGGAACAATTGCGGGGCTATGCTATGATAAAAGCTGTCAGATCGCCATATTCTTTGCTCTACAATACTAAACATAGGTAAGTGGAATTTTCCTTACAACAATGCACATTATAATACGTATTTTAAACATCTTGCATAATTCTTCTGATATAGCGTAATCCTCATTGATGAGAAATAAACTACTAATCATTTGAAATCAAGTGTTAACTTGTGCAAGTGCATACAAGTGCATAACTTCAACATTTTTAAGGTGACGTCAAAAATGTAAGTGAAATAAGTTTCGAGTGAATATAATTTGTAAGTAGTTTAAAAGTAAAGTGTTTTTAGTTCCAAGAATGTGTGCAACTGCAAACATAATCTCCGCTTGCTAATCTAATAACGATACCGACAGTGATGACGATCGCGATGAATACACAACACCTGAAAAAAAATCCAGGAAAAGGTAATGCGAGTAAACAGACCAACAAAATTTCAGGAAGTTTGGCTAAACGGTGGCAGATTTAAACAATGGCTTTAATCAGGAAGAGACAATGCATACAAGGCTTATTAAGTACGTGGAGCAAGCGAATTAAACAAGCATAATCAGTCAAAAAATCATAAAATTAATTTTGTAAATATGCAGCATACTCCCTCCAATAAATTTGTTTCTCGGCAGTGGCTCAAACCATAAAAAAATCAGTGAAGTATGCAGAATTGAAACTTGCGAGATTTTTTGCGGAGCATAACGTTTCGCTTCACGTTATCAACCATCTAACTCCGCTTCTTAAGCAAATTGCTCCGGACTCAAAATTTCTTGTCGACAAACACTTGGGCAGGACGAAAATCAGCAATATATTATCCCTAAGTATTAAAACAGAAGACCACGATTTGGTCACTATTTTTCGAAATAATGCTTTTTCAATATTCTTGGACGAACCGACTGACATCAGCTATTTAAAAAATATTTGTATATTGGCAAGATACGTAAACAATTTTAAAGTTATTACACAATTCTTGGAGCTCAATAATATAGATGCGGTGCTCACCAATTAAAATATTTGAAAAAAAAAAAACAAATTTAGTTTTGAAAAAATAAATATTAGCATGAACAACATCATATCGATGGCATCAGACAATGCATCAGTGATGATCGGGGAAAATAATTCGGTTTTTACTTTACTTCAGCAAGAAATTGGCAATCACCATGAAGTAATTTTATTGAAATGCATTTGTCATTCGTCAGCACTTGCGTTAAAATCTACTATGACTAAGATTTCGGAACGAATTGAAAAATTTATCAGAAACTGCGGGAGTTATATGTCGGAGAGCCCAAAAAGTTATGCAGTTCTAAAGCAATTTCAAGATTATTTTGAAGTGGGCCAAATTAAAATTTCAAGTATTGTGGCTACACGATGGCTATCTATGCATCCTTTTATCGTTAAAATTATGGATAACTGGTTAGTACTAAAACATATTTTTGTTTGTTACATTGAACCATCGGAAGAAAGCACAAAATATTTTAGAAGAATTTGAAAATGTACAAAGGCTTACTTACTTATAATTTTAAAAAATATTGTTGTTAATTTCAACCGATTTATGCTGGAAACAGACGTGCGGAAAAACGCGTGAGTTTAAATTAGAATACACTACTTTAAATGAAATGAAATATATGTATTCCGCATAGGCTGCGTTTTTCCGCAAGTTGTCTCTATTTCTAAATAAAAACGCACCGCAGCTGTGTTGACTACATAACAAAAAAAAAAAAAAAAAAAATAACATGAATTAATATTAACATCACGACGGCTTTTCAATATTTTGACACAAATTGTATATTTTCTATTGAAAACTCTACGGAAAAATAAAAACGCAATGTCTGAATAATACGCTCATGTAGTTAATACCCCTATTATGGTTTTCGCATTTTACATTCCCGGCGAATGCAACTCGTCAAATATACAATTTGGTATTATGGTTTTCGCATTTGACATTCCCGGCGAATTCAACTCACATTTTTGGTATTATGATATTCATCTAAACGAGCTGAACTGTCAAAATGATTCGCCAACTTTTTGTAGGCGAATCTTATAAAATTGGTTTTCTGTTTTCATTTCTCAGTCAAAATCAAACAATGGAGGTTCACGTGTAAGTAATTATATTTTTATAACATGTAGAAAACAACAAATACCAGCCAATTATCGAAATTAACGGGAGATGGAGAAAAATACCGATATTGCAATGGGAATTCCCAGCTTTAAAAAATAGACAATTCGTAGTCCTGTTTTGGAAGGATTTGACCGTAATGTTGAATAACTAGGGGCCTCTTATAAAATAATGTACCAGTGGCACTATTCTGGTTTTCCCTGGGAATAGGGAATTGGGAAAAATATTTTCATAGCATTTTTGTCTAAATTAAATTTTTCTGGCCTACTGTTGGAATCAGTTTGGTGTAAATATTTTCGAAACAAAGTTGATTGGGAAACTTTTGTTCCACAAAATTTTTATAGGGAAAAATAATTCCCAATATATCATTGTTTCAAAAATATTTACACTAAACTAATTCCAACAGTAGGCCAGAAAAATTTAATTTAGACAAAAATGCTATGAAAATATTTTTCCCAATTCCCTATTCCCAGGGAAAACCAGAATAGTGCCACAGGCAGAGTAAACGGATGACATTGGTCCCTTAACGATTTTCGCATCTGTGCCATGCTAATATTTTCATCTGGTTTATTAGAAAAAGATAGAACGACAGATAACATAATTTTAAACTGATTTTAGATTCATTGAAAAAAAAAACGTAATTTATAAACACAAAATCTGAATCATATATGATTACAACAACACAATTATTGACAAAAACCGCAAACGTCAAAAAAAATTGTTATAAAAATTATTATTCGGCGAGTGTTACTAGATGTGCACTCGCCAAAATAAAGGCGAAAACCATAATACGAAAACCCAACTCACATGGATTTAAGATTCACCGTGAATCGTTCGGCGAGGCGAAAACCATAATAGGGGTATAAATGGCGTTTTCGCATGCGTAAAATCCGCACGTCTGTTTCCAGCATTAATGCGCTATTCCAGAGCGAAGCCGTCTTTATATACAATCTATATGAAGAATCGAAAAACATACTAGTCATTATTGCCAGTGCTGACATGTTCTACCATCACATTTTCGATACTTTATCGCAGATTATGTCTCGCTTTCCTAAACTAAAATGGACAACTGTTTCATTTATGAATTATTTCTTTCCTATTGCTATCACAACCTACTAGTACAAATGCGAACAAATTGTCTTTCTCTAATTTCGTTCAAGTATCGAAAACAAATTATTTCGTGATAGAAATGGAGTAGAATATCACAATTTTTCAATCTAGCAACCTGGTAAATGATATAAAATGTGAAATAGTGTCACATTTTATTCTAAAGAAGCGAGACATAATCTTCGATAAAGTATCGAAAATGTGATGGTAGAACATGTCAGCACAGATATATTTTAAAGACTGAAATTGATCACTTAATTTCAACTGGAAAATTATTAAACTATGTTGAATTAGTCAATACTAACAATACTTATACAATACTTACCTATTACATATAAACGATATTGAATTCGATGCAGAATTCACAGAATACAACAACGAATATTTAGTTGAGAATCAACGGATTAAGGTGAAATCCAACTGCGCGAAATTTGTACAAATTTGCATTGAAAAATTTTTGGACAAATTTCCGATCAACAATATTTATTTTAAAACGGTGGAATTTTTAAATCCTCAAGTGGCTCTTTACGTCACCAATAGAAATGCTTCGAAAACTTTAAAAGAAATATCCAAATTTGTTATTTGCAACACGTACGAGGAGGACGAGTGGAAGGAATTTCCTTTCCAATATGCAGAGGCAGAAATACAAATTTTAGTTGAATTGGATGTCGCTGAATTTTGGAAAATCATTGGTACCAGAAAGGCCTTAAATGGAGAGTTGCTGTTCCCCAATTTAATTAAATTGGTAAAGTTTACATTGTCGTCACCACATTCCAACGCAGATGCGGAAAGAATATTTTCGATGGTAACAGATATTAAATCAAATAACAAACAGACTTGGCGAAGAAACAGTAATTGTGCGTATTTAAGTCAGCGTTATAAGGCCAAGACAAAAATTGTTTAAGTTTCGAACCTGAGGTTCAACATTATTCCTTATGTGGTTCTGGTTACAAAAATCTTTACGCTTACAATATTGAAAGAATATTTTCGTTTTTTGTTATTTTTTGTGTATAATATCAATGAATGCGATATATATTTTTCTATTAAATGAATAATTTTACACCAGCAAGTTTTTTTTGTTTTGGCATTATCACGTTGAGCAAAATTAGTGGAAATTCTAAATTTTGTTGTGGGAAAATGTGGGAAATCTTGGGTACTTCTTGAGGGGATAAAAGGGATAATTTACTATACTTGTGGGAATTTAGTTTTTTCAAACCTGGCAACACTGGACCATAGTGCGGGCGGCAAAATCCCTTCATAGGATTTGAAGCTAGAGAGAGAGAGAGAGAGACTTATTTGTTTGCCTTTTAATCGCCGCCTTGTTAGCGCCACTTTCTATGTAAGCGAAAGGTGATATTTGTTTATACGAGAAAAAATCTCATTCAATTTTATTATTTATTTCATCATTTGTTACATTAATTGTAAACTAATTGAACATTTTATATAATATCCAGTCGGATTATAGTCATCTATGTAGTTTAGGTTACATTAAAACTAGTTTTTTGAGAAGTCGATCAAAATGAAAAATAATCTATTTAGCCGTTTCTAGTAACGATTTTTGCTCTGGATGGTATGATTTTACACGTGAACGAACGCACAAAAATCTAAAACGATGTCCGAACTCAACAAAAAATTTTAAACGATTTTTTCTCTGTTGTGTTTTCCTTTGATTACTTAAAATCCATGTCAAAAATTTCAAAGAAAAATTTATTTTTCATTTCAGTAAAATTAACAAAAGATAAAAATATAAATGCCTTACTTGTTATGCGTGTATCCCACAGTGAAACAATTTTTTTCAGTAAAAAACACTGAGAAACCAGAAACCGAAAAAACGAGAGTATACTGTACATATTAAAATTATGTTTGAGTGACAAAGACAAACAAATGTTGCCATAAAAAGTATTGAGTTTCATACTTTTTATGGCAAAATTTTCCCCGCTTACTGTCAATAAATTTTACTGAAAAAAATTTTTGTTTCTCTCTAACAAGTAAGGCATTTATATTTTTATCTCGTATTAATTTTACTGAAAAAATTGTTTCACTGTGGAATTCACGTTTAAGGCACCTACACACGATCTTTGCCGGGCCGGCGGTCGGTGCGGTTGCATCCACACGATCCAAAAAACTACCTGTTATTCATTTTTCCTTTTGCTTGCGTGACAAAAAATAAAATAATTGCTATCGCGCTTGTGGCGTATTTAAATACTCAATTCCCTTAGACGTATCACTTTATGCGACGTGACTATGGATCTTCCTGGTTACTAGATTTTAAAATCAAAATTTAGTAAACAATTTTGTACAAAACTCTCAATGAAAATTTTCAAAATCGTAGTTGGCTGCATTAGTTTGAATTTTGTTTTTACTTATTTGTCACGTCAAAATTTCAAGTGATAGAAATTGTCGTTTGAAGTGACAGCAGTCGCAAGGAAATATTTATAAAGCAGCATACTATGATTCAAAAAACAGCCAGAACAACTTTATTGAACAATTATTTTGTAAGTTTCGATTTAATGATCAAGTAACCAAGAAGATGAGTAGTCACATCACTTGAAGTGATGCGACTAGGGGAATAAGGGTGTAAATATTGGTGACGAAATGTGCAAAATTTGATAGAAAGGGGCCTCTATAGTTGCGTTCGTTTGCTCGTTCGGTCATTCAAACAATCATATTGCTCCAAAATGACTATTTTTTTCTTCTGCATTTTTGCACAAGAGATGATTGTGTCGAAAAAAATTGTTTGAATGAACGAAAGAACGAACGAACGCAACCATAAAGGCTCCTTCAAAATGGTTGTTAAAGCGTTGCCACATACACATCTAATAACAGACGATTCGTGCGTAAATATATTTTGCCTCGCCACATACCAGAAAAAATACAGACGATTTTTACAACAACAATTCTTTATACATATTGTTACGATTTTGCCTTGTCAATCAAGGTTCGAATCACTTGATTGTGAATAAATACACTGCTTCAAATTTAAACTCACACAATTTATTTACACAACACAATTTATTATACAACACAAAATTCACAATTAATTATTATAATTATAACACACTTTTTAATTATCACTTTAATAATCGCTTTAATAATCACTTTAATAATCTTTCTATTTAACCTTCACTGTATCACGTTTAAAATAATACTCAGCATTCCACGTCAACGCGCGCCTTTATATACCAAAATATTTGTTTCTAGAATAATCCTAAATGCGCAGCAAATATGTTAGTATAGAAATGACGCCTAAATGTTGTTTATAAATTATAAATGTAATTGAACAATTAATGAAATTAACTTATTCTATTCTATTCTAGGTGTCACCGTAACACTACCCCCCACCTAAGCCTGTTCGTCCCGAACAGGATCCAGATCACCTCCTCTGTAGAGCGCCAAACGCTCCAAATGCACCACCTTTGGTTTACCTTTCCGTCCTTTCTGTATGCGATAAACCACGTCGTTCAACCTTTTAATGACAGTGTAAGGGCCTTCCCATGTGGGTTGCAACTTCGGTGATAATCCCTTCTGCCGTTGCGGGTTGTGAAGCCATACCAATTGCCCTTCCTCGAAGCCTTGATTGTTTGCTCGTAGGTCATATCGAGCTTTCATTCGATCACTTGTTATCCGAATTTTCTCCCGTACAAATTGATGTATTTCATTGAGTTCCTCTTTCATCCGGTCGACGTAATCCTGTCCGCATAGAGCTGCTGATGGAACAGCCCCAAACTTTAAATCTCCCGGTAATCGCAGATTGTTCCCAAATATGGTTTTAGCTGGTGTCACTCCTGTTGTGTCATGTACCGCTGATCGGTAGGCCATCAGGAACATCGGTATATGTCGATCCCAGTTACGTTGGTTCCTTTCCACAACCTTTGCTAGATATTCCTCCAATGTGCCATTGAATCTTTCCACCATACCGTCCGACTGTGGGTGTAAAGGCGTCGTTCTCGTTTTATTGATTCCCAGCATCTGACATATCTCCTGAAATACCACCGATTCGAAATTCCTTCCTTGATCCGTGTGAATTTCCATCGGTACACCAAATCTGCTAATCCAATTGTTGACCACGGCATCAGCTATTGTAGTTGTCTCCTGATTGGGTATGGAGTACACTTCCGGCCATTTGCTGAAATAATCCATTATTACTAGCACATATTTATTTCCGCTCTCGGTGGTTGGAAATGGCCCCGCCACATCCATTGCAATTCTCTCAAATGGTGCCCCGACATTATATTGTTTCATGGTTCCGCGGCTTTTTCGTGCTGGTCCCTTTACTGCCGCACATTGGTCACATCTTCGACACCATTCTACTACTGACTGTCTACATCCGGACCAGTAGAAACGTTGTCGAATTTTGGCCAATGTTTTATTAATCCCTAGGTGACCTCCACTTGCTCCTCCATGATACTCCTTGAGGATTTCCGCTATCCGATCTTTTGGCACCACTACCAACAATTGTTTTACTTTACCATCCGTGCTTTCCCACTTTCGTTTTAAACAACCATTTTCTATGTGGAGGCTATCCCATTGAGCCCAATATGCTTTTACAATGGGAGTTTTGTCAGCTATCTCACTCCATGTGGGACGGTGTTCCTTTTCCTTATGTTTGATGATGAATGATAGGTCAGCATCCCGTAATTGCTCCTTCCTGATCATTTCATCAGTCCATTGCTCCTCAGGTAGCGCTTGCATGAGCCGAATATCGACGATGTTTTCCTTGACTTCCACATGCTCACAATGCTTGCATTCCACGGAACATGGCCTTCTTAATAACGCGGCATTTCCATGTGCGCTTTCCTTTCGATGTTCAATATTGGCTTCATCTGTCAAGCTGTCACTGCCTCTTTCTACTCTCGAAACTTGGATGGACGTTATGGGGCAATCGGTTGTGGGAGTCAGCTTTTGCTCCTTCAAGCTGTCTCTTTTTAACGACTCCAATGTCGTCCGACCCTCCTTTCTGGCCTCTCTCTGCTGTTCGTTTGGTCTACGCTTCATAGGAGATGGCGATCTTCCTCGTTTCTTCTTAATCTCCCAACAGTCCCGTGAAATGTGACCCATTCTATTACAAACCCAGCATTTAATCCTGCTACTTCCATATCTGAACCTTGGCGTAGCCCGCACAGTGTCCATTCTGGAATCAATCTCCACTCGACGAATTTTCATTGCTGGTTTGACGATGGCCTGAACAGTTTCGTTTATTAACGCATACGCGATGGTTTCCGTGAAAGTTGCCTTAGGTGACAACATCACCGCTCTGCGCGTCTCAGGATCTCGAATACCGTCAATGAATGCATCCATTTTAATTCGCTCCATGTAATCGGCCGACATATTTGAATGGGCTAAATGCGCGAGCCGCTCAATTGCCGATGAAAATTCCTGTAGCGATTCTCCTCCTTTTTGGTATCGACCCTTCAATTCCATGCGATAGATTTCTCGTTTGTGATCACTTCCGTATTTTCGATCCAACGCCTTCATAATTCCCATGTAAACGTTCCGTTCCTGCTCGGGAATGATTTGTAGTGTTTCTGCCGCTTCGCCTTTAAGAGCCACAATTAACGCTGCAACACATTGTTCTTCAGTCCACTGATTTTGCTTGATGGCCGTTTCGAATTGGAACTTAAAAATACTGAAGGATGTTGTTCCATCAAATGTTGGTGGTTTTATCTTAACTGCATTAACCGTCTGAATCACTTGCTGTGTCGTTCCATTCGCCTTGACATCTTTGAGCTCCTTCTCGAGACGTTTAAAATCTTGTTCAACCGATTCAAATTTTTGTTGAACCGTCCCTTTAACATTTTGAATTTCTGCGTGTACTTCTGTTTGCAGTTTTTCCACTTTACCGTGTAGTGTAGAAGATAACTCCATAAACCTCTCGTCCATTTTCTTTTGGCCAACTTGCACTTGTAACATCTGCTGTTTTATTTCGTGGTTCGATTGTTTAATGTCCGCCCCTTGTTGCTCCATCTGCTGTTTCATGTCCTGGTTCGACAATTTCATTTGATGTTTAATGTCCGCTCCTTGTTGCTTCAACTGTTGTCCCATCATATTCATAGCAGCCATCAACTGCGATAAATCGAAACTTCCGGATGGGTTTTGTGTTGTTCCAACCATCGTTTGTTCTTCCTTTTCTTTCTTGTCCACACCGATCTCATCCGTGTTGTCCTCCTCGAAATCATACACATCTGGATTTAAACCGTCCTTCTCCATGGCCTCACGTAGTCGCTCCATCAAACTAGCTTTTGTGCCTTCACTAGCCAAACCTCGCTGCTTCAGTTGCTCCTTTAATTGCGCAAGCTTTAATTCGTAGAGAATCATTTTTCTTATTATTCACAATCCCACCGCTGTCACCAATTGTTACGATTTTGCCTTGTCAATCAAGGTTCGAATCACTGGATTGTGAATAAATACACTGCTTCAAATTTGAACTCACACAATTTATTTACACAACACAATTTATTATACAACACAAAATTCACAGTTAATTATTATAATTATAACACACTTTTTAATTATCACTTTAATAATCGCTTTAATAATCACTTTAATAATCTTTCTATTTAACCTTCACTGTATCACGTTTAAAATAATACTCAGCATTCCACGTCAACGCGCGCCTTTATATACCAAAATATTTGTTTCTAGAATAATCCTAAATGCGCAGCAAATATGTTAGTATAGAAATGACGCCTAAATGTTGTTTATAAATTATAAATGTAATTGAACAATTAATGAAATTAACTTATTCTATTCTATTCTAGGTGTCACCGTAACAATATTTTGTTTTGAGCTGAATGTTTATACCGCCATTTCTATCCAAAGTGTATATATTTATATAAGTGTATATTTTTATATTAATATATTGTTACGGTGACACCTAGAATAGAATAGAATAAGTTAATTTCATTAATTGTTGTTCAAATCCATTTATAATTTATACTCAACATTTAGGCGTCATTTCTATACTAACATATTTGCTGCGCATTTAGGATTATTCTAGAAACAAATTTTTTGGTATATAAAGGCGCGCGTTGACGTGGAATGCTGAGTATTATTTTAAACGTGATACAGTGAAGGTTAAATAGAAAGATTATTAAAGTGATTATTAAAGCGATTATTAAAGTGATAATTAAAAAGTGTGTTATAAGTGTAATAATTAATTGTGAATTTCGTGTTGTATAATAAATTGTGTTGTGTAAATAAATTGTGTGAGCTAAAAATTTGAAGCAGTGTATTTATTCACAATCCAGTGATTCGAACCTTGATTGACAAGGCAAAATCGTAACAATTGGTGACAGCGGTGGGATTGTGAATAATAAGGAAAATGATTCTCTACGGACTAAAGCTTGCGCAATTAAAGGAGCAACTGACACGGCGAGGTTTGGCCAGTGAAGGCACAAAAGCTAGTTTGGTGGAGCGACTACGTGAGGCCATGGAGAAGGAAGGTTTAGATCCAGACGTGTATGATTTCGAGGAGGAAAAAACGGATGAGATCAGTATGGATAAGAAACAAAAGGACGTACAAACGGTGGTCGAAACAACGCAAAACCCATCTGGAAGTTTCGATTTTTCGCAGTTGATGGCTGCTATGAATCAAATGATGGGACAACAGTTGGAGGGAATAAAACAATCGAACGAGGGAATGAAACAACAGATGTTACAAGTGGAGCAACAAGGAGCGGACATTAAACATCAAATGAAATTGTCGAACCAGGACATGAAACAGCAGGTGGAGCAACAAGGGGCGGACATTAAACAATTGAACCAGGAAATGAAACAGCAGGTGGAGCAACAAGGGGCGGACATTAAACAATTGAACCAGGAAATGAAACAGCAGATGGAGCAACAAGGGGCGGACATTAAACAATCGAACCAGGACATTAAAAACCAAATAGAAGATGGCCAAAAGAAAATGGACGAGAGGTTTCTGGAGTTATCTTCTACACTACACGGTAAAGTGGAAAAACTGCAAACAGAAGTACACGCAGAAATTCAAAATGTTAAAGGGACGGTTCAACAAAAATTTGAGTCGGTTGAACAAGATTTTAAACGTCTCGAGAAGGAGCTCAAAGATGTCAAGGCGAATGGAACGACACAGCAAGTGATTCAGACGGTTAATGCAGTTAAGATAAAACCACCAACATTTGATGGAACAACATCCTTCAGTATTTTTAAGTTCCAATTCGAAACGGCCATTAAGCAAAATCAGTGGACTGAAGAACAATGTGTTGCAGCGTTAATTGTGGCTCTTAAAGGCGAAGCGGCGGAAACACTACAAATCATTCCCGAGCAGGAACGGAACGTTTACATGGGAATTATGAAGGCGTTGGATCGAAAATACGGAAGTGACCACAAACGAGAAATCTATCGCATGGAATTGAAGGGTCGGTACCAAAGAGCAGGAGAATCGCTACAGGAATTTTCATCGGCAATTGAGCGGCTCGCGCATTTAGTACATTCAAATATGTCGGCCGATTACATGGAGCGAATTAAAATGGATGCATTCATTGACGGTATTCGAGATCCTGAGACGCGCAGAGCGGTGATGTTGTCACCTAAGGCAACTTTTACGGAAACCATCGCTTGTGCGTTAACAAACGAAACTGCGCAAACCATCATCAAACCAGCAATGAAAATTCGTCGAGTGGAGATTGATTCCAGTTTAGACACCGCACGGGCTACGCCAAGGTTCAGAGATGGAAGTGGCAGGATTAAATGCTGGGTATGTGATAGAATGGGCCACATCTCACGGGACTGTTGGGAGATTAAGAAGAAACGAGCAAGGTCGCCATCTCCTATGAAGCGTAGACCAAACGAAGAGCAGATAGAATCCAGAAAGGAGCGTCAGACGACAGTGGAGTCGTTAAACTAAAAAGAGTCAGCTTGAAGGGGCAGAAGCTGACTCCCACAACCGATTGCCCCATAACCTCCATCCATGTTTCGAGAATAGCAAGGAGCGGTGATAGCTTAACAATTGAAGCCGATATTGATGGGAAGAAATGCATGATCACGCTGGATACGGGAGCAACTCATACGATTGTTCGTGAGGATATTATCTATGGAGTTATGGAACCAGCTAATGGAATGAAGTTACGAACGGCGACTGGAGAAAATTCAGCAATAAAAGGGAAAAAGGTCGTAAAAATAAGGATTGGGCGAAATTACTTTCAACACGAGGTGCTGGTTGCAGATATTGTAGACGAAGTCATCTTGGGGATGGACTTCATGAGAACGAATGGCTTCGTGGTGGATGTTGGACGGGGTGTATTAACCTACGATAATATCGAGTTGCCACTTCACGTTAGCGCCGCTATAGGAGAAACGACCAGGCAAATTATAATGGATCATCGGGAGAAGTTGCCACCGAACTCGGAAACAGTAGTATGGGCAAGATTGGATGGAGATTCTGGGTCACCCAGGTTGTGGGTTGTTGAAGCCAATGAAGCGGAGAGCGGAGCCAGAGAAATTATGATCGGGAAAGTCCTAGTGCAACCAGACAGCGATAATAGAGTACCAATTAGGACTCTAAATCTCTCGGATAAGACGAAAACCATCAAGAAAGGGACAATAATCGGAAAATGTGAAGAAATATCTGCGATAGTGAAGTGCGAGCAGAAAAATCCGATTAATACGAGTAACTCGCAAGGGCAGAAAGAAGTTGTAGAACAATTCATGGAGAAATGGACCGAAGATCTTACCAACGAACAGAAAAATATGGCAAAACAATTGCTCGAGCGGTACATGCCAATATTCTGCAGTACACCGGACAATAATGGGAGAACTACAATGGTAAAACATCGAATAGATACAGGAGCAGAAATGCCGATTCGCCAACCACCCAGGAGATTACCATTGGCAAAGCAAGGAGAAGTGGATCGAATGGTAAAAGATATGCAAGCAGCAGGGGTAATCGAAACATCAAGCAGTCCATGGAGTTCACCAGTGGTGTTAGTCGAGAAAAAGGATGGTAGCATGAGATTCTGCGTGGATTACCGAAAATTAAATGCTGTGACGAAAAAGGATAGTTACCCATTGCCAAGGATCGATGACACGTTAGACACATTATCGGGTGCTCGAATATTTTCAACATTAGATCTGCAAAGCGGCTATTGGCAAGTGGAAGTCCAGGAAGAAGATCGCGAGAAAACGGCATTCAGTGTGGGTAACGGATTATGGCAATTTAACGTTATGCCATTCGGATTATGTAATGCCCCAGCGACTTTTGAACGGCTAATGGAGCGCGTGCTAAAGGGATTACATTGGAGGACGTGCCTCGTATATTTGGACGACATCATCGTTATGGGCAAGGATTTCGACGAGCATTTAAGGAATTTGGCGGAGGTTTTGGATCGGATACAAGCGGCCGGATTGAAGCTAAGCCCAAAGAAATGCAAACTATTTAGAACGGAAGTAAAATATTTGGGTCATAAGGTGACAACCAATGGAATCCATACCGATGAAGACAAGATCGCAGCGGTGAAGGAATGGCCACGACCTAAAAACTTACATGAATTACGGAGCTTCCTTGGATTGTGCACCTATTATAGACGATTCGTGCCAGGATTCGCCAATATTGCAAAGAGTTTACACGAGTTAACCAGGAAGAACAAGGCATTCGAATGGAAGGATGAACAGGAAGAAGCATTTGTGGAACTAAGACGTCGATTATGCGAAGCACCAATCCTTGCATACCCTATACCCAACATTAAATTCATTTTGGACACCGATGCAAGTAATGACGGTATAGGAGGAGTATTATCACAGGCAACAAATGGTGAGGAGCGAGTTATTGCATATTACTCCAAGATGTTATCAAAACCGGAACGGAATTATTGTGTTACACGGAAAGAGTTGTTGGCTATAGTGGAATGTGTTAAGCACTTCCATAAGTACCTCTATGGCCAAAAATTTCTTCTACGGACGGATCATGGAGCTTTGCGCTGGTTGTTACAATTCAAAAATCCAGAGGGACAAGTAGCACGTTGGATCGAACGTTTGCAAAGCTACGATTTCCAAATTGAACATCGGAAGGGAACCGCACATGGAAATGCCGACGCATTGTCAAGAAGGCCATGTCCCGTGGAATGCAAGCATTGTGGTCGTGTGGAGGGTAAGGAAAACATCATCGATATTCGGCTTATGCAAGTGCTACCTGATGAAGAATGGACTGATGAAATGATCAAGAAGGAGCAATTACGGGATGCTGACCTGTCATTCATCATGAAATATAAGGAAAAGGAACACCGGCCCACATGGAGTGAGATAGCTGACAAAGCTCCCATTGTAAAAGCATATTGGGCTCAATGGGATAGCCTCCACATAGAAAATGGATGTTTAAAACGAAAGTGGGAAAGCACGGATGGTAAAGTAAAACAATTGTTGGTAGTGGTGCCAAAAGATCGGATAGCGGAAATCCTCAAGGAGTATCACGGAGGAGCAAGTGGAGGTCACCTAGGGATTAATAAAACATTAGCCAAAATTCGCCAACGTTTCTACTGGTCCGGATGTAGACAGTCAGTAGTAGAATGGTGTCGAAGATGTGACCAATGTGCGGCAGTGAAGGGACCAGCACGAAAAAGCCGTGGAACCATGAAACAATATAATGTCGGGGCACCATTTGAGAGAATTGCAATGGACGTGGCGGGGCCATTTCCGACCACTGAGAGCGGAAATAAATATGTGCTAGTAATAATGGATTATTTTAGCAAATGGCCGGAGGTGTACCCCATACCCAATCAGGAGACAACAACAATAGCTGATGCCGTGGTTAACAATTGGATTAGCAGATTTGGTGTACCTATGGAAATTCACACGGATCAAGGAAGAAATTTCGAATCGGTGGTATTTCAGGAGATATGTCAGATGCTTGGAATCAATAAAACAAGAACGACGCCTTTACACCCACAATCGGACGGTATGGTGGAAAGATTCAATGGCACATTGGAGGAATATCTAGCAAAGGTTGTGGAAAGGAACCAACGTAACTGGGATCGACATATACCGATGTTCCTGATGGCCTACCGATCAGCGGTACATGACACAACAGGAGTGACACCAGCTAAAACCATATTTGGGAACAATCTGCGATTACCGGGAGATTTAAAATTTGGGGCTGTTCCATCAGCAGCTCTATGCGGACAGGATTATGTCGACCGGATGAAAGAGGACCTCAATGAAATACATCAATTTGTACGGGAGAAAATTCGGATAACAAGTGATCGAATGAAAGCTCGATATGACATACGAGCAAATAATCAAGGCTTCGAGGAAGGGCAATTGGTATGGCTTCACAACCCGCAACGGCAGAAGGGATTATCACCGAAGTTGCAACCCACATGGGAAGGCCCTTACACTGTCATTAAAAGGTTGAACGACGTGGTTTATCGCATACAGAAAGGACGGAAAGGTAAACCAAAGGTGGTGCATTTGGAGCGTTTGGCGCTCTACAGAGGAGGTGATCTGGATCCTGTTCGGGACGAACAGGCTTAGGTGGGGGGTAGTGTTACGGTGACACCTAGAATAGAATAGAATAAGTTAATTTCATTAATTGTTGTTCAAATCCATTTATAATTTATACTCAACATTTAGGCGTCATTTCTATACTAACATATTTGCTGCGCATTTAGGATTATTCTAGAAACAAATATTTTGGTATATAAAGGCGCGCGTTGACGTGGAATGCTGAGTATTATTTTAAACGTGATACAGTGAAGGTTAAATAGAAAGATTATTAAAGTGATTATTAAAGCGATTATTAAAGTGATAATTAAAAAGTGTGTTATAAGTGTAATAATTAATTGTGAATTTCGTGTTGTATAATAAATTGTGTTGTGTAAATAAATTGTGTGAGCTAAAAATTTGAAGCAGTGTATTTATTCACAATCCAGTGATTCGAACCTTGATTGACAAGGCAAAATCGTAACAATATATTTTGTTTTGGAATTTTTTGACATTTGTTGAAGTTCACAGACAACAGAGAAAAAAATTGTTTAAAATTTTTTGATGAGTTTGGAAATCGTTTTAGATTTTTGTGTGTTCGTTCACGTGTAAAATTATACCATTCAGAGAAAAAATCGTTTCTAGGAACGGGTAAATAGAAAATTGATAATTTTTCAATTAAAATTATTAAATAATTCCAAATTTATTATTTTAGCTACTAACTTGAGATATTTTACATATTATCTCATTGATTTGAGTCAAAAATATGCTCTAATTAATGCGTAAATGCGAAATCTGTTTTTAGATGTCGTCCGTAGAAATGTGTATGTGGCATCGCTTTTAGATCGTAAAAATTCAGTCGTGTTCTTAAGTCTTTTATTATTGTCATTTATTTGGGATATCATATGGATATCGAATTCAAATTTTTAACCAAAAAATTATTTATTATTTCAATATTATATTATTATTAAATAACAATTTATTAAATATGTATCATTATATCGTTAAAATTTAATTATTTGTTATTAAAATATATTTATTAATGTATTTATTGCTAAAAATACAATATATTTTTAACCGAAAAATACGATATATTTTCCATTTTGACATACCCAACATACAACCTGATTAGGTCAGGCCGCGGTTGGATGGTTGGATGACGGTAGGATGGATTTTCTACCTAACATCACCCGACAGAAAATATTGTCATACGACAAACCTTCCCACGACGTGATTTTACATCCTATCTGATCAAATCAGCCCGACCGTCGACCGACCGACCAAATCAGATGGTGGGTAGGCACATACTCTTCGCATATACTCTTCTAGATCGTATTAAAAAGAAAGTTAAACAAAAAAACTCTTGCTTTCATGTTTGGTAAAACATTTAGGGGACTAGTTTTGAGTTCATATTACACACTGCGTTAAATACTACGAGTATGTTATGTTAAATGTTGCGTTAAATTGTTGCATTGATTACGTGACATTTTAACGTAAAATGTTATACAGAAAAACCTCGATTTAACGGACTAATTGGTGAGCTCGTTAACTCCGAATTTAATCTATTCGATCGAATTTAATCTGGGATGGAACTCAGGCATTTCTTAGCTGATTATGTTGGGATCGGGTATGCTGGATAGAAATATGATTCTTAAATGATTTTGGGAAGAAGTTCTGGAATATGGCCACCTTGGACGGAACTCGATCAAGTATTAACCGATTATGTTGGTATTGAAGAAGGAATATGGCCTACATTTGCGGTTCAGGTGGAGCTTACATTTTTGGTGGGTGCACATGCAATTTCACTAAAAAGAACTAAAAGTGGAATAACTTTTGCACCATCAACAATTCGAAAGAACTTCACATGGCTGGTTTTGTTGGAAATGGGCTCCCCTATCACCCTGATTCGTTTGATCGTTCACTTCTGAAACACCCTGCATGTTTCCAGTGGTCACTGATACAAGCTAAAACGGATGGCCAGATCGACAGGTGGTCGTCGGAAGCAGTAAGATGATCTAATCGCATACAAATTTGAAACAAGGAATATTTATTTTATAACAATCTTTATTAAATATAATAGAGTGTAGACACATACAAGAACTTAACAAATTATATGTGAAGCTAAAAGGTATCTAAATACATTTTTAGATTTTACCAGATTATAAACTGTTCTAAAACTGTATTTTTTTTGATTGATAGTTATTTAAAATTATATTTTAGTGATTTCTGGAAATAGTACCTATAATGCGGTGCTATATCCATTTCCGACCACCCATCACAATTTTGTGGGTAAAAATAGTGTACGAAAGATGTCAAAAATGTATTTTTGTATGTAATTTGGACCAACAAACAGATTTGTGCATTCCCTTTAATTTTGTGATCGTCTAAAAAATAACACTATAACTATAATAATAATAAAGCAATTGATATATTATCAAATTTTAATGTTTTTTTCAAAAAGATATCCGATTTAATTAAGCTCCGTTAAAATCCGGAAGACCGGTAATTTTTTAAATACCCATTTGCGCGTGGTGGACTTGAATTGAATTTTTTTTCTGACCGGTAAAAGGATATTGAAATTTTTTTTTAAGATTTAATGTGACTGATTCGTGGTATGATTCAATTTGTGGTTGTGTATCGCAATCCGAGCGGCTTGGCGTAATAACGTCAATTTGAACTGCATCAGCACAACCAAATACGTTGCCATAAACGAAATATTTGACGTAATCAGCTGCCTGTTAATATTAGCATAACCATCTAAGTTCATGGTTGGTGGATTTTTATCAATTGCCACTAAAAACATTTCCACCTCTTTCTGCGTTGCAATATTAACCGCCGTTAGATTTACATTTAACAATCGCTCCTGGAACTTAAGACCAACTTTGCGTGACGCATGATATGCCTCGTTACAAATTATAAAGAGCAATCCCATGCAATAGAATACGATAACAAATAGACCAACTTCTTTGTATGTGGCACCATGATCAAGAATTTCACTTAGTGAACCGAATGTGGCGATAATTGTTGTGAAAAATATAACCAAACAATAAATTCCATACATATTTGAGTAAGCCTTGCCCAATTGTTGCATCATGTGACTCAGGTCGACCCACAGTTGACGATATTCGGTTAACTTTATTGCCGGATTTTCCGTCTCCAAAGTTAATTCCAATCGGCTAGCGAGCGCTTTGCTAGCGGTCCCAAAAGCGGTACAATTTATGTACCACAGGCTACAAAATCCATTCAGCATAGCTATAATATGGTAATAGGCGAATGTGTGCCAAAATTTAAAATCTGACTGCAAATAGTATTGTGCCAAAATTATGAGTACGCTTAAGCTCCATGAAAAAATACACAATGCCCATGTCAATGGATACAGATTTGGAAAGACAATTTCTGTACCAGTCACTTTAAGAAATTGCAACTGATAGTGGGTCCACATATTCTTAAATTTTGCTACTTCCAAACCATTTCGCCATGATGCGACTGGGAGTAGAAAATGTGGTACCAAAATGCTTATGAATATAATATTATAGATGACCTCATCGAAACGTTTGTCCGAGTTGGTAATAAATCTAGTGATACGCTCGTTTGCAACTGAAAATTAATTAAAATGTATGGAAACTCGTTATTACGATGTACATTATATCAAACTATTTCGACGTTATATAACTTACCTAAAACCACGAATATGGTTTCGCAGCCGTAAATAAAATATGCCCAACAAAAAGCTCGGGAACACCATCGGAATGTGGTTCGGGGTCCCGGTAATCCAGCAGGAGTGCGCATGATCGGCATAACTCCCATAATTTGAAACAGTACCAACAAACTTTTTGTGGTCTGATAGAACGAATCATGTGCATCAAGTAAATCCACGTTGTTCTCAACAGCTTTGGGACGCGTATACAAATTCGACGGGGATGCCAAATGTTCTGAAAATATATAAATAATCGTATGAGGTATAATTTAGACTCAGGAATTTTGACCAATTTACGATTCAGCTCGGCCATTTTCCCCTTTAAACGTCGATTGTCCTCCATAATTTGGCGTTGATTCGGATTCAATACTTTCTCGTAGAGATCCTCCATTTCAACGTGGATATTCTTCTCCATGATTGCGTCTTGTTACGTTTACTGATGTAGACTGACAAAATATGGTCATTGTTCACTATAACCTCATACATATACATATACCAATGTCTATAGTAAATGGTAATTAAAGTGAATAAATAATTGATAGTTAAGACGTTTAATGGGCATCAATAACGAGTCCAACGAAATTGTAAATAAACTTGTACTGATAAATGTTATAGTGGAAAGCTTAGAATAAAACTCCCACAGTACTACATAAATTTTTACCTAAGTACATACACACAAATATTTTAAAAAGTAAACTAATTCAATAATTAATACTATTACAAAACTATTGTCGTCCATAAAATAGTAATAATTGGAAAGTTTTTTGTATATAGAGAACGGAAGGTAAGAGAAATTGGGTAATCGATATATTGGCGAATTGAACTTTAAATTTGTCCTTTTCCATAAATTTTCATTTTTATGTACTATAATAGTATTATGGTACAATATATCTAGATATACATCAGCTATTTCGAATAAAAGTTTTTCGATTTTGTTATTTTTGTGTAAAACTTTTAGTTAGGGCATAATTTATGGTAACTGGGAGTTTTGTTTTGTTGGTACAGCATAGATAACCAAATGTAAAATAGTTAGTGGCTTTCGAAAGGTAATTAATCGATACGGTGTACACAATAATATTGTTTCAAATTTGTTTAAGGATTAAGTTATTAATTGGGTTTTTCACTTTTAAGGTTATTGAGAGATAAGAAGATGTTTATTGAGAATATTAAAAAGTCATTGTTATGTTATTACCATTTTAGTCGGGATGAAGTTCATTGGGTGGTATGATGATGGCGGAGATATCAACTTTAAATATAATAATCAATTGTTGCTATACTTTTAAGGTTTGTAAGACCGCGGGATTTTTTAGCATGTAAATCTCCCTCCAATATCTACTGTCATATAACCCTGAGAAATAATCGCTAAACATTACGTCGTGAAGCAGGTGCCCTACAAAAGCTGCATTTCTACCTCCAAACGGTTATTTCACAGATGGGCTGCCGATCCATTCCCTTTCGAACCCCGTAAACTTGTTGTTACACTCAAAACAAACACGAAATGGATTTATTCCAAGGTTTTGATAGATGAGCCATTCTGAATTACTTCCGTAATATTTTCAGCCATTTCGAGCGTTTCGTTGTCCTATTGAGTTGGATTAATTAATACGAATCATTACATTTAACTGCTTTAATTTTATTATTAAAACTTCAATATTTTATCACTTTTTATTAGTATTCCTAATAGTAAAAACGATCACTGGAAATAGTATAAGTTATATTTCCGATAATTTAATATATTTTTATGATTCTGATTGCTGGGTATTATTCTATAATATATTAAATAATTGTGTTGTCTTGTACTAACCGTCTTACATTACATTTCAACTAACAATTTACTAACTTACTACTTTACACCTTCCCTGTTACTCCATCTTGTTATATGTACAAGAGCGTGTGGTTGGGTCCGGCGTCAAGCGGGAATCTTACTTAGGTTTGGTCACATATTCCAATCAGTTGAAATGAAATGGAATTGGTTGAAAATCCAGCTAACACTCCATATACCTGAGGTTGTATTTGGATTTCTAGGGATATTTTAATTGGCCTTAGAATTCTTAATATATATTTGGTCAGAATACAGAATTCTATACATTGTCCCCACTTCTTGATGGGAAGCGCTGATTAGTTTTTCTAGCTGACATGGTTCTCAACAAATTCACCAAATTTTTTTTAAATCTCCCATTTTTCTCAGAATTGAATTATGTCCACTGTGGTTATCTCATTTGATTTCAATAATTCAACCTAATTAAGGTTTCCACCTTTTCAAAATTTATAAACCGGCACCGAGGTAAAAGTAATAAACGCGTCGTTTTCCTTAATTATTATTATTTTTTATTATTATTTAATTTTTGCAATCCGTTCTGGGGCTGAAACTCTCTCGCAATTCGCTTTTCACGTCACGAGAACGTACTGCTAATAGGTTTTCGTAACCATGTGCACATTGCATAGCTCCATGCCACCCTATAGTACTGGCATGAAATATGGTTCGGCCCATCAGTTCTGCACTTCGACAGGGGCTCATAATTGTATTCATTTTCTTCACAGATTGTAATCTGGTGGTAGCCTGAAATCTGAGTCCTCGTGTGGATTCACCCAATGTATTTTAAGTTCATGTATGAGATATATAATGTGTATATATATTTATAGGCGTTATTATTATTTATTATTATAATGTTTATTTAATTGGTTTATAATTTATGTAATTAAAATCGAACTCTAGAACTTCTTTTAAATCTGTTTCGGGATTTTGACGTGTCTTTTTGGTGGGATTCTGCAGTTTCACCATTCTGATTGGACCTTGGCCGTTTCCGTGTTACGGCTATTGCCGGGTCACGTATGCGGAACTTGGTGGAGATTTAACTAAGTTCTACGTGCGTGATTTGGCGGTGGCTGGGGTGGGGGTGTGGCCAGGGGGGGGCTCGGGTTCGGCTCGGAGTTGTCGGGCTGTGGAGCTTCATCGGAGGCACGCGTTGGGGTACCGATGCAGGTTGATTGGTTCTTAGTTTATTAGGACCCTAGCCCAGCTCTACAAACTAAATTTGAGATGACGGCATGATTCCTAACCGATAACGGCATGATTCCATTCATTATTGCCGAATCCCAAAATTTCGTTCAAATACAGCTTCACACACCGAATTTGACCATCATTTGTTGAGAGATGGCCTAGTTTAATTGAGCATTATGCTGGAATGGCAATCCAATTCTGCATACCATGTTTCATGGTGATTGGTTGAGGAATGGTAAAGTTCCTTTGAGTATGGGATAAATATGTCCTATGTAGACTTGGTAATTAATCGAATATTCTTTGGTAACCAAATTAGTAACGCATTTGAAATTTTTACGAAATCAGCTAAATTTATTTGAAATATAAACATTAATAGTTTTCTAGGAAGCATTACCTTCGGGATGCCTCACTGCAACGAATAGCAAATTTTTGAGTTTTTTTGCTTTTTTTTTTTTTTACTATTTCGTGGTTGCTCAATTCAAGGGTTAAATACTAATGGATTTTAGAGTAATTGTAAATACATATATTGTAGTTCAAATAACTACATATATAGTTTAAAAAAATTCTATTGTAAGTTGAGGAGTTAAATTAATAAATGTTTATATTATTTAGGAAGCCGGAAAATTTTAATTTGGAATTAAATTTCAGGAAATCTACAGATGCTTGTGAAATAATAATATTTTTTTGAAATATTAATTGCTGATTTTGTAGACTAGAATTGTGTTGTGATTGTATGTGTCTATAAACAGAACAGGCCGATTCAATCAATCAATTTTTGTTTCGGAAGCCGAAAAATATTAATGTAGAATAATATTTCAGGAAATTCCACATGCACGTGAAATAATAATATTTTTTTCTCAGGTTGCTGCACCTATTAAGCCTTTATCCTTCCTCTAGTAGACTAGATGTAGATTAGAATTGTGTTGTGCCGTACGATCGCTAGGTGTCTCAAACCGGGTCATTCCGTCTCAAAAAAAAAAACCTTTCCTATCCTTCCTATTGTTATATGAGTGAAATTATTAATAATTTAATATTAATTAATTAATTAATTATTAATATAATTCAATTTATTATTAATATAATTCAAATAACTATGGTTTCAGGAAATTATATTGTAAGTTGTGAAGTTGTAGAGGATTAAATTAATAAATATTTATATTATTTAGGAAACCGGTAGATTAATTAAGAATTAATTTCAGGAATCTTTAGATGTTATGAAATAATATTTCTTTGAAATATTAATTGCTGGTTGTGTAGATTAGAATTGTGTTGTCATTAGTTCATGAACTATTGGCTTTACCTAGGTATTTGTAACCGGGCTGATCTAATTAGTCAATTTTGTTTAGGTAGCTGAAAAGTATTAATGTAGAATTATATTACAGGAAATTTCCAGATGCACGTGAAATAATAAATTTGTTTCCTCAGGTTGCTGATTTAGAGAAGCAATTTTTGAAGACCAATACCATCGATATCCATTTAACCTATTAAGCCTTTATCCTTGCTCTAGTAGATTAGAAGTAGATTAGTGTTGTGCCGTACGATCGCTAGGTGTCTGAAACAAAAAAAAAAAAAAAAAAAAAAAAAACAAAAAAGTACCTTTCCTATCCTTCCTATTGTTATGTGTAAACAGGCTGTAGGAATAGGCCCGGCGTTATCCGGGACTCTTGGCTAGCACTTGGTTCTACAGTCCAATCAATCAATCAATTTCGAGCGTTTCGTTGTCCTTAACTTTAGTTGTCGTCTAAATCATCTACGAGGGTATATCAATAAGTCTTGCAATATCATATGAAAAAAAAATAGTGACTGAGACAACAATATATTTTTCAAAACCATTTTTTGTCGCGATGAAACTTCTAGAAGAACATTTCGATGTAAATTTTACAGTTCGTTTGTTTTTGTCAATTTAGTAACACGTGTTTTGAATTTTTCTTAAAATGAATGAAATTGAATATCGCGCCGCTATTAAATTTTTCTGTAAAGATGGACGAAATGCAATTTATATATTCAACTATATATCAAAAGTTTACGGCGAATCTGCACCATCATATGCCACAGTAACAAGGTGGGTAAAATTATTCAAAAGTGGTCGGGAGTCATTAGAAGACGACAACCGCTCGGGTCGGCCAGCGGATGCTATTAGCCGTGAAAACGTAATTTTGGCCGAATCTATTGTATTGGAGGACCGGCGTTTTTCTATTCTGCTGTTAGCGTGGAGACTTTCTCTTTCATACGGTACCACATATACTATATTACATGACCACCTTCACATGTCGAAAGTAAATGCGCGATGGGTTCCCCGTTTGTTGAATGCAGAACAAAAAAAAATGCGTGTTCAAACTTCAAAGGCGATTTTAGATATGTACAAAGAAGATCCAGAAAATTTCTTGGATAAAATAATAACAGGCGATGAAACATGGCTTCATCACTGGGATCCGGAATCCAAACAAGAATCGATGCAATGGATTAAACGTAGTGAACCACCACCAAAGAAATTCAAAACTCAACCGTCTGCTGGTAAGGTTTTGGCAACATTTTTTTGTAATGCTGAAGGAATTTTGATAATCGATTATATGCCACCGAAAACTACAATCACAGGCATTTATTACGCAGAGGTTTTGCGAAAATTGAAAAAAACGTTCCGGGAAAAACGGCCAAGGAAAATTAAGAAAAAAATCTTGCTTCTTCACGACAATGCACCAGTGCACAAGGCTAATATTGCTCAAGCTGCATTAAAGGACTGCGGCTTCGTGGAAATTCCGCATCCACCGTACAATCCAGATTTGGCACCCAGTGACTACTTTCTGTTTTCGAATTTGAAAAAAACACTAAAGGGCCGGAAATTTTCCAGAGACTACGAAGTACAGTCTGTTGTAAATGAATATTTTATGGTGCAAAAGAATTTTTTTTTTTAGAGGGTTTAGGCAAGTTAATTGATCGATGTGACAAATGTATAAACCTTAAAGGAGATTATGTCGAAAAATAAAAATATTGCTGTCTCACTCACTCTTTTTTTCATATGATATTGCAAGACTTTTTGATTTGCCCTCGTATATCGACTAATTATAGTACTTACCCCGCTAATCCTCAAAACCTTCCTGAAACGGGAACCAAATTGTAATGCTACAGGAGATATAATAAAGCCGATGTGAATACGATTCGTTTTCCAATAATGAAAAATACTTGAAAAACTTAATTCGGGGAATTTAAATTTTTTTTCTGCATACATTATTTATTATTTCTATTTTCGGAAAATCAAAACAAAACCCAAATTTATTTAAAAAATATTTTTATTATTTCCACTTTGAAGTAATTTTTTTTATTAAAAAATTGTTGGTGTTTTTTGGTAAAAATTTGATTATGGGATTTTTGTGTTGTTCCGGCGTGGTTTCTCGCTTAGTCAGTACTACATAGTTGTTGTTGTTGTTGTTGAATGTTGATGGTATCTGGTATATTGTTAGATCAAATGAAAATTGGATTACAAGAGATAATGGAAAATTAATTTAGTATCGCTCGATTTTTTGGTGTACCAATTTAATTTTTTAACAAAATTTTTTACAACAAATATGAACTTCTCTATAATCAAAGCTTTATGTGTACACGATATAAGGTGTACATCAATTTTTTGCTATTGCTGGTTACACTTAAACCTACTTAGCTATCTATCTTGGATAGATAAGTAGCTAACCGGAACCAATGAAAAATTAACATTAACATTTTTTCAGTCTTTGTTCGAAGCATTTTAGATAATACTACGATCCCACCATAACTTTAAGAGTTTCTGGTTAACACTGAATGAGTATTGCGAGTGGTATAATTTACTAGGGATTCCATCGGTAACGGAGTGGATTTTTAACGAGTTTGAGCAGCATAAAAACCCGGATTCAGATTGCGCTTACGTCACTTTAATATCTGGTTTGAGACCGTGCATGTACCAATGGAGGTCAAATAAGATGCCAAAGAAATTTTTCTACGTACACCTCGAAAGTGTTTCAAACAAAATTCCCAATCACGTAACTTCAATGTATAAATCAGCAGCACAGGCGAAGAATTGAACGAAGAACTATCGGTCCAGGATCCTTACACTTTGCATTAAACAACAAATAAATGTGCACCATCGATCTAACACTTTCCAAATAAGTATATGGATAGCTAACAATGGTTAATTAAATCTTCATGCTCAAAGGACACTTTGCGAGTGTGTCCATCCGATCTATCACATATAATGTATACCAGTATTCTAAGTCTAACGCGAGATTTTTTGAGATCGATTGAATAAAAATTTACATGGGTCAAGTTCGAAGCTGGAACTATTAATTACCACATTATGTAAACGGGCAGCGGTATAGATACTAAAATCTGCTATAACAAATGTTTCAACGGTAGATATAGGTAAAAAGTCAATTCAAGATTCAAATCAAGAAAATTGTAAAATTTGCGTTAACGATACCTCACAAACAACATGGTAGAGGAACATACTATATGGAGTGTTTTGTTACATTTATGCATTTCTTCAAAGTTGGTAACCACATGCAAAATATTAAAAGGTGGCTGTAAAACTAAAACGCGAAACTAAATTAAACAATCATAAAATTAAATGCGACAGTCAAGAGTTTGCCGATTTGGGCGCGATTTAGTACGTAGGATGCTAGGTTCTAATTAAATCATTAAGGCATAAGCAACCTAAGTTTATGGTGGGACATGTTATCCTTTCGCAAAACCACGAAACAGGCCCTGGAATCTAATGAAGTATCTAATGAAGGCACAGGACCTCGCAAAAGGCTTTCCCGGATTTACCATTCGCTATTTCGTCGAAATCAAAAAGGTGTTATTAAAAACCGCTGTATGTGCGTGTGTCTGTGCGTGGTGCCGTTTAGACAAATGTCTGTGTTCGCTTTGCAGCCCAGACGGTTTGACTGTTCGGGATGAAACTTCATACATAGCTTTTTTCATAAATTAATAAGTATATCAATTATGAGAAAAACAAAAAAAAAAATAAATAAATTTGCAATCATATCATCCCATAGCCCCTATTCTTGAAATCGGTGGAAATTTCCGCATTCGAATATAATTTGCTTTAAAATTCTTTATATTTTTCGAATTTTTCGACGGCTACTTAAACATTTTTTCAAATTTGTTTTCAAGTTTTCAATTATTATTTTCAATTACATTTATTTAAAGTGTTTTTTCGGCTATAATCATCTCTGAAACTTTGATAGTTCCAGAGATGATTAGTAAGCAGAAGTCAGCACTAATTTCCCCTTTAGGATGGTTTCAAAATTCTTGACTGAGAGTTGCTTGAATTTGAAGTTGGTGTCGACGTGCGGTATCTATGGCTTGCACTTGGTTCACAAGGTGATTGGTTGTCGATTACCAGATCAACATCAGAAGATAGCATTCTACTGTTGTTGTTTATTGCAGCGGTTATGTTTGAGTAGTTTGGTTTTAAAAACAGCAATTTATCGTTAAACCTCCAATTTGAGACCAACACGTCGTCCGCACCGGCTCTACTTTTGCAGCTATTCAAAATTTTCTGCGACTCCGTCATAAAATAAATTTTGGTGTTATTCCATTTTCTGACGGCATCAACTATAAAAATAAAACAAACCAAACATGTACAACTTAAAATAAAATGGCAAAATAGAAGTGTATGCCTTATCGTGTGTAAAACCCCATCGGATTTAAAAACTGAATTTTAATTTTTCTATAGTTTTCGTCTAAAATAAATGTTTTTTAGATTTATTTTTATATGAAATGTTCATAGGGTCCCATGGTACATGCTGATGATTTTACTTCTTCGATAACAAATAAAATATGATTTTCCTTCCATTGCAACTTAGATTTCGACATTATTGTATTTATCATCTTTTCAAATTGGTTTTCATGTTTATTAATATTTGTCTCCCTATTTAGGGACTAATTTCGAATCGATTTACCCAGTTGGAACCTTTCCCTTAGGGGCAAAAAATTATGTTTCTTAATTTAAAAAAAGAAAAGAAATTAAAAAAAAAGATAAAGTAGTCGGTGAAAAATTCGAATAATATAGAGAATTTCAAAGCAAATTGTATTCCAATTGGGGCAATTTCCACCGATTTAAAGAATACGCCACTAGCTCACACCAGGTTTCCAAAATTTAAGCGGAAATGACGATTTTCAACAAACATTGTTTTTTAACATTAATTTAGCCTCAATACCGCGCAGATGGATTGATTGACCGGGCTGAAAAGTTTTTTCACAAATTGGGAGTCCCTAGTGCTGTTTGGCTGAAATTGGCCACTGAAAGTGGCAGCCTCCATAGGAGCTTTTTCATTTTTTTGCAAATATTTTGAAAAGTGGATCTTTTACGAGAGAAACGACTAAAAACCAAAAGATTATAAATTAAATTTGCAACAATACCGGTCTATTCCAATTTTCCAAAATTTAAGTGGAAACGACGATTTTTGACAAATAAACTGTATATCAACAAAGTTGATATACAGTTTATTTGTCAAAAATGAAGTTTTTTCACAAATTAGAAGGTCTCAATGATTTTTGGTCGAACTCGGTCCACCGGAAGTGGCTGTTTCCATAGGAGCTTTTTCGATTTATGCAAATATTTTTTAAATTGTATCACTTATGATGAGAAAAACAATTATGAACTATCAGGTTCAAAATTAATTTGCAATAATATTGTCCACGATCTGTTTTCCATAATTTAAGCGAAAATTGCGATTTTAATCAAAAAACTGTTTGTCCTCTTAAATTCAGCCTCATTACAGCCCAGACAGATTGTTGATCCCTTAAGGTTTTTCCGTAAATTAGGAGGACCTAGGGATATTTGGCGAAAATCATTTCACCGAACGTGGTAGCTATTTTGAAAAGTAAATCAGTATATCAGATCATTTTTTTTAATTTTACTGGAAATGGAATTTTGATAAACAGGACTTTATTTCACCAAAATTCGGCATCTCTTCAGTTCAGGCGGATTGACTGTTCGAAATCAAACTTTATAGTTAACCTTTTCCCATTAAATGGGTATCCTTAAAGTTTATGGAAATCTTTATACCCCGAAAGAAGCAGCTTCCACGAAGCTTTTTTATTTGTGAAAGTTGTTCAAAAGTTTAGCATTTACAAAAAACGACAAAATATTAAAAGATTCAAATAAATTTAAAGATTAAATTTTTAACCAATGAGGGTTGATCTTGTTGGTTTTCTGAGATTTAAGCAGATATACTGTTTTTTAGTTCAACAAGACAGTTTTACCAAAAGTCCTGTAAGTTTAATTTTTCGCTTTAGAAATCAAGTCTGGTGTATTCGAGATCTATGTATAAATTCGTGGTAAAATAGTGTCGGGTGTTGGCCGCAACATATTCATTATGCCATTTACCTTTATAGCGCTATTGAGAAAGACAAGAACTAAAATTTACATTAGGTCGATTGAGACCAAACATTTCTTTTTTATAATAGAAAACATTGGAAAATTTTTCCCATCAGCAAAACGTAACCTATAAATAAAAAATGAAAATTTGTTTATATTTAATGTTTGACAGTGAATTTTATATCCCAAAAATATTAAAAAATTAAATTTTGTTTTTGCAGTGAACAAAATCATTTTATTTTTTTTTTTTAATTTTCGAAAATTTATAAAACGTTCTCTGCTACAAGATATGCAAGACCCAGTCTGCAATTTTTTTACTGTGTTCACTACAAAATGTAAATTGGACGCCGTTTTTTGTTTGTACGGCATGTATTTCCATCTGCATAGTGGCAAAACACTGGAGCCGCAATATCAATTGGTGTCCCGATGATATGAATAGATCCACAAGGACATGATTCAGTTCAATGTTATGGGTGTTTGATTTATATTCTCCGTACGAACAGAAAAAAATTGGTTCTTTGACATACACTGCAACGACAAATGCTCAACTACCATTCCCGCATTCAGATGAAATTCCTATTCCGGGAAGATCAAACCCAACTGAAGAATATTTATCACCAACATTTGATCACATGAAACCGGAGAAACATCTGCATCAATATATCTACCATCAAATGTCACTCCGCCATGCAATCACATTGAAACCTCGCAAAATCGTTTGGATATTATGGTACGACGCCTGAAACTATCGCAGCGGCAAGTCATTCTTTTGTCAAAGGATTTAAAACAAGAGAACATTTTGGCTCCAAATGTTCGGATATATTCGGAAATTAGAATTGTCATCGTTATTTTACGAATTTTTTCAAATCAGTTGAGAATAATTCATTCGCTTTTTGCACTGATATCAGTGGTTTGGGATCCACAATGCACAATGCATATAATCCCGAAAATTGGCTATTGTTTATCGATTCCCCCAAAAGCAGTTTGAAGTCAGCTCTCTTTCACGTTACCAACTCGGAAAATTCCATTCCAATTGCACTCAGCACAAACACAAAGGAAACTTATGCATCAATGAAAAGAATCATTGATTTGATTAAATACACTTGTGCCAATTGAAAAAATATTGCTACCACCACTTCATATCAAGCTTGGAGTAGTTAGAAATTTTATAAAAGTGCTGAATCCAGATGGAAATGTGTTCATCGAATTGCGGCACATTTTTCCACCGTTAAGTGGAATGAAAATAAAAGAAGATTGGTGTTTGAATCTATTCGAATCTAAGTTTTGATCAAATGAAATTTTATGTCGCATCTCGTTTTTTATTACAGGAATACTTAATGGACGAGATGTTCGTCGTTTAATGAACGATGATGCATTTCAAAATGCTCTCAGTGAACGAGAGCTTGTGGCATAGAAATGTGTAAAAGAAGTTATTCAGATAGCTCTCGAAATTAATCAATCCGATGATTGACGCAAATATTTTAAAATATGCTGACCGCTTTTCATAATATAAACGTTCGAATGTCATTGAAAATACATTTTTTGCATTGTCATGTGGAAAAATTCGCCGAACAATCACCAGCCGTGCAATGAGCACGGCGAGCGTTTTCACCAAGTGATGGCAAGGCTCGAACATTGGTACAGTGGAAAAAAGCTCCAAGCACTCTTGGGTGACATTTGTTGGAATTTGCAAGATGAAGAAGATCCCGAAGACGACATAAACGAATCAGAAAATTAAAATTAAAAGTTAAGAAAAATTAAGAAAAATCACCATAAAATCAACTGATTCGATTTAATTTTCTTTTAAATATTTTCTATTGTGGGGTAGATACTTGATTGGCTAGCAAGCAAGCAATTTGCTACAGATGTTACAGTAAAATTTACGGCTTCAAAAATTAAACAGCAAATTTTTCGGTTGTTCTACTGTGCAATCGCAAAAAAAACAAAAAGCTTATTGAAAATATAATTTGAAATTTAAATTTTCTTGATAAAATTGATCAAGTAGTCAGGATTTCAGCTAGCAAATTGCTTGCTTGCTAATCAATCGGTATTTAAATTCATCATAATTAAATCTTGTTCACCACATACGTTGGGTTTTGATTTCGCTATTCGCTCATATAGGTGAACATCTCTAGGATCGGATATATAAAAGTAGAAACATAGTCTAAAATAGCCTTTTTTAGAATTACAAAAAGTTTAATAAATCGTTTTACGATTATCTCGTGTTTTTTTCAATTCGTTAGAAAATTATTTGATCTTCACAGCGACACTATTAGGAACTTATTGACTTCTCTAATATAAATGTTAAAGATTGAAAATGGAAATTTTTCAATTTCACCACAAAACAAATCCGATTTGAATATTTTTAAATTTAACAGTGTACATTTTTAGTATTAATTTTGATATGTATTTCACAATCATTGTGAAAAGTACTACGGAAATCGGCTTTATTTGTACGTAGAAAAGTGCTAGAAATTAATATGGAAAAAAGTATGGAAGAAACCCGAGTTTCCAGCAAATCCCATTTTCTTTCCAGTTTTATTTGTTCTCTTTTTCGTTGGGATTCACATCGACACCGCAATTTTTGTGGCACTTTTCTTTGGCGAGTAGTATGGATTTCCGTGTTCTTTCCATAGAAAGAGTGTGGTTTTTGCACGCGAATAATGAATAATGAAATGAAAGTCTGTGGGCATTAATGGTTGGTTCACGTACGTGATCAAAAAATGATTCGCGAATCAAGCCAATCAAATCGTTGGCATTTCCCCGCCTGAGATGAAATATTTTTATCTTTGGGCAAATTATTGATCGCAACCATCCAACATAGAAAAAACAAAAAACAAATTATGAGCAACAATGACGCTCATTATATCCCTTTTTCTACAAAACAAAAAAATGGCTAAATTTAAGTCAAAGTGGTGAAACCACACAAATGTGTAAGTAAAAAAACAGTACGTAATGGCTTTTTGATTAAAAATTTCGCTTGATTTGAAGTACAATCAACACAATTGTGGAAAGGAATGCACAAATGTGTAAGTTGGTTCAAAACACATACAAAAATAAATGTTTGACATGATTCTTTTGTCTGACCCACACTATTGTGTGGGTAAGTGGGAAAAGGGATAAATAATTTTGCGGTTTTTCTGACATTTCTATATGGCTCACGTCAATATCAAAAAACAAACAAAACACGAGCCATTTTCACTGTCGGCATTTAGTGTTTTAATTTTGTTGTGCGTTTATATAATTAATTTATTTTAATATTTAATAGATGTATTAAAATTGTGAAAATAATTTGTAATGTTGTGCGACGTATTTTCAAAATATCTTGTGTACTAAAATGTTGTGTAATTGCGGATTTGTTACATTGAATAAAATTCGGAAATAGGACAGCCGATCGATCACTTACCGAGTGTTTTTTTTATTCATTCCAAAGAACGAATAGAAAGAATAGAATACTGATCATGTGACCTTAAAATATTCCAAACAGAATGAATAAAAAAACGATTTGGAAGGAATGGAATATATTTTTGACATTAATTTTTTTAGTTGTTTATTATTTACAGTGTTGTGTGTACTTATAAAATAATAGTGCGAATAAATTAAATAAAATTAAATATAAAAAGGGATGGAGAGACACAATTTAATTTCATTTGCATTAACTGCTAAGATAGGTTGGGATACATTTTTTGCAGACGAATCTAGCGACTCAGAAGATGAAAACCAAAAAAATGTAACCCAAAAAATATGATGTACTTCGAAAATACAATTTGTAAACTAAACGACGCACAGTTCAAGTCGCATTTTAGGATATTGCCGAGTACATTCGAGCAATTGTACCAAAATATCTTGCAAATGGAATCGAAATATATTGACACGTCGCCTGGTCATCCTAGGGTAACGCTAGAAAAGCAGCTTTTAATGACCTTGTGGTATTTGGCTAACACTGAATGTTTCAGGTAATTGATTCAGTTGTATATTTGTTTTCTTGATAATATTTAATGGTTAATGTTTACCTGTGTTATAGATCTGTGTCAGATAGATTCGGGATTTCGATCTATGCGTGTTGGAAGGCATTATTTGACATATGTCAACAAATATTGAAAATGAACGTTGAGAAAAAAAAAATTGCTTGGCCACCAAGAGAGAGATCGCAACAAATTGCCAACCATTTTCTAGAGAAGACGAAATTCCCAGGTAAAACTGTTTATTTTTAATTAAAAGTAATTATTACTTTTTACGCTATTTGCCGTAGGCACTTGGCGAAACACACTTATACTTAATAAACACATAAAAACACAAAAAATGTGTTTATTAAGTAAAAGTAATTATATTATTAAGTTATTGTTGGTTGCATCGATGGGTCCCATATTGCAATCTCGGCACCTAAAAACTACCCGAATTCCTACATAAATAGAAAAAAATATCATTCGATGTTACTTCATGCAGTTTGTGACGAGCGAGCTTGTTTTACAGATTGCTATGCGGGTGAGGCAGGTTCTATCCACGACTCATGCCTTTTTACACGTTCCAATTTATATACTAAAATTATGAATGGTATGCATTTCCAATACATAAATAAGTTACCAATAATTTAACACTAACATTCTTTTAAATAGGTTCTTTAATAATTCCGCCAGATCAGCATATGGTGGGCGATTTGGGATATGGTCTAAAGACATACTTAATGACTCCATATAAAGATACTGGAAGCTTGTCGACAGCAAACATCGCGTATAACAAAACCCATTCTTCTGCCAGAATTACAGTAGAACGGGCTTTTGGACTTCTTAAAGGCAGATTTCGGCGATTGAGAAAGCTAACAACGAGGCGGCCAGAGTATATCCCGCTGATAATTATGGCAGCATGCATTTTACACAATGTATGCATTCATAATGGCGATAATCTCGATGAAGATGAAGTAATTACGTCAAATGATGATGAAAATAGCGACCCCAGTTCAATACAAGGCAACAACGAAGCAAACACGAAAAGGAACAACATTTCAAGAATAATAAACTTATAAACCATTAAGAATTCATTATAAAATTTATTGTTATTAAACATTAATTCAACACATTTAACACAACTATTGTACTATACTACTAAAGGGTGATTTTTTTGTGGTTAGGATTTTCATGCATTAGTATTTGACAGATCACGCGGGATTTCAGACAAGGTGTCAAAGAGAAAGATGCTCAGTATGCTTTGACATTTCATAATGAATAGACTTACTAACGAGCAACGCTTGCAAATAACTGAATTATATTACAAAAATCAGTGTTCGGTTCGAAAAGTGTTTCGCGATTTACGTCCGATTTATGGTCTACATAATCGACCAAGTGAGCAAACAATTAATGCGATTGTGACCAAGTTTCGCACTCAGTTTACTTTATTGGACATTAAACCAACCACACGAATGCGTACAGTGCGTACAGAAGAGAATATTGCGTCTGTTTCTGAGAGTGTTGCTGAAGACCGTGAAATGTCGATTCGTCGCCGTTCGCAGCAATTGGGTTTGTGTTATTCGACGACATGGAAGATTTTACGCAAAGATCTTGGTGTAAAACCGTATAAAATACAGCTCCTGCAAGAACTGAAGCCGAACGATCTGCCACAACGTCGAATTTTCAGTGAATGGGCCCTAGAAAAGTTGGCAGAAAATCCGCTTTTTTATCGACAAATTTTGTTCAGCGATGAGGCTCATTTCTGGTTGAATGGCTACGTAAATAAGCAAAATTGCCGCATTTGGAGTGAAGAGCAACCAGAAGCCGTTCAAGAACTGCCCATGCATCCCGAAAAATGCACTGTTTGGTGTGGTTTGTACGCTGGTGGAATCATTGGACCGTATTTTTTCAAAGATGCTGTTGGACGCAACGTTACGGTGAATGGCGATCGCTATCGTTCGATGCTAACAAACTTTTTGTTGCCAAAAATGGAAGAACTGAACTTAGTTGACATGTGGTTTCAACAAGATGGCGCTACATGCCACACAGCTCGCGATTCTATGGCCATTTTGAGGGAAAACTTCGGAGAACAATTCATCTCAAGAAATGGCCCGGTAAGTTGGCCACCAAGATCATGCGATTTGACGCCTTTAGACTATTTTTTGTGGGGCTACGTCAAGTCTAAAGTCTACAGAAATAAGCCAGCAACTATTCCAGTTTTGGAAGACAACATTTCCGAAGAAATTCGGGCTATTCCGGCCGAAATGCTCGAAAAAGTTGCCCAAAATTGGACTTTCCGAATGGACCACCTAAGACGCAGCCGCGGTCAACATTTAAATGAAATTATCTTCAAAAAGTAAATGTCATGGACCAATCTAACGTTTCAAATAAAGAACCGATGAGATTTTGCAAATTTTATGCGTTTTTTTTTAAAAAAAAGTTCTCAAGCTCTTAAAAAATCACCCGTTATATATAAACTTAATTTCAATGTATGTATATCCTAAATAAATGGTAAAAAAAATAAAATTTTATCAATTAATTTTTCAAAGAGACTTAAAAATTTATCGGCCCTCAGCATTTTTTCGTCATGCCGTTTATTTTTGGAATCTTCACTAGCTTGGCGCATCCTTTGCAGTGCAGAAGGAGTAGTTATCGTTGGTGTTACTTCTATCATGTCAGATAGGTAAAAATTGTCCGACCTTGTCCGATAGCTGTGGGGTTGTTGTTCTGACGCTTACTTGATCGCTGGAACAAGTGGCAGGGGGATTTATTTCTGGACGGTTGTGTAAAATTTCGTCCATTAAGTCGAAATATTCCCATCTTTTATGCGAATTACCACTTTTACTATTGTGGTCCTTAATTTTTTTGTACATAGACTTGAGCCCCTTCCACTTGCCGATGCATTGATCCCCACTTATTTGTTTATTCCTAATTTGAGAAATCAATTCTGGAAATATAAAAACAAAAAGCTGTTGATTACAAATTCATTAATTAAAATTAAAACATTTAATAATATACCGGCTATGTCGTTCCACACTTTTTTTTTTGAATACCGGTTGAACATTGTCGTATGTTCGGAAAAATTGTGGATGAGGCAACGAATATCCCCAGGACTCCATTTACAATGTTCGGCCGGATTTTCAACTAGTTACCTTATAGTTTAAAAAAAAAATATATAATATTTCTATAATATTTTCATAGTTATTCTCCATTTTAAAATTATTTTATTTTTTACACTAATATTTTTATGTATATGTAATATGTACATTCAGAAGTAAACAAACAACACATTCCAAAACAAACAATATGGCGACTAATACTAAAAATATACCTTTCGTTCTACCTTTTCATCTAGTACGAAAAAAATACGTCCAGAACGTCTAGAATAAATAAAAAAATAGCAAAGAAAAGGAATAGAAGGAATAGAATGAATAAAAAAACATAAAATGTCATGTTCGGAACGTCCGGAATGTTTGGAATGAATAAAAAAAACACTCACCATTTCAAGCGATTCTGTGCCACATCGCTAATATTACAGTAAAACAGGATAATCATAAACGTAAATTAGATGTGCTTGAAAACTTAATTTTAAATAAGCCTTTGACGGCTGTAGTCATGTGAGTAGATCGTTTGTTTAAATCACTAAATTATCTCCATTTAACTTTTGAATGAATATTACAGCAATAATTTAAGCGATTTAGACGTAGTACGTCGGAAGGATTCGAAAGGTGCAGATATAGGCGACCAGTGTGAAATTTTTGTACATAACCTGAAGAGTAAGTAATATGTGCAATCGCGCTCCAAATCATTTATTAAGAAATTTCGTTATTAATTTTTTTTTAAACTATAAGGTATCTAGCTGAGCCCGGTCCGCCTTGCTGGCCCTAAGTAAACCTTTTCTTTTGTATTGCCTCTCGATTTAAATAGATGTCACAGCATTTAGTTATTGACAATTCATTTTTCGTAAAGCTGTACAATAAGTACATTGTATTAGAGTGTAAACATAATAACGGGAATTTTTTTTGGCAATATTGTTAATGAGCTATTGGAATGCAAACTACTGATGACAATGGAAAGATAAAATAATGTAGATGATTCGTATTATATGCCGCACAGTGATAACTGATGGAAGAATATTATTAAAAAATGTAATAAATATTTTATGTGAAATGAAATATTATATTTATGTTCAATATCAATTTTTACACATTCGCCACAGAAGGGAAGACTTTAAGCATGCATTGATCTGCCGGTGTTGATCGTAGAACCACAGGCAATATTTGACGAAAATCGCCTGATAATAATATCAATACACCACCAAAAATTTCTTGATTCTGACGTAGATCTTGCATTGTACGGTGTAATGCTTCCAGCAATTTTTTATGCGTCATTGTGCATTCATCCAAAAGAATAATTGCTGCTTGTTGCAAAACTTTTGCCATCGCAGAATTTCTTGAAATATTGCACGTGGGATGTTCAATCACCTGTTAATTTGAGAATAATTATATTTTACAATAATATCGATTAAATTTTAAAGTGATCAAACAATAAATATAAGCACACCTGCACGCACATCCAACGGCAATTTTAATGCAGAGTGCGCTGTTTGTCCACCATCCAATAGAATAGCAGCGATTCCCGATGAAGCAAGTGCCAATGCAATTTTTCGTTGTGATCGAATGGCTGCCAAAATCAGTGATATCACAAATGTTTTTCCCGTACCACCAGGCGCCTCCAAAAAATATAATACACCGACTTCATTTTGTACAGCTTGCATGATGGTATCATAGACATGTTTTTGATGGTCATTTAATTTGGGAATTGAATGTTCCCAAATGTTTGCAATTCATTGGGATCATACTGTTGTTCACGTTGCAAATTTCTTCTTTTTGAATGTTAATTCTTTTTTTTTTTTTTTTTTTTTTTTTTTTTTTTACATTTGAATATGTGCAGATTATTATTAAGTTTTTCTTGTAATAAATAAAGTAGATTTAAGTACATTCAAATACGAAAAAAAAAAAAAAAAAAAAAAAAAAAAAAAAAAAAATCATTATTTTCTAAATAAATTATAATAAAACATGTAATGTAAATATAAATAAATAAATAAAATAAATAAATAAATAAATAAATAAATAAAAAAAAAATTCTCGATCATGCAAATAAATCATGCATTGGACGATTGGGTGGTGATAAACCATATTGCCCTAATGCTTTATTTGCAATTGTTAGGCACATATATTCAATCGCTATCAATGCGTCATTATACATTTCCAATGAAATCAGCAAATCAGCGTTTCTTGTGTGATGACGCATTCCAATCAAATAGTCTTCTGCCATAAAATCTTTGTATTTATTCCACAATTCAAGTGGATTTGATGGAAAACATGTTGATATGATTATGTCATATAACATACGTATTTGATGTGGAGAAGAAGCAATCGGTGCATCATGAAGCGTTAAATCCCAATGCTGCAAAAAAAAACACCCGGATGGCCATCAACAGATGTTCCTTGTTTACGTCGTTGCCATTTATTTGCAGTCCAAGTGAAATAATGCGTTATATCTGAATACAGCAACGTTCTGGCAAGTTCATCGCTTGCACACAGTTGAAAGAATGCAGTTAATGTTGTTGTTCTCTGCTGTACATTTGCATCGGTAAAATACACACGCTGGCCATTTTTAAGATGAACAGCCAAATGAATAACAGCAGGATACCGCTCATGAATTGGAAATAAATAAATTCTCAAAAGAGCTTCGTTAGTGCTAATATAGTGCCCTATTTGATATTGGGCGATTTCATCATTGCTATTGTCACCAGCTACTCCAAAAACAGCCATATCACTGCCTTTATTCACATATTTACAAATGTATTTAATCGACTTCACAGACTTACAGTACTCAACATTTATGTGAGCCTGAAATACTTTTGATAATAGTGGAGAATAAGGCACAATCCAACGATTCATGTCTTGATTCGTTCACGAACTTGAAATGAATGTCGAATGTCTTGATTGCGTATTTTAATTATTGTTGTATGGCCATTATCCTCCGGTGACCGACGTCGGTACAACGCGTATCCGTTGTCACCTGTAATTGTATCAGAAGTTAATGCTCTTGGATACCGTTTTGTACATTTTCCATCGATCATGCATGGTATGAATTCACATTTATTTGACCGCAAGGGCCATGGATCCTATTTTTCGTGACAACTTCAAATAACTCTGGATCGCTGATTTCATCTGGAATTTCAGCTGATATAATGTTATCAATTTGATCGGGTGTTATTTTACGAACCAGCCATATCAAGATGTGCGCGTGCGGCAGCCCTCTCTTTTGCCATTCAATCTAATACATCCAGCAACGCACCTCTCCAAAAATTCGCAATTTGATAATCAAATCCATCAATGCTTTTACTTTCTGTCGAAATACACGTGCTGTTATATCGTGTCGATCTGTTGGATTCTGACCATCAAATAAATTGTTTTTTATTTCAGCTCACTGTGGATTGCATGTGAATGTTATGAATATGGGACGACCATATTTGCGAACATATGACATTGCATCTTACGTATATTCGTGCATGTGGCGCGGACTGCCAACATATGTCGATGGTAATATTGTTAAACGTCCGATATCATTAACATTACCATCATTCACTATTGCATCTCGCAAGTGTATGTATTCTTGCGATCGCAATTTGGCTTGATTGAATCGACGGTAATTAAGGCGTTCTGCTTCAATTTTTGCATACATGTCAACAGCGTATTGGTGGAAAAGTTTGGCCACATCGCATATTAAAGTTGTCTTCTTGTGGGCGAATCTCGAATTTATACGAATAATAATTCATCTTACTAACTTTTTTTTCTACCTCACGACCTATGATGAATACATTATCAAAAAATTAAAATCATGTCTTCTTGTTTTGAAATAAATAAATTGAATTCATATATATTTTACCGGTTCGTGGATCTATCATTGGTATATTGGTATGGTAGCCGTCGTCCCCTTTCCAGTGCAATAATGGATATTGTAATGCATCATAGCTACGGTGAAGCTCTGAAACACGCCGTAATTCTTCATTTCTTCGATGTAGCACAATATCGCGAGATTGAAACTGGTCTCCAACAATTACAATAGCCACTTCATCAATTGTTGTTGTTAATAATAATAATAATAATTCCCAACGACCTATTACCCCTCCCAACCGCGCGCGGGGTGTCTCCATCTCAAGCGGGAAAATTTGTATTAGTATAAAAATCAAATCTGATTATTAAGAGGCAAACTAGGCGAACAACTAAGCAAAACGATACCCGTCGCGGACGGAAGGCGAACAGAGGTTGAGTCTGCTTAGTACAAGCAGATTAAAATTGAAAAATATAGCAATCAACTGATAAAATTTCATAAAATTTGATAAATAAAACAAAATAAAATGTAACAAAACAAAATGTTATAAAAGTTATAAAATATTAAAGGCCAAACCAGTCAAGTTAAATAAAAAAGTTGTTTTAAAGTGCGTTTCGTCATATTAAAATCAACGAAGTGGGAGTATTGATTAGCCTCGTGAAGCATCCTAGATACAGGTTCATTTTTACCATAGTCAGTCCTATGATGGTCGATTCAACACATAGGTACCAATCTCAAGGCCCGTGAATTAAAATTTAGATTGATTTTTCCTAAGAGGAAAGGAGAGTCGGTACTGCCGGTTAGCAATTGATGAATAAAAACCACGTCTGCAACAACCCTGCGCCTACAAAGTGGTTGTAAATCAATTAGCTTGAGGCGATCTAGGTATGGAGGCAGGTGAAACATGTCCACCCACGGTAGCCCGCGTAAAGCAAAGCGAAGAAATCTACGCTGAACTACTTCAATCCTTTTTATGTGAACCACATGATAAGGCGACCACACCTGGCAAGCATACTCGAGCAGGGGACGAACGAATGTTAAATAGAGAGCCTTCGTAACATAAGGATCGTCGAATTCTTTCGACCAACGCTTAATGAAACCGAGCGCAGCGTTACCTTGATTGACAATGCGATCGACGTGATTTCTGAAGTTCAATTCGCTGTCACAAATCACCCCCAGATCACGAACAGAACTAGCTCTGGTAACGGCATCGTTGTTAATATAATAGTCACGTAAATCTGTTTGTAAATCTTCATGCCATCAGCGTATATAGATATAGTTGAATTTTTAATTAAACATGCAACGTCGTTAATAGACAGAATGAAAAAAAATCGGCCCAGATGGCTGCCTTGGGGCACTCCAGATGTTGCTGAGAAATGAGCTGATACTGATGTCCTAAACAGAACTTGATAAATACGGTCTTTAAGATAAGAGCCCACCCAACGGAGAAATTGTGGGGGAAAGCCAAGAGCCCTGAGCTTAAACAAAATAACTTTATGGGAAATCCTGTCAAACGCCTTGCTGAAATCGGTCAAGATAACATCGACCTCATTCCCTGCTTCAATCATGTTTAATGTTTGTGAAGTGAATTCCACAAGGTTTGTGGTCGTGGAGCGAGCTTTGAGAAAACCATGCTGATTGTCGGAAAACAACGGTTTACAATAAAAGTACAATGAATCATATATAATACTTTCAAGCAGCTTGGGAATACAAGATAACTTTGCAATCGGCCTGTAATTACAAATGTCTGATTTGGAGCCGTTCTTATGGATCGGAACTATAAAGGAACTTTTCCAAATAGATGGGAAAATTCCAAGTGAAAGCGACTTTTGGAAAAGTGCCGTCAGCGGCTGAGCAAGAATATCACTGCAGTTTTTTAGGACGATGGATGGTAGACCGTCAGGATCAGGTGAAAAATCATCTTTAAGTTTGGAAATCTTTTGTACCACGGATTCGTAATCGATTTGAATGGAAGTTAGTGTTGTTTGAACACAGTTATTCATGTGTATAAAGTAATCTTCATCGGGTTCAAAATCACTGTTTGCAAAAGCCAGACTGAAAAAGTTAGCAAAATGATTTGTTACGATTTTAGGATCATTAGAGGAATGATCTTTATACTTCAGAGTGGGAGGGTATCCGTCGGATTTTTTCTTCAAATTAACAACCGCCAAAAACTCCTAGGATCAGCGATAATATTGGATTGCATGAGTCTGATGTAATTCCCATAAAGTTCGTCCGATAAACTACTGAAATCATTATAACTAATCAAATAGTTAGAGTGATCAGATTCCGATTTAGTTCTTAGAAATCTTTGCCAAAGTTTGTTTCTACGGTTGCGTAATCCTCGTAATTCGCTATTATACCAAGGAGGTGATGGCGATACAGTTTTTTTGCGAGTATACGGAATGGATTGTTCAAAACAATCAAAAACTACGGAATAAAAATTTACAGTTTGTGTTTCTATGTCATTATTATCATTCAAAATGGTGTCAAAGTTGATATTTGACAATAAATCATTAAGTTTCACAAAGTCGGCCTTACGAAAATTAAAACATGGCGGAGTTTCGACATTAAAACTGCCTTGCTCCAGACAAAATGTAATTAAAATGGGAGGATGGTATACATCTATGGCACAAAGGATGAGATTGGTGTCCGATTCGACGCTATTGTTGGTACCAGATGAAAATACCAAACCGAGCTGTCTGTTCAAACTGTTCTTAACGTTGCTGATCTGAAATAATCCAGAGTTCAACATATTATCAGTAAATAAAGCTACTTTGGTGGTTAGTACATTCGACGCATCATAATGAGTGTTATCGTCTGAATAGTCCCATTTCAGACCGGGGAGATTAAAATAACCCACGACAAAGATGTCATCTTGAGTATCCATCAGGTCAAAGATGAAGTCAACAGCGTTAGTAAGAAGCTGATAGCTTACGACCTGGCTAAGTGGGCGAATATAGCAACATAAAATAAAAACATTACTTTTATTATTCTTTATTTTGACGCATATTAACTCGATATTAGCAGTGTTGGGAATGGTAACAATTGTACTATCAAAATTGATGTGCACTGCAATAAGAACCCCTCTGCCTGTTAAATTTGTGTTAGGGCAGTAAAAACCATCTTTGCGGAAGACGTTGAAATCCGAGGAAAAAAACTCGTTACTGTTGAAATCACTGTTCAAGTTAGTCTCTGTGAGTGCAAAAATATCAAATGGAAGTCTTTGAACTGCTGAAAAAACGGCGTGAGATTTAGTTCTAAGTCCCCTTACATTCTGGTAGTAGAGGGACAAGCGTTTAAGTTTTTTGGCTCTGCTATGTTATTATTATTATTTCGGAGATCGACAAATTCTTTAAGATAAGTTGTTTCGGTCCATGATTCAGAGGAGAGCAACGTATCAAACACAGCTTCAGGGATCATTAATTTAAACGAAGCAACTTGTCCATTGAACCGGGATATATTTTTACATTTGATACTTTGTCCCTGGATGTTATGCCGCTTCAATATAGAATTAGCAAGTGATATAACATCGGCGTTAGTTGTGTTGTTACACAATCTGGATACAAATATAAATTTCGGTTTAGGGACTGCTCTAAGGATACATGGCGGATTAGCATTGCTGCAAGAACTGTGTTGAGAGTTGCTGGAGTTGGTATTAATATTAGCAGGAACTATATGGGGTAAAGGGGTTGGGCTGTTATTTGAATGGCTGACAGCTGTGGCAGGAAAAAGTTCCTGTTGAAGACTCAGAATATTAGCGCGATCTGTAATTACAGCAGGTTTGTGAATTAAAAGTGAATTCGTTAGATCATGGCAAGCATCACTGGTAGTTCTCAGTTCCTTCTCAAGTCGCACGAATAGCGATTCATCAATGGGTTTACTCGAGCTGGTATCTGCAGTAGTACATGCTGATATACGAGTATTAAATTCGTTAGATAGCCTGATAATTAAATCAGTATTCGAAGCAAGATGTTTATTGATGAGCATATTGTTATTAATGTTGTCAGTTGTGAGTTGATTGGTGTGTTGGATTTTGGTCAAATTGTTCTTGATACCAGAAACAATTGATTCAACCTTATTACTGATCGCTTCATTAATGATCAAATCGAAATTGTCAATAAACTTACTAATTTTCGCGAAATACTTTTCGTTGCCTAAATTAGAAAGTGCGATAGAATTGGTATTACACTGAGAAAAATTTTGGTTTGTAAAATTAAAAAACGAAGTTTTTAATTTCTCAAAGTTATAAATTTTTTTGAATTTCAAAAGTATTTTTTTGAAATTAAATGAAATTTTTGCAAACTAATAAAAAGCTTTTTTATTTTAAAAACATATTTTGTAAAATAATTTATAAAATACTTTTTAGATTTAAAAAGTTTATTTATTTAAACTTAATAATTTATTTCAAAAGAAGTGTTTTAACATTTAAAAACATTTTTTTTGATAATAATGACAAATTATGAAAATGTTTATATTTATTGTTTTGCCAGAAATCCCGTTATATTATTTTTCAATTCGTCTATATTTTATTTTAAAGTTTTTTCGGCTATTTATATAATTCGCCAAATCGATATGTTCTTGTGTTATACTAAAGGTATGAAGGTTTGACTGACTAAAGCTATAACCAGCGAGTTTGTAAGAAATTTAAGTAACAAAGCGACATCTGAAAAATGTATGTTTATTGACATTACTGACCAGCGAAACTCAAAGTACTTTTCGTTCAGTTTCGTTAAATTTGAATTGTCATTTAGCAATCTGTAACACGAGCGAAAATTATCGCACAAACTGAAGGAAACGTCAAAATTGTATATTTGAAAATGCGGTATGTTGGTATGTTTACATTTTTATAATTTATGTGTACAAATATTTATTTATATGTATTTTAATAATTTAAATAATATTTTAGGTACATTTTTCATCAGCTCTTTTCAGCTCAATAGATTCCGATTGTTCACCAACATTTGTGGCCGCACAAGGTCTTTCAGCATGTTAAAAACCTCACATGTCATGCGAATGTGGATAAAAAATTGCTTTTGACAATTCTTAATTTATAAAATCGTTACCTATAATAAATTATGTACATATACCTCTAAATACTCGTAGTTACATTTATTGTATTTAGTTATATGTAAATACCTTCTAATATCCGAATCTGTCTCTTGTGCGATTTATTTTTCGTACCAGCAAGACTATTTTTTTATTATTTTTGCCCCTTCGCCTTTTAAATAGGGTAAGAAGCTGCTCAATTTTCCAAAATAGATTCATTTTTGATGAAAATCGTGGTGTGGTTAATTTGTTATTTTGCAGATTGACATTTAAAAATTCAATTGACAATAATAATCGTGTTACAGATTCGCTGGTCAAACTGTCAAATATTCTGTAACAAAACGTTCTCGTTAAATTCTGTAAGGTTTCGTTACTGACTCTTACAGACTCGCTGGTTATAGCTTAAGTAGAACAACTTTCGAACATCAGTACGAAACGAAACCAAACTGCCAAAAAAGAATTTGAGGAGGTTCTGAATTTTTCATTATATTTTTTTAAGGGTTGTGTGTATTTTACACAATGACCCTGGGGGTTAAAAACTGGGGAGGGCGAGTAAATTTTCTACTTTTCGTGGTAGATATGTTATGTTCTTATGAGTAGCTGACTCTTTGGTTTTGCTGACTTTAAGTGAACAGTCGCAAACATTGATTACTTTGATTTAAAAATATTGTGACATACAGTGTATTTTCTTGAGACAATTACAACAACACCACAATGGCTAAAGCAAAAACTAAAGCATTTTAGAATTTTGCTTTGGCTGAATGATAATGCAGATTTGCATTAGTTGAAATAGCTGAATAGCGCTGATTCAACTAAAGCAAAAATGTTTTAGTTCTCAAGAAAATACGGCTATAGGTATGTTAAAAAAGAATTATTTAAAAATTAAAATAAATTTTTTAAAACTAACCAATAGTTTTTTTATTCCTAAAAAACAATCTCTTAAAATTTAAGAAAACTATTTGACATAAGTAAGGATAGTATTTTTGAAATTTATAAAAACAATTTTTTTATTTTTATAAACAAATTTGGTAAAAACATTTATTTTAAAAATAAAAAGATTATTCTTTTGATTTTAAAAACGAGACTTTTCGCCTAAAAAATATATGTATATTTTTTAGATTTTATATGTATATTTTTTTATTTTTACTGGTTTTTTTTCTCAGTGAGCAGCGATGCAGTCGTCGTTAAATCGTCTCGCATGCTCGCCAAAGGGCGTTTTGTCAGCCCTGATAACGATTCTGTGACATCAGATGGCATACGATCGAGAGCGGTTTTAAACAATCGAATTAATTCATTGTGCTGATGTACACTGAGAAAAAAAAACCAGTAAAAATAAAAAAATATACATATAAAATCAAAAAAATATACATATATTTTTTAGGCGAAAAGTCTCGTTTTTAAAATCAAAAGAATAATCTTTTTATTTTTAAAATAAATGTTTTTACCAAATTTGTTTATAAAAATAAAAAAATTGTTTTTATTTTCAAAAATACTTTCCTTACTTATGTCAAATAGTTTCTTAAATTTTAAGAGATTGTTTTTAAGAATAAAAAAACTATTGGTTGGTTTTAAAAGATTTATTTTAATTTTTAAATAATTATTTTTTAACAAATGTCACGTATTTTTAAATCAAAGTAATTAATGTTTGCGACTGTTCAAGTCAGCAAAACCAAAGGGTCATCTACTCATAAGAACATAACATTTCTACCACGAAAAGTATAAAATTAACTCCCCCTCCCCAATTTTTAACCCCCAGGGCCATTGTGTAAAAATACACACAACCCTTACAAAAATATAATGAGAACATCCTCAAAAAGTTGTTTTACCCAATCAGTACTCATTCGGTTCGAATGACCAAGCTGCAAAAATTCAAACCTTCATACCTTTAGTATAACACAAGTACATATCGAGTAACGAGTTGGCGAATTATATAAATAGCCGAAAAAACTTTAAAATAAAATATAGACGAATTGAAAAATAATACAACGGGATTCCTGGCAAAACAATAAATATAAAATTTTTCATAAGTTGTCATTATTATCAAAAAAATTGTTTTTAAATGTTAAAAAACTTCTTTTGAAATAAATTATTAAGTTTAAATAAATAAACTTTTTAAATTTAAAAGTATTTTATAAATTATTTTACAAAATATGTTTTTAAAATAAAAAAACTTTTTATTAGTTTGCAAAAATTTCATTTAATTTCAACAAAATACTTTTGAAATTCAAAAAAATTTATAACTTTGAGAAATTAAAAACTTCGTTTTTCAATTTTACAAACCAAAATTTTTCTCAGTGTAAGAATGTTTGAAGTTCAGAAACAATTTGTCGCCTTTCCCGAGCAGCAATTGCACAATGCCGATCCAATTCACGATTTGCATCTCCGATAAAATAGATTTGCAAAAATTGATGATCAGCATCAGGATATGGCAATAAGGAACCAGTTCGATGATAAATCAGACCTTGAATCTGTAATATTTGTGAAATGTAATTAGATGCTGGGTCAGAATTCTTAAACACATCAAAAAATTGCTGTTCAGATCGCATTTTTCATATGGCATTCTGCATGAGGTAATCACTTTAAACGTCGGCATGAAATTGTCTCTTACAGTTTTGGTCGCACCAAAAGAAGTCATTTGAAATGCCGTATTGTATTCTTGAATGTGAGACAAAACATGCTTAGACGTTTGCGACGTTCCAAAAATGAACGAATGAAGTAGATCGGGGGAGATTCAAATGCTGGCAGCCTCACTTTGCCATTAGCGCAACACATGCCAGGCGTTTGTGTATTAGTTTGGATCGATTTTTTTCGTTAGATAACTTTTTTCTCAAATGTTGAATTAAAATTTTTTCAAAAGGGGGGGGGGGGGCGGCTGGGACCATACCCAAGCGAAAAGTGACATTATTTTTTCGCTCAGATGCACCGTTTTCGAGATATTTGCAATTTTTCGATTTTACGTGTATTTGTTGTTGTTTTACAAAGGGCGAGTTCATTTTAGGAGAAAAATCATAACTCAAGAATGACTGAACCGATTTTGGATTTTAAAATCAAAAATCACAAAATTTTTAGTATGGAATAGGGATGTTTTTTAGGTTTTTAGATAGTCGAGACAACGTTCCAGGCGAGTCGAGAGAATATCCCTCTATAGAAATCTAGGCGAATTTAGAATGTTACCGTTTGTATATAAATAGTACAACGATGGCGCAAAGTGACATCATATGGGAAATTGATGCGCACTAGATTAAATGAGAAAGTGAATTGTGGAAAAAAATTGTAGTAATTAAAGAGAAAGAAACGCTGTAATGCGTTAATTAAGTTAAAAAATATTGAAAAATTATTCAGGTGATGTTCTAAGAATTATATTGAAATTGGGTAAATGATAGTTATGGTGATCTGATACAGAAATATTATATTGTTAACCTACAAATTGATACGTATTCTCCAACAAGTAATACGTCCCGAGTTTGATAAGACAAATTCTTAATAATATATTGATAGTTCTATATGGCAAACTTTATAGGCATTGCGATAATATAGATCTATTGTGCATTTCTGTTACTGTTTAACAAAATTAAAGCTTTTTTGCTTTTGATAAAATTTAAATCTTTGATGGTCAATTATTATATTTCTGAGGTAATATTTCATAAGGTAGCAATGAACCAAGTTAGCTATGTTGCTTATTTCTAAGTGCCGTCTTGATCGATTCATGGACCAAATTGTTTTCTTGGTCTTTTTTACTTTTCTGACTATTCCCGCATATCATTATTACATAATGGGCATACCGGCTTTCAACGAACCCACCATTTTCGTTTAATTTTTTGAAGTACTATATTTTCCCAGTTAAATAACGACCTTGCGTATAATCTCTCGTTTACATTCAGCAACCTAAATAATAATGATATTTAATGAGGTGGTGACTAATTACGTGAGGTATTAGAGGGGGGTATATAGTGTAAACCCAATGCAAAGACTAGGCCAAATTAAACATTCCCTTTTTTGTGCTGTTGTAAGCAGCAAACCTTTTGCAAGTGTTTATGAGACACGTCTTATTTATTTTGAACCTGCGTTTTATACATTTCGATTTATTTGTCAAAATATTTTTTGTCTGCGAATAATTTGGGTTAAAATGTATTCCAAATTTCAATATTTGATTGGTGATGCGTCTAGCGCGATAAGAGATAAATATTTACTTATATGTATATTTCTATATTTTATCAGTAAAAAATACAAACGCATGGTTTATAGTTTTCGGAAATTCTCAAAGCGATACGCATGTTACGTACATAGTGGCGAGTGGCGTGTATTGAACTTGTAATCAAATAAATAATTTTTGTAAAGTTTAGTTTTGCTACTTTTAATATGACATTAAATATTTGTGTATGTGCAATATATTATATGTAGCTCAATCAGTGTAATGTGTCAGTGCCACAAAATAAATTAGTAATTATTATGTAAATTATTTTTTTTTTTATATTTTAATAACAAATTATCACAGTACACGCACATTTACGCATTTATTAATCTAAATATTTTGATTTACGGATATCTAAAAATAATTGCAATTTGTGACATACGCGCGCGGGGTACATTTTATGTAAAAAGTATTTATCAACTTTATAGTGTTGTTACATGATGTTGTAATTGTTTCCACGAAACTGTGTTGTTTTTATTTCATAAAATCCTTGTTTTCATAATTTAGTTTTGTGGATTATTCTAGTTCTGAGTAGTAGTGTAAAAATAAAATAGAGTAATAGAGTAAATAAATATATTGTGAACCAAACAACAATCCATTTCTGTACATTGACCTTAACATAATTACACATAAATCTTAATTATGTAATATTGACTGAAACGTCCAGCGTTTTAATTATCAGGTAAGTTTTAAAAAAATAGATCGTTTTGTGCTTAATAAAACTCTCGTCAAAATATTAATTTGAATACTTTAACAAGTTCCTTCCTGGCAATGTTTTTTTTGTATACTTTGAAGTTCAATTCTCGGCCACATTTCCACTCATGATAGCTAATTGAGTGAAACAGACAAACGGGATAATTCCTTTCCTAATAATAACAAACAGTTTGTGTAATGACTAAGCCTTTACATTTTTGTTGTAGTAAGTGTTTTCTAAATTCTTTTAAGTACTCAAATGAAATTTTTGGAATTTTCGTCAATGTAAATTTACACAAATGATTGGAAATTTACACATTTTACTGAATTTTAAATTCAGTTTTTTCTTTTTCTTTCTAACATGCGCTTTCCACCTGAGTTTAGAGTCTAGCGTCATGCCGAGGTACTTAGCATTATCAGAATATGGTATTTGTTGCGAATTCAGACTAATCGGAAAATATTCTAATTTCCTATTTGTAAAGTTGATGTGTGTTGATTTCGATTCGTTAGTGTTATTGTCCGTGTTTTTGTCCAGTTATTCACTATATTAATAGCAGTTTCATTGTGGACTCAACAATACTAACATCTCGGTGGTCATAACAGCTGTGTCATCAGCAAACGTTCCTATTTTAGCTTCTTCTATGTTTAATATATAATACGGGTATAATACGCGGCCTAGACCACTGCCTTGTGGAACCTCTGACAATATTTTCTTTAGTTTTGAGTATTCCTCTTCCTGCCTCACCCGGAAGTAACGGTCGTTGATGTAAGGCTTTAGCAAGTCAAAATGTTGTTTTGGCAAATCTCGTTGGAGCTTAAATTCTAGACCACGCTGCCAAATCTTATCAAATGCTTGGGCTACGGCTAAGAATATTGCTGAACATACTTCCTTTATTTCAAGTCCCTCCTCAATTGTATCAGTAATCCTATACCTGTTCTATCGTTGAGTGCCTTTCTTGAAGCCCAAATTGATGTGGTGGTATAAGATTTCTGTTCTCTATAATTAGCTTTAATCTCTTGAGAAACTGTTTTTCGAAAATCGTTATTGTTGTTGTTAACAAAGAAATACTGTCTCGCAACATAACATAGTTTAAAGATATAGAATTGATTATGTGCTGTAGTTTCCTTAGTGCTTTTTGTGGTAACGCTTTGATTATTTGCCCTGTTATCAAGTCTTATCCAGGGGCTTTTTCATCTTTGAGGTTTTTTACTTCTTGTAGTATATACTTTTTAGTAATATTTCTTGCTGATCAGGACCTGTCGAAAATATTCTCATTTGGTTTTACTAAATTTCATGAACTTCTACCTGCCAAAATAGCCACTTCAAAGATGAAATGTGGAGAACATACTACGAACGAATAGTTATTATTTTTCGTCAAATCATTTAGTTGTCGATAATCTACACAAGCGTTCATGCGGCAGTCTATCGTTTCGACCATTACCCAGTAGTACAAATCAGCGCACAATGAGCGCATAAACAGCATATAATTAGAGCGCTCAATTTTTACTTCAAATTGATGCACCTAATTCCATGCTTTTCGTATTTTTGCCGACTGAAAAATCGGTTTTGTTTCCCCTACGTTAACTTAACGGTTTAACTAGAAACAGTATTTTTTATTTTTATGTTTTATTGTATATACCAAGTGTACACACTCGCAGATACAACTACATATTTTTAATTTTGTTTACTCATTTTATGAGTTGTCCATGTATTCTCCATCTGAAAACACTTGTAAAATAAACATCATACCATGTACAATGAATATTTTACACATCAACCAGAATCTACTTAAATATATATGTATTTAGGTAGATTCTGCATCAACTTAGACCTCAAATGAAATCTCCAGACTGATAAAAATGAAATAGAAATTTTTCTAAATGAAATTGATAAACAAGAAATTAAGTGGGGGTAAATATGCAGTGTATCTGTATGTATTATAAAAGAAACCGAAGTAAATCTATTTGTTTTCTCACTTCGACGTGTGCAAATGGTTCAATCTCTTTCATACTGCCATCAACGTTTGTTTGCTGGGTACGGGTGAGCTTCGCGGACTGTTCGCTGACTCGTATGTCTTTGATCATTTAATCTTGTTATTTCTTCTTGTTACGTCAAAGACATTCTTCTAGGTGTTTGACGTCTCTGTTCCGGTATCAAATCATACCACTGTGGCTCTTTCTCTATTGGTCCACAGAAAATGCTTCATTTTTCTGCTCCTTAATACGATCTGGTTTAGTTCTGTATAAGTTGTCCTATTCTCACCGGTTTTTTTAGTTCATTTTAGAATGGTCTCAACTATAAATTGGCGTCCAGTATTCTGCGTTGAAAACTTGTTTCCCGAATCCTTTTAACTACTTTCTTGTCTTTAATAAATGCACTCTTTAGTCTTCAGTCGATATTTGCAATTTCAACCCATTGGCTGGTTGTGTGTTTCCACTGATGAGATCCTTTCGAACAATCGTGTAAGTTGCTCGAGTGTCTTAATTAATTTCACAACTTTACCCATCCACATCACCCATTATTGTTAAACTGTCACCACTTCGTGCTAATCTGGAAATATGGATGGAGGTTGTGGGACAATCAGTTGTGTGAGCCTGCTTCTGCATCTTTGATCTGACTATGGCCGGTGTAGTCTCATTAATTAATACACAAGCAATGGTTTCAGCGAAAGTTGATTTCAGTGACAAAACCATAGCTCTAAGTGTATCTAGATCCCGAATGAGGTCCGTGAAAGCATCCTTATTAGCACTTTCAATTTAATAGGCTGATATTTGAATACTCTAAATGACCATTATCTCACTATATTTGTTACGATTAGTTCTGGAAATTATGTACAATGTCTCGGCTGCTCCACGTAAGAGCAACTGTTAATTCTGCAGCACGACTCACTTCATCCCGTGCATTTCTGTTGGCAGCCGTTTTAAATTGAAATTTGAAAATCCCAAACGAAGTTGTTCCATCGCATGTAAGTGGCTTGAGATGATTCGAGTGTACCAGATCAATTTTTTGCTCAATCTCAAGAAACTTCTCGATCTTTTCAATTGGCTGCTTGAGTTACTCCACACTCTTTCTCTAGCGATCCATGTGTTGTGTCTTGTTGACCAAATGTTTAATTCATTTGTTGTGTCAAATTTGGTTTCGATTAGTGCTGCAATTGTTTCATTTGTTGCGTCTTTTTACTTTGTTGAAGAAACTTTTGAGTTATATTGTTCGAGTTATGTTCAAAAGTATTAAATGGTTTGGGAACTACTTGCACCATCTCACGTTTATCATCTAGTTTTCCTCTTTTACCTCATCGAACTCATAACTATCAGAGTTTAACCATTGCCGCTCCACAGCCTCAAGTAGTCGCAATATTAATTAATTTTTGTGACCAACCTGTCGGTAAATTACGCTGCCTAAATTGGAATTTTAATTCTTCAATTTTACCGCTGTTAAATTCGGATCGTTCGAACTACTTTGCACTTAAAATGCAACAATAATAATTTTCATCATTATTAATTATTATTCATTCACCTTCCACAATTTGCAGTAAATCACAGAATTTATTTCACTTCAAACACCACTAATAATTTTTCGCACTGTTTTTGTTCACTTTTAAACTATCGCGTACCGAATCTCCTGACTAACTCATTGTGTTATCGCACCCGTATTTATATACTGCACATACTCAGATTCTACACGAGCATTCGGTTCTGTTCTATCCTAACTTGTTATAGTCTGCTATGGAACTACTTCTTGTGCTTACATTTAGATGTCACTATTTAATAATTATCATCTCTCGTTATTTCTTTCAAAATAAATTCGAAACATGCAGCGCCAAGAATTACATACAGTCAGAACCGACAATATATTTTGCAGGGCCGAGTGCAAGGTTCAGTTGAGGTCCTATGAACAATTCAATGTACACAAAATAGCATTGGTACCCTTTAGAGTAGTATCGAATTTAAATCTGCAAATAACGTAGTTCCCATAGAGCTACTCCAGATGTTATCATAATAAACTCAAACTAGGAAAATAAATAGAAGAAAATTATATTCCGCATGCGGAAATTTCCACCGATTTCAGGAAAACGCGTCCTTGGCCCCTATTCTTGAAATCGGTGGAAATTTCCTCATGCGGAATATAATTTGCTTTAAAATTCTTTATATTATTCGAAATCGTTAGGATTGGTCGTAGGGATACTGACAGGACACTGCTTTTTTGGGGAACATGCTATAAGTATAGCTCCGGATGGTTTCAGCGGGAGTAAGGCTTGATTGGATCATGCGATATCACAATGGGCCATTATTGGCCTAAGTGTGCGATAGCAGCCACTCTAACCTAACCTAACCTGACCTACCCACTTGGAATTTTTCCCTTAGTATAGGGAAATAAATAATAGAAAACTTGCAAATTTGAGAAAATGATTAAAGTAGCGGGTGAAAAATTCGAATAGTATAAAAATTTTAAAGCAAATTATATTGCGAATTTGGAAATTTCCGCTGATTTCAAGAATAGGGCCCAGGGTATTCTTGAAATCGGTGGATATTTCCGTCTGCAGATTAGAATATGCTTTAATCTTCTTTACATTAATCGAATTTTTCGCCGGCTACTTTAATCGTTCATTCAAATTTGCTTGCAAGATTTCTATTATTTATTTCACAACAAATCAAAAATCGGTTTATATTTTCGACTGGGTAAATCGATGCGGATTAATTCCCCCAAATAATAGAAAACTTGCAAACAAATGAACGATTAAAGTAGTCGATGAAAAATTTGAATAATATAAAGAAGTTTAAAGCATATTATAATCCGCAGACGGAAATTTCCACCGATTTCAACATATTAATTCAACTTACATTTTGGAAAACATACTGTTTCGAATTCTACTCTACACACGTAAAATACTCGGTGATCGAGTGCTTAAAGCATGGACCACAAAGTGTTACTAACCCAATGGTCGCGAGATCGAATCTTGTCAGGTCGGAGGTTCATAATACACATACATCGCCAGTCGTAAAATCAGTGAAGAGTGCAAGTCGAAAAGTAGTGAACATTAAAGTGAAAAATTATGAATGAACAGTTAAAGTAAACACGTTAAAAGTGAGGAGTTAGCGAGTGAAATAAGTGAATTGCTGTATACAAATTAAAGGTTTTAGAAAATAAAGTTTATAACTCAAATCTCTGCGTATTATACAGGTTTGACCCGATTTATCGAATCTTTGATAAAACGATACCCGATTTGCCGCATCCTATTATACGAAAGAAAAGTATCCGATTTTACGAACGCTTACAAACTTGAAATTTTTTTGCGTAAATAGAACTGCAAAGTGTTAATCAATGAATATATTTAATCGAAATGATTAAACTTAAGTGCAGAAAAATATTAATGCGAGCGGCAATGGTAAATAGAACAAGCGATAGTGAGAACAAATAGGAGCAATATTGAAAAAAATTAATATCAAGGATGCGATATTTTGTTTGCACGATTCTTATGATGAAATTTCGGAAATCAGTATTAAAAAGGCGAGGCGAGAAGTTCAGTTCATTGTTGATGGTAAACTAGTTCATGAGGAATGCGTTTCTTTGGCTTTTCTAAATAATTGGTTTGAACTTCTGGTGGCTGAAATTGAAGAAGAGCGGTATTGTTGCAATAACTTAACTGATCTCATAACCGAGGAACGTGAAAATCAGAATAATGATGAGGATGAATTAGCCCCTTCTAATACTTCGGCAGAAGAACATATGAATTTTCCGGTAGCCGTAGATACTAGTCGTTGATTCGTTACTGTACACAATCACCTATAAAAGCTTTAAGCAATTTGAACGATCTAATAACTTGGGCTGAAAATAATTATTTAAATTTAAGCGATATTCTAACTTTGTGGAAAATTAGAATGATAGCTTTAGAAAAAATAGTGGATACCTAATTATTGGGGTATCTTAATTGTACGCACTCGTTCGAGTGTTTATTTTAACCAAATGAAAATATCAGTATTTTTTAACTAAAATAAGTAATTTATATGGAATGAATTTTTGAACCAAAAATAGTTTTTAATTTTTTAGTTTTATTTTAATTAATTCTAAATTAATGATAGATATTTCTTAGATATCGTCGCCTTAGAATTATTCTTATCTATGTCCAATTTTTGGCTGTTGTATGGTTTTATTTTGTCTATATCCTTAAGATTCGTTTTTTTTGCCTAGTTAGCATAGTTATAGTGGAGTTTATTTTATAATTTGCAAATGGATACAAAGTAAGTTTTATAGTGTCAATAGATATTTTAAATGTGTTATAATTTTTAACATTTTAATCCTTTTTCAATAATTTGTTTGCAGTAATTTAAATTATGGTGATTTTGAGGAAGCTAGGGAATCGGTAAAACTAGATTAAGTACCGTATTTTTTGACGATGTGTCAGTTTTTTTATGTATTATTACATAGTCAATTTTGTATAGTAAAATATTAGTACTACTATTTTTCTATTATTGTAGTGTGATTTCTGATGAAATTATTGTTGAAGTAATCGATCTCCAAGAAAATGCGACAATCCCAATTGAAGAAGCAAATTATCAGTAAAAGGATTAGGTAGAGTGGTATGTCCTATACAAATTCATCGGGAAAACCAGCAAAAGCTAGAGGCATAAAATTATGTTGCTGTCGGAACTCAATTAGCTGCGTTCACAGATGTATGAATTTTATATCACAAGACGATCGTACACAAATTCATAAAGATTTTTGGCGGTTGAATGATGGTAAAAAGAACCATTTTAATTCGAAATTTGTAATAAAAACGAAAAAATTGAGAACCAGAACTGTAGCTCCTCAAAGCAGAAGAGTTAACAGTTTTCTATATTGTTCGAAATTGAGCCAAACAAATGAATTCAAGTTTGCCAGGAATTTTTTTTCAATACCCTAAATATAAATAAGGGTCGCATATATTACTTTTTCAATCATAACAAAAACCCTGTTGTGCCTAAAACACCATTAAGGCGACATAGCACCTTCAAATTTTAAAAAAATCGAATTTTTTTATGATAGAATATGTTAGAATGAATGTTTAAAACACGATTTTAATGAAATAAACATGAAAATCTCAAAAAAAAATTTTTTTATTTATTGCGAAGCGCGCCAAAGTCGTTTTTTTACGCGGTTATCTCGAAATGACAAACTTTAAACGCGGTTATCTCGAAATGACGTTTTTCAAGTTGGCGTGCAAGATTGAGAAAAAACTACTTATACAATCGTTCTAAAATTTTAACACGTTGATCTACATATATTTCTGCTCAGAATGAACTACGGAAGGAAAAATCGGCTCTCAATTTTTTGAGTTACAACTAATTGGGCGATTTAATGTTGAATAAAACCCCGTTTTTTTTAATCAGACGTTTCTGAGAGTAGTTATGATGCACGCCGTGAATTTTCAGTGTTTTTGGAAGCCCCTTGTAGCAGACGACCTTGGGCTAAAAAAAATCTAAAAAATTGTTTTTGTACTTTCAGTTAAATAAAACGTCAATGGAAAGTTTCATTAAAAGATATCTAACGGCTTTAAAACATAATATTCCATTTTTCATACCAAACTATAGATTTTATAGCAGGGACAGAATATCACAACGAATGGAAGGCGTTGGCATGTTAATTAAAAACACTATAAACCATTCTATTTTACCTGATCTAAACCTAAAATGTATTGAATCTCTAGGAATTTCTATTAATTTGACTGGAAATCTTAGTACTAATAATTTGAAGATTTTTGTTTGCTTTTGTCCCTATTCACATGATGTAAACTTCCGTAATGATTTAATTAAAATAACTAACAGAAATGAATTTTTTCTAGCTGGTGGTGATTTTAACTGTCGACACCAAGAATGGTTTTGCCTTCGATTAAATAAGGGTGGACGGACATTACAACAGTTATCGGTTAATTCACAAGCATTTTCTGTAGTTGCTCCTACTTCACCAACATATTATAGTTCTAGAGGCACGCCAAGTACATTGGATCTGTTTATTAGCAATGTTCCGCAACACTTTTCCAGTATTCTTACACTCAATGAGCTAAGTTCCGATCATTTACCAATAATTTCTACTTTTGATTTAACTTATACAGCAAATTTGTTGGAAAATAAAAAATATTCATATAGAAATGCTAACTGGTTATTGTATCAACATACCATTGATTCGCAGTTGGCTAACGAAAATTTGACATCACATTTGATTTCAATTTCTGAAATTGATGTCAGTATTGACAAATTTACTAAAATGCTAAGCTATGCTCGTGATGAAGCAATTCCATTAAAATCTATTTCCCACAATGATAATTTAATTTTGGACGATTTTACAAAATGTTTAATACGGTTGCGTAACACACGAAAGCGTCAATGGCAAAGGTACAGATACCCATTTCTTAAAACTATTATAAGAAATTTGAATTTTTCCATCAAATCTAATATTCTTAAGCTACTTAGACTGTGTGCCTGAGAGCGATTTTTTCGACTAAATTTCCGACTAAACTAAATTAATGAGTAGTTATGCTATTAGTCACCAGCTTGTATCATTTAGACTCTTGCTGAGGTTGCTTGACTATTTAGTTGTCATTTTCTGTTTTTGTTATTATTATTTTTTATCGTGTGCATACGTGTAAAAATGTCTAAAAGGAAATATTTTCATTCCTAAATTTCGATTGTAATTTATAATCACATTCATGAATAATGCGATTTCCATATCCATATTTGTTTTATTTTTGATATTTCCTTGATTTTAAATAATAACAAATTGGTGTTGTTGAAAACAATATGACATATGAAAAGTCATAATTTAGTTTAGTTTACAATTTAGTTTACAATCGGAGGCACAGCATATTCAAAAGATACTAGTGCCACCTTTGAAAGAATGATATGAATCAGTCATTAATTTAGTTTAGTCGGCAATTTAGTCGAAAAAATCGCTCTCAGGCACACAGTCTTAATAATAAATAGAATACTAAATTAAAAATGCTTATTAAAGGCTCAAAACAATTTTGGAAAGTACCAACAAATCTGAAATCTAAACGATTAACAATTCCTCCTCTAAAAACTAACGATTCAAATAGTCTTATATTTGATGGAAAACAAAAATGTACCCTAATAAGCAATCGCGTTCAAAAATGTTTTTCCCCTAATTCGTACAACTCAAACTTTGAAAATACTATCAAAAACAAAATTAACGATATTGACATGATTGAAGAATTTACGATAGATAGGGAAATCACTTCTGGGGAAATTGTTGACATTATAAGCCATTGTAAGCCTTTTAAATCGCCAGGAACTGATAATATCGAAAATATTTTGTTAAAACATTTGCCAAATGCTGCCTTTGAGTTTTTAAAAAATCTTTTTAACAAATGTTTAAAATTATCATATTTTCCTAGTCAATGGAAATCTGAGAAAGTTTTACCTATTTTAAAACCAGGCAAATCGCCCCATCAGCCTGTTGTGTACGTTATCAAAATTTTTTGAATATTGCGTAAAAGATCGTATTAATGACTTAGTGGAAGATTCTAATGTGATCATTGATGAGCAGTTTGGTTTTCGATATCGGCATTCTACAATTCAGCAGATTGATAGAATTATAAGGTTCATTATAAATAAAAGAACTAGTCGGCACTCTACCGGAATGGTATTAATTGACTTAAAAAGTGCTTTTGATACTGTTTGGACTGATGGCCTAATCTCTAAATTAATTATTTACAAATTTCCGGTTTACTTAATTAAAATTTGAAAATCTTATTTATCAGATAGGTTCTTCTATGTGCAAATTGGTGATCAATGCTCTGATTTTAATCTAATTACTTCTGGTGTGCCTTAGGGATCAATCCTTGGACCAATTTTATTTAATTTATTTATAAACGATATCCCAAAAAATAACAAATGCCAGTTAGCCCTATTCGCGGATGATACTGCTATTTATTCTAGTGATGAACTTTCATCGGTGATTATTGCGAACTTAAATGAATATTTATATGAATTAGGCAGTTATTTTATACTATGGGAATTAAAGATTAATTATTCTAAAAGCCAGTACATATACTTCACTAGGTGCAGAGCACCGAGGAAATTACCACAATGTAATTTAGTGCTTGATGGGAATTCAATAAACTGGGAGAGTTATGTGAAATACCTAGGGATTTATTTAGATTCAAAATTAACTTTTAAGAAACAAATTGATAGTGTCATTGATAAATGTAATAAATTGTTCTTAGCCTTATATCCAATCCTAAATAGAAATAGTGGCTTAAATTTGAATAGTAAGTTGTTAATTTACCAAGCTGTTGTCAGACCTATTATTATGTATGGGAGTCCTATTTGGTGGCAATCCGCAGATACGCATAAAAAAACTACAAGTTGTGCAAAACAAATTTTTAAAAACAATTCTCAAAGTACCTAAAAGATTTGGGACCTTGCTACTACATAATATAACTAATATTAAACTTGTAACTGATTATGCGTTAGAATTGAACGCTAAATATTTAGAAAGAGTTATTAATCATGATAATTTACTTATTAGGAATTTAATCAACTAATGTAACAATTATTATTATTATTATATTATTATTATTATTATTTTTTTTTTTGATTATTTTAGAGTTTTAAGGTATAAGATGTAGTTTTAGGTTAAGTGTTTTCTGTTAAAAAGCAATTTTTTTTTGTTTGTATGTCATATAATTAGTTTTAACCATTTCTCTTTGCCATTAATCTGAAGTAATGCTACATATTATTAAGCAGATCTCAGTATGTAATTTCAAACAATTTTGTATATTTATGATTATGAGTTACCAATAAATTAAATTAAATTAAATTAAAAATTAAAAATTAAAAGATATCTCTTTTTATTCCATTAAAAAAAAATCTTTGAAAATCTTTTTTTTTTCATTTTTGATGGTGCTATGTCCCCTTAAAAGGAAAGTTTAGGAAACAATTTGTTTCAAATGAGGATATAGATTTAATTTGTCAACACATAAATGATTTTCCGGTATTTCCACTATTACCGAAGTTCAAACACGAGGAAATATTTGGATGCTTCTCTCAACATCAGCAAGTTGTTCTACTTATTTAAAATTAAATACCCTGAGACCAACATCAAAAAGTGGAAATACATAAATACGTTCAATAAAAAATTTAATTTTGGTTCCATCTTCCTAAGAAAGATCTGAGCGACAAATGCGAGGTAATGCGGTTGGCATCGGCTGCGTCCCTAGAGCAAACTAACGAGTATAAGGCACCTAATCTAAATAAAAATCAAGCGAAACTAGAACGAGACTTCGACATAATAAAATCTACCCAAAGCAAACTGGTTAAAATTTTCAGTTTTGATATGCAGAATGTCTTCCAACTGCCCAAAGCTAACAATTCCAACTTCTTTTATAGGCGAAAATTTTGCGTTTATAATTTAACGGGAAAGATTTATGGTGATAAAGAAGTTTTAAAAGCAATTTGGTACGTATTAATATTACTAGAGACAACCTAAAAGAGATATTTCATCCTATGTAAACGTAAAAATTTAAACTGCGATTTCATTTTCTGTAAGTAGCCGCATACAATCAAAGTATTTTGTTTTTTTGCGTATACGTAAACGCAGTTTAACGAAAAATCACAGATACAACGATGACATTGGAATTACCAGAAGTTTGTTTTGTTTCATTTTTTAGTTCATTACACAACATCGTTAGTTTGATTGTCTGTGATATTACTATTGTAAACATTTCATTCGAAATAGGTAACAACTTTTACATTTATAGGTATGTATCTATTTGTGGCCGCGAAGGTACTCACTTTACCAATGCGCTTATAAAAATGTTTCGAAAATATATTAATTCACATTCAGAAGTACAAACCGTCATGCGTGCACTGAACTGGATTGAATATTAATTTTCGGGGGCCGGCCACAGCAATGTCTAAGACATTGACTCTGCGAATAGCGTTTTGGAAAGAAATATTAAAAATAAATTTATATATTCCCCTGTTGACCTGCTAAAAGAATTTCTCGAATCACCAAAGGGAAGACGGCGATACAAATGAAATCTTCGGATTACAGGGATTACCATAACGCAGCCTATAAGTTGAACTACAGCCAAATGATTCCCCGAAAATTCTGCGATAATCAATTATGCGACAAACAATTCATCGAAAAACAATTCATCGATAAACAAATATGAAAACAGTTTTGAAAAAAACAATTCATCGAAAACACAGTTCATCGAAAACACAATTCATCGAAACAAAATTTTTCACCTAAAAGTTCCTGTTGAAAATCAGTACTTACATAAGATTTCCTAAATGAAGATTTTACAATTATTCATCAAAATAAAATTATATCGATGTTGAGTAGATTTTGAAAAAGATTATTAAGTTGAAGTGTATTATTCAATTGAATCAAGCATGATTTAGATGAAAAAAATGTGTAAACACAAAAAGCTTGCAAAAAATTAGCTGATTATGGGATAATATGCCATTTCTTCAGAAGCAAAATCTGAAAATCTGAATCTAAAACTTATTACACACTAAATGTCGCAAAAAATTGAAAACCTGTGTTAAATTTCTATAAATTCAACTTATCTGGCACGCAATGGTTCGATCGCCCATTTTTAAAAAATCAGTGTAAATTCCAGGTAATTCACATAAATTTGTAATTTAACATAGATATGCAATAACTGTTTTTCTATCGAGAACAGAAAGCCGCTTGACGATTTCTTGAGTAGGAGCTGAGATATGAATATTCTTGCCAAGTGATGCTCCAAAATCGACAAATACGCTTGAACAAAATATTACCCAAGCAAATAACCATTTTTTTGATCGGTTTTCGTGAGTGTGGGCTATTAAAATAAATTCAGGGATTCCTATTTCTTTCATAGGAAGGAAGTTCAATGCATTTAGATCGATTTTCGTGGGTGTGGGCTCTTATAATAAATTCAGGTATACCTATATCTTGCATAGGAAGGATTTCATAAATACCACCTTGACATCTGTCCATTTTCTGGGAACAAATATCAGCTTTAAACACTCAGTGGAGGTTGCTTTCAGCAAAAGAAGAATAACTTTTATTCGCACTGTGTTTCTGCAGGAAAAATCCAGTTTGGTCCGGCGAATTTAAATCACTTGGATCTGTTTATCACTCACAACATCCAGTTTTGAACGATATTACTGTGTATTGTTACATGTAGAAGTTGCCAGTTTAGAATATAAAACTTTAAGAATTTCGCATTTGAAAATGTCCATACATCACGCTGTCGAATTTAATAACTGCAAGTGGTTTGATTAGGAGAAATAATCTTCGTAAGGCGTGAGGGCTCGGAAATGCCATTCTATTCCCCATTTCATCACATAAAACTAACCAAGACTTGCTTGTGTATGGTTCGTACACCTCTTCAATTTAATAACAAAACTTCCTTTAACCTTCCTCAGTTCATTTTTAATAATATTAAGGTTCTCCTTGTACGAATTCCAAACCAGAGCCTTTATACTAATTTTAGTTTTATTGTTGCCCATGTAGCAATTCTTAACCGAGGTTAGAATATAACTTACCACTTTATCAACTTTTAAGTTATATTTGAGTTTTTGTCAAACCGGGATTCTCCAACCTTAAAATTCAGTTGCAAAAACCTCCATATTTTACTTATTCGTTTAATGCAAACCAATTTTGAACTTTACATAACCTAAGTTAAATTTAGGCTAATGTTTTCCTTTAGTATTTTCTTTATTTTGGTTCAAATTAACCTCTAGTAAACCCATACCTTCGGAAGTTGCATTTGAGTTATTTTGGAGTTAGGAATTTACTTTTGGGTTTATTTTCAACCTTCATTTACTCGCTTATTAACGAAAATTGAATTTTGGATCCATACGAGGAATTCTATTGGTTTGAAATAAACCTTTACTTAATCCCTTTTAACCATAGTTAATTTGAAGTCAATAACTTACTTTTAAGTTTGATTTCAACTTCAGTTAGACCTTATTTCAACTGTAGTTGGATTTTGGATACAAGCGTGCGGGTACCTCTTAGTTTAAAATAAACCTTTTTTGAACTTTTTCGGTTCCAACCAGAGACATTCGTGTTAATTTAGGGTTAACAATTTACTTTTAGGTTTGATTTTTGACTTTAATTATTACTAAGTTCAACCAAAGTTGAATTTTAGTTGGAAAATAGTTTATGTTGACTAACTGGTTATATACTATCACCATTTCAACTCTTCTTCTAACCAGTAACGCTAACTATTTTAAGTTTTTAGTCATAGTACTTGTAAGTTTCTCACTGTGAAGTTAAGTAAGTGCTAGTACTAAATTTAATTTATTAAAACGCGGAATAATTTGTTACTTGGGATACATTTAAAAGACGTGGCGTTCTTATTTGGCAAAAAATAAAACAGCAAATACAAATGTACTATAGATACACAATTAGTGTATCTACATTTGTATTTGCTGTTTTATTTTTTTGGCAAATAATTAGGTTAATGTGATCCAGTGTTACACGAAATTAATAGTGTAAAAATAATTAAAAGTGATTTGAAGTCATAGGCAATAAATCAAAAGTGGCACATACTGTGTTAAATGATCTTGTAACTATTTTACTTAGGCACGATATGCCTGAAATACGTCATTTCAAATCTTCTTGGAATTTGGATACAAGCGTGATGGATTCATGTTGATTTGAAATAAACCTTTCTTGATCCCTGTTTCAACCAAAGATACATTCGTGTTAATTATGAGTTAACAATTTACTTTTACGTTTGATTTCAACCATTATTAAACCTAAGTTCAACCAAACTTAGACAGCGACCTAAGTAAGTTAAATTGAGCGTTCTCTCAATAGGGTTCATGTTTATATTAAGAATGTTTTATATTTTTAGAAACAAATCAAAACATGACAAGGTTGTAACATCCACTAACGGAGGTAAACCGAATGCAGATCCGGCATAAATTGGGTGTATTATATGCCAACAATTATTTTTATATCACTTTTTTATATTTGAAATATTCTCTTTTATTTGAATTGGTGAACATTTTTATTTTTTTATTATTCAACGCGAGACTCTGTGATTATGTTTTAATTTTAAATTTTATTTAATGAAATATAAATTATATACTTTTTGATGATAAATTTATTCAAAAATTGTTATTTTAATTTTTCGTTTTATTATTTACTCATTTTTAAAATCCAGTTCCTGGGTGTGCTAATTATGAATATGTGCTTTATCTTGACCACCTGATTATTAAGCGAAAAATAGTAGAAAATAACTTAAAAACATTTTCTTTATGCTCCAATTTAGTAGTTGAAATAATCAACGATTTAGTATAAAATTAGATTAGAAAGAGAATTTTTATTTCAAGCATACCATAAAAACTAGTAATCTTACATTACACAGATTAAGCGATGAAACGATTATTTCAAGTACGGTACTGAAAGATAGGAAAATCATGTTAAGATATTTTCGACTTATTTTTGAATCCGGATTCAGCTGATGAATTTATGGTATTCATAACTGGGACACCCTGTAGCTCTACAAAAGTTGGATTGCAACCGGTAAATAACGTTCATTTGAATTGTTAAAGCAACGGTTGCATAACCAGTAGATCCCAACTTATTAGTTGATTTCATGTACATCCCTAACTCGAAAAGTGAATAAATTCAATGTTGAATATGGGTTTAGGAAAAACCTCGAATTATTTCTAACCCTACTATGCTTCTGCGATTAACGGTTAAACAATAACCTTTTTGAAACTAGTACGTTACACTCAAGTTAGTTGTATACGGTTGTTTAACCATAGTAATGCAACTAAGGTTAGTAATTACCTGTCAAAACGCCTGTTGATCGACGGTTAGTGAAACGTTAGATTAACGGAAAATTAACCAATTTTAAACTTCTGCATTATTTCAACCTAGGTTAATTTACGGTTTATGAACCGTTCTCGAACTCCAAATTGCTACATGGGTGGTTTTACTACCTCTATTTTCTGGTAGGGCTCAAGTTCCACTGACAACCATATTACTATTGGCCTGCCCCAAATTTTGTCTGGTTATATACGCTTTTAACAGCCAGATCTTGTAGTAACGATGCTTATCTCTAGACAAGTCACCATTATATTGCCGTCAGTATATCGAGTAGGATTAAAAGTTTTTAAATTACTTTTCAGAAGAATGCTAGATCTAATATTCCCGGGATTACCTGAGAAGGTCATAATTTATGATAATTTTTAGTAGCGGTTATTGTATAAGAACTATGTTTTCTCTAGAGTTTGCTAGTTTGAGAGGAAGAACTACCAAAACGGCTTTGTTGTGGTTCAGGATGATCTAAATTAACTGTAGCATGTTTCAGCCAAAAATTGGTTTCCACTTTCTTCAGTTTGGCCTCTTGTATCATTTTACACTCCATCCTTTCAATGTACTCCAGGAGTTATTGTTAAATTTCAGTTAAATTTGTAACACCTATTTGGAAGAGAGGCTAGCGATTGGTTATTAATATTCAGAGGGAAAAATAAACAGTATTTTTTTGTTTCCCCTGTATGACGGTTTTCTAATTGTCGGAAGATGAAGATCGCTTGGTTAAATAATGCCCTAGATTTTATCCAAATTTGACTGTGTTGAAAAACAAAAACCTGCTATTGATTTAATTGAAATTTTCTCATTGCTACCAAAGCAAGCTTTCCACTTTGAACTTTTACGGCGATTGGGGCTTATAAAGAAAATGGTTATTAGCTTGGGAAATATATTGTTCAAACGTATTTGTCGATTTTGGAGCATCACTTGGCGAGAATATTCATATCTCAGCTCCTACTCAAGAAATCGTCAAGCGGCGTTTTGTTCTCGATAGAGAAAGAGTTATTGCATATCTATGTTAAATTACAAATTTATGTGAATTACCTGGAATTTACACTGATTTTTTAAAAATGGGCGATCGAACCATTGCGTGCCAGATAAGTTGAATTTATAGAAATTTAACACAGGTTTTCAATTTTTTGCGACAATTAGTGTGTAATTGATTCAGAATTTCAAAATTAAACTTAAATCCAACACACTATTTGCCCGAGATGTTCGATATATTATAACAATTCAATTTGATTTAAATAAATGATGCTCCTCATCACAATAATTCGCTTCAAATTCTGCTTAATACAATTTTTTTTCAACTGAAGTTGTCCTGGTTTGTTTTCCGTATATCACAAAATTGAACAATTAGAGAAAATTGATCAATATTTTTTAATATGCATTACGAGTCTTTTCGATGAATTGTTTCTTTCTTTCGCATATTTGATTTTTCGATGAATTGTTCTGTGTACAATTGTTTCTGAGTACAATTGTCTGTAGTTCTCTGATTCTTCTTCTCTGAATTCATTTCTAACAATTGTTTGTCGCATTTTTGTGCGTGTGTTAAATTGTGTTGCGCATAATTTTCGGGTTGCCCAGCCAAATACAATATACAAAGGCTAAATATTTAATTTATGAGTAGGGGTCACCTTACATAAAGTATCGCTGTGGTTATGATAGCGATTTTATTTCTGTGAAAATATCACAAGAAAAAATCAAAAAATGATACTGGTTACTCACAATTCTGCCTCTCTCAACTAGTGGAAAATTCCCTTCACTGAATCTAAAAGATTTATCTGACATGCTACATACCACCGGTGGATCAGGTGTTTTATAAGAATTTAATTGAAAGCCGAAATGATCCTTCATCGTTAAATGGTGGGCATGTTTCACATCCAATTCAGAGTGGAGATCCAATAAATAATAAAAGAGGCGGGGCCAGAGCAAACAAAAGAAATTAAAGCAATATTTACATTTTGTCAGTTAATTTAACTATAATGTGATTACATATATTGTGATATTTTTATTTTTGCTTAAATATATGGATTTTATATATTTTTTTTTATAATATTATTTTATTAAACATTACTTGGTGTTTGCTAAAAATTATAGTATTTCCAAAAATCGAGGATGTTATGGCATAGACAAGCCTTTCAAGAGAAGTTGCTCTAAACCTGGACATACACAAAATAATTAAATTTGAATTTTAAATAATTAAAATACTTTTTGAGTTTTAAGTTCTAACTATATTTGTTAGAAGAAAGCTTAATTGGAAACCAACATTTATTAATGAAACCGCTCAGGAACATCTTTAAATTTCTAGCTAAACTTCAAACACCGATTTCTCCAATATAGGCAAAATGGATATAGACAAGAATAATTCTGAGACGACGATATATCCTAGAAATTTAAGATTTTAAAAATCTTTTTAAAAAATATCCGATTTAACGAATGTCCGATTTTTCGAAAGCAAAATTTTTTGTGCCTTTCGGTAAATTGGGTACGAATCTAGCTGGAAAATGTTAAATATCTATATTACATTTTGAACATCCCATTTTGGGAACTGTGCGAGGTGCGCTGAGAAGAGCGCTTTCGAAACATTTTTTTCAACTTGTTTAGCATATTATCAAACTTGAACGCTGCACAGTGCTAGTACAAATTTCAGCTGAGTTGCTTATTTTTATCGAATTATTAAGTAATTTTACATAAAATTTATTTATTGGAAAATTTATTATTGTAGAAAAATGTGTAAAATTACCCATTCGCTATGCGGGTTATTCCTTTAATACAGTGGTTCTTAGCCTTTCTTTGCTCGCGGCCCACCAAATAATTCATAATTTTTTGTGGCTCCCATTTTTTTAACAATAATTTACATATATTTGTTAAATTATCTTTAATACCAGGTGCGGAAATATGAAAACGGAATTTACCAATGACGCCACCTCAATGTACCTTTCGACAAACCACTTCATCGTTGCCACCGTTTAACGCATGTTTTTTACGTGTTAAAAATGTCGAGTTGTTTGTCTACATATTACGATTTGGGGACATCATTGATTTTTTGTTATCATTTGAAGAAAACTGCTGCAGAATCACAAAGAATGCTTATCAAAACTTACGGTGAGCATGCTCTTGGTTTAACAAATCCAAAAGTGGTGATTTTGACGTGAAAAACGAAGAACGTGGAAGGCTAACAAAAAAATTTGAAGCTAGTGAATTGCAAGCATTGTTGGATGAGGATGACGTTCAAATGCAAAAAATACTCGCAGGTCAATTGAATGTGTCAGGAGAAGCCGTCTCCATATGTTTAAAAGCCATGTGAAAGATCCAAAAGCTGGGAAAATGGGTTCCTCATCAACTGAATGAAAGGCCAGGTAAAAATAGGAAAACCACTTACAAAATGTTGCTCTCCAGATACAAAAGAAAGTTATTTCTCCATCGAATTGTGAGAATCCAAAGCGCAAAATGTCTTGGGTAGATCCAGAACAACTATCGACATGGACTGCAAGGCCAAATCGCTTCGGACGGAAGACAATGCTCTGTATTTGGTGGGATCAGAAGAGTGTAATTTATTTTGAGCTGTTAAAACCTCTCGAAACCGTAAATATTGAAAGCTACCAACAACAAATGATCAATTTGAATCGATCTTAGAGTGAAAAACGACCAGAATATGATAAAAGACAACATTAAGTGATTTTGCTTCATGATAATGCACCATCACACAAAGCAAAACCGGTCATGGAAATACTTTCACACGCGGCTTACTTGCCAGACTTGTCTCCGTCCGATTATCACTTATTTGCATCCATGGTGCAAGGGCTTGCTGAGGAGTACTTTACTTCCTACGAAAATGTACGAAAATAGCTCAATAACTATGGTTTGCTTCAGAAGAACAGTTTTTTTGGCGTGCTATGAAAAATTGGAAAAATGTATAACTAATAGTGGACAATACTTTGAATAAAATACTCTTAATCATCATCATCAGGAAAGTCGTGAGGTGTGGGCTGGTGATATAAAAGATGAAAATCTCTTTTTATTTTGGCGAAATTTAAAAAAGAAATAGATTTTGAGGAGACACAAGCAAAATTCAATCATTGATTGACAATGAAACAACGCTAAACGTAAATTTATGACCGGAAAATCAAGTATAAAATTGCAATGTGGATAATGATGGCTCGGTTCGTCCTTACGAAGATCTTGATTTGAACAATGTTGCTGAATCCCAAATTACATCCAGTGCAGTATTTATGAGTACGCCAATTAAAAATATTGCTGATCAAAACAATAACATAACGCAGCAACCGGATTGCTCTTATATGTCGTTTAAAGAGGATTTTCTCACCCTATTCCCCCATCCTTCCAAAATCTTTTTATTATTCGGAGGCCCCAACTGAAAAGAAGAAAATTGTCTAAAGGAAAACTGCTCCTGATGCAATTTTATCAAATAAATATTTTGAACGCTTAAAAAAAAATGAAAAAAGACAGTATCTGAAAAGTTGGCGCAGGCCTGAAAGAGATAGGAAAGAAAAAACTAAAAGAAAAGTTTATAAAACGAAATTTCAACCAAGATCATTAAACTAATTTTCAAACAGATGGTGGATCGAGTGTAAAAGAAATTAAAAAACATGTCCTGGTGATTATGTCATAGTTGCATACGAAGGAGAGTATTTCCCTGGGACTGTCCTGGAAGTAAAAGAAAATGAAACATACATTAAAACAGTGCAAATGAGTGGTAAAAACTGGAAATGGTCGAGCCAGGACGACGCCATTTGGTATAAAGAGGAAGAAGTATGTAGTGTTATCAGGCCGCCTTCTCTATTAAATGCCAGAATTATTACTAATCTTTATTATTTTGTAACCTGAGTAACTGAATTATTTTTTTTATCGTCTAATCTTATTACTTTATGATTGATTTTCTAAAATTAATATCCTAGCTGTGAATTAAAAGGACATAATTTGTTTATTATAACACTTAACGTTTAATAAAAAATACGAAAAATAAAAGTTTCTTTTATTGAAAATTAAGTTTTTGTTGTTTCAGCCATCTTCCGCTTTAACTTTACAGTGCCGATAGTACGAACAAGAGCTGCCAAAAATTAGATCAAAAATAAATCACATATGCCGATAATAAGAACATAGACTTTATGCAATGAAATTATTTGATTTTTATGATTAATATGAAAGATTTATTGAAACTTAACTTTTATAATATTATTCATGTTATAAACTATTTTTATACGTAATATTATATAAATAAAAATTCACCCGAAAAAAATATCTTAACAAAACGTCAACGAGATTCTTATACTGTCGGTAATTGGTACATTTACCTTATATGTACATCAATTTTTTTTATTTTTATATTCTGAAGGACATTTTACAAACTTTGGCGGCCCCCTGCAAATTTCTTAAGGACCCCCAGGGGGCCGCGGCCTCCCGTTTAAGAACCACTGCTTTAATAGAACAGAGATAAAACTAAATTTTACTAATCCAATTTTAAAATAAACACAACCGATTACAATTTTGGACATAATCATAGTAAATTTAATTTAAAATAGGTTTTTTCTTATTTGCGTTCCTTATAATTGTTCATTAGCCACAGTCCCCGCTAATTTTGCTTCAAACTTTTATCGTATATTTTGCCAATCATTTATCTAAACGATTTGCTAATTTAAATTCTAGCATTCCAACATATTAGTGTCAAATTGAACACCATATACTGTCTATTTTTATATACTCGACATACAGAGCAGATACCGACCAAACCGTCAAATACGCCATAAATAAATAAAATAAATTTCTTTCTTAATTAATTCACTTAAAAGATGAACCAAAATAAGAATACAATTTTTATTTTTTATTAAAAGCTTCCAAATTGAAAATTTATTAAAAATATCGCACGCACTGTTTTATCTCTTCACAATATACAGCCCAAGTATCATCATCACACAAAACTCGCGCAACCAACCAACCAACCAAAAATTGTATATAAAGTAACAATTTATGATGTACTCGTATATGTACAATATAAAGTACTCGATAAACTACTCGTACTATAATATTCCAACAAAAGACTATTAACGAAATAGAAACAATGCACGCAGAGAGAACCAAACAGTTTTTGTTGTCTATAATAAAACTCCTAAACTAAACTAAATTACTTACTGAAGAACGATAGAATTAAAATTGAAAAATTCTGAATGAATTTGAAAATGTTTTGTTGTTGTTGATTGTGTGCTGTATTGGATCTTGCTGAGTGTAATTTTTGTGTTCGTTTTTTCATTTTATTTTTTATTTTTCAGTATTTCCATATCACACACAGATTAGTTAGTATTTAAACGGCGGGCAAAGTGGTTGTGGGCTATCATATACATTACAAAATAATTTAATTCAACTAAACAAAAAAAAAATTAATTATTTTTCGTAATTAATTCGCGGTGTTCAAAATTTTTTTATTAAAATTAATTTTCACGTTTTGATTTTTGTTTTTTTCGTGCGGTTTAATTGTTCGTGGTACGTCACGAAATACACACACACACACACACACACATTCGTGTTTTTGTTTTTAAAGGTTTACCTAAAAAGGATAATAATTTGGTGGTCAAGAAAATTGAATTTAAATTGAAAATTGTCGGTTAGTGCGAGTGCGAAAATTTATTGTGTGCGGTCGTAAAAACCTGGAAAATATTTAAATTCTAGCGGTTTCGTTCGGTCGCTCGGCGGGAAAGTAAATTAAATCATAAAAAAATTTATGCTTTTGAAGTGAAAAATAAAGTGAACTTTTATTTTTTTGAGTGGAAATACATATTATGCTTGTGATTATATTTTGTTTTTTGTTGATAAGGAGATAGCACAGCAAAAACAAAACCGTAAAAAAATATCAGAAAGGAATTTCTTGTATATGGTTGTGTGCTTCTGGTGTTATAATTTTTTGTTGTTGCTTTGGGATTAAGGATTTGTCTGATCAAATTAATTGTAAGTCGGTTTTTATAAGATAATATTACTTACATAAAAAATGTTTGTTTTTAGAGTGGTATACTGAAAATTGTGTGGTCCAGTTTGGAACAGTAAAAAAATTTGTTTGAACATAGAAGAGTGTTTTATGATGAAAAATGGAAATTATGTTGTTTTTGTTATGCTTATTATTATTATGATCATTTTCTTGTTGTTATTTTAATTTGAGATGGTAAACTAAGTGGAAAATGTTTGTAATATTTGTTTTTGTTAAACACCAAAAAGGAGTGTAGGATTAGATATTGCGGCTGACCACATAAATTCTAATGTGTTTCAGGCTATGAATTTTAGTTGTTTTTGTAATGTGTATGTTTTATAAACGTACGAAATATACGTACATACATAATACCGGACGAGGAAGGGTCAGTGTTTTATTGTTGATTCGGTATTGTAATATTAACGTGATTATAATGTAATTTGATGTTTGAATTTTTAATTGGGTAAAATATGAAACAATAAGATTTCCTAGACGTTTTTTTTGGAAATAGTAAAATTCCGTTATGGGTTGTGATGCGACATTGACCAGCCAAATTAGAATTTGGGTTAGAATATGAATTAAATGTTAACACATTTGATTTCAAATTTACTGTGAATTTGATCATTACTGTAATAGTAATGAAAATCTGGAACCTTGGCCTTTGTGCATCTTCATCATATTCATCTTACTAGTTCGGTTTATTTATTTTTTAACGCATTCATTCAGTGAGTTCAAGTTTTCAAGTTTCAGTTCAAGTTTTAAGAAATCCCGTTATGCTATTTTATGCTAATCCTAATAATGATTATTCTAAATTATCACCTCATTATAATACCACCAAATTTTATAGGCTACATCAAAACTAAACAACTAGCCAGAAAAAGTTGGTCGCTCATCTAATGGCCTTAACATATATTACTCGGCTTCGTACATCCCTACAACAACTGAATGTCATTTACCCAAAGAGGCTACAATATTTTCCTAAAGATCTGAAGTTTAATATGTGTAGAAGAGCATTTTCGTAGCTGTTTGAATCTTCTTCTAAATGGTCTCCTTCATTGATCATTTGTGTTATCGGCGCAGGTAGCTAGGGTGTTATTTTCATGAATTTTGACTTGTTAGATCATAGATATATAGAGTCGAGTACACTTCCTTGTGATCCTCCTGCGTTGAATTCGTTAAGTTCAAAGTATTCCTTTTTTTTGTGAAAAGTTTAGTTTATAAAGGTTAGAGCTTCATGGTAAACTTTGTGGAAAGCCAGTGCCTCTTGTTTCTAATGCTTTTTCAAAGGCCTTACTAATTCTTTGTTCTCGGAATTATTTTTAGCCATTAAATATTTGCAATTTGTAAAATTTTTAAACAGATTAGATATTATTTGGGGTAAGGATGATAGTTTCTACGATGTTATTTCTTGAAGTGCTTTGGAATCATATTGAATTCAGTCATTTTCCATATTTTAGACACACATTTTTTGCTGTTCATTAAACTTTTAAATTTCTGTTTGTGAACTGTGTAATATCATTTGTACTTTCTAAATAATTTCTTTAACGGTTTATTTGGTTAGGTTTGAATTTTAACTAATCCCGATCTTGCCGTCAATCGACCCTAGGTATTTGTAACTCTTATCAGTCTCAATGACAATGTTAGACATAAACATTATTTCTTTTATGTAAGGATTGAAACAACTTGAATTTTTATTTGCTAAGATTCAATCAGAGCTTGTTGCTGTTGAAATTTTTGTTCAGGATATTAAAGTCACCAAAAAGGCGTAATCGACTATTTAAATTCAATTGACAAAAATCATTGATGAAACGCCTTTAAACCCGTATTGAAACAATTATACCATTAAGACCGAAGTGGAATCAAACTACATAACTTCTACATTAAATCCGTCAATGCAGTTAAAAAGGTTTATGAAATTGAGGGTAAATACGTTATTGTGGTTCACTCATCAATCTTAAACTGATTGCAGTGATTAAATCTACGCTCTAGGTTAGGTTAGGTTAGGTTAGAGTCTCTATCTACGCTCTAGAAACTATAACATCTTACTTTGAACATCAAAAACAAGAGCCTTTCATAATTACTTTGTATGTTGATCGCCATGTCAACAAGCTACGCCCCATTTAACAATATAAAATGGGTTCTAATTTTCCATTCAATATGTTACCGGGATGGGTTACAGGCGATCCCTCGAAGTTCTCACATAGTAACTGTATGGATTTTTTCACAAATCCAATGCATCGTATCTAATAAATAGAAACCGAACCTACGATACAGCTTTTATTGATGAGTACATGATGGTATGCTTGCTGGATATAGAGGACTTGTGGTTGGCATAAGTAAATGTACCATAATATATCTTCTATCGTCAATAGGCAGGGCATCTTCCCTAACATCATCTCCCCTAACAGTATGAACACTGGTTAAGGTTCAATGAATTAATCACTCATTATTCGAAATGAAAATATGATTATGAAACCTCATTTGAGGCGGCCAATCCCTTGATGGGATATAGTGCCAGAGAGAGAGAGAGGGAGATAAACAATTAATCTCCCTGCTCAAGATACCAGAAACCAGTAAAGTCACGACGATCCTTGAAGCTCAACACCAAAAGTGGTCTTTATGAGAATTAATTCTTAACTACTTGAGCTGTTTGAAAGTGTACCGCTTGCCATAGTTGCAATTTCAAGACAAACACAATCATTTAGATATTTTTCATCAATAGTTAATGTTAGATTACACTTAGACTCACTATTAATGAAGACTCGAACTCGATACTACTGCTCAAATGATCCACGAAACGTCTGCTTTATGGGAAATGTGCAATTTACTATCAAAATGGCATCAAAAGTATGAAGGATTTATAACTTCGTCTTAAAATCAAATTACCTATTTTATTAATTTGTGGAAATTTCATTAAAACCCGGCATACGGAGCAGTGAATTTTTTGGCCATGATTACGCTGTTTACAGATGCGATCGGTCTCTTGAAGTTAGCCCAATCGAATCGGGTGGTGGTGTACTTATAGCAGTACATTCTACATTCTGGAATGCTCCAGTAACCTTAGCCCTGTCGACAGTCGAACAAATTGGCGTAGTAATCAAGATCAAACAAATCTACCACCTCAATAAAATAGTGATGAAGTTATTTATAAAACAAACTCGTCACCTTTAGTTCTTGTGCTTTGTGATTTTAATCTTCCAAGTATAATCTGGGATTCTGATGCGGAACTAAATTGTATTTTACCGTGCAATATTTGTTCAAGATTTCGGAATCACCGATTTCTTGCCATAAACGATATCAAACGCATGATATCAATTAATTTAATGGCGGGTTCAGACGCAACAAATCAAATATAACTTGAAAGAATAATCGAGATGATATTCCCTCTAAATAAAATGTACCGCGAGCGTAATGAAACTAGTAGAAGCGGACAATTGAAATTGTCCGACAAGCGCTCGATAAAACAGGAAAAATGTAACAGACGGACGGACAGAGGTGTAAAACCTCTGAAACAGCTAAGGTGCTAATACAACAAATTAGCCCAATAGACAAAAAATGAATAGAATTTTAAGCAAATCAAAAAAAAATTCCAGAAACTACTTTTGAAATAATACTCTTTTTATTATAGATAAAAGTATGCCTAGAATAATAATTGAAAATTTAAAAAACAAGTAGACAGCCGCATCTGTGTGACCTCTATTTTTAGAAAAAGTTGAATATCTCAAAAACTACTTGACCTAGAGTTCCCAAATTTTAAATGTGACCTTTTTAGAGTAGTATCTATCTGTGTGCAGCTCTATTTTGAGCTCTCTGGTATGTATAGTTTTTGCTGTGATAGTGCCAACAGACAGGTGGGTGGCCTAAGTCTTTGTATAAGCTTGCTCGCAAGAGCGAGCGCTAAAAGTAGTGATTCGCTCATGCAACGTAACACCATGTCTATTTGTAAAGCCCGTGTTGCAGGAGCAGATAATCGTTTTTGTTTGCGGTCTTTTGTATATTAAAACCACTTTTTCATTATGTGCACCACATCTCTCTCTCTCAAGCTGTTGGGAATTTTAGTATTGCACTTTCTAAAATTAATTGTAATGAAATTAAGAAATTTATATCATATTAGGTTACCCTTTATCAGATTCATGATCATATATGATTTCACAGGATGCCCAGACAAGTTCTGATGCATTTATCAACAGATAATTCATGAAATGATCGGATTGTGTTTGTCTGTAAACAAATTGAAAAACAAAAAGATGAATTGAGTTAAAGTAGTGATAAATATTTTACTAGAGTTTTTTCGTATTCTTGCACTTTTAATTTTTCCTTCCAAACCATTAAAATCATCGGCTGCGGATGTAAGGATAGAAAGTTGAACCTCCGCTGCTACAGCATGACATTTATTTAATTATTTATTTGAATTCTGATGTTCTCGGCGTAAGTACTTAACCTCTTTAACCTCATATACTATTTTCCTGCTCTGTTTGGCCATCACATTCTTTTGTTGCTTCTGGCGTTGTTGTTGTTCTGGATGTAATATTTAAGCTACGTTTGGATGCAGTTGGTGTTGTTAATGTGGCGGATGTGAACGCAATATGTCGGCCAGTAGTTGTATGATACTTATTTTTTTTTTAAATAGATTTTTGTGTGCTGGTAAATGGTTTAATATTTTGATTTATTTTTGATTTTATTATATATTGATGTATTTTGCGCGTCTGGAAATATAATTAAATATGTAAGTAATAGCCAGAGCAAATATTTGATTTAAGGGTATTAAAATTATATTTACCATAAATTGTAGTTTTTCATATTTGTGCCCATTGTGATTTATTTTATGTTATTTTGCTGTAAATAATAAACGAAATGGTTATAAATGTTGTATTGGAATGTTAATACTATTTAGGCCCGTTTTTAATTTAACATCTTTTTTCTTAATGTCAGCTACTTTATAACTTTTAATCTCATTGCTTAAATCTTCTGATTGCTTATTACTGTAATAAATAGATACATTTGACGATGGTATTGGGCACTCAAAATAATCTTCAAGATTTAAAACTGCCAATGCTTTAAACTCATTAGAGTTTATATTCGTATCTTGATTCTTTAAAACAGTTTCCTCTACTATGCAGTAGTTATTTGGGAATGCTTCAGAACTAGAAAATAATTCCTTGAAAACTGACAACGTCATGTTTCAAAAAGTGATCATTCACCTTTAAACGGTTAATAATTTGTTGAATTGGATGATCCTTTTTTCACCATTTTTTTTTATTTTTTTTTTTTTTATTTTGCATATAATTCTCGAACTTAAAAGCACTGAACATGTCGAGGTGCCCAAAAACCTTTACGGCATCAGCCAAATGTAGCAAACTATGCGCGTCAAACGACATATTTTCTATGCCATACAAAGTTTGAAACTGATTAACAAATTCGATAGTTAGCTGCATCGCACAATCATTATAATATTGCAAAGTATTGGCCGTAATTGACTGGATGAGCATTTAGTAAGCAGAACACCATCAATTCAACAAAATTTCGTTCCCGGTGAATGAATTGTTTTTTAAAAATAATTCTAAGCTTTTTCCAAGGCCGATGTGAGAGTATAATCCTTCGTTTAATGGGATAATATAGCTTGTAATTTAGAATTCGGTGTTTTTTAAAGTTTTAATGTTTTTTGGCAAATTTTCGTGGTATTTCGTTAACATTTTCAGTAAGGCATTTCCAGCCGTGTCTGTAATGTTGTACTCATTACTCCATTTCCGTATATCATTGAAAAGGTTTAAATCACGGAATTTATTAAATTCTGTACCGTCATTACTATCTGTATCCGATATGCTCTGATCCCAATTTGACGAATCATATTCACCAAAATCAGAAGAATTACTTCCATCGGAATTATAATTAATATGTCTGATTTGCAGCTTTTGAATTATTTATTAAATAATTTATTTCACACAAATTTTCAATATCTTGTCTAATCTGGTAGCACGCCTTACTATCCATGTTGTTAAAATTTCGTTTTTCACACTATTTTTTTAACAACAAATCTAACACTAACAAAGTTTACAAATTTTCCAAATTGAAATCAAAAACATTAATAACACACATTAAAAAAAATTTGTATACTTACAAAACCAAAATTATTATTTTTATATGTGCAGTGTCATGTTAGTATGTACAATCGTACCTATCTCGATCAAATTCAAGAATAAATTCTAAAAGAAAAATGCTTAATTTTTGAAGTTTCATCCCGATCGGACAAACCGTTTGAGCCGTAGAGAGGATACATACATTTAGTCTCCACACACACGCACACACATATTTTTAAATCACTTTTTTTTTGACATTGATGATATAGGAAATGGTAAATCTACATAAATCTCTCGAGGTCAACAATTGTTCACGATTGCTATATTTTATTTTACTAGGTAAAAGAAAGAAAACTTACGTAAATTGCATTTAAAATTCTGTTTTACTTATTTTCTAAAATTTTCCACTATTGTTGCTAATTATGTAGAGTATTTAGCAATATCTAAACTTTCAAAATTGTTTTGTCGATTCCTCCATTTGTACAAGCGACATTGTCGCTCGTGACCTTAATAGATGGACGTAAAAGATAATTGTTTACCGTTTTTTGACATTTAAAACTCGTATTCAAAAGCCATGCTTTCCAGGGAAGTCGTCGAAATAGTTATTTGTTTATCTAGAGCACAAAGTAGAATATTGCTGTTCATGCGAAGCATTGACCAACAACTACGTGAAATTGGACCATCAATCACCTTTGCGCTCGAGATGCACATAATATTTTATAAAAATTAAATAAAAATTTTGTATTCAGTTCTCTTTACTTATTTTGAAAAATTAGTCACAGCAATTAAAGCGAAAACAAAATAATTGTTGAATACATAGCAGGCTGACAATGGGGTAGCCTAGCCGGTAGATACCACTGATTTATGTAACTCACGGCATACAAAAAAACTGTGGAATAGAAAACAAAACTAAAAATCGTACCTAATGTGCAATAGAGAAAGCAAAACTATATCTTCCTTGTCTTGAATTTTGAATTTTCGGGAATCAAATTCAAATTAGTGCCAGTTAGTCTACAAAAAAACAGTTGACATATACTTGATAAAATGGATGCAATGCGAGATTTAACTGGAAAAGTAAAATTCGAGTACCAATGTAAGCAAATATGTATTCAAAATTTAATAGTATACAATCTTGAAAAAAAAAAATCAACTTTTTTTTTATTTTTATTTACGTTTGACATATATGTCGAATTTTCTATTAGTTTTTGGCTTTTGTATGTTGTTCATTACAGATATGTACTTCATATTTCAAGGGAAAAATACGGAAAAATTATTAAAACAAATTTTTTTAAATTAGGCAGGCAGCAGTGTTTTATTTATTAATTTAACTTTAATTAATTAACTTTATTAGAAAAATTACCGAAGCAAAATAAGAAATAGTCTTTTTTGCTTTATGTATGTATATGCTAGTATACATCATTTTTATTAACATAAATTGTTTGTCATAGTCTTAAGCCTCTTTAAACAATAAAAAAAAATAAAAACAAAAAAAAAATATGATTTAAAAAATTAAAAATTTTGAATATTTTTCTGTCTATCCGATGTTTATTAGGAAAATGAAAACGATTTAAAATAATTTTCGAAATTGTCTTGGTTCCAGTGCGGCCCTTACTTTACATTTTCGGTAATACGATTTTCGAGTAAAAGTGGAACTAGTCAGGAATAAAAACTTAACTTAAAAAAATAAGAATGCGATAAATGGCATGTCAGTGTTATTACCCAGCAAAACTTAATTTTTACTTAAGAAGCCCAACGAAACTTTCGTTAAATTTAGCTGTCACTTAAAAAAAATACTGTGCGCATTTCTCGCCCAAAAATATGAAAAACTTAAAAAATTGTTTTGAAAATCTGATTTTTTATTAAATATAAAGGTGGGAATTATTTTAATTGTATGATTGATTATTAAATTAATATATAAAGTTATTTGAATAATTTTACATGCATCTTTCACTGATATATGATAAAAAATTTGAATTTATGAAACCTAACCTAAAAATTAGATTAAATTGTGAACGTTGCTTAACATATTAGTTGTTTTCTATTATTAAATGTTTGTTATAATGAATTAATCAAAATACATAAAAATCTAATCATGTTTTATTCATAAAAGTTGTAAATTAACATCGCGCTGATTTTTTTATTATTTAAGAATTATAAGTTGTGCATGGCTGGAATGTCAAACAAAAAAAAAGACAAGGGCTTAGGTGTATATAATCAATGCCTCCTAAACTACAGGCTTCTTACTACTCTCATTTGTCGCACATGACGCCAATTATGTCTGAACCGAGACTGCGCATAATGTTAAGATATTTACACTAACAGAACAGCTAGAGAAAGCAACAAAAACGTAGACTTACCGTGTCGTCATCATTTGGTGTAAGCGGCCTGTAGTTTAGAAGGCATTGATATAATACAAGCGAGTGGAATATAAAAAAAAGTTGTACCATATTTTGTTGTTGTTTTCAATGATAATTTAGTTTTGTGCCGCATCCATGAGTTATATAAATCGGTGATAGATACCGATTGGTTAGCAAGCAAGCAATTTGCTAGCCGAAATCCTGACTACTCAACCAATTTTAACAAGCAAATTTAAATTTCAAATTATATTTTCAATAAGCTTTTTGTTTTTTTTTGCGATTGCACAGTAGTAGCACAGACAATCAAATTAGATTTTTCATTTGAACTAAAAAATGAAAACAAAACAAACTTCTGATAATTCCAATGTCATCGTTGGATCTGTGATTTTTCGTTAAACTGCATAAACGTATACGCAAAAAAACAAAATATTTTTTATTGTATGCGGCTATTTACAGAAAATGAAATCGCAGTTTAAATTTTTACGTTTACATAGGATGAAATATCTCGTTTATTTTGTCTCTGGTAGTAGTTTTGTGTGCACGACACAAAAATAAGCTGTTTAATTTTTGAATGCGCAAATTTTACTGTAACATCGCAAAAATAAACAAAAATTTTATGAAAAATGTATTTTGAAATTTACATTTCTCTGGATTAATTGATTGAGTAGTCAGGATTTGGGCTAGCAAATTGCTTGCTTGCTAGCCGATCGAGTAATGTCGCTTTATGATTTTAAATACGTATAGGTATACCTATCTACTAATTCTATATGGGTCGGTAGCTGTAGAAAAAATAATATCAATTTAAACAATAATAATGTAACGTAAAATTTAACGAGGTCGTTTTACCACAGAAATTCCCAAATATCAACGATAGATCTGTTTTCAATTGCAAATTGTACAATGCAATTAATATAATTTAAAAATGTTAATTATAAAATTGTTAATTATATTAAAAATAAAAATTATTTACCGCGTATAAAATGACTATCAATTGAATTTTATTTGTAAAAATTTAATTAGTTTTTCTCATATTACATAATATGACTATATGTGAGCAGTGATGTGCAATGCATTTGATTATGGTACATACATCGAATTTCCAAAATATGTTGGTTTGTGAATTTTGCACCACAGTAAGATAAAAATGCACAAAAAGCTTTTTACCATGTGAAAAGTGGTTTGCTCAATATTCGCATGCGGCATACCGTAGAGACAACAAATTATTTTCAAGCAAAAATACATTTAAAGTATCAAACTGAAAATTAGATTTTCCACAAAATAATAATAACAATAACAAAAAAAAAATCAAAATGATTTTCCAATATTTTAAATTGTTTCCTGCGGTAAAAGTCTAACCACAAATTGCTACCGTGTTCATGCACGTTTTTAACAATAAATAAATTACAATTTTTTTAAAATATAAAATAAAATTTTTTTCAATTAATTGAAAACTTGAAAATTTTCATTTCAAATGTTTTCTGTTATTTAACATTTTCCGTCATTGGATTATTATTTTGGTTAGGTCTTTTAAGGTTTTATTTTGTTTTTTTAGCAAAATGATACAATAGATGAAATTATTAAAACTACTGCATAAGTACATTGTATTTTGGATTTACATCACGCTCTGCAGGTGGACATCAAGTTATACCATTAAAATTGGAACAGTTGTAGATGGAGAAACAAATTATTAATGTCTTGTCTAGTATGTCATGCATTATCTTCCGCATGACTTGTAGTTGCATGTAGATAATTGTGTACATGTGTGAGGATTCTCGTTGTTTTGGGATTCTATATAAATTTTCGTCAATTTAGATTTTGTTTTATTTTGAAAAAAAGAATTTCAACATTTCATTATAGAGTTTAAAATTTGTGCGAAAACAGCGAACAACATTTTTAATTTTTTTCTTGCAAAACATGTGTATGTTGATTGTTAAGGTGTAAAGGTGGGTCCACATTTACAAAAATTTGTGGAGAACGCATTTGGCAAAAATATTTTCGCCGTAAATGTTTGAACCGATAAGTGCTGGATCATGTGCGTTGAATGTGGCATACATTTTAGTGTCGTTTTCGTACGCCGTTCATATAAAGGCCTCCTGGAAAGGGACAAAGCTGGTACTCTTAAACCCTCCAGAGAGCCTACCAGAGATCTTTAAAAAGAGGTCGAATCGCAGTTCACAACCTAAACGAATTTGTGTTATCATAATACGTATATCGTTTAACTGATCATTTATCACTGCAATAGAAGGGACATATTTTTCCTAACTGGAAGACGCCTTATTTCACTTTTACTTCTTACGTTAATTTTAGGCTTTGGTTATAGCAAGGAATAATGCCATATGTTTGGGGATTTTTAAATTTGTTTTAGTAGTAGTAGATTTGTGGCTATCTGACGAACGGTAGCACCAGATTCCCTAAAACATTCGATCATTGCTCGTTCTTCGGTCGATAGTTTCGTTCCTCGCGACACAATTCTTTAAAAATTATTTTTGAGCAACAAGAAATAATAACCGACCAAATGGCACAGTGGTTAAAGCTTTGGCGTTTGGATCGGGAGGTACCGGGTTCGAATCCCGATAGGGGCAGGATGCAAAGTGAAATTTCATCAACAGATTTCGATCTGTGGTGAAATGTAACACATCTATGACCCCCTTTCGGTGTGCAAAACCCATGGGCCGACCCATCTTCCATGCCGGTATAGGCTGGCATGGAGCTTGCAATGTGCAGATGGTCTTAAATCGGTCTTATAGCCGTACGTCCTCGAGTTGGCCGGAAGGCGTAAAGTAAGGACGTAAAAAGCATAACCGCGGAAGAGCAGGGTGAGCCTTGAGCCCCAAAACAGATCGCATAGTTATCAATAAAAAAAAAAAAAAATAAAAAAAAAAAAATAAAAAAAAAAAGAAATAATACTTTTAATGTAAAAAATAATTAACTTCTTTTTTTAATTCTACCGAATATTGTTTTTTTTACTACACAATATTAAAATTAACAATAAAACACTTTTAAAATCGCACTTGTCCCATATAGATATTTCCTTCCACTGTGTTAAAAACTGTAAATTAACATAACGGTAATTCTAAAAAGGAACGAAAAAAACTTTTAATTTCAGTTTGTTGAGTATGAATTGACAAATTTTTCCATACAATGTAAAATAAAATCAGCGAAATGGTTTTGAAGAAAACAGTACAGATTACTTTGTCCCATATTACTATTTCGCATAGTGTATAACATCGAAACCAAATGTTTATGACGAACCGGACGGGACCAATAAATTTGGTCGTTATGTGAAAGGAACGTTATATCAAGAGTTGGCGATTATCGGGATCTTAAAATATTACCGATACGTATACGCAGTTTAATAGATAATCATACCATTTCAAAATTCTGGTTGATATAAAATTAAAAAGATAAACTTCAAAAATTCATTGTTAAAGTGAACAATAATTAGTAAAGAAATGGCCTTACTCAGCAAGACAGAATTCTAAAACTTCGTCGAAAATTCATTTTAGAGTCCAAATATAATACTGAATTCCAAATTTGATAATAGTTGGTAAAGGAATAGCCAAGTCCTAATGAGCCTGGCGAGATTAATAAATTTCTTGAAAAATCCATGTTAGAATACAAACAACCACATCCCATAATCCAAATTTTACCAAGATCGATCAACGAATGTCTGAATTTCTATTATTAATAAATATATTTATGTAGATAAAAAAAAATATTTTAGAAGTCTTAGAAACAGAAAACGCCGTTTTTTGGTGGGAATGAAGACTCGGGATTGATAAAGCGGAATTTTTTGAATAGCGGGATTCTGAAAAGAGTTTCGTACCTGTTTTCGAGTTCGAAGTTCATTATAAAGAATTAAAATTTATAATAAACTAGGTTTCCTGAATTTTAAAGTTGATCGTTATATGCAATATTGAGGTTCGTTAAGTAGAGATCAATTTACAAACATCTTTAATTTTCGGTGCTCGGAACTTTTACACAAGTATCATAATATCAAGATTTTCGTTATACCCCATTCATTTCAATATTTGCACAGTTGCCATGATTTAAAATACTCGAAAAATTCAAAAATGACAATAAGCGTCTTACTTTTAATCTTACAGTAGCAATGTCCTGCATTTCATTCCAACCAGAATGGCTGTATTCAAAGTCTTTATAAGTTGAGGATTAGATCCACTTTTTCGAAAGTATAATTTTATGGGTTGGCAAAAAGAGTCAGTTTTCAATTTGTAAACAATGAAAATTATAAGTTTTTATTTTTCTTGGACAAAGAACTCACTGAAACAAACTAATGTTGATTTCGATTGAACGAAAAATGTTACGAGGGTAAAAATGGTTCTCCAACTGCTGTCAAAATGTTCGATTGAAAGAAAAAAATAGCACAAGGGTAATATTTTGCTACACCCATGGCAATTTTCTCTACTCTAGGTTTTTTGATCGAGTAACCCATTTTTTGTTGTTGGCATGAAAAATGATGAAAAAAATATATTGTTTTGACATTTAAAAGCGGTGTAGTTCATTTCTGTTCCATTGATACAAAATGAGGGTACTATTTTTTGAATAGGAAAATATCAATCGAAATCAACATAAATAATACAAAATAGGATTTCAGCGATACTCTAAATTCGCAAATAAAAAATATTTATATTTACATTAATCAGTTGCAATAAAAAAAAATAAAATTTAGTCCTTTGTGCAAGATGCGAACCGATAAAATTATAATTTTCGAAAAAGTTAGTCTAGTGGCCAAGGATAACTTTGTGTAGAATAATTTTATTCCTATATTCCTACAAAACCTTGGAATATAACTATTCTGGAATTAAATGTAGGGCATTGTTGCTGTAACTGACCAAATCGGTAGTTAAAGCTTATGCGTTTGGATTGGGAGGTACCGGGTTCGAACCCCCATAGGGGCATCATGCAAAGTGAAATTTGATCAATATATTACGACCTGTGGTGAAATGTAACACATCTATGACCTCTGTCGGTGTGCAAAACCCATGGGCCGACCCATCCATCTTCCATGCCACTATAGGCTGGCATGGAACTTGCATTGTGCAGATGGTCTTAAATCGGTCCTATAGCCGTACGTTCTCGAGTTGGCCAGAAGGCGTAAAGTAAGGACGTAAAAAGCATAACCGCGGTAGAGCAGGGTAAGCATTGAGCCCCAAAACAGATCGCATAGTTAACAATAAAAAAAAAAAAATCATTGCTGTAAATTTGCCAAAGTAAAGGTGGAATTCGATTACTGCGGTTTTTTTTTGTGCAGAAAACCAGAAAGAGATAAAATAAAAAATACCTATATATGAGCGGCGCAACAGTAAAATTTTTTATACTCAAAATTTTTGTTGTTACGATTTGGTTGCCATAAATATAAATAAAAAATACAAATCGAAGTATTTTTATGGCAACCAAAATAAAAAATACCCTCGATTCTCAGCAAATTTTAATTTACTAAAATTTTTATGGTGAGCACTTGGCTCATACATTTTACATGTTTGGTGGAGTGTGATATAAATCGCGTTTTCATGATAAATTTGTATTAATATTCAAATTCAAATATTTTACAATTTTTAATTTTTATTATTTATTCTGTATTACATAATTTTAATGAATGTGGATGTGATATTATTTAGGTTATGTAACAAACGCGGTCAACTATTCCCCTAATTTTTTTATAGGAAAGCGTTTGCTTAGTTTTTAATTATTGAAAGAAAATAATTAAAAAATCCAATGAATTGATGCCTATAAATAATATTTAGATTTTTTAATAATTTAGAGATAGAAATAAAATTAATTTAACAATAATTTTAATTTTTTAACTAATTTATTGGTTTTAGTTTCGTGGTTATCAAAAGGGTTCCCCTTAAAATCTCGCTATAAAATAAAAATAATCTGTCTTTATTAGAAACCAAATAATATTTCTCTAATTAATGACAATATCTTCCTCTACACTCTGTAAAAAAACACTTGCACATAATCGAAACGAGGACAACCTTCTTCGGCGCAGTGAAATTAATTACTAAAAATGCTGTCTAGGCTTGACAGTCAAAACATTCATTATAAGTTCTGGGTTATTTTACCGGCGCCTTCATAAATTTTTCATTCCAACATCATTCTAACAATTTTCTGCTATTTAGCATCAGTAACAGTGTCAATGCGGTCTAGATTGTTTAAATCCAGAGGAGCGCCCTTAGTCAGTTACATGTCATTCTAATGGGTCTGACAGTGTGTTCCATGAGATTAAAACTACGATTTTTGAATGGGGTTTAGATACATTCCAAGATTATTCTAAGTATTTGTCACAGTAGGCCATACTTATACTCCTTAGAAAGGAGGATTCATGTAATAAAAAAATATTTTATCACTGTTTTGATTGATACATTCAGTTGTGAGTTATAACGTGTCTGAGATGGAGGTAAACAAAGAGAAAATTCTATTTGCACCAGGCTATCTTCAAAAAAGAACCTCGATGTGCGTTAGAGTTGAAGCAAAAAAACTTGATGGACTGGGTTTCTATCTGCGAATCCTTGGCTAAACGGAACGAATTCAAGCCATTCTTGAAGCGGATGGTGACTAGCGACGGCAAATGGGTCACATACGACAATGTCAAGTGGAAGCGACCTAAATATTGGCCAAAGCAGGATTGACGGCCAGGATGCTTTTGCTGTGTTTGGTGGGCTTGGAAGGGAATAATCTATTATGATCTGCTGCCCAATGGCCAAACGCTCAATTAGGATCTCTACTGAAGCCAGCAATCTCTGGCTATCTCAGTTTTTTGCTAATAGAGACAAAGCCTTTTGGATAAGCGGTATAATGAAATTGCGTTCTAAATGGCAACGAGTTATCGAAAAACGGCATTTTTGAGTCAAAACGAATGATTGTATAGCCATGTTAAATAAAACCCCCAAATAAACGTAAAAATAATGGATTTTTCTTTCCCCAACCTTATGTTTTCATAGCATTTGTGTTTGAATTGTATTTTTCTGGCCTACTGATGGAATCAGTTTGGTGTAAATATTTGGTTTGGTGTAACAAAGTTAATTCGGAATTAATTTTTCGGAAATTTTGGAAAATAAATTGGAAAAAACTGTTTATGGAAAAAAGTTTCCCATTCCACTTTGTTTCCTGAAATATTTACACCAAACTGATGCCATCAGTAGGCCGAAATATACCATTCAAACAAAAATGCTATGCAAATATTTTTTTCAATTCCTTATTCCCATAGAAAACCGGAATAAAATGAATGGAAAATACCTAGAATGACTTAAAATATACCTAAGGCGCACTAAGAAACCTATATATTTAATTCATATGGAATACCTGGTCAGGTTCACTTTAAAATAATGTGACTGGCTAAGGACACGCCATCGAGTCTAAGCAGCTCAGCAATATCATTGAAAATGATAGTAAATATTTGAAAAATACTAGAATGACTTTGGAATATACCTAAGGCCCATCATAATTCTAGTTTTTAATTTCATGCGGCTCCCTGTCAAGCCCATTAGAAAATCATGTAACTCTAACGGTTACGTTTAATAAAAACATCTGGAAAATATCTATAAGGTATGGTTTGTAATTCTTTGAAAATGTAACCCTAATGTGAGTAACGGAGTACCGGGTACCTTTTGCACTTTTGGAAGTCTACTTTTGTATGTTTCTATTTATGAGAACTAAGTCCGAATGATAGATTACGATCGCATTTAAAAATGAAAAAATTTACAACTTGGACGAACGTGAGAACAAAAGTAGCTAATACATCCGAATTAGTGTAACAAAGGTACATGGGCACTGGGCAATCATAGATTTTTTTTTATTTTTAATATTTCGCTATAGTAAAAAGTGTAGTGGCGGTTCGATGGTCAATGGCACAAGGCATGGGACAAGGCATAACAAAAGAAAATTGAGATGGGAGCATGGTATTGATGATCTATGGTGGATACAACTAGATTAGTTTACTTAAGCTTAATAATGAACGACAATGCTAACAGCGTTCGAGGAAAATACAAAATCAAGCTGGTTTTTTAGTTATTGTGAATGTAGGTGATCTGAAATAATTCTGAATTCAACTTATTATTCATGACTAAAGTTTCCTTTACAGTGTATGCTTTCTTAGTATGTAATGGGTGTTAAGAGCGTGACCATATAAGATAAGGCAGATTCAAGTCGCCAACGACAAAAATGCCATCTTAAATACAGCAAAAAGGCCATCCAATCGATAATGTTCAACACAAATAAATCAACAGCCCTCATTATAAGCTGATAGGTGTCAATTAGGCTAGTAGGGGCGAATGTAGGGCCAGAGAATAAAAATATTTCTCCTACTAGTGTTAATTCTCTGAGCTGAATTGTCAAGGTCCATATGCACAATCAGAAATCCTCTTCCAGTTAAGAATGAGTAAATAACTATTTGTGATGAAGGTAGGAAGCGAAAGGAGAATTTTATGAGGTGAAGATGATGCTTTTTTTGTTTTGATTTGCTGGAAACTGCTTCGAGTAAAAGTTCCTGATCAAGGGTGCATGTATTAGGTGGGTCTACATTAATAGTAACTTAATAAATAATCGCTTTTTTCCGTTATTTCGGCCGTAGGGCTAATAAAAATTGAAATTTTTTACATTCACGGTTTTACTAATTTGCTATCACAAAAATAGTTTGCGATTGGTGGTATTTTTGTGGTATTGTCTGATCTTTAAGCACAGCTAGATTTGTTAGTAAATAAATTGAATTGTTTAATTAAATTAACTCCTAAACTAAATACATTTGTTTATTAAATTTGGAAATCATTATTACAAAATAAATTAAAATATATTTGATATTTTAAAAGAATTAAAATATTTGCCCCTGAATATATGCAAACCAATGACAATATGAACAAAATATTTAGTGAGATTTAGTATACAGTACAAGCGCGTGGATTAATAGATTCCAATTTGCTAGCGAAATATTAAAATTAAAAAAATCTACGATGGCCTCACCGCATAAATATGTTGGCTTCTAGAAAACATTAAGAAAGATTATGGCATACGGTTATGGCTAAATTACTTTCCATTATGAACTTATTTATGTTATACAATTTATTTCGTTTTTTTTTAAGTGTAAATTTACACGATTTTGGCTGTTGTAAAGTTTTTGTCATTTTTAGTTTGTTGGCAACTTCACTTAAGTCGTATCTCTTGGTTCCTGAGAACAAAAAATTCCACTTTGATATTATTAGTAAATTAGATTAGTACTTAAGAAATAAAAACAACAGAACTAATCAAGGAAATACGTTCAGCGATTTTATTGGTAACAAAATCAGGCAGTAATCAGAGCATGTGAAGTTATCTCAGTTTTCCATCCCAGGAATTTTTTTTATTATGATTTACACGAAACTATTCTATTCTATCCCAGTTTTTAATTGTATACCTCTATAAGACGATTTCAATTATAAACACCTAAACTATCCCATCCCAGTTTTTTTTCATTTATCTAATGTACTGTGTATATAAATTTATATGAAAATCGTCTATAACTTCCAAAACCTTCCTGGGCCGGAAATAGCAAGTTATGTTTTGAAATGGTACGTAATTAAGTGATTGCTGACCAAGTGGCCAGCATCAGCCGTATTTTCAAACTGGAGTAAATGGACACGTTTCAAAATCTTAGGTTAAGTTCTCGCAATGGCATGTAAATTGTGGCTTGATTTAATCATATCTGAAATATTAAATAACTGTTTGGCTCATTAATATGATTCTTTATCGGAACTATTAACAAATTTAAATACATAAACAGTTAGAAAAATGCACCGGTGGTTTACGGGTGGCACTGTAGCGCTCACCGTTATTTGTTTCTTTTTAATACTTGCAATGTTTTCTGGTATCGAAAAACCCCAACTCTTTCACAGTTTCCTTATCAAGTTCTTCCTTAAACAGTGGCTATGTCGAGGACGTACGACTATAGATCCGATTTACGTAGAACTATATCTGCGCATTGCATAGCTCCATGACAGTACTATAAACTGACATGAAAGAGAACCCTGAATTCTGCATTCTGTCAAGGAATCCTAGTTGCGTTCAATTTCATTACGGATCGATTATTAATTAAAATCAAGTTATAGAGGTATAGAACAAAAAAACTGGGATGGAATAGAATAGTTTCGAGTAAATAATAATAAAAAAAAAATTCTTGGGATGAAAAACTCAGATAACTTCACATGCTTCAGTAATCATATGTTTGCAGCCACCAAAGCAGTGAGGAGTCTCCGAAGGCTTCCGTATTTAGAACTGCGTCAACAACTGCGTCACACTTATTTTAATCCGAAACTAATCAACGGGTTATTTTAATTCTTCGACAATTCTTCTATTTGTTGTATCGGCAAGTTTATAAACGGTGTTCCACTGTACCCAGCATGTTTAAAACAAAAATGATTGCGATTCATTTCACATTTTAGTGAATTTCATATACATACTTTGTGTACTCTTGCTCAATAGTACACTTGATATACATATAAATATAATGTAATGGATCACATATATCTATCTAAATCATCGATTTATCTGCCATAATATCGTATAGAAGACGAAATCGCTTCTTTATATGTTTTAATTGATATTATGGTTATTATACGTCCAAAGAAGATTAAAATTAATGTTAATATTCTTATCTCTTATACATACATTGATTCCCGCATGTAAATGAACCTGGGTCAACAAGGTTCATTCCATATTGAGTATATACATTCGTATATACATATTAGACAATTTTTAACCCCTTGATATTTATCCACGAAGATAGTTTCCCAAGTGCCATAAATCAATTTATGGTACCAAATCAACAAATTATAACGACTTTTTATCTAATCCAATAAACATTTTTATTATTACATAAAAAAATTTATATTTCGTATTCTATATACGATGCCCGTTAAATTTTTGTGATTTGATTCTAAATTTCCATATTTAACAAACTACCCTCAGATCAGTACCAAAGCGTATGTTATTTTACCAGGACGAAAAACAATATTGGTTTTTATAGGTTTTTGCTCGAAAGCAGCAAAAATAAAAATGTCAACTCTTATAAAATGCTCAATTTTACAGTTTAGGTTTTTTTTCCTTCTAAATTTTCATGGCAAATCAATTTTTGTGTGTATATGACGGGAGTACCCAATTGTGATATGGATATGTGACGTTGATGAAATAAAAAATTTGTGTTCCAATCGCATATGCGAATACACAAACAAAAGGAATAATTCCAATTCCATTTATACTCGTACTCCTATATACGATGGACCAACAACGTGGCGTACACTAATTTTTTTTACAGTTTATCCCCATACATGTACGGAAGGTGGCGGTGCACAGGAGGATTTGTACCCATAAATTATCAGGAATTAATCACTCGATAGATTATAAAACGAGAAATGTTACTCAACTAAAATACTCTATCTATATAGTATACCGTAATACGTGTTACGACTATTTTTTATATTTTTAGAGAGACGTAAACCTAGACAAAATCGTTACAAATTATTTTTTTGGGTGCTATTTTCGTTTAAATGGACACATAACACTTTACTACATGGCAGTTATAATATATAAATATATTTTTTACTGTGGGTGAGAGTTTTGGGATGGGATCTTAAGTCAGGTGGAATTTCTTTCGATTTTGTACGGTACTTACCACCGTATCGTATCTGTATATTTTGAAGTATGAGGGCGGATACATTTTTAAGGCGATTAAATTGTTTTGGGATTAATACACCACATTACATTTTAGCTACTTTTGGTTTTGAAATAATTTATGGAGACATAAACCGAATGTGATTATTTAATAAGATCAATAATATTTGAATTAGTTGTGATATTTATTAAGCTTGTTATATTTATGTGTTTCACGTGAAAAGGTTGCAATGGGGGAATTTTTTTTTGTTCAAACTTTTTTATTAAACCAAAATAAAATTTTATATTTTCAATTTAGACATAGGATATTTAAAATCATGATAAAGTGTTTATGGTGTGTATTGTTATACGTATTCACGTTTTCACTGGTGGGCTAATGTTCGATGAGTAGTGATAGCTCTCTGGCTAATTGAGATTTTTACGATTAAATTGGGAAATTGTTACTTGGCAGATCGGGTTGATTCTGAGATTTACGAATTATATTTCACTAATTTGAATGTGTGACATTGGTCACATCAGTTAAAAATTTATTTATTTTTCAGTGCGTCTGAACCTGTTATTCCATCCATGACTCTAAACCGAAGGCGACCACTGGCCAAATTATTTGTCTTCTTGCAATAACTAGGCAAATTGATTGCTGTTCTTTAGGGAAACGAAGGCAGAAAGAGTTGTTTAGGGAAATGAAGTTGCGGCCCAAAATGTATAAATCATCAACGTATCCCAATAGCTGGTTTAGTTTAAAGTACATGCAACTGTGTTGGCCGTTGGGCTATGTTAAACTACGGATGACGTATTCTAAAGATAAATTTAACAATATTTACATGATACGATCGCTGACGTTGTTTGTTCGGAAATATTCCCAATCAGAAAATATACGCAATCGAATCTTAGATAGCATTGGTATTCCTACGTCTACAATTGAGACACGAATTGTCAAATTCCTTGTTATGACAGTTTTAATCCCATTTGCTTCATAGTAAACTATGATTCATATTTTGTTCACCAGATGTCAGCTACTTGTTGAAAATCACCTTGATAAATGAAATTAATTTATAAATCAGACATTTTTGTCTTTAGTTCCACTCAGAAGTCGGTTAGTATAAAAAAATATTTCCCATAAAATTAAATTCTGCTGCTGCTTAGTCCTCATTTTTCAACAATTTCGCAAGCAAGGATTTTATTTAGGTCCGAAGAGTAATCATTTGTGGATCAATTGAGCTCGAATTTTGCTGTCTCGATGGATGTCTTTGATCGTTCGAGTTAATCGATCAATCACAATTTCGTATTTGTCCAAATTGATGAACTCGCTTATTTCCTTATTTTATAGTCATAATGAGATATTGTATTCGTAGATGTTAGGCCCCAGCCATGAGCAAAAGTAGACTATATTATTATGTTATGATGATATGCGTTTTTTATGAATAAGTTTCACGGATGTTGTTGTAATAGTAATTTTATTTTTGTTGGCTACCGTTTTTATAATTGTTGTATTCGCGATTTCCAACAAAGTGGCTGACGTCCTTTGAACAAAATGATAATCATAGTTTGCTATGAAGCAACAGAGATTAAAACTGTCATAACAATAGATTTGACAATTCTCATCCCCTTTATAGACGTAGAAACCAACGCTATCTATATTTGATAAAAATAACCAATAAATGGTCTGTCCAGTGGCATTATTCTGGGACCCAATTTTGGTCGACAAACGGGAATAAAATTTATGAGTTTTACCTTTGTTTCACATACGTACTAGACGTAAATATTGAATTTTTCCGCTGTTTGTATCCAACAATTATATTTATGATTTAATGTTTTAGGTCTAGTAGGTAAGTAAAACAACTGTAATTCTCATAATTTTTATTCCCATTTTTTGACCAAAATTCGGCACCTGTGGCCCTATTCTGTCTTTCCCTGGAAATAGGGAATTGGGAAAAATATTTTCATAGCATTTTTTTTATTTTTTCTAAATTGTAATTTTCTGGCCTACTGAAAGTAAAAGTTTAGTGCAAAAATTTTCAAAATAAAGTGAATTGGGAAACTTTTGTTCCACAAAATTTTTATTGGGAAAAATATTTTCCCATTTCACTTTGTTTCAAAAATATTAACACCAAACATGTTCCCTCAGTAGGCCAGAAAAGTACAATTTTGACAAAAATGCTATGAAAATATTTTTCCCAGGGAAAGACAGAATAGGGCCACTGCTAATTCCCCAGAAATAGGGAATTGGGGATAGAATTTATCTGTAACTTTTATTTGGAAATTTTTTTCTCTGGCATAGTGAGGTAAAAAACTAGTGTTAATTTTTTTTAAAAACAAAATTAAATTGGGAATAATTTTCCCTGCCAGTTTTGATTGATATGGAAAAATTATTCCCAGTTTATAAATATTTGCATCAAACTTTTATCCTTAGTAGGCCGGAAAAAAATATTAGTTGAACAGAAATTACATATAAATTCTTTCCCCATTTCTCTATTCCCGGGGAATTACCAAAATAGTGCCACAGGTGCCTACGTTTTCGGATTTTCCCTCTTTGTAATTTTTCCGGACGAAACTTATGTTGAATGTACCCTTTCGACAGTTCCATGGTTGCTTGGCTTTTTTGTGAAGTCTTGTATGAAACGTCTGTTGCAAGACGCTTAACCAAAAAATGACTTTAGATACTTTAGGTTCTGGGAATTTACAATTCTTTTTCTTGTTTGAGAATTCGGATGTGTCCAAATTGATTCTTTAGTTGGCTTTCTCTAATTGACAATTTGTTCGATGATTAATAAATGTTCCTCGGTGGTTGTCTTAATTTCGACTTTTACGTTTGTTTCGATCGTTTCTATATTGTTTACAGGTCCAAATAACATTTGGAATTCTGATGTTACTATTTTGAGTTTTTTATTTGTTTCTGATGAAAGATGGCAACCTTGGACTTCTACATATGTTGTTGACATGTAGTGATGGCTTTTCCCGTAATGAACTTTTTATGTTTGGGGTTATTATTATTATCAGCGTGTTGCTTTTCCTTTCAACTATTCGTCCGACGTCCTTAATGTATCGTCACGTCCTATTATGCCATCTGATGATGTTAATCCTGGTAGAACAAAAAATCCAATCATATTGTTAATGCCAATACATTTAAAGAATTGTCCGCTAATTTTTACTTTCTTTTACTTAGTGCAATAAAGTGCTGTATTTATGAAATATTTTGACTTCGAAATTTTTCCCGTTTTCATTCGCTAAAGACTACTTAGGCTTTCAAAACCTAAGTAGCCTTTAGCGAATGGAAAAACCTAAAATAACTTATTTCATCAAAATTCAGTTTGACAGATGAATTGTCTATTCGGAAGAAAACCACGTACTTGAACTTTTTCCATTAATTGGGAGATTCTTGCTAAATTTGGTGGAAATCTGTATATCGGAAGTGGCAGCTTCAGTTAAATCTTTTCCGCACAAGTCGGATGTTGGACACAACATATTCACTTCTACATTTTTACCGATGCTGATGTTGCCTCTCCTTGATCGTATGTTATATTGAACATTAGTTGGAACGGCGATGGTAATTCTGGTTTTTGGTGGCTCCTGTGTTGACCAGGATTTTGAGGATGTTACCGTATTTTATACTATAAGTATAAAGAGATTACCGAAGGTAATTATCTTCTTTGCAAGCTCTTAGCTTGATAGTGGCATGGTCACAGTGCGCATAGAGACCTGTTCTCATAGTGCACAATATGGTTATTTCTTGTCCAAATAAAGACAAACCTGCCAGTTGCGCAAGCTGCCAGGAAATGCAAAAACCACATGCTCACCAAGTATATTATTATTATTATTATTATTATTATTCTCTTTATTTAGAAAAAAAAAACAGGTTACATACATTAATACAAATCATAAACTATTTCTAATAAAGTTAGAGCTCCTAATAGGTTTTTAGAACCTGTGGGGGGAGCAAGAAAGAAAAAAATCATGAAATTTAGGTTGCCAAAAGTGTACAAATAAAAATAATAAATTAAAAACTATCATAAAAGAATAAATAAATAATACATACAATAAAATTAAAATTCCAGCTCATATTTAGCTCATATGGTGCACAAAAAAGTTGTAGAACGTCTAAAATCAAACAATAAACATGATGATTAATCAAAATTTAATACATTGTAACAGCCACCTACGTATTGTTCACCTCAACATTCAGGGCGCCAAAACAGTTGGACCAAAAATATGTGAACGCATCTCCATCCACAACATAGAGCAGCATACATCCAGCAGCTACATCCAGAGCAGCAATACGCTGCTTTTAGAATCGCAAGATTGCAAATAGCATTTATAATGTTGGCATGAACATGGTGAAGCTAAGCCAGTTTTGTGATAGCCACTGCACATGTGTTGAAATTCAGTAGAAAGTTGGTGCATTCTACCTATTTTCAATATATGTTCAAATGTATGTGAAGATAGCCCAAATTCCATCCCCGAAAAATGCGATGGCAATACTAATTATTGCTATCATAACATTTTCTACTCTCATCCAAAAAAATCTCGACATTTTTACTCTCAGCCCCGAAAATATTTGCTATCGTGATAGTTAAAAAATGTCATGACAGTTGACATTTTCGGGGCTCAGAATAGAAATAATACTGTGAATGTTTAAGGAGCGTGTATGATTTTTTTTAGATTTTTTCTATGTATAGAAGTTAGAATAGTCCAGAGAAATCAGGAAATATTCTTTGGCCCGACTAGTGGCGCACATCGTTTGATAGGTGAATGTTTAAGGAGCATGTATGATTTTTTTTAGAATTTTTCTATGTATTGGAATTGAGATATAGTCCATAGAATTCAGGAAATATTTTTTGGCCCGACTAGTGGCGCACATTCTTTAATAGTTGAATGTGTAATCAGCATGTCACAATTTTTTTTAGATTTTTTCTATGTATAGGAGTTGAGATATAGTCCATAGAAATCAGGAAATATTCCTAGGCCCAACTAGTGGTGCACATCGTTTGATAGTTGAATGTTTAGGGACCATGTACGATTTTTTTTAGATTTTTTCTATGTATTGGAGTTGAGATATAGTCCATAGAAGTCAGGAAATATTCTTAGGTAGTGGCGCACATCGTTTGATAGGTGAATGTTTAAGGAGCGTGTATGAAATGTTTTAGATTTTTTCTATGTATATGATGATGATGATGATTTTTTCTATGTATAGTAGTAAACATTCACCTAGCAAACGATGTGCACCGCTACTTGCGCCAACGAATATTTCCTGATTTCTATGGACTATATCTCGACTTCTATACAAAGAAAAATTCTAAAAAAATCATACATGCTCCTTAAACATTCACCTATCAAACGATTTGCACCGCTAGTTGGGTCTACGAATATTTCCTGATTTCTATCGACTATATCTCAGCTTTTTTGAATTCAAAAATCATAGAAACTTTGATCAAATATGTCCCGAGACTTTTATTTATCATATACTAAGTTATATACTATGTCTACGTAACAGTAATTTTGTTGTTTACTGTAATTTATTTAGAATCTAAGAATGTTGTTTATGTTTTAAATGATGCGTCTAGTTTTATGATAGCTAAAACTATCACGACACAAACATTTTTCTGGGCTGAGAAAAAAATATTGCCTTTTTGTGAAGGAGGAAGATCAAAGTAATTTTTGATTTTCGATGTCAGTATATTTCTTGGAGAGTAGAATTTAGTTGTTTTTGTTTATTTACGCATTTTATCAGAACTTTTTATTGTTTTTATTAAACTCATAACATTTTTATTTATTATTTAGCTATTATTCGGGAATATTTATACCCGAATTTAGATTTAATGCTATAATTGTTAATTAAATGTCGTAATAGTATACATAAACTTGTATAGTATTGCCATAAGCAACTTTTTCGATTTTCGGGGATAGAAATTTGGGCTATCTTCACAAAGGCTATGTTCAATATAGTGAATCGATCGAGTACCATCTGGGCAAAACTGAAATGATTTTACGAGTAGGCTCTTATCGGGTACAACAAAAAGTTATAATCACTGGAGACTACAATGCTAGATGAAATGTGGCATTACCGTTTAACCGATGAAAACATAATAAAAGTAGAGGACTTCGAGTCTAGGAATGGCCTTTTCATAATGAACTTGCAGGAAAACCCAACGACATTGGGACTGAGCCTTGTTGGGCTCGACAGTTGGGTAGTGTGTGGGAGAGAGTTGGACATCTAGTGACCATAGAGTTTTTATATTTGAGTTATTAAACTCGCCACAAAATAGTCCGCTTGCAAATACCAAAACTCCGAGATTTGCCATTAAGTTAGCTGACTGGGGTCAATTTGCTAGACAATTGGTTGGCGCAAAAGGTAAAATTATTAAACAGCTGCTTAATTTTTTTTTAAAATATTCTTCATGAAGATCAATACAATTTTGCATGCCTTTGAACCAATTTTCGAATCACAATTTCCACTTCGATTGAATACCTCCAAAACATTTATTTTGAATGCATCAACCTCTTCGTCAGGAGTTAAAAAACATGGAAACCTCGCAATTTGTTTTTGATTTGCGATTTGCCAAATCAGGACTAAATGACCCATTAATGCAATGTTTTTACCGCACAAATATTCAGTTGTTTGAGCCGATGTGCGAGAGCTCGCCTGGTTTTGGTGGAGAACGAGCCATCGTCGGTGGTTTGTTTTCCTTATGTCGCAGAAGACTTCTGGCAAGCAAATGCACCAGTTTTTTTTCTCGAAAAAATAGATCACTATTTGCTCTGAAATGCTCGAACAGATAGCGGCGGTATAAAAAAACATCTAGAATTCCTTATCTAAAAAGTGTATCATCCTACAGGTACGTTGGCAACAAATCAGGTTGTGTTGGCCGGAGTTTAATGGTAGTATCATTAAGTTTCATTTTACTTTCGTTATTTGAACAAACAGAATATTGCTCTTGGCCGAAGGCGATAATATTGAATTTAGATTCTTTTGCTCACCTTGTAGATCACTATTCGCTAATGAGGTTAGCATTAATCGTTTCTCTCTTGTCGATGTTAATGATTCTCTTTAGATAGCCAGTTAACCTGCTTTTGAAGCAAGAAATAACTTGTTGTATTCTGGTAAAAATCCGTTCGGAATATAAAAAAATATATAAATTTAGATTTGTAATATAAAAAATCAAAAATCATTTATCTTACCAATGATGAAAAGTCGTTCGCAAGTTTATTTGTGTGTTGTAAAAAGATTTTGCTGTTGTGCATAATTACTATTATTGCGATTTTAATTTTAAATTTGATTAATAATTTGAAAAATGAAAACCAGAAGTAAAAAATGGTACCATACTGTTTTTTAATATTATTTTTTGTATCCTGTTGTGATACTTTTACAATTTCGACCATAACAAAGAGCTTTGGTAAGTACGAAAACACTTCTAAATTGATGTTTGAATTCATATCGTATATCCGTATTGTTTGTGATGTGATGACATAGATATCTTACCTAAATATCTGGGGTTGAGGGGTTGAACTAGCCTCGTGTTAATTTTGAAACCACGTTAAATAGGATAGGTGTATGATTGCTGCTCGGCTGCAACTGTTAGACTCAAATTGCAATAACCCGTTTTCGTCAATTGTGCTGTATTTATTATTTGTTTCCAAGAGAAATACACAATAAAAATAATCCCTCTTGTTCACGTTTAGCTTTACTTCAACTGGAAAGTATTTGGAAGAATTGTTGTTTGTTATTTTTACAGTCTTTGAAGTATATCAATTTAATAAATACATGCGGCACAAACAAGGATCTAACAAATAATATAAATAAAAATTATAAATAATTGATTTTTTTACATTCATAAGTGCTTTCAATGAATTTTAACAAGCTATTGAAAATTGATGTTATGGAGGAAAACATCTAGAAAACTATCGCTATGGTTTGTGTGCGGTGAAAAGCATGAAAATCAATACAAAAGCTCTCTGTCGTCATGTATAGGTAAACGTAAACATATTTTTCGATTTTGTTTAGGGGACAAAATGAAGCATTTTATGTAAATATTTACTTAACTTACCAGAAATGCATATTTGGACTTGTTGTAATTCAATTAAAAAGTTTTCGTGTTCGTTCCATTTTCTATAAAAGTTTTTGCTGAAAAAGTTGATTTTGTGCAAAAATGCATTGAAAATGGGGAAAGTTTTTGTGGAGAGATCAATGTTTATTTCGGTTTTGTTTAAATTGTAGAGATTTTTGTGCTTTTCGAATAATTTATCTTTAAAAAACACATATGACATGTTTACAATCGAGAATAGGGTGAACTTGTTTTATAATCATGCTGCCATACTTATATATTTCGTAGAAGTTAGTGTTACTTTATGCAGTAATCCTGTCATTGTTTGTTTAACTATGCTGTGGCTGAGCCCTTATATGAGGTTTCTAGATCGGTTTTATAAAAGTACATTAGATTTTTAAAAACCTGGTTTGAGAATGGCTTGAACATATAATTCAAACTATAATTTTTCTCTCTCAACTCTTCTGGGCTAAGAAATTATTTGCTTTGCGAAAATTGCTTTAAAGAATTTTTGTACGAATAGTGCCATTATGGTGCAAGGTCAGGACTAATGTTGGGTGCATCTAAACTTCCCAGCCAAGCTCACTCAGTTTCTGGCGGGTCATCAATGATGTGTGTGGTCTAGTGGTATCAATCAATTCTGGACGCTTTAACTGAATTGCTTGGCTTGCTGACAGTAAAGATTAGAATCAATCGTTTGGCCATGTGGCAGTAGCTTATAATGCACGATTCCTTTCCAATCCCACCAAACACAGCATTACCTTTCTTGGCGTCAATTCTGGCTTTGATACCATTGGGGAAGCTTCACCTCGTTTCGCCCATGATCTTTTTCGCACAACGTTGTCGTATCTTATCCACTTTTCATCACCAGTAATCATTCACTTTAAAAATGGCTCGATTTCGTTCCGTTTCAGCAGCGTTTCGCAGATAGAAATCCGGTTCATTAAATTGTTAACTGTTAATCCATGTGGTACCCAAACGTCAAGCTTTTTTTTTATTTAGCCATTTTCAAATGGTTTAAAACTATTTTGCGATCAATATTTAGTTCTTTGCCAATTGCATGGCTGCTTATAAATACCGGTCTTCTTCAATTTTCTGCATGATTTCATCGGCTTTACCAGTTGTTGGTCGACCAGAGCGAGGTGCATCTTTGACATTCTTAATAAATCTAATAGAAATATCCATTCCAGGAGCTTGAAATTTAGCAGAATAAATTGCTTTTAAAGGTTGATATTTAGAGAATACACTAAATGAGAATTTTGAAGAATTAAAATTAGGTTGAAAAATAAAACAAATAATTGTGTTAGCTCCAGATGATTGACATTTAACAGATTCATAATGAATCTTATTTAGATTATTATGAGTAAACGGTATCTGTACCTGATCAATAAATTTTCCAACATCAAGGCTTTTTAAATTATTCCAAAAGATTTTAGGTGGAAGTTTAGGATCTAATTTATTTATTAAAAAATAATCTTGTTTTGATTTACGCTTAAGTGAAGTAACCTTATTTCTGAGGTATTTATATTCATTCCAACTATTGTCAGTTGGAAGCATTGCCCATCTACCATAACCCCTGTTCCTCGTTTTCATGAAATTCAAAATTTGAGTGCATTTGCTATGCAACGAAATCTGCACTTGCAAACTACTAATAGTTTTCACCACTTTTATATTTATTATTTACAGTTAAGGTAACAGAATACAATTTATAGTACGCCTAAACGTGTGTCCAAAGGCTTAAATATATTGCTCAGCTTAAATCCCGTTTGAACTTTGATTAATTTCAATGCTTTTCACAACTAGGACTATGCGGTACTGATTGCAATTACAATCTAGTAATAAAACTTGCTTTACCACATAATTAATACTATTTATTAATAACTTACTGTTAATTAAAATTTCCATTTCACTAACTTGAATGTTTTTACTCTTAAAAGGGGTAGATACTCGATCAGCTAGTAAGCAGGTAATTTGTTAGCCGAAATCCTGGCTATATTCAATCAATTTTACCAAGGAAATTTGAATTTCAAATTATGTTTTTCAAATTTTTTTAGTTTTTTTGCGATTGCACAGTGAATTTTGCGGCAGCAAATTTTTGCGTTGTTTTACCGTACAATTGCAAAAATAAACAAATATTTTATAAAAATATAATTTGAAATTCAAATTTTCTTGGTCAAATTGATTGAATAGCCATCATTTCGGCAACAAATTGCTTGCTTGCTAGCCGATCGAGTATCTACCCCCAAGTCTTCTGCGACTATTTATAAACACTGCAGTTTTCTTTCATTAGTTTTTTGCACTATACAGTCACTCATAAAAATTGGTTTACAACCTAAAAATTCAAAGAAATCCATATTAAAATCAAACAATATTCTACAGTAAAAATTAAACAAAATTCAATTGAAAGTAAGAAATTAGTATTTAAATCTTCCCACAAATGCTCTATAGTTTCAGATGAAATGATTGAGATTGACCGGAGTGAAATCATTCCTAAATAAATCCTAAGTAAAAAAATCTGTATATGTATTAGTAAAATACATCAAAAGTGAACATTTAGGCGAAACTATATTTTACATATACCACGTTTACACCCAGTGTTCCCCTATTTTTTCCGGAAAACTCATGTTTTCTAGTTCGATTGGGTCTAGTACAAACTGAAAACAGCTACTCTGGAAGTTGTAAGCTCTTAGAAGTGTCTTAGGATTGAGGGTTTTTACTTCGATTTTTACCTATACAGCATTTGAATATTAAAACCAGTGTTCCCCTAATTTTTCCGGAAAAATCATGTTTTCTAGTTCGACTGGGTCTAGTACAAACTGCAAACAGCTATTTCAAAAGTTGTAACCTCTTAGGACAAAGAGTTTTTACTTCGATTTCTCGAATACCATACCATTTCATTTATTTCCATATTCTATAATATATTTAGTGTTTTTTAATTACGGCTGCTAAAGATTTTATCATTGACCTTATTTTATTTTAATTTTTTAATTCGTGTGAATTTCATCTGTTAAAAATTAAAATATTTATTTATTGATATAATGTATTTTACATTGTTACATTTTATTATTAATTGGAAACGTTGTTGTTGGGTTTTGGACAAGTTAGGACAAACTACTAGTCCGTAAAAATTAGTTAAACCGCAATGATAAGCTTCTGAGCTTCTTGCCGATTTATTCATGTCTTATTTTATTTTTAAATATAATTGGAGCAGTTTTTGAAATTTCAAATCTATCAGTAGAACCATTGATTAATTATGACTTAAGATAATACCACTGCGAATTACAACAACAATTTTTATTTTTTGTTGCTTCTTACACATTGTAAAAGAAGAACACAACTCATTTCATGTAGGTTTAAGAAGAACAAAGATAGACCTAATTAATTCAAAGCAGCTAGAAAGAAGCAAAACATATTTTTAATTTATTTTTACCCACACCACTAAATATTTTAACAAAATTAAAAAAAAATTGAATCAAATGTGTTTTCCTCTCTTTCAACTGAATATATGAAATATATATGACAAAAATAAATAGACAATAGCCGTGTTTAATATTGGAGCACTATCCGGAGCCAAATGGCAATTTTCTACTGAAACTGCAGCTATTATTCACTGGTGTCGCTGTACTATAAAAATTAAAACTAAATTCATCAATAAAACAAACATTTATCACCTGAAATATATTAATTGACATTTATTTTTACATGACGTTATAAACAAGAATTCATCTTGCTGCGTTTTAAATTTTTATTGTAAAATTTAGTTTCTAATGGTTTCAGGGGTTTACAAAATAAAAGCCTTTTCAAATTTCCCATTGAAATAGATAGTGCTCCCGATAGCGGCTCCCAATAAATAGGTAGAGCAAGATATTTTTTTATCGATTTTTAACTAAAAAGTTGAATGAAAAATCTTAGTTTCGAGTTAAATAAATTAATTTATGCAATAATAGCGCGATAAATATAAGTTTTGACATAGAAAATTGGCTGCTCCGGATACAGCTATCGGGCGCTAATAAAAGAACACAGCAAATAATAATGAAATTGTTTTATGTTCTTCATTCTGTTTTCATTTTTGCAGTCGTATTCCAACCATATGAGTGGAGGTTGTTCATGACGTTTTTACAGATTTTACAGATATGGCGATTTTTCATTTGCACTGCGACACAATTTGTTTATTATTTTTTGTTGTTGATATTTTTCAAAAAAAATTAAAACTAAGGTTACTCCGTTCAATGCCTTCTAAACTACTGCCCGCTTACACCAAATGATGACGACACGCTAAGTTGACGTTGTTGATGCTTTCTCTAGTTGCTTTGTTAGTGTAAATATGTTAAAAGTATTATTGCGCAGTCTCGGTTTAGACTTAAATTGACGTCATGTGCGAAAAATGAGAGTAGTAAAAGGCCAGTAGTTTAGAAGGCATTGCTCCGTTCAACTATTTATTTTGTTATATACTGATGGTACAATTGTATGTAAGAGTAAGTGAAATAGCAGTCGTAACATTTCAAAATTTTATTTTTTATGTAATAAAAAGATGATACACAATACAAATGCAATTTTTATATGGGAGAAAACAACAACAATTAAATTGTTCGGTTTTTATGTTGCTAGAAAGAAAAAACCACTCTCGCACAACAATGCCTCTATCTATATGTGACTAGTAGAGACATTAACCAAACGTAGCGGCAAAAATCCGAGTAGTAATATCTTAATGTATTCAATCTACGGTAGAACCAATTATTCAAAATTACATATTTAACTCATGATTTTTACTTAGGATTTCTTTAGGAATTATTTCATTCCGGTATACAGGGGTGTGAAATATTTCCTAAACCTTTCCTATTTTTTTTTTAACTTAGGATAACGTTAGGAAATATTTCACGCGCATTGAGATTTGGTTGTTTCGGAACCTTGCCATTCCTTCACTAGTATCGATGTTATTATTGCCACTATATGAAGAAAACCTAATTTGTTGATGCTGGCGGGATATTTTCTTTCAACATATCTACGTACACCAGAGCTGGCATGTTCCCTTAAAAGAATACTAAAATGCAACCACAAATCATGAGATTTCATGTTTAATTGTTGGTTTTAAATTATTTTTCTCAAATGCTGTGTTATTTATTCCTCCTTCTTACTTTCCGCTATCCATCTGATCCAAAAATGTTAAGTTTGCTCTCATTACTCAATAAAACAGTTTGTTAAAACCAATATCTTTATCTTTGTATATGTGGCGTAATACAGCGCAGATTTGCTGTTTGAATTGAAATCCCTGATAATCTTCCAGTTGACCATTTTGAGGGCACGTTTGGCGGATTATTTCTGATTTACATTACAATTTTTTGTTCGGTACGACAGTTTATCTTCCGTGGTCGGCCAGTTTGTAGTTTTCGTTTTATATTCCTGCGTTCTTTAGTTCATCCAGAATGGAACGAATACTTGATGAGGCATAATTATAAATAAAATTGCACTCTCTGGCTGGATACAAACTTGCGATCGTTGGCATGATAACACTTGTGATGGTGATATTTTAACCAATCGACCAAGAGTAGTTTTTTATCTTGTTGTTCAGTTTGATTAGTCATTTATTTACAATGTATTAATTATTCAGAATTCTTTCTATTGTAGAATGCGTCCTCTAAAAAATGTCTCATATTTGTAAGATTAACCTTCTTTAAATAATTTTATAACCGCAGCTCGCACTTCCACATACGTCTTTCGTTTTATGGAAGAATAACTTAAAATTTACAATATTGTTGACTCTCGTACATTAATTATAAATTTTTGACTAATTTCAGCCTAGGTATTTTATTCGTTCTTAGTAATGTTACAAGTAACTTCAATAATAACAAGGTTTACGCCAACTTTGGTGAGACTGAAGCTTAGTAAAATGAGGATTTCTGATAGAAATAAATTATTTTATAAAACAAACACGATTACTTGTTTATCCAGGTGTAGTAAACACATGCCATGACATTTACCATTAAAACATTTATTTTTACTAGTTTTTGTCTTCTTACATGAGGATGGAATGAAATTGTTCATCCCGAATAAAATCTTTTAGTAATACGTTGTGCAGCATCATCTATGTAATTGTTGATAAAGCAAGTCCAGCCAGATGAACTGAAGAATGCATTCATAAGATTCCAGTTAGCATTTGGAAAATGCTAACAAGACTAGCCTTAATCGAGTCATCCAAAAATTCTCGTTCGTATCAGGATAACAGCACCTTCGCCCACGCAATTCGCGGCTGGCAGGGCCCGTCAAAAATCGCAATAAAGTGTAATTGTGGGCATTAAAATTACCCATGAAATCGACCTGGCGGACCTAAGCAGCGAGGGAGAACTGATAAAATCTTATCTATGGAGCTCGACAATGTTTCGAATCCATGAATTGTATCGGAATCTGACAAATTTGGACTACGATAAAGGAAACAAATGAAAAGAAATTGTTTTGAAATTTTAATTTCAATCCACAAAATATCAAATGAAGAAACCGATAAATTGAGGAAAATAAAACAGAGGATTGATTCGTACTGACAAAGCCTTCCTAATCCATACCGTATCACAACATACGAATTATGCCAGTATGTATAGCTCTCAGAAGCCAGAGCGGACGAGGGGTTAAAACCTATGCCGTTTGGTACCTACCTGTCGTTTGGTACGTACCTTTTTCTGAAAATAAGTTTTCCGTTTCCTAAGACTGGATTCTCAAAAATTCTGAAGCCTGTTTAATATATTGTAATTAATATTTACATTTTAACTTTATATCATTTTAATGATCCACGTTTTTACGATAAAAACCCTTCATTGAACTTTTATGAATTAAGAACAGTTTGTGCAACAGTTGATGTTTCACTATCTGGAACACAAATTGTGTTTTGTTTAAGTTGGTTTTGCCCTTGACTAAACACCTTATCTAACGCATCGATCGAATTCTACAACAATAAATTTAGTTTTTATCGATTTATGTCATGTTATACGTCATGACATCCAATCAAAGACAGAATTCGATTGAGAAGTAAGTGCTTAAAATATGTCACATCATGGCCACAACATTTTGGGACAATGCTCCCTAAATACGATACGTAAATTCATCATAAAAATAATTTATCAAGTATGTGGTACGCACAATGATCTAATACTCCAAAAATTGATTTCATGCCCCAAAATAGGTTAAATTATTATGTTTTTTTGTCATACATCAATAGTACCGATGCTCTAAATATTTGTTGTTATTTTTCCTAGTTTTACAAAAAAAAAAAAAAACCATCTACATACTTCATTCAATGCAAAAATTAAGAAAAAAAAAAGATTTATTATTTTAAAGTTTTCAAAAATAAATAAATTTCAAATTAAGCGTTCACGCATCACTTGATTCCATGATGGAATACAAAAAAATCGGTTATGTACTTAATGCTACATATTGTAAGTATCTCACAATGTAGGTGTGCCTTATAAAAATACCTTTGCGTCATAATTTTAACACAATCAATTATATGAGATAATGATTGCGTTGTGTAACTGGGTCAGGAGCAGTGTTCATCTGAAAATTTAGGGTATTTTCAAAAGCTCACCACGCCAGAGGTGTTTAAAATTGATATTTTTAATCACTACTGTGTACATGGTTTTTAATTTTCCTGTTTTGCAAAAACATCAAGGAAAACATTTTCATTTTCTCTCAATATTGTGTATTGTGGTTTTTGGTTCATATCCTAACTCGACATAAAACATGTAAATAGTGTGTACCTATAGCTACCCTATAGTCTATATAGAGATGGCGAAAACAGAATCTACATAAAATATCTTTTAGCTACATGAAAAGTGCTATACTACTACTGTATATAGTTAAATTTTGAGTGGATACTGATGATAACAATAGCAATCGAGTCTCTATAAGTTTTCTGTTATTCTCGAATGTGGTTTTATTCCTGTGGTACACAAACGCCGAGAAGGTACATTTATATCGAAACTAAATAAATATAATGTTTTATGGGTTTTCTGGCTATACACAAAATTCAGAAGAACATCAAGAGTATTGTTTTGTTATAGTTTATATTTTTGTATGCTGAAAATATTTATTTATATCGTACACAAACAATCAGGGATGTTAAAAGTTTATAAATTTTATACAAAGTGGGATTAACACAAATTTTTCGTATATTTATATGAATTTATGATGAGCTTAAAAGTGACAATAAAGTTTGTATGCGATTTATGAGACCAACTAGCATTATTGGTGAACAAAATAAACAAGGAATTAGTTTAATGGGGGTATTTAAAATAGACCGCACAGCACAAGAGCTTTATTTTAAATTGGTGTATACTAATGGAGTTTGCTTTAAAAATTTATTGTTCTATCGAAATAATTGTTACATCAATTTTTTTTTAAGAACCACGGTTTTCCAAATGCACGAAATTTTTTTTCTCAGGCCCAGAGACAATAACCATCATACTATACGTTGGGTGGAAATTTCTGAAAATTTTGCCACTGGAAAACGTGGACGCCATTGCTTTATTATCCTTTATTGGTAGGTACCTAATCAGTTAATGATTATGATGATGGTAGATTTGTTAGATGTGTAGTCATTTAGCAACTTATTTAACTTTGAAACAGTCGATGATGAATAGCAACAGGATCAGCAATGAGATTAATATGAATAATTGTCAAATGTAAATATGTAAATGATTGTGCGTCCGCGGCCCTTTCTGGTAATTCACCGGGAGTAGAGAATTGGGGAAAGAATTTACATATAAATTCTATTTAAATAATAATTTTCTGGCATACTAAGGTAGAAAGTTAGTGGTAATTTTTTTGGAAACAAAATAAAATTGGGAATATCTTTCCCTGATAATTTCGCTTTGGAAAAATTATTCCCAATTTACAAATGTTTACATCAAACTTTTTTTCTCAGTAGGCCAAAAAAAATTGATTTATAGACAAAAAGTATGTAAAATCTTTCCCCAATTCCCTATTTCCAGGGAATTACTAGGTAATACCAATTATTACGTTGGTGGATCTGTGTGTACTAAAAATGCGCATCACGTTTTTAGTGGTAAACTATTCAGAATTTTCCACCAATCGTATGCTAGCTATTCTCTCTGAGTACGAGAAAAATTTATTTTCTGCTTTTTGGTTCATTTGGACAAACGTAGTTCTTAAAAAATTTTTTATGTAAAAATTATTTTCTGCAATTTAGTTTTTTTCGGTTTAAATCTTGCAATCAAATTTTCTCATGTATTGTGAAGAATCCACAAAATTTAGACTTTTTTCAATTTTAAACTTAATTAATTGTTTTAAATATTTTTTGGTTTTCGGACAACATATTATTTTTAATTTGGTTATTTATTTATTTAAACAAATCTATTTTGTAATATACATGTATGATTTCTGATTATTTACAGTTATAGTTTAAACAAAAATTATATTAAAACAACAAAAAACTTTAAAACATAAAAAAAATATAAACCAAATTTTGGTTTAATCAATTAAAAATTTAAAAAATAGTCCTTCAGGATATTTTTAAAGTTGTCCTTTGATAAATTGATGTCAAATAGGTCGTCGATTATATTAAATGATTTAGACATCTTATATTAATGGAGTTGTTTTCTCCATAGTTCTTAGAATGTTGTTCAAGTGCTAAAAATTCATGGTTTCGAAATGTTCTGCATGGCACGTGAATTGATATATTTTCCAAGATGGCATCTATGGCAGTGGAGCATCCACTCCACTAAAAACATGGAAATGGTTCGACATAATGTCGTTCATGTTAGACGTGGATACCGCAAACGAAAAGTAAATATATAGAAACTACATATTTATTATGGACAATAACTTGAATATGATTTTTTTTTATAAAACAACATGAAATTATAGCCGAGAACATAACATAAGCGAATAATCAAATACCAGTGATGGCATCAAAACCCAATCGGATGGCACAGAAACTAGCTCTTTCGACGTAGAAGCTATTTACGATCTAGACTACGATATACAATTTCCTTCACCGAGTACGTCAACGACAGCACCAAAAAGAGGAACTGGAGGTCGATTAGATTCTGACAGCAATTCTTCGACATTAATTACAACAAAAAGAACTCAAAATAGGAACAAATCGGAAATAATACTTTACGAGGCGAATAAAGAGATGTAACAATTAATCGAATTGGCAAAAAAATCATTTGTGTTCCCGGAGGAAATCGAAAAAAATCAGGTTACATTATTTTTCGAGTCATTCTCAAAAGAGGTGAACAAGGCCCACCAGATCTCATCAGCGGATTTTGGGAAAATGCGGATCGAAATAATTAAAGTAGTAAACAAAATGTTATACGAAAAGACATAAATATTTTTTACAATGAATTTTTTATTTAGTTATACAATATAAATAGTCTTTTAAGTTTTCTCTGATAGAGAATGCATCTCTAGCAGCATTGAATCGCCTGAAATGCCTATACTGAGGTAAAGGCTCAACTTCATTTCGCCAAGTAGCCTATATCATTTCATTTTTTCATTACAATGGTCGACAAAGCTATTTGGTACATAGTTCGACGAATCACGCAGTTTAATAAAGTTGTGCAGGACCAGAGTTACACGTACAATTATTTCGGCATTTTGAGGAAATAAGTTTGTAGAATTGGTCAATACTCGGAATTTTGCGGTTAAAATTCCAAAAGTATTCTCAATTTTAACTCTGGCTCCTGACAATTTTTTATTAAAATGTTCTCTGTCAGCTGGAAGTGTTCACCCAGAATATGGCCGCATTAAGTTTATCCTTAGAGGAAAAGCCGAATCGCTGATAAAATAACAAAGAAATTCCACTACTATTAGTATTTAGTAATACGATTGATGTTGGTATATTAATTTTTTCGCTTAAAATTTGGTCTCCAAATGCGCTCTTTTGTAAAATGCCTCCATCACTCTGGCTCCTATATGCGCCAACATCAACAGCAGAAAATAAACCGTTACTGTCGCACGTAGCTAACAGGACGATACTATGATATTTCTAATCATTATAGTACAGTGAGCCAGCGTGTGGTGGGCATTTTATACGAATGTGTTTGCCGTCGATTGCACCTACGACATTAGGCATTCCAGTGTTTGTATAAAATTCGTCGGCAATTTTTTTCCATTCCGTTTCAGTTGGTGGCGACAAGTAGATTCCACTGAGTTCGTCCCAAATAGTTCTAGAAACCTCCAGGATAATTTCTCGTGCTGTAGACAAATCAACTCTGAACGACCACGCCAGTATCTGCCAAGCTGCCCCATGCGCTAAATACCTAAATGTAATATAGAATATAAATGTTTTTACTATATTAAATATTTGTAGTATGTTGTACTTACACGAAAGTTAGTACTAATCGCAATTCTGGATCAATGGCATTTCTTATATAGTTTTGCTTCTGTAACTTTTTTTTTTAATAAACTATTTAAAATGTTAAACTCTCTAATGCCCATTCTCGTCGTTTTTCTAAATTGATCCTTCTTATTGTTATTAATTATTAAAAATATTTTTGAGAAAGATCCGTGCATTTCTCTTTCATTTTCAGAATAAATTTCACGAGACCAAATCCTTCTGTTCGATTTTCAAGATACAACAAAATTATTTTGTTTACGGAATCGTATTTAAGTAGATTCATTTTAAACAAATTTGTAAACACTTTAAATTCACTTTAATTCTGTAAGCACGTTAATAAATGATATTAAACCCAAGTCGATATTTAACAATATGGCGTCCACAACAATACGAAGCGAAATGTCAAAATATAATTCAAAAGTAAAAAATAAAACGCACATGAGTTTTGGTTGCGACTTCGCATGCGTATCCACATGCGGAAATTCCACACGTCTGTTTCCACCATTAAGGGAAAATATTTACATAGCATTTTTGTCAAAAAATATCATTTTCTGACCTACTGAAAAATCATGTTTGATCTAAATTTTTATAATTTCAAAATATTTTTTCCGTATCGAATTTGGAACAGAAAATCATCCCAATTTAATTTTGTGGACTTTAGAAAGTGATATAACCTCTAATTCCTACCTGATATACTAACTAGTAAAGCGCAACATTATAGGACTTCATGAAGCTCTCAGGTCTCTACCAATGTAATGGTAGAATCCCAATCACGACCATCGAATGTTGAATTTGATTTTGAGTAATATAAATTCTTAATATTTCTATAAATCTCTCTAATGATGTGCTCAGTAAGATTGATCGTCATCATTCGCCATGAAAGATTATACTTAAATGTAAAAAAGTGCAGTATCTTAAAGTAACCAACCAATCAAATGTTACGAACGCCTGAAGTTCGATACGGATTCTTGTTGTATTTTGCAAATCAGCATTTTAAGTTCCAAACTTTATTTCTCAAGTCCTTAACTGCATCAGCAAAATTTATTAAAAAAAAAAAATTCAACTGTTTACTTTTTCTTTTACTTTTCGCACTGTTTACTTCTTAGATTGCACTATCTAACGCCGTTGTTAATTCCAATATTTTCAATGATGACTATATCACCGCCGTTAACAATTGCTTTCGTTATTTCCATATTCCCCTTCACATGGAATGCCATTCTAAAACTCATTTCCCAATCAGTATTGGAGGAACACTTCATCCAACAACAGCGCCTCAATAAAATTATGGGTTGACTAGATTCGAACACGCGACCGTTGCTAATCCTCTTAACTATTTTATATGGACCTTTCCAATTGCGGTATGCATCTTAAGCACTTCCTTTTCCGAAAATTATTTTATTTTCTGCGTTAATCGTGTTGCGTTTCCCATTTATCATTGGCGATCGTGATATTGCTTTATTCTACGGTTCGATCTTTGTGTAATCTCCGTCGTAGGTTGGCTAGGTTGCATTCACGACCACGTATTATTTCACATAATTACATCGTTTTGATTCATCCCTTTGGACGCTCTCCACTATTGCCTCCTCCTGTTTCATTTCCTTTCTCTGCCTCGTCACATTCCAGGACTCTTTCAGCCCAACTCCTACGATCTCTCTTTAGCGGTTGGCTTCACCGCCGAACTCACCCTTACTAAACAAAAAAAAACTTGGGAAACTTGGGCCAATGATCTTTCCTCAACTAGGTAAGCCAATTAATCATTCTCAAGTCCTCTAACCATGCACTCTATTCACGCAATTCATTATCAAACAAGTTTGCGTTTCTCAGTTTGCGTTTCTTGAACATCATAAGTAAACGGGAATAAAGAAATAGAAAGGAACGTCCCCTCACCCCCAGGGCTATGCCGGGCTAGCTAGGATTCAATGAACCAATCATTCATTGATCCGTATTCAAAATGATTACAAAAACCACAATACTAGAATAAATAATGCAACCCGGAAAACATCCGACACTCGGCTATCGCTCATGGAAACGAATCGGAAATTGAAACATCAAAACTTTAACAGAACGTGAAGACTCTAAGCAACAATTAGAGAAAGAAGAGGAACGAAATCTTTGGCCTCAGTGCAGTGGGAGATAAAACAGTAGTGAAATAAAACACAAGCGAAATTACTTAACATATTATCCGGACGCGATGAATAAGGCGTGGGCACACATATTAACAACAGCTAAAGCAAAGAATTGCAGTGATACATATTGAATCAACCAAGGAAGAGTTATATGAACAACTACAAGCCACAATAGCAAAGACTCACAAGAAAATGATCAAAATAATACAAGAATATATGGTTAAACAAGCAATATATAGACTCTGTGCGTAATAATAATGGTGAAAGACTCATTGACTACTGCGTCACAAACCAGATAATTTATAGAAGGCAGTAAATTTCCACACAAAAATATACACCTACGAGGGCAAATCAAAAAGTCTTGCAATATCATATGAAAAAAAAGAGTGAGAGAGACAGCAATATTTTTATTTTTCGACATAATCTCCTTTAAGGTTTATACATTTGTCACATCGATCAATTAACTTACCTAAACCCTCTAAAAAAAAAGATTTCTTTTGCTCCATAAAATATTCATTTACAACAGACTGTACTTCATAGTCACTGGAAAATTTCCGGCCCCTTAGTGTTTTTTTCAAATTGGGAAAGAGAAGTAGTCACTGGGTGCCAAGTCTAGACTGTACGGTGGATGCGAAATTTCCACGAAGCCGCAGTCCTTTAATGCAGCTTGAGCAATATTAGCCTTGCGCACTGGTGTATTGTCGTGAAGAAGCAAGATTTTTTTCCTAACTTTCCTTGGCCGTTTTTCCCGGATCGCTTTTTTCAATTTTCGCAAAACCTCAACGTAATATATGCCTGTGATTGTGGTTTTCGGTGGCATATAATCGATTATCAAAATTCCTTCAGCATCCCAAAAAATTGTTGCCAAAACCTTACCAGCAGACGGTTGAGTTTTGAATTTCTTTGGTGGTGGTTCACTACGTTTAATCCATTGCATCGATTCTTGTTTGGATTCCAGATCCCAGTGATGAAGCCATGTTTCATCGCCTGTTATTATGTTACCCAAGAAATTTTCTGGATCTGCTTTGTACATATCTAAAATCGCCTTTGAAGTTTAAACACGCATTTTTTTTTGTTCAGCATTCAACAAACGGGGAACCCATCGCGCACTTACTTTCGACATGTGAAGGTGGTCATGTAATATAGTATATGTGGTACCGTATGAAAGAGAAAGTCTCCACGCTAACCGCGGAACAGAAATACGCCGGTCCTCCAATACAATAGAATCAGCCAAAATTACGTTTTCATGGCTAATAGCATCTGCTGGCCGACCCGAGCGGTTATCGTCTTATAATGACTCCCAACCACTTTTGAATAATTTTACCCACTTTGTTACTGTGGCATATGATGGTGCAGATTCGCCGTAAACTTTTGATATATAGTTGAATATATAAATTGCATTTCGTCCATCTTTATAGAAAAATTTAGTAACGGCGCGATATTCAATTTCATTCATTTTAAGAAAAATTCAAAACACATGTTACTAAATTGACAAAAACAAACGAACCGTAAAATTTACATCGAAATGTTCTTCTAGAAGTTTCATCGTGACAAAAAATGGTTTTGAAAAATATATTGTTGTCTCACTCACTCGTTTTTTTCATATGATATTGCAAGACTTTTTGATATACCCTCGTAAGTCATTTCAAAAATGTCAGGGCAATGAGCGGTCTAGAAATTTACAGTGACCACCATCTAATAAAATATCATAAATCAAAATTTAACCTGTCGCTGTAAAACGCATCACGGCAAATCAATAAAAACTAAACAGCAACAGATTAAAAGATGCCGGGCACAAGGAACACATTCGGTGAAGATAATGAAGAAGCAGCCATCAGCGTAGAGCAACAGTGGAAACAAATCTAAGAAACCTACAGTAGGTGGCCATTGAATTAGCAACTTTTATAAAATTTAGTTTTTCGGGGAATTCAATTACAATAAAATTCATTTAACAAATCAATATCATTTCATTTATTAAATTAAGATTTAATGAATATAAAAAAATTAAATAAAAGTTTAATAGAGGTACTATTCAATATTTAGTCCACATTTCTTTATTCTTGAGCAACATTTCGACTCTTTGTGGCATATTATGGAACGAGCTTATTATGGTTTTATTTAATTAGTGGGTCGTTGTACCATATGATTTTATTATCCTTAATCAATGTTTGTTTGTCTGTGATATGTTTTTCTGATAACAGCTTCTTTAGAACCGTCCAAACATTTTCTATTGGGTTCATATTCGGAGAGTTCACAGGCCAATAGCGGTATGTTTTTGGAACTCAAATAGTTTTTAACCGGTTTGGCGGTGTGACAAGAAGCTCCATCCTGCTGAAAAATATAACTTCGCCTACGGCGAAACAGTTAAGGGAGTTTTGGTAAAAGAAAAAATCATACAATATCTGGATATACTTATCACCATTCATAATGACACCTACTACATGAAGAGGCCCACGACCTTTTGCGGTGATTCACCCCCAGACCATGACAGATGTTGGATGTTAAACCTTTTGTGCAACACAGTCTTTGTTGAAAGGTTCATGTGAGCAGCATTTAACAAAAATATTTCCACCGGCAGTAATTTGGGCCGACGATTCATCCGAGAAACAAACTTGAAAATTTGTTCGTTTAAGAAAATTTGTAAAAATGAAATAGCAAACAGGAATTTTTACTTACATTAGACCAATCTGACACTGGGAAGTGCTTATATTTCCGTCCACATGCAATTCGTTTAAGTATCATGTTGTGCGTTAATTTTTCTTTAGTAGTCGGACGGCATTGTTTTAGTCCAAATTGCTTAATGTTCTCTTCGAAATGTTGATGTCGTATTTCTTTAAAATGTCATTTATTGAAGTCGTTGATCGTTTACGATTCTGCAAAGTTAATTTTAAGATGATTCTGTCTTCCCTTTCGGATGTTTTCCTTTGTTGTCTGCAATTTTCCATGTGCGTTGGAGCCACGATCTCGCCATTTTGGGGTGATTTCTTAATTCTGGACACAACATATTTACTGGTTCCAACTATTCTGGCAATTTCATATTGTTTTAATGATGAATGTTTCAATAAATCAGCAATACGCTGTTTTTTTGTCAATGTAATATCTGTTTTTCGCCCCATAATGACAGTACCGCGAAACTCTCAAAAATCACTTACTAAACACAATTGAATATTACAAACTATAGCACAATACAGAACCACTAACACAATACTTTATAAAAAAATAATTACTCCTCACTTATTACACTATTTGAATAGTAATGTTACATATTGTTCATCAATCGCTCGTATTGCGAAGTACAAAAAATAAAAAAAAAATTCAAAACTAAATTCAAGAGAAATAACGGTAAATAATTTTGTGCTTCATAAACAACGATAGATATGTACTATAGAATAAAGATAAAATTTTCCAGAAATTGCTTGTATTAATAGTGGAATTTAAGAAAATCAAAAGTTGCTAAGTCAATGGCCATGTACTGTATATCGAACGAAACAGCTACCAACACACTCTGGTTGGGTACGAAGAATTCGGATGCAAACCCCATGGATCAAGAAACATGCGCGTACTATATATATATAAAATCAATAACGATTCTCAAGAAAGATGACCTAAGCGAATGTATAAATTGGCAGGATGTATAGCACTCTACAACATAACCATAAAGATATTAGCAATGGTCATCTTCTATTGAATTTCACCGACAGTCAACCCGAAATTAAGAAAGAAACAGGGCGAAGTTTGTAACGGTTTTCCTTGAGATTTGATTTCCCAACAAAACCCGTTCCAGGCTCTCCTCTTGGTAGCTCCAGAGTAGCATATCTCAGCCGGCTAGCAACAGTGGTTGAGGGGTGGTTCTTCCTGGACCCCAGGAGAGCTTGAATTGCTGCAGATTGTAGGGTAGACCACGCTATTGAATTAAAATGCACCACATTACATCCCTAGTGAAACCATGCAAAACGTTTACTTACTCATACTTTTGTTATCTCATGACACGATAACAGATCTAAATAAAAAGGAAATCACAAGAAAAAAAATGAATCAAAAATGAATAGAAATCCACACACAACAAAATTAAAAAAAAAATCAACGTAAAAATTATGAAAAAACATTAAATTATTTATTTTCATGAAACCGCGTAATTCGTGGCGATTATACAATAATTGTTTCCATTTACTTCCCCACCATCCTAATCCTAGTGTTAGTTACCTTAATTTAAAAATAGAAGAAAAAAAAGAAAATTTATTTTAATTAATAAGAATCTTAAGCTAATTATATATAAAATAAAATAAAATAAAAAAAATGTTTTGCCCCGTTGCGGATCCGTTCAGCCGAAGTTGGTTTATCACGTTGACGGACTATGTGGTGACTCGGACTTTATAAATAAAAACTTTTGGTTTAGTTTTGTCTGTTAATTAGTTTCTATGGTTTTTATTTATAAAACTATGTATGAACACCATTAATGTTTGTTGTTTCTTGTTTTTGCACTTAAAAGAAACACACCAGCAGCTTTCGGTACATATTCCATTTATTGAGTAACGTGTAACGTGCACTAACAGTTTCTTTTTTTGTTTCGAGCACTCTCGTAAATTCTGTTTTTTTTCAGTTTTATTGTCTTTACTATTTCACCTTATTTATATTATTTACACCATATTATTATCACATTTAACATTATTATTTATTAATTATCACTCAATTTATTATTAAATGTTTTATATGACTTTTATGTGTAAAAATTTTTCTTGATCGAACTGCGAACTGCTCGCCATCACGATTCCAAAGCTAATCCCCGTCCAACACCATCATCAACCAAAATTCGCTTTCATCCTAGCGGTGCTCGCCGAACCAACTTGTTGTCATTCGCGAAGTTTGTCCCCGTTACCCAAGTAAATATTTTACTACAATATATACATAGATACTATTAAGAAAAAGTACAATGCTAGAAATAAATATATAGGTAAAAAACGGAAAAAATTATATTTCATTCAGCAAAAAAAAACCTTTTAACCTCTACATTCATTTCCCAATTTTTTTGTATTTATTTCTTTGTTTTTGACTTGTTGTTGGGATTATGAATAATTATTTAGTGTGCAACTCCCTTTAAATTGTATGATTTAATTAAGGTCATGAGATATTTATTTGTCAAAATTTATACGTGTTATTTATAATTTGTTACAAGTTTTACACCAATGTTATCATATTAAAACAAAACGCATCTTTATTGAGGAGTCTAATGAATGGAGTTCACCAGTACCACCTACTCAGATCTAGCAAAAGAAGTTGGTCTCAAAATAAATAACAGGAAAACCAGACGATGAGGCTAAACACAGCAATGAAATCGTATACGTTGGTTGTACTTAAGTTATAAAGAAATAAATCAACAAAGCTAGGACAACATTCAACATGTCACACAAAGTCTGGAATACATCTACCCTATCTCGCAAACACCAAACTAGGAGCCTTACCACCGACTCCGCCAGCATTCGTTTGTTTTCGCTTTTTTATTTTCGCACGCTATCATGCATTGAACTTGTAATTTATCTGTCAAGTATGTAGATTTGTGGTTATATCAATATAACGTTTTTTATTATTTTTTGGAAAACTCTACCGAAGTAGAATTTGATCGGAAAATTGGAGCGAATTCTTCTCTTAATCTTCCAGAAACTGTAAAATAACATTTACAAATAGTTTACATTTTTAGTGCAAATACAAAATTATATTAGTTTCAGATAGTTATTTCGAGTGACAAAAGAATCGTTTAAATATTTGTTGGAGGAACTATCGTGAGGAAATACTTACATCTTTACATCACACACAATATTTTCGCTCTTTTGTTCGGCATAAAATACTACGCGTTGAAAACATCGCTTGTCATCAAAAATGAGACCGTTCGTTCCTACTAATAACCAAATTGTTTACATTTACGCCTGAAGCGATTAAATTTTCGCTTTGAGATTTTTGTGGTACAAAAAATGTAAAAGCGAATCAGCAACGAACGCCGGTGAAGTCGGGGGTAAGGCTCCAGCGTTGCTGTACGGATGCGAAATCTTGTAGCGTACACATCGATCAACAATAACCTACAGGCACACATAAAAATAAATATCAACAGAAGTAAAGCTGCATACAAAATTTTTACGCTTATTTTCATAGTAAAATATGGCGTCACGATCTGTATACCAATTTTGTCCCGAAATGTGTGAAACGAAATGAGTGTAACTGGAATGATATAGTAGTAGTAGTAGCATATGTATTTGTGGTAGTTTCGTGCGTATCAACCATGCCACACGAGCATTTTTTGTATTTTGGCATTTTTTTTTCTACCAATGTTTTGTTCTGCTCTCTCTTAAATAAAATTTTAACTAAAATGAGTCAAAAATGTCCTTGAAATATTTTTTATTTCATTTATGTTTGAGTTGTGTGGTAGAACAGAAAATTTGTTTAAGTCGCAATTAAAACTTGTATCATAGGTAAACGGGGAAAGAAACGAAGAAAAATGCGGCATTTTTTTTTACGTGTGGCATGAGCCTATGATTGTTTTTCTGCATATGCAAATCACGTGTCATTCTTTTTTTGTTTATTCTTATTAACTCTTTCAGTGCAAACATGATTTCGGCTAGTATATTGAGGAGCACGATTGCACTTTTTGGCACTCAAAGGGTTAATGTAAACGCCATATTTTTGCGTTGTTTATGTATTTTCGATTTTTTTATAATTTCTAAAATTTATGAAATTTAAAATAAATTTATCTATAAAATTTTATTATTAGACATACAATTAATTTATGATAACAGATAATATAAAATATATTGACATGCTAAATAATGACACTCCACAGCTCGAGAGCAGACGTAATGTGCTGAGAAAAGGAAGTAGGCACCATAAAAATTAAACCGATTCGCCCGGATCGCGTTATTTTGGTACTGTCCATCTTAAAAATGACACAAATACGAACAAAAGAAAAATATAAATACAAGGACATTATTGTGTATTATACACTGTGTACGTATTCGATTTTTTTTTCTTCACTCATTTTAAATGAGTAACTCACGAGACAAAATCGATACCCTGATTTTATGTTGACCAAATTAGAAAACCTCAATTACTCAAAAATTTGGGGCACCTTAATTAAATATGTATCGAGTAATTTGTGTAGGTCAGAAGCAAATTTACCCCTACCCGTTCAAATAACCTACATAACACTTAAGCGCACAATATAAAAATCAATTTCCTCAATTTCCCGCCCGCAATGAAAAACTAATGAAAAATTTCCAGCATGACAAAATAGAAAAATAGTTGATATAATTTTCGCAGACCGTAAATTTTGCCATGACATCAATGAGTGTTACATTTTAAATGAACAAAATAAAAAAATAAAAAGTTTAATTGAGTTTGGAAAAAATAAGCTTTAAATCAGGATTAATCGATAGGCGATTTTTATTGAAACCTTATAATTTATTTCGGTAGAATGGGATATAGTAATAATTTAAATATGTAATGTATATGGCACAAATAAATTATTTGACATTCCGCATTATACCAATACCTGATATAAACTTTAAAACAAAAAATATAATTATGACGTCACGAACAATCACAATCATGTTAATTATTTGCTAATTAATAATATTGCCCAAGTAACAATTTGGAGTTGTCAAAACGTTGTACCATCTAAAATATAAAGCACTTTAGTTATAATAACTCTTAAAATAATAACAAACAACATGAATTTGTTGGTTTGTCAACGTTATGCCAGCAAAAATGGTAATTGTCATTTGCCTGGCAATATGTTATCGCAACGTCAGACAGTAAACTTGTTATAAATGGTATATTACTTTCAAGGCATCATTTTGATTAATTTAGTGACTTCGGTTCCCAAATAGCAAAAACGTCATATTTGCAGTTTTGCTGTACTTAACACAAAGTAGTTACATAAGAAAAAGTAATGCAATAATAGCAAACATGTTTTAGATGCAATTCCTCTGGTTAGAAAGCAATATAGTTAGTTAAGGGTATACGTTTCAAAATAACACAAAAAGGCAGAAATAACTAACGGGCTATTATTTTGAACATTATTGTAACAATAATAATTTGTGTAAAAATTATAGCAAACATCATTCTTTTATAATTGTCATTTTATTTATATGTTTTCCATATTCATACTTCAATAATAAATGTCATTATATATTTATGAAATATTGACAGGGATAATATGATTTGTCTCGTCATTTCTTATCATAAAACTATGTGGCAAACAAGTTTTGTCGATCGTTTTGTAAAAGTAGCTCAGAAAAGAAAAACGCGACCTAAAATTATTTGATATTAAAAATAAAATCAAAATCAAAAATTATTTTGAAAAATTTATTTTTTCTGAAAAAAAGTCCAAATCTGTTAAAAAGCATCTGGTACTAGCCAAAAGCATGAAATTGGTGTTTTTTACAATATTTTCATGTGATAAACTGGGTTTTGTGGAAGTTTTTCTACTAGATAAATGATGCAGCCATTTTTGTGCACAGAAATACAAAATTACAAGATGGCTTTACTATTTGCAACAGCTAAATAACTTTTCAGATAACGAGTTTAATTATTTATGGTAAATTTAATATTATCACAGCTAAAGTGTAATAAGGATTTACGAAAATGCTGCCTAAATATAGTAAACGTTTTAAATAACTAATCAGCTTTTAGATGAGGAAATTAGTAATCATAAAGCATTTACTGTGTGCTAAGCGTTTTGTAACTGTAGGACTTTGCATGGAATAATTATTTACGTTAACCCTATATTAGCCATGTTTACAAATTACCATATTTACAAATTTACAATTCACGATTTTAATTAAAAAACTGGCATTGTGCAGCTAAGTTTAAATTTTATTTGTATTTACAATCTAAACAAAATTACATAATGAAAAACTTTACATTCAGAGGATTATTTGAGACAATATTAAAAATGAAACAGTTTGCGATCTGATCCTCCGAAAAAAAGGATTAAATATTTGTTTGTCGCTTAAATTAAAAAAAATGCAATCCAGTTCCATTAAAATATTGAGAAATACATATAAATAAAATATATAAATAAGCTCAAAAATTCAAATTTCGTCTCTATTTTCAGCCATATTTATTTACATTTTATTTATGCGTGTGAGCTGTCAAATTTTCCTAACATTTTGAAACCACTGTACCTGGTGTAGGGTTAACAACAAGGTTGTAGTTATAGAATTTGCTGTGTGTTAAACATTTTAGTTGTGTTTTAAACCATTTTGCTTTGAGTTAAGCAATTTTCCTTTATTAACCGTATAGTTTTGCAGGTTGGTAAGTAATTTTGCTTTGAGTTAAGCAGTTTCTCTTTTACCACATTTAGCATTTTTCGCTGTGTGTTAAGCAATTTCGCTGTTTGGTAAGTAATTTTGCTTTGAGTTAAGCGATTTCGTTTTTTTATCCATATTTAGTTTACTAATACTTTCACTGCGTGTTAAGCGGTTTCGCTATTTGTTAAGTAATTATGATTTGAAATAAGCAGTGTTTCTTTTATAAGTTTGACATACCACTGTACAATACAACTGTACTTCTGAAAGTTTGTACCGGTTGGAAGAAGGAACTACTTCCGAAGAGGGAAATAATTCCGTTTTTAGAAAGTGGTTGTAGTTCCTCCACAAGAGGTTTCAAATAATTTGGAACTGAACTAGGCTCACTATCTTCACAGTAAAGAACTACCACCATTGGAACAAAATTAACAATTTCATGTATTGCAACAAAAATTGGCCAATTGTATTTTTGAGCTTCTGTAAACTGAGATGCCATCAATATAGGTAAACCTCGCTTAACGAAGGGGTTCGGTTCCTGGAAATGCTTCGTTAGGCGAGGATTCGTTAATCGAGGTATCAAATTATATGATTTTATATGAACAATTGTTAGTTTGGTTCCCGTAGTGCAAATTTAATAAAAAAAAAGTTTTCAGTACAAAAATTCAGTTTTATTTCGAATAAAATAAATAATAATAATCGCAAAATAAAAAAACCAAAGCATATCATAAAAAAGAAAACACTTATAGGGCCCATACACGACACAATCATGCATGTGCAATCGTATGATTGTTCATGCTGATTGACAGTGGTATAGTATTGATTGAGTGATGATTACACATGGTGTTTGTGTGATTTTCAAATTTTTTGATATTTTCTTGTTTGTGCATGCAAAACTGCGTCGTGTATGTGTAGTTTGCTCAGTCTAATGTTTTAACTCTTCTGTGTCGTATTACAGTAAATATGGCATAGTTAATAAAAATTAAAGAATTTACGATCCTCGGATGTTTTTCCACTTGCTAGAATTTCGAATGTCCATTTCCACTACGTTTTTATACCATTCTTTCATCGAAATTTGTCTATTTCTGTTTTATTTCTTTTTTTTTCGAATTACATGCCAAAACTAGTTTATTATAGATGTCGTCAGTCAACCAAACCAGTTTGACTAGCACAGCAACAATGCTTTCCTCCCGACATTTTTCTTTGCGGCATATAGCAATAACCCTTCTACAATGCCTTTATACCTACTTATTTTATCGCAGAAAAATTGCTTTTGTCCCGATTTTTTTGCTTTATGGTGTGTAACAAAATCGCTGCTGCAATGTCTTATAAACCTTCTTAAGCTAATTAGCTATTTTTTTCACTGCAACAACGTTTTCAAAAGTTATTAAATAACTATTTACCATTTATAACTAATTTGTGTAATTTTTCGAATTTCGCGACGTTGTAAGAGCACTGGTTTTGCTGTCTAGGACAATTTACCTATCGAATTGTTACTTGGGTGTTTTTTAATAGTTTCGGCTCATAATAAAACATCTGATCTTGATTAAACATATTTACTGAATATGATGTCTGCTTATGTTGAAATTGTTATGAACAACAAAACCCACAAATACACAAACACCCATACTTACACACACGCACATACACACACACATAAATTCGTATGAGTGTGTGGCCGAAAGAATATGTAATGTATTCCATAAATAGTTTTACATAAATAATCCAAAGCCAATTTTATTTTATGATTGATATCAACAAATAATTTGTAGTCAGTTTACCAAATATCAAATTTATGGTTGGTTTATAGGCGAATCCTCGGATGGGTAATTAAAATTAAACCACAAAAAATGTTATTTTTTTTGCTGATAATTCAACTGTATGTGAGGGGATTATGGATGTCATATAGCATATGGGAATCAAAGTTGAGTTATATTCGAATTTATAATGAAATTAAAATTTAATCCGAGCGAGGCATGAGAGCGGTCATTAATTTTATCTAAATTGGTTTTTGGTGGCTTTATACAATTTTAAACGTTTCTCTTTATAATGAACTAGTATTTTTTGTGTCGGCTGATAAGCGAATCCCAATTGGGTAATTAAATACTTATGAATTTTACTTTTTATCCGTAATGAACTTATTTGGGATAAGTTTCGATTCAACAAAAAATAGTGTTTCATGTTTTTGCAGCTCTCTCTTCGAATTACATTCTCACATCCCTCAAAAATCAATATAATTATAAAAATCCCTGCCATGGTTATGATCTTTTTTATTCTCCTATTTGATTTTTGGGGCACTTCCAATGTTGCTGGCAAATGAGCCTATACTATGACATGAAGTGTAAGAGCCCGCCGAATGGAGACTTTGGGGTGGGAAGCCAAGAGCTCTAAGCTTAAACAAAATAACATCATGCGGTGTCTGCGGTTTGTGATGGTTGTTCATTGAACATTGTGTTCTCACCTTACGGAGGGTTGTATTCATATAATATGCTCTATCTTTACCTGTATTTGTAAGCTATTTTTTGCTGTTTAAAATTGTTTTATTTGGAAGTAGATATGGTTATCAATTGTTGGTATAAAAAGACAAATTTGCAGTTTTACGTGGAACCCTTGTCTGAGGTTTGGATTTGTGGGTCTAGGTTGTTGTCTTTGCTTAATATGTATTATATATGTTTTTGTTGAAGTTTGCCGTCAGTTTCGCGGGTGTTGAGTCATTTTTGAAATTTTAAGATGATCGGTCGTACGCTGGAGTTTTTAAGCTACGATACTATAATATGATAATCTGTTATGTATTCGTCACGGCTTTGTGAAGCATGGGTGTATGCTGATTAGTGATTGTTGGTGGGGATCGCTTGATGAATGTTAGAGGTTTCAAGGAGAAATGATTCGAACGGTTTATTGAGATTGTTTCGGAAATGTCTTTGTGTGTTCCAGTGTGTTTGGTTTTTTGTTCTAGAGGGGACGGGCGGGAATCGAATACTCCTGCAAAAACATTACAAATATTTTTTGGTACATTTCTTTTTTACTACGACTATTTATAAAAACGATTCTTTTCACAATGTAATTTCAGAGATTAACTAATTTTACTAACATTCTTTCATCCAATTATTCAGTGTTTGAGTATTAAATTATTATATTTTAATTTGATAACAATTTAGAGTTATCGAGGTTTATCAGGTGTTTATTACTAATACTATTATTCGACTACTATTTATGATGAAGATTTTTGATAACAGAAGATCTTTGAAGTCGTAATTTTAATTAAAGTGTCTTATTCTAATTAAAAATAAAATTTTAATTACAAAGTCAGAAAAGTAGACAACAAGGTAGGAGTCACAATGGCTATCGGTTTTGTAATAAATTTAATATTTCAGCGGATATTTACTTTTTGAAATTGCAGATATCTTGGAAGCTACAGAGTAAATAGTCATTCAGTTAAATATTGCTGTACTTAGTTTTTCAGCGATCATGGCATTTCTTTAATTAAATTATTTTCTAGGTTGTTTTGGGAGATTGTACAAATTTCTTCTACATTTTATTTTGTAAAATTTATTGCCCTTCGGAATAAAAATTATTTATTCTGTAGTTAAATTTGCTGAAGGCAGGCACCTTAACAAAATAAATTCCTAACTTCACTTCAAACCGCAGCAAATTTTTCTGCAGAAAATTTTGCTACAGAGTCAAATAAATTCGGCTTGATATTCTATAAAATATTCAATCAATAATGCATGCTTTGATTTGAGAATAATAATTTTACTTCCTGGTATATGCCTATCATATACCACTTTCGATTCAACAATAAACTACCAAAGTTTGTTGTAGTTACTACACATTTTACTACATGCTGTAAAGATAAATAATAATTTTTGTTATTATTAAAATAAAAGGAAGCACAAAACCAAAAATTAACCACGTTACGTGCATTTCGAGTACCGCACGACCTACAACCAAATTATATTTTATACAATATGAGAAAAAATATTTACTAAGTCACGTCCTGATAACGTCTCAGCGGACGAGGAAGAACTAATATCATACTCCAAAAATAATATAGAGAGGAAAATAGTTTCCAAGGAAATTGAAATATGAATTTGTACTACAGTAAGTAGTAGAAGTAGTACACTGTATTTACCCTCACCCAATGCAACGTTCATTTTGCTAGCTTTCAATACAAACCAACATATATTTTCTCATTTTATCTGTAATGGTTTTCCACGTGCTACAAAATAATTAGATTTTCCATGTCTAAAAAGAATTAGAAAATTAATAGCACACAATATCTAAATACTGTTTAGTTAAGTTAAAATCCAAAACACACCAACAAAAAAAAAATCTCATGTTAAAAATAACAGACACTCGACCAGACTACAAAAAGGTGTAGGCGGTGAATGAGATGCTCATTAAATTCCATGAATGATTGTGATGAAAATAAATTAACACCGTGCGCGTATATTTATCTCTCGTATTTACACACACACGTTATGCGGCAGGATGTTAGTGTAAATAGTATATAGTTTCGATTTGTGGTGGAATTATACACCATAACGATACGGCCGCACGCATTTTAGAGAGAAACCAAATAATGTTCATGTGTTGTACCATTTATCATATTAGACCATTTGGCTGTTTTATGGCGCTTACTCTAAAATGGTTGGTGACCTTAATTTATCAAATTAAAATTATTTAATCGTACCTATACCGGTAATTTAATTTGACCACCGAATCACATGGCTTGGTTTAATGTACACTGTAACTGTAAATTACATATATATTTATACTACAAAAATTTGCTCGAGTCATTTGTGGTTTGAGTAATTTTTAACTCGACGATATTTGCTCAACAATTGAAGCAGGCCAAACATCAACAACGTCGTCGTTTTGTCGATTGGATGCTCGAACAAAATGGGCGTTTTTAATCAAAAATCATTTTTTCAAATTACGCTCATTTTCACTTCATGTTGATAAACAAAACTGTCGCATTTGGGGTTCTGAAAACCCTCATGTTATTCATGAACAACCAATTCATCTAAAAGATTATTTTTAACACTGTTTGCCGTGGCGAAACACATTTATACTTAATAAACACATTTTTTTAAACAATTGGGTTTTGTGTGGTAAATTTTAAAGCTTTGAATATTTTAATAAAAAAAAATTCCAAAAAGTTTAAAAAATCACTCAATCGATTTCGGCTTATTAGCAGTGTTGCAAACTATTATTTTTGGTGGATGCCTGATCGCAACAGAAAAACGGCTAGATTGCTATACTACATAGGGCTAGATTTTTTTAACTTTAAATATAAATAAAACCAATAACAATTAACAAAACTCAGATGATTTTTTTATTTCAGTTATTCATGCTATTAATTAGAATGTGAATTGGATTTGTAAAAAATATCTTTAATTTAATAACAAAGAATAAAATGTAACAAAATAAATATACATTTACAATATACATATATGTATTTATAAGTACATATATAAATAAACAAAATATAAAATAATTAGATTTTATTTTAAGCACAGTTCTCATAAGTCTCTTCATTTAATTTTTACTTAAAGAACTAATTTTTGACAAATTGCAGGTTTTGCAATAAATTTACTTGTCAACTATATAAAAGAATTCAGCAATTGCCAACTTCTCCTCTTCTCTATTATAAGCCGCCAAAGGACCAACTTTTTTTAATTACTTCAGCATGTAATTATTACAGCATTGTCCATATCGTTGAAGGCCAAATCTTATAGTTAAAATTGCATTTAAAGTGGTGAATTGCATTCGGTTACGCGTCTTATTTTTGATTAAATTCATTTGGCTAAATACCCGTTCGATGTCCCTGTTTGAATGGAGAAATGATAAAAGTTTTAGAGCAAAATTAGAAAGTTCTTCGAATGGATTTTTACCAACTGAGTCCCGATATTTTTCAACTTCAATCCACAAATCAATGGTGGTTTTTGAATTTTTCTAAATAGTGTTCATATTTTTTATTAGAATTCAATTGCCGTAATTTGATCTGGATCAGTTTCAAAATTTGGTAGAATTGGCAATATCGATTCTTGATGTCTGCTTAGAACTTTATCATAATTGACAACATACATTTGTTTCAATAGTGAAATTTTATCTGGCAACTTGTATTTTAATTCATCCACCAAATATTTAATAAATAAAATGCAATTTTTTGTAATAGTTTTTTGCTCCTCTGTAGATAAGAGTTTAACTTCTTTTTCAAAATGGTACCCCAAGTTGGATGACCAATCAATGTATAGTCAGTGATATTGATGTTTATCACATTAAATATATCGTTATAGACAATTTTGGGTGTTAACGATTTCAATAAGTTTACAACGTCGGTTAATAACTTGGTTGGATCCGATGATTTTGACTGAAATGCTACGTTAACATTAGAAACCTCTTTCAAAATAGGCGCTAAGAAAATGAAGTGCACTTTGTAACTGTTATTGTTAAACATTTGGCTTAGGATATCTGCAGCTTTATATTCTTGTTTTTCAATGTTAAACATAGTAGTTAGATCTAGCCACGAAGAAAAAAAACGTTTTTCAGCGTTTTCGATCGTTAGCCATCGCGTGTCCGATATTCTAGGGATATTCAAGGGAGTAGCATTTTCATTAATCACTTTGTACAGTTCTTTATAAATTCTAATACTTGAGTGGGAAAACCAATTATGAGTTTTCCGTAACAAAAACTCAAGTTTCGTCGGAAGGCATTTGCTCGCATGATGTATTGCTAGTACTAAAGAATGGCAGGCGCATCTGACTAAAAGAAAAGATGGAATTTCACGTTTTAAAACTGCATTAAATTAAATTAACCGTGCGATTCTGATGTTAAGACTATTAAGAGGCTAACAGTAAAGAGGTTTTTCGTTAACAGGTTTTTTAAGAGATTCTCTTAATTGGTATTCTGTTAGTAATACTCTGAAAATTTTTATTAAAAACTCCAAATATTTTTGGAGACCTGACAAATATGATTTTTATTAATGCGAGCCATTGAAATTATATTTTATTGTTAAATAAACGATAAAATACGACATAATTTTGTGAAAACTAATGTTTTACAATTCATATTTTTGTAATAAATTAGAGAATGTATTGCAGAAAATTTGTAATAAATTGCCGAAAATAAACAACAACAAAATATTTACTTCTGCTCGAAATTACAAAGTCGGAATAATTTTTCTTCTAAAAATATTACATCTAAATCCTATTTGTGAATTGTAAAATATAATTTAATAAATTATTTATTTACACAATCGTCATTTTTTATTAGTTTTAGTGCAACATAATAAAAATTCTAGCATTTATGATGTTTAAGACCACCTAATTGGTAGGTATTAGGCTAAGAGGTTTTTAAGAGAACCTCTTAACTGATCAGTATGTGCAGAATCGCAAAATAGTCTTGAGTAAGAGAAATCTCTTAGTTATGAGAAATATTGTAGTTAAGACTTCTGTGACTATACGCCAGAATCGCACGGTAAATTTTTTTAAGACCTTAATTGCATTGACAATCGATTGTGCATCACACGATTCAAGTTCAGTTAATTCTAAGTAGGTCGAGATTATTTTGCCATGAACTTTAGAAAATAGATAATTGCAAGTCCTAGATACTTCGTGATACTTATATCATTCGATCCGTCTATTACAATACTGAAGAATCGCTAATGTCTTTTTTCAGATCCATTCAGATAAAATAAAATTTTTTTTTTTTTTTTTAAATTGAATAATTTAGATTTAATAGGAATTTATGTATAATATAACAAAAAAATCCGTCATAAAAGTTGTGTAGTTCTGTATAATAACGGAGTAGTTCAGAACTATACAGAACAACGGTATTACAAGAAAACCATACAACGTTTATGATGGATTTTTTTGTTATACATAAATCCTATTAAATCTAAATTATTTAACTAAATTTTTAATTTTAAACTGAACAAATTTGAAAACAGCTATTGCGAACTCTACTCGATTGTTTTCAATAAAACGCAACTACTAAAAGGTTTTATTGCTACGATATGTGTTTTACTAACGGCATGACGATCTAAAACATATTTTATTGCGAAGAAAGAAGTTTTGCAAAATATGCATGATAGTTTATTGCACTTATATCGTTTTCTGTGTTTACATTTTTTGTCTTTTTATTTTTTGATCCCGGATCAATTAAAAATTCCAAAAAATTTGTCGGATTTTTTTGACGTTTACTCACACAATATCACAATATGTGTGAGTAAACGTCAAAAAACATCCAACAAATTTTTTGGATTTTTTAATTGATCTGGGATCAAAAAATAGAAAGACAAAAAACGTAAACAAAGAAGCCACGTTGGATCAAAAATGACGTCATATCATTGATCCGGGATCAATATTCTGCTGCCACCGAAAACGATGTTATTTTCTATTCCCATTATCCAGTCACGATATTTTTCATTTTGAAACCAGTCTTAACGAACTTTTTGTGAATCACTTTTTAAATTGTAAATTTTGTTTGGGAAAAACTTTCGGCCTTGACCTATATAATATTACAATCAGTACATGGATTCTGTTGCCTTTTTACAATTCAACTTGAATTTTACCGAAACGTCATTGTAGTGGTGTGCATATTAGTATGCGTGTGTTGTTTTGTTTTGTGTTTTTGACGTCATTTAAGAACACAAAATAATATGTTAGGTACATAATCTGTGAATTTCTTAAATTTCACCATACCATTTAAATTAATAAAGTGTTGTGTTAATTTCCTAAATAATTTAATCTACTTCCTAGTAAATAAATCTAAAAGTAATTTCATGATCATTCATATTTCCACAGTTTATCCACTTTATAATTTATTAAACTTTTGCTTCTCAATATTATTTCCAAAAATAACACATACAAATATAGATAAATATACAATTAAAATAGGGAATATTAAATTTAATAAAAACAATAATAAAATTTATTTTATTTAAATTTTATCTAAATATAAATTCAAAATTCACAAAACAAAAATTTGAATCGAAACTATTTTCTTATCATCTGTCATTTTTTCCTTTGCTCGCGAGCAGAGGAAATGTATTGTTTCTCTACCGATAGTATCATTTATAAAATCGGGTCAACATTTTGGCGAAATTTCATGAGTATTTGACACACACACATCGATACAAAATGACAGCACACAATATTAAAAGTGTATATTATACACTGTATACGTATACAAAATTCAACTTGAATTGAATTTGAAAAGGCAACAGAATCCATGTACAGGTATACTAAATACGATTTATATTAAATTAAACCAAAAATAAATTGAAAATTAAACTTACTCATTGCTATCAGACAGTCCCAAATACTCGTCAGATTCTGCATCCATGATCAATGTTTGATATTTGTTGATATTTACATAAAAGATGACACCAGATGTATGCTCTGCAGAAGACTTTTGTTTTTTTAAGGTTAAAATCACAGGATTATTTAATTTTTGTAGTAATTGGAAATATGTAGTAAGTATCGTTATAATTAGGTACGATTTATTTTACGGCACTGAAAAAGCACTGAAAAAGCAATACGAATGGAGACAATGTAATGTACAGTGATAGACATTCGTATAAACGCACTATGTTTTTTAATTATACATATTTCTACAACCAGACCTATCTTATTATTTCCAATTAACTTAAATTGTCTATTTCATCCAAGATAAGTAGTTAAGATAACAAATTAATGACAATTATAATATTTGACTTTCATAAAATTGAAAAACCCAAAATTTAGGTAGACATTCATATAAACGCTCTCGAGATATTTAAAACACCAGTAAGAAAAAATTTGTTTGTTTATTTATTTAATATTTTGTATGACCTCCACCATTTTGTATTACATCAAAAACTCGATTTGGCATTGAATCTACTAATTTTTTCAGTGTTTCTAAGGTAACTAAGTATAACATCTTCCAAAAGATCTATGTACATACGGGACTTAATCCGGGTCGTTATGAAGCAGATGGGAAGCTTTGCGTAGTAAGAAAAAGCTTCCCATATCATTACGCTCCCTCCATCAAAGTTACGTTTCGACCTGATGACGCCATGTTCTTTCAAATTATCCCTGTAGCAACTGTAGCAGTCATGACCATCGAAGTTAAACTTTTTCTCGTCAGAAAAAATCACCTTTCGCCATTCTGTTGTCCACGACATGTATTTACGAGAAAATTTCGAGGAGGCGGCTCTCTTTATGCACGGCAGTTAAACGCGGTTTACTTCTCAATTTACTTCATTTAATGTTTGGTGAACTTGTCAAAATACGGGTAATGTGTCGAGTCGTCACAGGAAGGTTCAATTTCTTCTTTACCTCTTTGCAAGACAGCCGATTTCGAGTAGCCTCATGTTGAATTTGACAAGTTTGACGTCCTGGGATCTTGGTTCGGCCTTTTGTTGGGACTTTTACAATATAATATGGGCCTTTTTTAAAAAAATTGCGGATGCCGCTTTCAGATCGCACAATTTTTCTTGTAGTTTGCCGGTTGGAATATCCTTCTTCCTTATATATTTTTATCGATAACTGATCCAACTGATCCAAAAAACAGTCCTTAAAATGACTTTTTTAACAGAATACCAAATTACCGTAGGTAATTACCTTTGAATATGTATGAACAAATTAGAACTGCGTACTGCGTTTAAACGAATGTCTCTACAAAATACACTGACTGCTGGAAGATTTTTTGTTTTATTTTGTATATTTCGCCGTACTGTTAATTTGTTTTTAGTGCAGGCAAGTTCCCAATAGACAAACAATAAACTATAATAAAAAAACAATTTATCGAGAAACAACAGCGAAGAAATAAATGGTTAAAGGGGGAAAAATTAGTGCGATTATACGAATGTCTATCACTGTATATTTATTTTAGTTAGTAGAAATATATGTTTATTGCGATAATGATGACTACGCTTTTTCTTTTGGAGGAAAGAAAGAAACAATACTATATACGCGCATACGCAAAACAGACAAACAATGGGGTACTAAAAATATTGCAGTTCTTGTTATAGTAGTTTCTGCTATAAAAAATGAATTAGTAATATAATTATAATAATTATGGCTAATAATTAGGCCATCATCAGGAGTATCTACTGGATGAGACTAGATACTCTTACTCCAAAAACAGTTAGCAAAATAGAGAGGAAAATAGTTTCCAAGGAAGGAATGTTCTAAGAAGTCTTTTTTGGGGAAAAAAGTCCCATCAACATTATCACTTATTAAATTACAATTGTTACCGTGTGTATTTAAATGTAAAACCATTCACACAATTGAAATAAAAATATTTTTTTTTAATTTATTTAAATTATTATAAATGAATACAATTCACCTAGTAATTTTTCTTTCTTAACTTAGTCATTTGTGAATGAGAAGAGGCCGATTGGCCAGCTCCATTTACAGGTTATTTACTGAAGTATAGTCTTTGCTCTAGTGTCCTTAATCCATTAAATAAATTGGTTTCGTTCTCTGCAATCGTCTTACTGCATATGAAATGTCAAACATACCACGAAGCTCTTCATTTACATGTTGATAGATACGTTGTCCATGAATTATTGCAAGTTTTTTTATTTATTCTTGCATCGTCGAGAAATTTAGGTCCCTATGAAGATCATCATTCCTAATGTACCACGGGGCGTTAGCTATACCACGTAGCACTTTGTTTTGAAAAGTTTGTATTATTTTGGTGTTGGTTTTCTTTGTACAGCTGTATTCTGTAAGTCCATACAGGTTTTAGCACCTGTTGATATAATTGCAATTTATTTTCGGTTGACAATTTCGAATTTTTCCCGAGCAGCCAATACGTTTTTCGATATTTGATATTAAGGTCAGCGTTTTTCTTTTTAACGTGCTTTTTCCATCTGAGCCTGGTATCTAAGGTCATCCCTCGATATTTAGCCTTATTTGCATACGGAATCTGCTGACTGTTAATGATTACAGGTTTATAACTGACTTTTAGGTTAGTAAAATTCATATGCATGGATTTCGATTCATTAAACCCAATACGCCACAGTTTTTATCCATTTTATGATTTTGTCACATGCTTCTTGAGTTTCGTTGTTGGATTTCAAAGGGAAATAGGGAAATAGTAGACGTATTTCTTAACGCTCCTAAATTTAAAATTTAATTTAATATTTTAGTGTATAGAAATAATAAATAAATTAATAATAAATACGTATGTGTTGTTGTAGTGTATTATTGATATAATACACTACGTTATAGTTTGTGAATAAGTGATGTTGCGTGTGCATAGATAGTCTGTTGAATATTATTTTGTGTATAAAATGCACGTATGCAATTGTGTAGAATGTATACGCAACATAATATAATTATTTTCGTATATATTCTGGCAACGGTGCATGAATGCATACATGCACATTAATGTTCAACTCACTATATAAAATGTAACATTTTTGTGCAATGAAGATAACCAAAATGTGCACGTGCAAGTTTTGGATTTAAAAGAGAAGTTTTTTTTGATTTTATATTAATTAATATATTTTATTCAGCCGTTCCACACTGCATATCAAATAAATTATTTCTTTTTCGTTTCTTTCCCGTTTGCCTATGATACCGGTTTTAATTGCGACTCATTTTTGAACAAATATTTTTTGGTGAATTAGTTTTAACATAAATAGAAATGAAATTTTAATTGAAGGCCATTTTTGATATGTACATTTTAAGGGTTATGTAAAATAAGGGTTTAAATTAGCAAAAAAAAAAATCTATTACAATTTAGTTTGATGAAAGAAAGAAATTTCAAACGAAATGCAGTGTGGAACGGGCCATTTGATTGTGTTTTGTTTTACTATATTATTTTCTCAAATATTTTTTTGTTTTTTTATGTTTTGTTTTGCTTTACACAAATCCTCATCTCTGAATATTGTTCTTGTTGTACTTGTACGTACATGTACTCATAAAATGTTATATACATTTTTCTCTGTTTCGGTTTGATTACACCAATCCCTCGCTTAACCAAGTTTCTTTTTACGAAGAAAATTTTATCTGCGTATTTGGATTATATTATTAGTAAATGTGCAAATATGTGAATAATTTAGTTGAATGGTATTTGTTTATTGCTTATTCAGGTAATTGTTCTTCTCCGATTTTTGCTGGTTGCCTTGGTTGGGGTTTGAAGCAAGTACTTAAAGATGTGCTGAGGGTTCGGTTGACGAAGTTTCCGCGTGGGAACGAGTTGGTTTGTTTAGCGGCATCTACCCGTTTTATGATAATAGTGCGAATAGTTTGAAGATCTGCATTTCTTGATTAAATATATACGGACGCAGAAATGTATACTCATACATATGTTTTCAACTTTCTTTTTACTTTTCAATTCAAATTAACGAAAAACAACAAAATATTACCTCTTGTAATCTAATGTTGTTGGCGTTACCATTTATGGATTTATTAATTTTAAGGTAGCTAGTTAAATAAAACGTTTACCATAAACGTTAAATAAAACGTTGTAAATTTATTGATATAATGGTTGACGACCATAGTATGTTTTCAAATGCCTTAATTTAATATTTATTTAATCGTTTATTTTATACCCCAAGCGTTGAACAGATTCCTGATTACTTCAATAGTTTTATTTAATTCTGGTTTAATTTGTTTAGATATTGGGGATCCTAAAACTGTACCAAACATTCATTATTTATATATTACCTTACAGATTCCAGATTAGCTGTTTTTTGATTTCGTAAATTTTAAAAATAAAAATATTTGTACTAGATTAGCGATGGCAAGGACAAGTGACAAATCAACAGATTCACAAAGATTCTATCCGTTGAATATAGAAAAGTTGTGCGTTCCTTTCCTGCTTTCTTCAGAGTCAGAATGACTAGGTTCATAATCGTCTTCACTATCTGAACCAGAGAAATCAGTATCAGATTCAAATAAATCTGGACTCTTCGGATTGGTTAACATTTCATTTTTTGGAAGTTCAAACTTTTTTAAAAGATCATCATTTACGTTATTTTGCATTTCATCGTCATCAAATAAAAATTGAGAAACCGTTAATGAATCTTTTATTTCTATTACTTCCGACATATTTGGAATTATTTCAACATCTTCGCTATAAGGCGAATTTGAATTAGTCTTTATCTGCGCAGCACACAAATCAATGTTATTGTTCATTTTATTTCTTTAAAATACACAAACCACTAATTCTAATAATTTTTACAGAATAATTTTTACACTAATATTTTTTACAGAAATAACTAAAACGCATGTTACTCACTTGATTATTTCTTCTCGACTGAAACAAATTTGTTTAGGACTGCACTCAAATATATTACAAAAATTATATTTGGTGATTTCCCGAATTGCATAAATAATTATGATTTACCGGTAACTCAGTGCCCTGCGATAAATTAACACATTATCTACAGGCCAATGAGTTACGGCTGCAAAAGTTTAATAACAAATTAGCCATTATGTATTTTTTAACGGGAATTTGAACTAATGAGATAATTTCAAGAATACTAAAATATAAAAGACGCAAAAAAAGGATAAAAAGATACATCATGACCCTGTTGCACCGCGGCGTGTAGCGAGAGAAAAACTGCATGATATGCTGGTGCCACAGAGGCTTGATAAAAGAAAAAAATGCATGATGTGCTGGTGATACAGAGGCTTGGTAAAAGAAAAAAATGCATGATGTGCAGGTGCACATGAGGCGTGATAGAATGTAAAATTCAAGATGCACCGGAGCACATGCGTCAGCGAAAGTGTTAAATGTAATAAAGGTATATGGCGGGCCCGGCGTCATCCGGGAGTCTCGCTAAATTGCCTGGTCATACATTGCAATCAATCAATTAATCAAGCTTCTTGAAGTTTCGTTGTCGATTCCTCGATAGTGTCTCCTACTGAGAGAACTGCAGTGTCATCAGCAAATGTTGCAACGGTAACATCGTTTAATTGAGGTAAATCACTGGTGTAGAGCAGGTAAAGAATAGGTCCCAAAACAATACCCTGCGGGACTCCTGCCGAAATCTTTTTTAGCTCGGAATATTCATCTTCATATTTCACTCTAAAGTGGCGATTTTCTATGTATGATTTTAAAATTGTATATAGTATTGTTTTGGTAAATCTCTATGTAGTTTGAAGAGTAAACCTCTGTGCCACACCTTTTCGAAGGACTGCACCACATCTAATAAGAGAACACAACTACTATACTAGAACACATCTTTTTCTACTCTAATGTATTCTCAATCACATTTGCTTAATAGTTGAGTGTTTCTCTCTGAAACCAAACTGATATTCTGGGATAAGGTTTCTTTGTTCTATGGTTCTTTTCAATCTTTTGAGCAAAAGCCTCTCATTCAATTTCACCAGTATTGGTAGTATTGAAATTTGCCGGTAAGATTTTCTATTATTCGCTGATAGATATATTACAGGTGTTGTGATAACCAAAATTAACCGTCACGGAGGTTACTTGCATGGATTCTTTTTCTATTTTTAATTCTTTATGATGTTTGATATTATCAGTGGCGTTTCCTGGTTATGCCTTCAAGGCGCTCTGCTTCGGATTTTGATCATCCAAAATAATTAAATTAATAATAGTTAAGAAAATAATATTAGAAAAACTCTAATTTTTATACGGATAAAAATTCAATTTTAATTATATTTCAAAACTTGTCCTCATACTCGTACATCAATCTATAAATTAAACAAAAACACTTTTTCACTATAATTACTCCAAAGTTTACCATCATTCTTTAAAGATGAAGTCATCATTGTGAAAGGATTTTTTTGCTTTTAAATCAAATAGTAGTCTTTTTTCAATAGACATCAAGGCTAATCCGTGAAGACGTTCTTGCTACATTGTATTACGAAAATAACTTTTTATTCGTTTCAATGCTGAAAAACTTATTTCTACCGGGACTGTAGTTGATGGCATTGACAAAATTAAGTCTGCCAGGTTACTCGTTTCAGAAAATACCTGGCACATACCGGTATTTAAAATTAATTTATAAATTTCAGCAACACTTTTATTTTGAAATATTTCAGAGTCATATAAGACGACGAGTTCGTTTTGCAACTTGCATTGATCAAAATGTGTGCCATAAGAATTATTTAACGATTTAAATAAATTCGAAGGAAAGTGTTGTTTAAAGTTAATAAATTTATCAAATGAGAGAAGTTCTACGAACGTCAAGTCCCCCAAGCTCTCATACCTTAAGGTTATTTGCATAATAATTGAGTCGATTATTTTATTGTACATTTTTTGATTAAAAGAACTGATGTCGTCGACGTTCCGTTTTTTATTTGGGGTGCCGCATTCAGATACAACATCAGAGTAAATTGCATCAAACGTATGCCTCATTTCAATTATTCGCTCTTTTGTTTTCTCAACTTCGGTTATGCAAATATTTATATTAAAGCTGTTGCTTTGCATAACTGAGAACAAAAAATCTGTGAAACCAAACACCTTCGAAAACAATCTTAACAAAAAAAAAACCGTTTCAAATGAACTCAGAAACTGTAATATGCCCCTGGCAGTAAGAGTTGTTTCAGAGTCCCATGCTTCAGGTGAATCTATTATGTCCTGAAAAAGATCTTGCAAATCATCCTTGTAAGTGACAATTGTATTCACAATTCTTGAGGAAAAGTTCCATCTAGTAGTTGACACTGTTGGAATTCGGCGCTGTACAATTTTATCAAGGGCATTTGTTCTTTTGGTGGAGTGTCCAAAAAATGACGATATTCCAGAAAGTGTTTTAAAAAAAATTTTCACTTCCTTTATAAAATCTAACGATCTAGAAAAAACAAAACTTGCGCATTGCAATGAATAAATTTAGCCGAAGGAAACTCTTTCCTTACTAGTGTTTGAACGCCACCACGTTCTCCAGGCATAACCGGAGCTCCATCATAACCCTGTCCAATAATTTTATTTTCAATTTTCAACTGTTTAATATATTTTATTACATGTATTGATAAACCAGCGGCTGTTCTATCTGCACTGACATCAACAAACTCATCAAATCGCTTCATTGTTTCTCCATTTAAAACGTAACGGAAAACGACAGAAAGTTGAGATTTTCGAGACATGCCTGTTGTTTCATCCAACAAAATGGACACAAATTAAGAACTTGATATTTCGGATTCGATAGATTGCATCATAACACTACCGATACTATGAATTATATCGTTTTGGATGCCAACCGACGTTCTACGTGCAGAATTTACTTAAATATAAGTCGTGCCAGAATCTACTTTAATATAGGTCCTGCTAACTCCTCTCATTGCCAGACACTTATTTAAAAAAAACTAACAAAGAGTATGTTGATTACACTAACAATGCAACGTAAATTTGAATTTTCTTTGTTTCTGTACCAACACATTTATACGTAGTTATTTAAAAAGAAATTACTATGGAAAAAAAAATCCAATCCAACTTTACTTAGTTATTGTTTATTTTATATGTGTGATGATTTAAGTAGATTCTGGTCGTGTTAACACCACACATATAAAATAAACAATAACTAAGTAAAGATGTATTGGAATTTTTTTTCCATAGTATTTTTTTTTAAATAACTAAGTATAAATGTGTTGGTGCAGAAACAAAAAAAAAATACAAATTTACGTTGCATTGTTAGTGTAACCAGTGCACCTAGAATACTACAGGCCACACTGCTTTAAAAATTTTGCTATATGACGTCAATTTATGTCGACAGTTCTCTCTTTGGCAATAATAGGCAGCACTAAAATTAAAAATATTTTTTTGATTTTTTTTGTGTTTGTTGTCATATTGATAAGAAAAAATTGTAAACAAACAACAAGAAACTCATTTTAATAATATGTTTTAAAATTCAATAAAAAGCTAGTGGCAAAAGTAATAATTCATATTATTATTATAAAATTATGCATTCTAAATTGTGTTAAATATGTAAACACGTATAAAATGTGTACACATTTCGTATAATTTACGAGAATACATAACCTTACTTTTAGCACTCGTATAAATTTTTTTTTGTGTTTGGTTTCGTTTTTTCTTTTTATAAACATGACTGCCGTCTACAGTTCAAAGAATAAACTGTAGACATAAATTTAATGACATAGCAAGCAGTGTGGCCTGTAGTATTCTAGGTGCATTGGTGTGTGTAACCAACCAATGCCTCCTAAACTACAGGCCTCTTACTACTCTCATTTTTTGCACATGACGTCAATTTATGTCTAAACCGAGACTGCGCAATAATAATATTAAGATATTTACACTAACAAAACAACTAGAGAAAGCAACAAAAACGTCGACTTAGCGTGTCGTCATCATTTGGTGTATGCGGCCTGTAGTTTAGGAGGCATTGAACCAACACACTCTTTGTTAGTTTTTTTAAATAAGTTTCTGTCAATGAGAGGAGTAAGCAGGGCTTATATTTAAGTAGATTTCGGTTCTGTAGATTGCAATGTTCACAAAGCAAAATATACAGTGGTATAAAGTGATGGTTAAATGGTTTTATATATTATTGTTACATTACAATTCAGAATGCATTTTTAATAATTTTAATAATTAATGAAAGAAAAAGTTTTATATGTACATTAATAAAATTTTTAGACATAAATTAAAAATCCCAAAAATTATTTAGTTGTTTGGCGAATGACTAGAACATCACTAGAAAACGTCGCTGGATATTATCCCTAATAAATATAGCTGACCCTCCTCTTGCTCGTTCTGTGCTCCAGGGTGTGTGGTATGGTAACAAGTATATCTCCGGATTGATACATAGGAGCTGCTGGTAAAATGTGTATCAATGTGCTTAATATCAGCGTACATCAATTTTCTCGGTACTTAGTTCTAATTTTTTTTTCTAATAGTTCTAATTCTTCTAGATGTTGTGTTAATCCGTTTGCATTCCATATGGCTATTCTTAATGAATAGTTTTGATGTCTGGTTTCTGCTCCGGAATTATGAATTGAACTATATATTGCAGATATTATTTATTTTTAACAGATTAAGTCGATCCAGAATTAACTTATTTAGTTTATTCTCTTCCTCAAGGCTTTTTAAAATTGCTTGCACGCACAGTGTTTTTGAAATTTTCGATTCCGTTGGTCTCATTTTTTTCGAATTTGTAGAGGCCTGTGCTTATGTATAATTCCCGCTATGTATAGATGCTTAATTTCTTGGTCGATTCTTGTTTGGATGACTTAGAGGGGGTTTGCGTGCCCGATCCCTCATTTTATGTAGGTACCTGCTTGGCAACCTCACATCCTCGGTAGCTGACTGGATGCTGCCCATTACAATTTATACATTTTGCTGATTCTACTTTAGATAGTTTGCAAGTTTGTGTTGGGTGTTTTCCAGCACATTTCACAAATCTTGGTTCGCGCGCGATATCGTTGCTAATGGTTATAGCCTTGACATTTTTTACATTGTACTGCCTCTTTTAACAGCTTCGATCTTTACTCGCATGTTGAGTATACCAGTTATATTGTAATTTTTTTTCTATGTGCTCGAATTTATCTAACGTTAGCATGAATAGGGGTAGTCCTCTTTTTGAAACGGCATCTAGCCGGTCCTCTCCTCTACTCCTCACTTTTTTAATAATGTTGAAAAAATATAAGAAAATAAAAAGCACTAACACTGCACTTTTCGTTTGTTTTATTTTACGTCCGAACCTCACGGCAATAATAATTTGTTTTTATGATCTATCTTTCAATTATGAATGGCCTTCCGAATGATGTTACAATCCTTGCAACAAATTAAAAAAAAAACGTTTTGGTAGCAGTGATCAGTTTCAAAATCATCACTAGATATTTTACTGGCGTTTAATCTTTTATACCACTTCCAATTCGAATAATCAATTGCAGTTGGATTATTTTTATATTTAAATGAGTTTCACACATTCGTAATTGTATGCAGCCCGCATCTTTCATATATTACTGTTTTGTTTATTTATTAATTCAAACCGGCGTTAAATCGTCTTAATTGATAATCAATATAAGTAAACTGCACCACACACACACACGGACCAGTTAATTTAAGAATTTTAGATTGCAGCACCGTATGGAATCATTTTACCTTGAGTTTGGGAAGCACCACACATCATCATCGTATAAAAATGTCGTTAAAATTAAAGAGTTTTATTGCCGTGTGTATAATTGAATCAACTACAGCAACAAAAACCTGTTAATGTTAAAAGTAAAATTGAAATATCGTGCACATAACCATTATACACATATGTACACTCTCAGCATGTGTCGCAATTTTAAGCTCACGTCAGATACAAACAGCCACACAACACCATACAACAAAAAAAATTGTTGCCAAGAAAAAAAATTGTTTGCATACCAAAAAATGAAAATTCATGAAGCAAAAGCAAAGTAATTATTAAATTGATTTTCCAATGGAACAACATACATACAAGTATGTGTGGCTGTACATAAAAATTTATGTATATGTTTTTTATGTATTTTAACAACTCTTAATAAATATATCATTTTCTAACGTATGTTAAAAATTTTCATTTTACATGTTAATTAAATATATTGTAAAGCAAATAGTTTTACAACTGTTTATTTAAAACAAATTTTTGTTTTTGTTTTACTTATGTAGTTTGTAGACGAAGAGTACTCTCATCAGTACATACATATCTATAATTTAGAAACTAAACACTACATACAGCGCTATATATGTATATACGTATGATATGTTTGTTTAAAATTTTTAATTGAAGCGTTCTTAAGATGTTCGGTTTATCGGAGTTGGTGTCGTTGTCAAACATATCAAATATTTTTCCGTTTTGAAATAAACTAGGTCATGCAACTTTTTTAACTGATTATTAAATTGTTTACTGATATCGCAAATCTCCCTTGACAATGGGTTTACCTGCGCCATGTACGGTAAAATTTAAGTTAGTACTAAGTAAAATCTTTCAGCCAACTGGTTGCCATTAAAATGAATGAATGTACATGAATGAGGGAAATGCTCAGCTTTAACATAAATAATTATCTATGCTGGGTGCGAGTTTAACTTTTCTAGCTATGTTCTATTGATTCGAGTTGAAAAGACAAAAATAAATAAATATTTTATAAATTGTTTAAATGTTTATTATTTAGATTCCTTCTTCTATAGAAAAGACATACTCGTATAATGTTGTATATTAAAATAACGTTTGCAATTTTCTATTTCGCATGAAATTTGGTTTTTTATGGTATGGCCTGAGGAAGCTGAAATGTAAATGTATTGCTTTCTCGAAACCATTTTTTCCAAATCGTTAAATATTGGAAAGATATAAATATAAGCTTAAAGAAGATTATTATCATTGTGTCTTCCTTAATAAAATTTCTGAATAATTAAATTGAATTAAATGTTGTTACATGGACAATTAAAAGAGCGTTTTATCCTTTATCTACTCAATATCAGTTAGGATTTAAAAAAATGTATTTTTTGTTTAATTGATATTAAATAAAACTATATTCAACGGGTGTTTTGCACTCCAAGAAACTGGCACTCATCCAACGAATTTTGTACAAACAAAAGTTGGGTCCAATTGGTCACAGTTGGAAAATTATTTCCCGTAATTGGTGATTGGTAAAGCGACAGGAATATTTCGTAAGATAGTTTTAAAAATTTTCAACTAAAAATTTTAGCACGCCAAATAAGAAAAATCAAAAAAAAAAAATGAAATCCATTGACATTCTATTGTAGTACAATTATTGACATCAGTTTTCCACTGGTTTGGCAATCTTTATAGTGGTGAAGTTATTGAAATAAAAACTCAATTTGTGTTGGCTATGTAAATTAGTTTATTAAGGAACATTAAATTTTAATATTTTAAATAAATAGCTAGAGCTAGCTAGTTAATTCATTATCACAAAAGATTGATAATCACAAAAAAATATAATAAAGTAAATAAAATAAATAAATACAACTATAAAAAATTAAATAAAATTCAAATTTCAGTCTTATAGGTGAGTTCTTTGCAGGTCATATTATTTCAAATAGGAAATCCTGCTCCCTTACATTTGTTGCATATGAATATCGGAATATATTCCATATCCATTTTTTTAATACACGCAATGTAAAATTCTCTAGTGCATTGGTTACATCTAATACCTGGGTTTTTTTGATTGAAAAAGTGCATTTGTAGCACATAGAGCCCATCGCAATTCTGTTTTGTCCAATGTCTTCTAAATTTTCATTATTAAGCCCCTCGGGTTCCTTTGGTCCAGTTTGACTTTGTTTTTCGGGTTCAATTTGTTCTTTATCAAAAAGGTTGCTTATTTTTAGAACTGTAAATAAAATAATTTAGGCCATAGCTGAACACAAAATCCGTTTTACTAGGATTAGTTACCGTCTACAGGAACAGAAGGTATGTGTATTATTAGTGGTTGAGGAATTGGGGAATCGATGTACTTTCTAAGGTTTCAGCGCTTTTAACCAAAATATTGGACGACTGGACACGTGATTTATCTGGTCCAGTTGAAAGAACATGCTCAATTGACAGCAACACTAAAAAACAATTGGAATTAGCTAAAACAAAATTAAACGTAGTTATTAGTTCTTTAAAACTTACCAGACATGTTTGTGGATGTAGTGGTTAAACTGGTAGGCAAAGAATTCAAACGAGAAGACACTTGTTGCAGTATTTTTCCAGTTGATTTACTCTTACTTGTTTTTTATTTCGCTCGTTGATTTTTACATAGATTTTTTTTTTATATTTTCCAACCGTTTGATTTTTTTTTCTGTTCATCTTTGATTTGCTGATCTTTTAATTTTTATTTTCATCTATAATCAACAATGGTTCAGTAATAACGAAAGGTTTCTTGGGTTTGTGAGTTTAGTACCTTGCCTTTCAGGTGTACTGGGCCAATACAGATAATCGTCAATCTGATGGTAAAAAGATAATCGTCTATCCATCTTTGAATATATTCTCAGATCCAAATGGGTGATCTCTTACTTCCACATCTAAGAACTCTTTAACTGCATGTAACACATCCTCTTTTCGCTTAGGGAATCCTTTGCTCTGGGACGTGATTTTCCATTCCTCAATAACTTTTTCTTCCTCTGAGGTTAAAATAGTTAGAAGACCCGGTCTCAATTTTGTAAATTTATTGCTTAGCTGGAATAGCAATGAAGTTCTAGGAACGCCAAAATGATTAGCAGCGCCTTTTTTAGACATTTCTCCCCGCTTTATAGCTTCAAGGGCATTTTAAAGCATTGACTCCGAATAAAATTACCTTTAACTTTAGGCATTTTGAAACTTATAATTTAAAAAACAACAAATATATAATTATTGACACTCCTTACAGTACAACTATTGACATACTCTCAATTAATGTACTCCAAACAGTACTATAATTGACACCAAGTGTCAATAGTTGAATGTACAATTTAATCTAGTTTAATTAATTATTGACACATCCATTATCTAATTGAATAATTTAGAAATACAAGATTTTTAATTTAAATATACTAATAGACATCATAACTTAACTTAATTCCAATTAGTAAATTGTATAAAATGAAAAATAAGTGAAATATTAGGTACTTACAAGATGCAATTCTTTAACAAAATATGTTATTTTATGGCGCCAAATACCTAGATGTTAACGCGTGTTGTTTCTTACTCGAAATCCATAAATAAACTGAATGACCACATTAAAAGCGATAATACTGGTTCGAAGTTAAAAAAGGATAAACATATATAAGATACATAAAACCAATTTAAATTAATACCATATATTAAATAATTTATATATAGGACGTTAGTGTTCTTTTTTTCTCTTATCTTATTGCCGTAATAAGATTTTTTGTCACGGTGTCGCTTTTGTCGTTTTTTCGAACTTCGAAAAAAAATTCGAAGTAAAAACAAATTGTCAAAAAGTTTACAATTTTTGGTTGTCAAAGAAAATAATGGAAGTTAAAAAAAAGTGTTTTAATTATCATTTATTCATGAAATTACATAATGGTGTTCCTTATCACGTAAGAATCGTCGCGGTTAATCTTATTAGTCATCACTTATGTAATTTGGATCAGAATTTTTCAAATCCCCTGCGTTGCCATAAATATTGATCGTAATGTTGTTTTTTAAACTTGATTTTCTTGAAATTACATAATGGTTCCTGGATATTACGTACCCCTCCTAACATATACAGTTCGTTAAAACCACATGTAATATGAACGGCACAGCACGGACACGATAATTTTCGAAACGAGAAATTTCCGTCTCAAATTGTCCAGTCAGTCGACCGTAAACAGAAAACTACTTGCCAAACCTTCCATAATGTATTTATTGCCTTCCTCGTCTTTAGTTGATTCACCGCTTAAGAGCTCAACATTTACATCGTAAATAATTCTTATGGATTAGAATCGAACATGATGGCATGGTCTATATATTTAAACGGGGTGGCATATACTTACCGCAAAAAAATACGACAACAGTAACATGTAAATATTTTCATTGTGGATGGCTGAAGAAACCATGATGGGATTTTTAATTAGAAACTTCCAATATTCAGAACGGTGAACTATACGTTTTTAGCATTTTAACAAACTACATTAAAAGCATATATTAAATAACTATATAATATTTATTATTTTTGCTTTAACTATATATATTAAATAACTATAATATACTATATAATATTTGCTAAAAGTAAAAAATTGAGGCTATGTTTGACTAGACATGACATTTACTAGACATGACATTTTATTTTGACATACAGTTTTTTTTCGCTAGCTGTGTTGATTTTCGAATTTTTTTTTCGATAGAAAAAAAAATTTGGAACACGATTTTACAAGGCAGTGTCCTATATTGATACTATTTAATATTTGTTAATACCTTATGAAATGCAGTGGTGTCAATATTTATGTTGAAATTTCGGGGTGTCAATAACTATATCGATTACACTAATCATATGGATTATCTAGTAATTGTTTTATTAGTTTAGTATGGTCTATTCTTGTGGGATGAAACCTATCGGTTCATTCCAGCTCTGCCAGTCACTAATTCTAAAGGCTTTGTTCTTTTTAGGCGCTTCGGTCTATTGGTGCGATCCAGTAGGTTCCGCAGCTTCTCGTTGTCATGTTGCTAAACCAAGGAGCATTCACAATGCTACGTAGTACTTTGTTTTGAAATGTTTAAATGATCTTCACTGTAGTTTTCCAGATTAGTTTTTAGGATATGTTTATATAACAGCAGTTTATATTTATTGTGCGTTGTCAGTTCGGAGTTTCTTCCAATAAACCAGTACATTTTTCTGAACTTTAAATTCAGTTCTTGCCTTTTCTTTTTAACATGCGCTTTCCACCTGAGTTTAGAGTCTAGCGTCATGCCGAGGTACTTAGCATTATCACAATATGGAATTTGTTGTGAATTTTATCTAATCGGAATATATTCTTATTTTCTATTTGTAAAGTTGATATGTGTTGATTTCGATTCATTACTGTCATTCTCCATCGTTTTGTCCAGTTATCCACTATATTAACAGCATTTTGTAGTTTCGTTGTGGACTCAACAATACTAGCATCAGTGGTCATAGTAGCTGTGTCATCAACAAACGTTCCTATTCTAGCTGCTTCTATGTTTGGTAGATCATCTGTATTCAGAACGTATAATACGAGGCCTAGAACACTGCCTTGTGAAATCCCTGCCAATATTTTCTTTAATTTGAGTATTCTCCTTCCTGTCTCACCCGGAAGTAACGATCGTTGATGTAAGACTTTAGCAATTCAAAAGGTTGTCGTATTCGCCTTTTAACGCAAAGTAACTGACATCTGACGGAATATTTTAAAACTAGAACCAAAGGTGATACATTTCTTAAAAAGCTAGTTTCTATGTCGTATAAACTTCTAGTTGACTATAATTTGTCTGAATTTGGCAAGTGATGAAATTATAATAAAATAGAATGAAGCTTTTTATCATATAAACAAATATCATGTTTCGGTCCCATAAAAAGTGGCTCTAACAAAGCGGTGTCTAAAAGGCCAATAACGAAATGTACTGAAAACGGTATGATTTTGTTTCGATACGGTCTTAACAGTTTAAGGCTTTAAGCATAAGCGACTAAACGATGAAACCAGTGACCAATTCTCATCAAACGATTGGAATTATTTCCATCAAAACTTTTAGATGGGGTAGTAGTAAAATAACGTATAGTGATCATGAAAAATGTTGACCTCTAGATTTTTGCATATATGTATGTATATATTTACCATTCGCTATATAGGTAGTATTGCCAAAGTCAAAAAAGTATTTTTTAAAAATCTGTGTGTGTGTGTGTTTGTGGTGCCGTGCAGAATCAATATATTTGTATATTTTTTTTCTATTTAATGGTTTTATTGTGGCTGAAACGTACATTGATCTATTTACAGAATTATCGATTAAACACAATCGTAGGAATTTCCTACATTTAGCGTCTATCTGAGTGACAACATCTATGATGATCGATACTTACTTATCCATGGATCGAAAAATTGTAAGAATCTCAACGATCAGTTTCGAATGGATGAGATTATTGATTTGAAAAAATCATTCTTCTCATCAGGTGGCGACGACTGATGTTGTATACGTACATTAGAATATTACTCGCTGACCTGTGACTGAATAATCAGTCACTTGAATACAATTTTTTTAATTTTTGGTTAAGAAATGATTAAGAAGATTTTTTAAGATATAAATTTTATGCACTTTTATCAAAAATAAAAAAAATTCTTATACGCGGTTAATTTTTAAATCTTAAACGGGAAGCACGCGCACAAATGTACACAGTATGACTTACGTGCCAAGTCAAATATTCATATCTAAACGGGAAGAGCGCGCTCGGATCAAATGATCACTTACGCGCCCAAACCAAATATTAAAATCTGAAACGGAAGCGTGCGCTTGGGAGACATTTTCATTATCCACTGCAGCAGTTGTTTTATGAAATGCATTCAACTGCTTTTCGTTCAGCAGTTGGATTCGTTATTCAGCTTCTTCGGCTTCTCGAACTGTATCGAAGACTTGCACTTCTACGGGACTTCCCGAAGGAGTTGGTATAAGCCGATCATAGCGCAAGAAAGTCCGTGCTGTATAAGAATTATGTTGATATCGTATGGAGAGCCAAATTTTCTGCTACTTTTTCAATATGGTGTCGGCTGTAATCGAGAGTCATTTCATCTGCATACTTCATTCAGAAATCAAGAGGTATTGAAGGTTGACAAAAGCAACAAATATAAGCGAAAGCTCTCGAAGCCTTCTTGGCATTTGACAGACTGCTGCTTCTGTTAAGCAGTGATCCCATTTATCATCGTTTACCAGAAGGCCCCTGCAGCTGCAGATTCTTTGATGGTATTGTAAATAACACCATTGAATGTTCGTACAAATTCAAAGCTGGTGGCACATTGAATATGTAGCAAAAGCAGCCGCAGGAAGAAACGCTCCTCATCGCTCAAGCTTACTGTATACGTTCGTCCAACAACCTTCACTCGCGTATGTAAATGTAATGGTGGAGAATGTCAGTATATAGGAAATGACGTGCGTTTTGATCTTTGAAGTTGAGCTGAAACCATGACTCAAGCTTCGTTTGGCCAGTTTGTGCCGCAAGCAACGCTTCATCCTCATTACCTGCTTCGAATGTAATTATTTGTTGATTCGGTAGGTGGACAGAAAGACGCATCACGGCATAAGATCGATCATACATTTTCGACTCGATAAAAAATAATTTGATATATTCGCGCTTTGCAATGAAGTAGTTGACATCTGGTGAACAAAATGTAAATCGTAGTTTGCTATGAAGCAAGGTGGATTAAAACGGTCATAACAATGAATTTGACAAATCTCGTCCCTCTTATAGACGTAGAAATCAACACGTTACATACATTCGATGAAAATCGCCAATAACAAATTCAGGGTTTTAATAAAGCAAACTCATGGTAAACTCACATAGCGTCAAATCTTGGAAATTTTCTGAAACCACCTGAGGTACCCGTTTCGTAAACTTCTCGGTGGAATTTTTCCGATTTTTCTAGTTTATGCACAGCGCAATATTTATGTCGACCTACCCTGAAAAAATCTAAAGGATCGGATCATGTTTAGGGATCAGTTTAGGGTTGAGTTTGGAAAAATTAAGAGTACTAATATAATAGATAGATAGATAGATAAATAGATAGAAGATAGATAGAAGCTGACCTGTGAGTCACGTGAATACATTTTATTGAATTTTTGGTTAAGAAATAATTAAGAAGAATTAATTTTTAAATATTAAATAGATAGAGTGTCATGACAAAATGGTATTTTTACACTCACAACTATAATTAACACCAAAATGTATGTAAAATCATTTTATGTGCTCTGTTTTGTTTAATTGAGATTCAATTACAAATTTTCTACTCATTTTGTCATCACAGTGTTATGACAAAAACATAGGCAATTTTTATAAATTTTGTCATTGTCACGGTGTAATGCGCATGATCATAGATTCAATATAAACATATTTTGTCATGGCATTCGTGACAAAATTTTGCTGAAAAGACCTGAGGTACCCGTTTCAGGTACTTCCCGGTGAAACTTTTCCGATTTTTCTAGCAAAGGCACACCGCTATATTTATGTCGACCCTGGAAAATTTAAACGGATCGGATCATGTTTAGGGGTAATTTTAGGGTTGAGTTTGAAAAAATTAAGCGTATTAATATAATAGATAGATAGATAGATAGATAGATACTCAATTCCCTTAGACGTATCACTTCATGCGACGTGACTATACTAGATTTTAAAATCAAAATTTACTACTTGTCACGTCAAAACTACAAGTGATAGAAATTTTCATTTGAATTGATAACAGTCGCAACTAAGTATTTATAAAGCAGAATACTAAGATTTAAAAACAGCCAGAACGACTTTATTGAACAATTGTTTTGTTAGGTTCGATTTAATGATCTATAGTAACCAAGGAGATGAGTAGTCACATCACTTGAAGTGATGCAACTAGGGGAATAGGGGTGATTGTCTATATAGAACAATACCATGTATTTGTAGTTCTAGCGACTTACTTGCTTAGCCTACCAAATCGATTTCATATTTTTCATCTATACTACCGCTCAAAAGTGTTTAGACACTGACAAAAACAGCATAAAATATATAAAAACTCAGTAAAAATATGAAAATATTTATTTTTCATAGGTACATATACACATATATTTGTGGCAATATACTAAATAAATGTCAAAATTTAAAAGCTTAATTTAAATTTTACTTTCATCTAAGTGACCTCCCATTAATTGAACAATCGCAGCTCACAGTCGAGGCATTCTCGCAATTAGTTTTGGCAGAGTGTCTGGCGTTATTGAGTTTCAAATTGATTGAAGTTTGTTCCACGTAACAGTAGCTGACGTTGTAGCTGATTGCTTTACTTCCAGGTCCAGTTCTGCACACAGTAACTCAATAGGGTCTAAGTAAGGGCTCTGGGAAGGCCATTCCATAATTTTAATCGTTCCTTCATCCTCTTAATGCCGAAAATAGCCTTTACATACTCCGACAAAAGTCGTGCTCCTGAAGATATTGGGTGGGTCTCCAAAAGTTATTGGTATCCTTCTTTTTCGCCTTCGAATTTTCACAACATTGCCTACACTAGTACCAGCAAAATAACCCCAAATCATCACAACACCTCCATGTTTTTCTGTAGCGGCAACACACTCTTTACTGGCACGTTCACCCACAGCTCTTCTCACGAATATTCGTCTTCGGGTACTGAAAACTATTTTTTTACACTATTTGCCGTAGGCACTTGGTGAAACACACTTCCACTTAATAAACACATTTTTATTTACCACTTGTTTTTTATTTCGCAAAGTTATATTTTGTGAATATTTTCAAAAAGTTTAAAAAATCACTCGATCGATTTCGACTTGTTAGGTCATCATCAGGAGTATCTATTCGAGAGATACTCGAAAAATTTTCCGGTTCAGGCTAGAGCATCTAAAAAGAAGCAACCACCAGGTCCAGCAACTGCATCCATCAACAATTAATTTTTGCTCCGGTAATAGTTTTGGTTTGTTGAATGACTGTTCACGTTACATGTCGTGAATGAATAAATCACTTCCACTTCGATTGGGTGGTTGCAATACCAATTTTAAGAGTGTTTCATTTAAAATCAACTCTGTTTATAGATTTAACAAATGCTTCCGACAAACTCCAACATACCACATTGTTAAAAAAGCTATATTGTTGTTGATTCAGAGGGATAACCCGGGATTTTGTGTACTCATACTTGGATGGGCGAACGCAATTGGTAAGAGTAAATGTACAATTAAGTGAAGAGTTACCGATTAATGTGAGAGTCCCGCACGGTTCTGTCTTAGGTCCTTTATTATTTTTAGTGTATGTATATGGAATCTTTGACAACAATTTCGAGGGTCTCCAACTGCTTTTGCTGATGACTTCTCGTTTACATATGCTAGTCCAAGTTTTCAAGACAATATCACGCTCATAGATCATGATTTAAACACGTTATCTATTTGGTTGGAAGCATATAATTTTGTTTTGTTGGGGTTGAAGTCTAGTCGGCTATTTTCTCCGCAATATTTACTTAGAATGATCTACTTTGATTTAGCGGAGTTAATTCTGCAATATGGCTTATCATGTTGGGGTAGTGCGTGCAATGCTACGCTACATCTTATCTACATGCGACAAAATCAGTTAATCAGAATTATGTGCTTCAAACCATCTTTTTCGCCATTGTGGCCATTATTTCAAAATCTGCCACTACGGCATATATATGTTTATAAGGTTTTAAAAATATTTTATGTTAAAAGTGGAAATAATTTTGTGACTCATGCAGGTTATAATCTCAGGTTGAATCATACCTTTTTAAAACATATTCCAAAATTTAGATTAGACCTACGGAAAAACTTTTTTAATATCGTTGCACCAATCATTTTTAACAATTTACCTTTGGATATTCGAAAGTGTAGCAACTTTTCTAGTTTTTCTAAACACCTTAAAGAATGGATTCATCAAACTAAAAACTTTTATTTATAATGATAAAGTTGGTTATGAAAAAAAATGATCATACAAATGTGTGAAACCTATTGTGTTATCTCCACGTGCAGTGTGTACTTTTTTGTTAACAAAATAATAAATAAACTATAAACTACATACGTATCCTGATGTGGACTTGAAATTAGTGCTGTATCTGTATCTCTACCAATGTTTATCGTCTTTTAATAAATCTAAGGCTCGACATGCACTATGATAAGTTTCATGTAAATAACCATTAACTGTTTTAAGATAGGTAACTGATGTTTGGCCGCGTACAAAAATCAAGAGTTACATAAAATAATAACACTCACGTTGTCTAGGATGAACTGTATATATAGTCTGCCAAGACCGTTTGAAGAAAAGATGTCAAGACGACCTTCAATTGGACTACTCGTTTCCATTTCTCCCCATTTGATAATGTGTTACCTCATCATTTTTGTTCACACCTTGAACTGCAAAAACAGCAATATCGTGATGGAGGGGGGCATGTTTACCTATATATTTAATGAACTTCACAAAGCTGCAATATTTGACATTAATATCTGCTTTATTCTTTGAAAGTAACGGTGACTATGGTATACGTACAACCCAACTGTTATCGATTTCAATGTCATCTGGTTGATTATTCATTCTTAAAAAAGAGGAATGTCCACCATCATCTCTAGAGCATCTACGATATAAAGAATATTCATAACTTTCAGTTATAGTGTCTGATGTTAAATCCCTTGGATAACACTTTGTGCATTTACCATTTTTCATTCAGGGCGAATTGATGTTGCAGGTACTACATGGGCCATGAATCATGTTAGTCGTAACAATGTCAAATAATTCAGCATCAACGTCTTCATCTGGTATTATCGCAGAAATGATGTTGTCAATTTCATCTGGTCTAATTTTCATTCAATTGTTTTTGCACGAAAAATTACAACAAAAAATTAAAATACGGCGAAGACACACTGCCAGTGAAATGTCATAAATAGATGATTTTTTTTTGTTTGTTTTTGTGATTGTTGTGATCGCGCTATGTATGCTACAAAAAATCTATATATTTTTAATAATAACTCGATAACAGCGCCAGATTTACGAATAAACTTTTAAAAGCGAAAAGATTGTAAATTAAGTTTGAAACAAAGATTGTTCAGTTAGTTTTTAAAATTTTACTGAAAATGACGAATTTGATAAAATTAAACTTTATTTCACCAAAACTCGGGGTCTTTACTAGTCCAGGTGGGTTGACTATTCGGAACCAAGTTTCATACTTGACCTTTTTCCATTAATTGGGATATCCTTGCGAAAGTTTTTGGAAATCGATGTGTCGGAAGTGGCAGCTTCATTGGGAGCTTTATAAAGTTTTGCAATGATGTTGAAAAGTTTAGCATTTACAAAAAACGACAAAGAATTAAAAGAACCAAATAAATTTAAAGAATAAATTTTCAACAAGGGTTGATCTCATTGGTTTCCGGAAATTTGTATATACATTCATGGTATAAGAAAGTCGGATGTTGGCCACAACATATTCACTCCATTTGTGCTTTAATTATAACAAATGAAGCAAACAGCTTTTGTAAATTGTGAACAATATTGAATAATTTTGTACTTCCAGTTTTTGTACAGCACTCAAAATACACCATGGAAACAAAGAAGCCATAAAATTAATTAGCACAACGCTAGAACAATTATTTCAATTTACCATGAATTATTCAATTAAAAATAAAATCCTTACGTAAAAGCAACAATATAAAAAATTGAACAATAAAATTTTATACCTTTCAAAGTTTTTCTATAAAAATACGAAGATTTTTGAAACTGTAAAGCACGTTTTCAGTAATATATATTTCCAAAGATATGAACTTTCTTAGATCATTAAAATATTAATTCTGTGCGGAGTTCAAGCGAAATCTTATATATTAATACGCTTAATTTTTAGTTTGTGCTCCCTTTTTAACCTATTTCCCGTGCGCGTATCTTAATGAAACATATATCAGGTGAAAGGTATTTTTTCATAGATATATAGAAGAATATATATTTGTTAAGGTACGTGCACGCATATATATAGCAGAATATATGTTTTGTTAAGGTACGTGCACGGGAAATAGGTGTTAACGCCAAGAAACATTTTTCCTATACTGTGGATCTAATCAATGCCTTCTAAACTACTGGCCTTTTACTACTCTCATTTTTCGCACATGACGTCAATTTAAGTCTAAACCGAGACTGCGCAATAATAATTTTAAGATATTTACACTAACAAAGCAACTAGAGAAAGTAACAACAACGTCGACTTAGTGTGTCGTCATCATTTGGTGTAAGCGGCCAGTAGTTTAGAAGGCATTGATCTAATAAATTCATCACGACGCCAGAATGTCATGACAAAATATGTTTGTATTGAACCGTCATTACACAGTGACAATCACTAATATGAATACATGGATACGACATGCAAAATATTTTTCATGATAAACAGGGCAAACGAATGGTACATCTTTTTTTTCTAGTTGTACCGCTCATTTTATAAATGCCACACACTCTAAAAAGTTAATTCCGAAAAAGAGGTGTACTTGATTCGAAAATAATTTTCTTAACATCAAATTTGAGTTAAACTCATTAACCGTACAAAGATTTTGAGACTGATTAACTAATTACGGCATAATTTGAACTATTCAAACAATGCACTACTTATTTTCGGAAAATATTTAAATTTTTTGTTACTCTATTTCCTTGAAATTTTTAATACACATCTGTAAAATAAATCAAAACAAAAAAAAATCTAGTGAAACGTCAAATTTCGAACATAAACAAACTTGTTGTGAAATGTCATTTTGTATTAGTTTAAGAGCAATTTGGTGGTTTCGCCAACTCATAAATAAATAAATAATAAATGCCACATGAAGGGACTAAACTCACACTTACTGTGCCACAATGAAATTAGTGAACGCTTCTCTTGCGAATTATGTGGAAAATTAGTATCTACCATTAATTTGAAAAAGCATATCACTTGGAAACATTCATCAGAAGGGGCCAATACTTGTTCATATTGCGGTAAAAAATGTCCCAATAAACCAGCTGTAACGGCATACAAAAAAAAATTCCAATCGATGTTGAGACAACGAAAAGTCATGTCAAGACAACGAATTTATATATGCATCGGAAAATGAGGATTCTCTCTTGTAATAATAAATAACTATTCAAAACCACAAAATAATTGTTTATCAATAAAAAATTTATTAATTTAATACAATAATAATGAATAATATAGATGTTAATTAATTTTTAGTAAAATTGACTATATATATTACATATATATGACATCTATTTATAACGGCCTACGTAGGTTAGGTTTATAAAATTCCATTTCCGAAAATTCGAAAATCCAAGACAAGGAAAACCAATATTTTCTTTCACTGTCACACAGAAGCAAACTTTTTTCTTCTTCTTCGTTTTTTTGCTTCTACCACGAATTTTTCTCTATGTCGTATCCATGTATTCATATCAGTGTGGTTAATCGACTATCGACTATATAATCTACATAAGTACATTAGTTTAGTACGTCACAATTATTCATATACAAATGAAAATAACACACAATTACAGCGGTCCTTTTGTACATTTCTTATTAAATATTTAGATTAAAGTTGCGCGCTACGGCAATTGTGTGCTTTTCCTTCTTGAGATTTTAATATTTGGAAATGGCGCGTTTCGACAACATGTATGCGAGTGCAAATGAAGACCTGTCAGCAAAGGTCTTTTACGTTGTCGCTCCCGACGGGTGTGGCAAGACATTTGTATTGCAATCACTCATTGCATTTGCCAAGGGGCGTGGCTTGGAGTCCATTTGCTCCGGCTTCACAGGATTCGCCACGAGCTTGATGGGAGGTGGACGTACGCTATATAACATTTTCAAACTGCCGGTTCCAATATTTCCAACATTTTCAAACTGCCGGTTCATCAATGAAGCCAAACTCCTCTCACGCTACCAAGTTGAAAAGCGCGCGACTTATCATGATAGATGAGGCCAGCATCATGCCAGGGGCCGCGCTCATAATCAAAGACAGACGTGTAATCGATTTCGTGTATGGTGACATCAACACAACACTAGCCGAGGGCACCATAGAGGAGCGCGCCACCCTTGCACCCAAGAATGATCATTGTGCGCTAATCAATCAGCAGGTGCTTCACCTCCTGCCCGGCAGACAAGAAGTCAAACTTAGTGTTGATAAAGTTGAGAGTGACGACATGAATGAGGAACTCGGCCTACATGTCGAGGTTCTCAACAAGAAAGGATCCGGACTTCCGCGCCAAGCCATCCCGCTAAAGGTAAACGAGTTCGTTCTTTTGATGAGGAATTTAAACACTAGCAAAGGTCTTATCAATGGAACAAGCATGCGAGTCGCAAAAATAAACCGTTACAGTCTGGAATGAGATTTGCTGACTGGTTTCTCAAAAGGCGAGCGCGTTCTCTTGCCACGCATAAAGCTCTCACCCTCGGAAGGCACCTTCTCATTTAAAATGTCTCGCCTCCAATTTCCCGTCCAGCTCGCGTTTGCCATAACCATCAACAAGAGTTAGGGCCAAAGCTTGAAGAAGGTAGAAGTGTACTTTCCGGCCTCCGTATTTACACACTGTATGTGGCCTTTTCACGATGCCGCTCATTTGACGGACTCAAGGTGTTTATGGTTGAGACAAGCGATCAATCAGCTGATCGGGACGGGCGCATCACAACAAAGAATGTTGTTTTGTAGAGATTCTACGCATGTAAATTCATATTTTATTATCCTTTTGTACATTTCTTATTAAATATTTAATAGCGTATATGAATTTACTTTATTTTTAATAAAACTGCACCAAATTTACATCTTAATAAATCTTCTTAATCATTTCTTAATCAAAAATATAATAAAATGTAATCACGTGACTGATTATTCAGTCACAGGCCCGCTAGTAGTCTTGATTAGGTGAAAACACATGTATGATACAGATTATCGAACTACTTTTTTGATAGAAAAATACTTGATTCCTAGTTTAAAAAACAAAGACAAATTTATTCCACCTATCCAAAACTGAAAAATTTTGACACCGCATCTAGGTTTTCGTAACCCAAATAACAATCCCATTCCTCACATCGTAAATTTATGACTTCTGTTGAGAAATTTTTACTGTCTAGGAAAAGTAATAACTCACAGTGATATCACAGCAAGGTGATCAATGCACAGCATACATATAAACATTGTTTAGATTAACCATTTTATTTTTGTTTTCCATGATCTTGGTCAATAACAGAAAAATAATAGAAAATCTATTTCCAATGTATCAACGTACGATGTACGAAATGAAAATAGAGAAATCACCATGAACTTCGTACTCGCGTATTATGTATGAAGGCGAGCTATTTAGAAAGGAAATAGAATCACGTTGAGCCGTATTGTTTTCATTTATAGGGCGGTATGGGGTTAAGCTTGTTAGATAAAGAATTTAAAACAAAAAATATCAACTTTCACTCAAAGCAAACCAAAACACGAATTTGTTTAAGATATTTTAACCGAAAACGGAAGCTGTAGTGTAATGTGGAAAAATATTTACTCTTTCTACATGTGGTGTTTGTTTTCTGTGTGTGTATGTGTGTGTATAATGTTTATAGATTGTGTTCGTATGTAACCCAACCAATGTTATTTATTGAATTCTCGCTTCCATCAATTTTATGTAATATATGAAAAAGATGCTTTACTCGTATGAGGGTATAGTGCAGTTAGCAATAAACTTTATCATATAAAATGTACAAAGGATATTTGTATAGTGAACTCTGGATAGTCATAAATTTTCTATAAAACAAAAAAAAACGCTCTTGGATAAAAGGACGTGTTTAGTTGAAGATATGAAGGTTTTGACACCGTTGCATATAAATTAGAAACTTTGGGGATTTTTTTTGATTTTCGTTAGCAGTTAAATATCGTAACATGCCATATATCGTTGTAGTAATACGAGTACGTTCAAACTGGGTGGTACGTTACAAATATATGATATGCATGTTTGATTTATAAAGGGATTTCCAATTTTAATTGAGATTCTAGTTTCTGGTTCTCCCAATTCATCTACATGAAGCTCGTACATTCTGTGGACAATAAATAATTTAATTTTTGCTTTATATCTCATTGTCGTTACGTATATCACAGCTTGGATTGGTGGAATAAATAAAATAATGTTGCTTGAGATATTGGTTGGCTTTAGTGGCCGAAACTAAATTATTTAATGATAATTATTTATTTAAATCAGCCCAATTGTGGTAATAAGTTGGTGTAAGGTGCGCCAACGCATTTTAAAAGGTTTTAATTATTTATGTAGACAACCGTACTTTTGTTGGAGCAGATTCGAGAGAGAGCGTTTTGGTATGTTTGCAAACATTTTAAAACGTGCGATTTTGTTTTTAATAACAGATAATAAATTAAAGGACTCTAAACTAAATTGTCATCAAAATTGTTCGGATTTCAGATTATTTTTTCAAAATTTAAGAGGAAATGAAGGTTTTTAAGAAAAAAGTTTTTTTAATAATAATTAAGTATCTATTTACAGCCCAAACAGGTTGTTTGATTGAGCTGATACTTATACTTAAACTTGAATACTGTCATTTTACGATTTTTTTTATAAAAAACCTTCTTTATGTACCGAGATATAAATTAACTGTATTCAAAAATAATAATGTCACATTTTAAAACGTACACTGTTAAAATATTTCTTAAAAGAATTTTGAGTGTCGTTAAAAATTACTCAGTTAAATCCAAAGTAAGCAGAACCCAAATCAAAAATCGGACCAAAACCGAAATTAGAACGCAAAACTTGATCTATTGACAAACAAATAATTTTAGACTCAATATGGCCAAATTAAATGCCCAATTAAAAATTTTGGGCTCCACCCGTTCTTAACTAAACTTCAGGACATTTAACTTAAAGCAGAACAGAAATCGAAAATCGGACCAAAAATGAAATTGGAAAGCAAAACGAGATCAATTAGCATACAAATAATTTTATTCTCATTGAGGCCTAATCAAATGCCCCATTAAAATATTTAGGCTCCACTCGTTTTTGCCCTAATTTCAGGTCATTTAACCTAAAGCTAGCAGAACCCAAATCGAAAATCGGACCAAAACCGAAATTAGAAGGAAAAGCTTGATCTATTGACAAACATATTATTGGGCATTTGATTAGGCCATAATGAGCCTAAAATGATTTTTTTGTCATTAGATCAAGTTTTGCGTTCTAATTTCGTTTTTGGTTCGATTTTCGATTTGGGTTCTGCTTACTTTGAAACGATAAAGACTTATGCATTTTCTAGATCGTGCAGAATATAGAAATTTGACTAGGGCTTTTAATTAGCCTAAAACTAACCTTTAGTTTTCCAATTGTTTTTAAATCATTTTTTGATATAGGTTCTGCTAACTTTTTCCAAGCTAGCAGAACCCGCGTTTTAGTAGGAAGGGATTTTAATAGAGCATTTAATTAGCCTATAATTATCTATACTACCTTTGTAATGTTCTGCTGTATGGGTTCTGCTAGCTTAAGGGACGTAGAAATATTGTGCATACCTTAAGGTAGGTAGAAGAGAGATATTATTGGATATACCAGTGAGTGACTTACCGTGATTGAAATAAACTTTTGAGAATTTTTGGATTCTGTTAAATGACGGCAGAAGGCTTAATGTATTTCAATAAATTTTTAAAAATTTGTATCTTAACACTAAACGTACCGATATTTTTATATGCCTATTCCTAACAGAAAGGGTCAAATGACCTCACAATAAAAAGTTATACTTTTTACGATGTTGGTACAATTTGGTGTATGAATAAAACATTTTAATTCAAATAACGATTACAAATTGTCTATTTATTAAAGTAACAAAATAATAATTACATAAAAATAATAAACAAAAAAATTAAACATTTCAAGAAATTCCAAAATTTAGAAGTAAATATTATGCAAATTGTATTTATGTTCACCGTATATATTGCAAATTATTTCTTTCTCGAAGGCACATTTTCCACACAAATATTTTATACATTTTAAACAGATTTTTGTAGTTTTATTACCCTTGCATAAATTTATTTGGCTCTTTTTCATTTTGGCACACAAGAAACTACACTTGCATCTCTTGAGCTTACCCGTATAATTTCTTGTTCTTCCTGTTGCTCATGTTGAAAATCTACGACTATCTTCAGCTAATTGGAATAAAAATTCCTAGACATTTTTTCGCTGATTTTTCTTTATATAAACCATTCACGTTATAGGCCATATTCGGGATTTCGATTTCACGGATGATTTTCTTGCCATCAGATCCATCATGTCTACACCGAAATTAGATCTATTATAGAATCTAATCGTTTCAGGAATAAACTTACTGTCTTTTTCAAATGTCTATAAATTTATGCCTTGGCCTTAGTACAAACACTATTTTTGGTAAATTATAAGTGTACAATGATTAGATCTTTATAGTTTTGTTGAGAAACTTGGCATATCATCTTTAGTCTGTTTGGCGAATTTTGGTAATTCTTTTTTATTTGCTCGGATAGTTCTAATAATAGTGGGTTTTTCCTAGTAACTTTGTAGCTAGTGATGCGCCCGTAAAAAAATTATCAGTGGTAACGTTTCTTCCGCACTCTGTAAACGGTTCTAGTATAGTTTGAAAACTAGTAATTCCCCAAGCGGAGCTGAAGAATCTATGCTCTCATCCTTCACCAAATTTGGAAATGCATCAATAATGGATTTGGTCTTGACGTCTGATGCTTGCCAGGATTTGACTCCAAACTCCGGTTGTTTTGGGATATATTGGGTAAATCTACACCTCACACACACTAGGCTTGTAACAATTTTGGCTATTATTTGTATCATACTTCGGAGATTAGAGCTGCAAATTTATCATTTTTTAAACTTAAGGCTAAGGCTTCGTTGGTTTTATTTATCAAATCTGATAAAACGCATTATTTCGGGGCTTGAAATTTTGCTTAATGCCTAAATAAAAAAGCTTAAGTCTACTGATTTGTTTGGGCTAGAGTACTTGTATTTATATAGACCTAAAAATAAAAAATAAAAATTTAAAAAAATAATTTAGTTTGCATTTTTTCTTTATTTATTCCATTTGTTTTCTACAGTATTTTGTTTCAATTATTAAATTCTTATGACGCCAACACAGATGATGATAACTAAAGTAGCTCACGTATTGTAAACAATCGAGATTTTCGCAGTTCCGTGAGAATATTAATTCGATCGAACTATTTCCCTATGTAGTAACCATTCTTTTGTTTATTAAATTTAACTCTATAATGTCAGTCATAAATTCTTAAAATTTATGAGGCTCATCCTTTAGAACATTAACATTGAAATCCCCGACAGCAATTATAGGAACCTCATGGAAGTTATATCTTAAATCTGGAAAAGTGTTGGCAAATTTTTTAGTATATACTCCCAACTTTATTGTTAAAAATGATTTTATGTCAACTAATGGAGTATTTGGATTGAGATAAGCGGAAACAAAGATACATTCTTGTAGTCCGCAACTACAGCACAAATAACGCCAGCATCCTCATTAGTAGTATTTTCTATTTTTATACGAACATCCTTTTTCAAAATATATTTTTCCACCGGTACATTAGAATCAATTAGCGCCCTGAGACTTATGTATGATTACAGCAGCACTTTCAACTAATGGAAATTGAATTCTCTTTAATCGTATCGATTTATTACCCCCACTAACTGTACCACTTCGTAAAATTATTGGTGTTCAATTATTGTGTATATTATTTTCGGTCATATGAGCACGATATTTTAATCGAAGTTTAGGATCTATGACATTATCAATAAATTCGACCCATAAACGGTTTACTTGTGTATCCAGATCCACGTATGTGAAGTTATCCCACGATTCTATCCCAGAAAATAAAAAAAATTCATCAGGCAACCCTAATCAATGAAAACCCCATTTGCTCTTGTGTGAAGTTAGCCCAGCCCAGAATTTGTTAAAATTGATTCATAATAAAAAGAAATTGGTGAAATTAGCCCAGGCCAGAGTTTAATAAAAATCAAAATAAAAACAAAAATAAAATTCGTTACTTTTAAATTATTCGAATTTTAGCCAATTTTAAACGTTATATCAATAGAACATGTATTTGTACAAAATAAAATTACATTAGACATGATAAAGATATTTAGCATGTTAAAAGTATAAATTTGTCGGATTAGGGCTATGTGGTTCTGAGATCGTCACACTCCTGCCTAACTATTATCAGCTACAGCAGCTTTACCGGTTGACGCACATGCGACAAATGAATTATATGTTGAATCATGTGTCAAGGCAAATCTGGTAAATGTTTCCATCAGTGATGCTTGCAGAGTGAAAGTTTTGCCACAATCAGCAGGACCACTGCAGAAAATTTGTAATGATTCTGCATCAGAAGTGTGCGTACATTCGATATATTGCTTCCAGTATGAGCTCTCGTTGTTCAGGATTTGCTAAACGCATCATTTCACAATAATCTATATGGCTCATGACAATAGAACGTTTTGGCACTCCGTTCATTCGGTCAATGTGAAATCTTTTAATATCTTCATTATTTGCCATTAATTTATTTTTATTGGGTATTTTGGTTTTTTCGACAATTTCATTATTAAATTTTTTGTTTGTCAATTATCTCATTTTCATCATTGTTTGTTTTATACATTTCTCGACACAAGTCGAATGTCAAAGCAATGCGCAATTTTGAACAATATGATTTTTTTCGTGATAATAATAATTCTTCATTATCCTGATAAATTTGTTTTTCCTCATTATCAAACGGGTAAAACAATAACACAATTTCACGACAATAATTATCGTAATCAGTATCGACATTATAATCAATCCAACGAACTATTTCCGATTTACCCCGCATATAATAATAAGTTGTACCTCGTTTACCCCATACAGCAACAAAATCAATTAAATTTACATGTCATATGAACAGGTCTTTTTTCATATTTTTCAATAATTGTATCATGCCATATATGTTATCAGATGATTCACCATCTACATGATCCCGATCGAGCTGTTTTCTTGTCTAACGTACTTTTAATCGATCTTGGGGCCAGGATGTAATGATAAAGTCAATTTTTCTGCTTATTTCCAACATGGATAAACGTAGTAGGAACCGTGCCGCTTTTTGTACAGTTAATTCTATGGAATTTTACATATCGATACCTAGAGCTTTGTACATATCGAGATAATCGTACTCTGGGTGTTCTTCCTGCATCTGAAGTAATTTTCGATGAATATTACTTATGCCACGATTCGTTTTATTCACATAATCCGCTACATAAAACGCACATGAATTTTCTTCACATATATAATGTAGATCCATATCTGAACGGATAACTGAAGCTAACCATGGGTAAAAATTATTTGTCCATAAATTTTCCATATCTCTTTTAATAAATACCATTGGTCTATACGATGTGGAAATTCAATGCGTTTAAAGTAATCAACCAAATAGTGATTACCGAACGGACTACCTCTCTTCAGCTGTAGCATACTAGTATAATCATCATCCAGTTGACGAGGTAATGAATTCACTATATTATTGACATCAACAAGAACATTGATCACTTGGCCTGTAATTTTATAGGTTCCTTGTTGGTATCTTAGACAACGAATTTGCAAGAACGGCAACCTTGATGAAATCAGTCGCTCTGATATTAAGTACAACTCTGGTAAATGATGTGGATACTCCGGATATACGAAACCATGCCTTGATGACAATTGAGGGATTTTGTTGACTTTTAACGAGTGACAACATGTATTACACACTTTCATTGAATCAACAACTTGTAATGGAAATTCTTCTTGCACTAATTCGTATGCAGTACGAGGAGTTTTACATGCATGTCCAAAACTATTTTGTTTGAATTTTGTATCGAAAATTTTATTTAATGTTATTGCTAAATTTGCATTAACCTGTTGTTTCTCACGACACTGACGTGAACGGTCTATGCTAGTAGTCGTTACTCTTTTTGCAGATGAACATGAAACTTCAGCATGTGTTTGTTCCAATTTTCTTTTGCGATACGTAGGTTTACGTTCAGCATCAGTTAAAATTTGTTTTATTACAATTGTTTGTGTTAATTGTTTATCATTTTTAATTTGTTCTTGTTTTCTTTGTCTACATAAACGAGAACGATCTGTACTAGTTAAAGCTCGTTTTGATTCCATTTTTTAATGAGATTGGGCGCTTTTAGGTCTCCTATCATAATTAGTAAAATCACCGCCAATTTGATTTAACAATTTCATAGCGCTAAACATTTTCATAGCGTTTGCCGCGATTTTACTCAACATGTTCCCAACTGTTGGGTGCCCTGATAGCGCCCATTGATATTTGATTTTGCTGATACTTATAAATATACCATAGTTTTATTTTTTATATGAGGTTTATATTTTTATTTGACTATTTTTTTCAAATATATCGAGTCCGAAGTCCACTAATTTTTGCACTACGCCCGATTTGATGGTTCATATGTATACAGCCACATTGTAGATAATAAAAATTAACCGATTTATTTACAGCACATTCTATTTTAGTGTAAATTAATTTATTCACTGTATAATTAAATGTAACATAAGTATTTATTGATGTATTAATTGTTTTAGCACTTTATTTTTAAATTAAAATATTAATTTTAAGATTCGAGACAAAATGGTTGTTTTTATATTCCAAACTAAAACCTGAATACATAGCGAAATCAAAAATGTACTATACAAAGATCCAGTTACATAATGTTTATTTGTATATTACGCTCACTAATTAGTAATTGATATCGTAGTGTGAGAAATACATAGGTGCATAGAGAGAGCACAAAACAAAATTGGCGCATCAGCGTGTTTTGGTTCTCTCGTATTTACTTTATTTTTTATTTTTTTATTTCGTTGCATATTTTTGGGATAAAATTTCGTTGCATTTTACTATATAATGCGGCGCCAAAAACATCTTCGATGTTAAAAAGCAGCGCCCATTTCTTGTTCCATAGATATGAGATACTCAAATTTTTTGCCTGAATTGCAATAAATGCATTGAGTCCTTCAGGAGTAAAAATCCATTTAGTTCCTAACATCCGAGATGCTCCTCCTCCCGTGCATTTTATTGTGTTTCATTACATTGTTGTCAATAAGCAGAGAAAATGCAGTTCCCACTTTCCCTTTCATATGAATACGCGGCCGTCGTGGCATAGATCCTTTTTGTATTTCCTGCCTTTTTGTACCATCGGCCGCAATTTCGATGCATTATTGTCTTCTTCATTTTCAGAACTGAATAACCGTCTCTTTCTCGTTTGTCCTCTGCGTCTATTCCAAATTATTATCTCCCTCACTTTCTTCAAATTCACCCAAGAAATGACCCTTTGCGGTAGTTAAGCCAAATTTGATTTTTTTCTCGGGAAAAAAGTAGTCCGCAGATAACGCAATATTAAGGAATGTTTTGATTTTATTTTTCAATAAAACTAGTGAAATCAATGGTGATTTCGTAACGTTATATTTTCAAGAAAATCCAAAAAAGTTTAAGAAGGGTATTTTGACCCATCCCCTTAAACTCAAAATCCCTTAAACTCAAAAAATATTCGCGTTAGCCATACTAGCGGGTTACATGGGTGGCACTCTTTTCTGATAAAAAAAGAGTTAAGCTTCCAGATATAAGCAGTGGAACTCCGTCCAGATATAATCCCAACGGTATTAACGCGGCTAGTTTTGGGTAGAGAAACGATGTACTCTGTCCACCAGAATTTTAAAACGATATCCTCTTAATACTTTTGAAAGTATTCAAGTTATATATTTCTTCTTGTTATTGTTAAGGATGTTAATTATAAATTAGGCCGAGCCTAATCATGCCTCTTTCAATTTTCAATTACTTCTAAAAATATTACTGATTTCGTTTAAAACAGTCAAATACAGCTAAAACAAAATAAGAAGATTTTATATTTTAACTTTACAAATAAGGAAGAAGTAATGGTTTGGATTTGAGTGCGAACAAAATGGCCCTTGATGATAGAGATCGACTCTTTAAAAAACTCAGGTAAATTATCCTCTATGTTTGACACTTTCTAAAATCCGAGTTTGATTTAAGTTAGAGAACCACGAAATTTGCACCAAGTTATGCAAGGTTCGCATGTGGATGTGCGCAAAGGGGAGAACTAAGTATTAAATAAAAATTAGCGATAAATAAGATAAATTAAAATAATTTTTCTATTTTATTTCCCGTTTGTATATATGCAGAAAATGGAAACATTTGGGAAGCTCCATACTTGTGCTTTAAATTTTAACAATATTTCAGTTTGTTTTAATTCAAAATGCACTTTAAATGTTTGATATGAAACTTTACATATTATTTTCAAATTAATTATACAATTTAATGTTTAATGGCCGTAGTTTTTATAGTATAGTAACTCGTTGCAACTTTATAAGAATTTTAAATAGGTCTGTTGAACGGAGAAACTATCACTGACTGTTCTTACTTTAAAGAAATGACAATCTTTACCAAGAAACTACATTACAACTGATAAATTACGTTTGATCGCCATACAAAATATGCGTATGAAGTTAGACCTAACTAGAGTAGATCTAATATTAGGAATAGTTTAGCTCAAACGTCACACGTCATAATCGGTTAAGAATTGATCGAGTTCCGTCCCAGGAGGCCATATATTCCAGAATTTCTTCCAAAAATCATTTATGAATCCCCGAATCTATCCATCATAATCGGTAACTGAAAAATGGAAAATAAAAAATTGTCTGTTAAATCGGTTTACTGTATACTGCTAAAAACAATTTCACATTTTTTCATCGCCTCTCAAATCACACTCCCAAAATGCACGAACTCCACAATGAACTGCAGTGTTTGGATAACCATCGACGTCTTGTAATTACCAATGACATACGTGATTTTTAATTTTTGACTTTATGTTTTACCAAACATTTGCGGTTCTTGTGGAGCTTGAACCTGTTCGTTTTCTTTTTGTTATAAACCTTCGCAAACATTCTACAAAGAAAACACTAGTTTTCTACTTCACAAACACTTAAAATTTTCAAAAACTAGGTGACGTGATACAACCAAAATGGGCTGCGAAATGGAGTGGGGGTTGCTAACAGAACAATTGTGGGCCGTTAGTAGTGAAATTAATCAAATAAAAAATATTTTTTCTATGTTGTTATTATTTATTGTTTACAAAATATACATTTCTGGTTGGAAATAGTAAAATTGATATTGCAATTATGAAGCAGACATCTGCCACATTTACTGCATTTTGATGTTACGGAATTTTCAATTTAAAGTTTCGAAACAAACTAAACAATGTTCTATCATACATAGTGATCTATCGGCAATTGTTTTTTGCAACCATTTACGATAGGTCCTGTTGGAAAGGCAACAAATAAGCGGCTTCCGTTGTAAAATTTTCAGCGGGCTCTTTCCAGGATTGTTTTAACTGATTTAGAATGCTTTGGGCTTTCTTATTTAAATCGTGAATATTTTTCTCAGGTGTTAAAGGATCGTATATAGTTATTTTGTTTTCGATGAGATCGATTATAGTAATTACCCAATGTTGATTAATGCATCATGAGAAGTATATTCCTCTATTACCACGACAAATAGTTTGAATAAATTTCGATGACAAAACATATCTATTAGTTGGATCCTCAAATATTCTTATACCTATTATAGGATCAACGCATACATAATTTGTTAACGATAATAACGGGTGATTTTTTAAGAGCTTGAGAACTTTTTTTTAAAAAAAAAACGCATAAAATTTGCAAAATCTCATCGGTTCTTTATTTGAAACGTTAGATTGGTCCATGACATTTACTTTTTGAAGATAATTTCATTTAAATGTTGACCGCGGCTGCGTCTTAGGTGGTCCATTCGGAAAGTCCAATTTTGGGCAACTTTTTCGAGCATTTCGGCCGGAATAGCCCGAATTTCTTCGGAAATGTTGTCTTCCAAAACTGGAATAGTTGCTGGCTTATTTCTGTAGACTTTAGACTTGACGTAGCCCCACAAAAAATAGTCTAAAGGCGTCAAATCGCATGATCTTGGTGGCCAACTTACCGGGCCATTTCTTGAGATGAATTGTTCTCCGAAGTTTTCCCTCAAAATGGCCATAGAATCGCGAGCTGTGTGGCATGTAGCGCCATCTTGTTGAAACCACATGTCAACTAAGTTCAGTTCTTCCATTTTTGGCAACAAAAAGTTTGTTAGCATCGAACGATAGCGATCGCCATTCACCGTAACGTTGCGTCCAACAGCATCTTTGAAAAAATACGGTCCAATGATTCCACCAGCGTACAAACCACACCAAACAGTGCATTTTTCGGGATGCATGGGCAGTTCTTGAACGGCTTCTGGTTGCTCTTCACTCCAAATGCGGCAATTTTGCTTATTTACGTAGCCATTCAACCAGAAATGAGCCTCATCGCTGAACAAAATTTGTCGATAAAAAAGCGGATTTTCTGCCAACTTTTCTAGGGCCCATTCACTGAAAATTCGACGTTGTGGCAGATCGTTCGGCTATTCATTATGAAATGTCAAAGCATACTGAGCATCTTTCTCTTTGACACCTTGTCTGAAATCCCGCGTGATCTGTCAAATACTAATGCATGAAAATCCTAACCACAAAAAAATCACCCTTTAGTATGTGGGCACTTACATATATGGCATCTGAAGTCAAATGATTACAACCTTAAAGGAAAAAGCCGGCTATGCACGTTGAATTTAAACACTGTCACGCAAAACTCATCGGGCGAGCTTAAAACTTTCAACTAGTAATCCTCTTTGAAAAATTGTAATAATTTTTGCTGTATATATTTGTAAACCGCAGCCTTTCCTGCATATTTAATTCTCCGGGTTTTGGATTTCTCCAAAAATTCCTATAAATTTTAAGAGTTTGGATCAAGTTCATCATGGCGAAATTCTCGTTTCGATATCGGCGTTTCCACCAACTGATTTGAACCGACCAAATAGCACAGTGGTTAAAGCTTTGGCGTTTGGATCGGGAGGTACCGGGTTCGAATCCCTATAGGGGCAGGATGCAAAAAGGATTTTTCATCATTTGATTACGATCGATGATGGAAATGAACACAACTATGACCCCCTGTCGAAGTGCACAACTCATGGGCCGACCCATCTTCCATGTCAGTACTATAGGCTGGCATGGAGCAATGCAATGTGCAGATGGTTCTACGTAAATCGGACCTATAGCCGTACGTCGTCGATTTGGCAAGCAATGCGTAAAGTAGGACGGTAAAAGTAAACTGCGAAAGAGTTGGGAGTGCTTCGGCCCCAGAACAGATTGCATAGATTATAACTTAAAAAAAAAACCAACTGATTTTTGTTTATGTCCTTTTGCTGTTTTTTCTTTCAACTGATCAATATTCGACCAAGTTTTTGATTGCGTCTTTTATCAAATTATTTTTAATAATATTAAACCAATTTTCACAAACAGCGTTAGATAATCGATCTTCTCCTGAGAAATATTGCAAAAATACTGTACTCCACAATGGTAGATAAGTAAAGTACTTTTTAGTACAAAAGAAGACAAAGTCGTAGCAATATAAATGGTTTATTTCGTTAAGGTCGTTCGCTTCCTGGTTTTGCTGGTGGTCGATGTCTGTAAGCGCTAGATTCAAATTGTCTGAAAATCGTTTGAAAAATGGTGAATCAATGTTTTCGACTAAATGTTCACAATCCGCGCCGTCTGTTTGATCTTCTTGGAGGTTCGTGTTCTCCTGGCTCCCCAAACTATTTAATACATTTGCTTTAGATATTGTTAAAAATTCTAAATATGCTTTATTGTAAAAAGAATTTTTATATTTTGAACAGTAAATTATGCAGAAAACTCTAAATAGTTTGTCAATATCGTTTATTGATTTACAATCCACAACTAAAAACATAAGGATCATAATAAAATTTCTTATTTCATTTTTATGATTCAAAATTTTCTTTTAATTTGTCTGATCAAAATCCCTGCAAAATGCGAGCAGCAAACAAAAACGCCTATGACATTTTCTTTCATTTTTTGTTCAACAACTGTCTTATACGCTATATTTAAATAATCTTTGATTGTGATTCCGCCATTGAATTGTTTCATTATTGAATTAATAAACTCCCAAGACCAATCACAAACAATTTAGGAACTGATGTCTTTGGTTTAGAATGCAATATTCCGTAGTAAAAATATTGAAGAAATGACCCAATAGCAGCAGAGTCATATCTACATGAAATCAATTCAGCTACAGGAGTAATGATTCATTGGAGTTGTATGACGCATGCATAATAATAGTGTGGATTTCGAACTACTCCACTTGTAGCTTCAATATAAGTAATTTTGTTCATTAGCAGTAAAAGTTGTAACGTTTGCTGGCGCATTAGTATTAATGTAAAGAACATCAGCTGCTATATAAATGTTTTCATCATTTTCTTCATATTTTGGTCTACCGATAGCATCATGTACCTCGCAATCTTTCACTAAATGATTCGTTTGCATGTGCTCAGATTTGGCTTTCCGTAAAACGTCTCTACATAAATTTTTCTGGGTGTTTCATTGTTTTAAAAGTTCAGGATCTATATCGCCTAGTTGCTCCAAATAAACTAAGTTGGGACACTTATTCACCAATTTATTTTGCATGTCGCCGCGTTGCTCGTCTCTAAACTAATAAAGATTTTAAAAGTCCCACGGTGTAACCATTCATTAAGATTAGATCGCGTTATAATAAGGCTTATATCATTTTTAACTATTTCGGGTTTACTTGGACCATCCGCTTGCGATAACAACCAGTATGTCTTGTTTATTTAAATTATCCACTCTGAATTTAATGTTTGTTTCATTAATAGAGGGTAAATTAACCGTTGTATGATTATTTATTGATGAGTGATCAAGTTCACCAAATGATGTATCGTTAAACTCAAAAAATGATTTATTTAATGAATCATTGAGTAATTCGGGTTGTACATCAATTTGAGCTTCTGTTACGTGCTTAATTTTATGAGTCCATAAATATTGCATTTTTTCCTATTCTGAATAGAATTTTTAACTTTTAATAAGCTACAAATTTTATTAGTGTTTTCATTATATCGTCGAAGACCCTTACCATATTCAAATCAGAAAGTACAACGGAGTTTTTTGTAAAAGTTTTTCACTTACATATTTATTAACACTCTATTCGTTAGAACGCATTGTAAAATTTTGTAAATTTGTTGTAAAACAAATCACTTAAATATTCGGTCAAAAACTAGCACAACAATTATTTTCCCCTACTCACTTGTAAATATATTATGTATTAATATTCATGTATGTTTGTTTATTATATTGTTCATAAATATACGGCACTAAATCTCACAAAGTTTATTAAACACTCTAAAAAAATAGCACCCTAAAGCATTCACAATTATTAAAATTATAGACGATCACATGGAAAACATAACCTAATGATACCGCTATGTTAAAAATATTCTATACCATATCAGCGGACTTTACACGGTCAGTAATCATTACCAAACTCATCATTACACAAAAAATCGCTTTTCCACTAAATTTTCTTTAATTTTGGAGCCAGCATATTATACCTATTGAAGTAAGACGAGTTGCGTAAACTTAAAAAATTATAAAATTGCAGTGGAAATCGGATTTTTAGCAAATGATGTTTTCGGTACTGATCGCCGTTAAAAAGCAAAAAATAATCATCATAATTTTTTTTCTGGTTTATTCTTGATGAGAGCGAGAATTATACAGCAAACGCTCGAATAACACGATTAATTGGTTCCGTGCTCTTTGAAACCGTGCCGTGCAAGACTACAAAAAACGGAAGTGAGAAAATAAAAAAAACGTTACGTTGTTATTTTTTTGTTATGGTATCTCAAACTGTTTTTTTTTTCTGTTATGACAGTTTTTTAGAGAATGTGCGATATAGATATTTGTTGCATTTTTCACGCGAGCATGTAAATAAACGGAATATTTATTTTTATTGAATTAATACAAGGTCGGGCCGCCCTTAGATTTAATAATAATTCATGTTATTTTTTGTTACTCGGTTTAAATCGCCCGCTTAAGCTCTTTTTATTATTTATGTTGTCACCATGAATTCTTTTCTCCAATTCATCTCAAAGAGTTCTATGTGATTCATCTCTATAGGGACTGTGGAGGTGATTTAAGCTGTTTTGGAACATTACACAATAACCATTCATTTACGATCAGTGATGCATTTTTAGGGTCATTATTTTGTTGACATGCGACCCCTCCAATCCACTTTTTTTTAATATTCCGTAAATTGTTCTTCAAAATGTTATAGTAACCAATTCTATTCATCGTTCTCTCTATAAACTCCAAATAGCTACTCCACATCATAATGCTACCTCCTCCGTTGTTGCAGAATGTTAAATCAAGTAGGCTATTTGGCTGCGTCAGGCAGGAAAAGCGACAATCTAGTGATAGAGGCTATCCGAAAAAGCAAATATTAAGCATACGCAGATACGGTAGATATTAAAAATAATCGAACAGTTAATGATGATCAGAAATGCCAGTTATGTAGGAAATCGTGAACGTTGAAAGACCATAAACGAAAACCAGTAATGCCCAACGTCGATTACAACAATTACCTCTTTTCCGAATCATTCCGGTTACTCTATGTGTGAAAAAAGCGTCAGTAATTACGTTTGCTTTCCTGGATGAAGGCTCGTCTTTAACGCTATTAGACATAGATTTAGCGAAAGAGCTCGAATTAAAAGGAACCCTTGAGAGCTTGTGCCTGAAATGGACAGCACACTGTTCGTGAAGAAAATATTCTGAGATAGTTTCGCTGCAAATATCGGGAAACTATCAAGGAAGTCGAAAATACCGCATCAATAATGTCAGAACCGTAAGTAGTCTTAAACCGTGTACAGACACAAATATTATCGTGATTACCTCCGATCGCGATTGCAATCCAAATTATTGTGGTCCCGATCTAAAAGTTATGGTGTACCGACACACAAACTGGATTTTGGAATTCATGCGAACTTCATTCGATTATAAAATGATGTTTGGTTTGGGACAAACTTCTCTCGTTAGAAGCTGTTACAGTCCAAATTATCAAATTGAAATGAACGGTGATGAAATTTATCGGATTGTTTTTATTATAAATCAAAATGAAGCTCAAATTCCACAATTAAACAACCGGAAAATTTTACTCGAAACTAGTGCTACGAATAGTATGAATTACGCACGGTTTAAATGGAGAAATACAGAAGATTAAGAAAAAGCAGAAATGGTGAAACCATGAAACAGTTGTGTGCATCAGCAACGTCTTATATTCCACGAAATAGAAATATTTGGTGTTGTGTAAGTAATTAATACATTAAATTTAAATAAATTATTTTAAGATGTTTTATTTTACGGAAAGGAAACTTTTTGGGTTTTTTGGGAGAATGAGGTACCACACTTTTCTGACAAACGATTTAAGGAACGCTTTCGAATGGATAGGGCAACATTTAATTTTATTTGTGATAAAGTGGGAGGATATATATATAAGCAAGACACACATTGGAGGAAGGCCATCGATGTGCCAAAAAGAGTTGCTGTTGCATTGTACACATTAGCGTCATCAGCGGAATATGCGACGATTGCTCATCTTTTCGGAATTGGAAAAAGTACTGTGGGAGAAATTACATTTGAAGTTTGTGAGGGAATCAATATGCTTCAAAATAATTATTTAAATGGATACCCCCCAACAGAGGAAAAAATCCGAGAAAATATTCGCGGTTTTAACGACACTTGGGGATTTCCTCAGTGTTATTCAGCCATAGGTAAACATTCCTTTTGTTAATTTTAATGTTATAAATGTATTCAAGTTTTTATTTTAAATTACAGATGGATGTCACATAGAAGTGTGCCCATACTCAGAGGATGCTACTGACTATTACAATTTCAAAGGTTGGTATTCTACAGTTTTATTTGCGGCTGTAGACAATAGGTAATATTTATAAATTAAAGCCAAATTATAAACGTATTAATTTGTTTTATGAATTATAGATACCGTTTTACAGATACAAACGTAGGCTCACCAGGCCGAAATAATGACGCATTTATATACGCAAATTCAAAATTGAAAAGAATTCATACTACCCACCTTTCCTTGAAGAAGTTCTCTAAAATAATAAATAATGTAGAAGTACCCGTATTGTTAATTGGTGATTCTGCTTTTCTTCTTTCAAATCATGTGATGAAGCCTTTTCCACATAACAACATTCGGGATGAAATAGAATTCAGTTTTAATAAAGCTTTAAGCCGATCTAGAAGGGTGGTCGAAAATGCTTTTGGACATTTAAAAGCCAGATTCCGGAGAATTGGGAAAGGATTAGAAGTGGATATTAATAATGCAAATACTATTATCAGAGCATGCTGTATTCTGCATAATATTTGCAATGACAGAAATGATGCATTAAACGAGAGCTGGGTAATTGATGACGATGGAAAACGTCAACCAAATTTCGTAAGTAATCTGGGAGAACGTGTTACTAGTGCAACCAATGTACGGCGGGCTCTAGCAGAAGTTATTCATAAGAATGAAACAACTTAATGAAATTATATTGAATTAACAAGTTTTATTATATTATGTATTATCAAAAATAAAAAAATTAGGTAAAATTAATATATATTGGCTTTCATTAACCTTATCACAGTCTTTATTTCAGTAGCGCTTATATTTAAAAATTCAATTTAAAATAAATCAATATGTATATATGTATTTATATATACATATATATCAATTCAGTAAAAAGTTTGTTTATTTATTTCTGAGGAAGTTAATCAGAGTTTCTTGAAGTTTAAAATTGTCTTCAGCCAATAATAATGCCCTCTCCGAAATTTGATTGGCCATGTCCTGTTTTTCGATACTGTCCTTCATGAATTGCGACCTTAGCTCTAAATACTTATCCTCCCGTTTATTCTGATTTTGTTCTATTTTATTAGACTTTCGCATTTCCTCAAGCATGTCCTGGTGAATATCAACCATTTTTGCTCTACGGTGCTTTGTGGGATTTCGTTTATCACTTGTGGCAGACGATGACGAAGTTCTAGTCGGAATATTCACCATTTCGGAATCACTCGTGACACTCTGATCCAAATATTCCACATCATACATCTCTTCTGTTAATGTAAAATAATACAATAAATTTACTTACAATTTTGTTCCATATATAGTAGACTAAGATATTTGTTTACCTGTATTTGGAAGGATCTCGATGCTCTCTTCCACTAAATTCGGGTTATTAACTGGAAATCTACCCAAAATGTCATGGATTTGGTCACCACTTCCATTCGGATGGTGCACCACCTGAAGGCCCAACAAGTTTTTTCTCATTCCTATAAAATATGTAGAAATAAATTTTCTTGCTTAGGTACAGATTATGTATATATGTTTTAATATTTGTATTGTATACCTATATCGTTGAGTTAAATTTTTAATTATGTTGGTTATTTCTGAGGTATCGCAATATACTCCAAATGATTCCATTTTATTTTTCACTTCAAGGTATACATGGGGATTCCGTTTGGCTCGTCTTAAATCGGGGATAAATTATTGCCAAATACAAATTAGTAATTCCACAGATGAGTCCGACCATGTAAATTTCTTTTTATTTCTGAAAAACATTAGAATATAAATATGCAGTTCACCAACCAAAAACTTACTTTTTAATATAGGTTATAGGGAGGGATACTGATTTATATATTTATATTAAACTCATTTATAACAATACCGGTTGTCCATTTTTGAAGAATGTAATTAGTATAATTATTTTATACACATATAATATAATAATATTTTATTATCACAGATCATAATTTTCGTGGTTCACTAGCCATATGCAATAAATTAGAATAAGTGACATTTATAAAAATACTAAGCTATCTTAATATATTTTTACTGTCTCTTTTTAACATTTGGAATATCCAGCACACTGAGTTTTCATTAAAAATAAAATAATATTTCATATACAATTTGGTGAGGGCGATTATGATTATCTCGTTTGGAAAACATAATAATCCTCTTTTCACAAAATCGTGTCAGTACAGACAGGCGAAAATAACTAGTTAATGTAGAATATATGATTATCTACTTTGTGTCTGTACACGGTATAAAGCTCGGTCTTCATTCGAACATTTTTGTCACGACGCCAGAATGTCATGACAAAATATATTTGTGTTGAACCTGATCATGCGCATTACACCGTGACAATGAGAAAATTTATTAAAATTGCTAATGTTTTTGTCATGACACAGTGACAAAATGAGTAGAAAATTTGTGTTTTATTCTCAATTAAACAAAATAGAGAACATGAAATGATTTTACATACATTTTGGTGTTAATAGTTGAGAGTGTAAAAAAAAAACAGACACTCTATCGTCATGACAAAATTTTGCGAGTGAAGACCGGGCTTTAATCTACTGGTGCAATCCGTAGCAGCGCAAGAGATGTTCGATAAGTAGCATCATCTACAGGGAGTTCCGATCCAGGAATACAAACAAGCAGTCCCTCGCATTGTCATTGGGATTGATAATTGGAAACTAGAGATACCATTACAGGTGAGGGAGGGAACCTCACAGCAACCAGCGGTCACCAAAACAAGATTAGGGTGGGTTGTGCACGGTTTTTACGACCAAAACAAAGCAGCCGATTCTACTATGTCATCGCCGCATTACCATTATAGTTTTCATATGTGTGATTGCAATACTACTCAGCGGATGGAGACTATGGTTAAATAATTTTTCTCATTAGAAAGCATCGGCGCAAAGAAACCGGAGATTATTCGGAAACTGGAATGGATAGACGTGCCCGCGAGTTACTAGAGACAACTGCAAAGCGCCGAGAGCTGCGTTTTGAAACAGAACTGCTCTGGAAATATGATGAAGTACGGCTCCCAGATAGCTTACCTATGGCACTAAAACGATTAGCGTGTCTCGAAAAAAAGATACAATGAAACTATGATTTGGCTGAAATCCTAAAGGAGACAATTCATCAGTATCTCTACCCATATTTGCGGTGACTAATCCGAACAAACCGAATAAAGTTCAAATTGTATGGGACGCAGCCTGCAAAACCAACGTAAAATCATTGAATTGAGTTCTTATGAAGGGCCCAGATCAACTTGCAGAGTTGCCTGGAGTAATTCAAAGATTTCGGGAGACAAGAGTAGCCATCTGTGGTGATATAAGAGAAATGTTTCACAAAATACGCATTCGAGAAGCCGATCAACAGTCTCAACGGTTCCTATTGAGAGGCGAGTACCCAAGTAAGGAACCTGATGTTTATTTAATGTAGGTTATGACGTTTGGGGCGACTTGCTCACCCAGTTCGGCGCAGTATGTAAAAAACGTGAACGCACAAAGTTTTGCCGAAAATTATTTGCGAGCTTTTGACGCAATAACGAAAAACCACTATGTGAATGACTGGTTAGACAGTGTCGACACCTCGGAGGAAGCTATCGAACTAGCAAAACAGGTCAACGAAATACACAAACATGCAGGATTTGAAATAAGAGGTTGGAGGTCGAATGTTGCGGAAATATTATCAGCATTGGATATTGTCAGTACAACGTCAGGGGCAAAGAAAGACTTGAACATCAGCCCGACAACCGAAGGAGAAAAAGTGCTAGGAATGCGGTGGAACACTGAGACCGGCACATTTAGTTATTCACTATCTCATAGTGTAGTAGTTTGGTGACCCACCAAACGTGAATTCTTAAGGACTCTAATGCCCGTATTCGATCCTCTAGGTCTTTTGGGATTTTACTTGGTTTAAACAAAAATTCTATTGCAAGATGTTTGGAGATCATCGATCGGATGGGACGAAAAATTGTACAACGACCAATTTGACAAATGGAAAACGTGGATTCAGTTGCTACCACAAATAGCGAAGAAATGAATTCCTCGACGGTATGGAATACTAGGAGACAGAAATACAACTGCATATATTTGTCGATGCAAGTGAACACGCATTTGCAGCTTACTTGCGCATCGTACGTGGCTACGATATCCACTGTGCCTTGGTTGCAGCTAAAACGAAAGTCGCACCACTTACACCATTATCAATTCCTCGACTTGAGTTACAAGCGGCAGTATTCGGCGCCCGACAAGCTAATATCATTGGCGATTCGCACTCCATTCACATTCAAGAGCTCATATTCTGGTCCGACTCACGAACGGTCCTCTACTGGTTACAATCCGATCATCGCAAATATCATCAGTTCGTGGCACATCGTGTTGGTGAAATAATGGAAACCACGAAATTAAAGGAATGGAGATAGCTTCCCACCAAAAATAATTTACCGGATGATGGCACAAAATGGAAGAAACTACCAGATTTGAATTCATCTAGTCGATGACTGAACGGGCCTGAATTTCTTCGACTAGCTGAACCATGGTGGCTCGACCAACCTCAAGTCGTCTACGAAGCTCCCATTGAGTACCGGCGTCCTCACTACATGCATACGGTCAAATATTATCCATCGGCAATCAAGGTGGAGCGATTTTCCAGTTGGCAACGCCTTCTTTGTGTGCATTGAGGCAGCATTTATATTGAGGTATGTAAATAACCTAAGATGCAGAGTCCATAATACTGCCGTAACCGTAGGATCTATCACTCAAACCGAGTTTGTGAAAGCAAACACCGAACTCTACCGTCGAGCCCAGATCGATGCCTATCAAACGGAGGTAGAAATATTTTTACGCAACCAATCGCTTCCAATAGATGAACAAGTAAACGTTTCGAAAACCAGCCTTATTTATAGGAGTTCACCATATTTAGACAACGTTGGCATTTTAAGGATGAAAGGGACGATTGATGCTTCGGAAGATGCAAATATGAATCAAAAGCGACCAATATTGCTACCGAAAGGTCATAGGGTGACTTATTTGTTAGTCATGTCATATCATCGAAAATACCACCACCATAACCATGAAACCGTTATTAACGAACTCCATCAGCAATACGTAATTCCGGGCGTAAGCCAGTTATTGAAAAGAGTACCATCTTCATGCCAGAGATGTAAAAACCAGAATTATCTCCCTCAAGAGCCACATATGGCGGTATTACCTACAGCTCGACCGTTCCTTCACTCGACCGTTCTCTTATGTGGGCATAGACTACTTTGGACCGATGAATATTTCGGTTGGACATCGTACGGAGAAGAGATGGGGAGTCCTGTTTACTTGCTTGACGATACGGGCAGTACATATTAAAACAGCGCATAGTTTAACCACCGATTCATGCATAATGTGTATTCGCAATTTCATCGCAAGACGAGGCACGCCAGTTGAGGTAGTGACAATGGAACGAATTTATGCGGAGCGGAAGCCGAAATGCGTCGCGCACTAACTGAAATCGATCAGAGTCGACTTCATGCAGAATTTACAACCCCGGGATGCAGATGGCTGTTTAATCCGCCCGCGTCACCACATATGGGTGGCAGCTGGGAACGTTTGGTGCGCTCAATCAAGAATACCTTATAATATATTTTGCCTCAGCGCAACCCAGGTGATAAATTGCTTCGAAACTTGTTAATAGAGATTGAAAACATTATCAATTCTCGTCCGCTAACGTTCGTTTCCATTGAGGGCACCGATTCTGAAGCCATGACACCAAAACATTTTTTGCTTTGATCATCAAGCGGTACAAAACCTCCAGGTAAGTACAACGATAAGGACCTGATACTCAGAACGAACTGGCAGAAGTCGCAACATTTAGCGAACTTATTTTGGAAGCGATGGTTAACCGAGTATTTGCCCACGCTGACAAAGCGAACGAAATGGTTCATGCCTGTAAAACCGATTGAAAATTGCAATGTGGTCATTATCGTTGATATTAATTTACCACGAAATTCGAGACCGAAGGGATTGGTAATCGAAACAAACCTCGCCAAGGATGGGCAAGTGAGAAGTGCTTTTGTACCAACTCCTAGTGGCATCTACGTAAGGCCGGCCGTGAAACTGGCAGTGTTGCAGTGAGAGATGTGAGTCAACTTACCGGGTTGGAGGATGTTGCAGAATGTTAAGTCAAGTAGGCTGTTTGGGTGCGTTTGTGATACGCGAAAAATATAAAAAAAAGAAAAGAAGTGAAAAAAAAATTAGGTTTTAAAAATAAATAAAAATTTAAAAAAGATTGAATAAAAGAATAATAGTAATTTGTAGTGCGAATACTAAGTATTCGAGCTGACAAATAGTTTTTTGATATAATTGGACCAGAAATGTCACAAGACGTTTCGACCATATTTCATTTTTCCAGCTCATTATTATGTTACCACAAAACTCGACTATGACCATCATTAACATGGAAATTAAATCAATTCTAATCACTAAAAATTTGTGAGTTCCAAAAATGAACACTGCACTTTTCATGATTTTTGCTAATTATTAGAGTTTTCTTTGCGTTTATGTCATTTATGAATGGTTTTCTACTGGCGACTTCTGCAACCAACTCTGTTCTACATTCTCGTAGTAGTACGTATTCATTTTCCGTGTGCTAATATTAGGTACGTGAATATGACTCCGCCCTTTCGCAATAGGTGTCCTCACTAGTACTGCTTACGTGTACTATAAATGGGCAAAAATGGTATCCTATAGTACTTGACGTCAGCTGTTAAACGAAATATGCGACGACATTTGGTTGAAATGTAAACAACTAGTATTTTTAACTCCTTCAAAATATCGATTTTTATTTCAAATTAACATCATTTGCTGAAAGTTTTAATACATTTTTTTATTGTAAAGAAAAGTGTAGCGGAAATTTATCGTTTGCTTGTTGAAATTTACGGTGAGACTGCTCCATCGAATAAAACGTGCAACATCTTTAAAATTGCATCGACAATTTAAAAATCATTGATTTTGGTATTGAAGATAAAGAGCATGGAAAACCAACAAGAAAATTTGAAGATGCTGAATAGGAAAGTTATTAGCTGAAGATTATTCTCAAACGCACTTAGAATTGGCTGCAGCATTAAATGTTGATCGATCAACTGCCGTAAAACTAAAAAAATTGGAAGTCTTAACCTTAACCTTTCAGATGATAATTACATTAATTCTCGAGATATTCAATTTCTTAAGAAAACCCTATATTCTTTGGATGGAAAAGATTATTTATTTTAGCTACTCCAATTTGAAAAATGTTTTTTTTTAAAGAATAATTTCAATTGGAAAACTATTGAAATACATATTTCATTATTTCGCCTAAATGTCATTTGTATTTAATTTTTACCAATACGAACACACTTTCGTTTGTTTTTGTTGGTTTAGGACTAGTTTAGGTTTCTAACTTCAAAAGCGTTACAAAATAATTTTCTCGACAATGATGATTAAGCTAGGCTACATAAAATCATTTGTTTTCTCAAGCACGAGGTGCTGCTTATACTTTGCCCGCAATTAAAATTTTCCCAATTTGCCGGTAACCATTAAATTGGATTGCGGCTTTCATTGTTTGCGTGCACCCTATATTAAATAATATAAAATGTTCACCTAAATACCGAAATGTTAAGTATTACAAATTATAACTTGCATCCTCTAATCAAATACCAAAAATGGTTACATAATTTATTTGTCTAATTAGAAGTGTTACAATTTATTTATTTATCTTTTATCGAAAATAATAATTATTTCAATTAATCGTAATATGTATTTATACTAAAGTTTTGGTCTACTTAGCCTATTTGGTCTACGATTGGCCTGGCTATCTAATAAAAATACTATGCAGTAATAAAAATACAAAAAAAATGTAACACGAACCAAAAGCAAGCAGTACATAACTCTTTTTATCCGAATTAATAAGAATTAAGAAGAATTAGAAACGGATTGTAATTAATTCTAATTTAATTTTTGTTTCTCTTAAAACCCGAAAATGTATTAAAAGAAAAACAAATTTCGTAATAATTAAGTTTTCTTTTACAGCTTCTTCTCTTATTTGTTGTACCAATATTTGTGGTAGTAGTGCGGCTGCGGGTGTTCTTGTTTTATGTGCTGTTTATGTTTATATATTTAATTAGAATATACACATTTCGTTATGTTTGCTTATTTATTTATTTAATTGATTTAATTATATGACAAATATATTACAAATATTTTTTTTCGTTTAATTTATTCACAGACGTGCAAAATCCAGGAGGAAGAGCGTGTGAGCAATACAAACGTACGGTGGCGCCAATTAATTTCGCGATTTTTACGAATTTAATTTACTACTAATTAATTTAATTTTTTGCTTTTTTTTATAATTTTTGTTATTAAAATAAACTTTTTTTTTATAAATTTTTTTAATTTATTTATTATTGTGATATCAGCAAAAGTGTTAAATTATATCCAAACGTGTTAATAATTTTAAATATACAATGGTGTTTGTGTTATCATAAAATTGTATAATTAATAGTTTTTGAGCGTTTGAAAAATTACACACACAAACACTTACATATCCAGACAGATAGAAGGAAAATTCGTAAATTGTAACGTCTTATAGTATAAATACACCTTTTATTGTTGTACTTTCCAAGATAACAAACAGACAAGACGATGAGGGCGACAACGATGATAACACTGAGGTAAGTCTACTCTTGCTTATATATACACTCGTTCAATTTTAATTACTTCGTTCACAAATATTGTTAATGTTTCAATAATATAAATTTTATGATTCTTACGTTGGAAATCATAAAATGGTTTGTTTATTGTGTGCTTAGCATAAAGTACTTTACTTTTTATCTGCAACGATGATATCGAAATGATTAGCGTGCTATCATTTTAGTTTTGAATGCCTCCTTAATGGCAATTCTACATCTGTGATATAATACGGGTAATATATTTCGAAATATGGTTAGATGAACTGCATGCCCTTGTAGGCAGATTTTGTATTAAAGACTTTCTTTTAAATATAAATTGCGGTTTATGTTCGAAAGTACCGTTAGTAGTAAAAAAACTATCGATAGCGAAATTAAAAATACAATTGACAGCAAAGTATCAAATAAATGGAAAAAATCGATATATTTTGTCCACGACTGTTGTATAAAATACTGAGTTTACGTTTATTTCTTCAATTATATTGACATAGAATGCATTCACTGCTAGTAATGATTAATCACTATTCACTATTCACGCATTATACTTTTACCGAAAAACCATTTCGCTCACTTTTAGATAATTCGATATGACAGTTTACAGCTGTATTTCGCCTTATCTTGCTGTTTATTTCGTGAGTGATTTACACTATGGTTCCAAGAATTTCAAGTTGTACAGAATATAAAATATGTTCCCAATTAATGATCTATGTACTCTTATCTTTGACTATTGATAGTTTTTAAAAAAACTACTAGATAAAATTTTAAATATGAAAATAAAACAACTGCAATTGTCCGCAAACATCTATCGCATATTATTTCGGTGTTTCAATCGTTCACAAATAATTTAAAACATGATATTTTCGGAGTTGCATGAATCGCATACACCGTTTTATATTTGATTTACTGTCAGTTTATCGAGAACAATTTATCGTGAACAATTTATCGTGGAAATAATTTATCGTGGAATCAATTTGTCGTAGAACAGTTCTCTTTTTTTAATCGATTATGATGGGATTGGGTATGTTGGATGGAAATGGGATTCTTAAATGATTTTTGGAAGAAGTTCTGGAATATGGCCACTTGGGACGGAACTCGGTAGTTTTTTAACCGATTATGATGAGAATGGGTATGTTGGATGGAAATGGGATTCTTAAATGATTTTTGGAAGAAATTCTGGAATATGGTCATATGGGACGGAACTTATAGGTATTAGGTATGTTGGATGGAAATCGGATTTTTTATTGATTTTTGGAAGAAGTTCTGGAAAAGTTGCCACCTGATTGATTGAACGAAAGTCGATGATAAATTGCTGCACTCGCTGTTGGATGAAAAAGTCATATTCTATTTAACCATCGGTGTAATTGTAACCATCGGTGAAGTTACATATCTAACTCTTAGACCATCTAAGCTCTTGTAGTATAACTGCGTACAGAGTGCAAATGTCTGCTTGGTTTGAAAGGTTCTGAAGATCTCAGGTCTTAAATGGCTTAGTATGTTTCATACACCCGGGTGTATTACGAAATCTCGATATTCAAATTCTCGGTTTTCTTTTCTTCTAGTTCTAATTAATTGCACAAAATAATTAATAAATTTTTTTAATTGCAAGATTTGGTACTTGCAACATTTTTTAATTACAACATTTTGTAATTGCTAGATTAATAAAAAAGCAACATTTTGTTAAGGAAACATTTTGAAATGCAAAAATTGTACAGGCTAACGAATTCGATAACTCACACGGGCACGCCGGAGGTCGCTGTGCTCCCCCTCCCCCGCGTAGCCCTTCGAGGGGCTTTAGATTTGAACTTCGGGGACGTAGGAGCTGGGATCACCAAACATGTCGCACTGCGTGCCTCATGTAGGAGCAGATTATATAGAATCTATTAATGACACCTACTAAAAAAAAAATTATTTGGACCATTTTGTTATGCGAGATTTTGTAAATGCAAGAGTTTGTACTTCCAACATTTTATAATTGCAATATTTGGAAATGCAATACTTGTAGAGGCTGACGACTTCGGAAACTCTCACAGGCACTTAGCCTTCATGCAAATTCCATCTATATTTGCCAGTTTCTAGAACTTTATCGCAAACTCATTTATGAATTTTGTCTAAAAATCATTTGAGTCCCATTTTCCCACATATCAAATTTTAAAAATTCAAGCGGAATTTAATTAAAATCGGGTTTTTTTATACAAGACCGGGATATCAAAAACCGAGATTTTGTTACACACCCCATATTCCCGTATACATTTTCGGAGGTTGTTCTTATTATCAAAACGTTAAATTTATCCGAGTCCTTTAGGTACATTTTATAACCAGATTTTTTTGAGAGCAGGTAGTGGGCTTGTTCCTCAACCCTCTTATTGGGTTGAAACGTGTGTGGATTATGGACTAGTGATGTACAGGGGTATAGTAAGCTCCTTGCTATAAGACAGACGGCCACTTCAGCCACCTCTAGCCTGGAAAACATACGCTGATGTGGTATTGGATTGGTGGCGCCCATAACTCGCCCTGACATGTGGGGTCAAAAGCCATAAGCAAAATTCGTCCTGCATCGCTTTCTCTCGATTTCCATATTCGTTTAGGACTAACCAGGCAGCACCGCAAAGATTTAAAAACCTAGATCTTTGCTCCCAAATGTTATCGTCACATATGATATAAAAAGATATAGGATAGAAACTTATCTATCAATTGTTTCACAAGTTACTAGAAAATTTATTAGAAAAAATAAAAAACAGAAATTGGCTTTTTCATCAAATATCGAGTACAGCAATTTATCATCAACCTTTGTCCAATCAATCAGGTGGCCATATTCCAAAAATTCTTCTAAAATCATTTAGGAATCCCATTTCCATCCAACATACCCAATACCATCATCATCGGTTACCGAGTTTCTTCCCAGGTAGCCATATTCTAGAACTTCTTCCAAAAATCATTTAAAAATTCCATTTCCATCCAACTTACAAAATCCCATCTTAATCAATTAAAATGGGAATGGCCCAATTCAATAAAAATTTTATAAACCGACGACACTAATTTTTATTTACAAATCATTTTACAATTAAAATTATTAAATTTACAATTAACTACGATTTACTGGCATACGATAAATTGTGTCTACGGTAAATTGTGTCTACGATAAACTGTTCTACGGTTAAATGTTCACGTTAAATTGAAACACGATAAATTGTTTTCGATAAAGAGACCGTCACCCTTTATATTTATATTATTTTATACACTTGATTTTATAGAGAACTGTTTGTAGATCTGACGGCTAAAAAATTAAACTTATTGGGTCTATTTTTGTATGCTAATTTTTATTTTCATAAAGTATGCCGTGCTAAAATTTCATGTAAAAAAAATTCAAATACTCAATCAGCTTATTTTTAATGCGCAAAAAAAAATGGGCAAACATATTTTATTGCAAATTGGAGTCTTTTTCTGCTAAAATTACAAAACTTTTAAACGCAATTGGCTTATTGTTTCATGTGGTTTCATTTTAAATACATGTATGACGTAGTTTTTTGAAAAAACAAAATACCTGCAATTGAGGGGCAAAACCTCGAAAAATGCCAAAATTTGATGGAGTTGAAGTAATGGAATAAATTACACACCTATTTTTAGTTTTTTTTCTTTTTATTGATTTATAGAAGTTCTATGTTTAATATCATTATTTTGGACCGCCTTTTGTTTTTATTACAATGGACCACTGGTACAACCCCGCAACCGATGTCTAAAAAAATTGGTCAAGCAATTATTTTATTTTACGTCTACCGTTCTTCGCCGTCATTAGAATGCAGATGTTTTATTGCCTGTAATTGTCATTTGTTTTCTTTTTCTCACTAAGTTGGCTGAAATTTTTTTTCCGGTTGCTCGCTCAACATCCCGTCTTATGTCCGATGAAGTTTTAAAAAAGTTGACTCAATTTAAGTCCAAACCACGCAAATGTGTGAGTAACAAACCATAGTATGTAAAATTTTGCTTGATTTGAAGTACAACCAACACAATTGTGTGTATAGTTATAGTGTTTTTTTGTTTGGACGAAAATAAGTTTGAAAGGAATGCACAAATGTGTAAGTTTGTTCAAAAAACATACAAAAATTATTTTTGACATGGTACTTTTTCCGGACCCACACAATTGTGTTACAGGGCAAAAAAAGGGATATAAAGTTCCAATGCAATCGAAATGATAGTGCTTGGTGAGTAACTTCTAGCTCGTAAGTGCTCTGCAAGCTCTTTCTGAGTTTGATATGGGTTTTTATCCAGTAAAACTTTAAGTTATTCGTCTTCAAATAGTTTAACTGCACCTGGACGTGGATCGTCCTCAAGACCAAAATTGCCATCACAAAATTTTGTCACCTACTTTTTTACTGTTAAATAACTCACAGAATGTTCACTAAAAGTCGAGTTAATCAATTCCATAGCAAGCTTATCGACATCCACCTCTTACACGGAATGACGGCTTATAAATGACTGATACTTATGTCATAAAAACAGATATGACTAAGATACATATATCCAAAATGGCGAATGATTTCAAAAGTACTTAAGCATATTTTAATACCTCCAACTTTAGAGCCGAGCGTCTATTTTCACACCTAATAGATTGGGTTGTAAAAAGGACCTAGAATAGATAGCTAACGATTTTCGGAGCTAATTTCAATTATGCAGCTTGGACGCATAGAAGTTTCATGGAACTGATCCTGTATGAAGATGTTAATGTGCCGCATCTTAAAAGCATTCGTCCTAATCCGACACTTTTATAGAATGGAATGTTTAAGCGGATATGTAGAATTATTTCGATTTATTTAATAATTTTTTTTATTATATCGTATGATTTCTGTCGTCCCGTTAATATAATGTTAGTACTTTAGTTATTATGTAGTTGCTATAGTTTTTACGGAATGGTGTAATTTCCGGGCTGATAGTGATCGGATGGTGAACTGTCGCTGTAGTGATAGCTCGCTTAACTTTATTTTTTGTGATGATAGTTTTCTCTCATTATAATTTTTCCTAGGATGAAATATTCTGGGATGGTAAAATTTCTGGGCTGATAGTAATATTCTGGGATGGGAAACTGTCGTGATAGTTTAGTGTTGCCATCGTCGTTTTACGGGATGCATCCTGGACTAACTTTATATACAAAACAGTTGGCGTAAAATAAAAAATTGCTTGACCAATTTTTTTCACATCAGTTGCCCGGGGTTGTACCGGTGTAATAAAAACAAAAGGCGGTTCTAAAAAAAAAAGTAAGACAAAAAATTAAATTAGGTGTTTAATTTATTCCATTACTTTAACTCCAATCAACGTATTTAGAATATTTTGGCATTTTTCGGGGTTTTGCCCCTAAATTGCAAGTAATTTTTTTTCAGAAAATTACGTCATACATGTATTTAAAATGAAACATTAAGCCAATGGCTTTCAAAAGTTTTGTAGTTTTAGCAAAAAAAGACTCCAATTTGCAATCAAATATGTTTGCCCAATTTTTTTTCCCCAGCACTGTATGCCCATTTATATGTATTTTATTCACGATTATAAACTAGACTAGGGCAAGCCTATCGCACCAATACTCAATTGTGTACGTCTCATCGTATATTAAATCACCAACCGAATATGGTATTGTAAAAGCGGAAAAAGGTGCGTCGTACTTTTATGACTTTTCTTCTTCTGTCAATTTCGTGGACATAAGTGGATTTATTCGTCAAATGCCAGTGTAGGTTGCCAATTTATGATTGTGTTCGTCGATTGTGGAAGTTGATTATTAAGTGTCGGTATTAAATATCGAATTAATTGCGCGTCACACGGTTGTAATAATTGAGTTGCTACAGTACTCCCGTGCTAATTTGAAAAACGATTAAAAGTTAGAAGCGGATTGTTTAGGCTATAATTCTCAATGCAGGAATTCATTCCGCAGGGCAAAGTATCCCGTAGGCCGGTTTTAATCGATCGATAGATACTGATTGCTCATTATTATTAATCGTGATGTCAAAGTATCTACATAACCGGCAAATGAGTTTATATGAGCCTTCGTATGGGGTTGTAGTCTGGTGCGAACCTTATCCATTCGTATGAAAACGTAATCGCAATTATCGGGCGGTTTCGGGACATAAATATCGGTTTGTCGTGTTTGTCGAGTACTCGTGGGAATAAGATTTTGCATAGTTGTGCGTAATTGGTCGATGACTGTGTCGGTTAAAGCTGGAGTAGAAAGAAGATTTTCGGAAAAGAACTCATCAAGTAGTTTGAGTGACCGAACGTAGACCGTTTCGGCTGGTGTTGGGATCTTCTTTAACCTTAGCTCAAATTCCAAGTAATAAGAGCTTACGTTTTAGCAATGGTGTTTGCAGACATATTGATCATGCAATAAGCTTCGAGCCATCGAGTAAATCGGTCGACAGTGGTTAAGAGATAAGTATATCCATTGGACATTGGCATCGTACTTTTATTACTTTTCGTCTCCTGTCTTTTTCGTTTAAAATCGTATGATTTTAAAAAACCAAATCGTAAAATAAATCGTTGATTTATTCGTCAAATGCCGGTGTAGGTTGCCAATTTATAAGTGTGCTTGTGAACGGTTGATTTTGGAAGTTGATTATTAAGTGCCTTATTATTATTTGACAAGGGAAACACTTGCTGTTTATCAAATCTATATCAAAGTAGCGCGAATTTTTTAGTGAATTGTAGTAAGTGCTTGTGTCAAACGAAAAAAATACCGCATAAAAAGTTAAATTTTTAACTGTGGTAAAACTAAAAAAATTACTACAAATTTTTAATCGTTTTGCTGTGCCAATTGTAACTAGTTAAAAAATTAGATTTTTGACGTTTAGTAATTTTTTTTATTTTGTTTTGTTTTCTTTGTGAACAAAATAATTAATAATTTCAATTTAATTGAATATAGGTAAAAGTTAATAAAATGGGTTCTAATTTTATAGTTAAATACATATATGCCCATGATTATTAACTTAATTGTATTATATAAAAACTACTTGAAGTTAATTGCAAAACACCGAAGTAAGTTGCTAAGGTATTGTTTCTATTTGAATCAATATTTGAAAATTTAAAATATGTGTTTGGTTACTTTAGCGTTCGAAATATTTGCAAGTACGGGTCGTATCGAGGCAACCATCGAGGCAATACTAAATGGCAACGAGGTAGAAACTAAACGGGCGTTGCGATTCAACTGTAAAACTTTTAAATTAATTCTGCAAAACATGCCTGTAAAGCATCACGGCTGGTCTATAGAATATGAACTAATAATTTTTTTGTATTGGATGGCATCAGAATGCAGTTACCGAGTTGTCGGCAATTTTTCTGGTTTGAGCCGTTACACTGTTAAAAATATTATATACAAAATGTTAGATTTTTTTGTTAACAAAATGAACCACGTCGTCCAGATATCGAAGCAAAATGAATTTGGGGACATTGAAGAAAAATTTTGATCTCGGGCTAAAACAACTATTTTAAAAAACGCAGTTGGAGCAATTGATGGCTGCCATGTTAGGATAAAGTGTTCCGTGCGAAACCACGACGAATACATAAACTATAACGGATTTTATTCTATAATTCTTCAAGCTGTCGTTGATAGCAAAGGTATGTTTCGAAACTACTTTATTGGGTATCCTGGATCAGTACACGATACTCGTGTATTCCAAAACAGTACTATATATCGGTGCAGTACATTTCCCCCAAAACATTATTATTTATTAGGAGATGGAGGATATCCTTGTAAACTGGAACCTTTTGTGTGGTAACGCCCTACAAAAATCCTAATGACCTGCAAAAAAATTCAACAGGGTCCATAGCAAAGCTAGAAACGTTGTCGAATGTTCTTTCAGCATATTAAAAAATCGCTGTAGAAATATTTTTTTCAAAGCTTTAGAGCAAAATATTAAAAACTGCATAAAAATAATAACCGTTGCGTGTATTTTGCATACTATATGCTTGTTGGGGGACGACATAAATATGTTGGAATACTATGATGAAGAATCTGAAGACAGCTGCGAATGGATTGATTCAAATAATGATTCGACTGATGGCGTTATTTTCCGAAATGCCTTGTTACATCAGTTGATTCAAAATGGTCAGTAAACAACAAATTCAGTGTAATTCAATTATATTTAAAAATAAAAATTTCATATTTGTTAAATATGTACATATTTTTTTTTTACGTAGAGTTATCTGATTCTGAAATTAAGAGACCGCTCACATCGATATCGGGGTATTCTTTCTGAACAATTTGTCCAAAAATGCTTAGTGCCGTGCTAATTTTTTCTCCCATTTTGCGCGTTTCTTTTAGCAAATCATCAATTTTTGTTTTCTTATTTTGTGACCGACTGTGTGTAGACTGACTACTTGATCGGTTCGATAATGGGGTCGAAATTGAATTATTCGAAGAAGTTCTTGAGGTTGATGTCTGGTTATCTAGATTTTCAGTTTCTTCGTCGGACGAAGAAACAATCTGTTGCTTATTTATCATCCCGTAGATGCTGCAACTTCGATCTGGAGGGTGAAAATTATCTTTCTCAGACGCATACTTATGTATTGCGTCAAAATGGGGCCAGGAATTAGAGGCGCCAGTATCACCCTCCGCTGCTTCATCGCCCATTCCGCTGCCGGATTGTTTTTGTGTGAGTGTCTGAAATAGTATTTCCAAATTCCAAAGTTATCCAAATAGATTAAAATCAAATGTTTTACCTTATATTTTCGAATTAACGCTTGCCACTGTTGGCGACACAACGCTGGTGTTATTGACATATTGTCACTGATTTTCCTACAAATAAAATAGAAATAAATATTTTGCCACAATGCAATTAAAAATTAAAAGTTTTACCTCCACCCGTCTCTTTGATTTGCGTTCTTGCCGGTGAACATCAAATCATACTCGACCCTCAAATTTAATAATTTACTTTTTTCTTCCTCATCCCCTAAAATATATTTAAACAAAACTTATTAATTATAAATACATATATAATTTAACATAATTTAATTTGACATAATTTAATTAATTTCCCACTTACATTTGTTGTACGCAATTGTTACAGTCCGTTTACGCTTTCTATTATCCGGCTTTTCCATTGTGCTGACTCTCTAAAAAACACGATAATGTCTAAACGGAAAAATAAACAAAATCACACAAGATTGTTGTTCTTGTTGTAATTTTTGTAAAGTCGAAAAGCTTACTATGGTTTTCACGTTTACACATTATCTTGTTTTTTAGAGAGTTTGCAATCGTCACGATAAAATAAAAATTTTAACTGGTCTCGGACCAGTTAAAAATTTTATGGTGAATAAAAATTCAAAATTTTAACTTTTTATCCGGTATTTTTTTCGATGGACACACGCACTAAGTGTAAATTTAAAATGATACTGCATTTTGTTTTATTTTTTGAAGTTTTAATTTTGTTATGGGGAATAATCATAATCTCCCTATCCATTTAATCGCATTACACCTAGAGTTCATTTTTCATTATTATCTAGTGGTCAATAAAAAATTATTAATTATATTATTAATATATTATTATATTAACCACTAGCCAAAAAATTTTGTTTCTCAGGCTGCTAAAACACATAATAATGATGCCTTCTACGACTAGTCAGTAAAAAACTTGGAAGACGGAACTCTAATACTACGGAATCCCATTAAAAACGGAAAATTTCACTATTCTAAATATGGTGACTACAAAATCATTAGTCATTTGTTCCTGTACGGCGGAAAACCAGTAGACACGGACGGAATGTTTCCCCTCCATGTAAAATTTAATTCTAAAACTCCTAAAATACGGAAATTTTACCAACTTCACGTTAAAAACCAAATTATTTTATGTACATATACATACATACATACATAAATATGAGAATAATAAATGTAATTGCACAACTGTTTCAGACATATGAAACAAAAAGAAAATCTGATATTAAAGCAGAAATACGACGTAATCAATATGAAAAATTGTGGGAAAAATGTGAAGGAAACACAATTGACAATTATAAATGCTGACAATTATAAATGCTGTGACAATTATAAATGCTGAAAGACTCAGATTTATTCTATCATTGAAATAAAGAGCTGATCGTTAATAAATATTTGGAATCCAACGAAAACCATCGTATGTTTACAAAAATTCGTGGGACTATAAACAACAAAATAAACAAAGCGATGTTTGAATGGTTCTCAATCGCAAGAACCAAACATATTCCAACTTCCGGACCAATTTTACAGTCTTAGGCCTTAAAAATTGCTAAAAGATTAAATCGCAATGAATTTAAAGCATCTAATGGATGGCTACGGTCCTTTCGAAGGCGTTACAACATAATATTTAATGAGTGTTGCGGTGAATCAAACGAGGCTGACCAAGATGTGGTACGTGAGAGAATATTGCCAATTGCGATGAATCGGTGCTATTTTTTAAAATTTTACAAAACAAAACTTTACAATTAAAAGGAGAAAGATGTAATTCGGCAAATGCTCTAACGAGCGTATCACCGTTCTTTTGACCGTAAAAGTGCCAGACCAAGATGCTTTAAAAATCTCAAAACGGTAAAATTGTTGAGTTCTACTTAGTCGAACTGAACATGGCGATGGAACAACAAGATCGCCATATAATGTTTTTGGATAACGCGACAGCATATGATACCCAGAAATAATGCTATCCAATTTAGTTCTAAAGTATTTGCCAGCTAATACCACTTCCATATTGTAGCCTTAGGATAGCGGGATTAGCCAAAATTGGAAATTAAATTACCGTAAAGCCATGATCCAAAGAGTTTTGTTTGAAATGGAGAGCTGCGAAGATCTACAGGCACTAGGATGTCGAAACTGGAGGTCGAGAGCGATGGACCGAGACGGCTGGAGGACCATAGTGCGGGCGGCAAAATCCCTTCATGGGATGTGAAGCTAGAGAGAGAGAGAGAGGAGAGCATCATTATTATGTGTGTTAGTAGCCTGAGAAACAAAATTTTTCGGCTAGTGGTTAATAATAGTTGCTTTCCAATCGACCACCGCAAGTACTTGTAAGTGCGGAAAATGTGTATTGGCTAAAGTGTTGATTGGAAAGCACAAAAAGTTACAAAAGCAAAACATAACCTATAAATGTGTAGTTTATTTGTGATAACTTTTTAATAAAAAATTTACTTACCGGAATTTTATTAGCGCTTCACATACAACATTCAATTATATTTTTGTCAGAAAAATACTCCACGCAATCACCTAGCGGAGAAATTTATCGTAACTGCTGTCAACTACTCATAATGAAATGGTAGAACAGCTGTGAGTAGTTTATTTAGCAAAGTCGTAAACCTTAAGTGGTTAAAAGTACTTGCAGTGGTCGAATGGAAAGCAACTATTATTTTATTATTGACCACTAGTTAATAATGAAAAATGAACTCTAGATGTAATGCGATTAAATGGATAGGGAGATTATGATTATGCCACATAACAAAATTAAAAATTCAAATAACAAAACAAAATGGAGTGTCATTTTAAATTTACGCTTTACAATTCAGTAAAAAATTCGGGCTACTTCGACGTAGTTAATATTATTAAAGAGCAAGTGTTTCCCTTATCAAATTAATTTTCGTATCAACAAAAAAACTTTAATGGTTGGTGTGCCTTCTACGACTAGTAGTGGAAAAATAGTATATACACCACGCTGAGAAGTGATATTATAGCCCTCGCTTACTATATTCTCGCTCGGGCTATAAAAGCATACTTCTCAACCTTGGTGTATTATATACTATTTTTACAAACAATATTTATATTTGTATTTACACTGTTAAGAAATGCTTACCGCGGGCTGATATCTGACTAAAATAAATATTTTGTCGAAAAAAAATTATTATTGAACACTCTCATAAATTTCTGTCCAAAATTATATAAGTGTCCAGTAACATAAAGGTGTGCATTAACTTCTCACCGATCTTACTCACTTGGCATTTTTTTAAATTTTACCACCTGTCGCAAATATGTTTACATAACACCATATTTTGGAGAAGTTTTGTGAGCGGAAATTCTTTGTAAGTTGTTAATTTTCAGACCAAAGTTCTAACTACCATTTAGGTTTAACCCCTAACTTTTGGTGTTTTATGGTTCAGGATTAACTTAGATCATCAAAGGCGTTATGTTAGAGATAAATAATGGTATTCCACCTCGCAGATTTTTGCTTCAATATAATATAGAAAAATATCCCCCAGATAATAGTAAAACCCATTCAAATGCCACAAAACACATTTTGCCCTCTCGACTCATAAATTCATGAAAATGTCACCCATTGCTTTACTTGTGGCATTTCAATAATTAAACCATTAATATTCATTACTGAACTGATAAAAACCATTTATATTTTTCATAAAAACTGATTTATATTAGTTATTGATTAAAATTTATGATTTGCTTGTTTCTAAAATATTTTCAAATCCCTATCTACTAGCATTGCAAAAGAAGCAAAATCAAAATGTTTTTCAAGTTCAAGAATTCGTACAATACGGCTTCTACATATTTAGCAGGAACGTATGTTGTGTCGGTTGTGAATCAGTAACACAAATATTTTTATTCAATGCCATCATAAAGGCCAACGTACATGTTCAATATCTTCCGATACAGTAATTTGGAAGTTTTCTTGGCACACAAAAAATATTTGATAAACTAATTTAAAATTTATTAATATATTTAACAGAGAATTTTTTTTAAGTGTTATGTATATAGGTCACCTCACCATAAAACATTTTCTGAAAGTATGTACTCGTATATGTATTTGTATAGGTTTACATTGAAACCGATTAATCTATTTCAACAAAATAAATAAAACCCCATCCCATAAATTTTCATTTGAAAACGCGTGAGAATAAATTTTTGGTTTTCCAACCAGACCAAAACAAATTTATATAATTACTCGAAATTAATCATTTTCAGGTAAATTATACTCGGGCTTTTCATCATTAATATTCAAAATTTTAATTAACATAAAATTGTTTTTTCATTATAATCGGGCTTATACATGAGTACTTATATGCCGTGTAATTACGATAAAATAATAATTTTTTTTACTAAAATCATGGTCCATGAGATGTTGTTTATTTTGCTGTGAAGCAGTTTCCCGTCTCACCCTTGTCGCAATTCTGATAATGTAAATGTGGTAATAAAATAGACCTCACATTTCAATATGATAATTTTATTTATTGTCTAATGTCTAATTAATTATGTAGTTAATTTAACAGCATTCAATAAATTTGTGTCTTATTCAATAACAACAATACTTACTTATGTGTATCATAAAAAGGATGAAGACGGTAAAGAAGACAAGAGAGATACTTAATCATGAAGTCAATAATGTCTTTCCAAAAATATAAAAATAAAGCATATTTATGATTGATTATGTTCAACACATCATGATCATAAAAAATATGTATTATGTTCTTATGTATTTTTATGTTTGATTAATTAAATGTATCAATTGTCTTGGATTTCTCTTCCACAGATTTGTTACGGTTTATGTTTCAACATTTTATGCGCCTTTTAAGGGTTTCTTATGTTGTTGTGTTATGATTTTATTTCTCTCTAATGTTTACAGTACATTTTAAGTGAAGTGATTTGTTTAGATTTTCTACATACTTAATGTAACCAGTATGTTATTTTGAAAATAAAAACTATGCTCTGAAAAGTCATAACATTTATGATGTAATACCTTCGTTGAGTGAGTGTGTGAGTGATTGATTGATTATGTGCTCTTTTCACATCTTGGCTAATTATTTGTTGATTGGAGGTTAATTATCGGCCCATTGTTATGATTTTGCACTTTCAACAACAAGCCCGTGTTACTATTGTGGTGTTTCGTAAATTGTATAAATTATTTTTAAATACTGTACTTGTGCGGGTGTGAAAATTATAAAGGAAATTAGATGATGTATTGTTTGGAATATTGGGCGTTTCATAATGGATTTTGCAAATTTATTAGTTGGCTTTCAATGATTTTTTTTTAACAAATCATTTAGTACTTTATCTTTCTCAAATAAAGATTCATATTTGACGGGCAGTAACCCAATAGTTACTCCCGTTTGATTTTGCATAATTTATTATATTTCTCTATCCTAATTAAATACAAGTGCCCAGTTCTAAAGGTTTCTGCCTTTGAAGTCTTCTTACTGCATTGGTGGTGTCGATGGTCAGCAGAATGTGTTTCTTTGCATGATTTTTTATTTCTTCACTGACATATATTCCATGTTTAAGTCCCTATCTAGGTTATCATTTCTGATATATCATGGTGCGTTGACACTGCTACGCAGCACTTTGTTTTGAAAACATTGTGAACACATTTGCGTATTTGTCTTCTTCATTTATAACAAAATAAATATAAATAAATTTATGATGATTGTTTCTATAATCTAACAAACAAACTGTTAGAAACACAAAAAAAAATATCCAATGGACAGTAGTCAGTTTCCAATCCTCACGAATATTCGGCATCTAAGAAATAAAAGAAAAGAAAGAAAATATGTGAGAACAAATTTCAACACTGAATTAAATATGATTTAACGATAAATTAATAATCTACAAATTATTTCCACTTTTTCTTCGACTTAGAATCTGTTAATTTCGGGAAAATATAATATTAGAAATTGTTGGGCGCCATCTTCTTGTAAGAAGATCCCGTCACGCGTTTATAATGTCGGCTATCTCATATTGCGTAGGCGTGGGTGGTCAATAGCAGTATCCAAAGATGTTATAATAATCAGTTACGTTGCAAGTTGCTCTTTCACTTAGATACAAAGAAAAGTGAAAAAAATATATATATATAAAGAAAAAAAAATATGAAATTTACTTTCTTCCCGATTCTGTAAGACTTACTGAACAAATTAGATCACAATAATAATTATCAAACAAAAAAAAAATTAATAATAAAATAATTAAGCCATGAAAGGAACAGCTTACCCGAAATTACCTTGCATATATGTAAAATATGGTATTTAGTTTTCTTTCCACGTGGTTGAATGTCATTAGCTGGTTTTCTCACGTACGAACAAAACTCCAGATCCTTACACGTTTTTCACACTCAAGGCAATTCAGCAGACGATATGTGCAGCTTATTCTTAGGGATGTTTATTCACAAAAAAAATTGTATATGACACTTGAGATACAGTCCAACAAAAGTTTATGGTCACAACCAATTATTAATAAAAAGTTCGATCGATTGCTTTACAAATCACACGAAATAAGGTATACCAAAATAACAATGATCGAACAAACAATAGCACTAAGTTCCGTTTTGTTTTATTATCAAAACAAAAGCACACACAAAATGTTTTGTAACACCAAAATTATATGTCATACAAATATATTATACAAATTTGCAACTTTTATACTTAGCTAAGTTTTGTTTGGCAATCCGGAACTCCAAAATTAAATAAAATCCAAGTTGGCTGATCTAGTAGATGATGTGTCCTCTGCTACGGTCCAAGAATAAGAGACCGAAAATATAAATCCAAAATTGTCTCAATCGCTTATTTACACACACATTTTTATCTCGATTACAATCATTTCATCCCTACTTCATCGATAACATTTTCTATATACAGTCGCTTTCCGATTAGCTGCTTATGTAATAGGAATGGGGAAATGATAATTATTTATGTACTGCAATTGACTCAATGCGATCGAGAATGCAAAAAGAAATTATCGAAAGTAAATAACATTTCCGCATTAGTATGCGATATAATAATAGATATATAAATAAAATAATTTGAATATAACCAAAAGAAATAAAGTATATATAGAAAACAAAATAAATGCAATCCAGGATCTTGCAACCCAAAATTTCAATAATAAATGTATAGCTGTGTACTAAAAAAAATGTATTCACAAATACCAAGCTAAAGAAAAAGAACTTAAATAAACTTAATCAAAACTTACCACGGCCATAATATTTGTCAGCATTGGAAACGAACAAAACAACTATAATTCCATCTAAAGGAAATTATAAGCAAGAACCTAAAACTACGGAAATTATAATAACCCCGTTACACAACCAAAGATATTACCTTTGGTACAACCCCAAAGTTGAAACCCATAGGTCCATACTGGTTTAAGTATTTGCCGATATAAAAGCCATTTATTTATTTTTTTAGCTCGGAATTTCTACCAATTAGCCAATACATTTTCCTATATTTGATGTTCAATTCTTCGTTTTCTTTTAAACATGCTTTTTCCCTCTAAGCTTGCTTGTATTTGGCTGTATTTGTATTTGGAACCTGCCTTGAATTATGTTCAACTGGAATCCAGTTAACTTCTAGTTCGAGACATTTACGTAAACCGATTTTGCTTTTACTCACTGAGTTGGTTGCTTGTTGAAGTTTTGTCGTTGCTTCTGATATACACTTTCCAATTGCGACAATAGCTGTATCGTCTACAAATGTTGAAATGGTAGCCCCTTCCGTATTTGGTATATTTCTGGTGTACAGGATATACAATACAGGGCCCAAAACGCTGCCTTGTGGTATGCCTGCTGCTATTCTCTTTAGTTCAGAGTACTCTTCGTTATATTATACACGGATAGAACTGCTTAGATAGGTCTCGATGCAATTTAAATTCAAGTCCTTTGTGCCAAACTTTGTCGAAAACTTGTGCTACATCTAAGAAGATACTGAAACATATTTTCTTTTTCTCAAGGGCTCTATTACGTCTGTTATTCTGTGAACTATTGTTCTATCGTAGAGTGATTTTCCCTAAATCCAAATTGATGTAGCAATCATAATTACTATATTAGGAATCATAATTACTTCGGCAACCTTCCACTGTCGTGGGACATATTTTAATATGAAGGCAGCATGCTTTTGAAGTTAGACCTAAACTAGTCCTAAACCAACAAAAACAAACGAAAGTGTGTTCGTATTGGTAAAAATTAAATAAATTTGACATTTACGCGAAATAATGAAATATGTATGTATTTGAATAATTTTCCAATTGAAATTATTCTTTAAAAAAAAACATTTTTCGAATTGGCGTAGCTAAAATAAATAATCCTTTCCGTCCAAAGAATATAATATTTTCTTCAGAAATTGAATATCTCGAGAATTTATCTGATTATCAACTAGTTCTGTATGATTTTCTGAAAGGTTAAGATTAGAACTTCCGAACCTCTAAACAATTTAAAAAGCTAATGTGATTCACGTGTTCAAATAAATACTTTAATAACCTGCGCTGTATTAAGAATTTAGGATTTTCTTAAGAAATTGAGTATCTTGAGAATTAATCTGATTATCGAAGCACTGCCAAGCACTGCAGTTCGTTGCGGAGTTCGTGCATTCTGGGAGTGTGATTTTGGAGGCGATGGAAAAATTTGAATCTAAATTTGGCGATATACAGTTAACCTTCGATTTAACGGACGCTCCATTTTGCTTCAATTTTTTATGTTTGGTAAAACATATAGGGGACTAGTTTTGGGTTCACACGCTGCTTTAATTACCGTTATGTTAAATGTTGCGTTAAATTGTTATTTTAACATGTCGCGTAAAATGTTATACAGAAAAACATCGAATTAACTGACTATATTTGGATAGTCTGTTAAATCCGTTTGTCCGGTAAACTCGAATGTTTTTAAATTTAACCGATTCGATCGAATTTAATCTGACGGAACTTTGGCATTTCTTATCCGATTATGTTGGGATTGGGTATGTTGGATGGAAATGGGATTCTTAAATGATTTTGGGAAGGAATTCTCGAATATGGCTACCAGTCGTCGTTCTTGAAGTAATTGGCTCGTGATAACATATTTCTTATAAGGCTTGATGACTTAACATCTATCACCGGTACATGACTCACTCATGTAATTAGTGGTTGAGCGGCCGGCCAACTACCTAATCTCACAAAAATCACTTTATGAACCTTACACGAAGGGCTCAGATAAACTTATAGATGGAATATGATGTCTTCTAAGACCTTGAGATTTCCAGACCTTTTCTAACCAAGTAAGAATTTACAATTTTGAGGTACTTGCAATGCAAGAGCATAAATGGTCTGGGAGATAATCCCATAAAACAGCCAATAGTTACACTTCCACGCTGTAGTGGAAGCAATAACCAGAAAAGAGGAAAATTATGATTCGGTTTCTCATCCTCTGGCGAGTACAGCAGTTTATCATTTTATAATCACATATTTATCCAACGTCTCGAATTCCATCATTATCGGTTACGTAATAGCCGTGTCCCGTTCTAGGTGGCAATATTAGAAAAATTCTTCTAGAAATCATTAATGAATCTCATTTCCATTAAACAAATCCAATCCCATAGTAATCAGTTGAAAACTGCCTGAGTCCAAGGTGGCGATATTCCAAAACTGCTTCCAATAATTACTTAAGAATCCCATTTTCATCCAATAAAACCAATTACATTATACTTTGCCTTTTCCAAAACTACTTCCAATAACAGTTTGAATCCCATTTCCATCTAGAATATTCAATCCCATCATAAAGAGTTAAGAATTGGTCGAGTTCCGTCCCAGGTGGCCATATTCCTGAACTTCTTCCAAAAATCATTTAAGAATCGCATTTCCATCCAGCACGGCCCAGATGGCCATATTCCAAAACTTAATTTAAAAATCATTTGACAATCCCATTTCCATTCAACATACCCAATCCCAACATAATCGGCTAAGAAATGCCTGAGTTCCGTCCCAGATTAAATTCGATCGAATCGATTAAATTTAAAATCATTCGGATTTAACGGATACTCGGATTTAACAGACTCCCCAATTAGTCCATTACATTGAGATTTTTATGTATAACATTTTACGTGACATGTTAACTCGCAACAGTTTAACGCAATAATTTAACGCAACATTTAACATAGCAGTATTTAATGCAAAGTGTAAGATGAACTCAAAACTAGTAGCCTATATGTTTTACCAAACATAAAAAATTATTTCAAATATTTTAAAAATTCGCCTAAATGCCATTTTTATTTTACTTTTACCAATACATTCTCATTTTTTGTTGGTTTGATAGTTTAGAATCAATTTAGTTTTAACTTCAAAAGCGTGTACAGGCGTGTGAAGTTTGTGCTAAACTATTCCTAATATTAGTTCTACTCTAGTTAGGTCTAACTTCACACGTATAAGGCAGCATTGATTATTTGAACCAATTAATTTTGCTAATTGCTGTTATGTTTTCATCTGTACTTTGCTTGGGTTGAAACGTTTTTTTCAATTGAGCCTCAAAGTAGCTTTTTGTTTGTCACTTTCGGCCCAGATTCCTTCCTCAGGCGGCACATGCATTTTGGTCCTTTCTTATCCCTTTGTTGCTTTTCAAAGAGAGTAATCCTTATCTTTATGTCCGGTGAGACCACTTAAGTATTTGTTAATAGTTTCGTTCTTTCTTCTTTATTTCTTTTATAAGTTGTTTCAGTTTATTGCACAGATAATTGAGAACTTTTTGTTTTCCGGGGCACGTGTCCTTTGCTTTCGTGCCTTCCGTTTCACTCTAACTAATTCCCCGACTTCATCAGAGTAATTTTGATTCCTACGGGATTCGGTACGATGAGTAGGATAACTTTTCAATGCTGCTCGTTTAATATACTGTTAAGTATCTCCAGTTCTTTTGTTATTTGTTAGCTTAGGCAAGTTATCCTTATTAATTATCATTGTGCTAAGTGTCATGATAACAGGCGAATGGTTAGAATATATCCCCTCGCTTTTTGCAAAATATAGGACATCCCTTTTGTTTCATAGAAATCAATGAGATATGGTGCTTTACTTATATCCGCAGACCAAAATGTTGTTTACATCCAGAATGGAACTCGTAGTTGTCTACCCGATCGGCTACGAAAAGCTGTTTTCCTTTACGAGTTGTAAAGCTGGATCCCCAATAGGTGTTTTTTTGCATTAAAGTCCAAGAATAAAATTGGATCGTAGTGATTTGCTATAATCACGCCTTTCATAGTGTTTGACATTATTTTCACTATTACTTATGAACTTCCCTTCGCGTTTCCTCCTGGGCGAACAGCATGATAACATTCATAATCTCGTATTTTAATAAATGATGTTTCTGTCAAATGGCTTTTCGATATAAGGCATCTATATATTTTTCTAAATTTAGAAAAATTTCTAACTCTGGAATGTTTCTAATATAATATTTTCTTTAGCTTCTTCACATCCTCTGTAATTCGCAGGATGATGCCTTTTACAGTTTTTTTTTTAAATCCATGCCGTCTGTTTTGGGGCCGAAGCACTCCCTGCTCTTTCGCGGTTTATTTTTCCATCTTACTTTATGCATCATCTGCCAATTCGAAGCATAGTTCCATGCCAGCCTATACTGGACATGGAAGACGGTTTATGCATTTTGAAGGGTTGTTTCTTCTTTAATTACACTCTTTCGCGTTGTGTTTTCCACCATTTTAGGTGATTAAGCTGCCGACCGCAATATTTTTGCGTGTGGTTGAAACCTTGGCATTTTTTGCATTGCGGTATTAGCCGCGTATTTTTCTTTAAGGGTTCTATTTTAACCCTCATATTTAGTATTGCTTTGATGTTGATATATTTTTCAACCTTCTCCTTTTTATTAAAAGTACGCATAAAGAGTGGGAGCCTTTTTTTCTTCGTTGTTCTCACCTCTCTTTTGTTTTATTAGGATATTTACTGCACCTTCTATTTGCAGATATTTTGCCTTTATTAATTGCACGGTTATTTTTATCTTCATATGTGAACCATTCTTTACTTTCCTCTTTGACCTTTGTGACTAGAACTCATGTATCGGAATCTAGTGTATTGATTTTCCACACGTTATTGCTTAGCGACACTACTCTGTACTCTTCAGTGGTCACTGATTTCATTATAGTTTGTATACTACCAAATTATGTTATGCCGAATACATTAATTGGCGAAGGAGCCTTTCTTTCGGTGCAACCTATTGTTGATGATTTTCTTGCTGTTTTTTGTTGTTGTTGATGTGCTGGATTAGCTTTAATAATACCAGTTACATTAGCTTGTGAATGTTGGCCTACTTCAGGTGAGAATTCTGCTCTTTGCTTTGATAGGCTTTTTTTCTTTTTCAGTACCCAATCTGTTTCTCTCGCGAGTTCCTCTTCATCAATATGGAACTCGGTGTTATAACCTGCTTTGTTTTCAGAAATCTCCATTTCCATTTCTTTGGCCTTCTCTAATTCTTCATTTCCCTTTTTTAGTTTGTCAACTTCGCTTCTTAGTTGGGTTATTAGCGTTTTTATTTCATTTAGTTTCCGACAGAGTTCAGCGTTCTCATTTTTCTGCTGACTTGCTGAGTTAATTTGTCTAGTTAGTGATCTTGACATTTTGAACTTCTTAAGAGTGCGTACAGCAATGCTTGGCTCTCCCCAGAATCCAATGAGCCACCCTCGTTAGAGGCTCCCAACACTAGGTATTTGGCAGCACTTAGCCACTGCAAGTGCTGTGCCCATTACCCGCGATGTGGTCACGCTACCAATAATTGCTGAGGGGCACACAGTTACATCCAAAGCACCCTTGTGTGCCCACAGCCGGGAGATAATGAAAAAACTGATAAAAAAATTTAATTTTCAAAATACGTTTTTCAAGTATTAATTAAGAATTCAATTTCAGAAAATTTTCAGATAAATTTCAAATAATTTTTTTGCGTTATGTTGCTTTATTCTATAAAATAAATTTTCTATTGGTGATAAAGCAATACTCAATTTAGTAGATTAGCACTGTATTGTTTGTGTGATGTACGATCGGCAAGTAGCTGAAACCTCATTACCAGCTTGATACGAGGTAATTCATCATTACCATACAACGTTACTAAAAAATTAAGAAAATACGTGGGGTGAAAACTGAGGGGACGAGAAACTAAACAAATATAACGTGATGATAAGAGTTTCACATTTTGTGCTGCTAATTTTATTTAAAATACCGTTGGGTAAAAGTCTCTGTTTACTTCAACACGTTTTGACACGTATTTAATATTATTGGGGTTGCTGGTATCTCAATACGATTTACTTTGCTCTATAATTTATTTGAGTAATTTCGTTTTAACAGCCAAATTCAATCAGCCAAATTGCAACAGAATATTTGTGTTAGCCGCTTAAACTTGCATTACAAAATTTTGCATTACAAAATCTTTAGTGCAAGATTTTGTAATGCCAAATTGAGGGGCTAACCCCGTATGAAATAATTGTTACAAAAGCTGAAATCGAAACATGAAATTTTGAACGGGATAAAATAAAAATAGAACTCTTGTATGACGAGTTTGATAATAGAGGAGTCAAACTGATTGAAGGTTGGTTCGCAAAAAATTGTATTGGGGCGGACAATTGTTCATCCAGATGCCGATATGGGTTCAGAAATCTTCCCAGGTACCCAAGTCGAAGCGTGGCACTGGCGCCTTAAAGTTGTAGTCGGACAATGGCAAGCTGGAGTACATAAAATTATTGAAAATATAGCGAAGAAACGAATTGAGGCAAAGGCTCAAATTAATAAGGTGAAATCCGGAGAATGCCTTCCAACGAAAAGTAAAGCATTAATCAAAAATCAAAAAATAAAACGGATCATTAATAAAGGGACTCAGAGACTTAAGGGCTCAGTAAAACTAATTTTTTTAAAAGAATCGCCCATAATATTATTTGTTTTTAATTGCCTACATTTTATTTGTTTTTACTTTTTTATAAAATTACAACTACTTCCCATATTTTGTTATAATAAAATGCGATAACTCTGAATCTGAACTCAACAAGGACTTATTGTTTTTTTAATAGAGAAATCATTAATTTATATGAACACGCATGATTGTATCGCAGATAAATAATAAAACGCCAAAATTTTGTACTTGCAAGATTTATTTGAAAAATTGTGTACTTGCAAGATTTTCTGCTTGCAATATTTTGTAACTGCAAGATTTTGATTTGCGGAATTTTAAAAAAATGCAAAATTTTGTTCTTGCAACATTTTGCAATTCAAGATTACGGACCGCTCCCGAATATTTAATTTTATTTCTCTTCACGCATTTCCTTTAAAATTTTTATTATGATCCAGGCTACCCAGGTACTGTTATAATTATCCAATCATAACAATTTCTTAGCGAAATATAATAAAACCAGTTTAAATTCTTATTAAAGTGTTCTACAAGTAAGAGTTTATTGTGTGACTTAATCTTTTAAGTGACCAGCAGATAGAAATAGTGCCAATCTAGTTTCAGTCGAAATCCATCACAAATTTTCCGTGTGAATCGTACTCCGTAATAAAAACTATATCACGTGCTGCACACTTCAATGATATTACAGAAAGATATAGTGTGCGCATTATATGTTCTTACAATATAGTTGACAGTTAACATTAAAAACATTTTTATTCAAATCATAAAACATATCATGTTTGTACAATCTTGTATATGCATATGCGTTCACAACATAAGACATACAACAATACAAATCCTACACATAACGCAATAATAAAACGATATTTGTAACAAATCACGAAACAAATAGTAATAAATAAATAAATAATTAATAAAATAGTTTTGATGAAATAATTTATGTTACACATTATTACGAGTGTGGCCTAAATTTAACGATTCGAAAAAAGAGTTTCACTCCAAAAACGAGTTGAAAATTGTTTAAGAGATTTTCTTTATAATGTACTTCGATAGCAGCACAGTAGTTTTTTTTTATCGCGCTCATTACACACAAATTAAAGACGAAATAGGTTTAGGGGCGCGTATTCGTACTACATTCTGTATCGTCGTGATAATTGATATGTAACTACTAATACCACTATGCACACTTTATAATTTAGTTTGTGTGTTCGATAAGATTTATACGCAGTAGTGATGAAATATCGAATCTCAAATCAAGAAGAAAAAATTGAGGTTTGAATGATTTCATTATTTTGAAAGCCATTAATTTTCATTTAGAGACTAGGAATTTTTTTTTTTTTTTTTTACTTTTGGCTCGGTTATTTGATCAAATTAATTATATTGGGCTAAATACGTTGGTTTGGTATTACATCGTTCGTATACGAGTAGTTTAAACAAAATCTTGATTTATTGGTGTTAAATGCACATCATGGTTCATTTCCACAAAAACAAAAATGTGCGCGCGGTTTAAGATTTTTATTTTGGTTCGTTGGAAAATTGGTATTGTAAATATTTGTACGATAACGAGGTTTTTATTTTGTTGTTTTTTTTGGATTTTATGTGTGTGCGGATGAAAACGTTGCATTTCACTTTGATGTGCGTATATTTTTAATTTACGTTGAATATAATACATGTTGTATGAGGGAATTAATAATTATACAGAAATTTATACAAAATCATAAATAAGGATAATTTGTTCATGAAAAGTTCATACGAGTATATCCAACATAAAATCCACATTCTATCCTTTCATTACAATATTATGTACACATAAACCGCTTTCTTCCTTTGAAGGTACGTTCATTCAAAAGAAACGAAAAAATTACAACAGATCTTACTGACAGGAATTAAATTCAGTAAATCATTTAAATTGATAAAACGTGCCGGGAACAAAAACGCAGAAATTCCCAACAAGTAATTTGTGTTTTGTAATTCAGGAATTCAACAAAATAATGAATTGCCTTTTGTACTGTGCACTGTGTAGTTTCGATCGTTGTATAACATACATAATGAGAACGGTTAACTTTTCATTTCGTATATATGATGACCGATAAATTCAAACTTTATCCAGAAATAAAATTGGCCTCTCTTGTATGTCAATATTTTATGTAGCCACACAGACACGTCAAACAATTTTTTTTTACTATTAAATTATTTTTTAATATTAAATAAAAAATTGTTGAGGTTAGTTTTATTTTGTGTACAGTGTGCCTGTGTACATTTATATACAGCACACAGTTTGTTGAAGTTTTATACTCTTCACGAAAAAGTTTATCCATATCCACTGGCTTGGTCAACAGAAACAGAAAATTAAAAATTAAATCAATAAATATTTTTTGTGATGATATAATACATATAAGCTACTCATAGCATAAAAATTTTAATTTAATAGAATTTCAAATATGTAATTATAATTTATTTCAAAATTTAATACTGTATTTGACTGATATGACTATATGTACATGTTTTAGAGAGAAGCGCTGGCTTATTAAAATATCAATAAATTAATTTTAATTACATCGATTACTAAAGCGATTAAGTATCTTCGTTCCAGTGAAAAAACGGAGGGGTGAATATATTGCGGCCTACACTCGACTTTCTTTCTTTTCCTTTCTCTATCTCGAACACACCACACTTGATTTCTAAAGAGAAACATTAAACTTAGCGGACTTTTGACAAAACTCTTTTTAGACACACTTACACTTAATAAAAGCATTTTATTAAACACTTGTTTTTGTATTTCCCAAAAAAATATTAGATTTTAGAATTTTATAATTAAAAAATTTAAAAAATCACTCGATCGATTTCGACTTGTTAGGCCATCATCAGTAGTACCTACTGATTTGTAAAAGAAAAAATTTAGTTATAAAAAAAGTAAAAGAAGGAGAGACACAAATAGGCAATAAAAATTATTATATTGAACGTCCCAACCACCTGTTGTTTATACGGAAAAATTATTTATGTTGATTATTTCATCCTGATGATTTTCTAAAGTTACATACAGCTAGCTTAAACAATTTAGACGTATTACATATAGAAGCCAAAAACAGATGTTTAGATACCTTAGAATCTTACGAAAATCGAAAATCCATATTCCTTAACCAACTCACCAATTACGGATTATGCCCTGTTCTATTCTCACGCTCGTAATAATATGACTTGTTACTCAGCCGATGACTATTTGCAAATTTTTCCGTATAAACAACAGTTGGCTGGGGCGATCAATATATTAATTTTTATTGCCTTTTTGTCTCTCCTTCTTTTATTTCTCTTTTGCCTTTTTTCTACTATATATAACCAAATTTTTTCTTTTACGAATCAGTAGATACTCCTGATGATGACCTACAAATCCAAATCGATTGCACCGAGAAAAAAACAGAGGTATAAATAAAATAAATAAGAATTTAATGGGTAAATTTAAGCATTTTTCTTTATAGAAATTAGCTAAATAGTACACACTTTTAAAACAAAAAGTTTCAAGTATTTATTTTTAAAAGGGCTTAAAACTGTAAAAATGAGCACTTATTATACTTGTTTTAAGAAGAATTTGTTTGGAAAATTAAGAAAATTTATCTTTTAAATTAATAGCTGAAAACTCTTTAAAATGACCATCTAGAGTTTTTGTTTCAACAGTGTTATTGCACTTTATTTCAAGAAGAGTAAAATTTCAAAATAAAAACTAACAGTTGTAACTTTTAAATAGCAGTTTTGAGATTTTGGAATGCTTATTTTTCATCTACATAATCTGAATTTATGCAAAATAAAAGATTTAATTAATTTTATTCTTTGTACATATTTATTTGATTTATTATATTTTTTACAATCCCAAACATTTATATAATAATAATTTGCTTATGTTTAAAAAAGATAGTTAGTTATTAGCAAAATAGAAATAATTAAACAAAAAAAATCAAACTAATAAAATCGTTGTCTTCTAATCACGTTTCTTTTATCTTGAATAAAATATACATGATTTGGGGGTCCCTCAAATTCATCAATATTATATAAAGAAGCCCCCTCTAACGGGGTTTCAACTAAATATGAAACATAATGGGGCAAATATTTTAATTCATACTGTTTACAAATCAAATAACAATTATTATCTTTATCATCACTTGTTATCTATTAAACAATAAACTAATCTATTATTCAACAATTTTTCTATTTTTTATTTTTAAAAGTATAGTAAACAGCTTTATTATCGTGAAACTTAAAATTGTATTACAAAAATTTTATAAATATTAAAATATTAACTTAAATAAAATAAAAATTTTTACAAAATCGATTTCGGCAATTTACCTATTGCCATCATCAGTTGCTGATACTATAGTAAAATATATAACAATAAAACCGAAACTGCATTCGTAAAACTTATATATTAGATTTACTTTATGTACATACATATTAAAAACAAATTTTAAAAAAATTAAAAAAACTGAAAAATTTTATATAAAAAAACGAAACCAAAAAACCGTACTTTCGTATAATATTCATATACTTGTCACAATTACCTTAAATACGAAATATAATATACAAAATGATATATAAAATGACTAGCTGACCCAGCGAACTTCGTCCCGCCTCAAAATCAATAAATGTTGTTTAAAGTTATTATAGCTTAATTAAATTGAGTTTTTTATCAAGATAAAATGAATTTCTCTCTCTCTCTCTCTCTCTCTTTGGTACTATATCCCATCAAGAGATTTGGCCACCTTAAATGAGGTTTAATAATCATATTTTCATTTCGGTGATTAATTCATTGATCCTAAACCAGCCGTGCAATTTTTTCCTTGTCACTACCGGGAATTGAACCCGAGACCTCCGGGGCGGATAAAATGAATACTCCAAATTAATTAAATTCAATCAAAATGAAATATATTTTAATTACATTGAAATGAATGTAATTCACGTGGCAGCAAGGAATTCGTTTTATTGAATTGATTCGAAATGATTCGCGTAGCATTGTTGCACTACTTTCTTTTAAACTATTTCCTGAGTAGGTTGCAATAGGGTCGATTCCCTTCAGTAAAACATCTTGTGATATACAACATTTTTTAGTTTATTGTCAGGTGCGAGAACGAACGAAGCGGATGGTTTGCCGACACGTGAACATGCTATGTACAATTGGCCGTTAGAGAAACAATCATTTTCTAGATTCAGGCCACAAACACTCAAGGATGGGCCTTGTAATTTGTTGATCGGCATGGCGAATGCAAGACGAATCGGAAATTGAATTCGTTTAAACTCGAATGGCATATCGGTTGGGGTCATCAGAATTCTCGGAATGAGAACTTCCTCACCTTTGAACTTTCCTTGAGATTTCTCAAAATAAAACGCGTTCCGTTATATAGTTTTGGTTGATTCAGGTTTCGTAGCATGATGATTACCGGCAACACACCAACTTTCAGTTGTAAATTGTGCGGGGGCAAGCCAGCCAGATCCAATGAGTTTAAAAATTCAGTTTTACAGTTGGTTGATTCGTCTTTGTTTGTCACACAGTCGATAGATTTGAAGGAATGAAGTGGACGATTAGATTTTGAATTGTGAAATTTAAGTGATCCCCATTTTTGTTCTTTGCCGCAAGAATTACTCGTTCACTCACGCAATTGTGATTTTTGTGGTTAGTAATATTGTTCGGGAACACTTTGTTGATGAGCTCGTCCTTCGTTGAGACAAAATTGCAAAAGTTCTGAGGAAACGAAATCAATCTGTTCGATTCGTCTACCGGAACACGGCCATTACCGATAGTCAGCAATTGCTTGGAGAAATCTTCGGCAGATGGATCGTTTAACTACAGACAATCAAATTAAATTTTTCGTTTGACCTAAAAAATGAAAACAAAATATATTTCTGACAATTCCAATGTCATCGTTGTATCTGTCATTTTTCGTTAAACTGAAAAACAAAATATTTTTGGTTGTTTGCGGCTATTTACAGAAAATGAACTCGCAGTTTAAATTTTTACGTTTACATAGAATGAAATATCTCTGTTAGGTTGTCTCTGGTTTAACAATGCAACTCGCGTGTTTGTCGTCAGCTGAAGTTTCATCACATAGCGCCACGCAGAGTCGATGATTTGAGGCAAGCTTTTATTTCATCGATAGCGGTCAATCTTGGAATCACTGGTATTTTTTGACGGAAATCGCCGGACAGTTGAATCATTGCGCCTCCAAAACATCTTGAGTCATTGCGTAGATTTTTCATAGTTCGATTGAATGCTTCAAATGCGCATTTGTGCGCCATTGTACATTCATATTCGATGATGATTTTACTTGCTACCAAAACTTTCGCCATTGCTGAGTGTTTCGCAATGTTGCAAGTCGGGTTTTCAGCCAATTGAAGGTCTAACGACAATTTCAACGCTGAGCAACTGCTACAGCAATATTGGATCTCGCACGAACAGTGGCCAAAATCAATGATATGAGGAATGCCTTCCCAATTCCACCGAGCGCATCGAAAAAAAATAATCCACCATTTCCATCATGAATTATATAGCTAAGTAGATAAAATAAAAAAAATTGGATAAAAAATAAAATAGAAATGTACATGCAGCCTGCTCGGATTCGTATCCAGTACCTAGCGGTCCAAGCGCCGAAGCTTTAACCACTGCACCACTCGTCACATACAAACTACACCTACAAAATTCATATAAAAAAAGGGTTTTTTTAATAGACTTTTGGGGCTTCCCTTTTGAGTTTTTCCGACTTTTCTTTCTTCCAAAACCACCACTGTACTGAGACGAACAAAATAAAAAAAACAAAATGTACTAAATGTACGAGAAAATGAATTTTCTTGATAATTTTTTTGTTGGTGAATTTTTCCAATGTTTTAATAGTTATTATGCTATTCGGAACGGAGTCAAATCCAACAAAACAAAGATCATAAAAATCGGTCCAGCCGTTCTTCAGTTATAAATGGTGTAACTAACCCGACTTTGTTTTATATATATAGATATATAATGAGGTGGTTATGTAGTGTGCAGAATCATATCATAAATTTTGTTCGTGTTTGAGTTGATTTTATTGTTTAGTAAATGTATATTATTTCTATTTTTATATATCTCTAATTCCTCAATTCGATCCATGACATCGCCTTTTTGTAATTTGTGTAATACATATTTTTAAATTGTTATCAAAATCAATCACGTTATGTTTTGTGGTTTTTAAATGGAAAGCCATACACGAATCAGGATTAGTTTTAGTTACGTCTTTTACATGTTCCAAGAAACTTTTTCTAAATGATCTACCAGTCTGGCCTATGTAGAAGGCTGGGCAATCGGAACATGAAATTTTATAGATGCCTGTTTCACTGTCTACGTCAGTTTTGTCTTTTAATTTTTGTCCAATTTTATGGTACGTTTTATATGCTAATTTGTATCCTTGTTGGAGAAATATTTTTTGTAGTGCTTTGTCATAAAACTTATTGAATTCGATTGGAATATATTTTGTAGTGCTGTTAGATGTTTTTATTAATGAAGAGTTCATGAAGTAGTTTAATTTATTTTTGTGTTTGTCATTCATTTCTGTTTTGTAACCGTTTTCAGCAGCTATGAACTTTATAACGTTGAGTTCGTCGGTGTAATCTAACATTGTCATTGGAATCAAATTTAATCTGTTTATCAAGTGGTGGTAAGCAGATAATTTGTGTTGTAAATGGTGATTTGAACTGTTGTGTATGGTTTGGCTAGTTTGTGTTGGTTTCCTGTAAATTTTAAACTTATGCTTATTGTTTTCATTTTTAATAGTTAAATCTAAGAAGTTAATCGATTTATTCTGTTCAACTTCTAAAGTAAATTTTATGTTTTTATGTATATTGTTTATGTAACCGTGTAACATATCGAGTTGTGTATTTGTGCCATTGAACAATATAATCACATCGTCTACATATCGATACCAATACTCAATATGTTTTGCGAACTTGTTTTTTACGTTTATAATATGGTTCTGCTCTATATGATTTAGATAATAATTCGATAGTGTACCTGATAGAGGACTACCCATTGGTAAACCTTCTTCCTGTTTATAAAAGTTATTGTTGTGTTTAAAATAATTTTGACTAGTAAATTATCTTCAACAAGTTAATGATTTCGTTTGTGGATCTTACATCAATTTGGTTTTGAATTACTAGATTCTTAGTAATTTCTATGGTTTCAGCTATTGGGATGTTAGAATACATATTCGTTATATCAAAAGATGCCAGCTTTGCGTTTGGTTTGATGATGACGTTTTCGATTTTGTTGACCAGTTCTATGTTGTTCCTTATTGACTGATCGTTGTTTAATATTATGTACATGATTTTTTAGCCAATTATTTATGTGCTTAGCAATTTTATATGTAGGAACTGTCGTGAAATTAACCAGTGGGTGAATAGGTATGTTGTCCTTATGAACTTTTGGTAAACCTGTTATTATTGGAGCTTTCGGTTTTATCATTTTGTTTCTTAAGATTTCTTTATTGTTCATGAAATTTGTGGATTTGTTCAGACTCTCTTTGATGGTTTTGTTGTATGGTTGGGTTGGATCTGTGTTTAACTGTTGAATGTTGTTAGTTTGGATGTATTCTTCTATTTTTGTGTTGTAACCTGCCTTATTCATGATAACCGTTGTGTATCCTTTTTCCGCTTTTGTTATTATCGCATTGTTTAATTTTAGCTTATTATTTATATATATATTTATATTATATATAAATAATAATATAGGTCTTAGTACGTCTCCTATATAAGAAATGGAGGGAAACAGTTATGGTTTTTATCTTGTTTTCTGAAGGAAATGTTTCAATTGTTGCTGTGGTCATGCGGCAGAAATCCTGTTGCACCAATTTGATGTTTTCTTGACTGCAAAAATCAATTAAAATTTGAACTAAATGTTTTTTGGAAACTTTGTTCAGAATTTTATTGAGCTTCTAATTTCTGAATTAGAACTTCGAGTTGTACTTGGTGTAGGACTTGATGGTGAACTACATGTACTCAAGCTCTTGGAGATGTGCCTTATTAAAACGATTTTGTAAAATGCTTTTGTTAATGGAATAATATGAAATGTTGTTTTGAGAAAGCTAATTCAATCCAATCTGATTATAATTTTTGTTCAAGGAAATAATAAGCTGATATACATATATCTGTCCAGTGGCACTTTTCTGGCTTTCCGTGGGAATAGGGAATTGGAAAATATATTTTCATATCGTTTTTATCTAAACTATGGTTTTCTGGTCTACTGATGGGATTAGATTGGTGCAAATATTTTTCCTTTTCCGAGGAAAAACCAGAATATCATAATATAAATATTTTAGTTCACTAAGTATTAACTATTGGTTTTCACCTAACATGGTTGCAAATATTTGCAAAGGGAAATTTTTGTATCATGTAGTTGTATTTGTGTGTTATTTTCCTTTGTATATGAATAATTTTGACGTTTTCCAAAACAACTCTCGTATTAAGACTACTAATGTACAATAGATTTTTGGATAATGGCCACAATAAAATTTTTAAATAACGGCAGCAAAAGTAAGATATACAAAAGAAAAGCACCACGCGACGAGCGTCGCTATTAAAAATATTCATTGAAATCTGGGAGCAATAATTAAAATATACGTTTTATTTTCTATATTAAAATTCAAACAATAATCAAAAATAAGGATGTTCACTATTGTTAAAAACTCAAAATCACTTCACAAATTAAAACAAAAACAATTTATTTATAATTTAAAATTTTATTAATAAAAATTACATATTTTTACATCAAGCTATGATGAAATGTTGATTAACCTAAAAACACAAATACTAATTTAATATTAATAATATATTGTAAAATAATTATTGACTTATCTGTATATATACGTCATCACATTCATTTGTTGTCGTAGATCCTTTTAAAAAATAAAAGAATGGTTTAAACTTCATTTAATACTAGAATAATTATAAATAACTTACCTATGTAGTCAATATTTATTTTGTTGTTTATGTTGTGACAAGTCAATCATTATTATTATAAACAAAATGTCAAAATATTATAGTATTTTTCAGACGAGAAAAATATGACGACGAGAATAGTATTGCAAGATAAATAAATTTTTATGTCGTATCAGGACATACTTCACGTTGTTTTGCAATAGTATTGACGTACTAGTATTAGTAAAAAGAAACCAATGATTTTTGTGGTCTTTCATTTTTGAATTTGTTGTCTTCGATATTTCAAACCAACAAGGTTGAACTTAAAAATTGTAAAACCAATTATATAAATAAACTGTAATTAAATTACATATTGCGTTTATTTTTAATAAAATAAAAAGTGCCTTCGAGTTATAAAAATTATAATTATTAAATAAAGTTTACTCATAAATATATTAATATTTATTGAGAGTGCTTTGAACTATTACAAAACATCCTACGGCCATTTATTACCCAAACATTTTGACATAACACAATAATGTTTGTTTTCAAAACATAAACAAGTTGCTGTATTTATTGCAGGGTTGAAAATTTCGTTTTGTAAATGCAAAATTTGCAAAGCAAAAAGTTGTATTCCCACCGACCAAATGGCACAGTGGTTAAAGCTATGGATTTTGGAACGGGACGTACCGGATTCGAATCCCGATAGGGGCAAGATGCAAAGGGATCTTTCATTAACAGATTACGATCTGTGATGAAATGGGACACATCTATGACCCCCTGTCAAAGTGCAAAACTCACGGACGAACCCATCTTCCATGTCAGTATAGGCTGGCATGGAGCTATGCAATGTGCAGATGGTACGTTTTCGAATTGGCAAGCAATTCGTAAAGTAGGACGTGCAAAAGCGAACCGCGAAAGAGTTGGGAGAGCCTTGGTCCCAAAACAGATTGCAGGGATAATAAAATAAAAAATAAAAAAAATTTGTATGCCCGACTAATTTTGATTACAAACCGCTTTGTAATTTCTTTATGTGTGTATAAAAATGTATACCATATATAATAATTAAGTAAATTTATAATACTTTGTAAAACAGTAAAAATAATATTTTTATAACCTAAAAGTGTAGTGTCTGTGTATGGTTAAATAAGAAATATAAATTTTTAATAAATAGTGACATATTTGTAATCAAAAATGTCTGAAAACACGCCTTACAGGCACAGTTCAGATGCTCCAAATGAAGAAAATCATCTTCATGGAGCTCAACTAATAAGTGTAACATGTGATATTCAAGAACTAATTATGTCGTGGGGTATATCTGATACAACTTTTAAATTATTAATAGAAGAAGAGATTACCATACATGTGCTTTTAAAAATGGAACGACAGGATATTATCCGTTTATTTGATAAAATGCAAGCATCATTCGGACATGAAGTCTTGTTTAAGGCCGGCTTAAAAGCATGGAGAGATATAATTGTAAGTCAATTTGACATGATTTATATTAATACTTTTTCTTCTAAATAATAAATACCCAAAATTACTGCGTTAGAATTAGACATATCTACATGAATTTTCAAATTTTGACAATGCAATTTCATTAAATTTTTACTGTTTACGTTTCTATCTGATGCAATCGATTTCTTCGATAGCACTCATTCAAAATAATTCCGTATCGGCGGGATATATAGTATGTTCATTGAAATAGCAGTAAAAAATGTAAAAACAAAATTTTTTGTTAGTTGTTTTACCAAAACAAAGCCTGTTTAACTTTTAACCTTAGATCTCGAAGTTGTTAATATTACCAGAAAACATTCTTAACCCATTAAAATTCGAACTATGTTCGAATGGCCCGATTTCTCTGAAAATCACAATTCACGTATATTTTAAGTGGAAAAATGTAATTGTGAGCAAAAATTGAAAAAGTCATGTCAATGGGGATCTGGAGCTAGTATGATATATCATACAATGGGCAGAAACAGTATATTTTTTTTATATTGTTTAACCTTTTTTATTTATTTATGTCTGTTTCTAATGATAAATTTAACAAATAATAATATAAATAAAACATATTACAATTCATTTAAAATTGAAAAAATAAGTAATTTTAACACAACAAGTATTTGAAAAATCTCTTAAAACATTTGGTACAGGGTTTATGTAGAAGATTCTCTGCAAGCACGAACCAAATCTCTAGTAAAGTATAAGAATGGGACGGCTCCATTTAACGTGAACGTCATAGACCGTTGTATGATATACCATATACCATCGAAAATATGTCACTATAATTCCTTTAATTGCGAATTATAATTTTTATATTCTTTAAAATTAAATTAATTAGTATATACTTTTTGTAAAAAAATTACTTAGCTCATAATAAAAATTAATGACACAAGCAAAACTAATTTTTTATAAAGTCTCTACTTTCCAACGATGATCCATTTTGTTCTTAATGCACATCGATCAAAATTCAACTAAACGTTTTTTATCCGTTAGGTTTTAAATTATTTTACAAGTGTACATCATCTTCAACCACTTAAGATAAAAAACAAAAAAAATGTATGTATAGTATTCAAGAGAGAAGATGTTAAGAAAGTAGTGATTTGCGTATGATATATCATACATCGGGCATAATGGGTTAAAATAAAAACATTAAAATTAAAGGTATAAATTGCGTAAATAAATAGTTTATAGTCTCAAATTGAAAACTTTTACTGTTTAATAATAATACCAATATTATAAAATATGAAATTCTTAAAATAAGAATAAGCATTACGTATTTAAAATAAAATTGAAAAATTTTAAAGCACAATTTCTCATTCAAAATAAATATTTTTACTACTTGAAAATACAATTCTTTAAAATATTGTAGTAAAAATAAGAACATCCATTTTTTAAATCAAAATATGCCTGTTTTTCTCTGTGCGAGTGATTTTTTAAACTTCTTGAACAAATTTTTTTAATTAAAATATTCGAAAATCTAATTTTTTTTTGCGAAATACAAAAACAAGTGTTTAATAAAATGTGCTTGTTAAGTATAATCAAATACATTTTCTATGTTAAAATTTCAGAAAACCAACAAAGAGAACCATTGTTGATTGAAAATTTAATCTTTAAATTTATTAAATCATTTTTATTGGTAAATGTTAAATTTTTCAACATAAATAGCAAAAACTGAAAAACTCCCGTTTTACACAGTAAACAGGTTTTTAAAGAAAAGCTTTCAGCTTATTTTTATCGGGGATCCCACGTTACCACGATAATATTGAGGATGAATGGTTATATTGTGGCTCTCCTGTTTGAAGTTAGTTGGCGAATAGTTGGCGAATTCCCGATTTGATGGTACGGGTCTCGATACTGATAGGTAATTTTTACTTATTGAGGCAGCAGACTACTTACGTCTTTGGGATAATCCAACAACATATGAACAACTTGTCCAAATAATAAATGGGGCCCTCCATTTAATTGAATAGTAATTACCATTCCGGAGGCTCTTTCGATGTTACGCGAGTTTTATGATACAGCGAAACCTGTTTTTTTTCGATAATAGGCACCGCATAAAAGAATCTCACGTAGAAAATAATTCAAAACTTTACGAAATAACTAGAAATAGCTATACTTTAAACGAAATCTATACACGAGGCTTGGTAACCACTTGGAATCTCATTTATAAAATACACATGCGTACATATTTTATTTACATATGTAGTTATTTTACACATACAAAACTTTTCAAAATGTATACATATAATCATTATCCTTTATAGTCTGACAATATGCGAAAAACGGTTTCTACGTCTACAAGGAGGACGAGAATTTCCAAATCGATTGTTATGACAGTTTTAATTCCCCTTGCTTCATAGCAAACTGCGATTCACGTTTTGTTCACCAGATGTCAGCTTCTCTGTTGGAAATCGCGAATACTAATTTTGGTTCACAAATGTTCCTTTATGTATTCGTAAATTTCGTTGTACGGCATCCTATTGTTTAATAATTGTGGGTTATTCCTGAGTTGATACATTTTATTCTCATTTCTGTTAATTTTTCACCATTTTTCATTCGGTGTAGTATTTCTAAATTGCTGTCATATCCTGTGTATGTATGGTGTTGATCCAGTTATTCTGTGTGTTTGGACTGTGTTATGGCTTTTTCCCCACAAATTTTACGTGTTCATTAAAACGTGTAATAAAACTCCGATCTGCTTGTCCGATGTAGAACACCTCGCACTCGTTACAATTTAGTTAGTATATGCCTGTATTCATTATTACCCGTTCCACACTTTACTTCTTTGAAGCACTACTTCTTACTTCAAAATAAATCATAATAGATTTTTATTACTAATTTAAACCTTTATTTTATATGTGAATACAATTTTTTTTTATTGTTGTATTCTGTTCTCGCCAAAATAAAATTTAAACTAAAACCTACATCTCAAAAAGGCCTTAATTTTTTATATTTTATTTCTATTTGTTAGAACTGCTTCACCAAAAAAAATTTTGTTGAAGAATGTGTCACAAATAAAACCGGTTTTAAAGGTAAAAGGGAAACAAACGAAAAAGAAGTAACTTCAAAGAAGTAAAGTGTGGGACAGCACTATTGCTTTCTTTTTATTATTTAGGCATTTTTGATCTTATTTTTTCCTGTATTGTGTATTGCTTTTGCTGTGCCAGGATTATATTCCATAGACCATTTTCCTCCAAAAAATTTGACAGGTGAAGCTGTATGGCAAACAAGAACAAACTAAAATTTATTTGTAATTTTTAAAGCTTATGATAAAACTAATAAAGTTTAATGTTTAAAACATTACTACAAACAATTGTACTGTTAAATTTTAATACCATTATGAGAATTTATAAATAAAATAAAAAAATACAATTTTGTTTTAATGGTTTGCTATACACGTTCAATATCCAATACGGATGTGAAGTTTTTAACAAAATGAAAAATTAACAAAAACTAAAATTTGTTAAATTAACAAAAATCAACAGTCGGTAAAAGCAATGTTAACAATGGAAACCTGACAACAGACAAAATTCTTTTAATTAAAAACTATTATCAAAACTTAATTTTGATTGAAATAAAAAACTAAAATTACAATTTAAAAATATGTATTTACATAAAAAAGACAAAACATGTAATGTAATTAAATAATGTTAATAAATTGGAGTATCCACTACTAAATAATCAGTTACATATATGTACTGCGTTGGAAAATCGAATCGAATTGAATATTTTGATGATTTTTTTGTTCCAGTGTATTAATTATTGGCCAGATCACAGAGATACTACCGAGAAGTGACTAATATCAAACGATGGCATAAGAGGTGCCCTTTCAAATAAAATTGGTCTCATCAAAAAACTACGAGATTTTCTTATTTGATAATGCGTTGGAAAATCGAATCGCATTGAATATTTTAGTGATTTTTGGGTTCCAGTGTATTATTGGCCTGATCATAGAGATACTACCGAGAAGTGACTAATATCAAATGATGGCATAAGAGGTGCTCTTTGAAAAAAAAATTGGTTTTATCAAAAACTTCAAGATTTTCACCAGAAACCGTTTTACACGTTCTTTCCCGAAATCAGGATCCATCACCATCGGTTCCTGGTACTCAAAAACCTCCTTCCAGCAATTTTCATTAAAAACGTTTGAGCTGAACAAAAAAATTAAAAATAAACCCTGGCCTCACCAGAAAACCTCTTACACATTTTTTCTGAAATCAGGATCCATTGCCATCAGTTCCTGGCACTCGAAAACCTCCTTCCTGAAATTTTCATTAAAGTCGTTTGAGCTGAACAAAAAAATTAAAAATAAACCCGGGGCTCACCAGAAAACCTCTTACACAATTTTTTTCGATATCAGGATCCATCGTAATCGGTTCCTGGTACTAGAAAACCTCCTTTTATCAATTGTCATTAAAATCGTTAGAGCGGAGAAAAAAATAAACCCGGGGCTCTCCAGAAAACCCCTTAAACGTTTTTTCCCAAAATCAGGATCCATCGCCATCGGTTGCTGGTACTCGCAAATCTCCTACCAGTATTTTTCATTAAAATCGTTTGAGCTGAGCAAAAAAATTAAAAATATAGTCGGGCCTCACCAGGAAACCCCTTACACATTTTTTCTTAAATCGGTATCCATCGCCATCGGTTCCTCGTACTCGAAAACCTCCTTATACACCATGCATTGTTCGAAAAACGACAAGAATGGGAAAAGAGACACGAACGAGTGATATTGCAGCACGACAATACTCCATGCTATCGTACTGCAATTGTCAAATGCATGCCAACGCATTAACAAATGGGAAAATCTCGTAGTTTTTTGATGAGACCAATTTTATTTGAAAGGGCACCTCTTATGCCATCATTTGATAATAGTCACTTCTCTGCAGTATCCCTGTGATCTGGCCAATAATTAATACACTGGAACCAAAAAATCACCAAAATATTCAATTCGATTCGATTTTCCAACGCAGTACATATATGTAACTGATTATTTAGTAGTGGATACTCCAATTTATTAACATTATTTAATTACATTACATGTTTTGTCTTTTTTATGTAAATACATATTTTTAAATTGTAATTTTAGTTTTTTATTTCAATCAAAATTAAGTTTTGATAATAGTTTTTAATTAAAAGAATTTTGTCTGTTGTCAGGTTTCCATTGTTAACATTGCTTTTACCGACTGTTTATTTTTATTAATTTAACAAATTTTAGTTTTTGTTAATTTTTCATTTTGTTAAAAACTTCACATCCGTTTACTATGTATTATTTGATAGCGCCCTAGAAAATACAACAAACTTTCATTATAAAAACAAAAAAAAAATCGTAATTTTTACTTAGTTTTTTGCCGTACACGCTCTTGTTGCACATACTGTTAGTACTCGTCCAATATTCAAAATTCACTCGGTCCACTAAGAAAATATCCAAAAACAAAGACAACCGTCCAAAAACAACTGTTTATGATCCGCAAGGAGTTGCTGCTTTACTTAAAAATAAACCGTTCCTAATCACAGCCGTTTGTCACGGTCCTTATGTAACCTCGATCCAATAACTGTAGAATGCTACTGACATAAGAGAGGAGAGTAATTCATTCCACCTTGTGTCAAACACAAGAACTATTGACTCTTCCGAGACAGCGATATCAAGTTAGATGGTTAAGTCACGTTGAAGGTCCTCACAACTGTACGATTCATAAACAAATAGTTGCCATAATTAACCGGTATACTTTGTAGTGGGAGATCCAATATCCTTTAATGCTTGATGATTCATTCTTTACCAAAATAGTGATGTTATCACATGAAGCTCACATAAAGTGTTAATGTTACACCTGGCTTGTTTAGTTCGACCAAAATGTTAAAAATTATCATGATATTTTTTGTGATCCTAACTTTACTCCGTATAATTTTATGTCAAGCCCGAGTGAACAACCAAGTCGAATAAAACATTTATAAATTGATTTTGCACGTCAAAATACTGTAGCCACATAATAAAAATGTTATACCAATCCCTAATGGGTTTTCATCCGAAACCGGCCTTCATTTCAAAAATAATTTACCAAATACGACTAATTGATGCGATATAAACCGTCTATGACATATTTAAAAAAATATTTAGCTGGTTAAAATTAGTGTACAAGGGCCGTTTACGTGCCTTAGAATCAGGATCAAATTTATCAACAAACGAAACGTTGGATAAATTTATGTCGTGCTTTCGTGTAAAGGCAATCAACAATATGGCACTACCATAAAATTTATGTATTGACACGTTTATCATCTCGAATACACGAAAATAACCATAGAACAAACACTGTAGGAGCTAATAACACATAAATTGTAATTTTGACGCAATAAAACACACACAAACAACAAAAGACACGACACAGCCTTAATAAATTTTAATTTCTGCTGAAATAATTTAATGATTAATGTTTATTAAGTTTATTAATAAGTAAGTATAACAATAAAGTTTCCGTACTCTAAAAATATTCTTGGTTTTTTTTGTGATAAATGAGTGCGTTTTATGGCAAAAGCTGTTAAAAAAATCGTGATATTTTTTATCATTTTTGCCCGACTGAACCCCCCCCCCCCCCCCCCAGTATCGGTACTTCCAACTTATTTAGATTTTTATGGAACAATCGTTGGAACTAAGTTCCACGGTCAAGTTCCATTTTATTACAAGTTTTCCTATGAACTGTGGAACAAAATCCCATTACTCAAAGAACAGAATATTTTTGATAGTATGTGTGCACACTACTCAAAATGAAAATTGGTGCGATATATCATTTTAAAAATAAAGGGTTATATTATTTAGGTTGAATTCCCAGATTGGCGCTATAAAAATTCTTAATTCTAATTTTTTCTTATATTAAAATAATGCTAATATCTTATATTATGAGAAGTGCTAGGCCAACGTACGGTTTTATTTTTGGAAGTTCTGTCTATTTTGTCCTTAATGTAATAAAAATAATTCGTTGTACACATATCAAAATCTTCTTCCGTTATATTTTCAAATTTTCGTGATGCACATTCTAAAATGGAAGAATAGAAAAAAGTTTCATTATAAAAATGTATAGTGGTTACTATTAAAATTGGTTATCTTTTAATAGTTTAATAACATTAAACTTTTTGGCCGTCATGTTTCCTTGGCGGCCATTTAATGTAAATTGTTGAGCTAAGTCATCCGTAAAAATACTTTTGAGATTTCCCCGCATGAACTTTTTGAAGTCTAGTGCTGGTTGCTTCTTGTATATTGATTTCTGAAAGTTGATAACATAAATCACAAATTAATAATTTATTTAATATTTGAAGGTTAAATTTTAATTATCAAGTGCTTTGCTGAATCTTGTGAACGAGTTGATATCATTAAATGGCAAGAGGGATTTCGTATTTTCTGAATCAACACAATGTCGAATGTTCAATGGGTTGTTCTTTATTTTAATAAATTCAGTTATTAAAGCTTTCTGTCCATTTTTTATAATATTAATTTGTTTCAGTAAATAGCTGTTTCTTTTCTTGGTTGTCTCTTAGGGTGTTTATAGTTTTTGGCATTTCATCTAATATTGATTTTTCAACCAAGCCCAATTTTTCTGATTCTGTATCATCATTATTCTCGGCGGCTATACTCTGATTTTGGGTCGATAAAACCGGCACCCGCTCTCCTCAGAAATAGAGACATAAATTCCAGTTTTATTACACTACTGAAAAAAAAGTAAAACTGTTTGCAAATTTTCGGGTAAATAATTTACTGCGCTAAAAATTAACGTAATACACAATTTTTTTAACTTTGCCGTCGATATGTATCATGATAATATTTATACATCTCCCAAATAATGATAAATGTAGCAATTTTTCCAAAAATTGGTAAACAATGTCAAAATAGAAATGGTTACCAAAATTCATTTTGCAGAAATCTGCGTAAGTTTGCGGACCATCATCGAATGAGCTGGTAATAAAATATTTTATAATATTCAATATCCTATAAATATATTGGACGTATTCACTAAAAATGTAAACATACTTCTTCAAAATAATCTGTATGAACTTTTGCTTGAACTTTCGTACATAAGCTATTTCCATAAATTGGGACACCTTTGTGAGATTTGGCCGAGATCGGTCCACCGGAAGTGGAAGCTGCCTTTTCGTTTTTTTAAAATATTTTGAAAAGTATGAAGCATTTTCGAAAAAACGATTAAAATAAAAAATTTGTAAATTAACACGTTGCCGCACACTTTCAAATGTGTGTTTTGATAACTTTTGTAATTGCAATGATATTTCGTTGCGGAAAGGAATGTGTTGTTGAGAATTGAAAAATATGTCGGTATTCCTTAAAAAACGAAAAAATTGTATGACTGCTATAGCCGTTATTTGCGCGAATGCGTTAAATTTCAAATAGAATTGGTTCAGATCATTTTTCAAAACTTCATACTTGAACTTTTTTCATAAATTTGGAAATCTTTCCTAGGCGAAATTTGGTGGACATCTATGTGTACCGGAATTATCAGATTCAATGGTTGCTTTGCAATGATGTTGAAAAGTTTAGCATTTACAAAAAACGACAAAGAAATAAATGATTTAAATTACATAATTTAAAATGCTAGTGAAGTTTAAACAAACTAATCCAAGAATACAACAATAACAAACTTATTGTTATAGTATTTGTGTTAGTAAACATTCAGGCGAATTAATATTGTGTAATTTACACGAGATGCGATTTTTTAATTGGTCTTAGGTACATTCCAAAGTCATTCAAAGTATTTTTTTAAGTATTTAGCATGAACTTCAGTGTCATTGGTGGACTGTTTAAACCCAAATGAGTATCCCTAGTAAATTATACTATGATATACTAATTTAATGATGTTTTAACTTACAATTGCACAAAACAGAGATTATTTTCCTCAAACGACTTGGATATGGAACTGGTTCGACGATAAAGCTTTCCAATTAACAAATGATCTGAAGAGATTCAAATGTAATAAACCGCACTATTATTGGCCACTTCTCTGTAATTTTAATAGTTGTCAAATTCTCTAAAATAATTACACTATTTTCTGCTACAAACCGCTAAACCATCATTCTAACACATCATAGCGCCATACATTTTTCTAATGCAATTATAAAGTTCTAATTAAATTTAAAAAACCGTGCTAAGCCATTTAAAGGTCGTTTATTGCAGCTACTGTTACAAATTAAATTATATTTTAAAAATTCTAAGTGATTTATAACACGTATAGTAATTATCCACCTCACACGATGGTGACAAACACAATTTGTATATAATTAATTTTAACAAGCTTCGTTTATTTTTAAATTTTGTGTATACGAGCGTATAGCGATACATATAAATAAATCAATATCAGGAAATATGAAACATGAAAAAATGATTTACGTTAAACGTCCACTGTATGTTGATGCATGTCCGATAACAACACGAACAGTAACATGGCAGTTGTTGTACCTGTACGTTTGGTCTGGGTGCACCAAAAACTAAAAAAAAAATTAATTATATTATGGGCAATTTATAGCACCAACTTAAAATCGTTAACTATGTCACCAACCTTTACAGCGTACCATTGCATTTTTATGGTTTTTCGTCCAAAAATATTATCATACCAACAACAAACCAAATTAATATAATTTGTAACTGTCATTAACACTCGGCATAGTGTAGCAGCAGCACGAGGGAGGTATCGTAACAATATGCTGCTCATGATTTGGTAATAAAATGTTTATAATAAAATTAAAATTTTTGTTTAATTGTCTATGAATGAATTTTTAATTAAATTATGTATATAAAAATCATAAAATATTTATTTTTGTTCAATTTACAATTAATCAATCAACGCGCAGCGCACCAACGGCATTGTTGTCGTCATTAAATTTACATAAATTTTGTGAATTTTATGACAACAACACAATTCCTCGATTGTTGTTAAAATGTAAACGACAAAAATGACGTTCATCAGAAATTTGTAAGGAAAATTAGAATTTTTTTTGTCACTCCATCCATTTACACCAATATTTAACACTTGACGTGATATTCGAGCATCTATAATACTTTGAGAAATGTTGTGTGATATTGCTTCGCCCGGAGAGGGTTAAATAAAATTGAATAAAAGCTGTTCGAAGAAAACAATCAAAATAACATTTTTTTGTTCTCTGTGTCTGATTTATTGGTTTTCAATTTTCACTTATCGAACACACAATAAAATAGCTTATAAACAAATAAATTAGAATATGAAATAATTTTGATGGATGACGGTTAAATTTAATTGAATTATGTTGTCGATAAAAACATGTATTGAGAATAATAACTGACATTATTGACGGTAATTTTTCATCAAAAATTTATTTATTATTTTCCGATTTGTTACAAATATTTTAGAAGTTTGAGAAGATGTTATAAGTACACAGATCGTTATTGGGATGTGCAAGTTCACCGCCCTATTGATGTGAAAAAAAGCACTGTCTGTGCCTATGTAGTAGCCTAGTAGTCAAATGTGTTTTGGAAAATAGTTATTGTATAAAATCGGCGATGGTTGCTTAGGAAGAATTTGTCTCGGAAGATATTCGATTTGTCTCGTATTAATAGAACCCGAACATTCGTGTAATCACGGGTACATACTGTTGCTAAAAAGTTCACAAATACTATATTGCGTTGCATGTTTCCTTTCAAAGTTTACACATTTTACTGTATAATCTTAGCCCATACCTTGAGCCTAGATAATCATCATATTATAACTAATATCTAATATGAAATAATGATCGAACTTTATGCTAATGAAGTTTATCCAAACTAATCCAAAAAATCGGATCCGCTCGAAACTCGATATTTCAAAATGCGATATTTCAAAACACGATAAAGTATAAAAAGCGATATGGTTAAAACGCGATATTTCAAAACGTGATATTTCAAAATGCGATATGGTACAGAATGTCCATTGCGAAGCGACGAGAGCGCAGCGACCCGATTTATACTGATCCCATATGCTCTCGCCCCTATCGATTTTTAAATTCATATAAACTGAAATTAAATTTCCCCTTCACCCGCCTGATATAACTCGAACCTAAACTCCCGTTTTGAACCATATCGCGTTTTGTACCATATCGAGTTTTGAAATATCGCGTTTTGAAATATCGCGTTTTGTACCGTATCGCATTTTGAAATATCACGTTTTGAAATATCGCGTTTTGTACCATATCGCGTTTTATTCCATATCGCGTTTTGTACCGTATCGCGTTTTGTGCCATATCGCGTTATGAAATATCGCGTTTTTTACCGTATCGCGTTTTGTACCGTATCACATTTTGAAATATCACGTTTTGAAATATCGCGTTTTGTACCACATCGCGTTTTGTTCCATATCGCGTTTTGTACCGTATCGCGTTTTGAATTACCGGGTTTTGAAATATCGCGTTTCAAATGGGACCCCCAAAAAATACAACTAAACAAAAATGTTCCAATAGTGCAGGTGAAAGTAAGCATTCAGGCGAATGCATATTACGAAATTTCTATGAATGTGAACAATTTAAATTTTCCAAAAATTACAATATTTCTTGAACTTGGGGTCTTAGATACATCCAAAGTCATCTTAAGTATTTTCTAAGCATTTAGCTTGACTTCAATGATATTGGGGGACTCCTTGTCCTTAGACCCAACGGAGTCTCTAGTAAATAATTTGATTTGATTTTGTAATGGTCTGACAGAGCGTTCCATAAGAGTTAAAATGTAATTTTTTAATGAGCCTTAGGTACATTCCAATGTCTAAGCTCTAAGTCTTAGTTTTTTTGTAAGCATTTAGCATACACTTTAGTGATAATAGTGGACTGCTTAGATCCGTGCCCCTAGTAAGTTTTATTTTTTATTTACTAATGGGTCTGAAATTACTTTACAATAAAAAACTTTACTAAAACAGTAAAAAATGTACCAAAAAATCGCCGTAAGATAAAATTTATGAGAACAAGTAATTCCTTGTATTAGCATGCATTCTTCTAGCAACTAGTAAATTCCATTAACTTTAGATTTCAGTAGTTCGGGTAATTTAAATTTTGACTATTCACATAAACATACCAAGAATTGTGCTAAGAAATGACCAAGAGCAAACAAAATCCATATAAGTACTAAGTATTAAACTGTCTATATGGCATGTCTCCAGGGGTCTTTCCAATTTCAAATTTAATTTGTGTGGCATGCCAATTTTACCTGTTTGAGTAGCTTATATTTCGACTAATATCAAGAGAGTCACAGGGATTCTTCTAGGATGTCATCAAGAGGACATAATAGGCCTTGATACTGAGTATTAAACTGTTCATTTGCCATACCCCTGCGGTCTCCTGAATTCTCAATTATTTTTTTAATTTGTATGCCATGCAGATTTTACCTGTCTGAGTAATTTATATTTCGACTACTATTATGAGTAACTCTCATAGGTATCTTTCTAAGATGTTTTCAAGGTGAAATCGACATGGCATACTAATTAATTACAAAATTAGGAACTGGGGAGACCACTGGGACATGCCCTATATAAATAGTTTAATACTCAGTTTAAGACTCCGTATTGTATCCTTCTGATCACACCTATACAAGAATCCCCGTGATTCTCATGATATTAGTCGAAATATACAAGTGAAATCGGCAGCTGTATGACATTACAGAGAGTTGAAACGCACGCCATGATTTTTCATATAAAAGAAATTCATTTCGTTTCATTCTAATGTTATTCAGCTCATTCGCTCTGTATTGCATTACTCATATTGGATTCCAATTTATTTGTTGAATGGCACAATAAATCGAGTGTATTAAATATTAATTTTAGAATTTAAATTAAAAAATAAATCTCTGTCGTTAAGTTATTGATTGTACAATTTTATGAAGATATTTCGTCGAGCTGTAAATAATAATTGTGATGAAACAATTAAATTTTACATTGCTAGATTTTTTTAAAATAAAACTCGTCCATTTTATAAAATAAGGGGCACACTTTAATGTTTCAATGTCAGGATTTCGTATAGAGTTTGTGTTAAAATTCCACCATATACAGATGAATCCATTGAGCCTAACCTGCTAAATGACTAGAGTAACATTCCTAAACTAATTGATACCGGACGATTTTTGAGAACGTATTCGGATTAACACTGAACGATTTTTGGGCAGAACTTAGTTTACTCATGAAGTTTGAGTGGAACAACCAATAACAGGACATCGCAGAGTTTTTACCAAAATGTTATTATTGGAAGATTTATAGACGCTTAAGCTTACAAATGATATAGGTAAAATTACTCTAAAAAAACTTTACGGTGTTCTGTTATTGGCCATTCAAAGTATGCTACTCTACGAATTCAATGAACGAGTTTTAGTGGCATACTTTGCTTTGAATGACCAATAACAGGGTATCGTAGAGTTTGTGCTAAAATCTCATTATATGTAGTTGACACCGATTAGCTTAACTTTTCAAATGACATCAGTGACGTGACGACCCCAAACGGATTGATGACCCCAAAGATTTTCGAGTAAAACTTATTTAGCGCACTCGAAGAATCTAAGTGGAATGCTTTTAACGGCCAATAACAAGACATTGCAGGAATTGTACCAAAATGCCATTATTATCGGAAGATTTCTATATGCGTAACCTTTCAAATGAGATAGGTTTGGTTTCCATCCGGATTAGTAGCACTAGCAATAGATTTTTTCTAGTAACTGGTGGAAATGCATTCTAAAATGCAACACTACGGATACCATGGATATGCATCAACTTGATCAGAACATTTCGCATTCTATTTATATGATGTTTATGCACTACATCATATCAACAAATTGTGAATAAATCTCAAATTTTAAGTATTTTGAAAGTTTTAAATGCACCGAAAAATGGAAACAACTTATAAATTCTCATTAAATATCTTTTCAACAGTAAATTTTTTTAAGGAAAATGGTTTGAAATAAAACTAAATCTACCATAATTAATATTTACAAATTATAGTAATATAACCGTAATTCTACTTTTATTGCGGAAAATGCGGCCAAACACACACGTGTTTGTGTTGATTATAAGATGTAACTGGGTAAATGGTGTTTTAAAGAAAAGTTCCGATGTTCATACATTTCTTTTTTTGAATTTTTTACTATTTGTTTTTCCGTTTGTGGAGAACTACAGAAGCAAAGCAAGATTCAACGGAATCGAGTAACGTTCAAGTTATAGGAAATCATAGGTCAGAAAAAACCATTAAGAAATCGTCAGAAATCGCGTCACCAAAAATACGTGAAAACAATAGCGGTCGGATTACCTATAACATCTATAGTTTTCCAGATAATTAACTGAACGATTAAAACGGGTTCGTCGTTTGTTTGGGAATGTCAATTATAATCCTATTGGAGAGATTGCTAACATCGTGTGGATGGAAATAATAATATTTTTTTCCAAATCATGGAACATGAAAACTCCAAAAATCACTGTCAGACTGTATTGGGTTCCGCTTATGTTCGGACTCGCTAATAATTTACCAAATTATCGTTTTGTATGCAGATCAAACTATAAACCGGATTAACTATATAGTTTCTGATTTTGTACTTAAATTTCGTACGCTCATCGAGGTCCCTTTTAATTAATTAATTAAATTATTTTTGACTAGCAAAATTTGTGAACCCCAGACCCAATTGAGCAAAGAAGCTATTCGTTTAAACTGCGAAGCTAATAATTAATATCCAAACTATCGATATACCTTTTTTGTGTAGTGTATGTATTTCGTGTAGTGTAGGTATGTAATCTGCTTCATTATATATCCTACAATCCACAATGGTTGGTGTACGTCAACATTCTACTGGCGATCACTACTTCACTCCAGCCACAAAAATACCCTTTCCAATTTTTCGGATTGATTTCGGATTGAGCTCCCATTCAAATTATTTGTTTTTTCCATTTTGGGTAATGAATTAACCAAATTTTTAAAATAGCAGGCATTGCTGTTGTGATTGAGAATTTTTCTCTCTCAAAGGAGTAAGAAAATGTATAATAACACAACTGATACCAAAAAAAAAATGAATTTTAACAATTGCCGTTGTTTTTACAGTCCTTTGTTTTCAGTAGAGTGATACAAACAAGTGTCATCGGAATATGGCTAGTTGTAGTAACTGCGTTATTGTGACAACATATTACAGAGTTTTAGTTATTTTTAAAATTTTCAATTATTAATCGACTTATTAAATTTAATAACAAAAATGAGCATAAAGAAACTATTATCTGTAGCTGAAAAAAGCAAAAATTGAGGCGTTTAAGTCGGAAGAACATAGCAGTCGTATTATATGTAGCTGCAAAATTTGGAAGGAGTATGTTATAAGTGATCAACTTTTTTTAAAGATGTTGAAGCCTATGGCAAGAATATGTAAAGCGGCACTTATAGAGCCACTTCAGCACAAGATATTCGTTCAATATTGCTTCCAATGCAAGTAAATCGTCAGCTAAAATGAAAGCAGAAGTCGGGCTTACAGCTAGTGTATCATCAATTCGTATCATTAAGTCATCCTGGTATCTTAAACAAAAAAACTTAAAAACCACCATTTAATCCACAGTGAAAAGCAAAACGGCAAGAAGTTGCTAACAATACAATATCGTGGACAACGAATGGAAAAAAGATCGTGTTCTTCGATGAATTTTTTTTTTGATGGCACCGATGGTTTTAATTACTATCTTCATGACTTAACGAATGAACAAAAATTTCTGGATAGACATCACAGTAAAGAAGGCGGTATAATGGTCAGGGGCGGTCTCCTATTATGGAACTATAGAATTAAGTTTTGAGACAAGCAAAATGACCTCGTAATCATACAAAAACGTTCCGGCATGCACATAATTCCATAAGTTTTTGGCCGATTCAATGGGTTTATCCGCCCGATAATGCCCCGATACATACAGCAAACATTATTAAAACCTGGGTCAGAAACAGAAACGTAGACCTTTTATCATGGCCATTGCATTCGCCGGACTAAAATATAATGAAAAATATCTGGAGATACGGTTGGTGAGAAAAGTGTATGAGAACGGGGCACAGTTTAATGAGAAACATTCACTAATTAAGGCATCAAAATTAGCATAGGCCACAGTCTCATTAAATTATTTACAGTCACTTTATGATTCAATGCTTAACCGGGCTTATGAAGTGCGATTTCCATTAAAGGATGCTCTACGCGTTACTAAAAAACCCAATATTTGAAATAAAAACTTGTTCATTGTAGAAAACATTTTTTTTGTATTATTTCTATATTTCATTAAGTCACCGTAAAAAAATTCAAAAACAAATATTCTAGAACCCGATCGCAGCGCTCCCTGCCGGGTAAAATTGTGAATCCAGACCACCCACACATCCACCCAAACACGCATGAACTATTTCATCATAATCGCTCCAGCCGGTTAGGAGGAGTTAAGTGACATACATATGTACAGAAGAACTATTTATGTATATAAAGATTGGGGTGGTGGGGGGAGAGGTGAAATTTTGGAGTTATGTGTTCTGATATGTAAGAATTCTTAAAAAAAAAATTTTTCGATATAAAATTAATTTTTTTTTCTTAGAACCCGATCACAGTGCCACCTACCGCGTCAACTTGTGAATTTAAACCACCCAGGGACCCACTCAATCCGACTGTTGGAGTGCGAATTTTTGTGCGGATATTTAGAATCACACTTTTCCATCGATTTAGGTAGATTTACAATGTAGATCAACATTTTTTATTTATTTTTATGATTAGGTTTCGACATTTCAACATTTTTTTTTAATTCGCACGCAAATAAATAAATATTTATTTATTTAAGTATTTTAATATGTAATTGGAAAATATGTTAAAACGAATTTAACTAAAATTAAGGCGATTCGATAACTTTATATCTAAATTAATAGTTATCTTATCATTTTTACATACAACTATTTTTAATAAGCTCGATACTATTTATTTCATAAATTAAGTTTAAATAACTAATTAACACAAATCAGAACGAATACGAAATATTAGATTGTTTGTAAACACAGTAAATTGAATAAAAATTGTACATACGTCTGCTTTAAAAATAAAAATACTAAATATTGTATGTTCGTTTTTCTAGCAATTGCAATACATTATATCGAATTTTTTCCACTTTGCGCTTGGTTCCTCCTATACAGGGCCTATCTTTTAATTCAACCTGGGGCGCGATTTTGTAACATCACATTTTCGATACTTTATCGAAATTTATGTCTCGTTTTCCTAAACTGAAAATGGCGTCTGTTTCGTTTATAAATTATTTCTTTTCTGTTGCTATCACAGCCTACTACAATAAATGTGGCAATTGTCTCTTTCTCTAATTTCGTTGAAGTATCGTAAACAAATTATTTGGTGATAGAAATCGAGTAGATATATCACAATTTTTTAATCTAGCAGGCTTGAATCATTTTATAAAATTGAAATAGTGTTACATTTTATTCTAAAGAAGCGAAACATAATCTTCGATAAATTATCGAAAATTGTGTTGTTACAAAATCCCGCCCCTGAGCAAGCAGTGCGCTGTCAAAAAATACTCTGTGTTTTTTTATTCAACCTGATTAATTTTACTCTGTACACTGTGTTTTTATTTGCGAACTGTGCTTACACCGCGCATACTCGGTTCTTCAAATTTTACTCTGAAATGAATGTAATGTGCACGAAGAGTATGCAAAGTAAAAAAAACATATTATTACTCTATGCACACTTGATCATTTGGTACTTCATAGCCTGTGCCCGGCGTACAATACCCAGGCAAGCCTGCTTGCTCGGATTGAATTACAAAATAAACCCACAAAGCTTCATAAAATAAAAACATTGTTATTTTATAGCTTTTCGCAATTACTAAACCCATCAAAAGATGTCGCCAAGTATGTATAAAGTTAGAAAACAATAGCGACAAAAAACTGATTATTTTAAAACCCAAAATGTTTATTTAGGAAATTTAACAATTTATTATGTATACAGCCTGGTTCAATAGATTATGGAGATCTCTTGGAACTGAGAATTAACGCAACACGACCGAATTGGATTGAAATAAAAAAAACAAATATTTGGAAAAATTGTGAAATTTTTCTATTATTCTTTTACAGTGCGCAGCAACTATCATGGTGACCATTTTACGACGAAAAGTTTTATTTGCGCCAACCAAATAAAAAATTTAATTGTTTTGAGTTTTATTAATTATTTTAAATTATTATATTAAAGATTTCGCGCTTAACTTAATAATGGTTTATTTTCGTAAATAGTCGTTTAATTATTTTAGTCTAAGCTGTTATTTCAAGTAAATTTATTATAGCGACATCTGTAAACGGATTTTGAAATTACTCGGTTTTGCGATAGTATAACATTGAAGTTTTCTACGTTTTGTTGTTTTTTGTAATAATATTTAATTAAATCAACGATGCCAACGATGTTTTGTACATTTCCAGTAAATAAATTTTAATGAATACAGTGTTGTGCCTGTTTTTTACGTTACGTAATATACTCGGTTTTTTACATGTAAAATACGTATTTTACACACGACAATTTTTTACAAAATGTAAAATACAAAAACTATTCGTAACTAATTCAAAATTACTTATAGTTCATAATCTCAATTCTTACGTATCTATATAAAGAAAATTGGATATAGGTATGATGTAAAATGAGAATTGAACTTTAAATAATTGAATTGAATTTAATTTATTTATAATTCTTCTAATTTATTAATTATAATTAAAAGTAAAATATTTGTAGAAAAATATAAATACAATTATTTTTTTTCAAAGAAAATATGGTTTGTTTCTCAGCTGCTAACTTATTTTTTAGAATAGAAAAACAAAATCCACAACACTATGGGATTGAAGTGTAAAACGATTAATCATCGAACTCATTCAATATTAATGCTATAACATTTTAATGTTATCGGTTACAAAAATTGTTTAGATGATTACGAGAAATCATTACCATCTTTCGACAAGATTATTTAACTTGACACAGACAGAGACATCTGTAGTGCAATTTGTTCTCTATCGATTATTGCTTAAAATAAGAATTACATTGCTTAAATTAAACAACTTCATACTGCTCTAATATTGTAGCAAAACGAAATAAAAAAATTGTTGCGCTATGTGACGTGAGGAGAAAAAATCAAAAAATTTAGGTGTCATTTGTTATTGTCAAATGTCAACACAAAAAAACAAAAATAAAAATCGGAAAATAAAATCAGGTATATAAAAATTTAAATATTATATTATATCAAAATAATATAATTATATCCACCAGCTCCAAATACACCAGCTCCAAAACTAGAGGATTTTATTACGGCCAAGGAATCAATGATAGTCAAATTTGCTTGATAACGATATTTCGTATGAATGAGTTGAAGTTCAAAACTATGCTTGTTCGATGTATCGCTCATCTTAGACTTAGCTATAAGAATACGGCAAATCAAAATTTGGCCCGAGATATTAAAATTTTACTAACCGTTTTCGAGTGAGTTTTCTATTACTTATTAAATTACAAGTCAAATGAAACTATACCAATGGCTCTTTGGCTCGAATATTTTAATTTTCTTAACTAACTAGAATTTTGACTGAAAAATAAATATTTTGTTTACTTTTGCTTATAATAATTATTAATAAAAAACAAATATGTTGTATTTCAAAAAAATTGTTTATTTATTTATTATAAATTCAGTTTTACTTTTAAAAGTAACATTAATGCAATTTTGTTTATCTCAAATCTTCATTATCATCACTATCAACAAATCGAATTAGAATTTCTTTATTATTTAAAGAATAATATTGATAAATATGAATTAATTTTTTAGACCTATTAAATGTCAGGCTATTTCGAATTAGGCAAGGAATTTGACCCCGATTTGAAAATATCCGTTCAATCTGCGCTGTCGATGCTGGAAGATTTAATAATTTCAGTGCTAAGTTGGATACGTTTGGGTGGCTTCGCTGCAGTGTTCCAAAAAATGTCTGGATTCTTTTGAGTATAAAGTTTGGAAAATTCCACTTTGTTTTTGTAAATGTGCCAATCCTGAATCCTCAAATTTTCGTGGCCAATTAAATTTGTCAGACACCAAAATAGTCATGGCAAATATATCAAAATTTATTTTTGATAAAGATTTAATCGAAAGCGTACAAAACTCAAAAGAATTATTTGATCCCATATGTAATCTTATAAACACTTTCCAACGTGGAAAAACTACTTTAGCGAATGCTGGTTTTATGTGGCGATCATTAAACGTGCAGGTAAGATTTAGAGATAAACTACAAATATTTTTCGAAAAACGCCAGCTATTATGTGCATCATTATTACGATAACGACCTTTTAATTGATAGTCAAATGGATAAAATCAATCAGTTTTAACAAATTAAATGGCCAAGGAAATGAGGATTGGCTCATTTACAAATACGAAAGTGGAATATCCCATACTTTATACTCAAAAGAAATAAGACAAAAGATTTTTGGAGCACGCAGCGATAAGCCAACCAAACTTATCCAACTTTGCACTGAAATTATTAAATCTTCGTTCACATTCGAAACTTGTCCCTCCCTAGTCGAAATTTTTTATCAAACAGACTCTTAGGGATTAACTACGATAGCTGTCTTAAAGAAATTCGAGCAAACCTATCTGAAAACTCCGTAATATTAATCGATGGATATTTCTTCTTTTATGATTAATATGATACAAATTTACGTTTCGTATATTAAGGTTTGCGACTTTACTAAGGTTTTTAAATACGCGTTTGATTTTATACAATATTATACGTTTTATACAGTAATTTAAGTATATTACCATTTTTTACGTAAAAAATGTATAAAACAGTTTTTTACATACAATTGCACAACACATTGTGACAGGTCTATGAAAAGGGGGCTTACGTGTCAAAAAACAGGTGGCAAAATAAATGCCGATTCGGATAGAGTATGAGACGGTCTTTCATATGATGATGATAACTTATTCTCGCACGTAAGCTCTTTTTCATAGACCCGCTCACAATAATAATTATTGTTTCTACATGGTGTTTCATGAAATCTCGTTTCAGCTCAGTGTTTCTCTTCAATTTTGTTATAAATGTGATCGTTTAGTTGAGATTGCTATTAAATCCATCACTCATCTCAAAATTCTGATGTGCATGGGACCAGAATTTACTGAAGAAGTTAAATTTTTATAAAACTAAATTTAATATTGGATATAAGAGGAATCTGCGGTACCACCTGTTATTAGTTTACTTTACTAACGTACACAACTACAATGCTCATTTTTATAGAAAATTAATAAATCTATGCTCCGTTTTTAGTTTAAAATTAATAATTAAATACTTCACTATGGAGTCTGATTTTTAAATATGTGTTTTTTGAATATTTTATTAAAAATATAAAATTAAAATTTAGATGATTTGTTTAATTTTTTATTCATAAATTTATGTTCAAAAATTTTCAATTTCCACGGTTCCTTATAGAAACTCAATATAAGCTTCCAATACGGCTCTTTAAAATCATAGATGGCTCTGGTATAACTCAATTCGATTCAACGCTGAATAATCCCACGAATGGAACTATGTGGACACTCTGAAAAAACAGGAATTTTAAAATATACAAAATTGCTTCAAATGGAGTTCGCTATAAGGGGAAACTCCACTACTGACTCTAATCGTATTCCTAAGTAATATTTATATAACTTATAAAAAAATCTAATTTAGTTTCTTTTCGTTCAGAAAGCTACCAACCGGAAATATTAGTGACCGATGCTTTACTGCCGACCGTTTAGACCGTTTTATAGACCGTTTACTAGAATACAATAGGAATATCACAGTGAAAGAAGTCCCAAGACGTTACATTAACATCCAATTGTTCGAGGCAAGCACAGCATGATTTACTTATAATTTTATTACTTCATATCGGCGCCAATTTACGATTTATACCTTAGTTAAGCATTACTTATTATCTATATAATTAATTGGAAGTTCAATGCCATACAAATGAATGATATCACCAAATTTTGCCATTATCCATAATAAAATTACGTATCTACCACAAACAAATAAATAATAATCGTATAACTATTAATTACAAAATTAGACAACAAAAAAAAATCTAATTCAAATTAAATGATCCGCGAATAACCGCACATTATGACATATTATGACAACGCATATTATTTTGTATGTACATACATTTAATTTGTAGAGCAGCACATGAATAATGTCATCGTAAATCTCCCGCAAACCCATCACAGTTTGTATGACCGTGTGAATTTTTTCATTTTCCATCGTTAAAAAATTATGCATTTTCCTCGCCAAACGGCACGGCTCGACTGTTGTAAATTGACTTGTTAAGGGCACTTAAAAAAAAAAAAAAAAAAAAAAATTAATTTCCTCTTGAACCGTGATTTGTACACATCATAATCTCATCGCGATCGTTTCGCTTTCATTTTATCTTTAATTGTTCGTTACATAGTGCACCACACTCATCATAGTACGAGTATGTGGAACTGTCATGAGAATCAATTTAGATCGAATTCATTTCATAATCATAATAATGTATGTATAATGTACATAGATTTTAATATACAAAACAAAATCAGTTGAATTGTATATAATATAATATGTTTTATGTTTAGAGACTTGGATCTATAAATAGAAATCAGTTTCGTATGGTCGTTTAACATATGTTTAGATCATCGACAATATCAAAATAATGAACTTGATTTGAATATTGTAAATTTTGTTTGTTTTCTTTTTTTGGTTTTGTACGATCGTTTTTCTTTTTCTCTATATAATTTATTAGTTCAGATTGAAATTACGCGCGCTATGCGCTATGTACGCGTTATGTAATTAGAAACATATTTGGAGACGTCGGCATCGATCGAATGGAATGCGTGATCGCGATGCTATCGATTTAGTTTTGGCAATAATAATTGGCGCGATTGTTGGTTGAAGGTTATTTATGTAGACTGCGTCAAATTATGGATATATGTATTGAGTAATTTATTCGATTGTAATTTAAATTATGTATTGTATTTATGTCTAAAAGCTTGAAATTGTTCATTCCAGTTGCGACACATGATTAAATAATTTCATAAACATCAATCATCATAATTTCGGTGCGATATACCCCAAAAATGCCTCCAAACACATTTTGTCACTCGCCACTTTATCATTCTACAAAATAGAGATGTTCGCGCAACGTTATTCAACTGTTTGATTTAATTAATTTTTTTTAAATCTACATACTTCAAAATTACATACTTAATCAAATTATGTTGTATATCGTAATTTGATATCCTAAAATAAACAGCCAAAAATTGTTTTATTTTAACAGAACATTCCCGCTACCACATCTTTGATACCCAAATTTTTATCGTCATCGTATGCTGACTTCTAAACTCATAATATTATGATTGTTTATGTTTAAAAATATATACATTATATTCCATTTCTTGGAATTAGCTGAGATTTTATGTAGGTATCAATTAATTTCGCTTAAATCGATGATGACGTTAATAATATAGACTGTGCCGCATGGAAAAAATCGTGCAATATGAACTGATAAATAAATCATGAGAAATTGATATTGTGCAGTCAATGGATAAATTATAAGTTGTATACACACACAAGACGCCATCGTATACATGAACCACAAAATTAATTGTACGCATCTGATCCTCGTATTGTGATATCTTGATTGTCGAATTCCAAAACAATTTAGGCAAAACCGTTAGCAAAAAATAAATTTCTCATAAAATATCAATTTAAAAGCTCGATACATAAACGGGCAAAAAATTGTTGTCTTGTTCTATCTATAATTGACCTATTCGATTTTTGGGGCGAATAGAATAATAAAATCACCAGGCCTATAAATGTTTTATATATTGCTAGAAAAATTCTCTTAAAATCAGTGGTGAGAGCAACCTTTTTTTTTTGTCGATATTTCGTGCCACACAAATGTTATCGATACAATTTTGCCTTCAGCCAGAAACGTTATAATTAAATGCGTTCTTTGTCAACAAATTTGCAATATTTCATTGTGATTCATAAAAATTGCAAATTCATTGGCATATTATTATATGCTTTATATTTTTATGTATATATAGAAAACATACATTACACATAAATGATTTTATATGGCAGTAATAAAAAATCATTTAATTTGTTATTTACTAGAGAATTTAATCAACATTCGACGGTCTGAGTCAACCATTCAATTAAAATTTAATCGCTATAAAATTTTATTTTTTACCATTCAACTCAAAAGCAGAACATTTTTCCAACCGTATTTTTTCTACCTTCGCTAGTTTGTACATGTCCGATCAATAATAACAGAAATTATGGATTTTTATTTTCGAATATATCATAAGAGCTGTATACATGTACTGTACGTATATACTTCATTCGTTTATGAATTGCATTGACACTTAATTAATGGGAAAGGTAAAGTTGTTGGGTTAGATGTTTCCACAATTCATAATAAAATTGGCCTGTTACAAGTTTGTGATTAATTAGTAACGATAAGGTTATTGGCCAAAATTCTGATTTGTTTCACTTTTCCAAATTTTTCGTTTGTATTACTTGGAATCATACTGCTACTAACTGCCGGATTGAACAAACAAAATGTTAATAGGCGAAAGAGGCGGCAACTTATTAATATATTTGTTTCTTATTAAGAATCATCAACCAAGTTTGAAATATTTGATTGATAGATGTGTTATTGCGTTTGATATACTCTTCTTGCTAGAATTGAAACACGAAACGTGTCAACCAATCTTTTTCCGGACGGTTTTTCCGAACATACAACAATGCTACTAAAAGAAAATATGTTACACACGTTGATAATTATACATACTACTTGGTTAACTAATTAATATCTCATCTTATAGTAATTTTATCTCATATACACTACGCAAAACAAAAAACGCAACACTAAAATTTTAGACAAAATACTCTATTTTCGGTAGTTAGAAGTTATTGCAGTTTTAGCGAAAAATATGACAAAACTCGTAAACTTATCTTAAGTTTTATCTTGAAAACTAAGCACTCCACGGAAAATTGTTATTACAAACTTCTTAAAAAAGAAAACAACAGCTATCAACGGTCATACATCAATTTCAATAGTCTCATTCCCAAGGTTTCTAAATTTTCTACAAATTGGCTTATTTGGATTCGTGAATGAAACTGGATGGGTATTTTATCGTTAAAAACATTTTTGTTTGACTCGAAAAAAAGTCATAAAAAACAATAATAATCAAAAACAGACCTCAGCACAGAAAGTAGACTAAATTTCCTACATTTTAAAAGTAAAAAAAAAAAAAAAAAAAAAAATTGAAACCGACATTTCAGATACAAGCGTTTTAAAATAGGTTGTTTTTGTAAACAAATTTACTGTTGCGTTTTTTGTTTTGCGCAGTGTATAATTCTTCTGTAAATGTGTATATGACTGAACTCCTCCTAAACGGGTGAACCGATTTTGATGATTTTTTGTGTGTGTATTTAAGTGGGTCCCTGGATGGTTTAGATTCACAATTAACCGCGGTAAATCTTACATATCAGAACACATAAAAAAATTTGTATGAGAATTTTTGTGTGTTGAGTGGGTGTCTGGGTAGTTTGGATTCACAATTCGAACATATAACCCCAAAACTTCACCATAACCCCCAAACCCCCCCTCTCCCCGTGTACAGAAGAATTATATATACAGATGAAGGTGGTAGGAGGGGCCACTTTCATCTTTATATATAATTCTTCTGATTGCGTGTATGTCACTAAACAACTCTTAAACAGCTGGAGCGAATTTGATGATTTTTTTGTGTGTATTTGAAGGCGACTGTTCGATTGGCCGTGCGAATGTGAAGGTGTATAATTAAATTCCGGATCGATTTAACTTTACTTTTAAAGTGAACAATTTATAATTTTTATTTATTAATTTTATTTTACAAAACGGACGATGCAATTCGTTTTCTGGTTGAATTTATAATGAACGATTTGTTCTAAAAAATGACATACCTAAATTTTATTGGAAGCTCGAAAAAACACCATTCCAATACAATAATAATATTACAGTGCAGTGTCGTTTCGAACTTGGAATAAATTATAGGTTTACAAACACATCCAATAATTAATTTGACGTTAATATTCAATACAATAAAATGGAGGCTAAATGTTTACATTATGAAATCAAGATAAGTAGAATAAAATTATTATATTATAATTAAATTAATCTAATTACATTTCAGATGACTACATACATTAATGAGGGATGATTCTCGGATGGTAATATTTGCTGTGTTTTAATATTGGAGCACTATCCGGAGCCAAATGGCAATTTTCTATTGAAACTGCAGCTATTATTCACTGGTGTCGCTGTACTATAAAAATTAAAACTAAATTCATCAATAAAATAAACATTTATCACCTGAATTATATTAATTGACATTTATTTTGACATGACGTTATAAACAAGAATTCATTTTGCTGCGTTTTAAATTTTTATTGTAAGATTTAGTTTCTAATGGTTTCAGGGGTTTACAAAATAAAAGCCTTTTCAAAATTTCCCATTGAAATGGATAGCGCTCCCGATAGCGGCTCCCGATAAATAAGTGAGCCAAGATATTTTTTTATCGATTTTTAATTAAAAAGTTGAATGAAAAATTTTAGTTTAGAGTTAAATAAATTAATTATATGCAATAATAGCGCGCTAAATATAAGTTTTCACATAGAAAATTGGCTGCTCCGGATACAGCTATCGGGCGCTAATAAAAAAACACGGCAATTAATAACTCAGCTGTAGTGTTGGGTTCGACGATAAATTGGTGGTGGTTTTCTTTCAGGCGATGATTTATGTATTCCAGGTGACAACAAATGTATTTCAGGAACTCGTAATTTGATTTTAGATTGAACAGAAGGAAATATTAAATTGTGAAGACCGCAATCAATCAATTCGTCGCCGTTCTCAAGTTCTGAGTCTCTCATATGGCACATTGTGGCGCATTTTGAAGAGAGATCTTGGTTTGAAGACATACAAAATACAGGTTGTTTTAGAATTGAAGCCGGTTGACCTCCCTTTGCGTCATCGTTTTGGTTTATGTGCATTGGAACAGCTCCAAATTGATCCGTTTTTTATCGAAAAATTGTGTTCAGCGATGAAGCTCATTTTTGGTTGAATGGATACGTTAACAAACAAAATTTTCGTATTTGGGTTAATGAACAGCCAGAAGAGATTCAAGAGCTTCTAATGCTTTCTGAAAAATGCACTGTTAAGTGCGGTATACGGGCAGGTGACATCATCGGACCGCATTTCTTTAAAAATTCAGAAGGACATCGTGTGAACGTCTATGGAAAAATTCAAGATATTGGCGTACCCGACATGTTATTTCAACAGGATAGTGCCGCGTACTACACAGCAGGCCAAACCATCGATTTATTGAAAGAAAATTTTAATGAGAACATCATATCAAGAAACGGACCCGTGAATTGGCCTCCAAGATTTTGTGATCTGACACCGTTAGATTACGTTTTATGGGGGTATCTGAAATACTCGAAAGAATGCTCAAAAATTGGACCCAGAGAATGACTCATCTAAGAGCAAGTCGTGGACAACATCTAAAACAAATTATTTTCAAACATTAAATGACCTAAACCGAAATTACGTCACAAATACAATTTTTGATTATTTAATTGATTTTAATGAGTTTTATAGTATTTCAAAATAACTTCCGGAAGCTCTTATTGGATCACTCGTTAATTCAGGCCATTTATACTTGACTGATTCATGATGATCATATTTTTCATAATTCCGAAATCCCGGGATTGTCAGTTCTTAATCCCGGGATTTCGGGATTATGTACAATGTACATTTTTGTCTATAATTTTAACATTTTGTGAAATTCGAAGTATTTATTACTTTACTTTGCCTAGTGTAGTGCAGGATAATTAATAGAACTAAAACTAAAACAATGCCATTTTAATTCATGCAAAATTTGTTTTCATATTTGTGGTACACACTATGTACACCTTTATCAACACATGTGCGCAAAAATAACAAAACGAAAGTAAAATGAAAAAATAAAAAAACAACAGCAGATTTTTCGTTGCATAATATTCTGGGAAAATTATTTTATTTTATGAAACAAATCTTAGACATTTCGATCGCTGTCAAATCGGTTGGCATAATTTTTCAGTCAAATTAGATTATTATGTTGAGTCGATCACCTACCAAAAACGATATCTTGCAGAAATATATAAATGCTGAGTTTGGAAAACAAATATCCCTAATAATGGACTGCAAGACAAAGTGGATCAGCCTTCTATCAATGCTTCAAAGATTTTACCAAGTAAAAACTGCATACAAAAAGTAATAATTGATTTTGAACCAGTCCAAGATAATTCTAAACTTCTATCACGTGATGAACTAACAACATTATTATAGATTATTACACCTCTAGCTCCAATAAAAGCAACTGTGAAAACACTTTGTCGTCGGGGTGCTGACCTGTTCACAGCCGACATTGCCATTAATTTAATGCTTAACATATTAAAAGACGCCGGCAATACCATAAGCAAGAAATTGCATGTAACTCTAATGATTCGTATGCATGAACGTCTAACTGATTTAAGTGGACTTCTGTGCCCGCGTGTAAACGATAATTTATCTTGACTTTTTTACAATATTCGCATTCTCTAATTGCACTCCAAGATAAAATTTAAAACGGTTACGATAAATAATTGTCAAAACTTATGAACACACGCTTATGATGTATGTATTCATATTTAGACTTTCAGGGCCCATAACTACTGTTCCCATTTAGATTTCAACATTAATCTTATGGATATAAGTCATTCTAAATAACATCTGTTCACAAACTATACTTCAAGTTGTTATCTTGACATTTTTAAATCGCATTCTCTAAACAGTTTTTTATCCAAGATAAGCCTATTGACAGCAAACAAGCAAGGTAACACTAAACGTCAAAACGAAATTTTAATTATTTTATTTCCTTAATAACTCAAAAAATATAATCTCTAGAAATGTAAATTCTTGAATAGCCATCAAAGCCATCTAGAATCATATTGAAATCGGAGAAGGGAGTTATTTGAAATTCAAATCAAGATACGGTTAGATTGACTTATAAAACAAACCAAATGTTTGAAAAGAACATTACAACAGTTAAAAATTTCTTTACTTCGGTATGGTTTACTCAAAAAAAAGGTGAATTGAATAGAAATGCAGATATAATGTATAATTTTTTTGTAAATATACAGTCAATAAAAATTTATAATAAAATTTATAAAATTTGTAGTATGTATTTACAAAAACATTTACAAAATCATTTAAAATTTAAAAAAAAAAATAATATGAAATCTCCAAAAAATTGTGATTTTATGTTGTATCTCAAAAAAAAAAAAAAATATATAAAATATTAAACAATTTATAAATTTAAAAAGATTATTTGCTGTTTGAACAAAAAATTTCATTAATTCTATTTGCTTGTTTTTACTAATTTACTGATATATTTATAAATTAAATAGAACTTAGAAATAAAAATTACTCCGTTTTTATTTGTTTTGTAAAATTGTGTGTACTTTTTATAAAAATGTGGGATCAATTGCAACAAGCAATTGCGGGATTATCTTTATTAAATTTAGTAGTTATTTAAAAAAACCTTTTGCACTGAAGTCCACACTAAATGAGAAGCAATTGGATACAGCGGATTTGAAAGATGAAAAATTCAAAAACATATTTATAATGCCCGAAGAACAGAAAATACTTTGTGCCATAATGTATGCCATCAAAATAACCGATTATTTCTTGTGGATTTGAATTTAAAATTCGCCCGGTAATTAACCTATATCCTATCAGTGTTCGATTAATTGAACATACAATTTTCACCTATTTTTCTATTTTTTTTTCTATGATAGGAATACCTGGCACCCTATTTATTAGTATAATATTATAGTTTGAAATATTGGCTCTCGAAGTTTTTGCCAACCTCCCCCCACCCCCCTCCCCCGCCCTTTTCTCCACCTTTTCGTAAATTCATATTTACAAAACCCCTATTTTCCACCTTTTTTAGAAAACGAAAAAAAACTAATAAAAATTAATCGTAAAGAAAAAAGGAAAGAAATAGATTGGTTGTCCACGAACAAGGCTATCCAAAACCGTGCCATACGTTGTGCTCGCATACATATGGAGTACGCCAGGTTTGTGTAAAGCTGAGTGTTCGAACGCTGGTAACTATTTGACATTTTTTTTCTCTCATTTTTAATCCCTTTCAGTTTTAACCGTTCATTTTCTCGATTTATTAAATGTGAACGGTAAATTTAATGTTTTTTTTTTGTTTTAACAAATAATTTTCACGTGCAATCATGTTATGTTCATACTCGGTTTCATTTCATTTGATGATTTCAAAAAAGTGTGCATTTACGAGTAGATATAGTATTTATTTAAAACTACTTTTATGAAAAAAATAAGTAACAGGAATTCCTTTTTTTTTAAAAATAAGTAAGTGCATATAAGTGTGTGTATGTGTTATTTAGTGCAATATAACCCAAGTTTATGTGTGAAAAAATGTCCCGCGAAATAACAAAAGAAACAATCCAAAAACTTGACCCATGTCGTCCACTAACCAAAGCCCAATTGGATTATATTATTGACAGCTGGAGCAACGATGATGAGGAAATTGATGCAATTATAATCATACCATTTCAAAATATAGATGAAAATACCGATGAAGAATGTTTAGATGAAGACAAAATTGTATTGAATCATGTAAGTTTTCTATTACTCATTTATATAAATAATTTATTAAATAGTAATTTACTTTTATTTTGTAATGTGTTTTATTTTAAAAGGAATTGTTGAATGTGCTGGTACATTTGAGGTATCAACAGTGCATAAAGAAACTGGTGAACAAGTGGTTAGCGATGACGATACTGACGTCAGTGAAATTGTTGCTACAACTACTGTTATCGCTGCTAATACACCAACTGCATCAAATGTATGTGCTATGAATGTTGATTTAACAGCTTCTCCATCAACATCTACACATTTAACAATGTCAGAAAGACGTAAAACTCAACCAACGGTAATACCACGATTGACCTATAAACCACTGTCTTCGTTTGGTGCACCAAATTGGACAAACCGAAGAAATCGCCAAAAACAATTTGAATATGACATTTCACCTGTTCATAATGGGGTATATGACGATCAAGAAGAATTATATAACAAACTCAATGGTAGTGAAATAAATTATTTAGTATGTTTTTTGATGATGAAGTTCTCAACATGATAGTTGATGAGACAAATCGCTATGCCCAACAACATAATACTGATTTCAGAATAAATCAAATTATTTTCAAACGATTTCTTGGTATTATAGTGCTATCTGGTTTCCACACGTTACCAGCAATTTCCGATTATTGGTCTTCTAATCCAGCTTTAGGCGTTCCTTTTGTAAAACAGTGTATGAGCAGAAATCGTTTCGTAGAAATTAAGAAATATTTACACTTCAGCAACAATTATACTTTGGATAAAAACGACAAATTAGTAAAGATATAATGTGCAAAAGTATTTACATGTTTTGTTATTTTTCTTTTACCATTTTGTATTGATCACTACAGTTACGGCCATTATATAACCTCATCAATAAAAAGTTCATGCATTTTGGTATTTGGACCAAAGAGCTATCAGTAGATGAACAGATGGTACCATATTTTGGACGGCATTCATGCAAAATGTATATACGTGGTAAACCGATTCGTTTCAGATACAAATTGTGATGCCTCAGTTCTGCAGCTGGTTATCTTTATTATTGTACACCTTATGCCGGTCCATCGGATAAATACGACAAACAACTTGGGTTAGGGTCGTATGTGGTGCTTCGACTATTGGAAAATGTTGAAAATCCGACTCGTCACATCGTATACTTTGATAACTTTTTTACCTCATATTATCTTATGTGTCTTCTAACTAACAAAAAAATATGTGCAACGGGAACTGTACGGTCTAATAGAACATGTGGTGTTGAAATGAAAACTGGCAAACAATTGAAAAGAGGTGACCATGACTTTAAGTTTGACTCAAACACCAAAATTATGTTCTGTCGCTGGCAGGATAGTACAGAAGTCACAGTTGCTACCAATTTTGATCAAATTGAACAAGCTGTTTCTGTTAAAAGGTGGGCAAAAGCAAAGAAAAATAATGAAGGAAAAGTTGTTGAAGCAGGCAAATTTGTTTTTTATCAGCAACCGCTTCTGTTGCATAATTACAATAGAGGTATGGGAGGAGTCGATCTCCATGATAACGCTGCCCAAAATTACTACATAAACATAAGATTGAAAAAATGGTGTTGGCCGTTATTTATTGCAGTGTTAAACTCATCGATTGTAAATGCTTGTAAACTTAATTGTTTTATTCGCCGCCATAGGAAACAACCAATACTCCCACAGCAAGAGTTTATAGTTGAAATCGCACACTCCCTTATAATGACACTAGAGTACGAAGATGATTTCACTGGCGATGTCGCTGCACCTATGGAAGGTGATTTTTCGCATGATACTCCAACTGATGCCTATCCATCAAATCTTTCTAAATTGATAGGCCAACATTTGGTCGTGAAAATATCAAATAATAAAAAACGGAGATGCCAATACGCAGCCACTGTCATAAGCCTGCATTATTTATGTGCAAAAGATGCAATATTCCATTGCATACACATTGTTTTGAAAAATATCACATTGAAAAAAAACATCAAAAAATAATTTTAAATAATAAATAATATAATAAAATAAATTTAAGTATAAACAAGATTTTTAATTCATTTTACTAAATTTTTATTTTTTTCAAAAAAATGTCAAATAGTTGCCAGCGTTCGATAAATCGAACAGCATTGTCCGGGAAAACTGACAATCGGAAAATTTTTTTGTCCTCAGATTCGTGATGTTTGGCTCCGATTTATCATAGAAAAGCAAACTGAATTATGCGAAAAATTCAAAAAAAATAATCTCCGGTAGGATATGGGTTAAAGTAAATGGTTGAGTCGACTGGTTTTGGCTTAACTGTATGTTTAATTTTTCTTTGTTTTCAGGGGCAGTTTCACTACCTTCCAGTTGGTACTAAACTATGAAGAATGATATAAAAAATAGTAGCAGCTTGAGTATCTGAAATTATTTTAAGATTATTATATTAATCATTTTTAATTTGAAAACCAGTATTGTGAGCAAAAATAATAACATTTAACATTTTAATGTGTGGTGTCGAGAATCTAAAATATGTCTGTGCAAAATGTATATTTTTTGTTTTGACTTATGATTTGGTATCAAAAGAAAAACTGAGTTAAACATGAATTATGCTCCTAATATGAAGATATAGCTGTTAAGATAAATCAAAATCTTCTATTTTATTACTTACTGTAGATAAGGTTGTCACTATTTTTAATTAAGTCGAATAAATTCCGATCCACTTGAAGCTGTATATCTTCAGCCAAAATTGACAGTATACGAGAGACAAAATTTTTAAATATTGGTGCTAAACTAACCATTTGATATAAATTGGTCAAATCGAGCTATACCTGCAAGGAAAATATATATATTTTGTAAATTACTGGTATTGAGCACACATTTGAATATGCAATATCAATTACCAACTTATTAAACTCTTTATTTAAGCTCAATCAAATCAAACAATTATCACTAAAAATAAATGCGCACTCATTAAACATTTATAACTTAGAAACTTGGATGTTCACTCAATCACCTCCAACTTATTATTAGCTAAATATGTAATTTGTTTCTAGCAGAAACTATAGAGATTTTACTATTTTATAATTAATTTTACAAAAATTTAATTATTATAAAAAAAATTTGCAAAATTTACAAAAATGTTTATCTATAGTTTATAAAATGTTGTAAATTTTTCGAAAATATTGTAAAATCTACCAAACGATATATTATTTCTACGAAAACATGCTTAGTAAAATACATTTTTTTTGCTCATGATTTAGAAAAAAAAAAATTAATTGTTAATAATTCGATTCTAAACTTTAAAAAATGAAATGTAAAATTTACTGATTAATTTTATTTAAATAATTTGCACCTTTCATGTTAACGAATTAACATTTTAATTGTGTATAATTATGTTCATGTATGTTTAATGTCGATATTAAACTATCACATTTGTTTATTCTGATAACGAACGAGACTCAAATTTATTAACTAGATTCCGGCAGGGTTATGACGATAAAACTTTGCATACATTTTTGCCTCTGTTATCCATTCTTAAGACTATTTGCATTAATATGCACCAGCTATCCTAAGGAAAACTTCGGAGGGTACTAACTACTAGTAGATGGTTCGATTGGCCCAAAGAAATATCTATTATAATAGAATCGAAATGTAATATAATATGATAGTAATGGACAAATTAATATACTAATGTGATCGTTATGCACCTAACGAATTGCGATTTTGTATCACATTCGATTTCCATTGAAATATCTGATTTTTTTAAATTATATTGGGCCCTGTGGCCTCCGTGAAGCTAGCCCGAATTTTCAGCCCGAAATTTTAATTTTTTACGTATGGCAATACAACTTCTGTCATGACACAAAATATAAGCAAATTATAACTATAAAGTAAATTTGTGTCACACTCAAATTATAACTATTAATTAATTGTGTATTAAATAAATATCGAATTAATCGTGGCTTCTAAATTTTGATAAAATAATAAAAAAAATATTACTGCTGAAACATCAAATTAAAAAAAGTTTTCAAAAAAAATTTCATTGGAATTATGGGAACTAAATTCAGCTTGAGAAAAACTTTATCGGATATTAATTGGAGTAAATTCTATTATATATCTCGCCTTATAAAGGATTCACGAGCACTTGACCTATGTATATCACAATTGCTAAAGATTTGGATTTATCTAGATATAGTCGTTTGAATATCGCCTTACAAAAGATTCACAACCACTTCACTTATAAAAAAGGATTCGTTAAAATCTTGGCTACAAAACTAGAATATTTCCTGAAACATCCTTACAGGACATAGTCGTTTGAATCTCTACTCACAGGCGATTCACGAGCACTTGGCATATACCACCGGATTCGTTGAAGTTTTCACTACAAACTGCGAGATTTGTAGAAAAATTCTATCTGGAATTATCTAGATATAGTCGTTTGAATCTCTACTCACAGGCGATTCACGAGCACTTGGCATATATCACCGGATTTGTTGAAGTTTTGACTATAAACTGCGAGATTTGTAGAAAAATTCTATCTGGAATTGTCTAGATATAGTCGTTTGAATCTCTACTCACAGGCGATTCACGAGCACTTGGCATATACCACCGGATTTGTTGAAGTTTTGACTACAAACTGCGAGATTTGTAGAAAAATTCTATCTGGAATTATCTAGATATAGTCGTTTGAATCTCTACTCACAGGCGATTCACGAGCACTTGGCATATACCACCGGATTCGTTGAAGTTTTCACTACAAACTGCGAGATTTGTAGAAAAATTCTATCTGGAATTATCTAGATATAGTCGTTTGAATCTCTACTCACAGGCGATTCACGAGCACTTGGCATATATCACCGGATTTGTTGAAGTTTTGACTATAAACTGAGAGATTTGTAGAAAAATTCTATCTGGAATTGTCTAGATATAGTCGTTTGAATTTCTACTCACAGGCGATTCACGAGCACTTGGCATATACCACCGGATTTGTTGAAGTTTTGACTACAAACTGCGAGATTTGTAGAAAAATTCTATCTGGAATTATCTAGATATAGTCGTTTGAATCTCTACTCACAGGCGATTCACGAGCACTTGGCATATACCACCGGATTCGTTGAAGTTTTCACTACAAACTGAGAAATTTGTAGAAAAATTCTATCTGGAATTATCTAGATATAGTCGTTTGAATCTCTACTCACAGGCGATTCACGAGCACTTGGCATATACCACCGGATTCGTTGAAGTTTTGACTACAAACAGAGATTTGTAGAAAAATTCTATCTGGAATTATCTAGATATAGTCGCTTGAATCTCTACTCACAGGCGATTCACGAGCAATTGGCATACACCACCGGATTCGTTGAAGTTTTGACTACAAACTGCGAGATTTGTAGAAAAATTCTATCTGGAATTATCTAGATATAGTCGTTTGAATCTCTACTCATAGGCGGTTCACGAGTACTTGGCATATACCACCGGATTCGTTGAAGTTTTCACTACAAACTGAGAGATTTGTAGAAAAATTCTATCTGGAATTATCTAGATATAGTCGTTTGAATCTCTACTCACATGCAATTCACGAGCACTTGGCATATACCACCGGATTTGTTGAAGTTTTGACTACAAACAGAGAGATTTGTAGAAAAATACTATCTGGAATTATCTAGATATAGTCGTTTGAATCTCTTCTCACAGGCGATTCACGAGCACTTGGCATATACCACCGGATTCGTTGAAGTTTTGACTACAAACAGAGATTTGTAGAAAAATTCTATCTGGAATTATCTAGATATAGTCGCTTGAATCTCTACTTACAGGCGATTCACGAGCAATTGGCATACACCACCGGATTCGTTGAAGTTTTGACTACAAACTGAGAAATTTGTAGAAAAATTCTATCTGGAATTATCTAGATATAGTCGTTTGAATCTCGCCTCACAGGCAATTCACGAGCACTTGGCATATACCACCGGATTCGTTGAAGTTTTGACTACAAACTGCGAGATTTGTAGAAAAATTCTATCTGGAATTATCTAGATATAAACGTTTGAATCTCTACACACAGGCGATTCACGAGCACTTGGCATATACCACCGGATTCGTTGAAGTTTTGACTACAAACTGAGAAATTTGAAGAAAAATTCTATCTGGAATTATCTAGATATAGTCGTTCGAATCTCTACTCACAGGCAATTCACGAGCACTTGGCATATACCACCGGATTCGTTGAAGTTTTGACTACAAACTGCGAGATTTGTAGAAAAATTCTATCTGGAATTATCTAGATATAGTCGTTTGAATCTCTACTCACAGGCGATTCACGAGCACTTGGCATATACCACCGGATTCGTTGAAGTTTTGACTACAAACTGAGAGATTTGTAGAAAAATTCTTTCTGTAGTTATCTAGATATAGTCGTTCGAATCTCTTCTCACAGGCAATTCACGAGCACTTGGCATATACCACCGGATTCGTTGAAGTTTTCACTACAAACTGCGAGATTTGTAGAAAAATTCTATCTGGAATTATCTAGATATAGTCGTTTGAATCTCTACTCACAGGCGATTCACGAGCACTTGGCATATACCACCGGATTCGTTGAAGTTTTGACTACAAACTGAGAAATTTGAAGAAAAATTCTATCTGGAATTATCTAGATATAGTCGTTCGAATCTCTACTCACAGGCAATTCACGAGCACTTGGCATATACCACCGGATTCGTTGAAGTTTTGACTACAAACTGCGAGATTTGTAGAAAAATTCTATCTGGAATTATCTAGATATAGTCGTTCGAATCTCTACTCACAGGCGATTCACGAGCACTTGGCATATACCACCGGATTCGTTGAAGTTTTGACTACAAACTGAGAGATTTGTAGAAAAATTCTATCTGGAATTATCTAGATATAGTCGTTCGAATCTCTACTCACAGGCAATTCACGAGCACTTGGCATATACCATCGGATTCGTTGAAGTTTTGACTACAAACTGCCAGATTTGTAGAAAAATTCTATCTGGAATTATCTAGATATAGTCAATTGAATCTCTACTCACAGGCGGTTCACGAGCACTTGGCATATACCACCGGATTCGTTGAAGTTTTGACTACAAACTGCGAGATTTGTAGAAAAATTCTATCTGGAATTATCTAGATATAGTCGTTTGAATCTCTACTCACAGGCGGTTCACGAGTACTTGGCATATACCACCGGATTCGTTGAAGTTTTCACTACAAACTGAGAGATTTGTAGAAAAATTCTATCTGGAATTATCTAGATATAGTCGTTTGAATCTCTACTCACATGCAATTCACGAGCACTTGGCATATACCACCGGATTTGTTGAAGTTTTGACTACAAACAGAGAGATTTGTAGAAAAATTCTATCTGGAATTATCTAGATATAGTCGTTTGAATCTCTTCTCACAGGCGATTCACGAGCACTTGGCATATACCACCGGATTCGTTGAAGTTTTGACTACAAACTGCGAGATTTGTAGAAAAATTCTATCTGGAATTATCTAGATATAGTCGTTTGAATCTCTACTCACAGGCGATTCACGAAAACTTGGCATATACCACCGGATTCGTTGAAGTTTTGACTACAAACTGCGAAATTTGTAGAAAAATTCTATCTGGAATTATCTAGATATAGTCGTTTGAATCTCGCCTCACAGGCAATTCACGAGCACTTGGCATATACCACCGGATTCGTTGAAGTTTTGACTACAAACTGCGAGATTTGTAGAAAAATTCTATCTGGAATTATCTAGATATAGTCGTTTGAATCTCTACACACAGGCGATTCACGAGCACTTGGCATATACCACCGGATTCGTTGAAGTTTTGACTACAAACTGAGAAATTTGAAGAAAAATTCTATCTGGAATTATCTAGATATAGTCGTTTGAATCTCTACTCACAGGCGATTCACGAGCACTTGGCATATACCACCGGATTCGTTGAAGTTTTGACTACAAACTGCGAGATTTGTAGAAAAATTCTATCTGGAATTATCTAGATATAGTCGTTCGAATCTCTACTCACAGGCAATTCACGAGCACTTGGCATATACCACCGGATTCGTTGAAGTTTTGACTACAAACTGCGAGATTTGTAGAAAAATTCTATCTGGAATTATCTAGATATAGTCGTTCGAATCTCTACTCACAGGCAATTCACGAGCACTTGGCATATACCATCGGATTCGTTGAAGTTTTGACTACAAACTGCCAGATTTGTAGAAAAATTCTATCTGGAATTATCTAGATATAGTCAATTGAATCTCTACTCACAGGCGGTTCACGAGCACTTGGCATATACCACCGGATTTGTTGAAGTTTTGACTACAAACTGAGAGATTTGCAGAAAAATTCTATCTGGAATTGTCTAGACATAGTCGTTTGAATCTCTACTCACAGGCGGTTCACGAGTACTTGGCATATACCATCGGATTCGTTGAAGTTTTGACTACAAACTGCGAGATTTGTAGAAAAATTCTATCTGGAATTATCTAGATATAGTCGTTTGAATCTCGCCTCACAGGCAATTCACGAGCACTTGGCATATACCACCGGATTCGTTGAAGTTTTGACTACAAACTGCGAGATTTGTAGAAAAATTCTATCTGGAATTATCTAGATATAGTCGTTTGAATCTCTACACACAGGCGATTCACGAGCACTTGGCATATACCACCGGATTCGTTGAAGTTTTGACTACAAACTGAGAAATTTGAAGAAAAATTCTATCTGGAATTATCTAGATATAGTCGTTTGAATCTCTACTCACAGGCGATTCACGAGCACTTGGCATATACCACCGGATTCGTTGAAGTTTTGACTACAAACTGCGAGATTTGTAGAAAAATTCTATCTGGAATTATCTAGATATAGTCGTTCGAATCTCTACTCACAGGCAATTCACGAGCACTTGGCATATACCACCGGATTCGTTGAAGTTTTGACTACAAACTGAGAGATTTGTAGAAAAATTCTATCTGGAATTATCTAGATATAGTCGTTTGAATCTCGCCTCACAGGCAATTCACGAGCACTTGGCATATACCACCGGATTCGTTGAAGTTTTGACTACAAACTGCGAGATTTGTAGAAAAATTCTATCTGGAATTATCTAGATATAGTCGTTTGAATCTCTACACACAGGCGATTCACGAGCACTTGGCATATACCACCGGATTCGTTGAAGTTTTGACTACAAACTGAGAAATTTGAAGAAAAATTCTATCTGGAATTATCTAGATATAGTCGTTTGAATCTCTACTCACAGGCGATTCACGAGCACTTGGCATATACCACCGGATTCGTTGAAGTTTTGACTACAAACTGCGAGATTTGTAGAAAAATTCTATCTGGAATTATCTAGATATAGTCGTTCGAATCTCTACTCACAGGCAATTCACGAGCACTTGGCATATACCACCGGATTCGTTGAAGTTTTGACTACAAACTGAGAGATTTGTAGAAAAATTCTATCTGGAATTATCTAGATATAGTCGTTCGAATCTCTACTCACAGGCAATTCACGAGCACTTGGCATATACCACCGGATTCGTTGAAGTTTTGACTACAAACTGCCAGATTTGTAGAAAAATTCTATCTGGAATTATCTAGATATAGTCAATTGAATCTCTACTCACAGGCGGTTCACGAGCACTTGGCATATACCACCGGATTTGTTGAAGTTTTGACTAATAACTGAGAGATTTGTAGAAAAATTCTATCTGGAATTGTCTAGACATAGTCGTTTGAATCTCTACTCACAGGCGGTTCACGAGTACTTGGCATATACCATCGGATTCGTTGAAGTTTTGACTACAAACTGCGAGATTTGTAGAAAAATTCTATCTGGAATTATCTAGATATAGTCGTTTGAATCTCTACTCACAGGCGATTCACGAGCACTTGGCATATACCACCGGATTCGTTGAAGTTTTGACTACAAACTGAGAGATTTGTAGAAAAATTCTATCTGGAATTATCTAGATATAGTCGTTTGAATCTCTACTCAAAGGCAATTCACGAGCACTTGGCATATACCACCGGATTCGTTGTAGTTTTGACTACAAACTGAGAGATTTGTAAAAAAATTCTATCTGGAATTATCTGGAAATAGTCGCTTAAATTTCGTTCTACAGGCGATTCACGAACATTTGTCATAGACCGCCGGATTCGTTGAGGTTTTGACTACAAACTAAAAGATTTGCAGAAAAATTCTATCTGGAATTATATGTTGGTATATGTCAAGTCCTCGTGAATCGTCTGTAAGGCGAGATTCAAACGACAATGTCCAGATAATTCCAGATAGAATTTTTCTGTAAATCTCTTTCTTTGTAGTGAAAACTTCAACGAATCCGGCGGTATCTGTCAAGTGCTCGTGAATCGCCTATGAGGCGAGATTCAAACGACTATATCTAGATAATTCCAAATAGAATTTTTCTACAAATCTCTCAGTTTGTAGCCAAAACTACAACGAATCCGGTGATATATGCCAAGTGCTCGTGAATCGCCTGTGAGTAGAGATTCGAACGACTATATCTAGTTAATTCCAGATAGAATTTTTCTACAAATTTCTCAGTTTGTAGTCAAAACTTCAACGAATCCGGTGGTGTATGCTAATTGCTCGTGAATCGCCTGTGAGTAGAGATTCAAACGACTATATATAGATAGTTCCAATAAGAATTTTCCTACAAATCTGTCTGTTTGTAGTCAAAACTTCAACGAATCCGGTGGTGTAAGCCAAGTGCTCGTGAATCGCCTGTGAGTAGAGATTCAAATGACTATATCTAGATAATTCCAGATAGAATTTTTCTACAAATCTCGCAGTTTGTAGTCAAAACTTCAACGAATCCGGTGGTGTATGCCAAGTGCTCGTGAATCGCCTGTGAGTAGAGATTCAAACGACTATATCTAGATAATTCCAGATAGAATTTTTCTACAAATCTCTCAGTTTGTAGTCAAAACTTCAACGAATCCGGTGGTGTATGCTAAGTGCTCGTGAATCGCCTGTGAGTAGAGATTCAAACGACTATATCTAGATAATTCCAGATAGAATTTTTCTACAAATCTCTCAGTTTGTAGTGAAAACTTCAACGAATCCGGTGGTATATGCTAAGTTCTCATGAATCGCCTGTGAGTAGAGATTCAAACGACTATATCTAGATAATTCCAGATAGAATTTTTCTACAAATTTCTCAGTTTGTAGTCAAAACTTCAACGAATCCGGTGGTATATGCCAAGTACTCGTGAATCGCCTGTGAGTAGAGATTCAAACGACTATATCTAGATAATTCCAGATAGAATTTTTCTACAAATCTCTCAGTTTGTAGTCAAAACTTCAACGAATCCGGTGGTATATGCTAAGTTCTCATGAATCGCCTGTGAGTAGAGATTCAAACGACTATATCTAGATAATTCCAGATAGAATTTTTTTACAAATCTCTCAGTTTGTAGTCAAAATTTCAACGAATCCGGTGGTATATGCCAAGTGCTCGTGAATTGCCTGTGAGGCGAGATTCAAACGACTATATCTAGATAATTCCAGATAGAATTTTTCTACAAATCTCTCAGTTTGTAGTCGAAACTTCAACGAATCCGGTGGTATATGCCAAGTGCTCGTGAATCGCCTGTGAGTAGAGATTCAAACGACTATATCTAGATAATTCCAGATAGAATTTTTCTACAAATCTCTCAGTTTGTAGTCAAAACTTCAACGAATCCGGTGGTGTATGCCAAGTGCTCGTGAATTGCCTGTGAGTAGAGATTCAAACGACTATATCTAGATAATTCCAGATAGAATTTTTCTACAAATCTCGTAGTTTGTAGTCAAAACTTCAACGAATCCGGTGGTATATGCCAAGTGCTCGTGAATCGGCTATGAGTAGAGATCCAAACTTCTATATCTAGATAATTCCAGATAGAATTTTTCTACAAATCTCTCTGTTTGTAGTCAAAATTTCAACGAATCCGGTGGTATATGCCAAGTGCTCGTGAATTGCCTGTGAGGCGAGATTCAAACGACTATATCTAGATAATTCCAGATAGAATTTTTCTACAAATCTCTCAGTTTGTAGTCGAAACTTCAACGAATCCGGTGGTATATGCCAAGTGCTCGTGAATCGCCTGTGAGTAGAGATTCAAACGACTATATCTAGATAATTCCAGATAGAATTTTTCTACAAATCTCTCAGTTTGTAGTCAAAACTTCAACGAATCCGGTGGTATATGCCAAGTACTCGTGAATCACTTGTGAGTAGAGATTCAAACGACTATATTTAGATAATTCCAGATAGAATTTTTCTACAAATCTCGCAGTTTGTAGTCAAAACTTCAACGAATCCGGTGGTATATGCCAAGTGCTCGTGAATCGCCTGTGTGTAGAGATTCAAACGACTATATCTAGATAATTCCAGATAGAATTTTTCTACAAATCTCTCAGTTTGTAGTCAAAACTTCAACGAATCCGGTGGTATATGCCAAGTGCTCGTGAATCGCCTGTGAGTAGAGATTCAAACGACTATATCTAGATAATTCCATATAGAATTTTTCTACAAATCTCTCAGTTTGTAGTCAAAACTACTACGAATCCGGTGGTATATTCCAAGTGCTCGTGAATCACTTCTCAGACGAGATTCAAACGTCTTTATCTCGGTTATTTCCGATAATTTTTTTTAAATCTCTCAGTTTGTAGGCAAAACTTCAATCGACTATATATAAACAACAAATTAAAATTTCGGGCTGAAATTTCTTGCTATATTCATAGTGTTCAATAACGTTATGCTAATTTAGTTCCGCATTGTCGTTTTCATGTTAGGTTTGGGCTGTGTAGGTTTCCAAACAATTGAGGGGATAATTTAAAAATACGTAAAAGTTATATTTATAATTTCGGGCTGAATGCTCTAAATGTCATAACAGATTACCATGACACATTTTACTGTCGCGACAGTGGTAGTTTTCGGGCTGGGATATAAAACTTTCTCGATAGCTGTAGTTTAGTATTGCTAACGGGGTTTTTCAACAGAATATCGGGCTACCTCCATTTAACAAGCAATAGTAATACATATATCTTAAAAATACATAAAAGTAATTTTAAAATTTCGGGCTGAATGTTATAAATGTTATGACATTGTATCATGACACTATTTACTGTCGTGATAGTGACATTTTTTCGGGCTAGGATAGTAAACTGTCACGATAGTGATAGTTTAGTGTTACCATCGCGTTTTTTCGGGCTGAGTATCGGGCTAGCTTCATATACATGGCCCTGTGTGGGGTTTGCCAGTACCCCCATCAGGCGCCTCACCGAGTACCGGATAGGGGAATGCTTGCCAGATATGGTAGGTACTGGGGAAATTGAATACTTTGGGTGGACCAAAAACTAGCACACCAAAGCTAAGGTGGTACTACATACGCCGATGACTGCGAAGCTAAGAGGGTGCTTAGTCGTTAGTATGTTAACTCCGAATTTGGCGTCGTTCGGTTTAAATCCATAGCTTTCCTATGATAACGCAGAGCTCTGTCATAGGCGACCGTTAATTTTTCGTGCTACTCGTGGGAATAAAATAAAAATTTAAGATGAAAAATGATGATGAAAATAATAGCCTAATAATATTAGGAAACGAGACGGATGCGTCTACAGGAGCATCAAATCAACCGGGCCGCTTCATCTATTCTTCGGATGCTATTACCATAGATTCTGGGGGGAACCAACCCTTGGCAAATAAAGGGAACAACTTTCCTAAGAGCATGAAAATGTTGAGATCACCACCTCCAAATGTAAGTAGACGTACACTACAATTAAAGACAACTGTGCCAACAAAGCGACTGCGTCCACAGTAACTACAAAGACGCAGTCTCCATTGAAAAAGGAACTTCATTACAAATGCCGATTGCATCAACAAACATTATAAACAGCTAGGATATGTTAACCAAGTTTCAGAAAATGGAGAAACTAATCTCGCAGCTGAGCAATGAAGTTGCTGAACTTAAGAGTGAAAACTCTACGCTTAAAATAAAAAAAAGGTTAAAATTAGTAAAGCTGAGGATTCAGCACGAGCTAACAACCTGCCTGTCAACCATATTCAGCCATCAACCAGTCAACATCATTCAAATAATTCCAACTGGTTGCTGCAGCAATTTCCAGTCTCTCAACAGAATAATAGATTTAATGCTCTGACTATAGAGGATTATTTCACAGATGAGGAAGAACTGGAAGAAGAAGTTTCCAGAGCTAATAACAGAAATCCTAAGAAACGTAAGCGCACAAAAACGAAAACTCCCCCAAAAAATAATACACAAAGTGTGAACTGTAACACTGAACAGAAAAACCCAAAAACACTACTGCCTCTACCCATTAATGTGAGCAATATCAACAATTTCGAACTTTTTCGACAAAAAATAATAAAAACCACTAGTGAATCAACTAATTTTAAGGCGCTCTCAAATAGTGACATTAGAGTTACCTTTCAAAATGAAAATGATTACAGAAATGTCAAAAAATTACTGGAAGAATTACAAAACGAATCTAGCAACCAACTAGAAAATATCCAATATCACAACTACCAGCTGAAGAGTGAAAACGCCTATAGAGTGGTTATCAGAGGCTTACCTTCTTCTATTAGTTACGATGAAATTAAAGCAGACTTAGAAAAAATGGGACATGAAGTCGCAGGTATTACCAACATATACAAAATGGTCACAATTGATGGTGTAAAAGTCAGGAAACACTTTCCATTGTTTTACATCGACTTAAAACAAAAAGACAACAATAAAGAAGTATACAATATCAAAAAACTTGCGTACTGTATAATTAAAATTGAGCCACCTAACAAGACAAGAGGAATTCCACAATGTACGAATTGTCAACAACTTGGACATACCAAGAGCTTTTGCTATCGTCAAACCAAATGCTTTAAATGCGCGGAAAATTACCACACGACAAAATGCAAGAAAACACCAGATATCTCGCCTTCTTGTGCTCTTTGTCAACAACAAGGGCATACTGCAAATTATAAAGGATGCCGTGTATATCAGAGCAAAATTATAAAAGTCAACAGAATAATAAAACAAGCGCAGTGCAGCGGATTCAAACCAAAGTTGCTAAGCCACAAACAACAATCACACCATCCACAGTTGGATTATTCTATGTGCAAATCACCAACGAGTCTAATAAGATGGTGGCAAAACTGGAAATCTATATCTATCCACCAAGCGAAAAGTCAACATACTCACAAATGATTAACTCGTTCCTACGCATTGTAGCATGGAACGCTAATGGGCTCAACCACCTAGCCCAAGAACTGGAAATATTTTTCCATACAAATAACATTGATATTGCGCTGATTTCAGAAACGCACTTCTCCAACAAAAGCTTTATCAGAATAAGAGGTGGTTCAGCTGTACTAATTAAAAATAATATCAAACATAATCTGTTATATATAACTGTTATCTCAATCCAATATACTGGCGCAGATCTAAATATTGCAGCAGCGTACTGTCCTCCACGGCATACACCAACGAAGTTACAATTTAATAACTTCTTCAATAAGCTCGGTCCAAGATTTATTATTGGAGGGGACTGCAATATAAAACATACAGCTTGGGGTTCCAGGCTTATTTCTCCTGGGAAAGAAAACACATTGTTTAATGCCATTCATGAAAACAAATGCGAATATCTGTCCCCAAAGGGGCCAACGTTAATCTTAAGGATACATCCTAGGTAAGGATATATCATAGGTAACGAGTAGGAGGTGACACTTTGATCAATTACCTGCACTTTAGAAATCGATTTTATGCAATATATAGTACATACATCTCTTTTAACCTTAGTGCTATTGCTAGTTTTAATGCATAATTTAATTAAATTTTGTACTCGTTCATTACTGTTCGGAATTTGTCCTAATTATAAATTTCTCAAACACAAATTAATCAATAATCTAGGATTAAAGCATTGTAAGATTTTCAAGATTGTTGAGAGCTAATAGTGCGTCTAAATGAAATATTAAGCAACAACAAACTGAAATTTATTAACTAATTTTGATTTTCTATTCGCTTAGAACGTTTGTGTGGAACGGAGAACAAAAATACAGATACTGCTCGCCGTGTCCAAATTTGGAAATAAATAGGACATTTTATAAATTTCATTTGACGTCTATATAAGAAATAGAAGTGTATACATAATTTTTAAATATGTCAGTATGTGTTATGTTGTTAATTGTAACCTTTGGCTGATTTAAGGTCGATTTATATTATCGGCGCGGCACAGCACATCTCATACCAAAAAAATTATATTACATGTATTTACTAGAGTATTTATATTATTAGTGCATCTCGGTGCGGTACAGTACAGCACATATCTTATAATCCAAAAAGAATATTTGAATACGAATAGATACGAAAGAAAACCAAAATACATCCAAATAAAATAAATAAATACAACTCAAATATTCCATCGTAGAATGATAGATACGAACGCACACCGGAATAAATACGAACCCAATATATGAGCTGAACTGAGCTGATAATATAAATCGTTGATGAATGAGACGATGCATGACTGTGCTGAGCCGCGCCGATAATATAAATCGACCGTTAAGCATCATTGGTTTCGGTTTTTAATTGAAGGATACAACTCATAGAAGTATTTTCCCTTAGAATATTTCTCCTTTGCAAACTGCCGCACACTTGGCTTACCCCAAATTTATTCAAGTTTTATTACATTTTATAATAAACATTAAATTATTTGAGAAAGCCGTGTTACAAGATGTTTTTTACTATTTAAAAGTTTGTAGCTGTCAAATATAAAAACGGCCTACTTTATGTAGGCGCAAGATGGCAGTTAAATCAAAGCTCCAAGCGAATACACCGTCAAATTTATTGTACTCGTCAGTTGATCAAGTAAAATATTGTAAGGGCACACCAAGTTGAAAGCTTTGCTTGCTATGTGGAGAACGGGTCCATTTTAGATATTGTCAAATCAGACACTTGAAACACTTGACATTTATATGTGAAAATTGAGCAACTAAATTACTTTTGTTGTAATTCACAGACCATCTGTGAACCATTGAGAACCAATGAGACACCATTCACAGACCATCTTATTACAGGGCACTGTAATACCTTCGCAATGGTCGAAGCAGCGTTCAAGTTGAGATAGAAATAATTACAGTGTAACGATTTTAAATAGATACTCGTTATTGGTATTAAATATCGATAATCAATGGAGAATTGTGTCAATTTTTTTTTGTTATTATCTTGCAATACATTCCCCCCCCCCCCTTCCCTTTCGTTAAATTTTCATTTTCGTTTTAATTTTTTTTTGGGCCAACGACCGAAAAAAAACGGAGGAACGACAAGTCGATAATTAATTTTTAAAGAGATCGGATGTAGCTTACCATCTCACCACCAACCATAAAAAAAAAAAAAAAAAAAAAACAAAATAAAAAATAAAATATATATTTTTATATTTTTAGTGATTAAGGACATTAAAAATTGCGAGTAATGTCGAGTTCACGTATGCGATCAAAAATTGATTCGCGAATCAAGCCAATCTTTGAGCGTAATTATTTCGCATTATTACTCATAATTTGTAATTTTTTTTTATCATGTTGGATGCTTCCGATCAAAATTTTCCCAAAGTTAAAATTATTTCATCTCGGACGGGGAAATTTGTACATGTTTTCAATGATTTAATTTTCCTTTGATTCGCGAATCATTTTTTGATCGCATACGTGAACTCGACATAAATCACGTTTTAAAATTGAACATAAAAATGTAACCAATAATAATTGGATCTTACTTAATGTACGTACATAATATTAAAAATAAAATCTAAAATAAAAATAAACAAATTTATATATAAATATGAAAAGCATGAGTAATATATGTAAATAAAAAAAATTACAAAAATTATAAAATACAAACCGTGAATTAAAAAAAAGTTGTTTTTTGGCTGTAAAATATTTTATGATACGCATCAAAACAGTGCAAAAGCAAAACGAACTTTTATTGTTACACCATAATTGTACCCATGCAAATGCATATCAGCTGATGCATGGTAACGGTAAATTTTCCTGTGCCAGTTTGCACATATAAATCTGGGGTCAGCACGTGTCACTTCGATTTGTGAATATTTGCTCCGTTCTTCCGCTAAGTGGGCTATTACACATAAAAGACAAGGATTTAAAATTAATTAAATGGATAAACTCAATACAATCAAATATGTTAACGATCAAAAATGGACTATGGAACGTTGTTTTCCGAAGATCTTGCTGGTTGAATTTAGGTTATGTTTTAGTGAAATTGTGTGAATGTTAGATATAAATCAACCCTGATTTTAGTAGGATGAATTTAAATATAGCTGAATGACAATACCGAATGAATTTTTTTTTTTTACAATATCAACGGAATATTTAGGCATCATACGAGTATATAAGATAATGCTGTCGAGTCATTACGAACGTGTGGAGTCCCTTGTTTAGATGGTGTTGCTTGGGACGATATGGCAAAATAAGGTTACAAATAGCATATGATGAGATGACCCGTAGATGTGAATTATATAACCTAACCAGTCTATTATGACTGATGCTGAATACATATTATGATGAATATTAGTATCCTTTATCTCAACCACAACTAACTCAAATTAATAAACTAATAAAATCTAATCTAGTGTGGGAATTTAATTGAGACTAACATTTTAATATATTTAGGTAGTCAGAAAATGAATTTGCTGCGGTTCGCCTTAGTTGTTTCTGTGACTAACATCCTTCCCTATAACTAACCTTATCTGTTAAGGATGCAGGCAGAGGTTGGGCCCGCATGATGCTAAAATATTATTCGCATTCAGATATAATTTGTTATTTGATTGTTGATATTTCAGGATTATGGTAACGTACCTAGGATCACCGTTATGGTTAGCCTGTACGCCATGATAGAGGAACCATATCATATCAATCTCATGGGATGTCTTGTTTTGCCAGAATTGGACGCACTCGAAATCAAAAGGAACTGAAAATATTTTTACTTAAAAATATCTCTGAGTCATCCATAGTGGATGGAAGTAGATTAAGTATTCTTTGTGGTTGGTATATAAGTTTTCAAATTATTTGGTAACCGTTTTTTGCATATTGGTGTAGCATGTGCATGTTTCTATTATTTCTGCAGTCTCGAGAATATTTTCAATGTATATTCTGCAATCGTTTCCTGCCATTTTCTTTCTTTATTTGTTTAGTTGTACCTTCGTATTTCATTCGATTTCTGTCTTATCCTGATAAGATAAGGTCGTCTTATCTGAGATCAACGGTTTCTGATGTATTTCTCATCGAAAGTGTGGGTTCGCTTCAAAATAACGACAATTTTTTAGCAGGATTGCAGTAACGATTATTGCTAGACCTCTAGAAAAGCATCGGCATTTAAGTTAATGTCTCTAAAAATCACGTGATTAATATCGCAACTATACAAGGTGGTTGAAACTGTTTTCGTCCAGCCCTTTGTGAGACTAACTTTCCTTTTTAAATGTTTTCGCTTCGAGAACGTCATTTTAAAAAATTATAATATTATTTACGTTAATTTCTGAACAATATTGGATCAACTTACAACAATAAAAATAAATTAGTTTTGCTATATTTCGACACTATTTGCACCTATGCGTGGAATAATATAACAAAAATATGAATAATATTATTTCATCATTGTAGGTATCAACGCTTTGAAAGTATAAATTTCTATGTCAATGCCAACCTTTTCACATTTGACAGGCGAAGAAATCTAAAAAAACTAATTTTTGTGCGAATTCACACATCGCTACCAATCAATCATGCAACCTAATTTCTTAATTATACAAAATTTATTATGAAAACGGTATAGTCACTCACCGCCAAACTGATTGGTTGAGGTCGTAAACTCGCCTTTATTTTTCATAAACAAGTCAATACAATTTGGCGTGAGAGTGGAGTAAACTATTTCGACCATTATATAGCACCACCTCGTGTCGCTTATTCAAAAAACAGTCAACAAATTTATTTCGGTAGATAGGAAATTGTAATAAAACAACAAAATTCACATTAAATTCGGTCAACGGAAATTAATTTTCAATTTTATTATTTTTAATTTTATTTATTGATTTATTAAAGTTTTTCTTTCTATAATTTGATTGTCTTAATGATTTTCAATATACAGTTTATGGTTGGAATATAGACAATAAATTTCACAACACAATGAACGAAAAATAAAAAATAAAAAATAGGAAATTGCTTAGGTGAAAATTTAGGTGTGTTTTATTGCTTTTATATACAACGTTCGGATTTTTAGTTAGAAGGTTTGTGTGCGCTCGATGAATAAATTTTTGTTTCTGTATTATTTTAATGGTATTTCAATTAGATAATATTTTATCTATTTTAAATTTCATCAATTAATTAAATTTTACGTATAAAAACAATAAACAGACTCAAGCGAATTACAGTTTATTTATACAATCATAATTACACGATATAAAACTGCCTCCGGTATTTTATGTGGTATCAATTTACATATTTAAACATTAATTCGCGTATCTCAGCGAGAAAATGCTGATAATGACGACGTGCGGGAAATACCGCCTCCCGCGTTGCGTTGCATATTATGTCTTTGTTACATAAACTGCATCAATAAATTATTTTGATAAATTCCGCTATCTCAATTATCGATCGAATACACATTTCAATTAATCAAGATAATAGACTTTTATAATTTATTTGTGATAAGTTAATTGAAATTAATAATTAATCACGTTTTTATTGGTTTGCATCTGTTGAATACGAAATGAGTACGCAAACATTTCGTTTGTGTTTGTTTTGTTTTGTTTTGTTCCCTATATACCATATTAACGGTTATAATAAAGCAACTAAACACGTATCCGCGTAATTAACTTTTTATGTAAATTTTTTGTAAATTAATTAAAACATTTTCTGTGTATTTTGATACATTTGATAAGGTTGTGAGTTAAAAGCGATATACATGGGTCTAAATATGTTATACATATTTGATGTCTCAATTATGCGATGGTGAGCAATTATGGAACGTAGATGGTGTATTTGAATTTTTGGACAAATATGCTAAGTACAACAAAACGCAAGAACTATTCGTGCACAATTTTCTATAAACTTCCTTTCGATTTTTGCGGTAACTGAAATTAATTCAAACAGTAGCTTTAAAAGTTTGAATATTACAATTCAAATTTTGTAGTTTTCCGCAAAGACGGATCTGCAGAAATGGCAGAAGATCAGTCTAGCGACATAATACTTTGCTGTTCACTTGGACTTTGATAGCTGGTTTCCTGACATTCTGAATCCAGAAATTGTATTGATATGTATCAAATATGTAAATTGCTGGATGAACGCATCATTGTTGGTGGTTCTAACCCATTGGTACCCGCTTGGTAGCTCCCAACCAATGCCTCCTAAACTACAGGCCTCTTACTACTCTCATTTTTTGCACATGACGTCAATTTATGTCTAAACTGAGACTGCGCATTAATAATATTAAGATATTTACACTAACAAAACAACTAGTGAAAGCAACAACAATGTAGACATAGCGTGTCGTCATCATTTGGTGTATGCGGCCTGTAGTTTAGGAGGCATTGTCCCAACTCACCATTTCCAAAATAAAATGCTACTAATGAAATCTTTGAAATAAGTGATTCTGTACAGTGTGATCCATAACTATATAACCACTCGTTTGTTTTTCATTTTTTAAAATAACTGATTTAGAAATTTCCAAGATATTAATGTCAAACTACGAAAGTATGTATGTGATTCGTCATGGAAAAACAGTTTCAGAATTCAATTATTTTAAGAAAAAACTTTTTTTTTTAAATTACTTGATTCCATAGCTATAAAACCACAGTAGCTTTTGATTATATTTTTCTCGCTAAGAATAAATAAATGAATTAATATTTTAGTTTTATTCGGGCTATCAAATAGCCATGTGGTGTATAAAAATACTGCCAAATGCCAAATACTCAAAATCGTATTAATTACGGGACATGAAAACTGTTAAGCGCCTGTTTTCAAGCGATTTTCAGTTAAGTGTGCCCCCAAAACACGACCTGTCGGGCTCTAAAAGGTGTTTGCACCTGAAATTCACAAAAATGAAAGTGGTACCAAACTTATTGCCAGGTCGCAAAGCTTCACGACGTGAATTTGTTATGGCAAATATAAGACAGGACAAAGAAAAATTAATCTGGATGGGCCAGTTGATATGAAGTACTATTATGGTGAGACCTTACAAAGAAATCAACGTACTTCTCAAAGCGAAATTTTGGTGGTGGAAGTCTAATGGAATGGACTGGTTTCTCTTGTGCGGGTACGCTCACTTTAACCTTTCCTTCAACTAGAATGAAAAGCGAGGAGTACATTGGCGGCTTAGAAGGCCACCGCATACCTTTTCTGTACATGCATCAAGAGGAAAACTCAAATTTCAAGCAAGATAACGCTCCAATCCATAAGAAGGTTTACGAGAGTAAAAGCCAGACAATCAGTGAGTTGAAATTTACAATTGAAAATGCCTGGAACGAATTATCGCCCGAAATCATTGATTCATTGATTGAAACTATGCCTAACAGAATTCTGGCGTTGGCCGATAACAAACGGGGGTATGCCGACATACTAATTTTATTTTTATTTTGTGTTGGTTTCAAATAGTTATGATGGCACATTATAAGTTTTTAGTTGTTCCGTTTTCTTATCCAATGTAATATCTTTAGTTGTTCTGCTTCCTCATTGACAATGTAACGTGTATTTATATAGATGACCTTTTTTAAATAAAATAACAGTAACTGCATCCAGTATTTTAATTTTGTGTTGATAAATAAATCCTTCTCTTACATGCTGCTTACGACAATATAAACATCCACATACATTTTTATATGATAATTATCGCTAAAATTTCTACAACGGTTATTTATATATTCAAATTACTAAATGATCCTAGATGGATATTGGTACCCATCTTTTTGTTTACCTCGTGTTACTGTAGAACATGATTTTCGGAGTGCGTCAATGAAATACGTTGAAATACTAATTTTGCGTATTTTAATAATGAGTAATTTTTCCTTTATTTGCAATAGTTTGAAAAATTCGCTTTGGTAAAGAGTTATACAGGTTTTTAAGGTAACTGGGGTTAAGTTGGAGGCTTGCATCTTCTATTGCTATTTGCAAGTCATTTAATGAATCATATTGCCTACCTTGACCGTATACCATTCTCGATAGTTCTGCCCAACAATTCTCTATGATGATAATATCCGGCGACTTTGCTGGCCATTGCATAACTTTGATTTGATTTGCTTCAAACCACTTTCGAACTATGCCGGATCTATGCGCTGGTGCACTATCCTGTTGAAAAATCAAATTTCTTAGACGTAATTGCCTATAAAGTGGTAAAAACTTATTATTTAACAACTCTTTATATCTTTCACTAGTTAGCGATCCCGCAACAAATTCAAATTTCCACTTGCCGAAAGAAGAAATAATACTCCAAACAATAACGCCACTCCCACCTTGTTGCCGTCTCATTTGTGTTAATTCAGGAGTTCTAATATCGTGAAAATAGTAGTTATAACAATCTAGGCCATCAAGACAAAACCGTTTTTCATCAGAAAATAAAATATTGTTCCATTCATTTTTCCAGCTCATGTGCTTCTCAGCAAATGCCATTCTGTCTTAAATGTTTCCTTTACTTAACGAAGGTTTACGCTGCATTTTTCTTCGTTTGAGGAACGCAGTTTTTTTAAATACCGTTGTACCAAAGAGTATGAAATTTTCCAAAGAGTAACGAAGCAGAGGAAAAAATTTCATCAAAAAAATGCATGGGTTATACAATTTAATTGCATTAAAAACACATTTACACATTTTTATTTAAAGTAATTTTTGTCGTTTTCTATAAATAGTCACGAGTATGACAATATTCAATCAAAAAATTGTTACAGGCTGGCTACTGCCAACCTGCAGATTTTCACTAAGCACCTGCAGAGGCCTCCACCGTGATATTTTGCTGGCTACGTTCTCAGGGAGAAGTGCTAAGGTCGTGGGGTTTGAGGCATACAGGGCTCCTGGCTTACACCGTGATGATTACAGAAAGTTAGGGGAACGCAAATAATAATAAAACACCCGGATGTTCCGCCGAAACTCGTCGGCCGGAACCTGAGGAACGAACAGCAGATAATCAAAATAATAAATAAATAAAAAAAAATGATAACGGAAGAGGTGCCTTGGTGCGCGCATCCATCCGAATTCAAACGGGGTCGAGCCCTGGTTACGGAATTGGATGCGGGCACCAAGGGACCGCAAACACTAAACCGACATAGAGGGAGCCTCCGCTCCCATCATACCGACCAAAAAATTTAATATTTCATTTTATTTTTTTTCTAAAAATGAAAACCAAAAGAAAACAACTTCCCACGAGGAAAACGAGAGAAGGAGAGATAGCGAGAGAGAGAACAGCAATGCGCATCGAGCGTGCACCCGCTGTGCGGCGCTCGATCACAAAAATTTTGAAAATTAGGAATATAATATAATAAAATAAAAAATATATATAAAAAAATATAAAATCAAAAGGAATAAAAATAAAAAAATTTAAAAAATTGTACCTTAATTATTGTTTTAAAAAAAAAAAAATATACTGGTGCGGCCTTGCGCGGCCGTCATGCCACATGTGGTACCACACCCGGACCGTTGCGGTGCCTTTCACCGTTACCAATATGGGTTGCGGCCTTGATGCCGTCGTTGGGCGACTCCCGCCTTGCGCTAGAGCGCTTGCCTGGTTTGGCACTATGTGGGCGTCCTTCGCAACAAGCCGTCTTGAACTGTATTTACAGCTGGTCACGTTGTTGGCCACTTCCGTAGATGTTGAGGCACGCCTGTGCCGTTATACCACAATTGATTAATGGCCTCGTGGTTTGCCTCCCAAACACGCTGCGATGTATAATACGAATATAAATAGCGAACCACTTTTGGCCGCCCGTAAAAATGAAAATAATTTAGCCGGTATAAATGTGCGTACGGCACCCGTATAAATGTGCGTACGGCACCCGTGTAAAATTACGATACTATATCAAAAAAACTATGGCCCTCGTCGTATTTGCGCGTCCTGTGTTTAGTACGGTATCCGCAGAAAAAGATAGTGCTCGATAATTATATTGGCACGCACCCGTTATTATTGCGATATTCTTAGTATCGGCTACTCCCGCTTAAAATAATGCGGCCCTCATTAAATTTGGCACCCCCGTAAAAAAACAAATAAATTGACCATTTTGTTTTATTTTTGCTTCAATATTTCACAATTTATTAATTATCCGGACCAAAATAGTCCCAATCACTATCAACGTAATTTTTATTATGTAAGCACAAATATAAATATTTTTTTTTATAAATCAATCAGATTTTCTAGTTCAAATCATATTAATCAACAAGTAAATTACATTATTATTATACAGATTTTATTATAATATAATTAGTCATCAATGTGGCCATATACCGAAAAATGGACTCTTTTTCTTATGTCACAAACTCAAAACAAAACTCTTTCAAAATCACTACTCGAATGAATTCATACCAAAAATTTCGAACGCCGCACAACTCGTAAAACGTTCTAGAAGAAATGAATCTCTCTTCTCTGTCTCTCCTTTATATCAAATTTTCGTTGGTACAAAAGAGAGACATATAAGAAAAAACATTTTTTCTAAAACGTTTTACTTTGCACACACTCGATGCGCATTGTTCTCTCTTTCTCGTTTTCTCTTCACCTCTGCGCCACCACACGATGGGGAACAAAACAAAACAATTTAACAGACAAACACAGAGGTGAATAAAAACATAAGAGAAGATGGGCGAAACGAAGACAACAACCGGGGTGAATAAAATAACACAAAAATCGTCGTTGCGACCATACAGTCGTAACAAAATATAAAAAATTGTTGCGTAAGTGTATTGTATAATCGATTTAAATTGCATAACCCATGCATTTTTTGATGAATTTTTTTTTCTCTGTTTCGTTACTCTGTGTAAATTTGCATACTTTTTGGTAGTACTGTTCGTATCGATGACGTGACACGGGCTGACGCTGCTATCTGGCGCGCCGCTTTGCTGGAATTTCTAGCAATTCGTACAATTTTGCGTTCTTCTCGCACAGTTAATGCATATTTTCGACCTTTATTTTTAGATTTTACTTCATAGTTGGGGTGTTTTACAATTTTATTGATCATATCTAAGCTGCGGTTAACTTGTGATACAATTTTTCTATTGCTTAGTCCATTTCGATGCAAAGCCAACACCGTCTGAACTTCGTGATATTCAATTTTTTTTCCACGATCCATTTCCTAAGGTTGAATTAATATTATTTAATGCAGATGAAAAAAAACGTATCTAAAATACTTAAAAAAAATTATAATAAAATTAACTTTGCAATAAGACATAAATTTCAATAAATAAAATAACAAAAGATTACCGCACGTATTCTATTGTCGCACTCTTTTCGTTAACTATTTCTATTTTTTTGTTTTCTTCCCAATTTCGTTTTCAAAACGAATTTTCGCGGTGCTACGCATAATTGTGTTTAGTTTAAGTACCGTTATTATACAGTCAAAATAAGTTTACTGTTGCCACTATCAAATAAACTGATAATTTAAAATGAACGTATTTCTTTGTCGGGGAGTGTAGATCTTTTATATAAGCATAGAAAATATATACATATATAAGAAAATAAAGCTCGTTATATTTGCTTCCAACGCCATAAACACCCCTTCCCAGAGATTTGAACTCGGGTTCTGTGAACGCCTCAGATAGCTTCTTAAATTGCTCATTTACCGAGCGCAAGCCTTGTTTGTCCATTCATTAGCAGAAGAAAATTCAATCAGAATCTGATAGGAAACTAAATATTCCCCCAGCAGTATGCAATTTTTCCACTATGTATTAAAAATTGATTTAGTTTCATACTAAATTCCGTACTCCAAAATATCAAAGACACAAAAATATCGATTTTGGAGAAAAATAATTGTCTTTTTCTTTCTGTTTCGCGATAATATTATTTTTTTTTATATAAGTTTCGATTGTATCTTTTGTTTTCAGTTTCTTCTGATAAGTTGACGTGAATGGTTGTACTATTGGGTGTACAAATAAATTTCCGACCTTTTTAGATAGGTGTCGTTAGTATCACTGCTTGCGTACTATTCAATAGGGCAATACATGTTTTTTGGAGGTTAGATGTCAAGCTTGAATAATTACTAGTGACATTTGTTCAAAGCGTAAACAACAATTATTTTCATGTAATTCAAGATGTCGAGTTTTGTGCCAAAAAACAACATTTGCGGGAAGTTTTACTTGATTATTTTTTGTTGAAGAAAAGTGCAGCGGAAACAAATCGTTTGCTCGTGGAAGTTTACGGTGAACATGCGCCATCGAAAACAACATGCAAAAAGTGGTTTCAACGATTTAAAGTTGGTGATTTTGACGTAAGAGACAAAGAACGTGAAGGCAGACCAAGACAATTTGAAGATACAGAATTGGAAGAATTGCTTGATGTGGATCCTTGGCAGACTGAAAAAGAATTGGCAGAAGAGTTGAATATTACCCAACAATGTGTTTCGCAACGTATACATGCAATGGGATTGGTTCAGAAGCTGGGAAATTGGGTGCCACACAAATTGAAAGAAAGGGACATGGAACGTCGGAAAACCATGTACGAATTGTTGCTTCAACGACTACAAAGTAAGGGGTTTTTGCATCGGATCATCACTGGGGATGAACAATGGATCCATTATGACAATCCAAAGCGCAAACCAGCGTGGGTCAAGCCAGGTGAACTAGGCCCGTCGCCGCCAAAAGCAAATATCCATTTTTCGAAGGCGATGCTTTGTATTTGGTGCGATATGAAGGGTGTCGTCTATTATGAGCTGCTGGAAGAGCGTGAAACCATTACGGGACAAGTTTATCGACGACAACTGATGGCTTTAAAGCAAGCTCTAGCTGAAAAACGACCGGAATGTGACAAAAGGCGCAATATGATTATTTTGCAACATGACAACGCTAGGCCACATGTTGCTATACCTGTCAAAAATTTCTTGGACAGACATAACTGGGAAATTCTACCCCATCCGCTGTATTCACCAGACATTGGTCCCTCTGATTACCACTTGTTCAGGTCGATGCAATCAGCCCTGGCACAGCAGCACTTCACTTCATATGAAAACGTCAAAAAATGGGTCGATGACTGGATCGCCTCGAAACCACCAGACTTCTTCTTTCGGGGAATCCGTTGATTGCCTGAACGATGGGCGAAGGTTATAGCTTCCGAAGAAGCATACTTTGAATAAACCATTCTTCCATTCTCTACAAAAACTAATGTCTTTTGTTTCAGTAAAAAATGTCGGAAATTTATTTGTACACCCAATACATAATTAGTTTTTTTCTTTAAAGTGTTGTGTTTTGTTATAATGATTTTTTATTTGTTAAAGTAAATAATTTTAAATTTAAGAATGTAATAATAATTATTAACTAATTTAGTGATCATCGCGATACATCGCGTACAACGTACAAATTTGGATCTCTATTACATCTGTCTCACAATGGCGTCGCATCGTCGCGAAATACAGAATTTTTTTCTTCAAGATCTCAATATGCTGAAGATTAATAATTGGGTAGCATGTGGCGGATGCAATACAAAACACTATTTATTAAATTTAAATATATAAATAAATTTTCTATGTATGTTTAATTAAATAAAAAATAATAATTACCTTCACAAAAACAAATAACAATAAAATCCTTTAATTCGAAATCATTTCATGTAAAAAATACTAACGAAATATGCTCAATTTCATGCAGAAACGTATTGGGAATCAGTATAGAAAAGTGTATGGAAAAATCCCGAGTTTCCGACGAAATTCCACCTTCTTTCCAATTTAATTTTTTCTCTTTACACCCACACTGGAATTTTTTGACACTTTTCTTTGGCGAGTAGTACGGTTTTTCGGGTAGGTACATAACCTGGTTCTTTCCATAAAGAGTGTGGTTTTTGCACGCGAATGTGTCCAAAAGGATTGTCCAATACAAAATTGGTATACACATACAGCGGTGGCCGCATTATTATCACATTTAGATATTTGGAAGTTTATTGCTTTAAAAAGTAAAATTAATATTCTACGTGGCATTCTACTTATTGCATTTTTGGCTTTGGTGAGTAGATCTGCGTCATTTTCCAGAGTTAATTCATCGCTTCGATCAATTTTGATTTGGTGTGCGAGTACTTTTCTGCTACTTATTCTTTAAGAATAGCCCACCTATTTTCGGTAGGACTCAAATCTAGGCTATTCGCTGGCCAATCAAGGATTTGGATGCCGTTGGACACGGACATGTAAATATTCTTCTCCTTTTGATCTACGAACGGTTGTATACATTGGTAGTGTCAAAATCGTCATAGTCTCGTCACTGAATATAACCTAATCAAGAAATAGAAAAAGATAAAGTTGAAGGAGACATTTATTGAAAAGTGTAACTTCAAAATATTATTAAAAGAAGGGCTTTTGTAGTTGGTACCTTTTCCAGACCTCTCTAGACCATGTAAAATGTCTATTTGCCAATGTTTTTCTTTGTTGCATCATCGTAGCGTTTAACCTTTGCTTCTTGTGTGGTCATCTTGCACTTAGCTCATATTGAAAATGTCTACGTCTCACAGTTCTCTCCAATATTTCCGCGCCAACGTTACGCATTGTACCATTTAGAGACTTACTGGATAACGTTCGATCTTCATTAGCTTTCCGCATTAAAAATATGTCCTGCCTGACTGTTGTTTTACGATTGCGACCACATTTTCCTCTTCTTGTGGGACTTGTTGAAGACTGAGATGTTAATTTTTGCGAAAATTTGGTGACGAATGATCGGGTCAATCCTGTTTTTTGGGCTATTTTCGCATGCAAAAATGACCTACTTCTAAATACGTCAAAATTTTGGCTCTGGTTACAGCAGTGATGTCCTTTGTTTATCCATAGTGAATTTCACTAATATTGCGAAAAACACTTTCTTTTTTTTCAAAGTCACAAACGAGACCGAAAGTCTTCAGTAAAATACTTATTCTTAAATACTACCTAGTTGTCATAAAATTAGAAAAATTCGGAGGTCAAACTAATTAACATTACCATAAATATTCGGAATTCATATACTGTCGAAAAGGGTTCTCAGGTGGTAATGACTCATAAAAGGCGTATTTTTAGGGTATATTAAATTTTTATTGCACAAATTCCTTGGATTGGTCGATATCTACCATAATGACGTGTCAACTATACAAAAAATTGCAGTTCGGGCTTCGAAAATAACATTACCATGAATTTCGTATGAGGTGATAATAATTTGGCCACATCTGTATATGTATAAGTTACAACATTGGCCTCACTTCTTCAAAAATATAACCGTCTCATGCAATTATTATAGCGATTCCTTTTTTGCCACAATAGCACGTGCAGTGCGCATAGAAAAAACTAAATTTAAAAATATACAAAAAAAAAATCCCAAGTTTGAGCCTAAGCATAAATATTTAAACATCGAAGATGGGGCTTGAAATGTTGCTGTCTAAATAAAAAAGCTTAAGCCTACTAATTTGTTTTGGACTAGAGTACTTGTATTTATATAGACCTAAAAATAAAAAAGTTGAGCCCAAAAATTGATTTTCGGCGCACCATCGTGTTTTTTGTTCTCTCGTATTTACTTTATTTTTTTTTTTGTTTTTATTTGTATATTACTCCAATGCCTTCTAATTGATATCGTAGATGAGAAATAGGTGCATAGAGAGAGAGAGAGCACAAAACAAAACTGGCACACCAGCTGTTTTGATTCTCTCGTATTTACTTTATTTTATTTATTTTTATTTCGTTGCATATTCTTGGGACAAAATTTCGTTGCATTTTTTATACAATGCGACCTGAACTATTTTTCGTGTTTTTTCAAGCAATCGAAAGAGACGTTTATATTTTTGATGAAGCATGGCCATTATAGAAAGAATTGATCATTGTTAGTAAAGTGTTATACCAAGGTGATTCATGGGAATGTTTATTAATAAAAATAAAAACTATATATGTGTGAACTATTTTATGAATTTATATTGTATTATAATTGCATATAATATTGTAGTATTAGGATTTGATATTTTAGAAGTCTATTTTACAGGTTATTACATGTTACTATCAGATTAATTAATCAGTTTTAGATATATTAATTTATTTAATCGAACTATAATATTCTGTTCGAGTATTTGAAATTTTTACAGTGATTTTAGGTTTCTAATTCTTGATTTAGAACTAACTAAAGTTCAAATAATAGAATATTTATTATATAATTTTGGAGTTTTTTCTAACTTTGCAAACCTTGATTTTCAGTTTGATTGAGTGTTCAAATAGATTATGGCGCCAGAGCAAATTACGAACATTAAAACTGCTAAAAACAGTGCTATAAATGCCCAACGACTCGATGAAAATCTGCTTTTTAATGCATTTTTTAAATTATTCGGTCCTAATATATTCGGTGTTCAAATTATTAGAAGACGTAAAATTTATGAATTGTGGAATCAAAAAATTAAATGGCGAGTATATAATAATTTTAATGAAACATCAACTGGTCCTGCTAGTGAACCAAATATTTTAGATGAAGTAAATTTTAAAATTAATTATCCTAAAATAGTAACCCCTGAATCCTTAGTGAAAACCGAAGTTGTTAATCCAAAGTTTCATGATAATCGTTTATCTATACCAACAAATTCTGTTCAAAATAAGCATACCAAAATTGTAAATTGTATATGACGAAATTTTAACGGAAGCAAACAAGTTGCAATTTGTATTTCTGTACTCCTTTGAAAATCAAGCAACATGTCTGCAAGTTATAAACGTAACTGAGGAAGTCATTCAAAACCAGACAAGTGTAGGTGATTACACCAATTTTACAGACTCTGATGACGTTGAACTAAAACCATATGAAAATAAACGAAGTAAACGCTTAGTGCGAGCCGAAAAAAGAAAAGATTCTCGAAATGACCGAAAAAAATTTGTAAACTCAAATCATATTTTAGAATTTTCTGTCGAACAATGGAACAATTTTATTATTCATGAAATCAAAGACAGATTGCGGACACAATCATATATGGATTGCTTACGTTTGAAATTTTTTGCATTCTATTTTTGCATTATAAATGTTAGAGGTGCCAAACTGGCAAACGAGTCTATTACAATCTACACGCGCAAATGCCAACAGTCTTTGTGCCAGCGTTACTATAAATGTATCCATAAACGTAATTGCCTATCTGACCAAAAATAATTTCTAGTTTGCCTACATTGATGCAACTCGATCAGTAGTCCGTAAGCCCGAAGGAATTCACAGCCAAATCTTGTATTATGTTGAGGTAATTAATATCCGAAATATTGACGGTAAAACTGGAAGTAATTTCCCGTTCATGGAAATGCTGAACAGTTTGCAATCATCTTTCAATATAAGAATGTTTTTAGAATTTTTTAAAAACGAATATTTAAAAAATTCTAATAGTGATTGTATTGGCCAATGTGGTAACTGATTTTATCTGTGCTGTCAATGCTGTGTCTTTGGGTTGGAATCATATAGAGTTATTAAATTATATGTATGTATGTTTTGATTGGGTTTCGGGTGCGAAAGTTGGCGAATTTCATTTATATGTTAAAATTCATTTGTGTTACGCACATTTCAAGAAAATTTTTAAACTTGTAATTGTAAAATATTTTAATCAGAAAAATGACACGAATGGTGTAAAATATAAAAAAAATATAAAATACTAGGTTATTTGGATGCAATTATGCATGACAATGTTATGAAAAAATACTTGATATTTGACGTTTATTTAGCAAAATATTTCTTGAAAAGAACGAAGACCTACTAGCTGAAATGTTTATAATAGATTTGTCCGTACTAATGTCTGAAAAGGATTTTCACGAGCTGGTTGTTGGCAGCAGTTTTGCTTTTGATTTTGAAACCGATCTACAAGAACTAGAAAAAGAGGAAGAGAAGGACATAAATTAAAAAAATCGCACTCTATAAAAACAGTAGCTTCTATTTAGATTTCGAAAGAATTTTAAGAGCCCAGACTGAAACCCAAGATAACATAAGGCCAAACAATTTATTTTATCAGCTTAAATTTATTACCCAAATTTTAAAAGAGTGTATGCATTTCCTTCCTCTTTGAACCCCAATTTTAAAACATTTGGATACAGAAAGTACGATACCTATTCATTTCACAAATGTAGAGAGTCATTTCGGAGAAATTATTCATAATATTGTCTAAAATGGTGCAAAAATAGGCAAACGTTCATTAAAAGTGGGAAGATTTCTTGACTTCACAAGAAAATCGATTAGTGAAAAACTTTTCGAATTTTTAAATGTAAAAAGGATTTTGCAAAACTAACAAATATTAATCATAAATTGGACGGTTTGAACTGTCGCGTTGAACCCAATTCTCAAAAAAAAATATTTAATAGAACATTTATACTTTTTACGCTATTGGCCGTAGGCACTTGGCGAAACACACTAATACTTAATAAAGACATTTTTATTAATCACTTGTTTTTTGTTTCGCAGTTATTTTGAATAATTTTCAAAAAGTTTAAAAAATCACTCGATCGATTTCGACTTGTTAGGTCATCATCAGGAGTATCTACTGATTTATGTTAGTAAAAAATTTTGTTATATAGTAGAAAAAAGCAAAATATAAATAAAAAAAAAAAATAAAAAATAAGCAATAAAAATTAATCTACGGATCGCGCAGGTGTGCGATGAGTCATAGGCTAAGTAACAAAATTCAAGGTATATTATTGCGTACGTGAATATAGAAAAGGGCGGGATCTGTAATTGGTGAGAACCGGATTTCTCTCTGTTCGTTAAGGATATTTTGGTTAAGAAATATTGATTTTCTAATTTCGTAAGATTCTAAGGTATCTAAACGTCTGCCTTTGGGTTGTATATGTAATATATCTAAATTGTTCAAGCTAGCTGTATGATTTTCTGACGTTAAATGATTATGGAAAGTTGATTGGTTGCAACCAGATAAATGTTCCTCAGCTCTAACTCCAAAATTGCGCCCAGTCTGACCAATATTGGAGAAACTACAATCATTGCAATTGATCCTATAGACACCAGATTTGGAAAGGCGATCAACTCTAGGTTTATTGTTAAAAATCATTTTCTTTATTGTGTTATTATTATAAAAAGCAAAACTAATATTGGTATAATTGGACACGATGTTGCTAATCCGTTGGCTCGTTTTTCCTATATACTCTAAGCGACGCCAATTTTCCCGCGGTGGACTATCCGGTGGATAAATACCCGTTAGAGTTTTACGCTTTAGCTTTTTATTCAATAACTTTAATATAGTCCTAGTTGCATATCCGTTATTCGTTGCTATTTGAAGAATTATGTTAAGCTCAGTGTTATAATTTGAATTTGACAGAGGGATGTTTATTAGTCTATCTATGAAAGAGTGGAAAGCTGACATTTTAATATTATGGGGATGGTTTGAAGAACAAGGGATAACAGCGTCTGTATACGTGGGTTTCCGATAAATTTTAAAGTCTAAAGTAGAATTAATCCTGGTTATTGTTATATCTAGAAAATTAATACATTTATTTTCTTTTTTTTCTAACGTAAAATCAATGGTGGGATATTGAGAATTTAACCAAGTTAGGAAAGAGTCTAACAGTCTATCAGTTCCATTCCATAGACATAATATGTCATCAACATATCTATACCAAAAGATTATATGACGAAAATAAGGATTGTTGTTTGATATGATCATTTGTTCGAAGAAATTCATGAAAATTTCAGCCAACAAAGGTGACAGAGGGGAGTCCATTCCATAATCATTTAACGTCAGAAAATCATACAGCTAGCTTGAACAATTTAGATATATTACATATACAACCCAAAGGCAGACGTTTAGATACCTTAGAATCTTATGAAATTAGAAAATCAATATTTCTTAACCAAAATATCCTTAACGAACAGAGAGAAATCCGGTTCTCACCAATTACAGATCCCGCCCTTTTCTATACTCACGTACGCAATAATATACCTTGAATTTTGTTACTCAGCCTATGACTCATCGCACACCTGCGCGATCCGTAGATTAATTTTTATTGCTTATTTTTTATTTTTTTTTTGCCCTCCTTTTATTTATATTTTGCTTTTATTGCTTATTTTTTATTTTTTGCCCTCCTTCTTTTATTTATATTTTGCTTTTTTCTACTATATAACAAAATTTTTTACTAACACAAATCAGTAGATACTCCTGATGATGACCTAACAAGTCGAAATCGATCGAGTGATTTTTTAAACTTTTTGAAAATTATTCAAAATAACTAACTAAACAAAAAACAAGTGATTAATAAAAATGTCTTTATTAAGTAGAACATTTATAAATTATTTGTTCATTAAGATTTATTTAAAGCCGACGTTTCGAAATAAGATCTATTTCATTTTTAAAGGCACTACAATTAAAAACAAAGAGAAAAACAAAACTGTGATTCCTACTGGAAAATAAATATTTTTTTTTTGAGAATTGGGTTCAACACCGAGAACGGATAAATCTATCATTAAGCAATAAAACCCAGGAAAATTATATATATATATATATATATATATATATATATATATATATATATATATATATATATATATATATATATATGTATGTATGTATATATATATATATATATATATATATACATACATATATATATATATATATATATATATATATATATATATATATATATATATATATATACATTATTCGGCTATCTAAACAACATCCGACTTACAGTTATTTAAAAAAAGATTAAAACAACAAAAATAATCACAATGTATTTCAATAATATTTCATTAACGTATGGAACGGAACTAACTAAAATTATGAAATCCATATTGAAGGATAAAAAACAATTAGCTCATATAAACAACAAAAAGCATTTCTTGATTCGGTGCCGTAGTACAGGAGTGTTTCCAAAAAGCCTCAGGTACAATTTTGGAAACATCAATTTGATCCTCAGGTATTCGAAAAGTTGGCACATACATTTTTAACTGGATTATTGAACTCTGAAATTCAAAGTTCTACACAAAAAATCTTATCCAACGTGGTAGGAAAAACCAATAGTTTTGTTAAGGATTCTTTTGATTTAAGACTTAAAATTCAAAATGTAACAGTCTCAAATGAATTCAGTTTATTCTCTCTCGATGTTAATAGTCTTTTCACTAATATCCCCAATGAACTAGTTTTTAAAGTAATTGATAAGAAATGGATTGATCTCCGACCACATACTGACATGAACTTAACAACAGTTAAAGAAGGTCTCTCTTTCGTGATTAATAATTGTTATTTTTTCTTTAACAATGAACAATATCATCAAATCTCTGGCTCCCCTATGGGTTCACCAGTTTCACCTGTTTTAGCAAATTTGGTCATGGAATATTTAGAAGAAATAGTAATTAATAACTTAACAGACAAACCACTCCTACATTTGAGATATGTAGATGACATTTTATGTATTGCGAAACGTGAAGATATTGAAAAAAATCACAGTTCCTTCAATAGTTTTCATAGTAAATTACAATTTACTATTGAACACGAAATTGATAATAGTATTCCATTTTTAGATCTCAAAATAATAAAAAATGTAACGGGATAATTACGTACAGATACTATAAAGATACTTGGTCTGGTCGTTATCTCAATTATCATTCCTACTTATCGTTAACGTACAAAACAAATACTGTTATGATTCTTGCTAAGAGAATCCTTTTACTATCAGACCAGGAATTCCACCAAAAAAATTTCAAACTTCTTAAAGAAACTATTAAAAATAGCTACCCACAAAAGACAATTGAAAAAATTATCATTGCTGAGAAACAATAGTTCTTTAATCCGAATTCTAATGAACATAATACGGAAGCCACTACCAATAAATTCGTTTCACTACCATATGAACAACGTATTTTTTATCCCCTCAGACGTTTGTTGAAGGAACATAATGTAAAATTGGTGGCGAAACCGTTCAACACACTATATAAACATAGCTTCTCTAAATTGAAAGACAAAACAGAAAAACAATTACAATCTAAATTAATTTATCAAGTGCCGTGTAAGGATTGCAACTAGGGAGTGCATTACCGTTTACCGATTTACCGTATAAAATATATTTACGATTTATCGGTAAATTTTTACAAATTTACCAATTTTTTCGGTAAAAATATATTTATAATTAATAGGGCGCAATTCAGTGCTAGTATATAACAAGGCGCATTTCATTGAAAAAAATGGAGGGCATATTTTAAATTTAATCAAACAAAGAATTTATATAAGGCATACAATTCACTCATTAATTATTATTAAGTAGAATAAAGTAGTTATACTTACTGAAGATTTATATAATGAATTTTATTTAATGAAACGAAAAGAACTTATACAGAGTGGGCGCGTGAACCAATAACATTTTTTGGAAGATTGGAGGGGGAGGGGATCATTTGGAAGCTTTCATCCAATGGAATTGATGTTCTAAGTAGCTTGGTAAATGAAATATAATATTTTAAGTTTGTTTTAACCGTTTGAGTCCCAAGCAGCGCGATCGCGCTGTTGAGATTTTATGTCGAGAAAACTCAACATATTTCGAACATTGTCGAGAACTGGCGGTGCGTTACCGATTGTCGAAGTCGCGCGCTCTGTTTACTGAAGCAAGTACATCACACAGCTCTTTTTAATGTAAATATTACATTTTACAATATAGGTTTGTCTCAATAGATTGCCTTTTCATCTCATTCATTTTATCTTCCTCTTTCATTTAGAGAAAGCGCGATTTCGTTGTTTGGGATTCTTCGACAGTGTTTTTTCAATACCCCTGGGACTCAAACGGTTAAATAACCCAAAATCTCGCCTTTAAATGGTTACTTTTGTGTTTGTAGTCGTAGAGGTACGTAATAACTTTTATTGTATTCTACAATGTAATGATTTTATTCTAAATAAATCATTATTTAATACAATTGGTTTTAGAAAAATGACTTATGGGCTTCTAAATCCAAAAAACTGTGTATAGTATTATGAAAAACGTCACAATCTAAATTAATTAAAAAAAAATTTATGGTTATTTTGAAATTAATTTTACTTTAAAAATTCTCTAGTTTATGCCCTGACATGTGATAAAAAACTCTCATTTTGTGGTCAAAATACGATATATTATTTTTACAGAGTTATTTGTGCCAGGCTTAAGAAAATGTTTTTTAAGTTATTGATAGATTTTAAAAAATAAGTAACCGGGTGTTAATTGCCTTGTGCAGTTCAGTCAATATGTCACTATCTGCTACCGGAAGTGCCCGTGTATTTCACTTTGTCCTTGTTAAATTGTTAATTGTTTTAGGTCACGAAAAGAATGATAATGCTAGACGGCTGAAGTATTGTAGATTTATGGATTTTGTGGAAAAATGAGTCTAACTTCAATCGTGAGGGAATTGTGAATTTACATAATCTGCTTCTTTGGGGCAGTAAAGGCCACAATCCACACAAGAAAAGGCAGGATTCTTTTCAAAGGAAATTCAGCGTTATTGTTTGGGGTGGTCTTATTGGTCGAAATCTTATCGGTCCATATTATACGACAGAACGCCTTTCCGAAAATATTTGTCTCCAATTTGTTCAAAATGAGCTGTTTTACCAGTTTTGTAAGATGTGCTGATTGGTAGGGGTTTTCCTATTTATTGGCCCATGCGGTTCCGAGATCTCATACCCTTGGATCTCTAGGGACGTGCTAAGGAATTTGTGTGCGCAATAGAGGTACCCACAAGAGAAATTTCAATTGAAAAAATAAGCGCCGCGTTTGAAAAAAAAAAATGAAATGCAACTTCGCACAACAACCGTGGAAATTAAAAAAATATGCCGTACATACATATACGGAATGAGGAGGTCATTTTGAAATAAATCTAATAAATGAAGTTGATTTCAAATTTATTAATATCTTAAAAGGTATTTTCTTAACCCTGATATTTCGTATTTTACCACGAAATGAGTGATTTCTATGACATGTTAGTATACATTGGAAAGGGTATAAACTAGAGATTTAAAAAAAAAGCTAATTTAAAAATAACCATTAGTTTTTTTTAAATGAATTTAGATGGTGACATTTTTCATACTTCTACATATTTTTTAGGATTTGGAAGCCCATAAGTCATTGTTCTTAAACCATACTTAATAAACACATTTTTATTATTCACTTGTTTTTTGAGTGATTTTTTAAACCTTTTGATAATATTCAAAATAATTTAGCGAAACAAAAAACAAGTGATTAATAAAAATGTGTTTATTAAGTATAAGTATGTTTCGCCAAGTGCCTACGGCAAATAGCGTAAAAAATATTTCTTAAACCAATTGTATAACATAATGATTAATTTAAATTAAAATCATATTGCAGAATACAATAAAAGCTATTTCGTGTCTCTTCGACTACAAACACAAAAGTGACCATTTAAAGGTGAGATTTTGTGTTATTTAAAACAAACTTGAAATATTATATTTCATTTACCGGGCTACTTAGAACATCAATTCCATGGGATGAAAGCTTCCAAATGACCGCCCCTCCCCATCTCCAATCAGCCAAAAAATGTTGTCGGTCCACGCGCCAAACGCAGCGTATATAAGCAATTATTTTGTGATATGAATTTCATTTTATGTAATGAATTTATTTATTATTTTATTTTATAACGTATACATTAATTTGTTTCAAGCACTGGAGTCAATTCGCGTTTCGTGAAATAATGAAAATGAAAAGTTTTTTTCATTGGCAATCTAGTAGCTTGAATTATTCGCACGTAAATTTTAAATTTTACTGTGTGAAATCAAACTTTCTTATGGGGAATGCAAACCTACTCGATTGCTAATGGAAAAAACTTTTCATTTTCATTATTTCACGGAACGCGAATTGACTCCCAGGGTTTATTAATTTTTCACTGGTTTAATAGCTAAGGCATAGTACCAAATTATTATTTAAATTCAATTTACCGGTAAATTTTCGATAAATTACCGACCTTACAAAAAATTTACCGTTTACCGGTAAATTGAAAAATCGGTAAATTTGCACTCCCTAATTGCAACCAAACATATATAGGACAAACGAAACAATATCTCAAAAAACGTATGTATGATCACAACTATCATATAAATATTAAAGACGCCACACATAGTGCTCTAGTAGATCATTCACTTCGAATGAATCATGCACCAAATTTTGATCAAGTAAAAATCATTGATAAAGAAAATAATTGGAAAAAACGTAATATCCTAGAAATGATCCACATAAAGTCGACTTCAAATGTTATGAACCGACAAACCGATAGTCAATGTTTACCGGCAAGCTACCGTAATATTATCGATTAGGCTTTGATAACACTGTACTATTTGTATGCAACCCATATTTTCATTTTAATTTGACAAGTGATATACACTGTGATAAAAAGTTTCCGCGCCAGTTATTTTTTTTTTAATATTAATTTTTAATATTTTTTAATAACTTTTTGATATATTTTTAATAATTTTAGTTATATTGTTGACATAAAATGTAATATAAATGTGATTAATTTATTTACAAATTTAATTTATGTAAGTGTTAAGTCATAACGCATAATTTTTATTGAATTTATATCCAGTAGGAATCACAGTTTTGTTTACTCTTTGTTTTTAATTGTAGTGCCTTTGAAAATGAAGTAGATCTTATTTCGAAACGTCGGCTTTAAATAAATGTTAATGAACAAATAATTTATAAATGTTCTATTAAATATTTTTTTTGAGAATTGGGTTCAACGCCGAGAATGGATAAATCTATCATTAATGGGTGATGATAATGATAATTGTAACGATAAATTCTCAATAGTTTTCGAAAAAAGTTGAATATTATTATAAACCCTACATAGTAGACAACGATTACGCCCAAACAAGAAGGAAAAACGCCCCATGGAAGAAAAATCCATTTTGATAGCTTTAACTCATTCACTGGCCAAAATTGGTTGGAAAAGGAAGTTTGTGATTGGCTACAGGTAATTGTTAATAATTATTCCGATTGTCAAGTACGATCATACACCTTTGCCACAATCATTGTTTTTTCTAAAAATTCCGATGACGATTTATCAATTCTGGCAAGTTCGTTCCAACTAGAAAAACCTTATTTATTTCTGCCTGTTTTTGACCAAAATAAGAGGCATTCTTATTTGGTTGTAATAAATTACATCTTTATAATACATATTTATAATGCAAAACATTATTTCCAGAGAGGGTTCAAACAATTTCAGCGATTTGCAGCTATATAGTAACAAAATAAAAAGCGTACCACGAACAATTTTCCACTTAATTCGGAACCTGGTTTTTCCAACTGATTGCCGCAAACAAACTGGGAATAATGATTGTAGAGTTTCCTTGTTGCTACACGCAAAAGAGTATAGGAAAAATAAATACATATATTAAAAAAAAAAGTATTCAATATTCCAACAGAAAGGAAGCGGATGCAAAGAGACATTTTAAAGTATAGTTGCCACATGCAGGATCTTTGCTTGATTTGTGGAGAAAACGTAAACTATTTACAAAATCCTATTAGATGTTTAAAATGCACGATACCGAAGTGAACGTCGATATCATCGACATCAAAGTTCAGGAAAGGTTCCACTACCCTTTTTTGCAGCAACGTTGGAAGCAAATAGAACAAGCTTTATTTTGTTATATATATTTTCTATGCTTATATAAAAGATCTATTTTAATCAAATATAATTTGTTAGGTTGTAAGTGGTTTAATTTGTTTTGGATTTTATAATTTAAATGAAATACATAAAATAATATCAATTGGTTATTTTAATGAGCTTATTATCAAGGACGCACTTGGCGAAACACACTTACACTTAATAAACACATTTCATTAAACACTTATTTTTTATTTCGCAAAGTTAGATTTTTTAAATATTTTCAAAAGGTTTAAAAAATCACTCGATTGATTTCGACTTGTTAGGTCATCATCAGGAGTATCTACTATGGAGTCGAAATCGATCGAGTGATTTTTTTTAACCTTTTGAAAATATTCAAAAAATCTAATTTTGCGAAATAAAAAACAAGTGTTTAATAAAATGTGTTTATTAAGTATAAAAACATGTGATTTGATTTTTATTGTTGTTGTTGCTATTGAGTATTGTTAGATGACTCTTTTATAAAATAGGGGGAGTGGACGCATAAATAAATTATGTAATTTAACGATTTTCGGAACTTAAAATTCAATTGCGCCGCTTGAACGTAGAGGAGTTTCATGAAACTGACCCAGTATGAAGATTTTAGTGTGGCACATCCAAAAAATATTCGCCCTAATCTGAAACGAAGAATTTATTTCTAAGAAACGAATTAATTTCACTTTACAAGTTGAATAGTTTTTTCAGTTTATTGAGAAGCTAATTGTTTTTACGAAATATTAAAATAATAATAATAGGATGACAGAAACCCTATATGATGTAAACACTTTAGTTATTATATCATTGGTACAATTTTTTTTTGATAATATACCTAGGGTGCAATTTCTGGGCTGATAGTGATCGGATAGTAATTTTTCGCTATGTTATGTTTTATGGCCCAATTGTGAAAAAGTTTTGATGGGGATACGGAAGAGTTTAATTTGACTTCGATAGTTCAATTTCTGCCAAATTCATTGAATGGCCCGGTGTTTTTGTTTAACCTAAATCCGCATGGATGCCACTATGGCCATTTGATAGGCCATAATGTCTGTTAACTGAAGCCCAATTGTGAAGGAATTCGGATGGAAATACAGAGTTCGATATTGGCTTTATGTTGATGGTTTAAATTCATTGAATGCCTATTTTCCCAATTGATAGGCCAAATGGTGTTTAAGTTTGTCAGGAATATGACTGTTTTATTTGTAGTGAACCTAGCTCATTCGATGCCAATTGAGGCTTACGTAACGTTCTGAAAATAAAGATAGTTTCGATTTCTTTTTCATATCACAAGGTTCATTCGCTACTCCACTACTTCAGCTATCGTTAAGCCCCCGAGTAACAATTTTTAACCTCGATTAAAATTTAACTTTCATGCGTTAACCATTTAGTTTAAAATACGTTATTTTATAACTTTGTAAATGTTTAACCTAAATATAACGAAATTTATTTAACTTGAATAAAATTTATTTTAAATTAACCTTATTTCCACCACATTTTAACGTTAGTTATTTATGAGTTAAATGGAAACCATACAATTGAGTTATACCGTACCTATTATTAAACTACAGTTTAATAGAAGTTAAATAGTAATTTAAATATTATCTTTGGCCAGGGCGGCAAACTATGGTTTGCTTTGAGTTAAATTTTTACCATATATAAACTTTTTAAAATAACTGTTATATAATTAATTGTAATTTTCAAATATTTTTGTTTAATTATTTAGTTAAATTTTGATCATTAATCAAACTTTCGTTTATTCAAAGTATTGTTTTACCATTTTTTATCCATTTGGTTAAACTTTAATCATCCCTAAACTTTAAGTAAACCGTGGTATAGTTTTAATAATTTTCAAACCATTTTTCAATTTTTTAGTTGAATTTTAACCATTTATCAACTTTTATGAAACGATGGAAGCCGAAATCTAACTTATTCTCATTCGTAGTAAAGTTTTATAGACGGTAACATTCAATTTTATTTCCAAAATATAAATTAAATTTTAAATTATCTAAAACTATATAGAAATAAAATGAAATATTGCAAACATATTAAAAAGTTTATTAGTTTAAGGACTTATAGAAGAAGAATAAAAAAGTATCTCCGTGCAAAAAATCGAAACAGTAAAGTGGAAAGAAAAAGCAATTTGGCATCTATCGTTACTGAAGATTATGTTTTGGACGCAGAAGTAGTTGCTACTAATTTCATAAGTGAAAGTTATAGTAGTGATACTAACATTAATCTAACAAATCAAGAAAGCAGTGATAATACTCCTGGAACTAAAAGTGACAAGTGATTTGACTGTGAATTTGTATGGTGAAAGTGATTCGTGGGGAAGTGGTATTAAATATTGGACATTAAAACATAAAATTACTGATATAACTTCAGATCAAATATTGGTAAGTGAATTTCTGTTTTATGAGTTGTATTTAATTTGATTTTTTTTGACCATTCAGCAAACAATTGTTTCAAAGAATATTATAATTAGTAAATTTTTCTTTTCTTTTCGCAGGCACATTTCAACAAGCTTTAATTGCGGAAATGGAAGCGGAAATTGTTACAACTGAGCCAGAAAATAAAAACCAACTTCAAGTATCCTTAGTGCCGTCAGATTCGCTTTCTTTTATTTTCAACAATAAAATAGTACAAATGAATACAGATACTGGGTTCCAAAACTTAATCAGTGAATCTGAGATAAGCCAAAAAATTGAATCCCGATAGAGAGTATTTTGGAATTAAAAGAACTGGAAGAACAACTGCATTAGTAAAAGCAACCAGATTAATTTTGTAAATGGTCCTTATTTTTATCTAATTTATAATCTTGATGTATAAAACTTTATTCAAACTTAACAGATACAAAAGTATCAAGTAGAAAAGTCTAATGAAATCCTAGATAAAAACCTTGAGTCATCAAACGAACGTGATTCAACGGAAAACAGCTTCGGATCAACAAACATTTAAAAATCTTCTACTCTAACTAGGAAAATATTTTAAATTAATTTTAAACAATGTTCCAATTGTTGAAAGATGAATTTTATAATTTTATTTTTTTATTTTTATATATTATTAACTATGAAATAAAATATATTTTTTTAAAAAGAAAATTTGTTAGTAACACCTATTTCGCAAATTAAAGTGCTAATAAATTTCTCCTGAAACGACAAAAGGTATATTTATGGTAAAAGATTCATTGAAAATATACGGTTTTATTTTAGTGAAAACGGGGTTTTTAGTTAACCAATGCGTTGAAAAATGGTTTATTGAGAACTGGATCAAATATTTATGACTATGCTTCTTATCTTAATGTGACGAAAATATTTTCAGAAGAACCCGAATTGACATGTACTATAAATGGCAGATGTTGCTTGAAAAAAAAAATTACGATCGAACGTAACCTTAAAAGCTTGCTTTCCTAATAAATAATATACTTTTCAAAATATTTCCAAAAACCGACAAAGCTTGTCAAAAATCGTCATTTCGAAAAGTGATCTGCACCGGTATTGTAGCAAAATAAATTTAGAATCGTTCATTTTTCAGAATATTTGCAAAAAACGGTGAAGATCTCTCTATTAATAGGAAAATCTTAAGTATGGAGTTTCATTCCGATCAGTCAATCCGTCAGAGATTTTTAAAAACTACAGTAGTAAACCACTCAATATACGCATTCAAAATACTTGGATTATTTTTTAATTCATTTATTTATATTTAACCTTTTCAATTATTTTAATACGTTTACGTTAAAAACTTGTAAAAAGTTGTTAGAATTAATTGGTTCATAAAATTTATTAAAAATATTCAAATTTAACAAGAATTTAGTTAAACATTTCATTATTCGCACTATTATAAAATTACAAAAGAATTGCCTAGAAAATATTTCAATATTTAATTTGCTTGCCGTTTTGTTTAATGACTTCAAACACACGATTTGGCATGGATTGTATGAGATTATGCCAACTTGATCATCGATTTCGTTCCAGCAACTTGCAATAGTAGTTCTTATTTCTTGAATGGTGTTAAACTGTCTTCCATTTCTGTAAACTTTCTTGCAAGTATTGCCGACAGGTTTTCCATTGGATTGTAATCTGGACTACACGCGGGCCACTTCATTAAAGTAATCCCTCTGACCGCAAACCACTTCTTAGAAACGTGTATAGCAGCATTATCTTGTTGGAATATAAAATTATCTTCAAAATTTTCACTGTAAGGGACGAGTACACTTTCCAACATTTCTAAGTACTCGTAGGAGTTGACTTTAGACGATGGAAGCACGTGGTAAGCTTACCTTTAATAAGAATGCTCCCCATACCATGACTGTACCGCCACCAAAATTTCGTTTTGTTCTTGAATCATCCGTAGAATTTAATTTATGCCAATAGCAGCTAAAATAATTTGGCTATCAAGATTGAATTTTTTTTTCTTTAGAGAAAAATCACTGAGTTCCAATCCTGTTTAAAAACCATAAATTCTCGATCCCATTTATGGCGAGCCTCTTTATGGCGCTTCCCGAGCCTTGGTTCACATAATGGTTTCTTCCATTTAATATTTGAATCAGTTCTTAATAGTCGTGCAATGTGTTGTTTTGTGACGGGTAAGTGAAAATTATCTTTAATTTGTTGTGAATTTAGGTGGTTTTTGGTTCTGTCATCCTTCCAATATTCAAAAAGGTTAATTTTTTATTCCCTTTTAGAGATTTGCTTAGTATTGGTAGAATGTCTGGAGCAATGAAGTCAAGTGACAGCTAAGTAATTTCATAATTTTGCGAAATTATCCTACTTCCAAAAATTTGCCTTAAAAGTTCAGTTGTCAGGCGAGCTATATGGGTAGTAGCACCATCTTGGTGCCACCATATTTCAAGACTGCAGGACACATAAAATTCTCCAGCATTTCTCGATACCTTTCGCTAGTGCTGGTGAGCGCGTTATCTGCCTCATCTCCAAAGAAGTAAGGCCCAAGAATCCTTCATGCAGTTAAACCACACCAAACCGTTACTTTTACGGGATGTAGACTACGTTGGTGGACTATTGGATTTTCTGTTCCCTAGAATCGCATATTTTGTTTGTTAACAAATTCGTACAAGTGGACCTCGTCGCCCATATTGAGATTTTGAATGAAATCAGCTCCTTGCCTTGCCAAGTCTTGGATCTGGACAGCAAAAGCTAATCGATTCCGATAATCTGCTAGCTTAAACCTTCTGGAGCGAGGTTCGGGAAATCTCCAACAGCTGGCTTCCCCTTCGAGTGGATATTCAAGCTATACTTCAATGATTCGTTGTATATGCTGAATGTTGTCCTGTGACTTTTCTGTTTATATGGTTATTGTTTGATCCCAAAATGACAAGTGCAGGCTCTTTGCGTTAGCACAATTGTTTGTTTGTTTTCTATATAGAATTCGATTATTTTATCACGTTGCTCAGTCGTGCATTTCTCCACAATTAATTTCCAAGCATGACGCTTTAAAAATCTGAAATTAGATAAAAAATAAAAATTATTTGTAGAAAGTTATTTGAATTTTAAATGGTGTTGTAACTTGTGGGCCACTCTGTATCAACAATGCGGACCATCGTTTACAGATTCCACATTTTATTGTTTGATTCGCATTCCTCGCTCACAACGTATGATCCAGCCCAAGAAAGGTCTCTATTATAGAATTTATGCTTACAAGAGGCTTCAAAAATTTTAGGAAACGTTTCAAACGTTTTTGGAAATGATCGTAGTTCTGCTTTATATTTTTATTTTACTGGCGCTACCCGATAGAGATACTGAACAACGCATTAGCATTTTTGAAACCAATTGTCTGTTAAAATTCCCTCTGTGCAAGCGAGTTGGATAACCCCCACATTTAAATACATCGTTTAACACTTCTCAAACATATGACACTTCATAAAATTTAATTGAATGAATCAATTTTTGACATTATACCCATATTTATGTTGTGTCATTTCAATTGTGAAGTTAAATAGTCACCACCATCGGTTATGACCAAACAAAAATTTTATCTCTTATTTGGATTAGGTCATTAGCATTAGCATACATTTTTAATTAATTGTAGCATTTGTTCTACTTTTCTACAATCATTATTTAATCTTGACGCGATGATCTATTAGTTTGTGGGTGGTTCAAAATTACCTTCTAAACAAAAGTTTGGCGCCTAGATGCTACACGTGCGATTAGCGCGTTGTGTAGTATATGCTCTGTGAAAAATGGCTCATAAATCATAAATTATTAAATTAATACAAACACATATAGTTGTATACATAGTAGTAAATTAAAACTCTATTATTTTCTGTATAACTAATTAATTAACTTATATATAAATTTACAAATTAACAGCTATGTACATATAAACATATTTCGAAAAGTCATAAATTAAAATTTTTGTCTTAAATGTAATTAAAACACTCAGTCCGCACCAAGCACAAGAGAATTAATTAGCGCGCGCACTCGTTGTAATAAATAAATAAATTTATTACATTTTAATTGAATCAAATAATCATTAATTTACACAAATACACGCACACATACCCAATTTGTAGTTGTGTCGGTTTAATATTTTGCAGGTTATTTATAGTTTGCTCCCCATATACAATATATGTAATTACTTTATTAATTATGCAGATTTTCGATGGTTAAATGAATAAATGAGCGAATATAAATAAAATAATTAACTAAAATTTATGTTAACGTCGATATTATCGAAATGCATAATATTTAATTAAATTATTAATTATTAAAAAATATATGTGCGGCATGCAATATGTGATTTCCGATTTGTGTGTTGTATTCTTCGCAAAACATTAAAACTAATTTAATTACAAAACAATTTTATGTTGTAATTTGGAATAAAAACGTTTCATATTTTTTTGCTTGTCACTGCGACACGTAATAAAATATTAATTGATTGTAAAAAATTATAATAATTAAAACGGTATGCTATCCCGCGTTTCAACGATTTTTAGTGCCTGATTGGTGTGATAACACGGTCAATCTATTAAATTTTTTGGTTGAACGCGCTTTTATGTATTTCTTGGTTTAATGGACCTTTTCAGTGTGATTTAATTTCATTATACAATTTGGTATTGCATACATAAGGATTCTACACTCACCTACACTGGGTGCGGAAAGTATTTGCTCAGACATCTTTTTTGTCAAAATAGCTAAAATAAAACACATTTACAAAATAATTCAATTCTGTTTAAAATTTATTGAAGTCCCATTAACAATATAATTACAGTTAAAAATACAAAAAAAAAAAATCAAAAATTCATTTAATTAGAGATTCATTCATCAATATGACCGAGGCGCCTTTTAATTATTGCCGAACAGAGTTTTGGCATTCGATTTATTTGTTTATCTAGAGTTTCGGTTTCAATATTTTTTCAAATATTTTGAAGCTTCTTTAACAAGTTTTTGGACGAAGATGGACAAGGTTTTCTCAGTTCACGGTCAAGGTGATCTCACAACAACTAGATCGGATTGAGGTCTGATATATTATCGGTCGAGCCAGCTCGAGTCAAAAAGCTCGAGCTGGCTTGTAGTTTTTGCTTCAAATTTAACTCGAGTTTTTTTCTTAATGTCGAGTTCACGTATGCGATCAAAAAATGATTCGCGAATCAAGCCAATCTTTGAGCGTAATTATTTCGCATTATTACTCATAATTTGTAATTTTTTTTTATTATGTTGGATGCTTCCGATCAAAATTTTCCCAAAGTTAAAATTATTTCATCTCGGACGGGGAAATTTGTATATGTTTTCAATGATTTAATTTTCCTTTGATTCGCGAATCATTTTTTGATCGCATACGTGAACTCGACATAAACGCTCAAGTAGCTCGAACCTAATAATAATAATACTCAAAACGATTTATGTCGCAATTTTTTAATTTTCTCTGCGATGTGATTCTAGTACGATAATAATTTATTTTATTCACTTCTCGAATGCACTCTTACTCCACACATTTCAACGCATTCTTTTAATTCTAGTACTATTATGTGCATGATTTGAAATGCGTAGTACCATTATAAATTTTGACATAAACCAAAACAATGAAGAAAATAGATTTTAAAATTCTTTTTTTAATTGTGTGAAATAAACTATCGGGTAAGCGTTAAAATTTTTGGTGATTTATTTAAAATATTGATAATATCCTTGTGCTAATAAATTTCGTATATCTAAAGAATATTCAATAGACCGCAACACAGGTATTATAGCAGTTGATGAAGCGATATTAGTTTCAAGCGTCACTTCAGCATTTACGCTTGAGGAATCTCTACCCATTCCATACGTATTCCCGCTCGGGGCGCCAGATTGACTTAAATTAATTAGAGCATATACTTGTTGTTTGACCGGTATTCATTTATTAAGAGAATTTGTTCCACCTCCAATTGCACGAACCTCCTCTTTGTTTTTACAATTTTGTGTTTAATATTTCTTTTGTAATCATTCCAGTGGGTCGATTCTGGTGTCTTTAGGAAATAGGAATTTTTTTCCTATTTAGGAAAAAATTTTGATAGCAGTTTTTTCCTAAAAAATCTTTCCTATGGTTTATTTTGGTACACATAGGAATAAATTTTTCCCTAATTCTAGATTAATTTGAATATTGAAAACCATGACACTGTAAGCGGTTAAGAATAACATTTATTGTATGTAATTATATTTTTTTGTCTAATTAAAAATTAAAAGAATTAAATTAAAAGAATATATTGTATGTGTTGTAAAAGAATATCTTTCCGTATCCAAAGTAGGTGCGGAAAGATAAACATCAAAACTGCGATAAATAGGAAAGAATAAATTCCCATAAGCCACACCAGAATAAGCTTATAGGGGAAAAAATACAAAACTGCTACACAAAATTAAAATTCTTTCCTATTTCCTTTTCCTATAGGAAAACCAGAATCGACCCACAGACCTGTAAATAAATATTGAATTAATACCAATAATAACACATTACTTTTATAACAACTTGTCTTTCTCCATTCTTTGGGTTCTTTTATAGGGGGTCCTAGGCAATTTAAAATTACGGCTAGTTCTTTCCATAAATCGTTAACTGACGATTTTGTTTTACCTACAAACCTCTCGCTATATCCTGGTTTAGTCCCAAGGTTTTCAACCAATTTTGAAAATTGGGTGAAATTGGTAATTTATTGCCTAAAAATAAGTAGCATAAAATTATGAAGCATTAAGTAGCATAAAATTAGTAAATAATAATAAAATTTAAAATAAATACGTACTGTCTGTTTTTGCCGTCCATCTTGGTTTGTTGATGACAGAAAAATAAAAAATTGTCTATGAACTCACCCAAAAAATTTCGCTGAGCATTTTTGACATTAGACATGCGCGTGAAATATTTACTAAATCTATCCTAAGTGTAACAATTTTTTAGGAAAGATTTAGGAAAGGTTTAGGAAAAATTTCACACTCCTACACACAGCCGTGAAATATTTCCCAACGAAATCTAGTGTTAGTGATATATAGTCTTAAAAGCGAACATTTAGTAGAAAAGATATTTCAGCGAAACTCCTATTTTAAAATAAATTTGAAATAAATTTGTGAATAAATTTGTTATTTAGTTTTCAATTAAATTAACTATTTTTCTAATAACTGTGAGACGGCTAACAATCATAAAATCTATCAATATCTATGATACAAGAAAAATATAACTGTGATTTTATTAAATATTTTTATTTTTTATTTAAATAGTGCTGTGAATGTAGTGCCAAAGTGCCTGAAAACTTTTTTACTTGTGCCGGTGAATGTAATAAACTTATTCATTTTGGATGTGCAAGGATTAAAAAACCTGTGTTTCATGCCATTTCGATAATTCCTAATTTTTCATGGCGATGTGGTATACTATATGTATTGATGTTTATATAATTATCAAGGAAACGAATGATCATATGAGTAATTCTATCAATACTATATCAGCGTCCTTGTCATTGCTAAATAAAACATCAGCCACTATTAATAATAACGTGGAAAGTTTGTTAAAACCAACACCATCTCAACAGTCGTCGTCTGTAAAATTAAAAAAAAAACAACAACACAAACTGATATGGAATCTGCTACACCAATACTTACAAGATCAAAGAGTAGTATGAATAGTGGCATAACAACGGCTTCAACTGCTAAATCGTTAGACAATAATATGGACTCGCTTAAATTTTTTTTTATTGGTAGTGGTGACTTGAACTCTACTTTGCGTACCGTTGAACCGCTACGGAGGATTTTTATTTCTCGATTATGCATGGACGTTACTGATGATGAATAATGATCTCATGATGTATATCAAAAACAAATTTGAAGTCGAGAAACTTGTATATTGCTTTCGACGTAATGATGATCTCGATTTTGTATCTTTTAAAATTGGTATTCCTGTAAGCAAATTTAACAAATACTGGATTGATTGGCGTGGCCTTCTGGAGTCTTGATTAAATAATTTTTAAATTCACGTCGGAAATCAATGAATATTTTTTAGTCCCACGCTCAGCTCTAACGACGTTGTAACTATATCTACTGCAACCTCAACCGATTTTATACCTTTTTCAAATCCGATGCCGCTGTCTGCACCTCTCGCTCAACTGACACTGCCACTCTCTGACGAAACCAACACATTGTGTATTTATTATCACAACGCTAGCGGAATTCGATCAAAATCGCATGAAATGTACCTATCGGTACAAATGTACCGATGCACAATTCTGCAAAGTACTTCCCTCCAGACTACTATGTCTTCAGACGCGATATTTATACGGATCTTGAATCGACAGCGAGAGGTGGCGGAGTTCTGCTAGCTGTCTCGAAAGATATACGTGCGGATATTATTGACGTTGGGAGTAACGAGTTGCAGATTTTGGCTGTTAAACTTGCTTTCAATGGAAATCTGGTGTTAAAAGTTGCTGTTTACATACCATACAGATCCTCCGTTAATATATATGGTGAGCTGTCTTTATTTTTCTCAAACCAACTAGCAGTTGCAGCTCCTGATTTTGATTCTGTGATGATTTTGGGAGATCTTAACTTACCGAAAACAAAATGGCTTACTGCTGATGATGAACTTCTGCCATTCAATGGTGATCTAACTTCAGATCTGGTGATGGACTCAATCTGTTCACTCGGGCTAAGACAGATTAATAACATCGAGAACCAGTGCAGCAATATCTTCGATCTGGTGTTCATTCCAGTAGAAGTACACGGCACAATCATTACTTGTAATGATCTCGGCGGTTCTTCAAGTATTGTTCACATACCACTACATATCCAATCAATATTTGAAAATTGTGTTAATATTAACGTAAATTTTAATTCTAGTGAGTCTTTCAACTTTAAAAAGGGAAATTATAATGCTTTAAATGAGTTTCTGGACAATATTAATTGGGATCAATATATAACGGCTAGTTTAAACGCTTATATTGATCAGTTTTAAAAATAATGAACTTGGCAATTGAACAATTTATTCCCCGTCCACATGTAGTTTCGTCGATGCGCGAGCATTGGTTTAATAGTCGCCTCTCGAGATTAAAAAATCGGAAATCTAAAGCTCATGAAAAATATAAATTAAACACATCCGTCGTAAATCATGAAATATTTAGCGCTCTCAGATCTCAATTTAAAATTTTAAATCGTTTCTTGTATAATTTATATATTGTCGGTCGAAACTGGGACAGCTCAACAAGTGTGATACCCTTCCTTTAAAGTGGATCTTTTCATATTTGACGAACAGAACTCAAAAAGTTTTTTTTAAATAATATTTTATCTAGAGACATAAATGTTTTGTCTGTCGTCCCACAAGGTAGCCACATTGGACCTCTATTATTTATTGCATTCTTAGATGATGTGAAGCGGTGCTTCAAACTTTGTAAGTTTCTGATTTACGCTTACGATGTAGAAATCTTTTGTAACATTAGAAATGATCGCGATCTGCTAAATCTACAACAGGAATTAAACGTTTTCTGCGACTGGTGTAGCTTGAGTAACTTTGCCTGAACGTTTCTAAATGTAAAGTTATGAACTTTTCTAGAAGACGTTATGGACCTGATAATAGTTTATTCTTAAATGGCGTTATGATAGAGCGAGTTCATTCTTTTCTAGATTTAGGGGTTTTGTTTTCACGAGATTTATCGTTCGTTAAGGACCATATTGACAGATGTATTAATAAGGCTAATTCAATGTTAGGGTTTTTAATCCGTTTCTCCAAAGATTTTCATGATACACATACTCTAACAGTCCTCTTCGCTTCATTTGTTCGATCACACTTGGAGTATGCGTCAATTGTCTGGAATCCGTACTATAACAATTCCTCTAACCGTATAGAATTATAACAGAAGCGATTTATGTTGTTTGCCTTAAAGCGACTTCCTCCGGAGGTAAACGCACTTAAGACGTATGTGCTTCCGCCGTATCTAGGCCGTTGTTTGTTACTGAATATTGAACCATTGTTCGTCCGAAGACAAATTTACTGCGCAATTTTTGTGCGCGACGTTATAATGGGCCGAATTGATTGTTCACATCTACTGTCCTTGTTTTCAATACGTGCCCCAGTGAGATCACTCAGACAGCGAGGCTTAGTGATTGATCTGCACTTCCATGGGTCTAATTTTGATATGTCGGACCCGTTTTATAATTTTCGCCATGTATCTAATAATGTATCTACCGTGTTCGATTTTAATTTGTCCAGAGATGAATTTAAGAGAGTTCTAAAAATTTTTGTTATTCAAATTTGATTTATATTAATAAACCTAATTTTAAATAACAGATGTAAATTAATACTGTTGGTTAAATAAATAAATAAATAAATAAAACATTTGGAAATTAGCAGATACAAACAATTAAAAAATTTAAATTTAAATTAAACACAAAAACATCTTCAACTAAACTCTGCTAAAAATTTTGCCAAGTACTCATCAATTCCACTATATTTCTCGGTTAGCCGTATCAAATATCAATTTAATTTTTTAAAACACCATCCACCATCAACTTTACTTTTTATCATTATAATTTTATTGAATCATCAACCACCATTTGTAATTAAAATGGAGAAATAAAATATGGTAATGGTGAAAGAGAAGAACTGAAGTAAAAGTTCATTCAGATATGAGATTCGATTGTAATTTAGACAGAATTTACACTCCTTTTCTAAATAAGAACTTATAACAGGTTAACGACCGTAGGAAGATATATAAATTAATTAATTTTCATAACATAGTTCTGGCATGGTCAAATATGGGCCCAAAACGTTTGAGTAATGATTTACATTTCTGAAAAACATGACGGGATCGATGAGTATCGTTGAGCAAAATCTCGATTAGTAATCGTTTAAATTGCAAAAATACTGTACATCATAACTCAAACATTTCGGGGTCACATTTACCCATGCCAGAACTATGACTAAATTCTGAAAATTTCCATGTACATTGGCATTTGATATATGTTTCTGGAAAACATAACGGGATCGATGAGAACCGGGAAAAATTTCGATCAGTAATCGTTTGAATTGTAAAAATACTGTAATTCATAACCCAGACGTTTCGGGCCCATGCCAGAACTATGACAAAATTCTAAAAATCATCATGTTTATTGGATACAAGTAACATAAAGGAATGGTGAGATTGATAAGCATTTCTCTAAATTTCGACTAGTGTATGTATGAAATCTAAAAATTTGAACAAACATCAATTTAATTTTAAGTTTATATAGTTACGATATATAGTAAATGTTTTTACATCACATTATTAATTGTTTTATAATTAATGGTATTTTAAACGTACTGGCACGGTGGATTTTTGAGATATATTTGGGTAGAATTTTTGAAATTTTTTTAAAAATTTTTTTACGCCTAACAGTTTGTTTTCTTGTGTATAACCACTAAACACACACGCAATTCTTACTTAGGATGTTTTTTAGGAATTATTTCACGTCAGTCATTAGACTCACTCACTGGGAGAATCATGATACAAGAAAATAAAAAAAGTGAGCAGAGTCAACGGGTGATTCAAACGTGAGAACCATGATAGGGGCATTAAGCTACTTTGGCTTTTTGGTACAGAATAATGTTCACTAAATTATATCAACTTAATCATATTGTAAATTCTACTAACAGAATACTACATCTAATTTTTTCGAGTATACAGGGTGTCCCCGACTGGGATGCTAATCCGTTAAGGGGTGATTCCTTGGCTTATTTCATGAAATAAAATCGTATGGTAGAGGGGGGGGGGGGGGGGTACATTTTTGATATCCTTTGAGATACAGGGTGTTTAAAAAATTTGGTTCGGGAAAAAAGTACATGTGAATTTTAAACTGTAACTTACAAAATATTTATCAGACGAACCTTATTTAGACGGACAATTGAATAGGCTATATTTAAGTTCTGACGGGCTATTTTGCATCTGTATTCATTTAAGAGCTATGACGTTTTAAAGTTAAAAAAAAAAATAAAAAAAATGATTTTTTTTTTTATAAAATTGAGTTTTCTCAAAAAAATCCCACAATAATTTTTTTTTTTACCTAATTTTATACCGCTATTATCTCCTCTACAATCCCCCAATCCGTTATTTGTACCCACGTGCTAATATTTTTTTACTTATGAGATGAAGAATGAAAACACTACACACAAATATTATCTGTTTATTCTCAATTTATTTAAGAGATATTGTAGTGTAAAAATTACATCAACTTTTTTTCATCAATAAAATAATAGGCGACGATTATCAACTCATTTGTTTAAATGTTGAAAAACAAAAATTAAATATTTTCATTAGTTTTGAGAAACAATCTAGTATTGTGTCGTTGCTTTGAACCAGAAAATAAAATTAATTTAATAAAACTTAAATCACAATGACACAGTTCTTGGATGAGGAGTACGTAGATATCCATTTTGTATATGGATTTTGCGATGGTAACGCATCAAGTGTTCGCGCTGAATATCAGCGAAGATTCCCAACGCGTCGCGTTCCGGACGCGAGAGTATTCACAAATACTCATAGAAGACTGCCATATATAATAACAAGTTCAAATATGCGGGCGGAGCCCCATGTAGTCTCATCAAATCATTTGGATATCGATGATGAAATAATATGAAATGTAACAGTAAATCCAGCTATCAGCATACGGAGGCTCTCCTTACAATTGAACGTCTCTCGCCACAGAATTCATGAAGTATTGCAGAAGGAGAAACTTCATCCATATCATACAACACCCGTTCATGAATTATTATTGATAGACCACAATACAAGATTGGAATTTTGTAATTGGTTGATTGAAAATAATGTTGACGATGATAGGTTTGTGAAACGTATTCTTTGGACGGATGAATCTCAATTCACAAGAGATGGCATCAAAAACTTTCACAATCTACACACGTGGGCTACTGAAAATCCTCTTTCGAAAAACAAACGTCATTTCAGCATCGCTCAGTGTAAACGTATGGGCTGGTGTAATTGGCGATAATTTAATTGGACCATCCAAATTACCATCGACATTAAATAGCGAACGCTATTTACAATTTTTACAAAACGATTTACCACTCCTCCTTGATGATGTTCCTCTTGAAAGTAGATTCTTGCATACATATCAACATTATGGTGCACCTAGTAACTGCGGTATAATTGTTAGTAATTTTTTAAACGAAAATTATCCAAATAATTGGATTGGAAGGAATGGTCCAATTCGTTGGCCTGCAAGATCGCCCGATCTAACTGTATTAGATTTTTATGTATGGGGAATGATGAAGGCACTTGTATACACAAAGGAGATTGTAGCAAAAGAAGAACTAATTCAAAGAATACACATAGCGGCTCAACAGATTAGGGAAGAATTACCAAGAATTGAAATAAAGAAAGGTATACTTAAACGAACATTAGCATACATACAGTCACAAGGAGGACATTTCGAGCATCTTTTATAAATTTATGTCGTTGTTTTATTCTCGAGCCGAACCTTGTATTGAGCGTTGTAGAGAAGGTCGCACTGAATTAAAATTAATTTTAAAAACATTTTAATTGTTTTTTTGCGTTGAGAAAATACGGTTTTTATAAAAATAATATAGTTTTAAATAAATATTTTGGGAAGTACAGTTTAATATTTGTGTGTAGTGTTTTCATTCCTCATCTCATAAATAAAAAACTATAGCACGTGGGTACAAATAACGGATTGGGGGATTGTAGAGGAGATCATAGCGGATTAATTAAATAATTTTTGTTAACTTTAAAACGTCATAGCTCTTAAATTATGTAAGATATTCAATTGTCCCTCAAATGAGGCTTTGTTGGTTGCCGTCCGATAAATATTTTGTAAGTTACAGTTTAATATTCACTTGAACTTTTTTCCCGAACCAAATTTTTTAAACACCCTGTATCTCAAAGGATATCAAAAATTGACCCCCCTCCTACTATACGATTTTTTTCATGAAATGAACCTAGTAATCACCCCTTAACGGATTAGCATCCCAATCGGGGACACGCTGTATACAGTAGCTCGTCCGAACTAATCTATAGTTTAGGCCCGCGCTCGAAGGTTGATAATTAATGTTGGTTACATTTGTCCTAATTCTGTCCTAACACTTTCGAGTTCAAGAATTTTGTTTTTTCATTTTGTTTCATCGAAATTTACATACACAATTGTGTATACGGCCGGAAAAGTGCTATAAAGCGACAATAACACACAATGTGTAGATGTGTTTGCAGAATGCCTCGGATATAACGAATTTTTATGACGCTGAAATTTGTATTGAGCTTCAATAAAGCACATGTATGGCTTTCTTAAACTTCCAGGGAAAATACTGTAATCCACATCTCTAATTTGCGTTTATATTATAGAGAAACTACTAAGTCACATTAGTATGTTTTTATTACACTCAATGATATTCTCTCTCGAATAACAAAAATCTCAGATTTCCAAGCATGTGGCTAGATAAGATTTTTTTTTTTTTTACATCAAATACTGTTCGAAAGCACTTCGATCACCTCTGAGCAAATCGTAGTGTGTGTTTTTTAAAATTTTTTTTAAGATTCTCTCTAAACTATTCCCAAAAATTAAATGTTTTCTAATTAAAGAGACACCAGAAGCTCAATTTCTCAATCGCAGTTATACCAGAAGTAATATTCAGTTACGAACCGATAAGATTCTGAAACAAATCCAGCCATCTCATCAAACAATGGCGACTGAATACTGCAACATAATGATCACAATTTGTGTTTTTATATATCGAGAGTTTACATCGATGACAGCCTCTTTCATGTCTGTTAAATTGGGTGCTAACTAATGATACCTTGTATCATCATCCGAATACATTTTCTAGATTTAATTTGGCCCGATATAAAATTTGACGGTAGTAATGATGGGGTTTATGTTATCGAAATCGCGGGTGAACGAACCGAAGTGACTGTAAATATGGAATTAATTGTGTGGTTGAGTCTATAATACAATGGGCGAAGTGAAACCATCTCCAATTTGATTTTAAATTTCTTCGAGTTCAAAATGTTCATAGCGTTGGCCATGATTTTACGTGACGTGTTGCCAACTGTTTGGTGCCTTGAAAGCGCCCAAAGGCGGGTACGGATATATCGCTATTTTCGTTTCTTACGTTACACTATTTACAGATGTTATACATTTGTTAAACGGGTGTACAAAATCCAACGTTGCTAATATCTTAAACACTGAACCACCAAATCTTGTAGTCGAATTAGGTTTTATTTTATACATAAACGTTTATGTTCTTGAAATACTTAAAAAACCATTTCTAACCAAAGCCAGCTTCACTTAACGTAATTTTACGTTCTTAAGTAAAATCTCAAAAAAATTATAATCAAGATACACCTTTTGTTGTTTTGAATCTACATATTTTTGAGAAAATTTTATGTGTAATCCGCCCAAAAAGGAGGAATCTTTTGTATCTCACACCCACAACCAAATTAATTCCAAATATGCTCTCTTAATTATAAATTTCAATTTTACATCTAAAAAAAATTATTTTTGGTGCTGTTGTTTTTGTAATATTTGAAAATTTATTACTTAGAGGGCGAGATTAACTTAAGGCAATAAAATGTGTCTGTGTATGTACACAAACATTAAGCCAACATACATACATATTTACATGTATTAAGTTCATTTAAGACAATAATGAAAAAATAAACATTCTTAAGACATAAATATGGTTGTACGTTCGCTTAAGAAGTTTACATGGGGGGCTCTACGTCTCTTTGTTTACAGTCGTAACTCGTAATGTGTATAAAGTGAAAAATTTATTTCCTAATATTTTAAGCATTTTATATTTAAAATATTAGCGTATTTACAAATTTATGTATTATTGGGGATTTGTGAAAAGAAATTTTTTTTTGAGCACACCAAGTACTGTTCGATTATGTTTTAATGAGAACTTACGTGTTTTTTATGTTTTTTGTTTTACTTTCAAAGGGATTAAGAACATTATGTGTTTTTTTGTATATTTTCAGGATACTAATATTCTGTTTATGGATGGGATGCTGTGCATCTGACGTGACAACAAAAGAAAGGATTGAGGTAAGTTGTTTGTTCTAAGTTTATGTATATAAAAATGTTAATTTCATAACATAAAGATCAAAGTGGTACACAACTTTTCTGTGTACTTCAATAGAATTTTAATTCAAGGTGTGTGTGCGTGTGTTTTATATTACTCGACAAACGCCGCAACATATTACATATGATTATTTACATTTCGATATGTTATGTGGCTCTTATGTAACATAAAAGAAAATATCGATAAATAAATTATCATAATAATCGATTGATTTTTAGTTTTTGTTTTAAATGCGCGTACAGACACTTTAATCTTATTTAAATCAAAAAAATATTTGAATTTGTTTTTTTTTTTGATATTTTTTTTGTCGATAGTTATATTATTTGTAGGATATCTAAACTACCATATTTATTGTGTAAATTACAAGTTGAATAGATTTACTTAATCGAATTTATTTGATTTAGGATTTGGGACACGGGTTGCTGGCTTAGGCCGGCTCTTAAACACGATTATTCTATATAAGAACACACAACTATTCACTCAATTCTTAACGATAACAATTTATTTAACGACAAAAGCTTTGATCCATGTTTGGATCTAAACATATAATTCACAATTTAATTGGACAGTAATGACATCACTGTTTTAAATGCCGGATTTCAAAAACCCGAAAATTTAAATTTTCCCGAAAATTAGTACCCTGGAAATCAACAAACCTCAAATCAAAAATGTGTAACGTGCCTTCTCGGCATGGTGGCCTGTACACAACAGGCTTGTACACAACACAAAAACGTGACACACACAACAAAATATCTCATGCGCGCTCTGGATGAGAGTCAAACCTGCGATCTTCTGCTCCATGAGCTACAAATATTAAGGACAAAGTCGTAAGTACTATGGCTGAAAAATTTGAAAATTGACGAACATACATAAATAACATATGACACGTTAAAAAGACCCAGTCGCAACATTTTTACTTGTCACCACCAGGAACCGAACCCGGGATCGCCGAATAACAGCACTCTATTCACTAAGCTAACGAGGGCGACAAATAAATACAATAAACCGCTAGACTGTTCCGGTTTTAAAATTTGTATTTTTATCACTTCACTTAATCTTTTTTTTTGATTTTTGTATTTTTTATTGTATGCATTTTCACTCACTTTTATTTTTAAAATGGAGGAACTTTTTTCTTTGTTTCACGAAATATGGTGAAAATATGATATTTTCACACTTTTTATTTTTTATTTACAACCAAACACTTAAAAAAAATCTGTATACATTTTAATTTATTTCTTCAGAATCTGATCGACAAAATTTACATTTTTGTGCCGCATGACTTTTTAACGATCTTCTTTGTTTTCCTTGGTTTTTAGTCTGATCTGTATCGTATCGGTTATCGTCACCCCCTTCATTAAACTGTTGCTGCTTTATTTATACTTTTAAGCGCCCCCCTCTGCTTCAATCTCCCTCTAATTTTCTTCAAAAGCGCTAAATCATTGGATGGGTAATTCAATTTGCCACCACGATTTAAATTTTGCAAATATTTTCGCTCTCTTTGCATTATAATCTGCTATTTGGCAGCTTGACACTGATCTTGTGTCAAAAAATTTTTGGTTGTGTTTTCACGGTTGTGAAGTTTGTCCCAAAAAAAATCCCGTGTACATATACAAATCCAATTAGAAATTTGTAATGCAGAACAGTATTAGTATTTACACTGTTAAAATAAAATATTCGCGAAATAACTATATTATAATAGAAAGAGACGGAAATAGGTGTCACATTTTTTCATATTCGATTTTTGTATTTTGCAAAGATGAAAGAAAGAGTGAGAAATAATCGAGAAAAATTAAAACACATTAAGCCATCGCAAATCTAATCGATTTTATTGGTTTGAGTAGTTTTAATTTAGATAAATTCTGAATATCCTAGAGTTTGTCGGAAAATTTCACTATGTCCAAATGTTAGCTTCAGGTTGACACAATCAAATAAATTCAAAGCCATTTCCATATCTAGGGGATAGGTGTCATTTTTTGCTCTCGCAAATCTAATCGATTTTATTGGTTTGAGTAGTTTTAATTTAGATAAATTCTGAATATCCTAGAGTTTGTCGGAAAATTTCACTATGTCCAAATGTTAGCTACAGGTTGACACAATCAAATAAATCTAAAGTCATTTTCATATCTAGGGGATAGGTGTCAATTTTTGCTCTCGCAGTTCTAATCAACTTTATTTGTTTGAGTAGTTTTAATTTAGATAAATTCTGAATATCCTAGAGTTTGTCGGAAAATTTCAGTATGTCCAAATGTTAGCTACAGGTTGACACAATCAAATAAATCTAAAGTCATTTTCATATCTAGGGGATAGGTGTCATTTTTTGCTCTCGCAGTTCTAATCAACTTTATTTGTTTGAGTAGTTTTAATTTAGATAAATTCTGAATATCCTAGAGTTTGTCGGAAAATTTCACTATGTCCAAATGTTAGCTACAGGTTGACACAATCAAATAAATTCAGAGCCATTTCCATATCTAGGAGATAGATGTCATTTTTTGCTCTCGCAAATCTAATCGATTTTATTGGTTTGAGTAGTTTTAATTTAGATAAATTCTGAATATCCTGGAGTTTGTCGGAAAATTTCACTATGTCCAAATGTTAGCTTCAGGTTGACACAATCAAATAAATCTGGAGCCATTTCCATATCTAGGGGATAGGTGTCATTTTTTGCTCTCACAAATCTAATCAATTTTATTGGTTTGAGTAGTTTTAATTTAGATAAATTCTGAATATCCTAGAGTTTGTCGGAAAATTTCACTATGTCCAAATGTTAGGTTCAGGTTGACACAACCAAATAAATCTGGAGCCATTTCCATATCTAGGGGATAGATATCATTTATTGCTCTCACAAATCTAATCAATTTTATTGGTTTGAGTAGTTTTAATTTAGATAAATTCTGAATATCCTAGAGTTTGTCGGAAAATTTCACTATGTCCAAATGTTAGCTTCAGGTTGACACAATCAAATAAATCTAAAGTCATTTTCATATCTAGGGGATAGGTGTCATTTTTTGCTCTCGCAAATCTAATCGATTTTATTGGTTTGAGTAGTTTTAATTTAGATAAATTCTGAATATCCTAGAGTTTGTCGGAAAATTTCACTATGTCCAAATGTTAGCTACAGGTTGACACAATTAAATAAATCTGGAGCCATTTCCATATCTAGGGGATAGGTGTCATTTTTTGCTCTCGCAAATCTAATCGATTTTATTGGTTTGAGTAGTTTTAATTTAGATAAATTCTGAATATCCTAGAGTTTGTCGGAAAATTTCACTATGTCCAAATGTTAGCTTCAGGTTGACACAATCAAATAAATCTGGAGCCATTTCCATATCTAGGGGATAGGTGTCATTTTTTGCTCTCGCAAATCTAATCGATTTTATTGGTTTGAGTAGTTTTAATTTAGATAAATTCTGAATATCCTAGAGTTTATCGGAAAATTGAACTCTAGGATATTCAGAATTTATCTAAATTTAACTACTCAAAATAATAAAATCGATTAGATTTGCGAGAGCGAAAAATGACACTTATTCCCTAGATATGGAAATGGCTCTGAATTTATTTGATTGTGTCAACCTGAAGCTAACATTTTGACATAGTGAAATTTTCCGACAAACTCTAGGATATTCAGAATTTATCGAAACAAATTTTGTTCAATCCAATAAACTCGTCTTTATTTTCTTCAACTAAAAATGATAGCTTATTCTCGGTATCGTTTGGAAATTGCACCTAATTAATTTATTTTTGTCAACAAAGACTCTTATTTTTACATAGGTGATTTTTCCGACAAAGTTTTCGATAACCATAATTTATTTTAACAAGAATTACGCAAGCTAATAAAATCGACTAAATTTAGCAGAACTAAAAAGGATATTTGGAAACTAGGTTCATTTCATTGTGTTATCTTATAGTCATTTTCCGAAAAACTCCACGATTTTAGTAATATATTTAAACTAAAACTATTTATACCTAACAAACGATTCCATTTTCCACCAGAACAAAATTCAGAAAAATCCTGTTTTTTGGAAATGTCCTTTAGCTCACTTGATGTTCTTCTCTGTCTGGATATCCTCTTATCGTGTAAATTCCACATAATGGCTTTCTACACAATTTTTTGTTTACCAGATATTTGGAGAGTACTGCGGTTTTTATACCCGGCATTAAGATATATTGAAATAAATTATCTTCTGCAAACTACTTACAAATGAAGAAAAATGGAAATGATTTTCCGGGGTATTATGAAAAATGTCAAATAATTTTTTTGAGTTTATTTTCTAGTTTTCACTCAAAATTCTTATAAGAATTTTTTAACAGTGTATATACTAATACAGGCTTATTTTTGTTATATGGGACATACTTCACTGCCATGTGTTTTCTCGGCGGTTTGATTTCTGGGTATGTCGTCATGTAAAAGAAAGTCAAAATATTGCCATTAATAATTCAACTTCATACGGATTTAGGGAAAAGGATTGAATTATGATAATACTAAAGACACATTACTAGTTTCGTAACCATAATTTCGAAATCAGACTTCCTAAATGAGAACACAAGACACAAAACAATTTCATTTGTCTTCTCATTTGGTTTTAAATAGTACTGGAGTAGGCTTTAACTAAAATGTGAAGATTGACATTTAATTGACTTTTAAATTGTCAGAAATGACTTTAACATTGACAGTACACAAAAAATTTGCTCCCGCCAAATTATTATCAATAACAAAGAGAAAACTAAAATGAAACTAGATTTTTTTTTTTGGTATACTATAGTGTCATGAATCTCCATTTTTGATGTATATAGGCGTTGGGAGCACAAAAATGCCTCGGGATGACAAAAAATATCTCATTCCGAAACTATGTATAAACCGAGTTGCAAACCATGATTAGGGGTGACACATTACAATGAAATCATGGTTAACTTGAAACTATAGTTACGAAACCTGTAGTATGTCAATGGCATAAGGAATGTCTGATCGTGGAAGACGTACCTTCCGTGGGAACCCAACCTGTGGCACCTGCACCTTCCGTGGAAACCCAACCTGTGCCACCTCACAGATGGCGAAATTCAAAGTATATTAAAATCCTGGAAAGCTAAATTTCGAATACTGACAAAATCTAGGGTTTTAATATACAGAGTGAATTTTTTAATAAATGCTAGGCTTTTATCTCGGAACGGGCAATATAGAAGAAAATATTGTAGTTTATATTGAAAATTGTTCAGTGTTGAAAGGGGAGTTTAGTGGTGATTTTGAATGACCTTAAAACTCATTAGTTTTGCAGATATTGACGAAAGAATGTTTTTTTGTAAAATGCAAACTATACTTTAGAGTGCATTTTCTGATTAAGCATCTAAAAATAAATCAATGAAATCTTTTTGCTCATATAAGATGTTTCGAAAAGTGTATCTTGCCAGAGATATGAGCAAACATTGATCTTCATTACATCAAAATCATTTTATGATTTTTGCTGATTTACCTATCGCTATATCGCCGAAGTCAAAACAAGCAGTTTTTATAAAGATCTCTATACAATGAATGTGTGTGGTTCCATGCAGACTAAATGTCTGTGCCACAGCTCAGACAGTTAGTCTGATCAGAATGAAACTGCATACTTAACCTTTTTCCACAAATTTGGAGATCCCAGTGATTTTTGGCCGAAATCGGTTTATCGAAAATCACAGCTTCCGTACGAGCATTTTTGTTTTTCCAGCGGAAGTGGCAGCTTAAATTGGAACGTTTTAGTTTTCTTGCAAATATTTTGAAAAATTAATCAATTACGAGGGAAAAGGCTATGAATTAACATATTCTAAATTAATTTTGCAAAAATACCGGCCCAGAACAGTTTTCCAAAATTTAAGCGGAACTTACTATTTTTATCAAAAAATACTATTTAATTTGGTGCCTCTACAGCACATGCGGATATACTGATCGGGATGAAACTTCATACTTAAGCTATTTCCATTAATTGCAATAATTTGAAGATCCGAGTGATTTTGGCCGAGATTGATCCACCGGAAGCGGTAGCTTTCATAGGAGCATTTTCGATTTTTGTTAATATTTTGCAAAGTACAGCATCTACGAGAAAGATGATTAAGAAATTAAAGATTCTAAATTAATTGTGCAACAATACCGGTTTAGATTATTTTTCCAAAAATTAACAAGAACTGACGATTTTTGGCAATAAACTGTTTTTCAACAAACATCGGCCCTGTACAGCTCAGACGGATTGCTATTAGGGTAAAACTTTATATTTAAGCTTTTTCCACAAATTGGGAGATTCTAGTGAGTTTTAACAGAAATCGAGTCACTGGAAGTGAGAAATAGCGTCTTTTGCAAATATTTTGAAAAGTATGGCATTTACAAGAAAAATGACTAGAAACTAAAAGATTCTAAATAAAATTTGCAACAATACCGTTCCAGATCTGTTTCAAATTCACGAGGAAATGATGATTTTATAATAATCCCGTTTTTAAGAATAATTCTGCTCTGTGGACTCGTTTTTCGAAAAAAAATCATTTTCCATGTATTTTGACAAGTATGTATATCATTTACGAGAAAAAAGCAATTATGATCTTACATATTATTCTAAATTAAACTTAAAACAATATCGGTTCAGATCATTTTACAAAAATTAAGCGGAAATGACGTTTTCTGAAAGAAATTTGTTTTTAAACAATAATGCAGATTATTGTTGATATTTAAGCTTTTTCCATAAATTGGGAGATCCTTCTGAATTTTGGTTGATATCAGGCCTCCAAAAGTGCCAACAGTAAATTCTCCTCCGTTTTGATTTCTAATTTAGGTGTAACCATTGGTGGATCTTACTCCTAGACCATATAAGCTCTTATATTGTAGTTCAAATATAAGTACGTGTTATATGTAAATCTCGACATGATTCTTAAGGTCTTAAAAGGTTAACCGGCATAGCCAGATTACCTGCATTCAAATGATAAGTAGTTGTCGGAGATGTGGTTGTCTACGATGTGATTGTTGACGATGTGATTGTCGGCGATGTGATTGCCGCGATATTATTGTTGGCGATGAAATCGTTGGGGATGTGAATATAGTGTCGGTGATGTGAGTCTCGGCCATATAAGTGTTCGCGATGTGCGGTTGTGTCAGTGGTGGACTTGTCGGCGATATGAGTTGTGTGGTATGTGCACATGTCGGTCATACTTGTTATGACAGGGGCTCATAGTAGAAATAGTTTAAAAAGTATAGCATTAACGCAAGCCTAGGAAGAACCAAGATTATTGTAAATTAAATTTGGATAGTTTTGTTGATTTTTTGGTAGTTACGCAGTTTCGTTTGATTAGTTAGACCATTAAAAATTTTAGCGTACCAATTTTGAAGTGTTCGTTCCTCCAGGAACTTCTTGCGAATTAATGCTCTTCAAGTCATTTTTAGCTGCTTTCTTATTCGGAAAGTGTGATATTTTATTGTTTCCGTTTTCCTTCTATTTTTGATTATACAAAAGTAAAATATTTCCTAACATCTTTTATTAATAGGCAGCATTACGAAAACACTCATTGCTATCAACTCCGAAAATTACGTTCACAAACAGCGAAATTTGTTAGAATAACATTCATCGCACCATAATCGTTCTTCATCTGATAAACTGGTAACGGATTTAATTTGACGCAAAGACACGAATTTGCCGACAACCAATACCACTCTTTCCCAACATAAATCTGGTCTCGCTGGGTCCGATGAACTCTCCGTACTATTAAATGAAAGTTTGAAATAAAGGATTAACCAGCGGAGAACTGTACTTTCCGGAATATTTCAATATTTACACGACGACGGAAAAATTGAAATACTTCCAAACGCAAGAACCATAGAGTATCTCGATCTTGAAATGGTGGATGTGGAGATCGATGATAGTGAAGCACCGTTGGTTCCCGGGGCAGACGGTTCCCGGTGAAGTATTTTGTGAACTGCTTACCGAACCGGTGTTTTCCATTTCCGCTAAGGTACGATCACGATTCACTACTAAACTAAGGTACGATCACGCGACCTATGCTTTTTGCAAAGCATACTTGGATGGACTACAATTTTCCAACAATATTTTACAGGAATAAGTATATAAAAAACTGTTTATATATTGTACATTAAATTTAAGTATTTTGATCAACGTAAATTTTCTTTACTGAATTATCTGAATTCTGGAATAAAATTGTTTATTCTATTCTGCTGTTTTATTTATTATTAAGGTTTTTATCTCAATACCAGAACATTCCGGAATTGGAAATTTTCTAATTTCGAAATTCCGGAATCGTAAATTCAACGAAAATTTGCAATCCCTAATTTCAAATCATATGCCATGTGATTATGTGGGAATGAGAAAATGGTAACTGGTTCCAGTGGCACAGTGGTAATTTTTTAAGTAATAAAATGCCACAGCAAAATTTACGGCATTATTCAAAACCTTTTCAATGATATACGATTAGTACGAGTATATATTCTATAATAAACGGAAAAAATTGGCTTCCAGTGCCAAAACGTTGGATCTATGAACGAAAGTGGTATCTATCGTCAAAATTGTTGTGAGATCCACGACTTTTTAAATAATATACTACCCGAAAATATGGGAATAATGTCAAGCAATATAGTATTATTGTATCTTTTTTTTGGTGGGCAGGGGGGGGGGGGTTGATTTCCTATAGCAGATATCAGACCTCCTTGTTCTAAACAATAAGATTGCCAACGAAAAATCAAATCGCACAGATCGTTGGAGTTATCATCTTAATGATACCTCTAGGCGTCCAGAAGTTCAGATGGGCGGAGTATTTTTTTACATTTTTCGAATCATGGGACCTCGAGATAAATAATTTAAGACCATGATCACATTGTTCATAATATTTATCAGGATTTCAGTAACTTGTCTTAAACACCGCAGAAGTACAATAATTGGGAATATTTTAGAAGGACTTAAGAGAAATTTATCTTAGTAGTGTTGTTGGAAAATTCTGAGAATTAGAAAATAAAGTACCAAAATTTATATGTGATATACGAATACAGCAATCCGCTTGGTTAACAAGAACCAAAATGAAAAAGAAGACTAATGTTAACAACTACCCTAGAGTAATTAGAAGTCTTTTATACCGACCAAATGGCACAGTGGTTAAAGCTTTGGCGTTTGGATCGGGAGGTACCAGGTTCGAATCCGGGTAGGGACAGGATGAAACAGGTTTTTTTTATCATCTAAGTACGATCGGTGATGGAAATGGACACAACTATGCACAACTAACTCATAGTGCACAACTCATAGACTGACCCAGCTTCCATGCCAATAGGCTAACTTGGAGCTATGCAATGTGCAGATGGTTCTACGTAAATCAGACCTATAGCCATACGTCTTCGCTGTGGCGTTAGGTAGGACGCCAAAAGTGAACCGCGAAACAATTGGGAGTGCTTAGGCTCCAAAACAATTGCATAGAATAAAAAACAAAAACAAAAATAATCTTTTATAGCAGAAATAGAGAAACGTGAAGGACATATGGCGTCAAACAAGAGCCACTCAGCATAAAACGAAGTCAAAAAATCTCACTCATCTAGAAAAACACAAAAGAATTGAAAAAATAAACCAGAAATTTTGAGGCTCAACTTGAATTTTAAAACCGTCGATGTACAAAATACACACATTAATGTACTTTTATCTGGAGTTCGTGATATTCGTTCGCATGCAGTGCAATATTAAAATACCAAAAAATGTATATGGCGTTTGTAAATTTATGCTTCTGAATGATAATAAAACAAAATCATTTTCCGTAATTTATGCAAAATTTATTTGTACAAAAATGTTTGTGTTTATGTTTGCTGGACCACATAGAAATCAAAACCGAAATACGTATACGAAATATTTTAATTTCGAATCATAAAAATTTTTAATCAATTTAATGCAGCTACACATAATTCAAACACAACCCCAGTACCGCATAATGGCTTTTGCGGTCTCAATATTATTCCTATACACACGAGTATGTACGTGGCCGTGCAATAATTTTTATTATACATGCTTAGTCAAATGTGCACGAACGACATAATGCCTAATATTAATTTATTGTACGAATACGTTAGCAAACATAAATTTTATAGTAAAAATTGAATTTTCCAAATATTTCTGTCGATGCGATTCGATCGAATCTAATTACAAATTTTTCCAAAAAATTTATCGGAAAATCCAGTAACATAATTTTTTATGTCTACACGAATACGTTTTATAATCGTAAATAATCTACATAGATTGTAACATAAACAGCATATATTTTTGCCTACACCGTGTCTGGTTTTTATCGAAATACATAACAAAAAAAAAAAGATTTTCCAAAATATAAATAATTAAAAAAAAAATGTTTTTGGTATAGATTTGGTTGCTGCTGTTGATGTGAAAATTAGTTTCCATTTTCAATGTATACGATTTACAAATAAACCATGGTACCTGATGCATTTTATAATGACCTCGATAGACAATACATGAAATTCGTTTTATGCTCCATCGTGTGCATGAATTGGTGCATAAGTTCATGACTGCATTATTATAAATTACTAAATTAGCTGATTATAATGCATTGTTGTTGCTGTATTAACAAGGCATAAAATATTATTAATAATTTTTGAAAATGAATTATAAACATAATGTATTGAAGGTTTTCTGGCTTATTGAATAATACTATTAACAAAATTGTTGACGTCTAAACAAAACAAAATATCCTAGCCCTTATCAAAAATACGTAAATCAGTATACGTGGGAATTTGCATTGTATCGTTGTGCCTCTAATCATTACTCACTTAAGTACTTAGCACTTGAATTACTCAAAATTTGGGTTTTGAAATTTTATGTACTATTCAAAACAGACATATAGTTAAGTGGGGACTTAACTGTCAAGAACAATGAGTTTGGTGAATGGTAGCGAATGACTTTTTTGTTATAACATGTGTGTAAATTTAGATTTTTAACCCATTTACTAAATACAATGATAAACCTGTAATTGAAAAGGATAATGATAATTGGCTATACAAAGTACCGAATAAAACGACTTTCGTTTTATAATAAGTCATTATAAGGAGAAATGAGCCTCCGAAAGTTTGGCGGAGATATTAATTACTTATCCTTTGAGGCCTTGTGGTGTTAAAAGTTAATGACTAACTACCTGATGGTATACTCAGCTATATCATGTTTTAAATGCAGCATTGCTATTTCCTTCTATTTGATTTCACAGTAATTTTACTCTTTTTCGTAATATTGTTTTTATATAAATATAATTATTATTCATAATAATAAAAAAAAAAAATTCCTCTCAATTTATTTACTGGAAATGTATAGGTACAAGATCGTTGACATCGTTGATTTTCTTAATTAAATATTATTACAAAAAACCACAAAAGGTAAAAAACTTGAATTTAATTTTCTTTAATTTCAAAATGCGTTTATAGATGTCTCTATAATAAATTTGTTTGAAATTACGTAAAATAGTAAAATAATTAAACAAATATTTACGAAAATAAACCATTATTCATTTATTAATTAATAAAACTCAGAATAATTAAATTTTTATTTATAATACGGTTGGCGCAAATAAAACTTTTCGTCGTAAAATGGTCACCATAATAGTTGCTATAAAACATTAATGTCACAATTTTTCCAAATATGTATTTTTTTTCAGGCAATATATATATAATGAATTGTTAAATTTTCTAAACAAACATTTTGGTTTTAAAATATTCAATTCATTGATTGGTTTAGTAGTTGCGAAAAGCTTTATCTCTTTCCCTGCCTGCCCCCACAATTTGTGTATTCCTTCTTAACTTAATTTCGTCCGAAAAAAACTATACCTATACACACAATTGTGTTGATTGTACTTCAAATCAAGCGAAACTTTTTAAAAACGCCATTACATACTATGTTTTTTTACTCACACAATTGTGTGGTTTGGGCTTAAATTGAGCCAAATTCATTTTTGGTACAAAAAAGGTTATAAAATAACAATGTTTTTATTTTATGAAGCTCTGTTTTGTTTATACTACAGGATGAAAAAATTAATTGTTGCGGTGAACAATTAAATTTTTAACAAATAACGAAAAAACCTTTTTGTAGTTTGTTCATCAATAGGCTTCGGATTTTTATGTAAACTCATCTCTTTTTTGGATTAAGATAAAGTAAAATCAATTTTAGAGTTTTGCGAATCACAAATATTCGAAAATATTTAGCTATATTTGTTACAACATATCTTTACATTTTGCTGAATAAATAATTATAAATAATAATTTTTGAATATTTTCCAATTTTAGTACATATTTTCTCCATAAATACATATTTTAATAAATATTTTAGCAATTATTTATTACCCAGTTTCCCTATTCTGGCAATTCCCGGGGAATGGAAATTTTAAATTTTGTACCAGTTTTATTCCCTTTTCCCCAAAAGTGTATTCTATCGATTTTGTCTCAAAATGTGTGAAACGAAATGAGTGTAACCGGAATGATATAGTAGTAGCATATGTATTTGTGGTAGTTTCTTGCGTATGATTGTTTTTGTGCATATGCAAGTCACGTGTCATTCTTTTTTTTTGTTTATTCATATTAACTCTTTCAGCGCAAACATGATTTCGGCTAGTGTATTGAGGAACACGATTGCGCTTTTTGGCACTCAAAGGGTTAACCATTGTAAATGCCATATTTTTGCATTTTTATGTATTTTCGATTTTTTTATAATTAACATTTTATTGTTAAAATTTATGAAATTTAAAATAAATTATACTTATAAAGTTTTATTAATAGATGTAAAATTAATTTATGATAATATAAAATATAAAATATATTGGCATGTTAAGTAATGACACTCCACAGCTCGAGAGCAGACCTAATGTGCTGAGAAAAGGAAATAAGCACCATAAATATTAAACCGATTCGCCCGGATCGCGTTATTTTGGTACTGTTCATCATACAAATAACACAAATACGAACAAAAGAAAAAAACAAATACAAAGGCATAAATGTGTATTATGCACCGCGTACGTATTCGATTTTTTTTGCTTCACTCATTTTAAATGAGTAACTCACGAAACAAAATCGATATACTGGATTTAAATTTTTTGGGAAAAAATTATTCCCCATTGTTGCAGTTTTGACGTTTATTATTCCATACCTATTTTAGGAAAGAATCAACTGGGAATAGTATTTAACGTAAATTTATTGTATTGACTTATAGTAATATTATAGCTGTAAATTGAACTGGTGATATCAATTGGAAAATATATCAATATCCAATTTTGTACTTTGATAAACAAAATTATTTTTTTAATTAAAATTCGATTAAAATATCAACAAAAACAAATTAAATGTAGTAAACTATTTTTAGACGGTGATGAATAATTTCCTAAAATCTTCCTAAATTTAAATTATTTGATAGTATTAGTGAAACTTTCAATTATTACTTATAATAAAGCATTCAACAAAATAATTGAAAATAACAATTATAAAAATAATAAAATTTATTATTAACAAGCGAGAGGTTTAGTAAAGAAGCAATATTGTTAAAAAATCATAAATAACCAACTAAACAATAATAATAAAAAATAAACAAAATCATTTTTATTCTAAAATTACTATTCAAACTATAAAACAGCTCAGAAGAACTAAAATATATAGTACAATTGAATCGTTTTGCAGTAATAATTTGCTTTCCTAGACCACTTTAGAGTTCTAAAGCATCAATAAGCAAATATTTGTCGGAAAGCAAATTATTACTGCAAAACAATTCAATTGATCTGCAATTCTATTATTAGAGTTTTATTCAAATTTGACCCCCATAGCCCCAAGCAATTTTCTTTAACTTTTTGCATAGCTTAAACTAACCAATATCTATCTACAGATATTCGCTTATTCATGTCTTCGAACTCTAAGGTGGTTTAGGAAAGCAAATTATGAATGCAAAACGATTCAATTGATCTGCAATTCAGTTATTGGAGTTTTATTCAAATTTGACCCCCATAGCCCCAAGCAATTTTCTGAAACTTTTTGCATAGCTTAAACTGACCAATATCTATCTACAGATATTCGCTTATTCATGTCTTCGAACTCTAAGGTGGTTTAGGAAAGCAAATTGTGAATGCAAATCGATTTAATTGATCTGCAATTCAATTATTGGAGTTTTATTCAAATTTGACCCCCATAGCCCCAAGCAATTTTCTGAAACTTTTTGCATAGCTTAAACTGACCAATATCTATCTACAGATATTCGCTTATTCATGTCTTCGAACTCTAAGGTGGTTTAGGAAAGCAAATTGTGAATGCAAAACGATTCAATTGATGTGCAATTCAATTATTGGAGTTTTTTTCTTCAAATTTGACCCCCATAGCCCCAAGCAATTCTCTTGAAACTTTTTGCATAGCTTAAACTGACCAAAACCTTTCTACAAAAATTCGCTTATTGATGCCTTCGAACTCTAAAGTGGTTTAGGGAAGCAAATTATAACTGCAAAACGATTCAATTGATGTGCAATTCGATTATTGGAGTTTTTTTTTCAAATTTGATCCCCATAGCCCCAAGCAATTTTTTGAAACTTTTTGCATAGCTTAAACTGACCAATATCTATCTACAAATATTCGCTTATTGATGCTTTCGAACTCTAAGGTGGTTTAGGAAAGCAAATTATGAATGGAAAACGATTCAATTGATGTGCAATTCAATTATTGGAGTTTTTTTTTCAAATTTGACCCCCATAGCCCCAAGCAATTTTCTTGAAACTTTTTGCATAGCTTAAACTGACCAAAATCTTTCTACAAAAATTCGCTTATTGATGCCTTCGAATTCTAAAGTGGTTTAGGAAAGCAAATTATGAATGCAAATCGATTCAATTGATCTGCAATTCAATTATTGGAGTTTTATTCAAATTTGACCCCCATAGCCCCAAGCAATTTTCTTGAAACTTTTTGTGAAAATCGAAAAAATCATGTAACGAGTATACATTTTCCAAAAAATTTTAAATGTAGAATTGTTTATTAACTAAAGCTAAATTTTTCACTTCCCACTTTAAACATTTTTCACTTCCGACCTTAAATCTTCGCTTTTCCAGAACTTATACAATTCTTCAAGTGTCAAATTATATCTATAATTTTAAACAATTAAGTAAAAAAAAATTCAAAAATTTCAAAATTTTCCTAGAAAAATTTAATTACATATTTTTTGAATAGTTTTCTAAAATCATTTCCTAAATAATTTAAAAAATCATTTCATATAATTTTTTTTACTTTTCTTAAAATATATTGAAAATTAATTAAGAATGGCACATATTAAATCAACTTCTATTATTTCATTTTTATCAACTTTTCTTAAATCATCAATCAATTAAAAACATTTATTTAAATTTAGAAAAAACACTTTCATTAAGAAACATTTCTTTATTCGGGTAGCCGTTGATCAGATTTGTTGAACATGTTTTGAATCATCATTGAATCAATCGTTCATCGTGTAGTCGATCTATTTTTGTGTATTATACTCACTAATACTAAGATACATTAGTAGAGTTTTAGGAAAAACTTCACATTTCTATATAGGCATGTGAAATATTTCCTAAACTATTACTAATTTTTTGTTTTTGTTTTTAGGAAATATTTAGGAAAAAGTTCACACGCATATTTTTAGACATTTGTTTTCTTGTTTTATTTTCCCGTAAATGTATTCCCCAATCGCCAGAATTAACTTTTGGAAAACGGAGAATTGAGGAAAATGTCTGGGGAATAGCTGCTACAAATAGAAATAATTCCCTATTCCTGGAGTTTTACCAGAATAGGGCCATAGGTCACAGAAAATCGTTGAAAGATTTAAAAACGAAATACAGCTGCATATTCCCGATGTGTCTATGCTTTAATATTAGTTTAATTAGATGCCACTAAAACCCCTTTGAAGTAAAAATTAAACAACGAATCAGACACCTTTATGGTATATTTTAATTTTCTCAATTATTGCAAGGAAAATGTCACCATAACAATTTGCATCGATGAACCAAAAATCTTTTGTAGACCAGCACTTGAAGAGCAAAAACACAAAAAACTGAAGAAAAAAACAAACGAAAAAATATTCTCAATCATTTTTTTCTAGAAACAGTGGCTAGCTCAAGGTATTCGAAATTCAACGAGGAGCTGTTTATGGCAACGGTAGCTGTCGATATCTATTTGGCAAAATTTTAAATCACTGTATTTTCTTCATTTCTAAAAATATATACCAACCACAATATACTGCATGAATGAAGCTCAAAACAAAGATATACTAAAGCGTTTTACTACAAAAAAATTATCAAAATAAAAATAGCAACCTAGATATGTGTTAGATTCAATCGATGAAACTACTGACAGAACTGGCCCTAGATTCTGATCAAGTGACAAATGACAATTTTTTGCGATATTGTTTTAAAAATCCTGCTGCAATTTTGTGACAATATTTGTGAGTATTAAATCGCGATTTGTATTGAGTAACTTCTACGAAATGTCACCAAAAATAAGCTGTCAATTTTAATAATATTGTCTTTATTTTTCACTATCATGACTTATAAGTTTTCATACAAAATATGTGTGAGTATTTATAATTTTAAAAACGTCATAATGTATCTGATATAACTTAAAAATGCAGCTGCTGTAAACTTCTGTAAATGTCATGAATCCTTTTATCTTAATCGTAAATTTTCAATGACTTCAATTTGTACTAATAAGCCAATGTCACGAAAATTGTTATTTTGTCAGAATCTACCCCCTTGGAAGTTATATTGCCAATGTGATAGTTGATATGTTAAACGTCGTCGAAAATAAAGCAAAGTAAAAATTGTTATTGAATATAGCGGCCCTCGAAAAAGCTAACCATTCAACAATTGCCCGTTTATCCGACGACTCTATGAAATTAATAGAAGAAAGCCTCGAGGTGGAAAAAATTTAACAATTTATTTCAGAAGCGACGCTTTTTATGGAAAAAGCAGCACAATCCATTAAGATATTTTACCCCAAAATTTGCACGAGACCTGTGTAGTTCTTGGATTACACAGAGTTTGCGAAACACTTAGATACAATTTTACAAGTTTCGACGGTTAAAAATATTTTTTTGAAAGCACCATCTCGGACAGCGCTTGACAGAAAAATTTTGATATAGATTATTTTTTATATTTGAATTATATCAAATACGTTTATATTTACACATAATAGAACGATTATGTTTTTTTATACATACTTTAAATTTTAACATAACAGAAAGTCATTTATTTTAGTTTTAGTAAATACTACTACTAACAAGATTTTCTTTTTTTGCATATTGAGATTCGATCATATTTCGATTAAAAATTCTAGTCCTAAAAACATTTTGAAACGAAAGTATAAATTTTTTACGTCAAGGGTACAATTAACATTTTGTGAACTGAGAGTTTTAATATATTTGGGCCTACATTTTAATTCTGTTCCGTTAAGATTAAAAAGTTTTTCTTTTTATAAATGTCTTTCAGAAAGTCATCGTTTGGTTTATATAGTCCACCTTGCGACAAATTATTCCACCAAGAATTACTTGAAACCAATTGTTGACTGGTTGAAACTGCGAGGCTTTCCTTGGCACGTAGTTTAAATGCAATATATCCTGCAATATTTTCAATATCATCGCATTCCAGTTCTGAAAATATACTTTCTAACTGGCTGGCTAGTTTCTGTATGCCAACATATATTTTATATCGTATTTCCTTAAGCGATCGTTAAATAGCATCGGTATAGCATTTGAACTGATCAAAATTCATTTTTGGAAAGGCAGTTTTGATTTTGAATTACCTACTTTAAGATTAGAAATTACATTCTATAATTTAATCCTGAGTATCTTTAGCAAGACCGTATGCTTTAATTCTTTCTCAGGAATCTTTTTCTGGCAGTCTAGTATTGAAGATATCAAACCAATCGTTAACCTATAAAATAAAATTATGGTAAAAACATATTATAAATTATTTTTTTTTTCTAATTCGCTTACGGTCATTAATAAGTTTGCACATTACTGCCAGAATTAGTATGTGAAAACAGTTGTGTTGCAAGGTTTACTTTCTGTCTGCAAGCGTTTTTGACGGTTAAATTGTGAGTTGTTAAGTTGTGGACTATATTTAAATCTTTACCTTGAGAATGTTCGAGGAGCTCCAACAGAGGTTTCTTGGTTACTGTTTTGCCATGTATTAAAAATTCGGAATCAAAGAAATGATTGCGTAAAAGTTTTACTAAATGTGGCACGTCAGCAAATGCATAAATTCTTTCGTTGCTGTTATCGAGATGCAAAAAGAATGAAGTTTCTTCAGAAATCCCAAACGATTTCCAGAGTCCTCTGTTTCCATTTCCCAGATCATTAGTATTTGCCACTACCTTGAATCCTATATTATCCAGCTTCCTAATTATTTGGAATGTAAGTGACCAGCGGCGTTTTCTAGTGATGTTCTAGTCGTTCGCCGAACGACTAAACAATTTTTAGGATTTTTATTCTATTTCTAAAAACTTTATTATTGTACACATAAATTTTTTTTTCCTAATTATTAAAAATGCATTCTGTATTGTAATATAGCAATAATATGTATAAGAATTTAACCATCACTCTAAACCAGTGGTTCTTAACCTATTTTTACTCGCGGTCCACCAAATAATTTATAATTTTTTTGTAGGCCCCTTTTTTAAAAATAATTTATATTTGTTAAGTTATCTATACTACTAGTTGTGTAAATGTGAAACCGGCATTTACCAATAAATGGCGCTACCTGTCAATGCATACCTTTTGACAAACCACGTCATTGGCGCCAATGTTTTCTTTTGACATCTGTCAACAACACCCGATTCATAAATCATAACCATACAAGTTTCAAACAATAACTCATGTTTTTACGTGTTAAAAATGTCGAGTTTTGCGCGTTGTCAAAGCTTACGGTGAGTATGCTCTTGGGAAATAAATCGCAATGCTATGAGTGGTTTAATAAATTCAAAAGTAGTGATTTTGACGCGTGAAACGAAGAAGGTGGAATACCACCAAAGAAGTTTGAAGACAGTGAATTGCAAGCATAGTTGGACAACTCGCGGATCAATTGAATATGTCACGAGAAGCCGTCTCCATACGTTTAAAATCCATGGGTTAAGATCCAAAAGATGGGAAAATGGATTCCGCATAAACTGAATGAGAGGCAACAGGAAAATGAATGTCATTTCTCCATCGAATTGCGACTGGCGATGAAAAATAGATCTATTTTGAGAATTCAAAGCGTAAAAATCATTGGGTTGATCAAGGACAACCATCGACATCGACTGCAAGGCCCAATCGCTTTGGATGGAAGACATTAGAAAGTGATCTGTATTTAGTGTGATCAGAAGAGTGTGATTTATTTTGAGCTGATACCATCTTGCGAAACCGTAAATATTGAACACTACCAGCACCAATGATCATTTTGAATTGAACTTTGCGTGAAAAATGACCAGAATATGATAAAAGACAATACAAAGTGATTTTGCTTCGTGGTAATGCACCATCACACAAAGCAAAACCTGCCATGGAAACGTTCAAACTACTTAATTGGGAAATACTTTCACATGTCGCTTAATTAAATTCCGGTTTCATATTTACAGAGCTGGTAATTTTTTTATTAATCCGTTATTTTTTTTATATAATGTAATAAATATAAAAAATAACTATTAGTTCATTATTTATTGTAATTTTCAAACTTCACAATTCACAATTTGGTGTTAGGATTAACATATTTACATTAATTTCTTCTATACCAACAAAGTTGTATGTAGGAAGAAATAAGAAATAAATATTAGGTGCGCAAATAAATTTCCGGGTTTCACACATAGATGGTGCTAGCGACACATCTAATTGTCATTTATGTCAGAAATTGCGTTTGTGCATAGCGTGAACAATTGTTAACCATGACCAGTGGTAATACCAGCACATATCACAACGACAAAAAAATTTTCTTTGAACGAAAATGCCGAGTTTTGTACCAAACAAACAGCATTTGCGGGAAGCTTGGTTTTCTGCTTCAACTAAAAAAAAAAATAGCTGAAGCACATTATTTGCCATGAATAGGCCTACGCTAAACATGCACCATCGAAAACTACCTGTGAAGGACCAAAAACATTTGCAGACAACGAGCTGCAAGCGTTATTGGTATCACGAAGATGATACGCAAACTAAAGATCAACTTACGGAGTCATTAAACACGACTCACCAAGGTATTTTTAAACGTTTACATGCTATGGGAGAAATTCAAAAGTAGGGAAAATGGGTGCCGCATGAGTTGACTCAGAAACAGATGAAAAATCGAAGAGCCACTTGCGAAATTTTGCTTTCACGGCATGAAAGAAAGAGCGTGCTGCAACGAATTGTTACGGAACATGAGAAGTGGATCTTTTTAAGAATCACTCATCAAGCACGCCTAAATTGCTTTGGAAAGAAGACAATGCTTTGCGTTTGGTAGGACCAGAAAGGAATCGTGTACCATGAGCTGCTGAAACAAGGCGAAACTGTCAATGGACAATGCTACCGACAACAACACATCAATCTGAATCATGCGTTACTCGAAAAACGGTTAGAATGGAACACGAGCAACGAACGAGTGATATTGCAGCACGACAACGAGCCATGCCATACAGTCCCATCGTCCAGGACACCATTAAAATGCTGAGATGGGATCTGCTACCACACCCGCCTTCTTCACCAGACCTAGCCTCCTCGGATTATCACTTCGTCGCCTTAGTTCTATCTTGTTATAAATCCAAAATCACATTTTTTTGGGTTTCAACGATTCTATATGTAATTTTGCGAGTTCTTTCTAAATTTCTTATCAAAACTGTTATATCTACAATAGTTTTATTGTTACATAATTTGCATTTTTGTGTGACTGCTTAACACAATTATTTAGAATCATTTGATTCAGTTGTATATCCATAATCCACACTACAATAAAAATATTTCGTATGCATTTGAACAAACTTACACTGGATTTTATAAATGTAATATAATCATTCGATTTTGTTCTTACTCCCACGGTTTTCTAATTCCTTCAATTTTAGTGGCGTAGCTAGGTTCCAGAAATTAATGCTATTGAAAGGCAATGTGCAATCATGAAATCTATAATCCAATTTCACTTCTCAGTTTATTAAATACTATGGATTATCCTAATATTAGCTTACACATCATTCAATTAAAGCAAAACGAATTCAAAACTTACAATGTCACATCAATTGAAATGATTTTCCTCGATTTGTATCGTACCCTATATATACCAGCAATCCAACCTAAATGTAATAAAATATCGTAAACAATTTGGAAATGCCTAGTTGAATATGGAAAGCTGTGATTTATTTAAATCCTATGTTCGAAAGAGTGCCAAGAAAATTTCTTCATTAAATTGGCCAAGATAAATGTTTGCCAGTTTAGATCAACATTCAATGTTGATACATATACATGCCAGAAATTAATAAACAATTTTATGAAATATATTAGAATTAATTAATCCATTTAATTAATTTTTGTTATAAATAAATATACTGACTAAAATATGTAGATTGAATTTGAAATTGAGTGTTGTGGTAATATTTGTATTTTGAATAATTAAATTAAATCTACCTTAATAATTCCAATTTTATTTTATATTTCTATGCATATAAATAGCATAAATGGGAACAAAAATATGTTTTAAATGTTGCTTTGGTATAATTTGTCTAAATTTTACGTGTGTAAACTGTAGAAAACTTAACAGTTTTAACTAAATTTAATCTTGTTATTTTCAAATACTTCCCATAAGCAATAACTATCTCCTTTCTTAATTAGATCATTAATATATGTTATCTCCTCACGTGTGTAATTCGTAGAAAATTGGTGTATCTCCTATATTTCCTTTAATTTTCAAATCTCTATTAAACGCAGTTTTTTTGGTGTATATCTCTATCATTTGGTTTATCTCCAGAAAAAAAACTACAAAGCGGACATAGAACAAAATATTTTTGGAAATGCCTTCAAATTTTTCTAATTTTCCCGGAAAAACAGTTTCCGTCAGTAAAACTTGTAAGCTTACAATTCAAGTTAAATCGTGATCTATTGTTAAGTGTAGTTAGAACTGGTCTTATATTTGAAAATTTTACTGTACATGGCTGGCGTTAATCTTTAAAACGGAATATCTCGAAATCAATAAAATGGTAGTTAGACTAAGATAAAACTACGACAACGACTTGTTAAAGATGGCAAAAATGTGTAGATAGCGAACGACATACTTTGAATAAACGATTTTTTATATTTCTGTTGAAATTTACCATTTCCATTTTTCAAAAAAACCCGGAAATTAGTAATATAACTAAATAAGAAAACTTTATCTTCCTTATTTTACTTTTCAATACGATATTCGGTTATACATCAATTTTCTTTTTATTATATTCTGAAGGAAATTTGATATACTTCTGCGGCCCCCCTGCAAACTTCTTGCGAACCCCCAGGGGGCCGCGGCCCCCTTGTTAAGAATCACTGCTCTAAACCACTGCATTTTAATTTTGTGAACATTGATGGCTCGGCCACGTTACAAGGTCTCCCCAACAACGGATGATAAATAAAGTGTTCCATCAACAACCAGCCGGAGTACGTCGTAGAGGAAGACCCCGACTACGCTGGCGCGACGACATCGAACAAGATCTACGAACATTAGGATGTCGAAACTGGAGGACGAGAGCGGTGGATCGAGATGGATGGAGGGCCTTAGTGCAGGCGGCGAAATCCCTTCATGGGATGTGAAGGCCAGAGAGAGAGATAGAACATTGCAACCTACAGAACCCAAATTAATGCACACATACTTGTTTCAATGCGTAAAATTGAATTTTTATCAGTATAAAAATTACAGTTTTTCTAATATTATTTACTTAATTAATTATTATTATTTTAATTATTTTGGGTGATCAAAATCCGAAGCAGAACACCTTGGAGGCACAACCAGAAAACGCCACTGTAAGTGATTTGTTTAAAATTTGGTCGAAGTCATAAAACAGTGGTTGTTTCCAGTTACAAAACACAGCACGAGCCATTATAAATTGAACATAACACTGTGCTTGAATTTCAAACTTTTTTTGCGTGACAAGCTGGGCACCCGGGGGGTAATCCTAATTCGACTATGCTGAATTCATTGGTGCTAGTCCCATTTCAAAGTTAGTCCCCATTTTTGAGATATCGCTTTCGACATATTTTGCCTCTGAGACAAATATTTGTCAAAATATACACTCATATTCACGTTGATAGCTCCTGAATCATTAAGATTTTCGTTATGCTTTCTTCAGCAAAGTTGTTGCACAAGCCAAGACCAACAACTTTACTGAACATATCAAGGCCGAAAAATGACATCTACAATCACATTTTTGTGTTATTTTATTTACGAAAAAAAATAAAATAACACAAAAATGTGATTGTAGATGTCGTTTTTCGGCCTTGATATGTTCAGCAAAGTTGTTGCGCAAGCCAAGACCAACAACTTTGCTGAACATATCAAGACCGAAAAACGACATCTACATTCACATTTTTGTGTTATTTTTCCATATATGTGTGTTTTACTTAGGCCAAGGTGAGCTTGGAGTGGCACTTTAGCACAATTAGACCAGGAGTGCCCCGTTGTGATACCACAGGAACCTATTTCCCCTTTACCCCTGTTCAAAACCATTCGGAGCTACGTACGTACCGCAAAATATCTCGCACTCCACATTCAGCGAGATCTGAAAGGCTGGTCACACTGGACACGCCCAAATACTTATGCCTTCTGTATGATAGTGCCGGACACGAGCATAGGAAGTTATCTAAAGTCTCTTCTTCCTTTTCGTCCATGCAACTTCTACAAAATCATTCGTCTGTAGACCCAGCCTTCTCGCATGTTCCCCAAAAAGGCAGGGTCTTGTCAGTTTTGGAAAAAGCTTCTCACAGAAGACTCCAGCTCCACCTTGCCGTTTCGAGAAACATAAGTGCACAGGTAAGGCTAAATACAACTGGAATTTGGCATACTTAGGCCAAACAAGACACTCATCTCAGATAAGATACAAAGAACACATCACAAGTACATAAAATCAAGTTTCGTCCAACACATAAAAACTGGAAACCATACACTAAATTCAATAAAAATATAACCATTTTGCACAGAATCAAAAAAGGACTGAAATTAGACAGGTGTCCCAATTTGACTCATGAGTCATGAGACATTTGTATTCTGCACGTATACGAATTATGGCCAAAATTCACACCCTGAAAATATACAAAAACAAAAACACCCACCAACATAAATCAACTCCCCAAATCAACATAAAACCCCAAAAAAAATTTACGACCTCCATAACTTAAAAACAAAGCAGGTACCAAACAGCAGCGCCTAGCTACAGTATATAAAGAGCTTCAAAATAGATCATGTAACAGTAGCAGAAAATAAACCGAAGAATAGATTATTCTCGAAATTGATATTTCTAAAAAAGTTAAAAAATTGGCACAAGAAGTAAGAACTAAAAACTGTAATATAAAATTAAAAATAAAAAGTTATTCATCTAAATATATAAAGTGACAAAAGAATACAAAAAATAAAGTTAAAATCGTCTTGTGAATCTGGTGAAATAAATAATATGGATAGGTGTTATAAACTCAAGTGCTTTTGTTATGTGTGTGGAAAATTTACAATTATGAGCAATCGCAAACTGTTATTAGTGGTGTAAATTGGACGCCGTCTTTTGTTTGTACAACATGCATTTTCCATCTGCATAGATGGCAAAACACTGGAGCCGCAATGCCATTTGGTGTCCCGATGATATGGGTCGATCCACAAGGACATGATGCAGTTCAATGTTATGGGTGCATGAATTATATTCTCGGTACAAACAGAAACAAAAGTGGTTCTTTGACATACACTGCAACGAGAAATACACATCTACCGCTGCCGCATTCAGATGAAATGCCTGTTCCGGAAAGATCAAACCCAACCGAGGATTATTTACCAACAACATGTGAATCAGGTGAAACCGGAGAAATATCTGCATCAATATATCAACCATCAAATGTCACTGCGCCATGCAATCACATTGAAATCTCGCAAAGTCGTTTGGATATTATGGTACGACGCCTGAAACTATCGCAGCGGCAAGCCATTCTTTTGTCAAAGGATTTAAAACAAGTGAACATTTTGGCTCCAAATGTTCGGATATATGGAGCAATAAATCGTCATCGTCATTTTACGAATTTTTTCAAATCAATTGAGAATAATTCACTCGCTTTTTGCACTGATATCCGAGGTTTGGTATCCACAATGCACAATGCATATAATCCTGAGGATTGGCGGTTGTTCATCGATTCCTCTAAAAGCAGCTTGAAGGCAGTTCTCCTTCACGTTACCAACTCAAAGAATTCCATTCCAATTGCACTCAGCACAAACACAAAGGAAACCTATGCACCAATGAAAAAAATCATTGATTTGATTAAATACAATGACCATCAATGGAAAGTTTGTGCAGATTTAAAAGTGATAGCTCTTTTAAGTGGCATGCAATTGGGTTACACTAAAAACATGTGTTTTATGTGCTTATGGGATACTCGTTTTAAAGGCGACCAATACAACGGAACTGGGCTTTACGTGAGAACATTAGATTGCGATACGACAGCATCGTTGAGGCTCCACTTGTGCCAATTAAAAAAATATTGCTACCACCACTTCATATCAAGCTTGGAGTAGTTAAAAATTTTATAAAAGCGCTGAATCCAGATGGAAATGCGTTCGTCGAATTGCGTCGCATTTTTCCACGGTTAAGTGGAATGAAAATAAAAGAAGGTTGGTGTTTAAATCTACCCGATTCTAAGTTTTGATCAAAAGAAATTTCATCTCACATCTTGTTTTTTATTACAGGAATACTTAATGGACCAGATATTCGTCGTCTGATGAAAGATGGTGCATTTGAAAATGCTCTTAGTGAACGAGAGGTTGTGGCATGGAAATGTGTAAAAGAAGTTATTAAGAATGTTCTCGGAATTAACCGAGCCGATGATTGGCGCAGATATATTGAAAATATGCTGACAGCTTTTCATAATATAAACGTTAAAATGTCACTGAAAATACATTTTTTGCATTGTCATGTGGAAAAATACGCCGAACAATCACCAGCCGAATCCGATGAGCACGGCGAGCGTTTTCACCAAGTGACGGCAAGGTTCGAAAATTGGTACAGCGGCAAAAAGCTAGATGCACTCTTGGGTGACATTTGTTGGAATTTGCAAGAGGAAGAAGAACCCGAAGACGACACGAACAAATCAGAAAATTAAAATTAAAAGTTAAGAAAAATGTAAATTATTTAGCAAAATATTGAGAAAAATCACAATAAAATCAACTGAATCAATCTAATTTTCTGTTAAATAGTTTCTATTGTATCTATATTTGTCGATGAGGTGTTTATTCGATCAATTTAAATTCAATAAATGGACAAAAAATGATAAAAAACATGTTTTTCGTCGAGACAAATATTTGTCAAAATATACACTCATATTCACGTTGATAGCTCCTGAACCATTAAGATTTTCGTTATGCTTTTTTCAGCAAAGTTGTTGCGCAAGCCAAGACCAACAACATATCAAGACCGAAAAACGACATCTACAATCACATTTTTGTGTTATTTTGCTTTTTTGCGTTTCAAAAAATAAAATAACACAAAAATGTGATTGTAGATGTCGTTTTTCGGCCTTGATATGTTCAGTAAAGTTGTTGGTCTTGGCTTGTGCAACAACTTTGCTGAAGAAAGCATAACGAAAATCTTAATGGTTCAGGAGCTATCAACGTGAATATGAGTGTATATTTTGAAAAATATTTGTCTCAGAGGCAAAATATGTCGAAAGCGATATCTCAAAAATGGGGACTAACTTTGAAATGGGACTAGCACCAATGAATTCAGCATAGTCGAATTAGGTTTACCCCCCGGGTGCCCAGCTTGTCACATTTTTCAACTAGCACAGTGAGCGGGTTTTAAGAGTGTGTGAGAATTCCGATCATACTCGTAACATTTTCTAACTTTCATCTCATCGGCCAAAATAGTGCACACTTTATCGAGATCAGTCAATGAATATGATTCCACTAGCGTGAATACAAAACCCAACACTCCGGGGGAAATATCAATTTTATCACTCATCTATGTATGGATAGACTCACCTGGAAGAGGATAGTGATTTTTTGGCATCCACCTGTATGCTCTGGGTCCGGCTGCACGTAAAGCTATCGCATGTGCAATGTCTTTTACATTCCAATGGAGTTTTCTACCGTCAGGATTTTTTATTCTTCTTATTTGGCCGGGAGAGAAAAATTTCAGAACCCTTTCCTGCAATTTATTTGACGATTTTTCTTTTGTTTTCATTTCTTCAATTTGTCCAAGCAACGTTTCATTATATTCCTTTAAATATGAATTTTAACCCTCATGTGAGTGAAGAAAAAATATCTTAATTTGAGTGATTAACTTATTTTTTCCACGTTCGTCCAAGTTGTAACATTTCTTAATTTTTAAGTATGATCGTAATCTATACCAATTGAACTAGAAGTTCTTATAAAATTTAAAGTTTTTATTGGGAGTAAAACATAGAAAAATAGACGTCTAAAAGTGCAAAAGGTACCCGGGTACCCACGTTACTCACATTAGGGTTAAAATAAGATACATCAGAACGTCCAATACCTCCGAATGGGGCAAGACAGACACCGTATTATCGAGAATGTTCTGTGAACTATGAGCTTGTGGGGTAAATCCAGTTTTGTTCGACTTTCTAAAAAAGTAGTAGTTTAAAACCAGACAATCAAAAATATAATTACAAGAATACTTACAAGAACTTTTCAATCGTTAGCTTGTTTTCACGGTGAACTATCCTTTCACGTTCTGGTCTTTTAGCAAGTCCTTCATTAAATTTCTTTCAAAATCATCGGCCTTAAAGTGTTTACTACAAATTCTACTGGTTTTTGGTACAAATGTATCGGACCGAGAACATATTTTGATCCATTCTTTACATAATCTTGCATTTTTTGGGAATGTAAAATATCTAATTAAATTTTGTTTACTATTAGGACTTTTTAGATTTTTATTATTATTGCTCATAGAGCCAAATACCGCGTACATTACCATAATTATTAATTTGTTAGAAGTGAAAATTCATTTAATTCAACAATTTAATTATTTATTAATTTATTTGACAGACATTTAAAGAAATTTAATTATCTATCGTGCACAATAACGGGGTTGTATTTGTTTAGTCACGCGATGACGAAATATAAAACAAAGAGAAAACGTAAATTATGCGCGTGAGCATATCTTTTTAAATTTCTATATCGTGCTGTTTGAAATGAAAAAGAACAAAAAGCTTCCCCTCTATGGAGAGCTCATTATTATGGCTGTTATATTTAGGAGGTTCTGATCAAGTCATCACATAATAGGAGGCAGAACTCTTCGCAGTGGTTATCCCTTGTAAACACATTTAAGCAAAATCGGGGACATACATATAGGCCGGCAATATTCAGCACCTCGGCTTTATATTCTGCTGTAATAAAACAAAATTCCAACACAAGTGTTTGTTCTCATTTATAAACCCCACTCGCGGCAGTGTTATGAACTTGGAGAAATTGAATACGCTCCATCGTAATTTTCCACCATCCACCACCTTATTTGACGATTCACGAATATTACTGATAAATAATAAAGATTCAAAAAATGTTGCTCTGCAATTTTCCTATAATTGCAATAGACAAGTTCCCCAACCTATAAGTCTATTAACGGTTCTATTAAAATTTATGTTATGGCAATTAATTTAAATTATTGTTACAACATAAAATAAAACATAAAAAAATATTTCGAGCCAAATACTTAATCATCCTTAACGATTTGATTTTAATGATCGATAAATTTATGCCGATGACCTTGCTGTGCGATAAACTGAATGAACCATGTTCGTTCGGTTATGAAGAAAATTAAACTTTTCACATTTAAATTAATTTATTAAAGATAAGTACTTCCTCAATGTGATTTAGTTAATTAATTAAATTTTCAGAAATTAAGAAAGAGTGTGCGATCTAGCGCCGAGCCGCACCACAAAGACTGGTTATTTAAGAGGCAACGTATTTCATGTGTGGCTGCATTTTGATTGTCTTATGTCATCTAGCCATAAAGTACTTTAAACAAAAAGACCAACCCTTTCTTCTCTATAGAATTGTTTGTATGTAATTGATAAACTTTTGAAGGTCGTTAAATTATTAATAGGATTAGAATTAGAATTTATGAATTAGAATGAACAATTTTTGTTGGTGTATTCTCTCTTTTGGTACAAAACAAAATAAATTTAATTGTTTGATTTTAATGAACCAGAACATGATAATAGATGAAGAGTCATAGAAATAAAAATTTTATTAGGCATGTTTAAGACATTGTTGTATATAATTTTAAAGACATTCTTTAGAATGGTACGCATTTATGTGTAATTGTCTATACATGACAAGATATGTATGTGATCATGACCGAGATTTAATTTATTTTCTTTTTTTTTGCAGCGCAACAAGGCCTGGTTGGAGCAGCGGGCCCTCATCAAAATGTATAAAAATTCCACACACAAAAATGATTATTATCGTAAAATTATTAAATTTTACGATAACGAATCGAAAAATCGGGCAGAAAATGAAATAATTTTCCCACTAAAAAATCGACGACCGCATCATTACGAAAATGATTCGTACGAGATTATTGAGAATACAATAAATAATACGACATTGGCGACCAGTACTACTGCTCGAGTGCCGCAAACAACGCGGACCGCAAATATAAGACAACAGATTAGTTCGACCGTTGATGAGATTGACGCCACCACGCCCGCCACGACTAATGTAACAACAACACGTAGAAATGTAACTAAAAAAACTCCGAACAAGAAAAAAAGTTCAAAGAACAGCGGAAAGAGGGCAAACAAAAAGACAACGACGGTAAAAACAACACAAATTCCTACTACCACTACTAGTACATCAACAACCACCACTACCACAATAAGACCAGTAACGACTGTTTTGCCTGCGAATTCTGAGGGTAACGAAACAAGAAACCGAGCGGAACGTAAAAAGCTTGTGGATTATAAATGGAGCGCATGGTCAAAGTGGGGGCAATGTTCGAGATCATGTGGAAGTGGTGTAAAGATTCAATCAAGACATTGTTTAACTAAAAGGTGAGCTCCTTTTATTTATTATTTATATGGCATATCGTATCAAAAATACGTCAAACTATTTCAATTGATCAATCAAATTTAAATTAATTGCCAAAAAGTTTTTGTTTATCGTTTCTATTAATAATGTTCGCGGGGTATTAGAAATGGTTTGTTAAATATTTCAATATATGTACATTCCAATATGTTGAATTTGACACTTGTCACAACGGCAATTAAAGAGACTTTTTATTGCTTATTATTAGAAGTGGTTTATGTCACTTGGGTGAAGAATGTTTTTCAGATATTTTTTTTTTTATAAATAGTTTAAGTCAAAATAAAAATAAGAGTATTTTTATCGATTAGTAAAAGCTGCTTTAGCCGAAGACAAGGCATCTGAGATGGGAATTCCGAAAAATAAATTAAGGAACCGGCTGAGCGCTCCTTAAAGTATATTGAAATAATTGCACATTGCATACATTTCAAAACTATGGTTTTTTTTAATTTAACGCAAACATTTATAGTTGTAGGTTGGGCCAAATTTTCACCGATCTGTTGATTTAAGAAATCCACGATATCCACCATACGGGAAATCATCTTCTTTGTTGCTTGATTTCCTACTTCAGTTCAATTGAGTTGGGCCATCAGACCAGGGTCTAGATTCTGATCAAGTGTCAAATGACATTTTTTGTGACTGAACTAAAATAGTAACTGCTAGATAATGATAATTTACTTGTGAGTTCTAAAAGTGATGCTAATGAGATGATATTTTCAAAATATCACACACAGTACGTTTTGTGGTGAAAAGTGCAAAATTGTCACTTATTTAATTTTCCGTGGTTTAAAAAATTCTTCTAGAATCGGTAATTGTCTGTGACAGCCGTCCCGGTGGCAAAGTGGTCAGCATGCTTGCTCCAGCAACCGGAGGTCTCGGTTTCGAATGCTGGTGATGACAAGGAACAAATTTCAAGGCTGATTTAGGATCAATGAATTAATCACTCATTATCCGAAATGAAAATATGATTATGAAACCTTGTTTGAGGTGGCCAAATCCCTTGATGGAATATAGTGCCAGAGATAGATAGATAGATAGATAAATAGATAGATAAATAGAGAGAAAGAGAGAGAGAGAGAGAGAGAGAGAGAGAGAGAGAGAGAGAGAGAAAATTGTCTGTTATAGTATTTTATTCTAACACGAAAAATCATGAAATATTGTCATTTTATCAGAATCTGCCTTCTGATTGTGAAATAAAAACCATTATCTTAGGCCGATGCTCTATATAGTCTATCGTGAATTAGCAATTAGCATTTTAGCACATTTGGCAAAATCTAGAACTGCGAATCGTTTTGTAATTGAAGTAACGGAGAATTCAAAATAAAACTCAACGGATCACCTTTGGTCAAGGCCGCTCAAATTTTCGTAGTTAAATCGACGCACAACCTGCGGTTTAATTTTACCATGGATAGAAGGATTATAGTCTTGCAATTATTCTCTGATCTCCGTTATCGACAATTTTCGGCTGAATATAGACTGATCATAGACAAATTGGCATGTTGGAGCAACATCTTGTATTTAAAACCATTCTATTGATAAATCATCTGGAATAATAAACCGTTATGAGACAAAACTTAAAAATTGGCTATTAGTGAAAAAAATAAAACCGCGGAACACTGTCAAAGTTTCCAAAACTTGTTAGTTCCAGTGAACCTTGAAGCTATAAATTCAAATTTTTAAAATACATTGTTGCTAAATTCAAATTGGTTAGCAAAGTAAGATTGAGATGAGTTCTACAAACAGTTCACTTTTGTTTAGTTGGTATCCATACTATTAAAGTTAGCCCAGGAAACCACAAATCATATAAGTAGTGAATAAATCGGTCATATATAAGTTTATATGATTTGTTTTATGATGTGCAGTCATATAACAAAATCATAAAAACATCATAATTTACTAGTTTATGATGTTTGTGTGATCAAAATGCGGTCATACAATGGTTGTACAAGAATCATATTAACATCCGTATGACTTCTTATATGACTAGAAACTTTAAATCAACCTTGCTATGACTGATATGAGTTTTATTGTGACAAATTAATGATCAATTTAAGACAGGTCATATATCACACTTTTACATCAAAGATATGGTATAAGTATTATTTCGGTCTTGTAAATGATCTAAATATGACTTTAAAATATATAAAATATAATTGAAAAAAATTTATTTGTTAACACACACACACACCACCAACTCCCAAGAGAGACTTCTTCCGTCTTACATATATTTTTATATCTTAAATCGGTTTTATTTGTAATTAATTTATAATGACTATTTACTTAATTTGATTATTTACTTACTTTCACACAAGACGACTGCGACCAGGATTCGAACTCTTTCATTTTTGCGAATTCTCATACAAACGTAGCACACTAACCATTCACGCTACTCATGCTGTATGTTATAATAGATTTTTTTTGTAATATGTAATATGATAATCATTTTAATATGATCTATATAATGTTATAATATGACCAATATGTTACTATAGACAATGAAAATATTTAGTAATCAGATCCAATGTGTTAAAGAGAGATATTAAATGGTGATTAGTTGGTTTTTCAATATAAAGTGAATATACGACACTAAAAGAGAATCAACATGCACGTTGAGTTTTAACCTCAAAACTCAGTGCAATCAAAATTGTATTACAAATAAGTTTAAACACGTATACAATTAAGTTTTACTATATTTTTTGTCAACAAGATTTTAGAATAAAGTATGTTGTAGCGGTATAAGTACAACATGGGTGTTCTCATATTTTATTGTAAATAACTTGCACGGTATTGAATTAATCGGGTGCAATTCACTTATACTAAATTACGTACAATCTATAGTATAAAATACATTAATATTAGAAGATTCTATGGGGTTCACGAAAAAATCTTCACGGTATTTTATTTTGTGGCCGTAAATGAACTGGTTTCCATTTAGCTCAACCGCATATTCCATTGCAATAATATTTTTGTTCAGGTTTAAAAACCACCTATTTTCAAATGTATTTTTTAAAACTAAATTATTTTAAATTATTGCAGATTAGTTCATTAGGTGTTAAATGTGATATGAAAATTGAATAATTGGTTTTGGAAACCATGGGAACGACAAGTTTCGTAGCTTTAGAAAGTCGATTTGCTAGTTGAACCAGTGGCAACCGCCCATTCTATATTTCTATAATTATTTCGTTTGTGACAAATTGCGATAAAAATTCTTTGGTTTTGTTGTTCCATAAAATACCCCGATTATCATAGATACAAATTCTGGTATTTCATATATATATTAAAAAGAATCGGCCAAAATTCTGCTTTTGAGCTTTGAAAAATTGGTAGTCCATCCATATTTATGTTTAAAGATATCGAAATAGTATCTTTACGATTTATAAAGTATGATCTTAAACATTCCTCAAGTCCCTGATGCCAATATTCCCCACCTTCTATTTTGATTAACCATTGGCCTGTGTTACGAGGAGTTTGCGTTACAGTTCTTGGGTCACTTTGAAGTTTTGTTTGGAAATTTGTATTTAAATAATTTATCAAAGGTTTTAATGCAGCTTGGTTTATATTATATTGATGTGTCCAGAATTTCAAAAATTCATTCAGCGGTATATTTTCTTCAGCACTGACAAACGAATTAGAGAAGACCTTATTGGTATCGGTTTTTTCAAGTTCATCGTCTGTGATACTTTCATTTGAATTAAAATAACTATCGTAACAAGTTGTGCTATCTACATCACGTCTAGTCGTGCTATCTCTGCCACAATCACCATTAGAAGGTCATTAATTAAATGTATTGATGTCGGCTGATTGGACATTTGACTTCACCCCGATGTTGTAGGACGATGGTTTGGTGAGATTTCACTTTCCAAATTGCATTGCTTTTGACTCTGATTTTGATTAACATTAGATTCAAACCTTTTGTTGAATATTTTCAATTTTTCCGCAGATAATTTTCTGTAGCGTCTTCGATAGGTATCACTTTGTTCTAAATTTTTCCAATTAAATAAATTTTTGAGATTTATCCATTTTATCAAGTGTGAAATGTTAAAAATATAGTGAATAATCAAATTTAAAATTGTAGGACATTAAATTACAATAAACCATATTTTGATGACATATCAGACACATAAATAAAACATTTGAATAAATCAAATTAATTGTTTATAATTCAAAAAGTTGATATATGGTTCACTATGACTATGTACCAAGTACAAAACCAATATACGACTTTTAAAATTATACCAACCAGTATAATGACCGCTTTATGACATTCGAAACATTTTCTGAATAATGTTATTCGAAACTAAAAAATTTAATTTTTATATAGTCATAAGAAAAATTAATGTATGAGGGCTTATGACTTCGAGTCACACGAAAGTCTAATTTATGATGTTTTACTAGGTAGTGGTCAACCTGGTGATCGAATTGTGATGTCAAACCTCCAAACTGACTAACTTAAGACCGATATATGATGAAACAAAAAATAATATATGACTTATGGTTTACTGGGAGCCGATAGTAAAAAAAATCGATAATGCAGATAGTGTCTTTGTCTCAGCCGAAAACATAGTATGAAATGTCAAATATTAATATGTTTCAGCCGAAAGTTATCAAGTACGGTATCTACTTTTTATTTGTACGATTTTACTACATTAGGCTCAGTCCAACGTCATTTTCAATGTCGTTTAGAGCAATAGCCTATCGATCTCGGTACACAAAATTATAGTCTACGTTAAATCCGAACTTATCCGAGCCGAACTTAATCTAATTTTTTTCACTTGCGGTTAAACCATTTTGTTGATAAAGTATTAGAAAAGAAAGTACAGCTTTTTTCAAACATCCCCGAATCTCAGGTAAAATTGAATTTCACCTTTGGTCATGATCATGGTTAGTCGAATTGGCATTGCCAGATTGGCGTCAATCTAATATTGACCATAACAAACCATAAAGTAATAAGGCGGATCGAACCGAACGTTCGACTACAAGAGCAACAAAATTTTTTTGTTTTATTTATGGTTAGAGGATTGGTAAGAATATAGTTCTAATCTTGTGCATGAGAATGTGTCAGTTGGAACTCATGGCTTTCCAGAAAGTTTGCTGTCGGAGTTCAAGTGGTCAAAAGTCGAATGTGCAAGGTTCTTTCATGTTTCAAGTTAGCCGTACTCACAAGATACATGCTCATTTTACATCAAATTATCAATGTAATGTCATCTGTACCTAAGGCTTCAAACTTTAATGCCATGCTTGAAAAAAATCAGACCGATTTGAAAGTGTGAATGGTTTACAACCGAAGTTCAAGAGTACATGAACTCATAATAGGCATAAGTCTCGTAATTTTTCTAAATGAACAACGAATTATATGCTACTTTCCAGCACAGGAGCCCTATTCTTGAATCGGTCGAAATTTCCGCATTTGGAATAAAATTTGCTTTAAAATTTATTTTCCTACTAAGGCTGCGGGCCAATAGTCGGGTAAATTCGATCAGTTTGCCAAAATAAATGAATTTACCGTAAAATTTACTTTAAACTGATTTTTACCCGACAATTGGCCCGCAGCCCTAGGAAGGGAAAAAATCCGAGTGGGTAAATCGATTTGGAATTATTCTTAGACTGTGGGCCAATAGTCGGCTAAAAGCAAATTTTAAGTAAATTTTACGGTAAATTCATTTATTTTACTAAAACTATGGAAAACTGATCGATTAATCTGTTCTAAATCCGCTTTTTACCATAGTAAACGATTTACTCGACTATGGGCCTTACACTGTGTGCCAAACTTAAGGTAAATCGTTTAGTACGATAAAAACCGCTTTTAGGACAAACTTTTCTATCAGTTTACCATAAAGTTTTTGAAAAATAATTGAATTTACCGAAAAATTTACTTAAAATTGACTTTTACCCTTTTATTGGTACGCTGCTTTAGAGGGAAATAAATAATAGAAAACTTATAAACAAATTTGAAAAAACGATTAAAGTAGCCGGCGAAAAATTCGAATAATATAAAGAATTTTAAGCCAATTCTATTCCGATTGCGAAAATTTCCACCTATTTCAAGAATACGACCCAGATCAACTGCGAGGGTGAATACATAATTGTTCCTTGGCTGCGGGCCAATAGCCGGGTAAATCCAATTTTAAGTAAACTTTTCGGTAAATTCATTTATTTTTCAAAAACTCTATGGCGATTTTTACCGTAGTAAACGATTTTCCCGACTATTGGCCCGCAGCCATGTTAGCTGAAATTTTCTAACCGAAAAATTGTAATGCAGGTAGTGTCTTTGCTATTCCAGTCGGGATTTTTTTTGATAGACACCGATATACCTAGTTCTACTAATTAGACTACACCAAATCTGTCAGGAGCTTTATAATGTTACCAGAAGTTTTTATTGATGCAGCATTATAATAGTAAAATAATAATTGTATAATATTATATAAAACTTTATTATATTAAACAAATTAAAAAAGCAAATAAATCACAAAATTTAATACAACTAAATCGCAAATCCAAAACAATTGCCGCCCCAAAGGTGGCAAAGTGGTCAGCATGCTTGCTCCCGCGACCCGAGGTCCCGGGTTCGATTCCCAGTGGTGACAAGGAAACTATTTCACGGCTGGTTTAGGATCAATGAATTAATCACGCATTATTCGAAATTAAAATATGATTATGAAACCTCATTTGAGGCGGCCAAATTCCTTGATGGGATATAGTGCCAGAGAGAGAGGGAGAGAGAGAAATCGCAAATCGCTGCCCCATAAAAATTAAATTACAAATTTTAGCAACGCCACTGGATTTTCGATGACAAATCACCTTTATCAATGAACATATTTAATTATGCATATATACTATATACTATACAATTGTGGAATATTATTAAAATCAATTAAAAGGTAAATCAGAAAAAGCAATTAAAGAGTAAATAAAGAGAGCAATTAAAGGCCCATCGATCCTACTACGACCATCAGATGGGTCATAAGCCAATAAAAAACTAGAGGGAGTTTGAGGCAAGTCTGAAAAGAATATAAGGGGGGGGAGGTGCCTATGTGAATAGGTCCTTATTCTAGATAAAATTATGCAGAGCTTGGGACAAACCTGATGGATAATATGTTATTAATTTAGTTTCGAAATTTTTTGAATTTATTGCAATTTATACATCGTAAGATTAAGACTAATGGCAAAATTATATAGCTGTAGACTATAGTGTGGTCTGATTATTTGGAGGTACAGTAGAACTAAATTTATCGAGTAATATATCTTTCGGTTATAAAATATTTTTTCTGCTGGGATAGCAATGACACTATCTGCATTACAATTTTTCGGGTGAAAACTTTCGGCAAACTTTATTATAATACTTACTTATTTAGGGATACCTATGTACAATATTAACACCGATGCGGTATTCGCCGAAGTAATGCACATTTTACTGATGCTCCCAATATTTAACATGTGTTACAGATTGTAGTTAACGTACTTTAAATAGAATATTAGGAATGCAAAAAAGTATTGCAGTAAGTTAAACGAACTTAGTCATTCAAAGTTGTGAGCATTAAGGCGGAGCTCTTAATATTTGCTCCCTTAATATAAGGGAGACTGTAAAACTAGCCTTTTTCGGTTGTAGCGACGCAAAACAATGTCTGGTGAGTGGAAAGTGATTACAATATCTTCATTTATTCATAAAGGCCACTCCTTCAAGGCTAAAAACTATTTGCTTCGTTTCACCTTCTTTGTCGAAAGTAGCTTGTACGGAGTTCTGTGCATTTTTGACACTAAGGCTGTGTGCCAAACTTAAGGTACAGGTCAATTTTAGGTAAGTTCAATTATTTTTCAAAAACTCTATGGGAAACTGATCGAAAAATTTGTTCTAATACTGGTTTTTACCGTAGTAATCGATTTACCTTAAGTTTGGCACACAGCCTAAGAATGAGAATTCCCGATATTATATGTAAATCATATCACAGCGAGTTTACCATTCTCATAGATATATTTAGTGAGCACCATCAAAATTGAGGAGAAGTATAGTAGGAATACTTCCAATTTCTCGCGGGTCTTGGACTCGATGGCCACAAGGTACACATTCTGGAAATCATTTGGAAGAATTCGTGAGGATAAGATTTTTAGTTAAACTGCCTATGGCATTCAAATGGACTGTATTGCTGATTCAATAAGCAATGCATAATTAGAACTTATCAAACGCTTTTTATGTTTCTTATCCTCTTACTCCCTTCAAAGTTCACATTGGGTTGTTGGGGTCGTATATGGTTATGTCAGTAGTAAGCATCAATATTTTTTACTTTTGTAAACATTACTCGATACACAACACAAGTTTTATATTTCACCTTTATTTTAAATAAAATATTAATAAAAACGAATATCGTCGCCAACACTTAAAATTAATCGTACGCGGCGGGAGACCATAAAGGTGGATTTACATAACCGACGATTTTTCGTCGCTGTTTTTTCACACATCCATACATAAACAATATTTTGACACATAATTAAAAAAAAAAAACAGATGATGTTTAAAAATTTTATTTTATGTATGCTGTGTCGTCGGGCCGAAAATTCGGCGAAGAAGTGCTTCCTGATTGGTTGAACTCTGCGTTAACTAGAAATGTCATCACGTATTTTTTGTTATCTTTGCGTTATGTCATTTTTTGCTGTTGTGTATCCTCGGCGCTCGAGTGGTACTTCCAACAATTTTGAACATACATGTATGCGCACTACCGTCGATTTGTATAGCGCACAGATAGATTTGATATTCTGTCAATTATTGAATTTTTCGATTTTCATGTTGCTTTCCAATCGACCACCGCAAGTATTTTATAAGTGCTTAGGTTTTTGTCTTTGCTAAATTAACTACACACAACTGTTCTACCTTTTTATTATGAGTAGTTGAAAGCAGGTATGATGAATTTGTCCGCTAGGTGATTAGGTGTAGTATTTTTTTTTTTAAATATAATTGAATGTCATATGTGAAGCGTTAATAAAATTCCGGTATAGATATTTTTTTATTAAAAAGTTAATAATGCACTGGAACAAATAAACTACACATTTGTTGGTTATGTTTTGCTTTTGTCATTTTTTATGCTTTCCAATCGACACTTTATCCAATACACATTTTTTGCACTTACGAGTACTTGCGGTGGTTAATTGGAAAGCAACTAATATTTTTGATCGTCGTATGGCACACTACACTCCCATCCTGGTTTGAAAAACTATTAAAAGTCAGGAGTGGATTATTCAGGCCATGATTCGTACGGATTTACTGTTATGTATATACACTGGAGTTCCTCCGGTGGAACTAGTTATTTGTTACGTAATACGAATCTACGTAGCCGGCGAATCACTTTATTATAGGGTGCCTTCGTATGGGGTTGTCGTCCTGTGGGAACACCCGTTCGCATTCCGTTCTTATAGAGACAAAATCGCAGTTTGCTGTAATCTTGGAACAAATATGTCGTTATGATGTGATTGTCGAGTATTCGTGGGGATAAGCTTTTGCATCGTATAATGCGTAATTGGTCGATGATTGTATCGGTTGATAGTAAAGCAGAAAGATGATTTCCAATAATTGTTTATCGGGTATAGCTTTGTGCTTTGCTTTTGCTATATACCTTTAATCATCTCGAGTCCTCAGAGCAGTTTTAAGCTGTCAATGAAATCGTTCGACCATGCCATTCGCTTTTAGATATCTACATATATCATGCGTATTCGAAGTGAGCCAAGAAGTTTCGTTAATTCGATGAAAAGTTTGGACTCAAACTGCTTTATTTGATCGGTTGTAATATTGAGTGGAACGCTGAATCATGATTCGTAATTGTTGATGTAGTATGCCGTTGGACTTTCGACCATTGGCAAGATAAACAAGACTGTGCCCAATGGTTCACGTCTTTGTTCATACTAGGCCAAGCGGTTCGTGCTCGTCATAAAGTAAATCGTACATAAAGTAAATTCTGAAGTTCTAGCTCTGATTTTGTGATGTATGATTGTGTGATAGTAGATGTTAGCTTCGACTTATTCGACTGTTCGCCTGATTGTGCTGTTTTAATATCGGTCGTGTAGGATAGCGTATCCACAACGACGTTGTCTTTACCGTTCATATCCGTGGTATACGAACTGATGTTATCCAATTGCCTTGCTTGTCGTAGATTACGTTTAGCTTTACTGATAGATAAATCGCAAGTAATTCTCTGTCGAGCTTTTATATTGCAACTCTCCCAACAGTTTTTATATTGCTATAAAATAGACATAGTGACAGCTGTGACAGCGAATGTGCCGTTAATGCGATTGTACCCAAAATTCAGTTTTTAAATTTTAAAATGTTTTTGACATTCGTCGGGTGCTTTGGACTTCGTTAGCAGAATGGTAAAGTGTTCGTGGATTAGGCGCTCGTTTCACCGAATTTTGGTGTAAAGCGACGGTACTAATTTACTATGCCGATAAACTGCTGAATTCGTTAAATTGTGGTTAGCGCTAGAACGTAATGACATTAATTCGGTCGTAATGACGTAATGACATTAATTCGGTCAGCGCGAAGGCAGAATACTAGGAGTAATTTTATGACTGAGGCAATTGAAAGTTTGCGTTTTTCCTTATTTTTCGATACCACGAGGATGTTGTCGATGTACGTGAATACGAAGCCTAATGGCATACCTGCACATTTGAAAAGGCCAAATGCCATACACGTTCTCCAACCGAGATCTTTCTTTCTTACCATTTGGAGTAGCCAAGAGAACAGAGATGCAATAAGTGCCGGCAAATCCCCAATTCCAATAGGTGGTTGCGCTACAGGTAAATGATCTGTCGTAACAATATGATGAAGTCGGCCCAAACTGTCTTATTGGCAGCTTGTTCACTGTATTAAGCAGCCGTTTTCGTTTTATATCGGTAAGAAAAGCGAATTTACCGAGGAAATCGATGCCAATGATCGGGCGGGTTCACTTAATAATGCAAACTCCATCATTGAATCTCAATTTAACGACATTCTCTTAATTTAATTTATGAATTTGGAAATTTATTTGAAATTGTTGTTGAACTATATACAAAAAAGTCATATTGCTTTAGATAAAAATGACGGACATCACGAATCGCTCAAAAATATTTTTCATTTATCGCGGAGACTTAAACTATTTTGCGAAATATCACAGTGCAATTGCGAACTGAAACGCAAACATTATGATTGTCAAGTACTATATACTGGTATAGCCAAAGAAGACAACTGTAAATAACACTCAGTCAAAAGTGTGACTTTAATAGAAGCTAACGATTTTCCGCACCGATTTTAGCACTTTATAAATAAAATATCTCAAATTCTATAGCTCTTTACGTACCTCCAAGTCTAATTTTCTCGAAATTATACCTCGCCTTGTTTCAGAATTAAAGGGAGGTTGTATTTTCCTCAATAAACCAATCTGGATAGACCTACTTTCAGTAAAATAACGATAAAAACGTTTGTGATTCCATTGAATTTTTTTCTGAGGGTGGGCAATTGGGTAGCAGGAATAAAATCAGCATGCAGTAAATGACTGCACTAAATTTTAGCTTAATATTGAGACGATCGGCTATAGCAGACTCACTCTATACAATTTCAGTGCACTGAAACCATGGTTTAATCAGGTCCTTTGGGCGTTTGTATTCGACTTTCAACGACATAAAATGGATATCTTTTACAAAACTGAATTAGCTGTCTTCCGAAAACTAATATAATGTCAAGCTATTGTTTTTGATAATTGATAAATATCGAAGATCAACATTTACCGATATAATTGAGAATTAAGTGTGTGAAATATTTACATTCAGCAAAACCAGCAAGGCTCCTTAGTAGCACATTGCTCATAGGAACAAATGCGTTCGCGGTTGTACCAAGGTTCTCTACTAAGTACAAGATATCTATGTTTTGGTTCTGAGCAAGTACCTGTGCATTACCTCTACCCCAAACCGAATGTAAATTGTGAATAGTTTTCATGTTCCATAGTCAAAAGTAGAGTTTGCGTATAGGCCGCAGGATTTGGTGCGGTTTTCCGAAGAATTAATATTTTTGAAAATAGTGAGCTTAAACTTTGTTGACAGTAGTAGATTTTTCAAGTCAAAGGTTTAGAAATAAACAACTTACATTTATTGCTATGTATTTAAGCAAGCGATAGAGGTACCAAGGGTTAAGATATCCGAATCGTGGGATAAAGAAAACAACTCATCATTACTCATTGCGGCATTTCGGTAGTTACTGTTATTTTTTAATATTTTGGTTAATGTTGTGAAGTGTTAAGTGCATTTTAGTTTCAACCTATCCCAACTAGCAACACTTCTAAGACTATGCAGAACATGAACCCAAAATTCCAACTTGAAGTTAGTTGTTAATTTGTCTTGTACAGTCGCCCCTAGACTATTAAATCGCAGTCATTGATGAAATATTTTGGTAAAATCTGCTAAAGCTACTAATCTCTACGTAACATGATACGGTGGCTAATTATTTGATTGACCGCACGATTTATACAAGCATTATATTTCTATTAATATAACTGTAATTATTTTTGACACTCAATTAATATTAATTTAGAAATGTAATTGAATCTCTTCGTATTTTTTTGATATATAAATCAATCAAACAAATCTCTCCAATTCCAATGTGTATACTTTCCACTCGAACGAACCGACAAATTTATTTATTTAGGAGGGCGGTACACTTTTAATCTAAAAATCATCAAATTGTTTTATCGAATCAATAATAGAAAATTATTTTCGACTTGTTAAAATTAATTAAAAGACGTTTTCGATTACTCAGCTATGTACTCGTCATATACGCACAAAGAAGATACGAATCCCCCTCCTCGAACAATTCTCATAGTAGAGCTGTAGTACTGTAATAAATAACTAAAATTTTAGGCATGATTTATTTTTCAACAAAACCGAAATAGTTTTTCAAATGACCAATTTGACACATGTAATTAAAAGATAAAAATGCATTTTGAAAATACGTCTAATGAAAACTAATAAATAATTTTACATTTTGTTGAGTTCGTCGAAATAAATAAATAAATCAAAATTAATCTTAATTTATTTTGAAACAATTAACCTTTCAAAACTGTAACTAAAGCGGAGATTCTCTTCTCCGTATGCACAATGAAACCAAATACTACATCAAATCAAATATTAATTAGAAATCTAATAAATAAAAATAAATAAATATTTTGATTTTATTTTATTTTTATATGATGGGCATCATCTGGTGCAGACGAGATTTTATCATCGAGCGCATATGATTTTTGTTATATAGTATATTTTATTGGGGTGCTGCTTCCGGTTAAATAAATTATTTATGATTTTCTATAAATTGTGTGTGTGTGGTGTGTGGAGTAGTTAATGGATTTGATACATTTACGCGTCTGTTTTATTATATTTGAGGCGTGTGAAAATAGTATAAACTTAGCGCCAGTGTGAACGATATTATAACTACTAATAGTCCTCAACTTACGACGAGCTACCGTTCCAGAACGTCCGTCGTAAGTCGAAATAGTCGAAAGTCGAGGAATATGTTTATTTTATGGAATAAGTATGTACTTGTGATAAAATCAGCTCAGATAACAAAATAATGTTAACCATTTTAGTATAAATTACCTTAAGTATTAATTATTAATCCAGAAAATTAAATAAACGCGCTATAAATATTTTAGTTTGTTTGAATTGTAGTAAAGTCAGACTTTCATCTTTGTCTATTGCTGCAACAGCATTTGATAAAGTTTTTCGTAGGTAGTATGCATTCAAAGTGGAAATTGTACCTTGACCCATTGGCTAAATAATTGAGGTAGTGTTGGGAGGCAAAAAAACCACTTTCACGTTATCGTCCAATTCTATAGTACCAGGTGGGTGACTTGGGGCATTGCCCAAAAGTAAGAGTATCTTGAACGGATTTTTTTGCGATAACAATATGCTTTTGTTTCTGGTATGAAATAATTTCTGAACCATTCGTCAAAAATTATAATAGTGCAACGGAAGCATATGCTCCTTTCATAGCACCGCGTTTACTCCTTTCATAGCTTCAGGATTTTATTGAGTATGAACTTCAGTATTGACGTAGCTGCGTTGTGGCATCAGTCTCCAATAAAGACTGGTTTAATTAAATATTTATTCCAAATATTTATTAAACTAGCTGACCTGTGACTGAATAATCAGTCACGTGAATACATTTTGTTGAATTTTTGGTTAAGAAATGGTTAAGAAGATTTTTTAAGATGTAAATTTGATGCACTTTTATCAAAAATAAAGTAAATTCATAACGTGGTTAATTTTTAAATGTTAAACGGCAAGCACGCGCTTAAATGTACACAGTATGACTTACGTGTCAAGTGAAATATTCATATCTCAAACAGGAAGCGCGCACTCGGGATCACATGATCACTTACGCACCCAAACTAAATATTAAAATCTCAAAAGGGAAAAGCACACAATTGATGAGGCAAACTTTAATCTAAATATTTCATAAGAAATGTACAAAAGGATAATAAAATAGTAGTAGATAGTAGATAATAAAATAGTAAAATATATTACAATTTACATGCACAGAATCTCTTCAAAAAATACATTTTTTTGTTGTGATGCGCCCATCCCGATCAGCTGATTGATCGCTTGTCTCAACAATAAACACCTTGAGTCCGTCAAATGAGCGGCATCGTGAAAAGGCCACATACATCTGATCATGCGTAAATACGGGGGTCGGCAAGTACATTCCTACCTTCTTCAAGCTTTAACCATGACTCTTGTTGATGGCGAACGCGAGCTGAACCGGAAATTGAAAGCGAGACATTTTAAATGAGAAGATGCCTTCCGAGTTTGATCTGATGATGCTTAATGCGTGGGATGAGAATGCGCTCGCCTTTTGAAAAGCCAGTCACCACCTCACATTCCAGAATGTAGCGGTTTATTTTTGCGACGCGCATGCACATTTCATTGATTCGACCCTTGCTAGTGTTTAGATTCCTCATCAAACAAAGGATCGCGTTTACCTTTAGCGGGATGGCATGGCGCGGCAATCCGGACCCTTCAACCTTGTTGAGAAACTCGACGGGTAGGCGGAGTTCCTCATGCATGTCGTCACTCTCAAGTTTATCAGCACTATATGTTTGACTTCTTGTTCGTCGGGCAGGGGGTCAATCACCTGCTGATTGGTAAGCGCGCAATCATCATTCTTGGGTGCAAGGATGGTGCGCTCCTCGATGGTTCCCTCGGCTGGTGTTGTGTTGATGTCACCATTAACGAAATCGATCACACTTTGAGGAAGTCTGCCGGAAGTGTGATCGAGTCGGTTCGAGCATTGCCGTTTCCAACAGAAAGCAAATATTGCGCAAACTCGTCCTCATCTTCATCGACGCGCATGTTCTTGGTGAGTGTAAACTTATTTACCATTTTCCAAAGCGAGATCAACTTGATGGTCGATTCGCAAGTTCGCGCGCGTCCCGCCTTCAGGTAGTCACCACATATGAGGATGATTTCCCAGCTAATGGAATACCCATTACCCGTCTATGATTGTGAGCTCTGCTCCTGGCATGATTAACTTTGAATTTAAATCGTGCGTCAACCATTAAGCAACTTTGAAATTGATTCGCGCGCCGACAGTGTTGCAACTTCGAATCTGAATCGCGTACCAACTGTTTTACAACTTTGAATTTGAATCGCGCGCCACTAATTTTAACAAATATATTTGATTTTTGGTCGTCCCATAAAATTGTCAAATGTTGCAAAATTTCACGCGCACAAAAACTTGGAAATTTTCTGAAACCACCTGAGGTACCCATTTCGGGTACTTTCCGGTGGAATTTTTCCGATTTTTGTATCCTGAAAAAATCTAACGGATCGGATCATGAATAGGGGTCATTTTAGGGTTGAGTATGAAAAAATTAAGAATATTAGATAGATAGATAGAAGATAGTTAGAAGCTGACCTGTGTGAATCCATTTTACTGAATTTTTGGTTAAGAAATAATTAAGAAGATTTTTTAAGATGTAAATTTGATGCACTTTTATCAAAAATAATGTAAATTCATATACGTGGTTAATTTTCAAATCTTAAATAGATAGAGTGTCATGACAAAATTGTATTTTTACACTCACAACTATTAACACCAAAATGTATGTAAAATCATTTTATGTTCTCTGTTTTGTTTAATTGAGATTCAATTGCAAATTTTCTACTCATTTTGTCATCACAGTGTTATGACAAAAACATCGGCAATTTTAATAAATTTTGTCATTGTCACGGTGTAATGCGCATGATCATAGATTCATTATAAACATATTTTGTCATGGCATTCTGGCGTCGTGACAAAATTTTGCTGAAAACACCTGAGGTACCCGTTTCAAGTACTTCCCGGTGGAATTTTTCCGATTTTTCTAGCAAAGGCACACCGCTATATTTATGTCGACCTACCCTGAAAAATTTAAACGGATCGCATCATGTTTAGGGGTCATTTTAGCGTTGAGTTTGAAAACATTAAGCGTATTAATATAATAGATAGATAGATAGATAGTTCCCTTGTTGGATTATTTGGTTTAAATTCTCTATAAATATTTTAGCAACTTTGTCATCGGCATTGGCTATTTCTCCACTTATTTTACCATTATGGTATTTAGACCTACGCTAAAAATTCTGGAACGAACCATTGCTGATAAAAAATGATTTTTCTGCATATCTGCGCTGTTACCTTTCTTTATATCATCAAAAAGTCTAAGCGCTTTCGCTTTAATTATAGCTAAGCTAAGTTGCATGCGCTTTTTTGAATAAGATCATTCATCCAAATGATCAATAGTTTTTCCATTTCGTTAATAGATTTTGAATTCAAACTTGAAACGAACATAAAAATGTTAAACTATGACAGAACGTATGAAAAATTAACATTAACTTCTTCGAATATGATTAAATAGAAACAAATTTACTGATTTCGATTTAAAAAAAAATTTGAAAGGAAAGGAAATCGAAAAAACGTGTTATTTCGCCGTCGTAACTTCGAATTGTCGTAAGTCGAACCGTCGTAAGTCGAGGACAATTTATAAAGGTGATTCCACTTTTTGGTTAATCCTTATTTTTTTCTTTTTTTCATAGATGTTTGATTTTGCAGCTTATTTAATTTACTGAACCTACTAGCGAATTATTGTATTAGCCACTTAATCTTGCATTACGAAATCTTGCATTACAAAATCTTGCATTAAAAATCTTGCATATCAGAATTTCCCGTATATTTATAGAATTGCGAATCCGTTGGTGTGCTTTATTAAAAAAAAAAGATCCGATGATGCCTTTTAATTACAATGCACACCAAACAGTCGCGGTTCTCAAAATGTACGGGAAATTCCGATATGCAAGATGTTTAGTGTAAGATTTTATAATGTAAAATTTAGGGACTAACCTCACATGAAATAATTGTGGTAAAAGCTAAAATCTAAATCCGGAAAGGGATAAAAAAAAAACTTGTTTAGGGAGTTTGTTCATCCAGATACAGTCCACAGTTCTAGTCTATTGCAGATGCCGATATTAGTTCAGAAATCTTTCCAGGTAACCAAAAGAGTGTCGAAGCGTGGCACCGGCGTCTTAAATTTAGTCCGACAATGACATGCTGGAGTACATAAACTTATTGAAAATATAGCGAAGGAACTTACTGTGGTAAAGGCTCAAATTAATAAGGTGAAATCCGGAGAATGCATTTCAAAGAAAACAAAAACAATAATAAAAAATAAAAATATAAAACGGACCCATTAATAAAGGGGATCGGGACTCGGGGACTCAAGGACTCAGTAAAATTGATTTTTTAAAAAGAATCGCCCAAAACACATTTTATTTGATTTTACTTTTTTTTCAATTACACATATAATAAAATTACAACTACTTCTCTTATTTTTGTATTATAAAATGCGATAACTTAATCTAAACTCAACAATGACTTATTGTGTTTTTAATTGAGAAATCTTTAAATTTTATGAACACGCATGATTGTAACGCACACAGATACTAAACGCCAAGATTTTGTTCTTACAAGATTTTACAATGCAAGATTTCGGGGCGCTCCCGAATTATTTCGTGGATATTTTTTGGTATATGCACCGATATTTTTCAAACGATTGTTTGAAAACAAGGATGTTGGTTTTATGCTGCTGAATAGCTATTTATTTATCGATTGTTTTTAATTGCTACATTTTTTGTTTATTAATTTTTGAAAGTTTTTTTTTTACCAACCCCACACTACAATTATTAATATATTGTTTTTTTATTTTTAAACTGTAAACGTTAGTTACTGTCTGTTGACACATATTAACCTAACTTTTTAACCGACAGATTTTCATATATTTTAAATTGCATATTAATTTTAATTACCAAACTATGGTTTGGTTTTTTGTACTCCGTTGAAAGAATAAATAAATAAATAATAAATAAGGGCATAATGATTCACAGCTTCGCAAGTTAATTATGAACGAAGTTAATCCCAAAATTATCAATTAACACAGTTTTTGTAAATTAATAACTTTTGAATTACATAAAGCAAACAGACATATTTTTTCCATTTAAAAAATAAATGAAAAATCACTCTTCAGTGGCACTATTCTGGTTTTCCCTGGGAATAGGGAATTGGGAAAAATATTTGGCGCTCCTTCAAAAGTTAACTCAATTTTAGAATCAAAAAAAAAATCTATTTTGCTTGCCAAATCCCGTTTTTTATTTTTCTTTTTCTTTTTTCTGTTTTTTTGTTTCTAGAATTTTTGGAATTGGGCCTGCTCAATTGAATTTGACCATTTCACAATCAATAATTGTAAAATTTAATTTTCAAAATTGGAATTATATAAATACGTTCTTTTAATAAAATATATTTTTGGTCGTCCTGAAAAGAACGTTTGGGTTTTTGACGTCATTAATAGATTCTATATAATCCGCTCCTACGTGCGGCACGCAGTGCGACATGTTTGCTGATCCCGGCTCCTACGTCCCCCGAAGTTCAAATCTAAAGCCCGTGAGAGTTATCGAAGCCGTTAGCCTCTACAATTATTGCATTTCAAAATGTTGTGCATTTCAAAACCTTGTCGAATGATTGACAATAATGTGTGTTAATAATACATAATTAACAAAAACTAACTAATACAACTATAGCAAAAAAATAATCTCGTAAACAAACAAAAAACACCACCATAAAAAAGAAGAGAAACAAAATTTCCTTTACTTCAAAAACAAACTCAAAAAAAAAAATACGAAAACAATGTAACGTGTGCTAATGATAATAAAACGAAGTTTGGCAAGCAAAATAGATTTTTTGTTTTGTTTTTGAAATTGAGTTAACTTTTGAAGGAGCGCCAAATATTTTTATAGCAGTTTTGTCTAAACTTTATTTTTCTGGCCTGCTGAGGGAATAAGTTTAGTGCAAAACTTTTCAAAACATAGTGTATTGGGAAACTTTTTTTCCACAAAATTTTTATAGGGAAACATATTTTCCCATTTAACTTTGTTTTGAAAATATTTACACCAAACTTATTTCCTCAGTAGGCCAGAAAAATAAAATTTAGACAAAACTACTATGAAAATATTTTTCCCAATTCCTTATTCCCAGGGAAAACCAGAATAGTGCCACAGTTGAGACAAACACCCGATTTTATTAAAATAAAATACGAATGTATACATTAATCTCGAATTCAGCACACTTGATTTCTTAAGTGAAAAATTAAACTTACCAGGGGCGGCATTTTCTATGTTCGAATCGTTCGAAATTCGAAAAAAAGTCGAATGGCGATATGTTTATCTTTTCGAGTTGCGATAATGATAAAATTTCATCGTTTAAAAACCAAAGTAATAATAAATGTAGCTGATATTTCATTCTCGAAAAAGTATTGCAAGATTAAAAAACCATATTAGTCGCAAATGACACAACATGCTCACATCACTTTTTCGATTCGACTCTCAAAGTCAATTCGAATCGAAGTGATAGTACAACATGGCACCTCAGATTTTTGATTAAACTGTCTTGGATAATTAAAAATCATTATTGCCGCTTAATTTTCAGAAAACCAGCAAGTGTTAACCTTGTTAAAAGTTTAATCTTTAATTTTATTTGATTTTAGTAAATATTAAACTTGTCAACATTAATGAAAAAATTTAAAAAGCTCCCACGGAAGCTGCCACTTCCGGTACACAGATTTCTACCAAATTTCGCTAGAATCTCCCAATTAATGGAAAAAGGTTAACAATGAAATTTGATCCCGGATAGTTAATCCGCAGATACCGCTTTTTTGGTGAAATAATTTTTTTTTTTATGAAAGCTTGTCTTATCCGTTATATTTAAATTTTAAACATAAACGATCTGAACAAATTTTGTTCGAAACTGAATTAACAATCTTTTTGTTATAAATCGATTTGTCGTAAATGCTGTACACTTTTCAAGCTGGAAAGACGGAAAAGCTCCTATGGAAGCTACTATTTCCGGTGAACTGATTTCGGCGGAACAACTCTAAGACCTTATAATTTATAGAAAAAGCTTAAGTAAGAAGTTTTTTTTACTTCATTTATTTGTATAATACATAATATAAATTTATAGTTTAATTCTCTTTTATATACATACACTAACTCCGTGGTCCCCAACCATATGCTCGCGGGCGCCATGACGAACGCCAGCTGTTTTGTGTGTGCTACCATGAATACTAGTTACATTCATTCGCATTTTTATCGCTAACAATTAATCTTTAACTTCAATTTATCTATCACTGCTACACTTGCCCTTTGCAGTAAATTCTTGAACGAGCTGCAGTTCCGTTTTATTAAGATTTTTTTTTGTCGTTAGTTAGTGTTTTGTTTCTTCGTAGCTTTCTATTGTTCGTTATTGATACACTTTAATATAAAAAAAGACCCCGAACGTATAATTTTAACAAAGATTGGGAAGAATCCTATTTTTTGTCAATGTTAAGGATAAATACGTTTGTCTATTTTGCTGTAGTACATTTGTAGAGGCAAAAAAACATAATATTGTCATGTCTATTTTAAACATAGCACTTTGTAACGATACTGGTGACTTTGCCGGTTGGGAATCGAATAAATAACCTTGAAAGACCACACCTTTTTTTTGATAAATCATTGTTAGAAGGTTACCCCGAAATACCGCTTCTACGTTAACAGAACATCCACCATTTAACTCCAAAGAGCAGCCATTGGCTGGCTAGCTGATCTTGATTTCATTATGCTGGGCATAAGAGTTGTACATGCAGCTATAATCGGGATTTTGGTTAGGCTGACAGGTATTCTGTGACGAAATTGGAATAAACCCAGATGCACTATTTGCACTCGCAATGGGCTTTGAAAAATAAACTGAAGTAGGCTTCATATAAGAATCTACATTCGAACGGAGTGTATCTTCTGGCTTGGAAGAGCTCCCTTTAATTGCTCTAAGATTAGCATTGCCTATCTTTAAACTTTTTATTTGAGGAGGTTGAAATTGATCTGCAGTCTAACGAGGATCTGGCTTAATGGCGGCGACTTGTAGCTGTAGAGACTTAAACTTTTCGGACATATCTTCAAACTCGCTTTGGAGATTGGAAAGGAGGTTGGTTATTTGTCTTGTTTGCCACGGCCCGTGTACAAGAGGTTGAGCCGACGCCATGGAGTATGAAAAGCCTGCCTGAAGTTCTTTAGGATTAACATTGTTGTTTTGTACATTGGAGCTGCTGAGAAAACTAGTACTTTGTGTTGGTTTAATCGATTCAGCAAGTGAAGCGTTAGAATCTTGTTCACCGGATGATTCCATACAAGGTTTTCTACTTGGATTGATGTATTTTGAACAATCTCTTCGATGGAGTCGGTATTTACATTTTGGTGAACCTTATTAGCCATACGATCGCCAATAATTTAATACACACCTCTAAGGACAAAGTGGCAGAATCTTTCGCAACCCCGGATGATTGAATATGAAATAATCGATGTCTGACATGCTTCAAACGTTGACATGCTTCTTCGGTTAAGACTTACTGAATCTGAGCTAATTTATGATTACAAATTTCGACCTCACGTATTGGGTTCTTTCGAGCATTTTTATGTGCACGATTGGGTTTTAATATTGGTGTATAAGCGTCCCCTTCAAGAAGAGTTTTAAGCATTTGATAACACGTATGAGCAGGACCTGTCAAATTTCTAACGTCACATTCTATTTTAAATTCATCGTAAGTTACATTGTCTATATTCATAATGTTCGAGTTTGTTCTGAGTTTAGGTACCGAAAGAATATTTTCGGAAGATGAGGATTTAACTAGTTCCTGTGATTGCTTACTTGTGGTTTTTTGACTCCCGTTAGAAGTACTTTCGTTATCACTGATCATGGAAAATTGCACGTAAGGTTTGAAGTAAAAATAAATTAACAACTTAGTAAATTATGCAATCTACGCTAATACTTAAATAATTAGATTTACTTTATCAAAATATGGTCTTAAAATAACTTTTTAATGAGTTTCAATATTTAGAACTGAAATTCAAAATATTTAGTTACTTATCCAAGATTGTGGGACAGAAATCCATCCCCTAATTGGAATAAGTAAAATAATCGACCGAACCAAGTCGAGATTTATTTTTCATTCTTCCTAGCATATTATGATCGAGGCTAAATAATGCTTATCAAAAACGTCTTAAATAATCGAAATTAGTGAGTCTTTAATAATTCGTCACTATCACCAACAATTGTTCAATACACTGGATTAAGAACGAAACGGATATAGATCATCGAAAAAAAGTAAACCAATGCGACATGTGGGTATAAGAAAGCTTATAAAAACATAAAACTTTACTGCAAGTAATTTGTAACTCGATCGCTTAACACATAGTTGTCTCTAAAAGCCGTTCGCAAATTCAACAGTTTAAATAATAAATTGAATGTTTGGAAATGGTTATATAGAACAAAAACTGTTTGACACAACGTTTTTAAAATAAAATATGTAAAAAATATATTGAATGTTACATCATAAGTATTGCAGTAACAGTTTTATAAATAAATTTGTAAGCCGTGCGAATGCACAAGGACGTGCACCCGTCTTCGATTTTTCCTTCGAAATCACCCACAACAAAGGGGGTCAAATATTCTGGGAATGGACGCAATTTTCGCACTCACGTAAAATGAATGCGTCTTAAGTGCAAGGCTATCGTTTCTGTAAGAACACTAGACATATTAGGAAAATAGAACCAATTTAGATTTTCCGTGTATATTAAGCCTTAACAAGTTAACATTTACCTGCTGTCGTATATGGAAACTCAAATTATTCTAATATAAACGGCCTGCCTGCAGATGTCCAACAATGCGTGCACACAATAATATTTAAATGGCGTTTGCCTAAACTAATTGATATAGAACCACTCGGATTTTAATTTAAATTAGTTATGACACTTTAGCACTTTCGCAGTTCGCGGTCAACTGAGTTCTGATGGTCTGCATACATAAACATATCAAGACAGGTACGTGATTGATTGGGGGAAATGACAATTACTATAGTAATGGTCAAATTTGACTGTGTGCATAAAGTGTATTTAATTATACGAGAGTGATCTGCACGTGATCAATCGTACTTATACACAAATATAAGTATGATTGCGTTACTCATAATACGATGTGCCACATTGAGTATTGAGTTGCGATAGTCTTATTTGTATTTGGATTATTAGAAATTGCAACGTAGATGTATCCGTGTGAGATTATGGGTTTAGACTGACGAATTAATTTTAGTTAGTGCATTCTCATGGGGCCCGTGAAATATTCCATAGATTTTTCCATAGATTAAAATCGTATACGTATACAAATCTAATTGGAATTCTGGAAATTCCAATTGGAATTTTAAAGCCTTTCTATGTAGTTGTGTGGAGTACACTGTTATGATTTTTAATTTGCGAAATTCTCAATGAAAAGTAAAATATTATGTTTGATTTTACATTATTTTAATTAGTTTAGAAATCATAGTACACATTTTTAAATAAATTACAAAATTTGTACATAGTTTTAATTCAATTCATTGAAATAAAATAATAGTGTGATAGAAACAAGAGACAGATGAGTATATATCTTGAATTGACGATATATAAAAAATAAGCACATCAAAATAAGTTTAACGAAATCGAGCAAATTTTATAAGTGTATTTATAAGAAGTATATCAAATTGTCTTAATTAAAATGGCAGAAAAATATTGTAACTTATAAATAAAGTAAAAATTAAAATTTTAATTGATAAATTACGAAGAAAAAAATATTGTTGTAACATAAATATAAATGTTTAACCAAAATTTTGTACTAAAACAGTCGGGACGAAAACTATATATACTGAACTCAAACCAATTATGAATTTCTCATTGATTTCTAATAAGAAAATTCCAGAGATTTTTCCAGAGATTAAAAAACTATACCGAATCAACTTAAGAATTTTTTACTTTTATAAGCAAATAAGAAGGTTCTTTTACAGCAGTAAAACTTAATAAAAAATGGTACCAATCAACTAGACGCGTGCATTATTAAAACAAGATGCGTTTAGGTAGGTGCCAAATCAACTACTTCACGCATTGGCGAGAACAGAATCGAAATATCCAGATATGGTCGTCAATAACCATCAAAATATAATAAAAAAAATAAAAAAATCTACTGACTACTGATAGGTGATTCTGACCTGAATCACAAACATCAGAAATGGCTAATATAGGACATCTAACTTTTAATAAAAATAAAATCAGTACACCGAGAATAACAAAATTCGTAGCAATATATCCGAAGTCGAGCATTACTGGCACTAGGTGGTTTTAATTAGTTGACTCGATGACCAACATCATGTACTAGCCAGACCTGAATCACGATCTCTGGGAATGGCCGATAATGGCCATCCAAATTTGAGTAAAAATGATATCTGAAGACCTTGAACATCAAAATTCGTAGCAGTAAACCCGAGGTCGTTCATTATTTGAACTAGGTGGTTTTGGTTAGGTGACTCAATGACCAACTTCATGTACTAGCCAGACCTGAATCACGATCTCTAAGAATGGCCGATAATGGCCATACAAATTTGAGTAAAAATGATATCTGAACACCTTGAACATCAAAATTCGTAGCAGTAAACCCGAGGTCGATCATTATTTGCACTAGGTGGTTTTGGTTAGGTGGCTCAATGACCAACTTCATGTACTAGCCAGACCTGAATCACGATCTCTGGGAATGGCCGATAATGGCCATCCATATTTGAGTAAAAATAATATCTGAACACCTTGAACATCAAAATTCGTAGCAGTAAACGCGAGATCGACCATTATTTGCACTAGGTGGTTTTGGTTAGGTGACTCAATGACCAACTTCATGTACTAGCCAGACCTGAATCACGATCTCTGAGAATGGCCGATAATGGCCATACAAATTTGAGTAAAAGTGATATCCGAACACCTTGAACATCAAAATTCGTAGCAGTAAACCCGAGGTCGATCATTATTTGCACTAGGTGGTTTTGGTTAGGTGACTCAATGACCAACTTCGTGTACTAGCCAGACTTGAAACACGATCTCAGATAATGGCTGATAATGGCCATCCAAATTTGAGTAAAAATGATATCTGAACACCTTGAACATCAAAATTCGTAGCAGTAAACCCGAGGTCGATCATTATTTGCACTAGGTGGTTTCGGTTAGGTGACTCAATGACCAACTTCATGTACTAGTCAGACCTGAATCACGATCTCTGAGAATGGCCGATAATGACCATCCAAATTTGAGTAAAAATGATATCTGAACACCTTGAACATCAAAATTCGTAGCAGTAAACCCGAGGTCGACCATTATTTGCACTAGGTGGTTTTGGTTAGGTGACTCAATGACCAACTTCATGTACTAGTCAGACCTGAATCACGATCTCTGGGAATGGCCGATAGTGGCCATCCAAATTTGAGTAAAAATGATATCTGAACACCTTGAACATCAAAATTCGTAGCAATAAACCCGAGGTCGACCATTATTTGCACTAGGTGGTTTTAGTTAGGTGACTCAATGACCAACTTCAAGTACTAGCCAGACCTGAATCACGATCTCTGGGAATGGCCGATAATGACAATCCAAATTCGAGTAAAAATGATATCTGAACACCTTGAACATCAAAATTCGTAGCAGTAAACCCGAGGTCGACCATTATTTGCACTAGGTGGTTTTAGTTAGGTGACTGAATGACCAACTTCATGTACTAGCCAGACCTGAATCACGATCTCTGGGAATGGCCGATAATGGCCATCCAAATTTGAGTAAAAATGATATCTGAACACCTTGAACATCAAAATTTGTAGCAGTAAACGCGAGATCGACCATTATTTGCACTAGGTGGTTTTGGTTAGGTGGCTCAATGACCAACTTCATGTACTAGCCAGACCTGAATCACGATCTCTGGGAATGGTTGATAATGGCTATTCAAATTTCAGTAATATTGACATCAGTATTATTCAAAACATCTAGAAGATCAAAAGTCGTAGCAAAAAAACTGAATTTGTCGTTTGATAAGAATAGCTTATTAAGCTTAGTTTTTACCTGTATTTACCTATGACAATGATAAAAATCTGGATATTTAGGAAAGCGGATAATCATTATTTAACTCTATAAAAATATTAACTACAGATAAAATATTTTTATAATTGTTCTTATTTGATTTAGAACTAATTAATCTATCGCATACTCAAACCCTAATCGGTATTTTCAAGTTGAAGTACTTTTAAATTAAATTCGTTTAAGGAGATGTATTTTAAATACAAATATAGGTAGATATAGTTGAACGATCTGATGTTACTGAAACACAAACATACATACGAGTAGTTATATATTTACACCTTATAAAGCAATAGAAAAATAAATTGATTATATGAGAAAAAGCCTCATGCAATTTTTGCTTAACTGGCATCTGACGGAATATTTTTAGAACTAGAGCGAATTTCTCAAAAAACTAGTTTTAATATAATATAAACGTCATAGTTGACTGAAGTTCGACAGAATATTATGAAAAATGTTTAATTAGTTTACAATTCATGTAATAAAATAATGCTGAAATAAAATAAAATGACATAAGGCTTTTTCTCATATAAACAAATCGCATAGAAAGTGGCGCTAACTAGGCAGCGTTTAAACGATTAATAATCATTTCATCATTGCCGCTATATATATGGCCACGATAAAATAAAAAAAATTATTGAATTTGTGTTAGTGTCAGACATACTCGATTATACATTTCCATAGAAAAATATTCCAACTATACGAGATGTTTTGTGAGGCACGTTTAATTTTGATTATGTTTCTTTATACGTTCAAGATTTTGTTACGGGTTTTCAATGACAGAAAATGTGCTGAAACAGCCATATTAATACTTATGGTAACAGTAATTCCAAACAAACTTTTACCCCTCTCATTCTCGCGCGCTGACAGTCAATACCGTCTGTATTATTATTATTTTTTTAAGTACAATTCAAGTGAGTTGTAACCAATAATATCAAACTGCTAAATCAGTGAAATTCGAGAAAATTTAGAAATTAAAAAGCAGTAAACAAAATAGTTAGTATAAACATCAAATTTATTATAAGAAGGCAAACTAAGTGGAAAGTTAAGCAACGAAGTTGAGTCTGCTTAGTACACACAGATTTAAATAAAATTAAAATAAATAAAACAAAATAAAATATAACCAAAATATCAAACCAGTTAACAACTCGGCGCTTATTAAGTGGTTGTAAATCAATTAGTTTGAGATGATCTTGATATGGAGGCAGGTTGAATAAGTCATGGGTTTGATATAATAGTCATGTGAAATAAAATATGCACGTTTGAAATTGTTTGACATTTGCCCACGTTCAACTCCAGGTTGATCTTTGCACACCAAGCGGAGAAGTTATTGAGGTCGGATTGAAGTAGGCTCTTTTCGGTGGTGTTTGAAACCCATCAGTAAATCTTCATGCCATCGGGGTTTATAAATATAGTTGATGATGATTTTTAATTAAACATTTTTTACTTAATAAACACATTTAGTAAACAATTGTTTTTTATTTCGCAGAAAAAAAAATTAATTTTTGAATATTTTAATTAAAAAAATTGTCCAAATCTTTAAAAAATCACTCAATCGATTTCGGCTTCTTACCCATCATCAGGAGTATCTACTGTTTTTGGCTGATGATGGTCTAACAAACCGAAATTGACTGAGAGATTTTTGAAACTTTTTGGACAATTTTTTTTTTTTTTTTTTTTGACGAAATAAAAACAAGTGTTTAATAAATGTGTTTATTAAGTGTAAGTGTTTTTCGCTTTTCTCGACATAAAATCTCAACAGCGCGATCTTGGGACTCAAAGTGTTAAACGCATAGTTTTTTGTAATTTACTCGAAATTCTTAGATCCAACTATTATACTTAGATATCGTTAACTCACACGAACAGAAAAAGTTAAATAGTGCAAATAATGATCGACCTCGGGTTGACTGCTACGAATTTTGATGTTCAAGGTGGTCAGATATCATTTTTACTCAAATTTGGATGGCCATTATCGGCCATTCCCAGAGATCGTGATTCAGGTCTGACTAGTACACGAAGTTGGTCATTGAGTCACCTAACCAAAACCACCTAGTGCAAATAATGATCGACCTCGGGTTGACTGCTACAAATTTTGATGTTCAAGGTGTTCAGATATCATTTTTACTCAAATTTGGATGGCCATTATCGGTCATTCACAGAGATCATGATTCAGGTCTGGCTAGTACATGAAGTTGATCATTGAGTCACCTAACCAAAACCTCCTAGTACAAATAATGGTCGACCTCGGGTTTACTGCTACGAATTGTGATGTTCAAGGTGTTCAGATCATTTTTACTCAAATTTGGATGGCCATTATCGGTTATTTCAATTGATAGTACATGGTGTTGGTTAAGAGTCTCCTAAATAAACCATTTGGTGCTTATAATGCTTGACTTTGGGTTTTTTTTAATAATAAGTTTTATTTTCTATTATTTATTCTAATCGTTTTAAAGTTCTAATATATTTTAATAAAAATCTCGATAATTTCAACATAATACGTGTAAGAGATTGTTGATAAATTTTTATTTTAGAAAATGTTATATATTTTTTATTGAAATTGAGGTTTGAGTCATTTTCTAAAAAAGACTCATACTTATATGATTGTACTAAAATTTCCAATATGATTCATTTTTTCCTATTTGAATTTGAATTAACAGTGTGATACTCATACATACATAACATCTATGGAAAGTCTGGAATACTTCACACCCGTATTCTCATGGTGGTCAAGTAAAGCAGTATTTTAATGACCTCGTTCGTTAGAACTTTTGATACTAATTATCCGGTTAAATCTGAAATAAGGAAGAAAATATAAAAGACCTAAAATTAAATGTATCTGACCAGCAGCCGTTTTCACTCGACAGGTGGTACAATCTAAAAATGCCACCAATGCTTCTTTTCAAATTTTTTACATGCTCGCAAAGAAGAAAAACCATACCAAGATCTGATAAAACAAGCATTTCTTGCTAGCACTGAGTGCTTATTTGAGGAATTTTCCAACATGCGTGAAATTATGTCAGCAGTATAAGAAGTACAGTCCTGACCTGTGACTGAATAATCAGTCACGTGAATATATTTTTTGAATTTTTGGTTAAGAAATGTTAAGCAGATTTTTTAAGATGTAAATTTGATGCACTCTGTGTACCAGCTTCAGGGAGCTAATTCAATTTTTCCAATGATGTTAAGAAGTTTAGCATTTACAAAAAATGACGAAGAATTGAAAGATTTAAATAAATTTGAAGATTCAATTTTATACCAACAAGGATTGACCTTGTTTTTTCTTAGACAGCGAATTTGTTAAAAAAATGTATCTCTATTTTATTTGTATTCTATTTTGAGTTTGGTAGCACCTCAAATAGGTTGTTAAATTGGCCAGCAGATCCAACCAGCCTGATTAGAACCTTCTAACCAGGCCAGTAAATTTCATACGAATTTTTGTATTTCCATTTTGAGTGAAAATTTACTCATCGATTTAAGGAGCGTCCATGAAAATCATTAAAATAATTATTGTCTAGCAGAAGTTTCATTACAAATTTAAGCTCAAAACAGAACAAGAGCGAAGGCGGCGAGCGAAATCGCCTGTCATATTAGAAAACACCGAAATCATGCAAAACAAACACAACCATCAACGCAGGCGACGACGATTTTTTCGTTGAAAAAATTTAGAGTCTATTTCTATTTTTGTTGCCGACGAAACAATGTTGCCAACTGTTTTTTATATATGTATAAGTTGGCATCAATTAACCGTCATATTATTAACCATTTTTTTTCAATCTAGTAGCCTAATGCCACAACGTCATGTGTCAAAAACACAGAAGGTTATGCCGTTTGGTTGTTTTTTTATCGCCATACGCTGACGCTTTTGTTCTGTTAGCTACAGCGATATCGCGGCGATATTTTTTATTTATTCGTCGACGCTTGCCGTTGTCGCTCTTGTTCTGTTTCTAGCTTTAAGTTGCCCAACGCAATAAAAAACTCGCAACAAGCGAGAATTGCAAAATTGGGAATTGTAACCGTTGTTCAGCTACTTGGTAGCGTTCAGGTAAATAAAATTGAACTGAAATCAATTGAAAACGAATAGCTCCTCTCCGACCACAATTACATGTCTTAAGGGAGTAATTCGCTATGAACTAGCTTAAAGCAGTACAAAAGCTATATACAAGCTGTGTTTTTTCGACTAAATTATGAACTAAACTAAATTGTTCAGAAATTCACAATAAACATTCATAGGTGGCAGTAACATCAACAAAACAAACTGTGCCTGACTATTTGAAATACTAAATTGTCGACTTTTCTTTGACTAAAGAAAAATTAAAATAATGGAAGATGATATGGAAGTTGCATTATTTGCAAATGTTATAAACTACAAAATGTTTAAAAATAAAAAAAGTGTCACGTAAAAATTAGTACACAATAACACATTTGCATTAAATACTAAATAATGACATTTGACAACTAAATTCCAAAGTTACCTCGCGAATGACTTTTCGTTTGTAACCTGGTGGCGAATAGCGTAAGGTCACCTCAAAAAGGTTAAGTTCATAATTAAGCCGAAAAAAACGACAAAAGATACTGTTACGTTTTCGCCTTGTCACTCGAGGTTCGAATCTCTGGATTGTGAATAAATACAACTACTTCAAATTTGAACTCACACAAATTTATTTCCACAACACAATAATTATACAACACAAAATTAACAACAAATTATTCCAATTATACCACGCTATTTAATTATCACTTTTATAATCACTTTTATAATCACTCTATTTAACCTTCACTATATTGCGTTTGAAATAAGACTCATCATTCTCCATCAATTTATGCCTTTATATACCAAAATATTTGTTTCTAGAATAATCCTGAATGCTCTCCTAAAATCGACCAAATATGTTAGTATAGAAATGACGCCTAAATGTTGCACCAAATCACAAATACAATTGAACAATTATTGAAATAACTTATTCTATTCTAATCTAGATGTCACCGTAACAATACTAAATGGATATTTGGAGGTTCACGACGATATACAAAATATATTACTACAGCATCATACAATATAACTCTTAATCCTAGAATTTTATTATTGAAGTTTTATGCATCAAGTATTGCAGTTATTGCTTGTTATTCATGTGGCCGAACCCATAGACCGATCATTTTGCATTTTCGAATTAAAGAACATAGAGCGAAGTCTTAGACTCATACCTCCTTGCGGTGCTCTCTGGTTAACTCTAAATGCATCAGGGGTGTATTGGAAACGAACAGAGGAAATTCTGTTTACAGTCGTAATAGGCCCTAAAAGCAATACCAAATCATCGTTTATTCTCCAGAATACAGGCAGCTAATTGTATACTATTTTTATATTTGTACACATGCAATTTTTTGTTATTTGGTAGAAACCAGACTTCGATGGTAAGTTCAATCGCCTTAGAAATAAAGAGTGGTGTATTCGAGAAATATGCATACATTCATGGTACAAGAAAGTCCGGTGTTGACATATTCACCCCTATTTTTTTTTGAAAAGATAAAATGTTTCACATGTATTTAAACCCACTTCACTCGTAAATCTTAAAACGACACCATTGCTGTAACTTATATGTTTTACTAAATTTGGATTTTGTAAAATATAGATTTGTGTAAAAATGAATTTTGACTTAAATTGAATTAAAATGCTTTATATTTTTACGTGTTGGTGTAAACCGGCTTAACACCTCCACAAGAACAGAATAAAATCTGGATTACACAAACAATTCTATTCGCCAGCCGTTCGTAAGAATTTCATAAACTTATATTGTTACCACAGAAATATTTAGGGTACATCAAAAAATTGCCGTTTAAGGATACGAGTTTGTTTAATCATCTTTAGGGTTTTTTTTTATAGAGAATTTGAAAGATAAAATTCAAACTGGGATTACCAGGCACTTATTTCGGGCCAGATCCCTACATCAATATCTAACCCGTGTTACAATCGTAAAATATTAGATTTAATGTAAATTTGGATGTCTTCATATGGGCTAAAAGCAAATCGTTTACACTTAAGGATTAATAATTGAAAATATATAATTGTGAACGATTTGCTATAAAACAATAATGGAGCCACTCAACAGTGTCACACCCATTGCGATAATAACCTGGTTGCATTTTCCCGATGCCTATATTTGTAAAAATTTTCAATAAAAATATTGATCTCTCCAATTCAGAATGAAAACCACTTTTGAGTTTCGGTTTGATATTGGTATTGTTTCACATTTTTTGTTAAATTTTCGGGCCAAAAAAATCATTTTATTTGTGCAATTTATATAAATTGAACAATAAAATTGTACAACCAATAAAAATCACCACAAATTACCATTGTTATACGACAATTTTATGGTTTTGTTGTATTTGGAGTTATTTCATTGCGACAAATTTGGAATAATAATTTCGAGTAATTCTCTCTCTTGTGTTGTGCGTTGTTGTATGCGATGTGATGTGGTTCGCGTTTCCAAAGTACACAAACGGAAAATCTTTAATTCAATTTTGGTATCGCCTCGACACAAAATATAAAAAAAATACAAAACACTGATTAGAAAATTATGTTTAATACGTTCGTACACAATAGAGAAGTACCCAAAAATGGTGTAATTAAATTTAATTAAATTGTGAACGATGAAAATTAAATTAAACGAGTCAATAGGAAATGACGAAAAAAATAAACCTCACACACCCAAATTGTATAGAAATTGCGCGATTCGAATCATTAGACTATTTTTGGTTTTTCATGTTGTATATCTGTCTGTCTGTGCATAGTTTGCGATGTTTTATGCGGCTTTACCTATTTTTCATACATATGTGCATTTTAGATAGATATATGGATGTGGCGCGGTCGTTGATGAACGATGATGAGTCTGCGGCTAGACATGTAATTTTTTGTTATGTTTACCAATTGTTTTTGTTTTTATTTTCAGTTCCAATAAAGTATTGACGCCGAACAATGACACCAGTCTGGATTGTATTGGAATATTTCGACGGTACCATATATGCAATGAACAGGTAGTTATTTTTCGTTATGTGGTTAATCTTTATGAATGAACGCTATTTACCTATATGTTTTAGAACTGCCCAAATCTAAATGTGGATTTTAGAGCGGAACAGTGCACGCATTTTAATACACATGTTTTTCAAGGAAAGCAATACGAATGGGAACCGTACATCAAAGGTACAATGAATCAGGATTAAGATGGGGATGTAAAATACCTAATTTAAACTTTTTTTTTAATCACTAGACGATGCCGAGTGTGAACTTAATTGTAAACCTATCGGAATCAATTATTTTGCAACACTAAATGAAACGGTCATCGACGGTACAAGTTGCACCAAACCGGTGGACATGCTGAAACATACGTTTACCGGTCGAGCGATATGCGTCGAAGGTGTTTGTAAGGTAAGTCATATTATTTTGTACTTATCTATATAGATCGCCTCAAGAATTAGTCGTTTTAAATTCTGCGAAATATTTAATTGAATTTAATTATTTTTTAATAAAGTAACTCAATAAAAAATAGATTTTAAAAGAAATTAATTTTTGCAGCATGCGCTCACTAAATTGTGATAAATGAAAGATTTTTGTTAAGAAAATATTGAATAATTAGATAATTGTTGAAAGAATATATATTTACACAATTTATTATTAATTAAGAGATCAAGATATAATATTGTGAATTATTTATGTTTGTTAAGTGGAAGGCGATGATTAGTCAGTTGACTTTTGATTCGTTCAAAGTTGAATCATCATAAAAATATTTATTTTAATTGGATTTAATTTCTTTCGGCGGTTTTAACGCCTTTTGCGTTTATAATCTTTTCAATGTGTGTATTTGTTCATGCTATAAACCTTATTTCTCTTTGCTTTACATTATTCGATATACTGATTATAGATAAGCGCAAATTCCATTATTAAATTAAATTTTAATTTAATACATACATGATATATGATGATACATATATATCGTAAATTATACTTTTATTTTTTAACAATTTAAATTTTATAGTATTGATTAATTGCTCTCATCGTTTGACATCACATATTAAATAATTTATAAATGTCGTTCAATAATATAACTTGTCATTGGATATTATCTGATAAACAAAAACGTTTAATTGCGTTATCATCGTCAACAAAACTACCTGAATAATTTTATAATCATATTCTCGAAAAATCAATTCATTATAAATGATAACACTTATTATGAAAATCTAATTTAACTGTCAGAGGCCTGTTGGTCGTCCATGTTCACAATTCAAATATGCCTAAGCAATATTACATTGAAATTGACACGCTTTGTGTGAATCTCAGATAACCCAAGGTATTCACGCATATTTCTGGTTGTCAAAAAATGTCATTTATTTGATAGGGTTTAGTTTGCGGTAAGTACATTTCTTTGTTTTTGACATTTGAAGTTTTGTTTTATTATTTGAACTGAATTAGTATAATATGTATACCAGGCGCGCACACCGTAATATTTCTAGGATGGAGGGAAGGGAGGAGGGGGTCCAATATTTTAAAAATGTATTTTATAAAATTTAGAATTCAATATAATTTATTAAAAAATATCACAAAAAAATTATTAAAAAATATCACGTTTCAATTAAAACGTAAAACATAAATAATAAATTAAATAAATTGCTTCAGAAGCCTAACAAAACATAAAATAAAACGTTTCAGTTTAATAAAATAAAAATAGAATAAATAATACTTAAGTTGTAAATTTAAATTTCAAAGTCCAAAAGTTGTGGATGTAAATTAAAATCGTGAAGCACTTCTTCTGTACTTATTTCCGTATTGCTTATCTTCTAATATACAAAAATGATGTCTGTAATGATTGTAATAGCCTTTCTCAGAAACCAGTCATCGCAGGACTTTAAACTCGCTAGGTGGCGCTGTTGTCAAAATACAACGTTTTTTGTTTCTGAGCAACGAAGCATCTTAGACCTTGTTAAAGTTAGCCGAAAGTTGCCAGCTGAAAGATAATGCAGATAGTGCCTTGACTATTTCAACAGAAAGTTAAACTCTCTTTATAATCTCGCTCCTATCGATTTTTAAATTCCTATAAACTGAAATAATTTCCCCTTCACCCGAAGGATATAACCCGATCCTAAATTCATCCTAAATTCGAGTTTATGACCGATTTTTGCTGTATTCAAGACACTATCTGCATTATCTTTCGGCTGGAAACTTTCGGCTAACTTTAACAGTATGCATCTTAGGAACTTCAGATTTGAACCATAGGTTTGTTTCGTTGCTATTTCGGTTTTTGTGAAATTTGGACTCGATAAGCTGTTTTCAAGATAGTGGTAATATATGTCGGATATTTTTCTACTATGCAATTCTACTATGCAATTGCAAATATTAACGAAAACTTTATGAAAAATATAATTTGAAATTCAAATTTCCTTTGCCAAATTGATTGAGTAGCCAGGATTTCAGATTGCAAATTGCTTGATTGCTAGCCGATCGAGTGTCTACCCCTACGATTAAAAATAAAATTTTACAAAAAATAAAAGAGTACGCGAAAACATTGACCGCAGGACGCTTAAAAGTGCATACATTTTCAATAATTGATTGTGTTACCAACAAGACGAAGTGGCAGTTAAAGATAATTCCATTATTTATTTATTTATTTATTTTTAAATATACCAGCGTAACAATTAAAGTTACAATAATAGGTAATTAGCATATAATAATACATAGTTATATAATATTAATTCATTCACAAATTAAAAAATTAATTAATTTTAAAATTAAAATTAAAAATAAAATAAAAAATCTATTCTAAATTAAGACTACCAATATCAATAAGATATTAGCACTATGATTTATGATGATGTATAGAATTCAAAACACGATTTCTTAAATTGTTTAACAGACTCGGCCATTCGAATTACCAAGGGCAGTCTGTTCCAAAGAAGCACTCCTCTGACTAATAAGGCATCAGTCATCACCACAGAATAATGAATACCAACTATTAAAATATTAGTTCTCTTCGACGTTGAAAATTGAATTTTGTCGTAATATAGTAAGGAAAATCCTTCCAATAAATAGCTTTATATAAGAAAAGCAGAAGTCGTAATTCAAGGAATTTCCCCAAAGATATGATCAAACTAACATAAATCATAAATATATCTAATACAACTATTATATACTCTGGTCACTTTTGTCATTAAAGACTAATTCAAGCTTGACAAAACGATGTCGGCGTATAATAAGTGGCTCAGGACAAGTGATTTAACCAATAAAATGCGTGTTGCTTGTGGAATACCATGCCTTTTGCTTCTCAAAAGCCACAATGAATAGTACATTTTTTTACAAATCTCACCAATATGTAAGTCCCAAGTTAAATCATTAGCCAATATTAGACCCAAATTTTTAACAGATTTAACTTATGGAATCGGAGTAGAATTGATAACTACCTGAGGAAATAGATTATAATTAATACTTTTACCAAATATAAGTGCATTAGATTTAGTCGAGTTTAGATTTAGCGTTTTACGCACTGCCCACTGAGATATTAGTTTCAGGTCACTGTTAATACTCGTTATACCTTCATATGTAGGTACTTTATTGGATTTGTCAATTCTCGTATAAATTTGCAGATCATCAGCAAATAAATGATGATTACAATTGAGAGCCAGTTTAGAGATATCATTCACATATAATGAAAATATTATTGGTCCCAATATGGATCCTTGGGGAACACCAGCAGACAGTGGTAATAATGAAAAATTATCACTTGCGGAATTAACATATTGGAATCGATTAATTAGATAGTCAATTAGAAGCTAAGTAACATTAGCAGACATATTGAATTCATCAAGTAATTTATATTTAAGAACTATAAAATCAATTGAATTAAAAGCCTTCGAGAAATACAAAAGAACCAACCCGGCCATATCACCATCGTCAATACAAGTTCTTATAAAATCAGTGATATCGGATAAAACTGTCACTGTACTATGTGAGTTACGAAATCCTGACTGAAAATCCGATAACATATTATTTGAATGAACATACGATTTAATCTGGTCAGATAATAATCTTTCCAGAATTTTTGATATACTTGATAGAAGGGAAATAGGACGCATATCCAGAGGAGTTATAGGATTTTTAATTTTAGGAATGGCAATAACTTTGCTAGTCTTCCATTGGTCTGGGAAGTAACAAGAGATGATAATATTGTTATATAAATGAGCAAGAAACGGTAATATTGCTGGAACACATGACTTTAAGAATTTAAGAGAAATTTCATCAGGACCAACTGAATTTGATGTAAGGGACATTACTGAATCTAATATTAAGTCTTCTGTTACCTCTTTAAAGTAAAACCTATTAGTAGAGTTGGCAGGGGGTACCACACAATCACTATAGTTACGAATACTCTCAATGTCAACATCACTAGCCGGCACCATTGACACAAAAGCCTTATTTAAATCATCATTATCGAAGGAATGATTATCATTTTTATCCGATCCAGCAAGCAAACCTTCATCTTTGATATTTTTCCATACTTCCTTAGAACATGGAGCAGGATCAAGCTTATATTTTATGTGACGCTTTTAAAGACCTTTTATTGTTCCCTTTTGTCATAAAATTTTAAAACTAATTTATTTTCACTGGAACGGCAATGTTTATAAGTAGCATAAGCCATATTACGAATTTGAATGATATTTTTGACATTATAATTAATCCAAGGCGGAGTTCCATATTTTATTTTCTTGACCATTAACGGAATATGTTTGTTCATGAGGTGCGTGAGATGTTTAGTAATTCAACCTACTTTAGCATTCACACCAGCACAATTTTGAATATTTTCAAGACCAAGATTATCTATATCATTGTTATGACCAACCAAATTAAGATTTTTTTCTAAACTCCGAAACATAACAAGTTCTTGTGCAAATAGAAACTGAATATCAAAGTTAGCAGCAATGAGTTCATGATCAGCAACACCTGGTAACTGGAACAACTTATTTGTGTGAGAATATTCCTTTAAAATGTGAGAAAATTCCTTTAAGAGTCCTACTCTCAACCGGGTCCAGAAGGTTAACATTTAGGTCACCCATAAATATAATGAATTTATAATTTTCATACAATGATGAAATTAAATCTTCCAAATCACCTAGAGGTAGATTTCTATGATGCATATAACCTAGACCATTAATTTTGACCGATGTATTTGTATGGTGTGACTTAAGCTATGATTCAGATATTCCGATCATATGATACTGTGTCTCTTTTGAAATAATATTTGTAGCATGGCATGTTTACTAATAATCGAGCGAACGTTTAAATTAAATGACATACCTTCGGAGAATCCGAGCCTAGTCTATCAAATGACAAATAGTTATCAACAGGCATCTAACATATAAAATACCAGTTTAGAGTTACATGAATTCCATACATCATCAATAATAACAATTATTTTCATATAAAAAACAATATAAAAATATAAAATATAACAAATAAAAAGGAAAACAAGAATATTAATATTGAAGATAAATTAAATAATATATAATATTTAATACAACTAAATAATAATAAAAAACAAAAATTATAAGACAATAACGAGAAAAAATAAAATTCACATAATGAATTCAATCGATTTACTCTTATAAAATATTTCAACATAATAAAGTAAAAAACGTAATTGCAGCAACTGCATTTGTAGTTAACTCGGAAATTTTAAATACATACTCATTACTAACTCCTAAATCCGTTAACAGTCAATGTTTAATTGGAAATATTCCCTTTGGACTTGAGTTCATCCTGCTCATCAAGAGATCTGATAATTTTTAATTTATCAACAGACGGCAATTTAATCATAACCATTCCTCTCTTGATCATCACTCTATCAATTATTCCAGTTTTATTGAGTTGTCTAGTACTGAAGAACAGTTTGTTGGTGAAACCATCCAGAAACTCATTAATAAAAATTTTAGATGATGGATAGTCACAGTTGAAAATTTTGATGGTCAGGTTATTATTCTTAACAAATTTTAAATATTTCACGAAGAATTCATCTCTAATCGCCTTCTTAGAGAAGCATATGACTACTGGTTTTGCACTTTTGTTATTATTTTTTTTTCATATTCATTCGGAAACATTTGCAAACTTCATCATCGTCACTTTAGGCATGTCCAAGGCGTTCGTTAATGACAAAATAAACTCTTCAGAAGAGATATTCACTTCGTTCGGCACGCCATTAACAATCACATTTTTAGCTCTCCATTCCTTTTTACTTCTATTCTGACTTTTTTCGAGAGATAGGACACGGGATTCCAAGTTAGCTATGATAGAGCTCTGATTTACCATTGCAGCTTGAATTTTATCGTCAACCAACCGGACTATTTTTGGCCATAATTCATCGAGCATTTTATCAATCCAGGTGCTTGTATCAATTTGCGGAGTTTTATTAATTTTTTACCAATCATCCATGGCACGAAGTAATGCCATCTTTGTTTCAGATTTGATATTACTGTTACCGATGCATATTTTACAGAACCAAATTTATTTTTAGACAGGGCATCAAAATCCTCAAAACTCTTGGCACTATACTCTCCATGATACCAGCAATCACATTTATCGCACTGGATCCTACCAAACTTAGAACTTAGCTCACCAACAACACCACAATCACTACACGTGTCCTTCATTATTTGAGGTTATGCATCCAATGACGAAAGACGATGAAATAAACTAACTCAAGAACAACAATAATTTTCAACAATGACTAAAATTCTTCTTGAAGAGGAAAATTACGAGTATACTAGCAATTCACTACAATCAGAATAATTACATAATTATTTATTAAGTTACACGTTCAAAGACAACCATGTGTCAGCACAGTCGGCAGTCGATATTTTGTATTGTATTGTAAAATTAAGCGTTTCTTTCATAAAAATTCGACGCTGAAATATTGGTCTCAATACGCAAAGAAACCAAGCGATTAGACGATATAGAGAAAATATGAATGCTGACCAAAATTATTAGAATTAAAGACACAAAGGCAGCGCAACTTACAACGTGAAACTCAACAAGAAAATATAACCGAAATTCGAAGAGTTACTACTCGAAGAGCACATAGAAATGTTCGAGCTGAGGCAAGAGCATCGAACGCTCAATACAACCGGAAAAAAGAGCATTAGTAATTGCTTAATTATGAAGCAGACATCGATTATTACTCTCTCTCTCTCTCTCTCTGGCACTAAATCCCATTAAGGGATTTGGCCGCCTCAAATGAGGTTTCATAATCATATTTTTATTTCGGATAATGAATGTTTAATTCATTGATCCTAAACGAGCCGTGAAATTCTTTCTTTGTCACCACCAGGAATCGAACCCGAGACCTCCAGTTGCTGGAGCAAGCATGCTGACCACTTTGCCACCGGGGCGGCGATTATTACGTCCATCCTAAAATTTTTATCGGTGAAATGGATAAAGAATGCAATTATTGTCATGCATTAAAATTTAAAAATGAAACTCCTGGGATGTGTTGCTCCTCAGGTAAGTTTTTTTGGACATTTACCACCCCTTTCTCCCTTTTTATTACGTCAAAAATTCATAAAATATTATCGTAAAATATTTTAGGTAAAGTTGTTTTACCAATTTTAAATCCACCACCTGAACCTTTGAAATCCTTGATGACATGAGAATCAAGTGATTCAAAGCTATTTGTGTCAAAAATAAGGAAATTTAATCAATGTTTCCAAATGACAAAACAAATTACCAATATTGATTCTCTTGGTCGTAATTTTGCATCAACCTTTAAAATTCAAGGCCAAGTTTATCACCAGATTGGATCAATGTAACCAATGCCAAATGAAAATGTGAAATTTTTGCAAATATATTTTATTGGATCAAATGAACAGCAAGTTCAAGAACGTTGCGAAATACATCGCATAACGGTAAATCGAGAGTGAAATCATTAATACAATTCAACAATTTTTAATGGAAAAATGTCAATTAATACAATTGTTCCAAAAAATTACACAGCATTAATAAAGCAGATAAAACTCCAACAGATGCCCACGTCCGTAGATATAATGCACCAACAGTTGATATTGTAATGGTTGGGGAAGCTTTTGAATCACGTGAAATAGTTATTAAACGTAGAGATAACGTCATTCAGAAAATTGAAGACACTCATTGCTCTTACGACGCATTGGAATACCCTTTAATTTTTTTGGACGGTGATGATGGATATCACATCAACATAAAACAGACAAATCCATCCACCGGTGCAGAACTGACCAAAAAAGTTAGTGCTATGAATTATTACGCTTATCAACTAGTGATTAGATCTACTGAAGACAATCACATTCTAAAATGTAGATATTTATACCATCAGTATGTTGTCGATATGTATGCTAAAATCGAGGGTGAACATCTACGATACATTCATTTTAATTAGTCAAAATTATAAAGCGACGAGTACATCCACTTGCGTGATGCAATAAATGCAAATGTAGATGAAGTATTAATGCCAATGACATCGGTAATATTGTTATTCTTCCTTCATCATACATTGGCAGTCCACGTAATATGCAACAGTATATTCAAGACTCTATGACTTTCGTTCGTCATTACGAAACACCCGATTTATTTATAACATTCACATGCAATCCAAAATGTTAACAATCGCATGATCGACATGACATTATAGCACGAGTTTTTAAACAAAAGCTAAAATCCTTAATGGGTCTCATTACAAAGTATCATGTGTATAGGCAAACGAATTGTTGGATGTATTCTATCGAATGACTAAAACGAGGACTTCCTCATGCTCATATATTAATTTGGCTGACAAATAAAATAAGATCAATCGATATCAACAACGTAATAAGCGCTGAAATTCCTGATGAACACCCTGGTCCATGTGGAGCACTTAATATGAATTCACCATGTATGATTAATGGTAAATGTTCCAAAAGTTTTCCTAAAGATTTTACAATGCATACGGTTACTGGAATTAATGGCTAACCATTATATCGTACAAGATCCACTGAGAATTCTGGAAAGTAAGCGTTAAAATACTTTAAAAATTTTTTTAAAGTTAATACAAAAGAGAGAAAAAAATTTGTTGCCCCAAGTTGACACATATATATAAATCGATTGTATATACATATCAAAAACGAGTCGGGCAAAGCCGGGTAGTATCGGCTAGTACTTAATAAAACTAAACCGTTTAGTCGCTCGTTTGCCATCGTATTTCTTATATAGGATTTAATTCGTCTTAATGTAGAGAAGGATCTTTCGTTGGTACAGGTTATTATTGGCAAAACACATAAGATTTTCAGGAGTCATCTGTTATTGAGATAAAATTCTTGGTCACATACGCAGTAAGCTTCAAGTACTGATAATTCTTCTAAATTTTTTAATTTTCTCTTCCATAGTCTAAATTGTGTAAGCAAGATTTCTTGGTTTTCATCGAATGCTGGTTCTTCTGATCAATAAAATTTACAAAGATTTATAAAATCGTTTTCTGTTATGTACATCTGTATTAGTGAGACATAAATTTTTTTGTAATATATTATTAATAGGGCAACCAAAACTATGATCTTAAAAATTGGTTTTAGGGGTATATCCTCTATCCGGTCGCAAATTATTTAATTGCGAGGCGAAATACGGTTAGTAGATTTATTTTGCCATACCAATTGACACATTTTTTTAAATTTAAATTTGTTTTGCGATTGTAAAGTAGAAATACACGAAAACACTGTTATGCATTTTCCGAGGTCGCACTCTTTTCAGGTATTTCTACTTTACAATCGCAAAACAAATTTAAATTTAAAAAAAAATGTGTCAATTGGCATGGCAACATAAATCTAGTAACCATATCGGATAGAGGATATACTCCTAAAACCTATTTTTAAGAGCATATTTTTGGTTGCCCTAATTATTAAATATGTTTGTCCAGCCTCTCTTTAATCTGCGTGATAAAGTTATTTAGAAACGGTAAAAATATTACTCTTCTGTAATATTCTTCAGGTGTCAAAGTTGGTACATTGTTACGGTGCCGCGATCGCTGTGGAATCCTTGGAATTGTAATATGTTCATTTTGATTGCTATAAAAGAGCTGAGATGCTTTTCGATAAATTTCTTCGAACACGGTTTCCGCGGTTTCCTTGTATTTCTCCAATATTTCAATAGAGATCGGTACGTAATCTCTCATTTCATAATCTCAGCTACAAAATCGCCTATTTTTAAAAAATTCTTCTAATTTCAAAATCTCCTAATTACAAAATCACCAAATTATAAACTCTCCTAATTACAAATTCTCCTAAAACCTCCTTTGTAATAATTGTGTTGTTTTGGGATGGCAGTGACATAGTATGTGGACATGCACATACACAGTATTTTTCCTGTATCGTAATAATTAATTTTTCGAAATTATTTCTATCAAGTTAACATTGAAATACAATATCCACTGTTAGTATAGGAAAAAACAAACTTCAATATGTAACGAAATTTGCAATTGTACATATTGCTGATAATAATTTTCGCTGTTGAACTTTTTTTAAATCGTTGTCTGGTTCCATTATAATACATACACACAGGTAATTTAACTATGGTAACAAATGAGATTTTTGTAATGAAGTTTTTAATAATTTTAAATTTGTAGTGATGAATATATCTATTGTAACTTCCTGTTACAAGAAAGGAAATGAAAAATTGTTCATGGATTGATTTGGGTACCATTATTTTGTCTTTGAAAACAAAAACGACATATAATTGGGTGTGCTGTACAAAAAAGAACAATTCGTGTAAAGGACGGATTGTAACATAACTGTTGGATAATCAACACACAATTATTAAACCATCAACCGAACATTCACATAGGACCATAACGGAAGAAAAATGTATATCTGAAGTGAACTTTTATATTAAAACAAATGCTCAAAACACAGATCTGCCATCATCAGTTTTGATCAGACCTACTAAAAAGGCACAAAAAATAAAAATGTATGGGGCACGTGTCGGCAATATAAATGAGCCAGATGATCTTCGAAATATGTATTAATATTCCTGAAGACATTAAATATCTCGAAGGGGACTTATTTGTTCTTTATGAGGAGTATTTTGATGAGGAGAAAATTATAATTTTGGGAATTAAATCGTCGTTAAAACTCCTTGTAGAATCTAATTATTGGATTATGGATGGAACATTTGATGGAGTTCCATCCATAATGCGACAACTTTTTCTTTTCACGCGAGTATTGAAAGGGAAATAGTTCACTTAATATTTTGTCTAATGAGTAAAAAATCAAGGAAAAATAACTATCAAATATTTTTCAATATTTGTAAAATTGCTTTGGAGTATGAAATAATTTTGAAACCAACCAGGATTATTTGCGATTTCGAGAAAGCCATTTTTTCTTCAGTGAAATCTTTTTTTCCGGAGACATCCCTCAAAGTCTGCCTTTTTCATTTTGGCCAGACTAAATATGGCTAAGCTAGGCCAGCTAACTATGGAATTTCTGAATCCTTTGCGATTCAAATAAAAATGATAAAAGGTTTAGCTATAGTGCCCCCCGAAGAAGTAATATTCGGAGATAGAAAAAATTTTACATGGCTATTATTAGACATATTCAATTTGTGTAGTTCACTTTTGATAATGGCGGTTTGTTAAACGCCGAAATCAATCGTTTGTTATAAAAATAATTATTAAGTAACTTTAATAATATTTTTGTATATTTTTTAAATATTTTTTCACGTAGGGGGCTACGAAATGCCAAGCATTACTAAACACCATCCCATTGGAGAATCAAGAAGTGATCATTCTTCAAATTCGGGAAGAAAATCGATCAATAAAAATATTAGGACTAGAGTGGACTCCGCAAACCGATAACTTCCACTTTAAAGTGTTCATTTCAGCATAACCTACCATGACCAAAAGAGGGATGTTATCAGAAGCGTCCAAGATTTTCGATCCCATTGGGTGGCTGGCTATCTCCTTCTACAGTGATGATCAAGATTCTCTTCCATTTGCTATGGCTATTAAATTTCAGTGGGATGACCCTCTATCTACCCATATCACCAAGAGATGGACAGCATTACGAGAAAAGTTACCGAAATTAGAGAAAATTGCAATACTCCGTTGGCTACATACCGAAGAATCAGATTTCCAATTGCATGGCTTTTCCGACGCATCACACGGAGAAAAAAAGTATAGGACACATTTCAATAAAATATAGAAGCCGGTGCATTGGTGGAATATAATCAGAAAGAGTACTATAAATTAACGGGCATATGCACTACGCCAGATAGTAAAATTTACAATAAATTTTAACTATGGTTATCATTAAAATGGTAAATCATTATATAATATATAGCAGTGCGTCTACTATTATTCAAAGTAGAGGATCTTAATCATTATAGGAAAGTAGGCAAATTATTATAGTAATTATTACCATACAACATGGTAGCTGTTATTATGTGATTTTGTAGCTAGTGTTTATTAAAGCCGAATGTTAAATGAGATATAGCACTGTTCTCATAATCATCATAATACGAGTAGAAATTAAATAAAACTAAATTTTGATTTTATAATTAATAATTTCTTATTTTATTTCGTTTGATTAAGAACTAATTATAAAACGATACACATTTCTATTTATACTTACATTTCTTTCACAACATAACCAATGTCAGAAAAAAATAAAATATTGTTAACGTCTCGCATTCACAAAATCACAACCTATGTTTGTTCTGGAATTAAATACTGTAATTATAAAAACCGTGATACCTCCATTTCATTTCCATACATAATTGAACTATGCATTCTATTTTGTTTGATGGTTTCCATAATTGCACTAAAACACATCGGCTCCAATAAAAAGGTTATTTAAATAACTTCTCTTTTCTGCAAATACAATTACAATTATTTCATTAGAAATATTTCTTATTACACATTTTTTCGCAAATTTTGTTTATCATGTTATACAGTTTAATTTAGTTTTGTTTGTTTAAATTTAAGAAACCAAAGACATACCAATAAATATTGATACAAAATGACGGCATCCTCTTTTCTCCAATAATTGTCCAAAAGTTTCAGCATCCGCCTATATTTTGAATTTTATTTATTTTCACATAACACTAGACCTATTAAAATTTCAATACACAATGACAACAGACAGAGATAAATACGCATTTAATGTCGCTTAGATTAAATTCCTTTAACAAAAGGGAAACATTACTATGCGAATTCCATAATTAATGGGAACTACTCCTAGGTGATATAAGTAATTGGTTTGCATTATAGGAGTAATTCCTATATTGCACTGAATTATGTAAAATGGATCATCTGCTATAAAGATAGTAAATTATACAATTATTATAGTACCGCTTACCATAATTTGATTCCCATACATAAATAGGAAAAATAGGAAAACAATTGGTGATTTTTTTTCTCCGTGCAGAAGTTATTTATGCTAGAACAAAAAATAAGTATGGGAAGTACGAAACGACCATCGTAACAGCGAAAACTAAAGTCGCACCCATTAAAACGGTATCAGTTCCAATATTGGAACTATGTCCTGCGCTTGTATTAACCAAGCTGATGAAAATGGTGGTTAAATCTTTACAATGCCCTGCGACTGAAGTATTTACCTGGACCGACTCTACCACCGTGTTATGGTCGTTATCAACGCATCCCCGATCCGGGAAGTCATATGTAGCAAACCGTACCTCTGAAAATTTGGAGACTACATTCCGATCTTCATGGCGATATGTTCCAACACGAGAAAACCTAGCGGATTGCGCTGGCCACGGCATTTTACCATTTACCTTGGTTAACTTGACCCAGTTGGCTTCGTGAAGAGAGAGAATTGTGGCCTGATCAAACACATCTGCAATACTCCGCTGATAACTCTGAAAGCAGAACATCTACAGTGGTCACTTACCACGTTGACGTCGATAATAAGTTCGTTACAAATTTTGCTCAACGACATTTCAAATTTTCCAAAGTATTAAGGATTATGCTAGAATATTCCAATCTACGAAGAGCGAAAAACGGTGAACCAAAAGAACAACAACCAATTTTAAAGTGGCATCAGAACGAGTTATCAAGTAGGCACAAATGGAAGTGTTCACTGCCAATATTAAGAACATACAGCAACAAAAGGCATTACCATCGTCTAGCAAGTTACTTCCCTTAAATCCATTTCTCGACCAGTTTGGTGTGTTGAGGGTAGGCAGCCGAATCCAAAATGCCAACGTATCATACTGTGTGAAATTCCCAATAATATTACCTGCGAACCATATTATTACCGCCTTAATAATTGATGAGACACACCTAAAATACTTACACGCACCGCAATCCGTCATGATAACTACTATACGGCAAAAGTATTGGATTATCAATTGCAAAACCCTAGTACGTCAACACATTCATAAGTACATACCTTGCACACGTTATAAGGCCACGAAAGAAACTTAGCTAATAAGCGAATTACCACCAGAACGGGTCAACTTTAAATACGCATTCTACCAAACCGGAGTCGATTATGCCGGACCCATATGGTTAAAATCAATGACAGGCAGGAAAGCTGTATTAATGAGTGATCCAACCACCGAAGCGTTTATCGCATCCCTTAAATGCTTCATGGCCCGGAGAGGCGTGACTGTTGATATATTTAGCGATAATGGCACCAATTTTGTTGGAGCCAAAAATACCTTTGCTTAAATACAAAAATTAAATAAATCTAAAAAACACAACCAATTAATTTTTAATTTTTTATTCGATTACAATTCGAACTGGCATTTCATCCCACCATCTGCTCCGCATTTTGGTGGCCTCTAGGATGCCGCAGTTAAATCTACCAAATACGACGTTCGAAGAGTACTTGGCACCACACTGCTGAACTTCGAAGAAATGTCTACGTTCCTGACTCCAGTTGAAGCGATCATAAACTCGAGATCGTTTTGTTTATTATCACCACAACAAGAAGATTCGTTAACACCGGCAAACTTCTTGATCGGACAACCATTAACGATGATCCCTGAATTGGACTATAAGCCTACACAACAAAATCGACTATCACGATGGCAGCTCATTCAGAACCTGTCTGTAGTCTTTAGAGATGAAAAAGTGTCCCCAGCAAATTAGCAACTCGGAAGAATCATTGAAACTCTTCCCGGGAAAAATGTAATCGTTCGTGTAGTCACTCTTCGTACTAAGGCGGGCATAATCAAACGACCAATCGTAAAGCTCGTCTGATTACCTTTAGTTTGAACTAAGTATTTCAACGTCGGCGGAATGTTGGGTACCACCAAACAATTTAATTATTCACATCAAGAAATAACAACACGACCAAATTAAATTTAGTTTATTTATATTTTATTGATAAACATTCAATACACTAATTATTAAAATTTGAAATACCTAAAACTAAACAAAACTAATTTATTAAATAATACCAGTATATCATATATACTTGCGACCCATTGTAAACCAATTAAAATTCCAATTAGTATAATTACCTGAAATGAATAATGTAATTAATAATTGTATAGCTATAATCTTAATTTATATATTTACTTATCTTCTTTTCTTAATATTCATTGCACTGACGAAAGCTGTCATTATTTAGTTTATTTAATGTTGTACTAGAATAGTAGTGCGAAATTTGTAAGTTATACCATTGACACATACCTGGTTTCGTAACTAGGATTATGAAACTATGGTTTGCGAGATGTAAACTCAAGACACACTACAATTTCTTTTGTCTTCTCGTTTGGTTTTAAATAGTAATGGAGTAGGCATTGACAAAAAAGCCAAAATTGACATTTAATTGACTATTAAATTGTCATAAATGACTTTTCTGTTGACAGAACAGAAACAAATTTGTTCCCGCCAACCACATATGTCAATGACAAATAGAAAACTCAAAGAAAACTCTCTGAATCTCCATTTTTGATGTATTCGGCGTTGGGAGCACAAAAACGCCTCGGGATGAGAAAAAATATTTTTCATTCATTCCGAAACTATGTTTAAACCGAGTTGCAAACCATTGTTAGGGGTGACACATTACGACGAAACCATGGTTAACTCGAAACCATAGTTATGAAACCAGTAATGTGTCTATAGCATTAGTATACCATTTTAGTACTTTAATATTAGTAGTACATTTACAGCCATGACACTCGTCAAATAAAGTATATTTTTGTAAAATAAAAATTCTATTCGATTAAAACTGGCGAACCAGCAAGTCTTACTACAAATACAGGTAGAGACCAAATCATAATTTTACCAAAGTCAAGTAAACGGGATTGGGAACTTTCAAAAATCTAGAGAACACCAATAATAAATATTTTCATTTGTTAACCGAAATACCAAAATATTTTTATCTACAAACTAAACGCCAGGCTCTAATTCCACCTCTTACCGACCTTCCTCACATACAGATATATCATACTTGACCAGCAAATTAATCTTAATGTGATCTTCACTCACAATAAACGTTAATAATGTATGTTTATGTAAAATAAAAAAGTGATTGATAAAGGATCAATACTCATCAATATGCAAAGTTCGAAGTTTACTCAAACAATTAGAGCTAATTTATCTAATTTTGGAACCAAAGAAGAAATCAAATAACCGCATGTAGAGGTCAAACATTTATAATATTTCCATAAACTATTAAATTCCCTATTAATTTAACTATTTCATAGTTCAAAAGTTACACCGACATCATAATAGTGTGATGTAGTTGTTGAGTTCATTACATAAGGCTGTAAATGAATCGGAAATTTTCGATTACTTTCATGTGCCACACTTTTGTTGTCGAATACGGTGTGATATGATCCCATGAATAATTTAAGATAAGGATTTTATCGACTTAAATTCGTATCTCAAAACCACATCATGACATGTGTATGCCATGCCTATCACACAATAAACAACATCTCGGTTTTCTTCATGGTTAACAGTCATCTTTATAGTAATCATCATCAAAATAATCGTCATCGGTGGTCGTACATCTCACTATCTCGTATACCGTGTCTCGATATAAATTCATTTATCATTTATTCGAGAGTACAACAAAAACTGAAAAATATCGAAATCAAAACAGATTGATATAAATGATACATACATACAGACATACACACAACAACAGAACATAATATGATATAACCAGAGTGATGCTGTTTTATGTATCAAAAACATTTTATGTATCTATCTATCTGTCTGTATAATCGAATTTTATCATTCAATTTTATTTTCAATCAAAAATAATTTTTGTAATCAGCGTGTCATCAATCACACAGATTGATCGAAGAAGACGAACAACATAAGAATGTTGAAAATATTTGTTTGTGTATTTATAGCGCATAGAACATAAACATTTGGAGGTATCATATCAAAATATCAGCGTAATTGATATAATTTTACAATGTAACTATTAACTACAACAGTGTACGTACAGTGAAGTTGTCTGGTGTACGTGTACTTATACTGTGATACATCATATCGATTTACCGTAAATAGTTTTTTGATTAAATTGTATTTGTTATTGATTTATGAAATATTGAAATTTTATATATTTTTTTTTTGTTATGATACCTGCAGGGGGAGATCAGCAGGTGTAGTTATGAAAGATGCTAATTATTACTGTGGAAATGGAAAATTATTAATAGATTTTCGGAAATATATTTTATATGGTATATATAATTGAAAATTATTAAAAATTATTATTTATTTTTTAATGGTGGTTTTATTAACCGAGATCTTTGCGGGATGTAATTTTAAATTTTAAAGTAATATTTATGTATAAGGAAAGTTATGCCAACGGTCGATATGAATTAAATTTGGTGTAAAGAAAAATAACGCATCCTGCAGACTCAAAATATACAGTAGTTCCTTAGCCAAACAAAATTTGAGCCTTCTCAACAAAGCAACAATAATTTGTAACTATTCATTGTTTTTCAATTCGTTGAAAACTCAAGTTTCCGTTGGATTATATTATGATGAAAGGTCGCACTTTTAAATACGGCGGGGTTTGGACTTTAGATCGAGAAAAAAAAAATCTTAACATTAATGTTGAAATCCTTCAGGAGTACCATCGCGGTCATTTGTTTACCTCGCTTTTGCTCGTCGATTGGGAGTAGGGTTTGATAGTGCCTCGGAGTCTTGTTAGACCGCGGAAACGAATTGGGATAGGAAGAACGAAAAAAGACAATACTAATTTACCATCCCAACGAAAAATCGATCCTATCGTAATGTCTGTAACGATCGCACAAGTTTTATCCATTGAAACATTTCATTTAAATATTTGTGACGATTAAATTATTTACAGCGTTAACATTTCCATTTTTTTGCAATAGGCTTTTCTTGAGTCATACCACCTATAACAATTACTCTTGTCAATAATTCTGTGCTATCAATAAGTACCTTTATTATACATACAGATCTTTGTGTACTGTACTTTAAATGCTAGACTGGTATTGGTATTTATGCGGTAAGCGGTGGAAAAAGCGCGAAAAAATGACAACCGAGGTAACAAGGAGAGAAATCAACGGGTTGGATGGGACTTGAAGTTGGGGATTGGAGACGAGAAGGTGCTATTTACCCAAAAGAAAGTATATAAATAAACCTAATTATTGTGAAAATATAAAAAAAAAAAAAAAAAAAAAAAAATTTCAAGTGGAGGATGATGAAGATGAGTGTTGTGAACCCTCTCTATCTGCTATGGCTTGTTTATAATTATTCGCCTTCAGCTTTTCTAACGTTTATTCTGTTTTTTTTGTTTAAGCACACTACGTGATTTTTTTTGTAACATGGCTGCTGGTGCGGTGGTAACGGAATCCCCCAAGCCGACTATGAGCTACCGACATATACGGTGTGCAGCTACCGTACGCAGCGGAAACCAAGCCATGCGGTTACATGTCCTAATGTAACATGTTGGTGGACATGGTTTTACAATTGTTTTATTCACCACAACAATAATATTTAATAGATTAAACATATATTTACCAATATTTGATGGAACGACCAGTGGTCGTAACAGTCGTGGGGACGACTCACTCAATAGTATTCGAAGAGGATCTATAAAAATGACGTTAAGTTATAAAGGCTTTAAATTAGATTTTGATGTCTTTAAAATGATATGTGCCCAACCTAGTACCACTCTCAGTTACCACCTCACATGCCACGCTACCCACAAGCTTGCTCACAACACCTTTTATATATTTCGGCGCCAATTTTGCAGCATAATCGTTGCAAGCCTTGCTTTGTCTGAAATTCCTAATGTATACCATCTGGCCTAAATAAACTTCGAAGGTCGAATAATCGTTTCGCGCTCTTAGCAGCTTTGATTAGATTAATTTTTACTTTTTGTTAAATTCTAAACAATTAATGTGGTTTATGCTCACTACGGCATGCTGCCCAAACACAAGGAAATGTGGGGAATATTGAGAGGAATCATGGATAGAATTACGAAGCGCATGTGTGATGGCAGCCAAATTAGTATCCCAAATTCGTTGATCTGTCTTAATGTAGGCACGCAAAGAAGCTATAACAAGGTCCGATTAACATGCTCTGAAGTGTTCTCTTGGGGCAACTATTAGGCAGTAAATATATGCTTACGACATACTTGTTACAGAGGTTTTGTACTAGTAACGATTCGAATTGTCGGCCATTATCAGTTAGAAGAACCTCGGGAACCCCAAACATTAAGAAAATCTCGTCCTCCAGAAATATACACACCTCGACAGCAGTAGCTTGTCGGACCGCTTTTGATATAACAAATTTATTTAAAAATCCAGAGCGAACAAGATTCCAGAGTTCCCATTTTTGGTGCGAGAGTACGGTCCCGGGAAGTCGAGATAGACTCGTTGAAAGTCCTGGCGGAAAATTATGGGAAGAGAAGTTACATTCCTCACACGAATCAACAAAATTAGTCAATTGAATTTTTTTAGTTTTTGGGATAAAACACTGCATCCAGGTTCTGTTTTAATTATTGTGCGTATTTATTTATTTATTTTATATTTCGCCTCAGAAAATTTGTTAAATTGATATTGATTCGCCAATGTGGCGAAATATAAAATAAATAAATCCAAGCTTAAACGTGACCAGCATTTCACAACATGAAATCAACAAAATTAGTTACATCGACAGCAATGGTGGGCCAGTTATTATGCCGTTAAATAAGGCCGATGGTTTTGTGAATTCGTAAATGCGCCGAGGTTGGAGGGCAGTGGGCCAAAATAATTAGAGTGGTTCGGAGGGATTCCGGAATAAGAAGTTTATATAGGAATGGATATCTGCGAGGCACAGTTTGTTGAAATGAGGTTGGATATAAATTAAATTTTGAACGATGGATTTTTCGGGGAGATTGCTTGATCATTGGGCTAATTTGCTGGTAAACAGGATCGAAAAAATGCGGGAGAGGTTAGGTTCACACGCAGTGGAGTATTGATTCGGGAAACCGGAATATCAAGAGCCTCCATTTCAACCCGAGATAGCGCACCAGGGACAGCATTTTGGGTCCTCTTCCGAAACTCAATATTAAAGTTGAAGCCTTGGAGTTTTAAGCTCCACCGAACCAGTTTTCCTGTTCCATCTCTTAACGATTTAAGTCATTTAAAGCTAGTGTAGCCCGTTCAATTTTTATGCCGCCAGGCACTCTTACTTTGTAAAGGAATATAATTCCGTTGAGCCGCGGAACTATAGCGTCTCTATACTCGTTGAGCTAGCGCCACATTGTATCTAAACGCGGGCCAGATTAATGGGCAACCTTAGCCACTGATCGGCAGACAGCTGGTGCTGGGTGTTATCGAGGACGGAAGGAAGTTGGTTTGGAGAATCAGGTGAAACACGTTGGTGTAAACGACAGGGAAGATTTTAAAAAAGTTTGTATGCTGATTTTTTCCCAAAAAGCTAAATACAGGATTTGCTGTTAGTCGGGCACAATGAATAGTTTCATCTCAATGACTGTGTTGTTATATTCAATCTGGATGTTTTCAAAACTATGAACCTTCACAGTAAATCCATTTGCAGTTTGAACTACAGCAAGTATTGGTTGAAGAGGTAATTTTTCTGTTTTATGAAATCGAGAGAATTTTTCCCTAAGACAGAGATATTTGAGCAAGCCCTGGACTTCTATACCGTTAATTTTGACAATGGCGAATGGTCAGCTGTCATCGACGAAATCGATGGAGTTACAGAATTTTGTTTGGTCAATATTTCGGTATAGTGTTCAAGTTAGCCGAAAGTTTCCAGCCGAACGATAATGCAGATATAGTTTTTTCTATTCCAGCCGAAAAAATATTTTATAACCGAAATTACTCGATATGTTGCCACCTCTAAATAATCAGAACACAGCAAAAATAAGTCTGGAATTAAATAATTTTACCAAATTAGTCCAACTCCTATTACATGTAAATTACGATAAATTTAGAGATTTTCGAAACTACAAACCAACAAGAAATTTGGGGCAATCCTTAAGAGGATAAGGGGGTGTTATTTGGAATAAAGCCGATATCGTTATAGCATCGATGGAGGGTCTACTATTGCTTTCGAACTTTTTCGATCATTTTCGTCGATCGTTCAACTATTTGCAATCGTATTTCGTTAGTTTCGGTACTATTGCTTTCGACTAGAAAAAAAATAATTTTAGTACCAAAATTATTTAAGTGTTGTCAGAGTAATATTTGCACATAGGGCACTCACAACTAAGTACGAGCAATGTAATTGCAGAAATTCTGACCATACTGCAAGAAAATTTTTGTTCGGAATCAATTTAAACGTCAGATTTTCGTAAACGTTCACAGTATGCGAAAGTCATAGTACAAACAAATTGGTAGCGCGTAACCAACGAAAACGATCAAAATAGTAGACCCTTGAATCTGGATACTCAAAAGTTACAGAACATTTTATTAATTTAGTTACATAAATCTCTGGTTTTCTAGTACGTTATAGCAAATTACACCCCCCCCCCCTATCCCCTTTAGATGTACCCCAAATTTCTTGTGAGTTTACCTAGGACTATGACCAATCAAATAAACATAGTAGGATCGATGGGGAAATTGGTTACGCAAAAGTTACAGAACAGTTTTTTAATTTAATTTCGAAATTTTCGGATATTCTGGTTCAAGATATCAAATAACACTCCCCTATCTTTTTTAGACTTGCTCCAAATTTCACGTGGGCTTAACTAGGATTATGACGTATAAATCAACATATTAGATATAGAACTGTAGGTATATCAAGTAAGGCTCCCCGAATTAAAAAAGGCTGACTTAAAAATGGTGTTTTTATTAAATTTTTTTTAATTTTAAAATTGACTAAAGGTACTCTCTATTGGACATGTAAGTCTAAACCATTCAATTATTGCAACTAATGCTTTCATTAATGAAAATATAAAACAAAACTTAAATTTGCAAATTGACATGACTTTAAAAAGGTCCCATTGTTTCATATAACACCATTTTTAAGTCAACCTTTTTAATTTCAGCCTTTTTTAATTCAGGGAGCCTATCATCATTCGGCTATAAATTATTTTTTCGACTAGGATAGCAATTATTTGCATTATCTTCTTTCGGCTGGAAGCTTTCGGCCAACTTTAATAGGGTCCAAAAGTGTGAGTTGGATTCGCCGGGAACGTAAAATGCAGAAACCATAATAGGGGTATTAATAACTTTTAAAATGTAGGTACATATCTCTCTTAAATTATTAACTATTTAAATTATTAAATTTAAATAACGTGACGTGAAGTACATACTGAAAATTTCGAGTTTGACAGTAAAAATACATGTTTCATAATACGAACATCCGCCACGGCTTGGATTTTACGTCAACGTAGTTTCCGACAGTGTCGACCAATTTCATAATAGGCCCCTAGATATTACTAAGAATTTTGTGTTTTTGTAATTGCCTCAGCTGATTTAATAAATCTATATTGAATTTTGTTAATCGATCATTGATGATTAATTTACGGTTAAAATCATTAGCCGTAATGTTGGATTGTAGTAACAATTGACGTAATAAAAGCGGTCCCATAGTAGGAACCTTTTTTAATGAAGACATCCTTACAGCCCAAGTCTTTAAATTAGATGAAGAGTTGAAATTGTTTCGCCGTTTACTATTTTGCCGAAGGTAATAGGAAGTAATAACTTCTTTATGCAGCATGTATATTTCCTGAATAGAGTTCAGTAATTACTCCACAGTAATGTTTTCCATATATGGAATGCCGCAAATGATAACGTCATGGTTAAATTCCTTCTACTTCTAGTATTCAACTCCGGTCCTCAATAGCGAAATCTCATGTTGGACTGAATCAATTACATTTCTGTTTAGGATTAATTTGTTTCCTATTAGCCTCATTATCACAAAAAAGATTTTTTATATCATCTATCACGGAATCAAATTTTTTATTTGTAATTTCATTACTTTTATGAATGAAAGAAATAGCAATTAGAAGATCTTTTTTACTTGGATTTTCTAAATTGAGTAAATTATCTGTTAGCTTGACAGGATCACGTGTGGCCTGTTTGCGTGTTTGGGGGCCAGCTGATAATATTAAATCAGCTGGCCCTCAAACACGCAAACAGTCAGTGGTACTAGCCATTCTTGTTAACTATAACACAGATTACTGCACTAAATTTACACGAAGATTTGTTAAAAGTAACTTGGATGAGCCAAGTTATTTATTATAACTGTTTTTTTATTATATTTTAAATTTTGTTAGTAAATACACTTGTGTCCATATTATAGAAATCAAAATAAAAGAGCCATAACTGAATTGATAATAACACTGTGCTAGTTGACAAAAGTGACAAGCTGAGCACCCAGGCGGTAAACCTAATTTAAGTACGGTGAATTCAATGGTGCTAGTTTCATTTCATAGTTAGTCCCCATTTTTGAGATATCGCTTTCGACATGTTTTGGCTCTGAGTCAAAAATTTGTCAAAATACCATTTAAACCATTAAGATTTTCGTTTTGCTTATAATTCCGGCCAAATAATTGCACCCAGTGCATTTTTTTTATACAAAATGTCGTAAAAACAGGCATTTTTTTCGTTGTTCACCAATAGTATTTGAACCATTAAGATTTTCGTTATGCTTTCTTTAGCAAAGTTATTGCGCAAGTCAAGACAAACAACTTTGCCGAACGTATTAAGACCGAAAAACTACATCCACCATATATGTGTGTTTTACTTACTCCAAGGTTAGGTTAGGTTGAGTGGCTGCTTCCGCACACTTAGAACAATAGTGGCCATTGTGATACCACAGGATCCTATATCCCTTTTACCACTGTTCAAAACCATTCGGAGCTACGTACGTAGCGCTTAATATCTCGCACTCCACAGTCTGCGAGATCTGGAAGGCTGCCCATACTGTACAAGCTCAAATACATTTGCCTTCTGTATGATAGTGCCGATCCCGAGCATACGAAGTTATCCAAAAATTAACTAAAATCTCTTCCTTCTCTTTGTCCATGCAACTTTTACAAAGTCATTCGTCTGTAGACCCAGCCCTCCCGCACGTTCCCCAAGGTCAGTTTTGGCAAAAGCTTCTCACAGAAGACACCGGTTCCTACCGTGCCGTCAAGAGAAATATGGGTCCACCTGCGCAGAGATCCGTATACACAGGGAAGGCTAATACAACTGGAGGTCGGCATACTAAGGTCAAATAGGAACGCTCATTTCAAATAAGATACAAAGAACAGATCAATGACATAACCAAATTTACAAAAAAAGTACATATAATCAAGTTTCACACAACACATAAAAACGAAAAATTATTGGTACACTAAATTCAATAAAAATTTAGCCATTTTGCATAGAATCAAAAAGAGACCGAAATTAGATAGGTTAGAAGATCTTAGTATAAATTTTGGCAACAATTTGACTCATGGGTCATGAGACATTTGTATACTGTACGTATACAAATTTCTCATGAGTCATGAATTAAATTGCGGCCAAAATGCGCACCCTGAAAATATACAAATACAAAAACACCAACAATTTACTTAACGACAAAATCAACACAAAAACCAATAAAACTTATTATCCATAACTTAAAAACAAAGGAGGTGCCAAATGGCAGCGCCTAGCAACAGTATTAAACAGCTTCAAAACAAATTATGTAATATGTGCAACAAATCATACATTGGACATAGTCAAAATTTAACAACTACAGTTTTTTTAATGTCGTTAAAAGTGACTGCAAAAACAAAAACAAAACGACAGCTTTAGCACATCACCATATTGATGAGGGACACAATTTCAATTTTGATAAACTAATTATTTTAGTTCGGGAAACAAACAAGAAAAAACGCGAATTCATTGAATCATAACACACCATTTTCAATGAACATAACATGTTGAATCTCATAGTAGACACATAATTTATAAAAATAAAACACAAACAAATTATTGCCAAACTAAAATATATAGATGGTAAAAATCAACAGCGCCACAAAATTGATAATTATTTAAACCCTAAACTATAACCTACAACACAACCAACAAACAACAAAATAATTTTCCTACCCACCTACAATAACAAAATTCAATCATGTCTCCAACAAGGCTGTCAATCAATTAATATTAAAACAAAACAAAAAAAAATTTGGTTCAAGTTGGTCAAGTTGACAAAATGTACTTAATTTTGTTATTCGTCTTAATTTATTGTTAATGTAATACATTTGTCTTATTTAATTTATTATAAAACGTAAGTAAATATTAAATCTTAATGCCATAGAAGATTATTATAATTAACACTAAATTTATAAACACATATTAACTTTCACAGCTCCTGATGATGCCGCAAAATGGCGAAATATTGGGTTTTTTGAAAAATAAAACAAAACAAAAATGTTAATATTTAAAAAAAAAAAATAAAAATAAAAAACAAAAAATTTAAATAATATTTTTTATAATGGCTCGAGATGCGCAAAAATAAAACAACAGAAAATAAACAAAATAAATTATGTTATAGTAGGAAAAAATAAACCGAAGAAGAGATTATTCTCGAAATCGGTATTTCTAAAGGAGTTAAAAAATTGGCACAATAAGTAAGAACTAAAAACTACAATATAAAATTGACGGCAAGGCTCAAACATTAGTACAGCGGCAAAAAGCTGTTGGGTGACATTTGTTGGAATTTGCAAGAGGAAGAAGATCCCGAAGACGACACGAACGAATCAGAAAATTAAAATTTCAAAAGTTAAGAAAAATGTTAATTTTTTAGGAAAATATTAAGAAAAATCACCATAAAATCAACTGAATCGATTTAATTTTCTTTTAAAGAGTTTTTATTGTAACTATATTTGTCGATGCGATTTTTATTTATCGATTTCAATCGATTTAAATTCAATAAATGGACAAAAAATGATAAAAAAGTGTTTTCGTCGAAAATGAAAAGAAACACCCAAAAATGTGAATGATGTGATTTTTCGGGGTTCTGTGTCAATATCCAAAAAATAAAATACAAAAGTCGAAATTCAAAAACCAAAATCCAACTACCAAAATCCAAAAAAAAATCCAAACTTTTTCCGCGTGGAAAATATTCCGCGTGGAAAATGTTTTGATAAAGTTTGGATTTCTTTTTTGGATTTTGTTTAATTTAGAACATATGATCTGATATCAGTTGTGTGTATGTGTATATGTGTTTCTGTGTGTGTGTGTTTCTGTGTATCAAAGCCAAATTTAATACTGTTTTGTATTATATACTACTGTGGGCAAAAAAACGAAAGACTTTGTTCATAATTTTAAAATTCTTTATTTATCTCTCCAAATCTATTTTGTCCACCTCAAAGTAATCCCCCCCCCCCCCGGCCACAATACACTTGTGCCAACTCTTTTTCCAATCCTCGAAACAGTTGTTAAAGTCAATTTCCGGGATAGTGATTGATTCCGTACACAAAATTTAATGAATCTTCTTTGTTGAATAATTTCACTCATTACGTAAAAATCGCCGAATGCACTTTTTGTACTTCAGAAAGACAAGCCTATACTAAACACTAATGATTATTTTGATGTGACATTTGGCACAGATGTCACTGACAGTCATACCAACATAGGAAAAAAAATATTTCGACGAATGGTTTTCCGCGCGAAATTTAAATTAAAAAGTCCTACTACTTTTTGTCCACAGTAGTATATTAGTAACCAATAATAAAACAATATACATATATGTACGTACATATATAATATTTATTCCAGCAAGTAAAGGATTTAGATTAAAAAATTCAATATAATTAAAAATAAGTAATGAAAGAAACTTAATGTTAACGTAATGAAATATTATAGGCAATTAATTTTAAATATTCCCTCGAGTACATATTTTTCCACTGTTCAAAAATTTTTTTAATTCGTTTCATTTTTTGCATTATACTCTTTTTTCTTGGAGCTAGATTTTCACCGGATTTTATTTTCTCGACATTATTGAAAACCACTAGCATTTCATTCCGCAGGTGTTTTATAATTTCATATAACCCACAATTTTTTCGACAAATTAAAATTTTTAGTCGATTATGCCAACCTTCTACTGAATTTTAGGTTCGAGGAAAGTTTTGTGATTGTATCTCCTACACATCAAAATTCTGGTGAATATCTCGATCCTGTTTTTTTACGCCAGCTACATAATTTTGTTTGAAGCAAACCGCCAATTTCTGCCAATCGGGATCTTGAACATGGCTTTTTAAATTATTGTAGTAGTTGGTTATTTCTGTCGATGGTACAAATGCTAGGCTTTTGAGCATGCGAACTTGTAAATTAAATTCTTCCTCGTTTCCATATTTTTTAGCTAAACCTCGTTTTTGAACCTGGCGCCATATTATCTGGCTAAAGTGAAAAATACACACATGGTATTCAGCCGATGGAAAAAATGATTTTACTGCCGAAGAAATTGCTATTTCGAAATCTGAAATGATTCGATCTGGATTTAAAGAAATGCCACTTTCCCAAGCTAACCAGTTTAGATTTGCTTCTCATCAAGCAAAACACAAGTGGTACACTTTTATCTTTAATGACGCCGTGAATGCTAAATAATTGCCTCATTATAGATGGTGCAACGTAAAATGTCCCATCCATTATCCAACACTTACAGCCACCTAGCAATTTGATGGATTTGTTGGTGCCCAACATTATTAAACGTTCCCCGTGAAATTTATTATCGCTAAGAACGAAAAGTTCAGCTTATAAAAGCCTTAAATTGTCGGGAATGTTGATTTCATTTAAATTAGTTGGTTCTTTCACGGAACTTTTTCGACAACGAATTATTTTTTTTCCTTTGTGCCTCATTTGATGCTAGGTATCGTCGACAATTAGCCTCAGTTTCAACAACAGAACCTGTTATAATCTTTGATGGACGTTGCGTTGAATTTTTAGCTATATTTTTAATTCTGGCATTGGTTATGGAAATCGTTTTTTTATACGCTTGCCGATCATGAAAATGCTGAATGGCATTTCTTCCCATTGTGTGTTGCCCCTCTATGATAATGGTGTGTACACGACATTTGCAGCCCTTCGATTTACGTTGCGAGCAACTCCATCTAAATATGTTGTTAGACTTCTTATCGAGGTAGAAATCATACCCGTCGATAAATAGTTTAACGTTCCATTTATTTGATTTTACTATTAAAATCGCACTCATTTTTAAAAATTGCAAACACTTCGATATTTATAAACGTTTATCGACTGCTTCAATAACACGAAATGTGCAACAAAACAAAAGATTTATAGTAAAGGTATAAACAGAACCAGAGATACAGCGACAAGATATAACGCCTGTCAAATTAAAATACACATAAACCATAGGATGCTAACACAACCAATGTCGCTGGCGACGACGACATTGTCGCCGAATTTTTTTTAGAATCTATTCTAATTTTGTCACTGGCGCTGCAATACCACCAATATAAGTGTCAGATTATTATGTTGGTAAACATTTTTTGCAACTGTTTTTAATGAATTTAAACCAAATCTGAATATTGTACACAATGTTTTGTGTGAAAAAATTTAAATAGAGTCGATAAAAAGATAAATGAAATATTTTAGGGTTAATTTATTATTATTTTTCTTGTTTTGTCACTTCAACGCTGACGCGCTTGTTGTGTTTACCAAAGCGACATCACCGGCAGACAAATGTATTTTGTCGATGTATCTTGTCGCTGTATCTCTTGTTCTGTTTATACCTTTTAAGAAAAACAATTGTTTTTATTTGAAATAATAATATATTTCACGTGCATAAATGTAAATGTATGTACATTAATCAGACAAAGACGAGTATTCGCATTTTTAAGAAATTGTTTTATTTCAAAACTAAACCACCACCTCCTGAGATCCAAATCAAATTTTCAAATTCTCAAATTTTTTATGCAAATAAATAATTTTTGGAATTCATCCAAGTTGGCTTTTCGATTTTTGGATTTTTCGTGTTTGGATTTTCGCTTTTGTATTTTTAAAATAATTTGGTTTTTGTACCGTTAGATTTTCTTTTTGGATTTCGTGACACAACCGTTTTTCGGTCTTGATATATTTGGCAAAGTTGTTTGTCTTGGCTTGCGCAACAACTTTACTCAAGAAAGCCAAACGAAAATTTTAATGGTTCAAGAGCAACGTAAATTTTTGACGCAGAGCCAAAACATGTCGAAAGTGATATCTCAACTCTTACTATTGAATTCAGCCTGCTTGAATTAAGTTTACCCCCTGAGTGCCCAGCTTGACACAAAAAAAAGTTTGCGATTCAAGCACATTGTTATTATACTGACTTAACCACCGTCCACCATATTGAACAATTTTGATGCGTACAATGAAATTTTTATTATTAAGCAAATTAATTAATATGTATTAATAAATTAAAAATTATCTTTATTATTATTATTATTATTATTATAAGTTATTTCTCCATCAAATAATCACGATATAATTTAATTATTTACAATATTATTTTAATTTTTCTTCACCAACACCAAAATCCACAACATTTACTCTTTAGCCATCGTCTAATCATATTAGTTCAAATAGAAACTCTCTTTTGAGTTTCTGTGCCATTACTTTCCAAATTCAATTTCCAAATATAATGAAACCAAAATGAAAAAAACATATGCAACAATTCAACTTGCTGAGACAAAATTGTTTATACGTCACTGCCGGTTCATACGACGGATAAAAATCTCGGATTTTTGTATCCCAGATTTTTGTTTAATTTTTTCAACTTTTTTGTATGAAAAGAGGCGTGTCTGTTGTATAATTTACGTGATGTAATTGGTTTAAACGATGGGATAGAAAAATCCGGGATTTTTATCCTTCGTATGAACTCGCTGTCAGAACGAAGAATTTTCAATGAAAACTCGATAGCAACATAAAAACTTTTCGTCGTTATATTTAGGCCCAAATCGACAGACGTAACTACAACTTTTAGATGTAGTCGCTGATTTTTCGAAATCGATTTTCGAAAACCATATTTTTGACGTAACTAAAACTGCAACTTTGGTCACGCTTTTTTGATATTTTTAAACAACAATAAAAGTAACGTTTAATTCGAAAACAAACTACCAACATAAAAAAAAAAATCTGAAAAATTTGAAAATTAAAAACATATGACAAATTCGTTTCAACACAAAAAATAATTTTTGATCAAAAAATTTGCTGTCAGATCAAAAAATGTTGATCTAACTTGCCATTGCATGTTCTTGTCCGAAGAAAAATTGATTTATTTTTTGATCGAAATCATTTTTAAAAAATATTTATTTTTTCGTAGATTTTTTCGATACATATAAAATGTTATCAGGTGCGCAACTAAGTTTCCGGGTTTCGTTTCACATGTAGATACACATTCCTGGTGATTTTATGGGTATGTGGCACACATTTGTACACCCTATGTACGTTGGAACTTTGTTTTTATAAAATTCCTGATGGGACTTCAAACGTTCTTTTGGAATTGCTGGCATTTTTATAAACTGCCTTGACAATGCCGCGAACACTCGTGATACCTCGTGTATGGTGATACAAGCGGTAGACTGCGTAGCACCCATCAAATCTCCCGACACTATTTGATAGCAACCTGTAGCATAATACCGCAAAGCAATCATAATTTGTTGTTTTACGGTTAACGAAAATTCTCTGTTATCAACGTTAGTCAACTGTTTTGTTATCAATTTTTCCAAGTAACCCAAATTGTTTTTGGAAAAACGAAACCGCCTTTTGAACTCTACATCCGTGTAGTAGTTATTGTCAGTTCCTTCCTGGAAACTGCGTTCAGCATTATTTTTACCGATTCCCAAAAAATAATCAGAATCGTTAAACGACGAACACGAAGAAATTAATAAATGGTTCATATACCGAGTGATACAGATATAGAACAAAAACTATTTTATTTATCTTAAATAAAATTTATTTATTACAACAATCTATCTTCGAAATTCGGAATATAAATTCGGTACAAAACGTCAAATGTAACAACGACTTTAGCCACCAACATGGACGTCTACAGTCATGATTACAACTTAAAGTAACGCTTTATTTTGTTATTTTAGCTTCATTTAAAAATACCAAAAGAGTGACTTTAGTCGCAGATGCGTCTTTAGAATCGTCTGTCGATTTGGCCCTTAATGTAGTAAAAAATGTTTTTTAATAAAAAAAAGTCGCAGAGAAAATCTCGTGTGTATCTAGGGAGTAAACTTCGATTATTGTGTTCGTTCACTCAATTTCTTCACTCAAACAATAATCTCCTATTTAACTTCCTTAATTCATAATCTACTATTATTACAGTTGATCACAATAAACAAAAATTTATATTATAACTCTTAAAGGTTTTTAATCTAGGATAATATTACGTTATATTAATGGTTTTACACTCTAGTGGTTCTTTGTGAGCAACAAATCAATATAATAATATAATTAATATACATATATGTATATTGTAAAAAAATATCGCTACGCTACCTTAATTAGACATTAGGAGGAATGCGAGAAGTGAGATTAAAACTTTGTAGTTGCAGCCTCAACTAATTTCTTCAACCGTTTCTAACCAAGTTCATGGAAAAATGTTTAACGAGAATAATTCCAAACAAACATTTAACTGAATTGACGAGCAGCAGCTACACTGTGGAGGCGAGACTCGGGTCCCTTGTAATATACGAGTGCAATAATTAGATCATATTTATATGTAACAGTTAAATAGTATTTGTGATGAAGAGATGATGGAAAGAATATTAAATGCTTCAGAAGAATAAATACACACGCGGCCCAAATATTTTTCGCATGACACTATATTTTACGTACGATTCCCTCCAAAATATTTACATGAATTACATACCGTATGCCACTCAAAATATCTAGAGCATAAAATATTCACGACATACAAAAACTATAATCAGTGAATCCAATGAAACATAAAAAACTATTTTAATTTCAAAATATTCTAGCAATTACTTTACAATTTCTTAGAAATTAAAATTTTATTTTTTCGTTGACATATAAAATATGCATTTTAGGCAATATAACTTTGTGATTGTTAGGCTGCTGTTTTGCGTTTTTATACAAAAATCATAAATTTCACAACATAAAATTTTATCGGTTTATGAAGTTTTTAAGATTTATGTTTCTTTTAACAATTTCTTCTGCTGAGTGTCTATAACCACACCAAAATTGGCTTACACAATTCGACAACAATTTTCTTGGTTCATATTTTTGGATGTAATTAATGTCAGTTATTTGTGTACGCAGTTTACCAGATATTAATTTATTCACAAGAAAATTTCTAACGTACAATTTCATGGTAATTAGAGACATAGAATTTTTGTTGTTGACTCGTGTCTCTATATGTGTGTTGTTTAACCAAGCATATTATTCGGATACCATAAGATCTAAAATATCTCGATGACACAATTGGAACAATTTAAATAAATTCAGCCTCATCATATTCTGCTTAATCATTTTCAATGACTTGTCAATACGAATGTATCTTAAATATTATTATGTACAGTAATTACGACAAAAGATTAAGAATATATACCAACCAATTTCTTCTTGTATAAATTGTTTGTTACTTTATATGATGCGCGCGTCTCAATACCAGATAAGCATATTCAAGATCAAATTATTTACGATATACTCGCAGCTGAATGATTTTTGTAAAATTTCGGTTACAATGGGTTGAGTTACAAATAGACGGTATATGTAGACTCTATTGTTATGATTATTTGAATCGATATAGTCAATATACTCGATTAACAGATGTGGATTGTCTTTTGGGATTGATACTATCGCCTATCGGTATAATGTGATTGTTTTTATATTGTCGACATAATTTCACAGTATGATTATCTACACAGATAAGCTTTAATGATACAAAACGAATGCCGAGTTCATAAGAGCATTCAAGAATATATACGATACATTAAAGAAACATTTCCTGTGCTTTTCTATGAAAATATTTAATTTTAAATATTTTTTGGAATATTTTGATACTTCGAATGTTGCAATGTATAAGCACTTGAATGGCATAATTTACTCTTCTAATTATTACTTTTAACTTTTGTACAAATTCACTATTTTTTCGTGTTGTGTAAACTTATAGTGCTTTAAACCTGCCAGACCAAATTATCTTGCCTCAATGAAACCTGTACCATAATTTGTTACAGATTTTATTACAACAAATCCGTTTTGCCAATATTCCATTAGACTCAGTTTCCTATAAGAGTAGTGTAGTTTAATTGCATATAGTTTTTACACATTTATTATGCTTTACCTGGACCCTATTCAATAACATATTACTTGTTGTTCTATAAACGATAATACCATAAGTCATTTGAGTATCTATAAGAGAGAAATTTATAATCTTTAAAACTTATCTCGGCACAAAATATAAGAGCTTCCTCAGAACACCAATTAACGGCGCTATTTTTTAGATAAAGCTAAAATATGCTCATTCCAGAACATGTATAAATGAAAAACGACTCCTAGATATTTGAATGATTCAACTCCAATATATTAGATTTCCAATAATCTAGTAAGGTGTTCATATTATCCACAATAGTCCTAGGATCATTTGTCCCATAAAATAATACCGTACCACATGCAACATTGGCATGTCATTAATAAATATGAAGAATAGTAAAGGACCCAAGACACTACCTTGAGGAACACCATAGTCTACATCTAAGAATAGAAGGACCCAAGACACTACCTTGAGAAACACCATGGCCTACATCTAACACATCACTATCTATCATAATAAATTACTGTCGATCTCATATATGTAATTGTCAATGACAGTATCCGCTAATTCTAGAGCAGTATAATTTTTCAATGAGCAAATTATGATCAATGGTATCGACAGCCTTTTGTAAATCCAGAAATAACGCACCGACTTTTTCATCCATATCAAAAGCATTGTAAAGCAGATTTGTCATTTCAACCAAAGCAACTTCAGTACCAGTTACTTTTCTAAACCCGTTTTAAACGTCCCTCAATGTTGAAATTGGTCTATAGTTTGAAACTGAACTAGTATCACCACTTTTAAGCACCGGCACAACCTTTGTAATTTACACAACAAAAACTCTAAATAGAGTATCTCCTTACGGATATTATCTGGTGGACCACATTTACCATTATCAAATGAACTAATTATATTAAAAATCTCAGCTACGGTTTCGGAAGAAAGTAGAACTCAATTAGGATTAGGACGTAATGTTTGAAATTTATGGATGTTTGAAATAATTGTGGCAGAATCTGTAATCGAAAAATGGCATCCTTAGGATAAAATAAAAATAAAACTTGTTTGACTAGTTTGATAACAGCGGAGTAAAACTGATTGAACATTGGCTCGCAAAAAAATTCTATGGTTGTATGGTTCAGAAATCTTCTCAGGTACCCAAAATAGTGAAGTATCACACAAAATGCATTAAAACAACAAAGTTGAAAATATTTCAACTCGAGGATGGAACTAGTAAGCGCATAAAGCATTTCACGAAATTTGCACCCCTATTCCCCTAGTCGCATCACTTCAAGTGACGTGACCACTCATATTCCTTGTTACTAGATCAATAAATCGAAACTTACAAAATAATTGTTCAATGAAGTTCTTCTGGATGTTTTTTAAAATATGTACTAAGATATGCTTTGCTGCGATATAAATATTTTCTTGCGACTGCTATCACTTCAAATGATAATTTCTATCACTTGGAATTTTGACGTGACAAAGAAATAAAAAATAAATCAAACTAATGCAGCCAACTAAGATTTAAAAAATTTTCATTGAGAGTTTTGCACAAAATTATTTAGTAAGTTTTGATTTTAAAATCTAGTAACCAGGAAGATCCATAGTCACGTCGCATGAAGTGATAAGCCTAAGGGAATTGAGTATTTGATAGGTGTTAAGGTCGAGGGCGAGCATGATGCTTTTTATTTTCGATGTCATGTAGGCAGCATTAAAGTTGTAGTCGATTAACTTATTGTGGCAAACGCTGAAATTAGTAAAGTTAAAATTCTGAGAACGCATTGCAAAGAAAAGAAAAATAATAATCAAAAATAGAAAAATAAAACGGATCATTAATAAAGGGGCACGGGACTCAAGGACTCAGTAAAACTGAATTTTTAAAAAGAATCGTCCGTTTACATTTTATCTGATTTTTTTTTTTTTAATTATATTATAAAGTTACAACCTATGAAAATGCGATAACTTAATCTAAATTCAACAATGACTTATTGTGTTTATAATTGAGAAATCATAATTTTTATGAACACGCATAATTGTATCGCAGATATAATACTGTTACGATTTTGCCTTGTCAATCAAGGTTCGAATCACTGGATTGTGAATATATACAATTGCTTCAAATTTGAACTCACACAATTTATTTACACAACACAATTTATTATACAACACAAAATTCACAATTAATTATTGGGGGTACAAATTGAAAATGCGGGATTTTTTTCTATTTTTGAACGTTTATTCTGAAAAAATGGTAACAAATGAATTATTCAAAATATTGTCCATCGCTAGCCACAACTTTTTCCCATCTTTCTGGCAATTTACGGATACCGTCGCGAAAAAATTCGGCCGGCTTGGCTGCTATCCAGTCATCGACCCATTTTTGGGCTTCTTCGTAAGAATGGAAGCGCTGGTCAGCTAGGTTATGTGTCATCGATCGGAAAAGGTGGTAATCGGAAGGAGCAATATCTGGGCTATACGGCGGGTGGGGTAAGACTTCCCATTTCAGCGTTTGTAGGTATGTTTTGACCGGCGCTGCAACATGTGGCCGAGCGTTGTCATGTTGCAAAATTACTTTGTCGTGTCTTTGCTCGTATTGTGGCCGTTTTTCTTTGAGTGCGCGGCTCAAACGCATCAATTGAGTTCGGTATAGTGCTCCTGTGATGGTTTCGTTCAATTTCAATAGCTCATAATACACCACACCCAGCTGGTCCCACCAAATACAGAGCATGAGCTTGGTGCCGTGAATATTTGGTTTGGCCGTCGATGATGATGCATGGCCGGGGTAACCATATGATTTTTTGCGCTTCGGGTTATCGTAATGGATCCACTTTTCATCACCAGTGACAATGCGATGCAAAAAACCCTTCCGTTTTTGCCGTTCGAGCAGCAGTTCGCATGCAAAAAAACGGCGCTCGACGTCTCTCGGCTTCAGCTCATACGGCACCCAATGTCCTTGCTTTTGGATCATTCCGAGGGCTTTTATACGATGTGAAATGGCTTGTTGTGTCACTCCCAATGAATCTGCGAGCTCTTGTTGAGTTTGACACGAGTCTTCATTGAGTATTGCCTCCAATTCAGCATTCTCAAACTTTTTCACTTGGCCCGGCCGCTCTTTGTCCTCAACGTCAAAATCACCACTTCTAAACCGCACAAACCATCTCTCGCACGTTGAAACCGATGGAACATGACTCGGATAAGCCTCGGAGACCAATCGATGTGCTTCAGCAGCACTTTTCTTCAAATTAAAGAAGTAAATTTAAACTTCCCGCAAATGCTGTTTTGTTGGCACGAAACTCGACATATTGAGAGCTCAAAAAAACTATGAATTTGACACTGCGACAAATTGACACATACTGAAAATTAAAGCTATAAGACGTAGCTTTGACATGAACATAGTCACAGTACTGCCTGATGCGTATAGCGTTAGTAACGCCATCTGTTATCAATCCCGCATTTTCAATTTGTACCCCCAATATTATAATTATAACACACTTTTTAATTATCACTTTAATAATCGCTTTAATAATCACTTTAATAATCTTTCTATTTAACCTTCACTGTATCAAGTTTAAAATAATACTCAGCATTCCACGTCAACGCGCGCCTTCATATACCAAAATATTTGTTTCTAGAATAATCCTAAATGCGCAGCAAATATGTTAGTATAGAAATACGCCTAAATGTTGAGTATAAATTATAAATGCAATTGAATAATTAATGAAATTAGCTTATTCTATTCTATTCTAGGTGTCACCGTAACAATACTAGAACGCCAAAATTGTGTACTTGCAAGATTTATTTGTACTTGCAAAATTTTGGATTTGCAAGATTTTCTACTTGTAACATTTTGTAACTGCAAGATTTTGATTTGTATAATTTTTGAAAAATGCAATATTTCGGGCGCTCCCAAGCGATTCACGGATTGCCTTAGCAATATTGATAAAATAAGCATAAAATAAATTAACAATATCAGTGTTTTATTGTAATCCTTATCTTGCCATTTGATAGTTCGTTTAAGCGATTTCGTGTGTCCTTATTAAACAACTGATTAATATTTGTTCATAATACCTTTAAATTACCATTATAAAACAAATTTGGATAATACTATTTCGTAGCAAAATATTTCTCTGAACTAATTTTTCTATTAACATGTATCAGTTTAATTTTTATTTCATTAACTTAACATTAACATTTTATTAACTTAAAAAAATAAAAAAAAAATTCAATTCCGCTACAACACTTTTGACAGTAGTAAAATTATTGACAAGGTTATGATATTTCAAAAAAAATTAGTTTTAATGTTTTGTCTCGATCAAGATCACTGAATGGAGTAAAATTTAGAAAACTGCCAAAACGCACATTAACCTTGTCGAAATCGGTTATCCTTTTGTCTAAAACTTTTTTAACAAATTTTGATTTAGAGAGAATAGTAAAGCAACTGAAGCTATGAGCACTTAAGTCAGGATAAACTTTACAAAACTTCATACTACATGATCCAATATTACATTCCACAACTAAATTTGAATCTATATTAGCATACTATTATACTTTTATTATCCTGTAAGCTATCCAAAAAATAAATAAATATTCATTAAGATCGGATGCAGGCGGCCTATAGAAGACATATAGTTTGGTAAAATTAATACCTAGTAACTCAAAAAAAAAAAAAAAAATGAAATGGATGTTGGCCATCATACCTTAGTATGGTTGAATAAAGATTACTACGAATAAATATACCAAGACCGCAAATATTGGAAATTTAACACCAATTTTGAATGGATTTCTAAATGTAGACCATGACCATCAAAAAATAAATAAATTAAACGAATACATTTTTGATCGATAAAAAATTCGTATTAAACCAAAAATAATCAAAATATCGAAAATATCTACAAATTATATTATTTAAAAATCCGGTGGCTTTTTATTTTATTGATTTCAATTCAAAAACCAAATAAAGATAAAATAAATCAGCATAAACTGCCTTGCCCACTACAGCCCTACAAACTCTTTCAAATTTTAAAATAATTGGTTGAAAAATGGCTAAGTTTCATTTTTCTTAGCAGAGTCTTTTACAAACCAAATGTGACCTTAATTTGTTTCTATTGTCAAATTCGGCATTGAAAATGCTGGACGAATGAAAGGCGAAATTGTGTGGTTTTGAAAAGCGAAGATTTTCTCTTTTCTTTTCGCTCAGTGGGATATAATCTGGCCGCCTCGTTGTTAGCTCGCTGAGTCGCCGAAATCTGTCTTTAAAAAGTCCAAAAGCCCGTTCTATTGTAATTCTGGTTGAAGAATGGGCTTTGCTATATGCGATGTTTGCTGTCGACAAGCTTCCAGTATCTTTATATGGAGTCATTAAATATGTCCTTAGACCATATCCCAAATCACCCACCATATGCTGATCTGGCGGAATTATTAAAGAACCTATTTAAAAGAATGTTAGAATTATTAGTAATCTTATTTATGTATTGGAAGTGCATACCATTCATAATTTTAGTATATAAATTGGAATGTCGAAAAAGGCATGAGTCGTGGGTAGAACCTACCTCACCCGCATAGCAATCTGTAAAACACGCTTGCTCATCACAAACTGCTTGAAGTAACACCGAATGATATTTTTTCTTATTTATGTAGGAATTCGGATAGTGTTTAGGTATAGAGACAGCAATATGGGACCCATCGATGCAACAATATCTAAATTAATAAATAAATAAGGTACTGGGTTCGAATCCCATCAGAGGCTGGATGCAAAGCGAATTTTCGTCATCGATTACGATCGGTAATGTTAATAAACACAACTAAGACCCTTTGTTGGAGTGCAGAATTCAGCGCCGACCCACCGTCCATGTCAGTTTACAGGTTGACATGGAGCTTGCAATGTGCAGGAGGTAGCTGTAATTGTGTGAATGGGTGGTCTGTGCGTGAATGAAAGGGGGGTATTAATTGACCTTCAAAGGACATTAAATCCACTGGACGATTAATACTTCCTTTATTAAAATAAAAAAAAAAAAAAAAAAAAAAGTAACATTTTAATTGTTATAATATTTCACGATTTGTTTTGTAAATCAGTTTTACCTAGGAATTTCGTCTTCTCTAGAAAATGGTTGGCAATTTCTTGTGATTTCTCTGTTGATGGCCAAGCAATTATTTTTTTATCCACGTTCATTTCAGTATTTGTTGACATATGTCAAATAATGCCTTCCAACACGCTTAGATCGAAATCCCGAATCTATCTGACACAGATCTATAACACAGGTAAACAATAACCATTAAATATTAACAAGAAAATAAATATACAACTGAATCAATTACCTGAAACATTCAGTGTTAGCCAAATATCACAAGGTCATTAACAGCTGCTTTTCCAGCGTTACCCTAAGATGACCAGGCGACGTGTCAATATATTTCGATTCGATTTGCAAAATATTTTGGTATACAATTGCTCGAATGTACTCGGCAATATCCTAAAATGCGACTTGAACTATGGCTCGTTCAGTTTATAAATTGTATTTTCAAAATACATCATATTTTTTGGGTTACATTTTTTTTGGTTTTCATCTTATTCGCACTATTATTTTATTAGTACACACAACACTGTATATAAAAAACAACTAAAAAAATGACTGTCGAAAATCTATTCCATTCCTTCCAAATGGTTTTTTTATTACATTCTGTTTGAAATACTTTAAAGTCACGTGATCAGTATTCTATTCTTTCTATAGACCATTTACCTCGAAAAAATTTGACAGCTGAAGCCGTATGACAAACAAGACAAACTAAAATTTATTTGTAATTTTTAAAGTTTATGACACAACTATTAAAGTTTAATATTTAAAACATAACTAACCACAAACAATGTACTGTTAAATTTTAATAGCATTATGAGAATTTGCCACCCTACACGTTCAACTGTCATAATGTTATTTGACGTTTGAGGAAAATGATCTAGCCCTTTTTTGGAATGAATAATGTGGAATTTTATTTATTTTTTCAAATCAATGTGAAATTTATGGTTCAAATAGAACAAAAAATCAAAATTGATGTGGTTTTATGTGTGTATTGGGGATATAAAATAGCATTTTGAAGTTTAGAAATGGCACGTCAAAACGACATCAATTGTGCACTCCACTATACGAAATTATATGTATATATTTTCGAACGAATACTCGTCATAATTTATTAATGAACGATTAAAATATATTTCAATTAAATTTAAAACACATGCTTTAATTTATTAGTAATTTAACACACCAATTGACGTTTCTACAAAAATTGACGTTTCATTTTGTATTGGTATTTCTCCATCAAAAAAAAATTTACGAAAAAATGTACATTTTTTAAAATTGATGTACATCAAAAAAAAATTGATTTTTTCTGGCAAATAAAACAAAATTTTTGATGTACATCAATTTTTTTTGCCGGATTTTGGTAAATAAAATGCCACATAACAAAACACTATACATGTATTACAATTTTACATTTACAGGGAATTCCCCTTTTAGTTGTCAATAAAACTTTCGTATACAACATTACAACTTACATTTTTTACGGATCATTCAGTGTTAGTAATTCAATAGAGGTACTAGGATTTATTTATAATTTAATAATAAAAATATAAATGTTTAGTGTTGTATTTCAATAATTGAATTATTAATTGCCTGTTAGTATAAAAAGTATCGAAATAACATGCCGGGAAATAAATAAAAGAAAATCACTGTTAAGTCGGGTTGTAATTCCTAACTTAGCTTCGTAGTGAGTTGTTATTATCTTACCACTGGTGAGGGATAATAACAGTCTGAAGTGTGGGGATGATTTGATCCATGCGAGTACAATTTGTGAATCCGTAAACGCATATGTATTTATTTTGGCTATCCGTAGGCTTTTAATTACCTTTGCCAATAGCCTAGACAACAATAATGCACCACACAATTCTAATCTAGGAATTGTTAGTTTGGACTTTATTGGTGCGACTTTAGTTTTTGAGATAAGTAAATAAGGGTGTCCCTTACTTCCGTTATTGCTTTGGAGGCAATATATTACAGCGGCATAAGCATTTTCTGACGCATCACAAAAACCAAACAGTGTTACCGGTGAATTGGCAGTTGTTTCCATCCATCTTTGCACCTTTATTTTTTCTAGCGCACGTAACGAGGTTTTATAGTTTTTCCATTTTGTTGCTATGTTTTCTGGTACTGGTTTGTCCCATCATTCTAGTCCTGTTAACCATAGTTTTTGCAGTAGTGGTTGATGGTTGGTGATAACCAACCGAGTGGATCAAATAATTGTGATACTTCAGATAACAGGCTCCTTTTCGTGACGACTCCGATCTATTTGTTCTTATATTTATTTTAAATTCAAATGTGTCGGTTTTAGGGTTCCATGAAATTCCCAGAGTTTTTATAGTTTCGTCTAATTTTATATCTATTTTGTTTATTGCTCGTGATTCATGTGGAATTTGTTCCAACAGATCCTGACAGTTACTTGCCCATTTTCGAAGTTGAAATCCTCCTTTCCCTAGTATTTTCGTTAATTGTTGTTGTCGTCGATGTGCTTCTTCTAGAGAATCATTACCTGTTAAAATGTCATCTACATAGCAGTCTTCTAAAATTGTATTAGCTGCTATGGGAAATTCGTCTTTTTCATCATTCGCTAACTGTTGCAAGGTGCGAATGGCTAGATAAGGAGCACTAGCGGTTCCCAATGATACTGTTGTTAATTGGTATTCTCTGATCTGCTCATTTTCATTTTCTCTCCATAGTATTTTTTGATACTTTTGACCGTCTTCGTGTACGAGGATTTGGCGGTACATTTTCTCAATGTCTGCTGTGAAAACGACCTTGTGTTTCCTCCGTCTCAGCAGGAGTGATATCAGCTCTTCTTATAAACTTGGTCCGATTAATTGTTGATCATTGAGGCTCTTGTTGTTGCTCGTTTTTGCGGATGCGTCAAACACAACGCGTAGTCTTGAATTCGTGCTACTTTCTTTAATCACCGCGTGATGAGGTATAAAGTATTCTTCTGTTTGATGATGATGTTTTTACTTTAGCTTCCTTATTGCAGAGTTTCATGTGACCTAACTCTATATACTCCTTTATACATTTTTTATAGTCACTTGCGAATGATGGTGACCCTGCAAATTTTCTTTCTAGCTGTAGAAATCTGGCTAATGCCCTATTCTTTGATGCTCCGATCATTGGTGGGTTTGTTTTGAATGGAATGCGCACTATATATCTCCCCCCATTGATGTCTCGCTGGTGATTTTTATTGTAATGTTCCTGGCATTGTTGTTCTTCGTCAGTTAGTGCTCTCCCATTTTGTATTTCTTCAATCTCACAAAATTTCCGTAATCTGTTTTCCAATTCTGTTTGAGTTATCATGCTCTGAATGGCTGTTGACCTTCCATGATGAAGTGGCCCAAATATTATCCATCCTAGTTCTGTTTTTTGTGCAACTGGATCTTTTGTTGCACCTTTTACTATATCGTTCATTACTATGGCTGGATAATAGTCTGCACCAAGTAATATGTCGATTTTGTTTGGCATATTATAGTTTGGATCTGCCCATAATAGATTATTGATATGAGGCCAGTTCCAGGCGTCAAAGCTGTACTCCGGCAGATTTCCTACTAATTTATCAACAACCAATGCACTCATTTGCATTTTGAACTTTGAGGAGAATCTAGGTTCAATATGGAACGTTAGTTGTTGATCTGATATACCTGCTTTAATTCCTCCTATTCCCTTTACTTCAACGTGTGTTCTTTTACTTTGTATGTTTAGTTTCTTGGCAGCCTCGTGAGTTATGAAGGATGCTTGAGAGCCGGGATCAATGAGTACTCTTAATAATTCTGGATGACGGCCATTTGTCATAACTTTTACTAAGCTGTGCTTAAAAGTACTTGCGATTCTGTTGTTGTACTGTTGAACATATGTGTTCCGATAATTGGTTTTACCGGTTATGTGGTTGGGTGATGAGGTGCAGGAGTTGTTTTTTGCTGGTATTCACTGGTATTTTTAGAGGGACCTTCTCTTGTGTGAAGCAGAGTGTGATGACTGCCTTTGCACACCAAACATTTTGCTTCTGATCGACAAGTTCGGGAGAGATTATGATCACCCATACATATTCTGCAAAGGTTTTTTATACTGCATATCTTGTTGCGCTCCAAAGTTGACATTTGTCTGCTGTTGACTCCAGATGGTTTATTAGTTTAGCAGCTGAACCCCCTAGATGATTCTTCAAATAGTTGATCTTGTGGGTTTCGGTAAGCTTATCGTTGGTGTGTACTAATTTTTCAAATGTGTCTGCAAATCCTTTCCATTTCGTGTATTCCCCGTAAAAAACTGGAATTTCGATTTTCGGCAATCGTACATCAAACTTGTTGTTGTTTGTTAGTTGGCTGTCAATTTCCGTGGTAATTTTGGTGATAATATCATCATGTTCGTTTTTGATGGTATCGTAATATCCGTCTGTGAAATATTTTAAATTACTTTCCTCTTCTTCTGTGGCCTCGACACATATTTTTTCATTTAGATCCATGATTCGTTCCATCATGTGTTCTATTCGTTTCATTAACAGTTGTAGCGTTGTCTTGAAACGTGTTGTCTTGAAACTTTTTGTAGTAATGAGTCTTTCGCTGTATTTATTTCTTTATACAGCGATCTCATTTTAACGCTTTGTAGCTTCACCATGTGATCGAATTCTATTCGATCGTTGTTATTCGGTTCTATAGATTCTTCGTTGTCCGAATTCGAAAATGGAAATTTTGTTTTTAAAGTATTATCACCCGATGTTGTTGCTATCGGTGTGAGTGGTGTCTTTTGGTTCAGTTTACCTCGCATTTCAACGATTAGGGTATCGTAAATACCCGACATCTTTTTTCGCTCGTTGAAATACGGATGATTTTCTTCTAATGTTGAGATCTCTCTTCTTATCATTTCATCGGTGTCTACATATGTTTTATAGAGTTCCTTTAATGTTGCTATTTTGGACTCTAAATATGCTTTTGTTTTCCTGCCTGGCCCGTCTTTCTGGTAGTTCCTGTTGAGCTGAACTATTTTGTCGCCTGTGATTCCCTGATCCTGCAAACGACTTTCCATCTTTGTCGATACTTTTGCTGCTCGTTGGTTTCTGGCTTCGACTGATGTACTGACTATGGCTGGTTGAACTGGTGCCGGTTGTTGATTGGCTTGAATTATCCGTTGCCTGTTGTCCGTTGGCTTGGATTTCCGATGTATTTACTGCACCATCTGTTGTTGTGATGGTTGCAGTTTCGATGCTTGTTGGTTATTAGCTCGAACTTTTGACCAATGTTATCTTAACAATGATAATCTTATTGGTCTATGTTTTTGATTGGCCGCCAGTTGTTTTTGGAGGCTCGAAGAACTAATGTTAAGTCGGGTTGTAATTCCTAACTTAGCTTCGTAGTGAGTTGTTATTATCTTACCACTGGTGAGGGATAATAACAGTCTGAAGTGTATTTAACTACTTAACTTTTATTAATTTTGCTTTGGTGTATATACAAATTTTATAATATTGATAACAGCAACAAAATATAATTGCTTACAATATAGTTTACTTAATTTTAATATAAATTTATAGTTCGTATATTGAACCTTATAGTTGCTGATTCGACACATAAGAATTATTGACACACCGTCAAGAATGATTTGTAATATATTTGGCGTATATGCGATTTAAGTGCATTAACCTCTTCGTATACTTAGTATACTTATTTATGCTGATGACATATTTGTGTCGCTAATGTTATGTGCTTGAACAATCACTTTCTTTACAAACAAACATTGAAATTATAGATCTTCTTGCAAAGTGACAAGGTTCTACTTATGTGGGTAAGATGTTTGCTCTAAACGAAGCTACGATCAGAACGATAAAGTTGAATGAAAGTGTAGTTAGACGATGTAGCCTCCGGTACCTAAATTAGTGCTTAGTTTTCATCGTACACACGAGATAGTATTAAAGAAAAAATGGAGAAGGCTCTAATAATCTGAATAGAGGATCTGATGCAAAAGCGAACCAGTAGACGGCAACACTATTAAAAAAAAGCCCGCAGGATTTATAAAAGGATTAAAGAAATGGAGCCTTATTCACAAATCACAGAAAATAATATAAACCAATTTTCGGCAAGTATATACTGCAGCTGTGGATGGTTGATAAAATTTCTAAAAAGGCATGAAATGCATAATGTGAAAATTAAAGATGAAATTGCATCTCGAGATAAAGCAGTGGATGACGAATATCCGGCAAATCTCGCAAAACTTATTGAAGAAGGTGATTATAGTGCAGACCAGTTTTTCAATGCCGATGAAACTGGTCTGTTTTGGAAAAGAATGCCGACCAGAACCTATATATCAAATGCCGAAAAAAAGCTGGCGGATTTAAGGCATCGAAGAATCGTGCGACTTATCTATTTTGTAGCAATGCATCAGGTAATCGCATATTGAAACCACTGCTAATTAACCGAGGTCTACGTTCTCGGGCGATGAAAGGTCTAAACTTAGATAAGCTAACCAATTCATTGGAAAGCCAATAGGAAATAATGGATAACAACAAGCTTATTTACCGAATGGTTTCATGACCTTTTCATTCCGGAAGTGGGAATACACTTAAGGGACAAAGGCTTTCCATTTAAAATGTTATTAATTGTAGACAACGCACCAGGACATCCAGATGTGGAAATTCAAATGTTATAGTGGAATTTTTACCGCCCAATACTCTTTCTATGATTCAACCGTTAAAGATCAAGGAACTATTTCGACTTTTCAAACGTATTACATCAAGCGAACATTTCAACATATTTAAGAATCTATAGAGGACGATCAAACCTTTCTATAACTGATTCTTGGAAACAATTTTCCATATTGGATTCTGTGAAATATGCTGCTATAGCCGCCTCTGAGTTGAAGCCATTAACACTGAATGCATGTTTGAAATCACTTTGGCCAGCATGCGTTAAAACTCAAAATATTTTAACTCCAAATATAAATGAAATTCATTCGGATATCATTAATTTGGCGCATGAGATTGGTGGCGTAGTATATGAGGATTTATTCACGACAGATATAACAGAACTGATGGACACAGTTTTAAGTGATGAAGAAATATTGGAACAACCTGCTTCGTAGCCCACTGAGTTGAAAGAGTTGAGCGATGAAGTGAAATCGAATTCTTTTACAGTAAGCGATATGTTGGGAGGAATTCAAATTGCGAATAAACTGAGTAATCACTTTTTTACGAAGGATAACAACATAGAGCGAAGATCTTAATCGAATTATAACGGTATCTACTATATATAAGGATCTCGCAAAAATTGGATTCCAAAAGGATAATAAGTGAATTTGTCGTAAAAACAAAGGACAACGAGGTAGAAGAAATAGTTAATTCATCATAAGGTATGCAAAACATTTCGAGCAATGAAAGCGATGTTACAACGCAAGAGGATGCGCGTATTATCTACTACTGATGATGATGATGATTAGATGAAAGATCAATGATGAAGTTTAGATCAACGTCAATATTTATTTTATATAAATGGTTCCCGAATTTATTAATTTTCTTATTTTTTTTAAACATACATGCATGTGATCAATTTAAGTTTGAACTTTTTTTAAAAATATAATAATGAAATACATTTTACAAGCCTATGTCTAGGACATGCTTTCTTTAAAAAATAATCTTTCAATTGGTAAAATTATTTGTTTAATCAATTTTGATAGCTTTTTCAAACTTAACCTGATATAGACTGTCCGTATATCAAGTGGAAAATAATGTCTGATCTTGTATTTGCTCTTTGGTTGACATATTTTAAAAATTATTTGGTGAATCTTTACTCTGGAAAACTTAAATTTTAATTACCGTACTAAATGGATTTTTAAACATTAATTCAGCACGTGCAAAGGAGGGTTAAGATGAATAGTAGAAACAATAGGTATACACTGTGATACTCCACCAACTAATTGTACGAAACATCTCTTTGGTATCTCTTCAGTTAAAATGGCGATTATGCACTATCAAATTCCAAATTGCATTATAGTAAAATTTCGCATGCAGTTTAATCAAATTTTTAAATTATTTAACTTCAAATAAACTATTTGTTTAGAAACTTTAAGCTGCAAATTTACAAATTCTAATTTCAAATGTTCATTTCAACACAATGAGTAAGTTGTTATATCTGTCTTTTTTATGTAAGTTGAAACTCTAGAAAAGTACTTATTGTAAGTTGTAACTAGTTTTTGTACGTGTGTACGTTTTTGACCGAGATTCCTTGTCGGTGATCATTTCTTTCACTTTGTTTCGTCAGTTTCACATAAGATGAACTAATTTCGATGGCACTTACCTGATCAGAAAGCAGGAGGAAAACATTGTCTTTTCAAAAATACCACGTTAACTGCAATTTGTATGAATGACAAAACGGTTGCGATTAAAATGCAAACCATTTATGTCGAAGTCGGCCATGAAAATTTTATTTTGATTAGAAAACTCTTTGTGTGTATTTATTTATACAGATCTAAGTAACCATTGCATGAATTTGTTATTTATATTTGTATCGTTTGAGAAATACCTTAATTCACATTGAATATTAATCGCAGGGGAGGTATGTATTTATGGGAACTACATTGAAAACTCTCATTAGAAAAAATGGTTATAAATTTTCATATTTGTATTCCTCGTTCTAATGAGGACGATAAAACTGCCAATAATTTTACTGGATATTATAAAATACTGTTCCACTCTAAATGTTTGGGCTTTAAAAGCGTTAATATAAACATGTGTATTACAAATTTTAGAGGAAAAATTCACTGAATTATCTGAACGTTACAAAAGCATAGAGAACATTGAAAAATTTTCATAGTAAACTTATGCTGGTGATGTTTGATACATCTTTGAGTAAAGGTGTTGTATTTACAGCAGATTAAATTCCCTGATAACCTATAGTATTCATCTGTATGTAAGTGAAGTTAGCTTGTCTCTTTGTAGTGCTTTACCAGCTGCACCACGACCAATTTATAAAGGACGATTTTATGATACTCCTAACTTGCCCAAATATCAGAACGATTGCAAACGTTGTTACAGGCTGGCAACTGCCAACCTGCAGATATTCACTAAGCGCATGCAGAGGCCTCCACGGTGATTTTTCCCGGCTACGTTCTCAGGGAGAAGTGCGAAGGGTCGTGGGGTTTGAGGCTTGCATGTGCTCCTGGCTTACACCGTGAGTAAAACAGAAATTTAAATAAACCGCAAATAATAATTAATACCGGAGTTCCGCCGAAATTCGTCGGCCGAAACTTGAGGAACGAACAAAAATAATTATAAAAGAGGAGAGAGGTGCCTTGGTGCGCGCATCCATCCGAATTCAAACGGGGCCGAGCCCTGGTTACGGAATTGGATGCGGGCACCAAGGGACCGCAAACACTAAACCGACACAGAGGGAGTCTCCGCTCCCATCACACCATATCCGGAAAATTTAATAATTCATTTTATATATATAAAAATAAACAAAAACAAAAGGAAACAACTTCCCGAAAACAGACAGGGAGGGAACGAGAGAGAGAGAGAGAGAGAGAGATGCAATACGCATCGAGCGTGCACCCGCTGTGCGGCGCTCGATTACAAAATTTAAAAATTTAATATAATATAAAAATATATATAAAAAAAATAAAAATCGAAAAAGTTTAAATGAAAAAATAAAAAATTGTACCTTAATATATATAACCAAAATTACTGGTGCGGCCTTGGTGCCGTCATGCCACAGGTGACCTTCCCACTCGGACCGTTGCGGCTTTGGTGCCGTTACCGTGGCGGGTGTTGGTGCGACCTTGAGCGGTCGTCCGTTGCGGAGCCTCTCTCCGATACCAATATATATAAATTTGACTAGCCGGTTGGCCACCCAAACCGTTGCGGGGCCTTTCCCCGATACCAATATATATAAATCTAACTAGCCGGTTGGCCACCCAAACCATTGCGGGGCCTTTCCCCGATACCCAAAAGAATGTATTTGGTCACCAAAACTGCTGAATTAATGAGATGGCCTCAACTGGCCACCCGTAACTAATTGGTTCACCGATGACTCACCGATAAACCGTAATATAACGTTGGTTGTTTTAGCCAAAAACCGCAAATAAAGTGGCCTCAACTGGCCACCTGCAAATAACTGGGTGGGCGTCTTCTGCCATAAACCGTAGAATAATAGTGACTGTTGTCTCGCCGTTATATAGGGACCACACCCATCACTTCCCAAAAATACCACAGTAATAATTTCGCTGATTTTTGGTGGAAGAAAAAAAAAACTCGATTCACACTGCACTTTTATGGGTTAACAAAATTTCAACTACGCCACTACGATATATAAAACGAAATTTCATTATAAATCTGAACACCAATATTTATTAACAAAACAAAAATTTTCAGTTTTTTTTTTTTTATTTTTTTTTTATTATTATATTGTACTTATGAACTAATATTGATCACAAAATCAGTTGAAAACTCTTATATCGGTTTTAACACATTTTCAAAAAAAAAAAAAAATCTTGACTCGATTTTTTTCTATTCAACTCAAAAATTTACTCTAATGTTTGAAATTTAAAATAAAACTTTTCAAACAAAATTCTAAACCAGATTCAACCCAAACCAAAATTCGAATGCCATAATCAAAGAAAAATTCGAGCGTCGCACAACTCGTAAAACGGTCTAGAAGAAATTAATCTCTCTTCTCTGTTTCTCCTTTATATCAAATTTTCGTTGGTATAAAAGAGAGACATATAAGAAAAAACATTTTTTCCAAAACGTTTTACTTTGCACACACGATGGGGCACAAAACCACACATCTGAGGTGAATAAAAACACAAGAAATGATGGTTGCGACCAACACCGTCGTAACAACGTTTTTGTCACAACTTTTAAGATTTTCAAAAATGTTTGATATTAATAATCATGGCTACTGATTGTCAGAAATTGTACCAACCAGAATAATCTATCAATATGTTTGTTTTAAATTGGAAGTTAATAGTAATTTTCGTGGACTGTGAAAAATCGACGAGTCTTGTTACCTGGCCAACTAGAGTGTTTGTTCGAATATTGTCTTATTTAAATATTCAGGGGCCTAAAAGTTCGAACTTTACTTGAAGGGAACCAGTTTTTATTAAAAATATATCCCCGGTGATAACTTGTTGGTAGATGTAGATAGCTGAGATCATATTCTATATACATGAGCAACATAAGATTCACATCTGGCGTCAGTAGCCTTCCATATATTTTTGAATTCATTTTAATGTGAAATGTTTTCAGTTTTTTAACAAAAGTGTTAGAAAAACCCCCCTGTAACTACCCTGGGTGTATGTTTTTATGGTAGCTGATATCATGATCTATATACATGAGCAACATAAGATTCACACCTGGCGTCAGTAGCCTTACATATATTTTTGAAGTCATTTTAATGTGAAATGTTTTCAGTTTTTTAACAAAAGTGTTAGAAAAACCCCCCCTTGTGACTACTTTGAATCTTATGTTGCCCCTGTATATAGAATATGATCTCAGCTACCAGGTAGTTACAGTTGGGTTTTTCTAACACTTTTGTTAAAAAACTGAAAACATTTCACATTAAAATGACTTCAAAAATATATAGAAGGCTACTGACGTCAGGTGTGAATCTTATGTTGCTCATGTATATAGATCATGATATCAGCTACCATAAAAACATACACCCAGGGTAGTTACAGGGGGGTTTTTCTAACACTTTTGTTAAAAAACTGAAAACATTTCACATTAAAATGAATTCAAAAATATATGGAAGGCTACTGACGCCAGGTGTGAATCTTATGTTGCTCATGTATATAGAATATGATCTCAGCTACCATAAAAACTTACACCCAGGGTAGTTACCGGGGCGTTTTTCTAACACTTTTGTTAAAAAACTGAAAACATTTCACATTAAAATGACTTCAAAAATATATGGAAGGCTACTGACGCCAGGTGTGAATCTTATGTTGCTCATGTATATAGATCATGATCTCAGCTACCACAAAAACATACACCCAGGGTAGTTACAGGGGGGTTTTTCTAACACTTTTGTTAAAAAACTGAAAACATTTCACATTAAAATGACTTCAAAAATATATGGAAGGTTACTGACGCCAGGTGTGAATCTTATGTTGCTCATGTATATAGAATATGATCTCAGCTACTATAAAAACATACACCCAGGGTAGTTACAGGGGGGTTTTTCTAACACTTTTGTTAAAAAACTGAAAACATTTCACATTAAAATGACTTCAAAAATGTATGGAGTGCTTTCTACAATGGCCATTTTTTTGATGTTGCCCTGAGGTTGCATAATGATGATTATCATAATTTAATTACGTTTTGAGAGTGCTTACACTATACATTCGGAAATCGTTTTTTAAAGAATATTAACTTTCATCGCTTCAAAACGTTTAAAACATACATTTTCTCTTTTTTCATAAATTCTCTGATTTTTCATAAAACTTTCTGCTGAGAATATTTAATTTGCATAAAAATATCAAAAATTTTCTGCTGATGTACAAAAATATCAGCAGAAAAATTTCATTTTTGTGATAGTGATGCCTCTAGCGGTGAATAGCAAAACACATTTTTTCTGCTGGAAATTTTCTGCTATCTTATACAGCATCCTCGTGTTACTCTATTTAATAATAAGCAACATGAATGAAACCAAATTTATATAGTTCTGGTTCCGCGTAATCTAACCAGTCTCTTACAACCCTTGCATGTAGTACTAAATCGTAGTTTCCAGACGTTTTATTATGAGTCGTATGAGTCATACATAGTCTTAATACTATTATCTTTCAAAAAAAAATAACTTATCAAAAAACTAGCCAAGTAGTTAAGAAATTTTTTGATAAGACAATTTTTTTTTGAAAGATAATCTCTTAATTGGTATTCTGTTGACATTACTCTTAAAATTTATCTTAACAATTCTCCAAATATTTATATTTGGTGACAGGTCTCCATATATAAATATTTGGAGAATTGTTAAAATAAATTGCGCGAGTTTATAAAATATTTTTTTATGCAAAAACCCATTTAGAACATTGATTAAAATAATTTAATAAATTATTTATTTAAGCAACCAATTGATCATTTCTCGTTAATTTTAATTTAGCATAGTAAAAATTATAATATAATTAGCATAATAGACATCACAATATATGTCTAAGAGCACATATTTGATAGGTATTAACTATTAACCCAGTTAGAAATTTTTACAGTGTGTGGAAAATATTGTTTTATTTCCATACTAAATTCCGTACTACAACATATCAAAGACACAAAAATATCGAAAAATTTATTGTTGGCCTTTAGCAGATTGACGTTGTAGTTTGCTACAAACAATTCAATTTTCAATCAAAAATTCAAGGCCTCTTTGATGAAACAATATTTCTCAAGAAATTTTAATGGCACAACCTACTATTTTTGGGCTAATTCAATCAAACCAAAATCGCTTAAGGCTCTTCAGTGTTGCGTTCTTTCCTTCATTCATTCATTTAAACAATTTTTTTTTCGACCAATAGTATTGCTCCAAAATGATGGTGTTTTTTCTTCTGCCTTTTTTCACAAGAGATGATTGATAAAAAAATTGTTTGAATGAATGAATGAACGCAACATTGAATCTGCCTTTTGTGAGCAAAAAATAAAAAAATGATGTTTTGAAAAATCTCGTTTTTGAATAATCGAATCGAGCGCATGCTGTACATAAATCTATTTATGAACAGTTCGAAATGAAATTAACTACTTAATAAACGATCTTCAAACCATGTACCCTGCTATCTATGGTCGAATAGACAAACTATTTATAAATTGCAATTTAAAACTAAAATTTATTTTTTATTCTACTTTTATTATTTAGATTTTAGTCTTTCGTTAAATTTTTTCATTTTTTTTGTTGTATAGTTAATTTTCAATTAATGTTAGAATATTTTAGGCCTAAATGTATATCACGCATAATTGTTTACATTTCCACTTTCTAACTGAACAAATCTGTTTTCAATAATATATGAAATAAAAACTTAACACGAGCACAATTTTATCTCGACGGTGAATATGATCATCTGACGATTTGTTAAATATCTTATTCTTAGAAACACTTTACTAAAGGAATCTCTAAAATTGTTTACACAATATTAAATCGCAAGCCATTCATATTGATTTGGTGTCGGGCACGCGGTTCATAAACAAATTTTATGATAAAAAATAAAAATCAATTACGTTCGATCGGTCGAAACGATTAATGTTGGAATGATCGCGATAAACATCAATATCGTTATGAAACTATTGCGTTTTGTGAGAAGATTAACCTTCTGACCCGAGCTGTATATTATGGTTTATTATTAAACATTATACTACATATTTAATATATGGTTATTAAATTAAATGGTTTTGGGTTCGTTCGAATCGTTTTGCGGTATCAAGAAAAAAACAGTAAGTGTTTTTAATTTGCATAGTTATGATTCATTAAAAAATGTTTTATCAGCAATAATCGTTAAACTAAAATATATATTTTTTTGGGTGATAAGCTGATTGAAATTTTGTCATGCGTATGAGTAACATATAATATATATGTATATGACATAGTTGGTGTATAACTGGCCTTTTTTAAGTGGTGGTGACACTAAACACCCTCGACGCTTTAATTTACCACATCCGAGGTGTTCACCTTTAATAAGATTTTTATTATTTTATGAACCATTAAAGTTATGCTGTGCCCTGTTTATTATTACGAAAAATCACGATTGTTGGCTGCTGCGCGCGTTCTGCTGTTGTTCTGTATACATATTCTCTTGGCAATAAAAGTTTAAACAATAACATAATTGTTTATGATTTTTTAAACAACAATTTTACTTTTTTTTTGCTAAATTATGATACATCATTCTGGCAGCGCAAAAAAATATGCTTTTTTGGAATGGAATGGTTTATACGTCTACGTATTTTCAATTTTCAACTGTGTAACCTGTCGTTTATGATTAAGAAATAATTTTTATTTTGATATTTTAAATTTTCTTTTATTTTTATTTTCCAGGTAAGCAACTTATTGTGTAACAATATTCAATCAGGACTTACTAAATTTTAAATAAGGTATGTGTGCAAACTAAATATGTTTTAATGAAATTTAGAAATAACACCGGGCTTAATCCGAAATTTTCTCTATATGATGGCCAATTAAGTAATTTATGATTAACGAATAAATTAATTATTTATGAGCAAGTCGTAAAATGTTAAAACGTAAACTTTATAGCAGATTAATTATTTTGGCGATCGTAAAAATTTTCAACTGGTTAGCACCTTGTTAGAATTAGATTATAAAACTAGTTATAAAATATGATTTAAGGTTATCGAATCATGGCAATACAATCATGGCGCAGTCTTCGTCGGTGCGAGTTCCCTTTTCGGAAATACTGTCGTTTTCGACGAGTAGTCTTATAATTAACCATCAATTGTTTGGTAGTTACTATGGTTGTTTTGTACTGTACTGACTATATAAGTTGCAATCAACCTTAATTCTGTATTCTGGGTTTTAGAAACAATCGGTTGCGAAAAGTTAAAGATGAGAGTTGAGTTCATTAAATGAATCGTATAGGATCAAAAATGATCTATTCCACTTTTCGTGTTTTTAAGCAAAATGGAAAAAAACTTTTAATTTTAAATTTATTTAAGCAAATCTTTGATTGTTTGTTTCATTATTTTTCTCAGGTAATTTCAACTTAGTTGCTTAAAGTGTATAATATAGTAAGTTATCAACTCTTACTGATACATATTTTGTAAATAAATTTGGAATAAAGTTATTTTAAAACTTACAAGTTGGAATAGATTACATAGTTTTGAAACTTATTGCTATTGGACAATTAGTAGGTTTTGGAATTTATTTTTTGGAATAGATTAGTTTTGCTTGATTTAATTGCACAATATCGAATTAGAGATTTTTCAACAATTATAGTATGTAAATTTTCATTTCATGGGTTTAAAATGCAGGATTTTGATTAATACAATAAAAAACAAACATATTGCCATCTTAAATAATTCTTTTTCGTTTTTGTTTGGCTTAATTTTTATAAAAAATTAATAAATAACAAACAGAAACATTATTGCAAAAAAAAAATAAATGTGTATAAATTATAAAAATCATAATTATTTCATCACAAATTAAAATTCATTGGTTATACGACTAAATGGTATTGAAACCTAATTTCTTAGTACGTCTTCTGCATCATCTAAATTAGAGCAGCGGTCTTCGCTCTCATCAACCGATTCTATTTGAAGTTTATTTTCATCTATAACGTTTTTATAAAACTCCAAACTAAACCTATTTCTCCACTCACTTCCAAAATGCTTTGTCAGTAGCTTTTCAACATTCGAAACTTTGGCGTCTTTCACCTTCACCCCAGTTGGTATTATTTTCGGTGCCATATTAGCCAGTTGTCCCCTGTATACGAATTTTGTCCGAAAACCGCGACTTGAGATTTGGGAATTTTTCTGTTATTTTATCATCACACTATTGGCTGAACCAGCGAATCAGTAATACAACGTATCAAACCTTTACTTTAGTTGGCTAGTGCGGCTGTAACACAACGTGTCAAATGTTTTACGCACACCAATTTTTGTTTGTTTAATTTTCATTACGTGAACGAATTTTTACTGGATATATATAATATTTAACCAGTATCATTAAATTACATCGTGATTTTAAAATCGTGATAGTATAAAAATGGAGGAAGCTTTTAAAGAGTTGCAGGAGCGTTTTATAATGTTTGGAAAATTGAAAGAACTTAATACATTAAAAGACCAGCTAAAGAAGAAACGATCTTGTGCCGTTAGGCAAATTAACCGCACAAGGGATCACTTTGGATATTTTAAGGTAACCAAATATCTTTGTACAAAGATTTGAATATAACTAGGTTATTTTATTTTTAGGTTACGTTTTCCGAAATTAAAATAAACGACCGAAGTCAATTTTTTATACACACACGCATGACGGTAGCTATTTTTGATTTACTGCTTAATTTGGTAAAACCCTATATAGCCGAAAAAGCGCGAAATTTGTTGAGTTCGGATATTCGTCTTGCACTATCCTTTATTAAGAGTTTGAAAATAAGTAATTTAAAAAATGTAACGAACTCATTATATTGAAACTCGTATTTCCAGATATTTATCCCAAGGATGTTCATTCCAATCCCTTGCTTGGAGTTGAAAAGTTGGCAAAGAGACGGTGCAATTAATAGTATACGATATTTGTGACGCAATATGTGTGATACTTAGGAATTGCATGACCTCCAATTCATTACTAATGATTTCTCTAACAGCTGGAATCTTCCAAACTGTGTAGGCCCATTTGATGGGAAACACATAGCTATACAATGTCCACCAGATTCCGTGACCTACTTGTTTAATTATAAAAAAATCTATAGTATAGTGTTGATGGCTGCATGTGATGCCAAATATATATTTAACTATATAGATGTCGGGGCATATGGCGCACAGAGTGATGGAGGTCATGTGCTTTACTTATAAAATAATCATCAAAATTTACAGCTGTATTACCAGGCACACAAAATATGGTATCACATTTTTTCGTGAGGGATGCTGCATTCACTTTAACCACTAACCTAATGAAACCTTACCCGGGGGAAGGTCTCCCATTTAGGTATTTAATAGGCGCCTATTCCGAGCCAGGCGCGTAATTGAAAATGCCTTTGGCATTTTGGTATGTAGATGGCGAATAATTTTAACCACACTGCACATGCTGCCGATAATGCAGAAAAAATTGTGCTAGCATGTGTCGCTTTGCACAATTTTCTTATGCTTAATAAAGAAATTAAGACTCTTTACTCACCATCGCAATATACGGATTGGGAAGTCGATAACCACCAAGAATACCAAGGGTTATGGCGACAAGAAGTAGATCGGAATCTCCCTTCTATTAAAGCGTCGCGATATGTACATGTATTAGTGATAGAAATGCAATAATAATGAGGGACGATTTATATCAGTTTGTATATAATGAAAGTAGACTAGAATGACTTCCATAAATGTTTAATTATAAAATTATTTTTTTTTATAAAAAATAAAATAAAATTATCTGAAATACAAAATAAATGGAATAATAGATAATAAAACATGGATTTCAAATATTTGAGTAGACTATTTATTTAAAAATAAGGTAATTCATTTCACATTTTTTTTTAAACATCAAATTATCAAATTCATTTAATTACTAATAATAAAATCACATAATTAACATTAAATTATCACATATATATACTTGTATATATATATATATTTTTTTTTTGCTACGCTTAATTTTTGGTTACGTTTATTCCAGATAAATATTCGTCTCATAAATTGGTGATGTATGTGGTAATTTCCCGTCGAGCGGCATTTTTATACGATTTGGATAAATCCTTCATCATTAATTTAATGCCTTTTAGGAACTGATCATCTAAATCTACATCTTTAATTTTTTGTTTTTCTTCAAATTTTGCCAAACACTCGTTAAGTTTCGAATTTGTTTCGGCGAAAAGATCTACTTTAGGCCGATTCGATGGCATAAATTTCTGACACACTGTCATATGTGCCATAAGGCTCTATATTGAAGTCGCTGGAATTCGACTTTGTTCTAAAAAATCAAAACATGTGCTTAAAAAACTGTTTAATAATATCATAATTACCATTCAAATACTAACCTTCTGCGTTGAATGAAATGTTTTAAAAACAAAAGATTTTGGAAGTAGGGCCATTCCTCGAGCGCCGCCTCGCTACCCGTTCGCTCGAACCGTTTCAATTCTTGAAGCAACCCCCATCGTTTCTTGCAATCTTTTTCTATAAAAACATATAAGAAACAATTGTTATCCCAGTAAACCATAAGTCATATATTACTTTTTGTTTCATCATATATCGGTCCTAATTTATAGTCTGTTTGGAGGTTTGACATCACAATTCGATCATCAGGTTGACCACTACCTAGCTAAACATCATAAATTAGACTTTCGTGTGATACGAAGTCATAAGGATTCATACATGACTATATAAAAATTAGATTTTTTAGTTTCGAATAACAGTATTCAAAAATGTTTCGAACGTCACAAAATGGTCATTATACTGGTTGGTATAATTTTAAAAGTCGTATATTAGTTTTGTTTATGGTACATAGTGAACCATATCAACTTTTTGAATTATAAACATATAATTTGATTTATTCATTTGTTTTATTTATGTGTCTGTTATAATATGGTCTCTTATAATATCTCTCAAAATATGGTTTATTGTAATTTAATGTCCTAGAATTTTAAATTTGATTATTCATTATATTTGTAACATATCACACTTGATAAAATGGAAGTCTCAAAAAAAATTATTAAATTGTAAAAAATTAAATCAAAGTGATACCTATCGAAAACGCTTGAGAAAATTATCTGCGGAAAAATTGAAAATATTCAACAACAAATTTGAATCTAATGTTAATCAATATCAGAGTCAAAAGCAATGCAATTTAGAAAGTGAAATCTCATTAAACCATTGTCTTACAACATCGGGGTTAAGTAAAATGTTCAATCAGCCAACATCAATACATATAATTAATGACTCTGGCCAAGTGAATAATCACACGAATTTTTCTAATGGTGATTGTGGCAGCGATAGCACGATTAGTGATACAGATAGCACAACTTGTTACGATAGTTATATTAATTCAAATGGAAGTATTACTGGACTTGAAAATACCAATATCAATAACGTCTTCTCTAATTCATTCGTCAGTACTGAAGAAAATATACCGCTGAATGAATTTTTGAAATCCTGGACACATCAATATAATATAAACCAAGCTGAATTAAAGCCTTTGATAAGTTATTTAAATTCAAATTTTCAAACAAAACTTGAAAGCGACCGAAGAACTGTAATGTAAACTCCTCGTAACACAGGTCAAAGGTTCATCAAAATAGAAGGTGGGGAATATTGGCATCAGGGACGAGGAATGTTTAAGATCGTACTTTATAAATTTTAAAGATATTATTTCGATATCTTTAAACATAAATATAAATAGATTAATAATTTTTCAAAGCTCAAGAGCAGAATTTTGGCCGATTCTTTTTAATATTTATGAAATACTAGAATTTGAACCTATGGTAATCGAGGTATTTTATGGAACAACAAAACCAAAAAAAATTGAAGAATTTTTATCGTCATTTGTAGTTGAAATAAATCCAATTATCGAGAACGGAACAAAAATAAATAATAATAAACTTACAGTGAAAATACGTTGTTTCATATGCGACACACCGGTACGATCATTTATAAAAGGAACATTATATTTCAACGGAAAACGTGGATGCTTAAAGTGTACTACAGTGGGGGATTTTTCTCATTCTTCAAACACAACAATTTTTCACTACCAACATGCTCCTCTTAGGACAGATGAAGGTTTTCGTTCCAAAATGTATGGCTTACATGATCATAACAGTTATAAAACAAAAGTACCCGAAAGACATACTTACGATATGCACGAAGACAAAGGTATTTGACGTTTCCAACAAAACTTATTTATCGCATTTTTACGATAAGTTGTTACTGATTTGCTGGTTCAGCCATATAGATGTAAATATACAATTTAATTATTATTTGCATCAATGAACAATAATATTAATTTTGTGCATCTAGTAGGTTAGTGAAACAGCAGCGAAACTCTCAACGCTTAAGTCTCAGTTTTCAAACAAAATCTGCACTCTGATTTTACATTTGATTTTGGAAATCCAATATCCGATTTATAAAATTGTTCCTCCGTACTTGAATGATACTACGTGTAAATTTAGCTAATATAAACCGTATTCCTTCTTGGAATTTAAAGTGCCAAGTAGATGGCAAATTTTTAACAAAAAATATTTATACATTCCCACCATAATTGAATTTTTGTTTTGGCCCCCACACCGGTCGGCCACCAAGCGAATCGTTTTAATACCTGTACGATCTAGGTGGTAAAGTCGATGGTAAACTGCCGAAGCAATTTCATTTGACTCTTTGGCGTGTGTGTTCTCAGTCCAGTAATATAAGAAAACGTTAATATGCTGCTTGATCCACGACCTTTGGTAATGTCATGTTTTTTTGTCAACCAAATGATTCAGTCAAAAATCCCTCCATTTCCTCGTTGAGCGGTGCGAAAAACGCTTTGCTTTTGAGTTTGTGAATCCTCTGTTTCGCCATTAATTTCTGCTTTTTCCCTATATCTATTTCAACCTTAATTTGTTCTTTAATTTATAGGAGAATAATTTGTTTGCACAGATTTTAAACTCTATTTAAACTCCTAAATTACATTTAACAGTTATTTTATTTTACAACTATAACATTAACATTTATTTAATTTTTATATTATAATAATGATCTTTCGTTTTGAATTATATTTTTAAAACTAAAAAAAAATAATAGAATAATAGATAGACCGACGTAGGTCAGGAAACAAAACCTTAACCTTAATAACAATTAATTACAAAGCCTTAACCTTAATAATAATTAAGGTTAAGGTTTTGTTTCCTGACCTACGTCGGTAGACCGGGTTTTTTTTGTGACTCTTCCATACATTTGGTGAGCTCATTGAAGTTAGATTCGACATTAAAATTTGTGACAATTCAAATTTGTAAACGTTGCCACAACGCTCCCTCCCCAATGAATCCGGAAGAATTTATGAAATGCAAATATACCGATGCCAAATATAAGCTAAATAAAAGAACCACCGGTGATCCAGAGGCTGCTTTCAGTCAAAACGTGCTGGTGGTCAAATTTTTCTTTCCCTCTTGGTTTGAACTGGTTCCTTTGATGGAAAATTGAAGCGAACCTTTTTTAACACGATAGTACCATCAGAACCCGGCTCGATATCCGAAGTTCTCTCACCCAGCGGTCCCGCCGGAAACGATCCCACGATGTCCGCATTTTCCGCGAAACATGGTTTGAGGCGATCCAGAGACACCACACCTGACCTGCCGTTTACAGCAATAGTGACGAACTTAGCCCCTCTTTCGAGAACTTTAAACTGCCCTGAATAAGGTGGTTGTAAGGATTTCCTCACAAAATCCGACCTTAAAAATACGTGTGAACACGTTGAAAGTTCTCTGCTTACGAAAGTTTTTACATTGGAGTGCCTGGTTGCCGGATACGGTCTAATCTCGTCAAACTGTTTTTTAAGATTATTAACAAAATCTGTCTGAAGATTTTATCTGTCGAAAAAGAATTTAGAAATTGACCAGGCACCCTCGACGTACTTCCGTTAACAAGCTCAGCAGGAGAAGTTTTAAGTTCCTCACTATATAACGTGAGTAAACCTAACAGCACGGTTGGCAAGAACGTTACCCAATCAGTTCGTTCGTGACACATGATTGCGGTCTTTAACGTGCTGTGCCATCTCTCAATCATATCGTTGGATTTTGGGTTATAAACCGTCGGTCTTACTCGTCTGAATTCGATTAAAAAGACAAGACTCAAACTGCGAACCTTGGTCGGTGATTATAACGTTTGGTACCCCGAAACGTGAAATCCATGTTGAGAGGTGAAACGATGTGTCTTGAAATTTTTGATTTTTGACAAGCTAAACGGGATTGTGCCATAGTTTTTGAATCTTTCGTGATGGAGGGCCAGATGACATTTTTCGTCAATAATTTAGTTGTTGCTTTAATTCCAGGGTGTGAAAGATTATGAAATGCTTCAAAAACTTTTTTCCGAAATTCAATTGGAATAAAAGGTCTTTGATTAGCTGTCGAAATATCACAATATATAGTTTTGCTAGAGTTAAAACTCAACGGAACTTGGACAAACTTTAAAGGAAATAGAAGGAATAGAAATTTGATTAATGCGGGAAAATGTATTTGCGACGACATTATCAATGCCTAATATGTGTTGAATGTCGGTTGTTAACTTGCCCGATGAAATCCAAATGTCTGAATTGACGCGGTGATGCTTTTTCCGGATTCTGACAAAAAGCGTAGACAAGTGGTTTATGGTCCGGTCCGTAAACTCCTTCCAAAAGATATCTGAAATACTTGATGCCAGAGTAAGCTGCTAACAACTCTCTGTCATATGCCGATAGTCGCCGATAGCTGTGTCCGAAGAGTCTACCATGAGCAGCGAGTTTAGTCGTAGATGAAGGTTGTGCAAGAAGAGTAGCTTTACACAACTTCTCCTTGTTGTAAGCATCAATGGACTCTGCTGACCAATTATTTGCAATTTTACTATTTTTCTTATAGTATTTAAGAGAATCATTAAGTAAAATTTGATCAGCCGCGGCGTTTGGATGAAACGTCTGTAGAAATTAATCATTCCCAAAAATCTTTTGAGTTGATTAACCGTTAACGGACGTTCAAAATTTTTGATGACTTCAACACGTTCTGGAACAGGTAAAATGCCATTTGCATTAACATAATGCGTCCTCAGAATTTAACTTCAGGTGAAACGAAGACACATTTTCCAGGATCGATTATTAAACCATTGTCTGATAATTTTTGGAAAACTGTTTCGAGATGCGCGTAATGTTCCTCGAAAATTTTAGACGCTATCAGAATATCATCATAAGTAGATGAATGCGAAATTATGTCCCAACATTACGGAATGCATGAATCTCTGAAAAGTTTGCGCTGCATTCCTGAGACCAAAAGTCATTTTAGTGAATTCAAATAAACCGAAGGGTGTCGCAATAGCGGTTTTTGGAATATCAGATCGTTCAATAGGGATTTGATGATAAGCTTGTACAAAATCAATAGTCGAAAAAACCGTACATCCTCCAAGCTGGTACGAAAAATCTTGAAGATGTAGAATAGGATAACGATCTGGAATAGTAACACGATTCAGACTTCGGTAATCTCCACATGGTCTCCAATCTCCATTTTTCTTCAAAACAAGATGCAAAGGACTAGACCATGAACTATTACTTGGACGACAAATTCCTAGTGCCATCAGGTTCTCGAATTCCTCTTTTGCAATCGATAATTTATCAGGTGCCAACCGGTGGTCCAAAAGTTTCCAGCCGATGAGTGATCATATACATAACTGGTTTGACGTTTAGGGAGTTTGTCATAATTTCTGAGAATTTAAAAAGAAGTTGCTGGATTTGATTATTCACCTGAGATTTGTCTAATTGAGACAGTGTTGACTCGGCTGTGAGAGAGATAGAACCAACCGTAAACAAAGATGTCGTTGGATCTAGAAGACGATGTTTGCCAAGATCAACTATCAATCCAGAACTTTTAAGAAAATTAGCTTCGATAATGGACAGCGAGACATCTGCCACTATAAATTCCATCCCAATTTAGATTTTGGGTTACGGCGTAATTTCACGCCGTAACCCAAAATCTAAATTTAGAATTTTTGATTCATAAGCTTTAATTGGCGCTCCATTCGCATCGAATAATGTGAACATTTAAAAATCCTTTTTGATCGACCGGGTTTTATCATAAAACTTACAGCCAACCTGGCATTTCTGAGTTTTATCACCGAACCTAAAATGATAATAACACAAATCAAATTTTGGGTTAATCCGACTTCTATCTCTAGCTCTCGAACGAGAATTTGTTTGCTTCCTATTATTTGAACGAGATCGAGATCTAGGGTTAACCATAGATTTAATTTCAGCCAAAATTTTTATTTTAAAATCTTCTAATTTAGCGTCTAAATTAGATGTATCAAAAATGCCAGTTGGATACATACCCGTTAGATGCTGCAGACGAGGATGGGCCGAAAAGGTTGCACGGTTTAACGGCATTTAACCATAACGGTGGCATTAGCTCCATCATATTATCTGCGCGTGCTGCTAAAACATCTAACGTCACATCATTCTCGAAACTTTAACCTGCGAAGGCAACTTCTTCATCCAAAGTTGTCTGAGCCACTTGTCGTTAAAATTACTGCCAGCGTTCAAACGTATGTGACTCAGTAACTGCGACGGGTTTTTATCACCCAAAGTCAGGTTTGTCAGGACTTTATTCAGGCATGATATCTCTGACTAGCCCAACACGCAAATCACTTCCTCTTTAAAAACGGTATAGGGAAGTGAACCCTTATCACGGAGAATTAAATCCGCAAAATGACCTTGTGGTCTTGCGTCCAACGCCTCCACTGCGTGCGAGAACCTGGTGGCTTCCGACCTGATGTTCACGACAGCGAACTGCGATTCCATAATCGAAAACCAAACTGTCGGATTCTTACCGTACAACTGTTGCAGAGATCGGAATCGTACCGCTCCAATCTCCAAATTTGGATTTTGGATATCATTCCAACCAGGCCCTGAACCAGACTGCCCCGACTGAGCAACTCCTAGATCCCGGAAAAAATTTTGTGCTTGCAGAAACAATTGGAATTGTTCCGACAAGAAATTTTGAATTTGCGAAGGACTAGATGCTTCTACGGAACCTGCATCCACAAAAGCCTCGTCATTGAATGGGGAGTTGATATTAGGCTCCATTTACAAATTTAAACCGAAACGCGAAACAAAAATTGAAAAAACAAGTAGGAGAAAAGAAGTAAAATAAATGAAATGCCGAAATTAATTTTAATTTTTTTTAAAGAAAACTATTATTTTTTGAAAGAAAAATAAACTCAACCAAAATTACGGAAAAAATCACTTACCCAGTCTACTTCCGTTTACAAATTTAGTTAATTAAAAAAATAAAATAAAATTTCCGACGCCTGTTGTCCCGTTGGCACGCCCACTTCCTTGTCACTGCTGCTGAAACTCCTGTTCAAATGTTTCTGGTGTAGCCTCCCTACAGTTGAATGTTGGAGTCCTTGTTAAGTAAACGTCCGGGATTTATTGCAAACCGTGATTTGTCCAGACAATCAGACAAATTCTTGAATAATGTGTCAAATGTATATATTATCAAATGTATATATATATATATAATATTACCCGATCGGTTGATTATGGACATGTTCACAAAATTAACCCCTTAAGGACCGATTTTTTTTAACTACATATCGTATGTCCCGAGATATCTCGGGTTTGGTCTTTAAGGGGTTAAATAAAGTTGCGTGTTTAAATCACGTCGGTGGTCATCAATTTATAGAAAAATAATTTGTTATCACTGATATTAAACTCTATTTACACTCCTAAATTACAATTAACACTTATTTTATTTTACAACTATAACATTAACATTTATTTCATTTTTATATTATAATAATAATCTTTCGTATATTTTTAAAACTAGAAAAAAATAATAGAATTTTAGTATTAATGTTAAGATTTTGTTTCCTGACCTACGTCGGTAGACCGGATTTGTTTTCTGACTCTTCCATACATTTAGTGAGCTCATTGAATTTATGCTTTGTTCATAACATCGGGAAAATAGAATGGTATTGATACCATGGTATTGAAGTAAGAAATATTTCAACTCGAATATGAAAAAGTAGGCGGAGTTTTTATATTTTGAACCGATTTCATTGGTGTAGAGCATGGTTATCAATAGCGTGGAAATTTTTCCCGATGTTATGAACAAGGCATTAGATTTGACATTAAAATTTGTGACAATTCAAATTTGTAAACATCGCCACAAATTCGTAGGCATGTAGATCACATGTGTGTAGCAAGTGTTCTAAATCCCAAATTAAAATCATTGTTAAAAACCATTTCTGAATTATTCGTATTATACATTCTCCACATTCGATTTATGCATTGATCGCCAGATAGGTATTGCCGGTTGAAAATTTTGCTCCGACAGTAGTGAATTTAAATAGTTTTGAATTTTTTTATGTATCCCATTATGCTCTTCATTCCCTCGCTTCTCTATAGTTCAAATTATTTTTTACTCGGCCTTTTGTCACTTCCAATTAATTAAAACGTCAGTTGACATACTTTTAAATTTATCTTAGATCGCGTTCGAATGTTTCGCGTAGAACCCTTTACAATCACCTTGTTTTGAATTGCGATTGGTTCTACGTGATTTTTCTACCGTACAATATTTTAAAATAAAAGCATCTCGTGCTTGCTTCGAGTTACTATTATAAAAACCATCTGAAAAGTATCGTACTTCACCCATTTTAAGTTCCCTGCACTTGAAAGAACTCCGATCGTTGTGTTTGCATTTAGACATCTCCGGTAAGCTTTGCCTTTTGTAACTAGATGTGAGTGGAAATAATATTACTACTCTTATAATAAACTCTTAAGTAGATTTTACGAAGCTAAAGCCATGGATGTCTGATGATTTCTTGAGACTTATATTTAAAAGAAATTATATTTGTCGCCTTGCAAAAAAACATAACAGCAACCGTAGATTGAAACAATATAGCTTGACGCTGTGTGAATCTGTTAACCTACAAATTGAAATAGCGAAAACAAGTTTTTATTCTCAAAAGTTCATCAACAATCGTAATGATGCTCGTAAAAATTGGAAAACAGTTAATGAAATAATAAACGGACAGCCTGATCCAGTTGAAATTAAAGAAATCGTTGATCAAACAGGCTGCATAATATCTAATCCAGTTCAAATCGCAAACGAACTTAACGAGTTCTTTACGAGTGTTGGTGGTGCAAATGCTACCAGTCTCCTCTTGGATAAAGCCGACAAAAATAGATTAATATGTCAATATTACCAATCTATTGATAGTTGCGTTTTTTCAGAAATCTCATCTGGAGAACTGTATTTTACCGTTCTTTCGCTAAAAAATAATTCAACTCCTGGTTTTGATGGCATCTCAAACAATGTTGTTAAAAGAATGTCCTGGTTTTTAGTTGATGTTTTATCTTTTATTTTCAATTTAAGCTTGGTAACTGGGATTTTTCCTACTTCGTTAAAGCGAGCTTTAGTTGTTCCGATCTTTAAAAATAATGATAAATCAATCATGAACAACTATCGACCAATCACTACTTTCTGTATTCTCTAAAATATTTGAAAAAGCTATAAAAAGTAGAATTGTTTCTTTCCTAGATAAAATAGACTTTCTCTCTCCCGACCAATATGGTTTTAGGAAAAATAAAAATACTGAACAAGCTATTGTATCCTTCCTAGATCAAGTAACTGAACATATTGATAATGGGTTCAAAGTATCTTCTCTGTTTATAGATTTAACAAAGGCTTTCGACAGAGTCCAACATAACACATTGTTAAAAAAACTACATTGTTGTGGATTCAGAGGAATAACCCGGGATTGGGTGTACTCGTACTTAAATGGGCGAACGCAATTGGTAAGAGTAAATGGACAATTAAGTGAAGAGTTACCGATTCATGTGGGAGTCTCACAAGGTTCTTTCTTAGGACCTTTATTATTTTTAGTGTCTGTAAATGGAATCTTCCGACAACAATTACGAGGGTCTCCAACTGCTTTTGCTGATGATTTCTCGTTTACATATGCTAGTCCAAGTTTTCAAGTCAATATCGCGCTCATAGATCATGATTTAAACACTTTATCCATTTGGTTGGACGCACATAATTTTGTTTTGAGTCATAAAACGAAATTATTGCATTTTAGGGATACTCCATCGTCGTGTCGTCAGACAACATATCACACTTTCGAATGTAGCAAAAACTATAACATGCAGTGCCCTTCTAATGATTGCTTCCTAGTGAACACAGTTTATGAATTTCGATATCTAGGTATTATTATTGATCGAGATTTAAATTGGAAAGCGCATACACAAGGGCTAAAGTCTAGACTATTATTGGTCTCTAAGAAAATGTATGTTCTACGACTATTTGCTCCACAATATTTACTTAGAATGATCTACTTTGCATTAGCGGACTCAATTCTGCAATATGGCTTATCATGTTGGGGTAGTGCGTGCAATGCCACGCTACATCCTAACTACGTGCGACAAAAGCAGTTAATCAGAATTATGTGCTTCAAACCACCTTTTTCGCCATCGTGGCCATTATTTCAAACTCTCAGTATACTGCCACTACGGCATATATACGTTTTTAAGGTTCTAAGAATATTTTATATTAAAAGTGGAAATAATTTTTTGACCCATGCAGGTTATAATCTCAGGTCGAATCATACCTTTTTAAAACATATTCCAAAATTTAGATTAGACCTACGGAAAAAAAAGGTTTTAATATCGTTGCACCAATTATTTTTAACAATTTACCTTTGGATATTCGAAAGTGCAGCAGCTTTTCTAGCTTTTCAAAACACCTTAAAATATGGATCCATCAAACTAAAAATATTGACCATCTTTTTCAATTATATTAGTTTAAAAAATTGTTCGCGTTCTCACAATGATAACTTAAATGCGGGAAGGATAATGAAAGAAGGAAAAATTATATTAAATGTAGTATTTTAAGAGGCTTTAATATATCCATGTGTAATGAATTTAGAATAGTAGTTTTAATTATCTATTTAATTATCTATTATATATATGCTATTAATTTTAAACGTAAATTATATTGTTTTTATTTCTTATTTTTGTAAATAGAAGTTAAATATTTTATTTTTGTTTTGTAATTTAGAATCAGCGGACCAGTCACGTGATCTATTTGATCCAATGGTCCACTTATCTTACCTTCTGAAACTTTTTTAGTCTTAATATTATTGTACATACTAGTTTTTATTTATTATAATAAAGATGGTAATGAAAAAAAAAAAAAAAAATTTTAATCAAATAATAACGTTGCAATGTTGGCCATAGATATTTTCGATTGGGGATATTAATTTTTTTTGTACGAGAATGTTGGGTGATAATGGGCGATTCAACTGAGTCCATTTCCTAAATATTATTCGTAATCAATCAGTATTGAAATGATTAATTTCTTAATTTTATATGTCACAGAGTAGCTAGAAATTACTACTAAAAAGTAAAATTTAAAAAATTGCGGCAGCTTATACAAATCAATCACCTTATAAGAAATACGGTGAAATTGTCCCGGTGGCAAAATGGTCAGCATGCTTGCTCCAGCGACCGGAGAACCCGTGTTCGATTCCCGGTGGTGACAAGGCAATTTCACGGCTGGTTTAGGATCAATGAATTAATCACTCATTATCCGAAATGAAAATATGATTATGAAACCTCATTTGAGGTGGCCAAATCCCTTGATGAGATATAGTGCCAGAGAGAGAGAGAGAGAGAGAGGTGAAATTACTGATTTTTTTTTATCAGTAATAGAAAGTAGAGTATCATTCTTGGATCGATTCAAGTCCTTTCTTACAGCTAGATTGACCCCGAATTATTTTTTTTTCTTCAGAACGAATAATTTACGCTCTGATGAAACGGTTCGCTGTTGTACAACAACCCCTTGGCAGCGGTCGGCTGATCAAGCGAAACGAATTACGTTCTCTATAAACTTCTAAATCAGCAATATTCTATGCAAATTTTTTACTATTAACAATTTCTTTTATTATAACTTCTTCATAACTCTGTAGATCCCAAATAAAAACTTTATACGTCTACATCTCATAATATGTTTACATGAGCATCTTAACTTGTTTGCCCAATTATGAACTTTTCTGTTATTGTGTTCGATTGTTGTGTTCCCATCATATGTATACGGGTTATAATATGTTTTGAACATATACATTCTCAATAATAACCAATTTAATTTGTGTTGCCAGCACAAAAATGAAAATAAATTGGATAAAAATCACTTTATCAGCAGTTCAGTTGAGTTTTTGTCTGTTCCAAAAAATTCTTAGAATATTGTCCACACCAACGCACATATCCAATATAATTAGTTCGAGTTAAATTACCGTCATTTTCCTTTTTATTACACATTTAATATTACAAAAATAAAAAAGTTGATTCTTATAACAGTGCAAAAGCACAAAATCGTATTAGGAAGACGAGAGAAAACCACTTTTCTTCGTTCATACCGTTTACACTTTTCTTGCTTTGGATTTGTGTATACATCGTATTATGAACGATGATGAAGAAAAATTTCTGCATATAAAACATTTTCTATTCAATAATTTTACCTACTTTTTCGACTCGATTCAATTCCATTGTGTTCAACATGTTCAATTACCTATAATAACCGTAAATACAATGAAATTGAATTTTTCTTTTTATTTGAAAAGTAAAATCGAAAATGGTGTGGTAGCTATGGTGTGTTGAGAGTGCTTTTCGTTTGGAAAAATATATTTTTTTCTTCTATTAACTTCTCTGCGTGTTCTATAGAGAATAGAATAGAGACGGATGGATGTGGTGTGAGTGGTGTCTTTTTACGTTTGCTACACCACACATATGCTTTTTGTTTACATGTCTATTTCTAGGATCTCTATATATTGTATTTGGTACGGCGTATTATGAAGAATATGTAATAATCTTAGAATTAGAAAAACAATAAGAATTCGATCAATAGATAAAAATAATATTAATAATAATCATAATATAAGGATTTCTATATTATATTAAAGTTATAGAGATAACATGTCGATATGGTTTTCTAATATAAAATGAATAGAAAATTGGAAAATTTCGTATTCTAAGGTGATAATATAGAGTTTTGAATTGGGTTTTTTTTAGGGGCCAGAATCTAACCAAATATTGGATTTTATGTGCGTATTAAAATATGTTTATGGTAATTCTGTTGCCTGATTTTGTATATTTTATGTAAAACCACACATTCAAACACTAAACCATAATCTTATTGTCGGAACAGCATAAATTATTGCCAAAAGTAGTAATATCGCAAAACTTCGATATTTTATTCCATTTCATCTGTTAGCAGCATTCTATGAAAGAATTTTTATATTTCAAGGGTTCTCGATAACATCGCTGTTCGTTTGAATAAATGGCACTAAAATTGTCTTGAGTAATACATGAGATTTTCTTTGTAGGTACAGTCCAGTAAATATGTGATGAGATAGACAGTAGTGTGTAAAGCAAGAAATGTTTGCGAGTCTAGACGAAAATTTATAAATAATAGTTTTATAGCTCTTAACGTAATTTTTATTATTATTACTTTAGCTTTCGGAACCTTTTCGGGTCGATAATGGAAAAGTATAATAAATCATTTTTATAAAAATAAAATATTTTCTATAAAAATAACAACGAAATCAAGGCATTCTAAAGGCTAGCTAATTTTCCGTAGATATCGCTAGCTACTCGAAAATATTACTTTTAGTTTAGCCAGGAACAAAACCTAAAATCGTATATACGGTAATTTTTACTTTCTTTGCTTGAAATATAAAAATAAAATAAATACAAATTATTATAAATCATGAAATTATTTATATACTTGTAATACGGTTTATCGTTTAATGACTTGCCGATTTTATGAGTTAAAATTATAAATCGTGTGTAAAATGTAAAAAGTGTGCTTAAATAAAAATTATTATCACAATCAATTTAAACAGTTTGTGTAATTATTTATTTTTTGGTACAACTGTAAGGGTGCAAGCCTTATAGTTCGTTTAGTTTCATAATCTGCAGCGATTATTTATCGGATATTATCCGACAATTCAAGTGCAGTGCAAAAACGGTACAGTGATTAAACTTTCTCGTGAACATTACGCATTTAAGCCCGTAAGTTTTTGGTGCCGTAATAGTTTATACAGAATATTTAATGCCGTGATTTTAATTGCAGTGCAAAAACGTTATAAAAATAAACTAATTAAAGCACGTTATATAACAAACAATATCCGTTAAGCGCTGCTCGATAGTGTAAGATCGAATTTCATCGAAATTTGGATTAGCAGTACCAACCAACGATTCCTGAACCTGGCGTACACAGAAAACGTTAAGTAGAACATAATTTTATAAATTCTTTAATTTTATAAGAAAAATGCATGTGAAGTTACTGCTAAAGTTTTACTAGTAAAAAAAATTAGCAAAAACTTCACATGTTTGTATAGCAGTGTGAAGTTTTTACTAAATCTATGCTAAACGTTTATATGTGTTGGTGCATATCAAAATGATACCTGTATTAAGCGGAATTAACGTATTTCCTAATTTATTAGTTTTATTTTAAATATTGGGCAATTATCTTTAAAATAACCCGAGAGAAATTATAATATATTTACCATTTCATTAATCAATATTCACTAATAAGAATATTGCGGTTAATAAAAGTAAAAAAAAATAACTAGAAAATTAGTATCCGAGGCAGATTAGTAACAAACACTACACGCAGAACTACATAAGGAAGAATTATTAAATTTAAATAAGATAACCGGAGAAATTATAATCCACACTAGGACAAAATGGGTGGGATAATAGAAAAATTAAAAAAATAATACCATGCTCCAAAGGCAGGGAACTCCTATTTTTAGAAATGGTAACAAATAAAATGAAAGCTCTTAGGGCTACAATAGATATCTATAGAGATCTAAATGCAAACTGAGAAATATGAATTATTATTTGGGGCTCACGGTAGTAAGAAAAATAGTAAGGAAATCCTTATCTATAGGGACGAGATCAATTTATAGAATTTTGTAGTTAGTTATATTCAGATGCTCCCCATCCAGGGGAGGGGCAAGTTAATAAAATTTAGCATTGCGATGAAATATAATAAACATCCTCAGGCTGACTGAGATATCCCTAGAGATCTAAACACAACTTCAGGTATATGGGATGTTAGTTGGGGACCATATCAATTAGAAAATATATTCAGATGCTCCCCATCCAGGGGAGGAGCAAGTTAATAAAGTTTAGTATTATGACGAAATATAATAAAAATTTTCAGGCTGACTAAGATATCCCTAGAGATCTAAACACAACTTCAGGTATATGGGGTGTTAGTTGGGGACCATATCAATTAGAAAATATATTCAGATGCTCCCCATCCAGGGGAGGGGCAAGTTAGTAAAATTTAGTATTACGACGAAATATAATAAACATCCTCAGGCTGACTGAGATATCCCTTAAGATCTAAACACAACTTCAGGTATATGGGGTGTTAGTTAGGGACCGTATCGATTAGAAAATATATTCAGATGCTCCCCATCCAAGGGAGGGGCAAGTTAATAAAATTTAGTATAACGATGAAATATAATAAACATGCTCAGGCTGACTGAGATATCCCTAGAGATCTAAACACAACTTCAGGTATACAGGGTGTTAGTTGGAGACCATATCAATTAGAAAATATATTCAGATGCTCCCCATCCAGGGGAGGGGCAAGTTAATAAAGTTTAGTATTATGACCAAATATAATAAAAATTTTCAGGCTGACTAAGATATCCCTAGAGATCTAAACACAACTTCAGGTATATGGGGTATTAGTTGGGGACCATATCAATTAGAAAATATATTTAAACATCCTCAGGCAGACTGAGATATCCCTAGAGATCTAAACACAACTTCAGGTATATGGGGTGTTAGTTGGGGACCATATCAATTAGAAAATATATTCAGATGCTGCCCAACCAGGGGAGGGGGCACGTAATAAAATTTAGTATTATGACGAAATATAATAAACATCCTCAGGCTGACTGAGATATCCCTAGAGATCTAAACACAACTTCAGGTATATGGGGTGTTAGTTGGGGTCCATATCAATTAGAAAATATATTCAGATGCTCCCCATCCAGGGGAGGGGCAAGTTAATAAAATTTAGTATTATGACCAAATATAATAAAAATTTTCAGGCTGACTGAGATATCGCTAGAGATCTAAACACAACTTCAGGTATATGGGGTGTTAGTTGAGGACCATATCAATTAGAAAATATATTCAGATGCTCCCCATCCAGGGGAGGGGCAGTTAATTAACTTTTGGATTATGACCGAATATAATTAAAATTTCTTGCGATCACAACCTTGCAACCTTGATTACTGGAATTCATTCAAGTCCGCCAAATCCGTTTTTAAGTACGTTGCGAGAAGAAGCGACCTGGTTGTATTTGGTATTGCAGCTCCTGATGCCAACGATCAAGTTTTACTATATGAGGTGGGAAGATATATCAGCAGCAATAAGGCAGTTTGGAGAATCTTTCATTTTCGATACACAAACGTCATTCCATGTGGTCCATCTAGTTGTGCACTTAGAGAATGGTCAACGGGTTTTTTTTCACGGCAGCAAACGCAGCGCAGAGATCTGAACGGTCACCCGTGTTAACGCTACAAAGCTTCTTCGCGACATGCACAAGTGATTTATTTGTCTTCTGCTTTACTCGGAGATGTCGAAATATTTCACATGGAACGCATCATCAACAAAATTCCAACATCGGATATACGGACAGTCTGTTCCTGGATATGTGTATGTATAGTATATTTAACCGATGCATTGGGGCACACATAGTTCATCCAAGAAATGACGAATGTTTTTACGTGCGTTTATTCCTGGTTAATGTTCGTGGGCCGACTTCATATGAATTTGTACGAGCTGTTAATGGTAAGTGCGCAACATATCGAGGATCCTGTCAGTGTTTATATTTGCTCCCGGATGACATTTATTAGGATCATACACTCGCAAATGCTATATTTGAGTCTACTGCGTATCAAATTCGATCACTTTTTGCCATCATCATTTCAACGTGTTTTTCATCAAACCCACTTTATTTGTGGAACAATTACAAACAAAATATGGCTGAAGACATTTTGCATCGAGTGCGTACAACCACAGCGAAACCCGAAGTTGAATTAAAAGTGGAAATTCACAACGAGGCGTTGATTTTTATAGAGGATTTGTGCCTGATGATGCCCAGCAAGATGTTGCACGAATTAGTGGTACCAGTGCCGAATCGTCTCACGCACGATGTATTTAATCGAAAATTTGAACAAGAACGGCAAGACGATCGAGATGCCTTGAGTCAAACAGTACGAACAAAAGTTCAATTTTTGAGTCAGCAGCAGAAAACCGCGAAGGACGATTAATGATAGCAGTTAACGACAGCTACGGAAAAGTCCTTTTCTCGATGCACCTGGCTGAACTGGCTGAACTAACACCCCATATACCTGAAGTTGTGTTTAGATCTCTAGGGATATCTCAGTCAGCCTGAGGATGTTTATTATATTTGGTAATAGTACTAAATTTTATTAACTTGCCCCTCCCCATCTTAGTCAGCCTGAAAATTTTTATTATATTTGGTCATAATACTAAACTTTATTAACTTGCCCCTCCCCTGGATGGGGAGCATCTGAATATATTTTCTAATCGATATGGTCCCTAACTAACACCCCATTTACCTGAAGTTGTGTTTAGATCTCTAGGGATATCTCAGTCAGCCTGAGGATGTTTATTATATTTCGTCGTAATAAATTTTATTACGTGCCCCCTCCCCTGGATGGGGAGCATCTGAATATATTTTCTAATTGATATGGTCCCCAACTAACAACCCATATACCTGAAGTTGTGGTTAGATCTCTAGGGATATCTCAGTCAGCCTGAGGATGTTTATTATATTTCATCGTAATACTAAATTTTATTAACTTGCCCCTCCCCTGGATGGGGAGCATCTGAATATATTTTCTAATTGATATGGTCCCCAACTAACACCCCATATACCTGAAGTTGTGTTTAGATCTCTAGGGATATCTCAGTCAGCCTGACGATGTTTATTATATTTCATCGCAATGCTAAATTTTATTAACTTGCCCCTCCCCTGGATGGGGAGCATCTGAATATATTTTCTAATTGATATGGTCCCTAACTAACACCCCATATACCTGAAGTTGTGTTTAGATCTCTAGGGATATGTTAGTCAGCCTGAAAATTTTTATTATATGTGGTCATAATACTAAATTTTATTAACTTACCCCTCCCCTGGTTGGGGAGCATCTGAATAAATTTTCTAATCGATATAGTCTCCAACTAACACCCCATATACCTGAAGTTGTGTTTAGATCTCTAGGGATATCTTAGTCAGCCTGAAAATTTTTATTATATTTGGTCATAATACTAAATTTTATTAACTTGCCCCTCCCCTGGATGGAGAGCATCTGAATATATTTTCTAATTGATATGGTCCCCAACTAACACCCCATATACCTGAAGTTGTGTTTAGATCTCTAGGGATATCTCAGTCAGCCTGAGGATGTTTATTATATTTCGTCATAATAAATTTTATTACGTGCCCCCTTCCCTGGTTGGGGAGCATCTGAATATACTTTCTAATTGATATGGTCCCCAACTAACACCCCATATACCTGAAGTTGTGTTACTCTAATTTTTGATAGTTTTCCGTCTTACCCAGGTAATATTACTAACACAAACACAATTAATGAAATTAGCAAAAGGTTAGCATTTTCTTCACACTCGTATAAGAAAACCCGAAATATTTTACGCGTTGTTTTCCGTACGGTGTTAATTGTGTGACCTTGACGCGCGATATGGCTGAGTCAACTAGGCTAGTAAAATTTCTGATAATACTACAGTTGAAGCAACAGATGTTCGTATTATTTATTTATCTATTTTATTTCCTTTAAATCAATACAAAAGACAAACATACTAAATTACATATCAGATCATTTTTGAGTATACTTAAGAATAATTAACAAACAAATAACAATTATAATAATATAATATAAAATATAATAATAGTTAACGCTAAGTAGTATTCATATCAACAAAAATTATATTTGTATCGCATAAAGAGGAAATTAGGAAGTTCTTGTGACCGACTAAACGATCAATTTTTAGAACTACCTGCTCCTAATTAAAAACTTTAAAATTAAATATATTTGATGAGGGGCGTCAAATATAAAATAAAAATTATACTAATTAAATTATTTCATAAAAATCCGAAATAAACAAAATTGTGTAATACATTAATAAAAATAATAATAAGCGAAATTACTTCATTACTTTGAATAAAAGTTCGGAATCATTCAACTCTATTAACCAAGTGCGCAAGGATTTTAAGAACGGATTGATATTATTCATACTTTTTATATTATTTGGTAGCTGATTAAATAACATAGGGGCGGTGTACACATAAAATCGCCTGAAGAATTCTTTCTTTGAAGCAGGAACCACACAATATTTATTTCTTAATGGTACAATGATTCTTTAAAATGACGATTTCCACTTCGAATAAAAAATAATTGTAGTACCTTAAAAATGTATAAATTCCTTATTGTTAGAATATTCGCTTTCCTAAATAACGGTTTGCTTGACATGTGTCTTGATGCATTATATAGATTTCGTAAAATAAACTTTTGGGATACATACAGTCGCTTTAAATTACTATAGTTCATATATTCCTCCCGAACAATTAATTCCATAACTAAGTCGAGATTGAACTAAGGAGTAATACAAATTTTTAAGAAGAATCTGTGGACATAGTGGCTTTAATCTAAAAAGAATAAGATTTGTAAGAAATAAATGGTTTTGTAAGATGTTGATATGCATTTTAAAATTTAGGTTCTTGTCTAAAGTTATTCGTAAATATTTGAAGGAATCAACATACTCAATTTTTACACATAACCTGGAATAATTATTATCAGTGAATTTAATATTAGAATTATTTTGACACGTTGTTGCATGTGAGTATATAAAATTGGAATTTCTATCAAGTAAATTATTTGTTATTTGGAATTGAATTATTTTAGATTTATCACTCACGATCATAAATTGATGATCAAACCAAGCTCGCAAAATTATATCAGTGCAACGTCATCTGCAAACGCTACTTTATCAGCATATAGATTAAGTTCAAGAAATGAGTTACTGTAAATGAGGAAAAGTAGTGGCCCTAGAACAGAGCCTTGAGGCACGCCATATTGAACATGTTCAATGTTACTCAAATTTCCATTGATATTACTTACTTGAATTCTATCTTCTAAATAAGATCGAAACCAACGATTAGTAACTCCGCGGATTCCGATTGAGGATAATTTATCAATTAATAAATTGTGATCTACCGTATCAAATGCTTTTTTAACAGCAATAAACAAGCAATTAACAACACGGCCTTCATTTAAAGTGTTGTAAGTAGAGGTAAGTAATTTCACTAGTGCATTCTCAGTACTAAGTCCTTCTCGAAATCCATATTGATGTTGAGAAATGAAATTTATTTTATTTAAATAAGACAAAACACAAGCTTTAACACACTTCTCTAGAATTTTTGAAAAAACTGATAATAGTGATATAGGTCGATAGTTAGAAACTAAATTAGCATCACCACCTTTAAACAACGGTATTATTACAGCTTTTTTAAATGCTGCTGGAAATTTCCCTTGAATAAAACTATTATTAAAAATGTGAACCAATGGCTAATATAAGATGTAACCAAATTTGTTTATCACAAGCGAGCTTATGCCATCACTGCCTGATGCAACTATATTTTTGAGCGTAGATATACTAGTACAGATTTCATAAATATCAGTAGGGAAAAAGAAGAAATTCGACTCATTATATTCATCATAATTTATGTAATTTGTGCAACTACCCAAGTAGCACAAATGGGTTGGGATAACGTCGTACCGCCGTTAGCTGAATGACTAGTGGTAGGCTAGCCGACGTTGGTACAACGGTATGGTAACGGTGCTACAACGGTATTGGGGAATAAATCTTAGGTTGTTATAACGTCGTAATAACCACTATTTGTCTTTTCAAATGACTAAAGTTTTAGTTAGATGGGAGTCGCTTATACAACTATTACGTTCGTAAAAAACTAATTTCGTCCGTCATTCGGATTATATTTTGTGGAGAGGGAACTTTTTTTCCAATATATGTAAATAATCGTGCTGTCTTTTTCATAACATTATTTATTTCTTTTTCTTGTTTTATAAAAAAATACAAATGTCAAATGTTCCTACTTTGAAAGGTTCTTTATAAGAATTAAAATTGATAGAATCATTGTTAAACTAATAATTCAAATTTGGTGTTAATTACGGCTTATTTTTTCAAACAAATTTAGTTTTATAGTAAATATGTACCTGTCTCCCAACTCAAAACTTACGGGCTTCCATAATTTCTTTATTTTAAAACATAAGTTGATATTTCAAAAAAATAAAAATAAATAAATATGATTAAATTACTCTAAAAGCAGAGAAAATCTGTTCAGAAACATCCCAGTCATTAAAATTATGATACTATATTAACATATGGTCATAAAAATTATCAAAATAACAAATTTTGTTTTTCAGAAGTAAATAATTTTTAATGAAATCTAAAGAAAAAATGGCGAGTTTCATAATGTATACGAAAATGATAAAAAAGTTATAATAAAGACTCAAAAAACACAAAAAAGTTATTTCAAAATCAAATAAACTATTTTCCCAACAAATTTGTCACTCTGGCAACAACTTGGTTATTTTTTTAACTTAATTGCCAAAATTACTTTTTCTATTGACTTTTAGATTTAAGGGTTTGTTTAAGTAAAATTTCACTTGCCGGAAAAATAATGTTGAATGTTTAAATGGCTTCTTTTTTAATTTAAAATGATCCATATTTAATTATTTATAAATAATAATTTTTTGTACATTTGACGTTTGTCGATAAATAATATTCTCGATAAAATTGTCAAGCGAGTCAAAAAAATTGTGATACGTGAAAAATGTTATTTCGTCGTCGTGCATATGTCAAATAACTTATTTAAGTTAGATTTCAGTTTTTAAATGACAATAAAGTCGCCAACCGGTCATTAAATATCGGGTAAAACGACCGGTAAACTAAAGAGTCGGCACGTGGGTAAATAATGACCATTAAGTTACAGTAGTCGGATAATAGTTAGAAAATGTGAAATAAGTTGGCCAACTCGATAAAAAATAACTTGATACTGACTGGTAAAAGATACCGTCGAATGGTGGTCGGACCGACCGATAGATAAGAAATTTTAGTTTTAAGTTCAAAATGTCTAATTTTTCATGTTTCTAGCGGTTGCACCGACGTCGGGATTTGGTCATAAAACTATAAAGTTATTTGGTGCTTCTTGGGTATTAAAACTAATTGATGTTTTTAAAGCCTTACCTATATTCGCGAAATATTGATTAAACTGATTAGCAATCACAACACTATCAGTAAGAATTGTATTATTGTCCCCAATGATACTATTTAGTGTGTTAGATTTACGACGTTTTCCTAGTAAGTCATTCAGTAAATTCCATTGCTTTTTTTGGTCAAAACTTACAGCCTCAAATTTTTGAATATAATAACGCTTTCTAGCAGTTTCGCAATCTAATTTGATTTGTTTCGAAAGAGTTTTTACTTTACTTTTTAGTTTAGAGTTATTAGGATATTTCTTGCAAATTTTAGATAAAGGATTTTTACGGCGAATTTTACCTAATAGAACATTATTTATCCATGGTTTAGCATAGTTTGACTTGTAACTTATCACGGAAGTCGTGTAGGTTGCCACATGTTTAGATAACGTTGATAAAAAAATATCAAATGATATAGAAGGATCATTTTCTTCAAAAACTTCCTTCCATGATTCGACTTGTAAACACCGGTCTAATTCTTCAAAGTTAATAAAAGTTGGTTGTCTAGGTATTTTAGGCGGAGGTTCCCAATTTAAGTTAAATTTTAAAGATGTCATATAATGATCAGATAATTCTAAATTAAGTGTTTCAGCTATATAATTGATAGTACATATATCCAATTTTGCTTCTAGTAAAAATATGGTCAATACATGTCATACTATTGGATACAACTCTAGTAGGTTCGTTGATTAATGACTCAAGTCCTAAGGAAGATATCATTGAAAAGTATTTACATTCCTGCGGATCTAGGTGATCTATATTTAAAATGTTATTATTCATATCTCCAAGAACAATTAGATTTTTAGAATTTATCTGTTTGAGGTAATTTTCAAATTCAAGAATAAAAACTTCAACACCACAAGAATGTAAACGATACACACATACCACTGAGATTAATAATTCACCAATTGTAAATTTCACTCGAAGTGAGTAAATTGAAACGTGAATTAACGTGAAAGTGTCTAGGTTGTTATGACGGGTTGTTTTGTTATTTGTGTGACGCACTGACGCAGCAATGGTGAACGCATCACAAGCTAAGTGCTTTTGTGTTTCATATTTTTATTTATACTTTGTTTAGTTTATATTTTGTTTAATTTTTACTTTTTTATAAAAAATTTATATACATTTTAATTTTATTAATATAAATATGTATTTTTTAATATACGCATTTGTGATATGTCGTATGGTTTACGATTGTGTGTGTGTGTGTGTATGGATATATGTACGTACATTCACGTAGTTTAGTTAGTCAAATAAGACAAAAAGGATGAAAATAAAAATACTCTTCTGTTGCTTGTAATTCATTTTCCGTTCATTTTTAAATGAATTTTTTATGCTAATTTCTCTTCGCTCTTGAATAGTAAAATGAATTTTCAGAAATGTTATGCAGTAGAAAACGAATAGTGTCTAATGAGCGAATAATGAGAAACTAAAAAGGTTGATCTTATTTTTTGTGTTAGCGAACGGGATCTACTGCTCTTTTGGTTTTACTTTTCTATTCTAATAAGAAAGCGAAAATTCATTGTAGTACTGATTGGATAAAATGTATTGTTGCCTGTATTGAACGATCGAATAGAGAATACATATCATTTCTTTCTACTTTATTCTTGATAAGTGAATAGTAAAACAAAATATTTTTTGTTCTTTTACATATTTCTTGTTGATCAGTTTTACAAATAATGCATTAATTCCGTGGAAAGATTTGCTGACAGCAATTTTTTTACTGATAATACGCAAAAGAAAAACTTTAAATTTCATAAGAGTGACAAAGAACAGAAATATGTTTTATTTCATTTTATAGTAAAATTTTATATATATATGTATGTATATGTGTGTGTATGTGTGTAGATATGTATGTATATGTGTATATATATAAATATTCATGACTTTTTTGTAGATTGATTTAAAGGGATGAGACCTCATATGTGTTACGGCATGGCAAAGGGAAAATGGTTTTTAATTTTTTATTTCCATTTGTAACGACAATTAAATCTTTGGTGTGATATCCTTCGGCCTTTAAATGTTGACTGTTTTTTTTAAATTGCTTACTGCGGGCACTATTTTATCTAAAAGAATTTCTGGCTCAATAATATTTCTCGAAACAGGTTCGTTTTTGCATGGGAATGATATATACGAATATCGATTGATTTGAATTCTAAATCCTAATCAACGACCTGCTCATGCATCAATTGTGTAAAAAGCCTTCCGCGTGGTTCTATCTTCCGTTCGTGTCATCACCTCACATAAATCATGACCGTTTTGTTTGATTGAGATAATATACTGCGGAAGATGCATAAAATCATTTTTGGGCTTAATTGGAATTGTAGCAAATCGCAATTCTAGCAATTAGCATTAATTTGGGAGAGGCTTAGTTCGGCTGGGTGTTCTGTCAACTGGCTGTTTTGACGTGTAAATGGAGAAATAGGAAAATTCCTTGGCCGATTATTTTCGGATTTATTTTGTTGAAAAATCCAGTACTTCACCCGGGATTTATGTTGAAATCCCGGTTCAGCTCAACATATCAGATTCGAACATGATTAGTTAAGACATTGCTTAGCACGGCCGAACTCCAGAACTTCTCTAAAATCCATTTTTACATTCACATTTAATTCTGCTTACCTGATTTGACAATAATTGGTCGGGGTATGGCCAAGTTCAATTCAGAATTATCGAATTTTAGAACTTTATCAAAATCAAAAAGACACATTAAAATCCCAATACAAGTTGATCCTAATTTATTAGAATCCTAGCCCAGCTCTATAATCTGAACTGGAAAATTTCGGTTGGAAACGGCATGTTTCATTCATTATAGCTGAATCCGAAAATTTCGTCAAATTCGGCTTTGCACCCGAATTTGATCATCATTTGTTTTGAGTTTGCTTAGTTCCATTGAACATGCTACAGTGCCAATCCAATTCTGCGTACCATATTTAACAGTTATTGGTTGAGGAATAGTAAAGTTCCATTGAGCATGATATAAATATCCTGTGCACTATAATTATACTTTGCAATTAATGGAATATTCTCTTCTTTGGTGAACAAAACTAATAAAATATTTAAAATTTTTGATTTAAATTAAAATTGTTTGAAATATCCTATCAGGTAGTTAATCTGGTATTGAATAACATTGATATTTTTCCGGGAACCATTGCCTTTGGGATGCCTTACATATAAAATTTGTTGTTTTTTTTTCGATTTAAGGGTTAAATACTAATGAATTTTAGACTAAGTTTGATATAATTTAAATAATTATGGATACAGGAAATCCTATTGTAGTCGTGGAATTGCAGGAGGATTAAATTAATAAATGTTTATATTATTTAGGAAGCCGGAAAATATTAATTTAGAAATAAATTTCAGGAAATCTACAGACGTGAAATAATATTTCTTTGAAATATTAATTGTTGATTGTGTAGATTAGAATGGTGTTGTCATTGCATTAATAACTATCGACTTTATTTAAGGGTCTGCAACTGGGTCGATTTAATCAATTAAATTTTGCATTAATTTACAATTACATTTCAGGAAATTTCCAGATGTACGTGAAATAATACAAAATTTTTTCTCAGGTTGCTGATTTAGAGAAGCAATTGTTGAAGACCAATACCATCGTTATCCATTAAACCTATTAAACCTTTATCCTTCCTTAGTAGATTAGTATTGTGCTGTCTTTGTGTTACTAACTATCGGCTATACCTAGGTGTCTGTAACCGGGCCGATTCTGTCCCACTTAACTAACCTATCCAATCCTTCGGTTTTGTTATATGTAAAAAAGAGTGTACGGTGGGCCCGGCGTCACCCGGGAGCTCCTGTGTAAGAACTTGGTCGTGCATTCAGAATCAATCAATCAATCAATCAATCAATTGTAAATTTCACTCGAAGTATATCAGAAGACTGTAAATGAGTACTAGAGAATGTAAAATGAATATCATTTCTAACATATGCTAATACACCACTAGATCTATAGTCATTGTTACAGCAGTCCAATAAAATATATTCATCTAAATTGTAATAATTAATTTCAGTAGTATCAATCCACACTTCAGTCAAAAAAATAATATGCGGTTTTATATTCATACATGATAACTGAGCAAACAAACTTAAACTGTTAGCCCGAAGACTATGAATATTTTGGTGTACGATCCATAATAATTTATTTTCACTTACATTAATATTATTTGGCAAACTAAAAGATAAATCTAAATTATTATTATGATTTAGAAAAGATATATTAGATAAATTAAGACTCATATAAGATTAACATTTGTTTATACTTATCTGTAATCTTTTCAAGATCATTTGAACAATTAACTTTTAGTAATTCAGATCCTTCTCTTTGCCTCATAAAAATATTCCCATTGCGGATCCAAACATATTTAAATTTATGCTGTAGTTTCAATTTAAATTTAAGCTGTAGTTTATTAAACTCGATGAGCATTCTAGGGATTTTAAATCATTGGAAAACCAAATAAATTCGTTTCCCGGTCAAACATCAAAGTACGATGACTTTGAAGATGAATATTTTTCTATTCGTGAAATTACAATGCGGTCATTACGTAAAAAACACGTTGAGCTGCTATGCAACTTACGCTCGCAGAGTTGTTTAATCAGCAAAAACCATTCTTTGAAAATTTAAATTCAACAACAACTTAATTGGCGGATCGCACCTTACTTACTCACCATTCAGTACTAGACTGTCCGGAACTATCTAACTGCTGAATTTACAATAGCCGTCATAACACGTTACTTCATGGAGCAGAGTCAGTTAATCCTCAATATAAATCTAATCTTTCACAGCGGCAACAACAATCAGTTAATAAATCGAACACGTCGAGTCACTTTAAATCAGTTAACCACCCTCAGACAAAGCAACCACGAACATACGAGCAAGGTCACACATCATCATAATTAAATACACCAACAACGATTCCAATCACCAATCAACAAGATCTTACACTATAGACAATTTCAAACAATAACGATCATCCAATTCGTCAATCTAACCAACCATCACCACAACTAAATGCAGCACATAATTTGAAACTATCACACATTCAAGCTACTTCTCGTTTATCCCCGAATTCAATTCCAACAACTAACTCACGTATCGTTTCAAATTCACGGTTCGCGTTATAACCCACCGCCTTCATTTACATACGTGACATTAATGGAATCAACCATTTCGCCAATGCACCATCAAGGAATATCAATGCACCATCAAGGAATTCACTATTCAATAGTCTGAATTTCAATGCGTATATCCTGTCGTGGATACTTACACTTAATTCAGCTTATCACGATAACTTATTAGAAAACCAATTGAAATCACTTCAGATGGCTGATCTTAATCTCAGAACTAAGAGGGAAATTGATATTTTATTTGGCGTTGACTTATTTTTTGAGTTATTGAATTCAGAAAAAATCATCTTATCAGGACACACGCACGCCCAGTCTACTATTTTTGGATGAATTCGTCTAACTCCTCAAATACGAAACGATCATTCAGACAGCTCGAGTCCAGCAGCTGTTAATACTGCAGAGGATGTAAACTACATTCTTCAACGATTTTGGGAGCTTGAGGAAAGCTCAACTGCATCGAACATCAACCCAGATGATAAAGTGTGTGAATCATATTTCATTGATTCTGGTCAACGGAACACGGCCGGAAGATACGTTGTGCGCCTCATATGCCACACCGCGTCAAAAATTGGGTCATTCACGACTTGCGGCTGTTCGTCGACTTCTTACTATAGAACGTCATTTGGAGAGAAACCCTCAGCTTTCCGTCGAATATAAATGGTTCATGAATGAATATGTGACATTAGGTCATATGACTAAGGTGCCGAAGAATGAGATCATCAAGAAGGATGTAGATGTTTTTTATCTCCAACATCATGCCGTACAAAAGTTAGATAGCACGACAACTAAACTACGCATTGTCTTTGATTGCTTCTGTAAGTCTACTTCTGACCTATCAATTAGTGACATTTTACTTACAGGACCCACCTTACAAGACGATCCGGTCACTATCATTACTCGTTTCCGACAGCACAGAATCGTTTTTTCTGTAGACGTAAAAAAAATGAATCGACAGGTGCTCGTGATGATGGTTATCCTGATGATGGTTATCAGCGAATCGTCTGGAGAAACAATCCCAGCGAAGAAATTAAAACGTATCGATTAAACACAGTAACATATTGGATGTCATGTGCACCATTTCTAGCTGTAAGGAATCTACAAAAAATCGGTGATGATAATGCCCAAAAGCTTCCAACAGTTTTCACAATCACTAAACGCGACTTTTACATCAATGACCTACTTTCCAGATATGAATCCGGATGTTTCAAGAACTCGGCACAGTAATGAAAGGAGTTGGTTTCATTATGCGTAAATGGAAATCTAATTCACCGGACTTTTTATCCGCCATTCCTAATAAGCTTAAGAAACCTACGATGCTAACATTTGATGATGACACCACTTCCATAAAAGCCCTCGGCATACGGTGGAATCCCGTGCGATATGTTTTTTCATTCGTGATAAATATATCAACGGTCGTAGCGAACTCTAACGAAATTCACTGTTTAAGATTTCTAAAATATTCTCCCGCCGTTTTTTTTTTAAATACGAAAAATTTGTTCTTAACCATTTTTGACCATCTCGCAACATATGTTGCCGTTGTATTAATTGTGTAATATGGTTAGTAAATTTTCATGTTTACGTACTTTAATAGTGTTGTCTTTTTCTTTCATGCAATCTATGATGCTTAAATGTCAATTAGCAATTCGGGTGAATCGTTTCAACAATCCTCAGTTCAGTAATAACACCGCGTTGCATAAAAGGCAGCGGAAGCGCTGAGGAATTAACAAATCGGGACGGGAACCTTGTCTTGGTGAAGTGGCAGGACAATAGATCCGTGCAACTGGCTTCTAACTTTTGTGGAATAGGTGAATCACAAAATTTTAGACGTTGGATAAGAAAGCTAAAAAATATGTGGAGATTAAACAACCTTCAATAGTTAAAAAAAACAATGGAGGAATGGGCGGTGTAGATCTATTTGATCAATTTATTAGTTATTACCTGTCACTTCCAATGGACAGATTTCGGCCAAAATTCATATTCATTCATCTCCACTTAAATTTTGAAAAACTGATCTGGACCAGTATTGCTGCAAAATTAAGGTAGAATCTTTCAGTGTAAAATCATTTTTCTTGTAAATGATATACTTTTCAAAATATTTGCAAATAATGAAGCAGTTATGTCTGATTGTAGATGTACAGCTGATGTATGCATATACAATGCTGTTATATTATTAGAAAAGGTATAATTTAGTTATCTTCTTGTTGAATTTTTTTGTAGAATAATTGCTATATTAAACCAAAGAATTTCTATAGATATTATAGATATTCTTTGATTAAACGTTGGCAGAAGATTTGCAAACGATAAAGGTTGTAGACAAAACACTTACGCATTTAAGTGTGTTATTGTACATTAATCAATAATTAAAAATACTCGATGGATGGGTAGTAGTTATAAAAAGTCCATAATGTTGATGTTAAGTGTAATATTTTTTAGCGAATTATGAAGGGATTAGACATGGTGGATGTTAATGAGGTTTTAAAACGAGTTTTGGAAGAAGCTCTGGAATGTGCCCTCCTGGCACGGAACTTGCAGCCATTTCTTAACCGTGTTACGGGATAGTTCAAGAACCATTTCGCAGATTCTTCTAAATATGTAGAGGCCTCTCCCGGAATTAAATCGGCCGAAATTTGAGGAACAATAAAATAAAATAATAATAACCGCGTTTGTCCATCCAGGAACGATGGGATCGCCCCGAATGATAGGTACAATGTCTGCTTAAGAATCTCCCTCGAATGACCCATCGATTTCAACAGAAGAAGCCTCTCTTCTTCCGAAGAGACCTCTATGGAATCTCTTACAAATCACATTCCGACAGCTTGAGACTGCCAGAGTGCCACGGGGAGACCTAGTAGATTTTACGGTCGTCCCCGAATGAACAACACATACACTGGACTCACCAATCCAACCCTGTGGATGCTCTGCCAAGAAGATGAAGGGTAGTGGTAAGCCCAGCCTGTAATTATGGAACCAACACGATGAGACACTCCCTACCAACATACCGACCCTAAAAATTAGCAATTCATCTTATTGAAAGAAAATCCAAGAATAGGCACAATAGAAAATAATAACTGAAAATAGATCTAGGTCAATGAATGAGGAAAAAAAATAAAACCGAATGCCACGGGTAATACGCAGTGCTGTTTTTTTATTATTCAATTTACACGCAACCGAGAGGAGAAAGAGAGAAAAAAAGAAACGGCTGAACGAAATTGTTAATAAACATAAAATAAAAGTAAATAAAAGTAGAAATCAAAAAAAAATTAACGCCCAAAATTATTTGGTGAACCAATGTAGGTCCGGTTATCCGGTGCTCGAATACAATTTTTTTTATTTAAATTTGCAAAAAAAAAATGGATATTGAAAATAAAAGTTAAAATTGCCCATTAAACCATTAAACTCGAAAATTTAAATTTGAATGAAATTTAATTTTCTAATTTGAGAGAAAAAGGAAATCAAAATAAAATTAAATTAAAAAAATGGTACCTTTTAACTACTGTCAGGTCACTCTGTAGGGGGTTGCCGAAATTGCAATTGGTCACGTGATTGGCCACCCGCTGCGGTGCCTTTCACCGACACCGAATTTAAAAATAGCCGCTTGGCTATTTCACTTTTCTTTGAACACCAATCGGAACACGCAGGCCCATAATATAGCACAACCAACATTACTTTGTATTAGATATTTGTGTTTCATACAACATTCCAGCACTGTTCATTAGCTCATATCGTTTTTTTTTCAAAATTAATACTTTTTTAAATTCACCAAAATAAAACTTTTATGTTTATTTTTTGTTTTTACTTTATTTCTTTATAAGCACTTGGAATGTTAAAACTGGACGTACTTTTCCATTCCTAAACTTGATTACTTGAAAATTTAAATTTTCCCAAAACACGATTCATCAAAAATCGAAAACTAAACAACTAAAATTCTCGCACCAAAACCAAATATAGAAAAAAAATATTTTTTTTTCAATTGGTGTTTTTGGTTTTGGATTTTCGTGCGCGTCACTCGCCCACTCCCTTTCACCACGTATCAATTGCACACACCAAAACGAGAAACACACAACAAAAAATATGCCTTTACATTTCCGCCGGTCATACACCCGCGCAAGGTTTGCACATTGGTCTCGCTTCCATAATTACTCAAATTTTACGTGATACACCAGAATCTACTTAAATATAAGTCCTGCTTACTCCTCTCATTGACAGATAGCTATTTAAAACAAAACTAACAAAGACAACATTCATTTTTTGCTGATGACGTCAACGTAAATCGATAACCAGATGTCAGCATAATTAAGTAAAAATATTACACCTTGCCTCCTTATTACGACGGCAATAATTTTCACAAACTTAACAAAAATCTAAATTATTATAAAATAAATTAATAAATTATGATCAACTTAATTTTAATTGATTTTCATAATACATAAATTGAATTTTTCAAATCCATACTCAAAAATATTTAGTATGAATTTAAAGAAATCCGAGTATTTAGATAACGTAATACGAAGTTTTAGTGTATTCCACTACAAAAATATAATTACAACTGTGAGAGTGTATTATTTTATTTTTAGTGTCACGCAATTAATTGAAGATGTACGACGCATTTTTTTCTATATTTTACATGATATTCGTACTTTTTTTTGCTATTTTTATTGAATCTACGTACCAATTATAACAATTTCGTATTGGATAGTATTACCAGAGACAACCTAAAAGAGATATTTCATCCTATATAAACGTAAAAATTTAAACCGCGATTTCATTTTCTGTAAAGAGCCGCATCCAATCAAAAATATTTTGTTTTTTGCGTATACGTATACGCAGTTTGACGATGACATTCCAATTATCAGAAGTTTGTTTTCATTTTTTAGTTTTAGATTAGAAAAATCTAATTTGATTGTCTGTGGTATTACAAATCGATTAATGTTGGATAAAAATGACAAAAAATGTCAAAATCTAAAATAAAAATGTACACCCATTACTAGAAAAATTAAAAAACGAATATCCTTCGGCTTCAACAGTTTGATCGAAACTAACAACAAAACAACTGGAGAAAAAAATAATATTTTTACATGTGATGCCATCTGGATAATACACGTTGAACCCGTAGCTTTAGTTTGTCGTCATCAGTTGATGTAAGCGGCCAGTAGTTTAGAAGGCATTGGTTACACCAGTGCACCTAGAATACTACAGGCCACACTGCTTTAAAAATTTTGCTATATGACGTCAATTTATATCGACAGTTCTCTCTTTGTGTATTATAGGCAGCACTAAAATTAAAAAGATTGTTTTGATTTTTTTGTGTTTGCTGTCATATTGATAAGAAAAAAAATTGTAAACAAACAACAAGAAAAATATTTTAATAATATGTTTTAATATTTAATAAAAATCTATTGGTAAAAGTATCAATTCATAATATTATTATAAAATTATGCATTCTAAATTAAGTAAAATATGTAAACGCGTATAAAATGTGTACACATTTCGTATAATCTACGAGAAGACATAACCTTACTTTTAGCACTCGTATACAAATTTTGTTTTTTTGTGTTTGTTTCGTTTTTTCTTTTTATGAACATGACTGTCGTCTATAGTTCAAAGAATAAACTGTAGACATAAATTTAATGACATAGCAAGCAGGGTGGCCTGTAGTGTCTAGGTGCACTGGTTACACTGACAATGAATCGTAAATTTCATTTTATTTTGTTTCTACACCAACACATTTATACTTAGATATTTAAAAAAAAATTACTATGGAAAAAAAAAATTCCAATACATGTTTACTGAGTTATTGTTTATTTTATATTTGTGGAGTTAGCACGACCTATATTTAAGTAGATTCTGGATACACTAAAGTTGGATACAGAAGTTTAAGGCTAATTCACAATAATACAAAACTTTAGTGTTAATGCCATAGAACAGATGGAAATTAAATCAGTAAAATGCATCAATTATTCGATGGTAATGAAATTTTTTAGAAATTAGCAATTCAAAACAAGTTTACGATTTAAATAGTGTTATGACCCTTCAAGAAGTCGTGACAACCGATTATGATAAGATTCGATTTGTTGAATAAAAATGTGAGTATAACATGATTTTTGGAAGAAGTTTTCGAATATGGCCACCTGGGACAGAACTCAGGCATTTCTTAACCGATAATGATGGGATTGGCTATGTTGGATGGAAATGTAATTGTAAAATAGAGTTTGACAGAAGTTCTGGAATCAGGCCTCCTGAGACAGAACTCGCAGCCATTTCTTAACCGATTGTGATACCGGGTATGATTCTCTGTGTTCGTTAGAAATGAGATAGTTAAATGGAGAATCTCTCTACAAGAGGGAACTCAGCCATTTCCTAACCGGTTATGTTAAGATTGGGGATGTTAGATGGAAATAAAATTGTAAAATGACTTTTAAAAGAAGTTCTTGAATATGACATATGTAAAGGTTCTGACGTTAAAAGTGTATAGTAAACAGCAATTTGCGATAAATTATACAACAATATTAGAACAAAAGTGAAATGTATTCCAAATTTAAATTTATTTACTGCACATAATATATTTTATATCAAAATCACAAATCTTCACAAATAATAAAATCTTCATAAAATAGACCAACTTTCTTGTCATGAATTTTCAAACATATAAAGTGTACCACTAAAATTAGCAGAAGTATTGCCACTCTAGGGCAATTATCGTAAAATCTGGAGATGTGCTCGTTTGGTGACTATTAAGTAATAAAAGGAGATGAAGTGGGCTATCCAAATAGGCGTGTGCTATTCTTATTTTATAAAATAGACCATGTCTTTTGACATACATTTTCACAAATATAATCTAATGCTACACGGTAAAGCCACCTTCTGTTATATGAAGATGGATCATGATGGGCCACTGATCGGTATTAAACTTTATACGTCAGTGTTTTCCATAATTTTCGAGGTCTTTGTGAAATTGCGAAAATCAGTGTACCACAAGTGGCAGGTTTTTTAATTTTTGCAATGTTGTTGAAAGGTAACGAATTTATGAAAACCGAACAAGAATTATAAGATTTTATTAAATTTAAATATTACATTTTCAGAAGGGTTGTCAATGTCATTAAATGTTTTCTGACGTTTAAGGAGGAATAAAAATTTATGGTTAAACAAGACAGTTATTATCAAAATTTTGGTGGTGTATTCGAAATTTATATATATATATATATTTATGGTAATATAAAGTAGGGTGATGACCACAACATATATACACCCCTCAATTTCTAATTGATTGTAATAAAGTTCGACATACAGTGCTGGAAAAAAATTGGGCAAACATATTTTATTGCAAATTGGAGTGTGTTTTTGCTTAAATTACAAAACTTTTAAACACAATTGGTTTATTGTTTCATTTTAAATACGTATGATGTAATTTTTTGAAAAAAAAAAACGTACCTGTAGTTTAGGGGAAAAACCGGGACAAATGCCAAAATATTCAAAATTCGTTGATTGGAGTTACAGTAATGGAATAAATTTAACACTTATTTTTAATTTTTTTTTTTGTTTTTTATTGATTTATAGAAGTTCTATCTTTAATATTAATATTTTGTTGGACCGCCATTTGCTTTTATTACAGCGATACACCTCGCATTCATTGAATTTGATAAATTTTTCAAAGTCGAAGGAGGTATTGATTCCCAAATCGACATCAACAAACTTTTCAAAGGATTTAGGATTTAAGTCAGGACTATACGGGGGCCAGCTCAAGATATCGATACTTCTTTCTTCGAAGTACTTTTTTACCTTTAAATGAAGAGATAAGAAAAATAAACAAGATTTTAACAAATTATTTATGTTTATCTGAAAGCCAATTTTTCTATCTACAATTCAAATTTAATAACTCGCAAATTTGGCGGTATGGCACGGAACGTTGTCCTGTTGAAAAATAAGTTTACAACTCTCGCCAAAAAGCTTTAACACAGAATGCTCAAATTCGTTGTGAAGGACCTGCAGATGAACAGCTGCTGTAATGTTGCAATTAAGGAAGCACAATCGACCGGTTTCATTTCCAGAAAAGCATCCCCAGACCATATCTCCTTCATTTTTCGGTGGAAGTCTTAAAAGACATTCGTTGCCAAGCCTTTCGGTCGGTTTTCTTCTTACGAGAATTCTTCAATCTCCAACATGCAGCTTGAATTTTGATTCATCGGGAAAAATCACATCATTCCACATTTCTCGAGTCCAAGAAACATGCTCCTGGGCCCATAGCAAAAGTTGTGTTTTCACTAGTAATATGAACTCAGGCTTCTGGACTGGTTTAAGTGCCCTCAAACCAGCTTTAACAAGTCTTTTTATCACTAAGCTGCCTGAAATTTCTTTTCCCTTTGCTCGCTCAACATCCTGTCTTATGTCCGATGAAGTTTTAAAACGGTTCCGACGACATTGTAATATTATGAAACGATCTTTCATTGGCGTTGTCTTTCTGGGCCTTCCAGAGCCTTTCTTTCTTTGTGTACTGCCCAGCTCTCGCATTTTTTTAACATTCCAAGTGACAGTACTTTTAGGAATGTTTAATCTTTCTGCTATTTCACGCATTGTTAAATTTTCACGCGCCCAAATCAACATATTGCTTTTACACTGCCCACTAACGTTTCCTATTTTTTTAACTAAAATCGCACTTTATTCTTTATTAGACTAGAATCGATTACAGAATAACTTAATCTTACAAAATATGCACTATTTATACTCAAAAAACAATAATTACAGGCAATAAAACATCTGCACTTTAATCTCGGCCAAGAACAGTAGGCGTAAAATATAATAATTGCTTGACCAATTTTTTTGCACATCAGTTGCGGGGATGTACCCGTGTAATAAAAACGAAAGGCGGTCCAACAAAATATTAATATTAAAGATAGAACTTCTATAAATCAATAAAAAACACAAAAAAATTAAAAATAAGTGTTAAATTTATTCCATTGCTTTAACTCCAATGTACGTATTTTGAATATTTTGTCATTTTTCCCGGTTTTTCAACTAAATTACAGGTACTTTTTTTTCAAAAAATTACGTCATACATGTATTTAAAATGAAACAATAAACCAATTGTGTTTAAAAGTTTTGTAATTTTAACAAAAAAACACTCCAATTTGCAATAAAATATGTTTGCCCAATTTTTTTTCCCAGCACTGTATATAATGGGATATTCATTACTGTACTTACTTAAGAGTCACCCTTTATATTTATATTGTACTACAAAGTTGTAATTATTTATATTAAGCAAAACGGATGACCTTAATACAACAATTCAATAATCCAATTAAATTTTCGATTAAATCGATCATCAGTTGAATTTTGCTTGGAAATGACGCGATCTGCCTCCAGATTCCTAACATGTTAAATTAATTCGTAAACATTAAGTTTTTTTTTTGCAAATAAATTTTATAACATTTGTTTATAATTTTATTTTATGTTTTATTGCCAATAAAATAATTTAGCATTGAAATAGTTTCTTATAAATATTTTACTCTTAATTTCTTGGTATGATACTAGATCTTCGAAAAAAAAAATTTATGGAGAATTGTCAAACAAGAATTAAAAATATATAAATTATTTCCGGAAAAGTATTTTTATTATGTGTAGCATAATAGTTCTCTCCATTCATAAACATTTATTATGTCATGAAAAATAATTTATTTTGATAAATAAATTTCTCATTTTATTTATTTTTGTTTTAAGAAAATGTCGTCTACTAAGCAGATGCAACCATAGAAATTCGTTTATTATTATGATGTAATGTAATGGTGGTGTAAAAATCTTCTCGCATATAATTTAATATCAAAAATAACAGAAATATGTTTTTATTGCCGAAATATATAAAATTTAATGTTGTTGGGCACAAATTTTATGTTTTGCTTTTTTAAACCATTGGGATTATCTTATGGAGACACGTTTTAACAGTTTTTGTATTTGCATAAGCCGGAGAGTAGTAAATAAATGATTTTAAAATAAAAATTTATTGCATACGGGGGAGTAGTAAAATGTGTGTGATTTTTACATACACATACCGGTGACATATGCTAATGTGGCACTTAATGGTAGGCCAACCCGCCTTATATTTTTATTATTTACGATTATGCATGCAAATAATAAAAGTTAACGCCAGACCTCAACGTTGCAATATTGATGCAGATCATAACCCCCGTACAACAATGTTATCCAAAAATAAACCTGATCTAATCAATCAAATTGTATAATCGAATTGAAGCATATTATGAAATGTCTGTTTTTATTTTATTTTTCAATTAAATATCGATCATTACTCAATACAATCAATTTATCGATTTTCTTTATATACCAATAGAGAGTTTTAAAGTATTTTGGCCTTCAAAGCGAGCAGAAATAAAAATAATTTCTGTTTCGCGTTCAATATTGGAAGTGTATCTTTTAAGTAGGGACTTAGGTCATGTTCAGATTTGTTGTACTGCATTAAATATTACCCTAGTTTCACGTTCATTTACAGCACGGCTTTGTTTATATTTCCGGCCCGGACCTATAGCATCAGCCAGTGAAACTTAAATGAAAGTATGCGAGCCGTTTACCACACAAAATTCGAGAAACATAAAATACGCAAATCACCAATCAAGACTTTATTAATTTTTAAACTAAATTTTTTCTTTTAATATTTTAATTTATCAGAACCATAAAAAATACATAAAATACTAATGGATTGAGATATATTTTAGTCGAGAAATAGTTTTTTATGTTTGTGGTATTCAAAATAGTTTTATATATTGACGCCTTTATGGATCATTGCAGCGATTAAAATGATTTGTCTATGCGCGCGACGCGTCTATTCAGAATCGTTTTTTGAAATTAAAAATTTACATATTGACATTAAGTGATAATTGAGCAAGAAGTAACAAAACTTTAAGACGATTAAATGATTATAAAACAGTTATCGTCTACGATTTAATGCGTTGCTTGTTATTGATATTTGCGCACCTGTATTTTTGTCTACGAATTAATCTTTTATCGGTTATTGGAGGTCAATATCAAAATAACAAAATAATGAATTCATTTCGATATAAATATAATAGTTTTTTGACACCTCTCTAACTCAACGGTCAAATTCGCTTACTATTACTATATTTGGTAATATCCAGCCAAACCATCTAAGTCTAAACTGGTGTGCCGTTGCATATGTTTTAATTTAAGGAGAATAGTTGTGTGACATATACTGAAACGCAAATATTTAATTGGCCGACCAAATGACACAGTGGTTAAAGCGTTGGCATTGGGATCGAGAGGTACCGGGTTCGAATCCCGATAGGGGCATGATGCAAAATGAAATTTCGTCAACAGATTACGATCTGTGGTGAAATGTATGACCCCTGTCGGTGTGCAAAATTTGTGGGCCGACCCATCTTGCATGCCAGTATAGGGTGGCAACAACATGATTACGATTTGCAAGATACGATTTAAACCAATTATTAATGTTTCCTCTGAAACCGATTTTAGAAAGCTTATGCAATTGCAGTTTATGGTCAACCATGTCAAAAGCTTTTTTAATGTCAACAAAAAGGCCAGCGCAAGATTCAGAATTATTTAGCGATGTATGCACGCCATTTAAAAATTCAATTAAAGCAGACTCATGAGCGCAAAGAGAGACAAGCAAACGCCAAAATTTTAATAATTCTATTTTGAGAATAATATCGGCAACACACAAAAAGAATCAAATTATTTAAAATTTATCCGCGGTCCAGAAATTAGACCGTAAAAGGTGGGTAATTTGGAAATGATTGTGTATAAATATTTGATTAATCCTTTTTATATTCCGTCCCATGGATGGCGCAAAACTACCCGTGTCTGATATTTAATTTAATTTTGCAGATGATAATTTCTCTGAATCGGCACCTGAAACGCTTATCGTAGCCACACTATCAAGCAGCCCATTGTATTCGATTCCATATTTAAAATTTGCGCGTATGGTCTTGGATCCAGATGGGTACTAGCAATTATCGAATTAACAAGTTCTGCTTTAATGATCTGTGTTTTTTTTTTCATTATAATGATTCCATGACATTTTCTCGAAAAACATTTTCTCGAAAAACATTTGCTCGAACAACAATTACTCGACCGTCATTTTCTGGTAACATTAATAACCGAAAAATTCTTCAAAAAATCGCGCGTTTTTTTGAAGAATTTTTCGGTTATTAATTTTACCAGAAAATGACGGTCGAGTAATTGTTGTTCGAGCAATTTTACTTTTTTTAGATTTTTTATTAAATATTTTATTTTTTTTGGTTACTTATAATACAGTATTGTATGCAATTGCAGTTAAATAATCGGTAATTTCCATAATTGAATATTTTTCAGCAACATTTTTGATTCTTTGATTTAAATCTCGATATTTTTTGTGTTTTGGAGGCATTGGAGTTCCAGCAAGAATTTGCTCGAGAACTATTTCATTTTTCGATTGTTCTAGTTGAAGTTTTTCAAAAAAAAAAAATCAACAGATGGATGTTCACAACCAACTAACCGGGAAAATCCATTATGCCAACCTTCAACGCAGTTATTTGTTCGAGCGGAATCTTCTAGTGTTGCAGTATAAACATTCCACGATTCAATACAATACCTGAGATTGCGCCTACCAGTTTCATTTTTAGACCGCACATCAAATCTGCCGATATAATTATCCTCAAAATAATCCAATATTTCATTAGCTTCTTTTGGGATAAGATTGTTTTCAGTCAATCTTTAACTGAGAAAGCGTTAATAACATCGGCTGGCGGCACAAATGCAACCGATAAAATCATACGAATTTTATGAGCGAACGCTGCATCCTAGTAAATGCTTTTCGAGTAAATGCTTTTCGATCAAATGTAGTTTTATACATTTGCGAGAAAATGTTCTTCGAGTAAATGTTTTTAGAGCAAATAATTTTCGAGTAAATGTTTTTCTAGAATATTTTTTTCGAGTAAGTGTCGGGATACCGTTCGAAATACTATTTAATAAGAAAGAATAAAGAGGTAGAAGAAAAAGGAGGTGGGCCAATGTTACCAAGATTTATTCGATTTGATTCGATGAATTGTCTCGAGATCGGAGTCATAATTCCGCATCCGTGTTGCTCGCTGCATCTTCATTTACTAATAAATCTTTCTGTAGTGACCTGAGTACAATTACTTTCGGAGTTCCACGGTTCCCAGCTTCCCATTGATCCATCCAATTATTTCCTGAACACGTGTGACACTTCGAATATATGATATCCTTCTTGCCACATTTATGACAAAACCATCTAGTTGGAGGTAAATACCATTGATTAAATGTATCACTTTTTTCGTCACTAGGTTTCATATGGCCAATGTTATTATATTGAAAAGCTGCTACCCCTGGTTTTCCAACCAGCAACCCATTATCATAACCCGGTAAACCAGTAAGTCGAAAATGTTCAAAATGTTAGTCGAATGACTGGGGTTGTTTTTGAAGTTATTAAAATGACGTCTGTGCCTTTTCTCTGTATATTTATAAGGAACGCAAATGTACAGTTTGTGTTTTATTCTTTAGTGTTAGAAATATACCGGGTGAGTTTTTTAAGCTGAAACTTTCAAATATCTCGGAGAATAAGCCCTCTACGATAAAAATGACCATAATCAAAATTAAATCATTCTAGAGAGGAAATACATTAGTGCTAAAATTCGGAGCCCCGCCCCTGTTTGTAAGGGGGTGGGGGGGGCAACTTGGAAACTAAGATAGGAATCCCTATTTTTTATTGCAGATTCGGATTCTACGGCTAAAAGTACCTAGGATTTCCTTGAAACATTTTTTTCGATTCATGGTAGATGGCGCTGTAATAGGCGATATTAAATTTTTTCGATTTCTCCTACTGAGAACATTATGCATACGATTCTGCAATATGTTTGCATTAAAATTAACAAGTTTTCAATGTAAATACTTGAAATTAGTTTTAAACAAATTGTATTTCTTAATTTAAAAAAAAAAAAAACTATTTTTAGCGTAACTCAGGAACAACGACGGCCATGATTTTGCATAGGAACATGCGACTTAATTTGTTTTCAAATAAATGATAGTTTTTGTTTTAAAAATATCGATTCTGTTCAAAGATTATTTCGAAAACAATAAGACCTGTTTGCGTAAGGCTATTACAATTCAAAATGGAGTATTTAACTGTACAAGAAAAAATTGAAATGGTCCTGGTTTATGGAGAAGCTGGCTGTAGTCTTGATAATGCGGTCAATCGGTACGCTTCGCGTTTTTCAGAAAGGGTTCGGTCACGTGCTTCATTTTACCGGACTATCAAACAATTCACTGCTGATGGAAGTGTTCGACCGAAGAATAGAACCCGTCGTTCAACAGTCACTGAGGAAAATAACGAAATTGCTATATTTGCTGCAGTAGCTTATAATCCTCATATGAGTACACGAGAAATAGCTAGCGAATCCGGATTCTCCCAGACCAGTGTTTGCAAAATTTTGAACCAACATAAGTATCATCCGAGTTTACACCAAGATCTTCATGGCGGTGATTTTGAAAATCGGGTAACATTTTGTCAGTGGGCAGTTGAACAAATACAGCAAAATCCCAACTTTTTTCGCTACGTATTGATCTCCGATGAGTCGTCTTTTACAAACCATGGAACGGTTAATCGACACAACATGCATTACTGGAGTGTTGAAAATCCACACTGGCTTCGCCAAGTTCAGCGCCCTTGGACTGTCAACGTGTGGTGTGGAATAATTGGCAACCGACTCATCGGCCCCCATATTATTGAAGGCAACTTGAATGGTCAAATGTACCGAGACATTTTGGAAAATGAAGTGCCAACATTATTTGAAAACTTGAGCTTAGAATTGCGACAGAACATGTGGTTTCAACATGATGGATGTACAGCATACTATTCGTCGGTAGCACGTGAAGTACTTGATCGTGATTTCAATGGTCGCTGGATTGGTAGAGCTGGTCCGGTAAATTGGTCTGCCAGATCACTAGATCTTACTTCGCCAGATTTCTTTTTGTAGAGCTATCTCTAAGACAAAGTATACCAACAATACTTGAGAATATGAATGAGCGAATAAGAAATGCTTGTGCCGAAATTCCAGCATACACGCTTCTAAGTTGTGTATATTCATTTGAAATGCGGATTAATAAGTGCATTGAAGTTGAAGGCCATCATATTGAGCACTTAATTTAATTAAAAGATGATGTCAACGTCGTTGTTCCTGGGTTACGCTAAAAGTAGTTTTTTTTTAATTTAAGAAATACAATTTGTTTAAAACTAATTTCAAGTATTTACATTGAAAATTTGTTAATTTTAATGCAAACATATTGCAGAATCGTATGCATAATGTTCTCAGTAGGAGAAATCGAAAAAAATTTAATATCTCCTATTACAGCCCATCTATCATAAATCGAAAAAAATATTTCAATGAAATCCTACGTACTTTTAGCCGTAGAATCCGAATCTGCAATAAAAAATAGGGATTCCTATCTTAGTTTCCAAGTTCCTCCCCCCACCCCCTTACAAACAGGGGCGGGGTCCTAATTTTAGCACTAATGTATTTCCCCTCCAGAATGATTTAATTTTGATTATGGTCATTTTTATCGTAGAGAGCTTATTTTCCGAGATATTTGAAAGTTTCAGCTTAAAAAACTCACCCGGTATATTTCTAACACTAAAGACTAAAACACAAACTGTACATTTGCGTTCTTTATAAATAATATGTATGTTCAATACTAAGGATGAATATTGAAGGCAGATACAAATAAAATAATAACTAATCTAAAAATTGATTTTGGAGACAGTCATATGACAACAATTTAAGTAATTAAGTAAATTACCAGACACTGACAAAGTCACCCTCTCATTCAACGAACTCCGAGGTTAGTTTCATAAAATTTGGTTGGTGGTTAGTAGTTCGGTTGAACATTGAAGTCAAATGCAGAAAACTGTAAAGATATGCTGAACTTTGACTTCTAGGTCGAAAAAGTAACAAATTGTAGGCTTAAATATCATTCCTAAAGTAGACACACATAGTGAGAATTTTGTGATATAACTCAGCAAATCGATAAGCTCTTGTTTTGTACTATACGCGTACAAAGCACGAGTTGAATTTTTGCAGTTTGGTTATTGCAACCTGATGAGTAGACCAACTTTTTATCAGTACGAAACCAATCTGCCAAGAAGACACCTAAGGAGGTTCTAATTTTTGTAAGGGTTTGTGTATCTTTGTGTACACAAGTACGCCGGGGTTAAAAATGGGGTGTGCATTTTTCTACTTTTTGTGGTAGATATAGTGTGAGTAAATATCTCTTTGTTTTCTATAATTAGAAAAGTCGTAAACATTGTATAAATGCCAATAAAAATAATATTTTGTCCGAAAAACCAAAAAAATCTTAATTATAAAATGTTATCGTCTATTTTAGGAGTGACTTTAGTCTTCAATTTTATATTTTTTCACGTTGGTATTTTGTATACTGTTAAACTTCATCTAAAGTCAGACATGAACGACTTGAATATATTTATATATTTATAACATAACCGTCTGTTTGGCGAAGTGGCGTCAATGCCAGACATTTAATTATTTTTGAAGTTAGGAGTTAGTATACTATTAACTTTGTCTAAAGTCAGACTTTGGAGACAGAAATATAATACACTTAAACGTTTTAGTTTGGTTAAGCAGTTAATTGGCATCGAAATGACTTCTTGCTCTGGCGAAAGTCTGTTATGCGAATGGAGCTGCGGCGATGCTTTAATTATATCCTTATATATAGCGTGCCTGTATCTTTTTCCGACTTGGTTCGTCGACAATTGATATTTTTAGTTTTCGAATATCTCGGCGAATAAATGGCTTTTGGTTTACCGGATAATCATATTGCTTCCACGTCGGATTATGTATAGTAGGTGTTAACAGTTGCAGTACAATCAGCTCGTTGAAAGATATAAATCGTCTATCCGTTAGTTGATACTGCAGCCCTCCCTGCATGTTCTGCACGAGTATTTTTTTAAGTTTTTCTTTTGTGTAAGGGCTCTGCATTGTAGGGTCATACTCTAATCCTGATTGTAAAATTCTAAAAATGACTCTCTGGGTAATTGCTTTCTAGTTTCGATTGCACGTCGAATTTCGAAATCTGACTGAATCTCCTGGAATCTGTCGACTGCGTGAATGACTGGGTTGTGTCGCCTACACGTCCAGTTCCATTGCAGTGCTACTCTTTTTAGTACACAACTTATATCAGTAAGCAAACTCACCTCCGATAGATTTAACGATTTCACTGCTGTCTTTAATTGGAAGATCAACATATACGGTTGATCCTGTGGTTGAGCCATCATAAGATAAGCCACATTGTCCAGAAAATCGTTGTCAGCCGGCATCCAAAAAAGAAGAATAATTGTTTGCTTACTCACAGAAAACTTTAAATGTAAACGTCAAAATTCAATCACAAACAAGAGCTAAATATTTAAAGTAGGTTGTACGTCGATCAGGTAGTTCCTGAATTATATTTCAAACTTCCTTATCATTTTACGCTGTTAAACTTTTTCTTGTAATTTGCTCGCAAAATTCTAGTATTTTTTACTACAAATTAGAAAGTCGAATAGTAAGCACTCAATTAAAAAAAACTTTGTGAATTAAAATTAATATTAAATAAATAAATAAGTTAAATCGGAATATTAATCGGAGTTTTAAAGGTAATCGCAATTGCGAAAAGATCTGTACACAAGTTGGTGTTTGGAGTGTTAAATACTAATACAATTCGCACATATATATGGTCCTTCGAGCCGGATGCTGGACGCATAGCAACCATCTTTTGAACCAGCAAACGCAGCAACGCTCCAGAATACATCAGAAAAGTTCTAATCACGTGCAATTACAGCTAAGTACAAGCTATTTATAAATTGGGAATCTAGCTTATCAGTCGCCAAATAATTGCTAAAAAATAAATAGTTTTGAGGTTATCGACCCAAATAACGTGGTTTCGTTGTTATTTATCCACATTTAAAAGGTCACCTCACTTTACGGTGCTAACGGTACGTGGATTAAGTGATAAATTAGTGATCAGTGATAAATCCGTATAACAATTATCATTTATTATATTTAACAATTACAATTATATAATGGAGTCATTGAAAAAACAACGTGCTACTTACGAAATAGCTTTAGGCAGACTTGCTAAATTCGCGAAGAAACTAACGGCCGATTCTACCGAAACCAGCGAGGAATTAAGATTGAAGGCAAGCAGAGCTCATGAATTACTTACGAGATTTGGGCAAGTCGAGGCTGAAATATTCGCGGTTAATCATGAAGAAGACTCTCGTTTAATAGAAGCTGAAGATTATTATTTCTCCGCAGTGGCGAAACTAAACGAATGTATACGTTTACGAGGCGTTCATGATGTAACAATCGCAGACAACACCATGAATGCAACCGGCGGGAGTGCGGTTCCAACTATGAAACTTGCCAAATTAGAAATTCCTCATTTTTCTGGGGACTACACGGAGTGGCAAAGCTTCTTCGACATATTTTCATCCAGTATTCATGAGAACGATGCCGTACCAACCGTGCAGAAATTTCAATATTTGGTCGGCCTACTTAAAGGAGAAGCTTATTCACTCGTTAGACATCTTAAAATCACAGAAGCGAATTATCACGAGGCGCTACAAAAATTAGCACAGAGATATAATCGTAAACGCCATACTGTGAATGTATTTATTCGTACGTTCATCGAGCAGCCCAATGTAACCGTGCCCAACTCTGATAGCATTCGTAAACTCCTGGATATATCCGATGAAGAAGTACGTGGCTTGAGAGCACTAAGCACACAAGCAGAGTCCAGAGACCCGTGGTTGATATACCTGATGCTTCAAAAACTAGACCATGAAACAAGAAGTCAATGGGCTCAAGAGATAACCGAGGAAGAGTACCCAACGTTAAAGATGTTGTTTGATTTTCTCGGCAAACGAATTGATGCGCTTGAGACAGTAAGATGCGATCAAATACGACCAGTGAAACAAGCCGCACAGCCTCCGCAAAAAAAAGCCTTCGCAACTGTGACGAGCTTGACGTGCATCGCTTGCAATACCAGCGATCACAAATTAATTGATTGCGACAAATGTAAGGAAATCTCCGTAGAAGAACGTAGAAACCTGTTGGGGAAGCATAAACGATGCTTTAACTGCTTCAATTCAAACCATACGGTATACGACTGCAGAGCCAGAAACGAGTGCCGACGATGTTCACGCAAACATCATTCCTTATTACACATTGATGTGAATCCATCATCAGGGGGCCGCGTAGCAGCAGTCTGTCAACCTATAACAAATAAGACGGAATCGACATCGTGCTGTACTCTGTACAACCATAAAGCTAAAACAGATGAAGTAGTTATTCTACATACAGCTATAATAAACATATTCGACAGCAACGGTACACGCAGACCTTGCAGGGCGCTATTAGACACAGCCTCTCAAGCTTCGTTTATAACTGAGGCCTTTGTTCAAAAACTGGGCTTACCACGTATCAATGGAAGGATGTCTATTTCCGGAATTGGACAAACGGCCGCAGGCACATCACATGGAACGACGCAAATCACTTTAGCATCACGTTTTTGCTATAAACCAATTGCATCGATATCAATGTTTATCATCTCCAAAATAACCTCGTCACTTCCAGCTAATCCAGTTAACATCAGCCAGCTAAGCACCTTAAATGGGATCAAATTAGCAGATCCACACTTTTTCAAACCAGCAGCAATCGATATTTTACTAGGCGCAGATGTTATTTTTGAAATTTGGGATGATGGTCGAAAGGAAATCGGAGCCAGCAAGCTTGTGGCGCAGAATACGAAGCTGGGTTGGGTAATCGGTGGCATACATCGAAGTCTAAGTATAACAGATTCTATCAAATCGCTCACTACGGTAGTGAATATCGACAAAACGCTCCGTTAATTTTGGGAAATTGAGGAGGTAGCGGCAATTAAGCCAAGGTATACTGAAGAAGAGGAAATGTGTGAGCAATGGTTCCAATCTACAACGTCCCGGACAAACGAAGGTAGATTCATTACCAAGTTACCGTTTAAGAAAAATTCGAAGGTAATAAGCCAAACCTATCACATAGCGCAATCCAGGCTATTAGCCATGGAGAGAAAATTTCGGGTGGACACCGAATTCCACACATTATACACCAATTTCATGAAGGAATACGAGGAACTGGGTCACATGACGAAGCTCAATATAAATCAAGCAGATCTGCAAAATATCTATGTTCTACCTCACCATGGCGTAAAAAAGGAAAATAGTCTCACCACTAAGCTGCGCGTGGTATTCGACGCCTCTGCCAAATGTCATGGTAATTCCTCTTTAAACGAAAAGCTGATGGTCGGCCCTTCGGTGCAATCGAGTCTTTTTGAAATTTTGTTACGCTTTCGGCAGCATCGCTACGTACTTGTCGGCGATATAGAAAAAATGTATCGCCAGGTTCGCATGCATGAGGATGACACGAAACACCAAACAATATTATGGCGAGACGAGCAACAACACATCAAGCCTTACGCCCTAAATACGGTGACATATGGTACAGCGTCTGCGTCGTTTATGGCAACCAGATGCTTGATCGAGTTGGCTCGCCTGAACTCGAATAACTTCCCCGGAATGGATAACAGAGGCAAAAATGTATGCAAAGTTTCAACGTCATAACCCTGCCGGCATCTAGTTAAGAAATTTGAGTCTCGTTCGTTATCGGAATTAACCAGACAAATCACTCCACGAACTAAGAACGGCCATGCACCACCACCCATAGATTCGAGAAAGAGCTATTAATCTGTCTTACTCATTTATGTTCGGACCTGGTAAGTTTCCCCGTGTTGAGTCAAATTAAGCCGCAGGCTCCCCGAAGCAGCTCGCGCTATCGAAAGGGACATTTATGTTGATGATCTGATGACGGATGCGTCGACTCTACAGTAACTTAAGGAGCTGAAGAGCAATAGTATCCGAATTCTACGCGAAGGAGGGTTTAACCTCAGGAAAATGTCATCAAACCACAGCTTAATCCGAGAAGAGATCCATCAACAAGAGGCAGACAATATAAAGAAGCTATCGAACCACGAAGAATCCATTAAATTATTGGGAATAGCCTGGGAGTCTACAACCGATCGATTCATTTTTGAAGCCGATATCAATCCACTTAAAATTCACACCAAACGAACTCTGTTGTCCGAGGCAAGCAGGATCTTTGGCCCCTTAGGGCTGATATCCCCTATAACGATTAGGATCAAGATATTGTTCCAGAAGCTCTGGTTACAGACATTAGGGTGGGATGACGAATTACCGGTCGATACAAAAGCAGAATGGATTAAAATACGAAACGACTTAAGCGGGACATCGAAGATCAAGGTTCAGAGATGGATAGCAAGCATAAAGACAATCAGCATTCACGGGTTTTGTGACGCCAGCAAGTAGGCGTATTCAGCTGTCCTTTATGCAAGAACATAAACCGAAGAAGGGTGGGAATGCCACTTGATTTGTTCAAAATCAAAGGTAGCACCACTAAAGCAAATTAGTTTACCAAGACTGGAATTAATGGGTGCTCTCTTGTTAAGCCGTATTACGAAGCAGATAGTGAACACGCTGAACCTTGAAGTATCATCCGTCACACTTTGGACAGATTCGAGGATCGTCCTGGATTGGTTATCCAGCCAACCACGGCGGTGGACGACGTTTGTCGCCAATCGAACGTCCGAGATTATACAGCAGTACAACAGAAGCAACTGGAGATATGTCCTTTCGAAGCATAACCCTGGGGATTATGCAACTCGCGGTAAAACCTTTCACGATATTTCAACAAACGACTTTTGGTGGAAGGGTCCAGAGTGGCTATGCCAAGATTCAGATATCTGGCCCAATCAACCGGTCATTCCGCCCACCAGTGAGGAACGTGCATCTATGTTGTTGACCTGCAATGTTGCAATTCAGAAGGAAAACTACGAATCAGACATAGTACATGCTCTGATCAATAGAGTTTCCAACTTTTTTAAGTTACAAAAGGTGTTAGCCTACATTTATCGTTTTTTTAACAATTGTAGATACACTAAATCCAAATCCAAGCAAAGATGTGGAGCATTGACGAAATTGGAGAATCACTTGGCCAACCAAATATTATGCCACAAGGTACAAATGTCGGATTTCCCGGAAGAATATAATGCATTATTGAATGGCAAGCCAATTCCAACGCGAAGTAAATTGAGACCATTAAATCCGTTTCTGGACAATGCACAAGTCATACGAGTCGGTGGAAGGTTGGACAATTCGGTATTACCATACAACGCCAAGCATCCGGTAATTTTATCCAGTAAATCCCGTCTATCGATGTTAGTCACCTACCACGTACATCATGAGAATCAGCATCCTGGTGTCAACTTATTAACAAGCATGGTCCGACAAAATTATTGGGTAATCAGGGGCAAGGACGTTGCGAAGAGCGTGTTCCGAAAATGCATTAAATGTGCAAGGCAACAACCGAAAATGACTCAACAAATAATGGGATCACTACCCCAAGATCGCGTGCAGCCCAATTTTCCGTTCGCGGTAGTAGGTGTAGATTTCTGCGGCCCTTTTAAGATCCATGCCATTCGGAAACGAGGAGCAATTCCTAGCAAGGCATACTTATGTGTGTTTGTTTGCTTTACCACTCGTGCAGTGCATTTGGAGGTATGCATGAATTTAACATCTGATTCATTTATAGGGGCGCTCAAACGGTTCGTAGCTCGACGAGGATTATGTAGCACGATTTATTGCGATAACGGGACGAACTTCGTTGGGGCAAGAAATAACCTAAAATTGGTTTACGATGTTACGACTGTATTGTCTTAACAAGACTTTTTTTTGTAAATTTGTTTCTTTTCTCAACGGTTTCTTGCGTCCGAGTTTTTCGCTGTGTGAACGTGGTGTCTTGGTGGATGGATTCGTGTATGTTTTCTTCTGTTATGTTGGCAACGGAACGAGAATGGTAGAGAGAGAGAGAACAATGCGCATCGAGTGTGTGCAAAGTAAAACGTTTTAAAAAAAAAATGTTTTTTCTTGTATGTCTCTCTTTTGTACAATACCAACGAAAATTTGGTACAAAGGAGAGACAGAGAAGAGAGATGCATTTTCTTCTAAAACGTTTTACGAGCTGTGCGACGCTCGAATATTTTTTTGACGCGCACGCCAAAGGGAGTGAAGCTAAAAAATCCTAAAAAAAATAAAAATTATTAAAAATTCGCGAAATAAATTTGGGCGCCACTTTGGGGGGTATCTCGTCCTACCGTCGTTAATCTAATCGTGGGAATACGGGACCCACAAACCACCACAAGGTAACCATTCCTTCCTTCTTTTATTATTATCTTACTTGTATTTTTTTTTCTTGCTACCTTGCCTCCTTATCTGGGTGTGTTGGTAGTTTCATTAGCTACGTTATTATTATTATTAAATTTTGTTTATTATTATTATTTTGTATGAATTCAAATCCGTGGGATACGCCAGAAAGACCTCAAAGACGTACAGTGTGGGATAACTCGGACGTAGAACCACGTATCCAACGTAACCATCCGTGGGATCGAGTGGAAGTTAACCAAATTCACATTCGAATTGAGTATTATCTAACGCACGGGGTAACTTTCTGGTTGTTTATCACGATTTGATATTCATTGGTTGAATTTTTGTTGTAATTATTTTAACGAGCCCCCCCAAATTAGGTTCTCATCGAAAAGCGCCACTTTGGGGGGTATCTCGTCCTACCGTCGTTAAACTAATCGTGGGAATACTGGACCCACAAACTCTTACAAGGTATCCATTCCTTTTCGTGTTACTTATAAAAATATTTCGTGTTTTTTTATTATCTAGTTATAGTGGGTGTGGAATATCTTTAGTTGTAATTTCCTCTAATTTAAAACCTTACGTTTGAGTTAGAGTTGTTTTGAATTAAAATTTTTGTATTTTTATAAATCAATAAAGACTACGTTTTTCGAACTAACCAAACTTATTCCCTAACCTTACCTAATCTAAAATGGACGTAACTTTACTGCAACCAGACGAAGTGGAGGTGGAGTGTCTCCTTCGTGATATTCGCTTCGACACGCCCGATGCAATTCATCAACTCGAGGAAGCGGTCCGAAGTGAGCAGGCCGAGATTAAACCAACGCCCGGAAAAATGCATACAATCGCATCGAAGAAACCGGATATTGAGATTTCAACGTGTCTCAAGAAATTGGAGGAGATTCGGGAAGAAATCACCCTTTTGGGTCCGACTACGAAGGATCCCCTATTATTGGCCCAACGTTACCATTCCCGGTTGTTGCATTTGTCCGGCCGGCTTAGTCGCGCATTCAAATCACCGAAATACGAGCAGCTCGCGCGTAAGGTACATCAAGCATGTTCCGAATTACTGACTAGTCTGCAGATGTACTTGGATGACCAGGAAAAATTGAACGTTTCCATAGAAAGCGCAAAGGGCGTACATCTCACGGTGGAAATACCTCCTCATGAGGAAATAAATGAAGAGATTCATGTTCAAAACCTCGGTAGCGAGGATGATTCTGATAACCCACCGCAGCCGGAGCGAAGAAGTACTTTGGAGGATCTTCTTGGCCAGATCCAAACGAATCACGCGGCGGTACAACAATCAAATGCACAGACCACACTCTTGGAATCCATGCTGCAAAAGTTCGAAATGGTATCACAACAGTTGGTAAAGTTGGATCAACGGCAAAACAACCTCCAGACTCAAATCGTTGGAAATAATCTGTTCTCACAAGACATCCCGATTCCAACCGTACACGATCGAGCGCCTCCGACGTCCACCAGTTCGCCAGTATCGCCAAAATTTGTCGATCGACGTTTGTTGTCCGGTAGTGGACTAAGTTTCACGGGATCTCCATCGGGAATCAACATCGATATGTTCCTGTTTCAAGTTGATACCATCGCTTCATCTCGGGGATTATCCGAACAAATTTTATTGTTAGAGCTCCACACCATTCTGAAGGACCTCGCGTTGCAGTGGTACTGGACATTTCGTAAACATAACCCGCACGCGACCTGGTCAGAACTACGAAGCGGAATTATCGAGCGCTTTCAAGATCGTCGCACAAATTACGAAATCCGCAGAATGGTCGAGGCACGTAAACAACAACCGAACGAAAGCTTCCTGGATTTCTACAACCACGTCTGGACCCTTACATTACAATGTCGAACGCCGTACTCAGACGAAGAGCTCATTCAAATTTTGATGAACAACATGAAGCCTACGCTACAATACCACCTTACAGATCGTCAGTTCAGCAGCATCAACGAACTAATCAAAAGCTGTTCTGCTTGGGAGGAGTCTTTCCGGCGGCTCAAAGCTCCGGCGGATCCTGCAATCCATCCACGACGCGTGATCAATGAGTTATCAGGCAGTCCGTATGATGATGTTGGAGCATATGACTCTTATGAGAATTATCCCTTAACTGATGTTCTACCCGATAATTCAGTATCCGCCATTCAAACGGAGAGCAGGTATCAGTCGGCAGCGGCGAGACGTTCGGGTGGACAAGTCCCAGCAGGCAGTTCGGGATTGGTTTACAAACAACATGCCAATCATAGTAAAAATATCGTCTGCTTTAATTGTTCGGATATGGGTCACACGTTCATGGATTGTCAATTGGCTCCCGTTGGATTGTTTTGCTATCGATGTGGGCTACGAGGGACGATATCTGCGCGTTGTCGACGTTGTGCTGATGAAAGAAACGTTCAATCAAGATTGTCGGAAAACCAGAACAGTGGTTCTTGGAGGACTGGGCCACGAGAATCACCACAACCACAACCGCAACCCAGACTGATGTTACCACGGACAAATCCACTCAAACCGATTCTGGAGGATGCAGCGAGCAATACGGACGCGGAAATCCGCTCCTATTCGAATCCGACGAAGAGGTAAGCTCGTCTGCCAGTAATGATTCCTTTCCCGATCCTTCTTCCCCATCCAATCCTTCCTCCCTTCCTGTCGCTCTTAAATTTTTCTATAATGCCCCATCATTGGCAAAGTTAGATCGTTTAAAGCGTTCAAAAAAATATTGGAACCGTCGCGTCGCAATGAGAAATGATGTGATTTCCTCCGTTCTATTCTCCGAGGGTAGTGACACTCGGCCTTACGCCCAGGTCTTAATCAATAAGATACCTTTTAAGGGTCTTCTCGACAGCGGGGCGAGTGTCAGTGTTCTCGGGAGTGGATCGGAGAAACTCATGTCAAATCCCTTTGTTGAATTCCATAACTTTCCTTCCACTATAACTACCGCGAGTGGCCAAGTACAACGAGTATTTGGTTACATACGAGCTAACGTCGAATTTAACGGAGTCACTAAATTTATGAATTTTCACGTTGTCCCTTCCTTGGAACAACCGCTTTATTTGGGTATCGATTTTTGGAATCGTTTTGGAATTTCCCCAAAAATCTCCGCGTTAAATAATTCGGACGAATTAGGTGAAACTACCAACACACCTAAATTCCATATTTTAACATCTGATGATCGTCGTAAATTGGATCTCATTCGCGAATATTTTCCGAGCAGCGATATCTTAGGTTTGGGCCGCACATCCCTCATCACTCATATGATCGATGTCGGTTCCGCAAAACCAGTCAAACAACGTTTTTATTCCGTGTCCCCAGCTATCCAGAAACTCATGTATGCCGAGTTGGATAGGATGTTGTCTTTGGGGGTTATCGAGGAGTCACAAAGTTCCTGGTGTTCACCGGTCACGTTGGTGCGTAAGGCCAATGGGAAAGTTCGTCTGTGCTTGGATGCTAGAGAACTGAACAAGGCAACCGTCAAGGATGCGTATCCGCTGCCCATAATCAACGGATTGTTGGGTCGTTTGGGACACACCCGATTCATTTCGGCGATTGATTTGAAGGATGCCTTTTGGCAGATCCCACTCGACCCAGCATCCCGCGATAAAACAGCGTTTACGGTTCCTGGACGGCCCTTGTATCAGTTCAAGGTGATGCCGTTTGGCTTATGCAACGCACCACAGACGCTTTGTCGCTTAATGCACCGCGTGATCCCGTACCAACTGCACGATAAGGTCTTTGTGTACCTCGATGACCTTCTGGTCACATCCTCCACTCTGGCTGAACATTTCGATTTACTACAACAGGTTGCTGGATATCTGAAGGACGCCGGTTTAACAATCAATTTGACCAAAAGTAAGTTTGTGTTGAAAGAAGTCGACTATTTAGGTTATATTGTGGGTGATGGCTGCCTCCGTACAAACCCAGATAAATGTAAAGCTATTCTGGAGTACCCTATTCCGAAAACGACGAAACAGATTAGACGTTTTCTGGGAATGTGCGGATGGTACCGTCGCTTCATTCCTAATTTCGCCTCCTTAGCTTCTTCTCTCACCGATCTTACTGGTAAAAACACAAAAGTATGTTGGTCTGCAGCTGCTGATTCTTCCTTTAATGCTCTTAAAACCGCCTTGTCAACTGCCCCAGTATTGACGCATCCTGATTACACTAAACCCTTTTTTATTCAGTGCGATGCCAGTGCCGTTGGGGTCGGTAGTGTCTTATTTCAGGTGGACGCCGAGGGGGTGGAGCGGCCCATTGAGTTTTATTCCCATAAGCTCAATGCGGCGCAGCGAAACTACTCGGTGACCGAGCTGGAATGCTACGCTGCCGTCCTCAGCGTGCGAAAATTCCGTCCCTACGTAGAAGGCTATCCATTCGTCATTTATACTGACCATTCCAGTTTGCGCTGGTTAATGAGTCAAAAAGACCTCTCCGGACGTTTGGCGAGATGGAGTCTTAAACTCCAAGCGATGGATTTTCAGATTGGATACCGAAAAGGTTCAGTTAACGTTGTACCTGATGCGTTGTCTCGAGCTTTTCCGGATGAATCCGCTCCTTGTGAGGATGATTCCGAGAGTAAGAGCACGCCTGATCCTGGTGTTCAATTTGGAGATCCAGTCTTGTCGAGTAAAAACATCGACCCTTCCGTGAATGCGTTAATACCTTCTTCAGTCCCCATTCTGCACGTTGATCAAAATTCGGTTGCGTTCCAAGATCCAGATTACGTCGATCAGATCGCGAAAATTCGTTCCTTAAAAGATTGTTCGCACAACTATAAGATCCAGGATGATAAATTGTTGATATCCCCTTCGTTCGGTTTTAAATATGCGGATACCGACCTTTCGAACTGGAAATTAGTTATTCCGAATAGCTTGACCCAATCACTAATCGAACAGGCTCACGTACCTCCCACTTCAGCACATTTAGGCGGCAGCAAAACTCTCGAGCGCCTTCAGCGTCAATTTTTCTGGCCTCAGATGGCAAAACAAGTTAAACAATACGTTGCTAGCTGCACTAAATGTAAAATGAACAAAGCTGTTAATTTCTCTACACAACCAGCCATGGGAGCTCAGGTCACGTCAACTCGCCCGTTTCAAAAATTGTATGTAGATTTTTTGGGTCCGTATCCACGTTCGAAACTCGGTAATACTTGCATCGTTATCATCTTGGATCATTACTCAAAATTTGTAGTTGTAAAACCTTTGCGTGAAGCTTCCGCATCTTTGCTATGTCGATTTTTGGAAAACGATGTATTTCTGTTGTTCTCGGTCCCCGAAATAATCACCTCTGACAATGGGAAGCAATTTACCTCGAACTTATTTAAAGATTTGTTGTCCAAATATGGTGTAAAGCATATTCGTACGCCGGTGTACTCGCCCCAAAGTAACGCATCCGAGCGTGTTAATCGAACTCTAATTGCCAGCATTCGAGCATATTTGAGCGATCACGACCATAATTTGTGGGTCAAAAATTTGCAGGAAATTGCGGCTGCTTTACGTAATGCCATACACGATTCGATACATTATTCCCCTCATTATGTCGTGTTCGGTCAACATATGTCGATGCACGGTTCGGATTACTCACTGCGACGATTACTCGATGAACATGATCCCGGTGAAGTCCATGCATGGGCTAAGCCAGATCGAGTAAATCTGTTAAAGGATCGTATTATACATTATCTGCGTGTGGCATACGAGAAGGGAGCTCAGCATTACAACTTGCGTAGTACTAAGCGCTCTTTTCGAGTTGGACAATCCGTCTTTATACGATCTTTTGCGTTGAGCGATGCGACGAACAAATTCTCCGCGAAATTAGCCGGAAAATTCAAACCCGCGGTAATTTCTGGTAAAGTAGGTCAGGTGGCGTATACCGTCGAAGATTTGAATGGCAAATCCTTGGGTACTTATCATGTCAAAGACATCCGTGTTTAATCGTTTCTCTCTCTATCTTTATTTTCGTGTTGTTTGTTTTAGGCCCGGCTTATGAGACATCTCAGGGTGTGGGACGTTCCCACGTTTGTTACGACTGTATTGTCTTAACAAGACTTTTTTTTGTAAATTTGTTTCTTTTCTCAACGGTTTCTTGCGTCCGAGTTTTTCGCTGTGTGAACGTGGTGTCTTGGTGGATGGATTCGTGTATGTTTTCTTCTGTTATGTTGGCAACGGAACGAGAATGGTAGAGAGAGAGAGAACAATGCGCATCGAGTGTGTGCAAAGTAAAACGTTTTAAAAAAAAAATGTTTTTTCTTGTATGTCTCTCTTTTGTACAATACCAACGAAAATTTGGTACAAAGGAGAGACAGAGAAGAGAGATGCATTTTCTTCTAAAACGTTTTACGAGCTGTGCGACGCTCGAATATTTTTTTTTTTTTGTTTCATTCGAGTTTTTTTTATATTGAGATGGTCAAGTTTGTTTTTGGTGACAAAAAGTTTTTTTTAAAAAAATAAAATCTTTTAATTTGAGTTTTGGTTATGAAAAAGTCGAGTTTTGTTTTTATAAAAAATCGAGTTCTGCATTTTTTTTTATAAGCTATAAAGTCTCGTTAAAAATTGTATAATTGTGCGGTGGTGGTATGTACATACCACGATCGTTTCACAAAAAGAAAATAAATAAAAACGAAAAAGTCGTTTTGAGTTTGTTGATCGAACATGAGTGCATTTTTCTTTATATCAAAATGGAGTCAGTTTTTTTTGGTATCGAAAATTCTTTCATATTAATTCGTAGAATTATAATATTTTTTTTTTTGTTGGAAGTTGTTTTTGCGAACTTTGCAAATAAATTTTATTTGTTTTAATCTTGGTGAGCTCAATTCTGATGTTTTTAGAAAATAAAATAAAAAAGTTTTGAGGAACAAATAAGTGTAAAATTAGACGATTGCACGTTATGTGCTAGTGTGTATCGAACGCCACATATTTATATTTACATAATTTATATAACGGGCCATTATATTTATATAACGGGTGGCCAACCGGTCAATCGAATTGTATTTTATCGGGGAGAGGCCCCGCAACGTAACGGGTTGCCAACCGGCACCTCGTTTTTATTGTGTTATCGGTGGTCGGCCGCAACGAACGACCACTCAAGGTCGCAACGTAACGGGTGGCCAACCGGCCCCTCGTGGTTTATATTTTTTGGGATCGGGGAAAGGCCCCGCAACGTTATAGTGCCCAACCAGGCAAGCGCTCGAGCGCAAGGCGGGGAGTCGCCCAACAACGGCACCAAGGCCGCAACGGTCCGGGTGTGGTACCACCTGTGGCATGACGGCCGCGCAAGGCCGCACCAGTATATTTTTTTTAAAAAAAAAAAAAAAAACAATAATTAAGGTACTATTTTCTATTTTTTTTTTATTTTTTATTTTTTTAATTCTTTTTGATTTTATATTTTTTTTTATATATTGTATAATTTTTTATTTTATTATATTATAATTCCTAATTTTCAAAATTTTTGTGATCGAGCGCCGCACAGCAGGTGCACGCTCGATGCGCATTGCTGATCTCTCTCTCTCTCGTTCTCTTCTCGTGGTACGGGTGAAGGGGGGAAGTTGGGTTTTTTTTTTCTGTGTTTTCTTTTTCCTCACCTTAAATAAAATGAATTTCTAATTTCTCGGTCGGTATGATGGGAGCGGAGACTCCTTCTGTGTCGGTTTAGTGTTGGCGGTCCCTTGGTGCCCGCATCCAATTCCGTAACCAGGGCTTGGCCCCGTTTGAATTCGGATGGATGCGCGCACCAAGGTACCGTTCTCGGTTTATGATTTTAGAGTTGTTCGTTCCTCAGGTTCCGGCCGACGAATTTCGGCGGAACTACGGTTTTATTTATTATTTGCGTTTTCCCCAACTTTCTGTTAATCACGGTGTAGGCCAGGAGCCCTGCATGCCTCAAACCCCACGACCCTCGCACTTCTCGCTGAGAACGTAGCCGGCAAAACATCACCGTGGAGGCCTCTGCAGGAGCTTAGTGAATATCTGCAGGTTGGCAGTAGCCAGCCTGTAACAACGATTTTCTAAACACTCGAAGCAAACACTCGAAGGAAATATCAGCTCATCTCCTGAAAAATAACATCGAATTTCGTTTCATACCACCAGCAGCTCCGCATCAAGGTGGCTTATGGGAGAGCGCTGTAAATTCCGCTAAAATTCATCTGCAAAGAACCGTGGGTGAACACATTTTGACGTTGGAGGAGTTTTCTACACTCATGACACAGATTGAGGGGGTTCTTAATTCCAGGCCGATTTGTTCGTCCAACTCCGACGACTTAGATTACTTAACGCCAGCGCATATCCTAATCGGCAGGCATATGCAGCAAGTCATCGAAATGCCGGAATCAAAATTAACTACACACGCTCGTTGGGACATTGTTAAAAGAATCCATGAGCAATTTTGGAAGCGCTGGAAAATTGAATATTTGACGTCGCTACAATCCAGATCCAAATGGCAAACCAAACATCCCAATTTGAAGATAGATGATATTGTAATCGTTCAAGATCACAATTTACCACCGTCACAGTGGTTACTAGGAAAAGTTATTCAAACATATCCCGGTAATGATGGCAACATTCGTGTAGTCCAAATCAAGACGAAGGGCTGTGTTTTAAAAAGATCCATACATCAAGTTTGCCGTCTTCCAATTATAGAATCTGACGATTCAATGCGGGGAGTATGTCCAGAAAATCGTTGTCAGCCGGCATCCAAAAAAGAAGAATAATTGTAATTATTTAACATTCCATTGTTTGCTTACTCACAGAAAACTTTAAATGTAAACGTCAAAATTCAATCACAAACAAGAGCTAAATATTTAAAGTAGGTTGTACGTCGATCAGGTAGTTCCTGAATTATATTTCAAACTTCCTTATCATTTTACGCTGTTAAACTTTTTCTTGTAATTTGCTCGCAAAATTCTAGTATTTTTTACTACAAATTAGAAAGTCGAATAGTAAGCACTCAATTAAAAAAAACTTTGTGAATTAAAATTAATATTAAATAAATAAATAAGTTAAATCGGAATATTAATCGGAGTTTTAAAGGTAATCGCAATTGCGAAAAGATCTGTACACAAGTTGGTGTTTGGAGTGTTAAATACTAATACAATTCGCACATATACACATCGATGTAGTGTTCAAGATTCAGTCGGATACCGACTAGTTGGATTATTTTGTATAAAGTTACCCATGGATGGTAAAGTCACCGCGGTTGTACTAGGAGTAGTGTATTGAGCTTACTGATGCCTGGATCATCTGAGTCTTAGATGTGGTTTTTAGTATAGTGGCCGAAGGAATCGGTGTTGATGGTATAGTCAATTCATACCTAACAGTTGTTCAATTCGGACATGTTTTAAATTGATCATCCACGTGCTATTTTTATTTTTACATGACAGTACCCCAATATGATGGTGTGTTTGATAATTTTTTGTCTGTAAAGGAATTTTTTGTGATCATTAGCGTATTATACATGTGCTGGCATTATTAAATCTAGATCATTAACTACCTTTAAGAATGCCATTATAAATGCAAACGGGGTTTCATGGTTCTGTCCAGATTGTGATCGAAACGTGCATGATCTATTTCATCAGGAACTTTCGAATAAAATCGATCAGTTCAATTCTGTGTTAAACCCCCAATTAATTAAAATACCACTGAATCGTGATATAGTGACCATTGAGAACAGCTCAATACCATACAATATCAAGTTATAAAAGTGGGGTTACCCCAAGTTGGTGCTTATGTGGTGAAAAACGTCATCAATGTTATTCAACCACTATAAGTTTCCACGTCATCTGCGACTGCATAGTGCATCAGCATCAACATCAAAATTGGATAATTCGTCCTTGCCTATTAGTACAAATCACATTAACTCAATCAGCGTTGTTAAATCAAGACGATGGATTTGTATTAGTAGGATACACTCATCTGTTACTGTATTGAAGACTAAATATTTACCACCATATTAAACTGTAAAATTTGGCCGCCCGGTATATTTATTAAAAAGTTTGAATTTGCCCGGAAAAAAATTTATTTTCGCTTTACGGGGCCAACCAGACAAACCACTTGACTGCTAGTAAAGATCAAGAAAAATATCACTACCTTCGGCACAAATGGTGTACTCTCTACTATTGCCCATAATGCGGATAAATCATCATCTTTAACACAATCAGTAACCTCTACTAAATTAATTGATGCACTTTGTGATGTTAATGGTATGGTTTAATGCTTTTTTCATACATCAAAGAATATATAAACGACTGTTACCAGAACAGCAATAGTAAACCTAATCATGTTGAAACTCAGACTGAGGAGGAAACTGCGTCAACACAATCAGCGAACAAATAATTCCTTAAATGTATAAAATCTAAGTTACTTCCAAAAAAGGGTGGAAAACTGTCTATCATAAAGATTTTACAAATGGATATGATTTCATTAAACGGATTGCTCCTCAATCACTTGATTTTACTTTGGTTTATATCAATTGTAATGGTGTATTGTGATTGTTCCGTATATTAGTCTATTTCAGCATTCTCGAACCAATATACGGAACAATCACAACACACCATTACAATTGATATAAACCAAAGTAAAAATATAAAAAATTCGTGAATTCGAAAAGTTAATTGTTAAAAATAGAATATAGATGGAAATGTGAAAGAATCAAAAATTTCGTATGCTATGCAGTAATTCGCTAGTAGTACAATTACATGGTATTGCTCTATATATATAGACAATATTTCAATGTAATAAACAACATCAGTCGTCGCGACCTGATGAGAAGACTGATTTTTTCAAATCATTAGTCTCATCTGTTCGAAACTGATTGTTGTGATTCTTACACATTAGTCATCTATAAGTCAAAAAAAAAATTCACTTGATTTTGCCGAACCTCAAATTACAACTTGGATTAAGGGGAATTATTTACCATCTTTTTAAACTGTTACGATTTTTGCGTCTATGCAAGCCAAATTAGACAAATGTCAAATTAAAGAATTTTTAACAAAAAAGGACTGAAACTGATAAACTGCTATTTCAAATCTATAAACATTGTTACAAAAGTATACTTAATTGAAGGTAAATCCGTTATAGTTGTCTCACATCAAGATAAAATTAACTGCACTGACTTAATCTATGTGTTAGATACATTAAAGTCACAATTACAACATAAGCGAGAATCATTTGTCGTCACACTTGATATCAATTGCTTTGTAGATAAACTCAAACTCGCTTTGGATTACATCTCAGACTGTTCATGCTCCAATATCAAATGGGTTCTAAATATATTGTTTAACATGTCAACATATTTCGAAAGAGCTTTTTCGTCTCGTTGGATCACTGCTGAACCTTCCAAGTTTTTGAAATTTACCATTAAGAACAATGTGCTAGTTGCATCTCCTTCATATTTTGCTGATACCAGCGCGGATTCCTACTATAAGAAGTCTGTTATGGAAATAATGTTTTATATTAAACATTCTGACAGTATATCATTAAAAGCCACCTCCAACACTACTACAGCAAATACATCCTGAAAATACATCTGATGCTGTTCACCGCCTCATCTTTGTTATCTTTGCATATCTTTATATTTGACAATCTAAACAACAAATATCTTGAGGATCCTACAATTATTCATCAGTTTGGTTTTGATGGCGATCACCTAGTTAAATATTGTGAGTCCACAAACTCTTTTTTGACATCTCAAAGATATATCTTCTGCTCCGCTGGCACTGAAATTATGCTCGATCTCCTGACATATTCAAATTTACAACATATCTATGCAATAGACAACATCATGCGGCCTATCGTTACTGGTGTCCAGGGTGTTCCAGGTTGTGAAAAATCTACATGGATCATAAACAATCACAAACTAGGCTATGATCTGGTCTTATGTGCCACTAAGGAAGGTCTTGCCGATCTCAAATCTAAAGTTGCCACCCGTTGTATTAAGGAGAAGATGGATTTCAACAAAATTGAACTTAACTATAAAACGATTGCTTCATACCTAATTAATGGAACCCGACGTTATGACTCAGTGTTTATTGATGAATATATGATGATACATGCAGGTTATATTGGACTGGTGGCCATGCTCAGTAAATGTTCAAAAATATATCTTCTTGGGGATAAAAATCAAATTCCATTCATCGACCGATTACACCATGTTAATATTCAATTTTACGATGCTAATAAATTTATTACGAATTTAGATCAGCTAAACATTACATTTAGACGTCCTGTTGATGTTACATTAGCACTAAAAGAATATTATCCTGATATCAGTACCAAAAACCCTATAGAGGTGTCGATGGGATTCTTCAAACTACCACCTGATTTATCATCCTTGCCTGTAATTGATAATACATATTATCTAACTTTTACCAAGGCAGATAAGCGCTTATTAATGGACCGGCTTACCTTACCATCTTCCAGTAAAGTTTTAACTATTCATGAGGCACAAGGACTAACGTCACCAAATGTTATATGCGTTGTTTAGATTGTCGTTGTTTGATGGCGATCACCTAGTTAAATATTGTGAGTCCTCAAATTTTCGGTTTGTTAAATTATTTAGAAGCAACAAATTGGCATCTAATTTTAAATGTTGACAATGTGAACGAGAATGTTGATAAATTTTATAACTTCATTCACCAAGGCTTTGAACTCCATGTGCCTTTTTACAATAAAGCACCGAAAACTCATCCTCCATGTTTCCATGACCTGCTAACCAATTGAAAAAACCGAAAATGTAAAGCCTATACTAAAATGTTAAAATCTCGATTGGAAACCGTAAGTATTGTAAGTATTGAAACAAAAATTAATTTAAATCCTAAACAATTTTGGAAATACTTTCAGTCCAAAGCAGAAACGAGGGATATCCTTCCAATATGATTTATAATAATACCAGCTCCTCGGACGCAAATGTGATAGAAGACATGTTTGCAGGATTTTTCTTTTTTCTAATCAGTCTATAGCCCTTGTGATAATATGGGATACACTAATCAAATAGGCAACCACAATACTTCTATTATTCCTCCTATACATTCCTTTAAGACTTCTAGAACATTCTCCTAGAAGTCTTAAAGGAAAATAGAGATGGATGTGGTCCGGATGATATACCCGCCTTTATATTAAGAATATTTCCGAGTAGCTCACAAATCCACTCTGCAAACCAATCAATAACCACAGCCGTGTTTCCACGAGGATGTCTCATGTTACAGAGGAATTTCAACATCTTCATCAATTTCAAACTTTTTTGAGCTGATTGTGTAGGTCACATCTCTATCTACCAACCCGGGTTCATGCCTGGAAGATCGACATTTTACCAATCTGGTCGAATTTACCTATTAAGTGTTAAATGAGATAGAAAATCATCATCAAGTAGATGTAGCGTATACAGATTTTAGCATGGCATTTGACTCTATTTGCCATCTCAAAGCACTTCAAAGTCTGCGCGCATTCGGATTTTCAACCAGATTTATTAATTGGTTCAAATCGTATCTAACAAACCGACTGCAATATGTATTAATTGGGAATGAAAAATCCAACGTTATCAAATTGACCTCCGGTGACCCTCAAGGATCTCATATGGATTTTTATATGGATTTTTATTGGGTTCATCGATAGAACAGCCAAATTAATTAAGCACTCAAATGTTCTAATATTTGCTGATGACGTAAAATTTTTTCATACAATTAAACAGGAGCATGATGTTGATAAACTGCAAGATGACCTCAACAGACTTAATGAATGGTGTGTCCAAAATTCAGATTATAACATACCATTCTATTATGACTCGCTTACCTTACAAGGTGCAAAGAATATAACATGGGGACGCTTGAAAACAGGCGTCTACTTCTGGATGCCGTTTTTATTGGAAATGTCCTTCTCGGTCACATCGATTCATCTTTCATACTGGAAAACATATCCATAAATGTCGCAAGTAGGACTTTGCGTAATCATCAATTTTTGCGCTCAAACACCACCCAACCAACTGTAGCGACAACAATCCCATTAATCGATCAGCAAAATCATTTAATACCGTAGTTGATCAATTTGATTTTAGTTTCTCAAAAAACTGTTTTAAAACAAGTTAAAATCGTATTTTCTAAATTTTTAATTAAATCCTTTGACAGTTTCATATTTTAAGTACTAACTTTTAATTTAAATAATTTGTTACGACTGTATGGTCGCAACCACAATTTTATGTTTTGTATTCCCCTCTGGTTAGTGTCTTTACTTTCCATGATTGCTCAATATTGGTATATTCACCTCGGTTGTTGTCTTCGCTTTCGTTTGTTAATGCCCGGTTTACATGAGGAAATTGTTTTCTTCTGCAAATTTTTACAGGTAAATAAGAAAGAATCCGCTATATAAAAATAATCAATGTGCCAGAAAGAAATAAACATATATAGTAATGGCGTAATTTTTTTATAGGATCATTATTAATTTACTTTTAATGAATTCCAATGCGAAATTTACATTTTTATCTATGGCGTCTGTTTTTATTATGAATCCTCAACATTTATAAATGCGAAATAAATTTTTTTCTTGTTGATTTTAAAAATGTTGCCAAAAAATACTCGGATCGAATATATTTTATGGCAACATTTTCATGGTCATTTTTGCTCAAAAATTCTTCTGCAAAATTTTGTTGGGATATATTGCTTTTCTTGTCTCTCATGTGCAAAAAGTCAATGTTATATCTTATTCATTTTGCAGAAGAAAAATGTTGGTCTTATGGTATTATGACACTGGCTTGAAAAAAGTACAGTAAAAAAAGTAAACGGTGACTAGGACAGAAACAACTAAAACGAATGAGACAACACAATTTTTGAAATGTCATGTTCATTTTGTTGGTAAACAAACATTTTGTGTACCAATAAAAATATTAAAAATTATCTGAAACGATTATCAAATCACTTCAAACAGTTTTAGAATAAAATATTTTGGTTTAATTTGCATAAAAATATGCGTTTTAACTGTATTTGATAAAAAAAGTAGGAGATGTCAAAAAAAGAATCAATATTGAATTCTTCTTGCACGATTAACTGCTAGAATATATTGAGCAACAACTTTTTTCTGACATTTCATTTTTTTTTCATGGCTACTGTGTATACACTCACTTTCATTAAAATTATGTATACCTATTATTTTACTCCCTTCAATTGGATTTTTCAGACACTGAAAAATAGCCAGTGTCATAATACCATTATGTAAACCGGGCATTATATTTATAGTAGTCCGCAACCAACGCCATCTATTGAAAATAATCCGAAGTGGCTATTTAAATGAATGATCAATATTGTGGAAATTCAATTTTCATCTGTGATGTTAAGTGTATTGCCATACAAAATTCCTCTACAAAATGCAACTTTCGATTTTCCGATTTTTTTTTTCTTGATTTTTCGGATTTCCTTCGGGTTCCGTTTTTTTCGCGTTAACGGATTTTCCTTTGGGTTATTCCGATTTTTTTTTCTAAGCCGCCACTGTATTGAGACGGCACAAAAAGAATCATTCAAATTGGTCGTGTCGTTCTCGAGTTTTTACGAGACTAACGCACGGTAATTGATTTTTATTTAGATAAATAAAGAAAAAAAAAATAGAGAAATAATAAATAGAGAAAATAAATAGATTAGATAAAAAACAAAGTAGTAGTTTGGACGTAGTCTTCGGCGGGATTTGAATCCAGTACCTCTCAACCCAAGCGCCGAAGCTATAACCACTGCACCACCTGTCTCATAAAAAATGCACACACAAAATTCATATGAAAATGGCTTTTTATTCGATTTTTCGGGTTTGCCGACTTTTCAGGTGGATTTTTTCAAAAATTTCTTTCGTAAGAACCATATCCTGGTAATTGCGAACACAACAAAAAAGATTGAGCCAAATCGGTTCAGCCGTTCTCAACTGAAGATTTTTAAAATTTTATTTTATTTTGTCTTCCATTTTTTTTTAATATGTCTTATATTTTACTTTTTTAAATTTGAAATCATAATTGCAATGTACGAAAGCGATTTCCTTTAAAAATTAAATAAAATAAAAAAATAAAATACAATAAATAAATTATGTAGTCTCAAGACGGTAGTTGGGAACATATTTGGCAAGGTAGTGTTGAACGGCTCAGAATATGTGACATGTGGAATGATTTTATGCTGCACTGTCTGTGGTCTAATATAATTTGGAAAATTAGGTAGGTAAATATCCTGCGGACGTAAAAATCGATGGCGCAGGTGGCTCGAAGTTAGACCATGGCTTCTTGTCGTTACAATCTCAAATAAATAATCAAATCACTAACCCTAGACTATTTTTTCCACTAGGGTACGTTCGCAAGATATTTACATCCCCTCTGTCGTTGGTGTAATGCTACCAGCTGCTGTGATAAAATATTAAATTTTTCTAAAACGGCCCTAGTGGAAAAAATCAAATATTTATACCAAAAAATTATACTGAGGAATACCAAAATCATTTTATTTTTGTATAAATGATTAATTTAAATACAAAATATACTTTAAATTGGTTAAAGTTTAATACATTTCTAAACCAAAATACTACTTAAATTATACATCTCAAAAATTATACAAATTTAAGTATGAATTTTATATATACAAATATTTAAATTAAGTCAAAATTAAGCATAAATATACATAAAATATGATTTTAAATATTATACACATATAAGTGTTAATTTTAACCTAAAATTAACTCTTAAATTCATATTTTAAACTAAATTAAGTATATTTGGGATAAATACTTAATACGGTAGTTTTTTAGTTTAATAATCGATAAATATTTTATACAAATTTAAGCATGATTTTTGTATATACAAATATTTAAATTTAGTCAAAATTAAACATGAATATACATAAAATATTTTAACCTAAAATTAACTCTAAAATTCAAATTTTAAACTTAATTAAGTATTTTAGGGATAAATACTTAATACGGTAGTTTTTTAGTTTAATAATGGATAAATATTTTATACAAATTTAAATATTAATTTTAACATCATTTTTAACAAATATTTAAATTTAGTCAAAATTAAACATAAATTTAAAAAATTCTTTTAAGCGAATTATTGGAATCGAAAATTGTATATTACACATTTTAAAAAAATAATTTTAATCATCACTTTTCATCCCGTACGAGAGACGAAATTCCCGCAAAAAGGAAAATTTCTCACGAACTGGCAACACTGATGCGCATCAATACTATCGTGCTGAAAAAATATATTTAGTAGTAATCGTATTTCACGGTCTTTTGTATGTTGGTGTGCTGGTGTAGTTTGCACCAAATGAAATAAACCAAATTAAGTATATTTTAAGTTTAATTGTGTATTTAAATATATTGATTTATATTGTTAAGAATTAAACTCTACATAGTTATTGCTTTGGTGATGCAGTGGTTAAGGTGCACACCGCTAAGTGTTTATTAACGCAAAAGTAACCGGGTCGAGTCCAGTCGGAGCCCAAAATTTATTCTGAATAGGCAACGATGTTATCAGATCAAGTATTCACTACACTGATTGAAAATTGACTGAAAATAATAGAATTATAAATCGTGTGAAATAATCAATGGAGAGGAACTGATGACGTGGCATGTCCCCAAATACGAACAACCACATGGAAAAATGATTTAAAATTATAATACGCATACATCGGCAGTCACAATGAATGGAATATTTTCATTATATTCTAATTCTATCTCAAGTATAATTTTTGTTTAAATTTAAAAACTATTCTAAAATTATATTGCCATAACCCACTAAAGTTATACTTAAAAAATTCTTAATTTGGTTGTTTTTTTATCATAATTAACACCTTAAATGCACATATATTGGTATAATTTTTGTAACACAAAATATATAAAAATTATACTTTTAGTAAGATAATGTTCGAAAGTATAATTTGTGTTTAATTTTAAAAATTATACTAAAATTATATTGCCATATCCTACTAAAATTATACAAAAATTATTATTAAATTTCTATGAAATCGTAAGTTTATTTTTAGTATAAAAAATTTCAATTTTTCCACTAGGGGGATTCCATCAAGGTTGTTTTTATAGTATCATGTTATTTTCTAGCCAAATGGTTCAAATGTTAATTTTCTCGATTTTACTTGTTTACTTATTTACACAACAAATTTTAAAGTACTTGAACTCCTCGTACTTTTTATTTGAAATTTACTAGTTATTTGAAAATCGGTAGTATACCTTATCGTTATTAATTTATTAAAAAAATATGTCTTATCTAATCAAAACCTTATGTCTACAACTGTACTTTCACCAGCTAACATATTTCTCTCCATAAACCTTAATAATAACCACCAATGAGAAATAGGAACAAAACGGAAAAAACCAACCCCATAACATCAATATTGCTAAATTGACATTATTTCGCGTTCGCTTTAAAACCCTCATAATAAATTATCGTCTTAAACCTTTGTAGCGCCCCAAGGGAATTTGATAACAGAGGAATGGAACACTAAAAGAAATATTTTTTGGGGCAAAAATGTATACAAATCAATATCAGTACCAGGCAATTTTCACTTTAATTTTTAAACAGAAAACGTGTTCTCCCAAAACGTAAATTTTTTTGTTTTGTCTTTATAGCATCATGACCCAAATCAAGATTGATTTTCATATACACACACAGTCTCGTAATTTGCGGTTTTGTCTGTCAATATACTGGGTGGGAAAAGCCGGACAAAATAATTCGTTAAATTGAAATTGATTGAATCTGTGCTTTTTTAATGCTGAAAGGTTATTGGAGTATTTCCTCATTTTATTGGAATATTAGGGCGATAGCAACAAATGACATAATCATAACATAAAGCACTTGGGTTATTTTAATGTTTTTTTTTATCATAATCCATATGCCCTCTTTTGTGTGTGAAAAGTCACCACTGCTCGATTTCACCAAGTGTTTTATGTTATGTAAAAAAGCATAAAACAGCTAATTTTATTATTATAATATGGTTTTTTATGTCAATCATAAAATTATTAATTTAAATTTTTATTTTATAATAATTATTATATTTACATCATTTCAGTTTTGATATGGTCAAAGTTATATTCGTTTATGTAGATATTTTAAATTAATTGGCTTCGTGGCAATTTACCAACAAAGCAACAACAACAACATCAAAAAATGCATGTGGAGAAAATTTTGCGTTGTTCTTCATTTAACGTGGTAAATGGTTTCAACACTCTTGGCATCATACTGATACATAACACATATGTGTTTACTTCTTCCTCGTACCATAATGAAAAACGAACGAATTATGACAGAATTAATACAATTTTCCTGGATTTATTTTTTTATTTCTCTACCAGCGAGTATGTGTTGTGCTTGATGGTGAGAAGTTTTTCCCGTTTTTTTCATTTTTATTTCATTCTCGTACTACACGTTGCTGCGTTAATGCAGCAGTTTTTGCATGAGATTAAAATACTTCATCTTCATTTCAAATATTATGTATTTGGCAGATTGCTGACAGCTAGTCCCAGGGTAATATAATGAACTTTTGTAACATGACCAATTAAATAAAAAATGTACTTGTTATAGCGGGAAGAGTGGGACATTTTTCATTTTTGGTTATCAGTATTAATACACCACGCAACTTCCGAATGTGAATGGGGATGTTATCGACAATGTAATGGTTAAAACGTATTTCTAAAAATAGTGTTAATTAATTTTTTTTGTCAAACAAGTAACTACTCGAAGCTAATGTAAGCTCTGAGTTTGAGGAGGATAGCGAGGATAATAATTTTTTAGCATTATGTTGTTATTAAGGTTTCTACAGGTTTTATCGTATCTGCTCTTAACGCCTCAGCAATATTTATTATTATGTGCGTGAAATATTTCCTAACTAAAGCGCTCACCCAATTTGACTCTGCCTATAATTTATTATAGTTACTTATTTTTTCCATTGTTGTTTTTGGATCGCTGTTAATTTAATATTATATATTATATTCATGTATTTGTGAATGTTGGTAATTGTTAGAACATTGTACACTTTTTTGTAACTCAAAGTAGTCACTCTAATTATTGTCGTTTTCAATTTAATTATTGTCGCAGTCGTTTGTTTTTTGTATTTGTCTCGTTGGTTTCATTAAATGAACATTTTGCTTCGTCGGTTTAATACGTAAACATCCCACGGGTTTGAAGTATGTCCTAACTTTGTCCTAACATTTTGAAATGAGTATGTATTGGTTAAACTCTCGTTATAACGAATTTTAAAATTTAAAATAATGTTATATGCAAACTGGGTATAAAGGTATAGTGATAAAATCGTATATTACCTTTTTAATTGCAGAGAAAAATTTAATGACGAAAAGATGGTATTGTGCGTAAAATTAAATTAATAAACAAAAAAACTTCGCGATTCAACAAATATAGAAACTATTGATATTGAAAGAATAAGAACTTTCTACAAATGAAGTTTAGGGCATTGTCAATTTATTTTAAGCGAAATCCGAAGACGTAATCTTTCAAACACACATAAAAGATTAATGGTACCATGATGTGTATCGTTAGACTCGTTGGAGTGTCTTCTAGCCAACCAACATGCCGACCGAGATAGATCTGACCAACATACAGAGAAATTCTATGATTTGTTACGGAAATATCTCATTTTCAGTAATCCCATCCGTGTGATTTTCGAGTATAGATTGAACTGCTTGCAGTTGGTGCTGATATTAATATTAGAAGCGATTTTTGAAGCTGAGACCCATCTCAAGTTGGTGCTCGAAAGTGTGCATTCAACAACTAAAAGAAAATTTAAATGAGACCAGGGTTCCGACGGAGCACAATGTAGATTAGTTTTACCGAAACAGACTCAATGCAATTGATTCCTGGTACTCGAAACCTCATTTTATTAAAACCGTTCGACGATGATAAAATTTAAAACGGAAAATAGGCCCCGACGGTGGACCTTATAAACAAGTTTACCCGAAATTGAGACTAAACCTAATCGATTAGTGGTCCACGAAAGACCATCTCGGCAATTCCATCGTCTGACTTAGAAAAAATTAAAAACGGAACCCGGCCACGCGCCTCGATAGTGGGCCCAGTAAAGTTGAAAAATAGCGCAATTAATTCCACTTGCTCGAAAACATAGATTCGGCAATTTTTATCGAAAATGTTTGAACTATAAAAAATAAATATGGAACCCGGGTCCCGACGGAGTACCCTATAAATGTTTTCTCCCGAAATTTTGACAGCACAATCGATTCCTAGTACTTAAAAACTGCCTTTCAACAATTTTTATCGAAAACGTTTAGACTTAGAAACAATTTAAAAACGGAACCTGGGCCCCAACGAAGGACCCTGTAAACAAAATTTCCTTAAGCTGAGACCCAACACAATCGATCTCTGGCACTCGAAAACATTCTTAGGGCTATTTTTATCAAAAGTAGGACCCGTGTCCCGACGAGGGATCCTGTACATTTTGTTTCCCGAAATTTAGATCCCGTAAACAAAATTTCCTTAAGCTTCCTGACACTCGAAACATACTTTAGGCAATTTTTATCGAAAACGTTTGAACTTAAAAAAAAACTAAGTGGAACCCGGGTTCCGACAGAGGACCCTGTACATTTTGTTTCCCGAAATTTAGACCTAGCACAATCGAAAAGAGCCGAGTTCCTTCCTGGGTAACTCCAAATGAATCCGACTGTATATTGATATTTAACTAAAGGATAGCTAAAGCTATAGCAGTACTGATTACCCCAAGCAGCTTTCTTTGTAAACGTATCCAAGATAGAGAAATTGGGATTACAAAATATGGATTGAGGACGATCCGCATCCAGGTGTAGATGCATCTGCGTTCATGCAGATGTCATGAATTTGCTTTCTTGGTAGTGAATTTTGTACGATAATCCTAAATGCGGAAAACAATGGGTTGATCCAGGCATCAACATAAGTTGTAAAATTGTATATTCATGCGATATTCATTTACTACGAACTTCTTGAACCTGGTCAAACTGTTACAGCTAAACCAGGCGCAATTGATCGAATTATGTGATGCTCTGGGTGAAAAAAGACAATTTAATGGTAAAAAAAGGCAAAAGGTGATATTGTTGCATGACAACGCTCGCCCATATACAGCAAGGAACTCAACGTCTCCGGCTGGGAAGTTTTATAGCATGCGGCGTATTTTCCAGACTTGGCTCCCTCTGATAACCAGTTATTCAGATCGATGTCATCATGTTTCAAAGCCCCAGCGGTTCACGAAAGTTCAAGATGTTCAAAAATGGCTCGATGACTGTTTTGCTTCGAAACCACCAAGTTTCTATCACGAAGGCATTCATCATCTACCTGATAAATGGCAAACGAACAAATATATAGTAATGGCGAATAATCCGATACTTGATTGTTGTAACAATTATATTTTCAATAAAGGTGAATTTGACTAAAAAATGCACAGTTTCTACGTGCACACCAATACATAAAAAGAAATATAAGGATGGGGAAAAAGAATCTATTATTTTTATTTTTTTTCGGGGCTTTATTTAACATGGCTACAATCATCCATTTTGACTCAAATATGAGCCATTTTTTTCGATAACTCGTTACCATTTAGAAGGTAATTTCATTATGTCGCTTTTCCAAAATGACTTGCCCCTATTGGCAAAAAACTGAGATAACCACTTTTTACAAGCTTCTCTTTAGGCCATTTTTACACCACCAAGAGCGCTTGCCATGGACAAAAGGAGGTGATAATCGCTTGGTGCCAGGTCCGGTGGATGCATAATATTTTCCCAACTTAGCTTCCAGAGCTTCAGGTTGGTCATAATGGACGTGCGAGGGAGGATTGGCGTTATCCTGGTAAAACGCTACAACCCTCCTATTGGCTGATTATGGCTGCTTCTAGTCGATTGCTGCCTTCAATCGTTGCAGTTCATTTCTTGTTTGGCCATCGCTTCGCCCGCTTCGCTGGCCTTCGAACATGATCGTTTCCGCTTGATATTGTCGTACATGACCCATTTCTCGTCCACAGTTACCACCCGCTTTAGAAATGGCTCGATTTCCTTCCGTTTGGCCAAGAATTCGCAGATGGAATCATGACTCATCAAGTTTTTTGCGTCAAATCGTTGGCACCCAAACATCGAGGTTCCTTTTGAAGGACGACCTTCAGCTCCTGAGCGATGCTACGACAGCTGGCATGCCGGTCTACTTCGATTTCCAGGATTTTATCGACATTTTCGACAATAGATATTCCAGTGTGTGGTACATTTTTAAAATCGAAATTACCGGAACAGAATCAATGAAACCAAAATTGCGTACAATTGGCTGTGATCAGTATCGAGACCACAGACACCATTCATAATTTCAGCCGCCTGACTTGCGTTTTCGCCTTTATCGAAGCAAAATTGTAAAATATAGCGAATTTTCTTTTTGTGTACCTCCATCCTTGACACGCTATAACTCACAACTGAAACGATCAATCCATGACAAAAGAAATTTTTAGTGCATGAATCCACCTTTTCTAACGAGTATAAGTATGGTATAAGGCGACAAATACATCACGAGATATATAGTATGTCACTAAAGCCATCAAGCGAAAATATAATGCATTTCCCCAACCCATTATTTGTTCCAATAAACGAAAAGAGTCTATATGGAAAACGTAGAAGTCACATAGAAGCGCCCACTTCAAGAGAACTAGTTTCGGGCAAAAATCAGGGCGACCTTCCATTTATGGGAAAAGCAAAAGTCCGCAATTTCAAACCGCTCAGTCAATCCTTACGACATATACTCATAGAGAACATTTTCAAGAGCAAATTTTCGATCATCACCGATAAAACGAATGGTACATCTGCAAAAATCTCAAGGTCCTCGATCGCAGTCTTGTTAATCACTCGAAAAATTGAGGCTGAAGGAAATTTTGATTAATCGCATTTGTGTAGTTAGAGGAGTAAATTTCTTTCGCTGGAGATTTTTTGAGGTTTGCAAACAAGTAATAACCACTGGGTCCAAATCTCGCGAGTATGGCGGATATGCGGAAGATATTCAATCTGAAATTTGTGCAATTTAATTATTGTTGCTATCGACTTGTGACGTGGTGCATTATATTTTCTTCTTCATTTGTGGTAATTTTTCAGCGAGTTCTTCCTTCCAATAATCCAATATAATATTCGCTGTTGATTTTTTCCCTTTCTCAAGGTAGTCAACAAATATTATACCATTTGTATCCTAAAATACAGACTCCATAACCTTTCCAGCCGACAGGTGTACTTGTGGTCGCTTCGGACGATCCATGTTTCATCCATTATCATATACCGCATAAAAAATCCTTTTTTTTGCGCTCAAACAGCTTCAAACAGCGGACGGAATCATGACGCATTATCGTTATTGATCCATTGTGAGCAAACGCGGTACTCACTTCGAACACAGCTTTCTCATGGACAAATGTTCGTGCAAAATATGACCAACCGTTCTATTGATATCGTTACAATGTCAGGTATCTCACGTAACTTCACTTTACGGTCAACAAAAATATTTTCGTGGATTTTTTATGTTTTCTGGAGTCACAGTCTCATTTGGGCGTCCAGATCGAAGTGCATCATCGGTGGTTGTACACCCTTTCATATTTTGAAAATCATTTACAATATTGCTGCTTGGTCAATAAATAAATCGCTGAATTGGAAATGATAATTAATGATTTTTTCACTATACCTTTATTTCAAATTTGTTTATATACGTATGTTCAAATATTACACATATATATGATAATTCATTATAACGAGACATTAACTTATACATACTCATAATAAAATAGTCAGCACAATTTTAGGACAAACTTCACGCTCGTCATTTCGAGCTTATTAATCTCTTATCCTCATAGTGTGAACACAAGCAAAACATCAATACTGAAAGACTAAATGTCTTAAAAAACAAATAATTTCGGTACCTCAATTAATCAATCGAATTTGCACAATTTGCAATGAATCGATGGATTACAACAATCTCACTTGGTATCAGATATGACATCAACAACGGAGTGACGACCGGAGTGAAGTATTTAATATTTATCAAAAGTGTAGCCAGAATACTCATATTTTTCTAGACATCTCTAGAATGGTGTGTTAATGGCCATCAAACACCCACATGGGTCAAAGTTTGTTTTGGGTTTAGGATTTTAATTTAGTAATACGAGTAATGTTTTAAGATCTTAATTTCACAACTTTAAAGATTTAATTGCTTATTTTCGATATTTTTTAAATTCTTTACGAATTAATTCACATAGATTTAAATTGGAAAAATTAATTGATAAAATGACCCTTATTTATCCCTGCCGTTTGTTTTTAGGTTTAAAAAGTAGGATATAAATTTAAAAAAATATAATTTTAACCATGCCACATTTTGTCTGAATACAACTACATTTTTTGTTAATTTGTGTAGCTACACTTTTGATAAATGTTAAATACTTTGCGCCGGTGTTAATGCAGCGGTACAACCAAAATATAAATAAAGTCAGCCGAAAGTTATCAGCCGAAAAATTATTTTAACAACACATCAACAGAAACCAATTTTAATGTTTTAGTATGCGAAGGTTGTTGCAAAACCTAATTCTATTTAAACTTGAGAAATACAAATGTTTAAATCAATAACCATAAATTGAAATGCAATATTGTTAATCTTGTTTCAAAAAATATAAAGTTAAAGTTAACCGGTTAATGAAATCGGTTAACGAAATTCTGATGGGGATACAGGGGTCCAATTTGACAAGATTTCCATAGTTTAATTTCTGAAAAATTCATTGAATGGCCTGACACTCTTGTTTAACCTTAATTCGCATTGATGCCACTATGGCCATTTGATAGACCGTAATGTCTGTTAACAACAGTCTAATTTTGAAGAAATTCTGATGGGAATGCATACAGGGGTGTAATTCGAAAAAATTGTCCATAGTTCAATTTCTAAAAAATTCATTGAATTTGGCCCGGCGCTGTTGTTTAACCTAAATTCACATTGATACCATTATAGGCCTATGAACTATGGATTTTTTTTTCAAATTACTTAATTACTGGACTATTGTTAACAGTCATTTGGCCCTATCAAATGGCCATAGTGGCATCAATGCGAATTAAGGCTAAACAAGAGCGCAAGTCCATTCAATGAATTTTTTACAAATTGAACTATGGAATTTTTTTTCAAATTACACCCCTGTATCCCCATCAGAATTTCTTTAAAATAAGAAAGTTGTTAACAAGCATTAGGGCCTATCAAAGGGCCATAGTGGCATCAATGCGAATTAAGGTTAAACAAGAGCGCCGGACTATTCAATGAATTTTTTAGAAATTGAACTGTGGACATTTTTTTTTCAAATTACACCCCTGTATCCCCATCAGAATTTCTTTATTCACAAATTGATCCCCGTCAAAATTTCTTTACAATTTCCAGACCAAATGTAGACATAAAATATCATAAACTAAAACTTTTATTTTAATATCAATTTAAAAAAGTAAATAAAATGAAAGAAAATATAATTTTTCTTTAATATCGGCTGGTATCGTAACTTTCGGCTGAAATTTATTGATCAACATTGTTTATCAAACCAAAGACATAATCTGCATTAGCATTTTTTTATTTTCGGCTGGCAACTTTCGGCTAACTTTAACAAGGTCCAAAATATTCCGATATCAAAAAATCTCAAATTTATAATTTCACAAACACATCTCTATCATTTCTCAGTCTGTACGTGCAAGTTAATACATCGACAGATATACAAACGAAAGACGGAAACAACATGACGAACATTTTAAAAGAACACAAAAAGCAACGAGGTGATACAAACGGAAAACTAACTATAACAAATTTAATAAATTAAATTAAAGTGCGTTCATCATTCAGATTCAATTTTTTCTACAAAGTTGCACAAAGGTCACACAACAAATCGTTGGCACATGAATCTTGCTTCTTTTTAACCTCTTCGTTGTTTTCCAGAGTTAACTCAGACCTCAAAGTCACTTATTTATATTTTCGTCCTTTATTAGGTGTTTTAATTTTTTGCCCCAGATAGTTGAGGATAATTTTGTGTGGCTTTCATTTTATGAGGTTTCCGTTCCTCTCTAATTAATTCTCGGACCTCAAGAGGATGGTTATGCTTCCTGAAGGACTTGGTATGATGAATAGGTCACATGCTGCTTGTAAGATAGTATTATTTCTAGTTCATCTTTCACCTACATCTCTGTTCTAATTAGTACTCGGAGATTTGCATTCTAGTCACGTCTAATAAATGATGTTTCTGTTGAATGTGTTTCCGATACAAGAAATGTATTTATTTTTTCCAAGTTTCCGTACGACAATTCTAAATGTTCTGTGCATTTGATTAGTTTAGCTTTAGTGTTAATTAGTTAATTCGTAAGCTAATTCGTAGTTTCATGTCGTTCTAGTTGCTTATATACAGCTTCTAGGCGTCGTTTTGTTTTGATAGGCGTCCATATATCGTCTCTATATTAGGAAAATCCTTTTGAGTGAATTTTCTTTAGTAGCATTAGTTAACTGCAGCTTTATTTGCGAGTAGGTTTCACTGCGAGTATACAGTCCATATGAGAAGAGAGTATCTCCTCCCTGCTCATATGGACTGTAGTGGCGGCACTCTCTTGAATGTTGTCTTTCTTTCTATTGTAATCTTAGAATTTTGAGTCGATTGTCTTGTTTTTTCTTAATCTATGCAGTTGTACTGTTATTTCGTATTCTCTATAGTTGGCCGACTGTTGCACTTTACAGTTTATCTTTATACTATACTATTATTTAGTACTAATGTTGTGAAAATACCAAATGCACACGAATTATCACAGTATTTAGGTCTACTAATTTTTGACAGATTCGAAATAATTTAATCGTATTGAAATTATCGTATATAACTTGTTTAGTGATTAAATATGTTTAGATGCAGTTTGATATGTAAAATAATTATGATTGAAACTGAGTGCGGCAGAGAAGTTTGAAGGATAGCTTAAGATATATCATACCAATATCAAGAAACGGGCGAAATCGGGAGGTGGACTAATTTATGATGACGAGGCAATATACAGCTTTGACCTTGATAAAAAGGACATGAACTGGGAGCTGTTTGACTAAAAATAATTATAATTTTCCTTACAAACCAACACAAGCAAAGCTCTTCAGCCAAAAAACCAGGAAAATTGAGCTCGAGTATCGATCGATTAATTGAAATGAAAGAGCAAGAAGCAGCTCCCCCGATAAGTACGCAAAAACAACCTAAAAATTATGCTACGTAATTATTTTTGGATGAACTTACTGAAAACATCAGTTACATACACAAAATGAATTAAAGTTTAAATTAATAAAACTTACATAAGGGCATAAGGGCTTCAAATGAAAAATAAATGTGTAATTTAATTCTTTTATGTATTTTATACACTGTGTGAAATAGTAATAGGGCCACAAAGCAATCACATTTTCCATAAAAAACAAAACCAATAATTAAGCAGCATATGTTTTTAAATATTCATAAAAAGGTTATAATTTTTTAAAAATAGTTATTTTAATTTAAGTTTATATGTACCGTTAAATGGTGGTTGAGTAAAATCACGGTGCGAAATAAACATAGGTAAAAAACCACGCTGGCTATTTATTTTAATTCTTGTCATTTCGTCTGTGTAGGAAAATATTTGATTGCAATAAAAACCAAAAAATTGTCGAGTAAGCTGAAATAGTTCGAACTGAAAATTGGCGGACAAAGAACAAGGGCAAATTATGGCCTATAGCGTGTATGTGGATGATCACCCGATGAAATTCCCTCTGGAGGAAAATTAGTTATCTCTGCTAAAGATGCTGGCTGTAACTAGCAGTACACGAAACCAGTTGCAAAACCACAATTAAAATTTCACCATCAGACGACTGTGATTATATTTCACGGGCATATGCTATATTTTCAAATGAGGACGAGTTTAATCTTGATGGTTTTGATGGACCACATAAAAATTTGGACGGCGGTGGATCGTTGATGATTTGGGAGGCCATTGAATATTATGAAAAAATCTCTATATGCACATTATCAAGTATGTTGAATTATTACGACGATTTACTAAAGAGATGGAATTAGTGGAATAAATTATATTTTCGAACAAGATTCATTCGAACAGCAGATTTTAAAGTCTAATAATACCTCATTTTCTTAGTGGCGTCTGTAGTTCAGATTTAAACCTGATCGAGAATCTTTAGTCAATATTATGGAAATAGTTTTCAAAAATGGTCGTCAATTCCACTCGGTTCGACAACTAAAAGGAGCTGTAGAGACCAAATTAGCCAATATTGATCAGGTCATAATTAAAAAATGATAAATTATCTGCCACGCCATTAATTACTAGTTATTATCAACCAAAATCATTATCAAAAATAAATTCAAAGGTTCTTATGCATTTATATTAGTATCCCAAATAAAGTTCCTGTTAGATAAATTTTTTACTCCATTACTTAATTAAAAAATCAGTTTTTTAATTTAGTCTTGAAATGACAATAAATTTATTAGTTTTTACGCCGCAATGATGATTATTTTTGGTAAATTTACTATTATTAGATGGCAAATCACGAAATAAAAGTGTGTCGAAGATAAGGGGTTATTAATTTATTGTAACATGCAATGTTCAGATCAGCAATAATGGAAAATAATAAATTTATTAATTAATTTTACGCATATAAACAATATAAGTAAGGTTTAGTAAGCAAATAATACGAAATTATGGTACTCAAACTTATTAAAGAAACAAACCAGATGCATACATTTAGGGTCATTTAAATATCGATACTAAAAAGAAATTTGTTTTTCTCAGTACCGTACACCCTTAAACGAAATTATAAATAAATTTTTATAATACTTTTATATACAGGCAATCTTATAATTAAAATAACTTACATCTCTCGAAAACCATCCTTTTTTCGTTTCTTTCGCTATGGATAAGAGGTTACACAAATTGACGGTCTCCGTTATTTCTTCCTTTTCGAATTACCTTTTTTAACACCAACAAAGACGCGTTTATGATGATATCATCAATTTTACTTCTATACATACTATACATTCTATACATTTCATAAATTTTGTTATATAAAATACAAAATACTAATTTGTTATTAGGTCGTAATCTGAGTCAAAATTTTACGAAAACCGGCAAACTAATTTTTCATGGAATAAATTATGTATCGGCTAATACTGGAGACCAGCGAAAATGTCAAATATTTGTGTTATATATAATATTTATCACGTTGCTAAAGTTGGCAGAAGAAATTTTATACCATACTTTATTCTCGAATAAAATTAAATTCGAAAATAGTTGAAATTAAACAGAACGGCTACATTAATATTATGGAATAATGTAAATATCGTCTTTAACTCTTCTATGCGAAATTTGAAGAGTTAAAATGGCAAAACAACAAAACCAACTTCAAGTATATCCTCGGGCAAGAAAACAAACAAATTTTATTATTGCGGCATGGTTCATCAACATCATCATCCTTATCTCCCGTCTTAAAATATTATTGTTTCCTTATTTCCTTCTCAGCCGCTCTTATCGCAGCCAACACCGATATACATATTTGAGATTAACAAATTTTTGTTTATTTTTTGGTGAGATAAAAAATTTTGTGTCTTAGAAAGCCAAATATTTTATTTGTTCCTTTTAACAGTATTTTTTTCTCATTTAATTGTTTGTTTAATTAAAAGGTAGGTATATAGTAAACATAAGTTACTTTACCGTTAAATATTTAATGTACTGTGGGGAATCTCGCGTAATACACAACAATCTTGTGCGTGTACATTATAAAGGGATTACACGAAATATTTAATTGTTTGATTTTGGGTGAATAGGTTGCAATTGTTTCATTTGGAAAACGAACGGTCGTCGAACTTGTGTTATCTTTAAGTCTTAAAGACTTCCAGAAGGAATTTCTATTCGAAGACGGGTAATATGGTGGTGGTGACAGCAAAGAATAATTGTTAAGGTAATTTCAACGTAATTATGCAACCACACACGAAGCAATTAGAATCATCGCGTAATTTTCTCTTGTACTTCACGTTATACATAATTACACCTTGATTACTAATTTTCTTATAGTTTTATGCAATTACATTACTTATTCAGAGACTGTTCAAACATCTCAAAGTGCAAAAACTAAAACAAAAGAAAAACAGAAAACAAAAACTTTTCATAAAACTTTTGTTTTTCAACAGATTTTTTCTTTTTTATAAAAAGCACAAGCGTATGTAAAATGTGAACGCAGCTAGGTAGTCAAGTACTTTTCTTAATTTATTAACATTCTCTGCTACAAAATTGTCTTAAAAAAACTATAGCATCCTGTTCCCTATATAGCTATATATATTTATAAACTATATTGAAACTTTTGTGTAATTATCATTTTCTATTTCGTTTGGATTTCATATCTAAAATTTTGTTCGAGAGATGAACGAAACACAAAAACTAAGTTCAACAGCTTTTTCTTGATGAATGAACACGATTATTTCTCTCCATCTCGACAAAAATATTTTTGTCTTTTCTGAACAAGTTGAAAATGATATCTTTATGTATTATATATCTAGATAATTAAGAAAAACTGAAATCTTATGTATTTTTGGTATATACTCGTATGTTATGTCATAAACATGTAACATACACACACACACACGCATATACAATTTTTGTTGTGTGTTCTTAATTCTTAATTAAAAAGATCTGTGGATTTCGTCTGTTCACAATCTAAATCAATTCATCTTCATCGTCGTTGTCATCGTGTTTGTCTGTGCATGGTATTTGTGTGATGAGAGGACTTCACATTGTTAATGAAGTTTTCGTTTACTTGGACATTAACCTTATTCCTTTTTATTTTATTCTGTTTGGTTTTTATCTCACATATCATATACAGATTAGCAGTAGCTTAGCACCGGGTATATAGATATATGAGCATCTAAATCAAATTCAATTAATTTTGATGGGTGTGGAGGTGGAAATATATATATATACTTTTTATCCATTATCTCTTCAATAAAAAGCTTTTCTCCTCCGATTGTTTTTTGTTAATTCTAGGAATTGTTATTTCCCTACACCTCGTCGTGTCGTGTTCTTTGCAATAAATATTTGTTTAGTAATCTTGGAAAATGGTAAATATTCAGATACATATGTGATTTCACAGAAATAGAAGGGATCAACAATAAAATACAAATAATCCTTTAAAAATGTTATTTGGTTTCTAAGACAAGTGAGTAAAAGATTCCGACTTATATTTGTTTTGGTACAGGTTTCGATGTAAATCGAAATTCAATATTATTGAATGACCGCACAAATTTTTAATACTAATCTTTATTTCGTAGGATGTCTTCTTAGAACTTGTCGTCGAGCAGTTGACGTTTTATACTTACATTTATTATTTACTTATTCCGAGAATTTGTGACAGATCCAACTACAGTATTTTTTATAATAAAAGCAAAAAGGTTTTTTTTTTTGCTTAATTGTCGAAAGTTCTAACGCTGTTGGCATTTAACAATTTATTTTTGTTTTTTATTTATTTATGTATTGATAAGGAAGATTATAAGACTCACACAACTTGCCGGTGCAATTAAGTCTGACTTTTCGAATTTCCAAATAACAATTTTAAGAGTACCATTAAATTATGTTTTCCTAAAAATAAATTTAATATAGATTGCTAAAAAGAACCATTAACGTGATTCGTTTGCTTGTAATAAAGCATCAATATCGTCATATGGAAAGAAAGAGTCTTTAACACCCATGTGAGTGAAGAAAAAATATCTTAATTTGAGTGACTAAGGTACCCGGGTATCCTACATGCAACTTTTCTTGAAACTAATTTTTTTAAATTTTATTTTGCAATTATGAAATTTATAACGGATTTTGCTAAAATTACATAAATTGAAAACAATTTTGCATTAGCTGCAACTTGTCAGTTTTTGAAGAACATTCTATAAACAATCGTAAATAATCCAACGTATCACATCAGTGGAAAAAGTGATCGATAGTAATAAAAAAATGTTGGTTAGTTTTTTTGAAATAAATAAAAATATGAACATAAATTAAATGAAATAAATAAACAGAAATACAAACAATGAAATACAACGACATATAACACAAAACTTTAAAATATTTGCGTACTATTTCTTTCAATGATAGTGTAAAATATGTAAAGGTACCCGGGTACCTTTGTTACTCTAATTCGTACAACTAAACTACTTTTTGCTCTCACGTGCGTCCAAGTTGTAAAAGTTCTCATTTTTAAGTGTGATCGTAATCTATCAATTGAACTAGAAGTTCTCATAAAATTAAAACTTTTCATTATGACTGGAACATATAAAGCTAGACGTTTAAAAGTGCAAAAGGTATTTAAAAATTATGTTACAATACTGAGAATTTTTAAAGATTTTGTAAACGATTTTATAATTTTATGTGTGCTTAAATATTTGCACAATATGTATAAATTATTTGGTAGGTAACATGTTGTAAATTTTTTTCTATTAACGGTTATTTTCCTGTTTTTTAAACTTACAATGATCTTGGCCGAATGTTGTATTTTTGATAGGGTATGTAAGTATTACTTAACAAGTTTTGCTGTGGACAAGTTATTAGTGTACCTTTCCGTAAGTTTACTTTTCATACTTTCAATAGGAGTGACTTGATTTTAGTGTGTACAGTCGAAAATAAACAATTTATGCATTACAAGTTAGTTTTAAATCCAAATTTATTCATTCAACTTGATTAAATTTTGACAATGTCTACTTTATAACTAAAGAAAACTAAACATAACAATAAATTCATAAATAAAATTTCAAGAAATATCACATTCTTTTTCTGGAAGTAAATCTAATCCGAATCACTTGACTCAGGTAAAGCATTCTCGCAACTAAGGCTTTTGTAAAAATTATGGTACGCAGTAGGTATATAATTATTTTGACATAGAAAATTTAAATCTATCAATTTTTCTCGTGAAATTGGAAGCGACATACTATAACATAATGGCAGTTTTTCAGGAAACGCGAATTTTGATTTCCGGCCTCTTGAATTGTTATTTTGATTTTTGTACGTTACAAAATTTTTGAAGTTTTCTTCGAAAATATACTTGTAGTGAATTATTTTCGGATCGTTTTTCATAACGTCTACTTGTCGAATTTTAGCCCAACTCACTTTCTCGTTATCAACATTTTTTGCCAAAGTTAGTTTCGTTGAAAAACTTTTAAAATCAAAAAAATCTTCTTTTGTCATTTCAATGACATCATAACTGGAAGATTTATCGGCTCTACAATTTCTTATTAACGAATACCATTGTTCAGGTACGTAGATTGCCTTTCTCTTTTTTTCCCGTTCGATTTGGACACTGTCGCCCTCATTTTGGGTATGTCCTTTTTCCAAAAATTTGTGTGAAATGGAGATATCTAAGGATTTCGATAACCAACCATAACCACCGAACACAATGCGATTTTTATTTTGTCCATAGCAATTGTCAGACCACAAATTAAACTGCGTGACTCCTCGTTGTTTCCCCGTTTTTAAAAAATGATAAATGCAACTCATTACCTCGTTGGCACCCTTTCTACCAACCGTCTCATTCCAAACATAACATTTGGCCTGTTTACTACCCAAATCATAAATCGTGAAATTATAAACAGCCAATTTTCTTTTATTGTAGAAAACACTGGTGTCTGCAGTTGGAACGGGCAGTACTTTTTGAAAATCAAAGCATGCTGTGATAATTGTGTTGGAATCCAATGCGCTTAGTTTATCTAATGTTTTTAGATTCCGAGCCTCTTGTATGTAGTGAAGGTGCAAATCATGAAATGGTTTTCGGCCATCTTTCTCGGTTTCTGTTAAATTGTCATATTTATAACACTCTTCACATTGGTCTTTTTTTGGGATGTGAAACCCTTTATTAAAATCGGAATTGAAAACATCTCGATATTGCCTCAATGTCACTGCTGTCACATTGGGACCGTTTGATTCCATATGCCATTCAAGGTACAAACGATGCATCTTTGCCACTGATAGATCGCCATCAATGTATTTCCTGGAAGTAGGTTCCCGAAGATAGTGAGATTCAACAGCAGGTATCGAATTAATATGATCACGTACTGATAGCTTTATCTGCTCCATCGTTGGGTCCAAATGACGTTGAAACCTTCCTCTTTTATCAGGTGATAAGTTAGAATTACCAGTTCTGTATTTTTTTAAAGCAGTCTCGATCCATTGGCTGGTAGTATTTAGAGTATCAATAAAGGTTTTCAGGCACACTCGTATAGGCTCCTTCTTATTTTCGACGATGCGATACAGAAAATACTGGCGAGTACATGATCGTCGGCTCGTTCCGGTTAAAACTTTCGTAATTTTTTTATTTACCTCTTTTGAATTTTCTACAATGAAAGCCTATTGGCGCGATTTATCAGAAATCTTATAAAATGTTTCAAATATTAATTTTCGTTCTGGGATTGTTATGACATCTCTACATTTAAGAGCACAGTTGTGGCATCCCTCCTTTATTTGTTTGGCTAAAATAACTTTGCCACTCGACATAACAAATTCCTTTCCCGAATTTCTTAGTGATTTTAGCTTGTTGCGTTGCCAGTTTTCTGTATTCCGTTTTCTTTTCCGAGCTATACGAGGTGTCGTATTTGGAACGTTGCTGTCTGTCAGAACACCCGGTGTTCTCCATGGAGTAATTGGACTATGCGCTAGAGTAGAAATACCGCTTGTTTCGGAACGTTCAACTTTAGTGGTAGATAATGTTAAAGATTCAGAATCTTCATCGGAGCTTGATTCAGATTCCGGGACATAATCTTCACTGCTATACTGAAATAGTTCTGTTAAAGTGGAAAATGTTGTGTTTATTGTTCTTACAATAAAAATTAACTGTTACCTATATTGGATTCGTCGGATTCGTTTAAATTGTTAACTTCTGCAATTACAGGATTCCTTTTATGGTTGCTGTGGTTTAAATAATCACTTTCGTTTTTACAAACCGAACCTCCAGATGGATTTGGATTCTGGTCTTCTACCGTAATACGAAAATGTAAATTAATTTAAAAAATAACATCATTAGTTTGAACATTACAAAAACAAAATAAAAGTATATTTCAAATGATTATGTACCTGGACCCGATTGAATATTTATTAAATTTTCTTTATCTGCATTTAAATCACTTTGATGGTTAAATTCCAATTGCTTGGAGCATTTCAGCGGAATTCCTATAATTTAAATTTTTTATAAATATTATTTTTTGGCACCTGAATATTTTTAATTATTTATTTATCAATATTGTCTTTGCCATAATTATATAAAATTACCTTTAATATTTTTTAGGGCCATTTCAACCATTACCCCTGAGATATACTCGAGGTGACTGCGACGTTTCTAATTATCGAAAACGTTGTTCTCCATAGCCTACTGAAGACTCGTTAATCGCGTCGAATATAATTGCTGTAGTTTGAAATCATATATTTTTACTCTTGAGTCACGTCGATCGCGTCGAGTATATCTCAAGGGTTGTTCTTGATCGATTCATTTTACTAAAATCGATCCTTCTTTGATCACAATAAATACTGCACTAAAATACTGTAATAATTCAGTCGTCAACTAGGTAGAATCTCATTATTCTCCTGAAACACCACTACCCAACCAAGTAAATTATACTCACTCAATCAACAATATTTTATTACACAGACTTACAATACAAACAAATTTTTTTCTTTTTTTTTTTGCTCTCTTAAGTAGTGTTCAAAAGTATGATTTTTTTACGCTAAAGCAAATACAGCTAAAGGTAGTGCATTTTGTATAGTAAGATAACAAAATTCTCACGCTCTCAAAATAAAGTAAATGTATAGAAACAAACACACTGGTGTATTCGTGTTTAAGAAAAATGTCCAAGTAAAATCATTATAAGTATATATTGATCAAAATAATTTCAGTGGTTCTACGAGCAAAATTATTGTATGTGCTACTTACAAACATTACTTTTGCATAAATATACTATTTAAAATATTGCAAGTAGGACATACAGGTTTAATTACAAAATAAATGTCGGAGTAAAATCATCATAAGTTATACGTATAATTTTTAAAATAAGGTTTTACTCCATGTAAAAATCTTGTAATGCCACTTACCATTATTTTGTTTGGATACATTTTCTAACCAAGTTCAAGTCAATTTTACATTTTGCACAATAACTTCGTAAGGTGACCACCAATCCGAATGATTTTTTGGCAGGGGATACACACTACAATATCGAATGCACACCTTTAATAGTTGCAAAACGTTGTATTTAGACTTACAATAGTCTTGAATGGGCGGAGCGAATTAATTTTAATTTTATGAGAAGTTCTCATAAAATTAAAACTTTTTATTATGACTGGAACATACAAAGCTAGACGTTTAAAAGTGCAAACGGTATCCGGGTACCTTGTCACTCACATAAGGGTTAAAGAACTTAGGTTCTAGGAAGTAATGTTTCTTTAACACATAAAATAATTTTGTTGTTCGACTTTATACAAGGTATCAGGATTCTGGACGTTGAGCCATGCAGAAGAGGTTCTTTGATCACTTCTGAATTAAAAGGTTGGTATGCGAGGTCGTTTTGTGTTATCCGGTATGACCACTCACACACAACTATGTAATACAATTATTAACATATCTTCTAAAATATTTAATATAGAAGTAAGGTAGTGTGTGGAGATGTGTTTTGTAAATTTAAAACACGTTTACTTATTTTTTTTAGGAAACAAAATGTGTGCCGCATAATTTACATCATTGTGGTCTTGGCGTGACGCTGTCTGGGCAAATCAAGTTGCCTCTTGTGTCCGTATCTTGCAGCTTCTGCAAGTGTTTGTGTTATCTCCTCTCTAATTTGTGGGTTAAGCTAAAACGCGGCTCGAACTGGAATGGATTTAAGTGTTAATCGTATCGTGCTGATAACCGGCCAGGCGGAGGGCCTATTATACAAAAATGCTCCGTCTCTAACAGTGTATTGGGATACGTGGCGCACTCCAGATTAATCTGCCTGATCTGTGTATCGTGGATCTCTGCATAGAGAGACATTTCTTTCTCCACAACTCGTGAGGTATTGCTTCATGAATGAAACTAATAACACACAAAAAAAGAAGAGTTCGAAGCTCTTAAAAACTCAGAAACTTGGAATTTTGGCCTTTAAGCTTGGTCTACTAAGCATAGGTAACTAACGTGCAATTCTAGGCACTAGGTCTTCCCTTTAAGGTGTACCGAAAAACGGGGCGCAAGCCCGAACAAAGCTGGTTCTTCGAATGCAATCTCTAGGAATATGAGCACACGCAAGGAAGGTTTCCTCTCGTATCAACTTACCAAACTATGGAACGAGCCACGAAAGATCTAGGATGGGTTCGAAGATTAATGATATGAAGCAGGGGTTTGGCTGAATGCTCTCTATCCAAAGGCAGAGATTGGAGGAGAAATAACAGAAGAATGCAAAGCGGACTTGAATGCAGGACTGTCACTAAAGCTTATATTAGGTGCTAAAAGAGCACTTAGTGATGGTTGTCCTTGACAGAGGGCACGAAGACGGTATTTATTGTGCAGTAATTGAGAGAAGGTAAAGTACGTAGGTTTTAGCCGCCACTTTCATTAAAATTATTATTTAAACACTAGACTCACTCAAATGCTGAAATCGTGTAAAGTTGACATCTTGTGCCAACCAACGGACACTGACCCTGTACATAAAAGCTGTAGAGAGCCTAGGTGAAGTCTGGCATAGTGCTAGACTAGAGCTAGTCGCTGGAGAGAATATCCTTTGTAAACGTAGAGCGAGAGCTTGGATCCCAGCGGGTATGGTAGCCATGGCTATTTGGAAAGACGGTGTTTCAGGTTTAATCAAAACTTTAGAATTTTTTTTTTTTTTTTTAGGAAATTATTTGTTCTGTAACATTTACCTGTTGACAGTTGCTCTGTGTCAGTGCGTGTTTTTTAGTGAAAGCATGGTTCAGACTCTTAGATTTCGGAGGGGCTAACTGTTTGTCATGTATTGCTTTTTCCAAAAAATTGTAGGTTCACAATGGAAATTTTCTATTTTCTTTGTTGGGGACATTGGTTAGATGTTGGTAAGTCAAGTTCTCATTTGTGCCAGCACGCTTGCGTCTAATAGGGAAGGTACAACGTTTTTATTGTGAACTTTTGATACCATTGTAGCAAATGTGACGGGTGGTTGGCTTTTCTGAGGGCTAAGTCTGAACTGTGTTTTGGAGTTAAATGGTATAGAAACAAATAATTTTCTTCAAAAAAAAGAATTCTAAAACTTTTGTTTAAACTTGGGATACTTTTTGGCTAAATGGTCGCCGATTGTTGTTGTGCCTTATTTGAGAGAGGATGTTATCGGCCTTTTAGTAAAATTAGTGCTTGGGTGGGAATGTTGTTTCTCAAGATATTGAACTTTCTTTGATACGAGGTGTTGTGTTGGGGAGCTCCTCTTTAAACATGCTTTGACTTGCGATGTGATAAAGGTGGCCTTGTCTTCATTTTGGTTGGTTTAGATTCTGCATTGCAGATATAAAAACAAATGTCTATTAAATTACATAAACTTTTAAACTAAATTTCTAGTTTCTAGCGTAAGAATTGGTTTACGATTCTAAATTTATTAACGAAAATTTTATCTTGTTTAAATTTTAATTCTAATTTATATTTTTCTTAAGAAGCTTGCAAATAATTTTATGATTTTTGATTGGAACAGACAAGGTAGGAATCATAATATGGATATTGGGTTTGCTAATAACGTTGGTGTTTCAGTATTTTTGGAATTACAGATACCTTGGAAGTTACAGAGTAAAATTGATATGCAGTGAAATATTGTTGTACTTAGACGGCTTTTCGGGAATCATGGCACTTGTTTAAATAAATTATTTTCTATCATATTTGGGAGTCTGTGTATTGGTACAAGTTTTGTTAAAATTGTTCTAGGCTGGATAATTAATTATCGCTGGTTGTTTATTTTAAAATTAATAATTTATTTAATACTGTTGTAAATTGATATTTATTTATTTTATAATTCAAGTGTTGAATAGTCGATTGGGTTATTTGGTAATCAAAGATCCTACAGTTGTGTTAACTACTTATTATTAATTCTATCATCTAACAGATTCCTGATTACTTCAATACTTTTATTTAATTCTGGTTTAATTTGTATTCTAAAACATTCATTATTGGTATATTACCTTACAGATTCCAGATTAGCTGTTTCTGGAACCAGATTTCGTCTGGTCATTTTTTTATTTTCATAAATAAACATTTTTGTGTTAGAGAAGGGATGGCAAGAACAAGTGACTTTAACATTTTACAGGGTGTCTCTGGGCGGCTGACACGAGTGGTACTGTTGGATTCCTTGGTCGAAGCGAGGATGAGGCTCGTCTGTCTCTTCGCGCGTTCTCCTTTCAAGTTGTAGACGTTTGAAAAGGGGCCTTCCAACACGGCACCTTGTGCTGAGGAGGCTTCAATGTTTTCGGAAATAACCGTTTTTATTTCCAAGTGCTAGTTTCATTGAAGAACTGACAATACAAATACAACTTTTAAAATTCTATTTTTTTTGGAGGAATTTTTTGTTTCTGTGCCATTTGGTCCTCGACAATTGCTTTGGTCCGGGCTCTTTGCTTTCAAAAAAGCTAACTTTTTGCTATGTTTGCTGTCATATTTTATCTAAGGGGACTAAGGGGATAGAATTTTGTATTTCCATTGTTAGACACAAGTATGTTGGTACCAATATGTGTTAGCATTAAATAATGTTATTTACAAATGTTCGCAGTAGGTTCTCAAAATGACCAACGTTAACTGTTAATAAAATGGTTTTGTTTCATAAAAATAATTGAATGTAAATTATTCATTAGGCAATCTGTGAATTTAAACATAAGTTGGTTAAAATTTAAGTTTAATAAATAACGAATTAATATAGTTGTAGTGCAGAAATTTACGGGAAAACGTCTGTTTTACAACTAATCGGAGAAACCTACCAGTTGCATTATTCTGGCTTTCCCTGGGAATAGGGAATTGAGAAAAATATTTTCATAGCATGTTCGCCGAAATTGTTGTGGCCTACTAAAAGAATAAATTTAGTGTAAAACTGTGAAACTTTTGTTCAACAAAACTTTTATAGGGAAAATTGTTTTCCCAATTAACGTTGTTTCGAAAATATTTACATCAAACTTAATCCTCACTTGGCCAGAAAATGCAATTTAGACTAAAATGCTACGAAAATATTTAATAGCGTTCGGGAAATTGGAGCAAACACCGGAATTTCAAAATTTATAGTGCACAGCAAAATAAAAAAGAAAATCTCTATCCTTATGAAAAGGATCAAGATAATTTGGGAAAACGGTACAAGACATTTTGGAAAATGATAAAATATTAAGAAAACACGGGCCAGACGTATAAATTTACACAACTCACATTACTGGGCATCAAGCAATCCCCATTTAAAAATTGTAAACCATTATCAACATAAATTCAAGGTAGAGTGGTATTTTTGGAGACGAATTATATTTCCAGATGATCCAAAATATTTAAATTAAAAAAAAACACAATTTAAAGAAGTTCAATTGATAAATTTGCAATGTATGTGGTCAATGCATGATAGGGCTCCACCACATTTTGCAAGAAGTGTATACGATTACACTTAAATACTTTCTTTCCATCTGGCCGCGGAGAACCTATACATTGGCCGCCTAGATCACTGAATCTAAATCCATTAGATTTTTACCTCTGAAACCATTTAAAAACTAAAGTTTATTCTTCATTTATCCCAGATAAAGAAACTTTAACTACTAGAATATGTGACGGAATCAAACGAGACAGAAACGGTTTTGTAAAAGTTCGCAATTCGTTTATGAACAGGTGTTTGCAATGCGTGATCATTTTGAGAATTTACTGTAAATTTTTGTACATTATATTATTTATTGAAATTCATATTTATACGCTTGTGTCTGTTAGGGGAAATACAAAATGTTCATTGTGAACTTTTAATTTTTTTAGATCTCATAACGTAGCAAGTATGACAAGTGGTGGGCTTTCCTGAAAGCTGGACGTCCGATCTGTGTTTCCATTTCTTGAAAGGAATATAATTCTAAAGGTTGTTTGAATTTGAAATACATTTAACTAGATAGTGTAGCAATCATGAAATTGCACCTAAGCTTTTAAACCTCTTTAGTTTTTGTGTTAGAAAGTATACTTTCGAAAAAGTTCTAAACTAACACCCCAATTCTGATGTATATTCACAGAGGTATAAATCCTCTTAACTAAGAGGTTTCGACCAAAACCTCTTAATATATGAATCTTTTAGCTAAGACCGACGACCGGTCTTATGCATCATAAATTTGACAATTGCCTTTGAAAGCATTTTTTGTTATTGGTGTTGCTTTTATAATAAACTATAACAATTTAATTATTAATTATTATTATTATTTTTTAAATAATATAAAACTAAGAATTTGAAAATATTAATATTATATTGGTAAGTTTAAAAATGTTTTTTCTTTAATAAAAATAATAATAAAAACGCAAATGATAATAATTAATGAATGAAAAAAACTGGACTCATAACCTAAAATCTGTAACTTTTATATATTTTTAAAATTATGTTTACTGTATTTTTAATAATATATGATAAAGAAGAACTATAAATTTTTTAGTGGATTTGATTTTATAATATGGAATCATTATTTGAGTTATTGGAATTATTGGCACTTTTGGTCGACCAGAAGAACGGTATGTATGAATGGAATGATTGCTTTTAATTTGATGTTTAATGCACCTGTTTTATTTCAATATGTAGTAACAACCGAAGACAGCATCTTCAGTATTTGCGAGATACATCAAACCCTTTTGAGATTGAGGAAGAGGTCTTCCGTCAATTTTTCCGACTACCAAAATCTTTAGCGCAAACACTAATTAGTAAAATAGAGCTGCATAATGATGAATCTTCAAACATTCCGTTTGTGTTTCGGGTATACATGATTACATATGATTTTAGCAATGTAAAATACAATAATTATAATTCTCAGGTATTAATAACTCTTCATTTTTTGGGCCATGGCTCATATCAAAAAAGCATCACTTCCAAGTATTTAGTGCCGATGAGTCAGCCAAGTGTATTCCGAACTATTACATATGTGTGTAACCTGGTGGTCACCAAGCTTACCTCTCAAATACAATTTTGTCAGGATCAGGAATCAAAAAACAAAATAAAAGAGGGGTAATTTAAATTAAAATTGTTTTTGTTGTTTGCAGTCTTCACCCACAGACAATCAAAGTAGATTTTTCCTTTGAACTAAAAAATGAAAACAAAACAAACTTCTGATAATTCCAATGTCATCGTTGTATCTGTGAGTTTTGGTTAAACTGCGTATACGTATACGCAAAAAAAAAAAAATATTTTTGATTGTATGCGGCTATTTACAGAAAATGAAATCGCAGTTTAAATTTTTACGTTTACATAGAATGAAATATCTCTTTTCGGTTGTCTCAGCTTCTACAATACTGATTGTTATAGATTTTAGAATAAGTTTGGCATGGAAGGAGTAATCGGTGCTATCGACTGCACTCATGTGAGCATCGTGACACCTCCTACATATGATCCTGAACGTCCAGCCCGTTTATATATAAATAGAAAGGGCTTTCATAGCATTAATGTAGAAGCGGTAAATTAAAAATCAATTTATTAATTTTTTCCTGATTTTTGCATGATTGTGTTATTTGGGCGACAACACCAGTACGTTTCCATTTACTTCAACATCATGAAAACAGGAAGGATAATTGGTTGATAGGTGATAGTGGTTATCCTTTGAAGCCATGGCTTTTTACTCCATTTAGTCAACCAGCTACTCGTCAAGAAGAACAATTTAATAAAATTCACATCAAGGCTAGAAATACAATAGAACGCGCATTTGGAGTTTTAAAAGCCCGCTTTAGGTGTTTAAATAAAACCCGTACACTACACTACAATCCTGAAAAAGCAGCTTTTTTTATTTATTCATGTGTGATTTTACACAACATGCTTACCGAATTTGGCATTGAAGATGAAGATGATTCAAATGTAGTGTATGACGAAGAGGAAACAACAAATGGAAACGACAACGAAGAAGCCGAGCTAATTTTTGTTCATGGTAACCATTTATCTGAAGGGCGGCGTATTCGAAATGAATATGTACAGTGGCGAGCAAAACTGAGTACATAATTGATACATTGTCGTTAACCTCTAGTTTTATTTTTATTGATAAACATAATTAATTATTTTTTTTTAAATTATGATTAAGTATACCTTAACTAACTACATTACAAAATAAATAATAAAAAATCCATGGTCAGCGTTAAAAAATAACATAGTAATCATTTGAATCAACATTTACTCAGTTTTGCACGTACAACGAATTTTATTTTTAATGAAACGCAAAAATACCGTTTTATGCGATCTAAACGCATAATAGTTTTTAGTTATTTGTTGAGTAGTAATAAATGTAAAGGCAATATTAATTGTGTTTTTTTAAAATAAAAAATTGAAAATTTTTCTCCAATAATTGAAAATGAGGAAAATTAGTGTGGATTTGGAAGACAACATTGTTTCCTTGATCCATCAAGGTTATTCTTCTAGAAAAATTGCTCAAATGGTGAATGTGTCTCAAAGAACTGTGTGTCTAGTACAAAAAAGAAGAAATGTGGTCGTAGAAAAAAATATTGGGGGTCGTCCAAGAATATTGTCAAATACTGATGCTTGTCTAATGTTTCGTTTGATGAAAGCTGGAAAGGCTAGAACGCCCAAAGAAGCTGCAAGAAGCGTGAACAAAGATGTGAGTGAGTGGACCGCACGAAGAGCATTGGGAAAGATTGGGCTAATATCTGGCATAAAAAAAAAGAAACCGGCAATATCTGAAAAAAATAGACAGAATAGATTAAAATTTTGTCAGCAACACAAAGATTGGAGTGTGGAAGACTGGAAACGGGTGATTTGGTCCGATGAGACTAAGATTAATAGATTTCAGTCTGATGGGAAAGCTTATTATTGGCACCGACCATGCGAAAAAAAACTCCAAAGATATCAAGTTAAAGAAACTATAAAGCATGGGGGAGGAAGCATAATGGTTTGGGGGTGTTTCACATGGGGGCACTTGGGACCATTGGTTAAGATCACAGGGATAATGAAGAAAGAAGACTACCTTGGAATATTGCAAACCAATTTGCCCATTTTTGTAGACGAATGTGCATATCCTATTAATGAAATCATTTTCCAACAGGATGGGGACCCAAAACACACCGCTAAAATAGTAACAAAATGGTTAGGAGAGCAACAATTTTCCACATTAAAATGGCCTGCTCAAAGCCCGGATATTAACCCCATAGAAAACTTGTGGGCCATTGTTAAAAGACGTGTGGCTGAGTACAAAGAACCACCAATTAACGTAAATCAATTGTGGGATAGAATTAATACCGAATGGGGAAAAATCGATCATGAAATAATTCAAAATCTTGTAGAAAGTATTCCAAGGCGACTACAAGCAATCATAAAAAATAAAGGGTTCTGGTCAAAATATTGATTTTATTAAGTAAAAGCAACAATAATTTTTGGAAAAGAAAACGTGCAAAACTGAATAAATGATTCTTCAAAGGATTATTATATTATTTTTTAAAGTTAAACATGAATTTTTTATTATTTATTTTGTAATGTAGTTAGTTAACGTATACTTAATCATATTATAAAAAAAATTAATTAATTATGTTTATCAATAAAAATAAAACTAGAGGGGAAAGACAATGTTTCAATTATGTTCTCAGTTTTGCTCGCCACTGTAAATACTTTATAATTTTTAAGTTTATTGCACATTTCAATTATATTTCATCACATTTATAAAATTTTAAAAATTAATTAATTTACAAAATCATTGTTTTTGTTGCCCACAGAATTGTGCTAACACGAATAAGGCTTCCTCCATTCTCCTCAATGTCTCACTATTCTGTTTATCCAGAGCGAACCGCTCTTCAGCCATTTTTTTTTGTCTTGTTCTGCTTTTTCTTCTGCCAATTTGCCAATTTTTTTGGTGCATTCTGATATAGCTAATAAGCCAGAAGAAATATGACATTTTTTGCGCAGTCCTTGTGTTAAGCGGATTAGCTTTGATGAATGACTTCTTATTTCTGAATGCTCACTCTCTACAACCACCGCCTCTGTTGTGTCACCTGAATCCGCAGCAACGACATTCTGTAAGTGTAAGTATTTAATTGTGTAGCATAATAAACTTTAACACCAGAAGGTAACATGAATTTATTTATTACGTTAATCCCCATCACCGGTATAGCATTGTCGCCTCTAACTGACAAAGCTCCGAACACACTAAGGGCTCTCTCTTCAAAAGAAGTCATAGACCTTTCTGTGGTCTGACCTCCTCCGGTAATTATTTCCAGGAAGGAAATATAGGCCTCCAGTTGCTCGTTTTTCGTTCGAGCAGAACGAATTTGCCGTGTATTTTCCATCTACGAGTACATTATGAAAATTAAAAAATACATAATAAAATTGCAAAATAAATTATTATAATTAAATACATAATTACATATATTGGAATTACTTACTATTATTAATATCGGTAAACGAAAATGGCAACTACAAAAATACCAATTTACAGGCCTCCAAAATATTTGGAGAGATATTAAGAGGTATTTTATGCCTACTAACATCAGAATCAGAATACCAATTAAGAGTTTCCTCTTTAAAAAAACCTCTTAGTAAAAATTGTCACAGCTAAGAGGTCTTAACGCCAGAATCGGAGTGTAAATTAGCCCGGAGTTTTCATTTGATTTTGGGAAGAAATAAAAATTTTGTTTGGGATTGGTAAGGAAAATTGATTGAGAAGGTGGTTCAAAAATAATACGTAACTGATAACTAGAAGAAAAATTTAAATAAATCAAATTAAAAATTGGAACATTACAAGTAACACTTGTGTTTGTATGTTTGTTAATTAGTGATTTTTTGTGATTTGAAAAATATTATCTAGATTTTCAAATATAAGTTTTTTTTTTTAATTGTAAAATTTGTGTATACATACATACATATGTGTACTCGTATAATTATCGTAATTTCATTCCCTATGAGTATACGTTATTATTTTATAGTATCACGAGTTTAAATGTGAATATTAAAAGAAAGATCAATCAAAAACTATCAACTTTTCTAATTATACACTTGTATATTTCAAAAATATTTGTTGTATCCCTTTTGTGTTTTACTAACACAATTGTGTGGGTATGGCAAAAGTACCATGACAAAAATTTATTTTTGTATGTGTTTTGACCCAACTTACACATTTGTGTATTCTTTTTAAACTTATATTCGACCGAAAAAAAACACTATAACTATACACACAATTGTGTTGGCTGTACTTCAAATGAAGCGACATTTTTTATCAAAAACGCTATTACATACTATGATTTTTTACTCACACAAGTTGTCTGACATTCGTCTGACATAGCACCTTCAAAATTGAAAAAAAAAAAAAAAGTTTTTCAAAGATTTTTTTTTTAATGGAATAAAAAGAGATATCTTTTAATGAAACTTTCCATTGACATTTTATTTAACTGAAAGTATACAGAAAATTTTTTTTTTGATTTTTTTCATCATAACTACTCTCAGAAACATCTGAAAAAAACCGGGTTTTATTCAGCATTAAATCGCCCTTGGAATGAACTAAAAAGAAAAAAATTGGTTGAAAAATAAAAAATGGCAGCATTTTTGTCAAACGCCCCGAACCCCCCTTTCCCCAAATAATTTTAACTCAAAAAATTTAAAGCCGATTATTCCTTCCGTAGTTCATTCTGAGCAAAAATATATGTAGTTCAACGTGTTAAAATTTTAGATCGATTAGATTAGTGTTTTCTCAATCTTGCACGCCAACTTGTAAAACGCCATTTCGAGATAACCGCGTTTAAAGTTCGTCATTTCGAGATAACCGCGTAAAAAAACGACTTTGGCGCGCTTCGCAATAAATAAAATAAATTTTTTTTTTGAGATTTTCATGTTTATATCATTGAAATCATGTTTTTAAACGTTCATTCTAACATAATCTATCATAAAAAAAATTTAGATTTTTTGAAAATATGAAGGTGCTATGTCTCCTTAAGTTGAGCCATTTTTTTTTCTTGGTTGAAAAAGGGGTATATAAATAAAACGTTTAAAAAAACAAATTCAAAAAAAAATATTTGTGGAGCTGAAGAAAATTATTTTATTAGCGGATTTGTAAATCCCCAAATCCGTTAACTGTAACGAAATGTGAGTTACGTTAACAGATATTCCCTCAGAGGTTTCTGGGCGGTGTTTTACCCAACTATAGCTCAGGGTACGGGCGTGGGGTTTTCCAGAAACATAAGGAAACCTTGAATACACCTCTGAAAGTACAAAATGGAAGAATCACCGCAGTATTTACCGAAACTTACCTTAGACTCATCACCTTAATGCGCTTGTACTTTACCGCATTTCATAAAAATTTATTTTAAATCGAAAAATTAGAAACAAAAACAAACACATTCGAAACAATCCTTAATCAAACGTGAGTGTCCGTGAGTACATTTGGAAACATTTAGATATTGAATGTACATATACATGCATATTCCGCTCAGGAATCAACGTTCTAAAAAGTTGTAAATATTTTTTTTTAATTTTAATTTTTTTATATTCTTAATTATAATTTCTTTTAAATTTTATTTTATTTACTGTAAATATTTTCTTAATTTCTTTATTCATGTTGCGTGATATGTTAATGGTCAAGTTTAGTTGAGTGAAATTTAGGGTTAGTAGTGTTCCCAATTATTGTTGCCTTCAAACTAGTGTTCATCCACCCGTTCTATACTTCACTAAACCGAGCTACCGGAGTCGTTATTTAGACAGGTAACAATAGTCATAATTATTATTCCTTGGTTATGGGAGAACGTTATCAGCTTTTTTGATGAGTTTGGTGCTTGAAGGTAGAAATGGTTGTTTCTCAGGATATTGAAGTTTCTTTAATGCGGGGTGCTGTGTTGAAGAGCTCCTCTTTCGCCGTATATTGCTTGATAGGCGCGCTTTGATGTGCAAGGTGATAGAGGTAGCCTCTCGTCCGTTTTAATCAGGGAGTCAGGCGGTAACATTCTTGTCAGCTACTTTAGGCACACCCATTATAATTTGAATAATACGAAAGATCGTCCGTTCCTTTCTTAATTTGATACTACAATATTTGGATTCGATTTATTTTATTTTGATTTAATTTGTTTTAAGAGAACCAAATTAATGTATTTTATATACTAATCATTTCATTACATTTATTTTATTCAAGTGTAATTTAATTAGGTCGTATATTGTTCTATTAAATCTTTAAAATTTACCATTAAGATGGCAACTTAGTTAACTATAAACTTTTTTAGGATGCTGATTGGTGAAAATTTAAACCACAAAAATTAAAAATAGCTGTGCTGTCTTGTGCTAACCGTCTTACATTAGTTTTTCAATCAACAATTTATTAACTATTGACAAATATACTATTGACTAGTTAGGTGTCTTAACCGGGTCAATTAAATTATTAATTATCCAGTAAAAGTTAGTTGGTAATTTATGAAGTGAAAAGATTGGCAACGTCAAATGAAAGTATGTAGTTTTGAATGTAACGAAATGTAGACATCTTGAATGTTATTAATCAATTCTACCGAGTTCTTAGCCGAGTAAGCCGAAAAGAAATTAGTATGACAATAGGCAGGAGCTGCAATACGCGACTGTTGGTCTAATCGGAATGCCCCCCTTATTTTGTCACTCCTTCTTTTATTTAAATTTTGCTTTTTTCTATTATACTATATATAACAAAATTTTTACTTTTACAAATCAATAGATACTCGTGATGATGATCTAACAAGTCGAAATCGATCGAGTGATTTTTTGAAAAGAGAAATGTAATTAAAATATTCAAAAATCTAATTTTTGCGAAATAAAAAACAAGTGTTTAATAAAACGTGTTTATTAAGTTTAAGTGTGTTCGCCAAGTGCCTACGGCAAAAAATGTAAAAATTATTAGAAAAATAACGGGAGGGGGGGGGGGGGATTCTACGAAATTGCACAAAAACATGATAATGATAAGCTTCTGGGCTGGAACATGTTTGGTCTTTCTAGAACTATGATAAAGTTCTGAAAATCGCCATGGACATGGCGAAGTAATAACGTACACGTGTACGGTAAAAAATAAAGTCATGACGCACTCCATGCGGACGGGTTAAAACATATACAGATCGAAGGCCACCTCGCAAAATTTCGGTTTGTATTCTTTTGAATTCCAAGCAACTTTTAATAATATTTATATTTAAGCTAATTCTTATCTTATGGTGTTATGATACTGACTAGTTTTCAAGTGCTGTAATGTGCTGTAAAACTATTAAGGCGAAAAAGAGAAACAACTAATTCAAACAGTAGACAACACTATGCGCATTTATTTTGACGGTATGAAAATAAAATAATATATCTGTGTAGCGTGCGCTGCAATATTTTGTTTTGAAATATGTTTGTACTATACACGTACACAAAATCACATTACTAAAAAATGACTATATGTCATAAAAAATAATTAAAGTTGATTTATTTTTTTTAGATTTGCCCAATTTAAACTGCTGCAAAAGTAAGCTATATCATTTGTTGCTGAATTTATTTTTATTTTTTGTTTATATGTTGTATACACTCATACTTTCAAGTGATTTGTATTCACATTACCTGTCCCTTTCTTTTTTCATTTTTAATCACATCAACCATTTGAAAAACTAGTCAGTGTCATAACAGCATTAGCAATTTATTCATTTTTATTTTGTTTCTAAATATAATTGTAGCAGTTTTTGAAATTTTAAATCAATCAGTAGCACGAATTATTTAAAATTGCATGTTTAACTAGTTTTGCCTAAATGTTTGTTTTTGGTGTATATTTACTAATACACAAACACGATTTTTACTTAAGATTTATTTAGGAGTTTTGTTTTCCGGTATACAGCGATGTTATACCCGTGAAGTTTGTCCTAACTTTGTCCTAAAATTCCAAAAACAAAATTTAGGACAAATTTAGGACAAACTTCACACGTGTCTCGAAATGTCCTTTTCGAATGAGGTAATATTTGCATGAGTGTTGTCAAGTCGATCGTGGGTGAATGCTCCTCAGTTTACTTGTTTAAATGGGTAAGTGTCGTTCGTGGTTATTTGTTGTGATGCCGAAGGATATCCGTTCTTTGAAACGTTTAATCTTTCGGTATTGGTTGTATTGCCACTAACGGTGATCGAAATTAACTGAAAGATTGTGTAGGATAGTCATAAAAACGTTTTTGGAAATTTTAGTTTACTAAAAAAGCGCTAATTTCGAATTGAAACTAGTGCGACTCATAGAACCAGGCAATTCTGAAATTCCACGCGCAGCTTCGATATGATGGAATTGATCACTGTGAAGGTAGGTAGTTTGTGCTAACTTATGGATCATACAAATTCCATGATCCACAAAAGAGGCAAGCGACATGGTTGTGTATTTTACTACACCATGCGTGCCCATGAATCAGGATCATGGTAGTTGCATGATCGTATTTCATGCTCGAAAAAGAGAGTGGATACGTTGGTGGTGTTGCACCGCACCACTGAGTCGTGAGTGTAGTATGAGTGACTCAAAAGAAAATCGAGTGTGGACAAGTTGGTGTTATTCACAGCATCATTCGTTCCACTGGATAATGGGATATGGAAATTGCATGTCCAAATGGGATGAAACGCAAACAAAAAAGTTTTATTTACATGGTGCTTTTATGGTTGCTGCTCGTCTTGTTGTAACTAAAACCATACTTCACTACACACACCAGTAAAAATATTTCCCGTTATCTACACACTTTTTATCATTTTAATTATTTTAAAAAATATTTTTATAAATTCCGGTAAAAACCGGCATCGAGATCATCAATAAATATAACGTTGGTATCACCAAACATAATTATTTATTTTGCTGTTAACAACTAAACTAATTTAACTAATTAAATAAAATAATAATTATGATTAATTTTAATGTATTTATCCGCTATTTGTAATGGCGTCGTGATAATGACGACGATCTGTTGGGCGGCGTCTCCTGAATGATGATCAAATTTTTTTTCTTCAAATAATTTGTTTTGTCGTTTTGCTTTTTGTTTTAGTTTGGAACGTTTATCTTGTTGTTTCTGGGAACAGCAAAATGGGAACAAATGATGCCGATCAGTTTGTGAAATGATGGGTTTGCGTTACATTATCATTATATTTTCAGATTAATGATTGATAAGCACAGTCAGCCCCCTCAGTGATTCCTAGCCATGTCCTAGCGCTGTTTGAAGCGCCATACTGTTGCTGGATGAGGCAAACTCACACGTTATCTCATTTCGTTTCAATTAACAATTTAAAATTCACAGTGATTGTAGGCCGGAAGTGGTATTTTCCTAAGAAGCTTTGTTTGCAAATATTTTGAATAGTATATCATGTACAACTAAACACAGTCGATTACGAGCTAAAACAAGTCTAAACTGATTTTGCAATAATATCGGCATAGATCAGTTTTCCAAGATTTAAACGGAAATGACGATTTTTAACTAAATGCTGTTTTAACAAAAATGTGGCCAGCCTCTGTACAGCCCAAACGGATTGATTGGTCAGGACGAAACTTCATGCTTAATTTTTTTCTTTCATACTTAAGTTTTTTCCATAAATAACGATGTTATGCCAAAATCGTTCCTCCGGAAATGTAGCTTCCACAGTAGGTTTTCCGTTTTCTGCTAATATTTTGAAAAGTTTGGACCATTTTCGATTTATGAAAAACGAGAAAATTTCTGTTTCAAAGAAAAATAGTTATAGTAGTTTATTTCACCAAAATACGGCACCACTGTGCAGGAGGATTGGTAATTCGGCATAAAACTTCATACTAACGTTTTACCATTAATTGGAAGCAAATCTGTGTTGCGGAAGCTGGCAGTTTCTTTTCTTTGAAAGCGGTTTCAATTTTTACAATGATGTTGAAATGTTTAGCATTTACAAAAAGCGACAAAGAAATAAAAGATTTAAATAAATTTAAAGATAAAATTGTAAACCAACAAGAGTTAACCTTATTGGTTTTCTGAAATTTGAGCATAATGTTTGTTTTTGATGATACAAGAAAGTTTTACCAACAAAAGTCCTGGAAGTTTAATTTTCCACTTTAGAAATCAAGTGCGTTGTATTTAAAATTTATGTATGTACATTTGTGGATAAAGAAAGTCGGATGTTTTCCACAACATATTCACCCCTCTATTTTTTTTATTTATATAAAATTATTACAATGTGTCTAGTCTTTATATTGACTAAGAATATTTCATTTCTAACTTAATTTGCTACTTTGGGTATCATAATCACTCCCGCAAATGTCCATTCCTTTGATACATATGTATTTGATTCTGAAGGCTGCATTGAGTAGGGTGATCAATTGTTTAATACCGATTTTTGGAAGCTGTTTAAGGACTTTTCCTGCTATCAGGTCAAAGCCTGGCGGTTCAAGTCAAGATAATTTCTAGATCTTCAGTTTCTTCTGTTTTTAGTGTTTCTTCGTTCTCGTGTACCTTATTAGGTTGAAATATAACATGTAGATGACCAGCAAATGATTCTGGATTTTATATTCCTTTGAAATATGTTCAGCTCTATTGCATTAGTTATGACGGACATTGTTTGCATTGCCGGATCAAGCTGGATTTTCTTAGGGCTTAAATCTCTATCTTCATATTTAAGATATGTATATCTAATTTCAAAAATATTTTTTTATATCTCCTTCTTTATCGAATATTACATAAACAAGAGCAAAGCGGTTTTATCTATTATCTTCCCAATTTGGGTAACTTCTTTAATTTTTAGATTTTTCAGAAGTAAGTTTTCTTTTATTTCTTCTGGCTGGCAGAATGGATGCAGCTTTTTAGTTATAATTTTTATTGGTCGAGTCGGTTTGCCTTTCAGTCTACGTACGAGTATCGTTAATTGTTGGCTGAAGATTGCGTTCATAAATGTAACGCAAAACGAAGTACACCTGTTTAATATATTTACAAAATACAAAGTAAATAATTTTCAAACTCAAATGAAAAGAAAGTAAATTCTAATTTTATTTTCATTTTGATACAGAATTAGAAGCACTAGTAGTAGAAGTAGTATCAGCAACAGCAGCAGCGAAAATAAGTTTAAATTAAATTGGATCGCATGTATACCTACCCCACCCACATAAACAAACAAACAAGTAAAATAAATACGTACATGTTTTTGTTTTGCAATTCTGTCTGGTTTACTTGTTCTGTACTAGTATTTGATTTGAGATACATATTCTTTCCTAACTTCTGTTCTATACGGTTTTTCCGACAAAAATCAATTTTTATCTTAAAGAAAACTTTTGTCGAAATCAAGAAGATGTGGAACTACTTCAATATCTGTACTTGTATATTGTTCCTAAAGTTTATTTTAATTCGTTTTAGCTTTTTAGTTTTAAAGCAGAAACACTTGTTATCTGATGTACTCTGAGTATTCATAGTATGTTATTTTTTATTCGTTATGGTTTTTGTGCTTGCATCCGAGAATAAAAAAAAAGAAAATATCACAACATGAGATGTATAACATAACTAAACTGAAGAAAGTTTTATTGATTTTCTTATGCTTGATGCAGTTGTATTGGTTTTGTTTGCGAGAACCAGGTAGTTTATACATTAGCATTATTAATAATCCGCATTGTTATCAGCATTTTAGGGTTAAAGTCATACTTATTGAAATGTTTAACCTCCATTAGTAAATCCTTGATTGATATTTAATCCTAGTGGTGAATGTGTCTGGAGATATAATAAAATAGTTATGGAGCTTTAAAAATGAACAAACTGCACAACTAAAAAGTAATTAAAAATAATTAAGTAAAATACATGATAAAATGCGATGTTTTGTAGTGTGCGTTTAAACGTAATTTTATTGTTCAGTTATATAAAGCATTTGCTAACGGTTTTTTGTTAATTATATAAATTGTTTTATAATTGTTACGTTACCACATAATATGTACCGCAATGTTTTCTGAAAGAGATTTTGTTAGCAGTAGAATTCCGCTTAATTTAAAAGCTATAATTATTTATTAAAAAAATTAACATCTTTTCAAAAAGTTCTATTTATAACATTCGTTCCTTGTAAAGGGCTTCCGGTATGTCATATAGCAAGACAAGCTAGCAAAGGACAAAATTTTTTACGATTAAATAAATCTTAAGAATGAAATACGTAAAGAAAACTCTCCACTCAAAAAACACACAAAATTACAAATTAGTAATTCCGCGTAACATCAGTGTTCATAAAAATTAGCTTTGTGGAATGGGAAATTTGCAAGTTTGTAATTTCAAAATTAAAACGCAAGTGAAAATGTAAACGATTTAATTAAAAAGTTTCGTTTCGTGCTTTGAGCTTTTAAATCATCACAAATTTATATGATAAGCATTATGGTCGTAAGGTACGGGTGCTTTAATATTAACATGAAACCTGGATGTTTTTGTTTTTAATTGGTCTACTATTAACCATTTTTGGTGAAGGTATCCTTAATTGGTTAAAGTTTTTACTACACTTTCCTTCTCGTCATCTTGCAAAACTGTAATATTTAATATTCCGAACATTTTAATTATTAATATTACGATAAAATTTGTAAATAGAAGGAAAATATAAACTTTACTTAAATTTTGTTAGCGTATGGTATCATATTTTGCTATGTTGGAGATGACCGATTTATTATATAAAAGGAATTGATTTGTGCTATATATTATGTTGAAATTCATTTCTAACATTAGTTGGGCGTGTTAAAGACTGCGTTCTTGTACAAGTGTCACAGAAGAAGACACAAACATGTCAACATTCATAAACATGTTATATTGTTGCTTATAGGGTTTATATTTCATTGTATGTAACATCCCCTCCCTTTTAAATAAAACCAAAACATAAAATTAAATTTAAATTAACTGCCGTGTCTTTTTATTAGCGCCCGATAGATTTATCCGGGGCACCCAATGTTCTATGTCAAAACTTATATTTAGCACGCTATTTTTGGATGTAATTAATTTATTTAACTCACTAAGATTTTTATTCAACTTTTTAGTTAAAAATCGTTACAAGTATAAATATTTTGCTCTTCCTATTTATCGGGAGCCGCTATCGGGAGCGCTATCCATTTCAATGGGAAATTTGAAAAGGCTATTTATTTTGTAAACCGCTGAAACCATTAGAAATTTAATGTTACAGTATATATTAGGTGATAAATGATTGTTTTATGGATTAAATGCATCTTCATTTTTGTGGTATAGCGACACCAGTGAATAATAGCTGCAGTTTCAGTAGAAATTTCCCATTCGACGCCGGATAGTACTCGAATAATAAAACACGGTTAACATTTCAATTTATATTGTTTTTTAGTTACTAGCTAATGAAATAGATTATCTTTGAAAACTAAATATTCTACATTTTGTAATCTTGAAACTTTATAGGTGGCTTTCTTTCACTAGGTCGTTCAAGGTTTCCAATATGATTGGCTGGTGGTTGTTCGTCTGATATCTGTTGTTGGTTCATTTATAATATAACATCGACATTGTACGGTACTCCTCTTCAATTACTTGATGATCATTGTTACTTTGTAAATCCGTATTTTCTGATGTTACCGGTTTCATATGGAATCCATTTCTTCTGAATCTGCAGAGTCCATCAATTTCTACTATATAGTATATGACAAATTATTTAAACTAGTGGTCGCCCAGTGGCCAAAATTCGACCATAAACATATTGAATATTTGAGGAATATATATGAATTTACAAGTTTCGAACATATTTTTTTCTACTTTTATACATTTCTTATATCTAAGACCATATATTTTTATATGTACTAACATTATAAAATAGTTCAGTACCATTATATTATTTAAATAATAAATATTTAAATAATAAACTTCTCTGTAAATAATATTCTTTGTAAGAATTCTATTATTATTAAATAAGCTGCCTTCACCATTGTCATTAGAAATATAAAATGTCAAACTATCAAACGAACGAAATCTACTTGCAGCAATATATAATTGTCGATGCGAAAACACTGGACGTAGTAATAATATAACAACTTTATCAAAAGTTTTACCTTGTGACTTGTTTATGATCATAGCAAATGCAGGTATTACTGGGAACTGTGTTATTTGAAATTGAAATGGAAGCATTATCCCGGAAATCGTTAAATTAATTCTTGGAATCAATATTGTTTTATTTATAGCAGTTTCCGTTAATACTTCACAGTCGATCGTATTGTGATGCAAGCATTTCACTCTTATTCGTGTTCCATTCACTAAAGCTTGTTCAGTATTTAAGTTACAAATAAGCATAATTATATAAAATTGACTTTTAGCTTCAATTTATGAGGTGGTATTCTGCTAACATTCAAAATTTAATGGGATAATCATTCACCTTTAAAATCATTTTGATCAGATATAATTTTATCAAACGTAGTAAACTTTTTGGTCTCCTGATAAACGATTAAGCACATCGTCATTAATAAAACCGCAATCATCTTTTGTTGGTGCTAAAATAATTGTTTTAGTAATTTGTACAGACAATAATATAGTTTCACAAATATTACCATAACCCAATATGCAATGCCGACGGAATTCCATTTACATTCACGTTCTAAAACCACTAACCCCCCTCTTTCTATGGAAAGAACCATCTTGAGTACATGGAAATTCGTACTACCCGCCAAAGAAAAGTGTCACAAAAATTCCAGTATTGGTGTGAATCCCGACTAAAAAGAGAAAAAATAAATTGGAGAGAGCCGATAGAGAAAGCAGATAGAGAGAGATTTCTTCGCACTTTTCACATTGAGGTTTTATTAAGAAATTTTAAGTCCAATTACTTACAATGTTAACTTCATTTTGGAGTTTGCTTATTTCCAACTGCTAGGATACCTGTATCTCTCGTATAATGAATAAAAGGAGCGCTCGATTTCAATGTTGACTCAAAAATGTCGATATTCTATGTAGGGTTTAAGAATTTTGTAGAAATGCTTAGGCAGCTTTGTCGAAAGTATGAACATCTAAGAAAACATTGGCACATATCTTCTTATTTTCAAGTGCATCCTCAATGACATCCGTTATTCTGTGAATTTGTTCAAATATAAACCCATATATAACCCCCCCCCCCCCCCCCCCCCCCTATTAAATCTCTTTCTCAATTTTTCATGTTATTAAATCTCTTTCTCTTTGAGTAAAAAACCCGGCAGAGTTGGTAGGTCTGGTATTAAAAAATGTTGGCGTAAATTAGGATTTAAAAATCTGTTAGGATTGGATTTTCTTCGGCACGCATGGACTACACAAAGTAAAGATTTGAAGAAATGAAACCTTCCTATCTTTCGATAGAATTTTTAGTATTCTTTAATTAATTTAGATTTATTTGTCACAATTCAATAATTTTTCTGTATGTCACAACAAACAAAACCAAATAAAAAGCTTTAAAATTAAAAATGAAATTGTAATTTTTATTCTTTAATGATTTCTTCCATCTTTAATGATATATTTTTTTTTTTTAGTTTTTGACGATTTTCAGAAAACACCTAGTAAGAAAACTGTTTATAGAAAAGCAATTCCTGGAAACTTAATTTCTAATAAAACTTGTAATTAAAAGAGAAACTAAATCCAGCACCCATTTCGCAGAAAAGTAATTCGACGAAAATAACAATTTTAATTAGTTTAAAATTTAAATAACATCACAGAACTAACTACAATGGACTAGAGTATAACATCTTTTAGAATCAACTTTAAGCAGACACACGGTATAACAATGGGCGAACAGAATTGAATTTTATTACGTTTCACCAATTTTGCTAAACCAGTTTTACTAACCCAAAGTCTGTCCAGTGGCCTTATTCTGGTAATTCCCCAGCAATACGGCACTATGGAATGAATTTACTAATCATTTCTGCTTAAATTATTTTTTCTGGCATACTAAGGTAAAAAGTTAGTGGTAGATTTATTTAAAAACTGTTTAAAATTGGGAAAAATTTTCCCTGCCAGAGAAAAAACTTTTTTGCTCAGTAGGCCAGATAAAAATAATTTAAACAGAAGTTATAATATATAAACTCAGTTCTCTTTTCCCGGGGAATTACCAGAACAGGGCGACAGGGGCGAGATGTTGTATACCAATTTTTCAACTCCCGACTTATTTTATGTTTCCCGTTTTTAGAGTTAAATGGTATATTGTTTCATCTTTCCAATTATTATTTTTCTATTGTGGTCTCAGCAAGCTCGAATATTCTATTTCTATTTTACGATGTCTACGGTTATTCGGTTTGTTTATTTATGTATCGCTTAAAAATTTTGTTGGTGATAAGTTTGTCGAAGTGTGGAAAAAGGACAGAACATATTTACTGTCAGGTTGAAATCGCAATACTTTTGTGTAATTGTTTGGGTGCAAGCACATATCATTTTGCTTCAGAAAAATAAGACATAAAAAAAAATCGAAAGTCGAAAATTGTGATGGTAGACATACCGCCTCAGGCTATTACTTTATTTTCTGAACTAGGTTGACCTTAAAAATTTGAATTCAAGGTGGGGCACGAATGCTATTACAAAATCAAATGTGAATAATTCTGTTATTTTTAATTTTTTTTATTGCATTATTTTTTCAAAACACAAATTTTATTATAGTTTTAACATAGGAATTAGTTTTTAAAAATAATTTGTTTTAGATGTGCTCCACTGCCGTTAATGCAAACCTTGCATATAACCTTGCAACTCGTTGTTCATTGCCGCTATTAATCTTGCCCAGGGTAAACTCTTTTACCTCATTTCTATTGCATGGCTTACTTATAAAAATCTCTTGCTTATAAAAGCCGTGTTTTAATATTGGAGCACTATCCGGAGCCAAATGACAATTTTCTATTGAAACTGCAGCTATTCACTGGTGTCGCTGTACTATAAAAATTAAAACTAAATTCATCAATAAAACAAACATTTATCACCTGAAATATATTAATTGACATTTATTTCGACATGACGTTATAAACAAGAATTCATTTTGCTACGTTTTAAATTTTTATTGTAAGATTTAGTTTCTAATGGTTTCAGGGGTTTACAAAATAAAAGCCTTTTCAAATTTCCCATTGAAATGGATAGCGCTCCCGATAGCGGCTCCCGATAAATAAGTAGAGCAAGATATTTTTTTATCGATTTTTACCTAAAAAGTTGAATGAAAAATCTTAGTTTAGAGTTAAATAAATTAATTATATGCAATAATAGCGCGCTAAATATAAGTTTTGGCATAGAAAATTGGCTGCTCCGGATACAGCTATCGGGCGCTAATAAAAAAACACAGCAAATGTCGACATAAAAATATTCTGGAACAGTGAGGTCACCGATGTTCAGTGTTCCGTGAGATTATTTTTTCATCACATTTTCACGCAGAGCCACCATTACAAGTCTTGTGTGACCATTACAAGTGACATGGGTACCAGATCTTGTTTAAAACCACACGTTTCAGAAAGGTATTCATTGTCGGCGCAATTCTAGGAAAAGAATTGTTCTGGCATGTTTAGATAGCGCTCTCCATTCATTGTAACATTGACATCGTTTCCTTTAAAATCTTAAGGGTCGACAATGCACTTGGCAGATACCGCACACCTACAGTCACACATTCTGCAACCAACCTCGCTAGGTCGATAAGCAATTTATGAAGTTTACATCACTCTCAACAAAATGTGCCAATTTTTGGCAGAACTCTATCGAATTGGTGGAATTGAAATTGAATTGAATTTTATATGTAATATATGTTATTTAAATTCAAATCTATGTGCAAAATACGCGAAACACCCCGATGATGAATTTCGATGGTAGGACAAACTCCGGACAGTGCCATGTATATATTGAATCTTTCTACAATAAGAGAAAATCTACAAAAATTATAGAATTTAGCTCTTAATTTAGTGGCGCCCCACGTATTCTATCTGCGTCTTCAGTACTGTTCATTTTAAAAATTTGTATGTCAAATTTTATTCTGAAGTAAAAACGAAATAAAAAAAATTTAAATAACAGAAATATTCACATTTTTTTTGCAGAATCATTCGTGCCCATCGCACTTCCATCGATAATTATGAAAATGGGTGACTAATTATTTTTATGAAAATGTTGATAAAAGTTTTTAATTTGATTTAGGTTTCAGTTTCAAATTTTTGTAGTCGAACATGATTGAGCATGTTCAATTTTTTAATTTACATTTTCTAACAATTATATCTATTTTAATTATTATTTTTATTTTTATTTCCAGGTAATCACTTAATCAGTACCACTAATCAATAACTAGAGTAAGTACGTAATTGAAATTGTACCTAATTGTGGCATGATATCACTGACCGTTCAAACAAAAAAAAAACATAAATGCGGTAAAGGCAATCAGCGTGCTAAATCATATGTGATAACTTAACTAATTCAGTTCCACAGCACTTTCGCTGTTTCAAACGGGAAACATAAAGATTAGTGTTATTACTTTCATTTTCAGCCTTAAATATTTAAAAGGGAATTGACCACTACATACATAATTCTTTGAATAAACCATCCTGCAGAATTAAACGAGCTTATCATTCTTTATGCTACGGATAAGACAAGAAAATCCTCCGACACAAAAATTTTTTGTGTAAATCCAAAGTGGATTTTATTAAATGATCAACAGGTCTGTCTAACATTGAGGTCAAAAAATAAAATTTTCCCTTCGTGCTAATAACCGAGTACTCGTCCATATATGCTTTATTTTAAAGTGTTTTAAAACCTATAAGTAATTTATCCACTTATTGTCTTTGAAAACTATACTGTAGGGAATATGTCATTTTAGCCGGATCCCATTTAAAGGGCATTTGTGTTATTTATTTATCGTTTTGGTAATTTTTTATAGGACACCAACACAATGATCTCGAATCCAATTCTTCATTTTCATATAAAATTTGAAAAAAATTTTCCTTGAAATTATTTTTTTTTTTCGTGAATTGGTATGAGTCCAGGTATTACTTTGATGACGAATACATAATAAACCGGCATCAGTTACAAAACAGATATTTCAAAATATATCCCCCATTTGTCAAACTAATCAAAAGGACAAATTTAAATTCTTCTGAAAACCCCAAAAACGCCTGATGTGTTTCACTGATGCTGACAGTCAGCATATTTTCAGTTGAATGTGTTGTATTTCAATTCAATTGTTACAAGTTTTGTGCGAAACTCATTTTGGAGTAAAGTTTCTCAAAATTTATTTATAAATTATGAATAAGAGGTGAGCCATTTAGCGGTTTCCTTTTAAAAATGTAACAAAAAAACACAAATCATTATTTTTCTAAACATTATTGCTTTATTGGCAAGAGGAAACCTTCATATTATTAGTTCTTCCTGCACACCCAATTTTTCAGTACATTTTCAATGGTTTCGAGCTTTATTTCGCGAATCACTTCAGCAATGTTGTGCTTAAGGGCTGCCTGAATCATTTGTTGATTGTCCACATGACGTAGATCGTTCGCGGCTTCATACAAGATGAAGTATAACGGCGTCAAATTGCAGCTGTAGGAAGACCAATTGTCATCACCATAACTGCTGATTACACGATTACCAAATTTAGTGGACAAAATAATCGATATTTTTATAGCTTGTGTAGTGATCCTGCTGAAACCAAAGGTTGTGCAAGTTCACACCACCCTATTAAAGCCGACTCCAGCCGAAAAATGTCGACATTGCAGATTCAAACTAATCAAACGAAAATGATAGCCGATGTTTGTCGGTAACACCCCAACCGAAAAATATCGATAATGCAGATATGAATTTTTTGCCGCAATCTAATTATTTATATAGCAAATGTTTACTTTGTTCTTCCTAAAAACCAACTAAAAAATTTAAAATAAGAAATTTTCAATCGAAACAATTAAAATTAATATATAAAACAAAATTTCTCTAAGTGCTGTATTACATTATTGGAGAAATTTTTAAATAGCACGTTATCTAACAAATATCATTTAAAAGGTCAATTCCCATGTTGGAAGTCCGGGAAAACTCAATTGAATATATCGCACACACAAAATTTAAAAATTTCTAAAAATTTACCGTTTAAAGTGTCATGGCTGGAAATAGATTCAAATGACAGGTCTTATTGATGCTCACACCTTGAAAAAACTTCAGGTCGATTTCTATGTTGGAAGTCCAGGAAAACTTTATTGAATATATTGCACACAAAATTTAAAAATTTCTAAAAATTTATCATTTAAAGTGTCATGTCTGGAAAAAGATTCAAATGAAAGGTCTTATTGATACTCACACCTGGAAAAAATTTCAGTTCGACTTCTATATTGGTAGTTATAATAAAAAAAAACTATTTTCCGATATCAAAATTGTATCTGCATTGTCGACATTAATCGGCTGTCATTTAATTTTTTCAATATTTAATCTGCATTATCAGCATTATTCGGCTAGGTATTTCTGTGGATTTCTTAACTATTTTATATGTTTTATTAATCTGAATTTTTCTGGACTTCCACTAATTTTTTCCAGGCGTGAGCATCAATGAGACCTTTCATTTGAATCTATTTCTAGCCATGACACTTTAAACAATAAGTTATATTATAGTTTTAATGCATTTAATTAAAAAAATTAATTTTGAATAATATACGTTGAAGAACTGAAATAAACATTTTTGATTTAAAAAGTAGTTACTGTTTAACACTAAAATTACGAATCTACATTACCGACCTTTTCAGGCGATAACCACAAGTTGTTTTTGAATCTGCATTATCGACTTTTTGGGATGATAGATTTTTATTACAACCGAATGTGCATTATCGATATTTTTCGGCTGGAGGGAGTCGGCTAACTTAACAGTATCAATTTATTTGGGTTAATTTTGTTTACAAAATATTTGTCAACATGGATAGAAACAGCTGTTTGCCCAAAAATGTCCAAAACAACATTACACAAATTTCAAACTTTTTATAGGCCGGTGATATAATTCGTCAAATCGATATGTTCTTGCGTTATACTATAGGTATAAAGCAAGATTTGAGTTTTTGCAGTTTAGTCGTTGCAACCTGGTGTGGACCACTTTTTTATCAGTACGAAACCAAACCGCCAAGAACGAAATTGAGGAGGTTCTCATTTTTGTGAGGGTTGTGTGTATTTTTACACAATGACTATGGGATTCAAAATAGAGGTGAGGGAGTTAATTTTCTATTTTTCTTGGTAGATATATTATGAGTACATAACCTCTTTGTTTTTTGATGACTTGAATAGTCATAAACATTGTGAATGTCATTGAAAATAATATTTTGTCGAAAAAGCCGAAAAAACCATAAATAAAAATTAACGTAGATGAATTTGAAACTTCTTAAAATACACAAAAGGTCATATTAATTTGAAACAGAAGCAATGAAGTAAAATATGTGATTCCAAAATATATTATTGCCAAAATATATTATTTTTGCAGTTTGAAAATTAAATGAAAAAGAAACTGTTGTATTGAACATATACCGGGTGAGTTTTTTAAGCTGAAACTTTCAAATATCTCGGAAAATAAGCCCTCTACGATAAAAATTACCATTATCAAAATTAAATCATTCTGGAGGGGAAATACAATAGTGCTTTAATTAGGACCCCGCCCCTGTTTGTAAGGGGGTGGGGGCAACTTGGAAACTAAGATAGGAACCCCTATTTTTTATTGCAGTTTCGGATTCCACGGCTAAAAGTTCGTAGGATTTCCTTGAAACATTTTTTTCGATTCATGATAGATAGAAAATTAACACGCTTTCAATGTAAATACTTGAAATTAGTTTTAAACAAATTGTATTTCTTAAATTTAAAAAAAAACTACTTTTAGCGTAACCCAGGAACAGCGACGTGGACATCATCTTTTCATTAAATTAAGTTCTCAAAATGATGGCCTTCGACTTCAATGCACTTATTAATCCGCATTTCAAATGAATGTGCACAACTTAGAAGCGAGTATGCTGGAATTTCGGCACAAGCATTTCTTATTCGCTCAATCATATTCTCACGTGTTGTTTTTACTTGTTGGTATATTTTGTCTTTGAGATAGCCCCACAAAAAGAAATCTGGCGAAGTAAGATCTGGTGATCTGGCAGGCCCATTTACCGGACCAGCTCTACCAATCCAGCGACCATTGAAATCATGATCAAGTACTTCACGTGCTACCGGCGAATAGTGTGCTGGACATCCATCATGTTGAAACCACATGTTCTGTCGCAATTCTAAGCTCAAGTTTTCAAATAATGTTGGCAGTTCATTTTCCAAAATGTCTCGGTACATTTGACCATTCAAGTTGCCTTCAATAATATGGGGGCCGATGAGTTGGTTGTCAATTATTCCACACCATATGTTGACAGTCCAAGGGCGCTGATGTTCAACTTGGCGAAGCCAGTGTGGATTTTCAACACTCCAGTAATGCATGTTGTGTCGATTAACCGTTCCATGGTTTGTAAAAGACAACTCATCGGAGAACAATACATAGCGAAAAAAATTGGGACTTTGCTGTATTTGTTCTACTGCCCACTGACAAAATGTTACCCGATTTTCAAAATCAACGCCATGAAGATCTTGGTGTAAACTCATATGAAACGGATGATACTTATGTCGGTTCAAAATTTTGCAAACACTGGTCTGGGATAATCCGGATTCGGTAGCTATTTCTCGTGTACTCATATGAGGATTATAAGCTACTGCAGCAAATACAGCAATTTCGTTATTTTCCTCAGTGACTGTTGCTCGACAGGTCCTTTTCTTCGGTCGAACACTTCCATCGGCAGTGAATTGTTTGATAGTCCGGTAAAATGAAGCACGTGACCGAATCCTATCTGGAAAACGCGAAGCATAGAGATTCACCGCATTATCAAGACTACGGCCAGCTTTTCCATAAACCAGGACCATTTCAATTTTTTCTTGTACAGTTAAATACTGCATTTTGAATTGTAATAGCCTTACGCAAACAGATCTTATTGTTTTCGAAATAATCTTTGAACTGAATCGATATTTTTAAAACAAAAAATATCATTTATTTGAAAACAAATTTAGTCGCATGTTCCTATGCAAAATCATCGCCGGCATTGTTCCTGAGTTACGCTAAAAGTAGTTTTAATTTAAGAAATACAATTTGTTTAAACTAATTTCAAGTATTTACATTAAAAACGAGTTAATTTTAATACAAACATATTGCAGAATCGTATGCATAATGCTCTCAGTAGGAGAAATCGGAAAAAATTTAATATCGCCTATTACAGCGCCATCTATGAATCGAAAAAAATGTTTCAAGGAAATCCTACGAACTTTTAGCCGTAGAATCCGAATCTGCAATAAAAAATAGGGGTTCCTATCTTAGTTTCCAAGTTGCCCCCAGTTTATAATGGTCATTTTTATCGTAGAGGGCTTATTTTTAGAGATATTTGAAAGTTTCAACTTAAAAAACTCACCCGGTATATTTGAATTGAAATTTTCTCATTTTAGATTCATATGCGGTCTACGTATACATTAATTTAAATAGCAACATTAGTGATACTGATGTATCACTAATGTTGCGATTTAAATTTAAAAGAAAAAAAACGCTATTAATGTTAAACTTTTAACAAAAAACAAAACATAAACTTTTAAATTACAATACATTTCTATATGTTAACCGATTTAAAATAAAAATTTATATCTCTAATTTATAGTTGACTAGCTGAGTTACCCGGCGTTGCACGGGAAGTATATAAGCATGAGTTGTATTTTCGAATATTTTGTAGAAAATGTCTGGATAACTCAGTAGTTCCGGAGACGTAAGCTAGAAGAGGTTCAGGTGTATCATTCAGAGGAGGCAAATTCACTTTTCTATTTGAACAACACATTCCAGACGATTCATTGTGAAACTTTAAAGCATGACAATACAAACAAATATTTCCCATTTGCCCAATTGAAACATTGTAATCATAGTCTTTCTCGTAATTGAATGCTGCTAACTTTAAATCACCTCTAAAAGTTTCTATTAATCGTCTATATCATAACCGATCGAATTCCAGCCGGGCCTCACGGTGTTCAATGGTTTCAGTAGCTCTAGAAGAAGACATCCTGCTTCGAACATTTTCAAGTCGTGTTTCACGCTGTTCAGTTGTTTCATCAGCTCTAGAAGAAGACATCCTACTTCGAACGTTTGCAAGTCGTGTTTCGCGCTATTTAGCTGTTTCATTAGCTCTAGAAGAAGATGTACTGCTTCGAACGTTTGCAAGTCGTGTTTCATACTGTTCGCTTGATTCAGCCACCCTTGCGGCTCTAATCTTCTTCGACTTTGCAGTTACCTGCCCGCAATTGATCTTTTTTTCGGTGGCATTTTTAAGCAAAAATGAAACGTGTAGCTAATTAATTAATGACGGGCATTGAAAACAGAAATTAGTATTAATTTATCAAAACGATTTTAATGTTCCCTTCGATACGTTTCACCGCGAACTGTGTTTGAAATTGTCTTTACGGATTTTTTTTAACCAAATCAAATGTTATCTACAATCAAAAAGTAATCATAGATTAACACGTTTATAAACTGAAAACTTAAATCTAATAAGAATGTATATTCACTTGAAATAATATTTAATACCTGGAAAATAATCACAAACAATTATTTTATTTTAATATAGCTAACTAATCGAGAACAACGACATCCGAAACACAAATTAATATTAATTTATTCAAAATGATTACAACTACGTCCACTTCGATAGGTTTTACCGCGAACTGTGGTTGAAAATGACATTTCGAAAAACAAAAGAAGTTTTTTCAAACTAAGGCAATTTTACACATACAATAATTTGAATCCAAGGATGTTTCTTGTAGAAGATGCTATTTTCAAATATAAGAAGCTAGTACTTTTCAAAGTGAATCAGTTTATACGTACAATATTTTTTAGTACCTTTCCTAGAATTGATTTTATGAAACAATCATTGATTATTTAAGTAATAAACTAAATAAAGTAATAAACTATTGGCGTTTAATATGAAACTACTATTTTCATTAAAAGCCGCCGGTTGCAATAGTGGATTAAAATAGAATGTTAATTATTTCTGAGGTTATGTGGAAATTAGAACTCGCTGACTATGGTACATTTCAAAACAGGATATGATAACAGATAAATAGGATATCACTAAACAGTACATGTCAAACCAGTAAAAATGGATTATTAGTATGGATAATATAAGTGTTCAGAGATTTGTCTTCAGTTAAAGTGATGAAAGATTGTCTTAAATTTAAATTAATAAAATTAATTTGAATAATTAAATCAATTATAGTAGAGGTATGATTTGTGTATAACAATCGCACGCTAGATATCCTTTTTGGTTTCTAAATTTGCGGCTAAGGCGCTATAAAAAAAATTTTCGGAAAAATTTTCGGAAAAAAATTGTACCACAGCCTCTAGACCCCGGGGTCCAGCCCCTTCAAAAGTATCGTGGGCTTGGTCCTGAACATGTAACATATACATGGTAAAAGTTTCAAGGTGATCGGTAAAGCGGCTAAGGCGTTATTTCAGAACAATCAAATAATTGTATCTTTACATGTAAAAATGAATTGTTGATCCGGGGGCGGACCCCCGCATTCGAACATGTCTCTTATTTCATAGAACCCGTTTCCAAAACGCATTCTCGTAAAAAATTTAAATTTTTGAAAAAATTTGTACCATGGCCCCTAGACCCTGGGTTCAGCCCTTTTCACAATTTCGTAAGATTGGTCCTGAACATGCAACATTTGCATGGTAAACATTTCATGGCGATTGGTTGAGCGACTGAGAAGTCATTTTGGAATAATCAAATATTTGTATCTAAACATGTAAAAATTAATTATTGATCCAGGGCTGGGCCCCTCGGATTCAAACATGTCAGTAATTTCATATAACCAGCCCCATAAACTCATTTTCGTGGAAAAATTTAAAGAATATTTTCGAAAAAATTTGTACCGCAGCCCCTAGACCCCGAGGTCCAGCCCCTTCCAAAATATGGTAAGGTTGGTTCTGGATATGCAGCTTGTACATGGTAAAAATTTCATGGCGATCGGTTGAGCGGCTGAGATGCCATTTTGGAATAATCAAATTGTATCTATACATGTAAAAATTAATTGTTGATCCAGGGCTGGGCCCCTCGGATTCGAACATGTCAGTAATTTCCTATAACCAGCCCCATAAACTCATTTTCATGGAAAAATTTAAAAAAAATAAAATTTTTGAAAACATTTGTACCACAGCCCCTAGACCCCGGGGTCCAGCCCCTTCCAAAATATCGTAAGGTTGGTTCTGGATATGCAACTTGTACATGGTAAAAATTTCATGGCGATCGATTTCATGGCGATTTTTTTTATTTTTAAGTTGTTTTTCTATGATTTCTGAATCTTTGGGACCAAATTCAATTAATTCTTTAACAATTCCACACTCGGCACTCATTGTTTCGATTTTTTGAAATTTTAAAAATTAAGTCAATTTGGCCAAAGTCGCTTCTACGTTTAGGCCTATATCGCCAATCACAACATACAAATTGCCTTGAAATTTTTTGTATAAATTGCAGACACCATGCCAAGCTGAGAACACTACATCACACACTCGGTACTTGTGGTTCCTATGATTTTCTGGATAAAAATACTTTACATTTTTTTTTTATAAGAATACATATACATATATAGTGATGTAAATGGTAATATTCTCGTTGGTAATATTACTGGTTAAATAAGTAATATTGGGTAATATTACCTAAAGTGATGTTACCGCGGTAATATCGATAACATAATACAGGGACTCCATAACAAATTACGTAATCAACACACCCGGCCGGTTTTCTATAAATCTACGCACACTTAGAAAAACCGACACATGGCTAAATTTTTTTTTAACGAAATAGAAGCAGTTTTGAAGGATGTCGGTGTTCATAAGTTTATTGGGCTGGAGCGAATATAAAGGCGGCTCGAAAAATGGCGCTATCCCCACATTACCGAGTATGGGTGTATTTGCCATGGGCTTAATTTGCTGATTGTAGCCATCTTTAAAATGCAGTCTATCAACAAATTAAAATACTCAGTTATACGGGTGGTTTCCGAAATAAAAAATTCACATGTTTTACACGCTACCTTTGAGCGAATTCAGCGCGACCGCAAAGCAAAGTATATTGCACTTGTAGTATATTGCAGGCTCTAGCTATCGAAGACGAAATGACAAAAAAGTTTGTTACCTGTTTTACCCATGTTACCGGTAATAATACTGGTAATATTACCGGATTTAAAATTACAAGTAATTTTACAACACTACATATATATAAACTTATTTGTGTAGTAAACTGTGATTCTCAATATTTTTTGTGTATTTTTAATAATTTTAATTAAACCACGTATGTATTTCGAATTCCGAACTTTTTTTCTTTTGCAGATACACTTTTTGATAATTTGTGTATCTACACTTTTGAATCTACACTTTTCGTTAAAATGCGTAGCTACACTTTTTATCACACCGGCTAACAAAACGTTACAGTTTTACAATCATGAGTAATAAATTGTCACGTTTAATTTTAAAACTTTGCTCTATTAATAAATTGTGATTTAGCTGTAAATCAATTTATCCACTAATTTGGTCGAAAACGATAATTAGTTATTGTACTTAGGAACAAAATTATTTGGTTAGCTTTCAGGCAAAATCCAACTACAAAGCAATAGATTACGTTTAACGCAAACACGAACCAACTCCTCTCAATTTTAAGAAACGAAGTCGCATATCAGATACAAATCATTACAGTGATTCTAGCCAGCAATCAGTCTGAACGAATTCGAGCAAAGAAGAGTGCATACATGAAAACAGCAAGTCAAACATGCTTGATAGTTTAAACGGAACCCATAAAGTGTTCATCTGTCATATACTTACGTGCTACTGCAATTTTCAATTGGTTTTTAAAAAAAATAATGAAGCATAACAATCTTTACCTGTCTGCTATCGAGTCTGTTATTGTATACTAAAAGTTTTGTATGCAAGCCAAAACTATCATAGCTCAGAATTTACTTTCCTATATATGTATAGCAACTTCATGGAATTTACTAGCCGATAAAATATAAAAAAATTTGACAAACCCTATGTTAGCCAATGATAGTTATTTCCACCCATGCCGATACACCTTGAGATACTCGTCAAAACAAGTCTTGCGACTGCGAGAAGCGTTATACGAGGTTCACCTGTATCGATATATAAAAGGGTTTTATTGTTTACAAATTAGCCTGTAAAATAAGAAACTACATACATTCGTAGTAAATAAGATAATAAAAATTTCCTGTTTTGATTATGTAATCATGGATAATAAATTGTAAAATGATATTCATGATTATCTCTGTTTAATGATAAATAGATAATTTGTTTAAAATGTGGTTAGGTAGATTGCTCTTCTTCTTAGTCACATCATCATCTTTCTATAAAACATGATATGAAAATAAAAAACACCTTTAAGGTGTACATATTACATACTCGTATACATATTTCTATTATCTGGTTTCATTTTATTGTTTAGGGATTTTTGATTAATTAGAATTATTTATACGTTTATTGTTTTGAATTTGTGTTTTTACCTTGGAGTTGGAGCGTTGAAGCGTTGAAAAAATTTAAAATTCGGTAAACCTATATATAAGTTTGCACTAATTATTTTATTTTAACATGGTTACGAACATGTTAATGTATCAAACTAAATATGTTTACGCCATATAAATATGTAATATATAATTTTCACGTTAATTAGGTGGTATGGAAATATTGAAATATTGTATTGAACGAATTTCCAATTATAAAATGTGGGTACCCATTCTGCACTCGTATTCTATATAGTAACATAAAATTTAGCGTAGCACCAATAATTTTCAATTATTTATCTTAATTTCTGCTGATGCTGTAACAGTGTATGAAACATTTTTGGTTAAATCTCGGGAGAGTGCAAAATATTTTTAAAATGTTGGATCCGGAATTTTATATTATGACTCGTATAATGTTAACATCCTTAAATCACTCAATGCGAAAAATTTTAAAATACACAATGCATACATAAAATTTTCCAAAATATATTTGAATCACTTCTGATGCCATCATACATATTTAAATATACCAAGGAATGTCGGAAGTCCATACCAAATTTTTTATTTGTATATTTTCAATCGTACAGCATTCTGTTAAAATTTAAATTTTTTTGTTTATACACCCAAATCTTTCAATTTTAACATAATATTAATAATTTAAAATGCCAATTAAAATGTCAAAATGTAAGAAACAAATTGGCTGTTAATAGGCCATGTACTTTACTGAATATTATGCATGCATGTACATAGCTATTTCTAATATAAAAAATAATATCTAAAATCAATATTAAATAAAAATTTATATTTTTTATTCGTTTATTAATTACGTTACGCATAAAAAACATATTACTTATAAAACATTAATTCTTTATTGTTACTGAAAATTTGTTATATTTTCAAAATCAAACTTTTTTCATAAAAACAGTGCATGTTAAATTGAGTTGGTAATTCACAGGATTTTCTTGTAGGTGATAATAGTATTCCAGATTGCTTCAGATCGCCTGCGAGCATAGATTTTTTAATACTGATTTATTTTTTAATAGAAGGAAGCCCGATGCACAATAACTCTCTACAGAATATCCAAAAATTGTCAATCCTGAAGGCCTGGGAGTTCAGAGTTTTTCATATTTAAGTTATTTTCCCAAATATCTATTTTCCTTGTTAATTTTCATATAGATTGCGAATTTCGAAAATTATAAATTTTCTTCAAGAATTTTTAATCGCTTGATGTGTCTGTTTTTGTGACGTTACTTAGGTATGATAAAATAACGTCACAAAAACCAATCACATCCAGCGATGTGAAATTTTTGAAGAATATTTATCATTCGAAATCGGCATTCTATATGAAAAGTAACAAGGAAAATAGATATTTGGGAAAATAACTTAAATATGAAAAACTCTATGCTCGCAGACATTCAGGATTAACAATTTTTGGATATTCTGTAAAGAGTTATCGTGTATCGGGCTTCCTTTAAATTTCGTGGTGTTTTCAAACGGCTATCATAACAGAAATTGGTTTTGGACCCAGGCACTTGGGATTCACGATTTGAAAAATATTTGAATATTATGTAGAGAATGTGATCGTATATCCTCGTACAGTTTCCCTGCATTTTCTTGGTGTTCCTAAACGCCGGCCATCGTAACAGAGACACATCACATCTACTCTAATAGAAAATCTGTTATTTTTTAAAAAGATATAAGCTCCCAGAATATTAAGATAGACGATTTTTAAATGTGACTTATTTTATGTTAGAGTTGATCGTGACCTACGTAAAATTGGTTTCAGCTAGAATGGCCGGCGTATACACACTTGAAAAAATTAATCATATGCGATACAAATAGTATCGACTCCGTATCAATTTTGTATCGTTTTATGATACAAACATTGCATCGAGCATAGCCAAATTTAAGATGCATCAAAATCCGATGCTACTTACATATAATTTGTGAACGAAGCAACCTGTATCGGAATTTAGAGTTACTTCCTTTATTATATTTTTGATGTAGTCTATATTAAAATTCAACATAAGATACACCTAATTTAACAATGATGCATTTTGTATCAAATTTATTAGTGTTTTGCAATTTTGCATATATTCAATTAGACGGAAGTTGCATTAAAAACCGAAACTATTAAGCCGAAATTATTTGACTCTGTAGCAAAATTTTGTGCAGAAAAATTTGCTGGAGAATAAAAATCGAAGAGAGAGAGTACAAAAACAACCAATCAAATATGCTAATTTGGTTATATTTTTGTAAACAAATTTCCCCTACATTTCATTTTGCAAAACTTATTGCCCCTTCGGGATAAAAATTATTTATTCTGTATAAATTTGCTGAAGGCAGGCACCTTAACAAAAATAAATTTTTAACTTCAGAGTCAAATAAATTCGGCTTTAGTGTGTAATTTATTAACAACACAACATGCATCTAAATTGAAAGCTACTTGCATCATTTTTTTAAAATGTAATTGACTAAAAGAATTTATGAATTGTGTTATAAATAAAACCCGTTGAATTTTATTTAATATACTTCATGAGATTTTAAAATCTCTGTATACAAATTCAAATGAAAAATATTTTAAGCTTATAATAAAAATATACACACTGCCTTAGCGAATTATTATAAATTCGCTAAAAAATAATTAACTCCAGATTATATAGAAATTTTCTTTCGACACACTACTGCAGTAGTTTTAGACGCAACTACATCGTAAATATTTTCAATGCATGCTTTGCATCAGAATTTGATGCACAATTGCAACATATAAGCCTCGATGCAAGGGTTGCATCATAAATCGCAGCAAAATTTTTAAGTTTGTACGATCACCATGAAAATTCAAGGAAACTCTATATACGATAATTGTATCTATATAATATTCAAAACTCGTTAATCCTAAGCGCCTGGGAGCACAGATTCTTTTAAAACTGCTTATTTTCTGATACGATCGTGATTTACTTAAAATAAGTTTCTGTTAGGATGTGTTAAGGACCACCAGGAAATTTCACGGAAACTCAATATACGATAATGTATTCTATAGAGACATATTTAAAAATCATCAATGCTATAAATGCCTGGGATTACAGAATTTTTAAAAATACCTTATTTTCTATTACAGTAGACAGTGATCTACTCAAAACAAATTTCCGTTAGAATGGCCAGCGTTTAGGTACACCAGGGAAAAATAGATAAACTCAATATACGATAATTATCTATAGAATATTCTAAAATCAATCAATCAGTCAATCCTATGTGTTTAGCGCCGTTTTAACTTGTTAGAAAAATATTCTTGTTGTCTTGTGATATTTTTTTCAATTTATTAGGCGCGTGCAATTGTTATACAAAAATTAGTTATCGAAATTTTCGCCATTACTATCTATGGGTTTTTGCCATTTATCTGGTAGATGATGAATGCCTTCGCGATAGAAATTTGGTGGTTTCGAAGCAAAATAGTCATCGAGCCATTTTTGCACATCTTTAAATTACGTGAACTGCTGTTGTTCCTGATGATATCGGGCTGAATATGTGGTAATGAGAGGGAGCCATTCCGCCTTCCTTGGCCCATAAATGGTATTTTTTCCTCCAGAGCATCAAATAGTTTGATAATTTGGACCTGATAACGTTCATCTCTTATAGTTTGGCCAGGTTGAAGAAGGTCGTAGTAAATGTCTCCTTTCCAATCCCACCAGACGCACAATAACACTTTCTTTTCATAAATATTCATTTTTGCAAGAATAATGATGATGGCTGGGCTGGATCATCCCATGGTTTTTTGCGTATAGGATTATTGTACAAAATACACTTTCCATAACCCGTAATGATTTTGTGCAAAAAAAATTCTTTCTTTTATACCGCAAATTTTAAGCAAATTCAAGTAGGTGTCAAATATTCGGTTTTTGTTTTCTTTAGTTTGTTAATGAGGAACCTCTTTTCTTTCCATTTTTTCTTCCGTTTTACACGGATTTTCATCTAGTAAAACTTTAAGTTCTTCGCCTTCAAATTATTTTACTGCACCTGATTGTGGGTCATGCCCAAGACAAAAATTACCCTCATGAAATCTTGCAAACCACTTATTACTGTTGATTGACTCACAGATTGTTCAATCAAAGTCGAATTAATCAATTTCTTAGCTTGAGCGGCATTTTTTTCATTTGAAAACATAATATAATACAATGACGTATAAATGTTGCTTTTCAACATCCACCTCTTAAAATTGATGCATACGGAACGACAGCTTGTAAATGACTGAAACTTATGTCATAAAAACAATGTCACCATTCTAATACAACATGTTGCACCTTCACGGAGCATAGTGTAACATCACACAACGTGGTGCAACATCCCGAAACATTAATCAAAATGATGGTCTCATCGTAGGACTTCTAAACGAAATTTCCGGAAACCAGTAATCCCTGCAATTGCTTCTCGTATCGATTCGGGCTATACCTAATCCTGACAACAATATCAAATCGTTGGATTGTCTGTCCCGGAATCGGAACCTATCGCAATTCTGGGTTAGATTCACAAAGCCTTATACACTAGGGAGCAATTGAAAGTAGACGACAGCAATTTGTGAATCTAAAGTCAAATGGCTCATTCATAATAAATTATTTTATTTTAAATGTTGTGTTTATTTATTATTTCATAAATGTATAATATTTTTAATTAAAGAAAAGTTCATGCTTATATTTTCGATTTATTAAAAATTAAATATCACTTTGACTACAGACAAATACAAGGAGCAAATGTTACTTTACATTATGCTGCAAAATTAAGTTTACGATGGAATGTTCTAAATTTGGAATCAAACACAAAATATTGGATACGAACATTAGTTTATATTAGAAATTTGTTGCTCCACCTTTGCTTTGTCTCACTGCTTTCGTCAATTTCCCACTTTATATTTAGAGAAACGTCCCCAAACCATGATAGAGCCACCTACATGTTTCACATTTTTTTGAATGTAGTCATCTTTAATACGATATTATTTCCTGCACCTGATTTGTTTTCTCTTTATTGGGTTTTTCAAGTCGAACATTGATTCATCACTCAAAATTATTTGGTTCCAATACTCGGGTGCACTGTTTTCATGAGCCTTTGCAAAATTCACTCTCTTTGCTTTATTAACAGCGCTAATTAGTGGACGTTTCTTGGCAATATAGTTATTTAGACCAGACTATTTTAATCTTCATCGCAACTGTCCTTACCGAAAGATCTACCGAAGTATCTTCTTTTAGTATTCTCGCAGATTTACTAGAGTTCCTCCTTGATTCAAGGTATAATCGTCCATCGTCTTGGTCGATTGTCTTCGTTTTATACCCACACATTTCTTTCTCTATAATATTTATCTACAATTTTTGTTTCACTTTGCTTTGAGATGTTGAAATTTAAGTAAGTAGTCCATTTTTACGATCTATCACAATTATTAATTTGCGAATTTCTTCAGACTTTTTCGTTTCGGTAATTCAGAATATAAATTTTTTATTTTTATTTTACATCTCAAATATATAAATACTTACATTAATCCAAAAGTCTTAAAAATATTTATTAATTTAAGTTATTTTCACGATTTTTTAATGGTTTGTTCCGTCAACTTATATTTGCACTTCTACGTCAACTTTATTATGCACCGAAAAAAACAAAGCAACAATTTCATCTTACTTTTGTTTTTGGTTGTTACAAGCAATATTAGTCACAATACAAATATGTTCATTAAAAACAATCGATAGAATCTGGTTTGACATAATGGTTTTTGCAAAATTAATGCTTTTCATTGCGAATGTGTTGCCTCAACTTTCAATTGCTGTCTTGTTTAGAATACTAACCTCATCCCATAAAATCATTTATTATGATTTTAACCGCAAAACCAGAAGTACGAAAATGAGGGGTTTCATAAAACCGGATTATGAAAATCCAAGAATTCGAAAAAAATTGGTTGTCTTTTTAAATCGATATCTGGAAAAACGGAATTTTGATATCCGGGATTTTGAAATCCCAGATTTTGATTTTCGGGATTTTACTTTCCAGGATTTTGACTTCGGGAATCTTTAACTTCTGGAACATCGATATTAAAGAAAACTATACAACTTTTATGATGGATTTTTTTTTTGTTGTACTTAGATTACTATTAAGTCTAAGCTTATTAATTTAAAAATAATTAAATTTTTAATTTTAAATTGGACAAATTGTTTTTCAGAAAAACGCATCTAGAGATTTTGTAAAATGAGATTTTGTAAAATGAATTGGCTTTCTGCTATTATTAATTTTGCTTCTATTTCGTCTATAAATTATTTCTTCCTTATTGCCATCACAACCTACTGGTGTATATTTGAACAATACTTATTTCACTAATTTCAATCTAGTATCGAAAATAAATCATTTCGTGATAGAAATGAAGCAGAAACATCACAATGTTTAAATCTAGCAGGCTGGTAAATGACGTAAAAATTGAAACAAAGACAAATTTTATTCAACAGAAACGAGGCATAAACTTGACGATGTTGAACTTAGAAAATCCCACCCCAGGAATAGGGCCACGGGTTTCAAGTATACCCGATGGATCCGTATAGTAAAATAAGTCAAAATAAAATGATATATTCGTTTATTATATTATGCACGCATATAATCAGAGCCATCTACGATTTAAAGAGCCGTAATATTAAAATGTGTATTTTATTTAGAGGGGAAACTTTTTCTATGTTGCCATTAGAAACAATTGATTTTGAATTAATATTCTGAATGAAAATTTAATTGATTAATTAAAATTTTTATTTTATATAATTAACATTTAATCAACAGGGATAAATTAAAGTGAAGGATAATTTTAATGGCTTGCTTTAGAATTGAACTTTCTGTTTATTTGTGTGGGTTAGTAAAATGTGCATACATTTATTTTCCGCAAATTGTTCAAAAATCCAATTAAAAAGTCACGTTTGATAAATATGTTTGTCTCATCGATACGAATTTGGAAATAAAACGTTGAGTTTTAATTGCAATCAATAAAACACAACCCTTCTACCAAAAATTGACAAAAAAAACCGCACAACACAGAAGTTTATGTCTATCTCAAAAATTATTACCTTATTAATACATCGATTCCGTTAGTTGAGTGGTTCGCGTTCCAAGTCATAATAAAAATCTGTTACTTAACTTGAGGCGAAATAAACAATTAAATTTTAGGTTTTGGAACGTATTGTATTTGGAGGTGCCTAGCAAAAACATAAAAACGCCGTTTGGGGTTTGAAGTAAATACGGTAGTTTACATAATACATATTTTGGCCAAGCAAACTACACGACTAGCGGAAGCAGGGTGTAAGTCCATCAATCAAATTAAAAATTTTTAAGAAAATTTTTACGTTAATGTGTTACAAAATATGTTGATTTCGTAATTATATGTTATTAATGGAACCAATTAAAATGTTATTATATAAAAAATTGCAAATTCAAATTAATCATTTCGGTTTTTATTTACAAAAATTTATTTAAAATATATAAAGATTCTTATAAGAAAGAACAATAGCTGTCCCTCTATTTAAAGCTTACGATAGAAAATGGCGGAACCTTACGGCTCTTATATCTAGGTGGCTCTGGTAATACACAAAATAATATTTATTTCTTTTTGTTTTGTTTTATGTTTGAGTTTTCTTTATTTCATTTGAAAAAATCCGACCAAAGTTATCAATAGCTGTGTTGCTTTCAAAAGATTACAACAACAATTACATTGTACTAAAGCCGATAGTCTTTAATGTTAAGAAACAAAATTTTAGGATTAGGGGAAATAAAATCATTTTATGCTTATGGTATTATTTTTCTAGGCGTTATTTTTCTATTTTTTTTCGAAAAATGTATCTTGTAGTAAAATTTGGCATTTGATAGCAAAATACCGAATTTATTTTGTGCTCTTTCATAAAATAAAAAAAACTAAAATAAATATTAATAAAATGAACCAACACAGAAAAATTAAAACGCATTAACACGTTGACGGCCACAGGACGCATATGTGCGCCCTGCTGTTATACAATGAAATTTTGTTCTAAAAAACCTGCGACTCGTTTATGCGTCATACTATTAATAACGTCACAAACCCCATAAAACCCATAAATAAAACATTTATCCTACCATTACCTTATTTCGTGCAAATTTATCTTTTGGTTTGTGGCCACCCCAGGCTAGGGCAGCACATCGATCGTGAACGTGTTAAAAAATTAAAGCCGAAAGTTGTTGCTTTCACATTTCTTAGCTAAGCTAAGCGGATTTGCGAAAGCAACCACTACTAATATAATCAATTGACGATTGTAAAAGTAGGATAAACGCCTCTCACGGAAAAAATGAAAATTTAAAAGAACAATCCATTTGAAGTTTGTGTTGCATTCGGAATGTGTCTGTGAAACAACGTAAATAAAATAACAGACTATTATTTTTATGAAATTAGGTAATTATTATTTTGTACTGATTAAAAGTAAGTGTTAATAATATGGAAATATTTTTAATAAAACATAAATGGTTTCGCATTAATAAAATTGATGTAGTTTTATTAATTTTTATGTAAACATAACCTAATTTTTTTTTCTACATATAATTTTATTTATGTGTGTTATTAAATTTTTTAGGTCAGTGATATAATGTCCTGATAAAATAATAACTAAACATTAATATCCAACAACAGTTTAAAGGATCATCATAACGGTAATACGAAAATATCGAGGATGCCAACGACCAATTCGTCGTGTTTGTTGTGCACTGCTGGCTGAGATAAAGCTCAGGGATATTGAATAAATTTGTGTTAGCCTTCTTCAACATATTACACTGCGGCACACCACAATATCGCGGTCTATATCGCGTTGACTTTTTCGGTAAATCCATTGAAACGTCTAAAAAAGTTCAAAAGTATGAAACACTAAATATTATTGTAGTTAATCTTAAGAAAATTGTACTTACCCTATTCGGTGACACTTCCTATGTAGCTTAGTGAAACAAATAAATTTATAATTTAGATGTTAATATCACCGTTTTTTTTAAAAACAATTTTTAAAAATTTATTATAATTTTACAGATGAAATCTTCACCATTATCTATAATCAGGTATCAGAAAAATTGGGGTTAAGTTTCAGCAACAAAATGCAATTTTAATCGTCAAATGGATAGATAGTTTTAGTTAAGAAAAAATTTCCGGTAGGTGGAATCCGTGATGCTCCAATCGTCAATAAAAAAAAAATAACATTGGGCGCTTTCAGGGCGACCAACGCTCAACATGTTGAGTAAAATCTCAGCAAACGTCATGAAAGTGTTTTGCACTATTCAATTTTCAAATCAAATTGGCAATGATTTCACTTATCACGAAAGTTCCTATTTTCACATAACAAAAGTAGAAATGTGGATAAAACGTACTAAGTAAGAAGCGTTCTAAATTCAAGTGCTACAAGCGAGAGAAGAAAGGCTGTAATCTTTTAATTGTATAAGAAATTAAAATGAATATGCCGAACAACCTACAGCATTTAATTGTGCACTAACTTGCAAACATTTAAGCGTTATGTAGAGGCAAGGCGAACAACGGTATAATAATTAATTATAATTGTTAAACATGCAGATCATCTGTTATGTCCCATCAAAATAATAAACCGGTCTGGCAACACTACAGATAATAATGTAACTGTCATGAGCCAGTCTAGTTGTACTTGACTTCTAATAAAGCACTCAAATGAATAAGACGCGTGTTTTCAGTTATAGCAAACAAGCTATAACAATTGGCGACGAGTGAAAAAATATATTAGAAAATTTTCAAAATAAAAAATTATTAATACATAATGAATAAAGAACAATTCGATCAATTATTAGAAGTTTTCTATAAAACTCAACACGATTTGCTGCAACAAGTAAATGCAAATGCTATTTTTCAAAAAATGCAGCAACAACCACAACCGCGGCAACTGCCATTGCAAGTGATTGAGAATTTGAGAATTCCGATGCAAATAAAGAAAATTTTAAATTATATCGATCAATGTTTGAAAATTGCATTACAATGAATGGTGTTTTCACAAACAAAACACTATGCCATCAAATGCTTGTGAATTCCATTGGAGCTTCACACTTCTAATTGTTTGTATCATTGATTGTCCCCAGGAGTATTTCCGAGTTCATGCGATGAGTTAGTGGAAAAACTGGAAACTCATTTGAGCCCCAAGAAAAACATGTTGGTAATCCAACATCGTTTTCTTTCAATATTTCAAAGCGAAGAGCAAACAGTGGCTAGTTATGTTGATTACTCTGGCGGGATATAACGAAATGTACATTTGTGTCAACATGTGAATGCAAGGCTGACATTTCAAATATTTTTCTTCGAACACAATTCATTCGAGGCATTAAAGATAATACGATACGTGAACAACTCCTTCAATCTGAGGAGTAAGATTTTGAAAAGATTGTGGGAAAAACGGTATCTTTGGAAGCTTCTAAAATTGACAGCCGTGAACTCAATTCAAAACAATCTAGCAGCATACACGATCTCAACAAAATTCACTGAATTACAGCCAATTCGGTATCGAAAATGTATGTATAAGAAGTGGAAGAGACAATCATAAGACAACAGGATGCCGCACTAACAGACATAACCTCAAAAACATTTCATGTGATAAGAAAGGCCATGTGCAATAAGTTTGCATAAAAACTTTAATGAAGTCATCAAGCAACAATTCAATATGTATAATAAAAATGATGGTCATGACGACGTGATCCACCAGGTTTATGGAATAAATCAGATTTTCGATAAATGTACGTAGTACCTAATGAGTATAATGCTCTTTTGGGACGTATTTGGATCCGACACTTAAACGTTCACCTCCAGCAAGTGGACAATCTAGGTGTTAACAAAATAAATGCTCAAATTAATAATTTAAAGTTAATCACAGATATTATTGATAATATTCATCAAATTTTTATTCAAAAGTGGGTTGTGTGCCAAATTTCCAAGTTACACTTCAACTTCGAAAAGATGCTAAGCCAGTTTTTTACAAGGAACGTGAAGTTCCACATGCACTTCGAAGTCGTGTCGACAAAGAGCTTAAAGATTTGGAAGCGTCCGGAATTATTTCCAAAGTTGAAAGGAGTGACTGGGGGTTTCCACTAGTAATTATTCCCAAAGCTGTCGGCGGCGTTTGACTCTGTGTCGATTACAAAGTTGGGGTAAATCCACAACTCGTATCTGAAAATTAGCCAATCCGTCGTATTGATGAAATTTTGAACAACCTCAAAGGATCAACATTTTTCTGTCATCTTGATTTCTATAAAGCGTATCTGCATGTTCGAGTATGTTAAGAATCGTGTAATATTCAAACGATCTCAACCCATAGAGGAACATACAACGTTGGTGGGGTCACGTTGTTCAATTTAACAAAATTTCAAAATAGCCAGCGAAAATTCAAGCTATTGTCAACATGCCACGTCCAGCTACAGCAGATGATGTTAGAAGATTTTTAGGTATGGTTACCTACTACGCCAGATTCATACCGGATTTATCTACAATCACGTTTCCATTACGTCAGTTAGTTCAAAAACTTACAAAATTTTATTGGACGTCAAATTGTGAATCAACGTTTTTAAAACTTAAAAACGTCATCTCCATCGATAAGGTTTTAAGGCCTTTTGATCCAGAAATACCAGTAATTGTAGCATGCGACGTACTACGGGCATTGCAGGGGTATTCTCGCATATGGTTAATGATATTGAACATCCTGTCGCATTCGCATCCAGATCGTTAACATCAGCTGAAAGGAATTACAGCACAACAAGATGCCTGTTTGAGATCGCGATTACTGCGTTATGCCGAATTCCTGTCGAGTTTTAACTAGGAAATAGTCTACAAAAAGGGTTCGGAACTCACTAACGTCGATTGTTTATCTCGTGCAACATACCTAGTAGAAAAACTGTGTACAGAAAAAATCATAAACGAAGAGGTAAATGAATTATGTTATCTATCAATTTTCAAAATTTCAAACGAATACGTAAATGCGGAAACATTAGCATCAGAAACGGCTAAAGATCCAGATCTTTCTAAAATTTTGTCAAATTTACTCAATTCCGATGAAAGTGAAGACATCTATACACTCAATAATGACATTATCTTCAGGGGTCAACGAGTGTTGATTCCGAAAATTCTTCAACCTCAAATTCTTTAAGAAGTTCATCATACTCATCCTGGAATTACAAGAATGAAACAACTCGCCATAAGATATTGTTTTTGGAAAGGAATAGATCGGCATAATGAGAGGATAGTGAGGTCATTTGAAGCATGTGTCCAAGTTCAATCAAATCCGGCAAAGGCTCCACTTCACCAGTAGGAGGAACCATCTGAAAACTGGGAAAGGATACACATCAACTATGCAAGATCTTTTCAAGATTTTTTTTTTCTAATCGTCGTTGATTCAAAATCCAGATGGGCAGAGAACCTTCTCTCTGACATTTTTGCTACTCATTTTTCCGGTAATAACGGTATCCGATAATGCAACCATCTTTACTAGTGATCAATTCAAAATATACTGCAACAAACACGCTATTTTTCAAAAACTTATTGCTCCAGGTCATCCTAGTACAAATTGGTTAGCAGAACGTAACGGAAAAACACTCAAGCGTAAATTGAAAGCTATGACATCAGAACCAGGTTCTCTACACAAGAAAGTCAATGAAATTATGCAACGTTATCGCGCAACACCACTCAATTCAGGGAAAGTCCAGCAGAATTATATTTCAATAGACGTATTCGAATCCAGCTTGATGCATTGAAACCACCTATAAAATTTAAAGCGTGGGAGAAAGAGTTCAAGTTGTGCACACTCGAAACAATAAAACAGTATGGAAGATTGGTACTGTTCTACAAAGATTTGGAGAACTTCATTATCTTATACAACTTGATGATGGTTATACAATAAAATGACATATCGATCAATTAAAATCTACTAAAGTTCAACAACGTAAAGTTTATTTTGTTCCAGATATTGTAACTATCAATCCTACACAAAATACCAACGACTATAGTCAACACCAATTCGAACCAACAGTTTCTCAAAATCAATCGGAGTCGATGAGTCAAGAAGCCGAATTGCCGAGTAGTCAAGAAGCCGAATTGCTGAGTAGTCAAGAGCTGCCTAATGAGCCTCAAAGAAATCTACAGCAAGTAGTTCGTAGATTTAAGCGTATAAGCAATAGACCTACCTACTTAAGAGATTACATTTCCAATTAAATAATTATTAAATTTCAATCGATGTCACATAAAAAAAAATAATATTATGTTTCATGGCAATACTGCAGATAATAATGTAACTGTCATGAGCCAGTCTAGTTGTACTTGACTTCTAATAAAGCACTCGAATGAATAAGACGCGTGTTTTCAATTATAGCAAACAAGCTGTAACATCATCTTAATCAAAGAAAGCTTAAAAAACATTTTTATATGAGGAAGAATACCGTAGAATTCTTTGGGTCGTTCAAATGAAAAGAAATTAATCTCCATATGTGGTCCAGATGAGTTTTTTTATTCTTTTCAAAGCTTTAACGTTACGTTTTGGTCATTACAGTGGATATGTCAGCGAGATAAAGCTTTTATCGATATATGGCTAATCAAGTCAAGCGTAGTTCTTAATATCATGGAAAACTTGTGAGATTAACTAGCTCGGAAAGTATCAAATTAAAGTATATCATATGCCCTAAACAGATTATATTCTTGGGTGAAACAAGCAGAATTAATAACATTTATTATTAAAACGAGATTAAAATTATTTTCATTAGATATTTTTAAATATCATTCATCATAAAATTTTTAAAGCATGTCACTATGGTATACAATTTATTTTCTTGGTACCTAAAACCCCAAACACGTAAAATTGACAACGTAATCTGCTTTTTCACTCAATTATGAGATCGATCAAAAATAATTTATCATCCCTATTATCAAAACCGTTATTGTTATACCGCATCCGCTCAGGTACCCAATATATATATATTACGTAGGCCCACAACAATCGCGCGCCAGGATGAAAACAAAAGAAAACTGAGAAAACCATCAATTTCCCCAAAATGAAAAAAGTTTTTTGTTGTTTTTCAACCGCACTCTGTTTACTGTTGTTCGTGTGTATCTATGTGTATCTTATTTTTAAAACATGCCGCATCATCCACAAAATTAATTTGTCTTACAGAAAACTTTTTTTCCATATTTTATTCAAATCAAATTTTTTGATTAGACCACAATTTTTTCCCATAATGTATAATATTTTCTTTAATTTATAATGTAAATAATCAAATCAGAACACAAAATTAAAAAAATTGCGCGCGAAGTCTCAGTAAATTCGGTTTTTGTTACTTTGCGATATACAACCACGTTTCTTTCCTATCCCATCATCATCTTTCTTTAACTTGACTTTCATGTATGTTTATGTATGTACGTACGTCGTACAATAACAACAACCAATCTTATTTTTATGCTCAAGTATATTTTTTTTATTTCGACTCAATACACTTTTATTAAAAAGCAAACGAAAACGACAACAACGACGATGTATTATATACATAAGCCAACAACGATGCCGAAGAAGAAGAAGACATTGTGGAAAAGCAAAAAAAATTTACTCTTATATTTTCAGTTGAATTTAGTATCTCAACCGTGACAGATTAGATCAGAAATTTTATAGAGAAAAATATTAAAAAAAAAAAAATAGTCAAAAATAAAAAAAGTTCGACTTAAAAATAATATAAAAAAAATTATTCCGTGTGTTAAATATTGTGAGTGGAAAATAAAAAGAAAATTGAAAAATAAAAAGAAAGCGTTTTAAAGCTTTCCAAATCAACTTATTCTATTTTATTTTCAAAAATTTTTTTTTTGTTATGTTGTTGTTGTTATTATTATATTTATTTGTGTATCACGTGAGTTTACAATACATAATTTGAGCTTTATAAGCTTTAGCATGTATATACGAGCGTCGAACGACAATTCGGAAAACTAAACTAAATACTCTGGAAAATTTGTATGTAAAGTATAAAATAAAATCGTTTATTTACTTTGAAAGGGAAAAATAGAAAATATACCAAAAAATATATAAAAACATTAAAAGCTTAGATAAAAAGCTTTTCGTTTAAATGAAAATTTGTGATATTTACCCATTTGGATGGGTTTGATGAAAGGAAGGTACACTACATACTATATATATTATACTCGGTATATAAAAGGAAGATGACAACGTGAATTTAATTTAACGGATTTTTTTTTTTTTTTTGGAACTGTTATACGATCCAGAATGATGATCTATCAATTTTCTAATTTTATGTTTTTCTATTTCCTATATTGTGTGTCGTGTATTTAATGTGGATGTGCTTAGACTGTATAGCATATGTTATATATACAGTACAGTCGTATTGTGATTAAGTTTGGGTTAAAAATCCTTTAGGGGTTTTGTTCTTGCTTGGGAACGTTTATACATTTTCAAAATATTTCTAAAAATATTTTGAAAGAAAATTATGTCATCTTAAAATAATTATTATTTTATTCTTGGAAAAATCTAATTTCTGGTCTTGATTGTTTGTCTTGTACGACTGGGTAGCCTAGCATGAGAGTTTATCTTTGTGTACAGAAGTTAATTATTGTGATTTTGTTCTTAATTTTTTTTTGTTTAAAAAGCTATTCGGTGAAAATTCGAAATGGGGAAAGACAAATAAATAATTGAGTGTGGTAGTTCTCGAGAACAAGTGGTTTTTTTCGTGTATCGACCCATGTTGTCATGGCTCTAATTTATAATTACAGTGTGTTCAATGGGTATAAATATATTGTAACGTACCGTTGCGGGTAATTTTAAAATGTATAGTAAAATCAGAATTAAAATTTTTGCCAACACAAAAACGAAATTCTTCACCTCAACTAACTTGCAAATAATAGGCGCTAATTTGATAGTCAAATAACTTCAAAAAGCTTTTTAAAATCTCGCATAATCAGTAATAACATCGTCAAAAAAATTTATTGATAATACTTTTATCGCACAATGCCTTTAAACGTATGTAATTTAAAATTACAACAGAATATTAAACATCTTAAATTAAAGTCAAACATCATTCAAATCTTGTTTGAGTTATTTGTATATCATGTTTGTAACCACAGTGCAAAATATTTAAAGCGCTAATATTGTATTTTATTATTAGCTTTATACCTATGTCGTGTTTGGTTGACACAGTAAAGTAGCGCCTATAATTTGATAGTTGAATGGGGATCGCATTTCGCTTCCTGGTGATTACAAAAATATTATTGTGTTAGCCGCGTTGTCCAAAACTAAAGCGATTTATTTATTTAAAAATTCTACATATTTGGGACATATAATACTGCGTTACCTTACGTCCAAAGCTCTCTTTATTTAAGCAAAAATCAAATAAGTGATTATGTATATATGTAGGTCTAGTTGAAGTAATTATAGTGAATCAAGTAGCATGATACCAATAAACAAGCAGTTTAGCAACTAACCTCTGTTTAGTAGTGTCAGGATGTTGTAAGTTTTGCAGTCAGTCAGATGGCAACCGCTGCAGATTAATATGATAATGCAATTCTTGACAGTAATCCCAATAATTTGACCACTGTATGTACTTTAAAAACTTTTTGGACTGTTTCAATGCGTTGGATATGCAGTTATTGAAAGGGACACAATACGTTGACCGGATACTCCAGTTGTTATCTGACGTAAGCATTATAAAGTATTTTAATTGTTTAAACTTCATGTACATCTCTCGCCTCTTCATACTACGATCCTTTAAGAATTAGAGAACAAATTTGAATGACGTAAAATATGATCCTCTGTCAGTATGAATTCGTTTTACAACACTCAACCGTCCAAAATATTGGAACAAACTGGATTGTTGAAACCATCAACCAACCAACTATACACAAAACGTACTTATTCTTTTTATTTGAAACTGCATATGGACCAATATAATCTATATGAATCGTGTGAAACAGTTTCTTATACGAGTTCAAGAACCCTTCCATTTTGCCCGACTTGGGCTTGAACTCGATACACGTAATACAAGTTTTAATAAAATTCCCTATTTTAGCGGTCATATCGTGAAAGTAAAAATTACGTGTATTTTCGTATTAATTTGTTCTGTAAAACAGCCGCAACAAACAATAGCAACAATTGCTTAAATTTTCTGTATAAAATATCGTTACGGATCTCATCTCATATCTATTATGCTAACGAGTTCTTTATTGACACTGTAAATTCATCACTCTGTTGCAAAGCAATTAGCCGTTTACAATTAGCAATTAGCGGTTGACGAACATTCTGTCATTTGCATTATCGAATCACACGTGGCGATCTACTGAGTGTATCAACGTGTTATATCTTGTCGCACGTTTTGTGAACTATTATCAAATAGTTCACAAAAATAACGCCCACCATAATATACGGTTATTATTTCGAACGACCTTAGTTCACGTTCACCAAAATTATATTCAATGTCTTTCTTGTTTAGGAAATGTCTAAAGAAGCTAGCTGAACCTACAAATCGATTCAAATCGTAAATGTCTTTCGGAATTGAAAATTGCTGGATAGTGCACTTACATGGTTATTGGTTGGGCGTATTGCTTGTATCCCAAATATTGAATGGATCGTTTAAAGAATTTGCATTTAGAAGTTTGGATTTTAAAGCAATTGTCACGAATCAAAGTTTTCGCTACGGTTTGGGATGCAACGAGTATATCGTTACACGTTATACGTTATACTACGACGTCTCCAGTTAGAATCATGTCAAAAAAATTGTGTTTACTGGGGTTCGTCTGGGGTAATAAAACTCGTAAATTTTATAGATTTGGTCGCCACTGTAATATCGTTAAACCCATTTTTTAAATCGAAAAGTGTAAAACTACTCTTATCTCGGACGTTATCAAGACTCCTTCAAAGTCCCGGTAGTCCACACGTAGACGTGTAAAACCGTTTTTTTTTACTTACGACGACTATTCTACTTGTGTAGTCACTATTGCTACAGCGTATGACTCCTCTCTTTAAGAGGTCGTCTACTATCTGTTTGACAATTTGACGGTCAAGAATAGATAAACGTTGAGGAGTCGAATATACGGATTTGTTTGAAGTCAATTCGATTTTTAATTCGTGTCTCATATTTGGAATCGACATTTAAAATGCGATCAAAAAGGTTTACAATACCTTGTTCTTTAACTTCCGGTGACTGTTCAAAATAGAAAACATTCCCAGTGTGTTGCGTATCCACTTCGAATCTACCTGAAGGATCGTTAATAAAATCACGTCCAAATTAGACAATCGTAACGAAATGAGTAATCAGGTGCCACTAAAAATGGTATGAGAAAATTATTGGAATCGACAAAAAAATTACAATTTATCTTCCCTAATATTTTAAGATGTGTATCATCGACACCTCGAAGCGTACTTCCATATGATATGGTTCGATTAAGAATATCATTCCCTCCCTCTATGGAACAATGCATTCAATAGTTTCTCTTCGTTCCCGAAATTTACAACATCTGCGGTCGGCAAAAGTCATAAAAAAAATGCAGCGCAGTTATTAGTATTTGCAGCACAAGTGCGGTCACCTCACGAATAATAATAAAGTTATATTTGGGGGCAATTGATGAGAATTTGTCCGGCTTCAAAACAATTGTAGTATGTTACCGTTTTATCCGCCATTCGTTTCGATGTTGTTACCATTCCGTTATTTGAATTGTTAAACGTTGTTTTTGTTGGTTGGAGCTTTTGTCGCACATCACCTAGTTTATTAGTTTATTACCACTTTCACGACGCACATTTTCGAATCCTGAGGGTTTTGTATTAACAAACCATTGTAATTTGTCGAAGGGATCTGATTTCCGCAATCGTTCATGTACGTCCACTTCGTTATAAATTACATCAAAATTTCGCAGGAATTCATTTTCGAAGTCGTTTGTGTTATGCAATTTCCCTTGTGCACTTCGATACCAAAGTAAAGCAGTACCTTTTAATCGTCGTGCCAATGATAACAGTAGCAGTTTGTCGCTTACCCCAAAAATATTTTGAATTTCTTTAACGTTTTTGTTGAATTGTTACACACATTATAACGGTGATCAACACGTGTCTTTCTCGATACGACAGTGTGTTGAATAGTTTGTACTTCACACCTATTTTGAAGTTCTTTATGAAAATTAATTTGAAAGAGAAGAAAAAAGAAGAAGAGAGCAAAAAAAATAAAAAATAAAAATTGAAGAGAGCTCTTCGTTATCATTATATTGTCCCTGAACCCCATCGAAACACGTGATATTGGTGCAACACCCAACGTGTTTCGATTAAATCGTTATTTCCACCCTGCTCATCCATAATAGCGGTCAGCAACCGTTCGGTTAGAGCTTGTTCTTTTCCATCCTAAACGCGGTTGCCTTTTTTTGAATTCAGCTTTGAGTTGTCCGATATTCATTCTCACGAACAACCAAATTCACACGTGCACGATTAAAACGATTATTTTATTAAATATTCGACGGTTGGATTAGTATTTTTAAATAAAACCAAATGAATTACCGATGACTTCAAATTTCTTTTATTATTTTTATTTATTCGATTAATTATAATGTACTGCTTCACGTTCGTCGTTCAAATATTTTTTCGAAACCCTTTTTCTTTCGACATCTCTTTCTTTTTCTTTTCTTTTCTTACCTTAGTTGTCTCACTGACTCAAAGCTTCGCGGTAATCTAACTGAGGATTAGCTTTGAGAACATCGGTGAGAACATGGCATGTGGAAAGCTCTCAAAAAGTTTACTTTTCATCTGAGTCAATCGCACACAAATAACCCTTTTGGACGTTAATCATTGAGCCTCATGAATGATCAACGTTTTCCTGGAATGCGCTGACCTTTTTCTATATCGTTCATCCATCGAGAAAGTGATATTCCACGAGGAACCTCTTGCGTTGGTGGTCACCCATCCGTTAGAGTCACCCTAGACTAGGGTCTGCAACAGTGACACAACTGATTTCTAAGATATTTGAATCAAATGATTCCCAATAATTATAATTTTTATTATTTTGAATCAAAATATACTCTCTTATGTCGTTATTTTGGAATGAGTACAAAGGGCCGAATGTCAAAGGGCCGAATGTGTCGAAGGGCCAAATGTGTCAAAGGGCCGAATGTCGATGGGCCGAATGTCGAATGGCCGAATGTATCAAAGGGCCGAATGTAGGAGGGCCGAATTAGTCGAAAGGAATTTTTTTTTGTTTTTAGAAATATAATTTTTTAAATTTGCGATTTTATGGAATATTTTGTATTTTTGTTATTAAATGAATAACATAAATGAATTTCTTATGAATTTATTTATTTTAATATTTTTCATGTTTGGATATTCATGAAATCCCACGTATCCAATCAGCGATACATTTTGGTGAAGGACAATTTTGTCATGCACCACCTGAGACATTCGGCCATATGTGCAAAAAATAAAAAATAGTTTAAAACAAATATAATTCTAAAAACAAAAAAAAAATACCTTCGACATTATTCGGCCCTTTGAAATTCGGCCCTTCGACATTCGGCCCTTTGAACTTTTTTACCAGATTAGGTAAAATCCCGTATAAAAAATCACTTTACATCACAAAAATTTGCATTATATTACAGAATTACAAAAAATTAAGATCCGATCGAGGATGTAGGAATAGAAAAAAATTTATTTTACAAATCAGAATGTATTTTTATTCACTTTAGAAAAACGACGATTTTACAAATAATTTTGAGCGATATTTTCAAGTCGCTCTACTGAAAATTTAAAAATTTTATAATTTAAAAAAAAAAACTTTCGTAGTTATCATTTGATCCCAAATTTATTTTTTCCTGCGTAAGCGGTCCAAACGCTTTATTCTCATTTGGTTATTATTTTAATAATTGTATTTAGTAGATCCATGCAAAATGTGCTTGACGTTTGTGTACCAGAAGTGGCAGCTTCTGCAGGAGATTTTTCAATTTTTTCAATGAAGATTACATTTTCAACAAGAATTGCTTTTTGTTGGTTGATTACATAAGACAATTTTTATCACAAATGCAGCAGGTTCAATTTTTGCTTTACAAATAAAATGTGGTGTATTCGAATCTATGTTTGTTTGGCGGAAAAGAATGTCGGGTGCTGGCCACAGCAATAACACCACTCCATTTTTTAGTATTAAAATCTTAGAGAATTGTTATTTTTTCTATTTTTTACTAAAACACATTAATTTAAAGAAAAATATTATTCCATCTTAAGATTCTTGGTCGACGCGTTCACGTTTGCAAAATACAGTTGTGTTACCCGAGTAGTATTTTAGTCATAAAAAATTTGTAAACATAAGTCCATTATCAAAAAATATTACGTCTCTTTTAGCTTGTTCCTTGTTGTCACATGGAACAGAATAAAGGTTCAAACAACAAATAATATTATGGTGTAAGGTTTGCTGAACTTTACATTTAAAGAAGATTAGAGTATTGATAAGTCTCGACACAGATTTTACCTTAAGACAAATGACAGTGTTTCAGATTTGATTAATGCACGAAAGAGCATACTAAATATTCGGGTTTGTCGGGAGTCTAACCTATCAAAAAAGTGCGTGTTAGACACATCGTGTGATAGAGTACAACCCTCCTCAAACCACGTTAAAATATTTAAGGCTTAAGGGGCCCTATCCCTAAAAATTACTCTTAGCACACGAGGTTTTAAATACGGCATGATCTTTCATACTAAGAACTACGTGTAAAATGTAAAAACTACATGTACCACACAGAACTAGACGAGATATCTTACTCTCCAAAGCCTTTACTAAGTAAAACTCGTGGCGACTTGTAATATAACACAGGATTGATCGAGAGTCTTAATTAAGGAAGGAAGGAGTTAATCTCTCTGCATACTCAGTTGTACACGTGATCTTTTGGGTGATCACGATACACCACGTGAAATCTGGTTTTACACATGGTTTTTACGGGGATTTCATTCCCGATCAAACCCAATAATTTACAAGTGTTTTCCTGAGGGTTTAAAACCTCGCGAAGCTCGTTTTTTAAATGTGGATTTTGGGAGGATATACCTCCTGAAAACTATACGAGATTTACAAATGGGTTTTGTTGAGGGAATGAGGTGGTTTGGAGCGATTAGACTCCTCATTAAGTCCAATCTTACATTTCGTTTTTCAAGGGTTAGACCCTTCGGCAAACCTCGTATTTTAATACGTGTGGTTTTTGGAAACTTCAACTGCGTTTGATACTGTTATTTTTATTTGTATTCCGGAAAAAAATGTTTTACGAAATTTTTGGTTATTCTTAGCCGGGAATTTCGTTATATTAAGGTGAGGTTACCAAGACGTTGGAAGTTTGGTTTTGGACTAATGAAACATTGAACATTGAGTTCTTTAAATTAATTAAAATTCAGTCTCATCAGATGACAGTGTAATATAATGCCTACCAATACAAAGTAGCGACCATTCTGTACTGACATGTTATACCATCACAATTTCTGATATTTCATCGAAGTTTATTTCTCGTTCTCCTAAACTAAAATGGATAACTGTTTCATAAATGATTGTTTCATAAATTATTTCTTTTCTATTGCTATCATAACCTATGTAAAGCAGGACACTCTCTGTTGGCTCTGGATACCCTCGTCTAAAACTATATGGAAACATTAATACAATTTTTTTCAAGAGCCACCAATTCGAGTTAGATTTGCTCAAATTGTTTAACAACGTGAATGTGTTTTGTAGTATACGATACCAACTTTTCAAAGACCTCAAAACAAAACATCAACTTAGATTATCATGTTAGGTAAGTTACTCTTAAACCTGAATATTTTGGCGGTCGTAATTTCGACCATGACATATGATACCAAGTTGAGAAAAATTTTGAGCTGTTTATATTGATTTTAATCGAAAAAATGTAAAATGTTTGCTTGATGAGGATGATTTTTTTTATATATCAGCTAGGGTTAGGTAACTTTGCATGTACATAATTGAGTTTTTGTAAGTACAGTACGAGTAGTTAGTATATGATTAGTGTCGTTTTGAAGTGAAATTTTTGCTGGAACTTCTCTTGTCTCCAAATGGTAATAATTGACTTTAATTTTGGAGATAATAAAAAGAGATTACCTCATTGATTACTACTTGGTGACTTTTATACACACATTTATCTGTTATTTTAACTGGAAAATTAAATGTAATAGTTATAATTTAAATTTGTGCTATTAAACTCTATAACTATTTCTATATAATGTGGTGGGTGATTAACATTTATCAACTTATCATCTCTCACGATGACGTACACAAATTGTACAAAATTACAAATTGTACGATTAAACACGTTTTCTCCGGGTTGTCAATTTTCAGACCGTAGTTCTAATTACAACGTAAGGCTTCAGCTCCTAGAATTTGATAATATTGAAACTGATTTTTTACGCGTATTTCAAAAATCAACTTCAAAGATTTTTGATATCTTTATAGTTACCTTCTTTAGTATCAACTACGAAAGTCTGATAGCTTTATTGTAATGGACGGGTCATGGTGTACGAATATCGTTGTTCTGGTATTTGCATTTCAAACGTTCCGTCGTCGGATTAAATGAAACATAGTTTATGTTCACCCTAACATCTTAACCCGTTGCCGCACACTTTTAAGTTGACGACCGTGCTCAGAAACATACTTTTTTGTTTTCAATTGTTTTTGACTGTCATATGAAATTGAGCGTTATTTATATGTTTGGAAATGAAAATTATCACATTTTCTCACAGTTTTCCATGAAAACTCTCGACCGTCAAAGCCGTCATTTGATCATCACAACATTTTTTTTCTCCGCAGGACAAATGATGGCTATAGCCGAACGTTAAATATGAAGTGTTAAATATGAAAAATCAAAACAACAAATAACAATTGATACTCGTATGTTATCTGGAATGTTACATCTTTTATATCTTCGATGTATTACTGAATAATTAACAAATAAATGCATTAGTACACTTCATATGAATGATGTTCCTTTTTTTATTAATTAAAATATGCAGGACGGCTATAGCCGACATTTGCCTACATATCACCAAAAATCGGCAACGGGTTAATTATAGTAATAACTCGGAATTAAATTCCATTCGAGAGAGAGAACTTTTTTATTGGAATCCATAGAAAAACGCTATGCTAGATGTTATTGTTTTAATCCTTGTGTATTCGACCTGACTGTGTGTGCTGCCTAAAACTTGAAATTCTTGGACTTTATTTTTTATTTTATACCCCTATTATAATTTTCACCTCACCGTACGGTTCACCTCTCGTCACCTCACCTCAAAGTTTCATCCGAATCATAATTTGGTATTATGATTCTCACCTATTTTGTGGTGAGCAGTTGCATGCTTCGCCGTACGTATTTTTTTTTATGTTGGTATTTTAAAATGTTTTAACATTTCACGTTGAGATTTTGGGTGTTTTTTGTGATAAATAGTGTGTATGAAAATATTATTGTTTTTTTCTTTTGGAATAATCATGATAAGCAGTATAGACTTATTTTTTGATGACGACATCGAAGAGGACTAGGACTAATGTCAGTAAGATCAGAAAATCTCTGAGGAATAAATCTGATCCATTCACTCTTCCCGACTGCAAGTATGTAATCAAGACTGCAAGTATGTAAGAGAAATCCTTTTGCAATATCCAGATTTTTATTCATATCTTCCAGCAACTTGGCGAATTGCTGGCTATTTGTTAATATTTTTTGTCTTAAAAATAAACCTTTTAATTTTGAAAATGAAATAAATCATCTTAGGAATAATAATACACCAAATATAAATAAAATAAAAACCAAATAAAATAGAAAAAAGACGGGAAAGGTTCGTAGTCGAACACTACAAACATTTTTGTTGCCTATAAAGGGTTCTATGCAGTGTAATTTGCGTATTTCAAATAAAACACCTACCCACATCCACCCACTCACCTAACCCTAAACATTATTATCACCCCCACCCACTATCCAATTCAAACCCCCAAAATCCATCTCACCACCCGCACCACCCATCACCCTTTAACACCACCATACTCACTCCAACACACACCACCCACACAAACCCTCATCCCCCAAATTTCAAATTCCCACACCAAATCCAAAACACCTCATTCCACCCCTCCACCTCCGCGGAAACATTATTGCCCGTAAACAGCCTGAATCCTGGATTTGCACGATACAAAATTTTTAATGTGAGAGTCAAATTGTGCAACAGGTGGATTCCTCTTTGTAAAATCTTCTGAATACATCCATCTCCGATAACGAAAATAAGGTCTTTAGTTTTCATGTACATTTTGGATCGCAGATCGGCATTCAGGTTTAATATGCACATCTCCATTCTTCTTCATCATTTGTTACATGACTTACGGCCAAACGGTGTGAATCAGCTGCTACCGCAATGTTAGAAAATTGGGAAAAGTATTTCAAATTCTTAGATGCTGTCCCAGAATTAACAACCTGGATAAAAATCAATGCTCTACCGGACGAGTATCTGCTAATTGAAGCAAGATAAAAAAGAAAAGCAAGCATCAATAGACAATATATGAATGCAACTAATTCTGCATAAAATATATGTATTGAAAATAAACACATAGTGATAATCAATAGTCAAAATAAGACAAGCTGCAGTGATCTCATACATGACAGCATAAGTGACAGCATCAACAATGTATCCATAAAAATTGCAACGGAAGATATACTTGCGTGTCTTCTATTCAATCAATCACTGAAATAAGGCATTTATTCTCAGAAGTGGTAACCTGGTAACCTGATCATACTTGAGCAACTGTACTACTCTTAGTACAGCGAAATGAGGAACAAAATGTCTAAATTAATCTCAGCCATATTGGTCCTTGGATTTTCAGCATTTTCATTAAAGGAATCAACACAGCAAATAAATTATTGCGGCGATTCCTTTAATAAAAATGGTGAAGATCCAGTGGGCCAATGTTAATTTAGACCTTTTCTTCCCCATTTCGAAGTATTGAGAGCGTTGCTCAAGTATGATTTAAACTAAGTTACAAACGCACTGCGGAAACTAAATTTGTTTTCTAGCAAAGTTATATACATACATCGTGGTAACAGGGTCGGAATTGATGAAATTTACGTTATACCTCTAAAACATGAAATATCATTCCGAGTTCCAGTTTTGAATATTGGTGTTACTCTTGTTCATTTAAAGGTCCTAAAGTTTGCAGATGACATTAAAGTCCTTAAAACGATTGAAAACATCAACGACACCCCCAACCAAGTGACTTAGTGCTAGCAAAGGCTAACTCTATGTTTGGTTTTATTAAACGGTGGATTGAGGATATTGAAGAGACAATAAATATATTGTGCTTCGCACACGTCAGATCCCAACATCAGTATGCTGTTAATATCTGATGCCCTTTTTACAATGGACATATTCGTAACAAAGAGAGTATCCAAAAGAAGTTTGTACGTTACTTATCTAAGAAGGATGGCTGAAAATTCGGCAAAATCTTACTGTATTCGTTTAAGCTGTAAGAACTACCGCCATATCTCACTGAGCGAGAGCTTTTGAAATATTCCTTTATTGGACACGTCTTACTGGATGAAATAGATTCAACAACGTTACTCTATTGGAATATAAGCACCGAGCAGAACCTTAAATATATTGAGTTTCTTCAAGTAAATAAACACAGGACAAATCATGGTTCCCACGAACCGGTGAACATAATGTGAACGAGTTTTAACAAAATTGGCCATCTCCTTGTTTGCCTAAGTAAAAATGGATTTAAAAGTAAATTGAAACAATTTTATGAAATATATAAAATATATTTTCACGGTATTTAATTTTTTGTATGTTCTCCAGTCAAATTTGTAGATTTTTATAAAAAAAATGGTTACCTTAAATTTATGATCAATTGCTTAGCCCGGAATATGACTATTGATTAAGAGCCAATTGTGGTATTGACAGCCACAGCTGCCATTGTTTTAACCCAACGGCTACTCAAAGATTAGCCGGGTTTGCTAATGAGGTCTTCAACGCGAGATTCTAAACACTGCAGCTACATACTTCTCAAATTAATGACTCCTCGGAGCCGAGAACAAAATTCACGCTGAGACAGAAGCACCAAGCATATTTTACAATAACCTCAACACAACTATTTCGAGTTCTTGTGGAGTGGAGATTCCATTTTTTTCCAACCATTTTTTTTTTAATTTCTTGTAGTTTAGACATTGAACAGATTGGCCACATTAAAGTTAAATCGATTTTTCAAAATTTTACATTTACTACATTTAATACAAAATTGGTCTTGTTTTGGTCGTACAAAAGAAATCGAGGCTATTGTGGAAGGAACACAGAAAAATAGACGAATTCTTTGCTATTTGATACCGACATTCAATACATTTACATTTTAATGTGGAACCCGTTATTTCGACCCAAAACGGAAAAGGAAAACAAAATTCAACATAAAGCTAAATTGCTTAATACATTGTTTTTGAAAGATTATATAAACTATCTGACTAACTGTACTTGCCTCTGGCAACGTGTCCTAAAATAAATATATTCAACTTTTACCAAACTATTTGTTTATCCCTGAATCCGTAATCACATTCAAAAGTAGCAAACATCTCTCTATAAATAGACTCCGTATATTTGCTTGCACCATATACTACCCAACATATTTTTTTTTTTGATTCTATAATCTTCTTTATTTCCAACATAACACGAGAATATCTGCCGACCTACATATAAATAAATTGGGATCCATTGGGATCTGCCCTCAAATTTTTTAGGTTTTTTTTATTTCACCAACTCAAAATTATTTATTTTTTACTAACTCGGTATCTATGCGATAAGAAAAAGTAGTATCATGTAATCGTAAGTAGTGTATACAGTAGTAGAATAAAAATGCTAGACTGATATTAATAAAAATATATACCTACACGAAATAACGAAACAGTTTGTACGATGGCAAAAATTTGTTTGGTTGGTCTGACTAATTTATCATCAAATATTATTTTGCTCCTGCAGCGAGTTATATAACCCCCCCTAGAGGTTAATCTAAAAATAATAATAAAATACTGTAGAAATTATATTCAGATAAATTTTCTTTTAATTGTATACGAACAAAAATTATATTTCCATTTCCCGGAACTTTCAGTATTCCAGCCATCGAAGCATGGTAGTACCTCTTAACATTTTCTTCAATGCTTAAATTAGCATCAATCAATTATGCACAAAAAAAGAACTCAAATTCAAAATCGATTTCCTTCGAAATTTCCCCCGCAAAACCAAAACAAAATCTCATTTTTTGATTTTCCTTGACATTTAATATTACTTATGTATATTTCGCGGTTATCATAAAACTCAATCTTTCAAAGAATAAATTTCTTGGTGTATAGTATAAAATTTGAACGATATCCCATAACTAAGGATTCACTTCGTTGACGAGAAATCATCTATCGTACAAACAATGGATGTAATTAATATTTATTCTTGTCGTTTTTATTTATTTATCCTACCATCTATCAAATTTTGGTTCGATTGAATACAAAAGAAAAAAATCAATCAAAATTAAAAAGGATTCTCCATCCATATATACACACACATCAAAATCAATACAAAAAAATAACAATGAAAATAAAAAGCCCGTATTGTATGGCTACCCACCTCTCGATACCAACCATCATCCCAATTAAAATTTAAAGAATGCTGAGCATATTTCGAAATATCAATTAAATTTCCACCACACAAATCGCACACATACGAAGATAAATCAAATATTGTATACTAGAAATCCTTTGCAATTTTAATTCTATCATCCCCATAATAATATCATTCAGTGTTTATACAACATTGGTATAACGTTAATTATCATTTCCAAGAAACTTCCATAAATCGAATTTATATTATATATTCTTGGAAAAGTGTTCCATACGTTTTTTTATAACATACGTAGCTATATGCAAGAAGAAGGAAACCTTTAAGTAAGTAATTGTTGCTCTTCTAAATGTATTTTACGTAAATATACGTTGAGTAGAAAATGCGCGGGAAAACACATAACAGCGATTACATGTACAATCAATATTATTGATTTACATTTCTATCCATTGTGAATAAATTATAAGATCCACTTATGTTGTTTCAATACTAAATCTAATACATTAAACTTATCCAACTACATACATATACATTTTATGTTATACCAGTGCTAAACAACAGACTGTTCGAATCTACTATATAAGGGCGTAATATATTTTGAGCCACGAATAGCGAGCGCCACAACTCTCACGTTTTTAATACAAATTTGTGCTTTTATGGTATATCGTATAAAGAAAAGCTTTATCCAGTATGTTACCCCGTCGACAAATAAAACAGAATCAGACAAAGGAGAGAATGTAATATATAGAAAAGACATCATGTATTATGAAGCAAACAATACCTTCCTGAATCCCGACATTATTTCCGCTTCGCTCGTTTCGCCAAGATTTTCAAGTTTAAATTAAGTACTGTAACCAATTTTTCTTATGTCATAAACACACACACATACACACACACGTATATAAAATATTACCAAAAAAATTTCAACTCACGTAATATTTATTTTTGTGTATTATTATGAATTTATTGATGAGAGACATATTATTATGTATATCTGTATACAATTTATGTGGCACTCCATGGGGTGAGAAATATTGTGCTTTTAGTCCTCGTCATCCTTCTTATTTTTATTCGTGTCATATGTAGAACGCGCGTTTATGTAACAAATATTTTTTTCGAATTAATAATTGATTTATTTGTCAATCACGAATATGTGATTTGGGATTAATATGCGGTGAACTGCTGGTGGCAGGTAAATTTAAACAAATTTTATATGTTTGGTAACACCCGGTAGAGGGAATATTGAAAATCGACATTCGTTGCTAGTACAGGTAACCATAAAATGTTTCTCCAATTTTATTTTTTGGTAAAACATAAGCAAACCTTTTCCAAAAACAATGCGGTAAATTAAATCGTGACCCTTTCCATACTACTTTTAATCGTTGTTTTTGGTTGCCTTAGGTAAAGAATCTCGAAAGGTGTTTAACTCAAAACAATAAATTAATTATAAAATTTAGACCGTGTAAAGGAATAAGGACCGTTGTTATTTCCACAGCTTCTACAGCAGCAACAAATCAAAGTATTTAACGAGAAGCATTTGTTTGTTTCTTTGTTCCCACTAAAATTGAATTAAAGATGGTTATCGAAAAGGAAAACTTCAAAAAGGGACCGTAACGATAATCTACAATACCATTAAATGTATTTTAATCGGAAACAAACCGAAAATAATTTACCATGATTGTGCTAAACAAACATTAATTAAAAATTTGGGGCTTCTACCTGCGTACTACGCACAAAATTAAAATTTAATCTTAAGTATTTAGAAGACTTCTAGAGCATGCATTTTCTTGCCGCGTTTGTCATTTAATCACCTAACAGCTGTACCAAAATGTAAAACTATTGTGAGACAGTACTGACTTGAATGATGATCCTAAGAAAATATATGTCTGCGAAGCTAATCAAAATTCCACCGTAACAGAAATTGTGTTACTTCCTCCCAGAGAATATTAAAATCATCATAGTTCACCAAAAGAACTATGCAATCTTGTGAAAGTGAATCGGAAAGAATATTTTTTTTTAGGTCAGAATGTTCATTTTAAATCATGTACTTGTTGCTGGTGACGTCGATGTAGGAGACATGATTCACTATATGGATCAACGGATTCATTAGACGGATAGCATGTGAGCCGTATTATTATTCAAAAAATCCTATTTTTACTCGCCAAATGGTCTATTTTCGCCCGGTTTGCCGTATTCCAGAACTTTCAAAAATTCTCATTTTTATCTCTAATTTCGACTTTTATCATCGTCATTTAAGCCAAGGCCTACTTCCGTCCCGGTTAGACATATTCCTGGATTTTTTCCTAAAATCTTTTTAGAATTCATTTTGCATTCTTCATACCAAATTACAACATATTCTGTTAAGAAATTTCCTAATTCCGTCTTTGTGGGCCATATTCCAGAACTTCGTCCAAAAATAATTTTATGATTTCCATCCACCGTACCAAATTTGATCAAAATCGGTTTGGAAATAGTTTTGTGTCGCCTACATTGTTGACCACATTCCAGAACTTCTTTCAAAAATAATTTTAGAAACCCAATTTCATCATAATTGCTTAGGAAATAGGTAAGATGCGAAGAAATCGGCCATATTCCTGAACTTATGTACAAAAATGTTTTAATCTCCCATTTACACCCACGAGATCCAATTTCATCATTTCGAAATATCATAAAAAACATTTATAAATCTTATTTTCATACAACACACTTGCAACAACATATTCTTTTTAACAGTTTTATTTATGTATTGAATCTGTCAAACATTGAAAATAACAATAAGTTTTCACTAGCGATTAGCTAAACGCGTTTAATCATTTTTTCGAGTTTATCTCTTAATGTGTCAACTTCGAGATTAGCTAAACGGGTTTTGTTTTAGGTTTAGTAACTAAACCGGTTTAGTGCACTAATCACTCAATATTTCGAAGTTTATCGCATAAAAATGGGTTTAGCGAGAGCGCCATCTAACAATGAAGGTTAAAATGTATAAATAGGACAATGTCATTTAGTGCTGTGATACAATGATAGATGCCGCTTATTTTTTGAGTTATTCCTATCGAGTACATTTTTTTTTTGCTTTAATTTAAGTTCAACATACACATATGTGTATGTAAATAATTTGATAACACATAAATTTAATAACATATTAATTATGTTTTTGATAACATATTAATTATTTTATTATTATTATAGTTAGTGTTTTTTTTCTGACCAAAACAAAATTAATTATTATGCACAAATGTGTATATTGGTGTCCAATTTACACATAATTCTAGGTTTGGCACATTCATTTTTCGTAAGCAAAATTTGCATTCACAATTGTGTATTCTGGCCGGGAAAAGTTATATCCCTTTTCCTGCCTGCCATCACAATTGTGTGGGTAACGATGACGAATCATGCCAAAAATTGATTTTTGTATATGATTTGGACCAACATACACATTTGTGCATCACAGTAAGGTGCGTATTATAATACCATGACAAATAAAAGCTGCGTTTTTTTAAAACAATCGAGTAGAGTTCGAGATAGCTATTAATATTAAAATTTTAATTTTTTTTAAATTAGATAATTTTGATTTAATAGAGATCTATGTATAACCAAAAAAAATCCATCATAAAAGTTGTATGGTTTTTTTGTAATATCGTTGTTCTGTATAGTTCCGTATATTACGGATTAGCTCAGAACTATACAGAACAACAATATTACAAGAAAACCATACAACGTTTATGATAGATTTTTTTGGTTATACATAGATTTGATTTCTATTAAATCTAAATTATTTAATTTAAAAAAAATTAAATTTTTAATTTTAAATTGGACAAATTTGAAAATAGCTATCGCGAACTCTACTCGATTGTTTTCAAAATAACGCAGCTAAAATACCAAAAGCTACTTGTACTATATTTGACTTCTAGTGCCGAATAATAAACCATGGTATTGTATTTGGGATTCATATTTTTTTTAATCTGTACATATGTACATAGCTCGTGTTTTGTTTTGGGAGGAAGTCCACTATCAGGTACATTAGCAGAAATATATATGACCCATTTAGAAAAAGGACACATTATTTATAATTTCAACGAGTATTTTTAACATATGAACAAAACTATGCACCGCACTCAATGACAATTGACAATTAATGACAATGATTTTATTGTTATTGTATTGTTTAATACCGATTCCGGACAAACATAGCGCTATCTTATTTTATTATTGAAACAAGGTTTGCTAAACCTCATAGTGTGTCAACCTAATTGGTTTTGTAGTAGATTAACTAAACCCTAGTCTGTCAAAGGTATAAATCTGCGGGAGCAGGATCTACTTCTTATCTACTTCTAGTTCGAGTTTGTGTTGGTTTATACCAACATTATGGAAGATACATTATTCTGCAATCTGTTGTAGTTTTATACTGCCTCCTGGGACGTGAGTGACGATTGACTAATATTTCTGAGGATGCCCAGTCATCCTCGGTAGTTTGCATTGTGGTTTTGACCGCAACTTTTGCATTTATTTTCTAAAACGACATTGCAATATGTCCTTGAATGACCATATTGTTGGCAGTTTGGTCCTTTTCTTTGGTTCTTCCACGGTTATGTGTTTGTGTATGAGGTACTTTAGTATGAACTTCTCTTTTTTGAAAATGCTTTTGGATGGATCCAGTTCAACTTTGACCATTGGTTGTGCTTGCTTCAAGCTGTTCATGATTCTATATCTGTATCTTAAATCCATCTTCAACAAGCGCAGCCTGGATTTCGGTTGTTTCAACATGGACACACTGAGAAACAAAAAACGTTTAAAAATAAAAAAATATAGATATATTTTTAGGCAAACATTTGTAAACATTTTTAAAATTAAAAAGAAAATATTTTTAATTTAGAAATGATTTTTTTATGGAAGTTTGTTTATAAAACTAAAAAAAATATTTTGAATTTTCAAAAATATGTTTCTCAGATATGAACTAATTATTTATAATTTTATAAGATGTTTTTTAATAATAATAAGAAAATTCTCTAGTTTTAATAGATTTATTTACATTTCACAGTAGTTTTTTAATAAATATCACAATTATTTTTACATATCGCCGGATGAATGCTTAAGTATCCTACAGACCACTTTTTGCCCAAACTGACATTTTAATGGAATATAGGAATTTCGACTCAGCTCTTTCAGTACTTGAGATCAGAATTGTCCTATCTCCTATAGTTTTGAAGATAATATTTAAAAACTCTGTCCTACAGACCGCAAATTATCTCTTATTCAAATCTTCGTTCTGCTTAAATGTCCAACAATAATATTTTGTAAGCATTAGGACAGCCTCTTGAACAAAATTATTGATAGTATTTTTACGTCCTTAAAGCGCTCATTTCATGGGGAAAATCTGCTGTCAGTAAAAATAAAGCGAGAAAAAAATATAGATTTTACTGGTTGTTTACGAAACAAAAAATATTGTCAATAAAATTTTATTTAGAGAACAATCGTGATGGCATTAGTGTGCTGCCATAATGTGCTATAAACTGAAGTATTTTTTATGGCAGCATCGTTCACACATCTACAAAAAATGTATGTATAGATAAGCAATTTTTCTAACACTCATACAAAATAAGTCGTTCGCCATTTTCATAGTCAAATTATCGATTTGTTTTTTCTTCTAGAGCTTAAATTTGTTAACGTTAGTGGTTTTTTGTGGTACATATTCCTGAAAGAGAAATTTTTTTTTGCTTCAATAAAAGTCCAACCCACACAAAGGTTGTAATTCCGGATTTTATCGGATCTTATGGTTTTATCCGGATATTCTTCCGGGTTTTAACGGATCTTAGCTAAATCGGAATTATTGTTGAAAAATAACATTATAATTTCATGACGTATAAATTAAATAACATATTAATTATTTGTTTTTGATAACATATTAATTATTTTATTAATATTACTTACAGTTATAGTGTTATTTTTCGGACGAAAATGAACTAAGCGGAATGCACAAATGTATATGTTGGTTCAAAATACATACAAAAATAATTTTTGACATGATTCTTTTGCGTTATGTTGGCAATTATGACCACACACATCACAATTATGATGGCAGGCAGGAAAAAGGATATATAAAAATTTAAATATTAAAATATATAAAATAAATCGAAATGTACGAAAATGTACAAATTAAAACTTTTATGGAATTTTTAGGTTATGCCAAAATGTAAAACCATAAAATTTTACTTAAAAATGAAATACACACTATTTCTTTTCTTTGTCACCCTTATGGAATTTTAAAATTATTTTTGTCATCCGATTCCTTGCACCGTATCGATGTTTTCCATGGTTGACTCCATTAAGTATTTAGATTCTGGGTTCCTTACTGGGTTATACTTTTAGCGATACCCAGGTTGCAGCGCGAAGACCTTGTATAACCAGCGCACCCCAATTGCAACAAAATGAATGTTTAAAAATGGCCTAACGTTGTTTCGGTTGACTATGTTCCAGAACTTCTTTCAAACATCATTTTAGAAGCAAATGTTCACCTACTTGTTGTAATTCTTCATGATCGGTTAAGTACTAGCATAGTATCGTTTAAGTTAGCCTTATTGCAGAACTCTTTCCACAAATCATTTTAAAAACCAATTCCCATCCACCATACCAAATTTCAAGAAACAGATGAAATCTGAACTTCTTTCAAAAATTATTTAAGAATACCATTTCCATCCTCAATTCCAAAATTCGTAATATTTTATTATGAAATACCCTGGTGGTGTCCAGGTTGGCTATATTCCAGAATATCTACAAATTACTTTAGAATTACATTGCGATCTACCATATTTCATCATAATATATTGGGAAATCGCTTAGCTCGTGCCAGTTGGCCATAAATCAAGACTTACAGGTTAGCGCAAATGACATGTATTTATTGAGCGGTTATTTAGTCGTCTCGCTGTTTTGTTTTCGTTTTGGATTGGAATACTCGTCTTAGTATTCCCGTTGTCTTCTTTTTTATTCATTTTTGTAATCAAGAATTGGCCTTTCCGCATTTATATTGAACACAACACATCATAACAACAAAATAGGTACATTTAAACGAGTGTCCGTCATAATCGTACTGCCTTTTAAACTGTTTGAAGTTTCTTATAGCATTAAGCAAACCATGCATCAATTCATTTTTGTTGTTATAATGTGTTGTGATCAAAACTCGCACGGAAAGACCATAGAAATAGATTATATAGAATGAATATAAGCAGCTATCAAGTGAGTCAAAAATTTTAAAATAAATTCAAAATTATTTTTATTCCTCCAATATAGTACGCATTAATTGTTTTTATTTTCGGTAAAAAAATGTACTTATAGTATTCCAAAATAAAAATAAATTATGAAAAGCAAAGCACGTAGTGCATGAAAAAAACTCCGTTTTATTGAATTAAAATAAAAAAAAATACAACACTGGTAATTAATTACACATGTGTTCAAAACCCAACAACAACAACCAAATTTTCACTTAGTTTTTTCATGATTTATAAATTAAAATAAGGATATTTTTATCAAAATGCAAATCATTTTCCTTTAAACATAAATTACATTTTATTTTATATAAACACTTGGTCACCTACCGAAGATAAACTTTTTCTTTTTGAAATTCTCTAGGCATGTTTTGGCAGCACTTCACAATACACTTCATTTTAATTAAGTTTTCAATTTTTATCACCAAATGATGTACTACTACAATCCACTAACTATTTTATAAAAATTTTATTATTTTAGTTAATAATTTTAATATTTTATAAGAGCACGAAATTTTACTTCCACTTTGACAACAAACAAATAAACTAGTTTGGTTGATTTTTGGTTTTTTCTGCTTTTCCATGGTTTTTGGAATCCTAATTCTATGGTTTTTACAATGAGATATGAGTAAGCCATATAAATATTTTATATAACCATCCTGCTCTGACTTGTTACACATTAAATAGCAAATTGTATATGGGTAAAATCTTTACTATAGTATATAATTCTATGGGAAAGGCACATTTGTGGTTAACAATATGGGTGGCGATTTGAAAACGAAGATTGCGAGGTTTGCAACATGTACGATTAGAATATTTTTCATGCAATATTAACCGCTACTTCCCCATCCTCCAAATGAGTCACACAGTGAAGAATATGACTCTATATAGATCGTTTGATTGATTGGCTTTAACACCGACAGATATCCGTTCTTTAATACGTCTAATGTTTCGGTAGTGATTGTTTTACTTGCAGTAGTTTTTATTCAATATGAGCTTAAGAGGTGAATATGCTCAGTAAATAAATAGCTCGAATTGTATTCCTGATCGATCGTTAAGTTGACCGATACTCCAAATCTAAAAATGTAGAAAAAGTTTACGGATCGCAGGTGATTGTTTCCCATTTTACTTGTTAAAGTGTCGATCCTGACTAGTTGTTGAGATACGAAATAATATCCGTTGCTTGCGGAATCTAATCTCTCGGTATTGTAAATGTTTGCTTAGCCATTTGATCGAGAACGACCGCAACATTGTGCGAGCCAAGAAACTGTAGTATAGAAAGGTTAGATTGTTTAAAATTCTAGTTTCGAGTTGAAACTAGTAAGACTCATTGGACCAGGTAGTCCTGAAGTTCCGTGTACTGCTTTTGATCCAGGTAATCCTAAAGCTCCCAGTATTGCTTTTGAAATGGAGCTTGGGGTCATTGTGGTGGTAGGTGAGTTTTGCTAACTTAACTTGACATGGTTGTGTCATTCACCTCACCTTGTGCGTCGCTGAAGCATGGATCATGGCAGTTGCATTGAAGACGAAAGTGGGTGTGGTGGTGGTGATGTTCACTACACCATGTTCGCCGATGGTTCATGCAAGTTGCATGATCAATGCCGATGGAAAAACAAAGCGACTGTGAACAAGTTGGTGTTCACCACTGTACCAACCGTACCAGGGCAGTATTTGAAATGAAACACAATGCGCGCCGCTCTTATTAAATTTAAATAGTTAAATTTAGATAATTAATTAAATAAATAATAAATATAATTTTATACGCAAATTAATAAATAAATTTGAAACGTTATGTTGGTGACCCCGGCATGGTTTAAATCACGCTGCGGTCACCAGTATAAGATTTATTTATTGTTTTCCAAGATAGGAAATATTTTTATAATAAGTAAATACATATTTCAATATTCAAAAACAAATATTTAGTAACAAAACAATAGTATTTATATAAAATTGAAATAATAATGATATAAGTATTCAATTGTTACAAAAAAAAACATATCCTTTAATAAAATATAATAAAAGCTTATTTTTAAGATTAAATTTGAAAGTAAAAATTCTCGAGGTTTTGTCGTTGTCATCTAATTGATTAAATAATTTTCGCCCATGATACAGAATACTATTTTGGGTGGCTTTAAATTTTTAGCTTGGAATCTGGTAATTTAAATGGTGGCGAGTTTGCTTCTCACTTACTGAAAAATTAGTTTGAAAATCATACACTTATGGAATATATTTCAAAGATATACAAATAAAATATTTTTCAGTGAAGAAAATATTGGTTTGTCTAAAATTATTTGTTACAATGTATTCTATTAACTTTTTTATAGATGTTATCACTATCAGTTCTGACCAACTTAGACAGAGTAATTTAAAATAAATCGGCAGTAATACTTTGGCCAAATAAATTTTCTATGGAAACATCCTCATATAAGTAAAAAAGTCGACGAGTAGACACAGATGGACCATCGCTGACACTTTCGCGTACAGCCCGCCCCCACGGCTTGTTCATTGGGAACAGGTCGATTAGCATTTGTTCGTGGATCATCAAATACTGCATCGCGCTCCTCAAAACGGGTTATTAAATTTCTTATCATGTATGCACTGAGAGTTGCGGCAATATTAAAATGCTGAAAAATTTTTCTTGTGTTGTAACAATAAATCGCTCGGAACCAAAAACTAAGACATTATTAAATTTAATAATTTAAAAAATAGAAATTTCGAAAGTTATATGTGTTTTAAATCAGTCAGTTTAAGTTGGGCCACCCTGTAGTAAATGTATATGTACAGTTTTTCAAATATGTACTTGTTAACAGGTGAACAAATTTAAGTATTTAGTTAATAAATAATGAGAATGAACACTTAATTAAATTAATATTTGTCTATCAAATAAATCAAATCTTATAGGCAATTCTTGAAAATTAGTAAACACTTGAAAATTTACATATAATACATACAAAGTTTGGAGGAGGCTTGAACACTAGTTCCGGTGTAAGCAATATTTGTCTTATTTACACAAAATAAAAATTAAACTGGGTATTAACCAAAAAATTAAATGTTAAAAAATTGAGACACAATTAATTACCAATTTACAATTTCCCATTGAGGAAGCAATGATTTACTTCCAACTACTTTAATTAGATAATGCGTTTAGCATTACGTCAATGATAGTCTAAACATAGCCAACCAACAGATTTATAATTATTGTGTTTTTTAAATGAAAATACAATTATCCAAGATTTTTTACTTTCAAAGTCCCTGGTTATTGAACCAATCAAAATTTTGGGTTGGTACACGTGCGAATAGCACCCCAACTTCTCAAGTGCAACGACTTTTTTAAATTACAAAAATTTAATATTCCTTTGTCAAATATGATTTATGTACTCGAAATGCGTGCACTTGGATTTTTGAGTCTCAACTCTCTAGTAAGAATATCACCATCAATTTTTCAAGTGTAAAGGACGAATTTTTTTAAAACTGCAAAAATTTAATATTTCAATGTCGGGTAGAATTTTAAATTAATGTAATATTATAATATTATTTATAATATTATTGTTTAATAATGTTGTAATATAAAACAATTCACCGACCAAATGGTACAGTGGTTAAGCTTTGGCGTTTGGGTTGGGGTACCGGGTTCGAATCCCGATAGAGACAGGATGCCAAAGGAAATTTTCATCTACAGATTACGATCTGTGATAAAAAGGAATACAAGTACGACCCCCTATCGGCGTGCAAGACTCATGAGCTGAGCCTACTTCCATATCCAGTACTATAGGCTGACATGGAGCTATGCAATGCGCAGATGGTAACGTAAATCGGAATTATAGCCGTACGTATGTGGTATTTTAAACAATGAAACAATAAGAAACTTTTGTATTGTTTTGCTCATAAAGAGAAAGTAATGAATACAATTTGATTTGTTCAACTGTAGTATTCGTTTTAAACAGTTTTCAATGCTCCTAAATATTTATGATTTCGGGTCGGAATGTCAATCAGATATATAGCTGAATACTATTTGAGTTGCTTTTTTTCGTTTTTTCAAAACATCTTATGTGAATTGCAGATTGTAGAAATATTTGATTGTTCAAGTAAAAAACAGCAAGTCATTGATGCTGTATAAGATAGTGGAAATTTGACAGCGGAAAATAAGAGATTATGGTAATCACCACAAGTGGCAGCACCATCACTAAAGATAACTAACTTTATTATATAATTACCAGCGGAAATATTTTAGTCATTATGTATCTCTTTTTTCCCTAAATAAAACATCTCAGTGGAATAAAATATTAAGAGTGATCCTTAAAATGGCAAATTGATTGATCTCCGTAGTAAAGGAACTCGGTAAATGAAATCTTGAAATTTAATAATATTCCGTCTTTCCGCCAATCCTCAACGAATTTACCATGAAATTTGGATAGAGTATTGATCAGGGATTTTAAAGTAAGTTTTAGATAAAAAAAACTAGTATCTGTTCGTTCTGGACTAAACTGGACATTTCATAACCAGTCCTTATAAAAAATGGAATCTGTACATTTTACACGATATAAATAAATTTTAAACTGGAGGGAACTCGGCTATTTTGTAACGAAATTGTCTGACATGAGTGGGTTGCAAAAACCAAAAGAATGTCTTTCGTTACCGAATTACTTCAACCATCCAGAGCTTCGGTGTGGTACTTGTTTTGCCGGCTAAGGCTCAGGGATTGGCGTGGTATTTCCGAAGTTGGATAGTTGCTAGTTGAGACCACCAATCCAAAATAAAAGGAAGGACAATGAAAAAAGTCGCAGACTATATTACCACCTCAAAGCAACTCGAATTAATTTAACCCCATCCTAATGCAACAACCTAGATTTAATAATTCATTCTTTAATTACCTATAACAAAATATTTGAAAATAGTTCAATGGATTTATGTAACTCCATTTTATCTTAATATTTAATAATATTTAAATGGAGAGAAAAAAAAATTAATTACTTTCAAGGGATGCAAGAACAACCAAGATCTCAATGATTGTAGTTACGTTAATTTAATTAATTAATAATTTAATTATAGTCTAAAATTAATTTAATTTTTATTCCAATGTTTTAAATTTAATTTTAATTTACACACTAAAAAAAATTGATAGTAAAACTTAAATTACAAAAAAAATGTAGAAACAGAAGAAAAGATACTTTATAATTTTTTTTCCTATTTATTGAATCAAGCATCAAAAAAAAAAATCTAACTTGAATATTACTTATACTAACGTAGTTAAAAATGATTATAATGGAATATTGCCAATAAGGGCATTAAGTACAAAAAAAAATATATAACAATTTCTATCATACAAAAAAAAATAAAGGCAGCGATGGCAATAAAACGTCGCAAATCCACACACGCCAGTCGTTGATCACCTGTATTATATAGTTTGTAGAATACTGTGGTATATTTTGGTATGCATTCAAAAAAAAAAAAAAAAATCTCGTGGCACCGAAACAATGTGTTGTGGCTGACAATACTAATATAAATACGTATTGGTTTATAGGAAGGTCCGCATAGTACCAAAGGAAATCACCGTTGATACTCTATATTTTGTTTTGTGACCTATCACACGGTATATATTTACAAGCAAAACAATTATTAAATGCAAAAACAATTACCTGAAGATCAGCTGATGGATAATACAGTAAGGCGGCAGCACAGCTCGACAATGTTGATTTGATTTAACTTTATGGTTTTCAATTTTATTATTTATCTAAATTTGATTCGCACACAAAAACCTTTTTTTTCCGAAATCCATTAATTTAATTTGGAACACAGGTTATTTTAAATATTGAGCACTAATTTACCCTATGACACCGGTTAACACGTTCGTGAACAATTATGTAATTTATTTATTTTTTTTCTGTATGCTGCATAAATTTTGCGGAAGTTTTTTTTATAACTTTTATTTGTATTTTTTTTCTATACTTTTTTTTTCACGCACAACCGTCTTAACTGGACGAAAAATTTTCGGCATGAACAATTAAGGGAAAAAGCGGATTACTGGATACCGTCACATAATAATAACACTTGTATAAAATTTGTTTTTTTCAGTTTGATTTATTTTATAATGAATAACAACAAAAAAAAATGGTATTATATTTATTCGGTTTACATAACATCGGTTTTTTTTTCTTTTTATTTGTCAATGAATTTAGTTTTTACGATAATTAACTCACTATATTGATAATAACATATTATATACATAGTGCATACGAGCTTTTTTTTCAAAGGCTGAAAGCCGAACACAAAACTTATCTTTGGAACCCAAAAAAAATACATAAATAAATGTGTGGTTCTAAATTTTTTAGACCCCATTAATATTAACCATCTTGGTTGGTCCCTCACAAAAAAATACCAGAAACTTTCAATACACTTCTCACGAAAAAAAAATAATTATACATTATCGTTCCTTATCGAAAATTGCCTTTACTTTTATTTTATTTAAAAAAAATTATTTATCACCATAATTTTTTGACTTTCTACGGCCAAAATACAAGTTATTTTCAGTTTTTGGCCAATATCTCAAAAACTTCCACTAGTAATCAATGCTTTCGGCTGTTTTTTTAATAGCTTAGGTCGTACTGAGACTCAATTGCCATTTTAAAAAAAATTCTAAAGTTTTATTCAAAAGTTATCAAAAACTGTAATAAAGGAAATATGCTACTTTTTTGAAAGGATAACCTTTGATTGAGATAATCAAATAAAACAAAATAACAACCAATTTTTGTAGCCAACCGGTTTCCTCAGAAACGAGTGTTACCTCCGTGAAGATTCACAACTGTTTCCATTAGTCTTGTCATGTTTCCGATAACATTGTCGATCGTTTCTTGTGATAAATTTTACAATTCGTCCAAGAGTACATTTCGAAGTTCTTTTGTGTTTCAAATGGCTGGATTTTGAACTCGAACTTGTCTCCCAGACAATTTTTTTGGAGACCTTGCAGGCCAGTTCAGGTTCTTTATTCCAGCCTCAGACACAAAGGTCATTACAGCCGCGCATTATGCTGCATTAAAACAAAATTTTCTCCGATAAACAGAGCAAATCGTACCACTTGTTCATAACTGAGCCTTCACTATAAGGGACGGCTGTCGTAATGTTACATTAAGCATACCGATCACTTGGTCGTCTCCATACTCTGCCTTCCATCGATCGAGTTCATTAAGGAACGACCCTCGTCTTCCAACATAATATACTTTTGGATGGAACATATGATCTCAAAACAACTCTCTACGCCCTCGTCTCACAGTACTTTCACTTATTCGCACTCTTCGAATTTCTTCTGAAGCGTTACGGGTTTCAGTTGCTGGTTAACGCGTGTTTCTCAAAGTTTCAAGGAGTATGAAACGGTCATCTCTGGAACCAGTACAACGTCTTCGGCCTTGGATTCGTCTTCTCCCTCAAAAACCCGTTTGCCTGTATCGTTGAACAGACCGATGAATGGTAGACTTAAACACACCGAATTTGATAGCCACTTGAAGATAGTGTAGTCATTTTCGATCATTGACACAGCACTGGCGACACAAGTGAGTCCAATGTCGCTCATTTCGAATTTCATCTCTTTTTCTTCACATTCTAATGATCAATGAATTGATATTCACACATTATACAATTAATTCATTTTAAGTGCAATTAAAAAAAATACTTTACCACTAAAAGAGTTAGATATAATATTAATTGTTAATGATTTGGAATTAAAATATTGAAAAACACAGCCGTAACAATAAAGATTATTAAAGATTATAAATTGGAAAAGCAAAAAACAACGAAAAATATTGTATTTTTTTTTCTTAATAAATTGGAAGAAAAGGATTTAATTCGATTTTTTTTATGCAATTCGCAAGGTCCTGTTTCTGCTCATAGTAAGTTTACAACGCACAGGAAAAATTTATATTTATATACATTTGAACCAAACTAAACAAACGACAGACAAAAAATGATACGCTCACAAAAAATAATAGAGTATTGGGAAAAAACACTTCTGTAATCAGATCCTTTTATGTATGTATAGTATATGGGTGGCGTATTAAAATTTGTAAGGACATTTTAGGCCAAACTCGATTAAAGAAATTTTCATTAAAAATTATTGCACTTAGTTAGAAATAATTACTACAAATTATTCATTTTCTTCCTTCCATTTATAAATCTCTGTACTAAACGACAATTTCCCACTTTTTTCTATACGTTAGGTACATAATATTCCCTCGCAAGATAAAACCGAATATAAAATCACAACAAACAGACAAAAGGCGTTTGGAAGGCGTACAGAGGGTGGGAATGGAGGTGGAGCGATGATGATGATGTACTATAAAACCATCTTATACAAAAAAAAAAAACAAAGAAAATCTCCTTGAAATAACGAAAATCTTAACAAAACATGGCAATAATTATCGAACATAAAAAAAATCGTCTTAATTGATGATTTTAACTCTTAATGCTGTTAATTACAATCAAAGTCTTTTCTTCTTGAAAAATTAATAAGATGAAACTATTTTTTGGTGTTGTTGTTGTTTCTGCTTTTTATCTTAGACATTTTTTTTTTTTGTATAAACGAAGATATAGTAAAACTAGAGTATATAAAGGAAACTTTTTATTGCATTGAGTTTCAGAATTTATTACGTTGCAGCATGATGATTTTTCATAGATTTTCCGTACCCCTTCTTTAGGCAGCGGGTGGGCACCACACTATAAACGAGTAGAAACATATTGTATAGAAAAGGAGATAATACGAAAATTCTTATTTATGTAATTTCAGAATATTTTTTTTGCTTTGAAAATTTAGTTTATTATATTTAAGAAAAGTAAATATTTGAAATTAATTTAACTCAATTTTTCAAGAAGTAGTGTATAGAATTTAAAAAGTACAAAATTTCATAAATTTGTCTTTAAGATTCGTATAGTTGTTTTTTTATTATTGTTACATACTACGAGACTGCTGTTGTTCTGTTAAATTTACGATAAGGGTGGGAATTTTATCTATTTGACAATATAAGAAAAAAAAAATTCTTAAGATGGAATTTCATTTGACAACAAACATTTCTAAAATTGAAAAATATTATTTTATTTTTTGTGCGATTTAATTATTTAGAAAAATGTTTTTGGAAGAATAAAAAAAATGTAAGAAAGTTAAAAAGAAATTAAGATGTGTAAGAGAAAGTTATTTTGTGATGTGTGTGCGGGGAGAAGGCTCTGGGAGTAATGATGGAATTTAATTTTTTTCTTGATAATTATTTTCCAGCTAAATTGAATGTGATAAATTATAATTAAACGGAATTCTTTTTTGTAATAAATGTCTACGAATTTTTGGCCTTATATACAACTATCGTGCATGAATGGGATTTATTTGTGTATCTCGCTCGATAAATTTTTCTTTGTTATACTTTGTGTATTATGCAATTCGTGCTATTAATTTATTAATTTCTACTGTTGAACTACAGTCCAGTCATAATAATGATTTAAATGGGCTTCCGCCAAGTTAAACAGATTGAGTTTCTCTGAAAATATATTACAAAGGTTTTTCAATGAACATTTTTCAGAAACATATTATTATAAAATGCTACGTAGTATTCATGATTTATTGTCAGTTAAATACGAGTACTCTTAACATTTTAGTACTGTCGAAACATACAGAAGAAAAACTATTTCTTTGGAGAAAATATTTTCTGGTTAAAATTAGAGTTTCTGGTAGAGGCTTCCTCCCTCGTAGTATATTTCAACCACAGATCTAAGACTAGCAAAGATTCAAAGGAAATATAATTGAACAACCTCATGGAGGTGACTACAGAAACTAGAAGTTCTGTAAATGAAATCAATTAGTAAATCGTTATCATTTAACAAGACTACTGTAAACATGTAAAATTATAATAATCTTTTTCAAAAATAAGTCTCCAAATTTGTTCACTAAGCTCTAATTAAAATATTTCATTAACAAAATGAAAATATAAATATATAATTAATAAGTGGTTCTGAAATTTTGTTAGGTCCCTCAACTTCAGAAGATTTTCTGGAGGGTGTACCCATTTATTTATTTTATAACATTTATATTAAAGTTATTTTATTATTATAAGATAACATTTTATTTTCTTAAAAAAATGTTATCTTTCTATTTGAAAAATAAAATTTCTTTTATTTTTCAAAAAGAAAGAAAAGAAAAAAACTCTTACCGTGCGATTCTGACGTACAGTCACAAAAGTTTGAACTACGAATTTTTTTATAATTAAGAGATTCCTCTTACTTAAGTCTATTTTGCGATTCTGCACTTACCGATTTCTTAAGAGATTCTCTTACAAATCTCTTAGCTTAGATGTAATATTTTTATTTTAAAAAAACTATTTCGTCATTATAATTTTTGCAATATAATTTTTCGTCATTATAATAAAGTAAATAATTTGTTGTTTATTTTCTGCAAAAATAAATATAACCAACTAGCTGACCCGGCGAACCTCGTTTCGCCCCAAATTTTTTCGCTCTGAGCAAATAATTTTGTGCTTTACGAAAATTGATTTTGATGTGAAATAAAATCAAACAACTCAACTCAATTCACAATAGAAGATTGAGTTGAGTGGCATTCCATTCTATTTTCATCGAATTCAACACTTAAAGCAAGTTTATGTTGCGTTCGTTCCGTCGTTTTTTCGACCAACCATCACTTGTGGAAAAATCAAGAAGAAAAAAATTATCATTTTTGAGCAATATGATTGGTTGTAAAAATTGTCAGAACGAACGAACGCAACCATAAAAGCGGCATAATGTATTGAAAAGTGAATGAAATGTCGATTCAAACTCAGGCATCTATAGAAATTTGAGTTGTTTTTTTGATTTTTTCTCTCAGTGTGAAAATGAATTGAAGTCAGGTGGAATTCAAAATAATTCAATGTATTTTATTCGAGTGAAATTAAATGGAATCAATACAATGCATTGTGGTAAAAAATGTTTTTTCATTAATTGACTATGAGAAAAACACGGAAATTCCAGATTTATTCCGCACACTCCAAACGATTGACCTTATGATTTGCTAATCATATAGCGAACGCCAAACGAATGGGGAACTGAATGCTCTTGAAGTCGAACGAACTGTCAGTTGGATTCAGAAGAATTCTCGGAATTAGAACATCTTCTCCTTTGAATTTGCCATTGATGATCGTCGCTTGAATCACGTTGTTCATCAGCTTATTCTCAGCCAATCACGTTCCGTTACTCAATCTCGGATGGTTCAGATTACGTATCATGATTATCACAGATCCTACCTTGAGTATCAAGTTATGGTTGATTTTGAATTAAGTAATTCAGACTGTTCCTTGTTTTTCACTGCCAAAATCGCTCGTTTTCTGAACCAATCATGATTCATAATTAATTTTGGTGGATGTGCGGATTATTGCAGGCAAATCAAGTATTCCAGGCAAATTGGTATTCCAATTGATTTGCCAAGCGCATTAAAAAACTCGGTCGAAGGTTTTCTCGTCTTGATTGGTCACACAGTCAAAGGATTTGTAACAATGCATTTCCCCAGCAATTTGGTTTTGAATTAAGTAATTCAGACTGTTCCTTGTTCTTCGCTGCACAAATCGCTCGTTTGCTGAGCCAATCATGATTCATAAACAATTTCAGTGGATGTGCGGAAACAGATTCGTGATAAGCTCATCCTTCGACGTCGTGAAAATGCAAAAATTCGATGGAAACGAAATCAATCCTGTCAAAACATCAACAGGAATTTGACCATTGTTAAAAACCAACAGTTGTTTGAAAAAAATCAGCATTTGATGAGTCGTTCTCTGTAACGCGACTCTCATGTTCGTGGTCAACTGCAACTTCTTCACAAAGCGCCACAAACTTGACGATTTCATGCGTTGAGTTCATCTGCAGCTGTTGATCTCGGAATGACAGGTAACGTTTGACAAAAATCGCTGGCCAACATAATCGTTTATGTACCATCGTGCATTCGTCCCAGATGATGATTTTGAATTCTTGGAATACCGTGGCCATCGCCGGGTTCTTGGCAATTTAGCACACTGATTTTTCATTCGTGTGGATATTAGTTAATGCTTCGTATACGTTCTTTTGCTGTGCATACTAAAGCGAACATTCCTTTGTACTATTTGACTCATTGGATTTCGATCGTATACTTGCTCTCGTTGCAATTCACGATTAAATGCATCGTACATCAAACGCATTGCTGCTGGCATGTCCAATTTCGACAAATCATGTGATGCCGCACATAAGCACGTACATGTCTTCGATCATGAACAAAGCTTCGTTGCGTATCTCGTCGTTCATTTTAAGCTCATAATTCGATGTTGCAGTGCGAACTCGATGCAAAATGTCATCAGCCATCTCGTCCTTGTATTTGTTCCACAATTCCAATGCGTTCGATGGATGACACGTCGCTATGATGATCGCGAACAATGTACGAATTTGATTTGCCCGCGCAGAAACAGTGGCATCGGCGAGTCTTGGGTCCCAATGTGAGTCGTTTTCCAGCAAATTCAGAGGTTCTCAAACTTCTCGATAAGTGGCGCACAACACACATTCTGTAGTACGAAGCGATTCGAACGAAGTAGAACCACGAACATGGAACAAAAGCACACGAAAGATAGAAGCCTTCGTCTTGTCGTGGATGAACGGTGTACACGCATCAGTCGAATACACATCGACGTATCCTATAACAGGTTCACCTTTCTTTCGTCGTTGAAACTTCTTCGTCGACTGATTCCAAGTATAATAGCGTATGGCATTTTTCAGTAAAACAATGCTCGTGTGAACGGATCGCTTTGGCAAATTTCAAAGAAATTCGTGAGTGTTGTAGCTGATGGTCGCTCTACTCGTTGTGCTGCCTTAGCTTCCGTGAAATAGACACGTTGTCCATTCTCCAAGTGCACCCACAAATTTTGAACAGTAAGATGACGTTCATGTAATGCAAATGAGAAAATACACCAAAACGCCTCATTGTAACTGACATAACGGCCCAATTGGAATCTTAACACTTCGTCATTTACATCCAGAGCAGCAATTCCGAACACTGCCAGGTTGCTGCCTTTGTTCACGTATTTCTAGACAAATTAAATGGAATTACAGTACTCAACATTGCTGTGTGTTGCAAATATTTTCTATAGATGCAACACGGAACGATCCTGTGATTATCGATCACGATATCTTTTCCTATCACCTCACTGTGACTATTGTGCCACCATCTTCGGGTGACCGATGCCTATATATTGGATAACCGACGTTTCCACTAATTGTGTATGTCACCAACGGACGCGGATATTGGTTTGTGCATTTGTGCATTTCCCATCGGCCATATAGGATGAATCTGGATTATGATCTCCGCACGGATCGTGAATCATGTTTGCTGCGACTACCGAGAACAACCTCGGGTCTGCTTTCGGATCTGGTATTTCGGCGCTGATGATTGAATCGAGTTGATTTTCTCAATTAACAATAGCAGAATGTGTGCATGTGGTAATCCGCGGTTCTGCCACTCTACTGAGTACATCCAACAACGTGGCTCTTCGAAAACTACCTGTTTAGCGATGAAGTCCATTAGCATCCTGAGTTTTTGTTTAAACATACGTGCGGTGATGTCACGGCGATCGCTGGAAGTTTGTGCTGGCAGTAGATTACCGTTAATTTCAAGCCATTTTGAATTGCATGTGAACGTGATGAAGAAATCTGGCTCTCCGTAATGCCGCACATACGTCATAGCATTCTGCGCATATTCATGCATATGCCGTGGGCTGCCAACATATGTTGCTGGGAGAATTGTCAATTAACCGACGTTGGTTGCATCCCCGTCCGAAGCGATGGCATTACGCAGATGATTGTACTGCTCGGAACATAGTTTTAATTGATCCAAGCGGATGTAATTATAACGTTTCGTTTCGATCTTAACATACATATCAATGCAATCTCTCATATCAACCATCTCATATCAACCATCTCCTCTTCAGTTTTCCACTCAGATTTTACAATTTTCCTTTTCTAAATGACCATCTTTTAGAACAGAAAAAATTGTAAAATCTCGGATGCGTGCGACATCCTGTACAAAAACATCATTTTTTGACTTTTCCGGTGGATTTTCCCAAAATTTTCTTTCGTAAGAACCATCCATCTTCTGACTATTCCGAACACAATAAAAAAAGATTAAGCCAAATCATTTCAGCCGGTTTTATATATATATATATAGAAGATTTAGATAAATAGATAAAATAGATCGAAAAAAAATATAATAATTTGCAAGCAGCCTCCGGTGGGATTCGAATCCAGTACCTCCCAGCCCAAGCGCCGAAGCTTTATCCACTACACCACCTAACTCATAAAAAATGTGCACACAAAATTCATATGAAAATAGCTTTTTATTCGATTTTCCGACTTTTCCGGTGAATTTTTTCAAAATTTTCTTTCGTAAGAACCATCTCCTGACAACTGCAAAAACAATAAAAAAAAATTAAGCCAAATCGGTTCAGCCGTTCTCAACTGATGCGCGCACATACATTTTTTACACCATTTTTATATATATAGATAAGATTGTCAAAATTTTACACAACTTATATTTATAGTAGTCCGCAACCAACGCCATCTATTAAAAATAATCAAAAGTGGCTATTTAAATGAATGATCATTGTGAAAATACAATTTTAATCGGTGGTGTTAAGTGTATTTCCATACAAAACACAATTCTCGATTTTCCGATTTTTTTGTGATTTTTCGGTTTTCTTTTGGTTTCCGATTTTTTTCGAGTTTACGGATTTTCCTTTGAGTTTTTCCGAATTTTCTTTTTTTTTCTAAGCCCCACTGTTTTGAGATGGACAATGCACAAAAAAAGAATCATCCAAATTGATCGTGTCGTTCTCGAGTTTCTGCGAGACTAACGCACGGCAATTGATTTTTATTTAGATAAATAGATAGAGAAAATAAATAGATAAAATAAATATGTAGTTTGGATAAAAAACAATGTAGCAGTTTGGACGTAGCCTTCGGTGGGAATCAAATTCAGTACCTCTCAATCCAACCGCCGAAGCTTTAACCACTGCACCACCTGTCTCATAGTACATGTACACACAAAATTCATATGAAATTGGTTTTTTATTCGATTTTTCGGGTTTTCCGACTTTTCCGGTGGATTTTTTAAAAAAAATTAAAACAACAGAAAAGATTGAGCCAAATCGGTTCAGCCGTTCTCAACTGATGCGCGCACATACATTTTTTGCACCATTTTTATAGATATAGATGTATATATTACAATTGTTCTCCAATCGAATTTCCCTAACTTATTACTAAAATATAAATTTTAAAATAATAGTTTTTGCAAAAATTTTGGAGAATTTTTAAGAGAAATTTTAAGAGTAGTACCAACAGATTACCAATTAAGAGATTCTCTTTAGAAAAAAAATCTCTTCTTTGTCTCTTAATAGTCTTAACTTAACATCAGAATTGCATAGTTAATTTTTTTTTGTACGAGCCTACTTTATTCAAACATATTTAGCAATAGAAGAATTATAATTATTTTATATTTGTACGTTTAAGCCTTAAATTCCATGGAAAAAATTTAGTGGTAGCAATTTTTTTACTGATAAAGCGCAAAAAAACTTAAATTCCATAAGAATGACAAAGAAAAGAAATATTTTTTATTTCATTTTTATGGTAAAATTTTGTGGGTTTACATTTTGGCATAACCTAAAAAATCATAAAAGTTTTAATTTGTTCATTTTCGTACATTTCGATTTTTCTTTATATATTTTAATTTTTAGATACAGTGCTGGGAAAAAAAAATTGGGCAAACATATTTTATTGCAAATTGGAGTTTTTTTTTGCTAAAATTACAACACTTTTGAACGTAATTGGCTTATTGGTTCATTTTAAATACATGTATGACGTTATTTTTTGAAAAAAAAATGTACCTGCAATTTAGGGGAAACACCCCGAAAATGCCAAAATATTCAAAATACCCTGATTGGAGTTAAATTAATGGAATAAATTAAACACTTATTTTTAAATTTTTTTTTGTTTTTTATTGATTTATAGAAGTTCTATCTTTAACATTAATATTTTGTTGGACCGCCTTTTGTTTTTATTACACCGGTACAACCCCGCATCTGATGTGCAAAATAATTGGTCAAGCAATTATTTTATTTTACTCCTACCGTTCTTGGCCGACATTAGGGTGCAGATGTTGTATTGCCTGTAATTATTTTTTTTGAATATAAATAGTGCATATTTTGTAATATTAAGTTATTCTGTAAGTAATCCTAGTTAAATAAAGAATAAAGTGCAATTTTAGTTAAAAAAAATGGGCAAAGTTAGTGAGCAGTGTAAAAGCAATATGTTGATTTAGAAGAAAAATTAAACATTCCTAAAAGTACTGTCGCGTGGAATATTAAAAAATTACGAAAGAAAGACAAGAAACAAAGAAAGAAAAGCTCTGGAGGGCCCAGAAAGACAACGCCAGGGAAGATCATTTCATAATATTACAATGTCGTCGGAACCGTTTTAACACTTCATCGGACATAAGACGGGATGTTGAGCGTGCAACGAGAAAAGAAATTTCAGACAGCTTAGTGAGAAAAAGACTTGTTAAAGCTGGTTTGAGAGCACTTAGAACAGTCCAGAAGCCAGTTCACATTAATAGTGAAAAAACAAATTTTGCTATGGGCCCAGGAGCATGTTTTTAGAACTCCAAAGATGTTGAATGATGTGATTTTTCCCGATGAATCAAAATTCAAGCTGCAAGTTGGAGATTGACGAATTCTAGTAGGTGAGAGGCTTGGCAACGAATGTCTTTTAAGACTTCCAATGAAAAATGAAGGAGTTATGGACTGAGGATGCTTTTCTGGAAATGAAACCGGTCGATTGTGCTTCCTTAGTTCCAGCATTACAGCAGCTGTTCATCTGCAATTCTTTCACAACGAATTTGAGCATTCTGTGTTAAAGCTTTTTGGCGAGACTTGCAAATTTATTTTTCAACAAGACAACGCTCCATGCCATACCGCCAAATTTGTGAGTTATTAAATTTGAATTGTAGATAGAAAAATTGGCTTTCAGATAAACATAAATAATTTGTTAAAAATTTGTTTTTTTTTCTTATCTCTTCATTTAAAGGTAAAAAAGTGCTTCGAAGAATGAAGTATCGATGTCTTGAGCTAGCCCACGTATAATCCAGACTTAAATCCCATTAAAAATATTTGGTCTATAATGAAGTTAGAAGTAGCAAGAAAGCGCCCAGAATCAATTCAAGCTTTAAAAAGTTTGTTGATGACAATTTGGGAATCCATACCTCCTACGACTTTGAAAAATTTATCAAATTCAATGAATCAGAGGTGTATCGCTGTAATAAAAGCAAATTGCGGTCCAACAAAATATTAATATTAAAGATAGAACTTCTATAAATCAATGAAAAACAAAAAAAAATTAAAAAATAAGTGTTTAATTTATTCCATTAATTTAACTCCAATCAACGTATTTTGAATATTTTAGCATTTTTCGGGGTTTTTCCCCTAAATTTCAGGTACATTTTTTTCACAAAATAACGTCATACATGTATATAAAATGAACCAATAAGCAAATTACGTTCAAAAGTTTTGTAATTTTAGCAAAAAAGGACTTCAATTTGCAATAAAATATGTTTGGCCAATTTTTTTTCCCCAGCACTGTATGTACCACAAAAAACCACTAACGTTAACAAATTTCAACTCGAAAAAAAAACAAATCGCCATTTGACTATAAAAATGGCGAACAACTTATTTTGTATGAGTGTGAGAAAAATTTCTTATATTTGCATACATTTTTTGTGGATGTGTGAACAATGCTGTCATAAAAATTACTTCAGTTTATATTTTTTATAGCAGCATTATGGCAGTACACTAACATTATCACAACTATTCTCTCAGTAATATTTTACTGACAATTTTTTGTTTTGTACACAACCAGTAATATCTATATTTTTTCTCGCGTTTATTTTTACTGACAGCGGATTTTTACCATGGAATAGAGCCTTTAAGCGTAGTACCAATGCCTTCTAAACTACTGGCCGCTTACATCAACTGATGACGACACGCTAAGTCGACGGTTCAACTAGATGGCAGATAAATTTTAAAAAGGAAAATTACAACACAAAATATATTTAGTTGCAATTATTACATCGAAGTAGAAGGTTATTCATTTTTTATTTCCGTTTTCCAGTTTTTTCTAGTTTTTGGCTCCGCCTCGTTCTCATAGAACCAAAATAAATTTCGTCATACAAAACAATAAAAATATTATTTCTCTCTCCAGTTGTTTTGTAATTTTGTTAATTTGTTTAGTTTCGAACAAACTGTTGAAGCCGAAGGATATTCGTTTTTTAATTTTTCTAGTAATGCATGTACATTTTTATTTTAGATTTAGGCATTTTTTTGTCATTTTTATCCAACATAAGTCGACTTGTAATATCATCTAATTCAAAATTGTTGTAATTGGTACGTAGATTCAATAAAAATAGGAAAAGAAGTACGGATATCATGTAAAATACAGAAAAATACATCGTACCGTACGACTTCGATTAATTATGTGACACTAAATGAAAATGACAATAAAATACAAAAATGAAATGACAAACAAAATAGAAATAAAATGATTACATAATATTCTCTACTCTCACGGTTTTATTTATATTTTTGTAGTGGAATACACTAGAACTTTGTATTACGTTATCTAAATAGGCGCATTTCTTTAAATTCTCATTAACTTCTTGAATGTGGATCGAAAAAATTCAATTTATGAATTAAGAAAATCAATTACACTAAAATTGTTTATAATTTATTAATTTATTGTATAATAATTCAGATTTTTATTTGTTAAGTTTGTGAAATTTATTGCCGTCGTAATAAGGAGGCAAAGTGTATTATTTTTACTTAATTATGCTGACATCTGGTTGTCGACTTACGTTGTCGTCATCAGCAAAAAATGAATGTTGTCACAGGCCAGTACTATAGAAGGCACTGCTAGTACTCAGTTCGATTTCATCGAAATCATGAAACGATTTTACTAAAGTGAAATTAAAAATGAAAATTTCCACTTCTATTTTCGTTTTGTAGTACGAAGGCTGTGTCCCAAACACCGACTTATTACAGACTTATTTGCTTATTTGACGCCATCTTGAATAAGTCGGTCAAGTGGTTCCTTTTCAATACACCAGCTTATTTGTGACGTAATATCAAAAAAACAAAATGCAATTTCTGTTATATGGAAGAAAAAATTTCCGTGACATGTTGGTCGTTGCCACTAGATTTGACAAAAAACTGCATGATCACGTTTAGTCAAGGCACATTTTTGGAGACATTTCTGTGTAGACATACTTATTCAGATAAGTCTGCTCGCGAGGTAACTTATTTGAATAAGTCGGTGTCCACAAATAAGTCGGTGTTTGGGACACAGCCTCAGTTCACCAGCGAAACAGCCAACTGTGTTCAATACATCAAAGATAGAGCACATAAACTCTCCAAATTATTGTCATGTGAAAATAATGCATCGGCACATTGTTTTTACGTAAAATTTTAACATTTGCTTGTATTTAACAATAAAAAAAAAATGCCATAAATCTTTACATTTTTAATAAAATTAATTTAAATAAATTTATTCACGTAAAATAAACAAAAATAATAATTCTCCACATAATATTTCATTTCTATTTCACCCGAAAATAAATAAATTTTTGGAGACCGCGTTAAAATTTCATTTCACTTTGATCTGAGTACATACTAAGCTTTACTTAGAAAGTGTAATGATTATTCGGCAAATATTGATGTATGACGTTCAAATTCTAAATATACTTCAAATCAATATTTGGGCTATAGATCGTTCATCAGCTTAGTTCGATAAGTTATTACTTTTTTAGAGAGTCTTAAAACTGACGTACATATTGTAGTAGTTTCGGAAATATTTGTTCAAAATTCTAATAAATTTTCTTATAAATTTAGAAATTATGTAAGTATTTTCTCTTGTAGGGTTGGTAGAACGGGTGCTGATATTAGGAATGATATTCCATACACCATGAAAATTATGGATGACGGCTCTTTAACATCCCAATGCATTCAATTTTTGCAGTTCAATCTAACGAAGGTATGCGGAATATATAGGCCATTTAATTCTAATCCTACAATGTTTCTTGATTTTTTAAAACAACTTCTCCGAAACTATAAATCTAAACACGATTTTATTTTAGTTGGTGACATTACTATACCTGTTAATACAATTTTTAACTAAATCTCAGTAACAAATACTATCTTTTGCAGACCACCGTAACGCCGCATATTTTAAACCACTCTGTTAGTAGTGTTCATAATGTTGAGCAAGTTTGGAATTTGACCATTGATCACATGACCATTGATAAGTGATCAAAGCTTTGTACTCTCAAAATTTCGCTTCAAGTTTAAATATTCTACTCGGACATTAACGGAAAGATAAGTTAATTATAAAAAGGTTAATCAGTCCTTTAATGTTAACCGTATTTGACATCAGAAATTTTTAGTCACCTCTAGAATGGATTTTTGTTATGCATAATAACCAGTTTTCCGTATTGAAGGAAGTAAAAATTGAAAATGCAAGTCTTTGTCACTAGATGACTCTTGATCTCTTGGATTTAATTAAACGTAACAAACGTACATTGAAGCGTGTTTTAAAAGGAACATTACTAATTACGAGCTAAAACATAAATTAGATTTGCTAAATAGAAGCATTATTTTGACAATTTATTTAATAATTTGAGCCAAACCGTAATCTGGAAACAGTTAAATCATTTCATGGAAAACAACTATAATGATATAATGAACTCCGTTATTTGCAATAATGTTGAGTACCATGACCTTATTGCTATTGTTAATATATTTAATCACAGTTTGGTTAACTTTGATGACTTCTGTATCAGCCAGTGGTTCTAGCCCAGGTTCAGATGAGTTAAATAAATTTTTCGCTACTCCTGCAGTGAAATGTCGAATTTAATTTCGACTCTCTCTGATACAAATTGTGGTGGTTATCTTAACATTCGTAATGTGGTTCTGAAGAATTATTCGCCATTTAATCACAATTACGAGCTGATTTATTTAATGTGGTTTTGGAAAGCGGTGCTTACCCCGATTGTCTTAAAATTGAAAAGTGACACCAATCTTTAAGTATGGAAAAAATCCAAACTATAGTTAATAATTTTCGTCCAATTTCAGTTTTGTCGGTATTTGATAAAATTTTAGAAAAAATTGTTGCTAATCGCTAACGATCGAGTTTCGAAATAAATCTAATTTTTTCTATTCCCGTCAGTATTGATTTCGAGAAAGTTCTGGTACAGATTTGGCCCTAACAGACATTACTGGCAAAACTCTATATCTGAATCTCATAACGCTTTTGCTTCAGTTTGCGATTTCAAATGGTGTAAAAAGTTGTGGTGTTTCTCTAGAAAGTGTCCGTAGCCCTTTATTATTTTTAATCTACACAAATGAAATAGCCAATTTACCGCTCACGGGTCATATGAAAATACTACTGACGAAACGGCCCTCTTCTATGAATCCAGAGATTGTCAGGTAGCTAAATAGCTAATGCCATTCTGTGTCTGCATGGGAAATTTGGGGAAGACAAATACTTTAAAATTCGCTCTCTATGCGTTCTTGAGTTTCTGCGGCAATCTAATTATGATGATGTGACTGATGTGATCGCCAGACTATCCAAGTAGACTCAGTGTGATCTTAGCTATTATAAAAACACCATATATAACATATTGATGACCTGTGAGAATTTTTGAAATTTTGGCCAAAGTATGAAAACAATTTACTGTCGCAAAACTTCAGAGATTTTTCATTGAGATTCCAATTAGAAATTCAAATTCAACCCTAAAAACCTTATTTTATATTCACTTGTAAAACAATGAACAGTAGCGAAAATTTGACAGCGAAAAATAAGAGATTATGTTACTCGCCGTACGTGGCAGCACTATCACTAAAGAGAAAGTATTTTGTTTTGTAATTACCAGATGAAATTTTTTATTTATTTTATATCTCTTTTTACACTAAATAAAACATCTCAGCTGAGTAAAACATAAGAAGTGGTCCTTGTGACAAATTGATTGAGGAACTCGGTAAATTAAATCTTGAATTTTAACAATATTCCGTCTTTCTGTCATTTCTTAACAAATTACGATGAAATTTGGATAGTCATATTGATCAGGGATTTTAAAGTATGTTTTTGACAAAATTCTAGCATCTGCTCGTGCTGGACTAAGCTTGGCCATTTCATAACCAGTCCTTATAAAACTGGTATCTGTACGTTCTACACGATATAAGTAAATTTTAAACTAGATGGAATACGGGTATTTCTTAATTAATAATTGTAAAATTTGCATCGCATACATGGGCAATTCGAACAAAAATTTATGGATTAGAATTTTCACTACAATTTTTTGATTTTTGCGGCCATATAAGTTATTTTCAATTTTTGGCAAATATCTCAAAAAGTTCCACTAGTAACCAATACATTTGGTTATTTCTATAAAAGCCTATGTTATACTGAGACTACATGGAAAATTTGGGGATAATTTATGGATTAGAATTTGTGGAACTGGAAGTTTATGAGATGTTGGTCAAACCATAAAATAACTTATATGGCCGCAGAAAATCAAAAATTATAATGAAAATTCTAATCCATAAATTTCTTCCGAATTGTCCCTGTATGCGATACAAATTTTACATTATTAATTAAGAATTAGCCGAATTCCCTCCAGTTTAAAATATGTCAGATTTTGTGATAACTAAACAGCATTTGTGGGAATTGTTAATTTTTTGTTTTAATTGGAAGATAAAGCACATCGAATGATTGTGAAAGTTTACGGTGACAATGCTCTAACCGATACATCATGTCTTTTTAACGCTTCTTTTTAACGATTGATGATTTCAGTGTTGAAGATAAGCCTTGCTTAGGCCAGCCAAAAAAAAATCGTATACGACGAATTAGAGGCATTGCTCGATAAAAATCCGACTCAAACGCTAGAAGAGCTTGTCGGTACATTGGGGGGTGACCCAACAAACAGTTTTCATACGATTAAAACCTATGATTCAAAAGCACGGAAATTGGGTCCCTTATAAAATGATACTAATAGGTTCTTTTACATCGGATAGTGACCGATGATGAGAAATGGATGTTCTACGATAACTCCAGGAGGAAAAATAATACGCTTTCCACAGCCAATCGTTGCCATCGATCTGAACATCAACACCAAAGACGAACATTCATGGTTCGAAGGTTATGATGTGCATCTGGTGGGCCCAAAGAGGTGTTGTTTACTACAAGCTGCTAAAACCTGGCGATTACATAACAGTCGAGCTGTTAGAACTACAGACTATATTTAGATCGTTTGAGGCGCGCTTAACGGCATGATAAAGTTATTCTTCTGTATGACAACGCTCGGCCTTATGTTAAAAACGTCGTAAAAAAATATTTGAATATCTGGAAACGATCAAGTGGGATATTTTACCGCACCCGCCGTATTCTATGAACATTGCTCCTTCTGATTAATGGTTGTTTCGATGGATGCAACACGATTTGGCAGGTCACTGGTTCACTTCTTTCAAAGAAATTGAAAATTGGCTTCAAACATGGATCGTCTCAAAAGACGAAACATTTTTCCGAGAAGGGATTCGAAAATTGACTGAGAGGTGGGAAAAAGTCGTAAGCAGCGATTCACAATATTTTAATTAACCTGTTCATTATTTTATTTTAAAATAAATGCATTTTTAAAATTAAAAAAACGGATCGAATTAATTTGTACTACCAATAAATTGTACAGATACCAGTTTTATAAGGATTGGTTATGAAAGCCAAGTTTAGTCCAGCACGAACAGATCTTAGAATTTGGTCCAAAACTTACTTTAAAACCCCTGGGGGACCATTATGAAACTTTTCTCGCTTTCGAAAAAAATCAATATCTAACAATTCGATATTATATATTCGTTTATTCGATATAATGGTGTTTAATGGAATCTTAAACACACTGTCAAAGGACCAACACTATTTAAATTCTCCGTAGGTTCACTCCACAGATGATTCGTGGTCTTTTTAAATTGTGGAGCATTCAAAAAGTTTTTTGCAATGTCTTCATTTTGCTCCATGAAAAAGATTAATTTCTCATACTGTTTGGCATTTGTTTTGGACTTGTCAATTCAATTTTAATTTTATAAAAATACATTCTTTAATTTATTAATTTGTTTACTTTTTTAATTAGGTTTAACTTACATCTCGGTAAAAATAGTGTTAAAATTTATTTTTAAAGTGCAAAACCTTAAATATCAAACAACACTTGAAGGCGACTGTTCAAGTGCGAATTTTTGTGCGGATATTTAGAATCACACTTTTCCACCGATTTATTGGAGACAGTCTATCTCATAATTTTATGTCTTTTGATGATTAGATTGGTCGTCTGCGAATATTTTGCGCTCAAAAAATCGCACTCGAACAGTCGCCTTGAATACGATATGATACTCGCCACCTAAATAGCAGTGGAATTTTGATGAAACATTTTCGTAAAACTCGATATCGAAAAAACAAAAAAAGTTCATAATACCGATATTAGCCACGAGTCGAGTTTATCGACAGCAAAAAAGTTCATAATACCAATTATCGCGGCGAGTCGATTTTTTGAAAGCGAGAAAAGTTTCATAATAGCCTCCGTGACGAATACTACTATCCAAATTTCATCGTTATTCGTTAAGCAATGGTGGAAAGCCGGAATAATGTTAAATTTCAAGATTTTATTTACTGAGTTCCTTTACTGCGAAGATCAATCAATTTGTCATTTTAAGGACCACTTTTAATATTTTATTTCGCTGAGATGTTTTATTTATTTTAGAGATAAAAAATTAATAAAAAATTTCCGCTGGTAATTACATAAAAAAATAATACTTTTTACACTATTTGCCGTAGGCACTTGGCGAAATACACTTACGCTTAAAAAACACATCTTATTAAACACTTGTTTTTTGCGAAATAAAAAACAAGTGTTTAATAACATGTGTTTATTAAGTAAAAAAAAAAAAATCTTTTTAGTGATAGTGTGGTGTAGTCACTTGCGGTGAGTAGCGTAATCTCTTTTTTCCGCTGTCAAATTTCCACTGTCTTATATAGCATTGCTCTTTCAAAATAGACGAATTATAATATAGACCCACGGCTGAAATTACACGATTATTAGTTTAGAATTAACCGAATTTTATCCAGTATAACCAAACTTAAAACCATTCCAAATGCATTTTAGAATTCAAATTAATCTTGTGTAGTCTGGGTGTATATCCAAGAACTTCATTTAAAATTTATGTTTGAATCCAAAACCAATCTTAGAAACCATATTTAATAATGATTAGTTGGCGGAGTGGTAGAGTTTGATCCAGCGACAGCATGTACAGATCCTAATCTTTTGTCCAAACCAAACCCCTCTCCTATCTTTCGGAAACATTTTTAAGGGTTTATTCCGCTTTTGAGAAAATGAAATACGAAAATTAATTAAAAAATTTCGCCACGTATAAAATCAAAATAAAATCTCTTTTGTGAGTGTGCTGCTCCTTGTGGTGAGTAGCTTAACCTCTCACATTAACGCGAACACTTTTTGTTTGATTTGCAATTAATTATTTTAATTCTATTATGTTGTACTACCTTCGGAATTTTTTAATTATTAGTAAAATTAGAGAAAGTAAAGGCCGATTATTTATGTTTTATCGATTTTTTTAATTGATAAAATTTACGGTCGGTTCAGATAGAGTTTATTTTGCGCAGTATGAAGAATTTTTGAAGGCTTCATTTTGGTATGAAGCAGCGCTTACTTTATGAATAACATGGGGTACGTCGGATATATTTTGAACCTTGATTTAGATTCACAATGTTTCTCAACTAAAGCTTCACCACCCGACTATTTAGTTTAGTCAATTTGTCGATTAAAACACACAGCACTATTCGCTTTTTAACACGTTTTTCTAAAATTCACGTTATTTAATTGACGTATACTTCTAATACCTCCAATTTTCTAAAATTTGAAAATACAAATTTCATTTAATAAAATCTCGAGTCTTTATGAAATCAAATGCGTTGACTAAAAAACATTTTCTGTTAGATGCAGTTTAAATAGATAAACTAATTTCATAAATTACATGACAAACTTAGTTCGGTTTGGTCGGAATCATATCTAACACCAGATTTTACAACAACAAAATCTGGCAATATCTTCCCAAAATATAATGGAGGCGAAATTTCGATAATTTTAATTCTAGCCCAAGTTTCAAAGAAAATTTAAACTCAAGAACATTATTGCGGTTAACCAGAACGGAGAGTTTTGTCACAATTTTCTCATTAAAAGAAAACTAATTTTTACGAACAACCTCTTTTTTTGTTAGTAAATTAGTCGTTATTAGCTGCCAAATATATTTTGTGTTTGATGAATCTAGCGGGATTGGAATAAAAGCGGCCTGGTGATTTGCATATCTCGTTGGTCAATAAGGTGAAAAAACACCTTTTCTTTTTCAATTGGGACCACATTTTCACAACTTTTCTTTCAAATTCGTGAAGATAGTCACGAATAAAATACCATGCGCAACCCAAAGTACGGAATGATTCATGTTTCATCTATTGTGACATACCGAGACGAAAAATTCTGTTTTTGATTCAATGTACTCAAGCGCGGCACCCACTTTGAACAGAGCTCTCTCATGGACAAATATTAAAGCAAAATAGTGTATTTGCTGTAGTGTATGTACTGTGTTTTGATATCTTTATGGTATCAGCTATCTGACGCAACTTCACTTTTTTCATCTTTTTAATTGTTTTGAAAATAACAAACGAAGCGTTATTAAAACAACTGAAAGTTGTAAACTAACAGTCGGACTGCCATAGAATGACGGACTGCCCCTAAAATTTGATAAAATCTTTTTAAATTTGCTGGCGACTGAACACGGCCGTGGCACATTTGCATGTGAATCTGTTCAGAGCAAAAATTAGAGTAATCTGTATACAATTGGGCCACTAGGAATGTTTAATTGAATTTCATGATGAAAATTCAATGGTTTCTGTAAATATAATTTTAAACCAATTATCATACAACATATATTTTCCAATGGTACAGCACACAATCAAATTTATACAAATAAAGCATATAATTGTATTTTTATATATCGCGCACAAACCTCTCACAACGTTTCTTACATTTCCAATTATAAATTTTAATATTTTGTATTTTCAGAATATCTTCCTACTGTGGAATCCTGAAAGCATTATAACTCCGTACACAACAATACAATATACAAAAACGCTTTAAGCTCGGTATATTCAAGGATATAAAATTCATAATTGGAAAATTTCAGCAATATTTTCACATAATTGTACAAGTACGGTGCTCTCATTGTTTTTATCTCTATGGACAATGCTGTACTAGACATTATGTAGTGTAACTTTAGAGTTATTTTACACCTCCTTGTGCAGCTTATCCTAAAAGATGGTGATGAACAAAACAAAACGTTAAAACACAATAAAATGTAGTGTAAGACCGCGCACCAACGACGTTGTACTCATATATAATACACAAAAATTCAATTCACCCTCAGGAAATATTTGATTTTTACCACTCGCGCGTTGTGTAATTTCTTTACAAAGTAAATAAAAAATAAAATAGAAGGAATTTCCTGGAATCCGTATAAGTATTGGATTTGTTACGTTCGTCGGTATATAATACACATACTCGTTCACTTACATACTAACCGGAAAACATCTAAGTATTTTGTAGCAAAATTCAAAAGCTTTTGAAAGATTACTTTTAAAATACTTTGAGAATCATTTACAACAACAAACGCGTATTAAAAGAAAATTATTGCCATTAGTTCAGTGCGGCACTACTTAGTACTACAACAATTATCAAGCTCAAGGTCATCATATAAATGATTTATGGTGACATAACAAAAAAAATTTAATTGATCTATTTGTGGTATTGTTGGTTTTAAATAGATTGTAATTGACTGCTTGATTGATTGATAGACAAATTAAACATAAATTCCTTAAAAATTCAACATAGATGAATACATTCCTATCTTTGTGTAAATTAAAATGCTTGACCTATATAAATGTACACAAAAATATACATATGTGTATACATGACAATGTGCCTATTGTTTGCTAATTGTTAAAGTCATGTGAATATTTTTTGGAAATAAATTCGAAACGCTATAAAATTTGGGATACCTACCCGAAATGCTTTGTGTAATATGGCCAAATGGTAATATCCTAACATTAAATTAAGATTTACGGTTATATTAGAAAAAGCTGCCATCATTCAAAAGATTTTAAACCCGAATAGTATTTAACTGTAATAGTCTTCAAAATCGGACCGTAATATAAAAGGATTTATTTTGGTTATGTGACAGGGAAACTCAACCACAATATTAATTGCCCGTTTTTCAATCGTCTATTCTTTCCTTAGGCACCATTATTTTTAATAGATTTTTACCAAATGTTACCATGGCTTAAAGGTAACAGAAACGGAAAACCATTTTCTTTAAATATCTAATTTATAAATGAACAATATAATTTCAAATAATCATTTATATAAATTTAGTTTATCGAAAACAGATTTATTACAAAACAATAATTATCAACATTTAAAAACTAACTGGCTTTTATAATTTCATAGTTACACTTACAACGTTCAGGCGCTGCTGCATTCGTCTCCATGACGTTACACTTAGACTGTAACATAAAAAAACAAATTCAAATAATGCAACTTATTGAGTCCCAGTCTTATTTTATTTTTATTGTTAAATCAACGACATCAGGCTGCCGAACTAAACATTAATTGAAACTTTAACGAAGAACTTTAAGATAAAAAGAAACAAAAATAAATGAATTTTAAGTGGTAAAAAAATAATTATTGTTTCGCAGCCATAAGATGAGAGAAAATTGTAAGTTGAATCTACTTAGTGCAAGCAGATTCGAAATGACAAGCTCCAATAAGTGAGGGAAAAATTTGAGTCGGTCAATGTCAATCATAAAATTCAATGTTGTTCTTTAAAATAATAAAATAATAATTAAAAGAAAAATTATAATTAAAGACAAAGGCTGTGTCCCAAACACTGACTTATTACAGACTTATTTGCTTATTTGACGCCATCTTGAATAAGTCGGTCAAGTCGTTCCAATTCATTATACCGACTTATTTGTGACGATCACGTTTAGTCAACGCACATTTTTGGAGACATTTATGTGTAGACATACTTATTCAAATAAGTCTGCTCGCGAGGTAACTTATTTGAATAAGTCGGTGTCCACAAATAAGTCGGTGTTTGGGACACAGACAAAAACTCAAAATTTTAAATAAATTTGCAGAGCATTCTTGAAATTGTTGGTTCGTCTTGTCCATAGTCCGTTCTATGATATGTCATTCAACAAAAGAGGAATTAACACAATATCAGCAACGATTTAGTGGTTACTGAGGTGGTTTGTAAATTGGTCAGGTTTAACGACTCGGAGCATGGGGATAATACGTTGAACAGGAACACATCCACCCATGGTAGCTCTCGTAAAGCAATCTTTGCTACATAAGTATCGTGAATTTCTTTGAGCCGATGCTTAACGAAACCAAGCGCAGATTTAGCTCGGTTGATAATATTGACAATAGGATCCCTGAAGTTCACAATGTTCTGCCAAAATATGTAGTACTAGGATAGAAAAACGGGTAGAAAAAACAAAAAATAAAATTTATAAAATCTAGTAGGTATTGAAACAAAATGTAAAATCTTCACATTTGCTTAGGCGTTTATTTTTCACCAACATTCATTTTCATATAGACTAATCGCGTAAAACTCAAAACCAAAATTCTGACCCTAAACTTTTTGTTTGTTTTTTCGTTTGTGTTAGTGAGTATATAACACGAGCACTTTAAAATTTTGGTTGTAGGCGAAGAAGTATATAAAGGTGGATTTAAATCTCCGACGATTTTTCTGCGCCGAACATCACGAGACACATTCAACCAATCAGGAAGGAATTCTTCGCCAAATTTTCGGCACAATGAAGACATGAACAAAATTTATCTTTTCGGAGCGACGACACAGCATTCTATGTATACAATTTTTTTAATCTCATCTGTTTTTTTTTAAATTATGTGTCAAAATACATATTGTTTTTGTATGTATGTGTGAAAAAACTGCGCCGAAAAGTCGTCGAATATGTAAATCATCGATAATACAGTGTTCACTGAATTTCCTGCGGCAAGCAGCCTCGCCGAAAAATCGTCGGACTTGTAAATCCACCTTACGAGATGAAGAAAAGCGCATCATGTTGCCGCTCAATGGAGCGGCACAATAACAGAAAGTCAAGATTTACAATGAAAGTACAGTGAATCATAAACAATTATAATTTATTTTTATTTCGCTAGTTTTATATCCCATGTAGAGATTAGGCCGCTTCAATGAGGTTACATTACCAACTATTTTTCCATTTTACAATTTCTTTATGCTGTTCCCTATAAGTTGTCCAAATCTAAGTAACGGTTGCTTCACGTTGGTGGATCATAAACAATGCTTTCGAACAATTTTGGAGTGCACTATAGACAACACACTATAGGTGGATGTGACGGCAAAAAAAATAAAATTGTTGGGTATATTTTTGTATGTTAATTTTTATTTTCATAAAGTGTGCCAACATTTTCATGAAAAAAACTCTCAAGGTTAATTTGTTCAACTCTGTAGCACAATTTTCTGCAGAAAAATTTGCTCCAATAAGTTTTACAAAATGAAATGTAGGGGAAACTTGTTCACAGAAATATAACCAATGTAGATAATTTAATTGGTTGTTTTTGTTCTCTCTTTCTTCGATTTTTATTCTCCAGCAAATTTTTCTGCAGAAAGTTTTGCTACAGAGTTAAATAAATTCACCTTGGATGAACTTATTTTTAATGCACATCGATCTCAATGATATTAATAAATAAAAAATTTGTCTAATTAAAAAATCGGATAATATTTCGCGATTTTATAAAGTTACACTCTGTATAACTTTTCTGGGTAAGTTTATTTTTGCGAAAAAAACATGTTATGTCAAATTTTTACCCCGAGAGCTCATCTAGTGTAAGTGTTTTTACCCTGACAGCTGAATCCTGAACACTTTTGTTGCCTTACATTTTCAACCAATTTCGCATAAGATGTCCATTTGTTTTGTTGAAAATTATGTAAACAGTTAAACAAATTAGATTAATAAAAAATGTTAAGAGTGAGACATCGAAACGAATAATACAAAATTTTTGCTCAGGAGCCTAACTATTGAATTTGACGTTCATTTTCGAAGGCTATCGTTTTCCTATAGTAGACGAAAGAAGAAAAAAGAAAAATGTATAAAATGTTTACTATTTTTTTCTCTTTTGTTTCTACGCTTGCTATAGGAAAACGACAGCAGTCGAAAATGAACATCGAATTCAATAAATTTTTATTTGCAGCCTTTCTCGTGTATAGGAACAGCAAAGAAGGCTATCCAAATGAGCGAAAATAATCCTCGAGCGATTTTTAAAAAAGAGACGTGGCTTAGCCAGACTACCACTGATTTTTTAAGATGGTAGACGACAAGATGGGCCAGATGAGAAATTATCTTTTAAGTTAGTAATTTTCCAAACCATAGTGTCAATCAATCTAGTTGGAAACCAAAGAAGATTGAACGCCATTTTTCATGTACTTGAAATAATCTTCGTCAGGATCCGAATCAATGTTCGAGAAGGCCAAACTAAAGAGTTCAGTGAACAGGTGTTTAATAGACATTGAAAGGATATCCATCAGATTTTAGCTTCGAATTAATTGTCAGAAACGTTTAGGATCTGGGATGATGTCGGATTTAATTTTGTTCATGTAATTTTTATAAAGTTCTTGAGATTCATCCTTAAAATTATTACAGGTGCCCATATATTTAGCGTAATCCAACTCCATCTAAGTTTTCAGAAATTTTTTACCCATCCCATTATTTTCCCCTCGTATCACATTGTTCTCAGTTGTATTTTTGCCCTTCTAACCAATCTGAAATTGATTGTTATCACTATTATTTAGAATTGCGCTGAAATCAATGTTATCCAATAAATCGTTGAGTTACCGACCAAACGGCACGGAGGTACTGGGTGCGAATTTTGATAGGGGCAGGATACAAAACGGGTTTTACAACATCTAATTACGATCTATGATGAAAATGAACACAACTATAACCCCCTGTTGGCCATATCGAGCTACTCCGTTAGGTAAGACGTTAAAAACGAACCGCAAAAGAGTTGAGAGTGCTTCGACCCCAGAAGATTTCAAAGTTAATAAACAAATAAATCGTTGAAATTTCCAAAATATACCACCGAAAATTAAATCGGACAGGCAACTGTTAACCGTTTCTTACAAAAATACTAGATCAAGCTGATAAAAATAAAGTTGTAGAAATAATCGTATGTGAGATATTCATTCTGGCAAAAATCTCCTATTTTACTATTTTAATGTATGATCTATAAATAATTACATAAGTTAGAAATTTAAAATTTTTAAATCAAAATTAAAGTTTTTCTATCGACCCAGCTAAATATGTTTTGGGTTTCCAGGAATAAAAGTGACCTAAATGAAAAACACAAATTTTCTTTATCTAAAACCATAAAAATGCCATTTACCAAATTTTTTACATTATAGCTTTTAAACATAATAATAGAGAAGGTTAGATGTTAGAATGTGACAGTCTGTAAGGGCGGTTGTAACATAATCAAAATAAACAAATAAATTTTCAAGTATTTAAATTAAACTATCTCAAAACATAACGATAACATAAATAATTCAGTTATTTTAGATTAAAAAAGGAACATGTATAGGGCCCTATAAGGCACATGTCCTATAGGGCATATTGCAAACAATAGATCGCATATAAAATAATAAGGAATTATCCTGAATCGCAGATGTGGCAATGAAAAAAAATATTGATGGACTTTTGCCCCACACAATTTTCATGGACCCAAAGTCGATTGACATACCATTTATCGTTTGGAATGGATTTGGAATACTTTAGTATTGCAGTATGTGCAAATGCACTATTCTTCTTCAGAATTTGGGGAACAGTTTCTCTCTTTAAGCCTTAATTTTACTTTTGGTTTCGGTTTCTTTGGTTATGTTTGAAGAGTTTTTTCTTATTTTGCTCTCGCTTTTTTGCTTCTCCTTCCAAGTACATCGACTCAGGAGTATCAGTAAGGATCTTTGTTCTACCCCTCTTTCTGCCTCCAGCAGCCACAGTGCTTTCAAGAGACGATTTTGGGTATATAATGACATTTTATGGAGAAAAAACAGGATTCGATGGGTTGCCTGAATACTCAGGTGGCATTGATGGCGAAGATGGTGTTATCTCTTGTACTTCTACTGGTAGCTCTTTATTTGTGACATGACTTGCATAAATTCTTCATCACCAACAATATCAGGATTGACTGGCCAAATTCCAGAAGCCCTAAATCCTGATATTATATTTTTGATGTTGCAACCAGCTCTAATGCAATTTTTGTTAAATCGGGAATGTTTTAAATTCGAATTCGTTTACCTTTTTAACGAAATTACATAAGTTTTGAGTGTCCAACGTTTAGCCTGTTGTTATTACCTGCATTTATTTTCATTCAATTCACTGAATCACGATTATATAAGGTTTTCATTGGATCAAACACACTACGATCCAATGGTTGCAACTTATATGGGAGCAGTGAGGAGCCAAATGTCAAACTCAAAAGGCCGTTTTCTTATAAACGGAACGGCAATATGGGAATGGTGGTTGTCTAGATTAATAGTTAATTTTAACATCGAAGATGTTTTTGGGGTCACGCATTATATAGCAAAATGCAACGAAATTTTGTCCCAGAATATGCAACGAAATAAAAAAAATAAAGTAAATACGAGAGAATCAAAGCACGCTGGTGCACTAAAAATAAATTTTTGGGCTCAAACTTTTTTATTTTTTATTTTTAGGTCTACTTAAATACAAGTATTCTAGCCCAAAACAAATCAGTAGGCTTAAGCTTTTTTATTTAGTCATTAAGCACAATTTCAAGCCCCATCTTTGATGTTTAAATTTCTAGCCTTAGGCTCAAACTTGCAATTTTTTATTGCTCCGAGCTGCATTTGTGTGCCATACAAAATGTTGCACGAATTGTAAAAATTCTGTTTGCATCCAGCCAGACTTATTTGCGGTCTCAATGCAATCCACCGTCCCCCCTTTCGAAAAATTGCATGAAACTTTTTTAAAGGAAATATAAACATTGGAGGAAGCGAATTTCCAATAGCATTAACAGCAAGGCACATCGTAACTAATATACCTCTTTCCACCGACGCAATGCTTCTCACTTGCTTTTTTCCCTTTTCGGTAAAAATGTTTAAAAACTTATGAACGGTGGTTAAGCCAGTTTCGTCATTGTTGAATATGTCTTGACGTTCAAATTTATATCGGGTCAACTTTTAGCATTGTTATATTCTCAATAATGTGAATGATTGTAACATGTTACAAACGACCACATTGAAAAATGTTTCAAATACCAGATCCTTGATTTTTGATACACTTTTAATAATTATGCTTAAACTAATAACCCACAATGTAAACTTAGTACACGTGATAGAACTATGTTCACCTTCACATAATATGATAAACGTATTTTAAGAAATGTACCAATAAAAAACTGAAAAAATTCTTCGGTGTTTGATTTTTACTTTTCTGTTGTTAAATTTAATTTTCACTATTTTTCTGATGTTTAAATGGCTATTGAACTGCAAATTTTTTTGAGAGCGTTCAGACACTACAGTAGTTGTTTCCACATATCAGAAAATGACTTTGTTCACGTATATGGAGTTCTCGTAAAAATGAAATTGTTTGAACTGACCACCTGTTACGTTTGTACCCACTCTCCCCTACTGCATGTTATCTACCGTTATCCACATTTTTGACAGTTGTTTTGAAATTTTGAAGTTCCATGATTTAAAAAAAAAAGAATATTTCGTTTTGCAGGATTTTACAATTATTTCAACTGGATTTTAATGGACATTACCGGAAATAACAAACCCACTTTAATCGGTTTATTTAAATAATGGAGGTGTCTAAGGGACTGCGATCACCTTTTAGAATTGTTAGGTAAATTGTAAAGGATGTAAATGCGTTTTGCTTCCGCTTTGATTACTATTCTACAATCTATTGCTAAGTCATCGCAGTTGTGTGGCCGTTGTGAAAATCGTTATGGTTTAATTGCACCAGCAGATCGTTCCTTATTATAAATAACCAAGATATCATCGACTAATCAGGAATTTTTGGTTCGTGATACATATTACTCTCACGTAAGACACCAAAGCGTCAGCGAGTGGATGTTCTTCTAAAATTCAAATATAAAGCAATCGAAGGGCGCTCGTTTTGTTTGATCTCTGATTGCTTTAATGTTAAGCTCGAAGTTCTCTTTATTTTAATTACACCATTGTTTAGTGTTCACGTGGTTTTATGAATGTGAATATGAACGTATTTTACTCAAACCATTTTTGAGATGTTGCTAGAAACAGTCAATTTTTGAATTATAGATCACTATCGATAGAATCGATGATGCTATACTAACATTTTTTCTTCCAAAACTTTCATATAAGTTTGGGTTATAATCTAAACGCAAGGTCATTTAAGAGAAAACCTTCAAATGTTAGTTTACACTTTTAACATTTATACAAAATGAACACCTATAAGGCATTGACGCTTTCATTAGAAACCAGTCCTACTAGTCACAAGTAGAGAAGTTTGCTGCATTATACAAAAACAAATATTTCTTACAACAAATATTTCTGCGACTTCTACTTGGCGAATTTTGAGTCGGAACTTGGGTATGCACCTGTAATTCATCTGACCCAGGAACTTAAGATAAACGACCATAGACAATGCCATGTATCCGCTGATTGGGTTCTGGAGCAATTGTAACTTGACCCAAATTTAAAAAATCATCTTTAGAAACGAGGTACATTTTTGGATGAATGTGAACTAGCAAAACTGAGATACCCCAGCACCAAACGTATCCCAAGAACTAGTTATTTCGCACGGCGGCAACGTAAACTGGCCACCGAAATCTTGCGTTTTAACTCCTTTAGAATTCTTCCTTTGGGGCTATCTTAAATCACAGGTCTATGGGGATACACCGCAAACAATTGATCCCTTAAAGCAAACATCATGAGCGCCATCCAGCAAATACAGCCAGATTTATGCGACAAAGTCAAAAATTGGACCTGTCGAATACGTGCCGTGAATATGAAATGTTTAAAAAAAAAAAATCAAATTGAAAATAATGAGTGACACACAACTTGCTTTATTTACATTTACAAATCGAGCCTCCTTTTTGAAACACCCTTTAGAATCTACTGAATTTTGGATGTCCCTCCTTGTTTAACTCCATTGTGGATGCTCACTATAATAAAGGATTCTACATCAATTAATGGTGCATTGGTGTAAGAAGGTTTGTGTGTTGTAGAATACTCGTTCCCACCTTTATTCTAGAAGCTTTATTGCCAATTACAATTTACGACATCATATTTGATCGCCTCATATCATTCAAAAATATCAATAACCTTATATTGTCTAGGAAAGTTAACATTAGTAATTGGATACAATTTCTTTCCACCCGACTAAGAAAAATAAATTGCATGAAGATACTAATAGCAAAAGAGGTATTTTCAATAAAAATCAATTGAAGTTGCAATGAAAGCACTTTTTTAATGATATTATTTGCTATCGTTCAAATAACTGGAACTGGCTAACAAGATGAGCATTATAAACGTTTTATTATCCATAATACTAATATCAGTATCATGAAGTCATCTTGTATTCAACATGTACGACCCGCACCAAATTATGTTTACTAAGTACATTTGACACAGGTAATTTACCCCTCTAATTAACGTCAGCAAAATAAATTAATTGCGAAATAGTAGTCTACCGTCTTGTTTGACTCGGTCTATAATTCGCTGGTTAATATTTAGTCTATATATAGACATACTAACTAAAAATAAAGTAAAATAAAAAAAATTGAAAAGTTAATCCTGACAAGTTAAATGGACCACAAAAATTAATTTTATTCCATTTTTGTTTTTGTTTTGATTCTTAATCCCTTTTTTGTGCTATCTTGGTTCCGTATACTTTTTAATTAAATTTGATTTATTAAAAAAGAAAAGTCTATACCGAAACCGTAATTAATTATTCATTTTTACAAAGAAAATAAGTTTTGTATTCATTCCATTCTTCCAATTGTACGTACACAAACTTTTCTTGCCACTGCTCTGCTTCTTTTGAATAAGATTTCTTGTGTACCTACTTTTTTCGGTTATTTTCATTCATCCTTACATTTTCATACTTTTTCTTCATTCGGTTTTCCTCTCTAATTTTGTTATTATGGTACGTATGCTGAATTGTTGTTGCATTCTTTTTATTATTTTCAAGATACGAATATATGTAACTATACAGAAAATTGGTTTTGATTTTCCATTTTGCTTATCAACAAAAAACAAAAAAAAAAAAACAAATTTAAAAAAAATGTTGAAATTCAAACCCGTATATAAAGTATACATACACACACACATAACCGAAACCTCCTACATTATTTATACTTATCCCACATACACTAGAATATAGTGAACAACAACAACAACACAATTATTCAATTAAAAACAAGAAAAATACTTCAACAACTCTACTTGGATTTAATAAATTATAGTTTTTCCAAGCTTTCCTTTTTTTTGTTTATTTTTTGTTTATGGGAATACTTTTCGTGAGCTATATATCCAAATTTTAATGATCAACTTTTTCTCTCGCTTCTAATAGGAAGAAATTCTGATTATTATAATAGTCCTGGTTGCAGTACCCTACTTAATTCATAGCCGAGTCGAGATTACACAAAAAATATCAATCTTGTCAATTTATAAAAAAAAGAAATTAACATAAAAATTTCATTCCCAAAAACTTCGTTCGTAACCTGATTATAACAAGGAAGTGAGTTGTTTTTCACTTTTTCGCCAATCTCTCTCACCACTTTATCTTTTTCGCTCTCGGTAACGGGTCTTTGTACATTATTCATAAACGAAATTTGAATAAATTTATTTCGAGTGTTGTTCTTGTATATACACTTGGTTCGAGCAGCAGAGTTGGGAAAATGAAGAAAAATTATTATTAATTTCCAGAATATTTAAATTTAATAAAAAAGAAAAAGATTTTTTTTTTTTTTTGCTTGAACTTAATAATTTTTAATGCATTACGAAAGCGAAAAAAACGGTTATGAATTTTTATAGGACACAAAAAATTTTATAGTATGCATGTAAGATGCAGTTGAGAAGTATAACTTTTTGCTCGGTAAATAGGATATTGATTCTTGAAATACGTACACCAGTATCAAATTTAAATTTAAACATCATTTTTAGGGTGTGTGAATATGCTAATGCGAATCTGAGATTTTGAATTTAATATAAACTTAGGTGAAGAAACGGATTTCGAATAATATACAGGAAGATTTACCGATGTTATCCGCAGTTAATCTTAATGTTCATGGTTTAGGCTTTAAGCATTTAAATTTTTATTATACATTTTTTTGAATTTAATGTGTCCTTCTCAAATGCTTTCATAGTTTTCGTATTACATCTCTAATATTTTTACTCTAATATTTTTTTGTGACAGATTTCGAAACTGTGGTTAGCTTTTAATTAATTTAAAGCCGAAACAAGTTTATAAACTAGTTTTACTATAAGATCAAGTAAACAAACGATACGACAAATTATTGGGTACGTCGAAGAAGAAAGAGTGTTTAACCGCGTAAGGCCCGTAATTTGAAAAAAAAATCATCTCTCATCTTGGTAATTGTTCAAATTAGAGAATTTTTCAACTATTACAAGATACTGTAAAAATCTGTTGAAATACCTCATCAGTCAATAAGTCCCAGTACTAACTACTAAAAAACATTTTTTTGTGCAAAATTCGGCTTTAATTATCAACACAGTTTGCTTCAAGAATAACATATTGATTGCAACGCTTCTCTAGCATCCGGATGTTTTTTTTTTTGTAGAACAGTTTGTCGCCTTAAAATATTAGTTTGTTTCGACCAAATCTCTTTTCCTGGACCAATTTTTTGGGATTGCGAACAGGTAGTAGTCGCTGAAAGCCAGACCCGAGGGATGTGGTGGATGGGGAAGCAATTTGATCAATTCATGCAATTTTGCTACCGTAGCCAACGTTGCGTTTTTTCACAACTTCTGGTGTTTCCTTTCTCAAGATAGTCGACGAAAAAATACCTTGCCCATCCCAAAATACAATGTAATAGTATATACATCGCCTATTGATATCTTTAAGGTGTCAGCTATAATCACACTGAAACCAACTGATCACACTTGAACCAACGTTCAACGGTTGCTTTCGAAGGAGCAGAGTCGCTATACCACTGATCACCCTAGCTTTGCTGGAACGGTATTGTTTACCATCAAAAAACAGTGTTTAACATACACATAATACTATATACATAGACCGGTAACAACTAAATGTCAAGTGAGTTAATTTCAAAGAAAAAAAGAGATAGACAAAATATAATCAGTGCTGTATTTAGAATTTTTATTAACGAATGCGAATAAAGTTAGTTACTTATTCGATGTAAATAAACAGTAGAATTACATATAAGTTTGCCTATATAAATTACCAGCATTCAAGCATTTTAAAATAATTTTTTTTAAGATAAACTTATTATTTTTTACTGTGTAACTTAGAAGTGAGACAAAACCTTTCTACAAATAAAGTAAAAATTTAATTTTTTTATTATCATCCATTGCTCAACAGCGTTCAATGTCAAACTATATAATTTTTTAAATTATTTATATAAAATTTAGATTGATAAAAAATTGAATAATTCAAGTTTGCCAAGTACATGATGAATTCCTGTGTTCGAGTTTAGCAATGAAAGTCATTTTCACTTTGGTTGTGAGACAATTTTAATGGTATGTTTGGTATGCTTGTTTGGCACTCTTTATAATATATGTACGAACATTTTTTATTTATTTATTTAAGTTTGACAGCGATGTTTTCAGTCATAACTTCGTTTAAGTCCTAAACTTACCTTTTGTTGTCAACAATTTTAAATATTATAAAATAATAAAATAAAATTAATTTTTTTTTTAAATTTTGATCTATTTAGTGTCATTTATATTATTTAAAATATTAGTAATATAGCTTTGCATTGAAAAAATTTACTGGCAGTATTTGTACTCTATAACTAAAACAAATGATTGTTTTGGTTCTCTAAGCTACTACTTTTTCATCCTTTACTGCTTGTATGTACTCATTTCTACACCTCCCATGAGGAAGAGTACGTGGTGCATTTTTTTAATGTGGTATCCTCAATAGGTCTAATCCATAATACAATATCCTGCAAAAAAATAAATAATAACCAGTAGTTTGAAATCAAAATATATGGCGATAGCTTACATTCCTTGAAAATGGAGTAGAAACAAATTTGTTTCTGTTTGATAATTTTCTCGACTTCTCGTTGCAAAAATAGTTCAAACGTATATTGTAATATTTCTCGACAATGGACTGAACTAATAGATGTAAATGTTCTTGACTATGACTATATTAAAATTCATAGTGTTCCGTAAAAATGTTTTCATTTAAAAGATTATGATGAACATTATAACATATTTTTCTAAAAAACTTAAAATTCGGTTGAATTTGGGGTGATGTTCCTGTAATCTGTTATTCTCAATTCTTGTTTTAAAATTGCTTCGGAATACTTGCATATTTTTAAAACCGATGATGAAGGTGTAATAAGACCTCCGTGATTTTTCAAATTTATCAAAGAGAGTTTTGAAAATTTGTTTTTTGTATTAGATGACAACAATCTTCGCAGTTGAGTTTTTTAAAAAGAAATCGAACTAAAATCCCCTAATATACTCGGCTCATGCCACACGTAAAAAAAAATGCCGCATTTTTCTTCGTTTCTTTCCCCGTTTACCTATGATACAAGTTTTAATTGCGACTTAAACAAATTTTCTGTTCTACCACACAACTCAAACATAAATGAAATAAAAAATATTTCAAGGACATTTTTTACTCATTTTAGTTAAAATTTTATTTAAGAGAGAGCAGAACAAAACATTGGTAGGAAAAAAATGCCAAAATACAAAAAATGCTCGTGTGGCATGACTGTATCACATTAATTGAAAATTCACTCAAAGTAATTGGATACCCCAAAAATTCTTCCTCATATATTGTGTGTGTTGTTATTTTCATTTTCGAACTTGGCTAGTATGTCCTGTGATGAGGAGTTTTTTACCATATCATTTACCGAAGAATTGATAAGAGTATCGGAATTAAAATTAGATACATTTAAAATTGAAATTTCGGTTTGAAGAATGCAATTGCCTATTTTATCGCTAAGTTGTACATGAGTTAGTATGCGTTTGTGTGCTGTATAACATTGTTTTAATGTAGGATTTGACTTTCTTCCTAACCTTGAACGAACAATTGAAAAAAAAGTTCAACAAGATCTTGACTAAGTTTATAAAAGGAAAAATATTTAAGTGAGTCTGTTAGCAAATAATTATCATGAAGAATTTGTATATTTTTTAGACAACCTATTATACCAATAAATCCAGATTTACTACTTGAATGTATAATTTTGGTACCACCTGCAAATTTTAAATTAGAAATGTATTCTACCGAACTGTTAACATAATTTTGAACAAATTTAAAATTACTAGAATTTATAGGTTTTTTTATAGCCATAGTCTAGAAAACGTTTACTATTTAAAACATCAAATAAATTATTAAATATTCTAATAAATTGTAACCTTCAAATTGGGGTAATTTTAAAGTACCATCACAAAACTCGAAGGCACTTGCTACAGAATTACTCAATGTTTGAACCGCTAATCGAACTTTCATTTTTTGATTGGCAAAATAGATGTGCGGCTTGCGTAATTTATTAGCTAGATGGAAACCTTCCTGGCTTTGAATTTTATGAAGTTCTTCCAAGTAACCCCATGAAATTATTTTGCCGTCTATGTCAATTAATGAACGATTAGATGCTTTCTAATCAATTTGAATATGTGACAAAGGTCAAAAAATATTAAAAATTGATGAGAGATATCCGGAAGACGAAATGCTTGATGCATATTTTCAATTGTAGTATCACACCCTAGTTCTCGAGCAACTGTATAATTGTTGATAAACTATCAAAGGTTACTCCAATGGTAATCACTCCAACGTTGTGTAATAATCGCAGACAATTTTCGATCAAATTTTTCTTCTGAAAGGAAGTTAAACTTCGTATAGGAAAATATCCAATTAGAATTTTCCAACAGCCATTACAACACACAAACATAAATACAATTACCTGGGTAGCTAGAGAGTTATCACTTTCATTGTTGCCCTCAAACTCAACACATAGCAATAAATTTTTTGTAATAGAATCGTATTCGTATTTCGGGTGAATAAACATCTCATCCACACATACATTCCCTACAACAATCTATCCATGCTCCTTTTTAGAACGAACCAACAACTTTATGGAACGATTCCGCTGTAAAACCGGGAAGTCCATTTACCACCTTGTACCAATTACTGAGAGTACGAGGTAAACAATTATTAAATTGTTTACGAACATAATCGTAGGCCCGTGGGGAATAAAAGTTTAAATTTAATGCAAATTTCTTAAAATCTTCTGGATATTTTTTTGTTAATTTTGATTTCAAACTTTTATCGATATATCTATTAATAAAATCAAAATTTGGATCACATACGTTCAAAAATTTGTCTTTTAGACAAGAAGTAATCCAATTTTTCTCTGCTAACTCTTCTAATAACTGCCCCAAAGTGTTTATTTTCCTTCTTTGTCTATACAAAGTTTGTCGCAGGTTTTTAATTTTTCTATTTAATTTGATACATCTTTCTCTAAAAAATCGTAGTTTTTGATTTCTTAGCTCAATTCTAGGGCTTGTCGAAAGGTTGGTACCGGAGGATTTCATTGCTCGGCTAATACTCATTTTATATACTCAAGACCACTTTTATAATACTCAAGACCACTGCTGTTACTACTAATACTACCGCTACTGAAAAATGGAGAATTTGATGCTTTGATGTTATAATTAGTTAAATCTTAAGTGCCACACGTATTTCGTGAAGGGATTTTGCATAATTTTTGAATATCGTATTGTTGGGCTTCGTTTAAAATATATAAACGTTGGTCAATTAATGGTAATATAATTTTTGTGTCCGAACTAATTTCATCATGACAAATAGAACTATTATTATCAAAATTTAGTTGAACAACATTGTCGAGATCACTATAACCATAATATTCGGAAGAATATAGAGGAAGTTGTAGTGCATAATCATGCTCAACATTCGATTTAATTTCAGCTCGATTTTCGATGTTGTTATTATTACAATTTGAATAATTAAGCTCCATATAAAACGAAACTTCACAAGAAATAGCAACACATGTGTCCGTGTTAAAATAATCATCTAGTGAGATAGAGTCAAGATTGGACTCTAATAAATCACTATGTGGGAAAATATTCTTCAAATTATCGGACTCTGAATGATTCAACAACAAAGTCGGAATTGCCATTGTGTTTAAAATTCGCCTTGCTTTATTAACCCGAAAACACTTTGCATCAAAATGAACGGAAGAAACCACAGCCAAGGGAGTAATAGATTTTTCCTCGTCGAAATTTAACATTTCCAGCCATCATCAACTGCAATACAAGCGATATACCTTTTAAATAATATGGTGATATTGCTGAACACGCTTAATACCTGCTGCCCTATTCCTGATTACCATACGAAAACGAAAGTACTGATTTTTTCGTAAGTAGTCATTTCAGTAGTCAGTATTCATTTTTAAATAAGAATCGTACGAATCTGATTCAATTCAAATATGAATCTTGTATTTTCGTTTTCGTATCGTATTCAGGAATAGGGTCGCTGTATTTCTTTGGTAAACTGTCAAACTTTTCAACAACAATGGAATGTATATAAATTGAAAAATATGTAGCCAAATTTAAAAAAAAAACTTGATTTACGAAAACTAAATTGTTGAGGTCTTACTTTCGTAAATTTACAACAATCCCATATATATTTTGGGCCTGCATACACACGTAAATTTGTTGGGCCTGCATACATACAAAGTTCATATATTGTAATGTGACCGTATGCATACATCGGCACTGATAGATAGTTATTAAAATCTTTGCCTAGTTTTTTTGTTTCAATTTTCTTTTGCTTCAATTTAAGTCGACCGTACACAAATGTGTATGTAAATAATGACACTTTGTAATGTCTTCCGGAATTTAATGGATCTTATTTAAATCGGAATTCGTTTAAAAAACAAACTTTTTCAACAAAAAAAAAAAAAAATTGGCTCAGTTTAAGTCCAAACCATAGTATGTAATGGCGTTTTTGATAAAAAAAATTCGCTTGATTTGAAGTACAACCAACACAATTGTGTGTATAGTTATAGTGTTTTTTTTCGGTCGAAAATAAGTTTGATAGGAATACACAAATGTGTAAGTTTGGTTCAAATATCATACAAAAATAAATTTGTAACATGGTACTTTTGCCGTACCCACACAATTGTGTTACCGGGCAGGCAAAAGAATATAAATTAGCACATATAAATTATATAACATAAGTATTATTATTATAGTTATATTGTAATTCCTTGGAATGCACAAATGTGTGTGTTGATTTGGATGATTTTCTTTCGTACGCGATTTTTATACGCACAATTGTGATCGCGGGCCGGAAAGCGTATATAATTCGTAAAATTCAACTATTCACTGTTCATACAAAATATGTAACTGGCGAACGGAACTGGCGAAAACTATTGTACATAATTTACATCATCCACAACAATTTTTTTTTTTTTTGATACATTTTATTTTAATAACGCACAAATTACAAACACAAAACTGACATAAAATTTTGAAATAATTTTATTTTGAAACACAACCAACACGAACTTTTGCAAACTTACCGATGATAAGAAATACCAAAAAATTTTCTGTTCGTATAACTTCATTTTTATAACAAACTTTGAAATTGTATTTTAAACTCATTAATACACGTGAATGATAACTAAATACTCGTGAATGATTAAATACTAAATAAATATAAATAATACATATAAATAATGTTAATTTTATATTTTTGTTAGAAATTACTCTAACCACGCTAAAAATCAAACAGAAAAAAAACAAAAGCTTCCCGGTAGTTGTGGATTATATGGAAATGGAAGACAGAGATAAACGTAGAATTTTATATATACATCCCGTCCTAACTGTCCTCGCATGAAATAGACGATTTTATATAGGGAAAAAGCATGTTACCGGTCTATTTATTAAGTATTACGTCTATGGTGTTTAATCAACACACGAAATTCATCTTTTCAATTGTTTTAAAATTGTTAAAATGTTCAATTGTTAAAAAGTATGTAGCGTTAGTAAAACAACTATAGCTTGTAAACTAATAGTTGGGGTGTTATAAAATGTTGACACATATCGTTTGAAGGTTGGCACTTTCTGAAAATCACGTGAAATTTTATTAGTTGCGCAATTTATATGTTAGGCTCGGGACTTACGAGCCAACGGATTTAAATCCAGAGAGCTGTTTCGCGTATTTGGGACGCTTATATTTCAGAAAACGTTTACCGTCAAATTTCAAAATAATGGAAATAATAAAAATAATAGGAGAAAAATCCAAATTGGTGATCTGGTATAATGCGACCTTCAGATAATATAGGTATTAGTTGTTGTAGTAGCATCTTTTCAAAAAGCTTTGAAATTATCGGAAGTAGACTTATTGGCCTGTACGACGAGACTTGGGTTTCGTCTTTAAGTGGTTTAGGAATCATGATAATTTGAGATATTTTCCATTTTTGGGGAAAGTATCCACATCTCATAATCGCGTTAAAAATATATGTTATATATTTTATGCATCTATCTGGTAATTCTTTGATCATTTTTCCAGTTATTAGATCATGACCTGCCGCTTTTTTAGGATTTATACCGTTTTTGATAACCGTTTTGACGCATTTCCATTTAAATTTTACTGGTTTTGGGTTCGATTCGTCCCTCATAAACTGTGGTAGTACGCAATCGCTATGTGAACACTTTTTGTAGATTGGTTAGAGAAAGCGATTGCCTTTTCTAAGTCACTTCTGGCCCAAGGACCATCTGGTTTCCTTATCGGTGGGTTCGATAGCTCTGGCCTTTCTAAATTTCTTGCTGCCTTCCACAGTGAGTAATCGGTTTTTTCTGTTGGTGTGAGTTCACTTAGATAATTCTTTACTCCTAAATTTATCCTAAGTTCTAATAGCTTTATTTAATTTCCATTTATGCAAAAGAGATGGGTGAAGCTGCCATAGCCGCCGAATTGCCCGCTTCTCTGCCAATAACTTTTGAATGTTACTTGAAAGCCCTGTATTTTTTCAGAATTTTTGCTCTCCGGAGTAGCTTTTTTTGCAGCCATTTCTATTATTTGTCTTAAGTTTTCTATCGCGGCATCAATGTCTTCTGGTGTGCGAAGTGGAACATTGAGATGACAATTTACATTTACTATGTTTCTATAGAGAACCCATTTCATTGGTTTGTTTGTTAAACGTTGGGGTGGTTCAGTTTTTAATAATAATAATAATAATTCCCAACGACCAATCACCCCTCCCTGACCGCACGCGGGGAGTCACCATCAACATTATTATTATTTTTTGAATATAATTCCAGGGAATTATAGAAAAGGACATCAATTCTACTAGATAGAAAATTAAAAATTAAAGAAAACAGCAAAAAATAAATTAATATTAATCAAAATGAAAAATGTATTAAAAAAGCAATGATTAGAAAAATGAAGGCTGAATCTATATGTATTAAATTTAGGAGAATGATACCCCGCCGCAAAAAAAGGAGAGACCGACCGCTGGTTTGCTTAGAGCAAGCAAATTTAAAACTGGAAGAAAAAGGAAAAGACAAAAAACGAAAGAAGAGAGAAATAAAAAGCAAAACAAAATTAAACAAAAATTAAATTAAAAACGCAAATGGAGAGAGCATAAAAATTATAAATACTCGATAGAGTATTTAAGTCAAATAAATGAAAGTAAAAAAGCAAAAAAAAAACAATTAATCTAAAAATAAAACAAAAATTCCTTTATCTATTGGCAAATAATAATTTCTTAAAAGCGAGTTTGCGAGTAATGCTTGGGTACTTAGTGTTACTATTATTGGTGAGTGATCTGATGATAAATCATAACAGTCAACGACTTGAGCATTGTTGCGTGCTATTCCTCGTATTACACAGAAATCTATTAAATCAGGAATTTTCTTTCTATCTGTAGGCCAATATGTGGGGTATCCAGATGATAAATAATCTAGGTGTTTCTAGTTTATTGCTTCGTAGAGTTGCTTGCCTTTAGACGACAACAAACTCGAACCCTATTGCACATGTTTAGCGTTGTAATCACCCCTGCTAGAAATTTGATTCCCAACTGATTGAAGTAATCGATAAATTGCTGTTTTTTAATTGCGTGTTTCGGTGAGCAGTAGACAGCCGATATTAAAAAGTTCCCAGACCATTCTTCCAAACTAATAGTTGTAGCTTGACCTTTAGCATATTTCTGGAGCTCGTAGTACTTTAATCTTCTTTTTATTAAGACTGCAGGGCCGCCGTGTGCTTTTCCATCCGGATGTTAGGTATCATAAACGGACACTTTTGAATTGGGTCGCTGTGAACTTTGACATATAATTTATTTCAAGGCCGTACTTAGATAACTCTAAAATAGGACGTAATTTTAGATTCGTATAATAAGTAATAGTGTTATCTGGTGTTATCTGTTCATTTTGTATAAGATTATTTTATTTTTCATTATCTAGGTAATTATGGTTGCAGTAGCAGTTCCAAATCAATTTATAGTAGAAGAATAGAGATGATATTCCTGAGACGTAGGTACATATCATAAGTCTCTGCTTGATAGTTCATGGGAATTTTTCCAAAAGGAGTATAAAATCTGAATTAAAACTTCGATAATTTTTAATCATTTAATTAGTTTTCATTTTAATTAGCTCTCACCTTCTCAGTTGCTGATATTCTTGAACTGAAATAAAAATGAAAGAATTGGTTTTATATTCTTGCATTTTTCAAACAATTTGTTGAGAATCACAGTTTAGAAAACAGTTACCCAACCGAAGAGCTGTACTGGAAATTGAGTCTGAGGATCCAACTTAAAATAGACGCTCTTTACCACACGTGCAAAGTGATAGCAATCGACGAAGGAAAACTATCTATGCAATGCATCGACGCTAAGAACTTGGATATTAATAAGCTCTAAACGACCAAAGTGGGATGATAAATTAAAATTGTGTATTCAGGGAAGTCCACGTAAAACGAAAAAATCTTTGTCCCATTGTCTATCAATTCATTTTATAGAAATACTATTATACGGAGACCATACTTGAGTGGCATATGCGAGTAGTGGACGACGTATATGAAGTTATCCCAGTATTCTATTCCATCTAATTACTTATCGCAAAAACTCACGAGGGACGGATAAACAGCAGAAAAATATCCCCACCAAATTAATTTCGACGTAACTTTAACTTTAAAGGCGAGAATTTTCTCGCGGACTAAAAATCGTTGCATAGCATTGAAACCCGGAGAAGCGAAAATTGCATCTAATTTGAAAAACACATTTTTAGTTGACGACCCAACATAAGAATCAGAAAGTTTTTAGTTTTAAATTTAGATTTTTATTTAATGTTAATTTTCCGGGTTAGTGTAATTAGTGTAATGGTAATTATGTATGTCCCTAGAAAAGTTTTTCTTCATATACACATACAAGAATTATTTTAATGTTTCGATTCATTGTGTATCATTAAAAACTGTTAAAACTGGTCTAATTTTCAAAATGAATGATGATCGTATATTAAGAGCATTGTTCAGTGAATTTTTGAGTTTGGAAATTTCCAGACCGTAGTTCTGATTACTTCGCGAGTTGAAAATAATTAAAATCTCATAATCTGGGGTGATGCCAGTTATCCCAAACAACGAGCAAAAGACCCAGCCTTACGAAGAAGAACTAAAAAATGAGGGAACCGGAGCAACGTATCAAACAGAAAGTACATCAGTAACCCGCCTACTTCTGAATAACAGAAACTATCCTTAGAGAAGATGAGAAAAATGATGAATGAACACTGAATTCTTTGCCAAATTAGACCAACATGTTGCGAAAATAGACCAGCAAAGTGCTAAATTAGACCATTAAGGTTGTGAATTTGCTGAGCTACGTAAAGATCGTAAATGCGTAAATGAACGAAATACTCGACCAAATTCGGAAAGCCTTCAAGAGCTAGAAAGAGAGGAAACGAAATTTTCAAAACAATATTCGAAATAAAAATCCTTGCCATAGCACCTTAAATTTTGAGAAAAGTTATGAAAAATGTGTTATAAAAGCACGCATGTGTGAAGAAAGAAATTGCATGCACTCGCGATGTATCATTTTTCGTTTAAGCAAAAAAGCTAATTCCTTAATGCTGCATACATACTTGTGGAAATTATTGCGGCACTAATACATCGCACTAGCTTCCGCAGGTATATAACGGGTGATTTTTTAAGAGCTTGAGAACTTTTTTTTAAAAAAAAACGCATAAAATTTGCAAAATCTCATCGGTTCTTTATTTGAAACGTTAGATTGGTCCATGACATTTACTTTTTGAAGATAATTTCATTTAAATGTTGACCGCGGCTGCGTCTTAGGTGGTCCATTCGGAAAGTCCAATTTTGGGCAACTTTTTCGAGCATTTCGGCCGGAATAGCCCGAATTTCTTTGGAAATGTTGTCTTCCAAAACTGGAATAGTTGCTGGCTTATTTCTGTAGACTTTAGACTTGACGTAGCCCCACAAAAAATAGTCTAAAGGCGTCAAATCGCATGATCTTGGTGGCCAACTTACCGGGCCATTTCTTGAGATGAATTGTTCTCCGAAGTTTTCCCTCAAAATGGCCATAGAATCGCGAGCTGTGTGGCATGTAGCGCCATCTTGTTGAAACCACATGTCAACTAAGTTCAGTTCTTCCATTTTTGGCAACAAAAAGTTTGTTAGCATCGAACGATAGCGATCGCCATTCACCGTAACGTTGCGTCCAACAGCATCTTTGAAAAAATACGGTCCAATGATTCCACCAGCGTACAAACCACACCAAACAGTGCATTTTTCGGGATGCATGGGCAGTTCTTGAACGGCTTCTGGTTGCTCTTCACTCCAAATGCGGCAATTTTGCTTATTTACGTAGCCATTCAACCAGAAATGAGCCTCATCGCTGAACAAAATTTGTCGATAAAAAAGCGGATTTTCTGCCAACTTTTCTAGGGCCCATTCACTGAAAATTCGACGTTGTGGCAGATCGTTCGGCTTCAGTTCTTGCAGGAGCTGTATTTTATACGGTTTTACACCAAGATCTTTGCGTAAAATCTTCCATGTCGTCGAATAACACAAACCCAATTGCTGCGAACGGGGACGAATCGACATTTCACGGTCTTCAGCAACACTCTCAGAAACAGACGCAATATTCTCTTCTGTACGCACTGTACGCATTCGTGTGGTTGGTTTAATGTCCAATAAAGTAAACTGAGTGCGAAACTTGGTCACAATCGCATTAATTGTTTGCTCACTTGGTCGATTATGTAGACCATAAATCGGACGTAAATCGCGAAACACTTTTCGAACCGAACACTGATTTTTGTAATATAATTCAATTATTTGCAAGCGTTGCTCGTTAGTAAGTCTATTCATTATGAAATGTCAAAGCATACTGAGCATCTTTCTCTTTGACACCTTGTCTGAAATCCCGCGTGATCTGTCAAATACTAATGCATGAAAATCCTAACCACAAAAAAATCACCCTTTATTTATACCTGCGGAGCGAGGGCGATATATTAGTGCCGCAACAATTTTCAAAATTATTTTTGAAAATAAAAAATTATTAAACATTCACACTAGAACGAGTTTTTGCACCACTCTGTACGTGAGCCATTCTAGAAAATTTTACTGATATAGTCAAAAATATGTCACGATTTTAAAGTTTCCAGTAGCTGCGGTTATCTTTAACTGAGTCAATATTGCGTCAGTATCTAAAAAGTGATTTTTCGTCCTTTTTCAGATACAAGCAAAATTAATGTTCTTTGGATCTTTCTGCAATTTGCAAAACAGCTCACTATTTCTTCATGTTCATGTCATGTTCTTCAATGAACCTTTTACCTGCGATCAGATTTGCCTTGAAAGGAAATAAGTGATTAGCCATAAACCCTTCCACTACTTAAGTAAATAACATGGCGGCAAACAAATAGATCAGTATGAAATAAGAATTTTTTTGAAAAGTACCATACCGTTTCGTTTGTAACGTTTGATTATTGTTTGGAAGAGTTGATAAATTTTTAGTAGAATTGTGGCGTGCAGTAATTTATCTAATATGTACTGGTTTAGTTTAATGATAGGTTCAATAAATTTATTGATGCGAATGAATAACCCTTTCGAAATCCTATAATTTTGTCGGATAAATTCCGACGATTTATACGCACGATTTATTGAGGTTTTGTGTAGAACTGATTCATTGGGTGTTATAACATATACAGAGCTTATGTATAGTTATTTTTTATTATCCAGCCAGACCAATTTATCTTCTCTAAAACTTGATGAATATACATCGACGGCAAGAATATAAAAATTTGCTTCAGCTAAAAACTCTCAACACATTGTATTAAAAACAGTAAGTAATTTATTTAGCACCGATTTTTCTTAATTAAAATTTTTTTGTATAACGAGAACGAAAGCCAATTCCAAAAATAAGATTTAACAACAACAACGCATCGAAAATTGTTTATAATTAATCAAAATCGAGCCTATCGAGAGATAAATTGAGCTATAAATACGAGCATATACAAAAAATAAAAAGTTGTTAGTAATTGATTAGGAGGGGGGGGGTGGATACACTACACCTACACCTACACAAACCCATAAAGATTTCGTATGTGCTATGATTTTACTTGGAATTTAAATTAATTAGTAACATTCCTTTTTGGTATATAGACAGATATAAATATTGAGTGGGGTTAATTTAAAAATTATACATAGAATTTTATGTTGTATGCTGTATAATATGTTAAACAGGATATCGTATGTACATACATAGAAGTACTAGTAGGATCATAAATCAATACATAAAAATTAATTAATCTTGTCGTTGGTCATTTTGCTATTTTTCGGTTTTCTATGTGTTCAATAAATCAAAATTTGTGTTAAATAGTCGCAGAAGTTATGTATTAAAATCACAGCCTATATAAAATATGTACATAGTAGCACGTACAATGTAGTGGCGACATATTTTTTTTATGTTCATTAATCATTTCACATGTAGCCGCATGTACAATGTACATAGCTTTGCCCTACTATCCGGGACCATGAATAATTCAGCATATAGCTGCCTTTTTACTTGTCTAGCCCTGTGCACAGAATTACATTATATAGCCTTTATATGTTGCATTCTGAGAGTAATTATTTTATAAAATGACGACATAAAATGAAATCATGGTACAAAGGATGAATACACCAACAATTTTTTTTTTATATATGGATACAAAAAACCACTTTATCAAAACATAATACTCTTCACAGCTTTTAGTTTTGTAAATAATCGCGATGTACTTTATATGTCAAGTGGCTTAAGTACATAGATACACTGTGTCATGCGAATACACGGTTTTGCCTATATTCAAGAGGTTTCTTTAATGATTAAGAAACAGTGATGAGATCTATGATGGATACAGATGATAAGGTACTTGAGAATGTGTTTAGCCTTACGTAATCAGCCACAAATTATTTGTATGTATATATGCTGCGATACATTGACGCAAACTAAATATGTGACAAAACATATTCTATTTAATGGAATAATTAATCAGGCACAAGAGTAGTGCTCCCGCTCTCTCCCTTATATGATCTAAGTACTTATATACATATTACATACATTTTATGTTATTTTCGCCAAAAATCAATTAATCATAGTCATACCAATTTTGAAGTGGTGTGATTTGCATATAAAACCAACTGTTTTGTTTAGAAAAGTTAAAACAGAAACCAAACCAATACCAACAACAACAACAAATTCCAAAATTTTGTTGTGTGATAAAAATAGATTTGGGAATTAGAAGTGATTTAGATGTTGCTGTTGAAATACGTTACGCGATATGTGTTTTTCGATGTATAGGCGCGAATATTGATTGTGGAATGTGAGATTGATTGATTCCGTTGGTATTCGTAGTGAACGAATATGTGCTCCGAATAAATAATATAAGAATGTTTAAATAATAAAAACTGTAAAACAGCAGTAGAATTACGTATCTTAAAGGCTACCAAATTGATATTTGTTTTTCGGTTATTATAGGAATATAATACCATTTTAAGGTGAACTAAACACTATCCAATATTCATCAATGTCAGATTATATTTTTTAAGGAATTCAGAACAATTTATGCATCAGGGTGGAATTTGAAGACGGCCTGGTTGAAGTTTTTAGGGTTACTCTGCTCGCTCTGGCTTAATTAAAAAACAAACCCTTTATAAAACTTATATCCATTATAAGCACAAATTTGCGCGATAATAATTTTCGGAAGAGAAACCTGACACCTTATCATCTCCAATTGCATAATACCATCCACATTTGGAGGAAGGACATCACTTCGATATTTAGTCCCATTAAAGTAGCTGTACAATCCATAGTTTTGTCATAAAATAGTAGACGATGAGACCATATCTAACAAGTAACACCTGAGATACTTGAGTTAACTCAAACGACTTTACAACCTGAAAATTGAAAGGGATGAATAATTTGTGGTCCACACCTGACACCGAAAAATTAAAGTTACCGGACTTTTGGTAAAACTGTCTTGTAAAAAAAGATTCAGAAAACAAACAAGAGACGTTTAATGGTCTCATTGATGCTGCCACTTCCGGTACACAGATTTCCACCAAATTTTGCAAGGATCTTCCAATTATTGAAAAAAGCTCAAGTGCGAACTTTTATTCTGAATAGTTAATCCGTATGACTGTAGAAATGTCGAATTTTGGTGAAATAATGTTTTTTTCATCAAAACTCATCATTTCGGTAAAATTTAAAAAATGATCTGAAACAATTTTATTTGAAATTTTATTTACAACTTTGTTGTTTGTAATAGTTTTTTTTTCGTAAATGCTACATACTTTTCAAAATATCTGCAAAAATTAAAAACGTCCTATGGAAGCTGCCACTCTCAATGTATGGAAAAATCCTACATTATGAAGTTTCACCCCGATCAGTCAATTCGTCTAGATTATAGAGCGCCAAAAGACACTTAGTCTGCTTGACGCACACACAGAGACTTTTTTTTGAAAACCCTTTTTTAACTTCGGCGTTATAGTGAATAGTAAAGCTTTCCCAAGACCTTTCAACCATAAATGATTTATATGTCATATGATTTTATTGGAATGAGGTAAATGGAACTACTTCCAACGGTCATTTTGTGTACTAACTTGCTTCAACTTATTTTGGAGCTTTCTTCAAAACCTTCTCAATGATATGAGATACGTATGCTGTGCCAAAGGAATAATTTGCCACCATCCCCAAAACGCTAAATTTGTGAAATAACTTGCTGAGAATGAGAAAAAATGTATCTGTAATCAGCACCACCACAATGGCAATCTGCAGTACCAATATGCCTATTGCTTCAGAACAAGTGTATAAAATATTAAAATCTAAACTATTAAAATATTTTTAAAATGCTGTTAAGATAGTCAAAATTTCACAGCCAAAAATAAAAGATTACGCTGCTTGCCGCAAATGGCATCACTATCACTAAAGAGAAATTATTTGTTATGGTATCTGTATACTTTACACGATATAAATAAATGTTAAACTGGAAGAACCTCAGCTATTTCTTAATTAAATTTTGTAAAATATGCATTGCATACAGGGACAATTCGGAAAAAATGTATGAATTAGAATTTTCACTATAATTTTTTGATTTTGTGCAGCCAAAATATAAGTTATTTTCAGTTTGTGCCAATATCTCAAAAACTTCCACTAGTAATTAATACTTTCGGTTATTTTTCTAATAGCCTAGGTCATACTGAGATTATGTGGAAAATTTAGGGAAAATTTATGGACTAGAATTTTCACTATAATTTCTTGATTTCCTGCGGCCTTATAAGTTATTTTCAGTTTTTGGCCAATATCTCAAAAACTTCCACTTAACCAATACTTTCCGTTGTTTTTATAACAGCCTACGTCATACTGAGACTACATGGAAAATTGGGGGAAAATTAATGGACTAGAATATTCACTAGAATTTTTTGATTTTTTGTGGCCATATCATATCATCATTATTTTCAGTTTTAATCAAATATCTCTAAAACATCTCGCAGAAAATCAAAAAATTCTAGTGAAAAATCTAGTCCATAAATTTTCCCTAAACTTTCCATATAATCTCAGTATGACCTAGGCTATTAGAAAAATAACCGAAAGTATTGATTACTAGTGGAAGTTTTTGAGATATTGCCAAAAAGTGAAATTATCTATACATTTTTTCCGAATTGTCCCTGTATGCAATGCATATTTTACAAAATTTAATTAAGAAATAGCTGAGGTTCTTCCAGTTTAAAATTTATTTATATCGTGTAAAGTATACAGATACCATAACAAATAATTTTTCTTTAGTGTAAAGTAAACAGATACCGTTTTTTCATAAGGACTTGTTATGAAATAGCCAGTTTAGTGCAACACTGACAGATCCTAGAATTGTGTCCAAAACTTACTTTAAAATCCATGATAGATATTACTATTCAAATTGCATTGTAATTCGTTGAGAAATGGAGGAAACGGAAGTTTGTTGAATTTCAAGATTTTATATACCGAGTTCCATTACTTCTTAGATCAATCAATTTGCCATTTTAAGGATCACTTTTAATATTTTATTCCGCTGAGACATTTTATTTAGTGGAAAAAGTGATAATTAATGAATTAAAAATTTTCGCAGATAATTATATGACAAAATAATTTCTCTTTACTGATAGTGCTGTCACTTGCGGCGAGTAGCGTAATCTCTTATTTTCTTGTGTCAAATTTCCGCTATCTTATACAGCATATTTTTAGAGTGATTTGTGGAAAATAAGATAATTAAATAACAAATACGTGAAAAATTTTACCTGTGTGTTGTTTTATTTTAGAGTTGGTGTTTTTGTGTGTTGTTTCCTTGTTTTTGAACAAGTACATAATAGTTTCCGCGTACAAACAGCAATACACAAATTATTCAGTTAATGCCAGCCGAATGAAAGACGCATCAATATGATCCAAATTTCGACAAAATTATTAATAATTCTATCAACTAATAAAATGAAAAATTTGGTTCAATGAAGTAAATAATATTTTAATCAGTGTTATTTAATTTTGATTTTGTGTGGAAATTCTAATGTAATAGAATTTCTCATTTTAATATTTTTAATTTTGCGACATTTCTGGTGCTCCAGACAAATCTAATAAGTCCTTCTTCAAAACCTTTGGAATCATATACAACATACATGTTATATGATAATTAGTTACCTGCAACAAAACGATGAATTTGTGAACTAAAACTCTGATTACAAAATTGTTGAATTTCCAAGACCTTTGAGCACCACTATGGTAGTTTTGAGTACTATCTATCATCTATCTGTTCAAAACAATTTACGGAATTCTTCAAAACCTTTTCAATGATATACGATAAGTAATTATTCTATAATAAACGAAAATTTACCTACCAGTGCCAAAACGGTGGGTTTAGGAACTAAAGTTTTATGGAAATTGTTGTCTGATCCAAAACTTTTCAAACGATATACTACACAAGTACTAGAAAAAGCAATAATTTGGATTTTGATATTGAGTGGTGTTTTGGGTAATTTTCTATGACTGGTACTCGACCCCCTTGAGGTAGATATCCCTAAAGTTTTGCAATTCTTCCTATTTAAAAAAAGAAAATTCATGAAAAAGATCGAACCGCATAAGCCGTTCTTGAGATATCATCGGTAAAGACAACATTTACGATACAACTTTAGTTCATAAATCCGCCGTTTTGGCGGTGGTAACTAATTTTGATTTAATATTATATATAAGTTAAAGAATGTCACAAATTTACCTGAATTATATTAGTACTCCGAATTACTATTGTGGCGCTGGCTATAGATGCATTTTGCTTCATCCTGATATGATCATGTGACATATCGTTTTTAAAATTTTGATCGGAGGAAAATTTTGCAGGCGCCAAATTATTCCTTTAGTTACTACACAAAACCACCGTTGTGGTGCTAGAAACAGTTACATTTAGCTTATTCCAATAAAATCATGTGACCTATAAACCATCGATTGTTGGCTGGTCTTAGAAAAGGAACAATACTATTACTAGCACTTTAGTTCACAAATTCACCGCTTTGATGCTGATGATATAGAATATATAATAATATAACATGATAATTTTAAAAACAAATTTTTACAAAACCAAAGATGAATCAGAAAACGTTTCTGAGTCGAGTCAATTTTTTTTTGAATTTTTCAGGTTGGTGCAGTGCAATGGTAATTGTATTCTAAGACTGTGTCCGAATTGTGTGATAAATATTTTTTTAGAACTAAATTTGTGAAAATACCGAACGTACCCGAATTACCACAGTCGTTAGTTATAATAATTTTTGACAGTTAGTTGCGTGGTAATTTAATCGGAGAAAAATTGTCGTATGCACTTTACAACAGATTATTATGATTAGAAACTGATAAAAGTGAATGATCTGGAATCAAGGATGTAATACTAAACAGCAATATTGTATTTTGCTTTATAAAATTAATTCAATAAAAAGTTAAAATAAAATAAATAAAATTGTGTTTATTATTTAAATCTTTTTCTTATTTATAGAGTTATCTTAAATCTTTAAATGACGAAACAATGTTCACGTTAGTGTCAAATATTTTTGCTAGAAAATATTAATCACTCAATTCGGACACAGTCTAAGAAAAGTTTTTTTATATAAAATATATTTCTTGTCAAAATCATAACTGTTTTAATTTTTCGATTCATTGTGTATCATGAAAAACTGTCAAAACTGGTTTAATTTTTAAAATCAATGAAGTTAAAATTTGTAAGTAAATTCTTGTCCTAATTTCCAAATACCAAGGAAATGTTTATTTGTGCCTCTTATCCATTGTTTGCTTACTTGACTATCAATAGATTGAATAAAAAAGTCAAACAAATTTTACAAAACTACAACATAGCGAGCTAAAATTCAAAATTATAAAGAGTAAATGCAACAACAAGTACGGGATATTTTCACTGAAGTATTTTGAAAACAAATTACTTAAATCGACCCGTAAATATCAAATGATGGAATGATAAAAAATATCATGATATTTTTTGCTGCGTTTAGCCATACAACGCACTCATTTATCATAAAAACAACATGATTGTTTTTTTGATTCTAGCAGTCAAAATTTTTGCACATACATATTTTGTTGTATTTTGTTTGTGATGAGTGTTTACGATTTTACTAATTTTGACGTACAAAAGTGCATAATATACAATTTTGTTTCAGTTTGGTTGTTCACTCAGTTTTGACATGAAATTATACGGAGTGAAGTTAGGGTTGATTCATCATTTTGGTCGGTCACTCCAAAATTAAATTTGCATTACATAGAATAGAACAGAATAGAATATAGGGTTTATTTTTTAATTCAACCCGAGCAAGCAGGCTTATCCCGGGTAGTGTACACCGAGCAAAGGTTGTACTGGGTAAAATTATCCAGTGCGCATAGAGTAAAAAATTGTTTTTTACTTTGCACACTCTTCGTACACTGACATTAATTTCAGAGTAAAATTTGAAGAACCGAGTAAGCTCGGTGTAAGCACAGTTCACAAATAAAAACGCAGTGTGCAGAGTAAAATTACTCAGGTTGAATAAAAAAACACAGAGTATTTTTTGACAGCGCACTGCTTGCCCAGGTTGAATTAAAAATTAGGCCCATAGTCAGCAAAATAAGTACGATCTGTGTAGTTGATGAAAAATTATGCAGTGTCGGTCTAAATATAATTTGAAAATAATTTTTATTAATTAAAATAAACAATGTTCTTTAATTAATGATCATAAACAAAAATTAATTATCTAATTCATTAAATTTACATTAAACGATAATCTTTGTCCTATACAACTGATTACACTGTCTTTCAAGTTGTCCTTTAATATATGCTTCGATTCATTGTGGAATCAGTGAATTGTACGTTTCCAACACTATACGGAACTTATAACCCATATCATCACATTACCGCCTCCGAGTTTCATTGTGTTTCATTGTGAAACGTAAGTGTTTTAATTAATTCGCTGTATTGTTTCTCCGCCATACCTTCTGAGCTCTGAATAAGTGAATATTAAACCACAGACAATCAAATTAGATTTTTACCACGCTTATATTAGCTCACTCTATGTGTTTGTTTGTATCGTCAAATTTTGTAATTAATTTTTCAACCACTTGCGATAGTCCAGTTGAGCTGAAATTTTGCATGCAGGCTTAACCCCGATGACAATACAATATTCTAACATTTTTGAACATTAAATATTCTCTGGCATAGTATATTCATTGATATTTAAACTGTAAGTAGTGAAGATACAAACCAAATTTGAAAATCTATGAAAAGTTTATCATACATAAAAACCACCCCAGCATGCAATTACGTATTGAATGCGAGCATCAACTAGAGCGTAGTATAGGCACTTCATAAATTCAGGACTACAAATCTTTCTCAAATAGTAAAATGACCGTAATGTCATCCTCAACTTACTCTTTAAATTATTCACACGCTAGATATTTAAAGGAGTTCTCGGTTTCGATTGGAACGCAATGGAAATCACGGAATGAAAAATGAGATTTGAAGGGGGTCATGAATTGTACCACCTATGTTAAATTTCATTATTTTTGACTTGCAGCTCAGTATATAATATGATACTTATGCACGGAAAACCATTTTTTAGCAAAGCAATGTCTTGATTAATAGCGCATGATTAACAAATTTCATATTTGGGCCCGAATACAATAAGGCCATATCATCTGCAAACGCGACAATAGAACCACGCAAATCAAGGCTAAAAATTGAATTAGAATATATTAAAAATAACAATGGCCCCAAAACTGATCCTTGTGGGGCGCCGATATTCGCTTCTCATCGCTGAAGATATTTTCAATACATACACTTTGCTTACGATTTTGAAGATATGATTTAAACAAATTTGGTGCAACACCTCTCACACCGATATTATAATATTTTGTGATTAACAGTATCGAATGCTTTGGAAATATCAATAAAGAGCGCAGAAGCTTTCATATTATCGATCAAATGTTGATGCAGAAGCGACAAGAATGAGACTATAATGCTTTTTCAGTGGAAGAGTTCTTTATAAAACCATACTGTCGTCTATCTAGAAAACTAATTTTTTCAAGATATCCCAATAATCTATTCTTAATTATATTCTCAAAAACTTTTGAAAACGTACTTAAAAGAGTAATTGGGCGATAAATATTGGTATCTAAGTGTGAACTTATTATTAAAAATAAAAGTCAAAACATGAACTACGCTCTCAATTATTTTTTAGTTATTATATGGGATACTTCGTTAATACCGTAAGAAGCACTATTTTTTAGATCACTTACGATCATAAATATTTCATTTTCACAAACATGGAAAAAGAAAAAATTAATGCTGTTAAAATTTGAGTGAATTAAGGCATTTCTAACAGTATCATCAATGTAAACGTTTTCGTCATTCGCAACCAAAATGTCGTAAGGTGCGTTGATAAAATATTCATTAAAAATATTAACAATTTTAGACGGATCAGTTTCAATTCTATTATCACCAACATTGATGGAATTGCGTTATTGCCTGGTATATTGTTCAAAATGCCATTAACAACCTTCCATTTAGATTTTAAGTTTACAGCGGAACAAAACTTAGTTTAAAAAAACCGTTCTTTGGTTTGTAGAATTAAATATTTTAGTTTGGCATTAAAGCTTTGAAATTTTGTGTTAAGCGCCGCATAGCGATTCTTTCTCAATTTTTTAGCTAAACTGTTTTTATAATTAATCAAACTCAGTAATGAATTTGTCATCCATAGTTTAATTTTGAAATCGCGCGTTGGGAGTTTTGTGATCAATTTAGTATTATTCATTCCAACGGTAAGTTTATTAATAAAAATCGAATACGCCAAATTTGGATCAGCAGTAGAGAATACCGAAGTTCAGTCACAAAACGTCAAAGTTTCTCATAAATTTCTAAAATCAATTCTTGTTTGCCTGTAACTGTAGGTAGTGAGGACACAAACCACATTTGAAAAGCTATAAAAAGTTTATCTTACATAAAAACCGAAAATCTTTTTCAAAGTGCTGCCATCTAACTAAAAAGTATGAAAACTTTTCAACTACAGTTGAACGATCAATTTTTAATAAATTTATACATATACGTATACAGTTTGTATTAAGATTTAGTCATCGCGGTGTTACTGTTTCTCTGCATATAAAAAATATGACGTAGACGTTTATGTGTTGTAATTTGCATGTACAAATGTTTGGATGGAAAAATGTTTGAATGTTTGGATTTTACACTACTACTACGCTGCTACTAGGCCTGTAAAATAAAATCTGTAAAATAAAACATATTTAAAAAAAATTAAAAAACCACGCTAATATTTAAAGGCTCTAAAAAGTAGATAATAAAACGCTTTGAAAAGTAGAAAATAAAATTTTTCTTCCTTACTCCTATCAAGGTATATTTATAACAATTAGAAATTTAAAGTTAATATGACTAAAAATATAAGCGTGGGGCGCTCCTTCGCGGCATTAGTAATTTAAGACTACTAGACACATGAAGTAAAGTCTTAGTAAAGTTTTTAGTAACACTAATGGAACAGTCTATTCAGATGTATCCTAAGAATAGTGTTTTTGCTGGAGCAAAATTGAAAATTGAAATTTAATGTCAAAATGATATATTGAAAGATAGTATGGCCAAAATGCGGATCGCGAGCCGCACGTGTCTTTTTGAAAGAGTGAATGCGGCTCTCGAAAAGAAATAAAAATTTAAATAACATTTAATAATTCATTAAAATTATTTTGTGCTCTTAATTGAAAATTGCGACTTCGATTAAGTTGGCTCTAGTAACGAGAAATTATTAGAATTCGGCTCCACGTGTCGTGAAGCAGGTGGAGTTTGGCCAAGTGTGAATTACATTCAGAAGGAGCGCCCCACGTTTATATTTTTAGTCATATTAATTTTAAAGTTTTACTTGTTATAAATATACCCTGATAGGAGTAAGAAAGAAAAATTTTATTTTCTACTTTTCAAAGCCTTTTATTATCTACTTTTTAGAGCCTTTAAATATAAGCGTGTTTTTTTAAAAAGTTTTTTTTAAATATATATTATTCATTTGAACTAAAAAATTAAAAACAAAACAAACTTCTGATAACTCCAATGTCATCGTTGTATCTGTGATTATTATTAATACATATTTTTGATTGTATGCGGCTATTTACAGAAAATGAAATCGCAGTTTAAATGTTTACGTTTACATAGGATGAAATATCTCTTTTAGGTTGTCTCTGGTTAAACTTTAATTCATCCGCAAATACCACCTTATCCAAAACTTTAAAGGCTTGTTCAAATACCTTTAGGCGAATATTAAACGATTTTTTTGGTTTACCACCGAAATTTGCAATTTTTTTCTTGGAACGCCAGCTCTCAAGCCGTGTGTGTGAGCAGTTTGCGATTTTACAGTTTTATTATAGCGTTCAGCCAGTTTCGAGGTAATTTTTCGACAGATCATACTCAGACATATTTTGATGACTGTACAGTATGAATGAAACACAGCAATTAAAATAAATAATAAAATTTCCAGCCGGCTAACCAGTTGCACAGGAGTCAGTAACATTTTCCAGAAACGACCAATTTAAGCATAAAGATGTACTCAAGCATAAAAACACAACATGCTTATGTATGCACATAAATATAAATATTATTAAAATCAATTTTCTTATTGGAAAATTTTTTCGTTGCCATTGTCAGATTATTAACTTTAAATTCTAATACAATCTTATTTTCTTTTATAAATTCAATAAGCCAATTACTTAATTTTCCAATAAACTATCGAGAAAGATAAAATATATGAAAAGATAAAATCAATAGTTTTCCGGTTTAAGGCTGTGGGTGTATTGTGCAGCATACATTCGTTTTACATTGAGAATTGTTCGATCGCACACAAAGCAAATCTATGGAGAGGTAAAACGAAAATAGGGAGAACAGCAAGAAAAATTTGCTTGAGGATTTTCTGCAAAAGAAAATGACTTTATGTCCCATAATGACTTATTTATTAAATTAATTATAGAAAGTTAAGTTTAATAGAATTTTTTTTGTTTAGTTAAATAAGGTTGAGTGAAACTTTTATTCTTTCGTTTAAGCCTTTGAGGATTACGTTTTGTTTTGTAAAGGATTTATCCATATACCGACAGACAATAATATGGAAATTGCGATAGATCAAAATCAAACAATATAAATACTATATGTATATAGAGAAAGGGAGGGCAAAATTAATTAACATATTCAGGCTAAACAATTTCCTTTCGTCTATTTTTTATCCGTATATCGAATATCGATTTAATGGTCGAACGTTTTGTATTATTATATACATCAAACAATCAAATTCATTTCAACTTGAATATATACGAGCACACATAGAGGTATAAAGACCTAACATCGTATTTGTAAATTATTTATTTATTAATTCTAAAATAATAACATCGAAATGTGTGTACCGAAAACCGAGTTTATAGTTCGACTGATAATCAATATTTACAGTATTTTTGGCAATAATCGAAATAAAGCCGAGAAGTGGGGGTTGGCCGTAATAAAATCCCTACATAAAAGAACCTACACAATACGAAACCAAAATCTAAACGAAAAATTCAAACCACCGAACAATGGTAGATGAAATTCATTAGAATACAAAAGAAATATAGAATTTCTAAATTTTTATATTATTAGAAGCGTGCTCTGGTTGAACAATTAGATTAGAACAACATCAATCTATTATTATGTACATCGATGCAAACCAAAAAATCTAACGTTTTTGAAAAAAATAAATGGGAATCGAATTTTATTTTTGCTTGTTTCTATATACCTTTGAACAGTGATTACAAAATAGACGAAATTGATAAATTGAAATGCCTAAAATAGAAATATTTTGACAGATTTTTTTATGTTGTTTAGAGTTTTGTTATAAACACAAAACGCTTGAAATTAGTTGTTGATTTGATATAAATAAATCACTTAACAAAACGATTATTGTGGAGTGGTACATGAATAAGAAAATTCAAATGTATACTTGTTGGAGTTGATGATATCATGTTGTAATTGGCTGGAATTTTTGGTATACCATTAATATTAGTACATCTATACATGTTGAATAATAACGACTCTGACCGAGGTTATAAAAAATTTGAAACATAGTTCAGTAGAATAGAACGTTACAAAAACTGGTACACGAATAAAGTCAAATACATTTACCGTATCTACAATATGGCACTTCAGCAAGGAAATGTTCCATTTAAATGACCATGATTTAATTCGGGTTAAGAGGTAAAACTCGGATTAAGCAATTTTTGGTTAAAATTCTGGAATATGGTCTCAAAAAGTGTCCATTTTTTCAAACGATCGAAAATTTAGTTTAGCCAAATTTCACATAATTTTGATTAAAGCTGCAAGGAGTTAGGTGCTAGATAGATCTATACTGGTTGAATTATGGGAAGCCGCGTTCACAGAATTGAATAGTGAATTGACAATAGTATAGGGACAACAAAACTGTAAAAAAATTATGGGGACTCAAAAGAAGTTATGGGGGGCAGAGTCAGACAAACGAACGACTTGATGTCCTCATACTTCTTATTAATTATAATATTGGACTAAACAGTAACAAAAACTGTAATTTGCAACTTTGAGACATTTTGTAAAATTATAGAAAGGCTACCTAGAGCTTGTCGTGTCAATAAAGGTGATTCATGTAGAAATTTTATCTGACACATAAATAATTATCGCTCCGTTTGGTTAATATTTTTTTGTCTTATACGATAAAAACGAAATTCACACTTAAGCGATACATGTATAAAATTTTGTCGTTTGGATATTTTTTGACATTTTATAAAGCAAGCAACCTAAAAAGTTATTATTTTTGTTCTTTTTCAATTCAATTCGACGACATTCAACCAATCAGAGCGATTATTATTTATGTCTGTCTAACAAAATGTATACGTGAATCACCGCCTTAAAGCACTCTCTCGTTTTTGTTAGGTTTAGTTTTAATTGAGTGCAGGGCGGAATTGATGTTCTAGCTCCTTATAATTGCCAGAACTCCTGCGGTCACCGCGCAATCCTTCAATTAAAAGTTGGTATAGCTGCGTTAAATGTGTGCATTTTTTAGTCCAACGGAAATTCAAAACCGTTTGCGGTTTCCACTTTTTGAATGTTTGATAAATACATTCGCACTTCGCTTTGAAGCGGCTTGTTTTTTCAACCCAATTATGATGAAACTTTAAATATTGCACAACAACAACTATAATCGGTACAAGTAAAATACAAAAACAACTTGTACGACGAAACTGGATAAGCAAAATGGAATTGTATTTTGGTATTTTTGACTTTCATTTGACCTCTGAATCAAATCATTTATAGATGAATAAAATTCGTTATGATTTTGCAAACCAAAATCATGTAAAACGCGCTTATAACTGCAAATGCTATTGTATAAGAGATGGCACTGCGGTCTTTTCAAATAACCATCCGATATATTACAGAAAATCGTGTCTATACCAATATGGTGACTGTGACATGGCAAATAACGAAAAATCAATGCAAATAAAAACTGGTAAAACCAGATTTTGTTTTGTTTTATCGTCGTCACGAACCGAGGTTATAAGTTGGATTATTTTTTACCGACTTGAATATAGTCCCCCATGAGATTTGCTCAAAAAATTCGGCTATACTGGTGGTTTTGTATTTTTATGTTGTTTACTTTCAATTTCTGCTTGTTTTGCGATTAATTGAGTAATAAATGTATGTCTGGGGATTACTTTTTCAATATTTGGATTTATATAAAATTTACGCAAGATTTGAATAAAATAAAAAACACTGATTTTTTTCAATTCTACTTCTTTTATCGAAAGATAAAGTACATAGGATGGTTATGTGGATTTCCTGGCACATACGCACTCTTGATGCAGCATTGAATCTCCTCCTTCAATACATAGGTGGATGTACGCTTGGTCACCTTTGAATTCAAATAACTCCGTAGAAAGAAATCTAATGGTGTTAAGTCACATGATGTAGGGAGCCAATTTTAATCAGCAAAACGAGATAGTGTACACGACCAGGAAATGTCTCATGTAATAATTGGATTGTTTCACGGGCTGTATGGCATGTCACATCACCTTGTTAAAACCACATGTCATCCACATCAATATCATCCAATTTAGACAGCAATAACTCGGTTAACATATCGAGCACCAGTAACAATAACCGCTTGACCAGCCTCATTTTCAAAAACTATGGTCCAATGACGCCATCAGCCCCAAATTCGCACCCAATAGTGACACGTTCTGGATGTATTTGTTTAAGTGCTGGTAATACAATTGTTGCTTTTCCAAGACCTTCCAACGACATGATGCAAGAGATTTATATGTCACGACCTAACTGTAACTGCTTTCAAGGCCACAGCGGTAGTTTCGACTACTAACGTGGTTTAACTGATTTTTTGAAATTCTTCAAGATCTTTTCAACGACATGAGATACGTATATTATCTATACCAAAGGATTAATTTGTCATCAGCGCCAAAACGCTGAATTTGTGAAATAATTTGCGGTTAAAAAAATTCTCCTTCCTTCAATATCTTAAAAACGATAAGCCACATGTTATATGGAGTACTAATGCGCTTCAGCTAAATTTGTGACATTCTTCAAGACCTTTTAATTCACATATCACATTTTATATCCTATTAAAAAAATCAGCTACTACCGCCAAAACGGTGGGTTTATGAACTAAAGCGGAATGAAAAAATGTGTTAGAAAAACTTACGGCATTTTTCATGGCCTTTTCGATGATATACGAACTAAAAGTGTATCGAGATTTTTGTAACATGCAACATCATGTCAAACGACCTTATATACTATACGAGTATTTGGGAAAAAGGTAAAGCAATATCGTGGTATTGAGTGGTATTTTCGGTGATATCATGGATATAGACATTAATTAAAGTCGTCCAGCCGGAGGGTTTTTGCATTATTTGGACCAGGGACCTACAAAATGTCGAGAAAAGTGGTTTTGAACCACGGTCATTATCAGGATTTCAATAACTTGATCTTACAAACCGAGGTTAATAAGTAATTGTTTCGAAAACTCATTCGAAAACCCATTCAAAAACTCGAATCTAAATTTGAGTTTTTCGTTGGCAAAATGACTAAAATTCGGAACTTTACTTGGGATTTAAAATTATTTACTTATAGGCATTATGTGTATTACAGTACCGATTCAAGCAATGACGAAAAACTTTGGTTTTCTTTGTATCGTACCTCTAGGCCAATTCGCCAAAATTGTTTGTTTTATATGAGGAACTTTTACGGCTTCAAATTTTTCGGACAAATTTGACTTAGATAATTGAAAGAGAGTAAAATTAACTAACTAACACATTTTATCTCGTAAACAAACTTTCTCTCAATATTTCGTTTCTTCCCCTTTGAACTAAAATAGTAAGTGTTTGCAAGTAGAAACTCTGCTTTTTTTGGTCAAATTCAACTTTATTGCAAATATAATTGTTATACAAAGATTAATTATCGAAATATTCGCCAATACTATCAGTGGTCTTTTGCCGTTTATCAGGTATATGATGTGTGCCTTCGTGATAGAAGTTCGGTCGTTTCGAAGCAAAATAATCATCGAACCATTTTTATGTTCAACTTTCGTGAATCGCTGGTCTTTGAAATATGATGACATCGATCTGAATAAGTGGTAATCTGAGGGAGCCTAGTCTGCAGAACACGCCGCATGCCGCAAAAATTTCCCAGCCTTAGAAGAAGATGAGTTCGTGGTTTGATTTTGCTGTATGTGGGCGAACAGAGCACCACTTAATTTGATCAATTGGACCTGATAATGGTTACCTGTAACAGTTTGACTAGGTTTCAGAAGCTCGTAGTAAATGATTCCTTTCCAATACCACCAGACACACAGTAACACTTTCATGGCACGAATATTTATTTTTGCAACTGATGTTGATGGCTGGCCTGGATCAACCCATGGTTTTCTGTGTTTAGGATTATCGTACAAAATCTAGTTTTCATCACCCGTAAAATATTTTCTTTTGTACCGAGCAAGCAAATTCATGCAGATGTCACCTCTACGGTTTTTGTTTTCTTCTGTCAGTTTGCCCATCTACGTGGATCGTTCTCAAGAGTAAAATTGTCCTTAGAATAACTCACAGAATGCCGAACACTGAAAGCCGAACTAATCAACTCCATAGCTTAAATAGCATATTTTTTCATTTGAAAACAGAATAGAATGCAATGGCGTAAATGATGCTTATCGACATCCATCTCTTAGAAATGATGCACACGTAATGACAGCTTGTAAATCATTGAAACGTATGTCATAAAACGTTTGCAGCAATAATTTTATGTGCGGTGTACAACAAGTACAAACAAATAACAAATCAAATTTTAAGGTCAGAATTTTGTTTTTGTTTTTACGTGATTAACATGAAAATGAAAGTTGGGTAAAACTAAACGCCTAAAATGTGAGGAATTTTACATTGTGCTTCAATACCTGCTAGAGGGTGGGCTAACTGTTCCTCCTTCTTTCATTTGTAAATAAAACATAAATGTAGGGATGAAAAGTCTATGAAAGGTGGAAAGGTGGTTCTATGCCATTTATTATGAAAAACAATATCGTTCATATGCCCACCATGGCCTCGTCTACAGGCCTGCATCCGAACATCAAAATTTTCTATGACTTTCGCAATAAAAGGGAATCAATGACCCCAATTTCAGCTCGAATGTTTTTTAAGCTGATGAATTGTTTGTTGATGTTTAGCATACGCCTTATCTTTCAATAACCCTAAAAAAAAATCAAGTTAAATCCAGGCATCTTAGTGGCCAAGGAACTTCACAATTTTGTTGACAATCAATGGATTATTGTACGACTTCCGTGGCATGCCGCTCCGTCTTGTTGAAAGCAAAGCTCGTTGACACACAATTCATTCAATTTGGACCGCAAAAGCCAGTTAACGTGTTGCGATAATTATAAGGGCATTTTCCTGTTCGTTTTGAAAGAGAAACGACCTCTAATGCCACCAGCCCATAAACCACACCAAACAGTGACTCTTGGAGGATGAACTTCCGCTCCATGAATAACATGAAGAGTCTCCGCTCCCCAAATTCGACAATTTTGCTTATTAACGTAAGATGATTTTTGATGAAAAACATTCATTTCGTTCAAGCATCCAATTAGCACAACGACGACGATTTAAATGGTCCGGTGGCTCCAATGGCTAAGTTAGTTGAATTTTGTAAGGATGCAAATGAAGATCAACATTCAAAATGCGTCGTAATGTGGTTCGTGAAATGTTTAGTTTTTGTGGACGATGCCTGGTTGATGTGCTTGGCTCATTACGAACACTTTCACTAACAGCTACCTGCATCAAGAGTACGAGCTGAATGAGTATTATGATACGGTCTACGACCTTCCAATGAAACAGATTCTTCAAAACGGTCAATAATTTTGCCAATTTCAAAATTGCCAAAATTCTCATGTAATTTACCAATCAAAATGCGTTGTTGTGTTGTTAGTGACTCTATGATAATAAATAGCATATTTATGACTTTTGATATGTGAAAGAATTGTTTAGAACTGCTAACATTAAGTACTAAAATTAATCGATTGAAAAAAAGACCAACGGATGAACCAATTTACCAACAGATGGCCCCAATACCAAAATACGAAATAAAAGTATTTTTATGCATCCTTAGACACGTGCCACACTTGAGTTTTGTGTGGAGCATTTGCCTGTTGCTTTAGTTTTGTTTCAAAAATGCAATGAATTTCGAGTCATATTTTGACGCTGGGATGCCAATTCACAAATTAAAAGTTGTTAATTCTATGGTGTTCGTTTTTCCGGAAAAATTTGACGCAGCTAACATAAAGTCAGCCTTACTCGTTTAAGCTCGAAACTGAACAAGAATGGCAACATCGAGCGTCGACGAATAATAAAAAATAACGCCTTGATATCGCTGTAGCTACAAGAAAAAGAGCATGCACCGGAAGTTGTTCTGACGTCTATTGTGTTGCATAATTTTTTGATGCTACAAAAAAGTGAGATTTATTATCCAGGGTGTTACGTCGATAGAACACAAAATAATATTGATATTCCTGGAAGCTGGCGAGATGTGGGTGAGCTATCATAAACAGTTATTGAATTCAAAAAATAGTTTATTTATTATATTATATATAATTCAGTCTAAATTTTATTTAGTAAATAGGAACGTTAGTTATTTTTGTACTCACGTATACGGCTGTATACTATATTTGAGACATCCATCTCCAGGTCATCTACTATGTTTGACGGCAAATTTGCATTCTCAATTTTTAACACAAGAGATGAAAATAACATCGAGATAGAAGTATTCTTTTCCTGTGTATTTGATACTGAATTGATTTCAGCAATAGCTTTAGTAGATGCCTTATCTAAAACATCGGAAAATCGTTTTGTATTTGGTCTTTATTCGAAGACGCTGATGATTTTCTTTTTCTCGCTGGCGTGAAGTTATTACTTCATCTAAATCAATGTCCTTTTCCTAAAATCAAAGGAACTGTCATGAAAAATATAACAGTTGCTGATACTACTTTCTACAGCTTTATCATACGCTCATAATATTTCCATTTTTTTTTTGTATTTCATCATATAGATCGAGAGCAGCGCTACCGGACGGTTCGACTCGATGGGCTTTTTTATATGTGTCTCGTACGCTTTTCCACCTGGTTTGACAACTACTTTCAAGGGTTTAAAAAAATTAGATATATGTATTTACCTGTAGATTTCAGGTTAACGGCAATATAACGTTTAACTTTGACTTTGATATCCGTTCTTCGATAATATACATGCCTCAAATCAAGTATAATCTTATTTTCTCTTACGAGCTCCATTAATTTTTCTTCGAATGACATTATTTAATATTTAATAAATTTAAAATTATCTGAAGAAAAATTGAATATTGAACACACAAAACGGAAGCAAAAATATGACTGCTCAAACTTTTTAATACCATCTTAAAAACAAATAAAACAGCTGGCAACATTGTATCGCCGGCGACGAAAATAGAAATAGACTCTATTTATTACAACGATGTGTTCGGTGTTTTGTAATATGACAGGCGATTTCGCTAGTCGTCTTCACTTTTGTTTTGTTTTGAGCTTTAGTATGGAATTAAATTTTGATATAATGTAAAAATGCGTTCATGACATCGGAAGTTAGATCGGAAAAAATACCATGGTATTAAACAAAATGTATTAAAACAACAACAAAGTTAAAATAATTTAAACTCAAGTTCGGAATTAGTAGGCGTGGTATAAAGCATTTCATGTATTTGATTGGTTTTGAGTTCGTTAGCGAGTAAAGAATTATTTATTTCCGATGTCATGTACGCGACTTAAATGTTTTGCAAACGTGAGAAATTTTAGACTGTGCTTCAAAACCTACTGGATTATTTTAATTTAATTTTTTAATTTTCCTATCCTTTTCAATATCAAAAACATTTTTGGAAGGACAAATGAACCGGCTAATTCTTGTTTGTCCCCAATACCAGCACAAAAAGCACTACTAGAGGCACTGTCATTTAACCTAATACATATGCTGAAAATGTTTTTCATCGACTCCTTTCATATATATAAATTACTATTAAAACTTCGAACTAAGTTTGGTCATAGTCACAAACAAACTAAATCTAAACCGCTTTAATTTATTTTGCAGGACCGTAATTATTCAATTAAAACGTAATGAAAATAAATTTGATGACCTTTGACACCACTCGCAATAAAATATATTAACAATTAATTGCGTGCATCATCAATATTCCGCCTTTACGAAAGATCAATATATAATTCGACAAATATTAATTTTTAGTTACATCGATTGATACACATAAATATCGCACCACTTGAATATTTTTATGGGTCAATCTATTAAACAAACTACATACATATATTTCTATTCAAGCAAATGTGCTAATATTGATTCTGTCTAGCATCTCTATGTACCATAGTTTAGCGTGTTAAATCTGATGACAGAATATACAAATAATGTACGAGTACATTTAGAGAAGCATGTACACAGGCGATTTAACAATAGGTTTAATATTAGAAAACATGAACACCACAATAATATTCTGTATGATTTACAAGACAATCAAAATTTTGTCATTGCAAAAAAATTTCGTATAAAGCATGGTTCTGACAGTTATTTGACGATACAAAAACTGTTTGTTTATCCATAAAGACACCCGGTACTAAATTGCTAAGATAAAACCAAAAAAATTTGATATTTATTTTTTCGTTTGTAAAATTATTTAAGGTTTGTTAGTTTAGTTTAAAGAGTTAGACAATTTTTTTTATTTCTTTATTTCAATACAGAAACTGTGGAGTGTTTAAAATTTTAGACGAATAATTAATTACGGGCACTACCACACTATTTATACCATTACGTGATGTAAATTAGAATCGATTGCTTCATTCATAATTTCGCAATCGCAAGAGGAATAAATTTCTTCTCGATTTTGTTTACATTTCACATGCGTGTAGGAATTAACGAGTGGTGTGTGAAGTGATCTCTGTACAAAAATCCATAAATCCTCCAGCTACATAACTTTTAATTTCATTAATTGATTCATCTAATTATCAATTTTTTTGTAGGTAAAAAAAATTTCAATATGAAAAATAAACAGAATTGATGATTGAAAAATCAGAGTTATTTACTATTATTAACCATACGAATATAATGCTGGTGCTGTTTCTTTATTTAGATGATTAGAATTTTTAGTGAAGAGCATATTAAAAAAATAAAAATCATAATAATAGCACAAATTGGTTTGTTTATACGTTATGATATAATAATTTTTGTTGTATTGGTACCTCAGTTCAATGTTGATCAATCATCGGAACTTGAATCAGAAAATGTTTACTAAAATATGTTATTGCTTTCAGTTCCGGTATGGAATTTAGGTAACCGGAAAACATAATCCCGGTTCCCGTTTGATCATCGTTTGGTGAGGTTTGGTCACTATTTTTATCGTTTGGTCACTTACGATTAAACGGTAACCTCATTGCAAGAAAATCAAACCGTTTTCTACAAATTTCGTTATGTAACCGCTAGGTCAACACTAGGTTATTTTTTATTGCATTTTTTATTTTTTATTGCAAAAAAACAAATTCAAAACTGTATTAACTCAATAAAATCAGGTTCGTCGCTTATTGGGGAATTTTACTTTACAAAATAAATAACAAATTCAATTGGAATGTACCATTAGGATAAAAATATGACTTTTTTCAAAAAATTGTATCTAAATTGGAAGACATAAATTCAAATTTTATGTTCTTCATAACTCGTTGAGGATTGGTCACTTGTTGATTTCGTTCCGTTGATCTCTAACTCATCTCTGAAAACTCATCTTTTCACGAATTCAAAGTGTTCGGGTTTTGAAAAATTACATACACGAATAATTTTATGAATCCTACGATCCGAATCATTTGGTCGACTATCGTGTATGATTGGCTTTTTTAACGAAATTTTTTAATAAACCACTAAATAGGGATGACCATAAACGAGAAAAGCTAGTGACCAATCTTAAACGACAGTCGTGTCGGTAATTTTTCCAGACCCGAACACTTCGAATCGTTCGGAAATGATAAGTTTTTGACGAATTATTAGAGATGGTCAAACGAAAACAATCAGTGACCAATCCTCAATGACAGTCGATTAAACGATTCCGAACGTTGGATTCATAAAACTGTTAGTATTGGTGAAGGTTCCAGTCCCGAATAGTTCGAATCGCACGGAAATGATGAATTTTTAACGAATCTCTTTATTTATTTATTGATTCATTCAAAGAAATCTATTCTGCGATTAACATGTATGATTTCAAATTATTTAGTTTAAAATACAAATTTATTAAAACAAAAACAAAAAAAAATAAAAAATTTAACGAATAAACTTTAAACAAAAAAAATATAAATCAAATTTTGATTTAACTTTAAAAAAATTTTAAAAATAATTCTTCGGGATATTTTTGAAGTTCTTCTTTGATAAATTAAAGTCGAATAGGTCGTCGATGATGTTGAATGATTTAAACATCCTATTAGTGAGATTGTTTTCTCCATAGTTTGTAGAATGGTGTTCTAGTGCTAAAAACTCATTGTTTCGACAAGTTCTGCATGGCACATGAATTGATACGTTTCCCAAGATGTAAGCTCAATCAGTGTGAACAAGCAAAACGTTACCAATAAAAGCTGCGCCTAAGAAAAGTTATCTATTTTCAAGCGTGCATATTTTGTAATCCGTGCATCCTTGTTGAGTACGGAGGTAACGATTACCTAACGAAACCTAACCTAATTACCTAACGAAATTTGACGAAAACGGCAAGATTTCTTGCAATGAGGTGCTATCTGGGAATTTTTTTTTTTTAATTTTTCATTAAAATTTCATTTGATCTAATTTCGTTTAGTTGATTTCGTGTGGTCATTGCTACATAATAATTTATTGCGAAAATTCGTTAGGGAAAATACTTTTATTTATCAAATTATTAGTATTGGTCGAGTTTCCAGACGAATTCTATCGAATCGAATGGAAACGCTCGTCGCTCAGTTTTTAACGAATTTTCGCAATAAATCATTAAGTAGGGATATCCAAAAGAAATCAACTAGTGACCAATCCTCAACGAGTTATAAAGACCCAATAAATTGAATTGATTATATTTTATGTCTTCTACTTTAGATACAATTCTTTGAAAACAGAAATATTTTTATCTAAACGGTTTGTTGCAATTGGATTTTTTATTAATTTTGTAAAAAGAAATTCCCAAATAAGCGACGAACCTGATTTTATTGAATTAAGGCAATTTTGACTTTGTTTTTCGGCGATCAAAAGCCAAAATCTGTTGACCAATAATAGTTTTAGATTTTAAATTGAAAACCGCTAAATTAGTATTTATTATAGTCTATCCTTTATGAATCTCAGTATTAAATTCAAAGGCGATCAAGTAATTATAAAAGGTTTCATTCCAATTGTAAATGGTTCCATTCCAATTGAAAAAAGCTTCATTCCAATTGAATAAGATTTCATTAAATTTGGAAATGGTTTCGTTTTATTTGAAAAAGGTTTCTGTTAATTTGTAAATAGTTTCGTTCAATTTGGAAATGGTTTCATTTAATCTGAAAAACATATAAATAACAGGAACCGACGACTGGTTTGGAGCTTCCAAAATTTTAGGCTCGTTCCCTAGATATTGCTCATTCATTTGGAGTGATTGATTGACCGAGAAACAATACTATTGCTAACTTTGTTGAAAAGTCTTTTGTAATTTTGGGAATTTTTGATTTCGTTTCAATTGATGGTACTGCTAGGGATCGTCCCAAATCCTGAAGAAATATCCTACGCCAGTTTGATCATTTAACAAACGAAGGAATATTTCGTTTATAAATAAGGTAGCTGGCTAAAGATGCCACGTCCAACATATGGTAAAATATAGCCATTGACCATCGCAATGTTTTGCGTTTGGTAGAATAGCTCCTCAAAATTTATCCATGCGGTGTCAAAACCGCCTTTGGTCTTATTGTAGTAATGTATTATTTCAGGCTTAAATTTTGACCCACTCACATTACTATCGGAGTGTAAAGTTGGCAACATAATTATATTTCTGTTTTTTTGGGAACAGAGGAACAAATTATAACTTTATTATCTTCCGAAAATCCAAATATGGAAAAAAGAGGTTCTCGATTTTTGGGCGCCAACATCTCTAACGGTATATGGTATATGTTTTATTTTTTTAACGTACCCACTACTGACCAATCCCAAGGCATCAACAAACGTGCTACTGGTGGCGTCATAAAAAAATTATCCATCGTGATATTGCGGCCATGCTAAATCCTGAACAATTCGTTCACCCTGGTTCTTTTCTCTTCCAGTCGTTGATTTTCCGGTATATATTTGACCGGTAAGTGGATAAGCATTTGCCGCATCCCAGATAAACTAAATTTCTATTCCATATTTAGCTGGTTTCGAAAGCATGTACTGTGTGAATAAATATATCCCACGGTAAGGAAATAATTGCTCGTCTATAATTAGATTTTCTGATGGCACGTACGATTTACGTAAATTTTCATTTAGCATTAGATAAATATCTGAAATAGGCGCTGCTTGATCTGTAATTAGCCTTTCCGATCTGGTATTATTATTATTGAACCTGAAAAAGCGTGTTATCTCCCAAAATCTGTCGCGAGACATCGCTGCACAGAGAAAATGTTCAGAGTTGTTTAAAAGATTATTTTATTTTCAGTTTATTTACAGTTATTTACATATAGTGGTGTACAGTAAAATAGAACAGTTGGTAACTTTTTTTTGAAAATAGACGTATAAAGGCAAATTATTTATTGCACACCACTGTATTTTTAACTTTTAAAAATAAAAAATGCTACGGGATTTATTTTGTATGATGTATTTCCATTTCCAGCGAAATCGCCCATACTCATTTATCATATGTACAAGTGCCACATATCGCCATCAAAATTTTTGTTTAGTTTATTACACAATTTGCCGTCACCTAATAATTTTTTTACCTTATTTTGCTCATATAAAATTCGAAAAATGCCAATTTATATATGAAATAACATGAAGGTACATATGTACCTCTTCAGGGTGTTACGTAGGAAAAATTGTCTAGGGACATAAAGGTTAATCGTAACTAACCAAACGGATGATAAAAATTAGTGACCAAACGAATCCAGACATCACTTTTGTCAAAACCTTAAGATAGGGTGCTAAAAAGTCAGAGCCTAACAAAATTCCTAATTTGAAACTCCGTCATTTCTTTACTACGGGCTATGGTGAAATTTGGTTTATAGAGAATAATTAGGATTATTCTTGCAAATGAATCTCAGTCATTTTTTGATCAATTGTGTTAAAATGTGATTTGTATAATTGTATAAGTTGATTGATATGGAGTAAGATTGTATTTTAATCAGTTACGATACGACCGAGTTTAATGTGTTTTATTTGCAAAACCGCCTTAAAATCAAAATATTTTTAAGTTATAATTTGTTTGTGTTTTTTACAATAATATTTTACTAGTACTAGTTTTTTAGTACTACTTTTTGAATTTTTGTTATGTAACATTTCCAAAATTAATCTTTAAAAATAAATAGGTTCTTTTTCTAATTAAGAAAATTCAATATCTCCAATACTAATTCGTTTCAAGCCCATTCAAGATCACCACTTAAACGTTCCCCTCAACACTGGGCAATTTTTATTATAAGTAATTTTCTTCGAAGTTGCACCGTCTCCGAGATAAAACCCTGCCATTTATTAAAAAACTCACCCTGTATTTATAAAAAATCGAAATGTTTTTATTTACCGGTGTGAAGTTCTTGGACAAAAGTTTTTGGACAAAAATTTACGCGAGTGTTCTTTGTGAAGTTTTTGGACACAATTTTATTTCTTGGACAATAATTTTTGGAAGTGTGCAATTTTAACAGTGTATTTATTTTATATTAAAATCGAAACAATATTTATAATAAATATTGATAAAATAAAAAAATTGTTTAACATTAAAAAATCTAAAATGCTCTAAAATGCATACTGTATAAAATGATACACAAAATAGCAAAAATCTCAGAGATTGGCTCTCATAGTGACTACATACGTTCGAAAGGGGATACTTTGAGCTATTTGAATCAGTTAGCCCCATCTCGAAATGATGAACAAAGCTCATATAATGAATTTTTAAAATTTTACCAATAAAGCGAGTCAGCGTGTCCACGGATGTTCTACTACTATAAGCCCAATAATAAAAATCTCAGAGATTGGCTCGCATAGTATATAGTCAATACATGAGCCTTGTTCATCATTTCGAGATGGGGACGAGTGTTCCGAATTTGTGTCCAAAAATTTTTGTCCAAGAACTTCACGCCGTACGTCCTCGATTTGGCAAACAATGCGTAAAGTAGGACGGTAAAAGTGAACTGCGAAAGAGTTGGGAGTGCTTCGGCCCCAGAACAGATTGCATAGATTAAAACATAAAAAAAAAAAAAAAAAAAAAACTTCGAACAATTCAAAAACAATATCCACTTAGACCAACACACCCCATTTTGAACAAAAGTTCACTGAGTGTGGTATTAGTAGTGGACCTAACTTGAAGGTAAATAAATTTAATACTGTAATCAGTAAGTAAATTAGGACACCTCTGATGTATATGATAGCTATTCGGATCGTTTGATACGGTAGTTTTCCAAAAAATAACCACTGCCTTTAAAATGTTTGGTTTAACCCTAACTAATCTACCGAACCATCTAACGTTTGAAATTGCTTACTCGTACATCGATGTACTAATTTATTTAGAAATATCTTTCTATATTTTGGAAGCAAAAAAGTTCGAAAAAATATATTAAAAAATATTCATATTGCTATACAAATGGAAATGTATTGAAATGGAAAAACTAATTGACTGTAAAAAATGATGATTCAAAATAAGGACTATTTTAAAACTGAAATTACCTTCGAATGTTCTCAAAGCGAACCTTCCTTTTTAATTAAAATTCTAATACTGTTTGTTAATTAAATCGTTCAAATCTTATTTATTTGCCCACGTTTGAAGCATAATTTATATAATATTCTTTTACTGGATTAAGATCTTATCTAATTGGTAAAATGACACCCCGATATGCCATATCCACATAATTCATAAAACTCTTGTAAAAAAATCGTTTCATCTCACAAGTACATAATCATGCCCTTCTCCCTCACTCCCTTCATATTAATTCTTAATGTCGAAACTGATGCGAACGTTTTATTTTCAACATATGTACGTGATTTTATATTTTGACTCATTTCCTCTGTGCGGATTTTATTAAATCGTTTACCATTTTCCAAAATGAAAATAAAATAATCAAGTAAAACCGAAACTCATCTACTTATTAATGACTTCCGTATATGTACTTCTAAAGCTTCCTTTTCGAAATAATCATAAAATATTTAATTTAAAAATTCAACAAAAATGCAATTAAATCATGAAAAAATAATAAAATACGAGGGAAATTTATTTTCCTCTACATGCCAGTTGAGCGAAATTTTGGCATATATGAAAAACCATCAAACGAGAAATTATTATCCCTTTTGTTGTAATATTTAAATATTTAAGAAAAAAATTAAAAACGGAGGTGGAAATGTCGATAGTGCGTAAAGTTAATTTCCATTTTTCATATACATAAAATATTCCGAAAATACCATAACCAAATAACAACAACAACTCGTGGTATAAAGATGCCATTAACTTTTGTTGAATTTTTGTGAGTGGAAAATTTTATATTTTCCTATATTATTATTGACATTATTGTCTTGTTTTTGCAGCAATAATAAATAAATTCAGTTTTTTGATGATGAAAAGCATCAACATTATTATGGCATAATGTAGGTCAAAGACATTTAAATATTTTCAAAAAGCGCACAGAAATGGTAAACGTTGTTAGAGCATTTTACAAGTATAGAGGTCCGCCCACTGTTTTGCATAATCACCCGTGTTTGTTTATTATATTGTCTCGTTTCCTACGGCACTTGTTCATCGTACGATGTTTTAGCAAAAAATCAAAACATCAACAATTCATAAAAACCGAAAGAAAATGCTCGACAAAGAAATGACAAAAAAAAATAAAACTTTAATATGAGCTTTTTCATCATCTCAACTTTATTTTATTCTTCTTCTTATTATTTTTTTTTTGTACTTTGGTGCTTCTCATAATTTTATTAATAAATTTAAGCATTTTGTGAAATATGTAAATAAGAAAAACGAATTCTTTTGAAATGCAAAGTTTTCATTATAAAAATAAATAAATATTTGATTAAAGTCCGTTTTACTTATTTCACTGGAAGCTTTATTCATGAGCTTTTCTGCTTTTGTTTCTTCTATTTGCAAGAAGCGTTTCTTATGGTTTTATAATGAAAACGATTTATTGACATTTTTTTTGGCGTATTTAATATTCTTAAAGCGGGTGATAACACCGAAAATAAAATAATAAAAAATGGGATTTGGTGACACTTTAATGATTCGAAAATTGGTTTTTATTATTGTATGTATATTTAGAGCGAAACAAAAAATGCCGCGAAACAGAGATGCAAGAAAATAACTGTACATGAAAATTTATTTAAATTGAAATAGGAATGATGTCTCGAATCTCGATGAAAATATAAATATACAACGAAGATAAAAAAATACAAAACGAAAAAATGAATTCGTTTTTCTTGATATTAGGAATTAAGACAATCTTATGTATGATGTGCCGGGGGTGGGTTCGGTGGTAAGGCACTAGGGAACGCTGGATCAAACTGAAACAAAATGAACTCATAAAATTTACTTTTGCGTTTTTTTTCAATCGAGATTGTTTATATTATAATTCACTGTAATGTTATTGCTTCAAGAGGTGGTAATTTAATTCATAGTCATTGAACTTATTTTTTTTTTATTTGTATAACTTCGTAACCAAGGGTGTCTTAAATTCACATTTAAATAATGATCCTAGATATACAAATAATGACAGACTGGGTACGGAAATAATTAATAAATATATAGTTACTGTTTATGTACCTTATTATGATTCTCGAGGAGTCGTGAGGCAGGATCATGAAATGCAAACGCAAAATTCTCGATTAAATTTATTAAAATTTACTTATTGGGTGATGCGTAACTACGGCTAGTAGATTTTCGTTTAAAATTGCTAGATAGCGCTGAGCGCTGAAAAGGAAATTATCTATCCGAAATTCCGCTACTACCCGTATGGTCGCTGTACCATTCAAAATATAAATTCATCAATAAAACAAATTTTTAACGACCAGGGGCGCATGTTGTACCTTCACTATTTTCGACGTTCGACTTAGTTTATGTCTCTTAGCGCTCTCTCTTTTCTATATTTCTATAAACCTATCATAAAAAGATTATTTGATGATAAATAGAGTCGATTAATCTAGTAGTCTTAGAAATCGTAGAAAAGAAATAGAGTGACGTTTTACACGAGCAAGCTCAAAACACATTAGAAAATGCGTGATTTTCGAAGCTGCCGAAGAGTAAAATCGTGAAAAATGAGATATAAACCAAATGGAAAGTCGAAAATAGAAATTGTACAATATGCCGCTCCTGAACTATACCAATTGACAGTTACTTTGATATTACGTTATAAATTAGAGTTCATCTAGCTGAGTTTTAAATTTTCATTGTAAGATTAAGTTTGTTATAGTTTTAGGGTTATACAAAAGGTAGGGCAAAATATTTTTGTATCGATCTTTAACATAAAGTTGATTGAAAATATTAGTTTCGAGTTATTGATTAATTATATGCAAAAATAGCGCGCTAAATATAAGTTTTGACATAAAAAATTGAGTGCTCCTGATACAATCTATCGGTCACTAATAAAAAAATCACTCGTTTAAACATTCGTTTATTTGTGTTTCGTACAAAATATACCTATTTTACCTAATTATTTTTACTTTTTTAGGCTTGTCCTTTGAAATATTTTGGTGATTACAATTGATTTTTCCGATCGGATTTCATAATCTCGCCCCAGTGGCAACCACAAAATCCAAACGGAAAAATCAATTATTACAAAATATTTCAATGGTTCAATGGACCGACACATAGATATTTTAATGTATGAAAACACAAATAAGCGAAAGTTTAACGGCAAAATTTTATTCGAGAACTATTTCATAATCGAACAATTTTGAACAGAAATATTCTGATGTGCGAGGAATTCTAGATTAGACATTGCTCTTAAAATTGTATAGAAATCCCTTTTATACATCAATCCATAACCAATATGGTAAATTGTATTCATTTAAATCTGGTAACTTTGACGTTATTTCTAAATCCGTTTAAATTTTCCGATCGATTTTCATGAAACCCAGTTAAATTCAACTAATTTTGAAATTTAGCTAAGATAATTTAGAAAAAAAATATTAATAAATAAATAGATAATATTGCGTTGGTGTTTATTTAGATCGAGAGACTTTCATATAAAAATAATTCTTTTATTCAATATTAGTTATAATTAAAGCTTTTTTCACTTACAAGTTTTTTCACGTCACTTAAGCTAGCAGAACCCATACATCAGATCATTACAAAATAGTATGGATAATTATAAACTAATAATAGGCTAACTAAATGCTCTATTCAAAAAATTTGGGCCATGCCTTTGGGCCCCTTTCTATCCATTCCAATTAAAACGCGGGTTCTGCTAGCTTTAGAAAAAGTTAGCAGAACCCATATCGAAAAACGATTTAAAAACAATTGGAAAACTAAAGATTCTTTTATGCTAATTAAATGCCCTGTTTAAATTTTTTTATTCTGCTTCTTCTAGTAAAAACATAAGGCTTTATCACTTAAAAGCTAGAAGATTCCAAATCGAAAATCGGACGAAAAATCAAATTAGAACGCAAAACCAGATTAGTTGGCATACAAATAATTTTAAGCGCACTATGGCCTAATCAAATGCCCCATTGAAAAGTTTTGGACTTCCCTCGTTCTTGACCAAGCTTCAGATCATTTAATCTAAAGCTAGCAGAACCCAAATCGAAAATCGGACCAAAACCGAAATTAGAACGCAAAACAAGATCAATTGACATACAAATAATTTAGAGGTAAAGTTAAGGTAGAGGTAAAGTTAAATATTGCTTCCTGTTAATTTATAGGTTGCATTCCTATGGATTTGAAGAATTGAACGACTTCTTAAACTCCGATACTTTAAAACATAAAATGTTGCTTGGTGATTTAAATTTTGATGTATTGAAAGATTCTCAGTTAAAAGATAATTATGTACTTATTATTGTGCCTCATTTGGTATGGAATCTCTAGTCAATAATGTTACACAACCATGTTCTAATACTTGTATTGATCATGTTTTTGTAGAAACCTTTCAATAACGGTTTTACTATTGAGCTTAGCAATGTACAATTATTTATATCTGATCATAATACAATTATCTTCAATTTAAAAATACCAACCAACTGAAGAATAATCGTAAATATAAAAAATTATGTCAAACGAAAATAAATTTTACAGAGTTAGCAATATCCTTAAGTACATATGATTGGTGCACAGTTTGGAATTCGGATGATCCAAATATAGCATATTCAAATTTTGTCGAAATATTCATTACTAATCACTTTGGACGGCAGTCCAAACGAATGACGAAAGCACTTACTGTGCTGGAAGTTGAACTCGTATATTCACAGCTAGTTTCGAACTTTTTCCCTTTGAGGCCGCCAGGATCATGTTATATACCATTCGAAAGGTCTTGAAAAGTAGACCCAAATAATGTATAAAAGTATGAATTTCTACCAAGATTGAGTGGAGATATGACCTTCCGAAAATTGCCCCAAAAAAACAGTTTTTCGGGTATAACTGTCCCAAAAAGTGCCCCAATTATTTTTTAACTAGCAAATTAAGATTGACCAATTCAACGACACCTCAAAAGTCCAAAACGGATGATTATGACCAAAGTTATGATATTTGAAATTTTTCTATGATGTTACCATATAATCTTGCTTAGGTATATATGTTTGTTTGTTTGTCCGTACTTCTTTCATTTGATCTCATATTTTCAGGGTTTGTAGTACTTGGAAAACAGGGTTTGTAGTACTTGGCTAATTGATGTGATCGAAAAAATCACCAAAAACATTGAACATTTGACAGTCTCCTTGCTTCAAATCGACATTATTTTAATCTCTATGATGATTTCTTTAAAAAATAGATCTTATCTCCCCTCCCATCGCATGAAGAAGGAAAATCAGAGAGAGGGTAGCTACCATTAATTTTTTTTTCCAACTAACACATTATAATATGTATATTTTATTGTATTGTTTAAGGAATCAAAAATGAATGGTAGCCGCATGCGGTTAGTGACAAAACAGCAATTGCAAAAAAAAATTGTTGAATTACTCAATCGAATTTTTACCAAAAACACATTCATCTGATCTAAATTTTTACTACTCTGTAACATGCACTAAAAACTAAACTACAAATGTTCAGCCGATAGCTTACGAGAACCGGGTGTGTAATAAGATCACACCCGGCATGACCTGTTTGTGGCATGTGGTAAAGGATTCTGAAATAAAATCTACTAAAATACTACAAAATGAAGATTGAAAAAATGCATGCAAAATAAAGAAATAGAATCGTCTACCACACACCAGAAACAGTACACCAGAAAAAAAACTACCTATCTGAACCTAATGATGAGACCTGACCCTACTTTTCAACATAAAAAAGATAATATAAGTCTTTCCTATTTCGAGGCCACGAGCATGGTGAGATGACGCCATCATCTGCTCTAAAAAAGTTTCCATTCTTTCTCAAAATTACTGTGTAATGGCCTTCTTTTAATTCTGTGCCATGATGGAAAATGGCACTTGACAAAACATATTTTTTATTTCTGAAGCTTAATTCTGTCTGAGGTACAGAAGAAAGTTATAAACTATTATTTTTCACGTAGTATTGATCGGCAATGACAAGTGAAAATATGAGAACGCGACGCTTATTCTCAAGTTAACACTGACTTTTCATTGGATTCTTGCACTTATCGCAAGAATTATCTTCATTTCCCACCCATCTACAAAAATTAAAACTATTCAAATCCGATAAATTACATTTTCCACTTGTGTGCTATCGAGTGTGCGTGTGAACGGTTTTGACTGACAACAATAAAACGAATCGCAATTCAATTCATTTTCAATTTGCCGTGCCAAAATCATTGATATCAAATAAAAAGCCACTTAACGTTTTTTCGGAATGTTAGTGCATTCGACACGTTTGTTTAAATTTTTCTTTGTAGCTGTTAAAAACAACAACATGTCAACGATTTTTCGGAATGTTCAACAACAACGCGCTGAATGCACTAACATTCCGAAAAATCGTTGACAAATCGAATGCAATTGTTTTTTTCGGCACAAATTTGATATCAGAAATTTTGTGAGTTGAATTCGGCTTTCGTCACTCAAACATTTACCTCGTTAAGAGGTTTTTTATTTTAAATTTTTCTCCTAGTTGACTATATTTCAGAACTTCTCTAAAACCATTGGAATCTCCGTACCATCCACCATACCGAATTATATCATGATCGGTTAATAAATGACGTTGTTCCGCCCTAGGTAAACATATTTAAAAACTTCTTAAAAATGTAATTTTAGATCTAATTTCTACTATCAGCACAATAGAAATATGTTCGATTAAGAAATGGCTTCGTTCCGTTAAAGTTCACCATTTTCCACAGCTCCTGTCAAAATACACTAAACAATTTTTTTTACAACAATTACGACTACTTCCAATCTATTCCAGACATTCTAAAACTCCCCTTACAAATTTGTATCTACATCGAGCGATCTGAATATTTTTGGTTAATAGGATGGCCATATCGAGGGCTCCTTAAACGAATTTCTGACTAATTAGGAGGCATCACAATCAATTCCTGATACTCGAAATTCCACTCAATTTTTATCAAAATCATTATAGAGAGGAAAATTTAAAAACCAACCATGGTCTAATGGAACATCTCCTAGAACATTAGTTCTTGATATCAGGATCCGTTAAGTAACGAGGACAACACCGAAAGACTCTTAAATGACTTTAGTGGTTTTCCTTAAAATTATTGAAAGCGGATTTTCGAATACCAGGAATCGATTTCAAAGGATAGTTTTTCCTCAGAATCCTTTTTATAATTTGTTAACGCCCAGTTCAAATGGATAATTATGATTCGAAGAACGATCTATTGATGCAATTCTGGAAAATTAGTAAATTATATGGAACTAAGCACCGATTGGATAGGTGCATTCAACAATTTTGGTGCATTCAACAAAATATCCAATTTAATTGAAATAAAATTGCAAGCTCTGAAAATTGCTTATTATGAATAGAATAAAGGCAGGCCTGAACAAAGTGTGGAGTAATTTATTAAAATCAAAATAAAAAAGAAACAAACAAAAAAGAAGAGGGATGAAAAGAATGGCAATACCTGTTTTAGATTTTAATATAGATATTTTCTTCGTAATTGTCAAATTACAATTTGCAGTACGAAACTCGTTAAACAATTATTTTATTAATTTTATTCAAATGAATTGCAATCAATAGCGCTCCCAATCATACCAAATTGTCTCAAATATACATGTAAATAAATCGTATGTTAAATTGTAATCAAATCGTGTTAAGTCATTTCAAAAAATCTAAAATCGTTTTAAATAATTAAAACGAAAATTGTCTCCTATCTCAAATCTACATACAATCGTTCGAAATCGCTCAAATTGTCTCAAGTCGTTTTAAATCTTCATAGAATTCTTTCAAATCGGTTCAAATTGCAATAAAATTATTCCAAATCATCCCAAATATTCTCAAGTCTACTTAAAATCGTTTCAAATCAACTTCAATTGTTCAAAATGATCTTAAATCTACGTAAAATGGATTCCAATCGTTCTAGATTGTTCTAAATCGTAAATGGTTCCAAATGCTTTCAAGCAGTTTCAAATCGGTTCAAATCTACAGAAAAACGTACCAAATCATATCAAATCTTTTTAAAATTCATTCCAAACCGTCTATCCCCTTCCTAATCATCTCAAATTTTTGTAAAATTGTTTCAAATCATTTTCAATTATCTCAAAACGTCCTAAATGTTAAAATTTCGTTACAAATGAACTCAAATATACATAAAATCGTTACCAATCGTCTATAATTGCAATTAAATCGTTTCAAATCATCTCAATTCAAATTAAAAACGTTTAAAATTATTCCAAATCTTAATAATAATCTAAATTATAATCATCTTAACCGTCTGAAATCATCATAAACTAGTTTCAAATCGTCTTCAATCATTCAAAGCATCTCAAATTGTAATAAAAACGTTTCAAATTTGTTCAATCCTACAAGAAATCGCTCCAAACCGCTTCAGATTGTTCCAACTGTTCAAATGGTTCTAAATCGAGTCAAATTGTCACCAAATCAATCCAAATAATCTCATATATTTGACAATCATTTCAAATCGATTCAAATTATCGCAAATCATTTTAAGTCTATGTAAAATCGTTTCAAATTAAAATCAAATTATTCCGAATAATCTCAAATTTATATAAAGTTGTTCTCAATCGGCACAAACTGTAATCAAATCATTCCAAATCGTTTCAAATTTTCATCAAAACATTCTAATCCTTTCAAATCTCAAAAAAAAATCGTTTTAAATCTAAATAGTAAATGGTTCCAAATTATCTCAAACATTTTCAATGCGTCTACAAATTGTTGATTATAGTTCCAAATCATCTCAAATTTACATACAATCGTTCCAAATCATTTCAAATCTACATAAAAATATTCAAAATTATCTCAAACCTCAACCAAATCGCCTCAAATTGGAATAAAATCGTTCCAAAACTACTTGCTTTTCATATTTTCGCTCAAATTGTCATTTCGTTTCTTGGTCAAAACTTGGAACACTCCAATATGTATCCACTGAACCCTTATTATGGTAGCTTAGATCATTACGGATCTGTATGTGGATCTATACAACTTAGGAAAACTTATCGTTTAGAATTCGCACCTTTATAATTTCGGCCAAATTTATATTTAAAAATTTTGTGAAACGAATTCTAGACTTAAATTTTTATCAGGCTGCACAGAACTTAGTGCCCTATAGTATTTTACTCTAGTATCTAACTGAAAAACAACTATTCAAGTGATCTATAAGGAGGATTTTGTAGTTTTTTTGCCAAGGACTCGACGATGGCCAAGGTATTGCAACAATGCAAAATCATCATATGGGACGAGTGCACAATGGCACATAAACGATCATTGAAAGCGTTCATGAAGTTTTTACGAAGTGACTCAAGACAAACGCTACCTATCATTCCGAGATCAACAGCTGCAAATGAACTCAACGCATGTCTGAAATCGTCGAGTTTCTGGAGCTATGTGAAGAAGTTGCAGTTGACCACGAACATGAGAGTCGCGTTACGGAACGACTCATCAACTGCTGATTTTCCAAACAACTGTTAGCGCTGGCAATGGTCAAATTCCTGTTGATGTTTCGACCGAATTGATTTAGTTTCCCTTGAAGTTTTGCATGTTCACGACATCGAAAGAAAAGCTTATCACGAAAGTGATGTAGGAAATACATTGCTACAAATCCGTTGAGTGTGCAATCTACCAAGACGAGACGATCTGAACCATTCAAGATTGTGTCACATAACGCAATTGGCTGTGAAGAAATTGCTGAACAACGTGATTCAAGCGACGATCATCAAGGGCAAATTCAACAAATTTGTTTAACAAATCGCAAGGTCAATCGTTGGAAGCATGTGGAATAAATCTGAAATTTCCGTGTTTTTCTCGTGATCAGTTGTACGTCGCGTGTTCGAGAGTTTTCAAACCATCATCGTTGTTCATTTATGCGCTGAAGAACAAAACGAAAAATACCATGTTCGTCTGTATTCGACTTAATCCTACTTAATACTACTAATATAATACATTGAATTCTTTTGAATCCCAACTGACACCAACTCATTTCCACACTGACAGAAAATCCAAAAAACAACTCAATCTTCGATAGATGCCTCAGTTTGAATCCACATTTCATTCACTTTTCAATATATTAGTGTTCAATTCGATGAAAACGGAATAGAATGTTCAGCCAACTCAATCGTCTATTGAGAATTGAGTTGAGATGTTTGATTTCTTCTCCCATCAAAATCAATTTTCGTGAAGGACAAAAGTATTTGCTCGGAACGAAGTAATTTTGGGCGGAACAAGGTTCGCCGGGAAAGCTAGTTATATATACATATTATGTTCTTCACATAACACAATTTCGGCGAACTTGTTGCTGGAGTTTCCTTATCATCGAATTTTGATCTTTTGGGTCGAGCCTGTCAAAGAACTCGCCTAATAATTTTCAGGAGTAATATCAGAGGACAATAAATCTCATAACCTTGTCATAATCTCATAGCAGGATGGCAGCCGGAAGGATGTGGTCATTTAAATGTGGCTTAATGCATACAGAACATTGCTATACAACGAACTCTTGGTCAACATTGAGATTACTTAGGCTTTAGGATAGAATTTCGATAAATCGATAAAATTTGACTTACGTCTCACCTGTCAAAATCTTTTCTTCTATTTATTGGTTTTCTGCTTAATAAAAAATAACAAAAAGAAAAATATTTAAGACACGCGATGTAATAAAAATAAATCAAAATTCTTGCAAAAAGAAAACTCTTCAATAATCTATAAGAGTTACTCGTATCATGATTGCTGGCAATTTCCCAAATACAGCCGATGATAATTAAATCTGGCCAAACAAGCACATTAAAATTGATAACATATACGAGTACATAACTTGAGTGTTTATGTTCCACGTACATATTTTGTTTTTTTGTTCAGATTTTCTTCCACCCCGCAGATAGTTTATAACACACGAGAACAGGAAACTCACACACCAATTTAAATTTAATTATTTATAATTATTGATTGAAAATCTTAAAACTTCGGTTCCTACATAACTATGTATATGTAGACATATAGATAACGTGTGTTATGTATCGCTATTTTTAAAGAAAAGCCACGAAAATTCCTTTAATTAAAAACAATTTCGAAGTACTCGAATTCACACAAGATCACATTATAGTGTAAAGTAGTTTTGTGTTGTTTCATTCATTAAATATTTAATGATGCAAAGAAATTTTTATGTTTTGTGTTGTTTAGATACCCTGTCTATATGGCTTGTGTTAAAACATAACATAGAAATCTTATATTTTTGTTTAAAGATCTATAAACATGACCAGAACATTTTTGTTTTCGGCATTCGATTGACGCAGAAACGCGCATTTCATAAAGCAAAAAAAACACTAAGTAAATATTTGCGCCTGAAATATGCGTGCGTGTGTTGCGGACGGAAATTGATAATACATAATTAATCAAACATTTTTAAAATCGTTAAAAACTGATCGTAAATTTTTTTTTTTAAATTTATTTTCTGGTCGACAATAAAAATTGGTTGCTCGTACATACGTACATTTCAAATTTTTATATCGATTGCCAACAGGTGGAAATTTTTTTTTATATAGAGGTAAGTAGAGCTACAGTTTGTTACACAACGGTGAGCGGTATATTTATCAAAGCCAAACGCATAGATAAAAGTCACTTTCATGTTATCAATATATATACGAGTAAGAGTTTGTCAAGTGTATAATTTATATTCAAATGCAAAATTTACGAGATAAATCATTGAAATGTAATAAATTCTTTTATCTTTAAGTAACGTTAGTTAATAATAACAACAACAACATTCAATAATTTTTATTGATAGTAAAAATAAAATTTCTTCGTACGAGTAATTTAGATTATATTTGAATAATTTTTGAAAAATTGTTTGAAAATTAATTTTCTTATCACATTACGAAAATTTTTTTCTTTTTCAATTTTCTCATAAAATTATTTTGTGTATGTGGTAATCTTAGATATGGCTCTTAAATATGTACCATTCTTATCATCTATGTAGAAATGTTGTTTTAAATGAAAAAAAAATTATCGAAAATATTTTAACGAGACATAAATCTAAGAATAATTACAAAATATAATGAATTTTTTACATATTGGATTTTTTGTGATATTGGTGAGTACTATTTAATATTTACATTCTTATTTAATTATATTTACATATGTTTATTTATTGATTTATTTTTGACGTTCTTAAAGTTATTCGCTAAGATGATTTTAAATTGTCTCTAAGCCGCTCAATGTATACGTTTTTCAAACTTACTACTGTATATTAATAAAATTTTAATTTTACTTTACAACTGTCTGTACAATTTGGCTGTTCCGATAGTAACGTGAATTCTGTGTAATGACCCTTAAGGCGATGCCTCATTACAATTTCTATGAACGATTTCAGAAAACGTTTTTTTTTATTTACGAAGAAATTATTGCATATATTTTATTTAAATCAATGAGATACAATGTAAAATAACTTTATTTATTAGCCAAAATAATAAATTTACAATTATTGAACAATTTTAATTGAAAAATAGTAATTTTTTTATGTTGCCGTTCCTAGAAACGTTTTTTTTTCATTCTGGAAAATGTTTCAATTAAAATTGTTCAATAATTGAAAATTTATTATTCTGGCTAATAAATAAAGTTATTTTACATTGTATCTCATTGATTTAAATAAAATATATGCAATAATTTCTTCGTAAATGAAAAAAACGTTTTCAGAAAACGTTCGTAGAAATTGTAATGTGGCATCGCTTTAAATCTACAAAAAGACTGTTTAATACCAGATATTATTTTGAATAGTATACAGTCAGTGGCAAAAGTTTACATACACCACTAAAATTTGCAAAATCGAGATAAATAAAATGAACTAAATATTGTAATATTAATTAAATAATATATTAATAATATATACAAAAATTGTTATTGGAAAGGAAAAATTTGAAAAAAAATATTTTCAAAAAATTCATAAAATTAAATCACAACATGTTTCTAATTATTCTTGAATTATTGCAAAGTACATCGGAGTGAAGTTTATGCCAAAATAACACAATATACACTGTGATGTGATCGAAGTGGTTTTAAACTTGAATTTGATGTAAGAATCAAATCTTATTTATCCACATGCTCGGAAATCTCTGAGATTTTCGCTATTTGAGAGAGAACATCATTGAGTGAAATTCGAAAATTCTTAAACATTTGAAATTATTTATCTTGGCAAAAATTTAATTCCCTATTGAATCTTATTCTAAGGCTAAGGTTAATTCATGCTGTATAAGATATCAGAAAAACGTATGGAAGGCTACTGACGCCAGGTGTGAATCTTATGTTGCGCATGTATATAGATTATGATCTCAGCTACCATAAAAACATGCACCCAGCGTAGTTACAGGGGGGGGGGGGGGTTCTAACTCTTTTGTTAAAAAAACTGAAAACATTTCACATTAAAATGGCTTCAGAAATGTATGGAGTGCTTTCAACGATGGCCATTGTTTTGATGTTGCCCTGTGTTTGCTTAATGATGCTTATGATAATTTAATTATGTTTTGAGAGTGCTTACACTATACATACGCAAATCGTTTTTTAAAGAAAATTAACTTTCATCGCTTCAAAACGTTTAAACATACATTTTTTCTTCGTTTTCATAAATTCTCTGATTTTTCATAAAACTTTCTGCTGAGAATTTTTAATTTGCATAAAAATATCAAAAATTTTCTGCTGGTGTAAAAAAGTATCAGCATAAAAAATTTCATTTTTGTGATAGTGATGCCTCTAGCGGTGACTAGCAAAACACATTTTTTCTGCTGGAAATTCTTTGCTATCTTACAGCATAGTTAATCCCTGCATTTTGTTTTACGCCAAAAATTTCTAAATGTTTTTATTAACTCAAAGTGTTAATAAAAAATTTAGAAATTTTTGTGTAAAATAAAATGCAGGGATTAACCTTAGCCTTAGAATAAGATTCAATAGGGATAGTAAGCACTAGGGAAATAAATTTTTGCCGAGATAAATAATTTCAAATGTTTAAATAAACTAAATTATAATTTTTAGTTTTTAATCACAATGAATTATTTTAAAATTTTATTTTGTTTTTATAAAGCGTTACCGCAAATCTTTTCCAAAATCACAACCTTCAAGTGGCGGAGAAGCCTAGGGGTAGCAACGTTTGTGAAGTTTGCCCAAAATTCTGGCCCAAAAATTTATATTTTTTGCCGCTGGCAATACCTTCATCTATTTTGATAACTATCATGACAGAAAACTGGAAAAGCATTGAATATCACATAAATCCAAAGATTAAATATGTATTTGAATGAAATGAATATAAATAATAAAATTGTATATTTTAAATTTATAAAATTATACTAATAATAAAATAAAAAATATACACATTTAACTCAAACATGTTCATGCTTTAAATGAAAGTGATAAAGAACATTTCTCAAAATTCTAGTTGGGAAGTTGAGATTTTCGGTGTTGGTCATCGGTCTCACTATGATTTTCGGACAGATGTGGTTCTAGCCTTTACGAGTAACAAGTTTCAGGAGACTGTGCAGGGGTCTTCATACCGAGAATGGCCTATATTCGGCCGCTTTACGAACAATCATAATATTTGATGGAAGTTGAGATTTTCGGTGTTGGTCAACGGTCTCACTATGATTTTCGGACAGATCTGGTTCTACCCGTTACGAGTAAGAAGTTTCAGGAGGTTGTGATGTGGTCCTCATACCGAGAATGACCTATATTCAGCCGCTTTACGAACAACCATAATATTTAATGGAAGTTATACTATCGATCTAATTTGAATGTTAAAATGTTATCATGTGGTTTAAATGGTAAAGTCGAATTTATGACATTTGAACTGTTTGGTAAGTTTAGTAAATTTCTTTTTGTTGTTTTTTATATCCCACTTCCCACTACAAGAGGAGACATTACAAGTATTTATGATATTCTTACTGATTTATTACAAGCGTATGAAAAAGTGTTTTGTTTGGGTGATTTTAACTTTAATATGCTAAATAATAACACTGCGCTAGTTGAAAAATGTGACAACCTGGGCACCCAGGGGATAAACCTAATTCAAGTACGCTGAGTTCAATGGTGCTAGTCCTATTTTAAAGTTAGTCCCCATTTTTGAGATATCGCATTCGACATGTTTTGGCTCTGAGTCAAAATATACCCTCATTTTCACGTTGATAGCTCTTGAACCATTAAGATTTTCGATATGCTTTCTTCAGTAAAGTTGTTGCTCAGGTCAAACCAACAACTTTGCCGAACATATCAAGACCGAAAAGCCACGTCTATTTTTTTTTTGCTTTCTATTTCGACGAAAAACACTGTTTTTATCATTTTGTTGAATTTAAATCGAGTAGAATCGATCGAATAAACATCGCATCGACAAATATGGATACAATAGAAACTATTTAAAAGAAAATTAAATCGATTCAGTTGATTTTATAGTGATTTTTCCTAAAAAAAATTCCTAAAAAATTAACATTTTTCTTCTCTTTGACATAACAATGGCGCGCCGTTGAGATAGTGGATAAAAATCCTGGATTTTTCTATCCCATCGTTTTTACCAATTACATCACGTAAATTATACAACAGACACGCCATTGATATATTGATGCAGACATTTCTTAATTTACGTGTATAATTTACGTGATGTAACGGGTGGGGCAAAAGTCCCGCTACCATTTTGATTGCGCGCCATCTTGGTTAGTGACGTTTAGCTCAGTTTCGCTTTAACCATTGTGTTGTGTAGACGCTCAAATTTTATAACGCCACAAGAACAAGCAGAAATAGTGACAATATTTATTGTAAATAATCGTTCCATTATTGCCACTCAGCGGAAATTTCGTCAAAAATATCCTAATCGTCCAGTGCCTCACAAAACCACAATTTATCGTTTATATGCGAATTTTCGACAGTACGGTACGACAGCAGACAGATCTCGTTCTGGAAGACAACGGATATCTCGTAACTCTGAAAATGTGGCTCTGGTACGCGATAGTGGTGCATAGTCTCCAGAAACATCAATTCGGAGACGTCGTTCCCAGTTACACATTTCTGCACGCAGTTTAAGGCGAATTTTGAAAACTGATTTGAAAATGTTCCCTTACAAAATTCGATTGGTCTATAAATTGCTACCGAGAAATCATGATCAACGAGTTGAGTACACTAATGCAATCCTAAGGCTGAATTCTAAATTGATTTCTAAATTGATAATGAGCGATGAAGCCCATTTTCTTCTCAGTGGCCACGTCAATAAACAGAACAGTCGGTTTTGGGGAATACACAATCCTCAATCAATTCATGAAACATCATTGCATCCACTAAAAACAACTGTATGGTGTGGTATTCATGCTGGAAACATAATTGATCCGCATTTTGACCCCCCCCCCCCCCCCAAAATGATCGAGGTGTTGAAGTTACTGTTACTGCTGAACGGTACCAAGACATGATCCGAAATTTTCTTGTGCCTGAAATGGAACAGCAAGGACTAGAGGACAAGGTTTCAGCAAGATGGGGCCACACCACACACAGCCCGTTCAACAATTCAATTATTGAATGACGTTTTTCCACAAAGACTAATTTCGTGAAATGGCGATTTAGCATGGCCAGCCAGATTTCCGGATTTAACAGCACCAGACTTTTTCTTATGGGGGTTTTTAAAATCAAAAGTTTATGTGAACAAGCCCCAAACGATTCAACATCTTAAAGACAATATTCGTCACGAAATTGAAGAAATTCAGCCTGAGATGTTGCAGAATGTCAGGAAAAATGCCTTAAAAAGAGCATAGCGAATCGCGGTCACCATTTAGCCGATATAATTTTCCAATCATAACGAAAAAAAAATGTAAAGACCAAAATAATAAACTTTTTATGAAAACCAAACGTACTTATCTTTTCTTTGAACAAAGTTATATAGGCAATCAAAATGGTAGCGGGTCTTTTGCCCCACCCATTAATTGGTTAAAACGATGGGATGGAAAAATCCAGGATTTTATCCACTATCGCAACGGCACGCCATTGTTTTGTCAAAGAGAAGAAACATGTTAATTTTTTAGGAATTTTTTTTAGGAAAAATCACTATAAAATCAACTGAATCGATTTAATTTTCTTTTAAATAGTTTCTATTGTATCCATATTTGTCGATGCGATGTTTATTCGATCGATTCTACTCGATTTAAATTCAACAAAATGATAAAAAATGATAAAAACAGTGTTTTTCGTCGAAATAGAAAGCAAAAAAAAATAGACGTGGCTTTTCGGTCTTGATATATTCGGCAAAGTTGTTGGTTTTGACCTGAGCAACAACTTTACTGAAGAAAGCATATCGAAAATCTTAATGGTTCAAGAGCTATCAACGTGAAAATGAGGGTATATTTTGACTCAGAGCCAAAACATGTCGAATGCGATATCTCAAAAATGGGGACTAACTTTAAAATAGGACTAGCACCATTGAACTCAGCGTACTTGAATTAGGTTTAAGCCTTTTAGACTTGATTGTTGTTTTTAGGCCTGACCGACATAATATTATCAGTTATGGTCAATATGCTGTTCCTTCATTATCGGATCATGATTTAATTTTTGCTTCTTATAAATGTTGTTGCACTAGAGATACGTTAACTTATTCTATTGTGCCCAATTATAGGGAAATTAATAATGAATATTTTGTAAATTGTTTTTTCTCATTTGATTGGTCTAGTCTTTATTGTTGCTCTGATGTAAATATGATTGTTGATTTATTTAATTCAAATTTCTTACATTTAGATTCTATGTGTGTGCCCCGTAAAAGAACTATTAACAATTGTCCCACAGCTCCGTGGTTAAACCAGACGATGTTGGATTCAATTCAATATAGAGATTTGAAGTATAATAATTATAAAAGGAGTGGATTAGATGCTGATTTTAGTTCCTATAAAAGGGCTCGAAATAAAACTACTAAGTTTATCAATCAAGCTAAGTATAGTTTTTATTTTGGTAATGTTTATAACTCTAAAATTACTTGGAATAATTTTAAAAAAACTTGGTATTTCGTGTTCTGTTGCTAAAGTTGACATAAAGTTCACTGCTGAAGATATTTTAAATGATATCTGTAAATTTCGCGAAGATTTAGTGGTTCTGCCATTGCCAGATATTGGATCTGTTGATCCTGATGATAATTATAAATTTGCTTTTGATTGTGTTGATGAGCTAATTGTCTTGAGTGCTATCCGTTCAATTAAATCTAATGCTATTGGATACGATAAAATTGATTTTAAAATTATAAAATTATTTATTGATCTGTTTCTTCCACAAGTGACATATATAATTAATCAATGTTTGTCAAAATCAGTTTTTCCGAATTTGTGGAAAGTTGCTTCTATTGTACCAATTCCAAAAAATGATATTGTTGCCAGTATTAAAGATGTTCGACCAATAAGTATACTACCTGCCCTTTCTAAGGTGTTAGAAAAAGTTATGCAAACCCAGATTCTGCAGCATTTTAAAGATTTTGATTTTCTTTGTAAATTTCAGTCAGGGTATAAGCATGGTCACAGTACTACAACGGCTTTGGTACACATTGTTGATGATCTTTCTTCAATCTTGGATGGGCATGGTTCGCAAGCTTTTTTGGTTTTATTGGATTTCTCTAAGGCCTTTGATAGTGTTAATCATATACTTCTACTTCAAAACCTTTATTTATATTATAAATTTTCTAGCTCTGCAATTAATATGTTGTACTCTTATTTGCATAGTAGGGAGCAATTTGTTAAGCATGGTGTTAACTGCTTTGGAATGGGTAGAGTAACTCTAGGTGTACCACAAGGATCAATTCTGGGTCCCTTGCTTTTTTCTATATTTATAAACGATCTTCCATGGCGAATTCGTCATTGATCTTTTCATCTCTATGCTGATGATTTACAACTGTACATCGGATGTAAAGCATTAGGATTGAATGAAGCTACTATGAAATTGAACGAAGATCTTAGGGATATCTTATTAGGTCTAAATTTAACTCACTGGCGCTTAATCCCAATAAAAGTAAAGCATTATTTTTATGTAAAAGTAATTTGAATATTATTAAGCCTACTCTTGTTTTGGGTGATGACGTAATTAAATTTGTTCCGACTGTTAATAACTTAGGACTGATATTAAATTCCAAACTTACTTGGTGTGATCATATCAGTACATTGTGTCAACGTGTCAATTATAGTTTATATTCGCTAAGATTAATAAAGAAATTATGTCCAATTCAGTTGCGAGTATTTTTGGTTAAAAGTTTAGTTGTACCTTTGTTTATGTATTGTGATGTGATCATATTTCTAGTTTAAAAACTTCTATTTTGGGATGTACTTTGTTCGAGTATTATCATTATAGAACAGCTGTATTTATTTTCAGAATTATTACCTCTGGATTGCCTCTATATCTTTATGAAAAATTAAATTTTTCCAGGTCTCTGCGCACTAGAAACATCAATTTGCCCCTTAACAAAAGTAATATGTATAATAATTCGGTTTTGATAATGCGTTTATTGTTTGGAATAGTTTACCCTATGAACTTAAAAATATTAGTTCTCTTAAAATTTTTAAAAAACTTGTATTTTTAACTGTACAGAAAAATGTTTAATGTAATTATAATTTGTAATAATATTTTTTTTTACCCCTTTGTAAATAATTTTGTATATTGATGAGATTGTTAATTTTTATTTTTTTCTTTCTTATAATTATTATTATGTTTTTTTTCTTCTTTTGTGATTTTTTCTTTTTCATAGTATAAAAGCTTCGGCTTATGCTTGTAAATAGATATGTAATAAATAAATAAAAATAAATAAATAAATAAGTTGTAATTTTCGGTGTTGTTCATCGGTCTCAGGCGGAACATGATATTGCTGCCTGACAACACTCGTCCACATACAGTAAAATCAACCCAGAAACTCATTTCCTCCTTAGGGTGGAAAATTTTACAGCAAACGGCGTACAGTATTTCTAGACATGCCTTGTTCTAACCACTTATTCAGATCGATGTCATCATATTTGAAAGACTAGTGATTCACGAAAGTTGAAGATGGGTAAAAATGGCTCGATGACTATATTTTGCTTCGAAACAACCAAGTTTCTATCGTGAAGGTATTCATCATCTACCTGATAAATAACAAATCACCATAGAATCTTTGTAACAATTATATTTTCAATAAAGTTGAATTTGACCGGAAAACCAGAGTTTCTACTTGCAAACCTAATATATAAAGAACAGCACCCAACTTTGTTTTAAAAGTAAATCTCGAATACATCATACTTGATTTCTAAGGTGAGAAATACAACTTACCAAAACTTTGGTAAAAACTTTTGTTATGCCAAAAATCTTCATTCCTACTCTTCGACTACTCTGCTGGAACACTTAATCTATAAATTTATTAGAATCTTATAGTTATTAGTCGGCTTTCATAAATTGTAAACCTTTCAACATTGCCAAAGTTAAAAAACAGTCACAAAGGTGTCCACTCCTAGAACACCGTTTAAGCCAAATTTTGGAAAAGACTGACAAAGTTTAATATCGATCAATCAATCTGTCTGAAAAACATTTTCACTTAAATTTTATAACGATTTCATAGCAAATTATAATTAGAATAATTTTGTTTATAATGATTTTTTGAAATATTTGGGAAAAACTATAAAAATCGAGAAAGTTTTAATTAGGAGTTGCTACCAATTACGGTTCACAGATTTCCTCTAGATTCCACTCAATATTATGGTTGTTCGTAAATCGGCTGAAAACATGCCATTCTCAGTAAGAGGTCCACATCACAACCTCCTGAAACTTCTTACTCGTAAAGTCAAAACCCAGATCTGTCCGAAAATCATAGTGAGACCGTTGACCAACACCGAAAATCTTAACTTCCATTAAAAATTATGGTTGTTCGTAAAAGCGGCCGAATATAGATCATTCTTAATATGAAGGTGTATAAGTATTATATGCATATTAAAATAAATCTATGAACGGATCGACTAGTCGTATTTATATATGAGGCGTTTATTAACAAAGGCTGATATACGTCATAGATTTTTTAGTTTTGAAAAATTCCAGAAACTCCCACTTTCTTAATAGAAGTTTACATATTTCGAAGATAGTAAACAAAAGTAAAAAATTCCGTTTAAATTCGACAAATCGATAATTTTGGCGTATGTCCGTCTCTAAAACTCGAGGCCACATATTATTCTTCCTTAAAAATAATATTTTCGTGAACCAATTGAAAATAACAAGAATTTCTTCTTGGCTGTTTTACATTTATTATACACGATCACAATGGTTCCTTTGAATTCAAAAATCTATAACGAAAAATAATTCTATTTTTTGGGCTCACATCATTCAAATGTCGTGGGATACGATTTTTTTAGGCTGACAGTTCATACGTGACAGAAAATATAGTTTTCGTGTTGCCACTGCGTTTTTTTGGGCTGAAATTTGGTGGATGAACAAGATTTGGCTTTCACATCAAATACTAGTTTAGCACCAATTCCATACACTCTGTGCGATCCGTAGGGGCCGAGTTAAATAATTTCAAATTTTTAAGAATTTTCGTATTTCACTCAATGATGTGGATAAATAAGATTGCTTTCTTACATCAAGTACTAAAAAATTTCATTTTACAAAATTCATTCAAAACTTTTCCCAAAAATTAAATGTTTGCTACTTTAGTGTAAAAATAGTTGTGTTTATTAAAAAATTTTGGGTGTGTAACAAAATCCCGGTTTTCAAAATCCAGGTTTTTAAAATCCTGGTTTTGTAAAATCCCGGTTTTGTATAAAGAAAATCCCGATTTTTAGGAAATCCCGGTTTGAATTTTTAATATTTTACATGTGGGAAAATGGGACTTTTAAATGATTTTTTGACAAAATTCACAAAAATTTGTTTGCCATAAAATTGTAGAAAATAGAAAATTCATCCCTATCGGATGGAATTTGGCCATTTCTAACAGATTTTGTGAAATTCTACACGTACAATGGAAATCGATTTCTAAAGTGATTGTTTGAGAAATATGGCCGTCGCTATGGAACTAGGCCATTTTTTAACCGATTTAGTTGAAATTCGACATGTGGGTCCACAAAGCTAGTAAATTTTTGGACAAGATATCTTATTTTTATGTCAAAATATTAATAGTCCGACTGGCCAGAATTAATAGAAAATATTTTTTTCCAAATCAAGAATTTAGAACTAGAAGAAAAGAAAACCGGGATTTCGAAAACCAAGATTTTAACAACCTGGATTTTGAAAAACGGGATTTTGAATCCAATATTTCGTAGTACAACCACAAACTCCAGATATTATTATGAAAGTTCAAAATTTGAGTTTTTTTCAATTCTAAGTATAAGAAACAGTGTACATTTTGTTACTTTGTTAAACTCCGATGCAAAATGCCGTTAGCTTTTTTATATAAATACCTAGGCCCGTCTATCTACACTTTCTAAATATCTAAAATTATTGGTAAAAGTCGAGCAACCGTACAAACAATAGTGCGAAATTTTGATAACAGAAGAGGCATTCAAAATAAATAACGATCTGGGTGTCCTAAAATCTTAACGCACGAGATGTTCGAAGCATAATTTAAAAAGTAGCATTCAATCCGAGGATTAGAGCTCCAAAAATCGTGGTTGAGATTCGGAATAGCACTGAAACGAAGGGTTTAATGGAAGAGTGCCAACGAAAAAACCATTTATAAGAAATAAGCAGAAAAGGCTTGAATTTGCAAAAAAATACGTTAATGACGGCACTGAGTTTTGGATCAAAGGCTTTTCATTGACGAAAGTAAATTAAATATATTCGTATCCGATGGAGAGGGAAAATTTTTGTGAAAAATTAATAGTCGAGGAAGCACTAAAACGGCCAAAAGTTCGAATTTTTTTAGAACAAGACGGATCGAAATGCGGTTTTTTGCATTCGCTTCCAAAAATTATTTGCAGGCCAAAAATTCATTCAAAAAATGCATTTTTGAGACGGCTTTTGGAAGATTAGAGAACTTGGTAAATAAGAGTCAGAACTAGCCCCACTCGGGTTTTCGGGGGTTGCATTTTTGGCTGTAGCAATGCAATTTCTGGTTTGTTCAAGAAAAAAAAAAATAGGGGCGATTTTTACAAATAATTTTTGGAAGCGTATGCAAAAAACAGCATTCCGATCCGTCTTGCTCTCAAAAATTTCGAACTTTTTTGCTTCATTACCTCGACTATAACCAAGATATGGCTCCAAAAAATTTGCTTCCTATATAATGTGCCGGAACAACTTAGTCCATCTCCCCCAGTCACCGAATCTTAATGCATCTGGTATGACCTGGAACAAAGGGTCCGAAAATATTGGATTACTAATAGGGATTCATTAAAAAGTGCCGTTTCGAGTGCATGGGCTGAAATTTCGTCAGCGGTTACTGAGAACTTGTGGTTTTATGAATGTCTAGGCGACTAAGCGCTGTTTTAGAGTCTAATGGTGGCCCAACTTAATATTAATTTTAGTTCTTAAGTGTGTCTGAATATGATCCTTTTGGTTTTATTTACTGTAGGACTTTTGTGATAAAAATTTTATGAATTTCTTCAAAATAATTTCTTTTTTAATTTTTTTTGTCCAATAATAATTTTCTTTGTTTCAATTAAATATATTATTTAATTAATATTACAATATTTAGTTCGTTTCATTTATCTTGATTTTGCAAATTTTAGTGGTGTATGTAGACTTTTGTGACTGACTGTAAATAATATAAAATATGTCTCCTCACCAATTTTTCACCAAGTCGATATATAATTTTTTTTACAAAGTTGATTTTGCTTTGTCACTCCTAAATTTGTTCGTCACTTCACTTCATTAATGCTTCACTGTCGATAATGAACCTCTTGTGGGTATTTGATGTTTGCATTAGTTTTTCCTGGAACTGAAAACTGGCATTGGCTAGTGTTGTTCGTTACTGATTCGGGCAATCCATCATATTCACCATTATGCAAGAATGTAGCCTTTATTCTGTCAATGGATATTTTTGAAGTTTTGCTTCTAAAATTTACACCGAAATATTTATTCTTTTCTTTTTGTTAATTTCTTTGAATGATATAATATATGGACTTTGCAGTGATGTTCGTACACTCTGGCTCTGATGAACACATATGTACAATCTCTACTGACGTGAAATATTTACTAAAAAAATCCTAAGTAAAAATTGTGTGTGTGTATTAGTGGATATACACAAAAAAAACATTTAGGCGTAAATAATTTTTTAAAATTGTTTAGAAAATTCCACCATAAAGTAAACATATTGTAAATTTTCAATACGTATATCTCCAAATTCTACCGTACCAATATGTATGAAATACCATTAATTATAAAACAATTAATAATGTGATATAAAAACATTATGCTATACGAGTATATCGTAACAAGATAAACTTAAAATTAAATTAAAGTTTGTTGAATTTTTAGATAAAATAGATACACTAGTAAAAATTAAGAAAAATGCTCATCAATCTCGCCATGCATTTATGATACTAAAATCCAATAAACGTAATGATTTTAAGAACTTTTGTCATAGTTCTGGTATGGGCAAATATGGCCGCGAAACGTGTGAGTTATAATTTACAGTATTTTTGCCATTCAAACGATTACTAACCGAGATTTTGCCCGGTTCTCATCGATCCCGTTATGTTTTCCAGACAGATATATCAAATGCCAATGTCCATGTTAATTTTCAGAATTTTGTCATAGTTCTGGCATGGGCAAATATGGCCCCGAAACGTGTGAGTTATAATTTACAGTATTTTTGCCATTCAAACGATTACTAACCGAGATTTTGCCCGGTTCTCATCGATCCCGTTATGTTTTCCAGACAGATATATCAAATGCCAATGTCCATGTTAATTTTCAGAATTTTGTCATAGTTCTGGCATGGGCAAATATGGCCCCGAAACGTGTGAGTTATAATTTACAGTATTTTTGCCATTCAAACGATTACTAATCGAGATTTTATCCGATTCTTATCGATCCCGTTATGTTTTCCAGGAAGATATATCTAATGCCAATGTCCATGTTAATTTTCAGAATTTTGTCATTGTTCTGGCATGGGCAAATATGGCCCCGAAACGTGTGAGTTATAATTTACAGTATTTTTGCCATTCAAACGATTACTAATCGAGATTTTGCCCGGTTCTTATCGATCCCGTTATGTTTTCCAGACAGATATATCAAATGCCAATGTCCATGTTAATTTTCAGAATTTTATCATAGTTCTGGCATGGGCAAATATGGCTTCGAAACGTGTGAGTTATAATTTACAGTATTTTTGCCATTCAAACGATTACTAATCGAGATTTTGCCCGGCTCTTATCGATCCCGTTATGTTTTCCAGACAGATATATCAAATGCCAATGTCCATGTTAATTTTCAGAATTTTATCATAGTTCTGGCTTGGGCAAATATGGCCCCGAAACGTGTGAGTTATAATTTACAGTATTTATGACAAAATTCTGAAAATTAACATGGTCATTGGCATTTGATATATCTGTCTGGAAAACATAACGGGATCGATGAGAACCGGGCAAAATCTCGATTAGTAATCGTTTGAATGGCAAAAATACTGTAGATTATAATTCACACGTTTCGGGGCCATATTTGCCCATGCCAGAACTATGACAAAATTCTGAAAATTAACATGGACATTGGCATTTGATATATCTTTCTACAATGTTCAATCTGTTGTTAGTTCTTATTTGGAAAAGCAGTGTAAATTCTATCTAAATTAATATCGTATATAATATCTGAGTGAACTTTTACTTCAGTTCTTCTCTTTCACCATCACCATATTTTATTTCCTCATTTGTAATTAGATGGTGGTTGATGATTCAATAAAATTATTATATTGGTAGAAAGTAAACTTGATGGTGGATGGTCAAAAAATTAAATTTATATTTTATACGGCTAACCGAGAAACATAGTGGAATTGATGACTACTTGGCAAAATTTGCAGCAAAGTTTAGTTGTAGATGTTTTCTATGTTTAAATTTAATTTAAATTTTTTAATTCGTTTGTATCAGCTAATTTCCATATTTTTTAAAATAAGAGTTTCCCTAAAATATCTTCTCGCATAAATGTTCGCTTTTAAGACTATTTTCACTAACACTAGTATACATAGGATTTCGTTAGGAAATATTTCACGGCTGTGTGTAGGAGTGTGAAATTTTTCCTAAACCTTTCCTAAAAAATTTTTACACTTAGTATTGAATTAGTAAATATTTCACGCGCATCAATCTCTTAACTTTTTGAACAAACACGCTACTGGTATTATGAGGAACCGTTGGACGAATTTGACTCATATGTTATCGGAGTTCCTCGGTGAATTCAATTTCGGTTAACTTTGTTTTACCAGGAGTGAAGAATTCTCCAGGTATTCGTAAAGTGCTTTCGTAAGTGTTGTGCGTGTGGACTGTCGATAATTCGTAGAGTATGCAGAATATTCGCAGACAATGTACATTATTGTATTTTTGTTGTCTTCACCATTATTTTTAAAGTAAAATGTTGACAAATCACAGGTTTCCAGTTCAAATAGCGATTTTCCAGTTTGTGAAAGTTATAATTCGATTTTTTTTAAACAAATTTGTGACATTAGTATACATAAGTTTAAGATAATTCAAGACAGTTTAATTCATTTTCAAATTTTTTATTGGCCACATGTTTTTTCATTAACAAACAGTAAATGGGTAACTTTGTGTCTTACCATAGAGAGATTTATTTTTTACCACTTTTCAGGTGTTACCATTTCTTATGAGGTTAAACCACCTGGTAAAAATAGCCAAAATAGTGGGAGACTGCCCCGGTAATTCAAATGAAACAACTTATTTTACTGTTTTTGGGGTAAAATGTAATAATAGTATGTTCGGCTCAGATCCACGTAGGATTTTCGGCATTTTCTTAATCACCTAACCTTCAAACTGTTTTGGTATATTATTATACGTTACACACACCGCTGCCAACAATCTTTTGCTTTCGATATCGAACATCTGCTCGAAGAAATATTTTGTGGAATTTGCATAGACAGCAGTGCACTAACAGCTGTATTAGTAAATTTCGTACTGGCCAGGATCAACATCTAATGATTTTAAACAATTTAATTTCTAGCCGGAATCGAGTTCACCAAGATATGTATTTTAACGAGACCAAATAAAATGTTTTTACGTATCGGCTTCATCGGTAATCAACGATAACCAGATATGGCGGATACCCGAATAGGTTGTGTGTACAATCGAATTATTTCGCCAGATGGATTTACAAGATTCATATAAAAATTGGCGTATTTCAGTGGTTTTTCCAAAAAATAAAATTTGTACTTTATTTAAGATTTTTTAAGATTAAATCATTGAGAATTGAGATCATTTTCTCACAATATTATTCTACAAAAAGTAGGAAAATTTACTCCCCCCATTTTTAACTTCAGGGTACTTGTGTAAAGTTATTCTGTGACCCTTACAAAAATGGGAAATTCCTTAAGTTTCTTCTTGGCAGTTTGGTTTCGTACCGATAAAAAGTTGGTTTACTCATCAGGTTGCAACGACCAAACTGCAAAAATTTAATTCTTGCTTTGTACCTATGGTACAACACAAAGACTTATCGATTTGGCGAATTATATCCCCAAATCAAAAAACCTCTGGAAATTCTGCCATGGAGAAAAACTTAAGGAAGTTCTCATTTTTGCAAGGATTGTTTATCTTTACACAAGTATCCTGTGGTTAAAAATGAAGAGGGAGTGAATTTTTAGACTTTTTGTGGTAGATATAATGTGGGAAAATGGCCTCTTTGTTTTCAATGGCTTAAAAAAAGACGAAAACATTGTGAATGTCATTAGAAATAATATTTTGTCTAAAAAACCGAAAAAGTCTCAAATAAATTAATTAACACAGACGAATTTAAAACTTCTTAATAAAATTTTGTACTGTTTGATAAATGTTATAAACCCGTCCATTAATTTGTGCTTTGCACTTTATTGCGCGTTGATGATTTTGTTCATTGAAATACCTTGGCCCAAAGTCGTTTATATTGACAGCTCTGTGGTGTTTAGTTTTAAAATTTGACTGTGTATAAAAAGTAGAGTTCTACTTTTAAACTTTTTCCGCATATTTTTAAAATTGTACTTACACAACTACGGCATATGCAAGAAATATCCATTTTTTTCTTATTAGCTAATTTAACGTATATGCTCATAGTGAATTGACTGATTTATAGTCTATATAACGGATTTGGCGAAGTGATGAATTGTCGCTCTTTTTGAAAATGTGAACATTAACGGTTTGTGATCCTTGTAAATGAAAAATTGGCGACATTCCAACATATGTCGGAAAATAACTACCGCTCAATACATAGGTTTCAGCTCTCAATGTGTCAATGTGCTGTAACGTTGTTTTGTTGTTAACTAAATCACCTTTACAATCTTGAAATGCAACATTGTATTGATCAGACCACCAAATGGTGTTTGGTCACGTTTTATGCTGCGTATCACTAAATTCCGGATGGAATCTTCCATCGCCACAAATTTGGGCTCTCTCTCTATTTCTCTCTTTCTTTCTCTCTCTCTTTCACTCTCTCTCTCTCTTTCTCTCTCTCTCTCTCTCTCTCTCCCACCGGGGCGGCAACACGAAATTTAAATCTTTGAAGAACACTTAATAAACACATTTGTTTTTTATTTAGTAAAATTATATTTTTTGAATATTTTGAAAAAGTTTAAAAAATCAGTCGATCGATTTCGACTTGTTAGGTCATCATCAAGAGTATCTAGATCTACTGATTATATATAGTAGAAAAAAGCAAAAAATAAATGAAAGAAGGAGGGAAAAAATAGGCAAAAAAAATTAAGCTATGGACAGTGCAGGTAGGCGATTAGTCATCGGCTGAGTAACAAACTCTTTGAAGAGCTTCATTAATTTGTCGTTGTTGTAATTCAAATGGCATGTATACAAGCTGAAAGACGCCAAAAGGCCTTTGGTAAAAAAACTGTTGGTCCTTTTGTAACGAAATTATGTTTAATACCTCCCGTAGATACACTGTTAGTTTCGTAATTACGATTAACTCGAAATCATGATTTTGTACTAGTGTGCTATGTTGAACCATAGTTTCAAACTAAATTTGAACTCAGCTTCGAAATGAGTACACGGATTTTGTCTCGAAATGTGTGAAACGAAATGAGTTTAACCGGAAAGATATAGTAATAGTATTTGTGTTTGTGTTAGTTTCGTGCGTATGATTGTTTTACTGCACATGCAAATCGCGTGTCATTCTTTTTTGTTTATTAATATTAACCCTTTGAGTGCCAACATCATTTCGGCTAGGTATTGAGGAGCACGATCGCACTTCTCAGCACTCAAAGGGTTAGCCATTTTGTAAACGCCATATTTGAGTGTTGTTTATATATTTTCGATTTTTTTATATTTAAAATTTAATTTGTTAAATTTATGAAATTTAATATAAATTTAATTATAAAATTTTATTAATGTCGTGAATGGGCATATAAAATTAATTTATGGTAAAAAAAATATTAATTATAAAATATATTAGCATGTTAAATAAAATAAAAGCACCATTAAATAAGCACCATATCAATTAAACCGATTCGCCCGGAGCGCGTTATTTTGGTACATTCATCCTACAAATGACACAAAGACGAGCAAAAGAAAATTACAAATACAAAGACATAATTGTGTATTATACACTGTGTACGTATTCAATTTTTTTTGCTTCACTCATTTTAAATGAGTAATTCACGAGGCAAAAACGATATAGAGATATTTTTTCTCATTTCAATGCATTTTAGTGTTCCCAACGCCGAATACATAAAAAATGCCTATTCAGAACACTAATAGTTTACCACTCAAATCTAATTTCCTTTGAGTTGTCTATTTCTCATTGACCTAGAGCTACACTAGCTAATTTACTGATATTTTCTATCAGGGTATCAATGTCTGTGTGAGTATTTTATATAAATTTTGACACTATCAGCAAATTATCAGGAGGCTATTTCAAGATAAATTATCATGAAATTGTTAAAAAATATTATCCTTTTGAGGTTATGTTTCATCATTATAAATTTAATTTTCAGAGTGTTAATTTTATTTAATATATTTAATTTTCTCAATAGTTGTGTATGTCTGTTCATTATTTTTTTCACGAATCGACACACGAATTTAGCGCAGACTAATGTCATCACCGTTTAAATTAAATTTATAATGATGAAATATAACCTCAAAAGGATGACATTTCGTAATAATTTCATGATAATTTATCGTGAAATAGCCTCCTGATAATTTGCTGATAGTATCAAAATTTATATAAAATACTCACACATACATTGATACCCTGATAGAAAATAACAGTGAATTTGCATAGTGTTGACTTTAGGTGAGATATTTAGTTGACGGGAACAAATTTGTTTCTGTTCTGTCAATATAAAAGTCATTTCTGACAATTTAAAAGTCAATTAAATGTTATAGCAAGTTCTTTCCAAAAATAAAAAATAAATTGATTTTTTTATGTCAAAGAACACGATACACGATTGATTTTTTTTTTGGTAGTGTATCTGTGATAAATTGACATTTAATTTTCAAAAATTTTATATTGACAGTTTATTGTCAACAAATTATCAACACAATTTTTGTCAACACAATTATTTTAACACAGTGAAAACGAAACAATAAAATTATTTCGAAAAATAAAATTATTTCGTATGTCAAATTCTCTCGGCCAACTACCTAGTAAAAAAGTTATAATGTTTACGTTTATATTTTTTGAAGTGTTTATGTTTATATTTTTGACGTGAACATATTTTTGTGTTGGTAAACGTCAAAAAAAAATCTAATAAAATATTGAGATTTTTCAAAATTGATTGCGATAAAAAAAAATCAATTTTTTAGTTGGAAAGAACGTGCAACGGTATTTCGATCAAAATTTTTTGATTTCAAATCAATTTTTTTGATTTATAAATCAATTTTTTTTGGAAAGAAATTGCTATTAATCTCGCTATTTTTATCAATGCCTACTCCATTACTATTTAAAACCAAACGAGAAAACATAAGAAATTGTAGTCTGTCTTGAGTTTTCATTTAAGAAATTATGATCGCGAAATTATAGGTATGAAACCAGTAGTCTGTCTATGGCATTAATGGCAAATTCTTTTCGATTTCCAAAAAAAATCAATTTTATTGTGCGGTAAAGAATATGACAAACAACATTAATATTTTTCAAGGACGAGCTGATTGACGAGTTAATGAAAACTATGATGTTTGTTTATGTTTTGGTCTACTTTGACATAACATTTTATATGTAACGAAAAAATCTACGAAAAAATAAAGATTTTTCGAAATCATGATCAAAAAATAAATCAATTTTTCTTTGGAAAAAAACATGCGATGGCAATTTAGAGCAACATTTTTTGATCTGACAGTAAATTTTTTTGATCGAAAATCAGTTTTTGGGTTGAAACAAATTTACCATAAGGTTCAATCTTAATGACACCGATAGCTCAAGTTTCTACTGTTTCGGATAACTTAACCGCTGAAATCATTTGACAACTAAAAGTGTATTATATTTAGTACGTGTATATCGTTTTCAAAATATTAAAAGTAAAAAAATATAAGAAATGGACTTCAACTATGAAGAATTTATGAAAAAAAAAATTTTATCCCGACTTGTACAACAAGGCATGTCACTTTTCTGGAACGGCGCGGAAACATTGTGTTTAACAATCCGTAATGACGGATGGATGCGGTACGATTGGCATCTTTGCGGTGTCAGTGTCATTGCAATTGAACCTTTAGTTGGTTGTCGCGAAGCAATATTATATCTTGATATTGTTGAAGAATATCTGCAATAGGTTTATTGTCATGTGAAATAATGAAATTCCATATAAATTGTCTGTGAAGGCCGAAGTACAATGATAACCGTGTTTCTTCATACGTATTAATTTGGGAACCGTTTGCAGCATACATCAACTTTAAGGAACTCGAGGGTAGCTTTTCTTTCTTGTTAGGAGGCATTACGGACACGTCATCACCTGTGTCGGTTAAAATTTTTATGTGTGTTGAATAATCGGAAATATAGAACCAAATTCCCCAAGCGATTGATGGTTTAGTATTTTTATTCTTGAAATTGCATGGTGGATGACATTTTCTTGCAGAACGATAAGATAATATACCTAATTTAGAAACTCTGCATTGTGCTGCAAATTACATAAAAGAGATGCCTCGGAAACAAGCTATATTATACCAAAAAATACGAAACCATAAATGAAAACATCTCGACATAGTATGTATATGAAGCAGCTTCGGGTATAGGAGGGATAAAACAATTTGGTAACATGTGTTTCCATTCCAACAAAACCAATAACGCCATTATCTTATTCATTACTGTGAAAATCATTCTCAAGAATCACAAAAAAAACAAGAAAATTTCTGTCATAAATAAAAATCAATAAATTTAATCAAAATCCGTCGTCCCTCCCCTCATTTCTTTCAAACTATTGTATCAAGCATGTCATATCATCGTCTTAACATAATTATGTAAATATTATAAAAGGGCGGAGGATGGGTAATCAGACAAAAAAATTAATCTTAAGTGGTTTTATTATCTTAAATTTCAAATTGGCTTAGCACTTTGTCACATCATTTTCATCACATGACGAGACAATTTGATGAAATTGACATCATCTGTGTGAAAATGGAAAACTCTCTCGTATTAAAAAAAATTGTTTAGTGTTAATGCTTGTGTCTTATGTTTTATGATTACAGGTAGTACATAATAGCGGTGTCATAAGCGGGTCGTTTATGAATAATGGTGCTGTGCGATGTGGAACACTTATATGTCGTCAAATATCGGGGATTTTCACAAAAACAAAATTATCAAATGGTTACGTCCATGTAGCGACAATACCGGCTGGTGCATCGAATATATCAATCTCTGAGATGAAACATAGTGCCAATTTCTTAGGTAAGTGGTATAAAACTAAAGGTGTTTGAACCTATCCTATTAAAATGTTGCTCTTTTCCGCAGTTCTTAAATCAGCCGAACACAAATTTATAATAAATGGCGATCAAAGAATTTCGTCGAGTGGATCGTACGAGGCAGCTGGTGCTCTAATCGATTACCACCGCATTGACGGCATAACAAATCACACAATACCAGGCCATCGGAAAATTGAAGGTATCACCGAATGGATAACTGCAACAGGACCGACAACAGAGCCTTTAAACTTGATGGTAAAATCAGTTTTTCACATTTTGCTCACATTATAATTTTATTTTCATTTTAACTAAATTTAGGTGCTCGCCCAACACCCAAATCCTGGCATAAAATACGAATATCTGCTGCCAATCCATCCGAATATGATCAGCTCGGACGAAGAAAGCGAAGTTTCTTCATCCGAAAATGATATTACCTCAACATCTGAAATGGCATCGAAATTAAAATCGGGCACGACCACCATTGTGACGGCGACCAATTCAACAACAAAACCAAAACGTAAAAGACAGTTTCTATGGAAAGTGGTCGGATTTAATGCGTGCAGTAAATCGTGCGGTGGTGGAATTCAAACCCCAATCGTAAAATGTGTTCGTGAAGCCCCGACTCGTATATTTTCCCCAAAACGTTGTGCACACTTAAGACAACCAGTGCTTAACGACAACATAATGAAGTGTAACAGCCAACCGTGTCCGGCATATTGGAAAGCGGGTGACTGGAATAATTGTGAATGTGATGAGCATAGCGAAACAGTTTTCCAAACGCGAGATGTAAAATGTGTTCAAGAATTGGGAAGCGGTATGATCATTCAGGTAAATAATGGAGCATGTTTAGAAGATGCACCATTATCGCGGCAAAAATGTGAATGCCCTAAATATATGAAAACTCCACAATTAGAGGTTTATAAACATGTTAAACCCCATCACCATACGCTTAGTGAAATAAACACAGTTCGAAATAATATGCATGGCATTCCGAAAAATCACACAACCACGACTAAAGCACCGGTCGTCGTCGAGGTGAACAAGAAACAAGGTGTTTGGCTGACGTCCGAATGGAATGAACAATGTTCTACGGATTGCGGTACCGGCATCCAATACCGAACAATATTTTGTGATCGTTCACCACCATTCACCGATCGGTGCGACATGCGCGTTACACCGGAAACGACGCGGCAATGCAGTGCAGATAAAAATTGTAAAACGGGCGAATGGTTTATTGGACCATGGGGCGATTGTAACGGCGACTGTTTCAATTTGAAAAAGACACGACAAATTTATTGTATTCACAAAGAAACAATCGTATCGGACGCCGAATGTAATATAACAGCTAAACCCGAAGCATCGCGAGAATGTCCGACCGAAGATGTGAGAGATTGCCGCCCAAAATGGCATTACTCGGATTGGACGACGTGCACGAAAACATGCGGTGGTGGTACACAAAAACGAACGGTAAAATGTTTCGAACCAAATTCGCGTGACAAACAACTAAAAGAGTCACAATCGTGTAAATATGCGGAACGTCCGATCGGCTATCGTAATTGTAATACACACAGCTGTACGGAGGAGCAACCGAAAGCGCCCGAAAACTATATTGAGCCGCGCGTCGATCTCATTCAAAATGATATAGCGCCCGAGTGCACGGATCAATATCCCAATTGTAATTTAGTGATAAAGGCTAGTTTATGTAATTATGCGTACTATTACGAACAGTGTTGCCATTCATGTCAGAACAGTAGATTAGAAATTTAATTTTGCTTTCCAACAAAAAAATTTCGCTTGGAAAATATTTATAATTTTCTCTCGTTTTTCCATAATGTTAACTTAATTAATTAATGATTAATATAAAATTTAAAGTTGATTTATTTTTATAAAACATTTTTTTTAACCCAAACAAAATCTAAATAAATATGCAAATTTAAATAATTAAAGCAGGGTGCATAATAAAATCGTTCGTTACTCGGTTAGAAAACATCACATTATGATAACGAACTTTTCCATGCCACCCTATGATGATATTTTAGTTAGGAGACGAGTCGATGCATTGAAGTTGAAAATTTAAAAAAAAAATAAAAAAATCCACAAAACATCAAAAGAAAATGAATTTTCTTTTATGTTTACAAAAAAAAAAAAAAAAGAAACGGAAGCCAAAAGAATTGCGGAGGAATTAAAATACAAAAAATAATAATTACTAGAAATTAATAGAAGCAAATAGTAAGATACACATAAGATTTTGTTTTTATTATTTATTTTCTCAAATTTAAAATTTAATTGTTTTTATTATTATTATAGTTTTTATTATTATAATTTAAATAAATTAATTTAAAACAAAAACCAAACAAATTACACACAAAATAAATAGATAAAATAATTAAAAGAAATAAAAAAAAGAATATTTTAAACAAAATTGATGAATTTTATTGGACGATTGAGTGGCTGAGAAGAATTTCAAACTTCATCAATTCAAGCAAGTAAGTAAAATAATTGTTTTACGCAAATGACACCTCTATCAAGCGCGGCATCGGATCAACAGAGGCTTCCGGACTAACTATTTAAGTATATTATATTTTTTACTAGTATCGGCTAGTTAAATTACATTCGGAAAGTTTCATTGTAGGCCATGGTCGTCATGCAGTAAGTGGCCTTGCTCTTCAGTTTGTGAAATTTTCACTTTGGTATTTGGCACCGTTGAGAGCACGCGAAAGTTACAGGTCGATTCCCACCATCATAAGTTTGTTCTTATGATTTGTTCAAAGTAATGTAAAAGTCCGGAATCACAGGAAATTCTTGACGTCGCAAGACAAGTGGCAATGTTGTATCGGAGAGAGCTAGAATGATGTGGGATGTTATCACTACATCTCGCGGTTGTAATCAGATGTATTACGGGTAGTGGTTGAGTTTTTGGCCAGTTAGTCAACCGCCAATCGACTTCCGTTACATAAAAAATTTGAGGGACTCAAATTTCTCAGGAGCGTGATAATTGTTCCCCTTCTAAGCAACAATGCGTATGAGTCGACATGGTTATTTAGGGGGAACCGGGGCAAGTTGAAACCTTTTTTGCTTTGTTCATTGTGTGAGCTAAACTTGTTACAGGATGGCTACTGCCATCCTGCAGAAACCACAAAGCGCATCCAGAGGCTTCCACGGTGATTTTTGCTGGCTACGTTCACAGGAAGAAGTGCGAAGGGTCGTGGGGTTTGAGGCATGCATGGCTCCTGGCTTACACCGTGATGATACAGATAATTAAATAAAATAAACCGCAAATAATAAAATAAAAATAAAACCGAATGTTCCGCCGAAATTCGTCGGCCGGAACCTGAGAAACGAACAACGAAATCATAACCCGAAAGCGGTGCCTTGGTGCACGCATCCATTCGAACTCAAACAAGGCCAAGCCTTGGTTACGATATTGGATGCGGGCACCAAGGGACCGCAATCACTATGCCGACACAGAGGGAGTCTCCGCTCCCATCATACCGACCCGCGAAATTAGTAATTCATTTTACTCAAACAACAATCAGAAAAAATACAATAAAAGGGTAATCGCCGAAATAAAATGGTGGAGCAGCGAGACCAATATGCATCGAGCGTGCATCCGCTGTGCGGCGCTCGATTACAAAATTTAAATTTGAAAATTATTACATATACAAAAAAAAAATTTAATTTTATAAAAAGGATAAAATCAAAAAAGTTAAAAATAAACAAATAAAAAAATTGTACCTTAATTAAAATAAAAACACAAATTGTTGCGGCCTTGCGCGGCCGTCATGCCACAGGTGGTACCACACCCGGACCGTTGCGGCGTTATGTGCCGTACACCACCGATGCCGCCTTGGTGCCGTTGTTGGGCGACTTCCCGCCTTGCGCTCGAGCGCTTGCCTGGTTGGGCACTATGTTGCGGGGCCTCTCCCCGATAACTCGTTCAAAATGTTGGGCGAATAAATTTGGCCTCGTCTAGCCGCCGTAAATAAGTTGGTTGGGCGGTATTTCCGTCTCAAAGGCCCACAAAATAAATTGGGCATTGCCTCGGCTCAAAAATCAAAAAAAAAAATTTGAGTGGCCTCAACTGCCCACCCGTATCGTTGCGGAATTCTATACGTGCCGTTATACAAGAACACGGTTGGTTTTGACGACTTTTGCGGGAGAGCTTAACTCGATTTACACAATACTTTTCTTGACCTTCAACAACGTCACCCGTAAATAAGATAATCCGACAGACCACGGCAATATAAACCGCAACAACTTATGAATATGATTATTTTTAATGGTTGTTTCACTTAATTTTTATTGTTTTCCCACAAAATTCACTTTTATACCAATTTTAACTCTAAATTATTTAGAGGCGTAATTAAAAAAAAATGTTTTTACCAAAAATACAAACAAATAAAAAACTTTTATTTTCTTTTACTTCGTTTGGAATCAAAACATTTTATTTTGTTATTTTATTACATTTATTCATATTTGATTTAGTAAAATCAAAATGAATCCAAAATACGGAACTTTCTGTATTTTTCTTTCATAAAAACGAAATTCAATCCACATTCGATTGATTACTTATTTTTTTCAACTTTTCACAAAAAAAAACTACTCTGTTTTTCACAAAACCCAAAACTCGAATAAATCACAAGAAAAAAATTCTTGCGCCGCAACAACTCGCAAAACGTTCTAGAAGAATAATCTCTCTTCTCTGTTTATCGTTTATATAAATTTGCATTGATATAAACGAGAAGCATATAAGAAAAACATTTTTCTAAAACGTTTTACTTTACACACGATCGATGCGCATTGCTCTCGCCTCTCATCAATCAACGTTGTTAATATAAAAATAAATAAAACTTAACAAGGCCGCGCACACTATCGTTAATGGGCAAAGACACACACAAAAAAGAATACGCAAACATTTACCACAGGTGGGGGTATACTCAATAAAAGGGATATTCATTCTACAGAAAAAAATCGTTATTGTTGACGATAACACAGTCGTAACAAACGTGGGAACGTCCCATACCCTGAGAAGTCTCATAAGCCGGGCCTAAAACAAACAACCTTAAACAAAAATGATCAACGAGAAACAATTGGATGTCTTTGGTATGATAAGTACCCAATGATTTGCCATTCAAATCTTCGACGGTGTACGCTACTTGTCCAACCTTACTGGTAATTATCGCGGGTTTAAATTTACTAGCCAGTTTGGCGGAAAATTTATTCGAGGCATCGCTTAAGGCACAAGATCGTATAAACACGGGTTGTCCAACTCGAAAAGAACGCTTATTACTACGCAAGTTGTAATGTTGAGCTCCCTTTTCGTGTGCTACGCGTAAGTAATGTGTTATGCGATCCTTTAAGAGGTTTACTCGATCTGGCTTAGCCCATACTTGGACTTCGCTGGGATCATGTTCATCGAGTAATCGTCGCAATGAATAATCTGAACCGTGCATCGACATATGTTGTCCGAACACGACATAATGAGGGGAATAGTGTAACTAATCATGAATGGCATTACGTAAAGCAGCCGCAATTTCTTGCAAATTTTTGTCCCACAAATTATGATTTGAATGCTGGCAATGAAAGTTCTATTGACACGCACGGATGCGTTGCTTTGGGGCGAATACACCGGCGTACGAATATGTATTACCCCGTATTTGGACAATAAATCTTTAAACAAATTCGAAGTGAATTGTTTTCCATTGTCAGACGTGATAACTTCAGGTACGGAGAATAAAAGGAAGACCTCATTTTCTAAAAATCGACACAATAAAGAGGCAGACGCTTCGCGTAAGAGTTTTACAACTACAAATTTCGAATAATGATCCAAGACGATAACGATGCAGGTATTGCCGAGTTTTGAACGTGGATACGCACCCAAAAAATCTACAAACAGTTTTTGAAACGGGCGAGTTGACGTAACCTGAGCTCCCATGGCTGGTTGTGTAGAGAAATTAACAGCTTTATTCATTTTACATTTAGTGCAGCCAGCAACGTACTGTTTAACTTGTTTTGCCACCTGAGGCCAGAAAAATTGACGCTGAAGGCGCTCGAGAGTTTTGCTGCCGCCTAAATGTGCTGAAGTGGGAGGGACGTGTGCCTGTTCGAAAAGCGATGGAGTTAATGAATTCGGAATAACAAGTTTCCAATACGACAAATCGGTATCCATATATTTAAAACCGAACGAAGGGGATATCAACAATTTATCATCCTGGATCTTGTAGTTGTGCGAACAATTTTCGCGATCTGATCGACGTAATCTGGATCTTGGAACGCAACCGAATTTTGATCAACGTGCAAAATGGGGACGGAAGAAGGTATTAACGCATTCACGGAAGGGTCGATGTTTTTACTCGACAAGACTGGATCTCCAAATTGAACACCAGGATCAGGCGTGCTCTTACTCCCGGACTCATCCTCACAAGGAGTAGATTCATCCGGAAAAGCTCGAGACAACGCATCAGGTACAACATTAACTGAAACTTTTCGGTATCCAATTTGAAAATCCAGCGCTTGGAGTTTAAGACTCCATCTCGCTAAACGTCCTGAGAGGTCTTTTTGACTCATTAGCCAGCGCAAACTGGAATAGTCGATATAAATGACGAACGGATAGCCTTCCACGTAGGGACGGAATTTTCGCACGCTGAGGATGGCAGCGTAGCATTCCAGCTCGGTCACCGAGTAGTTTCGCTGCGCCGCATTGAGCTTATGGGAATAAAACTCAATGGGCCGCTCCATCCCCTCGGCGTCCACCTGAAATAAGATACTACCGACCCCAACGGCACTGGCATCGCACTGAATAAAAAAGAGTTTAGTATAATCAGGATGCGTCAAAACCTGGGCAGTTGACAAGGCGGTTTTGAGAGCGTTAAAAGAAGAATCAGCAGCTGCAGACCAACATACTTTAGTATTTTTACCAGTAAGATAGGTGAGAGAAGAAGCTAAAGAGGCGAAATTTGGAATGAAGCGACGGTACCATCCGCACATTCCCAGAAAACGTCTAATCTGTTTCGTCGTTTTCGGAATAGGGTACTCCAGAATAGCTTTACATTTATCTGGGTTTGTACGGAGGCAGCCATCACCCACAATATAACCTAAATAGTCTACTTCTTTCAACACAAACTTACTTTTGGTCAAATTAATTGTTAAACCAGCGTCCTCCAGATATCCAGCAACCTGCTTTAGTAAATCGAAATGCTCGGCCAGAGTGGAGGATGTGACCAGAAGGTCATCGAGGTACACAAAGACCTTATCCTGCAGTTGATACGGGATCACGCGGTGCATCAAGCGACAAAGCGTCTGTGGGGCGTTGCATAAGCCAAACGGCATCACCTTGAACTGATACAAGGGCCGTCCAGGAACCGTAAACGCTGTTTTATCGCGGGATGCTGGGTCGAGTGGGATCTGCCAAAAGGCATCCTTCAAATCAATCGCCGAAATGAATCGGGTGTGTCGCAAACGACCCAACAATCCGTTGATTATTGGCACCGGATACGCATCCTTGACGGTTGCCTTGTTCAGTTCTCTAGCATCCAAACACAGACGAACTTTCCCATTGGCCTTACGCACCAACGTGACCGGTGAACACCAGGAACTTTGTGACTCCTCGATGACCCCCAAAGACAACATCCTATCCAACTCGGCATACATGAGTTTCTGGATAGCTGGGGACACGGAATAAAAACGTTGTTTGACTGGTTTTGCGGAACCGACATCGATCATATGAGTGATGAGGGATGTGCGGCCCAAACCTAATATATCCTTGCTCGGGAAATATTCGCGGATAAGATCCAATTTACGACGATCATCAGATGTTAAAATATGGAATTTGGGTGTGTTGGTAGTTTCACCTAATTCGTCCGAATTATTTAACGCGGGGATTTTTGGGGAAATTCCAAAACGATTCCAAAAATCGATACCCAATGTAACGATAAAAGGTTACTGTCTTACGACAGTATACCCTGTCGTTAAAGAAATTTGTCCCCATTTCATGGGGACACCAAATAAAGCGGTTGTTCCAAAGAAGGAACAACGTGAAAATTCATAAACTGAGTAATTCTATTAAACTCGACATTAGCTCGTATGTAACCAAATACTCGTTGGACTTGACCACTCGCGGTAGTTATCGTGGATGGAATATTATGAAACTCTACGAATGGATTTGACATGAGTTTCTCCGATCCATTCCCGAGAACACTGACACTCGTCCCGCTGTCAAGAAGACCCTTAAAAGGTATCTTATTGATTAAGACCTGGGCGTAAGGCCGAGTGTCACTACCCTCGGAGAATAGAACGGAGGAAATCACGTCATTTCTCATTGCCACGCGACGGTTCCAGTATTTCTTGGAACGTTTTAAACGATCTAACTTGGCTAATGACGGAGGATTATAGAAAAACTTTAGAGCGACAGGAAGGGAAGGGGAATTTGGTAAGGAAGAAAGATCGGGAAAGGAATCATGACTGGCAGACGAGTTTACCTTCGTGTCGGGTTCGATTGGGAGCGGAGTTCCACGTCCGTATTGCTCGCTGCGTCCTCCTGAATCGGTTTGAGTAGATTTGTCCGTTGTAACATCAGTCTGGGTTGCGATTGTGGTTGTGGTGATTCTCGTGGCCCAGTCCTCCAAGAACCACTGTTCTGGTTTTCCGATGGTTAAGGTTGAACGTTTCTCTCCTCGGCACAACGTCGACAACGCGTAGATATCGTCCCTCGTAGCCCACATCGATAACAAAATAATCCGACTGGAGCCAATTGACAATCCATGAACGTGTGACCCATATCCGAACAATTAAAGCAGACGATATTTTTACTATGATTGGCATGTTGTTTGTAAACCAATCCCGAACTGCATGCTGGGACTTGTCCGCCCGGACGTCTCACCGCTGCCGACGGATGCCTGCTCTCCGTTTGAATGGCGGATACTGAGTTATCGGGTAGAACATCAGTTAGGGGATAAATCTTATAAGAGTCATAAGCACCAGCATCATCATACGGACTGTCTGAGAACTCATTGATCACGCGTCGTGGATGGATTGCAGGATTCGCTGGAGCTTTGATCCGCCGGAAAGACTCCTCCCAAGCAGAACAGCTTTTGATTAGTTCGTTAATGCTGCTAAACTGACGATCGGTGAGATGATATTGTAACGTCGGCTTCATATTGTTCATAAGAATTTGGATGAGCTCTTCGTCGGAATACGGTGTGCGACATTGCAGGGTAAGAGTCCACACGTGATTATAAAAGTCCAAAGACTTTCCGTGGGTTGTTGTTTCCGAGCTTCGACCATTCTTCGAATTTTGTAGTTGGTGCGGCGGTCTTGAAATCGCTCGATCATACCGTTTCGTAGTTCGGTCCAGGTAGCGTGCGGGTTGTGTTTACGGAAGGTCCAGTACCACTGCAACGCGATATCATTCAATATAGTGTGTAGCTCTAATAACAGAATCTGGTCGGACAATCCCCGAGACGACGCGATGGTGTCCACTTGAAATAAGAACATGTCGATGTTTATGCCCGATGGAGAACCCGTATAACTTAGTCCACTTCCGGATAATAGACGCCGATCGATGAATTTCGGTGGGGATGGTGAACTGGTAGCAGCTGAAGGAACTCGTTCTTGCCCCGTTGGAGTCGGTGGTACTTGATTGGACTCGTCATTTCCGTCCAGCTGTGTCTGAAGGATGGTTTGTCGTTGGTTCAAGTTCACCAATTGATGCGATACGGTTTCAAATTTTTGCAGTATGGATTCCAACAGAGCCGTCTGGGCGTTGGATTGGGTTGTCGCCAGACTTTTCGCCTGCACCTGATCAAGTAATTCCTCTAGCGTGTATCTGCGTTCCGTCTGACGTGGGTTTTCAGATTCATCTTCATCATCACCGAGGTCTTGTACTCGAATCCCGTTATTTTCATTGTCCTGGGTATTATCTGGAGGGAGCAGGTCCATTTCGAGGTGGATGCCCTTAGCGCTTTCGATAGACTAGTTCAGCTTGTCGTGGTTTTGCAGATAGATCTGCAGACTCGTCTGTAGATCCTCACATGCTTTAAGAAACTGCCTTGCAAAATCCTGATATTTTGGGGAAGTTAGAGCTCGACTAAGGCGACCAGACAAATGTAACAAACGAGAGTGGTATCGCTGGGCCGTTTCAACGGGGTCCTCGGTTTCCTTATCCAATTGCGTGATCTGTTCCTTTAACGTCCTCAGTTTTCGTTGGCACGCATTAATTTCGATATCTGGCCTCTTTGCCGTACTTGTATGCATCCGGGATGGTATTAACTTCGTGTCGGCCTGCTCACTTCGGATCGCTTCCTCAAGTTAATGCTGGGCATCGGGCGTGTCGAAACGAATATCACGAAGGAGATACTCCACTTCCAACTCCTCTGGTTCTAAAAGTGTGACGTCCATTTTGGATTAGGTAGGGATAAGGGAATAAGCTCGCTCGGTTTAACTCGGTGAAAAGTATTGACGTAGTCTTTATTAAGTTTATTCAAAAATACAAAACAAATTTATTTCAAAATAACTTTACTCGAAACTGAAGGTTTCAGGATAAAGTGAATTTATAACTATTTCCACACCCACTACAATTATATAAAACGTACAAAAAATTAATAATAAAAGGAATGATTACCTTGTAAATTTTTATGGAGTCCGTATTTCCACGATTATTTAAACATGGATAAGACGAGATACCCTCGAAAGTGGCGCTTTTCGATGAAAACCTATTTTGGAGGGGCTCGTTAAAATTCAACTACAACAAAAATTCAACACATGAATCAAATCGCGATAAACAACCACGGATTTGGATTCATACAACAATAATGGAAAAATAAAGAAAACTTTACTAATAATAATAACGCAGATAATGAAGCTACCAACACACCCAAGTAAGAAGGCAATGGCAACCAAAAAAAATACCAATAAGATAATAATAAAAGGAGGAAGGAATGGATACCTTGTAGTGGTTTGTGGGTCCCGTATTCCAACGATTGGATTAACGACGGATAGGACGAGATACCCCAAAGTGGCGCTTTTCAATGAGAACCTAATTTGGAGGGGCTCGTTGAAATTTGAAACGATATGAAAACCAAAAATAATAAAATAAACTACTAATCAAACCGGGGTTCAATACAACCCAAGATCGACATACTCAAAAATCAAAAATATCAGTATATATATATATATATATATATATATATATATATATATATATATATATATATATATATATATATATATATATCATAAATATCGAAATATCAAAATCAAAACAGCAAAATTTAAAGAAATTTTTAAATCAAGACAACAAGACGGCTGGTATGATGAGAGTGGAAATCCCACTCCATGTCGGCTAAAATAATAAAATAATAAAAAAAATAATAATAATAAAATTGTTGTTCCTCAAATTCTGCTCGAGGGATTTCGGGGAAAGGGGAAATTGAAGCTGGAACTAGACCCAGGACAAATGACATCCGAGCTCCACCACAATCAAACACAACATAGTGGAAATGGTAGGAGCTCTTCGGTCAAATGCCCCGAGAATAGGGGTATACGTGCAATCAAACAGCCCGAGCTGGTTGCTATCGCAGATGGGAAGTGTCAACCGGGAGACTGGCTCTGGTGTGCGCGTCCATGCGAATTCAAACAGTGTGAAGCACCGGTTTCGGCACTGGACGCGCACGCCAAAGGGAGTGAAGCTACAAATCAAAAAAAAAAAAATTATTAAAAATTCGCGAAATAGTTTGGGCGCCACTGTTACAGGATGGCTACTGCCATCCTGCAGATATCACTAAGCGCATCCACGGTTATTTTTGCCGGCTACGTTCTCAGGGAGAAGTGCGAAGGGTCGTGGGGTTTGAGGCATGCATGGCTCCTGGCTTACACCGTGATGATACAGATAATTAAATAAAATAAACCGCAAATAATAAAATAAAAATAAAACCGAATGTTCCGCCGAAATTCGTCGGCCGGAACCTGAGGAACGAACACAATTTCAAGCCAAGCCTTGGTTACGAAATTGGATCCGGGCACCAAGGGACCGCAATCACTATGCCGACACAGAGGGAGTCTCCGCTCCCATCATACCGACCCGCGAAATTAGTAATTCATTTTACTAAAACAACTATCAGAAAAAAAATACAATAAAAGGGTAATCGCCAAAATAAAATCGAGGAACAGCGAGACCAATATGCATCGAGCGTGCATCCGCTGTGCGGCGCTCGATTACAAAATTTAAATTTGAAAATTATTACATATACAAAAAAAAAATTTTAAATATATAAAAAAGATAAAATCAAAAAAGTTAAAAATAAACAAATAAAAAAATTGTACCTTAATTAAAATAAAAAAACAAATTGTTGCGGCCTTGCGCGGCCGTCATGCCAAAGGTGGTACCACACCCGGACCGTTGCGGCGTTATGTGCCGTACACCACCGATGCCGCCTTGGTGCCGTTGTTGGGCGACTTCCCGCCTTGCGCTCGAGCGCTTGCCTGGTTGGGCACTATGTTGCGGGGCCTCTCCCCGATAACTCGTTCAAAATGTTGGCCGAATAAATTTGGCCTCGTCTAGCCGCCGTAAATAAGTTGGTTGGGCGGTATTTCCGCCTCAAAGGCCCACAAAATAAACTGGCTCAAAAAACAAAAAAAAAATATTTGAGTGGCCTCAACTGGCCACCCGTACCGTTGCGGAATTCTGTACGTGCCGTTATACAAGAACACGGTTGGTTTTGACGACTTTTGCGGGAGAGCTTAACTCGATTTACACAATACTTTTCTTGACCTTCAACAACGTCACCCGTAAATAAGATAATCCGACAGACCACGGCAATATAAACCGCAACAACTTATGAATATGATTATTTTTAATGATTGTTTCACTTAATTTTTATTGTTTTCCCACAAAATTCACTTTTATACCAATTTTAACTCTAAATTATTTAGAGGCGTAATTAAAAAAAAATGTTTTTACCAAAAATACAAACAAATAAAAAACTTTTCTTTTCTTTTACTTCGTTTGGAATCAAAACATTTTATTTTGTTATTTTATTACATTTATTCATATTTGATTAAGTAAAATCAAAATGAATCCAAAATACGGAACTTTCTGTATTTTTCTTTCATAAAAACGAAATTCAATCCACATTCGATTGATTACTTATTTTTTTTTCATTTTTTCACGAAAAAAAACTCTACTCTGTTTTTCACAAAACCCAAAACTCGAATAAATCACAAGAAAAAAAATTCTTGCGTCGCAACAACTCGCAAAACGTTCTAGAAGAATAATTTCTCCAATTTGCATTGATATAAACGAGAAGCATATAAGAAAAACATTTTTCTAAAACGTTTTACTTTACACACGCTCGATGCGCATTGCTCTCGCCTCTCATCATTCAACGTTGTTAATATAAAAATAAATAAAACGTAACAAGGCCACGCACACTATCGTTAATGGGCAAAGACACACACCAAAAAGAATACGCAAACATTTACCACAGGTGGGGGTATACTCAATAAAAGGGATATTCATTCTACAGAAAAAAATTGTTATTGTTGACGACAACACAGTCGTAACAATCTGAAGAGATTTAAATGAAAATATTAATTGCATTAGCTACCGTAATAATTTAAAGCGATATTTTTTATAATCCCGCAATTTAGGTCTTTTGGTTATAGGCAAAAATATCTTTTTTGATCACCACTTTTTTTTTTATTCAACTTACACCGTAACCGGGGTAAGTTGAAACGCACAATGAGGTAAGTTAAACCACATATTTTCGTGGAAAAAATTTAAAACATTAAATTTTTTAAACGGTTATAAATTCTTTATTAATTCAAAATCAAGATTTTTAACACAAGGTAAAAGATTTAAATAAAAGCAAATTAATATTTATTTCAAGCTTTAAGCTGGTATTTTAAGTACTTCATTTTTAAATAAAAACATGTGGTCATTGCTGCTATAAAGACATTTTAACTATCCACCATTTTCACATACCTGGAGAGTATTTTCATGAGCCCACTGGTCTTTCTGGCACTTAATTCAATCCTCTTCAACTCTGCATCAGAGCAAACAAAACAGAACCACTCCTTTTCGTCACGGTTACGCTCCTGCACTCCAGTTTGCCTTTTGTTCTTTTTTTTTTTTTTTTTATTGTTACGTTTTGCTGCATTAAAGGTCGTCGCCCCTTGGGTTTTTCTTCATGCAGTCTTTAAGGCATGCATCTAATATAAGCAATAAAATATAAGCATAAAATGTAAATTTTATCCAAATCATTTAACAAATACATTTTTTTTGAATATTTAAGTGTAAGTGTGTTTCGCCAAGTGCCTACGGCATGTAGTGTAAAAAATGTTTTATTCAAAATGTTACCTAAATCTATCACACCTTCTTCTTTCAACTGCCATGGTACGGATAGTCCAGATCCAGGATAGTCCACCTGATATGCGCGTAAAATATTTACTAAATCTATCCTAAGTGTATAAAATTTTAGGATAGGTTTAGGAAAAATTGCACAACTCCTACACACAGCCGTGAAATATTTCCTAACGAAATCCTATGTATGCTAGTGTTAGTGATATATAATCTTAGAAGCCAACATTTAGGCGAAAAGATATTTTAGGGAAACTCTTTGTTTATGCATGGCTTCGGTAGAAATGTCGAGAAATGTTATAATAAATCTTCCGCACACAAACAAAATACAAATAATTAAATTGTGCCACACAATATCACCAAACAAAACGAATACCCTTTTTTGCTTTTATTAATTTATTTTTATTATAATTTTAATGTTTTCCGGGCCGTACAATATAATCGAACGCCTGTATCAAAAAATTTTTCTATCTTGGGGTGTTTTCGTTTATTCATTCTGTATATTCTGAACGTTCAGAAACTGACATAAAACGTACTTTTAATCATTCTGTGTATTCTGTTTATTTTTCCGTTTGTTCTTTTATTTGTCTAGAATTTTCAGAACGCATTCTTTTTATACTGCATCGAAAGGTAGAATGAAAAGAATATTCCGTTTTTTAACGTGGTCAAGCTGTGAATAATTGTGTGTGCAAATAATTTTTTTAATTTTTTTTAATAAAAAACACAATTTATATAATAGTATTTTTTAATAATTATAGAGAATAATGGAAAATATTATTAACGAAGGTAAAATGTGTTTTATTACTATATTTGTCTAATTATTATTTTAAATTTGAAAATGTTAAAATAAAACTGTGGTTGTTTCAAATTACAGACAGTTTTAAGTAGAGCCCAGGCGATATAAGATGCCTGATAGATTTATATGTTCAACATTCCACGATGTTTGATCGTCAACCAAAGAAAAAGTTTGGAACGCGATTGCAAGTAAATTTGATGCGAATATAATTGTATTCCAATTAATACATGTTTGTATAATTTTATTTTTAGGCCAACATTCCACTATAAGAAATAAAAAAGTTACTGGAGAGCAGTGGGATGGTAAGTGGAAAGGTTTGAAAAGTATGTATAAGAAAGTCGAGGATCACAACAATACCAGCGGAAATTCGAATAAAAAATGGGAGTTCTTCGAATTAATGGATGAAGGTCTGTACAAGCGTCCGGAAATAACTCCTCCTGCCACATGCACCAGCGAAGATTCCACAATTTCGATTAAAAATTCTTCAAATTCGTCTGGAGTAGGTGGCAGCAGTGATTACGACTTCGCTGATTGTATTATCGACGAATCATTAACCACTCCTGGTCAATCTGCACTAAAAAAAGGAAAAATGAAGCTCTTAAAAATAAACGCCATCAAGAGAAAATGCAGCGACAGGATAGATTCCATCAACTTTTTGAAAAATTAGTGGATAAATTGCAATAACCGACTCTTAATTATTTTGAATGAATTTTTATTTTTTTATAATAATGAATAAAAAATGAAACAACCGAGTTCCGTCCCACATGGTCATATTCCAGAATTTCTTCCAAAAATCATTCAATAATCCCATTTCCACCCAACATACCCAATCCCATCATAATCGGTTAAGAAACTACCGAGTTCCGTCCCACATGGCCATATTCCAGAACTTCTTCCAAAAATCATTCAATAATCATATTTCCATCCAACATACTAAATCCCATCATAATCGGTTAAGAAACTACCGAGTTCCGTCCCACATGGCCATATTCCAGAACTTCTTCCAAAAATCATTCAATAATCCTATTTTCTTCCAACATACCCAATCCCATTATAATCGGTTAAGAAACTACCGAGTTCCGTCCCACATGGCCATATTCCAGAACTTCTTCCAAAAACCATTCAATAATCCCATTTCCATCCAACATACCCAATCCCATCATAATCGATTAAGAAACTACCGAGCTCCGTCCGACATGGCCATATTCCAGAACTTCTTCCAAAAACCATTCAATAATCCTATTTTCTTCCAACATACCTAATCTCATTATAATCGGTTAAGAAACTACCGAGTTCCGTCCCACATGGCCATATTCCAGAACTTCTTCCAAAAATCATTCAATAATCCCATTTCCATCCATCATACCTAATCCCATTATAATCGGTTAAGAAACTACCGAGTTCCGTCCCACATGGCCATATTCCAGAACTTCTTCCAAAAATCATTCAATAATCTTATTTCCATCCAACATACCCAATCCCATCATAATCGGTTAAGAAACTACCGAGTTCTGTCCCACATGGCCATATTCCAGAACTTCTTCCAAAAATCATTCAATAATCCCATTTCCTTCCAACATACCCAATCCCATTATAATCGGTTAAGAAACTACCGAGTTCCGTCCCACACTGCCATATTCCAGAACTTCTTCCAAAAATCATTCAATAATCCCATTTCCATCCAACATACCCAATCCCACTATAATCGGTTAAGAAACTACCGAGTTCCGTCCCACATGGTCATATTCCAGAACTTCTTCCAAAAATCATTCAATAATCCCATTTCCACCCAACATAATCAATCCCATCATAATCGGTTAAGAAACTACTGAGCTCCGTCCCACATGGCCATAATCCAGAACTTCTTCCAAAAACCATTCAATAATCCCATTTCCATCCAACATACCCAATCCCATCATAATCGGTTAAGAAACTACCGAGTTCCGTCCCACATGGCCATATTCCAGAACTTCTTCCAAAAATCATTCAATAATCCCATTTCCACCCAACATACCCAATCCCATCATAATCGGTTAAGAAACTTCAGAGTTCCGTCCCACATGGCCATATTCCAGAACTTCTTCCAAAAATCATTCAATAATCTTATTTCCATCCAACATACCCAATCCCATCATAATCGGTTAAGAAACTACCGAGTTCCGTCCCACATGGCCATATTCCAGAACTTCTTCCAAAAATCATTCAATAATCCCATTTTCATCCAACATACCCAATCCCATCATAATCGGTTAAGAAACTACCGAGTTCCGTCCCACATGGCCATATTCCAGAACTTCTTCCAAAAATCATTCAATAATCCCATTTCCATCCATCATACCTAATCCCATTATAATCGGTTAAGAAACTACCGAGTTCCGTCCCACATGGCCATATTCCAGAACTTCTTCCAAAAATCATTCAATAATCTTATTTCCATCCAACATACCCAATCCCATCATAATCGGTTAAGAAACTACCGAGTTCCGTCCCACATGGCCATATTCCAGAACTTCTTCCAAAAATCATTCAATAATCCCATTTCCATCCATCATACCTAATCCCATTATAATCGGTTAAGAAACTACCGAGTTCCGTCCCACACTGCCATATTCCAGAACTTCTTCCAAAAATCATTCAATAATCCCATTTCCATCCAACATACCCAATCCCACTATAATCGGTTAAGAAACTACCGAGTTCCGTCCCACATGGTCATATTCCAGAACTTCTTCCAAAAATCATTCAATAATCCCATTTCCACCCAACATAATCAATCCCATCATTATCGGTTAAGAAACTTCAGAGTTCCGTCCCACATGGCCATATTCCAGAACTTCTTCCAAAAACCATTCAATAATCCCATTTCCATCCAACATACCCAATCCCATCATAATCGGTTAAGAAACTACCGAGTTCCGTCCCACATGGCCATATTCCAGAACTTCTTCCAAAAATCATTCAATAATCCCATTTCCACCCAACATACCCAATCCCATCATAATCGGTTAAGAAACTTCAGAGTTCCGTCCCACATGGCCATATTCCAGAACTTCTTCCAAAAATCAAGAAACGAGTTCCGTCCCACATGGCCATATTCCAGAACTTCTTCCAAAAATCATTCAATAATCCCATTTCCATCCAACATACCCAATCCCACCATAATCGGTTAAGAAACTACCGAGTCCCGTCCCACATGGTCATATTCCAGAACTTCTTCCAAAAATCATTCAATAATCCCATTTCCACCCAACATAATCAATCCCATCATAATCGGTTAAGAAACTACCGAGTTCCGTCCCACATGGCCATATTCCAGAACTTCTTCCAAAAACCATTCAATAATCCCATTTCCATCCAACATACCCAATCCCATCATAATCGGTTAAGAAACTACCGAGTTCCGTCCCACATTGCCATATTCCAGAACTTCTTCCAAAAATCATTCAATAATCCCATTTCCACCCAACATACCCAATCCCATCATAATCGGTTAAGAAACTACCGAGTTCCATCCCACATGGCCATATTCCAGAACTTCTTCCAAAAATCAAGAAACGAGTTCCGTCCCACATGGCCATATTCCAGAACTTCTTCCAAAAATCATTCAATAATCCCATTTCCATCCAACATACCCAATCCCACCATAATCGGTTAAGAAACTACCGAGTCCCGTCCCACATGGTCATATTCCAGAACTTCTTCCAAAAATCATTCAATAACCCCATTTCCACCCAACATAATCAATCCCATCATAATCGGTTAAGAAACTACCGAGTTCCGTCCCACATGGCCATATTCCAGAACTTCTTCCAAAAACCATTCAATAATCCCATTTCCATCCAACATACCCAATCCCATCATAATCGGTTAAGAAACTACCGAGTTCCGTCCCACATGGCCATATTCCAGAACTTCTTCCAAAAACCATTCAATAATCCCATTTCCACCCAACATACCCAATCCCATCATAATCGGTTAAGAAACTTCAGAGTTCCGTCCCACATGGCCATATTCCAGAACTTCTTCCAAAAATCATTCAATAATCCCATTTCCATCCATCATACCTAATCCCATTATAATCGGTTAAGAAACTACCGAGTTCCGTCCCACATGTCCATATTCCAGAACTTCTTCCAAAAATCATTCAATAATCTTATTTCCATCCAACATACCCAATCCCATCATAATCGGTTAAGAAACTACCGAGTTCCGTCCCACATGGCCATATTCCAGAACTTCTTCCAAAAATCATTCAATAATCCCATTTCCTTCCAACATACCCAATCCCATCATAATCGGTTAAGAAACTACCGAGTTCCGTCCCACACTGCCATATTCCAGAACTTCTTCCAAAAATCATTCAATAATCCCATTTCCATCCAACATACCCAATCCCACTATAATCGGTTAAGAAACTACCGAGTTCCGTCCCACATGGTCATATTCCAGAACTTCTTCCAAAAATCATTCAATAATCCCATTTCCACCCAACATAATCAATCCCATCATTATCGGTTAAGAAACTTCAGAGTTCCGTCCCACATGGCCATATTCCAGAACTTCTTCCAAAAACCATTCAATAATCCCATTTCCATCCAACATACCCAATCCCATCATAATCGGTTAAGAAACTACCGAGTTCCGTTCCACATGGCCATATTCCAGAACTTCTTCCAAAAATCATTCAATAATCCCATTTCCACCCAACATACCCAATCCCATCATAATCGGTTAAGAAACTTCAGAGTTCCATCCCACATGGCCATATTCCAGAACTTCTTCCAAAACTCATTCAATAATCCCATTTCCTTCCATCATACCTAATCCCATTATAATCGGTTAAGAAACTACCGAGTTCCGTCCCACATGGCCATATTCCAGAACTTCGTTCAAAAATCATTCAATAATCTTATTTCCATCCAACATACCCAATCCCATCATAATCGGTTAAGAAACTACCGAGTTCCGTCCCACATGGCCATATTCCAGAACTTCTTCCAAAAATCATTCAATAATCCCATTTCCTTCCAACATACCCAATCCTATTATAATCGGTTAAGAAACTACCGAGTTCCGTCCCACATGGCCATATTCCAGAACTTCTTCCAAAAATCAAGAAACGAGTTCCATCCCACATGGCCATATTCCAGAACTTCTTCCAAAAACCATTCAATAATCCCATTTCCATCCAACATACCCAATCCCATCATAATCGGTTAAGAAACTACCGTGTTCCGTCCCACATGGCCATATTTCAGAACTTCTTCCAAAAATCATTCAATAATCCCATTTCTATCCAACATACCCAATCCCATCATAATCGGTTAAGAAACTACCGAGTTCCGTTCCACATGGCCATATTCCAGAACTTCTTCCAAAAATCATTAAAGAATCCCACTGATTTTGATATACCACGCATAAAACTGTTCTACGATAAATTGTCCACGATAAATTGTTCTACGATAAATTGTCCACGATAAACTGTTCTATGATAAATTCCCAATATGCATTGCCGACGGAATTCCATTTACATTCGCGTTCTAAAACCACACTGCTTCTATGGAAAGAACCATCCCAATATGCAATGCCGACGGAATTCCATTTACATTCGCGTTCTAAAACCACACTGCTTCTATGGAAAGAACCATGTGTATCACGCGGAAATTCGTACTCCCCGCCAAAGAAAAGTGTCACCAAAATTCAGGTATCGGTGTGAATCCCAACTAAAAAGAGAAAAAACCACAGAAACAAAAAGTACGTGAAATATTTTCCAATTGGAATAAATAATAATTCTTATTTGAAATAAAACAAAATTTTCCATTTATAATAAAATAAATATTAATTTTGTTAAGACAACACGTCTTAACAAGACATTTTTTGTAAATTTGTTTCTATTCTCCACGGTTTCTTGCGTCCGGGTTTTTTGTTGTCTAAACGTGGTTTCTTGCGTCCGGGTTTTCGCTGTGTGAACGTGGTGTCTTGGTGGATGGATTCTTGTGTGTTTTCTTCTGTTATGTTGGCAACGGAACGAAGATGGGAGAGAAAGAGAGAGCAATGCGCATCGAGTGTGTGCAAAGTAAAACGTTTTGAGAAAAATGTTTTTTTCTTGTATGACTCTCTTTTGTACCAACGAAAATTTGGTATAAAGGAGAGACAGAGAAGAGAGATGCATTTTCTTCTAAAACGTTTTATGAGCTGTGCGACGCTCGAATTTTTTTTTTGATGATGACACTCGAGCAGTGATTTTCATACAGTGTGTTTGTATGATTTTTTTTGATTCAAGTTTTTGATTTTTTTTTGTGAGAAAAAAAAGTCTAGTTTTGGATGTTATAGTGTTGAGTTTTTGGATTAGTATAAAGTAGAGTCGAGTCTTAAAACGGAAAAAAAATTACAGTCGAGTTTTTTGAGTTGTGTGCTTTTGCAACAAAATTATTGTTGGCATTATATTTAGTTTTGTAATAATTTTATTGGGATTTAGTAAATAAAAGTTTTATAATTAACATGAAATTTTCGATTTACTCATTGTACCTACCGCAACCTGGTTTTTTAAGAGTGGCCTAGTTTTAATAGTCATACTGTGAGTACCACATTTATCAAACGGGTTCGGCATTTAATTAAAGTGAGTCCCGCATTAATTCATCGGGAACCGATTTACGATTTATCAACGAGTATCGATTGAAAACCAAGACGTCTACAAGGCGCGAGGAAAGGCGAGGTTAAATATTTTCCGGGTGGCCCGTTAGAGCCACATTTTTTTTTGGGTTTGTGCGAGCCAACGCCCAACCTATTTCGGCGAGAAATTTTTTTTTGGTGGTATCGGTGGTCTGCCGCAACGGTATCGGTGGTCTGCCGCAACGGTAATCGGTGGTCTGCTGCAACGATCGGGTGGCCAACCGGTTGCCCGACTTTGTTAATTTTTGGTATCGGGGAGAGGCCCCGCAACGATACGGGTGGCCAACCGGCCATTTGTATTTATTTGGTAACGGGGAAAGGCCCCGCAACGATCGGGTGGCCAACCGGTTGCCCGACTTTGTTAATTTTTGGTATCGGGGAGAGGCCCCGCAACGATACGGGTGGCCAACTGGCCATTTGTATTTATTTGGTAACGAGGAAAGGCCCCGCAACGAACGGTAGCCAACCGGCTATTGTTTTGGTTTTGGTATCGGTGGTCTGCCGCAACATTTTGAGTCCCAACCGGGCAAAATATTTGAGGATCGGCGAGGCAACGCCCAAGTTATTTTTTTTTGCGGCCAGTCGAGGCAAAATAATTAACGGCACCAAAGCCGCAACGGTCCGGGGTGGCGACCCTGAGGCATGACGGCCGCGCAAGGCCGCAACAGTTTTAGAATTAATTAAGGTACCATTTTTTTTATTTTATTTTTTTTTTCCATTTTTTGATTTCATTTTTTTTATATATTTTTTTCATTATATTAAATTTAAAAAATTTTGTAATCGAGCGCCGCACAGCGGGTGCGCGCTCGGTACGTATTGTTATCTCTCTCTCGCTTCTCTCTCGATCCCTCCTTTTCTTGTTTTCCTCGTGGGAAGTTGTGTTTTCTTTTGTTTTCCTTTTTTAAAATAAATGAAATAAAATGAATTTCTAAGTTCTCGGTCGGTATGATGGGAGCGAAGACTCCCTCTGTGTCGGTTTAGTGTCTGCGGTCCCTTGGTGCCCGCATCCGATTTCGTAACCGGGGCTTTGCCCTGTTTGAATTCGAATGGATGCGCGCACCAAGGCACCTCTACCGGTTTATAATTTTGTTGTGTTCGTTCCTCAGGTTCCGGCCGACGAATTTCGGCGGAACTCGGTTTTATTATTATTTGCGTTCCCCTAATTTTCTGTTATCACGGTGTAAGCCAGGAGCCCTGTATGCCTCAAACCCCACGACCTTAGCACTTCTCCCTGAGAACGTAGCCAGCAAAATATCACCGTGGAGGCCTCTACAGGTGCTTAGTGAAATCTGCAGGTTGGCAGTAGCCAGCCTGTAACAGTGGCGCCCAAATATGTCGCGAATTTTGATATTTATATTTTTTTTATGATTTGTAGCTGCACTCCCTTTGGCGTGCGCGTCCAGTGTCGAAACCGGTGTTTCACACTGTTTGAATTCGCATGGACGCGCACACCAAAGCCAGTCTCCCGGTTGACATTCCCTATCTACGATCGCAACCAGCACGGGCTGTTTGATTGCGCGTAGATGGGGGGTGTCATCCCCTATTCTTTGGACATCCGACTTCCGAGCTCTTTCCCATTTCCACTATGTTGTGTCTGATTGTGGTGGAGCTCGGATGTCATTTGTCTGGAGTTTAGTTTAGCTTCATTTCTTCTCTTCCCCGAAAGTTCTTGACCGAAATTTGAGGAACAGAACACTTTATTATTATATTATTATTATTTTTTTTTTTTATTATTTTATTATTTTAGCCGATATGGAGTGGGATGTCCCTCTCTCATCATACCACCGTATTGTCGTATTTGATTAAAAAAAAAAAAAAAAAAAAATTGATATATATTTTATGATATATAAAAAATTGATATATATTTTTGATATTATATTTGATTTTTTTTTTGATATTTTTGATTGTTTTGGTTTAGCTTGGGTTGTATTGGAACCCACGGGTACAGTTAGTACTTCATTTTATATTTTTTTTGCATTTTGATTATTTCTTGGTTTTCGTATCGTTTCAAATTTTAACGAGCCCCTCCAAATTAGGTTCTCATCGAAAAGCGCCACTTTGGGGGTATCTCGTCTTCCGTCGTTAATCCAATCGTGGGAATACGGGACCCACAAACCACCACAAGGTAACCATTCCTTTCTGTTATTATTATTATTCTAGCCTTATTTTCTTTGCAATCTTGTCTTGTTACTGAGTTGTATTATTCACTATCGGCGTACTATTGGGTGTGTTGGTAGTTTGATTTTCGCGTTATTATTATTATTATTATTATTATTTTTCTTTTTGGATATTTAAAATGCTTTGTAACGAGCCCCTCCAAAGGAAGGTTACGATAACGTACCGCTTTCGAGGGTTTCTCGACAAATATCTTGTCGTTAAATTTGGGGATTACGGCCCTCAGGTTTCTAGTGGGTCACGGCTTCATCCCTAGTACCAAATTTCTTATATTATTATTTCATTTATATTTCATATTTATATTTATTTTATTTTCTATATTTTTTTGTTATTGTGTTTGTGGAATTATTCCGAACTATTTTATTTGAAACTTTCTGTTTCATTTAAAAGTAATTGAATTATTTTTTTTGTATATTATTGATAAACTTAATAAAGATTGCATTTTTGAGTTTAATTTTTTTTCGCCAAATTAAATCGAGCAAGTTTAACCATATATCCTTTCATCATCCAAAATGGACCTAACAATACTAGAGCAAGACGATTGGGAGCAAGATTTTATCAATGGACCATTTTTATCTGAAATCGGACTAAATTACACAGGATCCCCATCGGACATCTCCATCGACATGTTCCTGTTTCAGGTAGACACCATCGCTTCGTCCCGTGGTTTATCCAATCAAACATTATTATTTGAGTTACACACCATCTTGAAAGATATGGCATTGCAGTGGTATTGGACATTCCGCAAACATAATCCGAATGCGTCATGGTCAGAGTTGCGAGACGGCATGAGCGAACGATTTAAGGACCGCCGAACCAATTACGAAATCAGACGAATGGTCGAGTCGCGCAAACAACAACCCGACGAAAGTTTCACGGATTTCTACGATCAAGTGTGGAGTTTAACGCTACAATGTCGTACACCGTACTCGGACGAGGAACTCATCGAAATATTAATGGCGAATATGAAGCCAGAATTACAGTTTCATCTCACGGATCGTCGTTTTAGCACCATAAATGAGCTGATCAAAAGTTGCTCTGCTTGGGAGGAGTCTTTCAGGCGGATCAAAGCTACGGCGGACCCTGCAATCCATCCACGACGCGTGATCAATGAGTCATCAGGCAGTCCGTATGATGATGTTGGAACATATGACTCTAATGAGAATTATCCCTTGACTGATGTTCTACCTGATAACTCAGTATCCGCAATTCACACGGGGAGCAGGTTTCCATCGGCAGCGGCGAGACGTCCTGGAAGACAAATCTCAACAGACAACTCGAGATCAGATTATATACAGCGTTCGCATTACGGTAAAAATGTCGTCACCACAACGGCCGCGCAGACGGAGTGCACGATCAAATCCACCTCCACTCAGACTGAGTGTACAGAGAACAAATCAACCTCAACCCAGACTGCGGATAGTAGAGAGGATAGAGCCACTCAAACCGATTCAGGAGGATGCAGCGAGCAATACGGACGCGGAAATCCGCTCCTATTCGAATCCGACGAAGAAGTAAGCTCGTCTGCCAGTAATGATTCCTTTCCCGATCCTTCTTCCCCATCCAATCCTTCCTCCCTTCCTGTCGCTCTTAAATTTTTCTATAATGCCCCATCATTGGCAAAGTTGGATCGTTTAAAGCGTTCCAAGAAATATTGGAACCGTCGCGTCGCAATGAGAAATGACGTGATTTCCTCCGTTCTATTCTCCGAGGGTAGTGACACTCGGCCTTACGCCCAGGTCTTAATAAATAAGATTCCTTTTAAGGGTCTTCTCGACAGCGGGGCGAGTGTCAGCGTTCTCGGGAGTGGATCGGAGAAACTTCTGTCAAATCCTTTTGTTGAATTCCATAACTTCCCTTCCACTATAACTACCGCGAGTGGCCAAGTCCAACGAGTCTTTGGTTATATAAGAGCTAACGTCGAATTTAACGGAGTTACTAAATTTATGAATTTTCACGTTGTCCCTTCCTTGGAACAACCGCTTTATTTGGGTATCGATTTTTGGAATCGTTTTGGAATTTCCCCAAAAATCTCCGCGTTAAATAATTCGGACGAATTAGGTGAAACTACCAACACACCCAAATTTCATATTTTAACATCTGATGATCGTCGTAAATTGGATCTTATCCGCGAATATTTCCCGAGCAGCGATATTTTAGGTTTGGGCCGCACATCCCTCATCACTCATATGATCGATGTCGGTTCCGCAAAACCAGTCAAACAACGTTTTTATTCCGTATCCCCAGCTATCCAGAAACTCATGTATGCTGAGTTGGATAGGATGTTGTCTTTGGGGGTTATCGAGAAGTCACAAAGTTCCTGGTGTTCACCGGTCACGTTGGTGCGTAAGGCCAATGGGAAAGTTCGTCTGTGCTTGGATGCTAGAGAACTGAACAAGGCAATCGTCAAGGATGCGTATCCGCCAACGGATTGTTGGGTCGTTTGGGACACACCCGATTCATTTCGGCGATTGATTTGAAGGATGCCTTTTGGCAGATCCCACTCGACCCAGCATCCCGCGATAAAACGGCGTTTACGGTTCCTGGACGGCACTTGTATCAGTTCAAGGTGATGCCGTTTGGCTTATGCAACGCCCCACAGACGCTTTGTCGCTTAACGCACCGCGTGATCCCGTACCAACTGCACGATAAGGTCTTTGTGTACCTCGATGACCTTCTGGTCACATCCTCCACTCTGGTGGAACATTTCGATTTACTAAAACAGGTTGCTGGATATCTGAAGGACGCTGGTTTAACAATTAATTTGACCAAAAGTAAGTTTGTGTTGAAAGAAGTAGACTATTTAGGTTATATTGTGGGTGATGGCTGCCTCCGTACAAACCCAGATAAATGTAAAGCTATTCTGGAGTACCCTATTCCGAAAACGACGAAACAGATTAGACGTTTTCTGGGAATGTGCGGATGGTACCGTCGCTTCATTCCAAATTTCGCCTCCTTAGCTTCTTCTCTCACCGATCTTACTGGTAAAAACACTAAAGTATGTTGGTCTGCAGCTGCTGATTCTTCTTTTAACGCTCTCAAAACCGCCTTGTCAACTGCCCCAGTTTTGACGCATCCTGATTATACAAAACCCTTTTTTATTCAGTGTGATGCCAGTGCCGTTGGGGTCGGTAGTGTCTTATTTCAGGTGGACGCCGAGGGGGTGGAGTGGCCCATTGAGTTTTATTCCCATAAGCTCAATGCGGCGCAGCGAAACTACTCGGTGACCGAGCTGGAATGCTACGCTGCCGTCCTCAGCGTGCGAAAATTCCGTCCCTACGTGGAAGGTTATCCATTCGTCATTTATACCGACCATTCCAGTTTGCGCTGGTTAATGAGTCAAAAAGACCTCTCCGGACGTTTGGCGAGATGGAGTCTTAAACTGCAAGCGCAGGATTTTCAGATTGGATACCGAAAAGGTTCAGTTAACGTTGTACCTGATGCGTTGTCTCGAGCTTTTCCGGATGAATCCGCTCCTTGTGAGGATGATTCCGGGAGTAAGAGCACGCCTGATCCTGGTGTTCAATTTGGAGATCCAGCCTTATCGAGTAAAAACATCGACCCTTCCGTGAATGCGTTAATACCTTCTTCAGTCCCCATTCTGCACGTTGATCAAAATTCGGTTGCGTTCCAAGATCCAGATTACGTCGATCAGATCGCGAAAATTCGTTCATTAAAAGATTGTTCGCACAACTATAAGATCCAGGATGATAAATTGTTGATATCCCCTTCGTTCGGTTTTAAGTATACGGATACCGACCTTTCGAATTGGAAACTTGTTATTCCTAATTCCTTAACTTCAACGCTTATCGAACAGGCTCACGTACCTCCCACTTCAGCACATTTAGGCGGCAGCAAAACTCTCGAACGCCTTCAGCGTCAATTTTACTGGCCTCAGATGGCAAAACAAGTTAAACAGTACGTTGCTAGCTGCACTAAATGTAAAATGAACAAAGCTGTTAATTACTCCACACAACCAGCCATGGGAGCTCAGGTCACGTCAACTCGCCCGTTCCAAAAATTGTATGTTAACTTTTTGGGTCCTTATCCACGTTCAAAACTCGGCAATACCTGCATCGTTATCATCTTGGATCATTACTCAAAATTTGTAGTTGTAAAGCCTTTGCGTGAAGCTTCCGCATCTTTGCTATGTCGATTTTTGGAAAACGATGTATTTCTGTTGTTCTCGGTCCCCGAAATAATCACCTCTGACAATGGGAAGCAATTTACCTCGAACTTATTTAAAGATTTGTTGTCTAAATACGGTGTAACGCATATTCGTACGCCGGTGTATTCGCCCCAAAGCAACGCAACCGAGCGTGTTAATCGAACCCTAATTGCCAGCATTCGATCTTATTTGAGCGATCACGACCATAATTTGTGGGACAAAAACTTACAAGAAATTGCGGCTGCTTTACGTAATGCCATTCATGATACCTTACATTATTCCCCTCATTATGTCGTGTTCGGTCAACATATGTCGATGCACGGTTCGGACTATGCGTTAAGAAGATTACTCGATGAACATGATCCCAGCGAAGTCCAGGTGTGGGCTAAGCCAGATCGAGTAAACTTTTTAAAGGATCGTATAACGCATTATTTACGTGTGGCACACGAAAAGGGGGCCCAACATTACAACTTACGTAGTAATAAGCGTTCTTTTCGAATTGGACAACCCGTGTTTATACGATCGTTTGCTTTGAGCGATGCGTCGAATAAATTCTCCGCCAAATTAGCAAGCAAATTCAAACCCGCCATAATTACCCACCAGCAAAGTCGGGCGAGTAGCGTACACCGTCGAAGATTTGAATGGCAAAAACTTAGGTACTTACCATATTAAAGACATTCGTGTCTAATCATCTCGTTCACATTGTTTGTTTTAGGCCCGGCTTATGAGACATCTCAGGGTGTGGGACGTTCCCACGTTTGTTACGACTGTGTTGTCTTAACAAGACATTTTTTGTAAATTTGTTTCTATTCTCCACGGTTTCTTGCGTCCGGGTTTTTTGTTGTCTAAACGTGGTTTCTTGCGTCCGGGTTTTCGCTGTGTGAACGTGGTGTCTTGGTGGATGGATTCTTGTGTGTTTTCTTCTGTTATGTTGGCAACGGAACGAAGATGGGAGAGAAAGAGAGAGCAATGCGCATCGAGTGTGTGCAAAGTAAAACGTTTTGAGAAAAATGTTTTTTTCTTGTATGACTCTCTTTTGTACCAACGAAAATTTGGTATAAAGGAGAGACAGAGAAGAGAGATGCATTTTCTTCTAAAACGTTTTATGAGCTGTGCGACGCTCGAATTTTTTTTTGATGATGACACTCGAGCAGTGATTTTCATACAGTGTGTTTGTATGATTTTTTTTGATTCAAGTTTTTGATTTTTTTTTGTGAGAAAAAAAAGTCTAGTTTTGGATGTTATAGTGTTGAGTTTTTGGATTAGTATAAAGTAGAGTCGAGTCTTAAAACGGAAAAAAAATTACAGTCGAGTTTTTTGAGTTGTGTGCTTTTGCAACAAAATTATTGTTGGCATTATATTTAGTTTTGTAATAATTTTATTGGGATTTAGTAAATAAAAGTTTTATAATTAACGTGAAATTTTCGATTTACTCATTGTACCTACCGCAACCTGGTTTTTTAAGAGTGGCCTAGTTTTAACAGTCATACTGTGAGTACCACATTTATCAAACGGGTTCGGCATTTAATTAAAGTGAGTCCCGCATTAATTCATCGGGAACCGATTTACGATTTATCAACGAGTATCGATTGAAAACCAATTGAATGATGGCGGCCGAGTTGTAATTTTCTACGGGTTACGTATTATTAACGGGTCCGGGTGTGGCGTCATCTGTAGCAAGACGTCTACAAGGCGCGAGGAAAGGCGAGGTTAAATATTTTCCGCGTGGCCCGTTAGAGCCACATTTTTTTTTGGGTTTGTGCGAGCCAACGCCCAACCTATTTCGGCGAGAAATTTTTTTTTGGTGGTATCGGTGGTCTGCCGCAACGGTATCAGTGGTCTGCCGCAACGGTAATCGGTGGTCTGCCGCAACGATCGGGTGGCCAACCGGTTGCCCGACTTTGTTAATTTTTGGTATCGGGTGGTATCGGGGAGAGGCCCCGCAACGATACGGGTGGCCAACCGGCCATTTGTATTTATTTGGTAACGGGGAAAGGCCCCGCAACGAACGGTAGCCAACCGGCTATTGTTTTGGTTTTGGTATCGGTGGTCTGCCGCAACATTTTGAGTCCCAACCGGGCAAAATATTTGAGGATCGGCGAGGCAACGCCCAAGTTATTTTTTTTTGCGGCCAGTCGAGGCAAAATAATTAACGGCACCAAAGCCGCAACGGTCCGGGGCGGCGACCCTGAGGCATGACGGCCGCGCAAGGCCGCAACAGTTTTAGAATTAATTAAGGTACCATTTTTTTTATTTTATTTTTTTTCCATTTTTTGATTTCATTTTTTTTATATATTTTTTTCATTATATTAAATTTAAAAAATTTTGTAATCGAGCGCCGCACAGCGGGTGCGCGCTCGGTACGTATTGTTCTCTCTCTCTCTCGCTTCTCTCTCGATCCCTCCTTTTCTTGTTTTCCTCGTGGGAAGTTGTGTTTTCTTTTGTTTTCCTTTTTTAAAATAAATGAAATAAAATGAATTTCTAAGTTCTCGGTCGGTATGATGGGAGCGGAGACTCCCTCTGTGTCGTTTTAGTGTCTGCGGTCCCTTGGTGCCCGCATCCGATTTCGTAACCGGGGCTTTGCCCTGTTTGAATTCGAATGGATGCGCGCACCAAGGCACCTCTACCGGTTTATAATTTTGTTGTGTTCGTTCCTCAGGTTCCGGCCGACGAATTTCGGCGGAACTCGGTTTTATTATTATTTGCGTTCCCCTAATTTTCTGTTATCACGGTGTAAGCCAGGAGCCCTGTATGCCTCAAACCCCACGACCTTAGCACTTCTCCCTGAGAACGTAGCCGGCAAAATATCACCGTGGAGGCCTCTGCAGGTGCTTAGTGAAATCTGCAGGTTGGCAGTAGCCAGCCTGTAACAATTTTTTATTCAAATTATTTATTATTTGTGTAAAAAAAAACATAGAAAATTTATTTACATATTTAAATTTCATAAATTGAGTTTTGTATTACATCCACCCGCCACGTTGTATTGCATCCGCCAGCATATTGAGATCTTGAAAAAAAAAAAAACATTGAAAATTTACTACGTAAATGTATTTCGCGACGACGCCATTGTGAGACAGATCTATATTACCTTTTAAGTCCAAATTTTTTTTTTTTTTTTTTTTTTTTTTATAAAAGGAAGTATTAATTGTCCAGTGGATTTAATGTCCTTTGAAGGTCAATTAATACCCCCCTTTCATTCACGCAGAGACCACCCATTCACACAATTACAGTATACCACCTGCACATTGCAAGCTCCTTGTCAACCTGTACACTGACATGGACGGTGGGTCGGCGCTGAATTCTGCACTCCAACAGAGGGTCTTAGTTGTGTTTATTAACATTATCGATCTCAATCGATGTCGAAAATTCGCTTTGCATCCAGCCTCTGATGGGATTCGAACCCAGTACCTCCCGGTCCAAGTGCCAAAGCTTTAACCACTGCACCACTTGTCCGGTAAATTTGCACATCGCGATCACTAAATAAGTTTATAATTATTATCATATATTTAAATTTAAAATTATTTACTTTAACAAATCGAAAAACATTATAATAAAACACAACACTTTAAAGTAAAAAAACTAATTATGTAGTGCAACCGTGCACGTCGACTTGTCAGAAGAAACTGAAAATAAAAGATACAATCGTAACTTATAAAACGAAAATAATATTACCGCGAAATAGAAAGAGAAAAATATTTTTCTTTCTCCAAAATCAATATTTTTGTGTCTTTGATATTTTGTAGTACGGAATTTTGTACGACATTTGAGCAGTTTTTTCCACACAGTGGAACAATTGCATACTGGGTTGTCCACGATAAACGGTTATACGATAAATTGTCCACGATAAACTGTTAAATTGTTCCACGATAAATTGATTCCACGATAAATTGTTTCCACGATAAATTGTTCTACCATAAATTGTTCAACGATAAATTGCTCACGATAAATTGTTCACGATAAACTGACAGTAAATCCTGTTAAACGATGAGTAATTCTTTTAAAAATCACAAATGAACATTGTTGATATAAATCAGAGTAAACATTTAACTGTGTTGTAAACCATATCGCGATTCAAAGTGTTGGCGTAATCTAAAACGACTTACGGACTGTGTTAAGCAATTTATTCCACAATCAGCTGAGAATCAATATAATTTGTATCTCTGTTCAACGTGCTATATAAATATTACCTGCAAACGACCGAAAAAATTGGATTTTCTAAATTTTCACTACTTCGTCCAAAATACTGTGTACAACCAGGTAGTAGTGGAACGCACGCAGCCTGCGTGTGTACCATACATCAAAATGTATAACTAATTATTTATGGCACCAAAATGGAAAGTATTACCAACGGAAAGATAGCGCACTACCGAGATTGTATTTCAACTATTTTATGTGATGAGCCTACATCAACATGTTACCTTCTACAATGCGAAAGGTGCCCAGGACTGGATAACTTTAAAGAATATTTGAAAAATGCATTTCGGGAACATGGCTGCGAGGATGCTGAGTTAAAATTTAGTCAGCGGGTTTCTACCGATAGGTGCAATCTGGAAACCTTTTCTCAACCGTTGGATGAATTTCTGGATTGATTCATAAATAAGCTGAAGAATCTGTTACCTCATTGCTTCATTTCACTTCAGCAGTCTTCTTAAAAAATAAAAAATTGGCGCTGAAGTCTACGAAGGTGATAGTTTTATTTGATTTTGCAGAAAATTATGCATTTTATAATGCAAAATGCCACACAATGATTTCATTGGAATAATAAGCAAGCAACTATTCGAACCATTTGTAATTTACCAAAATTTGGAAGGCAAATTACTTCACCACACCTTCATTATAATATCGGATTGTCTTCACTACGATACTGTAGCGGTACACTTCCCAATATGCAATGCCGACGGAATTCCATTTACATTCGCGTTCTAAAACCACACTGCTTCTATGGAAAGAACCATGTGTATCACGCGGAAATTCGTACTCCCCGCCAAAGAAAAGTGTCACAAAAATTCCGGTGTCGGTGTGAATCCCAACTAAAAAGAGAGCAAAAACCACAGAAACAAAAAGCACGTGTTTGTATATATTTTCCAATTGGTATAAATAATAATTCTTATTTGAAATAAAACAAAATTTTCCATTTATAATAAAATAAATATTAATTTTTTATTCACATTATTTTTTATTTGTGTATAAAAAAAACATAGAAAATTTATTTACATATTTAAATTTCATAAATTGAGTTTTGTATTGCATCCGCCACGTTGTATTGCATCCGCCACGTTGTATTGTATCCGCCAGCATATTGAGATCTTGATAAAAAAAAATCATTGAAAATTTACTACGTAAATGTATTTCGCGACGACGCCATTGTGAGACAGATCTCTATTACCTTTTTAGTCCAAATTTGCACATCGCGATCACTAAATAAGTTAATAATTATTATTATATATTTAAATTTAAAATTATTTACTTTAACAAATCGAAAAACATTATAATGAAACACAACACTTTAAAGTAAAAAAACTAATTATGTAGTGCAACCGTGCACGTCGACTTGTCAGAAGAAACTGAAAATAAAAGATACCATCGAAACCTATAAAACGAAAATAATATTACCGCGAAATAGAAAGAGAAAAACAATTATTTTTCTCCATAATCAATATTTTTATGTCTTTGATATTTTGTAGTACGGAATTTTGTACGACATTTGAGCAGCTTTTTCCACACAGTGGAATAATTGCATACTGGGTTATTCATTGAAAAATTGATGCAGTTCTTGAAAACTAAAATATCAAGTTTATCTAAAATTTATTATATTAACGAGCGCAGTCACACATTATAAAAATAAGAAAAATGTTAAGAACATCTTAAAACACAAAGAGGATTTTGGAGTTGATTGTGAATGGCATTTCTATGCAACAGCTCATGGAAAAGGTCCATGTGATGGAGTAGGAGGTACCATCAAAAGAATGGCATCCAGAGCTAGTCTCACAATGGAATACAGCAGTACAATAACCAATGCAGATGAATTATTTAAATGGGCTAAAACATTGCAGACAGATATCAATTTTGGATTTTGTTCAGACGCAGAATATAAATCCAAGCAAATCAAACTTGCAACTAGGTTTGAAAATTTAAAAACAGTAAAAGGAACTCAATCTGTCGATTATGTTAAATTTAAATTGTAATTTTTAATTTGAATAAGTTTTAATGTTAAACAATAAAATAAAATTATCAAACCATTTGACTTTGAAATTTTAAATATATGCAATTAAATTTGAAAAATAAATATTAATAATTTAACTGAACTATCCTTTTTGTAAACAATTTCAAAACACTGAGAAATACCCACTGAAATACAGTTTTTCCATATAAAAATGAAATACTGCTCATACTAAAACGCATTTTGCAAGAAAACAAAAAATAACTGGATT